>CM038670.1:87256956-89979895 GCA_021605145.1 Aegilops bicornis
AATGTCTTTTGGAGTATCAGGGTTTCAGACGAGAACTCGTCTGTTACACGGGCACTTCGATGTTTTTTAACCTTATTTGAACTCCAGCCTATTTTTGCGTTCAGTATGCGTGATTCAAAGCGACGTCATCAATTTCCAACACTTGCTGACAACATTTGCTGTTTTTCAGTCATTTACGGATTTTTTTAGAGAGCTAAATGATGGTGAAATTGAAAATCACTACAAAATGAACTATGAAAATGTTGGAACTTGACATGGTATTATCATTTCACCCGCATAGCATGTCCAAAAGAGTAGAGAGGGTCACGGCGAAAACTGGACGCACCTCGTGTACAAACTGGATAATCTCTTTCGAAGTATCAGGGTTTCAGACGAGAACTCATCTGTTACACGGGCACTTCAATGTTTTTTAAACTTATTTGAACTCCAGCCTATTTTTGTGTTCAGTATGCATGATTCAAAGCGACGTTATCAATTTCCAACATGTTCTGACATCATTCGTTATTTTTCAGGTCATTTACCGATTTGTTTAGAGAGCTAAATGACAGTGAAATAGAAAATCACTACAAAATGAACTCTGAAAATGTTGGAACTTGGCATGGTATCATCATTTCACCCGCATAGCATGTGAAAAAGAGTAGAGAGGGTGACGGCGGACGCACCTCGTGTACAAACTGGACAATCTCTTTCGGAGTATTAGGGTCTCAGACGAGAACTCATCTGTTACACGGGCACTTCAATGTTTTTTAAACTTATTTGAACTCCAGCCTATTTTTGCGTTCAGTATACATGATTCAAAGCGACGTCATCAATTTCCAACACGTTCTGACATCATTTGCTATTTTTCGGTCACTTACCGATTTGTTTAGAGAGTTAAATGACGGTGAAAATGAAAATCACTATAAAATGAACTCTGAAAATGTTGGACCTTGGCATGGTATCATCATTTCACCCGCATAGCATGTGCAAAAGAGTAGAGAGGGTCAAGGTGAAAACTGGACGCACCTCGTGTACAAACTGGACAATCTCTTTCGGAGTATCGGGGTTTCAGACGAGAACTCGTCTGTTACACGGGCACTTCAATGTTTTTTAAACTTATTTGAACTCCAGCCTATTTTTGCGTTCAGTATACATGATTCAATGCGACGTTATCAATTTCCAACATGTTTTGACATCATTTGCTATTTTTCAGTCATTTACTGATTTTAGAGAGCCAAATGACGGTGAAATTGAAAATCACTAAAAATGAACTCTTAAAATGTTGGAACTTGGCATGGTATCATCATTTCACCCGCATAGCATGTGCCAAAGAGTAGAGAGGGTCATAGCGAAAACTGGACTCACCTCGTGTACAAACTGGACAATCTCTTCGAAGTATCGTGGTTTCGCATTTGAGAACTCAAATACATTACACGGGCACTTCAATGTTTTTTAACCTTATTTGAACTCCAGGCTATTTTTGCGTTCAGCATGCATGATTCAAAGTGACGTCATCAATTTCAACACGTTCTGACATCATTTGCTGTATTTCAGCCATTTACCGATTTGTTTAGAGAGCCAAAAGACGGTGAAATTGAAAATCAATACCAATTGAACTCTGAAAATGTTGGAACTTGGCATGGTATCATCATTTCACCCGCATAGCATGTGCAAAAGAGTAGAGAGGGTCATGGCGAAAACTGGACGCACCTCGTGTACAAACTGGACAATCTCTTTCGGAGTGTCAGGTTTCGCATTTGAGAACTAAATCGCTACATGGGCACTTCAATGTTTTTTAACCTTATTTGAACTCCAGCCTATTTTTGCGTTCAGTATGCATGATTCAAAGTGACGTCATCAATTTCCAACACGTTCTGACATCATTTGCTGTTTTTTAGTCATTTACCGATTTGTTTAGAGAGCTAAATGACGGTGAAATGGAAAATCACTACAAAATGAACTCTGAAAATGTTGGAACTTGGCATGGTATCATCATTTCACCCGCATAGCATGTGCAAAAGAGTAGAGAGGGTCACGGTGAAAACTGGACGCACCTTGTGTACAAACTGGATAATCTCTTTTGGAGTATCAGGGTTTCAGACGAGAACTCGTCTATTACACGGGCACTTCAATGTTTTTAAACTTATTTAAACTCCAGCCTATTTTTGCGTTCAGTATGCATGATTCAAAGCGACGTCATCAATTTCCGACATGTTCTCACATCATTTGTTGTTTTTCAGCATTTTACCGATTTGTTTAGAGAGCTAAATGACGGTGAAATTGAAAATCACTACAAAATGAACTCCGAAAATGTTGGAACTTGGCATGGTATCATCATTTCACCCGCATAGCATGTGCAAAAGAGTAGAGAGGCTCACGGCGAAAACTGGACGCACCTCGTGTACAAACTGGACAATCTCTTTGGGAGTATCAGGGTTTCGGACGAGAACTCGTCTGTTACACGGGCACTTCAAAAAAAATTGAATTTATATGAACTCGAGCCTATTTTTGCATTCAGTATGCCTGATTCAAAGTGACGTCATCAATTTCCAACACGTTCTGACATCATTTGCTATTTTTCATTCATTTACTGATTTGTTTAGAGAGCTAAATGATGGTGAAATTGAAGATGACTACAAAATGAACACTGAAAATGTTGGAACTTGGCATGGTATCATCATTTCACCCGCATATCATGTGGAAAAGAGTAGAGAGGGTCACGGCGAAAACTGGACGCACCTCGTGTACAAACTGGACAATCTCTTCCGGAGTATCAGGGTTTCAGACGAGAGCTCGTCTGTTGCCCGGGCACTTCAATGTTTTTTAAACTTATTTGAACTCCAGCCTATTTTTGCGTTTAGTATGCCTGATTCAAAGTGACATCATCAATTTCCAACATGTTCTGACATCATTTGTTGTTTTTCAGTCATTTACCGATTTGTTTAGAGAGCTAAATGACCGTGAAATTGAAAATCACAACAAAATGAAATCTGAAAATGTTGGAACCTGGCATGGTATCATCATTTCACCCACATAACATGTGCAAAAGAGTAGAGAGGGTCGCGGCGAAAACTGGACGCACCTCGTGTACAAAGTGGACAATCTGTATCGGAGTATCGGGGCTTCAGACGAGAACTCGTCTGTTACACGGGCACTTCAATGTTTTTTAAACTAATTTGAACTCCAGCCTATTTTTGCGTTCAGTATGCATGCTTCAAAGCAACGTCATCAATTTCCAACATGTTCTGACATCATTTGTTGTTTTTCAGTCATTTACCGATTTGTTTAGGGAGCTAAATGATGGTGAAATTGAAAATCACTACAAAATGAATTCTGAAAATGTTGGAACTTGGTATGGCATCATCATTTCACCCGCATAGCATGTGAAAAAGAGCAGAGAGGGTCACGGCGAAAACTGGACGCACCTCGTATACAAAATGGACAATCTCTTTCGGTGTATCAGGGTTTCAGACGAGAACTCGTCTGTTACACGGGCACTTCAATGTTTTTTAAACTTATTTGAACTCCAGCCTATTTTTGCGTTCAGTATGCATGATTCAAAGCGACATCATAAATTTCCAACATGTTCTGACATCATTTGTTGTTTTTCAGTCATTTACCGATTTGTTTAGAGAGCTAAACGACGAAGAAATTGAAAATCACTACAAAATGAACTCTGAAAATGTTGGAACTAGGCATGGTATCATCATTTCACCCGCATAGCATGTGCAAAAGAGTAGAGAGGGTCACGGCGAAAACTGGACGCACCTCGTGTACAAACTGGACAATCTCTTCCGGAGTATCAGGGTTTCAGACGAGAACTCGTCTGTTACACGGGCACTTCAATGTTTTTTAAACTTATTTGAACTCTAGCCTATTTTTGCGTTTAGTATGCATGATTCAAAGTGACCTCATCAATTTCCAACATGTTCTGACATCATTTGTTGTTTTTCAGTCATTTACCGATTTGTTTACAGAGCTAAATGACAGTGAAATTGAAAATCACTACAAAATGAAATCTGAAAATGTTGGAACCTGGCATGGTATCATCATTTCACCCGCATAGCATGTGCAAAAGGGTAGAGAGGGTCACGGCGAAAACTGGACGCACCTCGTGTACAAACTGGACAATCTGTTTCGGAGTATCAGGGCTTCGGACGAGAACTCGTCTGTTACACGGGCACTTCAATGTTTTTTAAACTAATCTGAACTCCAGCCTATTTTTGCGTTCAGTATGGATGCTTCAAAGCGACGTCATCAATTTCCAACATGTTCTGACATCATTTGTTGTTTTTCAGTCATTTACCGATTTGTTTAGGGAGCTAAATGATGGTGAAATTGAAAATCACTACAAAATGAACTCTGAAAATGTTGGAACTTGGCATGGTATCATCATTTCACCCGTATAGCATGTGAAAATGAGTAGAGAGGGTCTCGGCGAAAACTGGACGCACCTCGTGTACAAACTGGACAATCTCTTTCGGAGTATCAGGGTTTCAGACGAGAACTCGTCTGTTACACGGGCACTTCAATGTTTTTTAAACTTATTTGAACTCCAGCCTATTTTTGCGTTCAGTATGCATGATTCAAAGCGACATCATAAATTTCCAACATGTTCTGACATCATTTGTTGTTTTTCAGTCATTTACCGATTTGTTTAGAGAGCTAAACGACGAAGAAATTGAAAATCACTACAAAATGAACTCTGAAAATGTTGGAACTAGGCATGGTATCATCATTTCACCCGCATAGCATGTGCAAAAGAGTAGAGAGGGTCACGGCGAAAACTGGACGCACCTCATGTACAAACTGGACAATCTCTTTCGGAGTATCAGCGTTTCAGACGAGAACTCGTCTGTTACACGGGCACTTCAATGTTTTTTAAACTTACTTGAACTCCAGCCTATTTTTTCGTTCAGTATACATGATACAATGCGACGTTATCAATTTCCAACATGTTTTGACATCATTTGCTATTTTTCGGTCATTTACCTATTTTAGAGAGCCAAATGACGGTGACATTGAAAATCACTAAAAATGAACTCTGAAAATGTTGGAACTTGGCATGGTATCATCATTTCACCCGCATAGCATGTGCCAAAGAGTAGAGGAGGTCATAGCGAAAACTGGACTCACCTCGTGTACAAACTAGACAATCTCTTTCGGAGTATCAGGGTTTCGGACGAGAACTCATCTGTTACACGGGCACTTCAATGTTTTTAACCTTATTTGAACTCCAGCCTATTTTTCGTTCAGTATGCATGATTCAAAGTGACATCATCAATTTCAACACGTTCTGACATCATTTGCTGTTTTTCAGTCCTTTACCGATTTGTTTAGAGAGCCAAAAGACGGTGAAATTGAAAATCACTACAAAATGAACTCTGAAAATGTTGGAACTTGGCATGGTATCATCATTTCACCCGCATAGCATGTGCAAAGCAGTAGAGAGGGTCACGGCGAAAACTGGTCGCACCTCGTGTACAAACTAGACAATGTCTTTTGGAGTATCAGGGTTTCAGACGAGAACTCGTCTGTTACACGGGCACTTCGATGTTTTTTAACCTTATTTGAACTCCAGCCTATTTTTGCGTTCAGTATGCGTGATTCAAAGCGACGTCATCAATTTCCAACACTTGGTCGACAACATTTGCTGTTTTTCACCATTTACGGATTTTTTTAGAGAGCTAAATGATGGTGAAATTGAAAATCACTACAAAATGAACTATGAAAATGTTGGAACTTGACATGGTATTATCATTTCACCCGCATAGCATGTCCAAAAGAGTAGAGAGGGTCACGGCGAAAACTGGACGCACCTCGTGTACAAACCGGATAATCTCTTCAAGTATCGTGGTTTCTGCATTTAGAACTCATCTGTTACACGGGCACTTCAATGTTTTTTAAACTTATTTGAACTCCAGCCTATTTTTGTGTTCAGTATGCATGATTCAAAGCGACGTTATCAATTTCCAACATGTTCTGACATCATTCGTTATTTTTCAGTCATTTACCGATTTGTTTAGAGAGCTAAATGACAGTGAAATAGAAAATCACTACAAAATGAACTCTGAAAATGTTGGAACTTGGCATGGTATCATCATTTCACCCGCATAGCATGTGAAAAAGAGTAGAGAGGGTGACGGCGAAAACTGGACGCACCTCGTGTACAAACTGGACATTCTCTTTCGGAGTATCAGGGTTTCAGACGAGAACTCATCTGTTACACGGGCACTTCAATATTTTTTAAACTTATTTGAACTCCAGCCTATTTTTTATGCTCAAGATACATGATTCAAAGCGACGTCATCAATTTCCAACACGCTCTGACATCATTTGCTATTTTTCGGTCACTTACCGATTTGTTTAGAGAGTTAAATGACGGTGAAAATGAAAATCACTACAAAATGAACTCTGAAAATGTTGGACCTTGGCATGGTATCATCATTTCACCCGCATAGCATGTGCAAAAGAGTAGAGAGGGTCAAGGTGAAAACTGGATGCACCTCGTGTACAAACTGGACAATCTCTTTCGGAGTATCAGGGTTTCGGACGAGAACTCGTCTGTTACACGGGCACTTCAACGTTTTTTAAACTTATTTGAACTCCAGCCTATTTTTGCGTTCAGTATGCATGATTCAAAGCGAGGTCATCAATTTCCAACATGTTCTCACATCATTTGCTGTTTTTCGGTCATTTACCGATTTGTTCAGAGAGCTAAATGACGGTGAAATTGCAAATCACTACAAAATGAACACTGAAAATGTTGGAAATTGGCATGGTATCATCATTTCACCCGCATAGCATGGACAATCTCTTTCGGAGTATGAGGGTTTCGGACGAGAACTCGTCTGTTACACGGGCACTTCAATGTTTTTTAAACTTATTTCAACTCCAGTCTATTTTTGCGTTAAGTATGCATGATTCAAAGCGACGTCATCAGTTTCCAACATGTTGTGACATCATTTGCTGTTTTTCAGTCATTTACCGATTTGTTTAGAGAGCTAAATGACGGTAAAGTTGAAAATCACTACAAAATGAACTCTGAAAGTGTTGGAACTTGGCATGGTATCATCATTTCACCCGCATAGCATGTGCAAAAGAGTAGAGAGGGTCACGCCAAACCGGACGCACCTCGTGTACAAACCGGATAAACTTTTTTCGAGTATCGTGGTTTCGCATTTAGAATTCATCGGTTACACGGGCACTTCAATGTTTTTTAAAATTATTTGAACTCGAACCTATTTTTGCGTTCAGTATGCATGATTCAAAGCGACGTCATCAATTTCCAACATGTTCTGACATCATTTGTTGTTTTTCAGTCATTTGCCGATTTGTTTAGAGAGGTAAATGACAGTGAAATTGCAAATCACTACAAAATGAACTCTGAAAATGTTGGAACTTGGCATGGTATCATCATTTCACCCGCATAGCATGTGAAAAAGAGTAGAGAGGGTCACGGCGAAAACTGGACGCACCTCGTGTACAAACTGGACAATCTCTTTCGGAGTATCAGGGTTTCAGACGAGAACTCGTCTGTTACACGGGCACTTCAATGGTTTTTAAACTTATTTGAACTACGGCCTGTTTTTGCGTTCAGTATGCATGATTCAAAGCGACATCATAAATTTCCAACATGTTCTGACATCATTTGTTGTTTTTCAGTCATTTACCGATTTGTTTAGAGAGCTAAACGACGAAGAAATTGAAAATCACTACAAAATGAACTCTAAAAATGTTGGAACTAGGCATGGTATCATCATTTCACCCGCATAGCATGTGCAAAAGAGTAGAGAGGGTCACGCTAAAACTGGACGCATCTCGCAGGTACAAACCGGACAATCTCTTTCAGAGTATCGAGGTTTCGCATAAGAACTCGCCTGCATTACACGGCACTTCAATGTTTTTTAAACTTATTTGAACTCCAGCCTATTTTTTCGTTCAGTATACATGATTCAGTGCGACGTTATCAATTTCCAACATGTTTTAACATCATTTGCTATTTTTCAGTCATTTACTGGGCCAAACTCGGAATGCAAGGATCTACTCAAGGAAATAGGCTGGATTGGGTGGAATCAGCCAAGACTTCATGGAATAGACCATTATTTGTGGAATTCCTACTCCAATCTGCTTGGAGTATTTGGAAGGAAAGGAACAACAAACACTTCAGAGGAATTATTCCATCCACAGGCTCTTGGCTCTCTAGACTTAAAGAAGACTTGTCCCTCCTCACCAATAGGGTGGGAGATAAGAATAAACCCTTCTTGCTTTCTTACTTAGCTACTTTGTTGTTTTTTAGTCACTTACCGATTTGTTTAGAGAGTTAAATGACGGTGAAAATGAAAATCACTATAAAATGAACTCTGAAAATGTTGGACCTTGGCATGGTATCATCATTTCACCCGCATAGCATGTGCAAAAGAGTAGAGAGGGTCAAGGTGAAAACTGGATGCACCTCGTGTACAAACTGGACAATCTCTTTCGGAGTATCAGGGTTTCGGACGAGAACTCGTCTGTTACACGGGCACTTCAATATTTTTTAAACTTATTTGAACTCCATCCTATTTTTTATGCTCAAAGATGCATGATTCAAAGCGACGTCATCAATTTCCAACACTTGCTGACAACATTTGCTGTTTTTCAGTCATTTACGGATTTTTTTAGAGAGCTAAATGATGGTGAAATTGAAAATCACTACAAAATGAACTATGAACATGTTGGAACTTGGCATCTGTTTTTTTTAACCGCTGAAACAGTTGGAGAGGCTCCTACTGCAATTAAATTAAAGAATCAGCAACTGTACGTGGTTTGTATGTTACAAGGCCATCCCACTGTGTGGGTGGATGGGGGGGGGAGGGTAGAGGGCTAAGTTACAAAGTAGCTAAGTAAGAAAGCAAGAAGGGTTTATTCTTATCTCCCACCCTATTGGTGAGGAGGGACAAGTCTTCTTTAAGTCTAGAGAGCCAAGAGCCTGTGGATGGAATAATTCCTCCAAGTGTTTGTTGTTCCTTTCCTTCCAAATACTCCAAGCAGATTGGAGTAGGAATTCCACAAATAATGGTCTATTCCATGAAGTCTTGGCTGATTCCACCCAATCCAGCCTATTTCCTTGAGTAGATCCTTGCATTCCGAGTTTGGCCCAGCAATATAAGCTAAAACGGATTCAAAGAAAAGGTGCTCCACCGTTTCATCCATGCATGTTGGGCAAAGCAGGCATCCAAATGCGCTACCAATGTTGAAGTGACGTCGTTTGAGCACATTTTTGGTATTTAGCCTGTCAGAGAGTAGTAACCAGCCAAAAACTTTGATCTTCATTGTTGATTTGGACTTCCAAAACCATGAGTATGCAGGGTGAGCTTGGACATCTCTGAAGAAGAACTCATAGAATTTGTTGGCAGCGGTTGGAGGATCCCCAAACGTATGTCCAATCATCGTGTGTTGAGAGGCTAGCCAGCTGAACGTCCAAGGTGAGGCTTTGCAGATTTCTGGTCTCTGCATGGACTTGCTCCAAAAGTGGCAGATGAAACGATTCCTGCAAGCTGGTGGCCCCTATGAACGCGCCGTGACCCTCTCATCTTTAGCAAACTTATTTGAACTCCAGCCTATTTTTGCATTCAGTATGCATGATTCAAAGCGACGTCATCAATTTCCAACATGTTCTCACATCATTTGCTGTTTTTCGGTCATTTACCGATTTGTTTAGTGAGCTAAATGACGGTGAAATTGAAAATCACTACAAAATGAACTCTGAAAATGTTGGAACTTCGCATGGTATCATCATTTCACCCGCATAGCATGTGCAAAATAGAAGAGAGGGTCACGGCGAAAACTGGACGCACCTCGTGTAGAAACTGGATAAACTTTTTCGGAGTATCGGGGTTTCAGACGAGAACTCATCGGTTACACGGGCACTTCAATGTTTTTTAAAATTATTTGAACTCCAGCCTATTTTTGCGTTCAGTATGCATGATTCAAAGAGACGTCATCAATTTCCAACATGTTCTGACATCATTTGTTGTTTTTCAGTCATTTACCGATTTGTTTAGAGAGGTAAATGACGGTGAAATTGAAAATCACTACAAAATGAACTCTGAAAATGTTGGAACTTGGCATGGTTTCATCATTTCACCCGCATAGCATGTGCAAAAGAGTAGAGAGGGTCACGGCGAAAACTGGACGCACCTCGTGTACAAACTGGACAATCTCTTTCGAAGTATCAGGGTTTGGGAGGAGAACTCGGCTGTTACACGGGCACTTCAATATTTTTTAAACTTATTTGAACTCCATCCTATTTTTGCGTTCAGTATGCATGATTCAAAGCGACGTCATCAATTTCCAACACGCTCTGACATCATTTGCTGTTTTTTAGTCATTTACCGATTTGTTTAGAGAGCTAAATTACGGTGAAATTGAAAATCGCTACAAAATGAACTATGAAAATGTTAGAACTTGGCATGGTATCATCATTTCACCCGCATAGCATGTGTAAAAGAGTAGAGAGGGTCACGGCGAAAACTGGACGCACCTCGTGTACAAATTGGACAATCTCTTTCGGAGTATCAGGGTTTCGGACGAGAACTCGTTGTTACACGGGCACTTCAAAGTTTTTTAAAATTATTTGAACTCCAGCCTATTTTTATGCTCAAGATGCATGATTCAAAGCGACGTCATCAATTTCCAACATATTCTGACATCATTTGTTGTTTTTCAGTCATTTACCGATTTCTTCAGAGAGCTAAATGATGGTGAAATTGCAAATCACTACAAAATGAACACTAAAAA
The DNA here is from genome assembly GCA_021605145.1 of Aegilops bicornis. Classification (NCBI taxonomy): domain Eukaryota; kingdom Viridiplantae; phylum Streptophyta; class Magnoliopsida; order Poales; family Poaceae; genus Aegilops; species Aegilops bicornis. The sequence continues at coordinate 87,267,718 of CM038670.1, forward strand.
TGTTGGAAATTGGCATGGTATCATCATTTCACCCGCATAGCATGTGCAAAAGAGTTGAGAGGGTCACGGCGAAAACTGGACGCACCTCGTGTACAAACTGGACAATCTCTTTCGGAGTATCAGGGTTTCAGACGAGAACTCGTCTGTTTTTTTTAACCGCTAAAACAGTTGGAGAGGCTCCTACTGCAATTACATTAAAGAATCAGCAACTGTACGTGGTTTGTATGTTACAAGGCCATCCCACTGTGTGGGTGGATGGGGGGGGAGGGTAGAGGGCTAAGTTACAAAGTAGCTAAGTAAGAAAGCAAGAAGGGTTTATTCTTATCTCCCACCCTATAGGTGAGGAGGGACAAGTCTTCTTTAAGTCTAGAGAGCCAAGAGCTTGTGGATGGAATAATTCCTCCAAGTGTTTGTTGTTCCTTTCCTTCCAAATACTCCAAGCAGATTGGAGTAGGAATTCCACAAATAATGGTCTATTCCATGAAGTCTTGGCTGATTCCACCCAATCCAGCCTATTTCCTTGAGTAGATCCTTGCATTCCGAGTTTGGCCCAGCAATTTAAGCTAAAAGGGCATTCAAAGAAAAGGTGCTCCACCGTTTCATCCATGCATGTTGGGCAAAGCAGGCATCCAAATGCGCTACCAATGTTGAAGTGACGTCGTTTGAGCACATTTACGGTGTTTAGCCCGTCGTGAGAGTAGTAACCAGCCAAAAACTTTGATCTTCATTGTTGATTTGGACTTCCAAAACCATGAGTATGCAGGGTGAGCTTGGACATCTCCTCAAGAAGAACTCATAGAATTTGTTGGCAGCGAAGTTGGAGGATCCCCAAACGTATGTCCAATCATCGTGTGTTGAGAGGCTAGCCAGCTGAACGTCCAAGGTGAGGCTTTGCAGATTTCTGGTCTCTGCATGGACTTGCTCCAAAAGTGGCAGATGAAACGATTCCTACAAGCTGGTGGCCCCTATGAATGCGCCAACAGAGATGTCCTCATCTTTAGCAAACGAGAAAGCACGTGGATGAGTTTCGGCCAGGATCTCATCCAGCCACATATCTTTCCAGAAGAGAGTGGTTGCACCATTATTCACATTGCCCATCGTGATTCCTCTATAAGTTGGCATGAGCTTTGAGATATCGCTACCACCGTATGAGCCACAAGGATCGACAGCATGGGGTATCTTGGCGGTGTAGTAGGTGTTCCAAATCAAATCAACCCAGGGTAGGTCCCATTGGTTGTAAAACTTATGAAGAAACTTGAGAAGCAAGGCCTCGTTCTGGATTTTCAGGTTTAATACTCCCAGACCACCACATTTCTTTGGTTTACAAACCATGTCCCAAGCAGCCAGTGAGGTGCACTTGTCACCTTGATCAGTTTTCTTTGTCCATAAACATTTGCGGCGAATCTTGTCAAGGAGTTCAATGATTCCAGCTGGGAGTTTAAGTGTACACATGGCGTAGATTAGGAGTGAGGTAATGACCGAGTTGAGCCGTGATAACTTGCCACCACATGAGATCATATTAAGTGTTGCGGATAGTCTTCTTTCTAGGCGACAGACCAAAGGCATGAGATCATGAATGGTAGGTTTAGTAGTCCCCAATGGAAGGCCAAGATAGGTAAAAAGGCATCTTTCCCACCACATAGCCAAAAATATTCGCCAAGCTGGTATAGAATGCTTCATCACAATTGATCGGGACAAGTGTGGATTTATGAAAATTAATTTTGAGTCCAATAGAGGTGGCGTAGTCCGAAAAAATATTTTTGATGGTTGTAGCCTGTAGAGGACAAGTCGGCATTGCAAGAATCGTGTCGTCCGCACATTGAATGACAGGGTAATCTTTTGTGTAGCGCATGGGTAGGGTAACTTAATGAGGTCTTCGGCAAAAGCATCATTAATAGCAGCTTGTAATAAGTCTGCGGCTAGGACAAAGATTAGGGGGGACAAAGGGTTACCTTGTCGGACGCCACATTTGCAATGAAATTGTCTTCCCGGTATGCCATTCAGGAGGACAGTAGATTTCCTCGAGGCAAATATGCATTTAATCCAACCAAGCCATTTATCATTAAAGCCCATGTTCTCATGATCTCAATCATTGCATCATGATCAATGGTGTCGAAGGCTTTAGCAAAATCTAGTTTCAAGAGAACTCGTCTGTTACACGGGCACTTCAATGTTTTTTAAACTTATTTGAACTCCAGCCTATTTTTGCGTTCAGTATGCATGATTCAAAGCGACGTCATCAATTTCCAACATGTTCTGACATCATTTGCTGTTTTTCAGTCATTTACCGATTTGTTTAGAGAGCTAAATGACGGTGAAATTGAAAATCACTACAAAATGAAATCTGAAAATGTTGGAACTTGGCATGGTATCATCATTTCACCCGCATAGCATGTGTAAAAGAGTAGAGAGGGTCACGGTGAAAACTGGACGCACCTCGTGTACAAACTGGACAATCTCTTTCGGAGTATCCGGGTTTCGGACGAGAACTCGTCTGTTACACGCGCACTTCAATGTTTTTTAAAATTATTTGAACTCCAGCCTATTTTTGTGTTCAGTATGCATGATTCAAAGCGATGTCATCAATTTCCAACATGTTCTGACATCATTTGCTGTATTTCAGTCATTTACCGATTTTAGAGAGCCAAATGACGGTGAAATTGATAATCACTACAAAATGAACTCTGAAAATGTTGGAACTTGGCATGGTATCATCATTTCACCCGCATAGCATGTGCAAAAGAGTAGAGAGGGTCACGGCGAAAACTGGACGCACCTCGTGTACAAACTGGACAATCTCTTTCGGAGTATCAGGGTTTCGGACGAGAACTCGTCTGTTACACGGGCACTCCAATGTTTTTTCAACTTATTTGAACTCCAGCCTATTTTTGCGTTCAGTATGCATGATTCAAAGCGATGTCATCAATTTCGAACATGTTCTGACATCATTTGCTGTTTTTCAGTCATTTACCGATTTGTTTAGAGAGCTAAATGACAGTGAAATTGAAAATCACTACAAAATGAAATCTGAAAATGTTGGAACTTGGCATGGTATCATCATTTCACCCGCATAGCATGTGCAAAAGAGTAGAGAGGGTCAAGGTGAAAACTGGATGCACCTCGTGTACAAACTGGACAATCTCTTTCGGAGTATCAGGGTTTCGGACGAGAACTCGTCTGTTACACGGGCACTTCAATGTTTTTTAAACTTATTTGAACTCCAGCCTATTTTTGCATTCAGTATGCATGATTCAAAGCGACGTCATCAATTTCCAACATGTTCTCACATCATTTGCTGTTTTTCGGTCATTTACCGATTTGTTTAGTGAGCTAAATGACGGTGAAATTGAAAATCACTACAAAATGAACTCTGAAAATGTTGGAACTTTGCATGGTATCATCATTTCACCCGCATAGCATGTGCAAAATAGAAGAGAGGGTCACGGCGAAAACTGGACGCACCTCGTGTAGAAACCGGATAAACTTTTTCGGAGTATCGGGGTTTCAGACGAGAACTCATCGGTTACACGGGCACTTCAATGTTTTTTAAAATTATTTGAACTCCGGCCTATTTTTGCGTTCAGTATGCATGATTCAAAGAGACGTCATCAATTTCCAACATGTTCTGACATCATTTGTTGTTTTTCACCATTTACCGATTTGTTTAGAGAGGTAAATGACGGTGAAATTGAAAATCACTACAAAATGAACTACTGAAAATGTTGGAACTTGGCATGGTTTCATCATTTCACCCGCATAGCATGTGCAAAAGAGTAGAGAGGGTCACGGCGAAACTGGACGCACCTCGTGTACAAACCGGACAATCTCTTTCAAGTATCGTGGTTTGGGAGGAGAACTCGGCATTACACGGGCACTTCAATATTTTTTAAACTTATTTGAACTCCATCCTATTTTTATGCTCAAGATGCATGATTCAAAGCGACGTCATCAATTTCCAACACGCTCTGACATCATTTGCTGTTTTTTAGTCATTTACCGATTTGTTTAGAGAGCTAAATGACGGTGAAATTGAAAATCGCTACAAAATGAACTCTAAAAATGTTAGAACTTGGCATGGTATCATCATTTCACCCGCATAGCATGTGTAAAAGAGTAGAGAGGGTCACGGCGAAAACTGGACGCACCTCGTGTACAAATTGGACAATCTCTTTCGGAGTATCAGGGTTTCGGACGAGAACTCGTCTGTTACACGGGCACTTCAAAGTTTTTTAAAGTTATTTGAACTCCAGCCTATTTTTGCGTTCAGTATGCATGATTCAAAGTGACGTCGTCAATTTCCAACATGTTCTGACATCATTTGCTGTTTTTCAGTCATTTACCGATTTCTTCAGAGAGCTAAATGATGGTGAAATTGCAAATCACTACAAAATGAACACTAAAAATGTTGGAAATTGGCATGGTATCATCATTTCACCCGCATAGCATGTGCAAAAGAGTTGAGAGGGTCACGCGAAAACTGGGCGCACCTCGTGTACAAACCGGACAATCTCTTTCGAGTATCGAGGTTTCAGCGAGAACTCGTCTGCATTTTTTTAACTGCTAAAACAGTTGGAGAGGCTCCTACTGCAATTACATTAAAGAATCAGCAACTGTACGTGGTTTGTATGTTACAAGGCCATCCCACTGTGTGGGTGGATGGGGGGGGAGGGTAGAGGGCTAAGTTACAAAGTAGCTAAGTAAGAAAGCAAGAAGGGTTTATTCTTATCTCCCACCCTATAGGTGAGGAGGGACAAGTCTTCTTTAAGTCTAGAGAGCCAAGAGCTTGTGGATGGAATAATTCCTCTGAAGTGTTTGTTGTTCCTTTCCTTCCAAATACTCCAAGCAGATTGGAGTAGGAATTCCACAAATAATGGTCTATTCCATGAAGTCTTGGCTGATTCCACCCAATCCAGCCTATTTCCTTGAGTAGATCCTTGCATTCCGAGTTTGGCCCAGCAATTTAAGCTAAAAGGGCATTCAAAGAAAAGGTGCTCCACCGTTTCATCCATGCATGTTGGGCAAAGCAGGCATCCAAATGCGCTACCAATGTTGAAGTGACGTCGTTTGAGCACATTTCTGGTGTTTAGCCTGTCAGAGAGTAGTAACCAGCCAAAAACTTTGATCTTCATTGTTGATTTGGACTTCCAAAACCATGAGTATGCAGGGTGAGCTTGGACATCTCTGAAGAAGAACTCATAGAATTTGTTGGCAGCGAAGTTGGAGGATCCCCAAACGTATGTCCAATCATCGTGTGTTGAGAGGCTAGCCAGCTGAACGTCCAAGGTGAGGCTTTGCAGATTTCTGGTCTCTGCATGGACTTGCTCCAAAAATGGCAGATGAAACGATTCCTACAAGCTGGTGGCCCCTATGAACGCGCCAACAGAGATGTCCTCATCTTTAGCAAACGAGAAAGCACGTGGATGAGTTTCGGCCAGGATCTCATCCAGCCACATATCTTTCCAGAAGAGAGTGGTTGCACCATTATTCACATTGCCCATCGTGATTCCTCTATAAGTTGGCATGAGCTTTGAGATATCGCGCCACCAGAAGGAGCCACAAGGATCGACAGCATGGGGTATCTTGGCGGTGTAGTAGGTGTTCCAAATCAAATCAACCCAGGGTAGGTCCCATTGGTTGTAAAACTTATGAAGAAACTTGAGAAGCAAGGCCTCGCTCGGATTTTCAGGTTTAATACTCCCTGCATCCACCACATTTCTTTGGTTTGCAAACCATGTCCCAAGCAGCCAAGTGAGGTGCAATTGTCACCTTGATCAGTTTTCTTTGTCCATAAACATTTATGCGAATCTTGTCAAGGAGTTCAATGATTCCAGCTGGGAGTTTAAGTGTACACATGGCGTAGATTAGGAGTGAGGTAATGACCGAGTTGAGCCGTGATAACTTGCCACCACATGAGATCATATTAAGTGTTGCGGATAGTCTTCTTTCTAGGCGTGCATCAAAGGCATGAGATCATGAATGGTAGGTTTAGTAGTCCCCAATGGAAGGCCAAGATAGGTAAAAGGCATCTTTCCCACCACATAGCCAAAAATATTCGCCAAGCTGGTATAGAATGCTTCATCACAATTGATCGGGACAAGTGTGGATTTATGAAAATTAATTTTGAGTCCAATAGAGGTGGCGTAGTCCGACAAAATATTTTTGATGGTTGTAGCCTGTAGAGGACAAGCTGGCATTGCAAGAATCGTGTCGTCCGCACATTGAATGACAGGGTAATCTTTTTGTGTAGCGCATGGGTAGGGTAACTTAATGAGGTCTTCGGCAAAAGCATCATTAATAGCAGCTTGTAATAAGTCTGCGGCTAGGACAAAGATTAGGGGGGACAAAGGGTTACCTTATCGGACGCCACATTTGCAATGAAATTGTCTTCCCGGTATGCCATTCAGGAGGACAGAGATTTCCTCGAGGCAAATATGCATTTAATCCAACCAAGCCATTTATCATTAAAGCCCATGTTCTCATGATCTCAATCATTGCATCATGATCAATGGTGTCGAAGGCTTTAGCAAAATCTAGTTTCAAGAGAACTCGTCTGTTACACGGGCACTTCAATGTTTTTTAAACTTATTTGAACTCCAGCCTATTTTTGCGTTCAGTATGCATGATTCAAAGCGACGTCATCAATTTCCAACATGTTCTGACATCATTTGCTGTTTTTCAGTCATTTACCGATTTGTTTAGAGAGCTAAATGACGGTGAAATTGAAAATCCCTACAAAATGAAATCTGAAAATGTTGGAACTTGGCATGGTATCATCAGTTCACCCGCATAGCATGTGTAAAAGACTAGAGTGGGTCACGGCGAAAACTGGACGCACCTCGTGTACAAACTGGACAATCTGTTTCGGAGTATCAGGGCTTCGGATGAGAACTCGTCTGCATTACACGCCACTTCAATGTTTTTAAAATTATTTGAACTCCAGCCTATTTTTGTGTTCAAGATGCATGATTCAAAGCGATGTCATCAATTTCCAACATGTTCGACATCATTTGCTGTTTTTCACCATTTACCGATTTGTTTAGAGAGCCAAATGACGGTGAAATTGATAATCACTACAAAATGAACACTCAAAATGTTGGAACTTGGCATGGTATCATCATTTCACCCGCATAGCATGTGCAAAAGAGTAGAGAGGGTCACGGCGAAAACTGGACGCACCTCGTGTACAAACCGGACAATCTCTTCTTCGAGTATCAGGGTTTCAGACGAGAACTCATCTGTTACACGGGCACTCCAATGTTTTTTTAATTTATTTGAACTCCAGCCTATTTTTGCGTTCAGTATGCATGATTCAAAGCGATGTCATCAATTTCCAACATGTTCTGACATCATTTGCTGTTTTTCAGTCATTTACCGATTTGTTTAGAGAGCTAAATGACAGTGAAATTGAAAATCACTACAAAATGAAACCTGAAAATGTTGGAACTTGGCATGGTATCATCATTTCACCCGCTTAGCATGTGCAAAAGAGTAGAGAGGGTCACGGCGAAAACTGGACGCACCTCGTGTACAAACTGGATAATCTGTTTCGGAGTATCAGGGCTTCGGACGAGAACTCGTCTGTTACACGGGCACTTCAATGTTTTTTAAACTTATTTGAACTCCAGCCTATTTTTGCGTTCAGTATGCATGATTCAAAGCGACGTCATCAATTTCCAACATGTTCTGACATCATTTGTTGTTTTTCAGTCATTTACCGATTTGTTTAGAGAGCTAAATCACGGTGAAATTAAAAATCACTACAAAATGAACTCTGAAAATGTTGGAACTTGGCATGGTATCATCATTTCACCCGCATAGCATGTGCAAAAGAGTAGAGAGGGTCACGGCAAAAACTGGACGCACCTCGTGTACAAACTGGACAATCTCTTTCGGAGTATCAGGGTTTCGGACGAGAACTCGTCTGTTACACGGGCACTTCAATGTTTTTTAAACTTATTTGAACTCCAGCCTATTTTTGCGTTCAGTATGCATGATTCAAAGCGACATCATCAATTTCCAACATGTTCTGACATCATTTGCTATTTTTCAGTCATTTAACGATTTGTTTCGAGACCTAAATGACGATGAAATTGAAAATCACTACAAAATGAACTCTGAAAATTTTGGAACTTGTAATGGTATCATCATTTCAGCCGCATAGCATGTGCAAAAGAGTAGAGAGGGTCACGGCAAAATTTGGACGCACCTCGTGTACAAACCGGACAAGCTCTTTCGGAGTATCAGGGTTTCAGACGAGAACTCGTCTGTTACACGGGCACTTCAATGTTTTTTAAACTTATTTGAACTCCAGCCTATTTTTGCGTTCAGTATACATGATTCAAAGCGACGTCATCAATTTCCAACATGTTCTGACATCATTTGCTGTTTTTCAGTCATTTACCGATTTTAGAGAGCCAAATGACGGTGAAATTGAAAATCACTACAAAATGAACTCTGAAAATGTTGGAACTTGGCATGGTATCATCATTTTACCCGCATAGCATGTTCAAAAGAGTAGAGAGGGTCACGGCGAAATCGGACGCACCTCGTGTACAAACCGGATAATCTCTTTCGAGTATCAGGTTTCGGACGAGAACTCGCCTGCTACACGGGCACTTCAATGTTTTTTAAACTTATTTGAACTCCATCCTATTTTTATGCTCAAGTATGCATGATTCAAAGCGACGTCATCAATTTCCAACATGTTCTGACATCATTTGCAGTTTTTCAGTCATTTACCGATTTGTTTAAAGAGCTAAATTACGGTGAAATTGAAAATCGCTACAAAATGAACTATGAAAATGTTAGAACTTGGCATGGTATCATCATTTCACCCGCATAGCATGTGTAAAAGAGTAGAGAGGGTCACGGCGAAAACTGGACGCACCTCGTGTACAAATTGGACAATCTCTTTCGAGTATCGTGGTTTCAGACGAGAACTCGCTCTGCTATCGGCACTTCAAAGTTTTTTAAAGTTATTTGAACTCCAGCCTATTTTTGCGTTCAGTATGCATGATTCAAAGCGACGTCGTCAATTTCCAACATGTTCTGACATCATTTGCTGTTTTTCAGTCATTTACCGATTTGTTTAGAGAGCTAAATGATGGTGAAATTTAAAATCACTACAAAATGAACACTAAAAATGTTGGAACTTGGCATGGTATCATCATTTCACCCGCATAGCATGTGCAAAAGAGTAGAGAGGGTCACGGCGAAAACTGGACGCACCTCGTGTACAAACTAGACAATCTCTTTCGGAGTATTAGGGTTTCGGACGAGAACTCGTCTGTTACACGGGCACTTCAATGTTTTTTAAACTTATTTGAACTCCAGCCTATTTTTGCTTTCAGTATGCATGATTCAAAGTGACGTCATCAATTTCCAACATGTTCTGACATCATTTGCTGTTTTTCAGTCATTTACCGATTTGTTTAGAGAGCTAAATGACAGTGAAATTGAAAATCACTACAAAATGAAATCTGAAAATGTTGGAACTTGGCATGGTATCATCATTTCACCCGCATAGCATGTGCAAAAGAGTAGAGAGGGTCACGGCGAAAACTGGACGCACTTCGTGTACAAACTGGATAATCTGTTTCGGAGTATCGTGGTTTCGCACGAGAACTCGTCTGCTACATCGGCACTTCAATGTTTTTTAAACTTATTTGAACTCCAGCCTATTTTTGTGTTCAAGATGCATGATTCAAAGCGACGCCATCAATTTCCAACATGTTCGACATCATTTGCTGTTTTTCACCATTTACCGATTTGTTTAGAGAGCTAAATGACGGTGAAATTGAAAATCACTACAAAATGAACTCTGAAAATGTTGGAACTTGGCATGGTATCATCATTTCACCCGCATAGCATGTGCAAAAGAGTAGAGAGGGTCACGGTGAAAACTGGACGCACCTCGTGTACAAACTGGACAATCTCTTTCGGAGTATCAGGGTTTCGGACGAGAACTCGTCTGTTACACGGGCACTTCAATGTTTTTTAAACTTATTTGAACTCCAGCCTATTTTTGCGTTCAGTATGCATGATTCAAAGCGACGTCATCAATTTCCAACATGTTCTGACATCATTTGCTGTTTTTCACTAATTTACCATTTTGTTTAGAGAGCTGAATGATGGTGAAATTGAAAATCCCTGCAAAATGAAATCTGAAAATGTTGGAACTTGGCATGGTATCATCATTTCACCCACATAGCATGTGTAAAAGAGTAGAGAGGGTCACGGCGAAAATTGGACGCACCTCGTGTACAAACTGGACAATCTCTTCGAGTATCGTGGTTTTGACGAGAACTCATCTGTTACACGGCACTTCAATGTTTTTAAACTTATTTGAACTCCAGCCTATTTTTGTGTTCAAGATGCATGATTCAAAGTGACATCATCAATTTCCAACATGTTCGACATCATTTGCTGTTTTTCACCATTTACCGATTTGTTTAGAGAGCTAAATGATGGTGAAATTGAAAATCACTACAAAATGAACTCTAAAAATGTTGGAACTTGGCATGGTATCATCATTTCACCCGCATAGCATGTGCAAAAGAGTAGAGAGGGTCACGGCGAAAACTGGACGCACCTCGTGTACAAACTGGATAATCTCTTTCGGAGTATCAGGGTTTCAGACGAGAACTCGTCTGTTACACGGGCACTTCAATGTTTTTAAAACTTATTTGAACTCCAGCCTATTTTTGCATTCAATATGCATGATTCAAAGCGATGTCATCAATTTCGAACATGTTCTGACATCATTTGCTGTTTTTAAGTCATTTACCGATTTGTTTAGAGAGCTAAATGACAGTGAAATTGAAAATCACTACAAAATGAAACCTGAAAATGTTGGAACTTGGCATGGTATCATCATTTCACCCGCTTAGCATGTGCAAAAGAGTAGAGAGGGTCACGGCGAAAACTGGACGCACCTCGTCTACAAACTGGATAATCTGTTTCGGAGTATCAGGGCTTCGGATGAGAAGTCGTCTGTTACACGGGCACTTCAATGTTTTTTAAACTTATTTGAACTCCAGCCTATTTTTGCGTTCAGTATGCATGATTCAAAGCGACGTCATCAATTTCCAACATGTTCTGACATCATTTGTTGTTTTTCACCATTTACTGATTTGTTTAGAGAACTAAATGACGGTGAAATTGAAAATCACTGCAAAATGAACATTGGAAATGTTGGAACTTGGCATGGTATCATCATTTCACCCACATAGCATGTGTAAAAGAGTAGAGAGGGTCACGGCGAAAATTGGACGCACCTCGTGTACAAACTGGACAATCTCTTTCGGAGTATCAGGGTTTCGGACGAGAACTCATCTGTTACACGCGCACTTCAATGTTTTTTAAAATTATTTGAACTCTAGCCTATTTTTGTGTTCAGTATGCATGATTCAAAGTGACATCATCCATTTCCAACATGTTCTGACATCATTTGCTGTTTTTCAGTCATTTACCGATTTGTTTAGAGAGCTAAATGATGGTGAAATTTAAAATCACTACAAAATGAACACTAAAAATGTTGGAACTTGGCATGGTATCATCATTTCACCCGCATAGCATGTGCAGAAGAGTAGAGAGGGTCACGGCGAAAATCGGACGCACCTCATGTACAAACCGGACAATCTCTTTCGAGTATCGTGGTTTTGACGAGAACTCGTCTGCTACACGGGCACTTCAATGTTTTTAAACTTATTTGAACTCCAGCCTATTTTTATGCTCAAGATGCATGATTCAAAGCGATGTCATCAATTTCCAACATGTTCTGACATCATTTGCTGTTTTTCAGTCATTTACCGATTTGTTTAGAAAGCTAAATGATGGTGAAATTGAAAATCACTACAAAATGAAACCTGAAAATGTTGGAACTTGGCATGGTATCATCATTTCACCCGCTTAGCTTGTGCAAAAGAGTAGAGAGGGTCACGGCGAAAACTGGACGCACCTCGTGTAGAAACTGGACAATCTCTTTCGAGTATCGTGGTTTTGACGAGAACTCGCCTGCTACACGGCACTTCAATGTTTTTAAACTTATTTGAACTCCAGCCTATTTTTATGCTCAAGATGCATGATTCAAAGCGACGTCATCAATTTCCAACATGTTCGACATCATTTGTTGTTTTTCACCATTTACCGATTTGTTTAGAGAGCTAAATGACGTGAAATTGAAAATCACTACAAAATGAACTCGAAAATGTTGGAACTTGGCATGGTTTCATCATTGCACCCGCCTAGCATGTGCAAAAGAGTAGAGAGGGTCACGGCGAAAATTGGACGCACCTCGTGTACAAACTGGACAATCTCTTTCGGAGTATCAGGTTTTCGGACGAGAACTCATCTGTTACACGCGCACTTCAATGTTTTTTAAAATTATTTGAACTCTAGCCTATTTTTGTGTTCTGTATGCATGATTCAAAGTGACATCATCCATTTCCAACATGTTCTGACATCATTTGCTGTTTTTCACCATTTACCTATTTGTTTAGAGAGCTAAATGATGGTGAAATTGAAAATCACTACAAAATGAACTCTGAAAATGTTGGAACTTGGCATGGTATCATCATTTCACCCGCATAGCATGTGCAAAAGAGTAGAGAGGGTCACGGCGAAAACTGGACGCACCTCATGTACAAACTGGACAATCTCTTTCGGAGTATCAGGGTTTCAGACGAGAACTCGTCTGTTACACGGGCACTTCAATGTTTTTTAAACTTATTTGAACTCCAGCCTATTTTTGCGTTCAGTATACATGATTCAAAGCGACGTCATCAATTTCCAACATGTTCTGACATCATTTGCTGTTTTTCAGTCATTTACCGATTTGTTTAGAGAGCTAAATGATGGTGAAATTTAAAATCACTACAAAATGAACACTAAAAATGTTGGAACTTGGCATGGTATCATCATTTCACCCGCATAGCATGTGCAAAAGAGTAGAGAGGGTCACGGCAAAAACTAAACGCACCTCGTGTACAAACCGGACAATCTCTTTCGAGTATCGTGGTTTCGGACGAGAACTCGCCTGCTACACGGGCACTTCAATGTTTTTTAAACTTATTTGAACTCCAGCCTATTTTTATGCTCAAGATGCATGATTCAAAGCGACGTCATCAATTTCCAACATGTTCGACATCATTTGTTGTTTTTCACCATTTACCGATTTGTTTTGAGAGCTAAATGATGGTGAAATTGAAAATCACTACAAAATGAACTCTGAAAATGTTGGAACTTGGCATGGTATCATCATTTCACCCGCATAGCATGTGCAAAAGAGTAGAGAGGGTCACGGCGAAAACTGGACGCACCTCGTGTACAAACTGGACAATCTCTTTCGAAGTATCGTGGTTTTGACGAGAACTCTTCTGCTACACGGGCACTTCAATGTTTTTAAACTTATTTGAACTCCAAATTTATTTTATGCTCAAGATGCATGATTCAAAGCGACATCATCAATTTCCAACATGTTCTGACATCATTTGCTGTTTTTCAGTCATTTACCGATTTGTTTAGAGAGCTAAATGATGGTGAAATTTAAAATCACTACAAAATGAACACTAAAAATGTTGGAACTTTGCATGGTATCTTCATGTCACCCGCATAGCATGTGCAAAAGAGTAGAGAGGGTCACGGCGAAAACTGGACGCACCTCATGTACAAACTGGACAATCTCTTTCGGAGTATCAGGGTTTCGGACGAGAACTTGTCTGTTACACGGTTACTTCAATGTTTTTTAAACTTATTTGAACTCCAGCCTATTTTTATGCTCAAGATATGCATGATTCAAAGCGACGCCATCAATTTCCAACATGTTCGACATCATTTGCTGTTTTTCAGTCATTTACCGATTCGGTTAGAGAGCTAAATGATGGTGAAATTGAAAATCACTACAAAATGAACTGGAAAATGGTGGAACTTGGCATTGTATCATCATTTCACCCGCATAGCATGTGCAAAAGAGTAGAGAGGGTCACGGAAAAAACTGGATGCACCTCGTGTACAAACTGGACAATCTCTTTCGGAGTATCGTGGTTTCACGAGAACTCGCTCTGCTACACGGGCACTTCAATGTTTTTTAAACTTATTTGAACTCCAGCCTATTTTTATGCTCAAGATGCATGATTCAAAGCGACGTGATCAATTTCCAACATGTTCTGACATCATTTGTTGTTTTTCACCATTTACCGATTTGTTTAGAGAGCTAAATGACGGTGAAATTGAAAATCACTACAAAATGAACTCTGAAAATGTTGGAACTTGGCATGGTATCATCATTTCACCCGCATAGCATGTGCAAAAGAGTAGAGAGGGTCACGGCGAAAACTGGACGCACCTCGTGTACAAACTAGACAATCTCTTTCGGAGTATCAAGGTTTTGACGAGAACTCTTCATACATCGGCACTTCAATGTTTTTAAACTTATTTGAACTCCAGCCTATTTTTATGCTCAAGATGCATGATTCAAAGCGACATCATCAATTTCCAACATGTTCTCGACATCATTTGCTGTTTTTCACCATTTACCGATTTGTTTAGAGACTAAATGATGGTGAAATTGAAAATCACTACAAAATGACCTCTAAAATGTTGGAACTTGGCATGGTATCATCATTTCACCCGCATAGCATGTGCAAAAGAGTAGAGAGGGTCACGGCGAAAACTGGACGCACCTCATGTACAAACTGGACAATCTCTTTCGGAGTATCAGGGTTTCAGACGAGAACTCGTCTGTTACACGGGCACTTCAATGTTTTTTAAACTTATTTGAACTCCAGCCTATTTTTATGCTCAGATGCATGATTCAAAGCGACGCCATCAATTTCCAACATGTTCGACATCATTTGCTGTTTTTCACCATTTACCGATTTGTTTAGAGAGCTAAATGACGGTGAAATTGAAAATCACTACAAAATGAACTGAAAATGTTGGAACTTGGCATGGTATCATCATTTCACCCGCATAGCATGTGCAAAAGAGTAGAGAGGGTCACGGCGAAAACCGGACGCACCTCGTGTACAAACCGGACAATCTCTTTGAGTATCGTGGTTTTGACGAGAACTCGCCTGCTACACGGGCACTTCAATGTTTTTTAAACTTATTTGAACTCCAGCCTATTTTTATGCTCAAGATGCATGATTCAAAGCGACGTCATCAATTTCCAACATGTTCGACATCATTTGTTGTTTTTCACCATTTACCGATTTGTTTAGGGAGCTAAATGATGGTGAAATTGAAAATCACTACAAAATGAACTGTGAAAATGTTGGAACTTGGCATGGTATCATCATTTCACCCGCATAGCATGTGCAAAAGAGTAGAGAGGGTCACGGCGAAAATTGAACGCACCTCGTGTACAAACTGGACAATCTCTTTCGGAGTATCAGGGTTTCGACGAGAACTCGTCTGCTACACGGGCACTTCAATGTTTTTTAAACTTATTTGAACTCCAGCCTATTTTTATGCTCAAGATGCATGATTCAAAGCGACATCATCAATTTCCAACATGTTCGACATCATTTGCTGTTTTTCACCATTTACCGATTTGTTTAGAGAGCTAAATGATGGTGAAATTGAAAATCACTACAAAATGAACTCAAAATGTTGGAACTTGGCATGGTATCATCATTTCACCCGCATAGCATGTGCAAAAGAATAGAGAGGGTCACGGCGAAAACTGGACGCACCTCGTGTACAAACCGGACAATCTCTTTCGAGTATCAGGTTTTGACGAGAACTCGTCTGCTACACGGGCACTTCAATGTTTTTTAAACTTATTTGAACTCCAGCCTATTTTTATGCTCAAGATGCATGATTCAAAGCGACGCCATCAATTTCCAACATGTTCGACATCATTTGCTGTTTTTCAGTCATTAACCGATTAGTTTTGAGAACTAAATGATGGTGAAATTGAAAATCACTACAAAATGAAAACTGAAAATTCTGGAACTTGGCATGGTATCATCATTTCACCAGCATAGCATGTGCAAAAGAGTAGAGAGGGTCACGGCGAAAACCGGACGCACCTCGTACAAACCGGACAATCTCTTTCGAGTATCGTGGTTTTGACGAGAACTCGTCTGCTACACGGGCACTTCAATGTTTTTTAAACTTATTTGAACTCCAGCCTATTTTTATGCTCAAGATGCATGATTCAAAGCGACGCCATCAATTTCCAACATGTTCTCGACATCATTTGTTGTTTTTCACCATTTACCGATTTGTTTAGAGAGCTAAATGACGGTGAAATTGAAAATCACTACAAAATGAACTCCAAAATGTTGGAACTTGGCATGGTATCATCATTTCACCCGCATAGCATGTGCAAAAGAGTAGAGAGGGTCACGGCGAAAACTGGACGCACCTCGTGTACAAACCGGACAATCTCTTTCGAGTATCGTGGTTTCTTGACGAGAACTCTTCATTACACGGGCACTTCAATGTTTTTTAAACTTATTTGAACTCCAGCCTATTTTTATGCTCAAGATGCATGATTCAAAGCGACGCCATCAATTTCCAACATGTTCGACATCATTTGCTGTTTTTCACCATTTACCGATTTGTTTAGAGAGCTAAATGATGGTGAAATTGAAAATCACTACAAAATGAAATCTCAAAATCTTGGAACTTGGCATGGTATCATCATTTCACCCGCATAGCATGTGCAAAAGAGTAGAGAGGGTCACGGCGAAAACTGGACGCACCTCGTACAAACCGGACAATCTCTTTCGAGTATCAGGTTTTGACGAGAACTCGCTCTGCTACACGGGCACTTCAATGTTTTTTAAACTTATTTGAACTCCAGCCTATTTTTATGCTCAAGATGCATGATTCAAAGCGACGCCATCAATTTCCAACATGTTCTGACATCATTTGCTGTTTTTCAGTCATTTACCGATTTGTTTAGAGAGCTAAATGATGGTGAAATTGAAAATCACTACAAAATGAACTCAAAATGTTGGAACTTGGCATGGTATCATCATTTCACCCGCATAGCATGTGCAAAAGAGTAGAGAGGGTCACGGCGAAAATCGGACGCACCTCGTGTACAAACCGGACAATCTCTTTGAGTATCGTGGTTTTGACGAGAACTCGCCTGCTACACGGGCACTTCAATGTTTTTTAAACTTATTTGAACTCCAGCCTATTTTTTATGCTCAAGATGCATGATTCAAAGCGACGCCATCAATTTCCAACATGTTCGACATCATTTGTTGTTTTTCACCATTTACCGATTTGTTTAGAGAGCTAAATGACGGTGAAATTGAAAATCACTACAAAATGAACTCTGAAAATGTTGGAACTTGGCATGGTATCATCATTTCACCCGCATAGCATGTGCAAAAGAGTAGAGAGGGTCACGGCGAAAAACTGGACGCACCTCGTGTACAAACCGGACAATTTCTTTCGAGTATCGTGGTTTTGACGAGAACTCGCCTGCTACACGGGCACTTCAATGTTTTTTAAACTTATTTGAACTCCAGCCTATTTTTATGCTCAAGATGCATGATTCAAAGCGACGCCATCAATTTCCAACATGTTCGACATCATTTGCTGTTTTTCACCATTTACCGATTTGTTTAGAGAGCTAAATGATGGTGAAATTGAAAATCACTACAAAATGAACTCTAAAATGTTGGAACTTGGCATGGTATCATCATTTCACCCGCATAGCATGTGCAAAAGAGTAGAGAGGGTCACGGCGAAAACCGGACGCACCTCGTACAAACCGGACAATCTCTTTCGAGTATCGTGGTTTCGGACGAGAACTCGCCTGCTACATCGGGCACTTCAATGTTTTTAAACTTATTTGAACTCCAGCCTATTTTTATGCTCAAGATGCATGATTCAAAGCGACGCCATCAATTTCCAACATGTTCGACATCATTTGCTGTTTTTCAGTCATTTACCGATTTGTTTAGAGAGCTAAATGATGGTGAAATTGAAAATCACTACAAAATGAACTCAAAATGTTGGAACTTGGCATGGTATCATCATTTCACCCGCATAGCATGTGCAAAAGAGTAGAGAGGGTCACGGCGAAAACTGGACGCACCTCGTACAAACCGGACAATCTCTTTCGAGTATCGTGGTTTCGGACGAGAACTCGCCTGCTACACGGGCACTTCAATGTTTTTAAACTTATTTGAACTCCAGCCTATTTTTATGCTCAAGATGCATGATTCAAAGCGACGTTATCAATTTCCAACATGTTCGACATCATTTGTTGTTTTTCACCATTTACCGATTTGTTTAGAGAGCTAAATGACGGTGAAATTGAAAATCACTACAAAATGAACTCAAAATGTTGGAACTTGGCATGGTATCATCATTTCACCCGCATAGCATGTGCAAAAGAGTAGAGAGGGTCACGGCGAAAACTGGACGCACCTCGTGTACAAACTGGACAATCTCTTTCGGAGTATCAGGGTTTCGGACGAGAACTCGTCTGTTACACGGGCACTTCAATGTTTTTTAAACTTATTTGAACTCCAGCCTATTTTTATGCTCAAGATGCATGATTCAAAGCGACATCATCAATTTCCAACATGTTCGACATCATTTGCTGTTTTTCACCATTTACCGATTTGTTTAGAGAGCTAAATGATGGTGAAATTGAAAATCACTACAAAATGAACTCAAAATGTTGGAACTTGGCATGGTATCATCATTTGACCCGCATAGCATGTGCAAAAGAGTAGAGAGGGTCACGGCGAAAACTGGTCTCACCTCGTGTACAAACCGGACAATCTCTTTCGAGTATCAGGTTTTGACGAGAACTCGCCTGCTACACGGGCACTTCAATGTTTTTTAAACTTATTTGAACTCCAGCCTATTTTTATGCTCAAGATGCATGATTCAAAGCGACGCCATCAATTTCCAACATGTTCGACATCATTTGCTGTTTTTCAGTCATTTACCGATTTGTTTAGAGAGCTAAATGATGGTGAAATTGAAAATCACTACAAAATGAACTCAAAATGTTGGAACTTGGCATGGTATCATCATTTCACCCGCATAGCATGTGCAAAAGAGTAGAGAGGGTCACGGCGAAATCGGACGCACCTCGTGTACAAACCGGACAATCTCTTTCGAGTATCGTGGTTTCGCACGAGAACTCGTCTGTTACATCGGCACTTCAATGTTTTTTAAACTTATTTGAACTCCAGCCTATTTTTATGCTCAAGATGCATGATTCAAAGCGACGCCATCAATTTCCAACATGTTCGACATCATTTGTTGTTTTTCACCATTTACCGATTTGTTTAGAGAGCTAAATGACGGTGAAATTGAAAATCACTACAAAATGAACTCAAAATGTTGGAACTTGGCATGGTATCATCATTTCACCCGCATAGCATGTGAAAAAGAGTAGAGAGGGTCACGGCGAAAACTGGACGCACCTCGTGTAAAAATTGGACAATCTCTATCAGATTATCAGGATTTCGTACGAGAACTATTCTTATACACGGGCACTTCAATGTTTTTTAAACTTATTTGAACTCCAGCCTATTTTTATGCTCAAGATGCATGATTCAAAGCGACGCCATCAATTTCCAACATGTTCGACATCATTTGCTGTTTTTCACCATTTACCGATTTTAGAAAGCCAAATGATGGTGATATTGAAAATCACTACAAAATGAACTCTGAAAATGTTGGAACTTGGCATGGTATCATCATTTCACCCGCATAGCATGTGCAAAAGAGTAGAGAGGGTCACGGCGAAAACTGGACAATCTCTTTCGGAGTATCAGGGTTTCGGACGAGAACTTGTCTGTTACACGGGCACTTCGATGTTTTTTAAACTTATTTGAACTCCAGCCTATTTTTGTGTTCAGTGTGCATGATTCAAAGCGATGTCATCAATTTCGAACATGTTCTGACATCATTTCCTGTTTTTCAGTCATTTACCGATTCGTTTAGAGAGTTAAATGATGGTGAAATTTAAAATCACTACAAAATGAAATCTAAAAATGTTGGAACTTGGCATGGTATCATCATTTCACCCGCATAGCATGTGCAGAAGAGTAGAGAGGGTCACGGCGAAAACTGGACGCACCTCGTGTACAAACCGGACAATCTCTTTCGAGTATCGTGGTTTCGGACGAGAACTCGTCTGCTACACGGCACTTCAATGTTTTTTAAACTTATTTGAACTCCAGCCTATTTTTATGCTCAAGATGCATGATTCAAAGCGACGTCATCAATTTCCAACATGTTCGACATCATTTGTTGTTTTTCACCATTTACCGTTTTGTTTAGAGAGCTAAATGATGGTGAAATTGAAAATCACTACAAAATGAACTCTGAAAATGTTGGAACTTGGCATGGTATCATCATTTCACCCGCATAGCATGTGCAAAAGAGTAGAGAGGGTCACGGCGAAAACTGGACGCACCTCGTGTACAAACCGGACAATCTCTTTCGAGTATCGTGGTTTTGACGAGAACTCGCCTGCTATACATCGGCACTTCAATGTTTTTTAAACTTATTTGAACTCCAGCCTATTTTTATGCTCAAGATGCATGATTCAAAGCGACGCCATCAATTTCCAACATGTTCTCGACATCATTTGCTGTTTTTCACCATTTACCGATTTGTTTAGAGAGCTAAATGATGGTGAAATTGAAAATCACTACAAAATGAACTCTCAAAATGTTGGAACTTGGCATGGTATCATCATTTCACCCGCATAGCATGTGCAAAAGAGTAGAGAGGGTCACGGCGAAACTGGACGCACCTCATACAAACCGGACAATCTCTTTCGAGTATCGTGGTTTTGACGAGAACTCGTCTGCTACACGGGCACTTCAATGTTTTTTAAACTTATTTGAACTCCAGCCTATTTTTATGCTCAAGATGCATGATTCAAAGCGACGCCATCAATTTCCAACATGTTCGACATCATTTGCTGTTTTTCACCATTTACCGATTTGTTTAGAGAGCTAAATGATGGTGAAATTTAAATTCACTACAAAATGAACACTTACTATGTTGGTACTTGTCATGGTATCATCATTTCACCCGCATAGCATGTGCAAAAGAGTAGAGAGGGTCACGGCGAAAACTGGACGCACCTCGTGTACAAACTGGACAATCTCTTTCGGAGTATCAGGGTTTCTGACGAGAACTCGTCTGTTACACGGGCACTTCAATGTTTTTTAAACTTATTTGAACTCCAGCCTATTTTTGCGTTCAGTATGCATGATTGAAAGCGACGTGATCAATTTCCAACATGTTCTGACATCATTTGTTGTTTTTCAGTCATTTACCAATTTGTTTAGAGAGCTAAATGACGGTGAAATTGAAAATCACTACAAAATGAACTCCGAAAATGTTGGAACCTGTCATGGTATCATCATTTCACCCGCATAGCATGTGTAAAATAGTAGAGAGGGTCACGGCGAAAACTGGACGCACCTCGTGTACAAACCGGACAATCTCTTTCGAGTATCGTGGTTTTGACGAGAACTCGTCTGCTACACGGGCACTTCAATGTTTTTTAAACTTATTTGAACTCCAGCCTATTTTTATGCTCAAGATGCATGATTCAAAGCGACGCCATCAATTTCCAACATGTTCGACATCATTTGCTGTTTTTCACCATTTACCGAATTGTTTAGAGAGCTAAATGATGGTGAAATTGAAAATCACTACAAAATGAACTCTAAAATGTTGGAACTTGGCATGGTATCATCATTTCACCCGCATAGCATGTGCAAAAGAGTAGAGAGGGTCACGGCGAAACCGGACGCACCTCGTGTACAAACCGGACAATCTCTTTCGAGTATCGTGGTTTCGGACGAGAACTCGTCTGTTACACGGGCACTTCAATGTTTCATAAACTTATATGAACTCCAGCCTATTTTTATGCTCAAGATGCATGATTCAAAGCGACGCCATCAATTTCCAACATGTTCTGACATCATTTACTGTTTTTCAGTCATTTACCGATTTGTTTAGAGAGCTAAATGATGGTGAAATTGAAAATCACTACAAAATGAACTCAAAATGTTGGAACTTGGCATGGTATCATTAGTTCACCCGCATAGCATGTGCAAAAGAGTAGAGAGGGTCACGGCGAAAACTGGACGCACCTCGTGTACAAACTGGACAATCTCTTTCGGAGTATCAGGGTTTCGGACGAGAACTCGTCTGTTACACGGGCACTTCAATGTTTTTTAAACTTATTTGAACTCCAGCCTATTTTTGCATTCAACATGCATGATTCAAAGAGACGTCATCAATTTCCAACATGTTCTGACATCATTTGCTGTTTTTCAGTCATTTACCGATTTTTCAGAGAGCTAAATGATGGTGAAATTGATAATCACTACAAAATGAACTCTGAAAATGTTGGAACTTGGCATGGTATCATCATTTCACCCGCATAGCATGTGCAAAAGAGTAGAGAGGGTCACGGCGAAAACTGGACGCACCTCGTGTACAAACTGGACAATCTCTTTCGGAGTATCAGGGTTTCAGACGAGAACTCGTCTGTTACACGGGCACTTCAGTGTTTTTTAAACTTATTTGAACTCCAGCCTACTTTTGCGTTCAGTGTGCATGATTCAAAGCGACATCATCAATTTCCAACATGTTCTGACATCATTTGCTGTTTTTCAGTCATTTACCGATTTGTTTAGGGAGCTAAATGACGGTGAAATTGAAAATCACTAGAAAATGAACTCTGAAAATGTTGGAACTTGGCATGGTATCATCATTTCACCCGCATAGCATGTGCAAAAGAATAGAGAGGGTCACGGCGAAAACCGGACGCACGTCGTGTACAAACTGGACAATCTCTTTCGGAGTATCAGGGTTTCGGACGAGAACTCGTCTGTTACACGGGCACTTCAATGTTTTTTAAATTTATTTGAACTCCAGCCTATTTTTATGCTCAAGATGCATGATTCAAAGCGACGCCATCAATTTCCAACATGTTCGACATCATTTGTTGTTTTTCACCATTTACCGATTTGTTTAGAGAGCTAAATGATGGTGAAATTGAAAATCCCTACAAAATGAACTCTCAAAATGTTGGAACTTGGCATGGTATCATCATTTCACCCGTATGGCATGTGCAAACGAGTAGAGAGGGTCACGGCGAAAACCGGATGCACCTCCTGTACAAACTGGACAATCTCTTTCGGAGTATCGTGGTTTCGACGAGAACTCGCCTGCATACACGGGCACTTCAATGTTTTTTAAACTTATTTGAACTCCAGCCTATTTTATTTTTATGCTCAAGATGCATGATTCAAAGCGACGCCATCAATTTCCAACATGTTCTCGACATCATTTGCTGTTTTTCACCATTTACCGATTTGTTTAGAGAGCTAAATGATTGTGAAATCGAAAATCACTACAAACTGAACTCTGAAAATGTGGGAACTTGGCATGGTATCATCATTTCACCCGCATAGCATGTGAAAAAGACTAGAGAGGGTCACGGCGAAAACTGGACGCACCTCGTGTACAAACTAGACAATCTCTTTCGGAGTATCAAGGTTTCAGACGAGAACTCGTCTGTTACACGGGCACTTCAATGTTTTTTAAGCTTATTTGAACTCAAGCCTATTTTTATGCTTCGATGCATGATTCAAAGCGACGCCATCAATTTCCAACATGTTCGACATCATTTGTTGTTTTTCACCATTTACCTATTTGTTTAGAGAGCTAAATGACGGTGAAATTGAAAATCACTACAAAATGAACTCTGAAAATGTTGGAACTTGGCATGGTATCATCATTTCACCCGCATAGCATGTGCAAAAGAGTAGAGAGGGTCACGGCGAAAACCGGACGCACCTCGTGTACAAACTGGACAATCTCTTTTCGAGTATCGTGGTTTCTGACGAGAACTCTTCATTACACGGGCACTTCAATGTTTTTTAAACTTATTTGAACTCCAGCCTATTTTATGCTCAAGATGCATGATTCAAAGCGACGTCATCAATTTCCAACATGTTCTGACATCATTTGCTGTTTTTCAGTCATTTACCGATATGTTTAGAGAGCTAAATGACGGTGAAATTGAAAATCACTACAAAATGAACTCTGAAAATGTTGGAACTTGGCTTGGTATCATCATTTCACCCGCATAGCATGTGCAAAAGAGTAGAGAGGGTCACGGCGAAAACTGGACGCACCTCGTGTACAAACTGGGCAATCTCTTTCGGAGTATCAGGTTTCAGACGAGAACTCGTCTGTTACACGGGCACTTCAATGTTTTTTAAACTTATTTGAACTCTAGCCTATTTTTATGCTTCAAGATGCATGATTCAAAGCGACGCCATCAATTTCCAACATGTTCGACATCATTTGTTGTTTTTCACCATTTACCGATTTGTTTAGAGAGCTAAATGATGGTGAAATTGAAAATCACTACAAAATGAACTCAAAATGTTGGAACTTGGCATGGTATCATCATTTCACCCGCATAGCATGTGCAAAAGAGTAGAGAGGGTCACGGCGAAAATCGGACGCACCTCGTGTACAAACCGGACAATCTCTTTCGAGTATCAGGTTTCGCACGAGAACTCGTCTGCTACATCGGGCACTTCAATGTTTTTAAACTTATTTGAACTCCAGCCTATTTTTTATGCTCAAGATGCATGATTCAAAGCGACGCCATCAATTTCCAACATGTTCGACATCATTTGTTGTTTTTCACCATTTACCGATTTGTTTAGAGAGCTAAATGATGGTGAAATTGAAAATCACTACAAAATGAACTCCAAAATGTTGGAACTTGGCATGGTATCATCATTTCACCCGCATAGCATGTGCAAAAGAGTAGAGAGGGTCACGGCGAAACCGGACGCACCTCGTGTACAAACCGGACAATCTCTTTCGAGTATCGTGGTTTCAGACGAGAACTCGCCTGTTACATCGGCACTTCAATGTTTTTTAAACTTATTTGAACTCCAGCCTATTTTTATGCTCAAGATGCATGATTCAAAGCGACGCCATCAATTTCCAACATGTTCGACATCATTTGTTGTTTTTCACCATTTACCGATTTGTTTAGAGAGCTAAATGACGGTGAAATTGAAAATCACTACAAAATGAACTCTGAAAATGTTGGAACTTGGCATGGTATCATCATTTCACCCGCATAGCATGTGCAAAAGAGTAGAGAGGGTCACGGCGAAAACTGGACGCACCTCGTGTACAAACCGGACAATCTCTTTGAGTATCAGGTTTCACGAGAACTCATCTGCTACACGGGCACTTCAATGTTTTTTAAACTTATTTGAACTCCAGCCTATTTTTATGCTCAAGATGCATGATTCAAAGCGACGTCATCAATTTCTAACATGTTCTGACATCATTTGTTGTTTTTCAGACATTTACCGATTTGTTTAGAGAGCTAAATGATGGTGAAATTGAAAATCCCTACAAAATGAACTCTGAAAATGTTGGAACTTGGCATGGTATCATCATTTCACCCGTATGGCATGTGCAAACGAGTAGAGAGGGTCACGGCGAAAACCGGATGCACCTCCTGTACAAACTGGACAATCTCTTTCGGAGTATCAGGGTTTCGGACGAGAACTCGTCTGTTACACCGGCACTTCAATGTTTTTTAAACTTATTTGAACACCTGCCTATTTTTGCGTTCAGTATGCATGATTCAAAGCGATGTCATAAATTTCCAACACATTCTGTCATCTTTTGCTGTTTTTCAGTCATTTACCGATTTGATTAGAGAGCTAAATGACGGTGAAATTGAAAATCACTACAAAATGAACTCTGAAAATGTTGGAACTTGGCATGGTATCATCATTTCACCCGCATAGCATGTGCAAAAGAGTAGAGAGGGTCACGGCGAAAACTGGACGCACCTCGTGTACAAACTGGACAATCTCTTTCGGAGTATCAGGTTTCACGAGAACTCGTCTGTTACACGGGCACTTCAATGTTTTTTAAACTTATTTGAACTCCAGCCTATTTTTATGCTTCAAGATGCATGATTCAAAGCGACGCCATCAATTTCCAACATGTTCTCGACATCATTTGTTGTTTTTCACCATTTACCGATTTGTTTAGAGAGCTAAATGACGGTGAAATTGAAAATCACTACAAAATGAACTCTGAAAATGTTGGAACTTGGCATGGTATCATCATTTCACCCGCATAGCATGTGCAAAAGAGTAGAGAGGGTCACGGCGAAAACCGGACGCACCTCGTGTACAAACTGGACAATCTCTTTCGGAGTATCAGGGTTTCAGACGAGAACTCGTCTGTTACACGGGCACTTCAATGTTTTTTAAACTTATTTGAACTCCAGCCTATTTTTGCGTTCACTATGCATGCTTCAAAGCGACGTCATCAATTTCCAACATGTTCTGACATCATTTGTTGTTTTTCACCATTTACCGATTTGTTTAGAGAGCTAAATGATGGTGAAATTGAAAATCACTACAAAATGAACTCAAAATGTTGGAACTTGGCATGGTATCATCATTTCACCCGCATAGCATGTGCAAAAGAGTAGAGAGGGTCACGGCGAAAACTGGACGCACCTCGTGTACAAACCGGACAATCTCTTTCGAGTATCGTGGTTTCAAACGAGAACTCGCCTGCTACATCGGCACTTCAATGTTTTTTAAACTTATTTGAACTCCAGCCTATTTTTATGCTCAAGATGCATGATTCAAAGCGACGCCATCAATTTCCAACATGTTCGACATCATTTGTTGTTTTTCACCATTTACCGATTTGTTTAGAGAGCTAAATGATGGTGAAATTGAAAATCACTACAAAATGAACTCTGAAAATGTTGGAACTTGGCATGGTATCATCATTTCACCCGCATAGCATGTGCAAAAGAGTAGAGAGGGTCACGGCGAAAACTGGACGCACCTCGTGTACAAACCGGACAATCTCTTTCGGAGTATCAGGTTTTGACGAGAACTCATCTGCTACATATGGGCACTTCAATGTTTTTAAACTTATTTGAACTCCAGCCTATTTTTATGCTCAAGATGCATGATTCAAAGCGACGTCATCAATTTCCAACATGTTCTCGACATCATTTGCTGTTTTTCACCATTTACCGATTTGTTTAGAGAGCTAAATGATGGTGAAATTGAAAATCACTACAAAATGAACTCAAAATGTTGGAACTTGGCATGGTATCATCATTTCACCCGCATAGCATGTGCAAAAGAGTAGAGAGGGTCACGGCGAAAACTGGACGCACCTCGTGTACAAACCGGACAATCTCTTTCGAGTATCAGGTTTTGACGAGAACTCGTCTGCTACACGGGCACTTCAATGTTTTTTAAACTTATTTGAACTCCAGCCTATTTTATGCTCAAGATGCATGATTCAAAGCGACGCCATCAATTTCCAACATGTTCGACATCATTTGCTGTTTTTCACCATTTACCGATTTGTTTAGAGAGCTAAATGATGGTGAAATTGAAAATCACTACAAAATGAACTCTGAAAATGTTGGAACTTGGCATGGTATCATCATTTCACCCGCATAGCATGTGCAAAAGAGTAGAGAGGGTCACGGCGAAAACCGGACGCACGTCGTGTACAAACTGGACAATCTCTTTCGGAGTATCAGGGTTTCGGACGAGGACTCGTCTGTTACACGGGCACTTCAATGTTTTTTAAACTTATTTGAACTCCAGCCTATTTTTGCGTTTAGTATGCATGATTCAAAGCGACGTCATCAATTTCCAACATGTTCTGACATCATTTGCTGTTTTTCACCATTTACCGATTTGTTTAGAGAGCTAAATGATGGTGAAATTGAAAATCACTACAAAATGAACTCAAAATGTTGGAACTTGTCATGGTATCATCAGTTCACCCGCATAGCATGTGCAAAAGAGAAGAGAGGGTCACGGCGAAAACCGGACGCACCTCGTGTACAAACCGGACAATCTCTTTCGAGTATCGTGGTTTCTACGAGAACTCGTCTGCTACACGGGCACTTCAATGTTTTTTAAACTTATTTGAACTCCAGCCTATTTTTATGCTCAAGATGCATGATTCAAAGCGACGCCATCAATTTCCAACATGTTCTCGACATCATTTGCTGTTTTTCACCATTTACCGATATGTTTAGAGAGCTAAATGACGGTGAAATTGAAAATCACTACAAAATGAACTCTGAAAATGTTGGAACTTGGCATGGTATCATCATTTCACCCGCATAGCATGTGCAAAAGAGTAGAGAGGGTCACGGCGAAAACTGGACGCACCTCGTGTACAAACCGGACAATCTCTTTCAGAGTATCGTGGTTTCGCACGAGAACTCGCCTGCTACATCGGCACTTCAATGTTTTTTAAACTTATTTGAACTCCAGCCTATTTTTATGCTCAAGATGCATGATTCAAAGCGACGCCATCAATTTCCAACATGTTCGACATCATTTGTTGTTTTTCACCATTTACCGATTTGTTTAGGGAGCTAAATGATGGTGAAATTGAAAATCACTACAAAATGAACTCTGAAAATGTTGGAACTTGGCATGGTATCATCATTTCACCCGCATAGCATGTGCAAAAGAGTAGAGAGGGTCACGGCGAAAACTGGACGCACCTCGTGTACAAACTGGACAATCTCTTTCGGAGTATCAGGGTTTCAGACGAGAACTCATCTGTTACACGGGCACTTCAATGTTTTTTAAACTTATTTGAACTCCAGCCTATTTTTATGCTCAAGATGCATGATTCAAAGCGACGCCATCAATTTCCAACATGTTCGACATCATTTGCTGTTTTTCACCATTTACCGATTTGTTTAGAGAGCTAAATGATGGTGAAATTGAAAATCACTACAAAATGAACTCAAAATGTTGGAACTTGGCATGGTATCATCATTTCACCCGCATAGCATGTGCAAAAGAGTAGAGAGGGTCACGGCGAAACTGGACGCACCTCGTACAAACCGGACAATCTCTTTCGAGTATCAGGTTTTGACGAGAACTCGTCTCATACATCGGCACTTCAATGTTTTTTAAACTTATTTGAACTCCAGCCTATTTTTATGCTCAAGATGCATGATTCAAAGCGACGCCATCAATTTCCAACATGTTCTCGACATCATTTGCTGTTTTTCACCATTTACCGATTTGTTTAGAGAGCTAAATGATGGTGAAATTGAAAATCACTACAAAATGAACTGAAAATGTTGGAACTTGGCATGGTATCATCATTTCACCCGCATAGCATGTGCAAAAGAGTAGAGAGGGTCACGGCGAAAACCGGACGCACCTCGTGTACAAACCGGACAATCTCTTTCGAGTATCGTGGTTTCGCATTTAGAACTCGCTGCTACACGGGCACTTCAATGTTTTTTAAACTTATTTGAACTCCAGCCTATTTTTATGCTCAAGATGCATGATTCAAAGCGACATCATCAATTTCCAACATGTTCGACATCATTTGTTGTTTTTCACCATTTACCGATTTGTTTAGAGAGCTAAATGATGGTGAAATTGAAAATCACTACAAAATGAACTCAAAATGTTGGAACTTGGCATGGTATCATCATTTCACCCGCATAGCATGTGCAAAAGAGTAGAGAGGGTCACGGCGAAAACTGGACGCACCTCGTGTACAAACCGGACAATCTCTTTCGAGTATCAGGTTTCACGAGAACTCGTCTGCTACACGGGCACTTCAATGTTTTTAAACTTATTTGAACTCCAGCCTATTTTTATGCTCAAGATGCATGATTCAAAGCGACGCCATCAATTTCCAACATGTTCGACATCATTTGCTGTTTTTCACCATTTACCGATTTGTTTAGAGAGCTAAATGATGGTGAAATTGAAAATCCCTACAAAATGAACTCTCAAAATGTTGGAACTTGGCATGGTATCATCATTTCACCCGTATAGCATGTGCAAAAGAGTAGAGAGGGTCACGGCGAAACCGGACGCACCTCGTGGTACAAACCGGACAATCTCTTTCGAGTATCAGGTTTCGGACGAGAACTCGCCTCATACACGGCACTTCAATGTTTTTTAAACTTATTTGAACTCCAGCCTATTTTATGCTTCAAGATGCATGATTCAAAGCGACGCCATCAATTTCCAACATGTTCTCGACATCATTTGCTGTTTTTCACCATTTACCGATTTGTTTAGAGAGCTAAATGATGGTGAAATTGAAAATCACTACAAAATGAACTCTGAAAATGTTGGAACTTGGCATGGTATCATCATTTCACCCGCATAGCATGTGCAAAAGAGTAGAGAGGGTCACGGCGAAAACTGGACGCACCTCGTGTACAAACTGGACAATCTCTTTCGGAGTATCAGGGTTTCAGACGAGAACTCGTCTGTTACACGGGCACTTCAATGTTTTTTAAACTTATTTGAACTCCAGCCTATTTTTTATGCTCAAGATGCATGATTCAAAGCGACGCCATCAATTTCCAACATGTTCGACATCATTTGTTGTTTTTCACCATTTACCGATTTGTTTAGAGAGCTAAATGATGGTGAAATTGAAAATCACTACAAAATGAACTCAAAATGTTGGAACTTGGCATGGTATCATCATTTCACCCGCATAGCATGTGCAAAAGAGTAGAGAGGGTCACGGCGAAACTGGACGCACCTCGTGTACAAACCGGACAATCTCTTTCGAGTATCGTGGTTTCGCATTTAGAACTCGCTCATTACACGGGCACTTCAATGTTTTTAAACTTATTTGAACTCCAGCCTATTTTTATGCTCAAGATGCATGATTCAAAGCGACGCCATCAATTTCCAACATGTTCGACATCATTTGCTGTTTTTCACCATTTACCGATTTGTTTAGAGAGCTAAATGATGGTGAAATTGAAAATCACTACAAAATGAACTCAAAATGTTGGAACTTGGCATGGTATCATCATTTCACCCGCATAGCATGTGCAAAAGAGTAGAGAGGGTCACGGCGAAATCGGACGCACCTCGTGTACAAACCGGACAATCTCTTTCGAGTATCAGGTTTTGACGAGAACTCGTCTGCTACACGGGCACTTCAATGTTTTTTAAACTTATTTGAACTCCAGCCTATTTTTATGCTCAAGATGCATGATTCAAAGCGACGCCATCAATTTCCAACATGTTCTCGACATCATTTGTTGTTTTTCACCATTTACCGATATGTTTAGAGAGCTAAATGACGGTGAAATTGAAAATCACTACAAAATGAACTCTGAAAATGTTGGAACTTGGCATGGTATCATCATTTCACCCGCATAGCATGTGCAAAAGAGTAGAGAGGGTCACGGCGAAAACTGGACGCACCTCGTGTACAAACTGGACAATCTCTGTTGGAGTATCAGGGTTTCTGACGAGAACTCATCTGTTACACGGGCACTTCAAAGTTTTTTAAACTTTTTTGAACTCCAGCCTATTTTTATGCTCAAGATGCATGATTCAAAGCGACGTCATCAATTTCCAACATGTTCTGACATGATTTGTTGTTTTTCAGACATTTACCGAATTGTTTAGAGAGCTAAATGACGGTGAAATTGAAAATCCCTACAAAATGAACTCTGAAAATGTTGGAACTTGGCATGGTATCATCATTTCACCCGTATAGCATGTGCAAAAGAGTAGAGAGGGTCACGGCGAAAACCGGATGCACCTCGTGTACAAACTGGACAATCTCTTTCGGAGTATCAGGGTTTCGGATGATAACTCGTCTCTTACACGGGCACTTCAATGTTTTTAAAACTTATTTGAACTCCTGCCTATTTTTGCGTTCAGTATGCATGATTCAAAGCGATGTCATCAATTTCCAACACATTCTGACATCATTTGGTATTTTTCAGTCATTTATCGATTTGTTTAGAGAGCTAATTGACGGTGAAATTGAAAATCACTACAAAATGAACTCTGAAAATGTTGGAACTTGGCATGGTATCATCATTTCACCCGCATAGCATGTGCAAAAGAGTAGAGAGGGTCACGGCGAAAACTGGACGCACCTCGTGTACAAACTGGACAATCTCTTTCGGAGTATCAGGGTTTCAGACGAGAACTCGTCTGTTACACGGGCACTTCAATGTTTTTTAAACTTATTTGAACTCCAGCCTATTTTTTATGCTCAAGATGCATGATTCAAAGCGACGCCATCAATTTCCAACATGTTCTCGACATCATTTGTTGTTTTTCACCATTTACCGATTTGTTTAGAGAGCTAAATGACGGTGAAATTGAAAATCACTACAAAATGAACTCAAAATGTTGGAACTTGGCATGGTATCATCATTTCACCCGCATAGCATGTGCAAAAGAGTAGAGAGGGTCACGGCGAAAACTGGACGCACCTCGTGTACAAACCGGACAATCTCTTTCGAGTATCGTGGTTTGACGAGAACTCGTCTGCTACACGGGCACTTCAATGTTTTTTAAACTTATTTGAACTCCAGCCTATTTTTATGCTCAAAGATGCATGATTCAAAGCGACATCATCAATTTCCAACATGTTCGACATCATTTGCTGTTTTTCACCATTTACCGATTTGTTTAGAGAGCTAAATGATGGTGAAATTGAAAATCACTACAAAATGAACTCAAAATGTTGGAACTTGGCATGGTATCATCATTTCACCCGCATAGCATGTGCAAAAGAGTAGAGAGGGTCACGGCGAAAACTGGACGCACCTCGTGTACAAACCGGACAATCTCTTTCGAGTATCAGGTTTCGACGAGAACTCGCCTGCTACACGGCACTTCAATGTTTTTTAAACTTATTTGAACTCCAGCCTATTTTTATGCTCAAGATGCATGATTCAAAGCGACGCCATCAATTTCCAACATGTTCGACATCATTTGCTGTTTTTCACCATTTACCGATATGTTTAGAGAGCTAAATGACGGTGAAATTGAAAATCACTACAAAATGAACTCAAAATGTTGGAACTTGGCATGGTATCTTCATGTCACCCGCATAGCATGTGCAAAAGAGTAGAGAGGGTCACGGCGAAAACTGGACGCACCTCGTGTACAAACTGGACAATCTCTTTCGAGTATCGTGGTTTTGACGAGAACTCGCCTCATACACGGGCACTTCAATGTTTTTTAAACTTATTTGAACTCCAGCCTATTTTTATGCTCAAGATGCATGATTCAAAGCGACGCCATCAATTTCCAACATGTTCTGACATCATTTGTTGTTTTTAAGTCATTTACCGATTTGTTTAGGGAGCTAAATGATGGTGAAATTGAAAATCACTACAAAATGAACACTGAAAATGTTGGAACTTTGCATGGTATCATCATTTCACCCGCATAGCATGTGCAAAAGAGTAGAGAGGGTCACGGAGAAAACTGGACGCACCTCGTGTACAAACTGGATAATCTCTTTCGGAGTATCAGGGTTTCAAACGAGAACTCGTCTGTTACACGGGCACTTCAATATTTTTAAAAATTATTTGAACTCCAGCCTATTTTTGCATTCAATATGCATGATTCAAAGCGACGTCATCAATTTCCAACATGTTCTGACATCATTTGCTGTTTTTCACCATTTACCGATTTGTTTAGAGAGCTAAATGACGGTGAAATTGAAAATCACTACAAAATGAACTCTGAAAATGTTGGAACTTGGCATGGTATCATCATTTCACCTGCATAGCATGTGAAAAGAGTAGATAGGGTCACGGCGAAAACTGGACGCACCTCATGTACAAACTAGATAATCTCTTTCGGAGTATCAGAGTTTCAGACGAGAACTCGTCTGTTACACGGGCACTTCAATGTTTATTAAACTTATTTGAACTCCAGCCTATTTTGCGTTCAGTATGCATGATTCAAAGCGACGTCATCAATTTCCAACATGTTCTGACATCATTTGCTGTTTTTCAGTCATTTACCGATTTGTTTAGAGAGCTAAATGACGGTGAAATTGAAAATCACTACAAAATGAACTCAAAATGTTGGAACTTGGCATGGTATCATCATTTCACCCGCATAGCATGTGCAAAAGAGTAGAGAGGGTCACGGCCAAAACTGGACGCACCTCGTGTACAAACCGGACAATCTCTTTCGAGTATCGTGGTTTTACGAGAACTCGCTCATATACACGGGCACTTCAATGTTTTTTAAACTTATTTGAACTCCAGCCTATTTTTATGCTCAAGATGCATGATTCAAAGCGACGCCATCAATTTCCAACATGTTCGACATCATTTGTTGTTTTTCACCATTTACCGATTTGTTTAGAGAGCTAAATGATGGTGAAATTGAAAATCACTACAAAATGAACTCAAAATGTTGGAACTTGGCATGGTATCATCATTTCACCCGCATAGCATGTGCAAAAGAGTAGAGAGGGTCACGGCGAAAACCGGACGCACCTCGTACAAACCGGACAATCTCTTTCGAGTATCAGGTTTCGGACGAGAACTCGCCTGCTACATCGGCACTTCAATGTTTTTTAAACTTATTTGAACTCCAGCCTATTTTTATGCTTCAAAGATGCATGATTCAAAGCGACGCCATCAATTTCCAACATGTTCGACATCATTTGCTGTTTTTCACCATTTACCGATATGTTTAGAGAGCTAAATGACGGTGAAATTGAAAATCACTACAAAATGAACTCTGAAAATGTTGGAACTTGGCTTGGTATCATCATTTCACCCGCAAAGCATGTGCAAATGAGTAGAGAGGGTCACGGCGAAAACTAGACGCACATCGTGTACAAACTGGACAATCTCTTTCGAGTATCGTGGTTTTGACGAGAACTCGCCTGCTACACGGGCACTTCAATGTTTTTTAAACTTATTTGAACTCCAGCCTATTTTTTATGCTCAAGATGCATGATTCAAAGCGACGCCATCAATTTCCAACATGTTCGACATCATTTGTTGTTTTTCACCATTTACCGATTTGTTTAGAGAGCTAAATGACGGTGAAATTGAAAATCACTACAAAATGAACTCTGAAAATGTTGGAACTTGGCATGGTATCATCATTTCACCCGCATAGCATGTGCAAAAGAGTAGAGAGGGTCACGGCGAAAACTGGACGCACCTCGTACAAACTGGACAATCTCTTTCGAGTATCAGTGGTTTTGACGAGAACTCTCGCCCTGTTACACGGGCACTTCAATGTTTTTTAAACTTATTTGAACTCCAGCCTATTTTTATGCTCAAGATGCATGATTCAAAGCGATGTCATCAATTTCCAGCATGTTCTGACATCATTTGTTGTTTTTCAGTCATTTACCGATTTGTTTAGAGAGCTAAATGACGGTGAAAAATAAAATCACTACAAAATGAACTCTGAAAAGGTTGGAACTTGGCATGGTATCATCATTTCACCCGCATAGCATGTGTAAAAGAGTAGAGAGGGTCACAGCGAAAACTGGACGCACCTCGTGTACAAACTGGACAATCTCTTTCGGAGTATCAGGGTTTCAGACGAGAACTGTTCTGTTACACGGGCACTTCAATGTTTTTTAAACTTCTTTGAACTGTAGACTATTTTTGCGTTCAGTATGCATGATACAAAGCGACATCATAAGTTTCCAACATGTTCTGACATCATTTGCTGTTTTTCAGTCATTTACCGATTCATTTAGAGAGCTAAATGACGATGAAATTTAAAATCACTACAAAATGAACTCTGAAAATTTTGGAACTTGGTATGGCATCATCATTTCACCCGCATAGCATGTGCAAAAGAGTAGAGAGGGTCACGGCGAAAACTGGACGCACCTCGTGTACAAAATGGACAATCTCTTTCGGAGTATCAGGGTTTTAGACGAGAACTCGTCTGTTACACGGGAACATCAATTTTTTTTAAACTTATTTGAACTCCAGCCTATTTTTATGCTCAAGATGCATGATTCAAAGCGACGCCATCAATTTCCAACATGTTCGACATCATTTGCTGTTTTTCACCATTTACCGATTTGTTTAGGGAGCTAAATGATGGTGAAATTGAAAATCACTACAAAATGAACTCTGAAAAATGTTGGAACTTGGCATGGTATCATCATTTCACCCGCATAGCATGTGCAAAAGAGTAGAGAGGGTCACGGTGAAAACTGGACGCACCTCGTGTACAAACTGGACAATCTCTTTCGAGTATCGTGGTTTTGACGAGAACTCGTCTGCTACACGGCACTTCAATGTTTTTTAAACTTATTTGAACTCCAGCCTATTTTTATGCTCAAGATGCATGATTCAAAGCGACGCCATCAATTTCCAACATGTTCTCGACATCATTTGCTGTTTTTCACCATTTACCGATTTGTTTAGAGAGCTAAATGACGGTGAAATTGAAAATCACTACAAAATGAACTCTGAAAATGTTGGAACTTGGCATGGTATCATCATTTCACCCGCATAGCATGTGCAAAAGAGTAGAGAGGGTCACGGCGAAACTGGACGCACCTCGTGTACAAACCGGACAATCTCTTCGGAGTATCGTGGTTTCGACGAGAACTCGCTCTGCTACACGGGCACTTCAATGTTTTTTAAACTTATTTGAACTCCAGCCTATTTTTATGCTCAAGATGCATGATTCAAAGTGACGCCATCAATTTCCAACATGTTCGACATCATTTGCTGTTTTTCACCATTTACCGATTTGTTTAGAGAGCTAAATGATGGTGAAATTGAAAATCACTACAAAATGAACTCAAAATGTTGGAACTTGGCATGGTATCATCATTTCACCCGCATAGCATGTGCAAAAGAGTAGAGAGGGTCACGGCGAAAACCGGACGCACCTCGTGTACAAACCGGACAATCTCTTTCGAGTATCGTGGTTTCAGACGAGAACTCGTCTGCTACACGGCACTTCAATGTTTTTTAAACTTATTTGAACTCCAGCCTATTTTTATGCTCAAGATGCATGATTCAAAGCGACGCCATCAATTTCCAACATGTTCGACATCATTTGCTGTTTTTCACCATTAACCGATTTGTTTAGAGAGCTAAATGACGGTGAAATTGAAAATCACTACAAAATGAACTCTGAAAATGTTGGAACTTGGCATGGTATCATCATTTCACCCCCATAGCATGTGCAAAAGAGTAGAGAGGGTCACGGCAATAACTGGACGCGACTCGTGTACAAACTGGACAATCTCTTTCGAGTATCAGGTTTCGCACGAGAACTCGCCTGCTACACGGGCACTTCAATGTTTTTTAAACTTATTTGAACTCCAGCCTATTTTTGCATGCTCAAGATGCATGATTCAAAGCGACGCTCAATTTCCAACATGTTCGACATCATTTGCTGTTTTTCACCATTTACCGATTTGTTTAGAGAGCTAAATGATGGTGAAATTGAAAATCACTACAAAATGAAAACTCAAAATGTTGGAACTTGGCATGGTATCATCATTTCACCCGCATAGCATGTGCAAAAGAGTAGAGAGGGTCACGGCGAAAACTGGACGCACCTCGTGTACAAACCGGACAATCTCTTTCGAGTATCGTGGTTTCGGACGAGAACTCGCCTGCTACACGGGCACTTCAATGTTTTTTAAACTTATTTGAACTCCAGCCTATTTTTATGCTCAAGATGCATGATTCAAAGCGACGCCATCAATTTCCAACATGTTCTCGACATCATTTGCTATTTTTCAGTCATTTATCGATTTGTTTAGAGAGCTAAATGACGGTGAAATTGAAAATCACTACAAAATGAACTCTGAAAATGTTGGAACTTGGCATGGTATCATCATTTCACCCGCATAGCATGTGCAAAAGAGTAGAGAGGGTCACGGCGAAAACCGGACGCACGTCGTGTACAAACTGGACAATCTCTTTCGGAGTATCGTGGTTTCAAACGAGAACTCGCCTGCTACATCGGCACTTCAATGTTTTTAAACTTATTTGAACTCCAGCCTATTTTTGCATTCAAGATGCATGATTCAAAGCGACGCCATCAATTTCCAACATGTTCTCGACATCATTTGCTGTTTTTCACCATTTACCGATTTGTTTAGAGAGCTAAATGATGGTGAAATTGAAAATCACTACAAAATGAACTCAAAATGTTGGAACTTGGCATGGTATCATCATTTCACCCGCATAGCATGTGCAAAAGAGTAGAGAGGGTCACGGCAAAACTGGACGCACCTCATGTACAAACCGGACAATCTCTTTTCGAGTATCGTGGTTTCGACGAGAACTCGTCTGCTATACATCGGCACTTCAATGTTTTTTAAACTTATTTGAACTCCAGCCTATTTTTATGCTCAAGATGCATGATTCAAAGCGACGTTATCAATTTCCAACATGTTCGACATCATTTGCTGTTTTTCAGTCATTAACCGATTTGTTTAGAGAGCTAAATGACGGTGAAATTGAAAATCACTACAAAATGAACTCTGAAAATGTTGGAATTTCTCATGGTATCATCATTTCACCCGCATAGCATGTGCAACAGAGTAGAGAGGGTCACGGCAAAAACTGGACGCACCTCGTGTACAAACTGGACAATCTCTTTAGGAGTATCAGGGTTTCGGACGAGAACTCGTCGGTTACACGGGCACTCCAATGTTTTTTAACCTTATTTGAACTCCAGCCTATTTTGTATGCTCAAGATGCATGATTCAAAGCGACGCCATCAATTTCCAACATGTTCGACATCATTTGCTGTTTTTCACCATTTACCGATTTGTTTAGAGAGCTAAATGACAGTGAAATTGAAAATCTCTACAAAATGAACTCTGAAAATGTTGGAACTTGGCATGGTATCATCATTTCACCCGCATAGCATGTGCAAAAGAGAAGAGAGGGTCACAGCTTAAACTGGACGCACCTCGTGTACAAACTGGACAATCTCTTTCGGAGTATTAGGGTCTCAGACGAGAACTCGTCTGTTACACGGGCACTTCAATGGTTTTTAAACTTATTTGAACTCCAGCCTATTTTTACGTTCAGTATACAAGATTCAAAGCGACGTCATCAATTTCCAACATGTTCTGACATCATTTGTTGTTTTTCAGTCATTTACCGATTTTAGAAAGCCAAATGACGGTGATATTGAAAATCACTACAAAATGAACTCTGAAAATGTTGGAACTTGGCATGGTATCATCATTTCACCCGCATAGCATGTGCAAAAGAGTAGAGAGGGTCACGGCGAAAACTGGACGCACCTCGTGTACAAACTGGATAATCTGTTTCGGAGTATCAAGGCTTCGGACGAGAACTCGTCTGTTACATGGGCACTTCAATGTTTTTTAAACTTATTTGAACTCCAGCCTATTTTTGCTTTCAGTATGCATGCTTCAAAGCGAAGTCATCAATTTCCAACATGTTCTGACATCATTTGCTGTTTTTCACCATTTACCGATTTGTTTAGAGAGCTAAATGATGGTGAAATTGAAAATCACTACAAAATGAACTGAAAATGTTGGAACTTGGCATGGTATCATCATTTCACCCGCATAGCATGTGCAAAAGAGTAGAGAGGGTCACGGCGAAACTGGACGCACCTCGTGTACAAACCGGACAATCTCTTTCGAGTATCAGGTTTCATTTAGAACTCGCCTGCTACATCGGCACTTCAATGTTTTTTAAACTTATTTGAACTCCAGCCTATTTTTATGCTCAAGATGCATGATTCAAAGCGACGTCATCAATTTCCAACATGTTCTCGACATCATTTGCTGTTTTTCACCATTTACCGATTTGTTTAGAGAGCTAAATGACGGTGAAATTGAAAATCACTACAAAATGAACTCTGAAAATGTTGGAACTTGGCATGGTATCATCATTTCACCCGCATAGCATGTGCAAAAGAGTAGAGAGGGTCACGGCGAAAACTGGACGCACCTCGTGTACAAACTGGAGAATCTCTTTCGGAGTATTAGGGTTTCAAACGAGAACTCGTCTGTTACACTGGCACTTCAATGTTTTTTAAAATTATGTGAACTCCAGCCTATTTTTGCATTCAGTATGCATGATTCAAAGCGACTTCATCACGTTCTGACATCATTTGCTGTTTTTCAGTCATTTACCGATTTGTTTAGAAAGCTAAATGATGGTGAAATTGAAAATCACTACAAAATGAACTCTGAAAATGTTGGAACTTGGCATGGTATCATCATTTCACCCGCATAGCATGTGCAAAAGAGTAGAGTGGGTCACGGCAAAAACTGGACGCACCTTATGTACAAACTGGATAATCTCTTTCGGAGTATCAGGGTTTCAGGAGAGAACTCGTCTGTTACACAGGCACTTCAATGTTTTTTCAACTTATTTGAACTCTAGCCTATTTTTGCGTTCATTATGCATGATTTCAAGCGACGTCATCAATTTCCAACACGTTCTGACGTCATTTGCTGTTTTTCAGTCATTTACCGATTTGTTTAGAGAGCTAAATGAGGGTGAAATTGAAAATCACTAAAAAATGAACTCTGAAAATGTTGGAATTTCTCATGGTATCATCATTTCACCCGCATAGCATGTGCAACAGAGTAGAGAGGGTCACGGAAAAAACTGGACGCACCTCGTGTACAAACTGGACAATCTCTTTAGGAGTATCAGGGTTTCGGACGAGAACTCGTCGGTTACACGGGCACTTCAATGTTTTTCAAACTCATTTGAACTCCAGCCTATTTTTGCATTCAGTATGCATGATTCAAAGCGACTTCATCACGTTCTGACATCATTTGCTGTTTTTCAGTCATTTACCGATTTGTTTAGAGAGCTAAATGATGGTGAAATTGAAAATCACTACAAAATGAACTGGAAAATGTTGGAACTTGGCATGGTATCATCATTTCACCCGCATAGCATGTGCAAAAGAGTAGAGAGGGTCACAGCAAAAACTGGATGCACCTCGTGTACAAACTGGACAATCTCTTTCGGTGTATCAGGGTTTCGGACGAGAACTCGTCTGTTACACGGGCACTTCAATGGTTTTTAAACTTATTTGAACTCCAGTCCATTTTTATGTTAAGTATACAAGATTCAAAGCGACGTCATCAATTTCCAACATGTTCTGACATCATTTGCTGTTTTTCAGTCATTTACCGATTTGTTTAGAGAGCTAAATGACGGTGAAATTGAAAATCACTACAAAATGAACTCTGAAAATGTTGGAACTTGGCATGGTATCATCATTTCACCCGCATAGCATGTGCAAAAGAGTAGAGAGGGTCACGGCGAAAACTGGACGCACCTCGTGTACAAACTGGAGAATCTCTTTCGGAGTATTAGGGTTTCAAACGAGAACTCGTCTGTTACACTGGCACTTCAATGTTTTTTAAAATTATGTGAACTCCAGCCTATTTTTGCGTTCAGTATGAATGATTCAAAGCGACGTCATCAATTTCCAACATGTTCTGACCTCATTTGATGTTTTTCAATCATTTACCGATTTGTTTAGAGAGCTAAATGACGGTGAAATCTTAAATCACTACAAAATGAACTCTAAAAATGTTGGAGCTTGGCATGGTATCATCATTTCACCCGCATAGCATGTGCAAAAGAGTAGAGAGGGTCACGGCGAAAACTGGACGCACCTCGTGTACAAACTAGACAATCTCTTTCGGAGTATCAGGGTTTCGGACGAGAACTCGTCTGTTACACGGGCACTTCAATGTTTTTTAAACTTATTTGAACTCCAGCCTATTTTTATGCTCAAGATGCATGATTCAAAGCGACGTCATCAATTTCCAACATGTTCGACATCATTTGCTGTTTTTCACCATTTACCGATTTGTTTAGAGAGCTAAATGATGGTGAACTTGAAAATCACTACAAAATGAACTCTAAAAATGTTGGAACTTGGCATGGTATCATCATTTCACCCGCATAGCATGCGCAAAAGAGTAGAGAGGGTCACGGCGAAAATTGGACTCACCTCGTGTACAAACTGGACAATCTGTTTCGGAGTATCAGGGTTTCAGACAAGAACTCGTCTGTTACACGGGCACTTCAATGTTTTTTAAACTTATTTGAACTCCAGCCTATTTTTGCGTTCAGTTGCATGATTCAAAGCGAGGTCATAAATTTCCAACACGTTCTGACATTATTTGCTGTTTTTTAGTCATTTACAGATTTGTTTAGAGAGCTAAATGACGGTGAAATTGAAAATCAGTACAAGATGAACTCTGAAAATGTTGGAACTTGGCATGGTATAATCATTTCACCCGCATAGCATGTGCAAAAGAGTAGAGAATAAATAATGCAGCAAAAAAACTATATAAATAATTGTTATATTCAGAACGAACTAAATACATCAAAAAAACTACTCAGAAATAAATAGTAGAAAATAAATAAAACAGAAAAGACAAAAACTATATAAGAAATTTACTCAAAAATAAACAGAAGAAAATAAATAATGCAGAAAAGAAAAAACTATGTACAAAATTGTTGGGGCGCTGCCTAGTGGGCCTGCCAGACCTGGGGTTTGCAAATACAGCCCCAAAAGGGCCAGCAGGATCAGAGGGCAGCGCGCCGAAGTTAGGCCCAGAAGCCTGCTAAATAGAGAAGTTCAAAGGAGCAGCCGCGGCTGGGTTTGTAAACCAGTGCGGCTGCCCTTCGCTCGCCGAGGTGGGACTAAACATTGTGCACCATTGGTGGCAGCGCACAACCATTAGTACCGGTTGGTGCCTCCAACCGGTTCTAATGCGGCGGCCTTTAGTACCGGTTCGAGCCACGAACCGGTACTAAAGGGGGCCGTTTCCCCGCCGCTTGACCTAGCGAAAATTGGCCTTTAGTACCGGTTGGTGGCTCCAACCGGTACTAAAGGCCCCTCCTATATATATTGCACTTACGAAAAAATAAGTTTCATCGACCCACTTCTTCTACAACTTCTTCATGCGACATCGCCGCCGCTTGTCGCCCATCGCCAGCGCCACCCTCGCCGCCCTGCTGCCCTCGCCGCCCGCCGCCCGTCGTCACCGTCACCGCTTCGCCCCATACTACGTCGCCCCGGCCCGCCGCCCGTCGTCGCGCCGTCCCCACCGCATCGCCGTCTCGCGCCGCCGCCCCCCGCTCGTACACACACACATACACACACATACACACACACACATATTTTTTTTACTTATTTTCTGTTTTCTGTTGTTTAGATTAATGTTAGATGAATTACGTAGATAAGAATGTTAGAATGTTAATGTTAGATGAATTATATGGAAAAGATGTTAAATATTAATGTCAATTTTAGATGACTTAGCTAGATATTAATTAGGTATATATATGAGATTTGAACTAGTTGAATTAATATAACTAGTTTATTTTTAGTATGAAAATTAATAGAACAAGTTTATTTTTAGTAAGAAAATTTAGGTATATGAGATTATTTGAACTAGTTGAATTAATATAACTAGTTTATTTTTAGTAAATGCTTAGTTGAACTAGTTGAATTAGTACAACTAGTTTATTTTTAGTAAGAAAATTTAGGTATATGAGATTTGATGATCTAATTAAAATATTACTATATATAGCTACTTTATATATTTTAGTAAAAAAATTAACAGAACTAATTTTTTTTAGTAAATTCTTAGTTGACTTAGTTGAACTAGTTTATTTTTAGTAAGAAAATTTAGATATCTGAGATTTGATGATCTAATTAAAATATTACTATATAGAACTAGCTACTTTATTTTAGTAAGAAAATTAATAGAACATGTTTATTTTAATTTAATGCTTAGTTGAATTAGTTGAATTTATAGAACTAGTTGAACTAATAGAATTAGTTGAATTAATAGAACTAGTAAGTGTTTAATGTTTCACCTATATGAACATAGGAAATGTCGTCTGACGACGAAAAAGATTTCATTAAGTGTGAATCTTTGTGAAG
The DNA here is from genome assembly GCA_021605145.1 of Aegilops bicornis. Classification (NCBI taxonomy): domain Eukaryota; kingdom Viridiplantae; phylum Streptophyta; class Magnoliopsida; order Poales; family Poaceae; genus Aegilops; species Aegilops bicornis. The sequence continues at coordinate 87,311,490 of CM038670.1, forward strand.
ACCAGCGGCCTATGCATAAAAATTTCCTTGTTGATGATAGGCGCTTGACATCAAGTCGGATGAGACCTTCGAAGTGGATACAGTAAGTCACAACGACATGTCTTTTTTCGTAATTAAGCATGACTTATATATGTTTCATTTGCTTCAACTTATAATTTTGAATTTTCACTATTCTACTAGCGCATCCCCTGCCATGCAAGAATTTTTGTCTTTGATAAGATAGATTTCAGTGCTATGGAAACTATGGATGTAAAGAGAGTTTACCTGAAGACTGAGCATGGTTATACTTTCAACGTCAAATTATACAATGCAGGCATGTACACCAATTTTGAATACAAAACTTGGCAACCACTATGCAAGGCTTATGCATTTGAGCCTGATATGGTTATCACCTTTGATATTCGTCCGGAAGATGATATTGAAGGTAATAGAGACATCTGGGTCGATGTGCAGACGCCTCCAGTTCTACCATTATGTGAGTTTCTCAACCATATTTATGTCTTTGATATTGTTTATTCAAAAATAGTTGACAACTAATTTCTATTGACAGCTTATTTCCTTTCAAGCAAACATGTCCGGTGCTAGGTAGACAGGACCTACTACTGTCCCGGAGCTAAACTAAACCGCAAGGAGATAAGTCATTATGTTTCATGGCTTGAGGATCTTCATACTGTTAAGACAAATTTTCTTCCTGCACTTAGAAATGTTAGTACTCAAAACGTGCGACCAATAGTGTGTTCAGATGAACTACGGTCACATCTATTTACGAAAGATGGTAAGATTTTTACTATTTGTCCTTAGTGCATCTTTTGCATTCATTATTTTTTTTGCTAAACTTTCATTACTAAGTATATTAATTACTGTACGATGTTCTTCAACAGGGACTCCCGATGACAGTTGTGCCTCAGTGGATCTAGACTAAAGGTCACATGTCAATGGTTAGCTTACGGCCAAGATATCCTACATTGCACATGAGTGCATTTAGGATTTCTAAAAGCGATGAATGCTTAATAGTGAAAGATTGGAGAAAAATTGTTAACGATCCAAGAGAAATACTAGGGGGCAGCATTGAGAAGCGTAGCCCACGATTAGGAGACAGGTTCATCTGCATGCTCTAGTATGATGAATCAGGAGAGCTATACATGTTCTATGCTATTTTACCTGAGAGAGAGAAGCAGGAGTGATTTAGCTAGTTCATGCTAGCTCTTTGTACTTTTGTCCTCTCATGTCCGTGTTCTTCGTCCTGAACTTAATCTCAAAGGTTGATTTGCTTTTGTGGTGTTATGAACGCTTATAATATGATGACCATGTTGAACTCGATGATATCTTTGCTTCTGGTACAAGTGAATGTTTTTTCTTTAAGCTAGTGTTGGTGCTGATTAGATAGCAGTAATGACTATGATGATTAAACAGTGGTAATGACGACTATGATGATTTTTAGCTAGCTAGATTACTGTTGTTGATGATATGATGCAAGAGTTTTTATATTAATATGATGATGATGATGATGAGTTACTATATCATTTATGAAAGAAACCGCGGATTAGTTCCAGCTGGATGGATCCTAGCTAAGTGATCAAGTATATGCCATATCCATATTATACTTGATCACTTAATTATAGGTGATTTAACAACTAAAATAATCACTAAATTAAATTGAAAACACAAAATTAAAGGAAAAATAAAAAATAATACTAAAACACCCCTAAACATTTAGTATCGGTTGGTGTTACCAACCGGTACTAATGTCCTGAACGCACCCGGGCCTGGCTCCTGCCACGTGGTGGCACTTTAGCGCCGATTCGTGATGAACCGGTATTAAGGGGGGGGGGACCTTTAGTCCCCACTCTTTAGTGCCGGTTGTGGAACCGGCACTAAAGGCCCTTATGAACCGGCGCTAAAGCCCGGTTCTGCACTAGTGCTCTCTACCACGGTCCCACTGGGCAAAGTTTATCGACATATTAAAGTTGGGCATAAATCCATGCGTGCGAAGGTGCTTAGTCATCTCACCCTTATCTCTGTGGATACGCCTCTTACATTTGGCACACGGGCATTCTGGCACAATCCTCATTGGACTACGGAATATCTCTTTCAACAACACATAAGTTTTCTCGACCCACTCTGTTGTTACTTGATTCCGACGGAAAAACCCACTATACATCCACTGATTATCTGCCATCTCTGCTTTATTGGAAGCCACACAACAAAATTAAGGATTCATTTAAATTACTCACATCAATATTTTATTTTTACAAGGATGACGAGAAACGGCATTTAATCCACCTACATCTCTAATAGGTAAAGATGGGTCCTAATCCCACCCGAGAATGTGTAGATTGAGTACGTTGTCCATGCTCTACCCCATTCCGAGACAAAATTTTGGCAGCACCTCCCCGCTGTTCTCCAAATACATGTCTCGGCAAAATGCCGAGAGAATGTGCATCCGGAGAACAACAGGGAGGCGCCGCCGAAATCTTGTCTCGGAAGGGGGTAGAGCATGAACAACGTACCCAATCTACACATCTTCGGGCTGTCCATCGAAAGTGCTGGACAATCGGAAAGAGCTGCGGTGATAAATATCCAATTGGATGCATATCTATCGATGCAACCCTTTCAGACGGGAGACCTAGGTTACGCGACTTGATGTGAAAATTTAATCTAGTGACGTGGAAAAACAGCGGGTAGGAGGTGATGGTGGATTCATAGCTCACCCTCTGCTGTAGAGGATGTAGTCGATCAAAGGAGGGACGATCATGGACCAAAACCTCCAACGTCGACGATCACTCCACGAAGATGGAACACCACAAATCCTATTAATTACACAGAGTGAAAAAATTTAGGCCATCACCTCAAATTAAGCATTGATACTTTTAACTATGAAAAAAAATCTTGTTTCGTCAAGTGTCAGATTTCATCCTTCAATTTTTTCAGCAAGATCATCATGATTAAATAACCACTCATCATATCCCAATTTTGCAGAACATCTCACATAGCTACTTAACATTAAGCATTGACACTTAAAACTATGAAAAAAAAATCATATTTCGTCAAGTGCCAAATTTTGTCCGGTTCAGTTTTTTTGACAAGATCATCATGATAAAAATAACCACTCATCTTATACCAATTTTGGAGCACATCTCAAATGACAAGATCATCATGATAAAAATAATGCAACCTAACATCCTAACATCCTAACATCCAACATTCACCTATATATCAACCTAACAACCTAACATCCAACATCTAACCTAACAATCTAACATCCAACATCCATCCATGCATTCATTCATCCATCCAACAGTAGCAAAAAAATGCAAACAAATGATAAAAAATTTGTAGCTCACCGAGAGGGGCGTGGTAAGGCGCCGCGCAGGGCTCTGCAGGAGCATGACCGGCAAGAGCTGCAGCGTCTTGGTCGGGGAGGCCGAGGCGGCAAGTGGGTCGGGAGGAGGCTGGGCGACGACGGGTGTGGAGGCGGGCGGCGACAGGTGTGGAGGTGGGAGGAGGCGGCAGGGGTGGGGTGTGGGGCGGCCGCGGCAGGGGGTATGGTGGAGTGGGAGGGCGGCGGCAGGGGGCGGGGCAGAGTGCTGCAGCGGGGAAGGGGCGGGGTGGAGTGGGCGGCGGCAGGGGGCATGGCAGAATGCGGCGGCGGCGGCGCAGGTCGGGATCGGGGTCGGGGGATGAGAGAATGAGTGGAGGGGGTCGCCCCCGCGGATGGATAAGGTGGACTATGCCGACGGCTAAGCCGTCGGCATAGGTCAGGACGCCATGTGGCACCGACGCCGACGGCTTAGCCGTAGGCATATATTTATTTTTTTATTTTTTATTTTTTTATTAGCAACAAATTTAAAATTTTAAAATAAAATCTACTAGTAATTTTAATTTTAGTTTTCTTATTAGCAACAAATTTATATTTTTAAAATAAATCTACTACTAATTTTAATTTTTTATTAGCCACATCACCGATCCGCGTAGCACCTTCCGTATGGCCGCAGCTATGCCGACGTCTTTGCCGTTGGCATAGTTTTCCTTTTACTTTTTTTATTTTATATAATTTTTTTGATGTTTTCTTGTAGTTATATTTATCCTTTTTTATTTCATATAGATTTTTAAAAAAAATTATAGTTATATTTTTCCTTTTTTATGTTTTTTATGTATTATTATTTCATATAGACTTTTTTATTTTTTTTTACCGCTCGGCCTCTCCTCTCCTGGAACCACATAGAGGGGAGGGGAGGGGAGGCGCCGAACTCGAGCAGCTTCGTCCACCAAGGCCGTTGCCTGGTCACGTGTATGGGAGCGCCATGGCCGCCGCCTCGCGTGCTCGATCTGGAGCTTAGTTCGTCAGGTGAGTGAAGGGGGGTTCGTCGACGGTGAGGGTGGGGTGGGGGCGGGGGTAGCTTAGTTCGGTAGGTGAGTGAAGGGGGAGGGGATCGTCGAGAGAGGGATACCTGGGAGCAACATCCGAGCCAAACCCACAGCTACATCCCCTCCGTGTAGACCTAACGTGTCTGTTTCCCCACTCCAGGTGCCGGCGGCGGTGCCGTCCGTCAGTCGGGCCACACCACAAAGATGCGTGCCGCCTCTTCGGACATGCCACAACACCATCCCGCATGTATGAGGGGCCGGTGCGACGCTCCGGTGGCAATGCTACCCCAGGGCCCCCGTCCCGCCTAACCCTAGAGCGGTTGACCAGGAGATCTAGCCCTTTGACTTCCCACGGGCGGGCTTTGAACAATGGACCTCTCCACCCGTTTGTGTCAGGTCAGCACAGAGGGACACCTGGGAGCAACATCCGGGCCAAACCCATGGCTACATCCCCTCCGTTTAGACCCGACGCGTCCGTTTCCCCCCTCCAGGTGCCGGCGGAGGCGCCGTCCGTGAGCTAGGAGGCCACGCCCCGGAGACGTGTGCCAGTCGTTTGCAACCGCCACAACACTTTCAGACTTGTGAGCAGTCGCGTACGCAAGACGGGCGGCATGCTAGCCCATGGAGGCTGCCGGCCACAGTCGTAGACATGCGAAGGGCAATCCGCGTAGAGGGAATTGTTCGGATACTTCTCCATCACCAAAAATTATAAAAAATTAGCATCGTTCCTATAGCACATGTGCCCACGTCGTGTAAAAAACTCATGATTTTATCGCGATCCGAGTATTTAATAATATTCACGCCGCACCGTTATCGCAGAACGTATACTACTGTGTCATCGCCGTCCGTGAGGGGGGACACACACCGGAGACGTGTGCCGCCTCTTCGAACATGCCACAACGCCACCCCGCATGTATGAGGGGCCGGTGCGACGCTCCGGTGGCATTGCTACCCACCCCCCAGGGCCCCCATCCCGCCTAACCCTGGAGCGGTTGACCATGAGATCTAGCCCTTTGACTTCCCACGGACGGGATTTGAACAATGGACCTCTCCACCCGGTTGTGTAGGGTCGACAGAGGGACACCCGGGAGCAACATCTGGGCCAAACCCACAGCTACATCCCCTTTGTGTAAACCCGACGCGTCCGTTTCCCCCCTCCAGGTGCCGACGGCGGCGCCGTTCGTGAGGGGGCCACATCCCAGAGACGTGTGCCGCCTCTCCGGACATGCCACAACACCACCCCGCATGTATGAGGGGCCGGTGCGATGCTCCGATGGCATTGCTACCCCCAGGGCCCCCGTCTGGCCAAACCCTGGAACGGTTGACCACGAGATCTAGCCCTTTGACTTCCCACGGACAGGCTTTGACCAATGGACCTCGCCACCCGGTTGTGTCAGGTCAGCACAGAGGGACACCTGGGAGCAACATCCGGGCCAAACCCACAGCTACAGCCCCTCCGTGTAGACCCGACACGTCCGTTTCCCCCCTCTAGGTGCCGGAGGCGCCGCCGTCCGTGAGGGGGGCCACGTCCCGGAGACGCGTGCAGCCTCTTCGGACATGCCACAACACCACCCCGCATGTATGAGGGGCCAGTGCAATGCTCCGATGGCATTGCTACCCCCAGGGCCCCCGTCCCGCCTAACCCTGGAGCGGTTGACCACGAGATCTAGCCCTTTGACTTCCCACAGACGGGCTTTGACCATTGGACCTCTCCACCCGTTGTGTCAGGTTAGCACAGAGGTACACCTGGGAGCAACATCCGGGCCAAACCCACAACAACATCCCCTCCGTGTAGACCCGACACGTCCGTTTCCCCCCTCCAGGTGCCGGCGGCGGCGCCGTCCGTGAGGGGGGCCACGTCCCGGAGACGCGTGCCGCCTCTTCGGACATGCCACAACACCACCCCGCATGTATGAGGGGCCGATGCAATGCTTCGGTGGCACTGCTACCCCCCTGGGCCTCCGTCCCGCCTAACCCTAGAGTGGTTGACCACAAGATCTAGCCGTTTGACTTCCCATGGACGGGCTTTGAACAGTGGACCTCTCCACCCGGTTGTGTCAGGTCAGCCCAGAGGGACACCTGGAAGCAACATCCGGGCCAAACCCACAGCTACATCCCCTCCGTGTAGACCTGACTTGTCCATTTCCCCCCTCCAGGCATGCCGGCGGCGGCGTCGTCCGTGAGGGGGGGCACACACCAGAGACGTGTGCCGCCTCTTCAGACATGCCACAACACCACTCGGCATGTATGAGGGCCCGGTAGGACACTCCGTTGGCATTGCTACCCCTCCCGCCCCAGGCCCCCGTCCCGCCTAACCCCGGAGCAAAGTCCCCTTCCTATAGAACCAATGCGGTTGTTCCCCACTCTAGGTGCCGGCCGGCGGCGGCGTCGTCCGTGAGGGGGGTCACACCCCTGCGTATAGAACCAAAAATAATGTATGTATGCTTATATTAACACATGCTATATGTAAGTTAGTCAAATAATAATATGTAGGAAAGCATAAAATATAGCTATGAAAAAAAGCAAAAAATACATATATGTAGGGCACATGGACGGCGTGGTGCGGATCAATGACGTGTCATCTATGCCGACGGCAGCTGTCGGCATAGGCCTTGGTCGTTGCGCTTTGGACGTGTCATCGATGATGTGGCGTTCGTATCTATGCTGACGGCCGCCCATCCCCGTAGTCGGCATAGATCAGACGCCGTTAGCCGCTTGTCACGGGCGTGGTCGTCGGGCCCGTAGATATGCCGGCGGCCGATATATGCCGACGGCAGATGTAGGCGTAGATTCGTCTATGCCGACGGCCATTCTTTGCCGACGGGGGCCGTCGGCGATAATCTTGATAGCCCGACGGCCGTTGTACGCCGACGGCCTGGGGCCAGCTGTCGGCATAGTCTAGAATAGGCCGACGGTGGCCGTCGGCATCGAGCCCTGTTCCGGTAGTGAGTCGGCACCACCATGATTGTAACCTACTGCGGTGAGCCGCTGCCGCTGCCTCTGAACTTGAGTCGCCGTCGACCGCGCCAGGCCAACCTCAACCTGCTAGTCACCGTCGCGGCCCCGAGCCGCCTCGCCTCTGTTGCTCTGTTGCGGTCTTGTTTTTAGCCGCCGCCTCGCTGAGCCAAGTCGCCGCTACCGTGGTTGCTGTCTAGAGCCGCCCAGCGATTCTGACTGCTGAACCGCCGTTGGCCTCCTCTCCTGCTGAGGCGCCCGCTTTGAACCGGCCGTGTGTGGTCTGTCGTGCCTCCGCTTCTCTACTGCGGTTTTGCCTGAAAGTGCTCTCCCGCAGTCTATGTGCAGCCGTTATGAGGACATGCTGCTGCTACTTCCCATGTGTTCACGTACCCCAGTTTAGTTTTAAAAACAAAAATCCAAAAGGCTCCTGCGATGGTGAGGGACAACGGCGGCCTCGTATTCTGGTCTACATCCATGTGGTGTGCAAGACGTGAGCAACATGCATTACTTATACGAGGAGATCAAAAGCTACTATAGTTTCCTTCATCACATGAAGACAAAGAAAAATAAAGGGACAAAGGAGGAGAGGTCACGTGGAGCTACGTTTGGTATTATTCAGAATCAGCATTCACTTTCATCTGACAAAACAAATATCAGGTGTTATTTTTCCTATGTATTTTATCAATACATATTAATTCATCCAACAACAACTACTCTGGCTTGTAATATTTTTTTATGCAGGGCGACTATTAAAAGGAAAAGGGGTGGTGTTATACCGGGGATGCACGTTCGGTTGTGCTGCGTGATTTCACAGACATGTGTGTCGCGGTCCAGTTTGCATCAACATGCCGGCTGGTTCACGCGTCCGCGCTGGCTTACAACACGGAGGACAACTTGCCCGTCCGCGCTGGCTTACAACGCCGCGACCGGCTCATCTGTCTGCTCCCGCGGCCGACTCGGCCGTGATTGAATTCAGCTTCACCGTGGTGATCGTCAACTCCGAAGTGGATAATTTTCGGCCTAACATATCAGGTGAAATCCATCCAGTATATTTTTATTATATATTTCTTTCTTTAAAAGAGAAATTACTCTGTCTTGCAAAATTATCTAATGCAGGACCCTAGACCACCATATTGGTGCAAATTTAAAGGCCGTCAAAAAATTTCCGGCTTAAAAAGAAGGATTCCGGTTTAAAATCCGGCTCAAGGGAAAGTTGTCTCCCACAAAGCTTTGAAGCTCTCAATATCTGGTTTAAGAATTTCCGGTTCAAAAGAATAATCTCTGGCAAGTTCGAGTTCTCAGGAAAAATTAAAGGGACCAAAGAGTCTGTTGCAAAAGCACAGCTCAAACATAGGTACCCTTTGGGCACAGCCCACAAATTCACTTGGGGGCTTGGTCGTATTCGAACCATAGCTACACCTCTTAATCCGGCTATCAAGCCCATATCATAAGAGCACAGCTCTGGTTACCTCGGTAATCCAGCTATCAATCCCATATCATAAGAGCACAGCTCTGGTTACCTCGGTAATCCGGCTATCAAGCCCATATCATAAGAGCACAGCTCTGGTTACCTCGGTAATCCGGCTATCAAGCCCATATCATAAGAGCACAGCTCTGGTTACCTAGGTAATCCAGCTATCAAGCACATCTCATAAGAGCATAGCTCTGGTTACCTTGGTAATCCGGCTATCAAGCCCATATCATAAGAGCACAGCTCTGGTTACCTCGTTAATCCGGGTATCAAGCCCATATCATAAGAGCACAGCTCTGGTTACCTCGGTAACCCACCTATCAAGCCCACACTATAAGAGCACAGCTCTGTTTACCTTGGTAATCCGGCAATCAAGCCAATATTATAATTTCATAAGAGCATAGCTCTGATTACCTTGGCAATCCGGCTATCAAGCCAATATTATAACTTCATATGAGCATAGCTCTGACATACTTGGAGGCTTAATGCCCGGGTTAAGGGGACCAAAGAGGGTCTGTTGCACAGCACAACTCAAACATAGGTACCCGGTCTTGATGATTCAAAATATATCACTTGGGGGCTCCCTTCTTGGTTTGAAGCGCCAGTATACTTTGGATTGCGCAATGGGAATCATGCGCTTATAAATCATTGGGCATATTATTTAAATCTTTAATAGCCAACATGGCTGGATTTAATTATGGTTATCAATAACCAGTATTATGATTAAGATTTTCAAAGTCGCTTCAGCGCAATGTTTACTATTTATCAATGGATATCATTTATACTACAATGAAAGGGATAGTTCCGAGTCGCTGCAGGCTTACGGCCAGGCACTTGGGGGCAACATTATTCAAGTTGAGATCACATCAAATATGCAAGTCCCATGTCACTGCCAGCATGCACCATGGCACTTGGGGGCTAATGTGATGTCATTGTTTGATCACCTTATTGAAGACCTGACTCATCAGATTGTAATGAGCCGGCCCTTGGGGGCTACCAATTGCTCCTGTCAAAAATTCGAGGTACAGAAGCCTTATTTTATTATATTGAAGGGTCCACTACTCAGTTGGTAAAGAACAAAGCTCTTAACCTTGTGGACATGGGTTCAAGCCCCATGGTGGGTGAGGGAGTCCTGGACTAGGGGGTGTCCGGATAGCCGAACTATCATCTTTGGTCGGACTCCTAGACTATGAAGATACAAGATTGAAGACTTCGTCCCGTGTCCGGATGGGACTTTCCTTGGCGTGGAAGGCAAGCTTGGCGATACGGATATGTAGATGTCCTACCATTGTAACCGACTCTGTGTAACCCTAACCCTATTCGGTGTCTATATAAACCGAAGGGTTTTAGTCCGTAGGACGAACAACAATCATACCATAGGCTAGCTTCTATAGGGTTTAGCCTCTCTGATCTCGTGGTAGATCTACTCTTGTACTACCCATATCATCAATATTAATCAAGCAGGAGTAGGGTATTACCTCCATCGAGAGGGCCCGAACCTGGGTAAAAACATCGTGTCCCTTGTCTCCTGTTACCATCCGCCTAGACGCACAGTTCGGGACCCCCTACCGAGATCCGCGGTTTTGACACCGACATTGGTGCTTTTATTGAGAGTTCCTGTGGCGTCACCTATAGGCCCGATGGCTCGCTTCGATCATCAACAACGACGCGGTCCAGTGGTGAGACTTTTCTCCCGCATGCATCTTCGTATTCGGCGGCTTTGCACTGCGGGCCAATTCACTTGGCCATCTGGAGCACATCAAAAGCTACGCCCCTGGCCATCAGGTCAGATTTTGAAGCTTGAACTATACGACCGATGTCCGCGGACACTTGATCTTCGACGGATTCGAGCCACAGCCAAGCGCGCCGCACTGTCTCGATGGGTACGATCTAGCTCTGCCGCCGAACAATGCCCTGGAGGCCGCACCAGTGCCTGCTCCGACCCTTACTCCGGAGCCGGTTTCGCCGATCGAGGACGGTTGGTTGGACACCGCCTCGGAGGCTACGATCTCAACAGCGATTGAGCCGAACTCCATCCCCGTCCTTTGCGAAGACCTTGACTCCAGGGTGCCGGACTCCGAACCCTTCGCGCCCCTGCCAATCGAATCCGATTGGGCGCCGGTCATGGAGTTCACCGCCGCGGACATCTTTCAGCACTCGCCCTTTGGCGACCGCTTGAATTCTCTAAATTCTCTCTCTTTATCAGGAGAGCCCTGGCCGGACTACGGACATGAAGGTTGGGATGCGGACGACGAAGAAATTCAACGCCCACCCACCACCCACTTTGTAGCCACTGTCGATGATTTAACCGACATGCTCGACTTCGACTCCGAAGACATCAACGGTATGGACGGCGATGCCGGAGACGACCAAGACCCAGCGCCTACAGGGAACTGGAAGGCCACCTCGTCATACGACATATACATGGTGGATAACCCAAAAGATGGGAACAGCGATGGAAAAGCGGAGGATGACCCCTCCAAGAAACAGCCCAAGCGTCGGCGTCAGCGGCGCCGCTCTAAATCCCGCCACAGCAAAAATGGTGATTCCGGCACGGGAGATAATAACACCCCGGACAGTGCCGAAGATAACCCCCTCCAGTAGGATTCAACACAGGAGGAGGGAAAAGCAAGTCCGCACGACAGTGCAGCAGAAAGAGAGGTAGAGGACGATAATTATGCGCCCCCCTCCGAAGACGAGGCAAGCCTCGACAACGACGAATTTGTCGTGCCTGAGGATCCCGCCGAACAGGAGCGTTTCAAACACAGGCTTATGGCCACAGCAAGCAGCCTCAAGAAAAAGCAGCAGTAGCTTAGAGCTGACCAAGACATGCTAGCTGACAGATGGACTGAAGTCCTTGCAGCCGAAGAGTATGAACTCAAACGCCCCTCCAAGAGATACCCCAAACTCAGGGTGCTACCCCAATTAGAGGAAGCAGCACCCAAACCTACATCACCAGCGCATCATGCGGCCGACCGGCCACCCCATGGTCGCGACAGAGAGGCCTCTAGACCCTCCATTCAAGCCGCACTCCGGCGTCGCTCAAAAAGTACCAAGGCACGGGGAAACGCGCCAGACCTGCGAGAGATATTGGAGGACAAGGCAAGGCAAACAAGATCGATCTACGGATCGCGTGGGCGCCCCACGACACGTGACAATAACCGTCATGCTAGATACAGCAATTCCGGCCGGGCCGAACACAGTAGACAAAGCTCATATGAGCTACGTCGTGATATAGCCCAATACAGAGGCGCCGCACACCCACTATGCTTCACAGGTGAAGTAATGGATCATCAAATCCCTGTGGGCTTCAAACCCGTAAACATCGAATCATACGATGGCACAACAGATCATGCGGTTTGGATCGAGGACTACCTTCTCCATATCCACATGGCCCGCGGTGATGATCTACATGCCATCAAATACCTCCCACTCAAGCTTAAAGGACCAGCTCGGCATAGGCTCAACTGCTTGCCAGCAGAATCAATTGGCTGTTGGGAGGACCTGGAAGCCGCATTCCTTGATAACTTCCAGGGCACATACGTGCGACCACCGGACGCCGATGACCTCAGCCACATAATTCAGCAGCCAGAAGAATCGGCCAGACAATTCTGGACACGGTTCGTAACCAAGAAAAATCAAATCGTTGACTGTCCGGATGCAGAGGCCCTTGCAGCCTTCAAACATAACATCCGTGACGAGTGGCTAGCCCGGCACCTAGGACAGGAAAAGCTGAAATCCATGGTAGCCCTCACCACACTCATGACCCGCTTTTGCGCGGGGGAGGACAGCTGGCTAGCTTGTAGTAACAACTTGACCAAAAACCCTGGTAGTTCAGATACCAAAGACAACAATGGCAGGTCGCGTCGCAACAAGAACAAGCGCCGCATTAACGGCGATAATACTGAAGATACGGCCATCAATGCCAGATTCAGAGGCTCTAAACCCGGTCAGCGGAAGAAGCCATTCAAAAGAAATACCCAGGGCCCGTCCAACTTGGACCGAATACTCGATCGCTTGTGCCAGATACATGGCACCCCCGAAAACCCAGCCAATCACACCAACAGGGATTGTTGGGTGTTCAAGCAAGCAGGCAAGTTAAGTGCCGAACTCAATGACAAGGGGCTGCAGAGCGATGACGAGGAAGAGCCCCGGCCGTCGAACAATACAGGACAGAAGGGCTTTCCCCCAAAAGTGCGGACGGTGAACAAGATATACGCAACCCACATACCCAAAAGGGAGCGGAAGCGTGCACTAAGGGACGTATACGCGATGGAGCCAGTCGCCCCGAAGTTTAACCCATGGTCTTCCTGCCCGATCACCTTTGATCGAAGGGACCAACCCACTAGCATCCGTCACGGCGGATTCGCCGCATTGGTTCTTGACCCAATCATCGACGGATTTCACCTCACTAGAGTCCTGATGGACGGCGGTAGCAACTGAACCTGCTTTATCAGGATACAGTGCGCAAAATGGGCATAGACCCCTCAAGGATTATACCTACAAAGACGACCTTTAAAGGCGTCATACCGGGTGTAGAGGCCAATTGTACAGGCTCAGTTACACTTGAAGTGGTCTTCGGACCCCCGGATAACTTTCGACGTGAAGAGTTAATCTTCGACATAGGCCCAGTTCTTTTGGGCGATTCTCCCAGAATCTTGAGAATTGACCCTCTACCTAGCTTCTCCCAGAATCTTGTATCTATATATTTTTTACAATCCTAACTATTCACATCCTAACTAGCTAGGATTGTAAAAAAAATATGGGTTCAAGATTGTGGGAGAAGCTGGGTGGAGGGTCGATTCTCAAGATTATGGGAGAATCGGCCAAAAGAACTGGGCCATAGTCCCGTTCCTCAACGGCTATCATGCACTGCTTGGACGAACCCCATTTGCAAAGTTCAATGCGGTGCCGCACTACGCATACCTCAAGCTCAAGATGCCAGGCCCTCGAGGAGTAATCATGGTCAATGGAAACACCGAACGCTCTCTCCGAACGGAGGAGCACACGGCGGCCCTCGCGGTGGAGGTGCAAAGCAGCCTCTCACAGCAATTCTCGAGTCCGGCCACTAAACGTCCGGACACCGCTGCGCGCCCGGAGTAACCTACAACAAGACCGCCTGGCACGATCCAAGCACGAGTAGCAATCCGGCCCCAACCCCAGCCCTCACGAAATTGCGAAGCCAGTACTATGCGTACATAACTACGCTCTGGAGATACCATGGGCATAAGGGGAGGGGCACGACCACGGCACGCCTGCACGCGGCTCAACCGCACTGTGGGCTCCGATTGTGTGATTCTTTTTCTTTTTTTCTTTTTTTACTTTCAGACTCCGCTTCAGAAGTCCTGTCCGCACTAGAATTGCCGAACTCACGATGCAACAGCCGTGGAAGCGTAGTTACATCGAGTGTCCAGTGGTCTCTACTACGAGCATTATACCTGTTTTACATACCATCCGCAGCTTACCCTCGAGGGGACATGTTAAATAGTCACATACCTTGCTTATCGCACAATTTGTATCGTTCTGCTTTTATTTGTAGTTTCTTTTGAATAAACAATACATAGCTTTTGCCTATTATTGCACTCCTTTCTTTATCTATATATAGGTTCATTTCATGACATGTTGCACCCGTACACTTTGGTACGGCCAATACACCAGGGGCTTAAGTACCCCAAAAGCATGGTGTGAGAAGTCCGAACACTTTCACAAGTGCGGCACCCCGAACTTATAGCATTATATGCATCGGCTCCGAATCATGTCTTGGGTCAATAGTTGGGTTTGCCCGCCTCCCATGTTTTGGTACCTTACGTTTCGTTTATCGGCTAAGGTAGCGCTGGGAGAACCACTGCGATTGTGCCCCGGTTGAGCTGGGTTGAGCACCTCAGTGGAGAAAGCTAAAACTGACCGTCATGATAAGGCGAGAGCCGGTCGCTGTTCGAGAGGTTTTTTCGGGTCCCTAACGACTTATGCCGCTTAGAGCAAGGAGTCGGCATTGTCTGGCCAAGGCGTGCATAGCGCCCCGAACTCGGTCTTCCGAATACTAGGGGCTTCGCTGAAATTTAAAATTGTAGAATTCTATGGCTAAGTGAGAGTGTTCAAGCACTATAAGTCCGGTTGCCTTGTTCATTGCGTTGAGCGCCTCCCTCGATGGACCCAAGAATGGGAACAAGAGCGCTCAAATTTATCCCGAACACCCCAAAGACTTTCGTGGCATGGGGGTGAAGCCAACGAGTTGCCATCTCTCAAATTTGATAAACGGCCGCACAGAAGGTAATATTTTAAATTAACAAGCGTTGCTTAGTGCATATGAACAATTTTTCAGCGTACAGGATAACAAATGCGAGTCTATTCAAAAATTACATCTTTGGAGCACTCATCCGCTATACGGCGGGCACCCTTCAGGACGCCCTCATAGTACATTTCAGGCTTGCGATGCTCCTTGCCCTTCGGTGGCCCGTCCGTCACAAGCTTCTCCGCCTCCAGCCTGCCCCAGTGCACTTTAGCACGGGCAAGGGCCCGACAGGCACCTTCAATGCAGAAGGAGCGCTTGATGACTTCAATCCATGGACAGGCGTCCACCAGCCGCTGCACTAACCCAAGTAGCTCCTGTGCATGGCTTCCAATGGCCACAACAGAACTATGAGGCCCTTCATGGCCTGTTCGGCGACCTTGTGGAGCTCGACTAGCTGCTTCAGCTGGTCGCTCAGGGGCACCGGACGTTCGGCCTCAGCATACTGAGACCGGAACACCTTCTCCGTCGAGCTCCCCTCCTTGGCGCGGTAGAACGCGGCAGCATCAGACACACTACGGGGCAGATCTGCGAACGCTCCTGGAGAGCTCCGGATTCGGGTAAGTACTAGACGGTTGACTTTTACATTCTTGCTCTGCATAAAGAATGCCTTACCCGCCGCGATCTTCTTTATTGCCTCAATCTCCTGGAGGGCTTTTTGGGCCTCGGCCTTAGCAGCTTTGGCACTATCAAGAGCCGAGGCAAGCTCGGACTCTCGGGTCTTCGAGTCACGCTCCAAACCCTCGTGTTTTTCCACGAGAGCCTCGAGCTCTTGCCGTACCTCCGCCAGCTGCGCCTCCCCTTCTCTCGCTCGGTGCGCTCCGCAGCCGCTTTGTATTCGGCCACGGACACCGCCTCCTTCAGGGTCGCCACCTCGCTCGTGGCCCCTGTTATTCCTGTTATCTTTTGCAACCGCCTCCTTCAGTACCCATGTTATTCCTGTTATCTTTTGCAACCAAATCCTTTCTATAAGGTATTTCTTTAATAAGGTATTACTTACCTTCCTTGTCCTCGAGCTGCCTCTTGGCAAGGCCGAGCTTGTTCTCGGACCGCTCGAGGCTCTGCTTCAATGCATTGACCTCCATGATCGGTCTGGCAGAGGTCGTGAGCGCAACCTGCATTCCCATATTGACATACTTATGTTAGACTCCTGCGTATATCTTTTTAGATCCTTAGTCCGGCTTTTCTTTCCGAACACCGAACATCAGGGAATACTGTCTATGAGGTAAAATTTTAGATATTCTAAACTTACCTCAAAGCCTGTTAGAAGGCTGGTACAGGCTTCAGTCAGCCCGCTCTTTGCAGACTGAACTTTCTGGATCACCACACTCATAACAGTGCGGTGCTCCTCCTCGATGGAGGCGCTGTTAAGCGCCTCCAGTAAGCTATCCGGTGCCTCCGGTTGGACGGAGGACACCGGCGTCTTACCCTTCCTACGAAGGGACCACTTGCCGGACTTCGGAACCGCTGAAGGTTCCGGTATGGAGTCCGGACGAGGGTCGGGCTTAGAGCCCCTGGGGGTCTCGCTCCCCTCGCGCCTGGAGTCCGGGAGGCTGCCTTGCGGCGCCACCTCCTCTTGACCAGGCCCCCTCCGGGCCCCACCTCCGCATCGTCTGCAGCGTGAGGTGAGGAGGCGGCCGGAAGTGAAGTACTCTCCACTTCCGACGAATTCAGGGACCCGCTCGACGAAGCGGCGAACTCGTCCTTGGGCGGGCTGCATGATTGTTCGGCGTTAGAGAACACTATGCAATGAAAACAACCATGGGTATCCGGACACTTACGATCTCGCCAGGGGCTTGGCCCTTGTTGGCCACTCCTCCTCGTCGCTGTCGGTGTTGGCGGAGAAGTCCGGAGGAAGGGTCCTTCCCTTCTTGGACCCTCCGGCCTCCCAGCTTAGGCGACCTTCCTTTTCTTCTCTCTCCCGGCGGGGAGAGGCTTCTTTTTCCTCCTCCTCTTCCTCAGAGGAGGATTCCGCCTCAGGGTTGTCGGGCGATGAGTCCGACAGCACCTGGCGCCGGGAGCTCCTTCGAGTTCACGTGGCCTCCTTCTTGGCCTTCTTCTCCGGCACCACGTGAGGTGCCAGAGCCAGCAGCCCAGTCAATCGGGCGTCCGCTGGGTCCTATGGCAAAGGGGCCGGACAGTTAATCTGTCTGGACCTCTTCAGCCAGTCCTGTCAAAGGTTAGGGAGTTTTAGATCCCGCATAGAGTCAATCTAAGAAAAACAAGAGCCCCATAAAGGGTAAAATAACTTAACTCGCTGGCTTGGCGCTGCGAGCTGAATCCGCGATCTTCGCTAGCGGATGTGGGAGCCTCGGCACCCTTGAATAGCACCTTCCAGACATCTTCATACGTAGTGTCGAAGAGCCTTTTCAGAATTGGGTGTTGTGCCAGATCGAACTCCCACAATTTGAAGGCCTGTTGTTGGCATGGGAGAATCCGGCGGATGAGCATCACCTGGATAACATTGACAAGCCTGAGATTCTTGTCCACCAGGTTTCGGACGCAGGTTTGGAGTCCGGACAGCTCGTCTGAATCCCCCCACGTCAGGTCCATCTCTTTCCATGATGTGAGCCGTGTCGGGAAGCCAGATCGGGATTCGGGGGCCGCCGCCCATTGAGAGCTGCGCGGCTCGGTGATGTAGAACCACCCCGATTGCCACCCCTTTATGGTCTCCACAAAGGAGCCCCCGAGCCATAGGACTTTGGTCATCTTGCCAACCGTGGTGCCTCCGCACTCCGCTTGGCGGCCTCCCACTACCTTCGGCCTGACATTGAAGATCTTCAGCCATAAGCCAAAGTGGGGCTGGATGCAGAGGAAGGCCTCGCACACGACGATGAACACCGAGATGTTGAAGATGAAATTCGGGGCCAGATCGTGGAAGTCCAGGCCGTAGTAGAACATGAGCCCCCGGACAAATGGGTGAAATGGAAAACCTAGTCCGCGGAGGAAGTGGGGGAGAAACACCACCCTCTCATGGGGCCTGGGGGTTGGAATGAGCTGCCCCTCGTCGGGTAGCCGGTGCGCGATGTTGCTGGACAAGTATCCGGCCTCCCGCAGCTTTTCGATGTGTCCCTCCGTGATGGAGGAGGCCATCCACCTGCCTCCCGCTCCGGACATAGTTGGAGAAGGTTGAGGTGGGATGTGCGGACTTGGGCGCTGGAGCTCGAGTGCGCGGAAATGGATGAGCAAAGGAGGAAGAAGGCGTAGGTGAAAAGGTGGATCCTTATCCCCTTATATGGACAGACGAAGTTATGCGTCCCCCACCAGCCTGGTAAAACTCGCTTATCTCCCAAGCGTCGTAATCAATGGCGCGGATGGGCTACCCACGTCCGTATTGATGAGAAACCCGGAATAAGGGGGCACGATCTCCGCTTTGACAAGACGTGCCAAGGAAACCGCCTCGCTAAACGCGCTAAGGTGGAACAGTAAAAAACGATTCGTATAAAGGCCTGGCCGTGGTGTGATGTCACGCCGCGGAATACGTCAGCAGATCTGTGCAAAAATTATTCTCTCTACGGTTTTATGTGGAACTTGTTTTGCAGAGCCGGACACTATCCTTGTGTTCAAAACCTTCTATGAAGTATTCGGAGGAGGAACCCGCCTTGCAATGCCGAAGACAATATGCGCGACGGACTCGTCGTCATTGAAGCCTGGTTTAGGGGCTACTGAGGGAGTCCTGGACTAGGGGGTGTCCGGATAGCCGAACTGTCATCTTTGGCCGGACTCCCAGACTATGAAGATACAAGATGGAAGACTTCGTCCCGTGTCCGGATGGGACTTTCCTTGGCGTGGAAGGCAAGCTTGGCGATACGGATATGTAGATCTCCTACCATTGTAACCGACTCTGTGTAACCCTAACCCTATTCGGTGTCTATATAAACCGAAGGGTTTTAGTCCGTAGGGACGAATAACAATCATACCATAGGCTAGCTTCTAGGGTTTAGCCTCTACGATCTCGTGGTAGATCTACTCTTGTACTACCCATATCATCAATATTAATCAAGCAGGAGTAGGGTATTACCTCCATCGAGAGGGCCCGAACCTGGGTAAAAACATCGTGTCCCTTGTCTCCTGTTACCATCCGCCTAGACGCACAGTTCGGGACCCCCTACCCGAGATCCGCCGGTTTTGACACCGATAGTGGGGGTTACATCATATAATATTATTTTCAATAAAGTTCATATAAATTCCCAGCTCGGTATTATCTTACTGAGCCGGCCCTTGGGGGCTACACGTTGCTGTTCAAGGCTACATGATCATATCTACAAAGTCCCTGCTCATTATTGCAAAATGACCTGACCCTTGGGGGCTACACTGCTTGAAGTTTTTATGAGCATAAGGCAATTTCATGTCCCAATTAGCTGCAAGCATGACAATCCGGCACTTAGGGGCTACATATGTGGAATATTCAGTTTATGACTCGTGACTGAGATGAACAAATAGGATGTCTTCAAGGTTGTGACATTTATATTGAAGCAAGTCTTAAGCTATTGCTACGCTACCTTCTTAAGACTTGGGGGCTACAAGTGATAGGCGTATAAGAGGTATATTTTCAAGCTTGATATTAACTACAATTATAACCCAGTGCCATCAATATTTATAAACCGGCAATTTTTGCAATGATAAACCGGCGAGTTCTACATCCTTAAACCGGCTGAAGATCAGATGACTATTTCAAGGACCAATATTTTTGTTAAGAATTGGGAGCTGAGTCAAATGAATTATTCTTCATAATATTTTTCTTTGACAAACCAATGTCAGCAAATTTATTATGAAGCTGACTTATTGACCCGGATTTTCTAGAAGAAGGAAATGACAAGGACTTAAGGATGATCAGGATCAGTTTAACATGCATAAATCCAAATTAACTAGGGGCTAATGTCGGGGATATACCCCGCGGTATGACCCGGCCAGAGTTATAACCCGGCTGGGAGTTGGTAAACCGGCAGATGTTAAGTCAGATGATAACTCGGCAGGTGTAAAGTCGTAACCTGGTAGACAATCATAACCCGGCAGACAATCATAAATCGGCAGGAAGTCATAACCCGGCAGACAATCATAACCCGGCAGACCATCATAAACCGGCAGACTGTCATAACCCGGCAGACAGTCATAACCCGACAGACAGAGTCGCCTGGGGTTAGTAAGCCCGAGACATTATGAAGCGCAAAACGTTATGAAGCCCAAGATGTCAAGAATCCCATGAAGAGAAGTCAAAATATTTTAAGTCTTAATCCGAGTTGGACTCTACATGTAACCCGCCCCTTCAACTTATATAAGGAGGGGCAGGGCACCCCAAGAGGGAGAGAATAATCTTAGGGCTAGACATAACTAGGAGAGCCGGTTTACGGCGACTCCCTCGTGATGATAATGAGACCTCGCCACAAACATAATGTAGGGTTGTTACCGGATGATGTTTCCCGGGGCCCGAAGCTGTCTAAATCCTTGTCTTGTGTTGCGTATCTCGATTCCGCTCAACCCCTCTCAAGCTACCACATAGATGCGTTGGCCTCACCACTAAGTCCTCACACTAGGACATCTGCTGTGACAATTCCACGACATAAGGTGAATGGGTCCTCCTCCTCCATGCCCCCGTCGGACGCAACCGCCATCTAGGGCGCATTATTCGCCACCAAGTCTTTGTTGAATAGCCGACAAGCAACCCAGTCGTCACGCACGCACGCAATAGGCAGGTTGAGAAAACAACACGAGAAGAATAAGGAAAACAAGAA
Source organism: Aegilops bicornis (assembly GCA_021605145.1). NCBI lineage: Eukaryota > Viridiplantae > Streptophyta > Magnoliopsida > Poales > Poaceae > Aegilops > Aegilops bicornis. Next base: position 87,332,308 of record CM038670.1, read on the forward strand.
TCAAATCTCGAGCTTGATATGTGATGCTCTTGTGGTTCAATCGACCAACTTGTTCGAAGATGGAGACTAAAAAACAAAATTGATTCTTGTCGTAGCTTGGCGGAGGGGTTAGGCGATGGGGCCAGTCGCCCTCCAGGCGGTACTCGTTCATCACCCACGGTGTCTTCTGGCCGCTGGGGGGCGTGGGCGTGGTACAAGACGAGTCTCTTGTTCATGCCGATGAGGACCGTGTACCGTGATGTGCCGCAGAATATCCCCTTGCCTTACCCGTCGCCTTCCAATAGCCGCTCCTATTTGCCTGGTTGGTGCGCATCCCCTTCAGTTACTTATGATCCATGTGCACAAAAAGAAACCACTCCTTCTCACCCATCTTCACCTCTTCTGTAAAACGAACTGGCCATGAGCGCACTACCTCATGCCTGCAAATTATCAAGGAGTAGTACTACACTTAGTCGGGAGATCCCATAGCTCGATGTTGTTGAGGTTGACATCGGCGTCCACGTGACAGGAGAAGTAGGGGTTATGGATCTTGGGGGTGAGGTAGTGCGGGACCACCTCCTCGTCGGTGGGGTGAAACCGGTACATCAGAGGAAGCACTAGTCTCAGCTCCTCCAATACCAGAACCATCGCTGCCACCACATTCGACATCACTAGGCCCTCTTGGATGTACTATCTTGCCTTGATATGCTATGGAAGAACCAGATGAAACAAGGGCTGAGGAGGAGTAAGAAGAACGACAGTTGTGGAGAGCTGATTTTGTCTTAATTCTTTCTGGTTTAGAAGTGCAGTGGGGTGAGGTGGTTATATAGTGTCCACAATACTGTGCTGCCGGTCTAGTAGTGTGTAACAGGTCATGACAAGTTCTAATGCATCATGATTAAATTTCACACAAAATATTATGTGGTTATCAAATAGTTTGAAAATTATATCACGAAGTTGTGGTGATGGTTCGAACCAGTACCTGTAGAGCACAAAAAAAGTGAAGCCCATTGATTCGTTAAAAAAATGTTTTCTCACTTCAAAATCCTAATTATTTCCATCTTGTATATTTTAAGTAGGAAATTCATGTACAAATTTTGGGGAGTAACAAAACCATTTTTCTTCGGCTAATTCGGCATTCAAGTCATCATTTTCATGGATCAAACTTTATTCTTATTTTGAGGGTCATTCTTAAATATTGGGATTACAATATGAGATTGATGTTGGAAGCCTCTTTTATGGTAATTTATTAGTTGTGCAGGAGTAGTAGTTTGCTAAATCGACCAAGCAGCATGGGCCTCACGTTGTCATGCACGAATACTACTAAAAAGCGCAATGTGTGACCTCCACATGTTACAGATGCGATATTTAGAAAATCTGTTGAATTGAACTCCTTCCAAATTATATGCATAATTTATTTACTCATAAAGTCTTTGCACATTCTTCTGCCTTTCCTCCTTCTACCCTTTTTTGTCCCTATCTTTTTCTACTTCAAAGTATTTGATATCGATGAAAAACGGGTGATGGGGTGACTGGTAAGGAAGGTAGTGATTGTACTATGAGGATGCACACTTCGTGATCATCCCAACAAGTCATGTTGCTGCCATTGTATTTCACACTTTCAAAAATGGCCCAGGAAATAATTGGAAGGACCACAAGTGTGATACGTTGAAAATTCTCTGTTGGCATTTCCATAAATAAACCTTAGAGAAACCCACTTGGAAGACATTTTTCGCAGGGGTGGTATTATGGTTATTTGGCCCACTCTCTCTCCCGTGGTTTGGCTGACTTTTTTCTTCCATACACAAACACCCAATTTTCTACGAGACAGAGAACTTAGACTCCACGACCTCTGCTATCATCTGCTCTCCTCTAGACTTATGCTTTGCCATCTCTATCGCATCCCAACATTTCTGGTATTCACCACGACAAATATCTCCAAAATGCATTGCCATTTTCTGTGACAATAGTATCGCGATTCAGGGTCTCAATTCAGGAAGATTGTGACTGTGAACAATCACTACAAAAAAATACACTTTCGTGATGATACGTGTTTGTCACAGTAGGTCACGTTTTCTGTCATGCATGTACATACATGACGATTTTATGACAGAATCAAGATAGTCATACATGTGTTGTCATAGAAATGTTCCATGACAATACTGAAATTATTATCACAGAAGTGTCCACTTCCATGACGATAAATGCCGCGTCATGGAAGTGTTTTCATCAAGGGTAACCAACACGTGTCTTCCACCGTAACGGGTCGCCGTTAAGCTATCGGGTTCCGGTTTGCATCCGATAACCCGTTAACAACCCAGACCAATTGGGGATTTTCCACATGTAAAATTCTCATGGGCCACAGGAACCATGTGTCAGCTCGTCATTGGGACAGAGAGGCGCCTATGATATGTCGACACATTGGCACGGCCCAACGGTGGCCCATTTAGCTTATAAAGGCCGGCCCATTTGACTTGGTCAAAAGCTACCGGGTCGGCCCATGAAAAGCATGTTAACGGTCTTTTCGCATATAGCCCATTTTACGGCCCGGTAACTCACGTCCCATTATGGCGTTCCCCAATTCGGCCCAACAGCGTCATATGGGCCGTCCAGTATAATACCAGCCCGTTTCATTTTCGGCCCATGTATGGCCCATATGAGACCTTTTGTATCTTTGGGTCCTTTAGTGGCTCGCGGGGACTCTGGCCCATAATAAAGAGTAAATTTCTTTATACCCATTAATGGTCCATGATTCACATGGGCCATTTTTCCAGCTCTTGTTAGTTTTCGGCCTACTGATGGCCCATATATTCTCTTGGGCTCCTTTCCGGCCCTCGATTACTTCTGGCCCATTACTGGCCTGTTCTCCTAATGGGACAAATTCTGCCGGTGGTTAGAATCGGCCCATTTGTGGCCTATTAACCCATTGCGTTGTTTCCAACCTGTCATGTATTCTGACCCATTAACGACCCGTTACGCTTGTGATAGAATTAAGCATTTGATGTCTTCCGGCCTGTTACCGTGCTGGCCCGATACCAATTACGCCTGTTTGCAGCCCATGTCGGCCCATTTATCGGACGGCCCATAGGAGGCCCATTGATTCTACGTCCCGTTGGAGGCCCATTTATCCGACGGCCCGTAGAAGGCCCATTGATCCTATGGCCCGTAGTAGGCTTAACGTTACCATGGCCCGTATCTTGCCCATGGTTGTTGCGGCCACTAGCAAACCAAGGAAAAAGAAGACTAGGGAAATAAATAAGCCAGAAAATAACGCTAGGCTATTAAGGCGATTGCACAGATTACATCCACTTGGCATCAAAGTTTGCCACCAGTGCAAATATAGGGAACACCCTACACTACACAAAAATGGCTTGTTGTTTTCTTCAGCCGGTCGCTGCACGTTAAGAACAAATTTTGTATTGCAACAAAAAAAATTACAACCTTAAAACAAAAGGAAGGTTGGCATAAAAGTTAACAGTCCGGCAGATAAATGCACTACCAGAAGTTCAGAAGCTAAGTTCATTTGACCTGACTGTTATGTTTTCTAGTTGTACTGTCCAATGGAGCACCATAACCTTTGGATTCATTTCTCCTAGGCTCCTGAACAACATATCAAATGTCTGATAGTCTAGTTTCAAAACCATGCATATCTTGACGACATCGAACAATGGTTGTCCTTGTTTCACAAAGTTCTCAGTTAGGGATTGGACTTGTGTCTGGAGCGCAAATATAACATTGTTTTGAGCTTGCATATCCTGATCATGAGGCAGTTTGGATGAGATTGCCTCAACAACCAACCTAGTATTATGCAGGAACATGCATTTGGCACCGTTAGTGGACAGGTACTGAAAAGGTGGTGGTTCCACCATTTGTTCCATAGCTTGCTGAAAAGTTGAGTTTGTACATTACTAGTACCAGAATAGAAGATATTAAGGAGGCAGCAAAAACAAACAGAATAGCTTTGGTCTATATACAGAACTTATTTTGGTGAACCCATGTAAAATATTAGTTGTATTTTACTGCAAAGTACATAATAAAACCAGGTTCCAAACATATGACCATGTACCATGGCTAATGTATTGTCTATTTCTTCACATTGTATTGACAGCTAAGGATAAAGAGACAAAGTTTAAAATACAGTAAGCATAGTATGACACCCGGCAGGCCAACGGGGATCCGTCCCCAAGAGGCCTCCTTGTGTTTACCCTCCGGCGAACCTACCCAGTAACGTAGGGAGGACATACAAATGAAGATCGAACAGGAAAATAACATGCATAATACTGAAAGTGCTGCAGAGTTATATTACATCAAATTGTTGCTGCGGTTCTAACTAGAGATAGCGATTGTCTTAGTTGTGAACCTGCAGCGGCGATAAAGAACGGGATACCTAATCCCGGTGCTGGCCCTCCACCCTCAGAATTTCACCGACACGGGTGATGATGGGCTTGATGCGCTCCCTGAGCGGCGCGAGGTCAGTACCCTCCGGCAAGCTCTCCAGCGCGGCGTCGAAGTCGAGGTCGGGGTACCAGTGCGCCACCTTGGTGAGAACCTTGGTCATGGCACCCTGGGAAAGCCTCCGGGACTCCTCGGCCAGCGAGGCCGCCCGGTTGGCGTGGAATCGCTCCAGAGCGCTGACGAGCTTCTCAAAGAACAGGGTTAGGCTGCAATTGGCGCTCACGCTCCGCTCTGGGACGTACCTCACGTCCGGCATCCCCACGATGGCCAGCTGCGCGGCGGCTTGGTGGGCGACGGTGGCGAGGCGATCGAGCCAACGGTTCTCGCCCTCCACGTGATCCGCGAAGTTGAGGCCCTCGTTCTTCCGCAACAGCTTCTCGGACTCCAGCTACTTGGCCAGGGCCCCCTCCCGGGCTTTGGCCTTCAACAGCACTTCTCGAGACTCTCCAGCTTTAGCTTGAGGTCTTTGATGGAGTTGTTGGCCTCGGAGAGCTCCCCGGCCTTGCTGACAACCGCGCCCTGCGCCTCTGTCAGGGCACTGTTAAGCGTGTCCCTCTCCGGGGACAGCTTCAGGGCCAGCTCCTTCAGCCCGTCGCGCTCCGCCTCCAGCTCCTCCACCTTGCCGGTGTAGACCTGGGCCTAGGCATCGAGTGCCTCCTTGTGCCTCTGCTCCAGCTCACTGGTCCGCTGCAAGACAAGATTCTCCACCTCTGCATCTTTGCCGCGAAGCATGGCGGCAAGCTTCTCCTCGTGTGCATCGAGGTCCTCCTCCTGGGAGTTCAGCGCGGCCTCACGCTGGGTCCGGGCGGCTTCGGCGGCCGCGGCCAAGTTCTTCGCCACCTCCTAAGCTTTCTCAACATAGGCGAGCTTCGTGATGAGCTCCACGTCGCGCTTGGCCTGCTCACCCTGGGCCGCCCTGAGCTCCTCGTGGGCCTCGCGGAACCAGTCCTGCGCCTCTGCAACACGCTCCTGGAGGTCCGCCTCTGCCTTCTCCACCACCGCCGTCCTGGACTTAACTTTGTCCAGGTGGGCGCGGTGGAGCGCCTGGAGCTTCCGGAAGCTGGCACCCATGGCCCGGAGGAGCCACTCCTCCTGCGAGCCGTCGCCCCCGTGATTGGCTCGTCGACGACTTCAAGCCCAGCAGCGGCAAGCACTTCATCGTCGATCACCTCTCCCTCAACGGGTGTCCTGGTGCTTGACACGCCTGGAAGGTGGACGAACAAGTCGTCACTCACCCTCAGGTACTTGCCGGAGCCGGAAGCAGCAGAGGAAGAAGGCTGGTCGCCAGCCTCCTCTTCCTCCTCCTCAGCAGCGGCCCCGCCGGCTTCCCCGGCAGGCCCCTTGCCGGTCTCCTCAACGGTGGCTTTGCCGGCCTCCCTGGCGGCGTCCTCAGCAGCATCCTTGGCGGCCTCCTCCACGGCGATCTTCTCGGCGTCCGCCTCGGCGGCCTTGGCGATGCCCTCGATGACGGCGTCCACATCCTTTGGGTTCAACAAGGAGGAATCTGGGCGCCGAAGAAGGGGGTGAGGCAAGGACAAGACCAAGATACAGAAATAAAAAGGAACATGGACGATCGGCGAACGACTTACCAGTGCCGGTACCGGGTTGGGAAACAGAAGCCCCCTCCCCGCCAACATTTGGCGTTGAGGCAAAGCCGTCGGCGCCCAAGTTCTCCTCCTCCTCCTCCATGTGCGCGAGCTCGGTACTTGGCGCCCTTGCCGGGGACGCCCCTCGCGGGGGCTTGGTCGATGGGGGCGGCGTGTTGGGAGTAGCCCTCTGGGGCTCCTCCTGCTGCTGCTCTCCTCCTGCATACCCGGCAGGGTCAGCACCAATGTGTCATGCCCTTGTCACATGTCGACGGGAGATGAGTAACGAACTTACGCTGGGGGCTATGCCGGGGGCTGCTGTCCGGGCTGCTCAACACCACCAGTGGCGCCCTCGAAGTACCAGCCGGGGGCTGGCCACCCGCTGAGACCTTGGCCCTCTTCACTCTCTGGGCCGGCGTCTCCACGTCCCTCCAAAGATTACGACAAGTCAAGACAAGCAACACAGAGTAAGGAGGAAGAGATAACAAAAAGGAACCAGATGCTTACTCGTCGTCCGCCTCCTCCTCTGCCGTCTTCCTCTTCCTCCTCGGGTTGAGGGATGCATAATCGAAGGTGACCTCCGTGTCAACATCCGCCGGAGGAGGGCAAGGAGGCGGTGTCTGGGCACGCTTGGATGAAGAAAGGGCGGCCGTCTTCTTTTTCACTGCGGCCTTCGCCGGCTTCTTCGCTGTTGCGACCCTCGTGTGACGTCGGGACCCCTCCAAGGTCTGCTGCGGCTGCGCAGCCCTGCCAGGCCGGACCGGCTCGCCAGAACTGGCCCGTCCCAAGACTCGCCCTCTCCCCATAGCCGGCGTCGGGCCTGCGGTCTCGGCCTACTCCTCCGACGACTCGCCGGTAACATCTTCAACCAGAGGAGCCTCGGTGCCGGCGCTGCTGCCCCCCGCCCCCCCGGCGGCCGCCGCCCATCGGGCGAGCTCCTCCTCCTCCGCGATCATCGTGGCCTTGTCCTCCACACCGCCGGTGCTGCCGGCCTCCTAGGCAAGATGGGCCTCCCTCACCCTAGTGGCGATGTAGTCCAGCTCCGCCTAGATGGTGACCTGGACAAGCAGTCGCTAGGCGTCGGTGTTGACGTACCCCTCGTGCAGGGTGTCGAAGAACTTCTGCACCTCGGCATCCTCTAGCTCCTTCCAGCTCGGGTCGGGGCCATGCGTGTTGAAGTCCGGCATCATGGCAATGATATTGCACCGGCGCGAGTTATTGCAAAACGGGACCACTCCCGTCGGCACCTTGAAAAAAGGCCCCTTGAGGACCTTGCCGGCCTTCGCTGCGAACCTCGCGAACTTGCCGGTCCGCTCGACCTCGCCGTCGCGGCCCACGTCAAGCTGGAAGTGCCGATGACAGAAATGGGCGTGCCCCATCACGGTTAAGTTGTGGTCGAGGCCGGGGCAGAGCCGCATGATGTCGGTGTAGTTCATGAAGAGCCAGGCTAGCCTCCCCTTGTTATGAATCGGAGTGATCCGGCGACGGATCAAGTCCACCCCAATCATCTCAAGGGTGAGGCCGGCCTCGGTGAGCGGGAGGATCCTGGTGGTGGCGACCGTGAGCTTCTCGTCGTCAGCATCGGTGTCGCTCCAATCATTTTAGCAAACCGGCTGCGCCCGGCGAACTTCGCAGAATGCTGGCGGGTCCTTCTCCTCGATCCAGCACCACCGGCTCCGCCATTCTTCCAACATCTCCTTCATGGCGCCCTCCGAATACGCTGCCTTGGATCTTGAGACCCAGGCGATGCAACCAGAGATGGCGCCCCCTGGTTGGATCCGAGGGAGAAGTAATGGCGGAAGAGCACCGTGTTGGAGTGCACTTCGGCGAAGCCCTCGCAGAGATGCGCAAAAAGGGCTATGCACGCCACCGCATTCGGAGTAAAATTCAGGAGGCAGAAGCCAAAGGTATGCATGACATCGCTAAAGAAATCGGAGAAGGGAGGACAGAGCCTGCAGGAAAAATAATCGACGAAAAAGGGGTACCGATTTGGGGCAGCCTCGGCGTAGTCGGCGGGGATGACGCGCGTGGCAGGATGCCCCAAATTCCCACCCCCCCTCCCCCCGTCTTCACTCCCCACAGGGGCCTGAAGAAGTCCCGAAGCTCGAACACGTCAACCGTCGAGGGAAAGACGGCGGACTGCATCCGCTGCACCGCCAGCGCACTCTCCGGCGGCTCCGCGGCTCCGGCGTCCTTGGCCACTCCCTTGCCCTTGGTGGATTTTGGCGCCATGGCGGCTGGGGGAGGAGGGCAGGACAGAGGGCAGGAATGAAGCTTGAAGAAGAAAAGAAAGGCGGGCGGAGGTTTCTGAGATTGGGGTTGCGCGAAGGGTAAAAGGAACACTGCGCCCGCAGTTATCCCTTTTTATGGGGAAGCCGCAGGGCGCGCTGCCCATTTACTACGATGTGACGCATGCGTGTGGAAACCGCCCCATGCATGCCGCCCACGTCACGCACACCCCTCCATGCCGCACCGCACGCGCGGGTCGTGGGGAGCGGAGGGCGCGAAGAATCTTACCACGGTAAAACCGCCCCACCTGCCCGCGCACCGTTTTGGGCCTGGCCCAACAACATGTCGCGCTTATCTGTGGCCCAGGCCCGGGGGCTCCTGTCGGTGTACAAAAATAGGGGCGCATTTTTGTACCCCTTTTCCTGTGCACGGCGGCATGCAGTCAGCGCCCACGGCCACACCAAGCAGAACGAGGGAGGTGAGGCAAGGTAAGATCGAAGCCCAAGACAATCAAAGCAGCTCCAAAGCCAAGACCAAAAAGAGCAGAGGGACGAAGCAGGTTCCCCCGGCAAGAACCTTGCCGGGCGGCCTCAGCGACCGCGGCAAGACCCTTGCCGGGGCAGCTCGCCCCACACCAATAGAGCGAGCCACCCTTGAGCCCACAGTCCCCAATGCCACCATCCACATGGGGCCAGGGCTCGGGAAGGCACCTCTGTGGTGAAGACATATTCAAGATCAGATGAGGATTAGAAGACAACGATCCTCGGCAAGATCCTTGCCGAGGAAGGCCACCAGACCCCCGGCAAGGCCCTTGCCGGGGACGACAGCACGCCATGGCAAGACCCTTGCCGGGCCACCCAGCAAGACATTCGCCGGGCCACCCTGCAAGGCCCTCACCAAGGACGCCATAAGGGCCACCGCCAGGACCACGCCAACCAAGCTTCCACCCCCGTTCAACATGCAGCTGCCAGCCCAACCAGCTGGGCGGGCACCTGCGTGGCAACATGCAGCTCCCAGGCCAACTCATCAAGCGCCTGCGTGGCGGCATGCATATCTTCGTGAAGGCTCCACCACCGCGCCAACTCAGCTGCATGCCTGCCTCCATGGCGCCGCACGCATCGCTGGCCCAGGCGCGTGTCGAAGCAAGGAGGAGCGGCGACGGACGGGACGGGCCTCGCCCCCGACCCCGATAAAGCAAGGGGACACCTAAGATACGCATTAAATGTGTCTTGTCCTGTAATACGAGCGATAAGCTCAGGGCTCTGTACGTCTTTCCACCTCATGTGTGCCACTGTGGCAACCCCTGTTTCCTATAAAAGGAGGCCCGAGGCGACCAGGAGAAGGATTCGGCTCTTTCGAACCACGCGCTGACCACAGCTAGTTCGAGAGGTCAAGAACTCTCGGAAATACACGCACCAAAGCAGGACTAGGGTTTTACGCATCCTCGCGGCCCGAACCTGGGTAAACGATCCTTGTGCTGTCTACTAGCCCTGCTCTCCTTGCAACCCTGCGCCCCGGCAACTATAGTATACATTCTTGTGATCCCATAGGTGTCGTTCCACACCACAACAAGAGACAGTAAAAAATGTTTACCCAGGGTCTTAATCTAAAAAGAAACCTTTGAGTGGGGCCCTGCTGCACGTCTGCGACTGTGTCTCTGTTGTGCTGTATCCTGGAAGGGTGTAGCACGATTATCATCTGTAAAAGAGAAAAACTCCAGGTGAAATTCTTCGTGCGAAAAATTGGTTATTCTTAATAAAACATTGAAAATTCAATCTAAATAAGGTCAAGGCGAAATGTAGTCCTTTTTACATGCGGGAAGCCCCTAGAGCCACCTACGGGGGTTGAGGAAGTCCCGGATTAGGGGGTGTCCGGATAGCCGGACTATGACCTTTCGCCGGACTACTGGACTATGAAGATACAAGATTGAAAACTTCATCGCGTGTCCGGATGGGACTTTCCTTGGCGTGGAAGGCAAGCTTGGCGATACGGATATGTAGATTTCCTACCATTGTAACCGACTCTGTGTAACCCTAACCCTCTTGATTGCCTATATAAACCGGAGGGTTTTAGTCCGTAGGGACGAACAACAATCATACCATAGGCTAGCTTCTAGGGTTTAGCCTCTCGATCTCGTGGTAGATCTACTCTTGTACTACCCATACCATCAATATTAATCAACCAGGAGTAGGGTTTTACCTCCATCGAGAGGGCCCGAACACAGGTAAAAACATCGTTTCCCTTGTCTCCTGTTACCATCCGCCTAGACGCACAGTTCGGGACCCCCTACCCGAGATCCGCCGGTTTTGACACCGACATTGGTGCTTTCATTGAGAGTTCCTCTGTGTCGTCGCCGTCAGGAAGGATGCCTCATCCCATCTTTAAAGACGGCACTGTTGCTAAAGAAGCTTTGGCTCTCGGCCAAACTCTCCGGCTAGGCTGTTTTCTTATGACCGCCTGTTCAGCCGCCGCGCCGACGATGACTTCTCGGGTCATCGAAAGCAAGCTTCATGTTAAGTCGGAGCTCGCCGAGCAGTTAGATCCGATGGAGCTCTCTTCCTTAAACGAGCTCTTGGATCGCATCGCCCCCCTGGGAGTCACTACAGACAATGATCAGATTGGGCCTAAACCCGATCTGAGAGAGATTAACTCTCCCCAGGTTACCCACCACGTTGCTGTGTTAGAGGAACAATATAGCGACCCTTCTTCTATCTTAAGGACTAGCTACGTCCGAATTCACGATCCCTCCATGCTGGATTCCCGCGGAGGAGAGGACGTCACTCAAGCCCGGAACCTAAAGTCAGGCAGCGGGCTAGATTCATTGGACAACATCCAAGGATCCAAGCTTCCAAGTTCGGAAGCTCCTTGGCCCTTAAGTCTCAGATTGGGTGCGGTTCTGGATTTAATTCCACCCGCCCACCCAAACATAAGCGACCTATCTCAAATTCGGCAAGAGCCTGCAGAAACAGTACACCATTACTGGGCCAGATTCCTCCTGGTTATGGACAGGATAAAGGACTACCGCGAGGAGGACGCAATCTCATTCTTCTGCAATAATTGCACGGACAACGGGATCCTCAACGCTATAAGTCGCCGTGACATTACACGCTTTGCCGACTTGGCGTCCATAGTACAGAAGTACTGTGCAGTGGAAAGCGCCTAGAAAACCGAAGCAACATTTTGGGACAATCCGGCCTTGAATACAACCCCAGTCCGAAATAAAAGGGTGCATCATCGCCAGGCACCTGGGTTAAATACCAAAAAGCAAAAACCCTCTATAGGGCTCAATGGACCCTGCAAAATTCATAGTACAGAGGGCGCCACTCCAACTCATAGCCTTAGAGCATGTTGGATACTACGGCAGGTGGCCAAAAGTGGCGAAGAGCTTCTAGCTCTAGAGCACCAGCCGAGGATACCAAGACGGTATTAACAGTCTTGAGACTTTTGCATCAAATAATATGTGAAACGAACACTCCATAGCCTTGCGAAGTCTACCAAGTAGCAACAATAAACCCATGGAGGACACGGCTATTACCTTTAATGCCGATTTAACCTAAATTCGAACAGCCCTAGTACCCGGCCGCATTGGTCTTCAGTCCGATAGTGGACGACTTTCGCCTTACAAAGGTACTCATGGACGGTGGCAGCGGATTGAACCTCATTTACGAGGAAACCCTCCGAAAATGGAAATAGACTGGAGCCGCATTGAGCGAAGCAGCACAACCTTTAGAGCAATAATCCCCTGTCGGGAAGCACGCTGTACAGGAAAAATCACACTGGATGTGGTGTTCGGCACGCCGGATAATTACAGGTCCGACGTTCAGCAGCGGATACCACGCCCTATTAGGGCGGGAGGCATTCACAATTTTTCAAGCTATACCCCATTATGGGTACATGAAGCTCAAAATGCCTGGGCCCAACGGAATCATCACTCTTGCTAGTGACCCCTTCATGGAACTATACGATATGAAAAAGAAAAAAGATGTGGACAATGGTATTGTAAATTTGAAATTATTCCCGTTTTCTTTCCGATATGTGCAAAAATTTGGTTTTCTTCTTTGCCTCGCAATATTATCGATTCTTGGGATAAGTGCAAAGATGCTTTTGTTACTAAGTATTTTCCTCCCGTGAAATTTCTCTTCGGACACAAATCATGGATTTTAAGCAACTTGAGCATGAACATGTTGCGCAATCTTCGGAAAGAATGAAATTGATGCTAAGAAATTTTCCTACTCATGGTTTAAATCTTTGGATGATCATCCAAAAAAATTATGCGGGATTGAATTTTGTCTCTATAAATCTTTTAGATTCCGCCGCAGGTGGTACTTTTATGGAAAGTACATTGGGTGAAGCTACTAAATTGCTTGATAATATTATGGCAGATTATTCACAATGGCATACCGAAATAGCTCCTACTAGTAAAAAGGTTAATTCGTTAGAAGAAATAAATTCTTTGAGTGAAAAAGTTGATGCTCTAATGAAGTTGGTTTCTAGTAAAAATGCTCCTATTGATCTTAATGATGTGCCTTTGTCTACTTGGATTGAGCAAAATAGTGATGCTATAGATGTGAAATTTGTTTCGCGAAATAATTTTAATAACAATGCTTATAGAGGTAATTTTAATCCTAGACCTTTTCTGGAAAATTTCTCTAATAATTATGGTAATTCCTATGGTAATCCTTCTTATAATAATAGTAGTAACACCTCTGATCTTGAGAATAATATTAAAGAATTTATCAATGCTCAAAAGAATTTTAATACTACGATAGAAGAAAAGTTGAGTAAGATTGAAGATATGTCGAGAAGCATTGATAGAAAATGATGTAAAAAATCTCAAGATGAAAAATTTTGTGCCTAAGGTTGAGGAATCAATTATAGATTTATATGTTTCTATGGATGAAAGTAAGAAAAGAACCGCTATGCTTAGAGCTAAAATATAATTATTAGAAAAAGCCTTTTCTAGCGATTGCTTTCATAAAAATGATGAAGATCTTAAAGTGATTGGTGTTTCTTCTATTCATTCCTTGTTTAGAAAATTAAGATTGATCATAAAGGGACTGAAGAAGAGTCAACTTTAGCTAGAACATGTCCCGATAATTTGGAGGGTGAAAATCTTGTTGATAAAATTGATAAAAGTGGGTTTGGAGAGGTCAAAAATTTAACTAGTGATGTGCCCACTCTTTTGGATTACAAAGATTTTAAATATGATAATTTTTCTTTGATTGATTGTATTTCCTAGAAAATTACATGATGAATGGGAACCTACTAACAAAGTCAATATTAAAAATTATGAGTGTTTTGCTTTATGTAACTTGGGTGCTAGTGTTTGTACAATTCCGTAATATTTATGTGATGTGCTTGGTCTTACCGATATTGAAGAATGTTCTTTAAATTTGCACTTGGCAGATTCTACTATTAAAAAGCCTATGGGAAGAATTAATGATGTTCTTATTCTTGCAAATAGGAATTATGTGCCCATAGATTTTATTGTTCTTGATAATGAATGCAATCCGTCTTGTCCAATTATTCTTGGTAAACTGTTTTACGTACTATCGGTGTCGTGATTGATATGAAAGAAGGCAATATTAAATTTCAATTTCCACTAACGAAGGGTATGGAACACTTCCCTAGAACAATAATTAAGCCACCATATGAATCAATCATGAGGGCATCTTATGGATCTAGAAATAAAGATTACAATACTTGAATCTTTGCATTATTCCTAGCTAGGGACATAAAATGATAGCGCTTGTTGGGAGGCAACCCAATGAATAAAATTTATTTTTGTCTTTTCCTTCTGTTCTTGAGTGTTTGCACAATTATGCTACTGTTATGATTGTGTTTTTATGTTTTAATTAGTGTTTGTGCCAAGCAAAGCCTTTGGAATCATGTTGAGTGACAGTTGATTTGATCTTGTTAAAAAACAGAAACGTTTGCGTCCAGACAAACAATTCACATTTTTAACAGAAGCGCGCTAAAATCCTTATTTTTGTACACAAGATTGATATACAAATTTCCCACGTAGTCCTAATGTTTCAGAATTTTTGGAGGTACATAAGTATTTGAAGTTTTCAGATTGCTACAGACTATTCTGTTTTTGACAGATTCTGTTTTCTTTGCGTTGTCTGATTATTTTGATGAATCTATGGTTTGTATTGGAGGGTATAAGCTATAGCAAAGTTGGAATACAGTAGATATAATGCAAAAATAAAATATGAATGGGTTTGCTACAGTACTTATTGTAGTGATTTGCTTTGTTATACTAACGGATCTCACGAAGGTTTTGTTGAGTTTTGTGTGATTGAAGTTTTCAAGTTTTGGGTGAGATCACGATGGATGAAGGAATAAGGAGTAAGAACGGCCTAAGCTGGGGGATGCCCATGGCATCCCAAGCTATTATCTAAAAGGGAAGCCAACAACTAAGCTTGGGGATGCCCGAGTGGCATCCCCTCTTTCTTCTAATGACCATCGGTATTTTACTTGCAGCTATATTTTTATTCGTCACATATCATGAATTTTGCTTGGAGCGTCTTGTATGTTATGAGTCTTTGCTTGTTTTTCTTTTTATTTGAAGTCATGTATCCTTACTGGACACACCTATTTGAGAGAGCCAAAATTATGTTATGATTTGTTAGAATTACTCTCTATGCTTCACGTAAATCTTTATGAGCTATGGAATTGCTCTAGTGCTTCACTTATATCTTTTTGAGCACGGTGTGCTTTAGTATTTTTGAAGAAATGCTCTCATGCTTCGCTTAGATTTATTTGAGAGTTAGTACAAAATTTAAGAAATTCTCTCATGCTTCACTTAAATTATTTTGGGAGAAGAAAAATTTTATGCTCATGTTCTTCACTTAGATTTGTTTGAGCTATCAAAAGCAACATATAAAATTAGTCCCAAAGTGATAGATATTCAAGAGGGATATAATAAAAACTTTCATGATGATATAATATGTGAGTCATGTTGATGAGTAATTATGCTTTAGTAAGAATATTGATGTTAAGGTTTTTTGCCCTATGCAAGAACGAAATTCAAGAGTTATGCAATGAAATTACATCCTACTTGTGGTGCATTATTCGGTGTTAGTTATGCTTAATGCTTGCTTATGAGATTTTTCATTTCTTGGTTGGATGCTTCTCAATCTTTTACTAGCCTTCACCTACACTAAGTATGATCACTACTTGTGCATCCAAAATCCTTAAACCGGTTTTGCCACATGAGTCCACTATACCTACCTATATGCGGTATTATTTTGCTGTTCTAAGCAAATTTGTATGTGCCATCTTTATTTTCAAAATAAATTTCTCTTTTGCGTGCTCGTACCACTCATGAAACGGTACAGGGTGGTTGATATGTTTCCATGCTAGATGTGTTATTCTCGAGATGAGTGTTTATTCACTTGTCATTGCACGAGAGTACGGCAGTAGTCCCGAAATGAAAAAAATGAATTTACTTTCTGTTTTCAAATAATATATTCCTTGGAAAGTGTTGGTATGGACGGCACCCGTGGATTCGGTTAGCCATGGAATGTGAAAGTATGGTGGAAAAATTTTATTTTCTGTTTGGGAACTGCCTATGATATATCTAGCATGGAAAGTATTGGGAAATACTCGATCATTTTCGTTGACAGGAAAAGCATGCCACCAAAAATGTCTTTATCTCTATCTTTTTTGCTTTGAGCTCTGGCACCTCTACAAATCCCTACTTCCCTCTGCGAAGGGTCTTTCTATTTACTTTATGCAATTTTATTTGTTGAGTCTCCATCTTCTCTTCATAAAGCACCAACTAAGGGGTACTATGATCGTACTTGAGCATCGGGTGTCGCTAATATGCGAGTGTGTTTCAGGAATGGATCAATGATTGAGCATAATGGGCTAGGGATAACTTGCTTTAGTGTTGATATTTTGAAAGACATGGTTACTTGTTGATATGCTTGAGTATTGAAATCTTCATGTCAAACTAGACTATTGCTTTGAATCATATAAAAGTCCAATTGTCCATGCTACAAAGAAAATAATATGTGATGAACATGTTAGGCAGCATTTCACATCAAAAATTCCATTTTTACCACTTACCTACTTGAGGACGAGCAGAATTTAGCTTGGGGATGCTGACACGTCTTCAAAGTATCTATAATTTTTTATTGTTCCATGCTGTTATATTATCATTCTTGCATGTTTTACAATCATTTTATAGCAACTTTATATCATTTTCCGGGACTAGTGACTGTTTTTTGCTTGTTTTTACTTCGCAGAAAATCAATACCAAACGGCGTCCAAACGCAGCGAAACTTTTGGTGATTTTTTCTAGACCAGAAGACACAAGTTGGGCCAAGGAAGTACCAGAGGGGTGCCCCGAGGGGTGCACAACCCACCTGGGCGCGCCTGGGGGACCAGGCGCGCCCTGGTGGGTTGTGCCCACCTCGGTGGCCTCCTGCACCGCCTTTTTGCTCTATTAATACCCCCAATATTCCAGAAACCTAGGGGAATCGACAAAACACAATTCCAGCCGCCGCAAGTTCCAGAAAAATCAGATCCAATCTAGAAACCATCACGGAGGGGTTCATCATCCTCATTGGTGCCTCTCCGATGATGCGTGAGTAGTTCATTATAGACCCATGGAACTGTAGTTATTAGCTAGATGTCTTCATCTCTCTCTCTTATGATTCTCAATACAATGATCTCTTGGAGATCTTGTTGACGCTCGAAAATGGCATGATAGCAAAGAGTAACTTGAGGATATAATGAGATGAGGTTAAAATTATGATTTCATGTCACCATTTGATGGCTCTCTTCAAGATGATCAAAATAGATATGGAGATGGTCCAAACCGGAGCTCAGATGCGAAAGTTATGACAATCTTAGAGATGCTCGTATTGACATCAGATTAAAGAATGACATTAAACCTAATTAATATGACCTTGGATGAAAAAACTTTCATCTGCAAAGTTCTTCGTCTCATCGAAGCGGACTATTTTGATATAAAAATCGTCCCTATCCGAGGTCATATGCAAAAGTTACAGGCACAACCGTCCACTGCAGCAATGTTTGGCCGGATCATCCGGGCCGGGGTCCGGATCATTAGGGAAATTGAAGCACCAAGACAACAGAAGGTTTGTGATGAAGCCGGATGATCTGGGTCCGATCCGGATGATCCGGGTGGAGGCCGGACAATCCGGGTAGAAGTCCGGAGGTCCGGACAATTTTTTCTGCTACAGACTTTAGAAAACGGACCGAAACACCCTCAAGATAGCCTCAGATCAAAAAGTGTTCAAAATGAAAGTTGTGCGTCTCGTCGAGACGGTTGATTTTGACTTAAAATCATTCAAATCCGAGGTCGTATGTGGATTTTACGGCCAAAACAGTGAGGTGCTGTCAGGAAACTGGGCTAGGCCGGATCATCCGGGCCTTGAGCCGGACATCTGGGCCGGAGGTCGTGAATTGTCCGTGTTTTGTTAGGTTTTGATGATTTGGACGGCTAGGCAAGTCCTTTTCTTGTACGGGAAGTTCATCCGCTCTTATATAGACAAGAGGTGACGGCCGATTGAAACACAGCACACAATCGAACAAATCTATCTACATCTTTTACTTTTACTTTTCCTTCTCCCTTGTTCTTTTCTTCCTCGTTCTTTGTTCGTTCTTCTTCATTGTAGGGCGGCGAACCTCAAGGCCCTAGGGGTGGTCAGGCCGACCTAGGGCAGCCCATAGCCGCCGCGCGCCCTGACGGGGTCCCTCCTGGGTGTGTGGAGTTCGGGTCCTCAAAAGCACCCGCCGGATTGCTTGTGTACCGCGCTTCTGGATGGGTCTCCTTCGATGTGAGCTGCCGTGCATCACCCTCGGTGTTGGAGGTACACGGTGACATGTTCGTGTGCGAACACACTTTTTGGCGACTCCGCTGGGGACGAAGCTTTGAACGGTCTCCGGCCCGTTCTTGCTACGAAGAGATCGGCATCTAGGGTTTGCAATCTACAAAGGTAATATGAATACCCAATTCACATATGTAGATGCAAATAATGCATATGTTGTTGCTAGATCATCTAATAAGCATAATGTATCGGCTAGCTCTAACTTTATCAATCATGCATCTAATTATGTGCAAGGGCTGATGCAACAAATTCTACATGATTCTATTTCATATAATTTTAGCAACATGCAACATATGTATCCCAACTCCCATGCATCGGCAACCCCAAAAATTTATATGCCGATGAATAACATGATGAGTTTGGTTAATCAATTTGGGACACCCTATGTAGGAACTTCCAATGGTATGCAACAAAGTGTTTCAAGTTTTTATTCATCGGCAAATAACTTGCAGTATGTTAGTCCAAACGTGCTGGTGGATAGGGGAATTGGCCATGTTACTACTAGTTATTCGGCCAATTGCCCTCAAACATCATATGATACACCTAATGCTACTAATTTTTTGGCACCATACGCAACTGTTGATGTCCATAATTCGGCTCCGCACCTTCATGGTCATGGCCGAATAAGTGAAACTTCTGAAGGAGCACAAATGCCTTCACCTACTACCGTGGCGTATCATGTCCCCCCTACACAATTACAGAATTTTGGAAACATCTCATTGCCGAAAGAATCTAAAAGCATCGGGGGGCAACCATATCCAGACTGGGTGGTTGAGAACAAGCTTCATTGTCTTGGGATTTGTGCAACTCCATTCGACAGGAACTAATAGAAGGCGGGAAGCCTCATGATTTTGCTGCAGTAAAAGCTAGAGTTGTGCAAATGATGCATTCATCCAGTGTTGTACCATCCAGTGCACCCCCTAAACAATTGCAAAGTTTCGGCACCTCATTGCCGTAAAAGTCTGAAAGTATTGGGGGGCAGTCTCATGAGGAGTGGATGGAAATTGAGACGACAAAGTTTAAAGCTTTCCAAGCTGAGATGTGTGCTAAAATTAGACAAGAGTGACAAGCCTTGCAAATTCAAAAGATAAAGTTATTGATTCGGGTAAAAAATAAAATTCGGTTATTGGAAAAGCCGAATCAAGTAGTATATATTCCGAGTCCATCAAATCCAAAGAGGCAAGCATTATTGAGAAAGGGCATGGAAAGCATAGCAAGGCAGTCATGCTTGATTTTTCTGAGGTTAATGGAACCTACTTCCTGCACTATGAGTTTCGTGCCGTAGAAATTGACAAGCTTCAAGGACAATAACAAGTAGCCGAACAAAGTTCGGTTGAAAAAGATCTTCAAATTTATGATGTACGGAATCAAGTAGAAAATTGTGACGTGGTTTTGGGAAGCCATCCAAAATCAAAGTGATAACCCACAAGTATAGGGGATTGCAACAGTTTTCGGTAAGTAAGAGTGTCGAACCCAACGAGGAGCTAAAGGTAGAACAAATGTTCCCTCAAGTTCTATCGACCACCGATACAACTCTACGCACGCTTGACGTTCGCTTTACCTAGAACAAGTATGAAACTAGAAGTACTTTGTAGGTGTTTTTGGATAGGCTTGCAAGAAAGTAAAGAACACGTAAATAAAACTAGGGGCTGTTTAGATAAAGACACAACTAAAGTAAATATGGCGAGTGTGGAAAAGTGGTGGTAGGAGTTGTGGAATTGTCCCTAGGCAATCGACTATGTTACTAGACTGATAATCCTTATTGCAATTCTATTTGAGGGAGAGGCATAAGCTAACATACTTTCTCTACTTGGATCATACGCACTTATGATTGGAACTCTAGCAAGCATCCGCAACTACTAAAGATTCATTAAGGTAAAACCCAACCATAGCATTAAAGCATCAAGTCCCCTTTATCCCATACGTAAACAACCTACTTACTCGGGTTTGTGTTTCAGTCACTCACGCAACCCACTATAAGCGAATCATGAACACATTGCAACACCCTACAGCGGTAATCCCTCATGCTTGCTCAACACGGAGGGCACCATAGGACAGCACAACTAATAAAACATGCAACTCAAATCAATCATAGCAATTCATCAATCACCGATAGGACAACGAAAATCTACTCAGACATCATAGGATGGCAACACATCATTGGATAATAATATGAAGCATAAAGCACCATGTTCAAGTAGAGGGTACAGCGGGTTGCGGGAGAGTGGACCGCAGTAGATAGAGGGGGGGAGGTGATGGAGATGTTGGTGAAGATGAAGGCGGTGTTGGTGTAGATCGCGGTGATGATGATGGCCCCCGGCGGCGTTCCGGCGCCACCGGAAGCAAGGGGGAGAGAGCCCCCCTTCTTCTTCTTCTTCTTCCTTGACCTCCTCCCTAGATGGGAGGAGGGTTTCCCCTCTGTTCCTTGGCTCCCATGGCTTGGGAGGGGCGAGAGCCCCTCCGAGATTGGATCTATCTCTCTGTTTCTGCGTTCTGTCCTTGCTCTGTTTCACCGTTTCGCTTATATATGGAGATCTGTAACTCCGATTGGCCTGAAACCTTTGCCGTGATTTTTTTTCCGAATATTAGCTTTCTTGCGGCAAAAGAAGAGCGTCAGCCGCCTTATGGTGGGCTCACGAGGGTAGGCGGCGCGCCAGGGGGGGGGCGACCCCCTGCCTCGTGACCACCTCGGGCACCGGCTCGCGTGGATTTTTCTTCTAGAATTTTCCATATTTTCCAAAAATAAGCTCCGTCCGTTTTTATCCCATTTGGACTCCGTTTGATATGGATATTCTGCGAAACATAAAACATGCAACAGACAGGAACTGGCACTGGGCACTAGATCAAAGTCCCAAAAATAATATAAAAAGTTGCCAAAAAGTATATAAAAGTGAATAATATTGGCATGGAACAATCAAAAATTATAGATACGACGGACACGTATCACAAAGCACGATATTATTCATGCCATCCAATCATCATGCTCTCCCAACATATTTGAAGAGGTATGCATAGCAAGTAATTTACCTATTTTCAAATTTGGTCACAACTTAATTATTGATGCATCTATTATAAAAATACTCATAAGTAATTTTGTGATGGAGACTCGACTAGATGGCGAGTCGTCGACGGCCCGATCTTTCATGGTACTAGCAGCAGGAACAAGAAATTCCGGTCGAGTAAAGATGCAAGATCGTAAGATCAGAAACTTGTGTCAAGTAGATTGGATCGACTCCACACGCAGCAGCAACAAAATCCCTTCGGATCAGCAACAAAGATATTTGGTGTCCCCCGACGTGGGACGTTTTCTGTAGTTTTATTGAACTCACGACTAATACAAAAATCTGACCTTTACATCAGCCGTAGCCAACCTTTTATATAGGCATCACACACCCGATCAAACCGGCCCACGAGCAAAGCAAAACTGATACGGACTCTCTCTCCTAACCATAAACCGAACAGGACTCCTAGTACTACTACGACTCCTCTAAATCTCACGCCTAAGGAAAAGTTCCTTTACCTAACAACCAAGAATTTACTAATTAACTATCCGGCCCCGCTGATCACTAGGAACCAAAATATACCTTAACCGTACTATAGCACCTTGGATTTAGAACGCTTTTGCACGTAAACCTCATGTGACCTGGACCGAAATAGCATCGACAATTATCCAGCTTGGCATACAAAAATTAGGCTTGACTTCTTCAGGCTCTGGTTCTGGTGACGGTATTTTAAGTGCCATTGTACCCATCATAAAAATATTAGAATTCGTAATATGATCAGTTTTTGCTACGGCACTGTCGGGCACATCATTCCCTCCTCCTTGAATCAAAATCGTCCTCGGTTTTGCAACAATTTTACTGACCTTCTTCTTCTTCAAGGAAATATTTGTATCCACCTTGATTTCTTCCACAAACATAGACTAGAGCACACAACGTCTTCCGGCATCCCAAAAGGAGTAAGTGTTGCACCGACTGTCGGTGTCAAAACCGGCGGATCTCGGGTAGGGGGTCCCGAACTGTGCGTCTAGGCGGATGGTAACAGGAGACAAGGGACATGATGTTTTTACCCAGGTTCGGGCCCTCTCGATGGAGGTAAAACCCTACTCCTGCTTGATTAATATTGATGATATGGGTAGTACAAGAGTGGATCTACCACGAGATCAAAGAGGCTAAACCCTAGAAGCTAGCCTATGGTATGATTGTTGTTCGATCCCACGGACTAAAAACCCTCCGGTTTATATAGACACTGGATAGGGTTAGGGTTACACAGAGTCGGTTACAATGGTAGGAGTTCTACATATCCGTATCGCCAAGCTTGCCTTCTACGCAAAGGAAAGTCCCATCCTGACACGGGACGAAGTCTTCAATCTTGTATCTTCATAGTCCAGGAGTCCGGCCAACGATGATAGTTCGGCTATCCGGACACCCCCTAATCCAGGACTCCCTCAATAGCCCCTGAACCAGGCTTTAATGACGACGAATCTGGCGCGCGTATTGTCTTCCGCATTGCAAGGTGGGTTCCTCCTCCGAATACTTCATAGAAGATTTTGAACACAAGGATAGTGTCCAGCTCTGCAAAACAAGTTCCACATACTACCGTAGAGAGAATAACCTTTGCACAGATCTGCTGACGTATTCCGCATACGAATCGTTTTTACTGTCCCACCTTAGCGCGTTTAGCGGGGCGGTTTCGTCAGCACGTCTTATCAGAGCGGAGATCGTGCCCCCTTTATTCTGGGATCCACATCAATACGGGCGTGGGTAACCCAGTCGTGCCCATTGGCACGCCTCCTCCATCGAAGGCGAGTCCCGAACGGTCACGGGGAGGGCTCTTGGTATTCAACCTCTTTATAACGAGACCAAGGCCCGCTCCTTTCTTCCAATCTCAATCGAATCCGCCCCTCGCCTCGAGTTCCAACACCCAAAGCTCCAGATTTGGGCGCTTCGGACCTTCAACGATGTCCGGCTCCGACCTGCACGGTAGGTGGATGTCTTCCTCCGTCACGGAAGAAGATGTGCTAAAGCTAAGAGACGCCAGGTATCTCACCGGCGAAATTTCGCATAGGCTGCCTGCCCAAGGGCAGGTTATTCCCACTCCCGAGCCTGGTGAGAGCTTGGTATTCGTGTCTCACTTCCTTCGGGGTTTAGGCTTCCCGACGGACCCCTTTGTGAGGGGGCTAATGTTTTATTATGCCCTGGAATTCCATGACTTGGATCCGGAGTCCATCCTCCACATCTCGTCGTTCATTGTCGTATGTGAAGCCTACCTCCGCATTACCCCTCACTTCGGATTGTGGCTCAAGACCTTCAAAATGGAGCCGAAGATGATCAAGGGGCATCAGGCAGAGTGCGGAGGGGCTGTTATAAGCAAGAATGCGGACGCTCCATGGCCCGAGGGCACTTTTCAAGAGGAGCTCAATTTATGGCAACAGGAGTGGTTTTATATCACCGCTCCCAGGGGCACCATATGGGCGGCGCCACCTGCCTTCCGCTCGGGTCCTCCACTACGGCGGGCGTGATGGGTCAATAAAGGACTCGACTGGGGACCGTCCAAGGACGTACCTCTGTTGCAGGGCCGTATTTGAGACCTCCGAGAGAGAGAGATCAATCTGGTCGTAGTAGCGCAGGTCATGCTGATTCGTCGTACCTTGCCCTGCAAACGTCGCCCCTCCGCCTGTGGGAGTTTAATCCGGAGGGACCACGAGCTCTCCAACATTTTATGGGCGTAATGCCCGTGGAGATGTACCAACTGTTCTTCGGATCACAAGCAATGTGTCCGGACTTAACCGAGGACGCAGGTCTGAGCTGCAATCGCCCGGATACTCAAGTAAGTAGTCCTGTGCAGGACATCCTATCCGCATATTTATCATACACTTGCCCTTAAAAGAGCTATCCTTTAAACAGGAGTGGATAGCAAAAGCAAAAGCGATCAGTGTCCGCCCCCTCCACGAGACCACGCCGGATCCTGTATTAACCAAGATGCTAGAGGCTGTGCCTTTTGAAGAAGGCGAAGGCGAACAAGGAACTACTACCTCCGTGAAGGAGGCTATCAAGAAAGGGGGGATCGAGAATCCCTCCCTCCAAGGGGAGAAGAGGACCGCTTCTGAAGATCCGGAGACCAAAGCCTCGAAGCGGGGGAAGAAATCTTCACCAGAGGGTCCTGCGGCGGGAGATGCCCCGGCCGCACTATTTCCCCAAGGAGATCAGCCCTCCAGTGAGCCGTAAGTAAAGGGGGGCGTGTATTTTAAAGAGAGACATCCCCGTTTTATTTCTGAAGGTAACCGAAAGTTTACCTTGTAGTTCAGATCTCAGCCCTTCACAGCAGAGCTAGTCATCAGGGGATCTTCGTCCGGAGATGATGGAGAGCGAAACGCCTCCGCCTGCCGCACCGTTATGCGAGGTGGATGACCCTGAGATGTCGTCGCGGAGGGCTCCTCCGAATCCGGCGGGGCCAGAAGGCAGCCGTATGTCCCCTCAAAGCACTCCGTGTCCGGCCTTCAAAAAAGGCCACCGGACGAGTCCGGCACCAACGGGTGTGTGGTCGGAGGAGCTGAAGGATCTGCTCGGGCGAGCGTCTATCTCGGAAGATCACCGTACGTTAATGGGTACGGTGATTGAAAGGATTTCATCCGCTGAGAGCGGATTGCATGAAGCCGTCGTAAGTTTACTGACGGGTTTTGAGGTACGCAAAATGATGTACCTTCTGACAGTTTTGCATATAAAATGCGCCATGTATAGATAGGAGCCCCTGAGAGTTGGTGTGGTGTCAAAAATGACGGGGCGCCGAGGATCATAACCCCAGGTATAATATGCGCTCTTCCTATGTAGGTGGCGAAGCGCCCGGTGGCTAGCCGGGCTGATGAATTTGCCGAACTGAAGCGGCAACTTGACGTGGCGGATGCGGACATCACGCTTGTTAATAAGCGGCTTGACGAGTCACAAGGTATGCAACTTCTCCGCGGACACCTGGTAAGGGAGCTTGACGCCCATGCCTTACAACATGTATGCTTAATGCAGATGGTGCCGCTGCTATGGAGAGCCTTCGAGCGGAGCTCGCCCGAGCCAAGGAGCAAGCCAGAAAAAGTGATGCGGCTGCTTTAAAGGCGACCGCAGAGCTAAAAGCCGAACAGGCTGCTCACTGCCGAAGCAAGAAAGAAATGGTCGAGATGGCCGTGAAATTGAAGAATGCTACTGACCGTTGCGAGCTTCTTGAAAAACAAGATCGAGCGAAACAAGAGGACCTGAAAAAGGCCGCCACCGAGGCCAAGGATACTCGCTCTGCAATGAGAGCTATGAAGGAGGAGCTACGTCAGGCCGGAGATATTGCGGCTGGAAAGCCCTTTCTGTTGTGATGGAAATTCATGGATCCTAGGTACGCTCAATTGGACCGACTGTGGGGTGCGGAGGATGCTTATCTGGACTTGGCGGCGAGTGCCGCAGACGCGGCCGAACACTTCTGAGGTCAAAAGGATCACGGAATGGAAGAGCTTTTTTGGTCGCAGTTCCATAGTCCGGAGCGTCCACTTTCATTAACCGACCGTTTGGCCGAATGGGCTGAGCTGAATAGGTTGTCCAGACTTGCCATGAAGGCTGTCGTGACTCATTTGTGGCTGAAAAGGCCCGAGCCGAAGAGTTATTTTGGCTTGGTGCAACAGTTCCTTGGTGCGGTGCCGCATATCGATGCAATGAAGCGGTCAACATGCATAGAGGGTGCGCGGATGGCTTTTTCCCGTGTCAAGACATACTGGGAGGAGATGAAGGCCATCGACGTTGCATCCCAACATTCGGACAAAAGCCGAGTACCTGCCGAGCACTATTTTGAGGAAGTCCTGCAGGGCGCTTGTTTAATAGAGACGCAGTGCTCGAAGGATATTATGTTTTAATGACATGTATGATGTGTGAAAACAATGTTTCAATATAATATAATAGCTTTTTATACTTGTGCGTTCAAGTACTAAAACACCTCTGTCTGACGTTGATGTATATGTGTATATAACTTTGAAAGATGGCAGTCTTGACAACCACCACGCACATAGTGCGGGGTGTTTGCAAAAGCGCATTTTCACACTTAATCCAACGTCTTGGTCTTGTAAAGGAGGTGATAGCGTAGCAAACTAGGCAACCGGACTATAATGCTTTATCACTTTCACTTAGCCATAGGAGTTCGATGGTGGGGCTACTATATAGCCCCTAGGGGCACCGCGCTCTCCCGTATTCAAGGTGCGTATGTGCCTGACCAAAAGCGGTCCTTCGTTAATCGGGGAATTCTAAACATTCCGGTGGGTCATCGAGTGGTTGACCAGTCTCACGCTATATCATGACAGTTAGTTTTCGGCTTTCTCTACTGAGGTGCTCACCTGGCCGAACCAGGGCACAATCGCAGTAGTTCTCCTGGTGTCGCGTTAGCCGATAGAACGGAACGTAAGGCAGCAAAACACAGAAGCCGGGCAAACCCAACATTTCACCAAAGACATGATTCGGAGCTGATGCATATAAGGCCTAACTCGAGATGCCGAACACTCCCTAAGGTATTCGGTCTTTATGAAAACGGGCAGAATAATGCCCTAAGCCCCAGTGTCCAGTGCGGCGCAAAATTCTGGTGCGGCCGATGCCAAAACGCCAGCCTCCTCCTTGGTTATAGCAAGGAACCGGGGGATGTGTATCAACAAGAGACAGTAAAAAAGGTTTACGCAGGGTCTTAATCTGAAAAGAATCCTTGCAACGGGTCCCTACTGCACGTCTGTGCATGTGTCTCCGTTGTGCCGTATCCTGGACGGGTATAGCACGGTGTTCATCTGTAAAAGAGAAGAACTTAGTTGAAAAGAAAAGAAAAAAAAAGATCGTGCGAAAAATGTACTTTATATTAAATAAACAGAGTACGGTTCGAAAAGTGAATACAATTGAGCTTTATTTTCTCTTGTTGTACATGCGTGCAGCCCCTTGTACGGGGGTATGCCGCTAGTAGGCGTTTATATGTTTACACCGGGCTCGTCTAGCCATGTCCGGGGTTCGAATGACCTTTTCGTGTGCTTTGATTAAGCGGAGCCGGATTAGTGTGGGGCTGTCAAGGCAGTCTCACGTTCTTCCGTCTTTCGAGTAACACTTGATACTCCTTTTAATGAGATGATGCCGCGTAGACCGGGCATTTTAAGTGTAAGAGATGCATAATGCGGTATTGCGTTAAAGCGGGCGAAAGCTTCACGTCCCAGTAGTGCTTGATAGCTCCTTTCGAATGGGGCGATGTGGAAGGTTAACTTTTCACGGCGGAAGTTGTCGGATGAGCCGAACACAACTTCTAGCGATGGGAGCCCGTACAATGGGCATATAGTCCTGGCATTACCCCTTTGAAGGAGGTGTTGCTATGGCGAATTTTGGTTGGGTCTATCCCCATTTTGCAGATTGTGTCCTGATATAGCAGGTTTAGACGCTACCTCCGTCCATTAGGACTTGTGTAAATTGGAGTCCATCGATTATAGGATCTAATATCAAGGAAGTCCATCCTGCGTTCCGGATACTTCCGAAATAGTCCTGATGATCGAAGGTGATTGGTTTTGACAACCATCGTTGGGACTCTGCTGGGATAGACCGTGGTAGCGTGTTTCTATGGGCGCCGCTCTGTTTTTTCCTTTGACACTTGAAGTGAGTTCACTGTTTTGACTTTTGTGGGAAATTCTTTTGTTTTCCGGTGCTCTGCTTGTGGGGTTCGTCATCGTCCTCGCTTGGTGTGTCGAGCCTTGTGTTCGGCATTGAGTTTGCGGACTGCTTGAAGACCCAACAATCTACGTGGGTATGGTTTGCGAGCTTCCGAGTATCTTGTGATTTGGCATATTTTGTCCAAGATTTTGTTTAGGTTGGATAGCTCGTCGCTGTTGTCCATGAGGGGCAGGTTTTTATGATTCTGCCGGGAGCTTCTGAATCCGGCGTTGACTGCCGTGCTCTTCGGGCTGTTTCCCTTTGTCCAGCGCAGGTCCTTGCTGCATCGTGGTTTGCCATATCCATCCCTGACTTCGGATGTACTTGGGTCGCTGGTACTGCATCTTGCCAGCCAACTATCCTCTCCCGTGCAAAAGCGGGTCATGAGGCTTGTTAATGCAGCCATTGTTCTCGGCTTCTCTGGCGAGGTGTCTGCGAGCCATTCGTCTCGGACGTTGTGTTTGAAAGCTGATAAGGCTTGGCGTCCGGACAGTCGACTATTTGGTTCTTTTGATGAGGAACCTGTTCCGAATTTGCGGGCTGACTCTCCGGGTTGTTGAGTTATATGACTTAAATCGTCAGCATCCGGAGGACGGACCTAAGTCCCTTGAAAATTTGACCGAAAAGCATCCTCGAGCTCTACCCAACTTCCAATGGTATTTTCAGGCAGGCTTTTAAGACAATGCCGGGCTGGCACTTTGAGCTTGAGGGTAAGTATTTTATGGCGTGGAGACCATCTCCTCTAGCCATGTGTATGTGGAGGATGTAATCCTCAATCCGAACTCGAGGTCTGCATTGTTCCGTCAGATGCCTCTATGTTTACGGGTTTGAATCCCGGGAATTCGTGATCCAGCACCTCATCGGTGAAACACAGGGGGTGTGCGGCACCCCTATACTTGGGTGTGCCGTGATGTTCGGATATTTGGCGTGTTGCATTGCTTAGAAGAGCTTGCTTTCTCGGCCCATAGATGGACCTAACTGGGCCATCCTTTTGATGTGAATCCTTATGCAGATCGCGTGCCGGCTTGTGTGCGGCGCCGCTTGTCGCTCCATGTTTGCCATGTGGTCGTCTATCCGACCGGGCGGCCTCGGTGGTCTGTGATTGCGGGGGCTCTACGGCCTCCTCATCGAATTCGGGCAGTAATTTTCGCTTCGGGTAGCTCTTTGTTTGGCGACTGTCGCCATATTTCTCTGCGGTGTTGAGTACTTTGCTCCATCTGATTATGAGTGCATCTTCGGCTGTTTTGAGCTTCAGCTTGTGCTTTTTCAGGCTACGTGCAGTGGCGACGAGCCTTTTGTGGAGGTTCTTCTGATCCAACAATTTGTCCGGCGTGAGGTCGTCCGGACTGTTATCTTCGCCGGGGACGGGTTGTTTATCCAAGTTGTCCTGTTCGGACGGTTGCTCGATAGCATGTTAAATGCGTCCACCGGTTGGCCCTGCTCTATGGCTGGGTCTGTGTGGCTGCCGTCTTTGTCGAGGCGGGACTTGGTGCGGCGTTTACGTTGCCGTTTTGACTCCTTTTTGAGGGATTTATCCTTCGTAGTCTCCCGTTGTTCCTCGTCGTCACTTCCTTTAGGTGTGTCCACCATGTATACATCGTGGGATGAGGTGGCTGTCCAGTATCCTATAGGTGTTGGTTCATGGTTGTCTCCTACATCGTCGTCCATACCGTCGATGTCTTTGGAGTCGAAATCGAGCACGTCGTTTAAGCTTTCGACAGTGGCTACAAAGTGGGGGGTGGGTGGGCGTTGAATTTCTTCGTCTTCCGCATGCCAACCTTCCTAACCGTAGTCCGGCCAGGGCTCTCCTGATAAAGAGAGAGACTTTAGTGAATTCAGGATGTCGCCAAAGGGCGAGTGCTTAAAGACGTCCGCGACAGTAAACTCCATAACCGGCGCCCAATTGGATTCGATTGGCAGGGGCGCGGAGGGTTCGGAGTCCGGAGAGGAGTCCGGCACCTTGGAGTCACGGTCTTCGCAAAGGACAGGGATGGAGTTCGGCTCAATTGCCATAGAGTTCATAGCCCCCGAGGCGGTGTCCAACCACTCGTCCTCGATCGGCGGAGTCGGCTCCGAGCTAAGGGTCGGAGCGGACGCGGGCGTCTTGACCTCTAGGGCCTTTGTTCGGTGACACAGCTAGATCGTGCCCATCGAGACAAGGCGGCGCTTGGCTATTATGGCTCGAATCCGTCGAAGATTAAGTCTCCGCGGATGTCGGCCGTGTAGTTCAAACTCCCAAATCTGACCTGATGGCCAGGGCGTAGCTCTCGATCTGCTCCGGATGGCCAAGTGAATTGCCCGCAGTCGAAGCCGCCGAATCTGAAGATCTGTCCGGGAGAAAAGTCTGCATACTGGACCGCGTCATTGTTGATGATCGGAGGAGCCATCGGGCCTAAAGATGACGACACAGAGGAACCCTCAATGAAAGCACCAATGTCGGTGTCAAAACCGGCGGATCTCGAGTAGGGGGTCCCGAACTATGCGTCTAGGCGGATGGTAACAGGAGACAAGGGACACGATGTTTTTACCCAGGTTCGGGCCCTCTCGATGGAGGTAAAACCCTACTCCTGCTTGATCAATATTGTTGATATGGGTAGTACAAGAGTGGATCTACCACGAGATCAAAGAGGCTAAACCCTAGAAGCTAGCCTATGGTATGATTCTTGTTCGTCCTACGGACTAAAAACCCTCTGGCTTATATAGACAAGCATAGGGTTAGGGTTACACAGAGTCGGTTACAATGGTAGGAGATCTACATATCCGTATCGCCAAGCTTGCCTTCCACGCCAAGGAAAGTCCCATCCGGACACTGGACGAAGTCTTCAATCTTGTATCTTCATAGTCCAGGAGTCCGGTCAACGGTGATAGTTCGGCTATCCGGATACCCCCTAATCGAGGACTCCCTCACCGACCCTCGTGTGTGGCACGACGGTCATATTGCCATGGTCTTCCCAACAACAAGTGACATGCAACCATTGGCAAGACATCACAAATTATTGTATCTTTATAACCTACTGAAAAATTCACACGCACCTTGTGAGTAACTTTCAGTTTACCAGACTGGTATAACCACTCAATGCAGTGTGGTTGTGGGTGCTTCCATGTAGGTAACCCCAAAGCTTCCACCAATCCCTTGCTGACTGTGTTGGTGTAGCTTCCTCCATTTATAATCAAGTTACAATTGGTGTTATTGACTTTGCACTAAGTCCGAAAAATATTACAACGTTGTCCCTTATTCTCAATGCGATCCTCTTGCACTCGTTGCACCATTAGTGAAGGATATGACTCAGCAGCTTCAAAACTCGCAACCACATTTTCAGCATCCTTAAATTTTTCACTAGAAGTTTCAGAAACTGCCTCTTCATCACTAGCGGATGCATAGCCATCTCTCTTGAGCAACACTCTTTTCTCATTAGGACATTCACGCTTGATATGTCCCCTTCCTCCACACTTGAAACACTCTATGTCACTAGTGCGTCCGATCATTGTGCACTAGAATCAACCATCGACAGTCCTGATATTGAAGCATCCTTTTGCACGGAACCATGAGAAGCGATTTGATGATGTCGCAGGAGCTAGGACCGACATCCTCACTCTTATACCGCGAAAGCGCCGCCATGTGTTCAAAGTGGTACTGGTAACTGTGTTGACTTGGTGCCGCTTAATCTGTTGTTCCGCACGCATAGCTTGGTGCACAAGATCTTGTATGTTGTGGTAAACCCCACCATCTCAACACGATCCTGCACCTCGATATTTATCCCATTAAAGAAACGTGCCATGGTCGCCTCCGGATGCTCTGTTGTCCCTGTACGTATCATAAGCAATTCCATCTCCTTGTAATATTCATCAACACTCATATTACCTTGAGAGAGCCGCTGCAACTTGTTGTACATATCTCTTTTATAGTGCTCAGGAACAAAATGTCGCCTCATGAATTCTTTCATACCTCGCCAAGTCGTCGGCCGATGTCTTGAACGACAAATTTGATTCCACCAAATTAGCGCATAACCGGTGAACTCAATTCCAGCAAGTTGAACTTTCTTCTCCTCGCTATAATGATGGGCATCAAAAATTTGATCAACACGCATCTCCCACTCCAAATATCCTTCTGATTCGCACTTGCCGGAGACTGAAGGGACTGAAATTTTTATGCGCCCAATTCCATCATCCAAAGGCACACGCACAGCTTGACCAACTCGGTCATGCACTCCACCACGAACGGAAGTTTCAGGACGAGGTCATAGTGTCGTGGTCGTGGCGCGTACCCCGTTGCCTCATGGTCAACACCGTCATCGAGGCCATCATCTCCAGCATGTCGTTGTGCCGCCAGACAGCGATCAAGCACGCCGGCATGTCCGTCACGAGCCGGTGGTGCATAAAGCAGTGGAGCAGCCGGAGCAGTCTGTGGTGGTGCAGAATTCGTTGCCGACATGTTGATGATGTCTGCCAAACCATCAAACCAAGTGATCAGGACATCTATCCTTTTGCCGAGTGCATCATGACATTGCTTGATGTAGTTGCATGTGTGGTCAAAACAATCCCGAATATTTTATGGAATATCATCCGCATACACTGGACGTACTATTTCCTATGAATCAGCAGTAACCTCATCACCCTTGTTGACCGAGGTTGACATCTCGATCAACATAGTACCGTGAACAACCTTAGCTCTGAATACCACTTGATGGAGACTCGACTATATGGCGAGTCGTCGACGGCCCAATCTTTCAATGTACTAGCAGCAGGAACAAGAAATTCCGGTCGAGCAAAGATGCAAGACCGTAAGATCAGAAACTTGTGTCAAGTAGATTGGCCTGACTCCACATGCAGCAGCAACAAAATCCCTTCGGGTCAGCAACAAAGATATTTTGTGTCCCCCGACATGGGACGTTTTATGTAGTTTTATTGAACTCACGACTAATACAAAAATCTGACCTTTACATCGGCCGTAGCCAGCCTTTTATATAGGCATCACACACCCGATCAAACCGGCCCACGAGCAAAGAAAAACTGATACGGACTCTCTCTCCTAACCATAGACCGAACAGGACTCCTAGTACTACTACGACTCCTCTAAATCTCACGCCTAAGGAAAAGTTCCTTTACCTAACAACCAAGAATTTACTAATTAACTATCCGGCCACGCTGATCACTAGGAACCAAAATATACCTTAACCGTACTATATCACCTTGGATTTAGAACACTTCTACACGTAAACCTCATGTGACCTGGACCGAAATAGCACCGACAATTATCCAACTTGGCGTACGAAAATTGGGCTTGACTTCTTCAGGCTCTGGTTCTGGTGACGGTATTTTAAGTGCCATTGTACCCATCATCAAAATATTAGAATTTTTAATATGATCAGTTTTTGCTACAACACTGCCTTCTTTTTTATGGCACATCATTTTGAAAGACCAATGAAGAAGGGTAATTTACTTGTTAGCAATAAAATTGTTATTGAGCATATCGGTCTACCCATTGCACCATTCATAGAGACCGATAGTGATTTATTGCAACCAAAGGTTTTGCTATTGCTTTATTTAAAGTTCATATCTAATTGGGTTGCTTTGCTTGTTTCATACTTGGCTTACACTTGGTCTCAATTGAGGCATGTATGTTCTAACTATTTTCGTTTCAGAAATTTAAAGCCAAGAGTAAGTTCTATTGAGAAAACCGATGTTAATATAATATATTATCCAAATACATCGGAGATAGAGTGCAAAACACAATGCATAGCCGAATGGGGTGATGTAAAATCTGAACCATTCGTTTGCGTAACTCTAAAGTCGTTCTCACAACAAGATCGGCTTGAAAATAAGAAGTATGCCTTCAATTCAAGCATGTGTGATCAAATATTTGACTTGTTGGTGAAAAGTAATGATATTAGAATTCTTGATCACAATGTCAAGCCATCTATCCATGGACGAATGTATTGTAAGTTGCATGATTTGTTCAAGCATAATTTTGAGGATTGCAACATGTTTCGTCAAATAGTTAAATCGGCCATTGAAAAAGGACGATTGAAATTTGTTGAAACACCAAGAGATGACCAGTCTATTCCAATTGGTCCTGATGGCAAAAGGTTTATGCATCGGCTACTTTAAGCTGGTCCATTTAAAGAGAAGGTAAAAACTGCAGGTGACGGGACCAAACTTTCAAGAAAAGAAGTTATTGAAGAGCATAATGACCATAATCTTGAGGGCGAGAATTATGTCGAAGCTTCAATGAAGATGCTAAGGACTAGGGGCAGCAAGAAAATTCAGAGATCGGTGCAAGCACAACCAAAGGAAACAAAGGCCGAAATAAGGACAAGGGTAAGAGATCTAAAATCACTTTCACAGAGTTACTAGCTAAATATCAAAGAGCAAGTGAAGAAAAAAGTGTTTATCGGTCAAGTAGTGCAAACGCATCAAGATCACCCCCTAGGCGCAAATATAAGGATCGGTATTGGCAAAGTGAGAATTTTAATGCAACATATTCATATCCTTATTTTGGGCCGCCAATGTCAATGTCGTGGATGCATCCCTATGCTCATGTAGATCTATATCCATCATGGGACAGGTATGATAAAAGGGCACATTCTCCATCTTATTTTAGACCATCTCACCAATACTATGCACCTCCGAGAAGATCAACAATTGAACAATCATATGTTAAAGACCGTTTCAATCACAAGGAATCGGTCCGGAGCTCAAGGAAGAAGAAAGAGGTGGTCAAACAAGTTTACCGTGTTAAAAGAGATGGTCGTAAGAGTGCTACTTCAGATTTCATCTCAAATGAAAAAGAGCCAATTAAAGTGTTGACATTGGCTACTAAAGGCAATGAGATGAAGCAACCAATTATTTAGAGTCAAAGTGCCGAATCTGAAGAAAAGAAGTTGAGAGTGCACAAGGCCAAAAAGGAATTGCCATTGGTCAAGACAGAACCACATCCGAGATGCCCACTCGGCTTATCGTATTGGCAAAAGAAGAATTACAAAATCTTAGCGCACAAGAGCTGAGACAGAAGAACATGGCATGGGTTCCCAAGAGGACCAATCATAACAAAAATGATTTACATCCTTCTATTGCAACAAGTACAATAAAAGTGAAGAAAGAGGAGGATGGAAGCAACAAACAATTAAGCCGAAGGTGTGCATCACAACATCAAAACCTTCGGTTAGCACATCATCCATTTTCTTCAACCATGCCATTGATGCCTTTGCCATGGAATTCATCCCTAGGTATGATCAATTACCCTCCATGGATTCATTTTGATCCATGGATGCAACATAATTTTCTATATCATGAGAGGGTATTACCAAATCACTATACATTTGGTTAGTTTCATTTTTTGTTGCTAATACAAAGGGGCCAAAATATTTTATTGCTATTTTTTTGTTTATTTCGGCTATACATGCTTTAGTGGATGAATTGTACATGGACCTCATGGTAATGGACGATACTTAACTATCGTCCTAAGAAACTATCTAAGAATGGTCGGTGTGGTATTCTAACATCGTCCTTAGTTTGAGTAGAGATTGAGATAAGTGCTTGCATAGAAATCTGTCAAATTGATGCCATTGAAGATATTATGCATAGACCAATTCACGAAAATTGCAAAATGAACTTATGTTTTGATTGGGTGTGCTTTGGCTTATTAGTTTTCAGAATTTATGTAAGGCCAAATCATGGTTGATTTCATTACTGAGCATCATATTGACATCATGAATAATATTGATTTCAGCTTTATCTCTCTAGTACCATGGAGATTTTATATTGAATGTTAAATATGTAGAAATGGCCAAGGTGTGGGTGTTGTTTATATATCTCCTTATGGTACTATTTTGCGAAGCCTCATGCCACTTGCAATATTTATGAACAAATGATCAAAGCCGAATATGAAATTTTATTCGGTTTGGAGCTTTTGGTTGCCATGGGCGCCATACATATTGAGGCTTTCGGGGATTAGTTATGAGTAGTGCAACAAATATCCAAGGGCTATCAATTTTTTGACAAATCACTTATAGTTTATCTTGAGGTATCTAGATGCAAAATTTACCTTGGGTTGCTTTAAAATTGTTCATATAATCTCCAGACATGAAAATTCAAGAGAGTTGGCACAACAAGCATCCGGCTACTATGTTAATCATGGTGTATTGCATTTCAATCAATAGCCGATGCTTAGTCTCGTCACCAGAGGTAAGGCCGAACCGAAGTCCACAGCTTCGGCCACTAATGAATTTTTTATGCAGGCGAAATTAAGGATTGGAGAAAGTTTATTGTTGATTATATGCAAAAATCTTGGCAAACGGGTGAACAATATGGTTCGGAGAACGACCTTGAGATACA
The DNA here is from genome assembly GCA_021605145.1 of Aegilops bicornis. Lineage (NCBI taxonomy): Eukaryota > Viridiplantae > Streptophyta > Magnoliopsida > Poales > Poaceae > Aegilops > Aegilops bicornis. The sequence goes on from CM038670.1 coordinate 87,368,452, forward strand.
TATCTATGGAACTTTATCATCGGATTGTTAGTGAAGTTGAGAAGGTTTCACCCAAGTTTACATCAAGGATTCACACAAATAGTGGTCGATATATATTTATCGCCCTAAGCACATGCAAAGTGGCCGATGGAGTGTTGGCAACGTTCTTAGAACCAACACGGTACAAGTTATTTTCGGCACGCTAGCTTTGCCGAAAAACAGGGGGGCATGTGTTGACGCTCGAAAATGGCATGATCGCAAAGAGTAACTTGAGGCTATAATGAGATGAGGTTAAAATTATGAGTTCATGTCACCATTTTATGGCTCTCTTCAAGATGATCAAAATAGATATGGATATGGTCCAAAACGGAGCTCAGATGCGAAAGTTATGACAATCTTAGAGATGCTCGTATTGACACCAGATTAAAGAATGGCATGAAACCTAATTAATATGTCCTTGGATGGAAAAACTTTCAACTGCAAAGTTCTTCGTCTCGTCGAAAAGGACGTATTCTATATAAAAATTGTCCCCATCCGAGGTCATATGCAAAAGTTACAGGCAAAACTGTGCACTACAGCAATGTTTGGCCGGATCATCCGGGCTGGGGTCCAGATCATCCGGGAAATTGAAGCACCAAGACAACAGAAGGTTGGTGATGAAGCCAGATGATCTGGTTCCAGTCCCGTATGATCCGGGTGGAGGCCGGACAATCCGGGTAGAAGTCCAGACGTCCAGACAACTTTTTCTGCTACAGACTTCAGAAAACGGCCCGAAACACACTCAAGGTGGCCTTAGATCGAAAAGTGTTCAACATCAAAATTGTGTGTCTCGTCGAGGCGGTTGATTTTGATATAAAAATCGTCCAAATCCACCAACCACAAACCCAGCACGGGATACACCATATTCCAGCTATCACTTGTGTAGACAACCGTCTGCGCGTACTCCTCGACGACAAAATCTCCTTGCTCCACCATGACGTCTGAGACAATGCCACAGCAACTGGGATAGAGCAGAAGGAGAGACACACCTGATGGATTCCCCGCCGCCGCCTCGCAGACACCATCCATGAACACTAACACAGTCGATCTGAAGGATCGGCAAACACACGATGCCATCAACTCCGAGACGCCGCCATGAAGGGCACTGCCGGTGTGGGAGTGAACCTGAGGCAGATTTATTCGTCCGGGCGCCGCTCCCGCCACCCCAACGGCGCACCACGACCTACAAATCCAAAACCTAACTACAGAGCGGAGAAACTGGGTCCCCCCTCCCTCCTGCCGCTGGAGCAGCCGGAGGGAGAGGGGGCCAACGCCCTGGCCGGCTAAGATCGAAGGAAGAAAATCGCCTCCCTAATCGCCTGGCGTGGCGACAGCTAGGGTAGGGAAGACGTAACGCCTGGTAGTTTAACTCCCCCATCTGGCCTGCACTTGCACATATGATGCTTCATGCACCGGCGGCTCTCAGTATATCTTTACTTCCATATCTAGCTAACTAAGAGCATCTCCAGCCGTTGGCCCCCCAGGGGACGCCTAAAATCGCCGCCTGGGGGTGAGCCGGCGCAAAAAATCGGCATGGGGGCGAGTTGGTCCCCAGCTTGACCCAGGCCGCCCAGCGCGTTCAAAAGAGAAATATGTAGCAAATTTCGGCAAAGTTCGGCTAAACACGACTAAATTTCGGCAAACTTGGGCATATATTAGACATGTTCGCGGATTTTCATTACATAGCAAATATATAACTAATCTAAAAAAGAAACTGGCTGAACGCCGAGTAGTCGCCATCGTCGCCGCCATCCTCACCGTCGTCGTCATCATCGGCCTTCTCCTCCTTGACGCGGGCGCGGGCACCCCTGCTGGACCCTCACCGGCGTCGCCATGGCGGACTTGTGGCGGCGGCGGCGCGTCGTCATCGTCGCCGTCGTAAATGACGAAGACTCCACCATTGTCACGGCCACGGCGGCGCTACGCGAAGCGCCGCAGGGCGGCGCACTGGCGCACCCTCGCCATCTTCAGGGAGTCCTGGCGTGCCCATTCAAGGGCCGCGTCGACGTCGAGCTCGACCTCGCCGTGCTCCGTCTTCACGGGGAGAGGCCCGGCTCTGTCTTCACCGGCGCGAGCCCCGGCTCCATCTTTGGCTTGACGAAGCCCGGAGGAGGAGCCGACGAGGAGGCGCGCCGGCTGCCCTCGTTGATGACGATTGATAACCCACAAGTATAGGGGATCGCAACAGTTTTTGATAAGTAAGAGTGTCGAACCCAACGAGGAGCTAAAAGTAGAAAAAATATTCCCTCAAGTTCTATCGACCACCGATACAACTCTACGCACGCTTGACGTTCGCTTTACCGAGAACAAGTATGAAACTAGAAGTACTTTGTAGGTGTTTTTGGATAGGCTTGCAAGAAAGTAAAGAACACGTAAATAAAACTAGGGGCTGTTTAGATAAAGACACAACTAAAGTAAATATGGCGAGTGTGGAAAAGTGGTGGTAGGAATTGTGGAATTGTCCCTAGGCAACTGACTATGTTACTAGACCGATAATCGTTATTGCAATTCTATTTAAGGGAGAGGCATAAGCTAACATACTTTCTCTACTTGGATCATATGCACTTATGATTGGAACTCTAGCAGGCATATGCAACTACTAAATATTCATTAAGTAAAACCCAACCATAGCATTAAAGCATCAAGTCCCCTTTATCCCATATGTAAACAACCTACTTACTCGGGTTTGTGTTTCAGTCACTCACGCAACCCACTATAAGCGAATCATGAACGCATTGCACCACCCTACAGCGGTAATCCCTCACGCTTATGCCGACACGGAGGGCACCATAGGACAGCACCAATAATAAAACATGCAACTCAAATCAATCATAGCAATTCATCAATCACCGATAGGACAACGAAAATCTACTTAGACATCATAGTATGGCAACACATCATTGGATAATAATATGAAGCATAAAGCACCATGTTCAAGTAGAGGGTACATCGGGTTGCGGGAGAGTGGACCGCTGTAGATAGAGGTGGGAAGGTGATGGAGATGTTGGTGAAGATAACGGCGGTGTTGGTGTAGATCGCGGTGATGATGATGGCCCCCGGTGGCGTTAAAGCCACGAAGCAAGGGGAGAGAGCCCCTTCTTCTTCTGCTTCTTCCTTGACCTCCTCCCTAGATGGGAGGAGGGTCTCCTCTGTTCCTTGGCTCCCATCGCTTGGGAGGCGAGAGCCCTCCAAGATTGGATCTATCTCTCTGTTTACGCATTACATTGCAGCTCTGTTTCACCGTTTCGCGTATATATGGAGATCCGTAACTCCGATTGGCCTGAAACCTTTCCCGTGATTTTTTCCGAATATTATCTTTCTTGCGGCAAAAGAAGAGCATCAAGTGCCTTACGGTGGGCTCACGAGGGTAGGCGGCGCACCCAGGGGGCGCGCCCCCTGCCTCGTGACCACCTCGGGCACCGTCTCGCATGGAATTTTCTTCTGGAATTTTCCATATTTTCCAAAAATAAGCTCCGTCCGTTTTTATCCTGTTTGGACTCCATTTGATATGGATATTCTGCGAAACATAAAACATGCAACAGACAGGAACTGGCACTGAGCATTGGATCAATATGTTAGTCCCAAAAATAATATAAAAAGTTGCCAAAAAGTATATGAAAGTGAATAATATTGGCATGGAACAATCAAAAATTATAGATACGACGGAGACGCATCAGCATCCCCAAGCTTAATTCCTGCTCGTCCTCGAGTAGGTAAATGATAAAAAAGAATATCTTTGATGTGGAATGCTACCTAGCATAATCTTGATCATATGTCTAATCATGGCATGAATATTAAGACACGAGTGATTCGAAGCAATAGTCTATCATTTGACATAAAAACAATAATACTTCGAGCGTACCAATAAAGCAATCATGTCTTTTCAAAACAACAAGGCCAAAGCAAGCTTATCCCTACAAAATCATACAGTTTGGCCATGCTTCATTTTCGTCACACAAAATGCCCCCATCATGCACAAACCCGATGACAAGCCGAGCAATTGGTTCATACTTTTTAACGCGCTTCAGCTTTTTCAACCCTCACGCAATACATGAGCGCAAGCCATGGATATAGAACTATAGGTGGAATAGAATATAATGATGGAGGTTATGTGGAGAAGACAAAAACGGAGAAAGTCTCACATCGACGCGGCTAATCAACGGGCTATGGAGATGCCCATCAATTGATGTCAATGCGAGGAGTAGGGATTGCCATGCAACGGATGCACTAAGAGCTATAAGTGTATCAAAGCTCAACAAAAGAAACTAAGTGGGTGTGCATCCAACTTGCTTGCTCATGAAGACCTAGGGCATTTGAGAAAGCCCATCGTTGGAATATACAAGCCAAGTTCTATAATGAAAATTCCCACTAGTATATAAAAGTGAAAGCATAGGATACTCTCTCTATGAAGAAGATGGTGCTACTTTGAAGCACAAGTGTCGTAAAAGGGTAGTAACATTGCCCCTTCTCTCTTTTTCTCTCATTTTTTTTGTTTTCTTTTTTTTGGGGCCTTCTCTTTTTTTTTGCCATTCTCTTTTTTTATTATTTTTTTTCGTCCGGAGTCTCATCCCGACTTGTGGGGGAATCATAGTCTCCATCATCCTTTCCTCACTGGGGCAATGCTCTAATAATGATGATCATCACACTTTTATTTACTTACAACTCAATATTACAACTCGATATCTAGAACAAAGATATGACTCTATATGAATGCCTCCGTGATGTACCGGGATGTGCAATGATCTAGCGTAGCAATGACATCAAAAAACGGACAAGCCATGAAAACATCATGCTAGCTATCTTACGATCATGCAAAGCAATGTGACCATGAATGCTCAAGTCATGTATATGATGATGATGGAAGTTGCATGGAAATATATCTCGGAATGGCTATGGAAATGCCATAATAGGTAGGTATGGTGGCTGTTTTGAGGAAGATATAATTAGGCTTATGTGTGTGAGCATATCGTATCACGGGTTTGGATGCACCGCTAAGTTTGCACCAACTCTCGAGGTGAGAAAGGGCAATGCACGGTACCGAAGAGGCTAGCAATGATGCGAAGGTAAAAGTGCGTATAATCCATGGACTCACATTAGTCGTAAAGAACTCATATACTTATTGCAAAAGTTTATTAGCCCTCGAAGAAAAGTACTACTACGCATGCCCTTAGGGGGATAGATTGGTAGGAAAAGACCGTCGCTCGTCCCCGACCGCCACTCATAAGGAAGACAATCAAAGAAACACCCCATGCTTCAAATTTGTCACACAACGGTTACCATACGTGCATGCTACGGGACGTCAACCTCAACACAAGTGTCTCTACAATCCAAAACCACCCACTAGCATAACTCTAATATCACCATCTTTATATTGCAAAACTATTGCAAGGAATCAAACATATCATATTCAGTGATCTACAAGTTTATGTAGGATTTTATGACTAACCATGTGATTGACCAATACCTGTCATCTCTCTAAATAGATATAAGTGAAGCAAGAGAGTTTAATTCTTTCTACAAAAGATATGCCCACGCTCTAACAAGTATAAGTGAAGCAAAAGAGCATTCTACAAATGGTGGTTGTCTATGTAAAGAGAAACAGGCAATCCAACTTCAAATGATATAAGTGAAGCACATGAAGCATTCTATAAAGCCACACTCAAAAGATTTAAGTGAAGTGCAATGAGCATTCTATAAATCAACCAAGGACTATCTCATACCAGCATGGTCCATAAAAGAAAAATAAAAACCTAATTGCAAAAGACGCTCAAAGACTTGCACATAATGCATGAACGGAACGAATCCGAAAACATACCGATATTTGTTGAAGAAAGAGGGGATGCCTCCCCAGCATCCCCAAGCTTAGACGCTTGAGTCTCCTTTAATATTTACTTGGGGTGCCTCGGGCATCCCCAAGCTTGAGCTCTTGCCTCTCTTCCTTCTTCTCACATCGAAACATCCTCGATTAGACACTACATCCACACAAAACTTCAACAAAAAACTCGGTGAGGTCCGTTAGTATAATAAAGCAAATCACCACTCTAAGTACTGTTACAAACCAATTCATATTTTTTTTGCATTGTGTCTACTGTAATATAACTTTTTCATGGCTTAATCCACTGATATAAATTGATAGTTTCATCAAAACAAGCAAACTATGCATCAAAAACAAAATCTGTCTAAAACACAACAGTCTGTATCAATCTGAACATTCACCAAAATTATGATACTTCAAAAATTCTGCCAAAATTAAGAAAAATAAACAAGTTGTACAGCAAGACAGTGCAAAAAGAATCAGAACCATTTGACGTTCCAGTAAAAAATTAAGATTCACGCACTACAGCCAAAGTTTCTGTCCTGCACCAAACCAACAAGCATTGTAAACATCCTAAAGGAAAACCTTGGCACGTTATTTTTATAATACAATGGAATTGTACAAGGGGATAATTATTTTTGTTGAAAATTTTCTGTAATCAAGATTCACAAAGTTGCCGTGAGCATGAACAAAGTTCAAGGAGCTCTCCCACTTCAACAATGCTTGTCTCTCTTACTTTCACTCTTCTTTTTGAAGAAGTTTTGGGTTCCCCTCTTTATTTTTGTTGTTTTTAAACTATATGAAAGCACTCAACAGAAATAAATGACTCTCTAAACCTTCCGGGTTGTCTCCCTGGCAGCGCTTTCTTTAAAGCCATTAAGCTAGGCATATTGTGCTCAAGTAGTGAATCCACCCGGATCCCAAGGTATATCAAAGCCAATTTTAATTAACAATGATTTGTAATTTAGTAGTGAGCACAAAGCAACATATATCAAGCAATGACGAAGTCTAACTCTCTTTCTATGCATCAGCATGTCATAAAAGAACAATTCATGCACACATAATAAAGGCCAATGCATAGTATAAACAGTTTCTTGCAATTTTATCGTATGGGAAACATGGAGAGGTGGAGATATAGTTCCTCTCTCATAATAATTGCAAGTAGGAGAAGCAAGCACATGCATATTATACCTATCAAAATCATCATGTGCAACGGTAAAAGGCAACCCATCAATATAATCCTTAATAAGTGCAAACTTCTACGATATAGTGTAATCGGGAGAATTCAAAAAGATAATAGGACTATCATGCGTGGGTGCAATAGCAACAATTTCATGTTTAACATAAGGAACTATAGCAAGTTCATCTCCATAAGCATAATTCATATTGGCATCTTGGCCACAAGCATAGCAAGCATCATCAAAAAGGGGTATTTCAAAATAATCAACGGGATCATAGCAATCATCCTTCGGTAAACACGAAGGGGAATTAAACAATGTATGAGTTAAAGAGTTACTCTCATTATAAGGTGGGCACGGGTAGCTAATCCGCTCTTCCTCCTTTTGTTCTTCGCTCTCCTTATCATCTTTTTCATTCAATGAGCTCACAGTTTCATCAATTTCTTCTAGCATAGCTTCCTGCAAAATATTATTCTCTTCTTGGACAGCGGAGTAGTTCTCAATATATGGTTTAACATAAGGATTAGAAGCATAATTATCATAGCAATATTTAAGTATGGCAAAATATTCAGATTCGTAAAGAGCAGCACCATACTTTTCAATCAAAGAAGCAATTTCGTAAGCACCTTTAAAAGCAACAAATTCTTCAATTTGTTGAACATCATAGTAATTATAAACACCCTTTGCATACGAGGATAAGATTCCATTATCAATAAGCTCACATTGGTAGGGAAGGTGTTTCTTAGGGTTTTCAGAACAACAAGTAAAATCATAAATTTCACATAAATTCCAAGCATAGCATTGCATACGATGAATTTGATCCAGTAAAAGTTTCCCTTTTTCAGATATACGGTGTCGCACATAACAGGCATTCTCATCTAAAGATTTTCCCTCAACTACGCTAGTTGGGGTTTCAGTACGAGCACAAAGGGATCGAAGATGATCCAAGTAATAAGCTTCAGTAGTGTGATAGATTTTGAGTGGTTCTTCAACCATTGCAGCAGTAGGTACAACTAATTTTTTGGTATTTTGCGTTTCCTACCCATAACTAAAGATAGAAAACAACTAAGAACAGCAAATAAAAATTACTTAGTGATAAAGCAAACAAGCACACACGAGAATATTCACCCCACGCTATTGCTCCCCAGCAACGGCGCCAGAAAAAGGTCTTGATAACCCACAAGTATAGGGGATCGCAACAGTTTTCGATAAGTAAGAGTGTCGAACCCAACGAGGAGCTAAAGGTAGAACAAATATTCACTCAAGTTCTATCGACCACCGATACAACTCTACGCACGCTTGACGTTCGCTTTACCTAGAACAAGTATGAAACTAGAAGTACTTTGTAGGTGTTTTTGGATAGGCTTGCAAGAAAGTAAATAACACGTAAATAAAACTAGGGGCTATTTAGATAAAGACACAATTAAAGTAAATATGGCGAGTGTGGAAAAGTGGTGGTAGGAGTTGTGGAATTGTCCCTAGGCAACTGACTATGTTACTACACCGATAATCGTTATTGCAATTCTATTTGAGGGAGAGGCATAAGCTAACATACTTTCTCTACTTGGATCATATGCACTTATGATTGGAACTCTAGCAAGCATATGCAACTACTAAAGATTCATTAAGGTAAAACCCAACCATAGCATTAAAGCATCAAGTCCCCTTTATCCCATATGTAAACAACCTACTTACTCGGGTTTGTGTTTCAGTCACTCACGCAACCCACTATAAGCGAATCATGAACGCATTGCACCACCCTACAGCGGCAATCCCTCACGCTTGCGCGACACGGAGGGCACCATTGGACAGCACCAATAATAAAACATGCAACTCAAATCAATCATAGCAATTCATCAATCACCGATAGGACAACGAAAATCTACTCAGACATCATAGGATGGCAACACATCATTGGATAATAATATGAAGCATAAAGCACCATGTTCAAGTAGAGGGTACAGCGGGTTGCGGGAGAGTGGACCGCTGTAGATAGAGGGGGGAAGGTGATGGAGATGTTGGTGAAGATGACGGCGATGTTGGTGTAGATCGCGGTGATGATGATGGCCCCCGGTGGCGTTCCGGTGCCACCGGAAGCAAGGGGGAGAGAGCCCCCCTTCTTCTTCTTCTTCCTTGACCTCCTCCCTGGATGGGAGGAGGGTTTCCCTTCCGTTCCTTGGCTCCCATGGCTTGGGAGGGGCGAGAGCCCCTCCGAGATTGGATCTATATCTATTTCTGCGTTACATTACGGCTCTGTTTCACCGTTTCGCGTATATATGGAGATCCGTAACTCCGATTGGCCTGAAACCTTTTCCGTGATTTTTTTCCGAATATTATCTTTCTTGCGGCAAAAGAAGAGCATCAAGCGCCTTACGGTGGGCTCACGAGGGTAGGCGGCGCGCCCCCCTGCCTCGTGACCACCTCGGGCACCGTCTCGCGTGGATTTTTCTTCTGAAATTTTCCATATTTTTCAAAAATAAGCTCCGTCCGTTTTTATCCCGTTTGGACTCCGTTTGATATGGATATTCTGCGAAACATAAAACATGCAACAGACAGGAACTGGCACTGGACACTGGATCAGTATGTTAGTCCCAAAAATAATATAAGAAGTTGCCAAAAAGTATATGAAAGTGAATAATATTAGCATGGAACAATCAAAAATTATAGATACGACGGAGACGTATCAACGATGTTGGCGATGCGAGTGCGCCGGCCGAGCGGCGTCTCCGCCGCGGGCTCGGCCTTGACGCTGAGCAGCGCCGGAGTGCCGGAGGAGTGGGAGGAAGAGCGCGAGGAGGAAGAAGAGGAGGAGCCGAACCTCCTTGGCGCCCATTGCCCGTCGCGTCAGCGGTGCGCCGGGGCGGCCACCCTCGCCGGGGGGTACGCCAACGACTGAGCCGTTTTTTCGGCGCCGGCGCGAAAAAATCGCCTGGGGAGGCCTTTCTGGGAGCGCGGCTTAAGATGCTCTAACTTGCATACACACCCGTTTCCAAAGAAAAAAAAAACACACGCTTCGAAAGCAAAAAGAAGTTTGCACACACACTGGCCAGCTGACTGACTAACTGGCACACATATTTTGATCAGTTGTATCCTTGAAAAAAAATGATCGGTTCGTTTGTTTTCTGCTGCCATTCTTGTGCTCCAGATGCTGATGGCATGCTAGTTGCAACATACATATATCTCCCTAATAAGTTTTTTTAAATGACTCCCTAATAAGTTTACATCATATCTGAAAATTAGTGCACGCGGATATTCGATTCAGGTGCTGGAACTAAGATATTCCAGGATATTATATAGAACTTGCAAATGGGACAGCAGCGTTGTCTATTTCCGGAAGCTTTGAGGCGGGTCAAGGGGGCTCGACAAATGATGCCCTGTTGAGTGCCTTGGCCGACCACCTCTCTGTAGTCAGGCAGCCATCACGGGGTCACTCATGACACATCTGAATCTGAAACTTCTCGAAAACGATTCATCACACAAACCCACACATCTATTTGGCACATAAACGGTTGCTTCGGTTAGGCTAATGAACTTACGCGTGTGTTAATCCAACCCATATGGTTTATGAAAAAACGCACAAGCTTGCTACGTATACACCTAAAATAAAATTATAACCAAACCCTTGCTTCTGAAACTCTCGAAAAGATTCGCTGCATGCTGCCTGCAGGCGACGTTCTCTACCTGCAACGCCCGCCACTTGTTGGCCGAGCGGAGGAGGAGCCATCAGGAGTGCCCGAGCAGCGCACTCCTGATGTCATCATCGCAGCAGCGGTGCAGCATCGTCGGATGAGCCATCAGCAGATTCCCCGCACCTGGCCCTGTTCGTTAAGGTAGGATGATGACTGGCACTACTACTATTTCCATCGTGGACCATTCTCGGAAAGAAACACACAACAGATCAAGTCATCTCATCAGCTTTTCAACTGTCATACTCACATTCACATACGGTTGGTTAAGTCCAGTGGAAGGAACGTGTGGCCGGACAGAGATGATGCCAAGGAAAGCTGAACAAGTGTCATGAGCAGAGACGGCAGAGCGAGTGATGTCGAGTAGTGACAAGACCAGCAGCCAAGGCGTTCCTCATCTCTGGAACTCTGCAGGTCCGATCGTTGAACAGGCAATCGACACACGTGGGTTTCTGAGGCTGCTGTTACTTGGCTCTGTAAAATATCAGTACTTCTACTCTTGATCTTTTAATTTTCTTCTCTGTCTTTGAACGCGGATCAATTGCTTTCACGAGCTTTTGCATGCAGCCTGCGTTTGACATAGCGACGTAGGAACAGAAAGTGGCCGTCATTTGTCCCCTACTTCTCATGTAGAGTACTTCTGATCAACCATAGACAAAAGTGTCACTTGACTAGGCTTTTGTACTCCCGAAAAAACTAGGCCTTTGTACTCCAAATAAGAACAGTGTCGACAGTGACGAAACAACTCTCCAACCATGCGTACCAAACCTAATTAACATGAATTAAACGTGTGACATACCCTACTTGGGCCTGCATTTGGTACTAGAGATGTATTAATTTGGGGTACACTACAGCGCATACTAAAGGCTCTGTCCCCTCCATCTTCTTCCCTAATGTAGGAACTTAATTAACATGTGATGCAATGGTTAGGTGGTCCTGTCCAGATTAGCAAGTTGATCTTGATAAGGATTGCTCGTCATATCAAGATTGGTAATAGGACATGTGAAGAACGCCTTGGGCAGTTGCTTGTTCCATGAAAGCCAAGCAACGGTTTGGTGACTGATTCTGCTCCGTGTATCAAGCTCCAAATATCTATGAGATGCTCTGATTTGCACTTTTCCTTGTCGTGCACCTTTTGGCTGCATTAATTACGAAAAAAGGTTGGAGCGCAGCACATGAATTGAGGACTACTGCATTATGTTATGCGCATACTACGGTCAGATAGTGGCAGCCCTGTATAATTCATGGATTTAAAGTATCATATGTACTAGTTGATTCCAAAAGAGAATCACAAATAGTCACAAAAATATTTGTTATTTTATACACATTGATACCTCCCATGTGCTCTAAAAAACAATAAATGACTGCAACACTCAAAGATATTGGAGTATTTTAATCAGCTTACTTATTCTGAATTAGTACAAGAAGAGGTACACAAACCCTATCTGTAAAGAAATTTCTCAGAACATACAGAAGTGAATCTGAAAAGTAGTGACATAATTTCATATCTTTGACTCGCCTTGCATCCATAGTACTTGTACCCGAGGTTCTGTCAAATAGTGCCTTGAACATGTGTGTATAATAACAGTATGTTGATTCCGGCATGTCCGTCGCACATCCTCTCGAATGATCGCTCCTCGTGGTGGTGATCTCCGTTGGCTCTAAGCGGATCCATTTTGCTCATCTTTTAGGTGCTTTGTAGTCGTTGTGGTTGTGTGTCAGTGCCCGGCATTCTTGTATCTTGCCTTGGGTGGTGTGTGTTTGTATTGGATGCTTTGTTGTTGTGTTCGTGCTTTATAATATAAAGCGGGGGGAATATTTTTCGTAAAGATTTTGGAGTATTTTCAGTCAGGATAGTAATGCTGAATCAGTACAATATATAAGAGCTACACAAAGAATCTTATCTTCAAGGAAATTTGTGAGAAGGTGCAGAAGTAGATCTGGAAACAATATGCTTTCTTTGACCAGCGAGGTATCCCAAGAATTTTTTATTTTTTATTTTTTATTTTTGCGGGTGAGGTATCCCAAGGATTTTGGAGTGACGTAAAAGGCTTCAGATACATGTACATCCAGACAACAATGTCCCTTGTACACTACATTCTCTCGTCTCTTTTCCTGTACAGATACGCATGAACCCATCCAAGTGACATCTACTCATCTCCATTTCACATAGAATTTTTTCCTTCTACTTGGTCTCCAAGAAAAAAGAACACTACTCCAACGGTCAGGGTCCCGTTGCTCCACACGCCCCGGGCCCAACAACCTAGTGACGTGTACTGTGTAGGGAACGTGTGTGCGTGTCGATTTAAACTAGCACACGTCGGCAAGTGTGGTGTGGTGTGATGTGGAGGGCTGGCTCATGGACGGAATGAGACGTCACGGTTACTTGATAATCCAAGGCACCAATACTCTGCGTTGGTATTTGATAGTCCTTTACAATCCGTCCCAATGATGAGTGATGACATGATCCTTTCAACGAGCTTAAAAGAATACATTGATAGTGTACTAAATATTTGGTTAATACTCTAACGTTGAACAATTCATCTTTGATGTCGACACACTATTAATTTCACAACCGAAAAGCAACGAGCACAGACCCTGGCCAACCTTGAGCAGGCTTCGTCCTACCACGCACGCACTCAAACAATAATTACCATAAGCCATGACACACGAAGTAGCTTTTGAAAGATAAATGGAATAAGCATGTTGCTTATACTTTCGTGTATTGGAGCTCTACTCCTAATTAGCAGTTACTCCGAATGATATCCGGATAGGAACATCAGCAGTGGTAATGTGAAAGAATTTTTTTCTAAAATACACACAAATATACTTATCTTATATTCATAGAAGAAGAAAGGGTGCATGGACCCAACCACCGTTTTACAGACAGGGCATTCAGCCCAACAAGACTACTACTACTATCTACAATATGCTGATGATACGATTCTCTTCATGGACCATGACCTCGAGAAAGCGAGAAATCTGAAACTGATTTTATCAGCATTCGAGCAACTCTCGGGTCTAAAGATCAATTTTCATAAAAGTGAATTGTTTTGCTTTGGTGAAGCTAAAGACGAGGCCCACATGTACGCTGAACTGTTCGGATGCGGGTTGGGTCAGTTTCCCATGACATATTTGGGGATACCAATATATTATCAAAGACTCACAAATGCTGAATGGAAACAAGTCGAGGAGAGACTGCGAAAAAGACTTAGCAGTTGGAAAGGTATACTGTTGTCTCTGGGTGGAAGATTGGTCCTCGTATCTGCCAAATGTGATACTATCGCCATGGTAACGGAATCATTTCCGCCAAATGTGACGTTCAGAAGAGACTTAATTGGACCCAGACTCCAATCGTGGAATATCCTGCTCCAACGGTTGTCCACGGTGCAATTGTCACATGGGTCTGATGTATTCCGATGGAACCACCATGGGAATGGACAATTCTCAGTGGATTCTATGTATAGAGCGTTAATCTAGCCCGATGTGCCAATTGTTAATAACAAGAAGATCTGGAAGATGAAGATACCTCTTAAGAATAAAATCTTTGCATGGTATCTTCGTCGCGAAGTCATTCTTACTAAAGATAACCTTATTAAGAGGAATTGGCATGGAAGCCCGCAATGTGTATTTTGTCACCATGAGGAGACAATAAAACATTTATTCTTCCAATGCAAATTGACTCGTTTTATATGGTCAGTCATCCAAATAGCTTCTGGCTTGTATCCTCCCTATAGTGTTGCTAATGTATTTGGCAACTGGTTACATGGGATTGATCACAGGTTTAGAACTCTTCTCAGGGTGGGAGCGCTTGCCGTTATTTGGTCGCTTTGGCTATGTAGAAATGATAAGGTTTTTAACAAATAAAAATACTTCTCTGTTGCAGGTTATCTACAGATTTACCGGGACTCTTCGTTTATGGTCCTCTCTACAATGCGTGGAGAATCGAGACTTGTTTATGAAGGTGTGTACACGGTTGGAGGCTACGGCGAGCGATACTTTTACCCAGCAAGAGTGGCAGCATGATCTAAGGATTGCCCCTCCCCCCCCCCCCCCTCTACATTAGGTGTTATACGGACTCTACATGTTTCGTTGTAATTCGCCTTATTATTTTTATTTTGTGTGTGAGGATCTCATTTGGCTGTGTGCATCTTAGTTATGCAGAGGCTGGGTGTAATGCTTAAATCTTTTAAGTAATAAAGTGCCCCTTCTCGAAAAAATCCAATAATCCATCTAGTTAATTAGCTCTGCCCTAAACGCTTGCATGTCAGCGAGAAGATATTTTCTGATGATCACTACGCCAAGTAGAAGAACAAGTTGTTCTTAGCGGCCAGCGGGCCCTAGCAATACTTCTAGAATTGTAGGCGCATTGACCGACACCGACGTGGGAAGCTAGTAAATCCTCGCTGTATTCATATGTTCGCCCAAGATGTAAACTTAACTAGAATCCAACCCTGTGGAGAAGTGATAGTACAGCTGACAGATTTTTTTAAGTCTATTTACATTTTCATTCCTACGAAAGTACTCCTATCTTGCAACTTCATGATTACTATTACAATTTATTTGTGTTGATCTACGTTCCTACGTGGCATTGATACGATAATGTGTGTCTCACATATTCACATGGCACGCTTCGTGTCTTCGTTAGCCATGAAAGGGTCGTTAGGGAGTCTTATCTTCGTATTCGTAAGCATGTAGGACATGATGATCTATGGATCTTGTCTTGTCCTCGCGCTAACAGACGACGATCGACGTGATGTTCCGCAGGAAGGTCTCCATCTGCACACTGTGTTAGTTAATCATGCTCAGGTTTGGACAAAGCAGTGTACATTGCGTGGGGCATTGCTTGGCTCACGAGTGATCGGAATCATGCCAGCATTATATATTCGCTAACGGTGTCTTCAATCGGATATATGCAGGCATACGTAGGACCCCCGCAGAAAGGACAACAGATGATCGATCATATACATGGTCACACATTGATTCCCTATCCGGCCGATTTGTACCCTGGAATGGACAAAAAGGTTTGGCCATTTGATATCGACGGCACATCCCCTACAATCCAGATACTGATTATTGGAGCCAGCGGAAATCCAATTAATCATGACGGGATCCAACTCTTAATCTTGTCATCATGGGGTAGTACAGTACTTTTTTGTCAGTTTGCGCCCCGCTGCCACGACCATGAGGCTGGCCCGGCCACGTCCGGCACCGTCAACAAGGTGGACTCCGACGAGAAAGAATAGGACATGGGATGTCGTAGCTCGCCGGAATATGAAAAGACCAAACGTCAGACATGACAAGCACTACGGGCGGCGCCATTTAGACTAGGTCAAAAAAGTCGTCTGCTTTTGCTTAGTTGAAATATTTCAAAATATAATGAGTTAATGAGCTTGGTCCAGTTTAAATAAAATCATCCGGTTTGTTCAGATTTTCTTTTAAATGTATGCGGGCATCATTGGTTGGCCGGCTTTCATATCACTATCCATGGATTCACGGACACTGTATTTGTTTTATGGGTTTGTGCTGAAGATGCCTTTAACCGGTTCTGAGGATCGGCTAGAGATGCTATTATACCGGAGGCTTGAAAAATCCTGATCACATTTTGCTATAGTTTTAGAACAATTTCTTCCTATATTTTTGGAACCATTATATGAACACATAGGCAACTCGAAAAGGCTATAATTTCTGAATACACACTAGAGCCATCCACGGGCCAGGATTGTCATCCAAGGCACAACGTGCCCGGTCCGGATCTTGTTCTTAGCAATACATATCTTAACCCTTATTATGGCCCTTGTTCCGTTCACGCAAACAAGACACGGCAAAGCTCGCTTTACGCTTGCTTGATTCCCCGGCCGTATCAATCCACCATCTATCGAGCTAGTATCTCATCAGACAAGGTACCGCCGCAGCCCGCACCGCACCTGCAATGGACATGGATGATAGCTTGTGGATTGCCCTTTTGACTCGGGACTACGGCCGGCAAAACTGCCAGGATGCCTCCGCCTCCGCGTGAGAGCCACTACGTACGTCTTCCGCTTGACTTCTCACGGCGGGCCCTGCCGGCACGCATCGCCTCACCGCCTCTAGCTTCTACACTGGTGGTAGTGATCGCCACTGAGTGCATGGATGGATATCTATGGCCATATGCTGCTATCCGGTTCCGGACAGGCTGATAGTAGAACTAGAAAAGTTTCGCCAAGGGAAAAAGGTTTCTATTGTCAGTTGTGCTTTGTAACCATCTGGCCTGCACTTGCACACAGTGGATCTGATGCTTCATGCACCGGCCGCTCTCTTGTCAATCTTTACCTGCGTATCTAGCATGCATACACAGTTGTATCCTTGACCAGCTGACTGAGTGACTGACTGGCACACAAATCTTGATCAGTTGTATCCTTGAAAAAAACATAATCTTGATCCGTTTTTTTAGAAAAGGAGGCTGCATTGGGAGATGCATGCGGCCATTTTATTGATTATTTTCGAGGACCTTACAAAGTAGTACAACAATATGTCTGAATCTGCCATCTTGACAACATATGCCGCTACTCCTATCCAAAACATGAAGGGGTGCAAGCTGAACCATATACCCAGACCTCTCACCTAAGCCTAACATCTAAAGCTGGAAGCCCCGACCGAGCCACATACCGGGTCCGGGGCACAATCCAGTCCGACGCACTCACATGTGTCGTCGCCACCATCTTCCGCTGGTCCATCTTCAGAGCAGATTGAGGTACCAACCTTGGCAGGTTCCTTCGCCATCGATGCCACCATGACGCCAAACGACGACCACCACCTAAGCCAGTCCATCTCCAAGCCGAAGGAGCGCTACCACAAGATGAAGACCGGCGGTAGAATAGATGAAACGTTGCACACATTGCCGCCGCCAAACACCTCACACGCACCGCAAAGCGCCCACCGTGCTTCCGGGAACCCGAGTCGACACCTTCAAGAAGGAGCGCGACGAGTGTACGACGCCGTCGCCCACAAGGGGAACTAGAGCTTTCGCCCAAAAGAAGAGCACAGTGAAAGATGGGAGAGGACCTCGACAAGGCCTCCAAGAAGGGAACCGACGCCCAGCAAAGGCGCCGCCATTGTTGTGGCCTCCGCCGACGGCCAAGGGTTTCCCTCGGTCCCGCCCCCATCCCATCGACTCGGCCAAAGACCTAGCTAGAGGAGCGCACGCAGCCGGAGAAGGCGTTCGACTTCATCGAAGCAGGCACACCGGGTGACGGGGCACCCTGACCCACTGTAGTAGACGTCCACCGAGACCTCGCCGCCCGCGCGGCCAAAGTCGCGAACCACTAGCACCCACGGCCGTCGCCCGCAGAGGCAACGCCGTCCACACCACCCGAGGCCGCTGCCCCGGCATCCACCCACCGCACACATTTCTTCAAAACATGGAGAAAGACCCACACCGCCGCCACCAGGGAGCACCACACCGCGGCCCAAGCCGGGCAGGACGACGCAGGGCCACGCCGGCCAGATCCGGGCGGATCCGGTGAACCCCGTCTACCAACCGCCAGATCGGAGGAGCGCCCTGATCCAGGGCCGAGCCGGCCTGATCTGATGGGCGGAGCCGTCCCGGGAGGCCCCCGCACCGGATCGGGAGGGGGCGACTAGACAACGCCGGCGACCGTCGGCCGCCGCAGAGGGCCGGCAGGAAGCGGGCGGCGACATCTGATGCGGGTATCCAGAGGCCGAGGCGTCGGGGAAGCCCGCCGCCGCCTACATTCTGCGGGCAAGCCCGGCAATGGCGGCGGCGGCGACGGGGACGGAGGAGGGGCGGTGGGGAACCGGCGGGTGACTAGTGTTTCGCTCTCGAGTCGCCCGAGAGCGGACGACGCGGGGGAGCGGGGCCCGAGAACGGACCCATCTTGATCAGTTGTATTCTTGACTTCAGACACTGATGCCATGCTAGTTGCAACAAACACATATATCTCCCTAATAAGTTTACATCACTTCAGAACTTTCTTGCAAATGGGACAGCAGCGTTGTCTATTTCCGGAAGCTTTGAGGCCGGTCAAGGGGGCTCGACAAATGATGGCCTGTTGAGTGCCTTCGCTGAACACCTCTCTGTAGTCAGGCAGCCATCACCGGGTCACTCATGACACATCTGAATCTCAAACTTCTCGAAAACGATTCATCACAAACGCACATACATAAATTTGGCTCATAACGGTTGCTTCAACTAGGCTAATGAACCTACGCGTGTGTTAATCCAACACATATGGTCTATAAAAAACCGCACACCCATGCTACGTATACACCAAAATAAAATTATAACCAAAGCCTTGCTTCTGAAACTCTCGAAAACATTCGCTTGGCTGCTGGCAACGTTATCTGCAACGCCCGGCGCCACTTGTTCACCGGCGCGAGAGCCAAGCGGAGGAGGAGAACGAGCAGCGCACTCAACTCAACTCCACACGTGGCACGCCGGCTGCATCGTCGGATGAGCCATCAGCAGATTCCCCGCACCTGGCCTGTTCGTTAGGATAGGATGATGACTGGTAGTACTAGTTACAACGTCCATCCATCGGTTGATGTGGCCGCCTCACTCGGAAAGAAACACATAATGGATTCATCAGCTTTTCAACTGACATGCTCACATTCACATACGGTTGGTTAGCTGTAGAAGTGTCACGAGCAGAGACGGCAGTGCGAGTGATGTCCAGTAGTGACAAGGCCAGCAGCCAAGGCGTTCCTCATCTCTTGAACTCTGCAGGTCCGTTCGTTGAACAGACAATTGACATACATGGGTTTCTGAGGCTGCCGTTTCTTGGCTCTGTAAAATATCAATACTTCTACTCTTGATCTTTTTATTTTCCGCTTTGTCTTTAAAGGTATGTGTAGCATTTTTGGTATTTGGACGCCGATCGATTGCTTTCACGAGCTTTTTGCATGCGCAGCCTGCGTTTGACATAGCGACGTGGGAACAGAAACTGGCCGTCATTGGTTGCCAACTTCTTATGTGCGTACTTCTGATCAACCATAGACAAAAGTGTCACTTGACTAGGCTTTTGTGCTCCAAATATGAACTGTCGACAGTGACGAAACAACTCTCCAACCATGTGTACCAAACCTAATAAACATGAATTAAACGTGTGACATACCCTACTTGGGCATGCATTTGGTAC
Source organism: Aegilops bicornis (assembly GCA_021605145.1). NCBI lineage: Eukaryota > Viridiplantae > Streptophyta > Magnoliopsida > Poales > Poaceae > Aegilops > Aegilops bicornis. The sequence continues at coordinate 87,388,286 of CM038670.1, forward strand.
TAGAGATGGATCAATTTGGGTTGCACTACAGCGCATACTAAAGGCTTTGTCCCCTCGATCTTCTTCCCCAATGTAGGAACTTAATTAATATGTGATGCTATGGTTGGGTGGTCCTGTCCAGATTAGCATGTTGATCTTGATAGGGATTGCTCGTCATAACAAGATTGGTAATAGGACATGTGAAGGAACGCCTTGGGCAGTTGCTTGTTCCATGAAAGCCAAGCAACGGTTTGGTGACTGATTCTGCTCCGTATATCAAGCTCCAAATATCTACCAGATGCTCTGCTTTGTAGTTTTCCTTATCTTGCACCTTTTGGCTGCATTGATTGCGAAAAAAGGTTGGAGCGCAGCACATGAATTCAGGACTACTGCACTACATTATGCGCATAGTACTGCTACCCGAGATTCCGTTAGATAGTGGCAGCCCTATATACTTGGATTTAAAATATCATGTGTACTCCCTCCGTTTTTAAATATTAGTCTTTTTAGATATTCCAGTAAGGAACTACACACGGATGTCTTAAACATATATTTGAGATACATGTATTTGGTAGTCTCGAATTTGTAACCTGTCTACTTCCTTATCTCCAGGAGAGACATTTTGCCCTCATGTCTTGTACTCAATATATACTCGCCCTCGAGAAAGAGGTTGTAGATGCAATCTCACAAATGAAATCGAATAAAGCACCGGGACCAGATGGGTTTCCAGCTGAATTCTATAAAAAAATTTGGCATATTATTAAGGATGATCTTATGCCTACGTTTCATGATTTCTTTAGCGGTCATTTAGAGTTGTTTCATCTTAACTTTGGCATGATTACACTATTGCCAGAGAAAGAAGAGGCAGTTTGAATTGAACAATTCAGGTCAATCTATCTTCTCAATGTGAGTTTCAAGATCTTCACAAAAGTGGGTACTAATAGACTGACACAGATCGCGCATTCAGTGGTACAACCGAGCCAAACATCGTTTATGCCAGGATGACATGCTCACATTCACATACGGTTGGTTAGCTGTAGAAGTGTCACGAGCAGAGACGGCAGTGCGAGTGATGTCCAGTAGTGACAAGGCCAGCAGCCAAGGCGTTCCTCATCTCTGGAACTCTGCAGGTTCGTTCGTTGAACAGACAATCAACACACATGGGTTTCTGAGGCTGCCGTTTCTTGGCTCTGTAAAATATCAGTACTTCTACTCTTGATCTTTTCATTCGAAGAAGCTAGATGGGGTTATTTTCAAAGTGGATTTTGAGAACGCATATCATAAAGTTAAGTGGCATTTCCTACAACAGGCAATGCGCATGAAAGGATTTAGTGAGGTTTGGCGGAACCAAGTGGGTTCTCAAGTCCAGAAGGGTAGTGTCGGAATCAAGGTTAATGATGATATCGGTCATTATTTTCAGACACACAAGGGTTTGAGACAAGGAGATTCCATGTCTCCTCTCCTGTTTAATATAGTGGCCGATGATGTCTACTACACAACCTTCTTCTTGTAGACGTTGTTGGGCCTGCAAGTGCACAGGTTTGTAGGACAGTAGCAAATTTTCCTCAAGTGGATGACCTAAGGTTTATCAATCCGTAGGAGGCGTAGGATGAAGATGGTTCCTCTCAAGCAACCCTGCAACCAAATAACAAAAAGTCTCTTGTGTCCCCAACACACCCAATACAATGATAAATTGTATAGGTGCACTAGTTCGTCGAAGAGATGGTGATACAAGTGCAATATGGATGGTAGATACACTACTAGAAAAAGGGCTATAGATGGGATTGACACTAATGGCGCACCAGACATGCGGTGCGCCATTAGTATATACTAATGGCGCACCACCTTCTGATACGCCATTAGAGTTGAAACTACTAATGGCGCACCTGGCCGAATGTGCGCCATTAGTATCAAACATTTTTTTTGAACTAGTGCGTCTGTCCAAACATACTAATGGCGCATCCAGACTCGATGCGTCATTACTAGTTGTAACTAGTAATGGCGCACTATCGAAAGTGCGCCATTAGTATGTGCTGCACCGACCGCCCCGATTCGAGAGAATCCAATCCAACCAAAGCAACACACCGCTTCCTCCTCCTCTCCCCTCGAATCGATCCCCTCCAAACCCGCCGCCGCCGCCGTGGACCTCCTATCCCCATCCCCACCGGCGTTCTCGTCTCCTCTAGCCTCACCGTCGACCTCCCGCCCCGCCCTGCATCCCGTCGCCGGCGCCCCCACCCTCTCCCCTCTCTGTCTCTTCCTAGGAGGGAGCGAGGCCTCAGATCCACAGGCCGCGGCAACCACCGCCACCGCGTCCTACTCCTTCCACCCCACTTGGCCGCCCTCCGCCTCCACAGCTCTCCGTCCCTCCCTCCCTCCTCGCGCCCGCAGCCATGTCGACCGAGCTCAGGACCTCTCTCCTCCAAGACCGAAACGCAGGCAGCAGGCCAGGGCGACTTCAGCGCCCCCACAACAGGAGAGGAGGGAGAGGAGGCGGAGATGCTTCTTGCAGACGGCCGACGGGGAAGAACAAGCAGGCGTGGAAGGAGTGCAAGATCCAGCACGCAGCGGTGCTGGTCAAGAGCGGCGTGCTCGATCTCGGCGACTTCAACTCATCCGTCCTCGACGGCGTCCCACAAGATCCTTGACGGCCAAGGGCGATGGCGTCTCCTTCCATCTCGTCGGCCACCGCACCCAATCCCGTGGCGAGTCGCCTCCTCTCCCTTCCTCTCACCCCGCCTGCATCTCTGAACTCACCACGCCGTCTCCTTCCCTACACCTGGTTGTGGGCCTTTGACCAAGCGGTAGCTCGGCGTCGTCCGCTTCGACATCCAAGATCTTTGCGGCTGGAGGGCCCGGCAGACCTGCTCATCATCATGGTGCTTCACAACAAGGTATGCAAATTATGTTCGAACTCTGAATAATGGTATCTGGTACTTGCAGTAGGTTCAGAGAAATGTTACCTGAAAAAAGTTCAGAGAAATGTTTACATGCACTTGCTGAATTTCACCATGGTTGGTACCGATCGTGGTAAGGCATAGAGGAACCAATGGATGTTAGATAGAAGCTTGATGTTGAAATTAACTCATGTTATAAAGGTTGATAGTAGTACTGTAGTAGTAGGTTCAGAGAAATCTCTCAGTCTGCAGTCACTGTATTTCACAATGAGTGGTACTGGTCAGATTAAGACATAAATAAATGATTCAATGGGTATTACATAGATGCCTGAGGTTGAAATTGTGGGTGAAACTAGTAGTTGTAGACTATATATAACCTGAATTGTGCAAATTGAAATGCAGGTGGTGGAGGTTCTTAATCCTTTAGCAAGGGACTTCAAGTCGGTCGGGAACCTAAGGAAAGACCTCGACAGGCTACAGGAGGAGCTGGCAAAGGCCCACAACCAGGTATGTTTGTTGTCAGAAGAATCCTTTTAATTTAGGATCTATTCTCCTACTCTCTGAATATTGTTTCCATAAGCTCCATTTTATCTTCAGTTACCTCAACTTGTACAATGTTAAGTTAGTTATCAAAACGGTGAATTACTGTATTTTGTACAATGTTGGTTAACACTTAACTTGACTATTCTTCATTTTGAAACATTAGCCGACAACCTCTCCGACATGCTGCTCATGACCACCTCCCCAACCAGATGCTGTTGGTAAGCTCTCTCTTCTCCCCCTCCATCTATTTGCTATGCACACATGTATGCAAGATGGAAATCCATCTATTTAACTCGATTTTGCTGAAAAATGTTTCTTTTATCCTGTTGGATGTGTAGGCAGTAGAGGAAGTATGGATGGTAATTTTGTTTCACTCAATAAAATCCTTGTGTGTGCTAATTATGCATTGGCAGTAGGCACTAGACTTAGCCATTTGTCGAGATGAGGATCCTACGACACAGCGAGCCGCACTGGACGATGGCGCAATGCATGAGGTACAGAACTTAAACTCCTTCATTGTCACATCAATCACAACGTTTATGTCACTAAATAGTTAATTTCTTAGGAATAGAGCATGTCTCCTTGGGCTAAACTTTAACAAAGTTCAGAATATTAAAGTTTAGATTATTAACCTTAACTTTCATTTATCAAAGATCTGCACACTTTGTTTTGGATCCACACACCTAGCCAGATTCCTTTTGATGCATCACCTATTACTTCTTTTGGTGAATTATGTTAGTAGTAAACTTGGTTAGCTAGTTGCATGTGTGTTGTTAGCAGGATTAGCGTGGCCGTAGCTTAGGTCAACTGGTCAAGCATGTACCTTATGTTTTGTCTCGGGTAAAAGCTTAGGACTGTGTTTACTGAATAATTAAGTTCTTTTGACAGGGAACTATGCATCCTGAATGGCATAGACTCTTGGCTTCATGAAATGACCCATGTCTATGATTCAAGGTATCTTAGATCTTCGATGTCGGATGCAAATAATTGCTCAATTTCACTTCTCTGCCATGTTCATTCTCACATATTTCTATCATTCTTTGCAGGGATAAAGTAAGGAAAAAGAAGAAAAGATTACTAGAAGATTAGTTTTAGAATTTTCTTTTATTTCCTTGTAATTTTTCTTTTATTGGATACTTGTAAAGATATTGTAATATTCTTACTATAATAAAAATTATGATTCTATTTCATTTTTTGTTTTTAAATTATTTTTCCTTATAGGTTGTTTTCTGTAAATTTGGATTTTTTTGTTTTCCAAATACATTACTAGTGGCGCATTTCAGCCCTTATTAGTGGCGCACCTTCCTTTATTACTAGTGGCGCACCTATAAGGCTATTAGTGGCGCACCTAGAGGGAATATAGTGGAGCACCTAAGGGTTAGTAGTGGCGCATCAGAGGTGCGCCATTAGTATCTGATATACTAATGGCGCTTTTGTGCGCCATTAGTAAAAAATACTAGTGGCGTGATACTAATGGCGCACCAGTAGTGCGCCATTAGTAGGCAAAACTGGTGCGCCATTAGTAGGCCTTTTCCTAGTAGTGATATAGGTTCTTGTAATCTGAAAATATAAAAACAGCAAGGTAACTAATGGTAAAGGTGAGCGTAAATGGTATTGCAATGATAGGAAACAAGGCCTAGGGTTCATACTTTCACTAGTGCAAGTTCTCTCAACAATAATAACATAGATAGATCATATAACAATCCTCAACATGCAACAAAGAGTCACTCCAAAGCCACTAATAGCGGAGAACAAACGTAGAGATTATGGTAGGGTACGAAACCACCTCAAAGCTATTCTTTCGGATCAATCTATAAAAGAGTTCGTACTAGAATAACACCTTAAGACACAAATCAACCAAAACCCTAATGTCACCTAGATAATCCATTGTCACCTCAAGTATCCGTGGGCATGATTATACGATATGCATCACACAATCTCAGATTCATCCAACCAACATAAAAGTACTTCAAAGAGTGCCCCAAATTTTCTACCGGAGAGTCAAGAACGTGTGCCAACCCCTATGCATAGGTTCCCAATGTCACGAAACCCGTAAGTTGATCACCAAAACATACATCAAGTGGCACATGATATCCCATTGTCACCACAGATAATCACGGCAAGACATACATCAAGTGTTCTCATAAAAGACTCAATCCGATAAGATGACTCCAAAGGGGAAACTCAATTCATCACAAGAAAGTAGAGGGGGAGAAACATCATAAGATCCAACTACAATAGCAAAGCTCGGGATACATCAAGATCGTTCCATAAAGGGAACACGAGAGAGAACACGAGAGAGAGAGAGAGAGAGAGAGAGAGAGAGAGAGAGAGAGATGAAGCACATAGCTACTGGTACATACCCTCAGCCCCGAGGGTGAACTACTCCCTCCTCGTCATGGAGAGCGCCGGGATGATGAAGATGGTCACCGGTGATGGGATCCCCCTTCGGCAGGGTGCCGGAACAGGGTCCCGATTGATTTTTTGGTGGCTACAGAGGCTTGCAGCGGCGGAACTCCCGATCTATCTTCTGTTCTGGAAGTTTTTGGGTACGTAGGTATATATGAGTGAAAGGAGTACGTCGGTGGAGCTACGGGGGCCCCACGAGGCAGGGGTCGCGCCCAGGGGGGGTGGGCGCGCCCCCACCCTCGTGAGCACCTCCCGTATCTTCTGACGTGGAGTCCAAGTCCATCAGGTGGGCTTCCTTCCAAAAATAACTTCTCCAGTTGATTTCGTTCCGTTTTGACTCCGTCTGATATTCCTTTTCCTCGAAACACTAAAATAGGCATAAAACAGCAAATCTAGGCTGGTCCTCCGGTTAATAGGTTAGTCCCAAAAATAATATAAAAGTGGATAATAAAGCCCAATATTGCCTAAAACAGTAGATAAAGTAGCATGGAGCAATCAAAAATTATAGATACGTTGGAGACGTATCAGGCGATATGTTAGCCATTCTTATTGGCAGGGCCAAGCAGCATGGGCAGGTGGAGGGGTTAGTTCCTCATCTGGTTGATGGAGGAGTATCCATCTTACAATATGCTGACAACACTATCATATTCATGGAACATGACATTGCTAAGGCATGTAATATGAAACTTATTTATGTCTTTTCGAACAATTGTCTGGTTTAAAGATAAACTTTCACAAAAGTGAGTTGTTCTGTTTTGGGAAGGCTAAAGACGAACAAGACACATATAGACAATTGTTCGGGTGTGAATTGAGTTCTTTACCATTCACTTATTTGGGTATACCGATTCATCACCGTAAGTTATCTAATAAAGAATGGAAATGCATCGAAGATCGAATAGAAAAAAAGCTGAATTGCTGGAAGGGTAAGCTAATGTCTTATGGAGGTCGGCTAATGTTGATTAACTCAGTACTGACTAGTATGCCGATGTTCCTAATATCGTTCTTCGAAATTCTGAAAGGGGTACGAAAACGACTTGATTTCTTCAGATCTCGGTTCTTCTGGCAGTCAGAAGAGGTCAAGAGGAAATATTGTCTCGCACGTTGGGACATTAGCTTACCGAGACCGCCCTGGTCTTTGTCGACCAAAAGACCAGGGCGGTCTCGGTATTGAGAACTTAGAAATCAATAACAAGTGCCTCATGAGCAAATGGCTCTACAAGTTAGAGACAGAGCCGGAGGGCATGTGGGCACAAATTTTGCGTAAGAAATACCTCCAGTCCAAAACACTCGCTCAGGTTACCATGAGACCAACATACTCGCCATTTTGGAAAGGGCTTATGAGACTAAAGGACATGTTCTTTCCGAGGGTCAAATTCCTGGTTGGCAATGGGATGTCAACAAGGTTTTGGGAGGATATGTGGTTAGGAGAGATGCCCATGGTCGTACAATATCCTACCCTGTATAACATTGTGCAACGGAAGGATGATTACGTAGGCACAGTTTTACATACGATCCCCTAAATATTCAATTCAGACGAGCACTAGTTGGTGAGCCATGGAATGCATGGATGCACCTGGTTCGGAGATTGATAGATGTTCAACTCTCTGATCAACCGGACTCCATGCAATGGAAAGTTGCTAAGAATGGCATTTTTACGGTAAAAACTTTCTATATGGATTTGATTAATTCTGGCCCAGTCTCGAGATCGTTGCATATTTGAAAGATTAAGGTTCCTTTGTGCATTAAAATCTTTATGTGGTTTGTCCACAAACAAGTCATTCTTACAAAGGACAACTTAATCAAGAGACGATGGGTAGGTAGTCCACGATGTTGCTTTTCTGATCAAGATGAAACAATACAACATTTATTTCTTGAATGCCCGTTGGGCAAATTGCTTTGGAGAACGATTCATATTGCCTTCAACATTACTCCTCCAGTTGACATTGCATCGTTGTTTGGAATGTGGTTAACTGGGGTCGAACATACTACTGGCTCGTATTCGGATTGGAATTTGTGCACTACTGTGGGCTATATGGAATTGCATGAATGATTTGATATTTAAAAGAAAACACAATTTAACTTTCTTGCAGGTCATCTTCAGAGCTATCGCTTGAATCCGTACGTGGTCCTTACTCACTCCTATCGAATCCAGGGAGCCTTTGGTTACTGGGTGCAACCAATGGGTGATGGTCGCACATGCTATATTCAACCGGTTCGGATGGCGGTCGCATAACACGATAGGATTCTAGGGAGCTTATCCTTCCTATTGCAATTCCGGTTGAGATTGTTAGCATGAACTTTGCTTTACTTTTATTTTTCGCTCCACTAGCGAGCTGTAAGACGACTTTGTGATACTCTGCGGATTCTTAAAATATGGCTGCATTCATCATTATGATGCAGAGGCCTGGGTATGCCTCCATTTCCAAAAAAATACTCACCTTCGAGGCCCAGTAAAAAATCCATCATATTCCGCCAATCTCTCTCTAACCCTTCTAACATGGTATCAGCCTAACAATCCAAACCGTAGCTGTCGCGCCGTCCGTACCTAGGGTTCGTCCGCCGGTCGTATTGACCAGTTACGCTGGAGAGTCTTTTTCCCCATCCTTGATCTGGCGTTTTATGTCTCTCGCCGGTCGTTTTGATCGGTGTTTACTTTTTGGTTTTCCAATCTAAGATCGGTTTGTGTCGCCCGCCGCTTCCGTCCACACCCACACGCCTCTACTCCGACACTGGTGCGACCAGCCGACCTCTCCTCCGACCCGGCGGCCATGCGTGCCGAGACAATAGAAACCTTTTTCCCATTGACGAAGCTTTTCTAGTTCTATCAGCCTGTCCGAAACCGGATTTGGTTAATTCTGGCCCGATCTCGAGATCGTTGCATATTTGGAATATTAAGGTGACTTTATGCATTAAAATCTTTATGTGGTTTGTCCACAAACAAGTCATTCTTACAAAGGACAACTTAATCAAGAGGCGATGGGTAGGTAGTCCATGATGTTGCTTTTCTGATCATGATGAAACAATACAACATTTATTTCTTGAATGCCCATTGGCCAAATTGCTTTGAAAGCGATTCATATTGCCTTCAACATTACTCCTTCAGTTGACATTGCTTCGTTGTTTGGAATGTGGTTAACTCCGAATTGAACATACTACGGCGGCTCGTATTCGGATTGGAATTTGTGCGCTTTTGTGGGCTATATGGAATTGCAGGAATGATATGATATTTAAAAGACAACACAATTTAACTTTCTTGCAGGTCATCTTCAGAGCTACCGCTTGGATCCGTACGTGGTCCTTACTCACTCCTATGGAATCCAGGAGCCTCTGGTTAGTAGGTTCAACAGATGAGAGATGGTCATACAGGCTGTATTCAACCGGTTCGGATGGCGTTCGCATAACAGGATAGGAGTCTAGGGAGCTTATCCTTCTTATTGCCATTTCGGTTGAGATTGTTAGCATGCACTTTGCTTTACTTTTATTTTTCGCTCCACTTGCGAGCTGTAAGACGACTTTATGATACTTTGTGAATTCTTAAAATATGGCTGCATGCATTATTATGATGCAGAGGCCGGGGGTACGCCTCCATTTCCAAAAAAAATTTACTCGCCCTCGAGGCTCAGTAAAAAATCCATCATATTCCGCCAATCTCTCTCTAACCCTTCTAACATGGTATCAGCCTAACCGATCCAAACCGTAGCCGCGGCGCCGTCCGTACCTAGGGTTCGTCCGCCGGTCATGTTGACCAGTTACGCTAGAGAGTCTTTTTCCCCATCCTTGATCTGGGGTTTGATGTCTCTCGCCGGTCGTTTTGATCGGTGTTTACTTTTTTGTTTTCCAATCTAAGATCGGTTTGTGTCGCCCGCCGCCGCCGTCGACACCCACACGCCTCTCCTCCGACCCGGCGGCCATGCGCGCCGAGGCGGCCTATCACGGCCTGTCGTCGGCCGCGCGTCGGACCGCCCGTCGCCCTGCGTGGGCCGTCGCCTCTCTCCAGTCTGACCGTCCGCGACGCTCCCGTTGTTCGCAAAGCTACCGCTACGATTGCGGGGGGATGTTAGAGATATATTTGGTAGTCTAGCATTTGTAATCTGTCTACTACCTTATCTCGAGGAGGCGTCTTGCCCTCCAAGTATTGTACACGATATATATACTCGCCCTCGAGGCTCAATAATACATCCATCATATTCCGCCAACCTCTCTCTATCCCTTCTAACAGGATGTACATAGACATGGTTTAGAGTATAGATTCACTCATTTTGCTTTATATGCAGTTTATATTAGAAACTTTAAAAAGACTTATATTTAGGAATGGAGGGAGTAGTTGATTACGAAATAGAATCACAAATAGTCACAAAAATATTGGTTATTTTGTACACATTGATACCTCCCACATGCTCTAAGAAAACAATAAATGACTGCAACACTCAAAGATTTTGGAGTATTTTAATCAGCTTATTTATTCTGACTACACAAAGAATCTTATCTTTAAGGAAATTTCTGAGGAGGTGCAGAAGTAGATCTGGAAAGAATATGTTTTCTTTGACCAGCCGAGTATCCCAAGGATTTTGGAGTGACGTAGGAGGCTTCAGATACACTACATTCTCTCTTTTCTTTTCCTGTACAGAGGCGCATGAACCCATCCAAGTGACATCCACTCATCTCCATCCCACATCGAAGATTTTTTCCTGCTACTTGGTCTCCAAGAAAAAAGAACACTACTCCAACGGTGAGGGTTCCGTTGCTCCACACGCCCCGGGCCCAACTACCTTGTGACGTGGAGTGTGTAAGGAACGTGTGTGCGTGTGGATTTAAACTAGCACACGTCGGCACGTGTGGTGTGGTGTGGTGTGATGTGGAGGGCTGGCTCATGGACGGAATAAGACGTCACGGTTATTTGATAATCGAAGGCACCAATACTCTGCGTTGATATTTGATAGTCCTTTGAAATCTGTTCCAATGATTAGTGACGACATGATCCTCTCACCGAGCTTAAAAAAAATTCATTGATAGTGTACTAAATATATGATTAATACTCCAACGTTGAACAATTCATCGTCGAAGTCTGCACACTATTACCATAAGCCATGGCAGACGAAGTAGCTTTTGAAAGATAAATGGAATGGATTATGGTAACTATTGTTTGAGTAATTTCACAACCGAAAAGCAACGAGCACAGACCCTGGCCAACCTTGAGCGGGCTTCGTCTTACCACGCACGCACGCACGCACTCAAACAATAATTACCATAAGCCATGGCAGACGAAGTAGCTTTTGAAAGATAAATGGAATAAGCATTTTGATCTATACTTTCGTGTATTGGAGCTCTATTCCTAATTAGCACTTACTCCGAATGATATCCAGAACATCAGCAGTGGTAATGTGAAAGATTTTTTTTCTAGAATAAGAAAGGGTGCATGGACCCAACCACCGCTTTACAGACAGGGCATTCAGCCCAACAAAACTACTACTACTACCTAATAATCCATCTAGTTAATTAGCTCTGCCCTGAACGCTTGCATCTCAGCGAGAAGATATTTTCTGGTGATTACTACGCCAAGTAGAAGAACAAGAATGTGGTTTGCGGCCAGCGGGCCCTAGCAATACTTGTAGAATTGTAGGCGCATTGCCGTGTTTAAGTGAAAGAAGAGAAAATGGGTAACTCGTCGTGCTTGTATGATTAACCAATAACGACGTGGGAAGCCAGCAAATCCTCGCTGTGTTCATGCTCGCCCAAGACGTAAACTTAACTAGTATACAACCGTGCAGAGAAGTGATAGTACAGCCGAATTTTTTTTGTAAGTCTATTTGCATTTTCATTCCTACGAAAGTACTCCTATCTTGCAACTTCATGATTACTATTGCAATTTATTTGTGTTGAGAACGTTCCTACGTGGCATTGATATGATAATGTGTATCTCCTTGGCTCCCCTAAGGCGATATGGCAGACGTGGACTTCAGTGAAAGACTGGTGGAGCAGCAACCTTCAGATTCGCCTTGGCTCCCTAAGGCATTGATATGATAATGTGTATCTCCTTGGCTCCCCTATGACGATATGGCGGGCGAGGACTTGATGAAAGACTGGTCGAGCGGCAACCATCAGGTCGCCTTGGCTCCCCTAAGGCATTGATATGATAATGTGTATCTCCTTGGCTCCCCTATGACGATATGGCAGGCGAGGACTTGATGAAAGACTGGTGGAGCAGCAACCTTGATTCGCCTTGGCTCCCCTACGGCGCTAGCCTCCTTAATGATGCTTATCTCATGGGAGATATGGACAGAGCGTAACGCTAGGGTCTTTCGAAGCACAGCCATCCCTTCCAAGATCCTAATCTGTAAGATCAAAGAGGAGGTGTCTCTTTGAGCACTGGCGGGTAAAGCATACGAAAGTCTTTATGTAATGCCGCCGAGTAGACATTTTATTTTGCCGCCATGCGGCCTTGTTGAATAACTCCTTCCTTAATCAATCAATGAAATGGCAAATCTTTTGCCTTGTTTCAAAAATAATGTGTATCTCACATATTCACATGGCATGCTTCATGTCTTCGTTAAGCATGAAAGGGTCGTTAGGGAGTCTTTTCTTCGTATTCGTAAGCATGCAGGACATGATGATCTATCGATCTTGTCTTGTCCTCGCGCTAACAGACGACGGTCGACATGATGTTCCGCAGGAAGGTCTCCATCTGCACAGTGTGTTAGTTAATCATGCTCAGGTTTGGACAAAGGAGTGTACATTGCGTGGGTCATTGCTTGGCTCACGAGTGATCGGAATCATGCCAGCATTATATATTTGCCAACGGTGTCTTCAATCGGATATATGCAGGCATACGTAGGACCCCCGCAGAAAGGACAACAGATGATCGATCATATACATGGTCACACATTGATTCCCTATCCGGCCGATTTGTACCCTGGAATGGACAAAAAGGTTTGGCCATTTGATATCGACGGCACATCCCCTACAATCCAGATACTGATTATTGGAGCCAGCGGAAATCCAATTAATCATGACGGGATCAACTCTTAATCTTGTCATCATGGGGTAGTACAGTACTTTTTTGTCAGTTTGCGCCCCGCTGCCACGACCATGAGGCTGGCCCGGCCACGTCCGGCGCCGTCAACAAGGTGGACTCCGGCGAGAAAGAATAGGACATGGGATGCCGTAGCTCGCCGGAATATGAAAAGACCAAACGTCAGACATGACAAGCACTACGGGCGGCGCCATTTAGACTAGGTCAAAAAAGTCGTCTGCTTTTGCTTAGTTGAAATATTTCAAAATATAATGAGTTAATGAGCTTGGTCCGGTTTAAATAAAATCATCCGGTTTGTTCAGATTTTCTTTTAAATGTATGCGGGCATCATTGGTTGGCCGGCTTTCATATCACTATCCATGGGTTCACGGACACTGTATTTGTTTTATGGGTTTGTGTTGAAGATGCCTTTAACCGGTTCTGAGGATCGGCTAGAGATGCTATTATACGGGAGGCTTGAAAAATCCTGATCACGTTTTGCTATAGTTTTAGAACAATTTCTTCCTATATTTTTGGAACCATTATATGAACACATAGGCAACTCGAACCGGCTATAATTTCTGAATACACACTAGAGCCATCCACGGGCCAGGATTGTCATCCAAGGCACAACGTGCCGGGTCAGGATCTGATGCTTCATGCACCGGCCGCTCTCTTGTCAATCTTTACCTGCGTATCTAGCATGCATACACAGTTGTATCCTTGACCAGCTGACTGAGTGACTGACTGGCACACAAATCTTGATCAGTTGTATCCTTGAAAAAAACATAATCTTGATCCGTTTTTTTAGAAAAGGAGGCTGCATCTGGGAGATGCATGCGGCCATTTTATTGATTATTTGCAAGGACCTATAAAGTAGTACAACAATATGTCTGAATCTGCCATCTTGACAACATATGCCGCTACTCCTATCCAAAACATGAAGGGGTGCAAGCTGAACCATATACACAGACCTCTCATCTAAGCCTAACATCTAAAATTTGGAAGCCCGACCGAGCCACATACGGGTCCGGGGCACAATCCGATCGGCGCACTCACATGTGTCGTCGCCACCATCTTCCACTGGTCCATCTTCGTGAGCAGATTGAGGTACCAACCTTGGCAGGTTCCTTCGCCATCGATGCCACCATGACGTAAGCGGCGACCACCACCTAAGCTAGTCCATCTCCAAGCGAAGGAGCGCTACCGCAAGATGAAGACCAGCGGTAGAATAGATGAAACGTTGCACACATTGCCGCCGCCAAACACCTCACACGCACCAAAGCGCCCACCGTGCTTCCGGAACCCAGTCGACACCTTCAAGAAGGAGCGCGACGAGTGTCTGACGCCGTCGCCCACAAGGGGAACTAGAGCTTTCGCACAAAAAGAAACCTGATGAAAGATGGGAGAGGACCTCGACAAGGCCTCCAAGAAGGGAACCGACGCCCAGCAAAGGCGCCGCCATTGTTGTGGCCTCCGCCGACGGCCAAGGGTTTCCCTCGGTCCCGCCCCCATCCCATCGACTCAGCCAAAGACACAGCTAGAGGCGCCGCATAGCCGGAGAAGGCGTTCGACTTCATCGAAGCAGGCACGCCGGGTGACGAGGCACCCTGACCCACTGTAGTAGACGTCCACCGAGACCTCGCCGCCCGCGCGGCCAAAGTCGCGAACCACTAGCACCCACGGCCGTCGCCCGCAGAGGCAACGCCGTCCACACCACCCGAGGCCGCTGCCCCGGCATCCACCCACCGCACACATTTCTTCAAAACATGGAGAAAGACCCACACCGCCACCACCAGGGAGCACCACACCGCGGCCCAAGCAGGCAGGGGCGCGAGGCCTCGCCCGGCCAGATCCGGGCAGATCCGGTGAACCCGGCCCACCGCCAGATCGGAGGAGCGCCCGATCGAGGCCAAGCCGGCTGATCGATGGGCGGAGCCGTCCGGAAGGCCCCGCACCGTGTCGGGAGGCGACTAGACAACGCCGGCGACCGTCGGCCGCCGCAGAGGGCCGGCAGGAAGCGGGCGGCGGCATCTGATGCGGGTATCCAGAGGCCGAGGCGGGCGTGCGGGGAAGCCCCGCCGCCGCCTACAGCTGCGCGGGCAAGCCCGACGACAGCTGCCGGCGGCGACGGGGAAGGAGGAGGGGCGGTGGGGAACCGGCGGGTGACTAGTGTTTCGCTCTCGAGTCGCCCGAGAGCGGACGACGCGGGGGAGCGGGGCCCGAGAACGGACCCATCTTGATCAGTTGTATTCTTGACTTCAGACACTGATGCCATGCTAGTTGCAACAAACACATATATCTCCCTAATAAGTTTACATCATTTCTGAAAATTAGTGCGCGCGGATATTCGATTTAGGTGCTCGAACTAAGATCCAGGATACAGAACATTCTTGCAAATGGGACAGCAGCGTTGTCTATTTCCGGAAGCTTTGAGGCCGGTCAAGGGGGCTCGACAAATGATGGCCTGTTGAGTGCCTTCGCTGAACACCTCTCTGTAGTCAGGCAGCCATCACCGGGTCACTCATGACACATCTGAATCTCAAACTTCTCGAAAACGATTCATCACAAACGCACATACATAAATTTGGCTCATAACGGTTGCTTCAACTAGGCTAATGAACCTACGCGTGTGTTAATCCAACACATATGGTCTATAAAAAACCGCACACCCATGCTACGTATACACCAAAAATAAAATTATAACCAAAGCCTTGCTTCTGAAACTCTCGAAAACATTCGCTTGGCTGCTGGCAACGTTATCTGCAACGCCCGGCGCCACTTGTTCACCGGCGCGAGAGCCAAGCGGAGGAGGAGAACGAGCAGCGCACTCAACTCAACTCCACACGTGGCACGCCGGCTGCATCGTCGGATGAGCCATCAGCAGATTCCCGCACCTGGCCTGTTCGTTAGGATAGGATGATGACTGGTAGTACTATTTACAACGTCCATCCATCGGTTGATGTGGCCGCCTCACTCGGAAAGAAACACATAATGGATTCATCAGCTTTTCAACTGACATGCTCACATTCACATACGGTTGGTTAGCTGTAGAAGTGTCACGAGCAGAGACGGCAGTGCGAGTGATGTCCAGTAGTGACAAGGCCAGCAGCCAAGGCGTTCCTCATCTCTTGAACTCTGCAGGTCCGTTCGTTGAACAGACAATCGACACACATGGGTTTCTGAGGCTGCCGTTTCTTGGCTCTGTAAAATATCAATACTTCTACTCTTGATCTTTTTATTTTCCGCTTTGTCTTTAAAGGTATGTGTAGCATTTTTGGTATTTGGACGCCGATCGATTGCTTTCACGAGCTTTTTGCATGCGCAGCCTGCGTTTGACATAGCGACATGGGAACAGAAACTGGCCGTCATTGGTTGCCAACTTCTTATGTGCGTACTTCTGATCAACCATAGACAAAAGTGTCACTTGACTAGGCTTTTGTGCTCCAAATATGAACTGTCGACAGTGACGAAACAACTCTCCAACCATGTGTACCAAACCTAATAAACATGAATTAAACGTGTGACATACCCTACTTGGGCATGCATTTGGTACTAGAGATGGATCAATTTGGGTTGCACTACAGCGCATACTAAAGGCTTTGTCCCCTCGATCTTCTTCCCCAATGTAGGAACTTAATTAATATGTGATGCTATGGTTGGGTGGTCCTGTCCAGATTAGCATGTTGATCTTGATAGGGATTGCTCGTCATAACAAGATTGGTAATAGGACATGTGAAGGAACGCCTTGGGCAGTTGCTTGTTCCATGAAAGCCAAGCAACGGTTTGGTGACTGATTCTGCTCCGTATATCAAGCTCCAAATATCTACCAGATGCTCTGCTTTGTAGTTTTCCTTATCTTGCACCTTTTGGCTGCATTGATTGCGAAAAAAGGTTGGAGCGCAGCACATGAATTCAGGACTACTGCACTACATTATGCGCATAGTACTGCTACCCGAGATTCCGTTAGATAGTGGCAGCCCTATATACTTGGATTTAAAATATCATGTGTACTCCCTCCGTTTTTAAATATAAGTCTTTTTAGATATTCCAGTAAGGAACTACACACGGATGTCTTAAACATATATTTGAGATACATGTATTTGGTAGTCTCGAATTTGTAACCTGTCTACTTCCTTATCTCCAGGAGAGACATTTTGCCCTCATGTCTTGTACTCAATATATACTACGCCCTCGAGAAAGAGGTTGTAGATGCAATCTCACAAATGAAATCGAATAAAGCACCGGGACCAGATGGGTTTCCAGCTGAATTCTATAAAAAAATTTGGCATATTATTAAGGATGATCTTATGCCTATGTTTCATGATTTCTTTAGCGGTCATTTAGAGCTGTTTCATCTTAACTTTGGCATGATTACACTATTGCCAGAGAAAGAAGAGGCAGTTTGAATTGAACAATTCAGGTCAATCTATCTTCTCAATGTGAGTTTCAAGATCTTCACAAAAGTGGGTACTAATAGACTGACACAGATCGCGCATTCAGTGGTACAACCGAGCCAAACATCGTTTATGCCAGGACGACATATACTTGAGGGGGTGGTCGTTTTGCATGAAACGCTACATGAAATTCATTCGAAGAAGCTAGATGGGGTTATCTTCAAAGTGGATTTTGAGAAGGCATATCATAAAGTTAAGTGGCATTTCCTACAACAGGAAATGCGCATGAAAGGATTTAGTGAGGTTTGGCGGAACCAAGTGGGTTCTCAAGTCCAGGGTAGTGTCGGAATCAAGGTTAATGATGATATCGGTCATTATTTTCAGACACACAAGGGTTTGAGACAAGGAGATTCCATGTCTCCTCTCCTGTTTAATATAGTGGCCGATGATGTCTACTACACAACCTTCTTCTTATAGACGTTGTTGGGCCTGCAAGTGCACAGGTTTGTAGGACAGTAGCAAATTTCCCTCAAGTGGATAACCTAAGGTTTATCAATCCGTAGGAGGCGTAGGATGAAGATGGTCCCTCTCAAGCAACCCTGCAACCAAATAACAAAAAGTCTCTTGTGTCCCCAACACACCCAATACAATGATAAATTGTATAGGTGCACTAGTTCGGCGAAGAGATGGTGATACAAGTGCAATATGGATGGTAGATACACTACTAGAAAAAGGGCTATAGATGGGATTGACACTAATGGCGCACCAGACAAGCGGTGCGCCATTAGTATACTAATGGCGCACCACCTTACGATCGCCATTAGAGTTGAAACTACTAATGGCGCACCTGGCCCAATGTGCGCCATTAGTATCAATTTTTGAACTAGTGCGCTGTCCAAACATACTAATGGCGCATCCAGGACTCGATCGCCATTACTAGTTGTAACTAGTAATGGCGCACTATCGAAAAGTGCGCCATTAGTATGTGCTGCATCGACCGGCCCTGATTCGAGAGAATCCAATCCAACCAAAGCAACACAACGCTTCCTCCTCCTCTCCCCTCGAATCGATCCCCTCCAAACCCGCCGCCGCCGCCGTGGACGTCCTATCCCCATCCCCACCGGCGTTCTCGTCTCCTCTAGCCTCACCGTCGACCTCCCGCCCCGCCTGCATCCCGTCAGCCGGGCGCCCCCACCCTCTCCTCTCTGTCTCTTCCTAGGAGGAGGCGAGGCCTCAGATCCACAGGCGCGGCAACCACCGCCACCCGTCCTACTCCTTCCACCCCACTTGGCCGCCCTCCGCCTCCACAGCTCTCCGTCCCTCCCTCCCTCCTCGCGCCGCAGCCATGTCGACCGAGCTCAGACCTCTCTCCTCCAAGACCAAAAGGCAGGCAGCGGGCAGGCGACTTCAGCGCCCCCTAGCAGGAGAGGAGGGAGGAGGCGGAGATCTTCTTCTGCAGGCTGACGGGAAGAACAAGCAGGCGTGGAAGGAGTGCAAGATCCATGACACGGCGGTGCCGGTCAAGAGCGGCGTGCTCGATCTCGGCGACTTCAACTCATCCGTCCTCGGCCAGGCGTCCACAAGATCCTCGGCGGCCAGGGCGATGGCGTCTCCTTCCATCTCGTCGGCGCCACCGCACTCCAACCCCGTGGCGATCGCCTCCTCTCCCTTCCTCTCACCCCATACTGCATCTCCTGAACTCACCACGCCGTCTCCTTCCCTACACCTGGTTGTGGGCCTTTGACCAAGCGGGCGCTCGGCGTCGTCGCTTCGACATCCAAGATCAAGCGATCGAGGGCCCGGCAGACCTGCTCATCATCATGGTGCTTCACAACAAGGTATGAAAATTATGTTACGAACTCAATAATGGTATCTAGTACTTGCAGTGGGTTCGGAGAAATGTTACTGAAAAAAGTTCGAGAGAAATGTTTACGTCAAGACTTGCTAAATTTCACCATGGTTGGTACCGATCGAGTAAGGCATAGAGGAACCAATGGATGTTAGATAGATGCTTGATGTTGAAATTAACTCATGTTATAAAGGTTGATAGTAGTACTATAGTAGTAGGTTCAGAGAAATCTCTCGGTCTGCGATCCTTTGAATTTCACAATGAGTGCTCTTGGTCGATTAAGACATAAATAAATGATTCAATGGGTATTACATAGATGCCTGAGGTTGAAATTGTGGGTGAAACTAGTAGTTGTAGACTATATATAACCTGAATTGTGCAAATTGAAATGCAGGTGGTGGAGGTTCTTAATCCTTTAGCAAGGGACTTCAAGTCGGCCAGGAACCTAAGGAAAGACCTCGATGGGCTACAGGAGGAGCTGGCAAAGGCCCACAACCAGGTATGTTTGTTGTCAGAAGAATCCTTTTAATTTAGGATCTATTCTCCTACTCTCTGAATATTGTTTCCATAAGCTCCATTTTATCTTTAGTTACCTCAACTTGTACAATGTTAAGTTAGTTATCAAAACGGTGAATTACTGTATTTTGTACAATGTTGGTTAACACTTAACTTGACTATTCTTCATTTTGAAACATTAGCCGACAACCTCTCCGACATGCTGCTCATGACCACCTCCCCAACCAGATGTTGTTGGTAAGTTCTCTCTTCTCCCCCTCCATCTATTTGCTATGCACACATGTATGCAAGATGGAAATTCATCTATTTAACTCGATTTTGCTGAAAAATGTTTCTTTTTATCCTGTTGGATGTGTAGGCGATAGAGGAAGTATGGATGGTAATTTTGTTTCACTCAATAAAATCCTTGTGTGTGCTAATTATGCATTGGCAGTAGGCACTAGACTTAGCCATTTGTCGAGATGAGGACCCTCACGACACAGCGAGCCGCCGGACGATGGCGCAATGCATGAGGTACAGAACTTAAACTCCTTCATTGTCACATCAATCACAACGTTTATGTCACTAAATAGTTAATTTCTTAGGAATAGAGCATGTCTCCTTGGGCTAAACTGTAACAAAGTTCAGAATATTAAAGTTTAGATTATTAACCTTAACTTTCATTTATCAAAGATCTGCACACTTTGTTTTGGATCCACACACCTAGCCAGATTCCTTTTGATGCATAACCTATTACTCTTTTCGGTGAATTATGTTAGTAGTAAACTTGGTTAGCTAGTTGCATGTGTGTTGTTAGCAGGATTAGCGTGGCCGTAGCTTAGGTCAACTGGTCAAGCATGTACCTTATGTTTTGTCTCGGGTAAAAGCTTAGGACTGTGTTTCTTGAATAATTAAGTTCTTGACGGGGAACTAGGCATCTGAATGGCATAGACTCTTGGCTTCATGAAATGACCCATGTCTATGATTCAAGGTATCTTAGATCTTCGATGTCGGATGCAAATAATTGCTCAATTTCACTTCTCTGCAATGTTCATTCTCACATATTTCTATCATTCTTTGCAGGGATAAAGTAAGGAAAAAGAAGAAAAGATTACTAGAAGATTAGTTTTAGAATTTTCTTTTATTTCCTGTAATTTTTCTTTTATTGGATACTTGTAAAGATATTGTAATATTCTTACTATAATAAAAATTATGATTCTATTTCATTTTTGTTTTTAAATTATTTTTCCTTATAGGTTGTTTTCTGTAAATTTGGATTTTTTTTGTTTTCCAAATACATTACTAGTGGCGCATTTCAGCCCTTATTAGTGGCGCACCTTCCTTTATTACTAGTGGCGCACCTATAAGGCTATTAGTGGCGCACCTAGAGGAATACTAGTGGAGCACCTAACGGTTAGTAGTGGCGCATCGAGGTGCGCCATTAGTATCTGGTATACTAATGGCGCACCTGTGGTGCGCCATTAGTAAAAAATACTAGTGGCGTGGTACTAATGGCGCACCAGTAGTGCGCCATTAGTAGGCAAAACTGGTGCGCCATTAGTAGGCCTTTTCCTAGTAGTGATATAGGTTTTTGTAATCTGAAAAT
This sequence comes from Aegilops bicornis, assembly GCA_021605145.1. Lineage (NCBI taxonomy): Eukaryota > Viridiplantae > Streptophyta > Magnoliopsida > Poales > Poaceae > Aegilops > Aegilops bicornis. Next base: position 87,409,470 of record CM038670.1, read on the forward strand.
ATAAAAATAGCAAGGTAACTAATTCTAAAGGTGAGCGTAAACGGTATTGCAATGATAGGAGACAAGGCCTAGGGTTCATACTTTCACTAGTGCAAGTTCTCTCAACAATTATAACATAGATAGATCATATAACAATCCCTCAACATGCAACAAAGAGTCACTCCAAAGCCACTAATAGCGGAGAACAAACGTAGAGATTATGGTAGGGTACGAAACCACCTCAAAGCTATTCTTTCGGATCAATTTATAAAAGAGTTCGTACTAGAATAACACCTTAAGACACAAATCAACCAAAACCCTAATGTCACCTAGATACTCCATTGTCACCTCAAGTATCCGTGGGCATGATTATACGATATGCATCACACAATCTCAGATTCATCCAACCAACATAAAAGTACTTCAAAGAGTGCCCCAAAGTTTCTACCGAGAGTCAAGAACGTGTGCCAACCCCTATGCATAGGTTCCCAATGTCACGAAACCCGCAAGTTGATCACCAAAACATACATCAAGTGGCACATGATATCCCATTGTCACCACAGATAATCACGGCAAGACATACATCAAGTGTTCTCATAAAAGACTCAATCCGATAAGATGACTTCAAAGGGGAAACTCAATTCATCACAAGAAAGTAGAGGGGGAGAAACATCATAAGATCCAAATATAATAGCAAAGCACGCGAAAAATCAAGAACGTGCCATCGAGGAAACACTAGAGAGAACATGAGAGAGAGAGAGAGAGAGAGAGAGAGAGATCAAACACATAGCTACTGGTACATACCCTCAGCCCCGAGGGTGAACTACTCCCTCCTCGTCATGGAGAGCGCCGGGATGATGAAGATGGCCTCCGGTGATGGGATCCCCCTCCGGCAGGGTGCCAGAACAGGGTCCTGATTGGTTTTTGGTGGCTACAGAGGCTTGCGGCGGCGGAACTCCCGATCTATCTTCTGTTCTGGAAGTTTTTGGGTACGTAGGTATATATGGGTGAAAGGAGTACGTCGGTGGAGGTACGGGGGCCCCACGAGGCAGGGGGTGCGCCCAGGGGGGTGGGCGCGCCCCCCACCCTCGTGAGCACCTACGATATCTTCTGACGTGGAGTCCAAGTCCATCAGGTGGGTTTCCTTCCAAAAATAACTTCTCCAGTTGATTTCATTCCGTTTTGACTCAATTCGATATTCCTTTTCCTCGAAACACCGAAATAGGCATAAGACAAAGAATGGGCTGGGCCTCCGGTTAATAGGTTAGTCCCAAAAATAATATAAAAGTGGATAATATAGCCCAATATTGCCTAAAACAGTAGATAAAGTAGCATGGAGCAATCAAAAATTATAGATACGTTGGAGACGTATCAGGCATCCCCAAGCTTAATTCCCGCTCGTCCTCGAGTAGGTAAATGATAAAAAGAGAATTTTTGATGCGGAGTGATACTTTGGCATAATTTCAATATAAATCTTCTTCCTTGTGATACTAGTAAGCGTGCACGTGCAACGCACGTCTCTCAAATATAACACATGTCCTTTGAAATCTTTTTTTATCAAGTTGATTTTTATTTAGTTTTTCCACCTAAATAGGGTATCATGGGCCTAACGGTGTAAGCCTGCGAGTGCAATGCACGATTCAAACACATGACAATTTTAAAAATAGATAAAGCATGAAAATATAAAATGAAATATAATATTATTAGTTTCCAAATTACAATTCAATCCCATTTTGAAGCAACAATTTAAAAATAAAATATTAAGCAACACTACACACTCTTTATTATTCTCCTATAAAGTTCCACCTCTTTATGCGCAGGCATAGATATTGTTTGTTGCTTCACTGATAGCGAACTTCAAAATATGTGCCAAAATTGCTTCTGCGGATCTATGGTAGTAATATATATTTTCTATGCCTTCATCCTCACCAGACATATATTATTCAATAGAAAAAAAATCCAAAAATCTTAATATTTTTAAATTAAAATATAAATTCCAATGGGTTGTTTTTTGCTGAAAAGACCTCAGGATTATATTGAAGTTTCAGAAGTAGTACAAAGCACCCCGAAAGTACAAAAAATTACAACAGGTCCTCAGACCACATGACAAAGACTACGCACACCAGAGCGGGTTGAGGGCGCGCCGCCGTTGCTGCTGTTGCTCCCGGAGCCAGCACCACCCTTGTGTATACAGTCAATATGAAGGACGGGAAATCTCCAACCTCAGCCGTGGAGGACCAGCACACCGGAGATACAGCCATCACCGAAGAAACATCATGCAAATCCAAAGATCCACCCCTACAAGCACGGGACCCAACCTCTGCGCTGCCGATGAGGAAGTCGCCGGAGCCAGGACGTAGAGGGAGGGGATAGCGATACTCACATAGCCCGGTCGTCGCCACCGCCTCGCCGACCCGCATGAGTAGCGAAGAACTTGCGGGATCAAAAGATCTGCGAGGAGCAAAATCTCGCCTCACACCGGCGCTACCAGGAGAAGGGAGCCAAACCACCGGCGGATCCAATGGCAATGGGTTCTTTATATTAATCACAACCTTCCCTGCAAAAAATATATATTATTCACAAAATAAAGCACGCCCTGACGGCCTGACTTGATAAAAAATGACACTCGTCGGACACACGGCACCGAAGCAGCGTCCCGAACACACACACACACACACACACCCACACCATGGCCACACACTCCACTCCACTGCCACACTCTCATATTTTCTCTCCCTCTGTTTCTCCCTCTCTCTCTCTCGCACGGACACCGACAAGCAGCGCCTCCGCCCTCCCCACTGCCTCCCGCCGCCGGCACAGGGACCCTCCCCCTCCTTGCTGCACGCTGCTTCGATAGGGAACGCCACTCCCCTGCCTCCCCAGTCCCCACCGCTGCTGAGACAGCCGCCCTTCCAATTCCATTGCCTCTCCACCTCCGTCGGTGGAGGCGCAGACTTCGTCTCCATCAGATCCTCGATCGCGGATTGGACGCGAGCACTGGAGGGCTCTGCAGCGCCTACCTCCTCCTCCCGCGGGACAAGACGCAGAATCGGAGCAAGCGCCAAGGAGCGCCGGCGAGGATGCCTTGCTCCCATGGGTTGGGCGTGTCGCGAGCCTCACCGTGTGGCCAAGTACGACAGGCTCCAGAGTGGATGGTCGACGCCCTCCCCACCTCGCCCGTTACTGGTATTTCATCATCCGCCCTCTGCTCTGTTCGGCTCTATCCAATGGCGCTGCCTGCGCCTTGACGCCGCCGCCGTAGCCACAGCCCCACGCCTCGCGCCACGGCCGGCACACGCCCATGCCTTGGCCGCTTTAGCTATTGTGCATAAGTCTGATCTAATAATCAAAAATGTTTTTCTGTAATAATCGTTCATGCAATTTTATAGGCTGTGAAAACTGCTCTTTTACACTGGTACAATTGCAGTCTTAAGCTGTTACTTATTTGTAGTTTATTCACAATGAGTACATAATATCTCTATATAATGACATACCAATAAGGCATATTTGGTTAGTCTTGCTTGGTCTGAACATTCTTACATGTAATTCTGGATGCTATAGCAAATCCGTGTTCTCATTTCTGACAAGATGCATTGTTGAATATCTGAAAAACAGGTTTCGTGGCATGAAAAAGAAGGAACCTGTACAAATGATTATTTCCAAGCACAATGCATTTCATGGGGCTGCAGTACTGGAAAGTTACATATACAAATGATTATTTCCAAGCATTACATGGCCATGCAATTGAGTTATTTCCAAGCTTTGCAAATTAAATTTGAAAGGAGGTTAAGAATTGTTCTTATTTATCGTTTGAAAACAGATGATGGAATGACACAACCATTTACATGAGACTGGACAGGTTCAAATGCTCGAGCATGTATTGTTTTATTCTAAAGATTGGTTTGTGCAAGTTTCTGTAAGTTTTTTTTTGTTTGGCAACATCAATTAGAAGGGAAGATATTGAAGTATTCAAGGTTTATATGTCTCGCCTCATTTTTATTTAGAGTTTTTTTAATATTGAATAATGCACTTAAGAGTTATTTGTAAAGACTAATATTAGCTTGAAAAATGTCCATGCTATGGCTGCACTGGTTTAACACAAGACGCTGCTATGAATTAATTTGAATTGTATATCCGGTTGCTAGCAGTCTGTAGTTGCGAAGTAGAAAACTTTCCAGATTGTTGAGGCAATCAACATGCATTTTCTTAGCTTCTGTAACTCAAATGATGCTATGTAAACAATATACCTTTTTATCTAGCTATTGTCAAAATGCACGCAGGTTTAGCTCTGACAGAAACAACTATGGGACAGGTACACCATGAAGTTGGGTTCTAGTGTTTTACCTACAGTGCAGGTACATCTTCCTAGCTTAGTCTAATTATAATTGTCAAATGTTCCCTTGATTGCTACTTTTTTTTCTGCCAAATCTTCTTGTAAGGGAGGAAGCTTGGATTCACTGGATGATGTATACACACTAAGTGCACCTCGCTTTCATATTAGCAAGCAACCCCATTCTGAGGTACGTTCACTTCGCTTGCAGCCTTTTTAAGAGTTTAATTTTTCCAGTTAGTCCCCTCTGATGGTGATGCTTGATAAGTGATGTTTATCAATGTGCAATCTCAGAAAAGAGCTTGATAATTGTAGCTCTATATAAGCAACTGGACAGCCATTTAGACTTAAAAACATCACCTTACGCAGCTGGTGTATATCGTAGTTGGGTAACAGCAGATTGCGCAGTGGGCTTCTCCGCAGTGTGAAAATCTGCCAGAAAGAATTGCTTATAGATATGATTAATACTTGTGACAGCGCTGCCTACACACATGTGAATTATATTCTCATGTGATTGCTAAGTCAATCTAATTGAACAAACAAAACCATAGAGGTACTCGGATATAGTGATCGATGCAGTTGAGGTGCCCGTACATGCACACATACTCTTGATTGTAGAAAGCCCGATGAATTACTACATGAATGGCCAAAATGACAGCATGGCCATATGTAATGTTGCTAACCATACAATGTAAGTTCCAGAATTCGATCACAAGAAAACTTCGGCAAACCAATATTTAGTTATTTAAACAATAGTTCACCTTATTAAGTACAGAAGTGGCACTTGGATTAAGCATTTGAAAACATGCATGCATGGTATTGGTACCCAATACCAAATGGCAGGCCAACATATATGAACAAATTTTGCTTAATTGTATTGCACATATTAAGAGAAGCATGTACTGAATTTTATTTGCGCAAAGTGATTTGTGATGGATTGTCATAGATATTTTGTATAGTCCTTTCATTTAAATGGCCTAAAACTAACATAAAAATGCGGTAATCCATTGGCACAAATGGAGTGCATACAATAGTCTCAAGTATGCAATACAATACAAATTGGCAGGCCAACATCTAGAGAAGCCTGTACTGAACTTAGCTTGTAGAAATTCAGAGAAGCATGTACTGGATTTAGCAAGTAGTAATTCAGAGAAGCATGAGTGGAGGAACCGAGTCTACCTTTTCCTATTATCAATTGGGATGTCACCATTTTCTTTTAGGGGAAAAGACGTGCTCAGGGTCGTGTTGATCCAGAACTTGTTGACTATCTGACTTCCATGCTACAAAAGATAGACATCTCCAAAATTATGTTGCTAATTCTTTCGGTTACCCAAGATGTCAGTCCTGAATTATGTGCTTACTTATATATAACAGAACAGTGTCATGCATTCAGTTTCATGCAAAGCACATAAACTCTATATTATAGGCCATTGTATTTACTTTTTCTCGGTATATTAAGCTATAGGAGCAGAATTGTAGTCATGTTTTTTTTGTTACTCTGAATTTTGTCCCAAATCTGCTATGAGGAATCTGCCCATGAACTTTGACTGATGTCTATCATTTTAGCCATTATTACTTTTGTTGCCGCAGTTGCAGGTTCTTCTGATTATGGTACTCTTAATAATTGAAATATGTGGGTTGAGTTGGCGCTTCCCGTGCGCTAGCTTTCCAAAGCCAGCCGGTGGCTTGATGTTAAGGTAAAGCAAATCTGATCAAAGCTCGTACCTGATCAAAGTTCGCTGGCTTGGTGGTGAGGGCCTCAACATGGCGACGGCGGCAGACCGCGCTCGCATCCATGGGTCAGCAGAGGACAGCGGCAGGCGGCCATGGCGCCCCGTGCTCACGTCCGTGGGGCAGCAGAGGTGGAGCGGACGGTGGTGCCGGAGACCATCGCTCGCATCCATGAGGCGGAAAGAGGAGAGCAGCAAGCAGCGGACGGTGGCCTGTGCTTGCATCCTTGAGGCAGTAGAGGAGGAGTGGACAGCGGCGAGCGGCGACCGAGTCCTGTGTTCGCATCCGTGCATTAGCAGAAGAGGAGCGGACAATGGCGACGTCGATCAGCGCTCATGCCCATGGGGCAGCAGCCAACAGGGGAGAAGCGGCGGCGATCTGCGCTTGCGTCCGTGGGGCAAGAGGAGGAGAGACGTGTTGTGAGAGCATCTCCAACAGCCGCGCTATGCGCCGCGCGCTAAAAACCTGTTTTCCGCCCGCGCTTCGGTTGGTTTAGCGGCGCGAAAGCACTCGGCTCCAAGAGCCGCTATAATGCAGCCCAAAGCTCCGCCAAGAATACAATACAGCGCGACTCACGGGCGCACGCGACTTAGCTACAAAATGAATTTGAAACAATATCAAAATGCAATGAACATGTGAAATTTGTCACAAACATCTTCCAACCAAGTTCGTCCCCACAAGTTCATCCAACCAAGTTCAAAATGCAAATTGTTGGACCCAACACCCATAGTTGACATGTATGCATCATCATTGAGACTACAAAATTTTTTGAACAATGCAAATAAGCTATCTATATGTGATGATGCATTGAAAAAACAAGAAAAAAATAAAAGTTGGAATTTTTTTCACCTTGGGGGCATTTCGTCGAACACATGGTGCGCGTCGGCGGCCGGCTCAACGAGTGAGCTCGCCGACGCTTCGGTAGCCGCCGCGGCCGTCGAACGCCCTGCAAGCTTCTTTCCCCTCGCCGTGCCGCCGGAGCCGTCCGCCGCCTTGTTTTTCTTCGCCGATGTTTTGCCCTTCTTCGGCCGCGCCGCATTGGGGAGCTTCGACGGTGCGGCGGCGGCACGGGACGGCGCCGGCGCGACGCCACCCGTCGCCGTGGTCATCCGCGGTGGCAAGAAGAGGCTGCGCGAGGCCAGCGCTCGGCGGAGCTCCGGCGGTGGCGACGCCAACGCTACCCGCGTTAGGGTTTCCGGCGGCGGCGGGGGGTCGCGGCTGTACATGGGAGAGCGGGTGCCGGTGTGCGCATCCATGGTGGCAGGCGCGGCGCGCTGCTGGGCGTTGGAGGAGGAAAGGAGAGAGTCTGGCGCGAAGCGGTCGAAAGTGTGCAGTAGCAGCGCCGAAATACACCGCAGCTGGATGGCGTTTACGACAAGACGCCTAACTTCGGTACAGCGCTGCCGTTTTTATGCGCCATTGGAGCGACTCCAGCGTTGCGCTTAAAACCGACGATTCTTGGGCGCGGCGCTAGTTTAGCGCGGCTGTTGGAGATGCTCTGAGGGCAGAGAGAAGATTACGGGATAGAAATCCCATATCCCCACTAATTGAGGACGGAGGGGGCATGTCTGTTGGCAGAACATTTAATCTGGACCGTTTATTTGTGCTGTAGACCCTTGATGTAATATGGACTGTTAGATATGATTTAGTTGGATTAATCGAACGTCCCTAGTAATCCTGTGTACACTTTGGGTGTATCTGTAGGGGAACACATGTTTGCTCTTTTAATAGTAGTAGAGATGAATATTCAGATTCGAAAGATTCAAGACAAAAGTTCGTATTGACATAAAAATAATAATACTTCAAGCATACTAACAAAGTAATCATGTCTTCTCAAAATAACATGGCAAAAGAAAGTTCATCCCTACAAAAAATCATATAGTTAGGCTATGCTTCATTTTCGTCACACAAAGATATTCCCAACTTCTATACCCCCGATGACAAGACAAGCAATTGTTTCATACTTAAATAATCTCAAACTTTTTCAGCCTTCACGCAATACATGAGCGTGAGCCATGGATATAGCACTATGGGTGGAATAGAATATGATGATGGGGATTGTGTGGAGAAGACAAAAAAGGAGAAAATCTCACATTGACGAGGATAATCAACGGGCTATGGAGATGCCCATCAATTGATGTCAACATGAGGAGTAGGGATTGCCATGCAACGGATGCACTAGAGCTATAAATGAATGCTCAATGAAAGAAAACTAGTGGGTGTGCATCCAACTTGCTTGCTCATGAAGACCTAGGGCATTTGAGGAAGCCCATCGGTGGAATATACAAGCCAAGTTCTATAACGAAAAATTCCCACTAGTATAAAAAGACAACTTATGGGACTCACTATATGAAAAACATGGTGCTACTTTGAAGCACAATATATGAGACTCACTACATGAAGAATAAGGTGCTACTTTGAAGCACAAGTGTGGAAAAAGAGATAGTCGCATTGCCCTTTTATTTATTTTCTTTTTGGGCCTTTTTGGCCTTTCTCTTTTTTTTGGGCAATGCTCTAATAATGATGATCATCGCACTTCTATTGATTACAACATAAGGATTACAACTCGAAACTAGAACAAGATATGACTCTATATAAATGCCTCCGGTGGTGTACCGGGATGGTGCAATGAATCAAGAGTGACATGTATGAAAATTATGCATGGTGGCTTTGCCACAAATACGATGTCAACTACATGATCATGCAATGGCAATATGACAGAAGTAACGTATGTCATAATGATGATGAACGAAACCGTGGAAAGTTGCATGACAATATATCTCGGAATGGCTATGGAAATGCCATAATATGTAGGTATGGTGGCTGTTTTGAGGAAGATATAGGGAGGTTTATGTGTGATAGAGCGTATCGTATAACGGGGTTTGGATGCACCGGCGAAGTTTGCACCAACTCTCAAGGTGAGAAAGGGCGATGCACGGTACCGAAGAGGCTAGCAAAGGCGGAAAGGTAAAAGTGCGTATAATCCATGGACTCAACATTAGTCAAACGAACTCATATACTTATTGCAAAAATTTAGAAGTCATCAAAAATCAAGTACTATGTGCATGCTCCTAGGGGGATAGATTGGTAGGAAAAGACCATCGCTGCCTCTCCGACCGCCACTCATAAGGATGCACAAGCCAGGTACACTTCATGTTTCAAATTTGTTACACAACTTTAACCATACGTGCATGCTACGGGACTTGCTAACTTCAACACAAGCATTCTTCAAATTCATAATAACCCAACTAGCATGACTTTAGTATCACCATCTTCATATCTCAAAACAATTATCAAGCATCAAACTTTTCTTAGTATTCAACACACTCATAAGAATTCTTACAAATCTTGTATGCTTAGCATATTAGAATTAAGCACATTACCATGCTATTTAAGACTCTCAAAATAATATAAGTGAAGCATGAGAGTTCATATATTTCTTCAAAATAAAACTACCACCGTGCTCTAAAAGATATAAGTGAAGTACTAGAGCAAAAACAAACTACTCGAAAGATATAAGTGAAGATCAATGAGTAGTCGAATAATTATACAACTATGTAAAGACTCTCCCATTTAATAATTTAAGATCTTGATACTTTATTCAAACAGCAAGCAAAGCTAAAGAAAACTACATTGCAAGGATAGCACAACTCATGTGAAGAAGCAAAAACTTAGGCTCAACCGATACTAACCGATAGTTGTTGAAGAAGAAAGGTGGGATGCCTACCGGGGCATCCCCAAGATTAGATGCTTGAGACTTATTGAAATATTATCTTGGGGTGCCTTGTGCATCCCCAAGCTTGAACTTTTGTGTCTCCTTAATTCCTCTCATATCATGGTTTCTCTTTTTACCAAAAGCTTCATCCACAACAAACTCAACAAGAACTCGTGAGATAGGTTAGTATAAACCAATGCAAAACCTTATCATTTTCTACTGTAACAAATAACTAACATTATTATTCAACATTGCATACTAAATGCCTCTGCATATTTAATACTCCTATCCTTAAATAGAATCATTAAACAAGCAAACATATGCAAACAATGCAAACATAACAGCAATCTGCCAAAACAGTACAATCTGTAAAGAATGCAAGAGTATCAATACTTCCCTGACTCCAAAAATTATGAACTAAAATTCCCACGGTAATAAATTTATCAGAGCTCAATATGCAAAAAATATTCAACATTATACCACTCTCTTAATTTTCTAGGGAATTTTTGCAACGGCGCTAAACTTTCTGTTTTCAAACAGCAACATGCATACATGCAAAATAAGCATGGCAAAGGCTGTCCTTGACATTTTTATTGTAACTAAAGATGAAAAACATTATTCTAACTAACAGCAAGAAAACACTAACAAAAGGAAATGACGCTCCAAGCAAAACACATATCATGTGGTGAATAAAAATATAGCTCCAAGTAAAGTTACCGATAAACGAAGACGAAAGAGGGGATGCCATCCGGGGCATCCCCAAGCTTAGGCTCTTGGTTGTCATTGAATATTACCTTGGGGTGCCTTGGGCATCCCCAAGCTTAGGCTCTTTCCACTCCTTATTCCATAGTCCATCGAACCTTTACCCAAAACTTGAAAACTTCACAACACAAAACTTAACAGAAAACTCGTGAGCTCCGTTAGCGAAAGAAAACAAAACACCACTTCAAGGTACTGTAATGAAATAATTATTTATTTATATTGGTGTTAAATATACTGTATTCCAACTTATCTATGGATTATAGACAATTTAACTAGCCATAAATTCATCAAAATAAGCAAACAACACAAAGAAAACAGAATCTGTCAAAAATAGAACAGTCTGTAGTAATCTGTAACTAACGCAAACTTATGGATCTCCAAAAATTATAAAATAAATTGGTGGACCTGAGTAATTTGTCTAGTAATCATCTGCAAAAAGAATCAACAAAATATCACTCTCCACTAAAAAGTTAAAGCTAATCTCGTGAGCGCTAAAGTTTCTGTTTTTTACAGCATGATCATAAAGACTTCACCCAAGTCTTCCCAAAGGTTCTACTTGGCACAAACACTAATTAAAACATAAAACCACATATAAGCAAAAGCTAGATGGATTATTTATTCCTAAACAGAACAAAAAATCAAGAAACTAAAATAAAATTGGGTTGCCTCCCAACAAGCGCTAACGTTTAACGCCCCTAGCTTGGCATGATGATTTCAATGATGCTCACATAAAAGATAGGAATTGAAACATAAAAAGAGCATCACGAAGAATATGACTAGCACATTTAAGTCGAACGCACTACCTATGCATAGAGATTTTGTGAGAAAACTACTTATGGGAACAAGAATCAACTTGCATAGGAAGGTAAAACAAGCATAACTTCAAAACTTTAAGCACATAGAGAGGAAACTTGATATTATTGCAATTCCTACAAGCATATATTCCTGCCTCATAATAATTTTCAGTAGAATCATGAATGAATTCAACAATATAACCAGCACCTAAAGAATTCTTTTCATGATCTACAAGCATAGAATTTTTACTACTCTCCACATAAGCAAAATTCTTCTCATGAATAATAGTGGGAGCAAACTCAACGAAATAACTATCATGTGATTGAAAATTAAGATCAAGATGACAATTTTCATGGTTATTATTATTCTTTATAGCATGCGTGTCATCACAATAATCATCATAGATAGGAGGCATGCTTTCATCATAGTAAATTTGCTCATCAAAGCTTGGGGGGCAAAAAATATCATCTTCATCAAACATAGCTTCCCCAAGCTTGTGGCTTTGCATATCATTAGCATTATGGATATTCAAGGAATTCATACTAACAACATTGCAATCATGCTCATCATGAAATATTTAGTGCCAAACATTTTATAAATTTCTTCTTCTAGTACTTTAGCACAATTTTCCTTTCCATCATACTCAGGAAAGATATTAAAAAGGTGAAGCGTATGAGAGAAACTCAACTCCATTTTTTTGTAGTTTTCTTTTATAAACTAAACTAGTGCTAAAACAAGAAACAAAAAGATTCGATTGCAACATCTAAAGATATACCTTCACTTACCTAGCCTCCCCGGCAACGGCGCCAGAAAAGAGCTTGATGTCTACTACGCAACCTTCTTCTTGTAGACGTTGTTGGGCATGCAAGTGCACAGGTTTGTAGGACAATAGCAAATTTCCCTCAAGTGGATGACCTAAGGTTTATCAATCCGTAGGAGGCGTAGGATGAAGATGGTCCCTCTCAAGCAACCCTGCAACCAAATAACAAAAAGTCTCTTGTGTCCCCAACACACCTAATACAATGGTAAATTGTATAGGTGCACCAGTTCATGTAAGAGATGGTGATACAAGTGCAATATGGATGGTAGATATAGGTTTTTGTAATCTGAAAATATAAAAACAGCAAGGTAACTAATGGTAAAGGTGAGCGTAAATGGTATTGCAATGATAGGAAACAAGGCCTAGGGTTCATACTTTCACTAGTGCAAGTTCTCTCAACAATAATAACATAGATAGATCATATAACAATCCCTCAACATGCAACAAAGAGTCACTCCAAAGCCACTAATAGCGGAGAACAAACGTAGAGATTATGGTAGGGTACGAAACCACCTCAAAGCTATTGTTTCGGATCAATCTATAAAAGAGTTCGTACTAGAATAACACCTTAAGACACAAATCAACCAAAACCCTAATGTCACCTAGATAATCCATTGTCACCTCAAGTATCCGTGGGCATGATTATACGATATGCATCACACAATCTCAGATTCATCCAACCAACATAAAAGTACTTCAAAGAGTGCCCCAAAGTTTCTACCGGAGAGTCAAGAACGCGTGCCAACCCCTATGCATAGGTTCCCAATGTCACGAAACCCGCAAGTTGATCACCAAAACATACATCAAGTGGCACATGATATCCCATTGTCACCACAGATAATCACGGCAAGACATACATCAAGTGTTCTCATAAAAGACTCAATCCGATAAGATGACTCCAAAGGGGAAACTCAATTCATCACAAGAAAGTAGAGCGGGAGAAACATCATAAGATCCAACTACAATAGCAAAGCTCGGGATACATCAAGATCGTGCCATAGAGGGAACACGAGAGAGAACTCGAGAGAGAGAGAGAGAGAGAGAGAGAGAGAGAGAGAGAGAGAGAGATAGAGAGAGAGAGAGAGATGAAGCACATAGCTACTGGTACATACCCTCAGCCCCGAGGGTGAACTACTCCCTCCTCGTCATGGAGAGCGCCGGGATGATGAAGATGGTCACCAGTGATGGGATCCCCTCCGTGAGGTGCCGGAACAGGGTCCCGATTGGTTTTTGGTGGCTACAGAGGCTTGCGGCGGCGGAACTCCCGATCTATCTTCTGTTCTGGAAGTTTTTGGGTACGTAGGTATATATGGGTGAAAGGAGTACGTCGGTGGAGCTACGGGGGCCCCACGAGGCAGGGGCGCGCCCGGGGGGGTGGTGGGCGCGCCCCCACCCTCGTGAGCACCTCCCGTATCTTCTGATGTGGGGTCCAAGTCCATCAGGTGGGTTTCCTTCCAAAAATAACTTCTCCAGTTGATTTCGTTCCGTTTTGACTCCGTCGATATTCCTTTTCCTCGAAACACTAAAATAGGCATAAAACAAAGAAATCTAGGCTGGTCCTCCGGTTAATAGGTTAGTCCCAAAAATAATATAAAAGTGGATAATAAAGCCCAATATTGCCTAAAACAGTAGATAAAGTAGCATGGAGCAATCAAAAATTATAGATATTGTGGAGACGTGTCAGCGATATGTTAGCCATTCTTATTGGCAGGGCCAAGCAGCATGGGCAAGTGGAGGGGTTAGTTCCTCATCTGGTTGATGGAGGAGTATCCATCTTACAATATGCTGACAACACTATCATATTCATGGAACATGACATTGCTAAGGCACGTAATATGAAACTTATTTATGTCTTTTCAAACAATTGTCTGGTTTAAAGCTAAACTTTCACAAAAGTGAGTTGTTCTGTTTTGGGAAGGCTAAAGACGAACAAGACACATATAGACAATTGTTCGGGTGTGAATTGAGTTCTTTACCATTCACTTATTTGGGTAGACCGATTCATCACCGTAAGTTATCCAATAAAGAATGGAAATGCATCGAAGATCGAATAGAAAAAAAGCTGAATTGCTGGAAGGGTAAGCTAATGTCTTATGGAGGTCGGCTAATGTTGATTAACTCAGTACTGACTAGTATGCCGATGTTCCTAATATTGTTCTTCGAAATTCTGAAAGGGGTACGGAAACGACTTGATTTCTTCAGATCTCGGTTCTTCTGGCAGTCAGATGAGGCCAAGAGGAAATATCGTCTCGCACGTTGGGACATTAGCTTACCGAGACCGCCCTGGTCTTTGTCGACCAAAAGACCAGGGCGGTCTCGGTATTGAGAACTTAGAAATCAATAACAAGTGCCTCATGAGAAAATGGCTCTACAAGTTAGAGACAGAGCCGGAGGGCATGTGGGCACAAATTTTGCGTAAGAAATACCTCCAGTCCAAAACACTCGCTCGAGTTACCATGAGACCAACATACTCGCCATTTTGGAAAGGGCTTATGAGACTAAAGGACATGTTCTTTCCGAGGGTCAAATTCCTGGTTGGCAATGGGATGTCAACAAGGTTTTGGGAGGATATGTGGTTAGGAGAGATGCCCATGGTCGTACAATATCCTACCCTGTATAACATTGTGCAACGGAAGGATGATTACGTAGGCACAGTTTTACATACGATCCCCTTAAATATTCAATTCAGACGAGCACTAGTTGGTGAGCGATGGAATGCATGGATGCACCTGGTTCGGAGATTGATAGATGTTCAACTCTCTGATCAACCGGACTCCATGCAATGGAAAGTTGCTAAGAATGGCATTTTTACGGTAAAAACTTTCTATATGGATTTGATTAATTCTGGCCCAGTCTCGAGATCGTTGCATATTTGAAAGATTAAGGTTCCTTTGCGCATTAAAATCTTTATGTGGTTTGTCCACAAACAAGTCATTCTTACAAAGGACAACTTAATCAAGAGACGATGGGTAGGTAGTCCACGATGTTGCTTTTCTGATCAAGATGAAACAATACAACATTTATTTCTTGAATGCCCGTTGGGCAAATTGCTTTGGAGAACGATTCATATTGCCTTCAACATTACTCCTCCAGTTGACATTGCATCGTTGTTTGGAATGTGGTTAACTGGGGTCGAACATACTACGGCGGCTCGTATTCGGATTGGAATTTGTGCACTACTGTGGGCTATATGGAATTGCATGAATGATTTGATATTTAAAAGAAAACACAATTTAACTTTCTTGCAGGTCATCTTCAGAGCTATCGCTTGAATCCGTACGTGGTCCTTACTCACTCCTATGGAATCCAGGGAGCCTTTGGTTAATGGGTGCAACCAATGGGAGATGGTCGCACATGCTATATTCAACCGGTTCAGATGGCGTTCGCATAACACGATAGGAGTCTAGGGAGCTTATCCTTCTTATTGCAATTCCGGTTGAGATTGTTAGCATGAACTTTGCTTTACTTTTATTTTTCGCTCCACTAGCGAGCTGTAAGACGACTTTGTGATACTTTGCGGATTCTTAAAATATGGCTGCATTCATCATTATGATGCAGAGGCCTGGGTATGCCTCCATTTCCAAAAAAATACTCACCTTCGAGGCCCAGTAAAAAATCCATCATATTCCGCCAATCTCTCTCTAACCCTTCTAACATGGTATCAGCCTAACAATCCAAAGCGTAGCCGTCGCGCCGTCCGTTCCTAGGGTTCGTCCGCCGGTCGTGTTGACCAGTTACGCTGGAGAGTCTTTTTCCCCATCCTTGATCTGGCGTTTTATGTCTCTCGCCGGTCGTTTTGATCGGTGTTTACTTTTTGGTTTTACAATCTAATATCGGTTTGTGTCGCCGCCGCCTGGCCCACACCCACACGCCTCTACTCCGACACTGGTGCGACCAGCCGACCTCTCCTCCGACCCGGCGGCCATGCGCGCCGAGACAATAGAAACCTTTTTCCCATTGACGAAGCTTTTCTAGTTCTATCAGCCTGTCCGAAACCGGATTTGGTTAATTCTGGCCCAGTCTCGAGATCGTTGCATATTTGGAATATTAAGGTGACTTTGCGCATTAAAATCTTTATGTGGTTTGTCCGCAAACAAGTCATTCTTAAAAAGGACAACTTAATCAAGAGGCGATGGGTAGGTAGTCCATGATGTTGCTTTTCTGATCATGATGAAACAATACAACATTTATTTCTTGAATGCCCATTGGCCAAATTGCTTTGGAAAACGATTCATATTGCCTTCAACATTACTCCTTCAGTTGACATTGCTTCGTTGTTTGGAATGTGGTTAACTCGGGTCGAACATACTACGGCGGCTTGTATTCGGATTGGAATTTGTGCGCTATTGTGGGCTATATGGAATTGCAGGAATGATATGATATTTAAAAGACAACACAATTTAACTTTCTTGCAGGTCATCTTCAGAGCTACCGCTTGGATCCGTACGTGGTCCTTACTCACTCCTATGGAATCCAGGGAGCCTCTGGTTAGTAGGTTCAACAGATGAGAGATGGTCGCACAGGCTATATTCAACCGGTTCGGATGGCGTTCGCATAACAGGATAGGAGTCTAGGGAGCTTATCCTTCTTATTGCCATTTCGGTTGAGATTGTTAGCATGCACTTTGCTTTACTTTTATTTTTCGCTCCACTTGCGAGCTGTAAGACGACTTTATGATACTTTGTTAATTCTTAAAATATGGCTGCATGCATCATTATGATGCAGAGGCCGGGGGTACGCCTCCATTTCCAAAAAAAATACTCGCCCTCGATCCAAACCCTTCTAACATGGTATCAGCCTAACCGATCCAAACCGTAGCCGCGGCGCCGTCCGTACCTAGGGTTCGTCCGCCGGTCATGTTGACCAGTTACGCTAGAGAGTCTTTTTCCCCATCCTTGATCTGGGGTTTGATGTCTCTCGCCGGTCGTTTTGATCGGTGTTTACTTTTTTGTTTTCCAATCTAAGATCGGTTTGTGTCGCCCGCCGCCGCCATCGACACCCACACGCCTCTCCTCCGACCCGGCGGCCATGCGCGCCGAGGCGGCCTATCACGGCCTGTCGTCGCCGCGCGTCGGACCGCCCGTCGCCCTGCGTGGGCCGTCGCCTCTCTCCAGTCTGACCGTCCGCGACGCTCCCGTTGTTCGCAAAGCTACCGCTACGATTGCGGGGGGATGTTAGAGATATATTTGGTAGTCTAGCATTTGTAATCTGTCTACTACCTTATCTCGAGGAGAGGCGTCTTGCCCTCCAAGTATTGTACACGATATATATACTCGCCCTCGAGGCTCAATAATACATCCATCATATTCCGCCAACCTCTCTCTATCCCTTCTAACAGGATGTACATAGACATGGTTTAGAGTATAGATTCACTCATTTTGCTTTATATGCAGTTTATATTAGAAACTTTAAAAAGACTTATATTTAGGAATGGAGGGAGTAGTTGATTACGAAATAGAATCACAAATAGTCACAAAAAATATTGGTTATTTTGTACACATTGATACCTCCCACATGCTCTAAGAAAACAATAAATGACTGCAACACTCAAAGATTTTGGAGTATTTTAATCAGCTTATTTATTCTGACTACACAAAGAATCTTATCTTTAAGGAAATTTCTGAGGAGGTGCAGAAGTAGATCTGGAAAGAATATGTTTTCTTTGACCAGCCGAGTATCCCAAGGATTTTGGAGTGACGTAGGAGGCTTCAGATACACTACATTCTCTCTTTTCTTTTCCTGTACAGAGGCGCATGAACCCATCCAAGTGACATCCACTCATCTCCATCCCACATCGAAGATTTTTTCCTGCTACTTGGTCTCCAAGAAAAAAGAACACTACTCCAACGGTGAGGGTTCCGTTGCTCCACACGCCCCGGGCCCAACTACCTTGTGACGTGGAGTGTGTAAGGAACGTGTGTGTGTGGATTTAAACTAGCACACGTCGGCACGTGTGGTGTGGTGTGGTGTGATGTGGAGGGCTGGCTCATGGACGGAATGAGACGTCACGGTTATTTGATAATCGAAGGCACCAATACTCTGCGTTGATATTTGATAGTCCTTTGAAATCCGTTCCAATGATTAGTGACGACATGATCCTCTCACCGAGCTTAAAAAAAATTCATTGATAGTGTACTAAATATATGATTAATACTCCAACGTTGAACAATTCATCGTCGAAGTCTGCACACTATTACCATAAGCCATGGCAAACGAAGTAGCTTTTGAAAGATAAATGGAATGGATTATGGTAACTATTGTTTGAGTAATTTCACAACCGAAAAGCAACGAGCACAGACCCTGGCCAACCTTGAGCGGGCTTCGTCTTACCACGCACGCACGCACGCACGCACTCAAACAATAATTACCATAAGCCATGACAGACGAAGTAGCTTTTGAAAGATAAATGGAATAAGCATTTTGATCTATACTTTCGTGTATTGGAGCTCTATTCCTAATTAGCACTTACTCCGAATGATATCCAGAACATCAGCAGTGGTAATGTGAAAGATTTTTTTTTCTAGAATAAGAAAGGGTACATGGATCCAACCACCGCTTTACAAACAGGGCATTCAGCCCAACAAGACTACTACTACTACCTGATAATCAGCGAGAAGATATTTTCTGGTGATTACTACGCCAAGTAGAAGAACAAGAATGTGGTTTGCGGCCAGCGGGCCCTAGTAATACTTGTAGAATTGTAGGCGCATTGCCGTGTTTAAGTGAAAGAAGAGAAAATGGTTAACTCGTCGTGCTTGTATGATTAACCAATAACGACGTGGGAAGCCAGCAAATCCTCGCCGTGTTCATGCTCGCCCAAGACGTAAACTTAACTAGTATACAACCGTGCAGAGAAGTGATAGTACAGCCGAATTTTTTTTGTAGGTCTATTTGCATTTTCATTCCTACGAAAGTACTCCTATCTTGCAACTTCATGATTACTATTGCAATTTATTTGTGTTGAGAACGTTCCTACGTGGCATTGATATAATAATGTGTATCTCCTTGGCTCCCCTAAGGCGATATGGCAGACGTGGACTTCAATGAAAGACTGATGGAACGGCAACCTTCAGATTCGCCTTGGCTCCCCTAAGGGACTGATATGATAATGTGTATCTCCTTGGCTCCCCTATGACGATATGGCAGACGAGGACTTCAGTGAAAGACTGGTGGAACGGCAACCTTCAGATTCGCCTTGGCTCCCCTAAGGCGCTAGCCTCCTTAATGATGCTTATCTCATGGGAGATATGGACAGAGCGTAACGCTAGGGTCTTTCGAAGCACAGCCATTCCTTCCATGATCCTAATCTGTAAGATCAAAGAGGAGGTGTCTCTTTGAGCACTGGCGGGTGCAAAGCACATGAGTCTTAAATGCCGCGAGAGTAGACATTTTATTTTGCCGCCTTGCCCTTGTTCGATAACTCCTTCCTTAATCAATGAAATGGCAAATCTTTTGCCTTGTTTCAAAAATAATGTGTATCTCACATATTCACATGGCATGCTTCATGTCTTCGTTAAGCATGAAAGGGTCGTTAGGGAGTCTTTTCTTCGTATTCGTAAGCATGCAGGACATGATGATCTATCGATCTTGTCTTGTCCTCGCGCTAACAGACGACGGTCGACATGATGTTCCGCAGGAAGGTCTCCATCTGCACAGTGTGTTAGTTAATCATGCTCAGGTTTGGACAAAGGAGTGTACATTGCGTGGGTCATTGCTTGGCTCACGAGTGATCGGAATCATGCCAGCATTATATATTTGCCAACGGTGTCTTCAATCGGATATATGCAGGCATACGTAGGACCCCGCAGAAAGGACAACAGATGATCGATCATATACATGGTCACACATTGATTCCCTATCCGGCCGATTTGTACCCTGGAATGGACAAAAGGTTTGGCCATTTGATATCGACGGCACATCCCTACAATCCAGATACTGATTATTGGAGCCAGCGGAAATCCAATTAATCATGACGGGATCCAACTCTTAATCTTGTCATCATGGGGTAGTACAGTACTTTTTTGTCAGTTTGCGCCCCGCTGCCACGACCATGAGGCTGGCCCGGCCACGTCCGGCGCCGTCAACAAGGTAGACTCCGGCGAGAAAGAATAGGACATGGAATGCCGTAGCTCGCCGGAATATGAAAAGACCAAACGTCAGACATGACAAGCACTACGGGCGGCGCCATTTAGACTAGGTCAAAAAAGTCGTCTGCTTTTGCTTAGTTGAAATATTTCAAAATATAATGAGTTAATGAGCTTGGTCCGGTTTAAATAAAATCATCCGGTTTGTTTAGATTTTCTTTTGAATGTATGCGGGCATCATTGGTTGGCCGGCTTTCATATCACTATCCATGGGTTCACGGACACTGTATTTGTTTTATGGGTTTGTGTTGAAGATGCCTTTAACCGGTTCTGAGGATCGGCTAGAGATGCTATTATACCGGAGGCTTGAAAAATCCTGATCACGTTTTGCTATAGTTTTAGAACAATTTCTTCCTATATTTTTGGAACCATTATATGAACACATAGGCAACTCGAACCGGCTATAATTTCTGAATACACACTAGAGCCATCCACGGGCCAGGATCGTCATTCAAGGCACAACGTGCCGGGTCCGGATCTTGTTCTTAGCAATACATATCTTAACCCTTATTATGGCCCTTGTTCCGTTCACGCAGACAAGACACGGCAAAGCTCGCTTTACGCTTGCTTGATTCCCCGGCCGTATCAATCCACTATCTATCTCATCACACAAGGCACCGCCGCACCGCACCTGCAATGGACATGGATGATAGCCTGTTGATTCCCCTTTTGACTCGGGACTACGGCCGGCAAAACTGCCAGGATGCCGCCTCCGCGTGAGAGCCACTACGTACGTCTTCCGCTTGATTTCTCACGGCGGGCCCTGCCGGCACGCATCGCCTCACCGCCTCTAGCTTCTACACTGGTGGTAGTGGTCGCCACTGAGTGCATGGATGGATATCTATGGCCATATGCTGCTATCCGGTTCCGGACAGGCTGATAGTAGAACTAGAAAAGTTTCGCCAAGGGAAAAAGGTTTCTATTGTCAGTTGTGCTTTGTAACCATCTGGCCTGCACTTGCACACAGTGGATCTGATGCTTCATGCACCGGCCGCTCTCTTGTCAATCTTTACCTGCGTATCTAGCATGCATACACAGTTGTATCCTTGACCAGCTGACTGAGTGACTGACTGGCACACAAATCTTGATCAGTTGTATCCTTGAAAAAAACATAATCTTGATCCGTTTTTTTTAGAAAAGGAGGCTGCATCTGGGAGATGCATGCGGCCATTTTATTGATTATTTTTAAGGACCTGACAAAGTAGTATAACAATATGTCTGAATCTGCCATCTTGACAACATATGCCGCTACTCCTATCCAAAACATGAAGGGGTGCAAGCTGAACCATATACCCAGACCTCTCATCTAAGCCTAACATCTAAAGCTGGAAGCCCCGACCGAGCCACATACCGGGTCCGGGGCACAATCCAGTCCGGCGCACTCACATGTGTCGTCGCCACCATCTTTCACTGGTCCATCTTCAGAGCAGATTGAGGTACCAACCTTGGCAGGTTCCTTCGCCATCGATGCCACCATGACGCCAAACGACGACCACCACCTAAGCTAGTCCATCTACAAGCCGAAGGAGCGCTACCACAAGATGAAGACCAGCGGTAGAATAGATGAAACGTTGCACACATTGCCGCCGCCAAACACCTCACACGCACCGCAAAGCGCCCACCGTGCTTCCGGGAACCCGAGTCGACACCTTCAAGAAGGAGCACGACGAGTGTACAACGCCGTCGCCCACAAGGGGAACTAGAGCTTTCGCCCAAAAGAAGAGCACAGTGAAAGATGGGAGAGGACCTCGACAAGGCCTCCAAGAAGGGAACCGACGCCCAGCAAAGGCGCCGCCATTGTTGTGGCCTCCGCCGACGGCCAAGGGTTTCCCTCGGTCCCGCCCCCATCCCATCGACTCGGCCAAACACCTGGCTAGAGGAGCGCACGCAGCCGGAGAAGGCGTTCGACTTCATCGAAGCAGGCACGCCGGGTGACGAGGCACCCTGACCCACTGTAGTAGACGTCCACCGAGACCTCGCCCGCTGCGCCAAAGTCGCGAACCACTAGCACCCACGGCCGTCGCCCGCAGAGGCAACGCCGTCCACACCACCCGAGGCCGCTGCCCCGGCATCCACCCACCGCACACATTTCTTCAAAACATGGAGAAAGACCCACACCGCCGCCACCAGGGAGCACCACACCGCGGCCCAAGCCGGGCAGGACGACGCAGGGCCTCGCCGGCCAGATCCGGGCCGATCCGGTGAACCCCGGCCCACCAGCCGCCAGATCGGAGGAGCGCCCTGATCCAGGCCGAGCCGCCTGATCGATGGGCGAGCTGTCCCGGGAGGACCCCGCACCGGATCGGGAGGGGGCGACTAGACAACGCCGACGACCATCGGCCGCCACAGAGGGCCGGCAGGAAGCGGGCGGCGGCATCTGATACGGGGAGGGGGGGTCTCCAGAGGCCGAGGCATGCGTGCGGAGAAGCCCCGCCGCCACCTACAGCCGCGCGGGCAAGCCCGGCGACGGCTGCCGGCGGCGACGGGGAAGGAGGAGGGGCGGTGGGGAACCAGCGGGTGACTAGGGTTTCGCTCTCGAGTCGCCCGAGAGCTGACGACGCGGGGGAGCGGGGCCCGAGAGCGGACCCATCTTGATCAGTTGTATTCTTGACTTCAGACACTGATGCCATGCTAGTTGCAACAAACACATATATCTCCCTAATAAGTTTACATCATTTCTGAAAATTAGTGCGCGCGGATATTCGATTTAGGTGCTCGAACTAAGATCCAGGATACAGAACTTTCTTGCAAATGGGACAGCAGCGTTGTCTATTTCCGGAAGCTTTGAGGCCGGTCAAGGGGGCTCGACAAATGATGGCCTGTTGAGTGCCTTCGCTGAACACCTCTCTGTAGTCAGGCAGCCATCACCGGGTCACTCATGACACATCTGAATCTCAAACTTCTCGAAAACGATTCATCACAAACGCACATACATAAATTTGGCTCATAACGGTTGCTTCAACTAGGCTAATGAACCTACGCGTGTGTTAATCCAACACATATGGTCTATAAAAAACCGCACACCCATGCTACGTATACACCAAAATAAAATTATAACCAAAGCCTTGCTTCTGAAACTCTCGAAAACATTCGCTTGGCTGCTGGCAACGTTATCTGCAACGCCCGGCGCCACTTGTTCACCGGCGCGAGAGCCAAGCGGAGGAGGAGAACGAGCAGCGCACTCAACTCAACTCCACACGTGGCACGCCGGCTGCATCGTCGGATGAGCCATCAGCAGATTCCCGCACCTGGCCTGTTCGTTAGGATAGGATGATGACTGGTAGTACTAGTTACAACGTCCATCCATCGGTTGATGTGGCCGCCTCACTCGGAAAGAAACACATAATGGATTCATCAGCTTTTCAACTGACATGCTCACATTCACATACGGTTGGTTAGCTGTAGAAGTGTCACGAGCAGAGACGGCAGTGCGAGTGATGTCCAGTAGTGACAAGGCCAGCAGCCAAGGCGTTCCTCATCTCTTGAACTCTGCAGGTCCGTTCGTTGAACAGACAATTGACATACATGGGTTTCTGAGGCTGCCGTTTCTTGGCTCTGTAAAATATCAATACTTCTACTCTTGATCTTTTTATTTTCCGCTTTGTCTTTAAAGGTATGTGTAGCATTTTTGGTATTTGAACGCCGATCGATTGCTTTCACGAGCTTTTTGCATGCGCAGCCTGCGTTTGACATAGCGACGTGGGAACAGAAACCGGCCGTCATTGGTTGCCAACTTCTCATGTACGTACTTCTGATCAACCATAGACAAAAGTGTCAATTGACTAGGCTTTTGTGCTCCAAATATGAACTGTCGACAGTGACGAAACAACTCTCCAACCATGTGTACCAAACCTAATTAACATGGATTAAACGTGTGACATACCCTACTTGGGCATGCATTTGGTACTAGAGATGGATCAATTTGGGTTGCACTACAGCGCATACTAAAGGCTTTGTCCCCTCGATCTTCTTCCCCAATGTAGGAACTTAATTAATATGTGATGCTATGGTTGGGTGGTCCTGTCCAGATTAGCATGTTGATCTTGATAGAGATTGCTCGTCATAACTAGATTGGTAATAGGACATGTGAAGGAACGCCTTGGGCAGTTGCTTGTTCCATGAAAGCCAAGCAACGGTTTGGTGACTGATTCTGCTCCGTATATCAAGCTCCAAATATCTACCAGATGCTCTGCTTTGCAGTTTTCCTTATCTTGCACCTTTTGGCTGCATTGATTGCGAAAAAAGGTTGGAGCACAGCACATGAATTCAGGACTACTGCACTACATTATGCGCATAGTACTGCTACCCGAGATTCCGTTAGATAGTGGCAGCCCTATATACTTGGATTTAAAATATCATGTGTACTCCTCCGCTTTTAAATATAAGTCTTTTAGATATTCCAGTAAGGAACTACACACGGATGTCTTAAACATATATTTGAGATACATGTATTTGGTAGTCTCGAATTTGTAACCTGTCTACTTCCTTATCTCCAGGAGAGACATTTTGCCCTCAAGTCTTGTACTCAATATATACTCGCCCTCGAGAAAGAGGTTGTAGATGCAATCTCACAAATGAAATCTAATAAAGCACCGGGACCAGATGGGTTTCCAGCTGAATTCTATAAGAAATTTTGGCATATTATTAAGGATGATCTTATGCCTATGTTTCATGATTTCTTTAGCGGTCATTTAGAGCTGTTTCATCTTAACTTTGGCATGATTACGCTATTGCCAGAGAAAGAAGAGGCAGTTTGAATTGAACAATTTAGGCCAATTTGTCTTCTCAATGTGAGTTTCAAGATCTTCACAAAAGTGGGTACTAATAGACTGACACAGATCGCGCATTCAGTGGTACAACTGAGCCAAACAGTGTTTATGCCAGGACGACATATACTTGAGGGGGTGGTCGTTTTGCATGAAATGCTACATGAAATTCATTCGAAGAAGCTAGATTGGGTTATCTTCAAAGTGGATTTTAAGAAGGCATATGATAAAGTTAAGTGGCCTTTCCTACAACAGGCAATGCGCATGAAAGGATTTAGTGAGGTCTGGCGGAACCAAGTGGGTTCTCAAGTCCAGAAGGGTAGTGTCGGAATCAAGGTTAATGATGATATCGGTCATTATTTTCAGACACACAAGGGTTTGAGACAAGGAGATTCCATGTCTCCTCTCCTGTTTAATATAGTGGCCGATGATGTCTACTACACAACCTTCTTCTTGCAGACGTTGTTGGGCCTGCAAGTGCACAGGTTTGTAGGACAGTAGCAAATTTCCCTCAAGTGGATAACCTAAGGTTTATCAATCCGTAGGAGGCGTAGGATGAAGATGGTCCCTCTCAAGCAACCCTGCAACCAAATAACAAAAAGTCTCTTGTGTCCCCAACACACCCAATACAATGATAAATTGTATAGGTGCACTAGTTCGGCGAAGAGATGGTGATACAAGTGCAATATGGATGGTAGATATAGGTTTTTGTAATCTGAAAATATAAAAATAGCAAGGTAACTAATTGTAAAGGTGAGCGTAAACGGTATTGCAATGATAGGAGACAAGGCCTAGGGTTCATACTTTCACTAGTGCAAGTTCTCTCAACAATAATAAAATAGATAGATCATATAACAATCCCTCAACATGCAACAAAGAGTCACTCCAAAGCCACTAATAGCGGAGAACAAACGTAGAGATTATGGTAGGGTACGAAACCACCTCAAAGCTATTCTTTCGGATCAATCTATAAAAGAGTTCGTACTAGAATAACACCTTAAGACACAAATCAACCAAAACCCTAATGTCACCTAGATACTCCATTGTCACCTCAAGTATCTGTGGGCATGATTATACGATATGCATCACACAATCTCAGATTCATCCAACCAACATAAAAGTACTTCAAAGAGTGCCCCAAAGTTTCTACCGGAGAGTCAAGAACGTGTGCCAACCCCTATGCATAGGTTCCCGATGTCACGAAACCCGCAAGTTGATCACCAAAACATACATCAAGTGGCACATGATATCCCATTGTCACCACAGATAATCACGGCAAGACATACATCAAGTGTTCTCATAAAAGACTCAATCCGATAAGATGACTTCAAAGGGGAAACTCAATTCATCACAAGAAAGTAGAGGGGGAGAAACATCATAAGATCCAACTACAATAGCAAAGCTCGGGATACATCAAGATCGTGCCATAGAGGGAACACGAGAGAGAGAGATCAAACACATAGCTACTGGTACATACCCTCAGCCCCGAGGGTGAACTACTCCCTCCTCGTCATGGAGAGCATCGGGATGATGAAGATGGCCACCGGTGATGGGATCCCCCTCCGGCAGGGTGCCGGAACAGGGTCCCGATTGGTTTTTTGATGGCTACAGAGGCTTGCGGCGGTGGAACTCCCGATCTATCTTCTGTTCTGGAAGTTTTAGGGTACGTCGATATATATGGGTGAAAGGAGTACGTCGGTGGAGCTACGGGGGCCCCACAAGGCAGGGGCGCGCCTAGGGGGGTGGG
This sequence comes from Aegilops bicornis, assembly GCA_021605145.1. Classification (NCBI taxonomy): domain Eukaryota; kingdom Viridiplantae; phylum Streptophyta; class Magnoliopsida; order Poales; family Poaceae; genus Aegilops; species Aegilops bicornis. Next base: position 87,436,259 of record CM038670.1, read on the forward strand.
CGCGCCTCCCACCCTCGTGAGCACCTCCCGTCTCTTCTGACGTGGAGTCCAAGTCCATCAGGTGGGTTTCCTTCCAAAAATAACTTCTCCAGTTGATTTCGTTCCGTTTTGACTTCGTCTGATATTCCTTTTCCTCGAAACCTTTGAAATAGGCATAAAACAACAAATCTGGGCTGGGCCTCCGGTTAATAGGTTAGTCCCGAAAAAAATATAAAAGTGGATAATAAAGCCCAATATTGCCTAAAACAGTAGATAAAGTAGCATGGAGCAATCAAAAATTATAGATACGTTGGAGACGTATCAGGTATCCCCAAGCTTAATTCCTGCTCGTCCTTGAGTAGGTAAATGATAAAAGAGAATTTTTGATGCGGAGTGATACTTTGGCATAATTTCAATATAAATCTTCTTACTTGTGATATGAATATTCAGATCCGAAAGATTCAAGACAAAAGTTCATATTGACATAAAAATAATAATACTTCAAGCATACTAACAAAGTAATCATGTCTTCTCAAAATAACATGGCAAAAGAAAGTTCATCCCTACAAAATCATATAGTTAGGCTATGTTTCATTTTCGTCACACAAAGATGTTCCCAACTTCTATACCCCCGATGACAAGCCAAGCAATTGTTTCATACTTAAATAATCTCAAACTTTTTCAGCCTTCACGCAATACATGAGCGTGAGCCATGGATATAGCACTATGGGTGGAATAGAATATGATGATGGGGATTGTGCGGAGAAGACAAAAAAGGAGAAAATCTCACATTGACGAGGATAATCAACTGGCTATGGAGATGCCCATCAATTGATGTCAACATCAGGAGTAGGGATTGCCATGCAACGGATGCACTAGAGCTATAAATGAATGCTCAACAAAAGAAAACTAGTGGGTGTGCATCCAACATGCTTGCTCATGAAGACCTAGGGCATTTGAGGAAGCCCATCGTAGGAATATACAAGCCAAGTTCTATAACGAAAAATTCCCACTAGTATAAAATGACAACTTATGAGACTCACTATATGAAAAACATGGTGCTACTTTGAAGCACAATATATGAGACTCACTACATGAAGAATAAGGTGCTACTTTGAAGCACAAGTGTGGAAAAAGAGATAGTAGCATTTCCCTTTTTATTTATTTTCCTTTTTGGGCCTTTTTTTTCCTTTCTCTTTTTTTGGGCAATTCTCTAATAATGATGATCATCACACTTCTATTGATTACAACATAAGGATTACAACTCGAAACTAGAACAAGATATTACTCTATATGAATGCCTCCGGTGATGTGCAGGATGGTGCAATGAATCAAGAGTGACATGTATGAAAATTATGCATGGTGGCTTTGCCAAAAATACGATGTCAACTACATGATCATGCAATGGCAATATGACAAAAGTAACGTATGTCATAATGATGATGAACGGAACGGTGGAAAGTTGCATGGCAATATATCTCGGAATGGCTACGGAAATGCCATAATAGGTAGGTATGGTGGCTGTTTTGGGGAAGATATAGGAAGGTTTATGTGTGATAGAGCGTATCGTATCACGGGGTTTGGATGCACCGGCGAAGTTTGTAGCAACTCTCAAGGTGAGAAAGGGCAATGCACGGCATCAAGAGGCTAGCAAAGGCGGAAAGGTAAAAGTGCGTATAATCCATGGACTCAACATTAGTCAAACGAACTCATATACTTATTGCAAAAATTTAGAAGTCATCAAAAATCAAGTACTACGTGCATGCTCCTAGTTGGATAGATTGGTAGGAAAAGACCATCGCTCGTCCCCGACCGCCACTCATAAGGATGCACAAGCCGTGTACACTTCATGTTTCAAATTTGTTACACAACTTTAACCATACGTGCATGCTACGGGACTTGCTAACTTCAACACAAGCATTCTTCAAATTCATAATCACCCAACTAGCATGACTTTAATATCACCATCTTCATATCTCAAATCAATTATCAAGCATCAAACTTTTCTTAGTATTCAACACACTCATAAGAATTATTACAAATCTTGTATGCTTCGCATATTAGAATTAAGCACATTACCATGCTATTTAAGACTCTCAAAATAATATAAGTGAAGCATGAGAGTTCATATATTTCTTCAAAATAAACTACCACCGTGCTCTAAAAGATATAAGTGAAGTACTAGAGCAAAAACAAACTACTCCGAAAGATATAAGTGAAGATCAATGAGTAGTCGAATAATTATACAACTATGTGAAGACTCTCCCATTTAATAATTTAAGATCTTGATACTTTATTCAAACAGCAAGCAAAGCTAAAGAAAACTACATTGCAAGGATAGCACAACTCATGTGAAGAAGCAAAACTTAGGCTCAACCGATACTAACCGATAGTTGTTGAAGAAGAAAGGTGGGATGCCTACCGGGACATCCCCAAGCTTAGATGCTTGAGACTTCTTGAAATATTATCTTGGGGTGCCTTGGGCATCCCCAAGCTTGAAATTTTATGTCTCCTTAATTCCTCTCATATCATGGTTTCTCTTTTTATCAAAAGCTTCATCCACAACAAACTCAATAAGAACTCGTGAGATAGGTTAGTATAAACCAAGGCAAAACCTTATCATTTTCTACTGTAACAAATCACTAACATTATTATTCAACATTTAATACTAAATGACTCTGCATATTTAATACTCCTATCCTTAAATAGAATCATTAAACAAGCAAACATATGCAAACAATGCAAACATAACAGCAATCTGCCAAAACAGTACAGTCTGTAAAGAATGCAAGAGTATCAATACTTCCCTGACTCCAAAAATTATGAACTAAAATTCCCACTGTAATAAATTTATTAGAGCTCAATATGCAAAAAGATTTAACATTATACCACTCTCTGAAGTTTCTAGGGAATTTTTGCAACGGCGCTAAACTTTCTGTTTTCCAACAGCAACATGCATACTTGCAAAATAAGCATGGCAAAGGCTATCCTTGACATTTTTATTGGAACTAAAGATGCAAAACATTATTCTAACTAACAGAAAGAAAACACTAACAAAAGGAAATGACGCTCCAAGCAAAACACATATCATGTGGTGAATAAAAATATAGCTCCAATTAAAGTTACCGATAAACGAAGACGAAAGAGGGGATGCCATCCGGGGCATCCCCAAGCTTAGGCTGTTGGTTGTCCTTGAATATTACCTTGGGGTGCCTTGGGCATACCCAAGCTTAGGCTCTTGCCACTCCTTATTCCATAGTCCATCGAATCTTTACCCAAAACTTGAAAACTTCACAACACAAAATTTAACAGAAAACTCGTGAGCTCCGTTAGCGAAAGAAAATAAAACACCACTTCAACGTACTGTAATGAACTCATTCTTTATTTATATTGGTGTTAAATCTACTGTATTCCAACTTCTCTATGGATTATAAACTATTTAACTAGCCATAGATTCATCAAAATAAGCAAACAACACATAGAAAACAGAATCTGTCAAAAACAGAACAGTCTGTAGTAATCTGTAACTAACGCAAACTTATGGAGCTCAAAAAATGCTAAAATAAATTGGTGGACCTGAGGAATTTGTTTAGTAATCATCTTCAAAAAGAATCAACTAAATAGCACTCTCCAGTAAAAAGTTAAAGCTAATCTCGTGATCGTTAAAGTTTCTGTTTTTTTACAGCATATGATCATAAAGACTTCACCCAAGTGTTCCCAAAGGTTCTACTTGGCACACAAACACTAATTAAAACATAAAACCACATCTAAGCAGAAGCTAGATGGATTATTTATTCCTAAACAGGACCAAAAAGCAAGAAACTAAAATAAAATTAGGTTGCCTCCCAACAATCGCTAACATTTAACGCCCCTAACTAGGCATGATGATTTCAATGATGCTCACATAAAAGATAGGAATTGAAACATAAAAAGAGCATCATGAAGAATATGACTAGCACATTTAAGTCGAACCCACTTCCTATGCATAGGGATTTTGTGAGCAAACAACTTATGGGAACAAGAATCAACTTGCATAGGAAGGTAAAACAAGCATAACTTCAAAACTTTAAGCACATAGAGAGGAAACTTGATATTATTGCAATTCCTACAAGCATATATTCCTCCCTCATAATAATTTTCAGTAGCATCATGAATGAATTCAACAATATAACCAGCACCTAAAGCATTCTTTTCATGATCTACAAGCATAGAATTTTTACTACTCTCCACATAAGCAAAATTCTTCTCATGAATAATAGTGGGAGCAAACTCAACGAAATAACTATCATGTGATTGAAAATTAAGATCAAGATGACAAGTTTCATGGTTATCATTATTCTTTATAGCATACGTGTCATCACAATAATCATCATAGATAGGAGGTATGCTTTCATCATAGTAAATTTGCTCATCAAAGCTTGGGGGACAATAAATATCATCTTCATCAAACATAGCTTCCCCAAGCTTGTGGCTTTGCATATCATTAGCATTATGGATATTCAAGGAATTCATACTAACAACATTGCAATCATGCTCATCATACAAAGATTTAGTGCCAAACATTTTATAAATTTCTTCTTCTAGTACTTTAGCACAATTTTCCTTTCCATCATACTCACGAAAGATATTAAAAAGGTGAAGCGTATGAGACAAACTCAATTCCATTTTTTTGTAGTTTTCTTTTATAAACTAAACTAGTACTAAAACAAGAAACAAAAAGATTCGATCGAAAGATCTAAAGATATACCTTCACTTACCTAGCCTCCCCGGCAACGGCGCCAGAAAAGAGCTTGATGTCTACTATGCAACCTTCTTCTTGTAGACGTTGTTGGGCCTGCAAATGCACATGTTTGTAGGACAGTAGCAAATTTCCCTCAAGTGAATGACCTAAGGTTTATCAATCCGTAGGAGGCATAGGATGAAGATGGTCCCTCTCAAGCAACCCTGCAACCAAATAACAAAAAGTCTCTTGTGTCCCCAACACACCCAATACAATGGTAAATTGTATAGGTGCACTAGTTCGGCGAAGAGATGGTGATACAAGTGCAATATGGATGGTAGATATAGGTTTTTGTAATATGAAAATATAAAAACAGCAAGGTAACTAATGGTAAAGGTGAGCGTAAATGGTATTGCAATGATAGGAAACAAGGCTTAGGGTTCATACTTTCACTAGTGCAAGTTCTCTCAAGAATAATAACATAAATAGATCATATAACAATCCCTCAACATGCAACAAAGAGTCACTCCAAAGCCACTAATAGCGGAGAACAAACGTAGAGATTATGGTAGGGTACGAAACCACCTCAAAGCTATTCTTTTGGATCAATCTATAAAAGAGTTCGTACTAGAATAACACCTTAAGACACAAATCAACCAAAACCCTAATGTCACCTAGATACTCCATTGTCACCTCAAGTATCCGTGGGCATAATTATACGATATGCATCACACAATCTCAGATTCATCCAACCAACATAAAAGTACTTCAAAGAGTGCCCCAAAGTTTCTACCGGAGAGTCAAGAACGTGTGTCAACCCCTATGCATAGGTTCCCAATGTCACGAAACCCGCAAGTCACTACTACAAAAAGGGCTATAGATGGAATGGCCACTAATGGCGCACCTGTGATGTGGTGCGCCATTACTATATTCTAATGGCGCACCATGTCTTGGTGCGCCATTAGTAATATATTACTAATGGCGCACCTGGTGTGTGGTGCGCCATTAGTAGTTTTGAAAAAAAACATAAAAAAAAATTGTTACTAATGGCGCACCGTTGCATAGTGCGTCATTACTAATTGACATAGTAATGGCGCACCACATCCGTGGCGCGCCATTAGTAGTTTTGAAAAAAAAAGTAAAAAAAAATAAAAAAAAATTTGTTACTAATGGCGCACCATGTCTCGGTGCACCATTACTAGTTTTAACTAATAATGGCGCACTTTCCACTGGTGCGTCATTATTAAGTTTTTTTCAAAAAAAATCAAAAAAAGTATCAATTTTTTTCTTTTTCAAAACTAGTAATGGCGCACCGTGGGTGTGGTGCGCCATTACTAACTTGCCCCAACAACGAATGCACCCCCCCTCCCGGTGGATCGCCTTTTTCAGTTTTAAAAAAAATAAAAGAAAATGATGGAAATGTCAAAAGAATAAAAGAAAATATGTTTCCCATGTGATATGTGCTCTAGTTTTTAGGAAAATTTACAAATATGAATTTCGACTTTATTTGTAAAAAATCTCTCTGGAAATTTGTAAAATGGGCATAACTTTTGCATACGAACTCGGATGAAAAAGTTTTTTAATATGAAAAATCATCTACTCGAAAAGTTACATCAAAATTTAACGGGGGGAACCCCGTTAAACATTTTCAAAATCTCCAAAAACCTAACAGAAAAAAAGTTACGGGGCTTTCAAGATCTAGCGGCAAAAAAATTCAAAAAATTTCAAACTTACTAGTGGCGCACCGTGGATGTGGTGCGCCACTAGTAACAGAAAAATTGGTTTTGAATTTTTTGAATTTTTTGAAAAATGATACGTAATATGACCGGAAGTTTGAAATATTTTTCAAAATTTCATCATAGTCATGAACATGAACAAAGTCCTAGACATCAACAAGGTATAACAGGATTGATATGCTAGATATATCAACAAGTGCACGAAGTGAGCTGTTCTTTGGGGTTGGATAGAACTGAAGTTAAGCGTGCTTAAGCTGGAGTAGTGTAAGGATGGGTGACCTTTCGGGAAGTTTGACCACGGAGTGCGATTTGACCTGAGATTAAGCCATAGTGAACTGAGATTAAGAAAAATTTGAAAAAAAATTAAAAAAAATCTGAAAAAAATTTGAAAAAAAACTTTGAAAAAAAATGTATTAATGGCGCACTTCTATGTGGTGCGCCATTAGTATACCAGATACTAAAGGCGCACTTCTATGTGGTGCGCCATTAGTATACCAGATACTAATGGCGCACCGTGGGCTATACTAATGGCGCACTACATGGTGCGCCATTAGTATAGCAGATACTAATGGCGCACCAGTGGTGCGCCGTTGTGCGCCATTAGTAAAAAATACGAATGGCGTGCTAGTAATGGCGCACCGGTAGTGCGCCATTAGTAGGCCTTTTTCTAGTAGTGAGTTGATCACCAAAACATACATCAAGCGGCACATGATATTCCATTGTCACCACAGATAATCACGGCAAGACATACATCAAGTGTTCTCATAAAAGACTCAATCCGATAAGATGACTTCAAAGGGGAAACTCAATTCATCACAAGAAAGTAGAGGGGAGAAACATCATAAGATCCAACTACAATAGCAAAGCTCGATACATCAAGATCGTGCCATAGAGGGAACACGAGAGAGAACACGGAGAGAGAGATCGGACACATCGCTCGATACATACCCTCAGCCCCGAGGGTGAACTACTCCCTCCTCGTCATGGAGAGCGCCAGGATGATGAAGATGGCCACCGGTGATGGGATCCTCCCGGCAGGTGCCTAACAGGGTCCCGATTGGTTTTTTGGTGGCTACAGAGGCTTGCGGCGGCTGAACTCCCGGTCTATCTTCTGGTCTGGAAGTTTTAGGGTATGTAGGTATATATGGGTGAAAGGTGTACGTCGGTGGAGCTACGGGGGCCCCACGAGGCAGGGGGCGCGCCCAGGGGGGTGGGCGCGCCCCCCACCCTCGTGAGCACCTCCCATATCTTCTCATGTGGAGTCCAAGTCCATCAGGTGGGTTTCCTTCCAAAAATAACTTCTCCAGTTGATTTCGTTCCGTTTTGACTCCGTCTGATATTCTTTTTCGTCGAAACACTGAAATAGGCATAAAACAGCAAATCTGGGCTGGGCCTCTGGTTAATAGGTTAGTCCCAAAAATAATATAAAAGTGGATAATAAAGGCCAATATTGCCTAAAATATTAGATAAAGTAGCATGGAGCAATTAAAAATTATAGATACGTTGGAGACGTATCAGCCGATATGTTAGCCATTCTTATTGGCAGGGCCAAGCAGCATGGGCAAGTGGAGGGGTTAGTTCCTCATCTGGTTGATGGAGGAGTATCCATCTTACAATATGTCGATTTACACTATCATATTCATGGAACATGACATTGCTAAGGCACGTAATATGAAACTTATTTTATGTCTTTTCGAACAATTGTCTGGTTTAAAGATAAACTTTCACAAAAGTGACTTGTTCTGTTTTGGGAAGGCCAAAGACGAACAAGACACATATAGACAATTGTTCGGGTGTGAATTGAGTTCTTTACCATTCACTTATTTGGGTATACCGATTCATCACCGTAAGTTATCCAATAAAGAATGGAAATGCATCGAAGATCGAATAGAAAAAAAGCTTAATTGCTGGAAGGGTAAGCTAATGTCTTATGGAGGTCGGCTAGTGTTGATTAACTCAGTACTGACTAGTATGCCGATGTTCCTAATATCGTTCTTCGAAATTCTGAAAGGGGTACGGAAATGACTTGATTTCTTCATATCTCGGTTCTTCTGGCAGTCAGATGAGGCCAAGAGGAAATACCGTCTTGCACGTTGGGAAATTCTTTGTCGACCAAAAGACCAGGGCGGTCTCGGTATTGAGAACTTAGAAATCAATAACAAGTGCCTCCTGAGCAAATGGCTCTACAAGTTAGAGACAGAGCCGGAGGTCATGTGGGCACAGATTTTGCGTAATAAATACCTCCAGTCCAAAACACTCGCTCAGGTTACCATGAGACCAACAGACTCGCCATTTTGGAAAGGGCTTATGAGAGTAAAGGACATGTTCTTTCGGAGGGTCAAATTCCTGGTTGGCAATGGGATGTCAACAAGGTTTTGGGAGGATACGTGGTTAGGAGAGACGCCCCTGGCCGTACAATATCCTACCCTGTATAACATTGTGCAACGGAAGGAGGATTACGTAGGCACAGTTTTACATACGATCCCCTTAAATATTCAATTCAGACGAGCACTAGTTGGTGAGCGATGGAATGCATGGATGCACCTGGTTCGGAGATTGATAGATGTTCAACTCTCTGATCAACCGGACTCCATGCAATGGAAAGTTGCTAAGAATGAGATTTTTACGGTAAAAACTTTCTATATGGATTTGATTAATTTTGGCCCAGTCTCGAGATCGTTGCATATTTGAAAGATTAAGGTTCCTTTGCGCATTAAAATCTTTATGTGGTTTGTCCACAAACAAGTCATTCTTACAAAGGACAACTTAATCAAGAGACGATGGGTAGGTAGTCCACGATGTTGCTTTTCTGATCATGATGAAACAATACAACATTTATTTCTTGAATGCCCATTGGGCAAATTGCTCTGGAGAACGATTCATATTGCCTTCAATATTACTCCTCCAGTTGACATTGCATCGTTGTTTGGAATGTGGTTAACTGGGGTCGAACATACTACGGCGGCTCGTATTCGGATTGGAATTTGTGCACTATTGTGGGCTATATGGAATTTGCAGGAATGATTTGATATTTAAAAGACAACACAATTTAACTTTCTTCCAGGTCATCTTCAGAGCTATCGCTTGGATCCGTACGTGGTCCTTACTCACTCCTATGGAATCCAGGGAGCCTCTGGTTACTGGGTGCAACCAATGGGAGATGGTCGCACGGGCTATATTCAACAGGTTCGGATTGCGGTCGCATAACACGATAGGAGTCTAGGGAGCTTATCCTTCTTATTGCAATTCCGGTTGAGATTGTTAGCATGAACTTTGCTTTACTTTTATTTTTCACTCCACTAGCGAGCTATAAGACGACTTTGTGATACTTTGCGAATTCTTAAAATATGGCTGCATGCATCATTATGATGCAGAGGCCGGGGGTACGCCTCCATTTCCAAAAAAATACTCACCCTTGAGGCTCACTAAAAAATCCATCATATTCCGCCAGTCTCTCTCTAACCCTTCTAACATGTTATCAGCCTAACCGATCCAAACCGTAGCCGCGGCGGCGTCCGTACCTAGTGTTCGTCCGCCGGTCGTGTTGACCAGTTACGCTAGAGAGTCCTTTTCCCCACCTTGATCTGGGGTTTTATGTCTCTCGCCGGTCGTTTTGATCGGTGTTTACTTTTTTGTTTTCCAATCTAAGATCGGTTTGTGTCGCCCGCCGCCGCCATCGACACCCACACGCCTCTCCTCCGACCCGGCGGCAATGCGCGCTGAGGCGGCCTATCATGGCATGTCGTCATCCGCACGTCGGACCGCCCGTCGCCCTGCGTGGGTCGTCGTCTCTCTCCAGTCTGACCGTCCGCGACGCTCCCGTTGTTCGCAAAGCTACCGCTACGATTGCGGGGGGATGTTAGAGATATATTTGGTAGTCTAGCATTTGTAATCTGTCTACTACCTTATCTCGAGGAGAGGCGTCTTGCCCTCCAAGTATTGTACACGATATATATACTCGCCCTCGAGGCTCAATAATACATCCATCATATTCCGCCAACCTCTCTCTATCCCTTCTAACAGGATGTACATAGACATGGTTTAGAGTATAGATTCACTCATTTGGATTTATATGCAGTTTATATTAGAAACTCTAAAAAGACTTATATTTAGGAATGGAGGGAGTAGTTGATTCCGAAATAGAATCACAAATAGTCACAAACAATATTGGTTATTTTGTACACATTGATACCTCCCACATGCTCTAAGAAAACAATAAATGCAACACTCAAAGATTTTGGAGTATTTTAATCAGCTTATTTATTCTGACTACACAAAGAATCTTATCTTTAAGGAAATTTCTGAGGAGGTGCAGAAGTAGATCTGGAAAGAATATGTTTTCTTTGACCAGCCGAGTATCCCAAGGATTTTGGAGTGACGTAGGAGGCTTCAGATACACTACATTCTCTCTTTTCTTTTCCTGTACAGAGGCGCATGAACCCATCCAAGTGACATCCACTCATCTCCATCCCAAATTGAAGATTTTTTCCTGCTACTTGGTCTCCAAGAAAAAAGAACACTACTCCAACGGTGAGGGTTCCGTTGCTCCACACGCCCCGGGCCCAACTACCTTGTGACGTGGAGTGTGTAAGGAACGTGTGTGCGTGTGGATTTAAACTAGCACACGTCGGCACGTGTGGTGTGGTGTGGTGTGATGTGGAGGGCTGGCTCATGGACGCAATGAGACGTCACGGTTATTTGATAATCGAAGGCACCAATACTCTGCGTTGATATTTGATAGTCCTTTGAAATCCGTTCCAATGATTAGTGACGACATGATCCTCTCACCGAGCTTAAAAAGATAGTGTACTAAATATATGATTAATACTCCAACGTTGAACAATTCATCGTCGAAGTCTGCACACTATTACCATAAGCCATGGCAGACGAAGTAGCTTTTGAAAGATAAATGGAATGGATTATGGTAACTATTGTTTGAGTAATTTCACAACCGAAAAGCAACGAGCACAGACCCTGGCCAACCTTGAGCGGGTTTCGTCTTACCACGCACGCACGCACGCACTCAAACAATAATTACCATCAGCCATGGCAGACGAAGTAGCTTTTGAAAGATAAATGGAATAAGCATTTTGATCTATACTTTCGTGTATTGGAGCTCTATTCCTAATTAGCACTTACTCCGAATGATATCCAGAACATCAGCAGTGGTAATGTGAAAGATTTTTTTTCTAGAATAAGAAAGGGTGCATGGACCCAACCACCGCTTTACAGACAGGGCATTCAGCCCAACAAGACTACTACTACTACCTAATAATCCATCTAGTTAATTAGCTCTGCCCTGAACGCTTGCATCTCAGCGAGAAGATGTTTTCTGGTGATTACTACGCCAAGTAGAAGAACAAGAATGTGGTTTGCGGCCAGCGGGCCCTAGCAATACTTGTAGAATTGTAGGCGCATTGCCGTGTTTAAGTGAAAGAAGAGAAAATGGTTAACTCGTCGTGCTTGTATGATTAACCAATAACGAAGTGGGAAGCCAGCAAATCCTCGCTGTGTTCATGCTCGCCCAAGACGTAAACTTAACTAGTATACAACCGTGCAGAGAAGTGATAGTACAGCCGAATTTTTTTTGTAAGTCTATTTGCATTTTCATTCCTACGAAAGTACTCCTATCTTGCAACTTCATGATTACTACCGCAATTTATTTGTGTTGAGAACGTTCCTACGTGGCATTGATATGATAATGTGTATCTCCTTGGCTCCCCTAAGGCCATATGGCAGACGAAGACTTCAGTGAAAGACTGATGGAACGGCAACCTTCAGATTCGCCTTGGCTCCCCTAAGGCATTGATATGATAATGTGTATGTCCTTGGCTCCCCTATGACGATATGGCAGACGAGGACTTCAGTGAAAGACTGGTGGAACGGCAACCTTCAGATTCGCCTTGGCTCCCCTAAGGCATTGATATGATAATGTGTATCTCCTTGGCTTCCCTATGACGATATGGTAGACGAGGACTTCAGTGAAAGATTGGTGAAACGGCAACCTTCAGATTCGCCTTGGCTCCCCTAAGGCGCTAGCCTCCTTAATGATGCTTATCTCATGGAAGATATGGACAGAGCGTAACGCTAGGGTCTTTTGAAGCACAGCCATCCCTTCCATGGTCCTAATCTGTAAGATCAAAAAGGAGGTGTCTCTTTGGGCAGTGGCGGGTGCAAAGCACATGAGTGTTGTAATGCCGCGAGAGTAGACATTTTATTTTGCCGCCTTGCGGCCCTTGTTCGATAACTCCTTTCTTAATCAATGAAATGGCAAATCTTTTGCCTTGTTTCAAAAATAATGTGTATCTCACATATTCACATGGCATGCTTCATGTCTTCGTTAAGCATGAAAGGGTCGTTAGGGAGTCTTATCTTCGTACTCGTAAGCATGCAGGACATGATGATCTATCGATCTTGTCTTGTCCTCGCGCTAACAGACGACGGTCGACATGATGTTCCGCAGGAAGGTCTCCATCTGCACAGTGTGTTAGTTAATCATGCTCAGGTTTGGACAAAGGAGTGTACATTGCGTGGGGCATTGCTTGGCTCACGAGTGATCGGAATCATGCCAGAATTATATATTTGCCGACGGTGTCTTCAATCGGATATATGCAGGCATACGTAGGACCCCCGCAGAAAGGACAACAGATGAACGATCACATATACTACTGGTCACACATTGACAAAAAGTTAGTAAATAGCATAAAACTACCGGTTTACAGGCTAAGGTTCTAAAAAATATCAAATTTTTAATTTTCTCAGAAAACTACCAGTCGAGCGGTCCGCTGTTTCAAAATACCCAAATCGTCCAGTATTCGTCAGTTGATACCGATCTAAACACACCGTTAATTTGACTGTTAACTTACATGTGGGGCTCACATGTAAGATTCATCTTCCTCTTCTCTTTCTTCTTCCTCTCCCTCTCTGTTCTTCCCTCCCCCTGTGTCTCCCGTCCCGGCCATCTCCCCTCCCGAGCCGGCGACCACCCTCCCCTCCAGAGCCGGCCCCCTCCCTCTCCTCTCGGGGCGGCGCCCTCCCTCCTAGCCGGCGACTCTCCCCCATCCCCCCGAGCTGGCGACCCTTTCCTCCGAGCCGGAGCTCCTGGTGGTGACGAGGCCGGCCTCGTCCGCGAGTCATGGCGTGGCAATGGCTGCAGGCGAGACACGGGAGGCGCGAACCATGGCGTGGCGACGGCGCAGTTGAGGCACGACATGGCGGCTATTGCAGGCGGCTCGCCCATTGCAATGATGCCGCATGGCGGCCGTTCGCTGTGCAGCTCGCCCGGCCGCATGTGGTGCATGTGGATTCCGCTGCTGTGAGCGCTGTCATGGGGAGGAGGCAGCGCTGCCCTGCCGAAGGGATCGAGCTCCGACCGCCATGGGACCCGACTGCTTTTTCGGAAAATTCACAGGGACCTAATTGCTTTTTCAGAAAACTTATAAGGACCTGATTGCTTTTTACAAAACTTACACGTGGGACCCACATGTAAGTTAACGGTCAAAGTAAACGGTCAAACAAACGATTATCTTACATGTGGGCCCCAACTGTCATAATCGTGATCAACTGAAAATGACTCGATGATTTGGGTTTTCTGAAACAGCCAACCACCCATTTGGTAGTTATATGAGAAAAATTAAAAACTGGTAGTTTTTTAGAACCCTAGCTTGTAAACTAGTAGTTTTATGCTATTTACTAAAAAAAAAGCCTTGTCATTTGATAAAGATGGCACATACCCTACAATCGAGATACTAATTATTGGAGCCAGCGGAAATCCAATTAATCATGACGGGATCCAACTCTTGATCTTGTCATCTTCTGGTAGTACAGTAGTTCTTTTTTGTCAGTTTGCGTCCCACTGCCACGACCACAGGGCTGGCCCGGCCATGTTCAGATTCGTCGACAAGGCATACTCCGACGAGAAAGAATAGAACATGGAATGCCGTGAGCTCGCCGGACATGGGAAAGACCAAACGTGAGACAAGGACGCCGCTACAGCTGGCGCTCATTTACACTAGGTTAAAAAAGTTGTCCGTTTTTGCTTAGCTGAAATATGTCAAAATATAATGAGTTTGGTCCAAAATCATCCGGTTTTGTATGAAAATCATCTGGTTTGTTCAGATTTGGTTTTAAATGTATGCGGGTACCAATGGTTGGACATCACCCGTATCACTATCCACGGTCACGTCCGTGAACGAATATTGCGTTTGTTTTAGGGGTCCGTGTTGAAGATGCCTTTAACCGGTTTTGAGGGATAGGCTAGAGATGCTATTATACCGGAGGCTCGAAAAATCCTGATCACATTTTGCTATAGTTTTAGAACAATTTCTTCCTATATTTTTGGAACCATTATATGAACACATAGGCAACTCGAACCGGCTATAATTTCTGAATACACACTAGAGCCATCCACGGGCCAGGATTGTCATCCAAGGCACAACGTGCCCGGTCCGGATCTTGTTCTTAGCAATACATATCTTAACCCTTATTATGGCCCTTGTTCCGTTCACGCAGACAAGACACGGCAAAGCTCGCTTTACGCTTGCTTGATTCCCCGGCCGTATCAATCCACCATCTATCGAGCTAGTATCTCATCAGACAAGGTACCGCCGCAGCCCGCACCGCACCTGCAATGGACATGGATGATAGCTTGTGGATTGCCCTTTTGACTCGGGACTACGGCCGGCAAAACTGCCAGGATGCCTCCGCCTCCGCCTCCGCGTGAGAGCCACTACGTACGTCTTCCGCTTGACTTCTCACGGCGGGCCCTGCCGGCACGCATCGCCTCACCGCCTCTAGGTTCTACACTGGTGGTAGTGATCGCCACTGAGTGCATGGATGGATATCTATGGCCATATGCTGCTATCCGGTTCCGGACAGGCTGATAGTAGAACTAGAAAAGTTTCGCCAAGGGAAAAAGGTTTCTATTGTCAGTTGTGCTTTGTAACCATCTGGCCTGCACTTGCACACAGTGGATCTGATGCTTCATGCACCGGCCGCTCTCTTGTCAATCTTTACCTGCGTATCTAGCATGCATACACAGTTGTATCCTTGACCAGCTGACTGAGTGACTGACTGGCACACAAATCTTGATCAGTTGTATCCTTGAAAAAAACATAATCTTGATCCGTTTTTTTTAGAAAAGGAGGCTGCATCTGGAAGATGCATGCGGCCATTTTATTGATTATTTTCAAGGACCTTACAAAGTAGTACAACAATATGTCTGAATCTGCCATCTTGACAACATATGCCGCTACTCCTATCCAAAACATGAAGGGGTGCAAGCTGAACCATATACACAGACCTCTCATCTAAGCCTAACATCTAAAGCTGGAAGCCCCGACCGAGCCACATACCGGGTCCGGGGCACAATCCAGTCCGGCGCACTCACATGTGCCGTCGCCACCATCTTTCACTGGTCCATCTTCGTGAGCAGATTGAGGTACCAACCTTGGCAGGTTCCTTCGCCATCGATGCCACCATGACGCCAAACGACGACCACCACCTAAGCCAGTCCATCTCCAAGCCGAAGGAGCGCTACCACAAGATGAAGACCAGCGGTAGAATAGATGAAACGTTGCACACATTGCCGCCGCCAAACACCTCACACGCACCGCAAAGCGCCCACCGTGCTTCCGGGAACCCGAGTCGACACCTTCAAGAAGGAGCGCGACGAGTGTACGACGCCGTCGCCCACAAGGGGAACTAGAGCTTTCGCACAAAAGAAGAGCACAGTGAAAGATGGGAGAGGACCTCGACAAGGCCTCCAAGAAGGGAACCGACGCCCAGCAAAGGCGCCGCCATTGTTGTGGCCTCCGCCGACGGCCAAGGGTTTCCCTCGGTCTCGCCCCCATCCCATCGACTCGGCCAAAGACCTGGCTAGAGGAGCGCACGCAGCCGGAGAAGGCGTTCGACTTCATCGAAGCAGGCACGCCGGGTGACGGGGCACCCTGACCCACTGTAGTAGACGTCTACCGAGACCTCGCCGCCCGCGCGGCCAAAGTCGTGAACCACTAGCACCCACGGCCGTCGCCCGCAGAGGCAACGCCGTCCACACCACCCGAGGCCGCTGCCCCGGCATCCACCCACCGCACACATTTCTTCAAAACATGGAGAAAGACCCACACCGCCGCCACCAGGGAGCACCACACCGCGGCCCAAGCCGGGCAGGACGACGCAGGGCCTCGCCGGCCAGATCCGGGCAGATCCGGTGAACCCCGGCCCACCAGCCGCCAGATCGGAGGAGCGCCCTGATCCAGGGCCGAGCCGGCCTGATCTGATGGGCGGAGCCGTCCCGGGAGGCCCCCGCACCGGATCGGGAGGGGGCGACTAGACAACGCCGGCGACCGTCGGCCGCCGCAGAGGGCCGGCAGGAAGCGGGCGGCGGCATCTGATGCGGGGATCCAAAGGCCGAGGCGGCGCGTGGAAGCCCGCCGCCGCCTACAAACAGCGCTGGCAAGCCCGGCGGCTGCCGGCGGCGACGGGAAGGAGGAGGGCGGTGGGGAACCAGCGGGTGACTAGGGTTTCGCTCTCGAGTCGCCCGAGAGCCGACGACGCTGGGGAGCGGGGCCCGAGAGCGGACCCATCTTGATCAGTTGTATTCTTGACTTCAGACACTGATGCCATGCTAGTTGCAACAAACACATATATCTCCCTAATAAGTTTACATCATTTTTTTTGAAACGGAGGCAAAAGCTTTGCCTCATCCATTAAATAAGAGAGAATAGAGTTTGTTACACGCCACCGAAATACACCACATGCGGATTACTCGCGTGCGATAAAAGACCTTAATTTCTTAGCTCCGGCGATGACCCACAGGTTTGCCTCGGTAGAGATGGACGAAAGCAAGATTGGCGGTGGGGCACTCTTATGCTTAAAAACTCTTGCGTTCCGCTCGTTCCAAATTGTCCATGAGACTAGCATGGTGATGGAGGCCTTGGCTTGACGATCTAGCATTCCTTCGACGCAAGTGCTTGCCCACCAGTGTTGAACGGTTTCAAACAAGGGCCAAGCAGAAGTGTCGAGCCCGAGCATGGGGAATTTCCCAATGACCAGAGACCAAAGGCGCCGGGTGTAGCGGCACTTGTAGAAGAGATGGGGCCCGCACTCTTGCACTCTCTTGCAGAGAGGGCAAACATCACAATTTGGCCATCCTCGCTTTGCCAATCTATCCGCCGTCAGATTCTATCTTGAAGAGCTAGCCAAGCAAAAAATTTACTTTTGAGGCGCCCAAACCTTCCAAACCATCCTGTCCATGGGCGACAAGACCATCCCTAGAAATTGCGCTCAGATGGAAGTCGCCGAGTACCGCCATTGCTCGTATGCTTCCAAATAATTTCATCCTCGGTGAGCTCGTCAAGGTGGACCTCATTAAGAAGCATCCAAAGAGTGAAGAACTGTGTGATGTGCTCGGCGGTTACGTTGGTGGGGGTTTTGATCTTGAGGATCCACGCGTTGTGCTTGAGGGCCTCCCTGACCTTCCAACTTTTTCTCTTGGAGGCTTTGAAGATGAGAGGGGCAATGTCTTTTGGCGAACGCCCAAGAAGCCAAGGAGAGTCCCAAAAGGGTGTCCTCGCTCCGTTACCAACGGTGATGGTGGTTGAGGCATAGAAAAAGTTGAGGTCCTCCGCATCACATGGGTTTTCCATCCCCACCCACATCTTGTTGGGCTCTTTCCATTCGTACCACGGCCATCGTAACCGGAGAGCCCTCGTAACTTGGAGGTGTTCAGGACCCCAAGCCCTCCGTACGAAAGAGGCCGACAAACTGTCTCCCAGTTCACTTTGCATTTGGCCCCCGATGTCTTTTCTGAGCCGGACCATAGGAAGGCTCGTTCAATCTTGTTGACGTTGTGGAGGATGGTTGGCGGTATGACCAAAGGGGTGGCGGGGTAGACCACTTGGGAAGTGATTACGGACTTGACTAGGGTCGTTCGCCCGATGGTGGTGATGTTCCGCCATCATATCGCTGGTAACTTGCTTGCCACTTTATCCACGAGGAATTGGAAGTCCACTAATTTCAGCTTCCACACGGAGAGGGGAGACCCAAGTATCGCAAAGGAAAAGACGCCCACAGCGGCGCAAGCTTTGAGTTAGGGAATCCAAATCGAGGTGGTTGCAACGAATGGGCACCACCGAGCTCTTTTGAAAGTTGGTGCAAAGACCCGTGACATCCCCAAATCCCCTCAAAATGCTAGCAAAGTTGTCAACATCCTGCTTGATCGGTGCCAGGAAGACGGTTGCGTCGTCCGCGTAGAGAGAGGTCCTCATCATGGCCCCCCTTCCCCGGATTTTATGGAGGAGCCCCTTCTTTGTTGCCACATCAAGGATTTTTTGTAGCGGGTCAATGGCGATGACAAAGAGAAGCGGGGAAATAGGGTCTCCCTGCCGAAGCCCCTTCCCATGCTTTATTGGACAGCCGGCAATACCATTCAGGATGATCCTCGAGGATGAAGAGCTAAGGAGGGCCGCGATCCAATCCCTGAATTTACATGGGAATCCTCGCCGCTGGAGGAGATCAAGCAAGTACTCCCACTTCACGGAGTCAAAGGCCTTGCCGATGTCGAGCTTGAAGAGGAGGGATGGGGTCTTCCTCTTGTGAAGGCGTCGGGCAAGGTTGCGGACATACAAGTAATTGTCGTGAATACTTCTTGTTTTGATGAAGGCGCTTTGGGCATTAGAGACGAGATTTTTCATCAAGGCCTAGTCTCATGGATAGCACCTTCGCAATAATCTTTGCGATCGCGTGGATGAGGCTGATGGGTCTATAGTCGGCGATCCCTCCGCCCCTTCCTTCTTGGGCAAGAGCACCACATTTATGGAGTTGAGCCACCAAGGTTTGAGGTGTGTAGGCAGTCAAAATGTGTGATCACCCTCATGAGATCAGGCTTAATGATGTCCCAACACCTCTTAAAGAAGATGCCCGTGAACCCATCTGGCCCCGGCGCCTTGTCACTTGGCATGCCGTTGATCGCATCCAGGACCTCACTCTCGGCCATTGGGGAGCCAAGGTCATGCAAGTCAAGAGGCTCCAAATTTAGCTCATCCCAATTGAAATCTTTGTGGCATCGGGGGCCTCTCTTCATGACATTGGAAAAATGGTCATGGATTATCTTTTCCTTGGCGTCGTGCTCGGTGACCCAACCATGCTCATTTTTAATTCTATGGATATGATTTTTCCTCCGCCTTGCATTGACTCGGCGATGGAAGAATTTTGTATTAGCATCCCCATCTCTAAGGTTGGCAATTCTCGCACACTGCTTCTTGCGCGATCTTTCGAGCGCCGCCAAGGCGATGACCCTTCTCTTGAGTCTGGCCCGGAGCTCAATTTCCTCGGTGGAGAGGAGCCTATCCTCTTGGGCGATGTCTAGGCGAAATATCACCAAGAGCGGCCTGGTGGTGAATTTTAGCCTTGGAGAAAAGACCTCTACTCCATTCAGAGAGGCGGAGAGCCGTCTTCTTGAGCTTGTGGTAAAGAATGAGGTATGGCTCAGTGTGGTGAACCCTCTCGTTCCACGCCTTTTGAACCAGACCGCGGCCCAAGCCAGGCAGGACGACGCAGGGCCTCGCCGGCCAGATCCGGGCAGATCCGGTGAACCCCGGCCCACCAGCCGCCAGATCGGAGGAGCGCCCTGATCCAGGGCCGAGCCGGCCTGATCTGATGGGCGGAGCCGTCCGGAGGCCCCGCACCGGATCGGGAGGCGACTAGACAACGCCGGCGACCGTCGGCCGCCCGCAGAAGGGCGGCAGGAAGCGGGCGGCATCTGATGCGGGGATCCAGAGGCCGAGGCGGGCGTGAAGCCCGTCGCCGCCTACAACATGAGCAAGCCCGGCGGCTGCCGGCGCGACGGGAAGGAGGAGGCGGTGGGGAACCAGCGGGTGACTAGGGTTTCGCTCTCGAGTCGCCCGAGAGCTGACGACGCGGGGAGCGGGCCCGAGAGCGGACCCATCTTGATCAGTTGTATTCTTGACTTCAGACACTGATGCCATGCTAGTTGCAACAAACACATATATCTCCCTAATAAGTTTACATCATTTCTGAAAATTAGTGCGCGCGGATATTCGATTTAGGTGCTCGAACTAAGATCCAGGATACAGAACTTTCTTGCAAATGGGACAGCAGCGTTGTCTATTTCCGGAAGCTTTGAGGCCGGTCAAGGGGGCTCGACAAATGATGGCCTGTTGAGTGCCTTCGCTGAACACCTCTCTGTAGTCAGGCAGCCATCACCGGGTCACTCATGACACATCTGAATCTCAAACTTCTCGAAAACGACTCATCACGAACGCACATACATAAATTTGGCTCATAACGGTTGCTTCAACTAGGCTAATGAACCTACGCGTGTGTTAATCCAACTCATATGGTCTATAAAAAACCGCACACCCATGCTACGTATACACCAAAAATAAAATTATAACCAAAGCCTTGCTTCTGAAACTCTCGAAAACATTCGCTTGGCTGCTGGCAACGTTATCTGCAACGCCCGGCGCCACTTGTTCACCGGCGCGAGAGCCAAGCGGAGGAGGAGAACGAGCAGCGCACTCAACTCAACTCCACACGTGGCACGCCGGCTGCATCGTCGGATGAGCCATCAGCAGATTCCCCGCACCTGGCCTGTTCGTTAGGATAGGATGATGACTGGTAGTACTAGTTACAACGTCCATCCATCGGTTGATGTGGCCGCCTCACTCGGAAAGAAACACATAATGGATTCATCAGCATTTCAACTGACATGCTCACATTCACATACGGTTGGTTAGCTGTAGAAGTGTCACGAGCAGAGACGGCAGTGCGAGTGATGTCCAGTAGGAGTGAATTGCAAAAAACATCAACACTTCAGACTAGGTTTGCAGGTACCACACATATACGAAATTGTGCCAAAAAACACTATTTTTTTTCATAATTTTTTGCAAAAAACACTAGTTGCTTGTTTGGACCGTTTTAAGTGCGTTTATGACAAGGAGGGCCCGCATCCGTCGACGTAGCAGCACTGTTCACACGGCAACGCCGTTAGACGGCGTTACATGCCGCTGGCGCACCGGTTCGAGCCGGGCCGCGTAGTCTTCTAGCCGTACCCCACCCGGTCCGCTCCTGTCACTCTCTTTTCCTCCCCCGCACTCTCTCCTCTCAGTCATGGCGACGGCTGGCGGCGCAGGTGGCGACTGCGGTGGGTCTGCCGGCGTTGGAGACGATGGTCCACCTGTGGGAGATATATGCGGGAGCTCAAACCCTAGCTGGCCGTCGGATACGAGCAGCCCCAGCCGGAGCCCCCAGCACTGTCTCGAATATGCGGCGGCAAGACCTTGGGCCAGGGCAGTGAAGGAGAATCCATTGGAGAGTCACCGGATTGCCTCGTCATTCGGCGGCGTCTAGTGAGTTTCCTCTTCCCTCTTCCCTCTTCCCTCTTCCTGTAGATCGATTCTAGGGTTAGGGTTAGGTTTTTTGGCACTGTTAATTGGTGCTCTCTTAATTGTGATTTAGTTGCGGTTGATTTGTAGTCAACAGAGTAGCTAGTTGACAGAGTAGTTAACAGAGTAGCTAGTTGATGATGTAGTCAGCAGAGTAGTTAGCAGGGTACTGTACTTGGAGAGATCAGTTTGCATTGGTTTGGCAGTGAAGTTGACTGGTTTTCAGAATTTGACAGTGGTTTTCGGAAGGTGTTTGTTGTTTTTAGAATGTACTGTACTGTATTGTAGCAATTATAATGTTGATTACTCTGTTTTAGTGCTCTGTTTTAGGAATTATGCATTTTTTACACTACATTGGTGCTCTGTTTTAGGAATTATGCATTTTTTTACAGTACGTTGGTGCTCTGTTTTAGTGCTATGTTAATTAAGCTATTTTAATTATTCGTGTGTAGTTTGAATGATAATGTTTGGGAAGTTAGAATGCACTTCCATGATAGAGACAACTTGGAGAGATCAGTTTGCATTTCAGACATAACATATTATAATTTGGTTGCCCTAATAGAGACAGAGGGATATGGGCTTAATGATTTCATGTATTTTGTGAGGGATCCTGGTGTGGGAATTACAGGAATGGATGAAATTTGTGATGATGATAAGGTGGATGAAATGCTTGACCATATTGCTAACAATGATCAACATGTAGTGAACTTGACAGTGGTTAGGGGCACTGATCCAAGACCTGCAGATTTGAACTCAGGCTATCTGGTTGAGGAGCAGGTTCCTTTGAGCCATATAGGAGAGAACCCTGTGTATGTAGTAAATCCTTCTGGTGTTCTCTTAAGATCACCACCAAAAAGTATAATACAGAGTCAGCCAGAGCCATTGCAGTTCTACACTACACAGCAGAGCACAAACCATGATCTGGATACAAATGCTGCCATGGACCAATCCAATGCAGCAGATCAGGATGAACTGGAGACATTAATGGAGTTCAAGAGGAGAACAAAGATTGCCAAATTTAGGAAACATAAGATTGCAGCTGACCATGTAAATAAGGTTAAGCAGAAGCTACCAATTCTTCTAATCAAGATGATTCAGATCTGGATGCGCATTTAGGACTATCTTCAGAGGCTTAATGAGATGAGGAAGCAAAGAGAGGATCCACTCATTCATTTTGATGGAGACACTGATGTGGATGAGCTGTATGAGGAAGATGAGGAAGGGTAACATGTGGAGGTGGAGCAAGCGGAGCAGGTGCACCAAGAGGAGCAGGTGGAGCAAGATGACCAGGTGGAGCACCAAGAGGTGCCTAGAAAGAAGAAGAAAGCTAGAAAAGGGCCAACAGAGAGGTCACATTCTAGCTTGGAACAGAGATTTGACGATGTTTAGGCACCATCATCAGATGAGGAGCCAGATCTTGGTGTTTTGAAGCAGGAATATGATGATGGAGCTGAGGAAGTACAATTTGTTCTGCCCAAGGGAAGGAAGAGCAGATCAGTGAGATCTTTGCCAAGGATCTGGTACAGTGAGGAGAGAGAGAACCCAGAGGAGCAGTTTTGCAGAAAACTTTATTTCCTAAATGTGTATCAGTTTAGGAGAGCAATTCACACATTGCACATAACTCAGAATAGGAATTATGAGTTCCACAGAAACTGCAATGACAGCATCATAGTTGTGTGCACAAATGCAAAATGCCCTTTCTTTATTGCAGCTTTTGTTGTTGCAAATGAGACTACTTTTTGCATAAGGAAGGCAAATTTTGTGCACACATGCCCAGCAGTAGGAGAGAACACCAAGGTCACTGCAAAATGGGTTGCACACCAGTGTGAGGCAATGATGAGAGTTGATATTGGCACACCAGTCACCACAATAATGCAGACACTGAAGAAGAAATATGGAATAGAGATGTCCACCCATATGGCCTACAGGGCTAGGAAGCAAGCATTGAAGGTTGTCCAAGGAGATCGAGAGGACAATACACTAGAATAAGAGATTATTTGCAGGCTGTGTTGGATACAAACCTGTGCTCTAGATGTATTGTTACTACTAGGCATGTACCAGAGCACCCAAGCAAAAACCCTAGGTTTCATGGCTTGTTTTTCTGTATAAGTGCTTGCAAAGAAGGGTTTTTGAATGGATGCAGACCATTCATAGGTACATTTCATTTACTGAGTTGTGAATTATTTATGTGCTCACATTACATACACTATGTTCTCACAATTGTCGACTTTGCGAGGGTAGATGGTTGTTTTATCCAAATTGTCAACAGGTCAACAGATCCTTGCTGCAACAGGAAGGGATGGGAACACTAATATCTATCCTATAGCATTTGGAGTTGTTGACAAAGAGGACAAAGACAGCTGGACTCGGTTCTTAACACAGCTTAAAGATGCACTTGGTGGAGAAAGTGGAAGTTTGGTTATTATACCATCATCTCGATAGGCGGAAGGTAAACTTCTCTTCTCATACAATATTGCACTAGGTTTCATGGTTTTATATGCACATTGCTATAGCTTCATTGTTATAGGACCAATGCTTAGCTTTATTTCCCATTGTTTCAAACAGGGGCTTTTAAATGCAATAAACCATGTTTTCCCCAATTGTCCACAAAGATTCTGCCTTAGACATATCTACCAGAATTTCCAAACTGCTGGTTTTAGAGGTGATGAATTAAAGAAACACATGGATGCAGCTAGCTACTCTTATACTGAGAATGAACACCTTGATGCAATGAATGCTTTCAAAAGAGAGTGTAAGGCTGCTTGGACATTCACAAAATCCCTGTTCATACTTGGGCTAGGCATGCTATGGATTTTAATTGCAAAACTGACCTGGTAGTGAACAACATCAGTGAGGTGTTTAATAAAATGATATTAGATGTCAGAGGCAAGCCAATAGTGATCATGATAGAAGGAATTAGGACAAAATTGATGGTCAAATTTAACAAGAATAGAACAAAGACAGAGACAGCAAATTGGGAGATTTGCCCTACCTATGCTGAAATGTTAGAGGAGACAAAGTACAACTCAAGGTGGTGCCAGACTTTGATGGCTGGTCCTAACATCTACCAAGTGACTAGTGGAGAAAACACCTACTCAGTGAACTTGCTGGACAGAACATGTGGATGTAGGAAATGGGATATGACTTCTATGCCTTGCCATCATGCAGTTTCTGCAATAGTGAAAGCTAAGTTGCAGCCAGAGGACTTTGTTGCTGATTTCTTCAAAAAGGAAATGTATAAAAAAGCATTTGCACATATCATATTTCCTGTGCCTGGTCCAAACCTGTGGCCAAGGACAAGAACTCAGGACATAGAGCCTCCAGTATTCAAAGACAAGGTTGGGAAGCAACAAACAAAGAGGAGGAAATACCAATTTGAAAAGCCAGCACCAAGAGATACATCTAGGATGGCATCTATTACTTGCAACAACTGCAAACTTGTAGGGCATAGATACAATGTTTGCTCCTAGCCCCTCAAGGCAGCTCTTGCTATGAGAATGAACCAGCATCAGGTTAGTTATAATAGCACCTCAATTCTCTTTATTTTGTCTCCATTGTAACTCACAAGCCTTAATTGTTTTTGAAATGCAGCCAAATAGGTCACATGCTTCTACTTCAACAACAAATGCATCTACAGCTGCTGCACCACCAAGGAAGAGGCCATCTCCATCAACTGCTGCTCCTACACCTGCTGCCACTACACCTGTTGCTCCTCCAAGGAGGTCTCCTAGGAAGAAAGCTACACCTGCTGCCACTACACCTGCTGCTCCTCCAAGGAGGTCTCCCAGGAAGAAAGCTACCAATGCTGGTACAGCCTCTACCTCTGCTGCAGGAAACAGGTCAACTTTTCAAGCTCCAAGACAGAGTGGAAGAAAAAGGACTTCTTCATACAAGTCGAAAGAGTACTTCTATGCTTCTGGGAATTAGATGCCTTTGTCTTTGTTGTCTTTGTTGGCATGTGATGTCTATGTGTTGGCTGTGAACTAGATTATGCCTTTGTTGGCTTTCAGAACCTATGATGCCTATGTTGGCTTTCAACTAGATTATGCCTTTGTTGGCTTTCAGAACCTATGATGCCTATGTTGGCTTTGAACCCTTGTTGGTTGTGAGAACTTGGATGTTTATCTTAAATGTTGGCTTAGATGGATGTGAGAACCTGAAAATGTTGGCTGTGATGCTGGTGATTCTGGTGATGATGTTGGCTTAGATGGATGATGATGATGCTTACTATGATTCTAGGGTCACTCGGCTTCGAGAAACCCACCAAAGTGAGCCTAGGGTCACTCAGCGTCGAGAAACCCACCAAAGTGAGTCTAGGGTCACTCGGCGTCAAAAAACCCACCAAAGTGAGTCTAGGGTCACTCGGCGTCGAGAAACCCACCAAATTGAGTCTAGGGTCACTCGGCGTCGAGAAACCCACCAAAGTGAGTCTAGGGTCACTCGGCGTCGAGAAACCCACAAAAGTGAGTCTAGGGTCACTCGGCGTCGAGAAACCCACCAAAGTGAGTCTAGGGTCACTCGGCGTCGAGAAACCCACCAAAGTGAGTCTAGGGTCTCTCGGCGTCGACAAAACCAACCAAAGTGAGTCTAGGGTCTCTCGTCATCGACAAAACCAACCAAGTGAGTCTAGGGTCACTCGGCGTCGAAAACCAACCAACCAACGACATCAGATTTAGCATAACTGGAAGATTCATACATAATCATAACTAATAAGTACCATATTACACGATAGTGCTTAATGCTAAATAGGTACATTACATAACCATAATTCAGATATTACTAGATCATTCATCTAATAGTAGTCATTACATAACCATAATTATAGTACTCATCATCCCATAACCATGCTGGTGGTACCAATAAGCAGCATATTACATTATACTGCTCATTCATCTAAGATGGCTTTGATCCCATTCAGCTTCAGCTTGGTCTGCTCGGCAACCTTCTCAAGCTCATCAATGTGGGCCTGCAACTTAATCTTCTCTTCGGCAAGCTTCAACTTCATGTTCCTAATGACTTTGGCTTGAGAAACTATCAGGTTCTTGAGCATGTCATACTTCTCCTACAGCTTGCTCTCATTAGGTTTGTTCTGCATCTTACCTCTCTCCATCTGAGCCCTCTGCTCCTGGGCATCCAAAAGGCCGTTGATATCTTCAACCAACCTCTCATAACTTGCCTGCAGCTTGATCTTCTGTTGTGTCAGATTGTGAACAGCAAATGAGCTTTCCAGATTGTCCTCAATCTTGCTCCTCCTGCACTCTTCATACTTATCCCACAACTTGGTCAATGCATTCTCCATTGTAGCTGGCCAAAATGGATCAACCCATTCAACTAGCCCACAGTTTCTTCCCTCCTGTAATTTTAGTGTTAAACAGGTACAAAGTAACACAATGCTACAAAGTAACAAATGGTGTAAAGTGCTCACTAATCCACATGCTATAAAGTAACAAACAGGTATAAAGTAACATAATGAGTTAAACAAACATGTATGAGCTAGCCATATGACACAATGAGTTAAACAATTACAAAGGCTCACTAATCCACATGCTATAAAGTAAGAAGTCTCAATCAGTGCTCCCAACCCTATGCACATACTGGCATATAAACAATGACCTCCCTAACCCACTACTATCACAGAAAATACATAACTAATTAGCAACCTGCCTAACAGGCCAGATCTGCTGACAACACTCTGCACATGCTCACATATAAACAATGACCTCATTGAGCAACTAGCACACCAGATCTGCTAACTATAAAAACAATACTAAACATTGACCAGATTAGCATAAATTTGGCACATACCTTCACAGCACAAGCAAAGAACCTCCTGCCAAAGATGGATGCCCGAAAGCAACCGCCTCTCTGCTTTGGCGAGGAGTGTTCATTGCACAAAACATCAGGTTCAAGCCCTCGAAATCGAGTCATCGATGGTCTCGTGGATCCGGAGGTGCAAAGGAAAGGCAACAAAACTTCAGATCAAGCTCAACAGAAAATCCCCAAATCGCAACCCTAACCCTAAATGCAGCTGAGTCGGCGTCTTGGTGAGAGTTCTCGCTGTCCTCATCGCATCAGGAAACCATGGCGACGCCGGCGACGCGGCCGATATGTGGGAGGGGGCGGCGGCGGCGAACGAGCGGGAGCAGAGAGAGGGAGAAGGACGGGAGAGAGTGAGGGCTGGGGGTGGGGCCTGCACCGCTTCGGGGTGTTTGACCTGCCCGGCTCGAACTGGTGCGCCAGCGGCGTGTAACACCGTCTAACGGCGTTGCCGTGTGAACAGTGCTGCCACGTCGACGGATGCGGGCCCTCCTTGTCATAAACGCACTTAAAACGGTCCAAACAAGCGACTAGTGTTTTTTGCAAAAAATTATGAAAAAAATTAGTGTTTTTTGGCACAATTTCGTATATGTGTGGTACCTGCAAACCTAGCCTGAAGTGTCGATGTTTTTTGCAATTCACTCTGTCTAGTAGTGACAAGGCCAGCAGCCAAGGCGTTCCTCATCTCTGGAACTCTGCAGGTCCGTTCGTTGAACAGACAATCGACACACATGGGTTTCTGAGGCTGCCGTTTCTTGGCTCTGTAAAATATCGATTTCTACTCTTGATCTTTTTATTTTCCTCTGTCTTTGAAGGTATGTGTAGCGTTTTGGTATTTGAACGCCGATCGATTGCTTTCATGAGCTTTTTGCATGCGCAACCTGCGTCGACATAGCGGCGTGGAACGGAAATCGGCCGTCATTGGTTGCCAACTTCTCATGTACGCATTTCGATCAACCATAGACAAAAGTGTCACTTGACTAGGCTTTTGTGCTCCAAATATGAACTGTCGACAAGGATTTAAACAACTCTCCAACCATGTGTACCAAACCTAATTAACATGAATTAAACGTGTGACATACCCTACTTGGGCATGCATTTGGTACTAGAGATGGATCAATTTGGGTTGCACTATAGCGCATACTAAAGGCTTTGTCCCCTCGATCTTCTTCCCCAATGTAGGAACTTAATTAATATGTGAAGCTATGGTTGGGTGGTCCTGTCCAGATTAGCATGTTGATCTTGATAGGGATTGCTCGTCATAACAAGATTGGTAATAGGACATGTGAAGGAACGCCTTGGGCAGTTGCTTGTTCCATGAAAGCCAAGCAACGGTTTGGTGACTAATTCTGCTCCGTATATCAAGCTCCAAATATCTACCAGATGCTCTGCTTTGCAGTTTTCCTTATCTTGCACCTTTTGGCTGCATTGATTGCGAAAAAAGGTTGGAGTGTAGCACATGAATTCAGGACTACTGCACTCCATTATGCGCATAGTACTGCTACCCGAGATTCCGTCAGATAGTGGCAGCCCTATATACTTGGATTTAAAATATCATGTGTACTCCCTCCGTTTTTAAATATAAGTCTTTTTAGATATTCCAGTAAGGAACTACACACGAATGTCTTAAACATATATTTGAGATACATGTATTTGAGATACACGGATGTGTACTCCCTCCGTTTTTAAATCTCATGTCTACTTCCTTATCTCCAGGAGAGACATTTTGCCCTCAAGTCTTGTACTCAATATATACTCGCCCTCGAGAAAGAGGTTGTAGATGCAATCTCACAAATGAAATCGAATAAAGCACCGGGACCAGATGGGTTTCCAGCTGAATTCTATAAGAAATTTTGGCATATTATTAAGGATGATCTTATGCCTATGTTTCATGATTTCTTTAGCGGTCATTTAGAGCTGTTTCATGTTAACTTTGGCATGATTACGCTATTGCCAGAGAAAGAAGAGGAAGTTTGAATTGAACAATTCAGGCCAATCTATCTTCTCAATGTGAGTTTCAAGATCTTCACAAAAGTGGGTACTAATAGACTGGCACAGATCGCGCATTCAGTGGTACAACCGAGCCAAACAACGTTTATGCCAGGACGACATATACTTGAGGGGGTGGTCGTTTTGCATGAAATGCTACATGAAATTCATTCGAAGAAGCTAGATGGGGTTATCTTCAAAGTGGATTTTGAGAAGGCATATGATAAAGTTAAGTGGCCTTTCCTACAACAGGCAATGCGCATGAAAGGATTTAGTGAGGTCTGGCGGAACCAAGTGGGTTCTCAAGTCCAGAAGGGTAGTGTCGGAATCATGGTTAATGATGATATCGATCATTATTTTCAGACACACAAGGGTTTGAGACAAGGAGATTCCATGTCTCCTCTCCTGTTTAATATAGTGGCCGATGATGTCTACTACACAACCTTCTTCTTGTAGACGTTGTTGGGCCTGCAAGTGCACAGGTTTGTAGGACAGTAGCACATTTCCCTGAAGTGGATGACCTAAGGTTTATCAATCCGTAGGAGGCGTAGGATGAAGATGGTCCCTCTCAAGCAACCCTGCAACCAAATAACAAAAAGTCTCTTGTGTCCCCAACACACAGAATACAATGGTAAATTGTATAGGTGCACTAGTTCGGCGAAGAGATGGTGATACAAGTGCAATATGGATGGTAGATATAGGTTTTTGTAATCTGAAAATATAAAAACAGCAAGATAACTAATGGTAAAGGTGAGCGTAAACGGTATTTCAATGATAGGAAACAAGGCCTAGGGTTCATACTTTCACTAGTGCAAGTTCTCTCAACAATAATAACATAGGTAGATCATATAACAATCCCTCAACATGCAATAAAGAGTCACTCCAAAGCCACTAATAGCAGAGAACAAACGTAGAGATTATGGTAGGGTACGAAACCACCTCAAAGCTATTCTTTCGGATCAATCTATAAAAGAGTTCGTACTAGAATAACACCTTAAGACACAAATCAACCAAAACCCTAATGTCACCTAGATACTCCATTGTCACCTCAAGTATCCATGGGCATGATTATACGATATGCATCACACAATCTCAGATTCATCCAACCAACATAAAAGTACTTCAAAGAGTGCCCCAAAGTTTCTACCGGAGAGTTAAGAACGTGTGCCAACCCCTATGCATAGGTTCCCGATGTCACGAAACCCGCAAGTTGATCACCAAAACATACATCAAGTGGCACATGATATCCCATTGTCACCACAGATAATCACGGCACGACATACATCAAGTGTTCTCATAAAAGACTCAATCCGATAAGATGACTTCAAAGGGGAAACTCAATTCATCACAAGAAAGTAGAGGGGGAGAAACATCATAAGATCCAACTACAATAGCAAAGCTCGGGATACATCAAGATCGTGCCATAGAGGGAACACGAGAGAGAACACGGGAGAGAGAGAGAGATCAAACACATAGCTACGGTACATACCCTCAGCCCGAGGGTGAACTACTCCTCCTCGTCATGGAGAGCATCGGGATGATGAAGATGGCCCGGGTGATGGGATCCCTTCCGGCAGGTGCTTAACAGGTCCCGATTGGTTTTTTGGGGGCTATAGAGGCTTGCGGCGGCGGAACTCCCGATCTATCTTCTATTCTGGAAGTTTGATGGTACGTAGGTATATATGGGTGAAAGGAGTAAGTCAGTGGAGCTACGGGGGCCCCACGAGGCAGGGGGCGCGCCTAGGGGGGTGGACGCGCCCCCCACCCTCGTGAGCACCTCCCGTATCTTCTGACGTGGAGTCCAAGTCCATCAGGTGGGTTTCCTTCCAAAAATAACTTCTCCAGTTGATTTCGTTCCTTTTGACTCATTCGATATTCCTTTTCCTCGAAACACCGAAATAGGCATAAAACAAAGAATCAGGATGGGCCTCCGGTTAATAGGTTAGTCCCAAAAATAATATAAAAGTGGATAATAAAGCCCAATATTGCCTAAAACAGTAGATTTAGTAGAATGGAGCAATTAAAAATTATAGATTCTTTGGAGACGTATCCCCAAGCTTAATTCCTGCTCGTCCTCGAGTAGGTAAATGATAAAAAGAGAATTTTTGATGCGGAGTGATACTTTGGCATAATTTCAATATAAATCTTCTTACTTGTGATATGAATATTCAGATCCGAAAGATTCAAGACAAAAGTTCATATTGACATAAAAGTAATAATACTTCAAGCATACTAACAAAGTAATCATGTCTTCTCAAAATAACATGGCAAAAGAAAGTTCATCCCTACAAAATCATATAGTTAGGCTATGCTTCATTTTCGTCACACAAAGATGTTCCCAACTTCTATACCCCCGATGACAAGCCAAGCAATTGTTTCATACTTAAATAATCTCAAACTTTTTCAGCCTTCACGCAATACATGAGCGTGAGCCATGGATATAGCACTATGGGTGGAATAGATTAATATGATGATGGGGATTGTGTGGAGAAGACAAAAAAGGAGAAAATCTCACATTGACGAGGATAATCAACGGGCTATGGAGATGCCCATCAATTGATGTCAACATCAGGAGTAGGGATTGCCATGCAACGGATGCACTAGAGCTATAAATGAATGCTCAACAAAAAGAAAACTAGTTTGTGTGAATCCAACTTGCTTGCTCATGAAGACCTAGGGCATTTGAGGAAGCCCATCGTAGGAATATACAAGCCAAGTTCTATAACGAAAAATTCCCACTAGTATAGAAAGACAACTTATGAGACTCACTATATGAAAAACATGGTGCTACTTTGAAGCACAATATATGAGACTCACTACATGAAGAATAAGGTGCTACTTTGAAGCACAAGTGTGGAAAAAGAGATAGTAGCATTGCCCTTTTTATTTATTTTCTTTTTGGGGCCTTTTTGGCCTTTCTCTATTTTTTGGGCAATGCTCTAATAATGATGATCATCACACTTCTATTGATTACAACATAAGGATTACAACTCGAAACTAGAACAAGATATGACTCTGTATGAATGCCTCCGGCGGTGTACCGGGATGGTGCAATGAATCAAGAGTGACGTGTATGAAAATTATGCATGGTGGCTTTGCCACAAATACGATGTCAACTACATGATCATGCAATGGCAATATGACAAAAGTAATGTATGTCATAATGATGATGAACGGAACGGTGGAAAGTTGCATGGCAATATATCTCGGAATGGCTATGGAAATGCCATAATAGGTAGGTATGGTGGCTGTTTTGAGGAAGATATAGGGAGGTTTATGTGTGATAGAGCGCATCGTATCACGGGGCTTGGATGCACCGGCGAAGTTTGCACCAACTCTCAAGGTGAGAAAGGGCAATGCACTGCATTAAGAGGCTAGCAAAGGAGGAAAGGTAAAAGTGCGTATAATCCATGGACTCAGCATTAGTCAAACGAACTCATATACTTATTGCAAAAATTTAGAAGTCATCAAAAATCAAGTACTACATGCATGCTCCTAGGGGGATAGATTGGAAGGAAAAGACCATCGCTCATCCCCGACCGCCACTCATAAGGATGCACAAGCCAGGTACACTTCATGTTTCAAATTTGTTACACAACTTTAACAATACGTGCATGCTACGGGACTTGCTAACTTCAACACAAGCATTCTTCAAATTCATAATCACCCAACTAGCATGACTTTAATATCACCATCTTCATATCTCAAAACAATTATCAAGCATCAAACTTTTCTTAGTATTCAACACACTCATAAGAATTCTTACAAATCTTGTATGCTTAGCATATTAGAATTAAGCACATTACCATGCTATTTAAGACTCTCAAAATAATATAAGTGAAGCATGAGAGTTCATATATTTCTTCAAAATAAAACTACCACCGTGCTCTAAAAGATATAAGTGAAGTACTAGAGCAAAAACAAACTACTCCGAAAGATATAAGTGAAGATCAATGAGTAGTCGAATAATTATACAACTATGTGAAGACTCTCCCATTTAATAATTTCAGATCTTCATACTTTATTCAAACAGAAAGCAAAGCTAAATAAAACTACATTGCAAGGATAGCACAACTCATGTGAAGAAGCAAAAACTTAGGCTCAACCGATACTAACCGATAGTTGTTGAAGAAGAAAGGTGGGATGCCTACGGGGCATCCCCAAGCTTAGATGCTTGAGACTTCTTGAAATATTATCTTGGGGTGCCTTGGGCATCCCCAAGCTTGAAATTTTGTGTCTCCTTAATTCCTCTCATATCATGGTTTCTCTTTTTATCAAAAGCTTCATCCACAACAAACTCAACAAGAACTCGTGAGATAGGTTAGTATAAACCAATGCAAAACCTTATCATTTTCTACTGTAACAAATCAATAACATTATTATTCAACATTGCATACTAAATGCCTCTGCATATTTAATACTCCTATCCTTAAATAGAATCATTAAACAAGCAAACATATGCAAACAATGCAAACATAACAGCAATCTGCCAAAACAGTATAGTCTGTAAAGAATGCAAGAGTATCAATACTTCCCTGACTCCAAAAATTATGAACTAAAATTACCACTGTAATAAATTTATCAGAGCTCAATATGCAAAAAGATTCAACATTATACCACTTTTTAATTTTCTAGGGAATTTTTGCAACGGCGCTAAACTTTCTGTTTTCAAACAGCAACATGCATACTTGCAAAATAAGCATGGAAAAGGCTATCCTTGACATTTTTATTGGAACTAAAGATGCAAAACATTATTCTAACGAACAGCAAGCAAACACTAACAAAAGGAAATGACGGTCCAAGCAAAACACATATCATGTGGTGAATAAAAATATAGCTCCAAGTAAAGTTACCGATAAACGAAGACGAAAGAGGGGATGCCATCCGGGGCATCCCCAAGCTTAGGCTCTTGGTTTTCCTTGAATATTACCTTGGGGTGCCTTGGGCATCCCCAATATTAGGCTCTTTCCACTCCTTATTCCATAGTCCATCGAATCTTTATCCGAAACTTGAAAATTTCACAACACAAAACTTAACAGAAAACTCGTGAGTCTGCTAAGTTAAAGAAAACAAAACACCACTTCAAGGTACTGTAATGAACTCATTCTTTATTTATATTGGTATTAAATCTACTGTATTCCAACTTCTCTATGGATTATAAACTATTTAACTAGCCATATATTCATCAAAATAAGCAAACAACACATAGAAAACAGAATCTGTCAAAAACAGAACAGTCTATAGTAATCTATAACTAACGCAAACTTATGGAGCTCCAAAAATTATAAAATAAATTGGTGGACCTGAGGAATTTGTTTAGTAATCATCTGCAAAAAGAATCAACTAAATAGCACTCTCCAGTAAAAAGTTAAAGCTAATCTCGTGAGCGTTAAAGTTTCTGTTTTTTACAGCATATGATCATAAAGACTTCACCCAAGTCTTCCCAAAGGTTCTACTTGGCACAAAAACACTAATTAAAACATAAAACCACATCTAATCAGAAGCTAGATGGATTATTTATTCCTAAACAGAACCAAAAAGCAAGAAACTAAAATAAAATTAGGTTGCCTCCTAACAAGCGCTAACGTTTAACGCCCCTAGCTAGGCATGATGATTTCAATGATGCTCACATAAAAGATAGGAATTGAAACATAAAAAGAGCATCATGAAGAATATGACTAGCACATTTAAGTTGAACCCACTTCCTATGCATAGGGATTTTGTGAGCAAACAACTTATGGGAACAAGAATCAACTTGCATAGGAAGGTAAAACAAGCATAACTTCAAAACTTTAAGCACATAGAGAGGAAACTTGATATTATTGCAATTCATACAAGCATATATTCCTACCTCATAATAATTTTAAGTAGAATCATGAATGAATTCAACAATATAACCAGCACCTAAAGCATTCTTTTCATGATCTACAAGCATAGAATTTTTACTACTCTCCACATAAGCAAAATTCTTCTCATGAATAATAGTGGGAGCAAACTCAACGAAATAACTATCATGTGATTGAAAATTAAGATCAAGATGACAAGTTTCATGGTTATCATTATTCTTTATAGCATATGTGTCATCACAATAATCATCATAGATAGGAGGCATGCTTTCATCATAGTAAATTTGCTCATCAAAGCTTGGGGGACAAAAAATATCATCTTCATCAAACATAGCTTCCCCAAGCTTGTGGCTTTGCATATCATTAGAATTATGGATATTCAAGGAATTCATACTAACAACATTGCAATCATTCTCATCATACAAAGATTTAGTGCCAAACATTTTATAAATTTCTTCTTCTAGTACTTTAGCACAATTTTCCTTTCCATCATACTCACGAAAGATATTAAAAGGTGAAGCGTATGAGACAAACTCAATTCCATTTTTTTGTAGTTTTCTTTTATAAACTAAACTAGTAATAAAACAAGAAACAAAAAGATTCGATTGCAAGATCTAAAGATATACCTTCACTTACCTAGCCTCCCCGGCAACGGCGCCAGAAAAGAGCTTGATGTCTACTACGCAACCTTCTACTTGTAGACGTTGTTGGGCCTGCAAGTGCACATGTTTGTAGGACAGTAGCAAATTTCCCTCAAGTGAATGACCTAAGGTTTATCAATCCGTAGGAGGCATAGGATGAAGATGGTCCCTCTCAAGCAACCCTGCAACCAAATAACAAAAAGTCTCTTGTGTCCCCAACACACCCAATACAATGGTAAATTGTATAGGTGCACTACTTGTAAGAGATGGTGATACAAGTGCAATATGGATGGTAGATATAGGTTTTTGTAATCTGAAAATATAAAAACAGCAAGGTAACTAATGGTAAAGGTGAGCGTAAACGGTATTGCAATGATAGGAAACAAGGCCTAGGGTTCATACTTTCACTAGTGCAAGTTCTCTCAACAAAAATAACATAGATAGATCATATAACAATCCCTCAACATGCAACAAAGAGTCACTCCAAAGCCACTAATAGCAGAGAACAAACGTAGAGATTATGGTAGGGTACAAAACCACCTCAAAGCTATTCTTTCGGATCAATCTATAAAAGAGTTTGTACTAGAATAACACCTTAAGACACAAATCAACCAAAACCCTAATGTCACCTAGATACTCCATTGTCACCTCAAGTATCCATGGGCATGATTATACGATATGCATCACACAATCTCAGGTTCATCCAACCAACATAAAAAGTACTTCAAAGAGTGCCCCAAAGTTTCTACGGAGAGTCAAGAACGTGTTCCAACCCCTCTGCATAGGTTCCCAATGTCACGAAACCCGCAAGTTGATCACCAAAACATACATCAAGTGGCACATGATATCCCATTGTCACCACAGATAATCACGGCAAGACACACATCAAGTGTTCTCATAAAAGACTCAATCTGATAAGATGACTTCAAAGGGGAAACTCAATTCATCACAAGAAAGTAGAGGGGGAGAAACATCATAAGATCCAACTACAATAGCAAAGCTCGGGATACATCAAGATCGTGCCATGGAGGGAACACGAGAGAGAACACGGGAGAGAGAGATCAAACACATAGCTACTGGTACATACCCTCAGCCCCGAGGGTGAACTACTCCCTCCTCGTCATGGAGAGCGCCAGGATGATGAAGATGGCCACCGGTGATGGGATCCCCCTCCGGCAGGGTGCCAGAACAGGGTCCCGATTGGTTTTTTGGTGGCTACAGAGGCTTGCAGCGGCTGAACTCCCGATCTATCTTCTGTTCTGGAAGTTTTAGGGTACGTAGGTATATATGGGTGAAAGGAGTACGTCGGTGGAGCTGGGCCTCCGGTTAATAGATTTCGTTCCGTTTTGACTCCGTCTGATATTCCTTTTCCTCAAAAAACTGAAATAGGCATAAAACAACAAATCTGGGCTGGGCCTCCGGTTAATAGGTTAGTCCCAAAAATAATATAAAAGTGGATAATAAAGCCAAATATTTCCTAAAACAGTAGATAAAGTAGCATGGAGAAATTAAAAATTATAGATACGTTGGAGACGTATCAGCCGATATGTTAGCCATTCTTATTGGCAGGGCCAAGCAGCATGGGCAAGTGGAGGGGTTAGTTCCTCATCTAGTTGATGGAGGAGTATCCATCTTACAATATGCTGACGACACTATCATATTCATGGAACATGACATTGCTAAGGCACGTAATATGAAAATTATTTTATGTCTTTTCGAACAATTGTCTGGTTTAAAGATAAACTTTCACAAAAGTGAGTTGTTCTGTTTTGGGAAGGCCAAAGACGAACAAGACACATATAGACAATTGTTCGGGTGTGAATTGAGTTCTTTACCATTCACTTATTTCGGTATACCGATTCATCACCGTAAGTTATCCAATAAACAATGGAAATGCATCGAAGATCGAATAGAAAAAAAGCTTAATTGCTGGAAGGGTAAGCTAATGTCTTATGGAGGTTGGCTAGTGTTGATTAACTCAGTACTGACTAGTATGCCGATGTTCCTAATATCGTTCTTCGAAATTCTGAAAGGGGTACGGAAACGACTTGATTTCCTCAGATCTCGGTTCTTCTGGCAGTCAGATGAGGCCAAGAGGAAATACCGTCTCGCACGTTGGGACATTCTTTGTCGACCAAAAGACCAGGCGGTCTCGGTATTGAGAACTTAGAAATCAATAACAAGTGCCTCCTGAGCAAATGGCTCTACAAGTTAGAGACAGAGCCGGAGGGCATGTGGGCACAGATTTTGCGTAATAAATACCTCCAGTCCAAAACACTCGCTCAGGTTACCATGAGACCAACAGACTCGCCATTTTGGAAAGGGCTTATGAGAGTAAAGGACATGTTCTTTCGGAGGGTCAAATTCCTGGTTGTTAATGGGATGTCAACAATGTTTTGGGAGGATACGTGGTTAGGAGAGACGCCCCTGGCCGTACAATATCCTGTATAACATTGTGCAACGGAAGGAGGATTACGTAGGCACAATTTTACATACGATCCCCTTAAATATTCAATTCAGATGAGCACTAGTTGGTGAGCGATGGAATGCATGGATGCACCTGGTTCGGAGATTGATAGATGTTCAACTCACTGAGCAACCGGACTCCATGCAATGGAAAGTTGCTAAGAATGGGATTTTTACGGTAAAAACTTTCTATATGGATTTGATTAATTCTGGCCCAGTCTCGAGATCGTTGCATATTTGAAAGATTAAGATTCCTTTGCGCATTAAAATCTTTATGTGGTTTATCCACAAACAAGTCATTCTTACAAAGGACAACTTAATCAAGAGACGATGGGTAGGTAGTCCACGATGTTGCTTTTCTGATCATGATGAAACAATACAAAATTTATTTCTTGAATGCCCATTGGGCAAATTGCTCTCGAGAACGATTCATATTGCCTTCAACATTACTCCTCCAGTTGACATTGCATCGTTGTTTGGAATGTGGTTAACTGGGGTCGAACATACTATGGCGGCTCGTATTCGGATTGGAATTTGTGCACTATTGTGGGCTATATGGAATTTGCAGGAATGATTTGATATTTAAAAGACAACACAATTTAACTTTCTTGCAGGTCATCTTCAGAGCTATCGCTTGGATCCGTACGTGGTCCTTACTCACTCCTATGGAATCCAGGGAGCCTTTGGTTACTGGGTGCAACCAATGGGAGATGGTCGCACGGGCTATATTCAACTGGTTCGGATGGCGGTCGCATAACACGATAGGAGTCTAGGGAGCTTATCCTTCTTAATGCAATTCCGGTTGAGATTGTTAGCATGAACTTTGCTTTACTTTTATTTTTCGCTCCACTAGCGAGCTACAAGACGACTTTGTGATACTTCGCGAATTCTTAAAATATGGCTGCATGCATCATTATGATGCAGAGGCCTGGGGTACGCATCCATTTCCAAAAAAATGCTCGCCTTCGAGGCCCAGTAAAAAATCCATCATATTCCGCCAATCTCTCTCTAACCCTTCTAACATGGTATCAGCCTAACAATTCAAACCGTAGCCGTCGCGCCGTCCGGACCTAGGGTTCGTCCGCCGGTCGTGTTGACCAGTTACGCTAGAGAGTCTTTTTCCCCATCCTTGATTTGGGGTTTTATGTCTTTCGCTGGTCATTTTGATCGGTGTTTCCTTTTTGGTTTTCCAATCTAAGATCGGTTTCTGTCGCTCGCTGCCGCCGTCGACACCCACACGCCTCTACTCCGACACTGGTGCGACCAGCCGACCTCTCCTCCGGCCCGGCGGCCATGCGCGCCGAGACAATAGAAACCTTTTCCCCATTGACGAAGCTTTTCTAGTTCTTCAGCCTGTCCGGAACCGGATTTGATTAATTCTGGCCCAATCTCGAGATCGTTGCATATTTGAAAGATTAAGGTTCCTTTGCGCATTAAAATCTTTATGTGGTTTGTCCATGAACAAGTCATTCTTACAAAGGACAACATAATCAAGAGGCGATGGGTAGGTAGTCCATGATGTTGCTTTTCTGATCATAATGAAACAATACAACATTTATTTTTTGAATGCCCATTGGCCAAATTGCTTTGGAGAACGATTCATATTGCCTTCAACATTACTCCTCCAGTTGACATTGCATAGTTGTTTGGAATGTGGTTAACTGGGGTCGAACATACTACGGCGGCTCGTATTCGGATTGGAATTTGTGCGCTATTGTGGGCTATATGGAATTGCAGGAATGATTTGATATTTAAAAGACAACACAATTTAACTTTCTTGCAAGTCATCTTCAGAGCTACCGCTTGGATCCGTACGTGGTCCTTACTCACTCCTATGGAATCCGGGGAGCCTTTGGTTACTGGGTTCAACAGATGAGAGATGGTCGCACGGACTATATTCAACCGGTTCGGATGGCGGTCGCATAACAGGATAGGAGTCTAGGGAGCTTATCCTTCTTATTGCCATTTCGGTTGAGATTGTTAGCATGAACTTTGCTTTACTTTTATTTTTCGCTCCACTTGCGAGCTGTAAGACGACTTTATGATACTTTGCGAATTCTTAAAATATGGCTGCATGCATCATTATGATGCAGATGCCGGGGGTACGCCTCCATTTCCAAAAAAAATACGCGCCCTTGGGGCTCAGTAAAAAATCCATCATATTCCGCCAATCTCTCTCTAACCCTTCTAACATGGTATCAACCTAACCGATCCAAACCGTAGCCGCGGCGCCGTCCGTACCTAGGGTTCGTCCGCCGGTCCTGTTGACCAGTTACGCTAGAGAGTCTTTTTCCGCATCCTTGATCTGGGGTTTTATGTCTCTCGCTGGTCGTTTTGATCGGTGTTTACTTTTTTGTTTTCCAATCTAAGATCGGTTTGTGTCGCCCGCCGCCGCCATCGACACCCACACGCCTCTCCTCCGACCCGGCGGCCATGCGCGCCGAGGCGGCCTATCACGGCCTGTCGTCGTCCGCGCGTCGGACCGCCCGTCGCCCTGCATGGGTCGTCGCCTTTCTCCAGTCTGACCGTCCGCGACGCTCCCGTTGTTCGCAAAGCTACCGCTACGATTGCGGGGGGATGTTAGAGATATATTTGGTAGTCTAGCATTTGTAATCTGTCTACTACCTTATCTCGAGGAGAGGCGTCTTGCCCTCCAAGTATTGTACACGATATATATACTCGCCCTCGAGGCTCAATAATACATCCATCATATTCCGCCAACCTCTCTCTATCCCTTCTAACAGGATGTACATAGACATGGTTTAGAGTATAGATTCACTCATTTTGCTTTATATGCAGTTTATATTAGAAACTCTAAAAAGACTTATATTTAGGAATGGAGGGAGTAGTTGATTCCGAAATAGAATCACAAATAGTC
The DNA here is from genome assembly GCA_021605145.1 of Aegilops bicornis. NCBI lineage: Eukaryota > Viridiplantae > Streptophyta > Magnoliopsida > Poales > Poaceae > Aegilops > Aegilops bicornis. Next base: position 87,477,735 of record CM038670.1, read on the forward strand.
ACAAAAAATAATGGTTATTTTGTACACATTGATACCTCCCACATGCTCTAAGAAAACAATAAATGACTGCAACACTCAAAGATTTTGGAGTATTTTAATCAGCTTATTTATTCTGACTACACAAAGAATCTTATCTTTAAGGAAATTTCTGAGGAGGTGCAGAAGTAGATCTGGAAAGAATATGTTTTCTTTGACCAGCCGAGTATCCCAAGGATTTTGGAGTGACGTAGGAGGCTTCAGATACACTACATTATCTCTTTTCTTTTCCTGTACAGAGGCGCATGAACCCATCCAAGTGACATCCACTCATCTCCATCCCACATCGAAGATTTTTTCCTGCTACTTGGTCTCCAAGAAAAAAGAACACTACTCCAACGGTGAGGGTTCCGTTGCTCCACACGCCCCGGGCCCAACTACCTTGTGACGTGGAGTGTGTAAGGAACGTGTGCGTGTGGATTTAAACTAGCACACGTCGGCACGTGTGGTGTGGTGTGGTGTGATGTGGAGGGCTGGCTCATGGACGGAATAAGACGTCACGGTTATTTGATAATCGAAGGCACCAATACTCTGCGTTGATATTTGATAGTCCTTTGAAATCTGTTCCAATGATTAGTGACGACATGATCCTCTCACCGAGCTTAAAAAAAATTCATTGATAGTGTACTAAATATATGATTAATACTCCAACGTTGAACAATTCATCGTCGAAGTCTGCACACTATTACCATAAGCCATGGCAGACGAAGTAGCTTTTGAAAGATAAATGGAATGGATTATGGTAACTATTGTTTGAGTAATTTCACAACCGAAAAGCAACGAGCACAGACCCTGGCCAACCTTGAGCGGGCTTCGTCTTACCACGCACGCACGCACGCACTCAAACAATAATTACCATAAGCCATGGCAGACGAAGTAGCTTTTGAAAGATAAATGGAATAAGCATTTTGATCTATACTTTCGTGTATTGGAGCTCTATTCCTAATTAGCACTTACTCCGAATGATATCCAGAACATCAGCAGTGGTAATGTGAAAGATTTTTTTTCTAGAATAAGAAAGGGTGCATGGACCCAACCACCGCTTTACAGACAGGGCATTCAGCCCAACAAAACTACTACTACTACCTAATAATCCATCTAGTTAATTAGCTCTGCCCTGAACGCTTGCATCTCAGCGAGAAGATATTTTCTGGTGATTACTACGCCAAGTAGAAGAACAAGAATGTGCTTTGCGGCCAGCGGGCCCTAGCAATACTTGTAGAATTGTAGGCGCATTGCCGTGTTTAAGTGAAAGAAGAGAAAATGGTTAACTCGTCGTGCTTGTATGATTAACCAATAACGACGTGGGAAGCCAGCAAATCCTCGCTGTGTTCATGCTCGCCCAAGACGTAAACTTAACTAGTATAGTACAACCGTGCAGAGAAGTGATAGTACAGCCGAATTTTTTTTGTAAGTCTATTTGCATTTTCATTCCTACGAAAGTACTCCTATCTTGCAACTTCATGATTACTATTGCAATTTATTTGTGTTGAGAACGTTCCTAGGTGGCATTGATATGATAATGTGTATCTCCTTGGCTCCCCTAAGGCGGTATGGCAGACGAGGACTTCAGTGAAAGACTGGTGGAACGGCAACCTTCAGATTCGCCTTGGCTCCCCTAAGGCATTGATATGATAATGTGTATCTCCTTGGCTCCCCTATGACGATATGGCAGACGAGGACTTCAGTGAAAGACTGATGAAACGGCAACCTTTAGATTCGCCTTGGCTCCCCTAAGGCATTGATATGATAATGTGTATCTCCTTGGCTCCCCTATGACGATATGGCAGACGAGGACTTCAGTGAAAGACTGGTGGAACGGCAACCTTCAGATTCGCCTTGGCTCCCCTAAGGCGCTAGCCTCCTTAATGATGCTTATCTCAAGGGAGATATGGACAGAGCGTAACGCTAGGGTCTTTCGAAGCACAGCCATTCTTTCCATGATCCTAATCTGTAAGATCAAAGAGGAGGTGTCTCTTTAAGTACTGGCGGGTGCAAAGCACATGAGTGCTGTAATGCCGCGAGAGTAGACATTTTATTTTGCCGCCTTGCGGCCCTTGTTCAATAACTCATTTCTTAATCAATAAAATGGCAAATCTTTTGCCTTGTTTCAAAAATAATGTGTATCTCACATATTCACATGGCATGCTTCATGTCTTCGTTAAGCATGAAAGGGTCGTTAGGGAGTCTTATCTTCGTATTCGTAAGCATGCAGGACATGATGATCTATCGATCTTGTCTTGTCCTCGCGCTAACAGACGTCGGTCGACATGATTCTCCGCAGGAAGGTCTCCATCTGCACAGTGTGTTAGTTAATCATGCTGAGTTTGGACAAAGGAGTGTACATTGCGTGGGGCATTGCTTGGCTCACGAGTGATCGGAATCATGCCAGCATTATATGTTTGCCAACGGTGTCTTCAATCGGATATATGCAGGCATACGTAGGACCCCCGCAGAAAGGACAACAGATGAACGATCACATATACTACTGGTCACACATTGACAAAAAGTGAGTAAATAGCATAAAACTACCGGTTTACAGACTAGGGTTCCAAAAAACTATCAAATTTTTAATTTTCTCAGAAAACTACCAATCGAGCGGTCCGTTGTTTTAAAAAACCCAAATCGTCCAATATTCGTCAGTTGATACCGATTATGACAGGTCGGGCCCGCATCTAAACACACCGTTAGTTTGACTGTTAACTTACATGTGGTGCCCACATGTAAGATTCATCTTCCTCTTCTCTTTCTTCTTCCTCTCCCTCTTTGTTCTTCCCTCCCCCTGTGTCTCCTGTCCCGGCCATCTCCCCTCCCGAGCCGGCGACCACCCTCCCTCAGGCCGGGCGACCCCTCCTCTCAAAGCCGGCCCTCCCCCTGAGCCGCGACTCTCCCCATCCCCGAAGTGGCGACCCTTTCCCCCGAGCCGGAGCTCCTGGTGGTGACGAGGCCGGCCTCGTCCGCGAGTCATGGCGTGGCAATGTCCGCAGGCGAGACACGGGAGGCGCGAGCCATGGCGTGGCGACGGCGCTGTTGAGGCACGACATGGCGGCTGTTGCGGGCGCGGCTCGCCGCTGCAGCTGATGCCCGGCATGGCGGCGTTGCGCTGCGGCAGCCTCATGTGGTGCACGGCGTGGATTCCGCTGCTGTGGGCACGGCTCGCCGGCCGGAGGAGGCAGCGCTGCCCTGCCGAGCGGGATCGAGCTCCCGACTGTCGCAGGGACCCGGCTGCTTTTTCGCAAAATTCACAGGGACCTAATTGCTTTTTCAGAAAACTTATAAGGACCTGATTGCTTTTTACAAAACTTACATGTGGGACCCACATGTAAGTTAACGGTCAAAGTAGACGGTCAAACAAACGATTATCTTACATGTGGGCCCCAATTGTCATAATCGTGATCAACTGAAAATGACTCGATGATTTGGGTTTTCTGAAACAGCCAACCACCCATTTGGTAGTTATTTAAGAAAAATTAAAAACTGGTAGTTTTTTAAAACCCTAGCCTGTAAACTAGTAGTTTTATGCTATTTACTCACAAAAAGGCCTTGTCATTTGATAAAGATGGCACATGCCCTACAATCGAGATACTAATTATTGGAGCCAGCGGAAATCCAATTAATCATGACGGGATCTAACTCTTGATCTTGTCATCTTCTGGTAGTACAGTAGTTCTTTTTTGTCAGTTTGCGTCCCGCTGCCATGACCACAGGGCTGGCCCGGCCATGTCCAGATTCGTCGACAAGGCATACTCCGACGAGAAAGAATAAAACATGGAATGCCGTGAGCTCGCCGGACATGGGAAAGACCAAACGTGAGACACGGACGCCGCTATGGCTGGTGCTCATTTACACTAGGTTAAAAAAGTTGTCCGTTTTTGCTTAGCTGAAATATGTCAAAATATAATGAGTTTGGTCCAAATCATCCGGTTTTGTATGAAAATCATCTGGTTTGTTCAGATTTGGTTTTAAATGTATGCGGGTACCATTGGTTGGACATCACCCGTATCACTATCCACGGTCACGTCCGTGGACGAATATTGCGTTTGTTTTAGGGGTCCGTGTTGAAGATGCCTTTAACCGGTTTTGAGGGATAGGCTAGAGATGCTATTATACCAGAGGCTCGAAAAATCCTGATCACTTTTTGCTATAGTTTTAGAACAATTTCTTCCTATATTTTTGGAACCATTATATGAACACATAGGCAACTCGAACCGGCTATAATTTCTGAATACACACTAGAGCCATCCACGGGCCAGGATTGTCATCCAAGGCACAACGTGCCGGGTCCGGATCTTGTTCTTAGCAATACATATCTTAACCCTTATCACGGCCCTTGTTCCGTTCACCCAGACAAGACACGGCAAAGCTCGCTTTACGCTTGCTTGATTCCCCGGCCGTAGACAAGGTACCGCCGCAGCCCGCACCGCACCTGCAATGGACATGGATGATAGCTTGTGGATTGCCCTTTTCACTCGGGACTACGGCCGGCAAAACTGCCAGGATGCCTCCGCGTGAGAGCCACTACGTACGTCTTCCGCTTGACTTCTCACGGCGGGCCCTGCCGGCACGCATCGCCTCACCGCCTCTAGCTTCTACTGGCGGTAGTGACCGCCACAGTGCATGGATGGATATCTATGGGCATATGCTGCTATCCAGTTCCGGACGAGCTGAGGGAACTAGAAAAGCTTAGTCAAGGGAAAAAGGTTTCTATTGTCAGCTGTACTTTGTAACCATCTGGCCTACACTTGCACGTATGATGCTTCATGCACCGTCCGCTATCTTGAAAAGCTAGCTAACTAGGAATATCTGTTTCCAAAGAAGAAAACAAGCTTGCATGCACACACACTGAGCAGCTGACTGACTGACTAGCTAGCACACAATTTTTGATCAGTTGTATCCTTGAAAAAACCATGATCGGTTCGTTTGTTTTCTGCTGCCATTCTTGTGCTCCAGATGCTGATGGCATGCTAGTTGCAACACACATATATCTCCCTAATAAGTTTACATTATTTCTAAAAACTAGTGCACGCGGATATTCGATTCAGGTGCTCGAACTAAGATATTCCAGGATACAGAACTTTCTGGCAAATGGGACAGCAGTGTTGTCTATTTCCGGAAGCTTTGAGGCGGGTCAAGGGGGCTCGGCAAATGATGGCCTGTTGAGTGCCTTCTCTCACCACCTCCGTGCAGAGTGCAGTCAGGCAGCAATCAAGGGGTCACTCATGACACACCTGAATCTCAAACTTTTTTGAAAACGATTCATCACACAAATCCACACATATATTTGGGTCATAAACGGTTGCTTCAGTTAGGCTAATGGACCTACGCGTGTGTTAATCCAACGCATATGGTTTATGGAGAAACGCGCACGCTTGCTACGTATATATACACCTAAAAATTCAACCAAACCCTTTCTGAAACTCTCGAAAGGATTCGCTGCTGGCGACGTTATCTGCAACGCCCGGTGCGCGCCCCACCTGTCCGCCGGTGGGAGAGCCAAGCGGAGGAGGAGCCATCAGAGCAGCGAACTCAACTCCACACGTGGCACGCCGGCGGGAGAGACCGCCGCAGCAATGCTCGGATGAGCCATCATCTGATTCCCCGCACCTGGCCCAGTTCTTTACGGATAGGATGATGACTGGCAGTACAACTTCCAACGTTGATCCATCTATCGGTTGACGTGGCTCGGAAAGAAACGCACAATCAAGTCATTTCTTTTCAGCTTTTCAACTCACATACGGTTGGTTAAGTCCAGTGGAAGGAACGTGTGGCCTGACGGAGACGGCAGTGCGAGTGGTGCAAAGGCCAGCAGGCAGCAGCCAAGGTGTTCCTCATCTCTGGAACTCTTCAGGTTCGTTGAACAGTCAATGGACACACTTGGATTTTTGAGCCTGCTGTTACTTGGCTATGTAAGATATCAGCATTCACACGAAGCTAGAGGAAGAGACTACTACTTCTGTTAGAATTAATGGGCTAGGCCCATAGCAATTTCTGAAATCTCAAAACCCATATGTAAAATGACAAGTGGTGGTTCTAAGTTTAGTCCCACCCCAGAAGTTGAAGAAGAGTTGGACCTCTTTATATAGTGGGTTCTCTCCACCACTCTAAGTGGTGTGTGAGAAGAGAAAGGAAAGACCACACGCGCGCGCTTGCTTGCCTCTGCGACATGCGCGTGAATGGTCCGCCGAAATCCGGTCCGTCTCCTTGCAGTTACCGTTTTATTTTTTATGTCTTGGCAGACAAGTTTTTGATTTCTTGTCCGGTAAGTATATGAATTAGAAACCGAGTCGGTTTGGGATTGTGATCGCGACACAATACCGCATCTGGTCCTAATATATACAACTACCGGCTGCGGCCAAAGACACACAAAAAAACACCTAGGGTTTTGCCTCATCTCACAACTTGCGCCGCCGTCGTAGTCTACTCCATCCCAAACGCCGGCGTGCATCGGCGCGTGGGAGAGCAGGCCTCCGGAACCGTTCGTCTTTGAGATCCTGCACCGGGAGAGGACGAATTAGGTTTTTGAAAGCGCCAGCGCGATCGCTCAAATTCGCCATCACGGGTCGCCTTCCGTCCAAGTCGGGCGGTGCTACTCATCGTCGTATTCATCGCCACAAGCAGCAGATCGTCGCCAACATCGTCATCAACACCGTCACACCCATTATAGCTAACGAACAGTACGTCCAACATCATCTGTTCATGTCTGTCTCTGCAGCTATTGTTTCGTGTTTCCTCCTGTTATGCATGTCTTGTTGTTCTTCTAGTTTGCTAGATTGTTGCATGCTAGTATTTATTCTAGTCATGAATTATTTACTGAAATTAATCATGAACTTGCCTAATTTTCCAACAATCCAAAAACCTAATTGTAGGCAATTTCTTGAGTTAACTATGGCTGGATTTGCTGAGCACTGAGGCTAGATAAGTTTACCGGTGTGCACTTTAAGAGGTGGCAGGTGAAGACCACGCTCTGGCTTACTGCTCTGAAAGTTTTCCACGTTAGTGTTGGTGCTCCAGAGGGAATGACTGACGAAGATCAGAGAAAATTCCAGGAAGCCAATACTATGTTTGTGGGATGCATTCTGAGTGTTCTTGCTGACCATCTGTGTGATGTGTACATGCACATAAATGATGGAAAGACTCTGTGGGATGCACTGAATGCAAAATTCGGTGCAACAGATGCAGGCAGTGAACTATACATCATGGAGAGTTTTCATGACTACAAGATGGTGAATAACTGTTCTGTGGTTGAACAAGCTCATGAGATACAGTGTATTGTGAAGGAACTTGAACTCCTTAAATGTGTTCTGCCCGACAAATTCGTGGCTGGGTGCATGATTGCAAAGTTGCCTCCTTCATGGAGGAATTTCGCCACAACTCTGAAGCATAAGAGACAGGAGATATCAGTTGAAAATCTGATTGCATCTCTTGATGTTGAAGAAAAAGCTCGGGCTAAAGACACTACTGAAAAAGGAGGTGAGGTTCAGCCTACCGCTAACATGGTGCAGAGATACCCACAGAACAAGAACAAAGGGAAGAACAAACCTGTTTTCAACAAGCCTACCAAGACTACTACCTTCAAGAAGAAGAAGTTCAACAAGGCTGAGCTAGAGTGCTACGCCTGTGGGGAACCCGGACACTTTTCCAAGGAATGCCCTAAACATGCAGACCGCAGAGGGAAAACGAGCTCCAAGACTGTCAACATGGTGACCGCTAGCAATACTGATGGGTATGGTAATTTACCTATTGTGCTTTCATTATTTCAATCATTTTCGTGGTGGATTGATTCGGGTGCTAACGTTCATGTGTGTGCTGACGTCTCCCTGTTTACTTCTTATCAGGTCGCAAGGGATTCTTCCGTCCTAATGGGGAATGGGTCACATGCTTCTGTTCGTGGCATTGGCACGGTGGATCTGAAGTTTACTTCGGGAAAGATCATGCAACTAAGGAACGTGCAGCATGTCCCTACTATGAACAAGAATCTAGTTAGCGGCTCCCTTCTATGTCGAGATGGATTTAAGGTAGTTTTAGAGTCGAATAAAGTAATCGTGTCAAGATTTGGACAATTTATAGGAAAAGGCTATGAGTGCGGAGGCTTGTTCCGCTTTTCCCTTTCAGATTTTTGCAATAAGTCAATAAACCAAATTTGTGCTAGTGTTAATGATGATGCAAGTATTTGGCACTCTCGCTTATGTCATATTAATTTTGGTTTAATGTCTCGGCTATCCAGCATGAGTTTAATTCCGAACTTCACCGTTGTCAAAGGTTCTAAGTGCCATAGTTGTGTGCAATCAAAGCAACCTCGAAAGTCTCATAAGGCTGCCGAGAGAGAAACTTGGCACCTCTAGAACTCATACATTCTGATCTTTGTGAGATGAATGGTGTGTTGACAAAAGGTGGAAAGAGATATTTCATGACTTTGATTGATGATGCGACTAGATTTTGCTATGTTTATTTGTTGCAAACTAAAGATGAAGCATTAGACTACTTTAAAATCTATAAAGCTGAAGTTAAAAATCAACTAGAGAGAAAGATCAAGCGTCTTAGGTCCGATCGTGGTGGAGAGTATTTTCTCAAAGTTTTTGATGAATTTTGTGAGGAACATGGTATTATTCATGAGAGGACGCCTTGTAGGAGATATGCCCTAGAGGCAATCATGTATGATGATATTTCCTATGTGTTTATAAATAAAGATAGTCCTTGGACATTATCAATGATGTGTATCAGCAAGTACGTGACTTGTTTGTGGGACTATGCATTGTATGATGGCTGTCCTAAAAGATCCCTAGTCGAAAGGGCTGTGTGGACGCGCAGCCGACTAGACTAGCATATGACACGGTCGATGGCTCGGTCTCACTAGCCATGGAGCATTGGATGCTAACCGGATAATATGGACTTGGAAAGGTCTGGTCGGATTCGACATAGTCGGATCCGAGTCGAGATAAGGTCTGAATCGGACAGATCCAACTATGAGACGCAGCGATATGTCATCTGTGAGTCTCTAGTACAACATACGTTCTATGTCCTAAGACCTGAGCTGACGCATGTATTCGAGATGGTGACAGACTTGCTTTGGGCCGACCAAACGCTACTCCGTGATCGGGTAGTTACAAAGGTAGGTTTCGGTTTGTCCAGTCCCATGTCATGTGAGACATGGTCGAGCAAGATGGGATTTGCCCCTCCGATCAGGAGAGATATACTCTGGGCCCCTCGTGTGATCCGACCAGGAACAGCATGGCCATGCGACAAGGATTATGAGATAATCCGGATAGTGGTCGGTATCACTGGAACGAGAAAGAGGTCGGGTTAGCACAAGGATGACAGTCTCGCCTTGAGCCCGACAACATATATCGTGCGGCAAAGGGAATGTAAGTGTGACACGCCAGGCTGTGTTCGCCTAACCAGCTTCATCGTCTGCTTGGTGGTCGGCACGCCTTGCTAGAGGCCGCTACCAGCCATGTAGTCCGGAGGTGATCCGAACTGCGACCAAGCCGGCTTGAACCTAAGGGGTCGCGCGCTTAAGGGAAGGAACCTACGAGGTCGGTTCGTAGGACACTGGTCGGATGTGATCCGAACTGGACTAGGAACGTGACCGAGTGGACTTTGGGCTTTAGGGTCCGCGCGAGGCCCAAATGTTTAGCCCGCGACGGACGGCTATATAAAGTGGAGGTGCAGCACACTCGGGTGGTTGATCACTTCGGCGCTGCGACTAGGGTTTGCATGTGTTGTGAATAACCACCTCCACTCGCTGCCGACTGTGTGATCGGACCTAGCAGTCCGCCGCACGGTGTTCCTCCTGCACGCGCGGATACCGTTAGAGGCGGTGCACTTGCGCCGCTCCGGCGAACTTGTACATGGGATCGGACGATCGGCTGTTCGAGGGAGATCAAACGAGGAGGAGACGATCCACGCGGACGCGCTGCCCCAACTCTTCTTCCGCTGCACGGCACTGCACGTCTAGTGGTAACGAACTGTGATCCATCTCCCGTAGCATGTTCCTGGATGTTCTGCGCGTAGGAAAATTTTAATTTGCAGTCGACGCACCCTATCTAGAACCCAACACGCCTCCCTATTCACCCCAATCAAATGGAGTGCCCGAGAGGAAAAACCGCACATTGACTGACTTGGTGAATGCCATGTTAGACACTATTGGTTTATCTAAGGCATGGTGGGGGGAGGCTCTATTGACTTCATGTCATGTCCTGAATAGAGTTCCCAACAATAATAAGGAGAAAACCCCTTATGAGGAGTGGGTTAGGATAAAACCATCACTTTCTTATTTGCGCACTTGGGGATGTTTGGCAAAGGTCAATATTCCTATTCCTAAGAAACGCAAACTTGGACCAAAGACAGTGGATTGTGTCTTTCTAGTGTATGCTCAGCGGAGCATTGCTTATATTGTTTTAGTGGTAAAATCTGAAGTACCTGATATGCATGTTGATACTATAATGGAATCTCGTGATGCAACATTTTTGAGAACATATTTCCTATGAAAGATATGCATAGCATTGCTAGATTTTCTTCTGAGATAATTCCTGAATCTAGTACAAATGATGAATATTTCGAACAATCACATGAGGAAGTCCTTGAGAAGGATAACAATGAAGTTCCTATAAGGAATAAGAGACAAAGGATTGCAAAATCCTTTGGTGATGACTTCATTGTATACCTTGTGGACGACACACCCAAGACGATTGCAGAAGCACATGCATCTCCGGATGTAGATGATTGGAAAGAAGCTGTTCATAATGAGATGCACTCAATTCTTTCTAATGGAACTTGGGAACTAACTGATAGACCATATGGTTGTAAACCTGTGGGTTGTAAGTGGGTGTTCAATAAGAAGCTAAAGCCTGATGGTACTATTGATAAGTACAAGGCGCGGCTAGTAGCCAAGGGCTACACTCAGAAAGAAGGCGAAGATTACTTTGACACCTATTCACCCGTTGCTAGAATGACCATCATTCGAGTGTTACTTTCCTTGGCTGCCTCTTAAGGTCTTATCATTCATCAAATGGATGTAAAGACAGCTTTTATCAATGGAGAGTTGGAAGAGGAAATTTATATGGATCAACATGACGGGTTTGTAGTAAAGGGTGAAGAGAGAAAGGTGTACAAGTTGTTAAAATCTTTGTATGGTCTGAAACAGGCACCTAAGCAATGACATGAGAAGTTTGAAAGAACTCTGACTTCTGCAGGATTTGTCATTAACGAGGCTGATAGGTGTGTTTACTATCACCATGGTGGGGGCAATAGTGTCATATTATGTTTGTATGTGGACGACATACTGATCTTTGGTACAAACATTAATGCAATTAATGAGGTCAAGTCTTTTCTATCAAAAAGTATTGACATGAAAGTTCTGGAAGAAGCCGATGTAATTCTAAACATCAAACTTATTAAGGATGAGAGTGGGATTACGTTAACGCAATCTCACTATGTTGAGAAGGTCTTGAACCGATTCGGTTTTATGGATAGCAAGCCTTCTCCAACACCTTATGATCCCAGTGTGACACTCAGAAAGAACAAGAAAGAAACGGGAGATCAATTAAGATACTCTCAAATTGTCGGTTCACTCATGTACTTAGCTAGCGCTACAAGACCAGTTATCTCTTTTGTTGTGAGCAAACTGAGTAGGTTCATGTCCAACCCGGGTGATGATCATTGGCATGCACTAGAAAGGGTCTTGCGGCTATCTGAGAGGTACTATGAGTTACGGAATTACTTATTCAGGGCACCCTACTGTGCTAGAAGGATATAGTGATTCAAATTGGATCTCCGATGTTGATGTACTCTACGCAACAAGTGGGTATGTATTTACTCATGGAGGTGGCGCAGTGTCATGGAGGTCTTGCAAGCAAACCATATTGACGAGGTCAACTATGGAAGCAGAACTAACTGCTTTGGACACAACTACTGTTGAGGCAGAATGGCTGCGTGAGCTCTTGATGGACTTGCCGGTGGTTGAAAAACCTGTACCGGCTATTCTTATGAATTGTGACAACCAAACGGTTATCGCTAAAGTGAACAATTATAAAGACAATGCAAAGTCATCAAGACACGTGAAGAGACGTTTGAAGTCTGTCAGGAAGTTGAGAAACTCCAGAGTAATAACTGTTACGTAAATACAAACAGACAAAAACCTGGCAGATCCCTTTACAAAGGGACTATCACGAAATGTGATAGATATTGCATCGAGGGAGATGGGTATGAGACCCATAGATGTTACATCATAGTAGTAACCCAACCTTTGTGATCGGAGATCCCGTGAATTAGGATCTGGGAAGAACAAGCTATTGGTTAACTGAGGAGAGTAATAACTAATGACCGTCTCCAAGTAAAAATGCAAAACTCTTAGAGCTGTAAGGCTCAGATCTGTAAGGCAGGTTGGCAACATGCCTTAACGTGGTTCTATTGGCTATAATTAGCAAAGATGTTGTCCTACAGAGCAGTCTTGAAAGAACACGCCTATATGAGTTCTGACTGTAAACGTCGCAGTCTATGAGATTTGGGTGATCTCTAGTAAGCTCACGAAGAGACCAGGGAGTATGACGTATAAGCTCCAAACCGCGGGGTAGCCTACTGGCGGTCAAGTACTAGTTAAGACTTTGAGTGAAACCTGTTCACACAAAACTAGCAATTCAAGGCATAGTCCATTGTCAAGTTGTGAATGGATGTAGCTTAAAGTTCTAGGCGTAAGTTCAACTTAACAGTCTCTGCTGAAATCTTGGTATATTAAACTAGTGGTGAGATAATGCAAATCTCTAAATGGGTATTTGAGATCTGGTGGGGGATTTTTAGAATTAATGGGCTAGGCCCATAGCAATTTCTGAAATCTCAAAGCCCATGTGTAAAATGGCAAGTGGTGGTTCTAAGTTTAGTCCCACTCCGGAACTTGAAGAAGAGTTGGACCTCTTTATATAGTGGGTTCTCTCCACCACTCTAAGTGGTGTGTGAGAAGAGAAAGGGAAGACCACACGCGGGCGCGCGCTCGCCTCGCCTGGCCGGGCCGGGCCGGGCCGGGCCGGGCTGTGGCGTGGCGTGGCGGCGCGTACGTGCGACATGCGCGTGAATGGTCGCCGAAATCCGGTCTGTCTCCTTGCAGGAGCGCAACTTTCTTTTGCCGTTTTATTTTTTATGTCTTGGCAGACAAGTTTTTGATTTCTTGTCCGGTAAGTATATGAATTAGAAACCGAGTCGGTTTGGGATTGTGATCACGACACAATACCGCCTCTGGTCCTAATATATATACAGCCTACCGCTTGACCAAGACACAAAAAAAACACCTAGGGTTTTGCCTCATCTCACAACTTGCGCCGCCGTCGTAGTCTACTCCATCCCAAATGCCGGCGTGCATTGGCGCGTGGGAGAGCAGGCCTCCGGAACCGTTTGTCTTTGAGATCCTGCACCGGGAGAGGACGAATTAGGTTTTTGGGAAGCGCCAGCGAATCGCTCAAATTCGCCATCACGGGTCGCTTTTCCGTCTAAGTCGGGCGGTGCTACTCATCGTCAGATTCATCGCCGTCGCCAGCAGATATTCGCCAACATCGCTATCAACACCGTCGCACCCATTATAGCTAACGAACAAGACGTCCAACATCATCTGTTCATGTCTGTCTCTGCAGCTATTGTTTCGTGTTTCCTGCTGTTATGCATGTCTTGCTGTTCTTCTAGTTTGCTAGATTGTTGCATGCTAGTATTTATTCTAGTCATGAATTATTTATTGAAATTAATCATGAACTTGCCTAATTTTTCAACAACTTTTCACTTGATCTTTTGGTTTTGTCTCTATCTTGGACGCCGATCAATTGCTTTCACCATCTTTTGCATGCGCATCCTGCGTTTGATAAAGGGACGTGAGAACACAAACTGACCGTCATTTCTTCCCAACTTCCCATGCGTACTTCTGATCAACCATAGACAAAAGTATCGCCTGTCTAGGTTTTCATACTGCAAATAAAAACAGTCGACAGTGACTAAACAACTCTCCAAACATGTGTACAAACTAATAACAAGGTGCTAATTAAAGGTCATCGCTAATTAAACGTGTGACATACTCTAGTTGGGCATGCATTCGGTACTACAGATGGATCGATTTGGGGTGTGCACTACAGCGCATACTGAAGGCTCTGTCGGTCTGTCCTAATGTAGGAACTTAATTAATACTACTATGTGCTGCTATGGTTGGGTGGTCCTGTCCTGATTAGCAAGTTGATCTGGATAGGGATTGCTCAGCATATCAAGATTGGTAATAGGACGTGTGAAGAATGCCTTGGTTAGTTGGTTGTTCCATGAAAGCCAAGCATATGGATTTGGTTACTGATTCTGCTCCAAATATCTAGCAGATGCTCTGCTTTGCACTTCTCCTTATCTTGCACCTTTTGGCTGCATTGATTGCCAAGAAAGTTCGAGCGCAGCCTTTGAATTCAGGAGTACTCAATTATATTATGCATATAGTACTGCTACCACAATATACTAAGTATCCTATGTAGTAGATTCCGAAGAGAATCACAAATAGAAGGATAATGCAAAAACAACATTTTTTTTATTTACACACTGATACGTCTAACATGTTTAAAATAGAGAGTATATTCCTGCGACATAGTGAAAGATTTGGGAGTATTTTAATCGGCAAACTATTTGCTGAATTAGTACAAGAAGAGGTACACAGAGCCTATCTGTACCGGAATTTCTAAGAACATGCAGAAGCGGATCTGAAAAGTAGTGACATAATTTGCTTTCTTTGACTCTGCTTGTATCCCCAGAATTTTGGAGTGACGTAGAGGCGCCAGATACATATACATCCGGACGTCCACATCCCTTGTACATGACACATTCTTTAGTCTCTTTTCCATAACAAACACATATGGACCTATCCAGGTGACATCTACTAATCTTCATCTCATCTCTACGATTTTTTCCCTTCTACTCGGTCTTCAAGAAAAAGTATTACTACCAAAACAATATGCGAGGGGCGGGGTCCCGTGGCTCCAGGGTCCAGCTACCTAGTGACGTGGAGTGCGTAGGGATAGTGCATGCGTTTGGATTTAAACCAGCACACGTCGACACGTCAGGCATGACGTGGAGGGCTAGCTCAGGGCATGTACAATGCTCGCATATGGATATAAATGCCCACGACAAAAAGTAATTTGAGACACCTACATTTATTTTTCTCTTCAATACAAGCTACCACTAGTGGCCCTCATTAAGAAATAAAAAATAAAAACTCTAGTACACATGCATCTTTATTTTTCATTCAAACATTTTCATCTTTTGACACCGGACCATACTTTTTCTCTTCAAGCCCATGCCTCTTGCAGAGGATCCTGCTTCCCTATCCAAACCTATTTTACGTCATATCCGATCCTACATGGCATACGAGCCATCACCCTGGGGTTATGCATTGTACATGCCCTCATGAACGAAATGAGACTTCCGGTTACAACCTTCTCTCATGGCCAACCAAGGCAATCAAAGCTTGCGTTGATAGTCTTTTCAAATCCGTTGCAATGATGAGTGATGACATGATCCTCCAATCGATCTCCAAAAATATTATAGAAAAGTGTGCTATCACTTTTGATTTATACATTGATTTGTATCCATAGTATACAATTCGCCGTTCAAGTCTACATAGTGTTAACGAGCCATGATTCCATCCACTGAAAACTGGATCATGCATCTCTAATGAATATTCAACAAGCTCAACCTACCAGATGTAGTTTTTTTGTGGGGTGGTTGCAGTTTGTTGGTCATGTGCAACTTTTTTGCCCAACAAATATATGGAAGGAAATTTCATGGCTCGAAATACCCAGAAAATAACACTTACGAGAATCTTGCAATAAGGGGCTGAGCCCATAGCCCAAACTTACACTTGTGTCTTTCAAGCAACAAACCGTTGCGCACCTATGGCTATAAGAGCATCTACAACAGGGCGCATCAAACCCATCTCAAACATTCTGACGGACGGCCTGGTCATTGACCGGTCACCAAAAATCAACCCAGACGAACGCCTCAAACGGGCCTCGAACACCCGGACTGACCGGCACCCCTCATATCCAGCCCAAATCTGGGGCCCATATGGGGGGGGGGGGTCCGCCACATCATCCCCGGCCCACAATGGCCCACGCGACCCCACATATATTCCTCCCAATCCGCTCCCCGGATCAAACCCTAGCTACTTCACTCCACTCCCCTCCACCACCCAAGCTCCCGTCTGGTGATTTTCGGCCTTCTCCAGCATGGCAGGTAGCGGATCCGAGTGCTACACCTTCAGATTCGTCGACCCTGAGCTCATCCCACGCGGCCCTGAGGAGGAGATGGTCGTTCGGCTTGCACTTCATCGCTCCCGGGAGGAGGCCCGTGCGACGCAGCGGTCGGACTCCTTCCGTCGGGAATCCATTGCGTCTGCCCAATGGCTCACAGATCCGGCGTTAGGTGTGCCATCGCTGCCTCACCGGAGGCGGCGCGGTCCGTCTGGCGTCTGAACGCGGTGGCGGACGCTCAACCCCTCCGTTGACGCGCCGAGGCCATAGACGCACCATGGGCGTCGTCTGACGGTAACATGGCGCGACGTTCCCGCCGTGCGAGGTAGCGGGCGCGGGAGGTGGCGGCAACCCTCGTGGCAGTGGATGTTAGGATAGGTGAAGTCGCATCTTCTGGCACGCCAACGGATGGCCCTCAACCCCGTGCGCCGCACCCGTGTCCTGGTGGATGTCGGCGGCTCCTCCCATGACGGATCCATCATTGACGTGACGTCCACAGGCACCGGCCGGGTTCCGGGCTCCAACAAGGAAGAGTAGGGCATATGGGAGACGACAGCGCCTTGAGTCCCGTGAGCACACTAGTAGAAAACATGGCTTTGGTTGGGGCCTGGCCAGCCCATTAGTCCCGTTTTAGTCATGAACCGGGACCCATGGGGGGCATACGTCCCGTTTCATGCGCCCAGGGGGCCGGCCGGGCCTCGTGGGGCATTTGTCCCGGTTCGTCTGGACCCATTTGTCCCGGTTCCAGGCACGAACCGGGACCAATGGTCCTCGCTCCTGGCCCACAGCCATTGGTCCCGGTTCGTGGCTAGAACCGGCACAGAAGTGGGGCCTTTAGTCCCGGTTCCAGCCACGAACCTGGACCAATGAGTTGCCTATATATACCCCATCGCCGCAGCACAACACTCCACGCTGCTCTATTTTTTCTGGCCGGGGAGGGGAGAACTTTGTGGTGCTCTAGCTCACCTTGTATGCACATGAGGTGTTCGATGAAATGCCCAAGCCACACAAGTTAAGCTTTCTCCTCTCGAAGCTCGACCTTCAAGCTCCATTTTTCCCGAGATTTGTCTAGATTTAGCGGTCCGTCACGTCCCGTCCCCGTCTTCACCGCCGTTGATCGCCCGCGCCGATTGATACGTCTCCATCGTATCTACCTTTCCAAACACTTTTGCCCTTGTTTTGGATTCTAACTTGCATGATTTGAATGGAACTAACCCGGACTGACGCTGTTTTCAGCAGAATTGCCATGGTGTTATTTTTGTGCAGAAATAAAAGTTCTCGGAATGACCTGGAACTTCACGGAGAATATTTTTAGAATATATAAAAAATACTGGAGAAAGAATGTAGCGACCAGACCTCAAACAGTCTGATCTCTGTGCTCAATGTCATCCCTGGATCAGTAATGCTGACACCACACAGTACTCGGAGGATTTATAACAGAGTAGCAATCACACACTTATTACAATCGAATGTCTCAAGAGAGAACTCAATAAAATAAATATGGCTTAAGGCCATCTAATAACGATAACAGCGGAAGGCTTGGAAGAATAAGCGAGTCCATCAACTCCAACGGCATCACTGAGTATAGAACCACGACCTAAACACCATACTGCCGTTCGAAAAGTCTGCAACATGAAACGTTGCAGCCCGAAAACGGGTCAACACATGGAATATGCTGGCAATGTAACACATAGAGAATAATGGAAGAATAAGCCTATACTACATGCATATATGACTGGTGGAAAGCTCTATGGTTAAAGTTTTTGTGAAAAGCCAATTTTTCCCTACTGCAAAGGAATAAATTTATTTAACTATCATGGTGGTTGTTGAACATTGAGAATGGTTGACACCATTCTCAATCCCAATTAAAAGTACTCATTAAAAACCCAACAATATTAATTTAGAAGTAACATAATGAGATTCACATGATAATCCAAGTACTAGATACTCAAGATGTCCATAACCGGGGACACGGCTAACCATGATTAGTTTATACACTCTGCAGAGGTTTGTGCATTTTTCCCCACAAGACTCGATCTCCTCCATTTGATTTCTCGCACTACATGGTGTTTGAGAAACGGATGACCGAGACATAGTCTTTCAGAAGCGCTAGCACCTTACATGTGGGTAGACCGTACCAACCTACAACCCCTACATCAGCTAGTCCACCCGTAAGAGTTTGCACAACTTAGTCAACTATGCTAGAGCCCATAGTAGCATGTGGCTGCACACGGAAGTTTCTAGCATTAATAATCTCATGATCCCTTTGAGCTTGGGTGGCGATCCGAAGAAAAACAGGCAAGTCCTGATAGAAACCAGGTGCCTCAATCCACCCAGATGTGTGTTTAAGTTGCCACCTTAAATAAACCATTAATTTAACAATCTCACATCTGTCATGGATACACTCACCCAATCCACGTCTACTAGCATAGCTTGGCATAATAAGCAAACGTAGAAGTAACTCCCAAGGGTTTGATAATAAAACAGGTAATAGGTACTACCTCAACTACTTCCCATCCCACAATTTAATTAGATCCTAATCATGCAATGTTTGAGGATAGATCTAATGCATAAAAACTGGGTATGAAAAGTATATGGTCAAAGTGTTACTTGCCTTGCTGATGGTCCGCGAAACCTAGAGACTCGAAGTAACAGGTGGCGCATTCCGGGTATTCTATCGCAAACAAACAAGCATACAATAAGTACTCATCTAATGCACAGGTAAAACTCAAATAGAAGATCTAACCAGATAGTTCAACTTAAGAACTCCGGTTTGCAAAAGGAATCAAATCAAACGAAGCAATGAAAGTCAAACGGCGGAAGAAAACAGCTCCGTTTTACTAATCTGGATCTAAGTCAAATTTTACCGTAGCAAAAACTTTTCTAAGTAGGTTATTCAGAAAGAGGGTTTCGAAACGAAACTCTAGGCGCTTGAATCGCCTGATTCCGATAAACGAGCGAAAAGTTACACTAAAACGAAAATTGGATCAGGAATCGATATCAGAAAAATCACTAATTAAATCCGAGAAAAAGAAAAACGCCGAACGGGTTAACGAACGGACGTTCGTTAACTAAACTAATCTGACGAACGCGTTCGTTAAAAACAAACGAACGAACGAACGTTCGCTATTTAACCGAACCGGAAAAAAACCGATCTAATAAAAAAACGAAAACTAAAAAAACAAAAATAAACCGAAGAAAAACCGCCCGGTTTTTAGAAAAACCGTCGGCACGGTTTACGGGGAGGCGGCGAACCTCGGCGGCGGGATCCGACGAGTCGTCGGCGGGCGGGTCCGCGAGGTTGGGCGGCGGGATCGCTGGGTCAAGGCGCAAGCGGATCGGCGATGGCGGCGGCGGGTCCCATGGTCAAGTGGCAAGGCAAGTGATCCGGCTGGTCGGTGCGGCGGCGGTCGGCGCTGGGGTTAGGGTTTGGCCCCCGAGTGGGCCGGCTTATAAAGCCACTCGGCCGGTGTCCCAAGTGACACGACCAAGAGGTCGATTCTGCTTTTTTAAATTCCGCGCAGAAGAAAAAAATAGAAAGAAATACAAAACGGACTCCAAAAATCCCGAAATAAATTTTCCCCGGCTTCTAAAATCAAGCCGGACTAGATGAACATTTATTTGGGGCCTAAATGCAATTTTGAAAAACACGCATTTTTCCTAAATTCAAATAAAAAGGCGAAAAACTCCAAAATAAAATCTTATTTGATTTTATTATTAAATCTTCATCATTTCTTTATTTTGGGAAAGTCATTTTATTCCCTCTCTCATATTTTGATAGTAGAAATAATTGAAGATAAAAGAATTAAAATCAAATGATCCTATTTTCAAAATTTGAGAAAACTCAAATATGAAAATAACGAAATCCCCAACTCTCTCCGTGGGTCCTTGAGTTGTGTAGAATTTCTAGGATCTAGCAAAATGCAAAAAAATATGATATGCAATGATGCTCTATGTATAATATTCCAAATTGAAAATTTGGGATGTTACAAACCTACCCCCTTAAGATGAATCTCGCCCTCGAGATTCGGGTTGGCTAGACAATAGGTGAGGGTGGTCCTGCAGATCTTCCTCTCGCTCCTGTGTGGCTTCATCCTCGGTGTGGTGGCTCCAATCAACTTTGCAAAACTTAATAACCTTGCTGCGGGTGACTCGGCATACTCGAGAATCTTAACTGGTTTCTCCTCGTAGGTCAAATCGTTATTCAACCGAATCGCCTCTAGTGGCACAAGATTCTCAAATGTATATCCTCCATCTCTGCGTGACACTTCTTCAACCGAGGAACATGAAACACATCATGAACACCGACACACCTTCGGTAATTCCAACTTGTACGCAACTTCTCCCATGCGCCCAAAACTTTGTATGGTCCCACAAAACGTGGCGCTAATTTTCCTTTAACACCAAAACGCTTAACTCCTCAAGCGGCGATACATCGAAGATAAACTCTGCTCCGACTTCAGATCCTGTTTCCTTCGCGTTTTGAGTCCGTGATAGCTCTTATGTCTTGACTGGCTACCTTGAGCCTATCGCGGATTAACTTTACTTTCCGCTCGCACTCCTTAATCAAATCTGGTCCAAACAATCAAGCGGTCTCCAACTTCATCCCATAACAACGGGTCCTGCACCTCCTTCCGCATAAGGCTTGAAAGGTGCCATCTTCAAACTGGTTTGGTAGCTATTGTTATAAGAAAACTCCGCATAGGGAAAGTTATCATCCCAACTTGATCCATAATCCAAAGCACATGCTCTCAGCATATCCTCTAAAATCTGGTTGACTCTCTCGGTTTGTCCATCTATCTGTGGATGAAAAGCTGTACTAAACTCCAGTCTGGTTCCCAAAGTTTCGTGCAACTGCTTCCAAAACTTTGAGGTGAATTGGGTTCCTCTATCTGATATGATACTCCTCGGAACTCCATGAAAGCATACAATACTTGTCATGTATATCTTAGCCAATTTGGCAATCACAGAGGTAGTCTTTACCGGAATGAAATGAGCTACCTTCACAAACGGTCTACTAGAACCCGTGTCGAGTCATAGCCTCGAACGAGTCCCGGGCAATCCCGTGATGAAATCCATGCCTAGTTTATCCCACTTCCATTCGGTATAGGCAATGGTCAGAATAACTCCTGGCCGCTTCGATGTTACGCCTTTACCCTCGACATACATCATGCATCGCTACATACTCTGCAATATCCTTCTTCATTCCGGTCCACTAGAAAGTATCCTTCAAATCCAAATACATCTTGGTATTTCCGGGGTGGATCGAATACGGCGAATCATGTGCCTTTGGCAAAATCAACTTCCGAATCTCCGGATCAATTGGTACATAAACGCGGTCCTCAAACCATAAGGTATCGTGCTCATCCTCACGAAATCCCTTTGCTTTTCCTTTGCTCCTCTTCTCCTTAATAGAAGCAACTTCCTTATCTGTTCTTTGAGCTTCTCTGATTCTATCCATCAAAGTAGATTGAATCCCCAATGCTGCTACATAGCCTCGCGGAACTATCTCCAAACATAGCTCCCGAAATTCCTCGGCTAATTCCTGTGGTGAAGCTCTGGTCATTAGGATGTTAACATGACTCTTACGACTCAACGCGCCTGCTACCACGTTAGCCTTTCCGGGGTGGTAATGCAATCTCATGTCATAATCCTTGATGAGCTCCAACCATCTTCTCTGCCTGAGATTTAACTCCTTTTGCGTGAAGATGTACTTCAAACTCTTGTGATCCGTATACACCTCACAATGATTTCCAATGAGGAAATGTCTCTATGTTTTCAACGCATGCACTACGGCTGCTAACTCCAAATCATGCGTTGCATAGTTTAATTCGTGAGGTTTCAGCTGTTGTGAAGCATAATGAAACAACTCTTCCTCCCCGCATAAGCATCGCTCCAATTCCTCGACGTGAAGCGTCGCAATAAACTTTGTAATCCTTGCTTTGGTCTGGCAGGATTAATACTGGTGAGGTAACCAAACGCTTCTTCAACTCTTGGAAACTAGCCTCACACTCCTCAGTCCAAATAAACTTGGTATCTTTCTTCAACAATTATGTCATAGGCTTCGCAATCCTCGAGAAATTCTCAATGAATCTCCGGTAGTATCCTGTGAGTCCAAGGAAACTCCGGATCTCTCCAACTGTTGTTGGCGCGTCCCAGTTTGTCACTGTGGCAACTTTAGTGGGGTTCATCGCTATACCTTCTCCGGATATAACATGTCCGAAATCCAACTTCCTTCAACCAAAACTCACACTTGCGAACTTGGCATACAACTGATGTTCTCTGAGCTTCTCGAGTACCAAACGCAAATGCTCCTTATGTTCCTCTTCATTCTTCGAGTAAACCAAAATATCATCAATGAACACCACGATGAACTTATCCAAAAACTCCATAAACACTTTGTTCATCATGTTCATAAAATAGGCAGGTGCGTTAGTCAGACCAAATGACATAACGATATACTCATACAGCCCGTACCTGGTGGTAAAAGCCGTCTTAGGTATATCCTGCTCTCGAATCTTCAACTGATGGTACCCTGATCGCAAATCGATCTTGGAAAACACCTTGGCTCCTTGCAATTGGTCAAACAAGTCATTGATCATCGGCAGTGGGTACTTGTTCTTAATGGTCACTTCATTCAATCCTCGATAATCAACAACCATTCTTAATGATCCATCCTTCTTCTCCACTAGAAGTACTGGTGATCCCCAAGGCGAAGAACTTGGGCGAATAAAACCTTTATCCAGTAACTCCTTAATCTGCCTCTTAATTTCCTCCAAATCTTGGGCTGGCATCCTATACGGTCTCTTAGATATCGCCCAAAGGCTGCCTAGCAGTAGTTCAATCAGAAATTCGATGTCTCTATCCGTGGCATGCCCGGCAACTTTTCCTAAACACGTCCGGTAATCCCTTACCATTGGTACTTCCTCCCGCACAACTCCATTAAGGAATTTACATGTGCTCTCCTCGGCTCATGTCGTGATACAAACTTGATTCTCCTCCCTTCTGGGGTGGTAAGCAAAATTGACTTACTGGCGCAATCTATGTTCCCTCCATACTTCGATAACCAATCCATGCCTAATATCACATCCAAACCTTGTGATTCCAGAACTATTAGGTCCGAGGGAAATACATAGTGTCCAATCCTTAATGGCAGTCGATCACACCATATACTAGCCATGTATTATGCTCCGAGTGAGGTTACTAGCATGGGTGACCTAAGGGCTTGGGTTGGTAGTTTATACTTATCCACAAATCCCCTTGATATGTATGAATGCGAGGCACCAGTATAAAAAAGAACAACTGCAGTAAAAGTCTTAACCAAAAACATACCTATTACTGCGTCTGGCTGAGCTTCAACCTCCTCCATGGTAACGTGGTTCACTTGTGCCCTGTTGAAAGGGTCCGGCTTCTTTCCTGGGCTTCCATTTCCATTACCATTTTGGCCTTCTGGACAATCATTTGCATAATGCCCAGTCTTACGGCACTTAAAGCAAGTAATATGGCTCAGGTCTACCTTGGATGGTGTTGACGGGTTGGTGCGGTTTTGTCCATTGCTTCCTCCATTCCCGTTCCCATTCTTGGTGCCATTATGGTTGTGTGAGCTACCTCCTCCGTGGGTATGCTGAAATTGTCCTCCTGGCTTCGGGGTAAAGCAAAGTTTCTGCTAAGCTCCAGAGTTATTCTTCCCCTGTCCATACTTTCTCTTGCGATTGTCAATCTGCTGCTGCTTCCCTTCAATCATAAGAGCACGATCTACTAACTCCTGGTTATTATTGAAGGTGGCTACCATCAACTGCATGCTCAGCTCATCATTCAGTCCTTCTAGAAACTTCTCCTTCTTAGCTGCGTCCGTAGCAACGCCATCTGGGGCATAACGTGCTAACTTACTGAAATCATCCATATATTGGCCAACAGTCCGTCCTCCTTGGCGTAAGTTGCGAAACTCACGCTCCTTCATGGCCATAGCTCCTGCTGAAACATGGGCAGTACGGAAAGCTTGCTGAAATTGATCCCATGTGACAGTGTCACCGGTAACCGGGTCAGAAATTCTCCCACCATGTCAGCCAAGGGTCCTTCAAGCTGATGTGCGGCAAAGTTCACCTTTTCTCCATCTGTACATCCTGCAGTGGTCAACTCCCTCCCTATCTTACGAAACCAATCATCTGCAACAATCGCTCGGTGCTACTAGAAAACACCGGCGGATTCAACCTTAAGAAACAGGTCAAATGGTCAACAGGTGGTGGTGGCGGTGGGTTGTTGTTGTTGTTGTTGTTGTTGTTGTTTTTGTTGTTGTTGTTGTTTTTTGTTGTTGTTGTTGTTGTTGTTGTTGTTGTTGTTGTTGTTGTTGTTGTTGTTGTTGTTGTTGTTGCCTTGGTTCTGCATCAATGTTTGAATCAAGACATTCTGCTGGAATCAATTGAGTGATCTCAAGGAAAACAAATCCAGGTCGCGTCTCGGAGGCATCTGAGGGTTTATAGAAAAGACGAGAGTTTAGAATAGAATGAGGTCTAGAGAGAAACACTACCCATATGCACATGAGACAAATCACACAATATCAATCCAATCAATTCAAACAAGGCATACAACGGTCTATCTATCGTTACAAAGTGCTGAAATTAAAAGTAATCTTTAATGGGGGAATCTACTAATGTTATGGTGGTCAACTAGAAAAACCGCTCCGATGAAAACTCCATGATATCTGCTCCAGCTTCATCTTCGAAATCTTCATCACTAGGATCGGAATCAGTGTCGTTGATGATAATGTAGTTCTCTCGACAGTGCAATCTTCATCTTCTTCTCCGGTGCTGAATTTCCCATGAGTTCTTCAATCTTCTCCTTAAGATCGCCGTTTTGTCCCACTAGAGCTACAATCTCCTCCATGTAGTCCTTGCGAGTGGCCTTCGCCTCTCCTGCTAGTTCGATAATCTTGGCTTTTGCTGTCTTCAATCAAGATCATGTCTCACAAGACATCCGGTTCTCCTGGCGCCGAATGTGCCGGGTTTAACTCCTGGATGAAAGCTGCAATGGATCGATCCTTCTTAGTGCCAACTATCTCCCATTGTTCATCTCGGCCCCGCAAATCTGGTAGATAGTATCCTTGAGGTCTTCTTTGTAAACTTCTCCAATGCGTCCCATGGTTATGTGAGCTGCCATGCTCTTTCCTGCACTCCAGGTTGGTGCATTGAAAACACACTCTATGGGTTCCGTGATTGGCGCAAACGTCCTTCCGGGAACTTGAGCTTGCATCTTCCAGCGCTCTTCTTCAGGTAAAGTGGAATTGTAGGTCCCGGTGAAGCTTGGTATTCCGATGTTCAGGTATTTAGTGACTTCCTTCAGATGTCGCCCAAAGGGTGTATCTTCATCCGGCTGGGTGAACTTGATCCCTGCTTCCGTCATCCCAAAAGAATAGAAAAGATGAGGAGTCGGAAATGAGAAGAGAGTTGTGATCTAGGGCTTTAGCTTAATGGTCGTGTCCTACAGTCAGCGTGTGCTCTGATACCATCTTTGTAGCGACCAGACCTCAAATACCGATCTCCGTGCTCAAAGGTCATCCCCGGATCAAGAATGCTGACACCACACAGTACTCGGAGGATTTATAACAGAGTAGCAATCACACACTTATTACAATCGAATGTCTCAAGAGAGAACTCAATAAAATAAATATGGCTTACGACCATCTCAGAATGCCTTGTTGTTGTTGTTGTTGTTGTTGTTGTTGTTTTTGTTGTTGTTGTTGTTGTTGTTGTTTGTTGTTGTTGTTGTTGTTGTTGTTGTTGTTGTTGTTGTTGTTGTTGTTGTTGTTGTTGTTGTTGTTGTTGTTGTTGTTGTTGTTGTTGTTGTTGTTGTTGTTGTTGTTGTTGTTGTTGTTGTTGTTGTTGTTGTTGTTGTTGTTGTTGTTGTTGTTGTTGCCTTGGTTCTGTACCAATGTTTGAATCAAGGTATTCTCGTCTGAATCAATTGAGTGATCTCTGGCGGGAAAACAAATCCAGGGTCGCGTCTCGGAGGCATCTGAGGGTTTATAGAAAAGACGAGAGTTTAGAATAGAATGAGGTCTAGAGAGAAACACTACCCATATGCACATGAGACAAATCACACAATATCAATCCAATCAATTCAAACAAGGGCATACAACGGTCTATCTATCATTACAAAGTGTTGAAATTAAAAGTAATCTTTAATGGGGGAATCTACTACTGTTATGGTGGTCAACTAGAAAAACTGCTCCGATGAAAACTCCATGATATCTGCTCCAGCTTCATCTTCGAAATCTTCATCACTAGGATCGGAATCAGTGTCGTTGATGATAATGTAGTTCTCTGGACAGGTGCAATCTTCATCTTCTTCTCCGGGTGCTGAATTTCCCATGAGTTCTTCAATCTTCTCCTTAAGATCGCCGTTTTGTCCCACTAGAGCTACAATCTCCTCCATGTAGTCCTTGCGAGTGGCCTTCGCCTCCCGCTAGTTCGATAATCTTGGCTTTTGCTGTCTTCAATCAAGCATCATGTCTGCACAAGACATCTGGTTCTCCTGGCGTCGAATGTGCTGGTTTAACTCCTGGATGAAAGCTGCAATGGATCGATCCTTCTTAGTGCCAACTATCTCCCATTGTTCATCTCGGCTCCCGCAAATCTGGTAGATAGTATCCTTGAGGTCTTCTTTGTAAACTTCTCCAATGCGTCCCATGGTTATGTGAGCTGCCATGCCCTTTCCTGCACTCGTGTTGGTGCATTGAAAACACACTCTATGGGTTCCGTGATTGGCATAAACGTCCTTCCGGGAACTTGAGCTTGCATCTTCCAGCTCTTCTTCGTGTAAAGTGGAATTGTAGGTCCCGTGAAGCTTGGTATTCCGATGTTCAGTATTTAGTGACTTCCTTCAGATGTCGCCCAAAGGGTGTATCTTCATCCGCTGGGTGAACTTGATCCCTGCCTGGCCATCCCAAAAGAATAGAAAAGATGAGGAGTCGGAAATGAGAAGAGAGTTGTGATCTAGGGCTTTAGCTTAATGGTCGTGTCCTACGGCCAACAGGTGCTCGATACCATCTTTGTAGCGACCGGACCTCAAACAGTCGATCTCGTGCTCGGTGTCATCCTCGGATCAAGAATGCCGACACCACACAAGACTCGGAGGATTTATAACAGAGTAGCAATCACACACTTATTACAATCGAATGTCTCAAGAGAGAACTCAATAAAATAAATATGGCTTACGCACCATCCTCGTAATGCCTTGTTGTTGTTGTTGTTGTTGTTGTTGTTGTTTTTGTTGTTGTTGTTGTTGTTGTTTGTTGTTGTTGTTGTTGTTGTTGTTGTTGTTGTTGTTGTTGTTGTTGTTGTTGTTGTTGTTGTTGTTGTTGTTGTTGTTGTTGTTGTTGTTGTTGTTGTTGTTGTTGTTGTTGTTGTTGTTGTTGTTGTTGTTGTTGTTGCCTTGGTTCTGTACCAATGTTTGAATCAAGGTATTCTGCTGCTGAATCAATTGAGTGATCTCCAAGCGGAAAACAAATCCAGTGGTCGCTCCTGAGGCATCTGAGGGTTTATAGAAAAGACGAGAGTTTAGAATAGAATGAGGTCTAGAGAGAAACACTACCCATATGCACATGAGACAAATCACACAATATAAATCCAATCAATTCAAACAAGGGCATACAACGGTCTATCTATCATTACAAAGTGTTGAAATTAAAAGTAATCTTTAATGGGGGAATCTACTACTGTTATGGTGGTCAACTAGAAAAACTGCTCCGATGAAAACTCCATGATATCTGCTCCAGCTTCATCTTCGAAATCTTCATCACTAGGATCGGAATCAGTGTCGTCGATGATAATGTAGTTCTCTGGACAGGTGCAATCTTCATCTTCTTCTCCGGGTGCTGAATCTCCCATGAGTTCTTCAATCTTCTCCTTAAGATCGCCGCTTTGTCCCACTAGAGCTACAATCTCCTCCATGTAGTCCTTGCGAGTGGCCTTCAGCCTCCTTCTAGTTCGATAATTTTGGCTTTTGCCGTCTTCAATCAGCATCATGTCTGCGCAAGACATCCGGTTCTCCGGCGTCGAATGTGCTGGTTTAACTCTGGATGAAAGCTGCAATGGATCGATCCTTCTTAGTGCCAACTATCTCCCATTGTTCATCTCGGCTCCCGCAAATCTGGTAGATAGTATCCTTGAGGTCTTCTTTGTAAACTTCTCCAATGCGTCCCATGGTTATGTGAGCTGCCATGCTCTTTCCCAGACTCCAGGTTGGTGCATTGAAAACACACTCTATGGGTTCCGTGATTGGCGCAAACGTCCTTCCGGGAACTTGAGCTTGCATCTTCCAGCGCTCTTCTTCAGGTAAAGTGGAATTGTAGGTCCCGGTGAAGCTTGGTATTCCGATGTTCAGGTATTTAGTGACTTCCTTCAGATGTCGCCCAAAGGGTGTATCTTCATCCGGCTGGGTGAACTTGATCCCTGCTTCCGTCATCCCAAAAGAATAGAAAAGATGAGGAGTCAGAAATGAGAAGAGAGTTGTGATCTAGGGCTTTAGCTTAATGGTCGTGGTCTCATCGGCGTGCTCACGATACCATCTTTGTAGCGACCAGACCTCAAATACCGATCTTCTCGTGCTCAGTGTCATCCCTGGATCAGTAATGCTGACACCACACAGTACTCGGAGGATTTGTAACAGAGTAGCAATCACACACTTATTACAATCGAATGTCTCAAGAGAGAACTCAATAAAATAAATATGGCTTACGGCCATCTCAGAATGCCTTGTTGTTGTTGTTGTTGTTGTTGTTGTTGTTTTTGTTGTTGTTGTTGTTGTTGTTGTTGTTGTTGTTTGTTGTTGTTGTTGTTGTTGTTGTTGTTGTTGTTGTTGTTGTTGTTGTTGTTGTTGTTGTTGTTGTTGTTGTTTTTGTTGTTGTTGTTGTTGTTGTTGTTGTTGTTGTTGTTGCCTTGGTTCTGCACTCAATGTTTGAATCAAGGTATTCTGCTTGAATCAATTGAGTGATCTCTGGCGGAAAACAAATCCAGTGGTCGCGCCCTCGAGGCATCCGAGGGTTTATAGAAAAGACGAGAGTTTAGAATAGAATGAGGTCTAGAGAGAAACACTACCCATATGCACATGAGACAAATCACACAATATCAATCCAATCAATTCAAACAAGGGCATACAACGGTCTATCTATCATTACAAAGTGCTGAAATTAAAAGTAATCTTTAATGGGGAATCTACTATCGTTATGGTGGTCAACTAGAAAACTGCCCGATGAAAACTCCATGATATCTGCTCGACTTCATCTTCAAATCTTCATCACTAGGATCGGAATCGGTGTCGCCGATGATAATGTAGTTCTCTCGGACAGTGCAATCTTCATCTTCTTCTCCGGTGCTGAATTTCCCATGAGTTCTTCAATCTTCTCCTTAAGATCGCCGTTTTGTCCCACTAGAGCTACAATCTCCTCCATGTAGTCCTTGCGAGTGGCCTTCGCCTCCCGCTAGTTCGATAATCTTGGCTTTTGCCGCCTTCAATCGCATCATGTCTCACAAGCACATCTGGTTCTCCTGGCATCGAATGAGCTGGTTTAACTCCTGGATGAAAGCTGCAATGGATCGATCCTTCTTAGTGCCAACTATCTCCCATTGTTCATCTTGGCTCCCGCAAATCTGGTAGATAGTATCCTTGAGGTCTTCTTTGTAAACTTCTCCAATGCGTCCCATGGTTATGTGAGCTGCCATGCTCTTTCCCTGCACTCCAGGTTGGTGCATTGAAAACACACTCTATGGGTTCCGTGATTGGCGCAAACGCCCTTCCGGAACTTGAGCTTGCATCTTCCAGCTCTTCTTCGTGTAAAGTGGAATTGTAGGTCCCGTGAAGCTTGGTATTCCGATGTTCAGTATTTAGTGACTTCCTTCAGATGTCGCCCAAAGGGTGTATCTTCATCAATTTGGGTGAACTTGATCCCGCCTGGCCATCCCAAAAGAATAGAAAAGATGAGGAGTCGAAATGAGAAGAGAGTTGTGATCTAGGGCTTTAGCTTAATGGTCGTGGTCTCTACAACGTGTGCTCGATACCATCTTTGTAGCGACTGTAACTCAAATAGTCGATCTTCGTGCTCGGTGTCATCCTCGGATCAGTAATGCTGACACCACACAGTACTCGGAGGATTTATAACAGAGTAGCAATCACACACTTATTACAATCGAATGTCTCAAGAGAGAACTCAATAAAATAAATATGGCTTACGGCCATCTAATAATGATAACAACGGAAGGCTTGGAAGAATAAGCGAGTCCATCAACTCCAACGGCATCACTGAGTATAGAACCACGACCTAAACACAATACTCGTCGTCTGAAAAGTCTGCAACATGAAACGTTGCAGCCCAAAAATGGGTCAACACATGGAATATGCTGGCAATGTAACACATAGAGAATAATGGAAGAATGAGCCTATACTACATGCATGTATGACTAGTGGAAAGCTCTATGGTTAAAGTTTTTGCGAAAAGCCAATTTTTCCCTACTGCAAAGGAATAAATTTATTTAACTATCATGGTGGTTGTTGAACATTGAGAATGGTTGACAGCATTCTCAATCCCAACTAAAAGTACTCATTAAAAACCCAACAATATTAATTTAGAAGTAACATGATGAGATTCACATGATAATCCAAGTACTAGATACTCAAGATGTCCATAACCGGCGACACGGCTAACCATGATTAGTTTATATACTCTGCAGAGGTTTGTGCACCTTTCCCCACAAGACTCGATCTCCTCCGTTTGATTTCTCGCACTACATGGTGTTTGAGAAACAGATGACCAAGACATAGTCTTTCAGAAGCGCTAGAACCTTACATGTGGGTAGACCGTACCAACCTACAACCCCTAAATCAGCTAGTCCACCCGTAAGAGTTTGAACAACTTAGTCAACTATGCTAGAGCCCATAGTAGCATGTGGCTGCACACGGAAGTTTCTAGCATGAATAATCTCATGATCCCTTTGAGCCTGGGTGGCGGTCCGAAGAAAAACAGGCAAGTCCTGATAGAAACCATGTGCCTCAATCCACCCAGATGTGTGTTTAAGTTGCCACCTTAAATAAACCATTAATTTAACAATCTCA
Organism: Aegilops bicornis; assembly: GCA_021605145.1. NCBI lineage: Eukaryota > Viridiplantae > Streptophyta > Magnoliopsida > Poales > Poaceae > Aegilops > Aegilops bicornis. The sequence goes on from CM038670.1 coordinate 87,509,132, forward strand.
CATCTGTCATGGATACACTCACCGAATCCACGTCTACTAGCATAGCTTGGCATAATAAGCAAACGTAGAAGTAACTCCCAAGGGTTTGATAATAAAACAGGTAATAGGTACTACCTCAACTACTTCCCATCCCACAATTTAATTAGATCCTAATCATGCAATGTTTGAGGATAGATCTAATGCATAAAAACTGGGTATGAAAAGTATATGGTCAAAGTGTTACTTGCCTTGCTGATGATCCGCGAAACCTAGAGACCCGAAGTAACAGGCGGCGCACTCCGGGTATTCTATCGCAGACAAACAAGCATACAATAAGTACTCATCTAATGCACAGGTAAAACTCAAGTAGAAGATCTAACCAGATAGTTCAACTTAAGAACTCCGGTTTGCAAAAAGAATCAAATCAAACGAAGCAACGAAAGTCAAACGGCGGAAGAAAACAGCTCCGTTTTATTAATATGGATCTAAGTCAAATTTTACCGTAGCAAAAACTTGTGGAAGTAGGTTATTCGGAAAGAGGGTTTCGAAACGAAACTCTAGGCGCTTGAATCGCCTGATTCCGAGAAACGAGCGAAAAGTTACACTAAAACGAAAATCGGATTAGGAATCGCGATCAGAAAAATCGCTAATTAAATCCGAGAAAAAGAAAAACGCCGAACGGGTTAACGAACGGACGTTCGTTAACTAAACTAATCTAACAAACGCGTTCGTTAAAAACGAACAAACGAACGAACGTTCGCTATTTAACCGAACCGAAAAAAAACCGATCTAATAAAAAACGAAAACTAAAAAAAATCGAAAATAAACCAAAGAAAAACCGCCCGGTTTTTAGAAAAACCGGCGGCACGGTTTAGGGGGAGGCGGCGAACCTTGGCGGCGGGGTCCGACGAGTCGACGGCGGCGGCGACGGGTCCCATGAGGTCAAGGCAATGGATCAAGTGGGCCAAGGCGGGCGTGTGGTCCCGGCTGGGTTTCAAGTGCATGGCGGCGGTCAAGCGGCGCGGCGCTGGTCGGGCGCTGGTCAAGGCTAGGGTTTGCCTCGGGTGGGCGGCTTATAAAGCCACCTCTGCCGGAGTCTCGGGCGGACACGGCCCGTAGGTCGGTTGCGCGTTCTTTTTTAAATAATTCCGTGCAGAATAAAAAATAAAAAGAAATAGTAAACGAACTCCAAAAATCCCGAAATAAATTTTCCCCAGCTTCCAAAATCTAGCCGGACTAGATGAACATTTATTTGGGGCCTAAATACAATTTTCAAAAACGTGCATTTTTCCTAAATTCAAATAAAAAGGCGAAAAACTCCAAAATAAAATCTTATTTGATTTTATTATTAAATCTTCATCATTTCTTTATTTTGGGAAAGTCATTTTATTCCCTCTCTCATATTTTGATAGTAGAAATAATTGAAGATAAAATAATTAAAATCAAATGATCCTATTTTCAAAATTTGAGAAAACTCAAATATGAAAATAACGAAATCCCCAACTCTCTCCGTGGGTCCTTGAGTTGTGTAGAATTTCTAGGATCTGGCAAAATGCAACAAAATATGATATGCAATGATGCTCTATGTATAACATTCCAAATTGAAAATTTGGGATGTTGCAAAGAATCAAGACCAGGGGGCCCCCCTGGGCATGCCCCCTGTCTCGTGGGCCCCCTGAGGCTCCACCGACCTCAACTCCAACTCCATATATTCACGTTCGGGGAGAAAAAAAATCAGAGAGAAGGATTCATTGCATTTTACGATATGGAGCCGCCGCCAAGCCCTAATCTCTCTCGGGGGGCTGATCTGGAGCCCGTTCGGGGCTCCAGAGAGGGGAATCCGTCACCGTCGTCATCATCAACCTTCCTCCATCACCAATTTCATGATGCTAACCCCCGTGCTTGAGTAATTCCATCGTAGGCTTGCTGGACGGTGATGGGTTGGATGAGATTTATCATGTAATCGAGTTAGTTTTGTTAGGGTTTGATCCCTAGTATCCATTATGTTCTGAGATTGATGTTGCTATGACTTTGCTATGCTTAATGCTTGTCACTAGGGCCCGAGTGCCATGAATTCAGATCTGAACCTATTATGTTTTCATGAACATATGTGAGTTCTTGGTCCTATCTTGTAAGTCATTAGTCGCCTATTATGTGTTATGATCCGGTAACCCCGAAGTGACAATAATCGGGACCACTCCCGGTGATGACCGTAGTTTGAGGAGTTCGTGTATTCACTAAGTGTTAATGCTTTGGTCCGGTACTCTATTAAAAGGAGGCCTTAATATCCCTTAGTTTCCAATAGGACCCCGCTACCACGGGAGGGTAGGACAAAAGATGTCATGCAAGTTATTTTCCATAAGCATGTATGACTATATTCGGAATACATGCCTATATTGCATTGATGAGTTGGAGCTAGTTCTGTGTCACCCTATGTTATAACTGTTGCATGAGGAATCGCATCCGACATAATTATCCATCACTGATCCAATGCCTACGAGCTTTTCACATACTGATCTTTGCTTAGTTACTTTTCCGTTGCCACTGTTACACTTACTACAAAACTGCTACTGTTACTTTTGCCATCGTTATCACACTTCCATACTACTTTGCTACTAAATACTTTGCTGCAGATATTAAGTTATCCGGTGTGGTTGAATTGACAACTCAGATGCTAATACTTGAGAATATTCTTTGGCTCCCCTTGTGTCGAATCAATAAATTTGGGTTGAATACTCTACCCTCAAAAACTGCTGTGATCCCCTATACTTGTGGGTTATCAAGACTATTTTCTGGTGCGGTTGTCGGGGAGCATAGCTCTATTCTTTGAGTCACTTGGGATTTATATCTGCTGGTCACTATGAGGAACTTGAAAGACGAAAAACCCAAGATTTCTCCCTCAACTACGAGGGGAGGTAAGAATCTGCCATCTAGCTCTGCACTTGATTCACCTTCTGTTATGAGTAAACTTGCGACACCTAAACCTGCTACTGCTATTGATTCTGATATGTCGCATGTTATTGATGATGCCACTTCTGCTTTTCATGATAGTTATGATGAAACTACTTCTATGCTTGATAAAACTGTGCCACTAGGTCAATTTCTTGATGAACAACTTGCTAGGGCTAGAGAGAATGAAATGATTGAAACTGATAATATTGATGAAAGTGATGATGAAGATTCTGTTGTGCCCGAGGGTTATGTTATGGATGAAGAAACTGCTAGAGATTTTCTTGCTTGCAATGATAGATATGATCTTAAGAAATTATTAGCTAAGCTGAAAGAAAATTCTTTGTATGCTAGAATGAAATATGACCCTGCTTTTGCTACTTCACCTATCTCAGACATCGATAAGGATTATGATTTCTCTGTCGATCTTGAGATAATTACTTTGGTTGAATCTGATCCTTTTCATGGCTCTGAATCTGAAACTATTGTGGCACATCTTACTAAATTAAATGATATAGCCACCCTATTTACTCATGAGGAAAAAATTCATTACTACTATATCCTTAAGCTATTTCCGTTCTCATTAAAGGGTGATGCTAAAACATGGTTTAATTCTCTTGATCCTGGTTGTGTGCGTAGTCCCCAGGATATGATTTATTACTTTTCTGCTAAATATCTTCCTGCTCATAAGAAACAAGCTGCTTTAAGGGAAATATATAATTTTGTGCAAATTGAAGAAGAGAGTCTCCCCACGCTTGGGGGAGGCTTCTCCAATTACTTAATGCTTTGCCTGATCATCCTCTCAAGAAAAATGAAATACTTGATATCTTTTATAATGGACTAACCAATGCTTCCAGAGACCACCTGGATAGTTATGCTGGATGTGTTATCAGGGAAAGAACTATTGATCAAGCTGAATCGCTATTGAATAATATGTTGACTAATGAAAATAATTGGACACTTCCTGAACCAACCCCTAAGCCAACTCCAAAGAAAAGGGGTATTCTATTTCTCAGTCCTGAAGATATGCAAGAGGCAAAGAAATCTATTAAAGAAAAAGTTATTAAAGCTGAATATATTAAGAATTTACCACCTATTGAAGAAATACATGGTATTGATAACCCGACACAGGTAGTAAAGGTAAATTCTCTCTATAGATATGATAAAGCTGAATTCCCGTCTACTAAGTTTTCTAGCCAATGCTTGGATGAGTTTGATGACTTTATGGTTAAACAAGAAAACTTCAATGCTTATGTTGGTAGACAATTGAAACGCAATGCTTATATGATTGAAAACTTGAGTGATTATATGTCTAGAGTTAAAGGTGAACTTAAACTTATTAGTAAACATGCTTCTATGGTTACCACTCAAGTAGAACAAGTGCTTAAAGCTCAAAATAATTTGCTCAATGAATTAAATACTAAGGAAAATGATAATGTTGTTAGAGTTATGACTAGAGGGGCTAAAATGTCTCAAGAACCTTTGTATCCTGAGGGCCACCCTAAGAGAGTTGAGCAAGATTCTCAGAGAACTAATGTTGACACACCTAAAAAGAAGATAAAGAAAAATGATAGGACTTTGCATGCTTCTAGTGAACCTGTTGTTGACACACTTGAGAATCCCAATGATATTTCTATTTCTAATGCTGAAACACAATCTGGTGATGAACATGAACCTAGTGATAATATTAATGATGATGGTCATGTTGATGCTCAACCTAGCAATGACAATGATGTAGAGATTGAACCTGTTGTTGATCTTGATAACCCACAATCAAAGAATCAACGTTATGATAAGAGAGACTTCGTTGCTAGGAAGCACGGTAAAGAAAGAGAACCATGGGTTCAGAAACCCATGCCTTTTCCTCCTAAACCATCCAAGAAAAAGGATGATGAGGATTTTGAGCGTTTTGCTGAAATGATTAGCCATATCTTCTTGCGTATGCGTTTGACTGATATGCTTAAAATGAATCCTTATGCTAAGTATATGAAGGATATTGTTACGAATAAAACAAAGATACCGGAAGCTGAAATTTCCACCATGCTTGCTAAGTATACTTTTAAGGGTGGAATACCTAAGAAACTAGGAGATCCAGGAGTACCAACTATACCATGCTCCATTAAAAGAAACTATGTTAAAACTGCTTTATGTGATCTTGGAGCCGGTGTTAGTGTTATGCCTCTCTCTTTATATCGTAGACTTGATTTGAATAAGTTGACACCTACTGAAATATCTTTGCAAATGGCCAATAAATCAACTGCTATACCTGTCGACATTTGTGAGGATGTGCCTGTTGTGGTTGCAAACGTTAGTATTTTTAACGGACTTTCTTATTCTTGATATTCCCGAGGACGATAGTATGTCGATTATCCTTGGTTGACCCTTTTTGAATACTGCAGGGGATGCTATTGATTGCAACAAAGGCAATGTCACTTTTCATGTTAATGGTAATGAGCATACGGTACACTCTCCGAGGAAACAACCTCAAGTCCAGAGTATAAATTCTATTGGGAAGATTTCATCGATTATTATGGGAGGTTTTGAATTTCCTCTTCCTACTGTCAAGAAGAAATATGATATTCTTATTACTGGGGACGTGCATATCCCCGTTGAGGTAACCTAGTGCTATTCGAAAATTCTCCGGTTTCATGCGAGTCAGAATGAGTTTGTTAACAAGACATGATCAACCTTGTTAGTGGATTCCCTTTGATGACCATGAGATGGATGAAGTTAGAAAGCACAACTCTGTGTACCCTCTTTTTACTTCCTGTTATTTAGATTAAATAAAGCAAAAATAGTTTTTTCTGTCTATTTTCTGAATTACCGTGCAAGAAAAAAATACCCCGAAAATAAAAGTTCTCCAAATACCCTAAAATTGAAATATGATTTTTTGTAGAATATTTAACAATATCTGGCACTGAGAACACACCAGAGGGGGCAACCAACTGGCCAGGAGGGTGCAGGGCGCGACCTAACCCCCTGGGCGTGCCCCCTGCCTCGTGGGCCCCACGCGGCCCCCCTCCACTTATTCCAGAACCCACACACTTCGTCTTCCTCCAGAAAAAATCCACACATACACTACAAAAATAATACACTTCCGTGATGATACGTGTTTGTCACAGTAGGTCGCGCTTTTTGTCATGCATGTACATCCATGACAAATTTATGACAGAATCAAGATAGTCATACCAGGTCGTCAGAGAAGTGTTCCATGACATTACCAAAATTATCATCACGGAAGTGTCCACTTCCATGACGATAAATCGCGCGTCACGTAAGTGCTTTCGCCAAGGGTGACCGACATGTGGCATCCACCGTAATCTTAACGCCGTTAAGCTATCGGGTCGGGTTTTGGATTCGATAACCCGTTAATGTACCCACCAATGGGAAATTTCCACGTGTAAAATTCTTATTGGCGGACGAAACACGTGTCGGCTCGTCGATTGGGTCGAGATAGGTGCCTATGATATGGCGACACGTACACGGCCCACCATCGCCCATTTAGCTTACAAAGCCGCCCGTTTGACTTGGTCAAAAGTTAATGGTCGCCCATGAAAAGCCCGTTAACGGTCTCTTCAAGAATAGCCCATTTTACGGCCCGTTAACTCACGGCCCGTTAGGCACTAAAGGAAATCGGCCCAACAACGTCATGTGGGCCGTCGAATATAACACCGGCCCATTTCACTTTCGGCCCATGTATGGCCCATGATGTCTTTCGACCCATATGAGGCCTTCATATCTTTCAGCCCTTTACAGGCCCACGGTGACTCTAGCCCATAATGAACAGTAATCTTAACTTGAATAATGTAGCCCCCAAATGCCGGGTTGTAAGCCTGCAACGACTCGGGACTATTCCTTTAATTGTAGAATAAATCATATCCATTGATAATATGATAGCCATTGCGCTAAAGTGACTTTGAAAACCTTGATCATAATACTGGTTATTGATAACCATAAGAAAATCCAGCCATGTTGGCTATTTGAAGATTTGAATAATATAATCGAATGATTTATGAGCGCATGATTCCAATGGCGCAATCCAAATATATACTGGCGACTTATAGTCCAAAGCCAGGCCGGGTTAACAAACACCGGATAATTTCTCATCATATACTGGCGACTTACCACCTTAAAGCCAGTCCGGGTTAATAAACACCGGTGATTTATAATTATGCTTTATTCAACCTGTTTCTGCATAAAGTTTAAAGTGTCCTGGCGGATTACCGCCGGACGGGTCATAATGCCCAACATATAACCCGGGTTTATAACCAAGGCTGCACTTAAGAATAATCAAATATGAAATATATCATACCTGTGACATTGAATCACATCGTTGGTTTACCAACTTTTTTGTAGTAAGAGTGATAACCCCAATCTTGAGTAATAATAATTCCTTTCATAATGTGCGGTTTATGATAAAACTGCATCGGTTTGTGATAAACACCGGATTAACCATATAGAATACTGGTGACTTGTAGTCAAACCAAGCGTGAACCGGAGGCCGGTTTAGACCACTGGTCTTGTATGCCTTCGTGCATATTTATCTTCAACTGATGCATATTTGAATCATATGTTTCCAAACTGTTTTCTGCAGTTAAGAAGCTTAAAAGGCCCTGCCACTGTTAGGCATGATGTTGGCTGGCCAATCTTGAAGCGGGGTTGAAATCCCAAACTTTGGAGAAAACAACTCCTATTAATATAAGGCCAATTTACAATGTAAACCGCTCCGGGTTATAATAAACACCAGTTTACTCCATAATAGGATGGTAACAGAAAATCAGACCGGGAAGATAGTCTCCGGATTAAGATTTGACCGTGTTCCGTCAATTTGTAATTGACAGTTGAACCGGATTAACAATGTCGGTTTGAAAATGCAACAAAGTAATGTTTATCAAAAGAAAAACAGAATTCAAGCAAAGGCAAAGATAAAACCATTGCAAATGAGGCTTTGAGCTGATCAAGAGGCATTACCATGGTCGGACAAGACCATGCCCCCGAAAGGCGTAGCTATGGTTCAAGTCAGCCAGGTCCCCAAATGATGCTTTGGCATTACGCCGATCAAGAGGTGTAGCTATGGTTCGGGTTCGACCAAGCCCCCAAGTGATGCTATGGCACTAGGCCGATCAAGAGGCGTGACTGGTTCAGACGTGACCAAGTCCCTAAGTGATGCTGTGGCTTTCGCCTATCAAAAGGTGTTGCTATGGTTCGGACACGAGCAAAGCCCCCAAATGACATCGTGGCATTACGCCGATCAAGAGGCGTGGCTATGGTTTAGATACGACCAAGCCCTCAAGTGATGCTGTGGCATTGAGCCGATCAAGAGGTGTGACTATGGTTCAGACATGACCAAGCCCCCAAGTGATCAATAATACGATAAGCCAATAAGGCATGATACCCATGTTTGAACCGCGCATCATGGCAGCAGGTCCTTTTTGGCACCCTTTAACTTTTTGCAAGAGATTAATCCTTCTTAAACCGGGATTTTGAACCGGATATCGAGAGCTTCAAAGCTTTGTGGGAGACATCTTCCCCTTGAACCATATTTTAAACCGGAATCTTCATTTTCAGCCAGAAATTTTCTGACCGCCTTTAAACTCGAACTTACGAGAAGTTAATTCCTTTTTGCACCGGACATTTTGTAAACCGGATTTGAGAGCTTCAGAGCTTTGCAGGAGAACAGATTTCCCTTGAACCGGATTGTAACCCAGATATTTGAGAGCTTCACTGAGGCTGACTTCCCTTGAGCCGGATTTTAAACCGGAATCCTTTCTGATGACCCGGGACTTCTTCATTGAGCCCGGATTTTGTAACTGTCATATACTTTCTAAGCTGGAAATTTTCTGTCGGCCTTTAAGTTTTCATCAATATAACAGGAGCCTCCGGGCCGGGTTATCTTTCCTCCATCGCCCTAGGGTTCTTAATTTTCTTTGGCCGGCAAGATTTGCTGAGTCATGTCATCGTAGCTCCCGAGTCTCAAAGGTGACTCGAGGAGTTGGCTTGAGACTCTCCATATGTGACCGTGATGTAAACCGGCATAAGTTGTATATCATCGGCGTTGATATCCCGATGTGAATCCACAGAAGATTGAGGTGACTGTGGCGGGTTATAAATGATCCCGTATGAGCCGTGTCAGCAACTCGGCCAATGGTTCCTTCCAACGGGTGATTTGAAGTTAACCAAACTGTAGTGGCGGCGACTTGTGCGCCTGCCCATTGAGCCATCCAAAGGCGGGCGGCGGTTGATAGTATATGATAATTTGCCTCCATTTTGTTGAAAGAAAACCGGGCTATCCAAGCTGTGACTTGCTCATACTCAATAAACAGCTCATGCGGACAGGTGCGGCCCGGTGTGTTGATGTAGACCGGATCGCGAGACATGGATGGTAAAGACGTCCGCAGATGTCGAGGCGCATGTATTGCATGAGTCGGCCATGACGCGTTGTAAACCGGCGTGGACGGACGAATTAGCCTCGTCATATTGATGTAAACCGGTCTGCAGAATGACGGTTTGCATATATATTCATCGAGCTTGATGGCATGATAAGATACTAGCGCATTCATAATAGTGGCGCGAGTTTATACATCCATGACACAGCCATAGCTTTTGGTAAAGGAACAATTGTCCTGCATAAACAATATTGCGTACTCAAGGCAAAGGTAAACTGTTCTTTGATAAAAATAATATGTGTTAATAAAATATTTTTTAGATGGATATCATCTGATGTGCTAGGCCGGAAATTATCTGCCATGGAGTTGATGATCACCACAGTAATGCTAAAATTAATCACGGCCGAGTTAACTGTAGGAGCAGACAGATGAGTCGGCCCGGCGTTGTAAGCTTTCATAATCGGGCGAGTCTACCACAAGGGCGGCGACTTGCGTATGTTCGTTGAACAACGAGTAGGCGCGGTTCCGGTAAATTGATGTAAACCGGGCTGCAAGGGCGGCGGCTTGCACGCGTCTACTCGCCGGGTAATGTGGCATGGACAAACGCTGGGTGCAAAGGTTGCTAGTGCGTGCTCCGTACCAGTGGTATAAACCATGTATATAGTGAATAATTGTCCTACGTACAAAAAATACAGCAGGGCGGAGCAGTATTTGGATGATTGAATATGTACTTAAAAATAGATAGGGTGCATAGCACTTAGTATTTTATCGGATGAACGCACGCCGGTGCTTGATAATGCACCATGGTGCTTTGCCTTTTTGCTAAAGAATTGATCTGATGTGTACTGTTGAAGATGAGTACTAGTAGTACTAGCTCTTGTCTTTGAGCGCCCAGCATGATTGAGGTTCCACGCGCTTTGCCTCTTTTTTTTTTAAAACGCCTGACCACTTTGTCTTTTCAGGAAACCCTGGTACAGGGGAGCAGCAGAGCTAGCTTGAGGTGAGGCTTCAGTGATGGAGGAGAGGCCAGCGCGACGGCGGCTTGCAGTAGAGGCCGGCGACTGAGCCGGCGGAGGCGACTTGAAGATAAGGCCCCTGGCCGTAGAAGCGGGGGCAGCATGTCGACCCCACGGAAGTGGCGGTTTAACAGAGGCACGTGGCGGCTCTTCAGTGGCGGCGACTAAAGGCGTTGACGGTGGCTCACGTAAAACCGCAGAGCAACCACGGCGGCCTAAAGAACCGGCTTAGAGGCGCTGCGGTGAGAGCGGAGCCCCGGCAGAGCAGCAGTTCGGAGCAAAGCAAGGACGGGCCAGGCAGGTGCGGGTCAATACCACGGCGGTGGCTTGAGATAGCCAGGCCGGAGCTGGGTGGCTCAGAGGATAGCCCGCGGCGGTGGTTTTGAAGCAGTCAGGCCGGCCGACGAGCCATGACCGAGGCGAGACTCGAGGTCGAGGCGAGGCAGCTCAGGTGAGTGAGGCCTCAGGGGAAATTCAAGGGCGGCGACTCAGAGTGAGCCCGCGGACGGGGCCATAACGGCGAGGTGGACGGGCGAGGTGAGTCGATGGAGATACGATGGCGGCTTACAACGGAAGGTTCCGGAGAGTCGGTGGCTCGAGGCTGGTCCTTGTCAGTGAAGAAGGCTGGGCGGGTCAGCCTGAACCCGACGCTGCTGCCGAGGGAGGCGCAGGCTGAGAAGGCGCATTGCGGAGAGGCTCGGCGGGTTAGGTGTTCGGGCGCTCGAGGCAGTGTGGCTCTGACGCGGAGAATGCAAGCCCCGACGCAACTCAACTCCAGGCATGGTGCAGATGCTAGCCCGGCTTCGTCTTGTTCAGGGAATCTGATGCAAAGTACTTGGTGTGTCACCAGGCGACCGCTTCTCTTTCTGAATCCTGATTTGAGCATCAGGTATGCAAATCGCCCATGAGAAGTACTGACGCCCGATTTGAGCATCTCTCATATTTTTGTTTAAACTCCCACGTACTTGCACTGATGCTCAATGATATATGATCTGATTTGATCTCCTGATCCTTCTAAATTTGTTGCTTGGCTCTTCATGATGGACCGGCAGCAGTGGCGGATCATGAGCCATCACGACCTACCGGGCTCTCCGGAGGTGCTTTTTCATCCAGCATCTAACTAGTGACCCTGCTTGTCAAGGCTCCGCATGTGTGTCCGTGTTGCACCGGTAGCGTCGTCCTAGTATGCTGCTTTTTCATATTGACTGATCCAATCTCAGGAGACGACTTCAGGTATACTATGGCGTATATGGGTTAGCACGGGTGTGTTGGCGACTTGGAAACTGCTCATCGTGGCATAATAGGAGCGAGGCGAGTCATGGAAGCGACGGTACTGACGGAAGGAGTGGAAGCAACAGTCTGGGTCACGCTCGGAGCTGTGGCGACTCGAAGCAACCAAGGAGAGGTGACGGCGACTTAAAGCAGATAGTGGGCGCCTCCGTCTTTAAGTAGGGGCGGCTGCGAGGCCGGGCGGCTGGACGCTGGCCACTGTGGTGGAAGAATCGGCGCCGCAGGCCGGAGAGGCGTCGACACGTAACGCGACTGTACAAACCCCGGTGAGGCGGAGACGTTGGCCAGGCGACTTGAGGACGAGGTGGACTCATCAGGGGCCGTGTCGGCTTGCAAAGGCGTATTGCCACGGTGGCGGATCAACTTCGAAGGCGGCCGGTGGACTGAGACTGCTCGGACGACCGCCGTAGCAGAGGCGAGGCGGATCAATCCAGCGGATGAGGTGAACCAAGGTGGTAGTGAAGGTAGGCTCAACGTCGGCTGCCCAAGGCGGCGGAACGACTCGCAGGCGTGGCTGTGGAGGAAACCTGAATCCAATCCACTTCCAGGTCCGCCTCCCACTTACTGCTAGTTTAGCTCTCCACGTCTGTCTCTTTCAGGTCGTGGCTTCCCCTATTTTTTTGGTCAAACTTGATGCTTGACGTGATGGAGAAAGGTAGCACTTGAACTCCAGTCTGATGCTTAATACGAGAAGTACTGGTTACTTCCCCGGAGTTTGAGTTTGTAGACAGCAAAAAACAACAGACAAAACTTCAGCGGATCGGACACGAGCGGCTGTGTCCGGCCGAACTTTGGCAATTAGCAATGACCAAGCAGATCAAATCCGTGTTAACTTTGGTTACGACGACTTGTGCTTCCGATCGAAATAGATGTCACCGATTCTGATCCGGATATGAGCGACGGGTTTGGATCGAATCCGCAAAGAAAACTTCTGTTGTTTAGGCGACTTGCGATGGCGTTCAGACACGCAACCCTAAATCTCGCCCCAATCTTGCTCGTGCTGCTTGACTGCCCGTTGATGCAGATTCTTCCAGACCGGCTTCTCTTCATACGAAAAATTGCAAACCTTTCGATCCCTGAGAGAAATCCCTCCAAGAACTCAACACCACCATGCGCAGGCCCCACGGTGGGCGCCAACTGTCGTGGATTTGTCACGGCAGATGTCCTTAGTGTCAGGACTTAGTCGTGAGGCCAACGCATCTATGTGCTAGCTTGAGAGGGGTTGAGCAGAATCGAGAGACGCAACATAAGACAGGGATTTAGACAGCTTCGGGCCCCGGGAAACATCATCTGTTAAAAACCCTACATGCTATTCGAGGCTAGGTCTCATTATCATCACGAGGGAGTCGCCGTAAATCGGCTCTCCTCTTTGTGTCTAGCCCTAAGATTGTTTCTTCTTGCTTGTAGCTTGTCCCCCCTTTTGGGGAGCCCTATCCCTCCTTATATATGTTGAAGGGGCGGGTTACATGTGGGGTCCTATTAGGATTAGGACTAGTCTATCTCTAATACAAACCGGATACAAGTCCTGGTCTTAATTCCTTGTAAGGTAAATATTCGTCATGCCTTTCCTCTTAAACCGGCCCACCATAGTATGAACCGGCCTTCATGAACTGCCAGTTGGGCAACCAGGTCTTGTCGCTCCTCGACCCGCCTCCGGTTACTAATGAACCGCCAAGACCGGGCGGGTAGCCCGTGAACCGCCAAGCTCCGGGCGGGTTATCAGTGAGTCGTCCAGTCCGGCCGGGTTATTCTTCCGGCCGGTTTACGCCATGGGGTATATCCCCGACAGGTACCTTTTTGCAAAACTGCCATAGTTTCTTTCCTATCCGTCAGATATAAATCGGACGGCCTATATTGCAGGATGGCAGGCACACCATCGTCACCAACTCTGTTTTTTATAAGAGTGTATTTTATGTATTTTATAATAGTGTAGATGTAGAGTAGATACAAGTCGACAGGTGGGCACGATGTTAGTGAGATAATGTGCAACACTAGAGGTGCCACGTGGAGTGTTTAACTGGTCAACTAGTCATGTCATGAGCAAATACAAAGTTGTACGGTGAGCCCGTGACTGTATAATAACCACTAAACATAAACGGTGACCGTAATGAGTGGATTATGAAGTCCAATGTATGTATCGTGCTTTCGCTTCAAATACAATGATCGTCATTGCATATATCGCGAGAGAAAGATAAAACACGTGAATTTTCCGGGGCTTACTTTTAGAGGACCCGGAGATAGTTTTGTGTGCATACGTGAAAGGGGCGACGGGGGTATGCGATGGAGAGAGAGATGCTCTTCATTTCTCTTTATTAGGACTAACTTTGTATATAGTATAAAAATATAAAAATTCACAGTGCGGAATAAATATCATTGTGGGCACCATGCATGCAAATTAGCGTTCGTACTCCTTCATATAACTTTGTAATATTGTATATATGTAGAAACTCTAAAATAATTTTTTGGCCACACTTTATTCAGAAGGAATGTTGTATGCGAAATAAACGTGAAGAGAGGGCTTTTTAGATCAATGGGGTACATGATGTTACATGTGTGAATGTGTAGTTGATGCATTTGGCGGGGCCTAGAGAGGTATGTGTGTGTATTACGTATTCGAGAGATGCATGGATAGAGGGGCCGGCCAGGCGTGGGAGAGATAGCACAAGAAATGAGAGTGGTCTAGAGAGAGAGACGAATAAGACATCACGACAAGAGATTTCATTCCCTTGAGTGTGTATATGCAAGGGGGGAGGGAATAGAGGCACCAGGAGAAATTTTCTGTGTGTGTGGTGTTTGTGTTGGTATGTGTGGTGTTTGTGTTGATATGTGTGGGTGTGAGAAGATAATGAGACGTGGGGGCAGAGGGTGTGTCACCGCGTGAGGTCCGGTGGGTCGAGGTGAGGCCCTTCGTTCGGTTCCGTCTCCCTGCCACATTGGTCGGCCCATGACACATTTAGGAAGACCCACGGCTGACTAGTTGTACAAGACAAAGATAGCAGAATTGTGAAGGACTCTGTGTCCACTGACAAAGACGGCTAGGATTTGTAACCCTAGGTTCTTGGACTAAGGTAACCCCTTTATCTCTGATATTACTATTCATCCAACTTAACTTTAAGGGGAATCCTACAAAATGCTCTGCTAGAATCATACTCATCGATTAGGAAGAGAGGTGCGAGATAATGCGTGAGAGACAGGCGTAAAGATAATGTGCGTACATGAGACACGTAGGCAGGTCCATGTATATAGAAAGGGTCGATGAGGATTGTGCGTGTGTATGTTTGCGAGAGGAAGAGTGCTTGTGATAAAGGTTAGTGAAAACAATTGTAAATGGTTATGAGAGGGAGGGAGGGTTATATCTAGAGCATGTGTGCGAGAAAGACACCTCGGAAGAGAGTGTGTGAGCATGTGTGAGAGACCACCGATGGAGAGTGAAACTACACGTAAAAGACTGTCTACACATTGATTAAAGATATAAACTGTATCCAAATATTAGGATGGGATCATGATATTTGCAACTCACGTAAGGAGCGGTCATTGATCCATCAGAGATCTAGATTCTATCGAATTTGAGCATGTCTATGTTATTATTCAACACAATTGATCCACATAGTTAGTATTTTGAACTCCAGACAATGCATCGCTTTAGCAATCGAATATAAACGTGAATATAGTTCATGTTTTGTGTGTAAAGCACATTATACATACGAAAGTTACACAATGGACATTTATAAATAGCTACCTATGAACTAGCATACATTTGAATTCAACCTAAGGTGGTTTAAAAAAATCGAATTCAACATGAAGTCCATTCAATTATTTGAATTTGATATCATGGCATTTGTAAACCATACCTAAAGTATGGGGGTACCAATCTTTGCTCAGATTTTGTACATAATAGCATATGTAGTCGTGTACAAAATAGATTCAAATTTAGCTCCTCCATTCCAAAATGATCGTAGTTATAGGATTTTCAAGTGTCAAAATTTCAAAAGGAAGCTGATAATTTAATGAGGTTTTCAAACATACAAGGTCAAATATAACGTTGTCTATTTAGGTCAATCCTCATAGTTCAAGAGTACTCTAAACGTGAATGCTTGTGTTTCAAAATTTCGAACCAAGCGCCAAAAGAGCCTCTACTCGCCCGAAACCGCGTGAGACCAATGTTTGGTAGTACAAGGAAATTACTTTTCTACCGGCCCGACGTCCAAAGGTCTAAACCTGGGTAGGTTTGTAGCTTCATCTAGACGCCACGCAACCGCCTCCGAAAAGCATTCATACACAATGGCCGCCTAAGCACACATGCGCGCGGCCGAAATCGCTCCCGCCCACTATTTGGGACACCTGGGATTACCATCCTACCCTCGACCCGCATGAGGGTCCGAAATTTAAGAGGGGGGCAAAGTTTGTACTTCCCCCAAATTTCAAACAAGCGCGTCCCATCTTCTGTTCAAAAAAGCCAAGAACAAGCGCGTCCCAGACCGAAACATGGTTCTCTCCCCCCACCCACCCGATTCCCCATTCGTACTCCGTGGGCGCCAAAACTACCTCTCCACCAGCCGCGAAACCCCGACGTCCTCCGTACGCCACCCCATCCCACCCATCAACCGCCGCCCTCCTCCATCATGCCGGAGCCGATACCCCGACGTCGTCGTCCACCCCAACCTCAACCGCAACGCCCTCCACGGCTAATAGTTGAAGCCGAGGCCGAGCCGTCCGTACCCGAGGCAATTCAACCACGCCGTCCTGCGCCTCACCGCTGCCGTTCCAACTTCGCCACCCTCCACCGCACCGGAGTTGTTCCTACTACGCCATCCTTCGCCGCCTCGGATCTGCTTCCCCTCCGCCGACATATGGCCACGGCAAGAATTTGGCCATGGGTTCATCCAAGCCTGCACCCTCCAGAACATCGGTTTCCCTGGTAAAAAGAAGAAGATCGCCGCGACATGTGGAGGTGACCACACCGGCAACCAAAGAAGGTACTCCTCTTCCCTTATTCGTGCAAATCTTATGTCTCTGCTTGCACGGTATTCATCCCACAGAAGACACTAGTTGACCGCTTCTTCTTGATACTAGATGTTCCTAGTAACTCGCGATGCGCAAGGTTTCTCCTCATATACTATTTCACCTTAGCTAGAGGTCCGTCGCCCCCCTGAATTTCAATTTCTGGCCAGTTGATTCCCAATTAACGGAAGCATTCCCCGGCGTAACGGGCGCTAGTACGACTATTACGCCGGGGAAGCAGCACCTTGGTGTTTATGTTAGCGCCTCATGCCTAGAGCTACTGGCGCCCGATCTGGAGGTCGGCCGGGATTAAAGGGATGGCTTGGGGGCGCTGCCAAGCACGGCAGTGGTGTGAGGTCGATGGGAGGGCGGGGTGGCGGAGGCACGGGTCTGGGCCAGTGGTCGCTGGCGGTTCGAGAAAGATCGTCAACAGTGACTGGCGGGAGGTAGACGAAGGCCATCTGCCCGTTCCTTATAGATCGGACGGTTCATCAAAAAAACGACTAACCAATTTATTTTCAGTCGACTGTTATTTAAGATATGACCACATGTGGTGGTGTGCTGGAGGAGTACCTGCATTTCCTGTGCTCATATATTACAAAATCATACGGAGTAGAATCTAATTTTGTTTGCCATGCAATGTTGTAAAGCTATCGTATGTCTCCTGTCATTTATTTTTCAGCCACCTGCTATCTGCAACTTTTACAGTGCACTAGTTCTGCACACATTTCATCCATACTCTCACTATTGTTATTTTATGCAAGGGTATTTCAGAGTCTGCCGAAAGGGAAGCAAAAAAAGGAAAGAGACAAGTCGTGCCAGCTTTCTACGCGGCTAGGCACGGCACATTACAGCGCTTTAAAGGGTGCAGTGTCAGCAGATGGAGACGATAAACGTTGCTCTGGAGTTGATGAGCTCGCTTTCAATGAACCACCATCCCAGGTGCTTGCTTTAACTTTGCGGTGTCATATGTGGTTGCATGTTCCATATGGTGTCTAGCTTGTATTTTTTACATGAACCACCATCCCGTGAGCACCAGAAGACAAATAGCTAGTCAGGGCACTGGCCGAGCCAGTGACAAGCCTAGCAAAGACATGCATCACCCGGAAGCCAACTAAAAAGCCACGATGGTGGCGAAGCAGCCCGCCTCCCACCAGGCTCTCAGGTCCTAGATGATCATGTTCACCACTCCAACCGGATGTCTAGCTTGTATTGCTTCCATTCTGGTTAAATTGCATCTGCTTAGCTTACACATTATACCTTTGAATATGACATGCCTTTCTGTTTTTGGTACATCCTAGTACATCTGTGTATTAACCATGTTCTTACATCAAACTAATGTTCTTGTGTATCCCTCATCAATCACTTATGACGAGGCATGCATGCAAGGGGACTACTCCTCATTTAAAGAATGCAGCGTCACCTCCGACATGATTCTCAAGAAATGTAAATGCTAGATGAAGATAGTGGACGTAGCTCTGTAGTTGATTACAGCATTTCCCATACACTAGCATCGCAGGTGCTTGCTCTAACTTGGCAGCGTGATATGTCGTTGCATGTTGCATATGGTGTCTAGATCGTAATTCTTCCAATCTGGTTAAACTGCATGTGCTAGTCTGCTTAGCTTATACTCCTGTAAATGTGAAATTATACCTGTTAATGTGACATGCCTTCCTGTATTTAGTACATAGTACATCTGTCTATTAAGCATGTCCTTACATAAAACTAGTGTTTTTTTGTATCCCGCATCAATCAATATGACGAGACACCTTTAGTATATGTAGTGCGATATTAGTTGCATCTTTCATATGATTTATAGCATGCGCTGCTTCTAATTTGTTGAAATTCCATTTATGGTAGGACGCTTTTAACTTGGCGTAGTCATATTGGTTGCATCTTTCATGTGGTGTCTAGCTTGCATTGCTTCTTATTTGTTGGAATGGTTTCTGCTTAGTTTACACAAACATTTGTGAACATGCCATGCCGTCCTGTTTTTCGTACATATTCCATCCTGGTATCATGTGTTTGCCTTACATCAAAGTAGTGATAGTCAGTATCATGCATGAATGAGTTCGAAGAGAGAATTTTATTGCTTTTTCTTGTCGGTTTTACTTGACAATTCAAAATCAATAAAGCGGAAGGAAGTTAGCAAGGCAGCGGATAAAGGTGCTCCTTCCAAACAGAGGGCCTCTACAGCTTTCTACTCCTCCACACCCCAAGATGATTTCCAAGAGAACACATGCATAGACACTCAACAAAGCTGTGTTTATGATGAGCACGTCTCCCCTAGTGCAAAGATCACTGGTGCTCCCTCTAACTTGGGACTGTTATATGTGGTTGCATGTTATGTGTGATGTCTAGCTTGTATTGCTTCTAATTTTGTTGAATTCCATCTGCTTACTTTACACATTATACTTGAATAAGACACGTGTTCCTGTTTCTAGAACATACAATATCTGTCTATCACACCATGTTCTTACATCAAATTACTACTGTTGTGTAACCTGCAACAATCACTTATCATAAGACACGTTTGACTTGAGTGTGATATAGGTTACATCTCACATTCTTTTCTAGCTTGTACTACTAATTTGTTGAAATGGCACTTATGACGAGACAGTTTTAACTTGGTAGAGTGATATTCGTTGGATCTTTCATATGGTGTCTAGCTTTCATTGCTTCTAATTTGTTGGAATGCCTTCTCCTTAGTTTACACATCATAAGCTGTGAATATGCAATGCTGTGAATATGCAATGGCACTAATGACGAGAGACCTCTAACATGGTAGTGTGATGTTGTTTGCATCTTGCATATGATTTATTTCTTGTAGTGCTTCACATTTGTTTAAACGCCATTTATGCTGAGACACTGTTAACTTGGCAGAGCAATATTTGTAGCATCTTTCATATGGTGTCTACCTTCCATTGCATTGCTTCTAATTTGGTGAAATGTCTTCTTCTTAGTTTACACATCATAGTTCTGGTTATCTCTTCCGTCTTGTTTTTCATACATATTACATCCTCCTATCATGTGGTTGTCTAACATCAAAGTTCAGTTAAATGCGCATCACGCATCAATTTGTTCTGAAGAACTAAATTGTTCTTCGTTTTTCTTGTCGGCTTGACTTAACATGGCACAAAGAAAGAGGAAGAAACACAGAATGGCAGGGAATGAGAAGCGGATGAATCCGGCAGATTCTACTGGTACTCATGGTGCAATAGAAGGTGAAAGTCTAGCGGAAAATTCTACAAACACGACATCGCATTCTACACGAGCTGCAAAAAAAGCCAAACAGAAACAAATAGCTGCCACCAAACAAGCAGAGACAGCCCTAGTTCTTGCAACACCTACCACAAGATTACCAACCGCACGACATACTGCAAGGCCAATCGAGCGAGCAGCATGTTCCCAAGCTCCCTTGCCACACGACACTACTTCCTAAGCACTCTTGACACAAGACGAGTTGGCAATATCGGATGAACCTTGTGAGCTTCAACAGCAAGAAGGTAGTTGCTGGAGTCAAGTTACAGTTGCATGCTTCTTTATATGTAGTCTCACAATTTGATGTACACTAACACTTCCTATGTTCGTTGTTGGACTAGCACCTAGGCGCAAGAGGAAACAAATAGCAGGGATAATTCTCGATAGGTTAACTAAATCTAGAGGAGGAAGAATGGAGATCCGTTTTGAGGCATGTTTAAAAAGGCCACGTGATGCTACAGAGTCAGCCAAGTTAGTATCAGAGGCAGCGGTTGCCGTTAAGTGTCATGTACATATCCTCCCAACATGGATTCAGTACAGGAATGACAAAGACGAAACCCAGTTCAACACCTTCCTCGACCATTTATCTGTAAGTATGGTTATGTATGGAAACTAGTAATATCATCTTGCTCTGTCCCATACTTTCTAGGTTGCTGATAATGAAACTCCCATAATTTTCATAGATGAGGTTCAAGTTGGATAGCCAAGATGATGCAACCAGACAAGCTTGTACCCATGTTTTCAAGTCTGCTCTGCGACAGTATCGGTATAACTTGAGGAAAACTCACTTTGAAGGCAATGCTAACAGTGAACTTTCCCAAACATCTCTAGTGGAAAATATATCGGATGAAGACTGGAGGGGCCTTGTTAAACACGGATCTGACCCGAAGTATCAGGTACATTATATATTTGTGATCAGATCACATGTCGAAGTCCTATTGACGCATGTGCCACACAAATCTATCTTCTTGTAGGTGAACTGTTCAAAGAACAAGGCCATGCGTACGAAAGTGAAATTCCAATGCATTTACGTGATCTCGTAGCTATATTGCACACCGCGAGGCCCTTGTAATTAGTCTGCTGTTTCACTCTTTTCGCTGTACCATATTATCGATCTATATTGACTTGTTCAAATGCATAGGAAAGCCCGCAAGGACCAAAAAGTACCTGAACCAAATGTTGTGGAAATCTTCAAGTCTTGTCACACCAGAAGAAGAAGGGCATGACTACACCAACAAAGCCGCTGTTGTAAGTCCTTAATCCTCATGCCTTTTAACTACTACTTACTCTGACTTGTGCCTTGAACTGCATGGTTTGCAGCCAATGTCTACTACTCTTTTCAATTTTATACAAAATTGTCTTAGCGTATCATTGCACCTTACAAGGTTTAAAAGGGAGGAGTGATGTTCCTTTGATCTTGACCCGTAATCTAGTTCCGTGCTGGACTTGCCCACACAATGTTACAATTGCTCGCTTGTCTGCATTTCCTCAGTTGTTTTGTGATATGAATGATTTCATACTATGCTTACCGTATTATAAACTTCGTCTCTTTATCCTTAGCCCTCAATACAATGTGAAGAAATAGACAATACATTAGCGATGGTACATGGTCATATGTTTGGAACCTGGTTTTATTATGTACTTTGCAATAAAATACAACTAATATTTTACATGGGTTCACCAGAATAAGTTCTGTATATAGACCAAAGCTATTTTGTTTGGTTTTGCTGCCTCCTTAATGCCTTCTGTTCTGGTACTACTAATGTAAAACCTCAACTTTAAGCGAGCTATGGAAAAAATGGTGGAACCGCCACCTTCTGAAGGTGGTGAGGTAACTATAACCGCAATGTCAGCTCTTGCTGCAGTGGGTCAATACCTGTCCACTAACAGTGCCAAAAGCATGTTCCTGCGTAATACTGGGTTGGTTGTTAAGGCAATATCGTCCAAACTGCCTCATGATCAAGATATGCAAGCTCAAAGCAATGTTGTATCTGCGCTCCAGACACAAGTCCATTCCCTAACAGAGGCCCTTTGTGAAACAAGGAGAAACATTACTCAATGTCGTCAAGATATGCATGATTTTGAAACCGGACTATCGTAAATTTGCTATGTTGTTCAGAGCCTAGGGAAATGAAGGCGAGGGTTATGGTGCTCCATCGGACAATACAACATGAAAACGTAACAGTTAGGTCAAATGAACCGAGCTTCTGAACTTCTGGTGGTGCATTTATCTGCTAAACTGTTAAGTTTTATGCCAACCTTCCTTTTGTTATATAGTTGTAATTTGTTTTGGTGCGATACAAATTTATATAGTGTAGCATGCAGCCACCGGCTGAAGAAAACAGCAAGCCATTTTTGTATAGTGTAGGGTGTTCCCTATATTTGCACTGGCGGCGATCTTTGATGCCGAGTGGATGTAATCTGTGCAATCGCCTTAATAGCCTAGCGTTAGTTTCGCCTTATTTATTTCCTAGTCTTCTTTTCCCTGGTTTGCTAGTGGTCGCAATTCACGCATGGGCCATATACGGCCGTAGGATCCATGGGTCTCCTACGGCCGTCGATAAATGGGCTCAGAATCGGTGGACCTCGGCCGTCGATAAATGGGCTCAGAATCGGTGGGCCTCGGGCCGTCGATAAATGGGCTCAGAATCGGTGGGCCTCGGGCCGTCGGATAAATGGGTCTACATGGGCCGTGTCGGGCGTGGTGGTATCGGCCCAAGACGGTAACGGGCCGTTAACAGACCGTAGGACTGCAAAAGCTTAATTCTGTCACGGTGCATAACGAGTCGTTAATGGGCCGTAATATAGGACGGCTGGCGAACGGGTCGAATCTTGCCATGGGCCGAATTTGGCCCATTAGGGTAACATGCCAGTAACGGGCCGACTCTTTCCATGGGCCGAATTTGGCCCATTTGGGGAACATGCCAGTAACGGGCCGACTCTTGCCATGGGCCAAATTTGGCCCATTAGGGGAACAGGCCAGTAACGGGCCGGAAGTAATCGAGGGCCGAAAAGGAGCCCAAGAACGTATGGGCCGTCAATAGGCCGAAAGCTAACACGGGCTAGAAACGGCCCATGTAAATCACGGGCCGTTAACGGGTACAAAGAAAATTACTGTTCGTTATGGGCTAGAGTCACTGTAAAGTCATTTTTTGCTCATCTTATTGAAGACCCGACTCATCATATCATAATGAGCCGGCCCTTGGGGGCTACGAATTGCTCCTGTCAAACATCCAAGTTTTTGAGCATCTGGCAATTACAAGTCCCAGGGTACTTGGGGGCTACATAATATGGAGTGTTCAGTTTTTATTCGTGACTGGGATGAACAACATGGATTTCTTCAAAAGTGGCAGTATTCATATTGAAGCAAGTCTTAAACCATCACTTTGTTCTGCTCAAGACTTGGGGCCTACAGGTAATATGCATATAAGGAGAAATATTTTCAAATTCTCAGTTTTGAGCAAACCAGATTGACCCGACGTCACCAATTAATCATTACGACCCTATGGCTGCAACCCGGCATCATCAACAATCATGAACCGGCGTTGGCAACAGTCATGAGCCGGAATTATCAGTTTTTATAACCCGACAATGGTGGTTATCATAAACCGACAAGTTCTACATCTTCAAACCGGCTGAATATCCGATGAGTATTTCAAGACCAACATTTCTTAAGCCGGCGCTTTGGAAGCCGACGCAAGTGGATTAGTCTTCACAATATTTTTCTATGAGAAACCAACGTCAGCAATTGAGTATGAAGCTAGTTATTGACCCGGATTTTCTAGAAGGAGGAAATGACAAAGACTTAAGGATGATCAGGAGCTGGTTTACAAGAATTCTTAACCCGGAGCACAACCTGTCAAATTTGTTCTTGGGTTTATTTTATAGGATCAGTTTAACATGGATAAATCCAAATTAAACTGGGGGCTAATGTCGGGGATATACCCCGTGGTGTAAACCGGCCGGAAGTATAACCCGGCCGGACTGGACGACTCACTGATAACCCGCCCGGAGCTTGGCGGTTCACGGGCTACCCGCCCGGTCTTGGCGGTTCATTATTAACCCGGCAGGCGGATCAGAGGAGCGACAAGACCCGGTTGCCCAACTGGCGGTTCATGAAGGCCGGTTCATACTATGCTGGGCTGGTTTAAGAGGAAAGGCATGACAAATATTTATCTTACAAGGAATTAAGACCAGGACTTGTATCCGGTTTGTTTTAGAGATAGACTAGTCCTAATCCTAATAGGACTCCACATGTAACCCGCCCCTTCAACATATATAAGGAGGGATAGGGCTCTCCAAAAGGGGGGACAAGTTACAAGCAAGAAGAAACAATCTTAGGGCTAGACACAAAGAGGAGAGCCGGTTTACGGCGACTCCCTCATGATGATAATGAGACCTAGCCTCAAACAGCATGTAGGGTTTTTACCGGATGATGTTTCCCGGGGCCTGAAGCTGTCTAAATCCCTGTCTTATGTTGCATCTCTCGATTCCGCTCAACCCCTCTCAAGCTACCACATAGATGCGTTGGCCTCACGCCTAAGTACTGACACTAAGGACATCTGCTATGACAAATCCACGACAGTACCCACACACCACTCCATATTTGCAAATAAGGCCATCCCTCATTCATCCTTTTCTCTCACAAGATAAACAAGTCATACAAATGCATCTTGATGTTACGTGCAACGCATGGGCATCTTGCTTGTAAGAATGAAAACAAACGTCAAAAAATATTTTGACGGTGGTTCGAAGTCATGACCGCGGGCACAACAGACAAGGTGGCCTTGTATTGGTATGCTGAGCCGTCTGTTTTAACACACAGGAGCTGGTGTGGTGATTATACACACACGCACGCATGCACACGAACTCCATCCACGCAACACTCACACAAACAAATGCACCCACGCATGCATGCAACACTCACACGTACACACGCAGCCACGCACGCACACAACACTCACACGCACACACGCACGCATGCACGCACACACCAGTACACCACACGACCAATACACACTCTCACGCTCAAGTGCTCAACCTACACGTGCATGCGCACACATCAGGCCCTGACAGACACATACACAACCAGGTGATTCCCGCGCACGGGTTGGAGCCTTGTCGCACCTGCGTAAATTTGTGTTTATCTGACCTTTTCCCTGTGCGAACTAACAGGCGGGACCCACAAGGAACATGGTCAATTTAACTAGTCAACATGGCGCCACGCAGACTATTTGGCCGGTCAACAGAGTGCAATCCGATGCTGAACTGTGAGCAAGTGACCGGATAATCACCGCAAAATGTATATAGTGACCGTAATCAGCTTATTCTGAAGTTCGGTGACCGTATTACGCTTTTCTCTCTGTAGGCCCTCCAAAACTACATCTCTACACGTTCTCGCATGTTACATCTAACAACTATGCAATACAGCACTACTACTACTACACTCTAACACAATAAATCATATGTGTTTTTAGTTTTACTCAACATCATATTGTTACTTATAATTATTCAATTTGCATACATTAAAATTGCCTTTGAAATGTATGGCCAGTATCATCTACCATGGGAAAAATCCCGCCTTTCCTCGCTTAATCGGGTTTGTATCGATGGATCATGCGAAACAACAAAACTATAGTACTATACAAAGATAAGTGACAGTTCACTGGGCATCGTGTAAATCTACTCCTCCGTCGTAAGAGTGGAGCGCCGCTTTCATAAATCTTCTAGTCCCTTTCGCCGACATGTGGGACATCAAGCTACCGGGTCCACGTGCCATACCGAATACAAAGGCAGAGTAGCCGGGAAGCACCCCAGTCATGACGCCGGCGTAGTAATGAGCAATGAGGCGTCAAATCACAAAGCTGCACCTTTCCCGCAGTTAAGTTGGAGGGACGAAGTAATAATGCTAAAAAAAGAAGTTGGAGGGATGAAGCAACCATCATTTCACTCATTGCTGAGTCATCTTCTCCCTCATCTTCTTCAACTTAACCACGTGTTGCTTCTGCCGTTGTTCTGCCTCATGTGGGATGCGGATCAGCTTGGTAAAGCACTGACATGTGGGACCGCATGTTAGCAAACCGCCAGGACAACGTCCTCCAAAAATAAGAAACCTCCCCCGCCATCCGCGCGGCAAAATCACCTCTTTTTTACTAATCTTTGATTCTATAATTTTTTAGATCAATATAATTGAGATTTGTATAGATAGCACACAGGAGCAAAACCAAGTGGTACGGTTAAGGGCATCCACAATGTGTTGCCAAATGTGAAAATAGCTTTTGGCATCATGGGAACTATTGTGGACGGTGTTGCCAAAGCCAAAAAGATGGAACCGAAGCTCCCTGATTGATTGATTGAAGGAATATAAAAATGCAACGTCTCTCCTCTTTCTCCCATGCTTGGCCGCATGTAGTATAGTATAGAGCACAGAGTCTACTCCGCTGTCCCTTCTATCACAAATCACAAAGAAGTGAGGCGTCAGATCACAAAGCACGGACGAAGCAACTATCATTTCACTCTTCGCTGACTCCGCTTCTCCATCGTCTTCTTCGAGAAACCATCTCACCGCACTAGTAATCCTAGTAGTAGTACTAGTAAAGGACTTCCTGGATGCAAATAAGGCGATTGTCTCGGCTTGCAGGCGACACTTGCGAATGACTTATCGTGGTCTCCCTCAATGGTGTTCTCCGTCGAACGCACTTTGCCAAACCACAAAAAAAAGTCGTCAACGTCACCGCAATGGGCAAGGAATTCAAATATAGTTACTACCTCCATTTTTTTGTACACAAGGCCAGTATACCAAAATTACAATTTGCAAAGGGCCACTAACACTAATCGAGGCAAAATTGATGGGGTTAGTAACCAAGGACATTAATATCCCCTGCATGCATGCGGAAGTGAGAAGGTTTGTTTGCATGGCGTAGCATTAATCAAGCAACGAGGAGTGAGATGGTTAGCTCTTTGGTCTTTCGAGAAAAAAGCATTAATTGACACGTGAAACCAGGATTTGTATCGATTAAATCCCGCGAAGGAAAACCCCGCCTTTCTTTTTTAACACTTGTACTCCTAGTACGTACATACTTATCCTGTTTGGGTCTAGGCCTTGCATTGCAAACTTCGCCACACATTTTTGCCAAGCTTGCCTAAAGTTTTCAAAATGTAGCGACCCGACCTCAGACGGTCAAGCCTCTGTGTATCTGTGCCATCCCTGGATCAATATGCTGGCACACACAGTACATCAATGTATATATCAAAGTGCAATCACATGTATAAATAACGTAAAATGATATATACCTCATAATACTCAGCGGAAACAATCAAACGGGTGTGGAGTCACATCAAAGCCATCGGCAATTTGAGTGTAGACCGTAACCTCAGATCGTAACTCTTACTCGTCGAAGAAAATCCTGCAACATGATACGTTGCAGCCGTGTGTAGGTCAAGTACATTGAATGTACCGGCAAGATCACAATAAGAGAAAACAGATGATAAACTATACTATATGCAGTATGGCTTTGTGGCTCAGATTCGAGTTTTGTTTGCGTAAAAGCTGGTTTTATTTTCCCTACATCAAAGGAATAAATGAAGTCTGTACTATAGAGTTTTCTATCATGACATGGTTCCGCCAATCGATGTCTCATAGCCCAAAATCATCATAAGTTGCCCACAATTAAGTTATCAATCCGGTGTTGAGAGTTCCGAGATAGATCCAAGTCCAGATGCTCAAATTGTCCGTGAATCGGGACACGGCTAATCGATTAGGTTTAAACCCTCCGGAGAGGTTTGTACACTTTACCCGCAAGATTCGATCCCTCTCTTTACGTTCTCGCACTTCGTGGTGTTTGAGAACAAGATGACCGAAACATGGTCTTCCGAAGAGTTCCTCGACCACCGTCGGTGCTCATCCAATCCTACCGTAGTTCTACATCTGCTAGCACCGCCCCAGCCAGAGTCACAACTAAGGTCAACCAAGCGAGCCCATATTGACTTGCGGTTGCAGGTAAGCTTCCGGGCATGAAGTACTCTTCCGTCTCTTTGAGTCTGGGTGAAGCTTTCCGCAAGATGTCATGGCGCTTCTCCATGCATCCCGCCAACCACTTGGTTTCTCCAGGTGCCCGTCAACCGTCCTTCACCCAAAGAGTGTGTATTGAATTCTTGTCCCGAGTCTTGAAGTCTTGAGGCCTTGAAGATGCAGTCCTTGCAGATTTCATCATGGTGTTGTCGCCATTGACGTAAATCCTCCATTCTCACACCACTCCTGAAAGCACTCATACCAAACCCCGTCTACTATAGCGTAGCATTAAAATAAATAACGTCCGGGCTTGGTAACAGGTGATGGGTTCCTACCTCATGCATACTACTCAACTACAAGGATTCAATAACACTACCGAGGGGTGGTTGCAAAGATGCCACTAAATGCAATAAAACATAGGTATGAAAGCATGGTCAAAGTGAACTTGTCTTGTCGACGATCTTCGAAAACTAGGGACTCGTGGTAGCAAGCTTAAGACTCGGAAATTCTACCGAGACAAACAACAATCATAATAAGCATACAACATATGACCACTTAACATAATAGCATGCTAACATAACACACAAAGCACTTGAACCAAAACCCAAAGAAAAACTCAAAGAAATCCAACTCAAAGTTTTCCCATATCCAACAACAATCAAGAAATGGTTTTGCACTACAAAATTTTTCTTAACAGAACCTAAGCATGGGTTTATGCTACCTAACAGAAAAGAATTCATCAAGCAACTAGGAGCAAAAAGAATCACCTTAAAAATCTATTATAAAACTCCTATTAGGCCTAAAGCAAATTCTAGTAGGAAAAATAAAATAAAAGTTTTATTTATTATAAATAAAAGTTCATGCTCTAAAGTTACAGAAACTAACCTAGAATAATCTATCTCTCATGAAAAATAAATTTATTTGCTAAGTAAAACTAATTAATTAAGAATAACATGATTCTGATTAAAACTTTTTTTTTATTAATCCTAAAATGCCCCAAATAAATTCCTACGGTTTGGCAATGTCAAAACAAAGTTGTGACAAAAAGAATCATTTAAAAATAATATGCCTAACTCATTTTATAGCAGAATTACTATTCTGTCTAAATCTAAAATAAAGTTATTTTAACTAATTTTAACATGACTAATTATATTTTCTACAGAAACTATAAGAAATTTGCAAACCAAAAAAAAAAGAATCGCTTCAAAATACTAAGTAGATTAAAAGATATGGATTTTACAAAACTGAAACTATTCTGTTAAAAACAGAAACGAAAAATAAAATTAAAAGAAAAATCGGGCGCGAATGGGCCTATCTAGCGCTCGGGCGTAATATAGCTAAAAGCAGCGGTTTAACAGAAAATAACCGCGTTGGCGGTCCAACTAAACCTACTAACTAAACCAAAATAAACCGGATCTATAAAAATAAACCTAAATAGACCGTATTTCTTCTTGAGATCTAATCTACACCCTAGATATAGGATCGGACGGCGGAGGGAGTCCGCGACTTCATCGACGGGTTGACGGCGGGCGACAGTCGACGGCGGCTCGGGCGACGTTGGTGCGGGGGCTCCGGTGCTCGAGGACGACGGGGACCTCCGGCGGTGCGGCGTGCAGGGAGCCTCGGGCGAGCTCGAGGTGGTCGGAGGTGGCCGGAACGGGGCTAATGGCGCGGCGGCGGTGCGGTACTCCGGCGACGAATTGCGGCGAGGGGAGAGGGTCGGGCGAGGGGGCGAGGGGGGGAACGAGGTGAGGAGGAGGGTATTTATAGGGGTAGGGCACGGCTTGGAAGAGGGGCAGGTCGGGCGAGGGGATCGGGGAGGATCCCGGGGATCTCGGGATCCCGGCAAGCGGCGGCGATCCGGTGTGTGTCTTGCGCAAGGGGGAAGAAGGGGTGGGGTCCACCCGTCGTTGAGAGAGGGGAGAGGGGGATCGGGCGGCGGCCGTGCGGAGGTGGTTCGGCGCTGAGGGGCTCGGTCGCTCGATCGGCTCGGCGTGGGCGGCGTGGTGGCGCTGGGCCGATTATCGGCTGGGCCTTTGGGTGTTAGGCTGGGCAGTTGGCGAAGCCGGCGCCTGTGGGCTTTTTCTTCCTTTTTTTTTGAAAATAAAAACAGAGAAAATATATATAAAATATAAATATTTTATATAGGACATATATATATATCAAAATGATCAGAAAAAGATTTCCTACAACATGAACTATTTTTCAAGTTCAATTAAAATCTTCAAAAAATTACAAAACTCAAATAGTGTTGCTGTTGCAATAAAACCCAACAAAAATCATTTTAAAAATACAAAAATTATTTCAAATTTATTTTCTCCTAATTTTCCATAGAAGGGAATCATTTTACCCTAATTTCCATTTATTTATTTTTAGGAGAAAATAATTTGAACAAAATCCAAATAATCCCAATTTTGAAAGGGGTTTTCAAGGCACTTTCAAATGACTTTCAATTTGATTCTTTTTAACTTCCAACTCATATTTCATATAATTGAAGAAGTCATTTTATCTTCCCTCATGAAAATCATTGAGTTGCATAAAGCTTTGAATTTGAAATATTCTCAAATAAAATTCAAATCTTTTCAAAACCCTTTTCATTTCAAATGGAAGAAGTCATTTCATCTTCACTCTAGGGTTTTGGTGTTGGAATGGAATTGAATTCATTGAGATCCAAAAAGGTCAAAGGGATAGTTTTGGGAAAGTCATTTTATTCCCTCTCATCCAACTTTCAAAAGTTTCAAATTCCACTCAATTTCACCCAATCAATCAAACAAACAATCAGACAACAAGCATAGTTATTTATCTAATATAATATTCCAAAATTTAGAATTTTGGGATGTTACCCAAAATGAGAAGAAGGTACACTTGTGCATGGCTGTCGCGGTCGCACCGCACCCTCACACGGTCGCTCCTGCATGCCGCGGTCGCACAGCACCCTCACACAGTCGCTCCTGCATGCCGCAAACCCAACCAAGGGAACACACACTCACTGACACGTGCTGTCGCATGTGAACAAACCAAACTCAGCCATCCTATCGCTGACACATAATTTTCGTTCATAGAGTATGTTTATCCAACCGCATGTTGGGGAGTATCCGTACGGCCCGTGCGATGGTCTGTTGGGGAAGAAGAAGAGGTGAGGAAGAAGGAAAGAAGGGTTAGGAGAAGTAGGATATTCATCCAACCGCTGAAATGGTGGATCTGACCCAAGTCCGCGACTTGCATAACAAATAGTATGTTTTTACACAGCAAAAGATCCATAAAAACAACAACATAAAGAAAAACTATCACTCCTCGCGGAAAGAGACGGCCTCGTCGTCTTTGGCTGCCGGCGCGAACCAGCCGTCGCTGCCGAAGTGTGTCTCCGCACCGTGGTTGTCCTCGGCCTCCAGCTACTCGTTCAAGCGGAGTGTGCGGGCGCTCTGCACGGACGAGAGCACAGCCCGGTTCAAGTCAAGGACGTCCGGTTCAGCCTGCAGGAGGGCCTCGATGGCAGCAGAATCCGCGCGCTCCGCGTCGAGTTGAGCATCCGCCGCCCGGTTCAAGTCCAGGACTTCCGGTTCCGCCTGCAGGAGGGCGTCGATGAGAGCGGCATCCGCGCTTCTGCGCCGAAGTCGAGCCTCTGCCGCTGGTTCATGTCGGGACGTCCGATTCCGCTGCAGGAGGGCCTCGATGGCGATGGCATCCGGGCGCTCGCCTCATGTTGAGCCTCCGTCGCCCGGTTCACATCCACGACATCTGGTTCCGCCTGCAGGAGAGCCTCGATGGCAGCGGCATGCGCGCGCTCCGCGTCGAGTTGAGCCTCTGCCTCCCGGTCCTCCTTTAGTATCGCCATGTTGAACCGCTGGTTCGCCTGCACCATGGGGGACTCGGACGCCGGCACGAAGTCGACGTCCATCGTCTCATACCCATCGGGGGCCTTCTGCGTCGCGACCTCCGCAGTGAACATTGGATCGGCTTCCTCCTCCTCGTAGCTTGGCTCCAGAGAACTCGGGGATTGGCCCGCCGCAAAGCGAGCTTGGGAACGGAGGTCTGTGGCGCCGACCGCCGCCGCGATTTCTGCGCGGCGACGCCCGGCGTCGACATCTTGTAGTAAGTGATCTTGCGGTGCACCATGGCTTTCCGGCGAACTAGGGGACGCTTGATGCGGGCTAGGGGATCGAAAGGTGGGGGAATGGGCTGGAGATTTGGTGTGGTTTTAGGGCAGTGGCGGGCGTAGGCCGAGCAACGAAGCTTCTCGTGTGAATAGTGGTTCCGGTGACGACCGGTCAATCGGTTTTGACTGTACATCGCTCTTGTCATGTTCGCGTTGCAGCCCAGCACGCTGGACCCTCCACGTCGCTCACCGAATGGAACGCGCTTCGTCTTGCGTTTTCGCTCGCTTGTGGGACCGCAGTTGAGAGCAAACCGACGCCCCTCCCTCCCCGCCAGTGTCATTTATTATACAACCACTACCTCCGTTTTATGCCGAGTAAATAAAAAAAGAGGGAGTATACTACGGATGAGGATCCCCTGACGTGGCCGAACCCATTGAGTAACTGACATGCGGGGCCTAGAAAGCATGGGGTCCGCCAGAAGTGACCGAAGAGAGGGTAAGGCGAGGATACCTACGTCGGAGGATCCACTTCCACTATACTACTTTGACCAAATGTTAAAGAAATAAAATATGACATGCAACTTACACAAATGTTAGAGTAATAATATATGACATGCAACAAACGCAAAGCATACAGGGTCTAATGCGATTTAGAGGCTAAATTTGACCAAATGTTAGAGTAATAATATATGACATGCAGCTTACACAAAGCATATGGTCAATTTCGTATGTGAAAGGAGTTTCCAATGATCTAATTTTCACATTATACATCTCATGTAATCCCTCCATCTAGGCGTGTAAGTCATCTTACGAAAACCAAATAATCCCAAAACACGTAGGCGCGGTGCATTAACTTCTACCTCGTTTCCTGTTTCTTGACATATGAACCAATAAGAGATGAGGGTGTGCATGCTTTTAATGACCTGAGACTATCAAACATGACATGCAGTGGTTAGTTCATTGCATGCAATACTATTAATTAGCAAATAAACATTAATGTCTCTCGCTTTTCCCTCCTCCTTGGTCACGGTGCACAACCTAAGATGACTTACTCACCTATGTGAAAGGAGTACTATTAATCTTGTCAATAGTCAAATTGGAAACCATCTCGAGTACAAATCTAGGAGTACGTATTTAATCTAACAATATTGATTGGGCGTTGTTGAATGTTGATACCTTTTTTATCATAGTAGAGATACTTTGACTACACATAAAACTTATACTGTATGTAAAGTAGAAAGGATAGGAGGGAGTATATTGTACGTTCAAAAATGAAACGAACATTGAATACCCTTTATATATGATTTGCGGATTCTATGATCACCGGTTCAAAACTTTGCCTTAGGTATCACGTGCCCCCACTCGTTCCCTCTCGATTTCATCTCGGGGTCCGGAGATCTATTGAGAGAGGACTAGGGTGGGTACATGCGAATGATACTCGGCGGAATGTTCAAATGAGGCATGCGGGAGGATGGACTCATTTGGAGGGCGACATGATCGATGGAGAAGAGGGTTGGAGAGGAATGAGAAAGAAGCAAACGCCACATGATTACACTTGAACGGCTCAAATAAACAATAAGTTGTCTCGCTTGGCCTACATAGGGAAAGGCCTAATGCGCAACGCGGAGCACTGACGCTCGAATATGGCCGGGAGAACAGGGAAACCTACATAGCGAAGACTAGTCCAATGGAGGAGCTGGCCCACGACCTCCTCGCCACCGACAACCGTTCATGTGGGTCGTTGGGGCCAACAACGGGGCGCAGCTCCAGCACGGCCTCTGGACACGGCGACCGCAGTGAGTGAAACGCTCATATCGTCGATAGACACGGTCGGTTTCAGTGTGTCGAGGGTGGCGTTAGTGTTGTGGCACGACCAACGGTATGTTTGGTTTGTGCCCAAGGTTGCCCCATCAAAGCATTGGGTAGCCAAAATTTTGGTTGAGGTATTGGTTGCCCATGATTTGGCCGACATTGGCAAGAAAAATGAACTAGAGTTGGCTAGAGTTCATTGGCATGCCAAAGAAATGGCAACCATCCAAACAAAGACCAATCTTTGGGTCATGACCAAAATTTTGGTAAGGTGCACTTTGGCCACAATCCAAACACTCCCCAACACCCGGCTCGTCGAGGATGCATGGGGCGCCGCGACGCATCCGCGGAGTGGTGTAGCACGGCCAACTGCATCGTCTGGACCTGAGACCATGCCGAGTCGTCTTGCTTTTTCAATGACATGCGGGGATCGCATTTGAGGAAAGGGCATCTCCAATGTTGCCACGACCGCACTTGACTACCCTGGCACACCAAAGCCCTCGTCCCTCGTGCCGTCGCGCGGTGCGTTCCCAGCCGGCGCCAGCTGCCCGCATTCATGCCGTCCGTTCGTATGTCGTTGTTAAGAGGCTC
The DNA here is from genome assembly GCA_021605145.1 of Aegilops bicornis. Lineage (NCBI taxonomy): Eukaryota > Viridiplantae > Streptophyta > Magnoliopsida > Poales > Poaceae > Aegilops > Aegilops bicornis. The sequence goes on from CM038670.1 coordinate 87,543,521, forward strand.
GGTGCCCGAGGAACCAACTTCAGCGACTTAATGACGCACCTGGACGCTTGGCCTCGCCGGAATGCGCTACTTAAAGCGGCAACGCCCAGCTAACCTACACACCGTAGCGCATCATCCTCCTACCTGGCACCACATCCGCCATGACAGCAAGTGCGAACGCTCTGAGGGAGAGCTTGTCTTTGGGGATGAAGCTCGAGGTCGCCGCCCTCGCTCAAGTCGCCTCTCGCGATGCAATAGCTGCGTAGCCGGACGCGGACGCGACCGCACAAGCGGTGGCCACGCAGGCGGCCGACGACGGGAGCACCGTCAGCCGCGCGTCCTACTTGCCGCCATCCAACGTCCGGCACTGCCGAGGTCGGGGACTCCTCCGAGGATGAGTAGGGCATGGGAGGCGGCAGGGCATGGTGTGCCAACTGGCCGGTCCGTATCCCGTGTTCTACTCTTCCTCGCCGGACACCTGTAGGACCTTGAAGTATGTCTAGAGGGGGGGGGGTGATTAGACTACTTGACCAATAAAAACCTAACCTTTTCCCAATTTTAGACTTTGGCAGAATTTAGCTATCTTTGAGCAAGTCAAGCAACCTTCACGCAATTCAAGCAAGCATGCAAAGAGTATATTGGAAGCGGAAAATAAAGCATGCAACTTGCAAGAATGTAAAGGGAAGGGTTTGGAGGATTCAAACACAATTGGAGACACAGATGTTTTTGTCGTGGTTCCGATAGGTGGTGCTATCGTACATCCACGTTGATGGAGACTTCAACCCATGTAGGGTAATGGTTGCGCGAGTCCACGGAGGGCTTCACCCACGAAGGGTCCATGAAGAAGCAACCTTGTCTATACCACCATGGCCGTCGCCCACGAAGGACTTGCCTCACTAGCGGTAGATCCTCACGAAGTAGGCGATCTCCTTGCCCTTAAAAAACTCCTTGGTTCAACTCCACAATCTTGTCGGAGGCTCCCAAGTGACACCTAGTTAATCTAGGAGACACCACTCTCCAAGAAGTAACAAATGGTGTGTTGATGATCAACTCCTTGCTCTTGTGCTTCAAATGATAGTCTCCCCAACACTCAACTCTCTCTCACAGGATTTGGATTTGGTGGAAAGAAGATTTGAGTGGAAAGCAACTTGGGGAAGGCTAGAGATCAAGATTCATGTGGTTGGAATGGAATATCTTGGCCTCAACACATGAGTAGGTGGTTCTCTCTCAGAACTGGTAAGTTGGAAGTGTAGGTTTGTTCTGATGGCTCTCTCCACGAATGAAGAGGAGGTGGAGGGGTATATATAGCCTCCGCACAAAATCTAGCCGTTACACACAATTTACAAAACTCAGTGGGAGCGAATCATCAAACTCGGTCGGACCGATTTAGTAAACCTAGTGACTGTTAGGGTTTTCGATGGGACTGACATGCATCTCGGTAGGACCGATATGGTTAGGGTTAGGGCATAACGTAATCTCGGTGAGACCGATTACACAAACTGGGTGAGACCGATTTTGGTAATTAGCTAACCAGAGAGTTGGTCAGGTAAACTCGATGGGACCGATTTGCTCTTTCGATGAGACCGAAAAGTTATAAAAGGGAAACGGAGAGTTTACATTGTAATCTCGGTGGGACCGATCGCTCACTTCAGTTAGACCGAAATGTTACGAGGGGAAACAGAGAGATTACAATCCCATCTCGGTGAGACCGAGATCCCTATCGGTGAAACCGGTTTGCCTATGGTTTGTGGCAGTGGCTATGACATTTGAACTCGGTGGCACCGGATAGAAAGAATCGGTAGGGCCGAGTTTGACTTTGGATTTAGGTCACATGTGGATGTGAGAAAGTAGTGGAGGGTTTTGGAGCATATCACTAAGCACATGAAGCAAAAGGCTCATTAAGGAACACCTCATCCCTTCTTGATAGTATTGGCTTTTCCTATAGACTCAATGTGATCTTGGATCACTAAAATGTAAAATGTAGAGTCTTGAGCTTTTGAGCTTGAGCCAATCCTTTGTCCTTAATATTTTGAGGGATCCACTTTCATCATCCATGCCATGCCATTCATAGAGCTTTCCTGAAATATTCATCTTGGAATAGTATTAGCTCAGTGAGCTATATGTTGTTATGAATTACCAAAACCACCTAGGGATAGTTGCACTTTCAATCTCCCCCTTTTTGATAATTGATGACAACATATAGATCAAAGCTTCGAAAAATGATAATAAAATTGAAAAACATTGTCGCTTTGAGAAGTATGTGATAAGCAAGAGCTCCCCCTAAATTTGTGCATATCTTAAGATTTGATTTGGACTGCAAATGCACAAGAAATTAGGCTCATGGGTTACTCTTCCATGTCACATACATTTTGGTGGAGTGCTCAAAATAATAACGATTGAATACATGCACTCATCACGAAGCACAGTGAATGATCATATAAGGATAAATAAGATAATATGATAAAAAGCATAAGTGTAGCTTATGATCAAACACATGATCATCAATGTCTCACAGGTAATGCATAGTATCTCAAGCAATCAAACGCAAATAAATTTCAACCAAAAAGACAAGAGAGAACAAAAGCAAATCTCTCTCTCTCTCTCGAAGCCTATGATCTATACATTTTTCTCCCCCTTTGGAAACAAGTTACCAAAAAGTTCCTAGAAAATGCATAGCACTATGTCGTCTCTCAGGCTTGGTCTTATGGTGGTGGCGTAGACAGGACTCCAAGGATGAACGCATCAGTAGACGTGGTAGGAGCTGAAGAAGTTGGAGCTGGAGGTGGTTGAGCTGGAGTTGTAGCTGGAGCTGAAGAAGTGGCTCTGGTGTCTGGAGTTGGCACTGTAGCTGACCTCTGAGCTCTAGGCACTCCGCAAATGCATCGCTTGTCGCCTTGCCCTTCCTCTCCTGCATATCATCTTGTAATCGCTCCACACCTGGTGAATCTCAGTCACTTTGACATCAAGATCATACAATTTTTGTTCCATGATTCTCTCCAGGCTCTCTTGGTTTTGAGTTAGGGTGGCCAACCCCTTCTCAATCCGCAGAGTTGATGCTATCAAGTAACCAAGCTGCTCCTGCTTGTTCTTCAGAAAGTAATCAGATGCCTCTGCTTGAGTTGGCATCTTTGCATCTTTCTCTTGCCTTGCCTTCTCCTTTCTCTCCTGAGCTTGCACTGATGATGGTTCATTCTCAGTAATGACAACTCGATTGTCCTCAAATTCAGGATAGAGAACCATGTGTTCCTTATCCAATAGATACTTTCCTGTGCCCATCTTCGAGTTTATCAACTCCTGAATCTGTGGGGCATAACCACAGCTCCTCTTCTGATCTGCTGTTGTCCTCTTAATTGTCTCGACTATGAGGCTCATGACCTTGAATTTCTGAGGCACATCAAAAACATGAAGCAAATTGATTGCATGCCCTCTAATCATGTTATGGTCACCTGATTTGGGCAATAGAGTATGCCTTAAGATCCAGTTGATCGTAGGCAGCCCTGACAATGTAAAATGGACTGATCCAAACTTGAAGGTCTCAAGTGCATCATCGGGGATCTCCTTGTACATGTGTGACATAGAGTTATGATCCATTTTCTTCTTACCATAAATGTCCAGGTCATCCTCACTTTCCTTTGGGGCATTGATCAAACTTGCCCATTCCTCTATGGTAGACTGATATCTGGTTCCTTCTGACATCCACACTATCCTGCCATCTGTATAGAAATGTGCTGTGGAGTAGAATTGCATGATGAGTTCATCGTTCCAGTTGGTGAGCTTCTGCCCAACAAAATCAGCAACTCCACACGCACTGAAGCTGTCATATACTCCAGGATAGTGTTCTGCATTCTCCTTCATGTAGGTCCAGTTGACCCATCTCATATCGCAAACAATGGGCTTCTTATCCAGCAAGATAGTCTCATAAAAGTCCTGCTGCTCCTTGGTGTGGAACCTGTAGTCCACAGCAGTCCTTCTCCTCGTGGCATATGGATCTGACTCTCTCCATAGCCTCAACCCATGATCTTTCCTGATCTTCATGTTTTCAGCCACATGATGAGCATCATTGTGGTTTGGGATCTTGGGTTTGAGCTTCCTTAGGACCTGCCCTTCTTTATCTTCCTCAGCATCTACCTCAGGCATTGGGGCCTTGTTCTTTTCAGCTGCTGGTGTGCTCCTGGTATTCCTCTTGGGTGCATTCTTGGGCTTGGGGGCAGCTTTGGGCTTGGAAGTTGCAGCCCCTGATTTGATAGCATCACCCATCAGCTGTTGTGCCTTGGGTGCTGGTTCTGCAACCTCTTCTTCTTCTTTCTCTTCCATCATGGAAGGCTTCCCAATCACTCTTGCCATGGTCGTCTTGACCCTTTCTTTCCTTTTCTTTCCCTCTGCATCAACAGGCTCTTTGGGTTGAGATTCCAAAGGAGCTTGAGTAGACACTCTGGATTTGGACATTGGTTGTCTACCTGCTGGCCTTTTGATTTTCAAGCCAGGTTTCACTGCAGATGTGCTGAACTCCCTCTTGAGCACTTTCTTCTTGGAGCTTGCCTCATCCTCAACTGCCACGTAATCCTCATCCTCAGACTCTGAGGTCTTCTTCTTTCTTGTCCTTGTGGCAGCCTTGGGCAAATTGCTCAGAGTGCTTCTGCTCTCCTCATCTGAGCTGCTTGAGGGACTAGTGCCCTCGCTCAATTGGATCTGCTCTTCAGATTTGTTCTGGCTATCACTTTGGTCTGACATGCTGTCCAACTGACTGCTGACCTTGTGAATAGTTATAGATGAGGTAGAGTGGATAAGCATCACAAAATGCAGAGATTTTTGCAAAAGAATGATTCAAAAAACTTAGTTTTAGTTTCCCACTGAAAACATTTTGGATCTACCGATTTCCAAACTCGGTGGTACCGAAGCAGATTTGGAACCTAAACTAGTGAACTCGGTCAGACCGAGTCACAGTTCGGTGGCACCTAGACTGCTAGGGTTTCAAAAAGTTCGGAAATTGGTCACACCGATTAGCAATTCTCGGTCAGACCGAGAATTACTAGTGCAATGGCATTAGCCAAATCGGTGGGACCGAGTTTTTCAACTCGGTGGGTCCGAGATGGTTTCGGCGGAAACCTAACCCTAAATTTTCGAATCGCAACTATTCTAAGGATTGATTTGACTGGATAGGAGTGTTTCAATCGTGTCAAGATCCATAATGAACACAATGTGCTGAGAATCGGACGAGGAAAGCACTATGATCGAGTTCATACCCTAGTTCGGCGGGAACTCGCTACGGCGGCAACGGCGGAGGAGAATTCCGTTAGCGGTGGCGGAGATCAGCAATAGGAGGCAGCTGGCGACGAAGTCGACGATCCATAGACCAAGTTGGCAGAGCGAGCTATGCGCGGGCGAGAAGATTCGGAGAAAGTTTTCCAAATTTTGCTCGTGCGTATATATAGCCGACCCTGTCGGTGTGACCGAGTGGTACAACTCGGTGGCATCGAGATGCAAAACTGTGAACAGTTATTGCAACTCGGTTTGACCGAAAAGTACAAATCGATTGCACCGAGATGAAAACCTAGATCGACTTAGTAATCTCGGTATGACCGAAATGGAGGAATCGGTTAGACCGAAAATCACAAAGAAGTTTTGGAAGTTCAAGTCTATGACGAATCGGGGACTCCGAATGCTCCTCACACAGAGTGGTTCGAATCTGACTTGATCAAATTTTGTGATGTAGCATGAATAGAGTTTGAGACGAGAAAAGCATAGATAGCTAGAGAAGGTTCTTAGGCATTCCTGTCCATCCACTTGGCCAAAGAAAAAGAAGCCAATCAATCAAAACAACAAGTGGAGGTCCTTGAATGAGTAAATATGCAACCAACATGCTCACACAATAAGATGACAAATGAAATATGTGACAAAGCATGCACAACCAATTCTAGCATCTATCAAACAATTGGCGATGACTAGGTCATCTATATATGAGTATACTGACTTAGGAGCCAAATGAGAACATTTGATCATAGGTCATACTCATCGTTTTAGCTCAAGTGGGGTTACCACTTTTACATAAAGCATTTATGTGTTCACATCATTAGAGTTCCTTTGACTCAATTGTTAGAGTTAAGCTCCCCCTAGATGTGAGATCCCCCCCTTAGAGGGATAAACTAACCTTGGGTTTTGTCGTTGATGACTTCATGTAGGTGTTGAAGATGTGGATGCTCAATGTTGATGTAGATCGTTTGGAGCAATCCTTTGGAGTGAGTTGCACTTTCAATACCTACACGGGTTAGTCCCACAAGGAACAAACAAGGATATCCATAGACATAGAGTGATGCACACACAAAATGATGTCCATGAAAACATTGGGTTACCTTGTCCCTTGCCTTACCAAAATGAGGGTTTGTGACTCCTTGAAATAGTGCAAGATATGGAAGTTGATTGCACTTGTCCTTGCCATAATGATATGAGTGAAGAATGTTGGCAAAGTCACCCTCAAGAACTCTCTAGTTCTTTTTCTTTGGGATCCACATCATCTTGATGGGAATCCTTGGTGTAGTAGTTGTGCTTGATGAAGTAGAACTTGACGTAGTCTTGGGAACCCACTTGACCAAGGCCTTAGGTGCTTCTTCAAATGCATCAATCTCCTCTTGAAGCTTGTCCTTGCCTTTGTTCTTGTGGTCTTGTGGTGGAAGATCATCTTGTGCTTGTGTTCCCTTGAAGGAAGTAGGATCATACTTCTCTTGTTGAGGAACAAACTTCGTCTTGGGGTATTGATCTTCTTCCCACTCAACTCCATTGGCATTGAACTTTCGTTCAAAACCAACACCTTGATTCTTCCGGTGCCTTCCTTGCTTGCATACAATTTCCTCAAATTGCTTACTCCCGGCAAGGCTCTTGTATACTCCTTTATCTATAATTCCCTTCAATAAGCTGTTTTCTTGCTGAAGTGTAACTTGGCTAAGAGGATCATTAGTGGAATCAAGAGAACTACTACAAGCAACAATATTGGAATTAGCATTGTTATTGTTACTACTAGAAGAAGAATCTTTCTTGTTCTTGTTACTAGACTTGACTTGAGGCATGTAAGTAGATAAGAGTAAACGCTTGGCAATGTAAGAAGAACTTTTCTTCCGAAGATCATCATTGATCGCTTTTAGGAACTCATGCTCTTGCTCAAGATTGAGCTTTTCAAAGTGTAACTTCTCATGAGCCCTTAAAAGTTCTCGATGATCTTCAAAGATAGTTTCATGAGCTAACTTAAGAGTGTTTAGTTCTTTAGTTAGACGCTCAATTTTCTCCTTATCATTTTCATTCGTTTCAACTTGATTAGCATGATTAATTGACGTTTCATCATAGTATTCATCACTAGAGTTGTCAACAAGTAAATCATCATCACCTAGCAAGTCATCTTCATCAACATCAAAATCAACATACTCGGGGTGTGTTACCTTAGGACCTTTGGCCATGAAGCATCTACCAATTCCTTCATTTGGTGATTCAAATATGTCGTAGGAGTTGGTTGACACAAGTGCTAGACCGGCAACACCTTCATCTTGAGTGTATTCGGAGTCGGAGTGATAGCTTCTCTCGGAGTGATGGTCGGAGTCGGAGTCGGATACCCATTCACCAACATGAGCTTGATGTCTTAGTTTTGTGGTAGCTCTTTGATGACTTGTCCTTCCTTTGCGAATCCTTGCTTCTCTGTGAGGGTCTTCGTTCATAACGATCATCTTTACTCCTTCTCTCTCTTGGTGGTGATTCTTCTCTTCTACTTCTTCTCTTGGGAGAATCTTCTCTTCTTTTGTAGGGTGTCGTACACTCATTGGAATAGTGTCCGGGTCTCCCACAATTGTAGCAATTGTGCTCTCGACTAGAAGATCTTTTTGTCATTGCAGGACCTTGACTTAGATCTTGTTTCTTTGCTTCTACTCTTGTAGAATTTGTTGAAGTTCTTCACCATTAAGCTCAATTCTTCATTGAAGGTTTGTTTCTCACTTGATGATGTGGGGGCTTCACATGAGGCTTTGTAAGCACCACTCGACTTGTTGTGAAGTTCCTCCTTATCCTTGAGTGAAATCTCATGAGCAACAATTCTTCCAATGACTTCCGTAGGCTTGAGATCTTTGTAATTGGGCATCAATTGGATCAATGTGCACACGGTATCATATTTTCCATCCAATGCTCTTAGGATCTTCTTGATGATGAATCTATTGGTCATCTCTTCACTTCCTAAGCCGACAATCTCATTTGTGATAAGAGCAAGCCAGTACATTTCAGCGACACCTTCACCATCCTTCATTTTGAACTTGTCAAGCTGACTTTGGAGCACATCCAACTTGGATTCCTTGACGGAGTCGGTACCTTCGTGCATATCAATCAAAGTATCCCAAATTTCCTTTGCATTCTCAAGACGGCTGATTTTGTTGAATTCTTGAGGCACAATCCATTGAAGAGGATATCACAAGCTTGAGCGTTGTATTGCAACATCTTCAACTCTTCCGCACTAGCTTCATGGTTCGGTTCTCTCCCATCAAAGAATTCACCTTGCAAGCCAATACACACAATAGCCCAAACGTCGGGGTTATGTCCGAGAATATGCATTTTCATCTTATGCTTCCAACTAGCAAAATTAGTGCCATCAAAGTAAGGACCTCTACGATGATAATTTCCCTCGCTAGACGCCATACTCTCCTAGATTGTGAAACCAAGGCTATGACCACCAAAAGCTATGGAAATCAAAGCAAATTGAGACCAAAGCTTTGATACCACTTGTAGGACCTTGAAGTATGTCTAGAGGGGGGGTGATTAGACTACTTGACCAATAAAAACCTAACCTTTTCCCAATTTTAGACTTTGGCAGATTTTAGCTATCTTTGAGCAAGTCAAGCAATCTTCACACAATTCAAGCAAGCATGCAAAGAGTATATTGGCAGCGGAAAATAAAGCATGCACCTTGCAAGAATGTAAAGGGAAGGGTTTGGAGGATTCAAAGCGCAATTGGAGACACGAATGTTTTTGTCGTGGTTCCGATAGGTGGTGCTATCGTACATCCACGTTGATGGAGACTTCAACCCACGTAGAGTAACGGTTGCGCGAGTCCGTGGAGGGCTCCACCCACGAAGGGTCCACGAAGAAGCAACCTTGTCTATCCCACCGTGGCGTAAGCCCACGAAGGACTTTCCTCACTAGCGGTAGATCTTCACGAAGTAGGCGATCTCCTTGCCCTTACAAACTCCTTGGTTCAACTCCACAATCTTTTCGGAGGCTCCCAAGTGAAACCTAGCCAATCTAGGAGATACCACTCTCCAAGAAGTAACAAATGGTGTGTCGATGATGAACTCCTTGCTCTTGTGATTCAAATTATAGTCTCCCCAACAATCAACTCTCTCTCACAGGATTTGGATTTGGTGGAAAGAAGATTTGAGTGGAAAGCAACTTGGGGAAGGCTAGAGATCAAGATTCATGTGGTTGGAATGGAATATCTTGGCCTCAACACATGAGTAGGTGGTTCTCTCTCAGAACTGGTAAGTTGGAAGTTTAGGTTTGTTCTTATGGCTCTCTCCATGAATGAAGAGGAGGTGGAGCGGTATATATAGCCTCCACACAAAATCTAACCATTACACACAATTTAATAAACTCAGTGGGACCGAATCATCAAACTCGGTCGGACCGATTTAGTAAACCTAGTGACCGTTAGGGTTTTCGGTGGGACTGACATGCATCTCGGTAGGACCGATATGGTTAGTGTTAGGGCATAACGTAATCTCGGTGAGACCTATTACACAAACTCAGTGAGACCGATTTCGGTAATTAGCTAACCAGAGAGTTGGTCAGGTAAACTCGGTAGGACCTATTTGCTCTTTCGGTGAGACCGAAAAATTACAAAAGGGAAACAGAGAGTTTACATTGTAATCTCGGTGGGACCGATCGCTCACTTCGGTTAGACCGAAACGTTACGATGGGAAATAGAGAGATTACAATCCCATCTCGGTGAGACCGAGATCCCTATCGGTGAAACCGATTTTCCTAGGGTTTGTGGCAGTGGCTATGACATTTGAACTCGGTGGCGCCGGATAGAAAGAATCGGTAGGGCCGAGTTTGACTTTGGGTTTAGGTCATATGTGGATGTGAGAAAGTAGTGGAGGGTTTTGGAGCATATCACTAAGCACATGAAGTAAAAGGCTCATTAAGAAACACCTCATCCCTTCTTGATAGTATTGGCTTTTCCTATAGACTCAATGTGATCTTGGATCATAAAAATTAAAATGTAGAGTCTTGAGCTTTTGAGCTTGATCCAATCCTTTGTCCTTAATATTTTGAGGGATCCACTTTCATCATCCATGCCATGCCATTCATTGAGCTTTCCTGAAATATTCATCTTGGAATAGTATTAGCTCAATGAGCTATATGTTGTTATGAATTACCAAAACCACCTAGGGATGGTTGCACTTTCAAGACCGCACATTCACTTCACGGGTCTTGGACCCCGCCCCCGTACATAGAGATCGCAGATGGAGGACGTCGGTCGCCGCCGTAGAATAGGTTTAGGGTCGGGTTTCTTTTATTTTTCTGTCCAATAAAAGTTCAAAATGTAATGAAAATCTGCCGTGTTTGCATTAATCTCGGCCGGTGTATATGAACTTTCACAATAATTTACATATTATGGGAGTACTAGCAAGATGCCCGTGCGTTGCACGGAAGATCAACATCGGACGGCCTATATTGTCATAGTTTCCTTCCTATCCGTTAGATATAGATCGGACGGCCTATATTGCAGGATGAAAGGCACACCATCATCACCAACTCTGCTTTTTATTGAACCGAGACAAATCTAAAAAAACCCAACTAAGCCAACCTCCCAAAGATATCGCGGGAAAAGACCCGACCGCGCCGTTTTAGTCGGGATTACCGGATTACTAGTAGTAGTATCGATGGATCGCGCGAAGCAACATTTTTTTTGAGGGGGCGAAGCACCTAGTTTCAAAGGAAAAAAGGCGGTACATTCACAACACTCCTGTTGCGGTCGCATTGCACCCCACACACGTTCGGTCCTGCACACGGCTCACGCAAACGGAACGCCCTTCGGCTTGCGTCTTCACTGACACGTGGGACTGCACTTGGAGAAACCGACCATGCGCCAAACTCCCCCCGCCCACCACGAGAAAATCCTCCCCCCCCACAAAAATTCCCCCCTAATTCGATTCAACCGCCCTTCGGCCAAATATTCCCCAAACCCCTTGTCGGTGTCAAAATCGGCGGATCTCGGGTAGGGGGTCCCGAACTGTGCGTCTAGGTGGATGGTAACAGGAGACAAGGGACACGATGTTTTTACCCTGGTTCGGGCCCTCTCGATGGAGGTAATACCCTACTCACCTTGATTAATATTGATGATATGGGTAGTACAAGGGTAGATCTACCACGAGATCGGGGAGGCTAAACCCTAGAAGCTAGCCTATGGTATGATTGTTGTTCGATCCTCTGGGACTAAAACCCTTCGGTTTATATAGACACCGAATAGGGTTAGGGTTACACAGAGTCAGTTACAATGGTAGGAAATCTACATATCTGTATCGCCAAGCTTGCCTTCCACGCCAAGGAGTCTTCAATCTTGTATCTTCATAGTCCAGGAGTCCGGCCAAACATGATAGTTCGGCTATCCGGACACCGCCTAGTCCAGGACTCCCTCAGTAGCCCCTGAACCAGGCTTCAATGACGACGAGTCCGGCGCGCATATTGTCTTCGGCATTGCAAGGCGGGTTCCTCCTCCGAATACTTCATAGAAGGTTTTGAACACAAGGATAGTGTCCGCTCGCAAAACAAGTTCCACATACCACCGTAGAGAGAATAATTTTTGCACAGATCTGCTGACGTATTCCGCGGCGTGACATCACACCACGGCCAAGCCTTTGTTTGAACCGTTTTTACTGTCCGACCCCAGCGCGTTTAGCGAGGCGGTTTCCTTGGCACGTCTTATCAAAGCGTAGATCGTGCCCCCTTATTCCGGGATTCTCATCAATACGGGTGTGGGTAATCCAACCGCGCCCGTTGGCCCGCCTCCTCTATCGAAGGTGAGTTCCAATCGATCACGGGGTGGGCTCTTGGTATTCAACCTCTTTATAACGAGACCAAGGCCCTCTTTTTTTCAACCTCAATCGAATACGCCTCTAGCATCGAGTTCCAACAAACAAAGCTTCTGATTCAGGCGCTTCGGACCTTCGACGATATCCGGCTCCGACCGGCACAGCCGGTGGATGCCTTCTTCCGTTACGGAAGAGGATGTGCTAAAGCTGCGAGACGCCAGGTACCTAACCGACGAGATTCTGCATAGGCTGCCTGCCCCAGGGCAGGTCATTCCCACTCCCGAGCCAGGCAGAGCGTGGTGTTTTTATCTCACTTCCTTCGGGGTTTAGGCTTCCCGACGGATCCCTTTGTGCGAGGGCTCATGTTTTATTATGGGTTGGAATTCCACGACTTGAATCCGGAGTCCATCCTCCACATCTCGTCATTCATTGTCATATGTGAAGCCTTTCTCCGCATTACCCCTCACTTTGGATTGTGGCTCAAGACTTTTAAGGTGGAGCAACAGGCAGAGTGCGGAGGGGCTATCATAAGCAAGTGCGCTGATGCTCCGTGGCCCGAGGGCTCTTTTTCCGGCAGAGCTTGGTTTGTGGCAACGGGAGTGGTTCTATATCACCGCTCCCAGGGGCACCAAATGGGTGGCGCACCCCGCCTTCCGCTCAGGTCCACCACAGCGGCTGGCGTCATGGGTCAACCAGGGGCTCGACTGGGGGCCGTCCAGCGAGCCGTAAGTAAAAAGAAGGGGTCTTGTAATAAGGGACATCCCGGTATTTATTGCAGGGCCGTATTCGAGACCTCCAAGAAAGAGAGATCAATCTGGTCGTAGTGGCGCAAGTTATGTTGATTCGGCGCCTTCTGCCCTGCAAACGACGCCCCCTCCGTCTGTGGGAGTTTAATCCGGAGGGACCACGAGCTCTCCAGCATTTTTTGGGTACGACGCCTGTGGAGATGTATAAATTGTTCTTCGGATCACAAGAGAAGTGTCCGGACCTGACTGAGGACGCAGGACTAAGCTGGAATCGCCCAGATACTCAAGTAAGTAGTCATGTACCCGGACATGCTGTCCGTTCATTTATCATAAACTTGCCCTTAAAGGAGTTGTTTCTTGAATAGGATTGGATAGCGAAGGCAAAGTTGATAAGGTGTCCGGCTCCCCTCCCAGAGACCACGCCGGATCCCGTGCTGACCAAGATCTTTGAAGGCCGCCTTTTGAAGAAGGCGAAGGGGAGCGGGAAGCAACTGCCTCCACGAAGGAGGCTTTCAAGGAAGGAGGGATCAAAGTCCCACCCTCCAAGGAGAGAAGAGGACCGCCGGAAGATCTGGAGGTAAAGGCCTCAAAGAGGGAAAGAAATCTTCGTCGGAGAGTCCGGGCGCTGGAAGTACCCCAGCCGCACTATTTTCCCAAGGATCAGCCCTCCAAATGAGCCGTAAGTAAAAAGAAGGGGTCTTGTAATAAGGGACATCCCGGTATTTATTTCAAGATAACCGAAATTATACCTTGTAGTTCGGATCTCAGCCCTTCTCAGTGAGCTCGTCTTGAGGATCTTCTTCCGGAGATGATGGAGAGTGAAACGCCTCCACCTGTCGCACCCTCATGCGAGGCGGATGACCCTGAGGTGTTGTCGCGGAGGGTTCCCCGAAGTCCGGCGGGGCCGGAAGGTCCGGCGCCAAGTGGTGTGCGGTCGGAGGAGCTGAAGGATCTGCTCGGGCGAGTGGCTATCTCAGAAGATCACCGTGCGCTAATGGGTACGGTGATTGAAATAATTGCATGCGCTGAGAGCGGATTGCATGAAGCCGTCAGAAGCTTACTGACGGGGTTCGAGGTACGCAAAAATGATGTACCTTCTGATAGTTATGCATATAGAATGCGCCCTGTATAGATAGTAGCCCCTGAGACTCGGCATGTTGTCAAAATTGACAATGTGCCAAGGATCATAATCTCAGTTATAACATATCGCCGCTCCTAAATAGGTGGCGGGCGTCCGATGTGGCCGGACTGATGAATTTGCCGAACTAAAGCAGCAACAGCCAGAAGCAGATGCGGACATCGCGCTTGTCAATAAGCGGTTTAACGAGTCACAAGGTATGCGACTTCTTCGCGGACGCCTGGTAAGGGAGCTTGATGCCCGTGCCTTACTAATTGTATGCTTAATGCAGGTGTTGCCGCTGCTGTGGAGGAGCTGCGGTCGAAACTCGCCCGAGCTAAAGAGCAAGCCAGAAATAGTAATGCGGTCGCTTTAAGGGCGGCCGAAGAGCTAAAAGCCGAACGGGCTGCTCACTGCCAAAGCAAAGAGGTAATGGATGATATGGCCATAAAGTTGAAGAATGCTACCGACCGCTGCGGGGTTCTTGAAAAAGAACATCAAGCGGGGCAAGAGAACCTAAAAAAGGCCACCGCCGCAGCCAAGGATGCCTGCTCCGTAATGAGAGCTGCAAAGGAGGAGCTGCGTCAGGCTGTGGATGTTGCTGCTGGAAAGGCTTTTCTGCTGCGGAGGAAGTTCACAGATCTGAAGTATGCTCAGTTGGACCGGTTGTGGAGTTCGGAGGATGCATATCTGGATTTAGCGGCGAGTGCCGCGGACGCGATCGAGCACTTCCGAGGCCAGAAGGGGCACAGACAGGAAGAGTTGTTTTGGTCGCAGTTCCATAGTCCAGAGCGTCCTCTTCCGTTAACCGATCGGTTGGCCGAATGGGCCGAGCTGAATCGATTGTCCGGACTTGCCATGAAGCATGTCGTGACTCATTTGTGGTTAAGGAAACCTCAGCCGAAGAGTTATTTTGGCTTAGTGTAGCAGTTCCTTGGTGCGGTACCGCGTATCGACGCAATGAAGCGGTCGGCGTGCATTGAGGGTGCGCGGATGGCTCTTGCCTGTGTCAAGACATACTGGGCAGAAATGAAGGCCACCGACGTTCGTCCCAGATTGAGACGGAAGCCGAGTACCGGTCGGCGCTATTTTGAGGAAGTTCTTCCGGGCGCTCGTTTAATAGAGATGCAGTGCTCGAAGGATGTTATGTTTGAATGACATGTGTAACTCATGAAACAACGCTTCAATATAATATAAGAGCTTTTTTATACTTGTGCGTTCAAGTAGTAAACTACTCCCTGTGCGGCCGTTGATGTATATGTATATATAACACGAAGATGGCAGTCTTGACTTCAGCCTCCACGCACATAGTGCGGGGGTGTTTGCAAAGAAGGCGCTTTTTCACACTTAATCCAACGTCTTGGTCCTATTAAGGAGGTGGTAGCGTAGCAAACTAGGCAACCGGACTATAATGCTTTATCACTTTCACTTAGCCATAGGAGTTCGATGGTGGGGCTACTATATAGCCCCTGGAGGCACCGCACTCTCCCGAATTCGGGGTGCGTATATGCCTGACCGGGAAACGGTCCTTCGTTAATGCGGAGGAATTCTAAACATTCCGGTGGGTCATCGAGCGGTTGACCAGTCTCTCGCTATATCATGACAGTCAGTTTTCGGCTTTCTCTACTGTGGTGGGGCACAATCGCAGTAGTTCTCCTGGTGCCGCGTTAGCCGATAGAACGGAACGTAAGGCAGCAAAACACAGGAGCCGGGCAAACCCAACATTTGACCAAAGACATGATTTGGAGCAGATGCATATAAGGCCTAACTCGAGATGCCGAACACTCCCTAAGGTATTCGGTCTTTTATAAAGTGGGCTGAATAATGCCCTTGATAACAAGCCCCTGGTGTCCAGGTACGTGCCAAATTCTGACGCGGCCGATGCCAAAACGCCAGCCTCCTCCTCGGTTCTAACAAGAGACCGGGGGATGAATAACAACAAGAGACAGTGAGAAAGGTTTACGCAGGGTCTTAATCTGAAAAGAATCCTTTTGCAACGGGTCCCTCGCTGCGTCTGCCTTTGTATCTCCGTTGTGCCGTATCCCGACGGGTATAGCAGCGTTCATCTCGTAAAGAGAGGAACTTAGTTGAAAAAATATCGTGCGAAAAATGTAATTTGAAATAAACAGAGTACGATTCAAAAAATGAATAAAATTGAGCTTTATTGTCTCTTTTTGTACATGTGTGGAGCCCCTTGTAAGGGGTTACGCGGCTAGTAAGCCCCTTGTTTATTTAAGCCGGACTTGCGTAACTGTGTCCGGGGTCTGAACGACCTACTTTAGATGCTTTGATCAGCAAAGCCGTATTAGTGTGAGGCGGTTAAGGCAGTCTCACATTTTTCCGTATTCGAGGAATACTCGGAGTTTCCCTTTAATGAGAAGATGCCTCGTGGACCGGGCATTTTAAGTGTAAGAGATGCATAATGCGGAATTGCGTTAAAGCGGGCGAAAGCTTCGCGTCCCAATAGTGCTTGATGGCTTCTTTTAAATGGGGCGACATGGCAGACTAACTTTTCGCGACGGAAGTTGTCGGATGAACCGAACATAAATTCTAATGTTAGGGAGCCCGTACAATGGGCATATGTGCCTGGAATTATTCCTTTAAAGGAAGTGTTGCTATGGCTAATTTTGGTTGGGTCTATCCCCATCCTGCGGATTGTGTCCTGATATATCAGGTTTATGTCCTTTGCCGCCGTCCATGAGGACTTGTGTAAATTGGAATCCGTCGATTATAGGATCCAATATCAAGGCAGTCCATCCCGCGTTCCGGATACTTTTGGAGTAGTCCTGATGGTCAAAGGTGATTGGTTTTGACAACCAGTGTTGGTACTCCGCTATGGTAGTCTGTGCGGCGCGCATTTTAGTGGGCACCGCTCTGTTTTTCCCTTTTATCACGTGAAGTGAGTTTACTGTTTTAACCTTTTGTGGGAAATTCTTTTGTTTTCCGGTGCTCTGCTTGTGGGGTTCGTCATCGTCCTCGCTTGGTGTGTTGAGCCCCTTGTGTTCGGCATTGAGTCTGCCGGACTGCTTGAAGACCCAACAATCTCTGTGGGTATGGTTTGCGTGCTTCCCGAGTCTTGTGGATTTGGCATATCTTGTCCAAGATTTTGTTTAAGTTGGATAGCTCGTCGCTATTATCCTTAAGGGGCAATTTTTTATTGTTCTGCCGTGAGCTTTTGAATCCGGCGTTGACTGCCACGCTCTTTGGACCGTTCCCCTTAATCCGACGCTGGTCCTTGCTGCGTTGTGGTTTCCCATTCCCATCCCTGACTTCGGATGTACTTGGGTCGCTGGTACTACATCTTGCTAGCCAGCTATCCTCTTCCGCGCAACAGCGGGTCATGAGGCTTGTTAATGCGGCCATTGCTCTCGGGTTTTCTTGGCCGAGGTGTCTGGCGAGCCATTCGTCTCGGACGTTGTGTTTGAAGGCTGCTAAGGCTTCGGCATCCGGACAATCGACTATTTGGTTCTTTTTGGTAAGGAACCTGTTCCAGAACTTCCGGGCTGACTCTCGGACTGTTGAGTTATGTGACTTAGATCGTCTGCATCCGGAGGGCGGACATAGGTCCCCTGAAAATTTGCCCGAAACGCATCCTCGAGCTCTTCCCAACTTCCAATGGTGTTTTCGGGAAGGCTTTTAAGCCAATGCCGAGCTGGCCCTTTGAGTTTGAGGGGTAAGTGTTTTATGGCGTGGAGGTCATCTCCTCTGGCCATGTGTATGTGTAGGATGTAATCCTCGATCCGCACTCGTGGTGCATTGTTCCATCGTATGCCTCTATGTTTACGGGTTTGAATCCCGCTGGAAATTCGTGATCCAGCACCTCATCGGTGAAACATAGGGGATGTGCAGCGCCCCTGTATTTGGGTTAGCCGTGATGTTCGAATACTGGACACGCTGTGTTGCTTTCTAGAGCTTGCTTTCTTGGCCCGTAGATAGACCTGACTGGGCCATTCTTTTGGTGCGATTCCTTATGCGGATCGCGTGCCGGCTTGTGTGCGGCGCCGCTTGCCACTCTATGTTTGCCACGTGGTCGTCTATCCGACGGGCGGCCTCTTTGTTCTTTGATCGTGGGGCTCTACGGCCTCCTCGTCGAATTCGGGCAGTAGTGTGCGCTTTGGGTAGCTCTTTGTTCGGCGGCTATCGCCATATTTGTCTGTGGTGTTGAGTACTTTGCTCCTTCTCATTCGGAGTGCGTCTTCCGCTGTTTTGAGCTTCCGTTTCTGCTTTTTTAGGCTACGTGCGGTGGTGACGAGCTCTCTGTGGAGGTTCTTCTGCTCCAATGATATGTCCGGCGAGAGATTGTCCGGACTGCTGTCGTTGCCGGGGACGGGTTGTTTATCCAAGTTATCCTGTTCGGATGGTTGCTCCATGGCATGTTCGTCGTCAGCCGGCTCGCCCTGCTCTTTGGCTGGGTCTGTGTGGGCGTTGTCTTTGTCGAGGTGGGGTTTTGAGCGGCGCTTACGTCGCCGTTTTGACTACTTTTCAGGAGTATTACTTTTCGCAGTGTCCCGTTGCTCCTCGCTATCGCTTCCCTTGGGTGTATCCACCATGCACACATCGTGAGTTATGGTGGCCTTCCGATGCCACAGAGCACCTTTGGTTCTTGGTCGTCTCGACATCGCCATCCATACCGTCGATGTCTTGGTCGAAGTCGAGCATGTCGGTTAAATCATCGGCAGTGGCTACAAGTGGGTGGTGGGTGGGCGTTGAATTTCCTCATCGTCCAAATCCCAACCTTCCCGACCGTAGTCCGCCAGGCTCTCCCGATAAAGAGAGAGACTTTAGTGAGTTCGAGATATCCCCGAAAGGCGAGTCTTTGAAAGATGTCATGGCGATGAATTCCATAACCGTGCCCAATCGGATTCGGCAGCGGTAGCGGAAGGTTCGGAGTCCGGAGAGGAGTCCGGCACTTGGGAGTCACGAGCTTCGCGACGGACAGGGATGGTGTTCGGCTGGATCGCCGTAGAGATTTCAGCCCCCGAGGTGGTGTCCAACCAACCATCCTCGATCGGTGAGATCGGCTCCGAATCAATGGTCAGAGCGGACACTAGTGCGGCCTCCAGGACACTGTTCGGCGGCAGAGTTAGATCATGCCCATCGAGATAGTGCGGCACGCTCGGCTGCGGCTCGAATCCGTAGAAGATCAAGTCTCCGCGGATGTCGGCCGTGTACTTTAAACTTCCAAACCTGACCTGATGGCCAGGGGCGTAGCTTTCGATCTGCTCCAGATGGCCAAGCGAATTGGCCCGCAGCAGCAAAGCCGCCCGAATCGAAGATCTGTCCGGGAGAAAGGTCTCACCGGACCGCATCGTTGTCGATGATCGAAGGAGCCATCGGGCCTATCGGTGACGACACGTAGGAACTCTCAATGAAAGCACCAATGTTGGTGTCAAAACCGCGGATCTCGGGTAGGGGGTCTCGGTATGCGTCTAGGTGGATGGTAACAGAGACAAGGGACACGATGTTTTTACCTGTGTTCGGGCCCTCTCGATGGAGGTAATACCCTACTCCTGCTTGATTAATATTGATGATATGGGTAGTACAAGAGTAGATCTACCACGAGATCAGGGAGGCTAAGCCCTAGAAGCTAGCCTATGGTATGATTGTTGTTCGTCCTACGGACTAAAACCCTTCGGTTTATATATACACCGAATAGGGTTAGGGTTACATAGAGTCGGTTACAATGGTAGGAAATCTACATATACGTATCGCCAAGCTTGCCTTCCACGCCAAGGAAAGTCCTATCCTGACAAGGGACGAAGTCTTCAATCTTGTATCTTCATAGTCCAGGAGTCCGGCCAAAGATGATAGTTCGGCTATCCGGACACCCCCTAGTCCAGGACTCCCTCACCCCCTCCCTCCGTCCCCCCTCCACTCCATTCGCTCCGCCAATGCCGCCCTCCCCGCCGCGCCAATACGTCGGTGCCGCTGTTCGTCGAGGGGACGCACGGCGATCCTCTCGCTCCCACAGTACGCTCTCGTAAACTGCCGTCCTCTAGCCGCGCCGCCACCTCTGGCTACGTTCTTGTGGAGGCGCACGGCGGTCAGCGCCGGCACCGCTGGCGACATTCGTGTGGAGACACATGGCGGTCAGCTTCTCCCACAGTACGCGCATTCTAGACTAAGGCCCCGTTCATGTCGGTGTAGCGCTGAATGTTAGCCGATAGACGCTGTTAATCTCACTGTTTGCCGAAGTAGTTTACTGTCAATATGCTGTACTTAAGAAGCTTCCTTGCCCTGTTCTGCACTCAATCTGCTTAGCTGAGATGGCATGCCAAGGCCGATTAGTTGCTAAAATATCCTGCCATATATTTATTGTGATGTAGATTGCCATGGTCTAGTAGCCAATCTGTTAGGTGAAATAGCTCTACACCGTTTTATACTCGATCTTTGTTGCTGCGATGGCCTTCGATAGTTTGATGGATGTGTGCTCGGCCTCATTGACTGCTGAAACAGCCTGCCATATTTTAGCACTCAAATCTGTTTGCTAAATTAGCTTTGCATATATTCCGTTAGTTAGATCTGCTCGTCCAAATATCTTATCATAGCTTTAGACATCGACCTAGGTATTTTTTTCTGGAATTCATAAAAAAGCATATATGTTTTTCCTATAATATCTAGTAGAAGAACTAATTTGTATGTCTAACAGATGGACAGGACTTGGATAATTTCTGCTTGAAGATTCTCCGCTGCATATGTCGAGGGGGTTGAAAACTTCATGAACTTTATCAGAGCTGAGTACGGTCGTCCGAAATTAGATGTGCTCTGCCCATGTAGCAGTTGTATGAATTGATTACAAGACCCAGTCAACTGTGCAAAATCATGTACACTTGTATGGGATATCGGTCACATATACTAGGTGGGTTCATCATGGTGAAGCTGTCAACGTCAATGTTATTGACTACGTGGAAGCAGCAGATCACCATCTGGATCTTCCTGATGCCTAGGTGGAAGAGGAGGAGGAGGTGGTGGTGGCGGAGCCAGTGAGTTTGACCAACATTGAAACAATTCTACGAAATGCTCTTGCATTCCGTGAACTTTCACCTGCAGAAGAAAAACGGTGGGCCCGCATGTTGGAACAATGCAACGTTGCTGTCACCCCAGGAAATAAGCTGTCGGTATTCTCAGCTATGGTCACCTTTCTTCAGGTGAAGACATCTGAGCGGATGACCAACAAATCATTCGATGCGATGTTGGCTGCTTTCCGCAAATCTTTCCCAGATGCGTCTGAGCTGCCAATACAGTAAAATGAAGAATTTCCTTCGTGCAGTTGGAATTGGATATGATATGATCCATGTTTGTGAGAATAATTGTGTTACATTAGGAAGGATTATGCCAACTTAAGTGAATGCCGAAATGCAAATCATCAAGATGGAAAGATGGCGATGCTGTGAAGAGGGTTCCTCATAATGTTCTCGAGACATTTTCCAATTACACCAAGATTGCGAGAGGTTGTTTCATGATCTTTGAAACAAGAGAGGATGTACTGTGGCATTCTAGGAACCAGGAGTACAGAGATCAGAATGTAATGTGCCATCCATCTCATGGTAGTGAGTGGAAAACCTTCAATGATAAACACAAAGAGTTTGCTGCTGACCCGAGAAACATTAGACATGGCTTAGCTTCAGATGGATTTAACCCATTTGGCCACCAGAGCGCCACATACAGCATGTGGCCAGTGCTTGTTATCCCTTACAACATGCCTCCAAATGTCTGCACCAAAGAATCAAACTACATGATGGCCTTGCTCATCCCAGGTCCAAAAAGTCCTGGAAAGGATTTTGATTTGTTCATGGAGCCTCTTGTGGAGGAACTTCAACAACTATGGAAGGGTGTTCTCACTCGAGACCTATATAGCAGCCCACCAGCTGATTTCTTTATGCGTCTGTTGTAATTTGGTGCATCCATGATTATCCGGCTTTGGCACTATGTCGTAGGCGAGCGACACATGGTTACAATGCATGTGTTCATTGTGACAGAATCTCTTGTCATCGCAATACTTAGCAAGATCTGTTACATTGGACCTTTGCTTTCATTGCCAAGGACAAGCCACATCCTAGAAAATACCGAAGACATGTGTTCAATGCAAAGCATGAAAACCGTGATGCGCCAAACAGGCTCACCGTCGATGAGTTGCAAGTGAAATTAGAGAAGGTCAGGCATATTACACCAGGAAACCATCCTGGTAATGGTAGCGGGAAAAGGAAGCGTGGCACGGTAGAAGAGAGATTATTGTTTACCCGCAGGTCCACTTTGTGGGACCTGGGTATCAGAAAGGATTTGCAGGTGCCAGATGAAGTTAAACCACGGGATATGGCACCAGCTGTGTATGTCTTGGACAAGGTAAAAAGAAAAGATTTCTGAGAGGTCCTGTCACGTGTGAGATTCCCACATGGATTTGCTTCCAACCCTGAAAGGAGAGTCAGTGCAGATGAAAACAAGGTACAATGGTTGAAAACTCATAACTGCCACGTCCTACTTCAAAGGGTTTTACCTGTTATCCTTAGAGGATTGGGCATACGACTTATACTGAGCGATTGCGAGTTGGGACAATTCTTCAGGGAACTCTGCAGTAGAAATATCAGGATAGATGCGTTGGAGCATCTTAGAGACAAGATACCAACTATCCTATGCGACCTTGAGAAGATATATCCTCTAGCCTTCTTTGATGTGATGGTGCATTTGGCTGTTCATCTACCTGATGAGGCACTACTTAGAGGTCCAGTACAGTATGGCTGGATGTAGCCTATTGAAAGGCGGCTAGGCACTTTCAAGGGCTATGTTAGGAACAAAGCTAGACCCGAGGGTTCCATTGCAGAGGCCTACATTGCTACAGAAGCGTTGACATTCTGCTTAAAATACATTGAAACAGCTGATCAGCTTAGCAAAGAGGTGGGTGAAGACAATCCCGGGCGCGTTTTCGATTATTCTGTTCGAGTTGCAGGGAAGAGTCGACAAGAGGACAAACCTAAGGATTTGGACAAAATGGTTTGGTATGTGTTGAATAACTGTCCTGAGATACTACCTTATATCAAGTAAGTGCGATCTTGCAGCTTATACATCGTAATCTACTAAACTTGCAGCACATTCTTATATATTTAGATGTTTGACGCGATCACTATGTTGTGCAGCATCTACAAAGAGGAGTTATCGCCAAGAAAATCCAAGAAACAACCGACAAGCTGGTTATGGCAGGATTTGCAAAATGGTTCAAGAACCATGTAAGCTTTTGAAGTGCAATGTCGGTTTTTCATATATTGAGTACATAAGATGATCAGCTTGTCTATTTTCTAACCATAGGTTAAGAAGATGCGAGAGGATGGGCAGGCAGTTGATGATGCCCTTTACTCACTAGCAATGGGTCCTGATACTCGGGTAAGACATTATGAATCTTGCGTTGTCGGAGATATGCGCTACAACACCCTTGCACGAGACGAAGGCAGGAAGGCACAAAACAGTGCCATCATGAGCACGGATGTGTATGACAAAGAGACAATTGAAATGTATGCTAACATAACAGACATTTTTCAGTTGTCGTATATCTCCAGTTTCGAGGATCATCGGTGTGTGGTTCTGTTGTGCTATCGTTGGCATATCCTGTTTTCTAGGATCGCAAAACCCAGAGCTGATGATTATTTCAAATCCAAAATGTCAAGGCGGCGTACCAGACCAACGAGCCTTTTATTTTGGCAAATCAAGAAACACATATATTTTTCTTGGAAGACACATTTGCACGTAGCGATGACTGGAGAGTATTGCAAAGGTTTGAGCAGAGGAATTCGTTTAATGAAGCTGCACAACAAGATGATGCTTACACTGCTCCTGATGTACAAGATAACACAAATGTTCCTAATATCTTTGAGAACCATCATGTCAATGACGCCGGCGAAAAGATTGCCTGTCGTGCTGTGGACATACAAGAGTTGATCAAGAAGAAGCCAACGTTCGAGGACGTTGAGGACGAAGAAGAAGATGACACCATGGGGAATTACGATTCAGACTGATACACATGTTGAAGATGTTGACGCTGCTGCTTTGTGGATGATGATTACATTGCTTTTGTCGTATTTGCCTGTCAGAAGACGTTTTTTTATATACTATGTGAAATTGTGTTTGCTATGACAACTGAAACCTGATGAACATGTTGTTTAGCATTTTGCTGTGAGAACATAACTTGTTATGTATGCTGATTTGTGTTTGGTGATTGTATGACAACTAAAACATGATGACATTGTTGTTTAGTTGTACTCATATTTGGTTGTGAAACTTGAATTTGATGACATAGTTTAATGTTGGACTGCAATTTGCTCGACGTCTTCGAATGAGAACAAAGCTGACCCGACAGGGCCTTTGCTATTTATTTATTTATTTATATGAGAAAAAGGGGATACCCCCTGATTTCCGTTAATAGAAATCATTAGATGTTCACAACACTATGCCCAGCCTGCTACACAGGTTTCATTCATTACTAGTTTTAGCAAAGTGCTCATGTCGTAGCCACTGAATACATCATGAGTGCTACATACACTACAAATAAAGAGACAATCATCCTACAGAGCACATCGATTTTGCCCATTATCTTCACAAGCTCTTTCATCTCCTCATTGCTGTCAAGGCCGTTCAGCCGTTGTTGCTTGGCCATGATCAGAGGAACTGCATCTTTAACCTTTTGCACTGCATCTTCCTCTTCTGTCGTTCCTTCAGTTACTTGTCCAACACCCCAACTTGCTGGTATTGGGATTCCTCGGCTAACCAAATAATCAACGTAGTTGCATTCCCCCACATCAGCAACTTCCCAGAAATAGAAATCACATGAATCTTCCCTTTTATGCACGAATCAAATTGGAAGATCATCAACCAAACTATTAAAAAAATCAGCTACTGAAAGCAGCAGAACAACACTTCAACATATTATTACCCCATGATTCGGCATTTGTAGAAGACTTCGCGCGGGGTTGCGGATTGTTGTTGTTGAGGCCGACAGATGACTCTGCGTGATTTGTAGCGATGGCACCACACCAACGGCAGCGGGTTGCGATGAGCAATTGGCTGCGGTCGCGTGCGATGGTGGTGGTGTGATGAGACCCACGGCGATGGTACGGGTGGCGACTTGGCGCATATCTGGTTGTTGCCTCTGAAGAAGCAGTGGACGAGCAGCAGACATGGTTGCCGTGGCCAGAGCTTCTGATGCTAGGCAGAGTAAGTAGAGAAGAGGAGAAGCAAACGTTGGATATGTCAGTTTCATTACTTGCAGATTAGCATAGCACCATATATAGTCATAGTCTAGGTTTGGATTCGAACCAGCTACAGGAGCACGTCTTTCTTTTTTTCTAAAACTCGGCAACGTCTCTTTACTGGTACACTAGCTTGTTCTGTATGCTTTCCCAAGTCTTTGATTTTCTTTCCCTTTTTTGCAAGGAAGGAAGGAGGAAAGAATTGAGAGTTCCTCGGACTCGAACCCAAGACCTCTCGGTTGAAAACCAAGGGTGCTAGTCACTTATGTGGCGAACGTTCCCTGTGAGGAGGACGGCAGACGAACGCATTTTCCTCGCAGTTTTCTTCCTATATATAAAAAGTATGCTACTTGGTGTCCGCTTAGTCAAAAAACAATTGTGCCAACCTTGACCGTTAGATTGACATAATGTCTGTCGCGTTTCTTCAGACTCTTCTTCTTCGAGCCGCCAAAGCCAAACCAGCGCCGGCGGGACCGCCTGCTCCCGCCTCCCATGGTTGGCTGTGATCTTCCCCGGCTCCTGTTCGTTCCCGTCCAAGGCCTCACCATCATCCTCCGCCTTGGTTTGCTCGCCGCGGTGCCGCCCTCCGGTGTTGTCAACATGGTCAACAACCGAGAGGAATAAGGAGATGACTATACATGGTGAGGATGACAGTAGGGACCCAAAGACTGCTGCCAAGATAATTTTGTTTTTTCGTGACGGAGAAGGGTATCAACTGGGTTGTGCGGGACCCGTGGCCCGTCTAGCCCAAGCTTTTATTCCATATGTTTAGCACATGACCAGCCCAGTTTTTTTTCCTTTCTGAAAAATGGCTAGCCAGCTATTTTGTTTTTTGCAGAATAACCAACATAGGCCTACTTGCTTTTCTACGCCCTGTTGGGCCGGAAATCTTTCAAGACGAGGAGGGATGCATTTTGCCCAGAAAATGGGCTATAAGTAATAAGAAATGGGCTATAAGTAATAATAAATGGGTTATAAGTAATAAGAAATGGGCTATAAGTAATAATAAATGGGCTGTAAAATGAAAAAAATACAAAGCAGCAATTAGTTCCCAAATACTGTTTTCTTTCGGATTTTTATATTTTAAATTTCATTTTGTGCGGGTAAAATTTCATTGAATTTAAATTAAGGTATATTTCGATTTAAAATTAATTTGAATCTGGCTAGAAATTTCGGGTTGTATGCTGTTTGGGACAGATTTGGAGGCTGACTTGTGGGTCTACTAGGTTGGCGTGTACTTTGGCTTTGTCAACTTAGTCCACAAACGATTCTAGAATCGTGGACCGTTGGATGTCAATCCAACGGCCGTGCGGCTTCTTCAATATCTGATCTTCTTGCTCCAGCCGCCCAAACCAGCTCCGGTGGGACTGCCTGCTCCCGCCTCCCGTGGCCGGCTGTGCTCCCGCACAGGCCGCACCGCCCACCCTACCTAATTGGTGGCCAGGCCATTCCCCTACTCACCCACACCTCCTGTTATTTTCCGGCAACGGCAGCCGGACCAGTAAACCCTCGTACTCCCCACCGCGTGGGCAACCATTGTCGAGTCTTCCCCGGCTCCGTGTCGTTCCCTTCCTAGGCCTCGCCATCGTCCACCGCCATGGTGCTCTCGGCGCGG
This sequence comes from Aegilops bicornis, assembly GCA_021605145.1. Lineage (NCBI taxonomy): Eukaryota > Viridiplantae > Streptophyta > Magnoliopsida > Poales > Poaceae > Aegilops > Aegilops bicornis. Next base: position 87,570,271 of record CM038670.1, read on the forward strand.
CCTGGTCAACGTGGTCAACGAACGACATCCATCGGCCGTGGACTGTACGTGCAAAATAATGATTCCTCCACCTGACAGCTGGGACCCACCGGAAGGGCCTCTGTATTTCGCGAAAAAAACGTTCCCCTCACGACATGTCGCACCCAAAGAGCTATATCTTCGCACGCAAGGAAGTGCCTCCTTATTACGCACAAAAAATGAATACCCACCATGCTAGATGGGACCCACCATAGTGGGAGGATGACTTGTGGGCCAACTAAGTTGAAGGGGACGGAGGGCTTTGTCAACTTAGTCAATATGAACGATTCTAGCTCCAGTGACCGTACGATGTCCATCCAACGGCCATAGTGCTTCTTCAACCTCTGTCTTCTTGCTCCAGCCGCCGACAGAAGCGCCGGTCGTGCCGCGTGCTCCTGCTTCTCATGGCCGGCTATGATGCCGCGGAGGCCTCACCGCCCCCTACTACTCCCACCGCTGGCCCAGGGTATCCCTCTACTCACCCACACCCCCTGTTATTCTGCCGCGACGGCAGCCTCATGCCGCAGCCAAACCAGTGAACCCTCGTACTCCTCCCCGCACGGGCTACCACTGCTGCGTCTTCCCCAGCTCCGCGTCGTCCCCTTCCTAGGCCTCGCCGTCGTCCAGACCATCGCCCTGGTGCTCTCGGCGTGGTGTGGTCAACGACCGACTTCCATCGGAAGAGTACTGTACGTGGAGAGGCTGACAGCTGGGTCCAAGCGGCCGCAAGGAAGTGCCTCCTTATTACGCGCAAAATAATTATTCCTCCACCTGACAGCAGGGACCCACCGGACGGGCCACCTTATTTCACGAAAAAAACGTTCCCCCCTTACTGTTGGGACCCACCGGACGTGCCAGCATATTTCGCAAAAAAACGTTCCCCGCGCTGTCAGCTCGGACCCACCGGAAGTGCCTCCTTATTACGCACAAAAAAATGAATACTCCCCTTGCTAGCTGGGACCCACCATGGTGGGAGGCTGACTTGTGGGCCTACTAAGTTGATCGACGGGGCCTTTGTCAACTTTAGTCAATAGGAACGATTCTAGCTCCAGTGACCATCCGATGTCCATCCAACGGCCGTAGTGCTTCTTCAACCTCTGGTCTTCTTGCTCCGGCTTCCCAAAGCAGCGCCGGTCGTGCCGCATGCTCCTGCCTCCCGTGGCCGGCTGTGCTGCCGCGGAGGCCTCACCGCCCCTACTATTCCCATCGCTGGCCAGGCCCTGCGGCAGCGGCAGCCTCATACCGCAGCCGAACCAGTGAACCCTCGTACTCCTCTCCGCGCGGGCTTCCACTGCCGCTTCTTCCCCGACTCCCCGTCGTCCCCGTCCTAGGCCTCGCCATCGTCCACCGCCCTAGTGCTCTCGGTGCGGCGTGGTCAACATGGTCAAGGAACGACTTCCATCAGACGTGGACTGTACGTGGAGAGGCTGACAGGTGGGTCCACGGCCGCAGCAAGGAAGTGCCTCTTTATTACGCGGAAAATAATGATTCCTCCACCTAATAGCTGGGACCCACCAGACGGGCCACTGTGTTTCGCGAAAAAAACATTTCCCCCTGACTGCTGGGACCCACCAGCTACATCTTCGCACGCAAGGAAGTGCGTTCGAAAAAAAAAAAACAAAACGATTCGCCCCCCTGACCGCTGGGACCCACCAGCGACACCTTCGCACGCAAGGAAGTGCGTCCGGGCAAAAAAAACAATTCAACCCATTGACTGATGGGACCCACCAGCTACATCTTCGCACGCAAGGAAGTGCGTCCGGGTAACAAAAAAACGATTCGCACCCCTGACGGCTGGGACCCACCAGCTACATCTTCGCAGGCAAGGAAGTGCCTGACAGTCGGGACCCACCTGGTCGAAGCGTACGTAGCGTTGTCATTCTGGTCGCGAACATTTACGTACATACTGGTCGTTGTAGAGGCGCACATGTGTCGTAGTAGAGGCGCGCACGTGTCGTAGTAGAGGCGCACACGTAGCATGTATACGTACGTACAGCGGCGAGGGTGCAAGAAAGAAAATACGGCCACGTACGTACATACGGGCAGGGTCTCGAACGCCTACTCGCACATATGTACATGGCTGGGTCGGAACGGAGAAATAGCGTCGTCGTCGTGTTCATGGGGAGGCAACGGAATGCGTCGTGTTCATGGGGAGGCAACGGAATGCCTCGTGTTCATCGGGAGGCAACGGAACGCTGCGTGGAGCCAACCGGCTGGGTCGGAACGGAATGCGTGGTCGTGTTCATCGGGAGGGCTTGGACGGAACAGGCGATGGAAACGAGGCCTGGCGTACCGCACAACGGAGGAAACGGCCTTGTGTTCGACCGGCCATGTTCGAAACGGGATCCTGTTCATCGGGAGGGGTCTGGCGTACCACAAAACGGAGGAAATGGACCTCCTACGGTCGAAACGGGGGTCCTGTTGATCGGGAGGGGTGTGGCGTACCGCAAAACGGAGGAAACGGACCTCCTACGGTCGAAACGGGGGTCCTATTGATCGGGAGGGGTGTGGCGTACCGCAAAACGGACGAAACGGACCTCCTACGGTGAAAACGGGGGTCATGTTGATCGGGAGGGGTGTGGCGTACGCAAAACGGACGAAATGGACTTGTGTTGGAGCGCTACGGTCGAAACGGGGGTCCTGTTCATCGGGAGGGGTGTGGCATACCACAAAACGGGACTCCACGGGATATTGTTCATCTCCACCGTCGACCTCCTCCAGCCTCCACGGGCTACCGTCGACCTCCTCCAGCCTCCACGGGCTCCTGTTCATCCAGCCTCCACCATGCGCTACTCCACCGGCTACTGTTCAACCACCCCTCCACGGGCACCCCTCCACCGCTCATCGCTCATCCAGCCGTCCACACCACGGGTCCTCTTCAACCACCCTCCACGGCCACCCTCCACCGCTTCATCGCTCATCCAGCCCTCCACACCATGGGGTCCTGTTCATCCAGAGGCAACGCCACCGCTCACTGTTCATCCAACCCTCCCGCAACGCTCATTGTTCATCCAATCGATCGGCTTTAGTTAGCAGCAGTAGCGAAGGAATCGCTCCATCGGGTTCAGTTAACAGCCATCAATCGATCGCTCGGGTTCAGTAACGCGTAGCCTGCAGTGCAATCGCTCGGGTTCAGTTAGAGCCCAACGCCTCGCTCGGGTTCAGTTAGAGCCAACGCCTCACACACACGCGTGTACGTACGAGAGAAACGCGCATCGCTCGGCCCCCGACCTCCCACCGTAACCGGCAACTCCCTGAAATTTTCCTCCCCCTCGCTTCTACCACGGTTTTTTTCGTCATGGACGGCCCAAAGAATGTCATGCAGCTGCGTCTCCGGCCCGCCCAGGACGAAAAGCCCATTTTCTATCATGATTTTTTGTCATAGAAGTAGGAGCCCCCCACATCTATGATGATACCGGGTTTTGTCAGTATTATCGTCATATTAGTGTCATATGTATGATAGAAAAAATTTCGTTCGGCCCAAAATGTCACGGATGTGTCTTTTTTATGTAGTGATAGCTCAAACTCGTGTTCTAGCTCATTTTGCTGCGATTTTCGATCTCCTTGCTCAAAGCTCCACTCAAAAAACTGCTTTTAGGGATTGTTCTTCGGTATGTTACTCCTCCAATGGTCCAATTAGCTTTGGTTCTAGTGCTTTATTTATTGCAAATTTTTGCTACTTAGGTGACCCTGTTCTTGAGCTTGCATGTCAAATTTATTTGGTCCCAAGTAGTTCTAATGCATGATATAGTATCTAGGCACTAGTGGGAGTAGTTGCTATCAATCTTGTTGAGTTTGGTTCACTTTTATTTTGAGTCACTAAAAATTTCAGAAATTTTTCAGAGGACGAAATATGTTTAGGAAACTATACCAAGGTGGTTCCTCAAAGAAGCAATGACCCAGGCTCGCGATACGTGAGCCGGACTATGAACTACGAAGAGAAGCTCAAGTCCGGCCTTGTGAATGTCCGTCAGAAGATTTTATGGTCCAAGCAGGCATTAAGGAGGAATTTGACGCGTATGTGCATAATGCTGAACTCGAGGGCTTCGTGTCAGATAAGTGCCCTCAATATTATTACCTAACTGATTCCTTTGTGAGAAGGTTTAAATTTACATCATCATGCAATTCTCTCACTGTCCTATTTGATCTTTATGATAAATCTTATACCATGGACTTAGAAGATTTTAACATTGCTTTTAAACTCCCGCAGTGGGGTAATGCTAGTGAACCTCGCAAATCTGGATATAAAGAATTTCTTGCAAGTACAACTGTGGGGGAATCTAGACAAATCACGCAAGCTACCATAGGGAGCATCAATTTTCCTGCCGTACATTATTTTGCTCTCTTTATAGGTAGATGCATTAACGGTAAAGATGAAGCCTGTCACATGTGCGTTCTAGACCTTAGAGTTCTCATGAGTGTTGTATTAGGAGATAAACAATATAACTTGGGGGATATCATGGCATGAAGGTTGCATCATAACAGTATAAGTGGAGATTTGTTTGGTGGCATTTATGCAACTCGTCTAGCTAATTTTCTTTAGGTACCCATACATGAAAATGATATGGAATTGCCTCCTGCTTATCTAGATTTTAATGCTATGGTTCGCCATCAGTTTATTGAGTGGAATGAAGAGCCTCTCCAGTATCGACTAATCTTTGACAGACGCCGCGCTGTCCATATTGCTCTCCCTGCTCCTACTTTCTTTGACTTTCAGGCAAAGGGGAGATATATCATAACTAGGGAGGAGGCGAACGAGTACGAGAGGAGGACGGAGGCAGCTCGCCTCCAAGCTACAGCTCTTGAGGCAGTAGCTGCTGCATCTCAGTACGACCCTGCCATAACTTCGGATATCCGCCAGGCCATCCATGGGCATAGACCAACTTAGGCCAAAAGCCTTACCTTCGGGGAGTACGTATTTCTCACCGACATTACATTCATGTTCACACACTCATGCCAGTTTTTGGTGCTCATACTTTTTCATTGTACTATCCATGCTAGTTTATTTTCCTTTTTCTCGCTTTCTTCTTGTGTGCTTGAAAACCTTAAGAAAAAACAAAAAAATTAGTTGTAGTTGTTAGCTAGTTTACTTTTCATGCCTGTAGTAGTAGTAATTAAAAGAAAACCCAAAAATATTTCTCATTCGTCTTTTGCTTGTTGGGAGCTTTCCGTGTAAATAGTTTTATTTCTTTTCTTTTCCTTGGGGGTCGAGAGGAGAAGACCATGATGCAAATGTTGAAGTGGCTTTTGTATTCATTATTGTTGATTTAACAAAGAGCCCATATTTCCGTGTAAATATTTTTTAGCTTAGTCCAATGCACGTGCACTACTATTATCCACACCGCTCGGTCGTGCAAGTGAAAGGCAATAATGACGATATATGATGGACTGATTGAGATCAGAGAAGCTGGTATGAACTCGACCTCTCTCGTTTTTGTAAATATGATTAGTTCATCGTTCCTGATTCAGTCTATTATGAATGAAACATGTATGCAATGACAATTAGAGATTATAGTTGCTTATGCCATGCTTAATTAGCTAGGAGTTTATAATGGTTTACCTTGCATGCCAACATGCTATTAAAATGGTTGTGATGTGGTATGATAGGGTGGTATCCTCCTTTGAACGATTCGAGTGGCTTGACTTGGCACATGTTCACATATGTAGTTGAAACAAAATCACCATAGCCTCCACGATATTTATGTTCATGGTGAATTATATCCTACTCATGCTTGCACTCAGTGTTGATTAATTTTAATGCATGTTCACGACTGTTGTCTCTAGTTGGTCGCTTCCCAGTCTCTTTCTAGCCTTCTCTTGTACTAAGCGGGAATACTGCTTATGCATCCACTTCCATAAACCCCAAAGTTATTCCATATAAGTCCACCATACCTTCCTATATGCGGTATCTACCTGCCATTTCAAGTAAATTTGTATGTGCCAAACTCTAAACCTTCAAATGAAATTCCATTTTATATGCTCGAATAGCTCATGTATCAACTAGGGCTGTCTGTATCTTCCATGCTAGGCGGGTTATTCTCGAGAGGAGTGGACTCCGCCCCTCACTCACGAGAAAATGGTTGGTCACCGTGATGCCCAGTCCCATGCTCAAACCAAATCATAATAATTGCAAACAAAACTCCCCCAGGATTGTTGTTAGTTGGAGGCACCCGTTGTTGCGGGAAAGCCATGGATTGATGCTTGTTGGTGGTGGGGGAGTATAAACTTTACCATTCTGCTTGGGAACTGATGACCCACAAGTATAGGGGATCTATCATAGTCCTTTAGATAAGTAAGAGTGTCGAACCCAATGAGGAGAAGAAGGAAATGATAAGCGGTTTTCAGCAAGGTATTCTCTGCAAGCACTGAAATTATAGGTAACAGATAGTTTTGTGATAAGATAATTTGTAACAAGCAACAAGTAACAAAAGTAAATAAAGTGCAGCAAGGTGGCCCAATCCTTTTTGTAGCAAATGACAAGCCTGGACAAACTCTTATATAGAGAAAAGCACTCCCGAGGACACATGGGAATTATTGTCAAGCTAGTTTTCATCACGTTCATATGATTCGCGTTCGGTACTTTAATAATTTGATATGTGGGTGGACCGGTGCTTGGGTGCTATCCTTACTTGGACAAGCATCCCACTTATGATTAACTCCTATTGCAAGCATCCGCAACTACAAAAGAAGTATTAAGGTAAACCTAACCATAGCATGAAACATATGGATCCAAATCAGCCCCTTACGAAGCAATGCATAAACTAGGGTTTAAGCTTCTGTTGTCGGTGTCAAAACCGGAGGATCTCGGGTAGGGGGTCCCGAACTGTGCGTCTAAGGCGGATGGTAACAGGAGGCAGGGGACACAATGTTTACCCAGGTTCGGGCCCTCTCGATGGAGGTAATACCCTACTTCCTGCTTGATTGATCTTGATGGTATGAGTATTACAAGAGTTGATCTACCACGAGATCGTAGAGGCTAAACCCTAGAAGCTAGCCTATGATCATGATTGTCCTCGTCCTACGGACTAAACCCACTGGTTTATATAGACACCGGAGGGGCTAGGGTTACACAGAGTCGGTTACAAGGGAGGAGATCTACATATCCGAGCTGCCAAGCTTGCCTTCCACGCAAAGGAGAGTCCTACCCGGACACGGGACAAAGTCTTCAATCTTGTATCTTCATAGTCGTACAGTTCGGCCAAAGGATATAGTCCGGCTGTCCGAGGACCCCCTAATCCAGGACTCCCTCAGTAGCCCCCGAACTAGGCTTCAATGACGATGAGTTCGACACGCAGATTGTCTTCGGCATTGCAAGGCGGGTTCTTCTCGAAATTCAGAGTACATGTAGAGTAGTGTCTAGTTTCCCATGAATGTTGCACTCCTCGGCTTCTGCGCCTAATAATGGCTATCCTCCACATGTCGATCAAATGCGAGATGTCGGGGCATTTTTACACTTGCCACCCTAACCATGTAAGTAAACCATCAATTTAAAGAGACAGGGATCCTCAGATCCAGATCACACCATTCTCCCACAGCGAGCATCCATCGGAGAGCGCCCGGAAAAATCCATCCCATCATGGCCGGCCATCGCAGCTCCTCCTCTCGCTCCCGTAGCCTTAAGCCGGGCAATTGGAAGAAGTGTTCTATTCCCCACAGCCAATTAGTAGAGTTACAGGCCCAGGGGTTTCTACCTCCTACGTATATGGTCCCCGTCCGAGCCGGATTAGCCACTTATAATGGCGGGGAGCAAGCAGGGAGCTTTCCCAACCCATCCATGGGGGAGCGGGTATGCCTTGTCCCTTACTTATTGAGGGGACTCAGATTTCCAATCCATCCGTTCCTCCGCGGGCTCCTGGAGTTCTATGGCCTGCAGCTGCATAATTTTGGGTTGCGAAGCTCATTTCGAGCTATGGTAGAGGCTATTCTGCATCATACCCCGTACACAGGAGGGGTCAATATATCAAGTGGGCGGAGCCGAGATATGGTGCATCGCCGGGACCGGATACCTGTCCGGTACCCCGAAGAAGACGTCTGAAGACTGGCCTTCAGAGTGGTTTTATATGGAGGACGTCCCCCTTCCGGACCCTATTCGGATGGGCCTTCCTGAGTTTAGTAACGCCCCTTTGAATAGCTGCGCAGCTGGCGCCCTCGGAGCCCCCATGAAGAAGATAACGGAGAAGTCATTTACCTGATGGCCGGATAAACACGCCGGCCAAATCAGGATTAACAATAATCGAGGTTATGTCGATATGCATAATGCGGGGGGTGCAGCCACTTCAGTATCGGGGACACCCCATGTGGCACTTCAATGGAGAAGACGATGCCACCCGCTGCGGTCGTAAGGGACCGGACTCCGTCGCTGCTTTAGCGAAAATACTGTCCGATTTATATAAAGGAGAGGAAGAGGAGTTCATCCGCATTAAGCCACGGGATGTATTCTCCATGTACAACCCCCAAGTTGGGTGAGCTGCTACCTTTTACTCCTAATGTTCCCGCATTTTTCGTCATAGGTATTTACCTTGCTATTTCATAGCAGGAACTGCGAAAAGTTGTGAGGGAGGTCCACAGCCCGCCTCCACAACTAGAGGACCCTGATCGGGCCCTCGACCCCGGACTTGAAGAAGATCCGGACACATTTGAGGAGCTCATCGACAAGACGTTCTATCAATTAAGCTGTGGCGGCGCCTTGGTGGCCATCATAGCCGATTTTCCTGGACTACTCCCTGCATCGCATGTAAGTAAAACCGGAGTCCCAACTTCCGAGAAGGATCCCTTTTTCGCACTTCATCTACCGCACACATATGGTGTCTTACAGGGAAGGTCTTCGGGACGCCATGCCGAACCCGCAGTGACTCACCAACAAGGGGAACCGAAACCGGTTAGGCTTAAAAGGAAGGCGATCAGGACTGAGACGCCGTCGCAGAGGTACGAAAAAGAACCCCGCTCCATGGTTGTCGGCTTTTAAAATGTAACAACATCCATGTTTACTAGCAGAAAAAACGCTCGCCGGTCTATATCCGGAGAGCCTGTCGGCTACGCCTCCACCAGCCGAGCTACAGAGCCAGACTTAGAGGCAGAAGCTAACGTGGGGCCAACACTGGACGTTCCTCCTACAAAGGATGCGGATAGGCTATCCGCTACGAATTCCGAAGTGGAGAGTGCCATGAATCACAGGCATCGCCGGGCCGTGCTCCGCGACGCTTGTTTCTCTCAGAAGGCGTTCGATGCTTCAACTCGGGAGACACGTACATCCGAGCTGCTCAAAATGGCCTAGCCAGAGCGACGGACCAGTATGTAACGGATATACGGGTAAGAAAATCTGATAATTATGTACACCAGTAGCCCCTGAGACTTGAAACAGTTGGCATAACTGATTTGAGGATCATTGTATGTGTAGGTTCTTACGGAGAAGAATACCCAATTGTCTCAAGAGCTGGAGGAGTGCAAAGCCAACCTACGGGCCGCAGTTGCCGCAATGAAGGAGTCCGAGAAGGCCCCATCTGGTAACACTTGTTTCTATCAAAAAGAATGACATGTACCAGTTACTATTCGGCATGCATGCAAATCTAACAATAGATTCTGCAGATGACCCCGGAGTGAATCCGGGGTTCGTACGAGGGGATGAGCAACATGCTCAACGACAACTAAAGGCTGTCAACCGCGTGCTTACGTAGGTTAGGCGGGAGAAAAATGATCTCCAAGATGCCAATACCCGGCTAGGCGTTGAACTGAAAGATGTTCGAGCCCAGCTTGCGGACTCCGTAAAGGAGAACAAGAGGCTTCGACGCGGCATATTTAGTAAGTGCTTGAACGAACGTTTATAGAGTTCGGCGAAGAAACCGGCTAACAGAGTTATATCTGTAGGTATGCTGACGGGTCGTCCCGAAGAGGAGATGCCCGGATCTGCAGGCGATCTTCTGCAAGAGCTCTCACAACTACACGAACCAGTTCGGAAGGTGATGCAGGGCATTGCCCAGGCCTTGTGGCCATCTGCATCCCTGCCAGGAGGCATGGGGGAGCTCGTAGAGGTGCTCAAGGGAGCGCGGCGGCGCTTTCAATTATGGAAGATATCGGCCTGCCGACAAGGTGCAAGGGAAGCCTGGGCCATGGTGAGGACGCGGTATACCAAGGCTGACCCGAACCACATGGCCGAGGTCGGACCTGTAGGGTCTGATGGGAAAGAGAACCCCGTTAGTATGGTATATGACCAGGTAAAATTAGCCGCAAAGTATTCCCAATAGGATTGTAGGCTAGGCAGCCTGTAGGATGGTATAGAAGAAGAATTTAGTCAGTCTAAGTGACTGTGTACTTCAAATGACATATTTTGTCCCTAGCCGGATTGTAAATCATTTGTCATGGCAGACCTTTTCACTTCGACCTCCGGACCCGACAGTCCGGAGTGTATCCGAATACTCGCTCAGTTATGTAAAAACCGGGGTATGTGTGGAAACCAGGCGTAGCGGTCATAAGTGCTTGAACAGACAAGTATACAACTAGCTATGTTATATTACATGGATAGTAAGAAACATATTCCAGGTAGAATAGTTCCGTTAAGGGTTCCTTTCCCTGGGTACGCATGCATTAATGTGCATGTCCGAACTACGAAAAGAGACGCAGGATATAAACATCTGGGGGCATGTATTACAATAAGTAAAAATCATCTTTTGTTCACCAACCGAATATTCCCTTAAGAACTCTAGCTTTCGGTTTCATCCAGTCTGAGGTACACATCCGGCTGACCCGGCAGTAACAATCGCAGAGGTGCTCTCCTTATGCCCTAGCCGAATTAACGGGAACGTAGGGCATAAACACAAGAGCCAGGCAACCCAGCTTGGCCAAAACTTAAGTCATATCGATGCATATAATGGCGAAGAAAAGGTACGTGTGGAGAAGTAGCACATGTGCGGGGGGCATAAAGCCCTGAATATAATTATATTAAGCTTCTGTATAAGAAGCCCCCAGGTATAATGAGCACGCATGGCGTATCAAGATTGTGTAGTCAAGACATACTTTAAGCTTTTAATGCCATGATGCAAAAGGGAAGAAGGAAAGAAAGAAAGACAGATAGCGGATATATATATATATATGTATAAAAGGGCTGAGATAAGGAGACAAACACATAGTCCGGCACTAGGTGTAGAATCTTCGGAGTCTGGCCGCGTTCCACGGGTTTGGCTCGAGTCGATTGTCCAATGCATCACGCAGACGGTACGCTCCACCAGTCAGAACTTTATCGATGATGAAGGGACCTTCCCATTTGGGCTTGAGCTTGTTCTTTTTCTTCCCCGGTAGGCGTAGAACGAGTTCGCCGACGTTATATGTTTTGGCCCGTTCTTCTAGCTTTGATACCGTCGAGCCTGTTGCTGATAGAATGCGGAGCGGGCTTTTGCCACGTCCCGCTCCTCCTCCAGGGTGTCCAAACTGTCCTACCGATCAAGCTTGGCTTCTTTCTCTTCGTACGTGCGCACTCGAGGTGAGTCATGAATTATGTCGCAGGGCAGTACCGCCTCTACGTCGTACACCATAAAGAATGGCGTGTATCCGGTAGTGCGATTTGGCGTGGTCCGCAGCCCCCATAGTACGAAGTCGAGCTCCTCGACCCAATGCATATCTGATTCCTTCAAGGTTCGCACTATTCTGGGTTTAATGCCGCTCGTAATGAGACCATTTGCCCGCTCAACCTGACCCTTTGTTTGGGGGTGATAGACAGAGGCATAATCGAGCTTGATGCCCATGTTGCCGCACCAAAATTTTACCTCGTCGGCTGTAAAGTTCGAGCCGTTATCGATGATGATGCTGTGGGGGATGCCGTAACCACTACTAGGAAAAGGCCTACTAATGGCGCACCGGTTTTGCCTACTAATGGCGCACTACCGGTGCGCCATTAATAGCACGCCATTAGAATTTTTTACTAATGGCGCACCACCGGTGCGCCATTAGTATCTGGTATACTAATGGCGCACTGGCAAGGCGCCATTAGTATGTAACTCCATGCGCCATTAGTATGCCTCCCGGGGCCATATGTAACCATGTGCTTTGTCACACTAATGGCGCACTCTGCCTTGATGCGCCATTAGTATCCTTTGGCATACTAATGGCGACTCTCTTTGATGCGCCATTAGTATGAATATTTGGTTTTTTTTGCTTTTCTGATTTTTTGCACAAAGTTACAAAATCTATTATTGGACAGAATATAGATAGCAGCACACAACAACATCAGATTCATCGAATACAATAGAAGATTAGTCTCTGAATACAATTCATCATATTATTCTCCGAATTCCACAGACCGAACAAAGATAAAACATTACAAGTCTCAAGACTGCGAGTATCGAGTTTGTCTTCACATTACAAGTCGATATCGATCATCTAAACTACCATCACATAAAAGAGAGTTGTGGTCATCACGATGAGCATCATCGCGATCAAACTGGTCCTCATCCGGTTCCTCCAACGCCCCCTCCTCTCTCCCGCTAGATAGCGGGCATATCTAGATTCGCCTCCGCCCTAGTGGTGTACCCTTTGTAATCTGTTACGCTGAAGCGGTGAGCCTGTCTCCGACACTCCTCCCAATCGTCAGAGACTCCGGGAACCTTACCCTTGTACACCGACATACGCATTTACATCTCTATGCACAAGCCAAACAACAGACAATACATAAGCAATATGTAAGTATGCAACAAAAGGATCGAAAGAGAAAAGCAAGACATTAATAGCACGATTCATGGTCCTACTAATAAATAGCATCGATTACATCTAAGTTGAACGACTTTCCAAACCAAAGAGACATACGAATTCATTAAAGTTTAATTACAACATGAGCTAATCAATGTTCCACAACTACACATCACTACTTTCGACTCGACTCATCGGACAGGAGCGTGGATGAAGCCGCCGTCAGTCGTGATGGTCATGAAATCGCGGTCGTTGTCACCCTGCATTTGTAGCGTTTCATCTATCTCACTGTTGGACGGTTGATATCTGAGGAAGAACTGCCCGAGGTATGAAGGACATCTTGATGGATGATGTCCGCAAACTCCGACTGGATGCAAAAGAATTCTTGTCCGAGGTCCGCGTCTGGACTGCCGACAAAGGTCGCGCCCAATCTTTGAGATTATCTGGCAGCGAAGTTGATGATGGTCCCTTACGATCGCACGCATGTGATGGAGGGCGTAGTAGGCATCCTTCCGACCGCCAGCGGCTGCTTGACACAGCAGAACTTCAGATCGTGTGAGAAGATGTGCTTGCCGTGCCATTTAACTGCCCCGTGAAGGTGCCTCCAGATTTGGCGTGGCAGGGAGAACATCATCAAGAACTTTCTTGACATTTGTGTAGTCTATCTTGGAGTTACGGTTCGAATTAAAATACGTGGCCATGGAATATTTCGGGCTTAAGAGGATAAGTGTGCAATGTGTGTCACTGCACAGAACACGGAATGTTAGAAAAAAAAGAACGATCAAAATCTAAGAAATCATATGTTACGGGGCGTTTAAGGGATGACTTACTCAGGAAAGTATGCCACAAGGAAGTTATCCTTATCTGGGTTTGCCAGAATGACGCCTTCGAGGTGTGAACTCGCAACTTGGCGGTCCCCAGCGATGTTCAAGTGCTTGGCACGCATGTAGAAGGGGTCGACTATCACGATGTCCGGGGTCTTGTCTCTAATGATCCGCATCTCCATACTCCGCGAAAACAGCCGGACGAAGGTGTAGTGCAGCGGATGAAGGTTAAACATAGCAAAGATGTCATCAAACCGCAGGACTATCGTACCCCCGATGTCGCCATCCGCAAAGCCCTTGCCCTCTAGCACCTTGGCCACGAAAACCGGGTATGCCACATCATTCTCTCTCAGACGCCGCTTCTCCAAAGAAAGAACACTGTCGTGCAGACTCCGCATAGCACCGGTTGCAGCATTCGACATATTTGGCGGTAGCATCGCCCTACCCGCCACATGCACCCTCCTCGAGATATCCTTAGGTGAAGGTGGCACGTCCTGTGCACGGATCGAACTCGGTGCCGGCTGGCTCGCACTGCCCTTGTTAGTCTTTCGCTTCCATCCCTTCTTCTTGATCTCCTGTAATGGGACCGAGTTCTGCTCACAGACCACCTTCTTGAGCGTGTTGGGGCTGATAATATTTCGCACCTCAGCTATCTGAGGCTCGGTGAAGGCGGGAGCTGAGGCGTCTCGAGAACAGAACTCCGCATTTGACGCCTATTGCAATTGGATTTCTCCGCCGTACCAGCTAGATTGTGGTCGTCTTGGTTGGGTTCTTGAGAAAGAGGCCCGCAGAACTCGTCAGCGTACCCATGTTCGGCAAAGTACTTCTCGACTTCGGTAAATGTACCGTCATCATTGTCGTCGTCGTCCGGATCCGGTGCCATAGGGCTGTCCGGATCCTGTGCCATAGGGATGTCCTACATAGGGATGTCCGGCAGGTCCGGTAGCGTTGCGGCGTTCTTGCCATGGCTTGGCGCCGACACGACCGGGCGGTCTTGTCTGTGGGTGGTGTCCCCCGCCCCCAAACGAATCTGGCTCTTCAGCCAAAGCAGCGGCCAGTTTGCGCAGGCGCTGAGGGTCATCTCATCTTCTTCGTCGGCCCCAGCGGGTCGAACCGGAGGTAACAGCTCGTCGCAGCCTGGCAGCACCCGAACCACTTCAACCCTATACACTGTGGGTGGCATCGGATTACCGTGGAACATGTGGTTGCCCGGTTGAACGATTCTGCCCTTGGCAACATCGACCAACTCGGCGCCCACGAAGTGCAGAAGAGTGCAAGGAACGTCGGCGGTGCCCTGCGAAAACATGTACAGGGTGTCAGGGATGCCCAGTCAAAGGCAAGGAGATGAAGTCATCGGCCGAGAGGCTTAGTTACCGTGATGCCGTCGAACTCGGCTAATGTCGAGGCACCGCCAATGGCGGGCGTGCAACTGACGGAGGGGGAGCTTCTTTGGCGAGGTGCCGCCGTGTACACCGGTGCATTAAGCTCAATGCCGTGCGGCGCCGGAGACACGAATACCGCCTCGCCGGAGACACCAATAAGCGCCGCCGCCGGAGACACCAATGGTGCCGCTGCTACAGGCGAAGTTGTCGCCATGAAGCTGGGAACCGGGGAAGGCCCCTGTTGGCCGCCCGCAATCCACGTCGTCAGCCCATGAATCAACGTAGGCACCATGGGGTTGAGCTTGGTTCCCAGTTGTTGTTCCACTTGCTCTTGGACAAGCTCCGGAATACGCGCCACTTGTGCCTTGAGTGCTTCAACCTCGCGCGTCTGTCTTTCCGAGCTGGCCTTTTTCTCCTAACGCACACCAGCGGTATAGTATGACCCCCATTTTGTGGACAAGCCTTTGCCGGCCACAAGACCAGCGACGTCGGCTTAGTGAGCTTATCCTTGCTTTTCATTATGTTCAACGCCCTATTTAAAGGGCTGTCGAAAGGGGAGCTCTGAGACGACCCCGCGCTACTGCTTTCAGTTTCCTGCGAAAGGAACGTGAACCATTTAGAAATATTGGGGATTAATTAGAGTGCAACCATATGGAGCTAATTACGCGGGGGTGTATTCCTTACTGTAACAAGCTCAAGCGCCCTGGTCTTCGGATCCGTGGTAAGCTCCTTTGTCATCGGGTCCTCCTTGTACCGGGCCCTGACATAGTTCCTGGTCTGCTTGTTACCGCTGTATTTCTCAAAGCGGGGCGGTAGGCCTTGCTCGGCACGCTTCGCGTTCTCCTTGTCCCATATAGGCTCCGCCACTCTGTAACCGCCGGGACCGAGTTTGTGTTCCCCTAAGTTCAACTCCCGCATTTCTTTCCCCCACTGACTTGATTCGGAGGTTGCACTGGTCGAGTACTTGATCTTGAACTCCTTGTACTCATCTTCGCTCATCAAAGGATATTTCGCCTTGATCTTCTCATAACTATCACCTTTATCAATCATTTTTTTCACCGCGCTTCTCCAAGTAGACAGGGCCGTGCTCATCTTCGTGAGGGCGACCTTTGTTCACATTATTCCCCGAGAGGCGTGTGTTTTCAAATTCGGCGGGGAACTTGTATCGTTCGTGCAGCTTCGTGAAGAGGAGGTTGCGCAAATTCCCTCGGTCCTTATGCCTAAGGTTCTCGGTGTTGATCGAGATGGTGCTCCGGAGAATGCACCCTAGCTGAACCGAGTACCCCTTGACTATATGTTTGGGCTCCGTTGGATTCCCGTTGGAGTCCACTTGAGTGAATTCCTCCTTGACGGTGCGGAGCGCATTCGGACGCCGGTCCTTCCTTTGCTTCTTTGATTGGCTGCCATCTGTGTGTGCGCCGCCATCATCAGTGGTGGCATCCTCGGCGGCACCATCAGTGGTGTCATCCCCGACGCCACTAGGGGTTGTGTAATCAGGATTGGTGTTTTCCACGGTGTCCTCATAGCGGTGAGGTTGTTCCTCCATCTCCTGGGACAGCTCCCAGAATTGCTTGCCGCCCGAACCACCGGCCTCATCGTTGTGGGCCATGTTTCGCTCTAAATAGGAAAAAGTTTGGTCAAAAGTTGGTTATTATCAAGGAACAAGATCATGGTCTCATCATTTAGGGTTTGTCGGCACCGAGGCACCCTAAAAGCCTAAGCTTTCATCATTTAGGGTTTGTCGACGCCGAGGCACCCTAAAAGCCTAAGCGTACATCATTTAGGTTCTCATCGACACCGAGGCATCCGGGGCAGCCAAGTTAAGTTTTCATCATTTAGGGTTTATCGATGCCGAGGCACCCTAGGTTGGGCCTAATCTCTTGGCACTAATCACTTGGCTCTGTTGCCACCTATGTTGGGTTTATCATCTAGAGTTTATCGATGCTAAGGAGAATTCTAAGTTGGGCCTAATCACTTGGCTCTATTGCCACCTATGGTTTAATGCAGCAAGAATGGCAGGGCAGTTGATCCTACTTAACTAAGTACTAAGATACCCTGCCCATGATTAGTCATAAGTACCCCATATGTCCTATTTTAGCAAAGTCATGCTAAAATTCACGGAAAATTTTAGCATGACCTTTGCTGAAAATAGGACATATGGAGTACCAATTTGCCGGAACGGAAGTTAATCGACATTCCGGCAAACTCAAGGGCCTCTCGGGTACTGCAAATTCATCACGACACAAGGGTCGGAGACAAAACCCAGCAAACTAGCAAGATGATCATCATCTTTGCAAGACAGTAGCTCAAGTTTTTGACAGTAGCCTCTGAAGAAAACAGCATTGCAACATTCAAGTTCACAGGATAAAAAAATCATCCACATTCACCAACCCACATGATGTTAAAACCCACATGAGCTGTAAACAGACTTAAAAAACCCACATGATGTTATAACTGTATACACTGAACATGATGATACCAAATGGGAAGGAAAATTGTATCACTCTAGATTAGTGTAGCCACTATCTAACAAAACCAGAATGTTAACAAAATTACACCATGATGATACCAAATTATTGTAGCAATACAATGAGTTCACAGGATAAAAAAATCATCCACATTCACCAACCCAAACTTGTGGAGATACAAGCAAACCGTAACCTCCTGTGTTGCATAACAAAGAAGCAACAATGTGTTTATTCTTCTTCTTCATAAACATTAATTGGTGTGGGTCACTCTATCTGCCCTCTAATGACTCACTCAACTTAACAGGACAGCCCACAAGCATTGTTTTGATTCCAACAGCTGCTGTAAAATACATCCAACAAAGGTGCTCTAAAATCAGAAATACTACCCCCCAAATCTTTAGCTCAATTCTGAAAATACATGGTCTTCTAGTTACAATACTACGCCCCAACAGTCAAAATTTCAAACCACACACTTACTTTCAACTATAAACAAAACTGACTTGTCATTAATGAACAGTGGCTAAAGATATATAAAACTCCATTGCAAATGTGCCATGTCAATAAAACAACTCATGGAAGTAAACTACTAGCAGGCTCAAAAGTCAAGTAAATCAAGATTATGACAGCTTGCAAACACAGGACCATGTCATTATCATGGCAGTCCACTATATATTTTTATGACAAAATACATCATTATCAGGGCACATTATGGCCATTTTCTTACATGATGCTAACTGTACCTAACTGAACATATTTCTCACCTTGGAGGTGTCGCTGCTGCTGCACTATCTGAACTTCAATTCCTTTACCTCCTTGGAAACCAGAAATATGCAGATGTATATGATGATTCTAAGAAAAGGGAAAAGGTGTATCAAGAACAGATTCACATGTGTGGCTGTTAGCCATTACAAACTTAAATTTATCTATTTCTGTATCTCACAAACTATCATAAATGAATAATAGTACACTTAGGAGCTCACTGAAAAGCAATGACTTATTCATGATCTAGTTTAGCAAAGGTTGCAAATACTTAACTGTCTAGAACATCACAGCATGCACAATAATAAGAATAATGTAAACATTTGGCTTAGTTATAAGCATAGTATACTTCTTATAAGCTGAAAGTGGAACTACTCACAATGAAGAAGTATTAGCAGATAGTTTGTCAACTCATGAGATAACATTTTTTTCAGCCCCAAATGGATGTCATTTTATAACATTGCATAGCATTAGTCAGACAGAGCTGAGCCTTTCACCACTATATAATATTGCCATATAATATTACAAATTTATGTAACCTGGATTTTTTTGTATGAAACCTAGTCAATGTGACAATATATAAACTACTGATCTAGTAGTTATCAAGTTGAGAAATTGACCGCATATAAGCAAAAGCAATATCGAGACTTGACTAGAGATACTTGTAAAGTTGTAAGTTATATCTTACCAAAGGTGCTAATGGAAACTGTACTAATTAGGGTTCTTATTATGTTCGTATATAAATTCTTCTCAATTACTTAGGAAAATTACTGGATGTCTTACAAATTACAGAGGGAGTTAATAATTTCAATTTCATAAGAAAAATTCATCAATACTATGCATCATCTTCCTACTATGCATCATCTTCCCATCATACTTGCTACTCATCTTCGTAACCAAACAACAGCAAAAACAGTTCAAGAGAGGCTCACGAGAGGACACTCAAATTTGCTAACCCTAGAACACGGGGAAGAGGGCTGTGGTACTTATGGGAGGTAGCCTAGGGGGAGGAGGGAAGGGGGAGTGGTGAGGAATCACCTGTGGGATAACGGCAGGCTGCCGTAGGAGGGCGCCGGTGTCGAGGAAGCGGCGGGCGGCGGCGCGTCGAGGAGGAGGTGGCACGTCGAGGAGGAGGCGGCACGTCGAGGAGGAGGTGCGTCGAGGAGGTGGCGGCGTGTCGAGCTTGCCACCCACCTTGGAGCCGGAACCCTAGGGCGTGCAGGCGCGGCGGACGGAGGAGATGGAGGGGACGGAGGGGGCGGCGCTCGGGGGGAGGCGGGGCTCGGGAGGAGGCGGTGCTCGAGGGGGAGGCAGGGGAGAGGGAGGCGGCGGGGGCGCGTGCGCGGCTGCGGCGGCGGCGTACGGCTGGGGTCGATCGAGGGGAATCTGGCGAGGGAGGGAGGGAGGACAAAGTGCGAGGGCAGTAGGTGGAGTGGGGGGAGGGTTCTAATGGCGCACCACCCCCTCGTGCGCCATAAGTACGACTATTCTCATGGCGCACATCCCCTTGGTGCACCATTAGAATTTTGTTTTAATCTAGCCCGACTTGTCAGGTTATATACCACCTAACCCTATCTACATCAGAACCCGCCCACTAGCCCGATTGGTCAGCACGCAGCACACACCAGAGGTCCTGGTTCGATTCCTGTGCTCCCCAATATTTTTTATGCATATTAAATGTTGTTTGATATTTATTTGTGTTTAAATATGTTCAAACTTGTTTAAATCATAACAGTAATATTTTTTATAAAAACAGTAATAATTTTTTTAAAAATATATTCAAATTTGTTACTTGAAAATATCATCGGCGGCGGTGGAGCGGGGAGGTGCGGGGGTGCCGTTGGCGGCGTGATGGAGCGGGGAGGTGCGGGGCCGGGTGCTCGTCGGGGCCGGAGCGGGGAGGGTTGCGGTGGGTCGGCGGCGCGGTGGAGCTAGCGGGGAGGTGCAGGTGGGATCGAGATGGAGGGGAATCGAGATCGAGATGGAGGGGATCGATATCAATTGTCCTCATGTATTCAAAAAGTGCCCATGAAATTTATAAATATTCATGATATCAAAAAGTGCCTATGAAATACAATTGAGAAATGAAGACTACGATTTAAATACAATCGATCTTAGCTAGCTATCTGTTCACAATCTTCTTGCCCTTCTTTTTCGCAAATGGAGTTCTTCTGTGGAACGGACGTCCTTTAGGTAGGGTGGTCCTGCTTCTTCTTGTGGTGTGTGCTGCTACTTCATCGTCGTCGTCATGTTCGATCTTGGTCGCCCGTACTTGTCGAAGTCTTGCTCATTGGCTACTCCATCCATTCCGTTGATCTTCCTTTTGCCTCTCCTCACGACAACACGACTGGGCTTTGACGGGTCGGTAATGAAGAAGCATTGGTCCACTTGGGAAGCCAGTACCCATGGCTCATTTTTCGCGGTGACGTTTGCGCCCGCGGTCTTGGATTTGGCTTCGGGTATAACCATGGTGGTGAAATACCTGTCTTCTTTTAGGACGCTCTTGGCCCATCTAACACAGAACATCGGGACCTTCTCTTCAGCGTAGCTCAGCTCCCAGATCTCCTCGATCCTTCCGTAGTATCTGTCCTTGTCGTTGCCAGTGTAGGATTCCATCGTTACCCCGGAGTTCTGATAACCATCGCTCTTCATGTCCTTGTTCTCGGTGTAGAATGTGTAGCCGTTGGTACCGTACGCCTCATAGGTCATCAGGTTGTGCTCGGCGCCCTGTGACAAGGCGAATCTGAGTTGTGCTTCCGCGGAAGAATCCTCATGTAAAGGGTACGGCGAAGCTTCTGCTTGAACCAACGCGTGAAACATGAGTTGTGCCCTTTGAGTATATCTCCGTCCGTCCTCTGTTGGCCTCGGTCATTGTCGTCTTCTCAATAAAGGTTTTGTGCTCTACCACCCAAGGATCGACCACGTCTATGTGTTGTAGCGCGACTAGGTTTGCTCTTTCAAAGTCGGCGAGTCGACCCTCATAGTCGACATGCATTTCGCGGCGACCCTCACGGTGACCCCATCCAGCGAGCCTGCCAAGGTGCCTGTTGACGGGTAGACCAACGGGGTTCTCGATGCCTAGATAATTCATGCAGTAGGAGATGCACTCTTAGGTCAGAAAGCCCCTGGCTATACTTCCCACTGTACGTGACATGTTCCGAATGTATCCTTTGATGACACCATTCATCCTTTCGAACGGCATCATGCTGTGCAGGAACGTCGGCCCGAGTTGGATGATATCCTCCACGATATGGACCAGCATATGCACCATAACGTCGAAGAATGCGGGCGGGAAGTACATCTCAAGCTCGCATAGTATCACCACGATCTCTTCCTATAGCCTTCTGAGTTGCCTCACGCCAATCGACTTCCAAGAGATGACGTCGAAAAAGTTGCATAGGACAAATAGCGTTTCACGAACGTGCGCGTCCATGATCCCACGGATTGCAACTAGAAGTATCTGCGTCATCAGCACGTGATGATCGTGAGATTTCATCCGCTGAACTTCTTCTTCGCTGGGTCTAGGTATCTCGCTTATCTTCCCACAGAATCAGAAGGAAGTTTTACTCCTAGGAGGCAGGTGAAAAACTGCTCGATCTCCTCCTGACTTAGAGTGAAGCACGCGGGAGGGTAGTCATTTCCGGTCTTCTTGGCCTTTTTGCCTTTGCGACGACTTTCTGTGTCCTGCTTCGCCTCATCATCATCATCATCATTAGCGTGAAGCTCCTGCCTGATGCCCATTGATTTCAAGTCTGCCCTTGCTTTCGGCCCATCTTTGGTCCTCTCTGGCATGTTGAGCAGGGTACCAAGCAGACTCGCACACGTTCTTCGTGATATGCATGACATCAAGGCTGTGAGGCACACGGTGGATCTTCCAGTACGGCAAGTCCCAGAAAACAGACCTCGTTTTCCATACCTTCAGCAGCGGCTCTAGCGCCTTTCGCTTTTTTCCCGGCTCTGGCGCCTTTTTTTCCCGGCAGTGGGCAGTCTTTCCAATTTTTCAACAGCTCGGCTATTTCCTCGCCGCTCCTCGTACACGGGTGTTTTCGGGGTTCGGTTTCACCATCGAACAGATCCTTGTGTTTCCTCCACGGGTCATCGTCGCGAAGCCACCTTCGATGACCCGGGATCTCTGTCTAGCTGGCGATACGTTGTGTCATCCATGCACCTTACGCATCCAGAAAATCCGTGGACTACCTGCCCCGCGAGATATCCGTAACCGAGATAGTCGTGCACCGTCGTGAGCGGTCACGGCTCTCATAGGGAAATATTCTTTCTCTGCAGCATCCCAACGTATTGGCTGCGTTTTCACAGCGTGTCTAGCCCCTCCTTCAAAGCAGCCCCGGACATGATTGATGTTGTTCCCTGGTTGTTTCGCCCTTCAATTAGCATACTCATGTGAATGTACTTCCTCTTCATGCACAACCGGGGAATGTTGTACATCCACACAAACACAGGCCAGGTGCTATGTGTGCTTCTCTGCACGCCAAACGGATTGACTCCATCGGTGCTCACGCCCAAAGACGATGTTCCTTGGATCCTTCCCAAATTCTGGGTATTCAAAGTTCAACGCTTGCCAGCAGCTCGCATCCTTAGGGTGACTCAAGATCTTGTCTTTTTATTTATCTCCGGATCATTTCCGTCATCTTCCCGCTTCTTCTCCTCCCTATCCGGCGTGCCACGCAGGAGCTTTGCTACCTTAGGGTCCGCGAAATACCGCTGCAGACGAGGAGTGATCGGAATGTACCACACCGATTTTCGTGGAGCTTTCTTCCTCTTCTTGTATCGAGTGACGCACACCGGACATATGGTAGACTCCGTTCTCGTCCCGATAAATGATGCAATTGTTCATGCACACATGGTATTTCACGTGCGGTAAATCCAAAGGACACACGATTTTCTTCGCCTCCTCGAAACTGGTCGGGCACTTGTTCCCCTTGGGAAGACGTTCGTGCGAGAATGACATGTTCTCGTCGAAGCTATCGTCGGTCATTTTGTGTTTTACCTTCATCTCCGGAGCCATGAGCGTTACTTTCAGCGGGTATCCTCGGCCTGCATCCTTCATACAATGGAGTAACCGCGTCTATCTCCGGGGCTTGATCCAGCTTGGCTTTCTCTCGGGCGGCAGCTCTTGTGTTATCCGTCTGCCATGGCAGCGACTCTTGAATATGAGGGTCCTGCACCCAGCCTCCATCGTCGTCTGCTCCGGCATCTTGATCTTCATGATCATGCCCTTCGTCTTGATCTTTCTCATCATCATGTACGACATATTCTACATGATGATTGTGTACATCATCACCGTCGTGATCATGTCCTGGAGATTCTTCGTCTTCTCGCCCACCCTCGCCGTGGTGGTTGTCTTGTTGCCCTTCCTCATTCCTTGCCCGGCCCCCATGGACGACTTCATAGTCATCTTCATCACCTTGCCACCGATAGCCATCCATGAAACCACGCAAGAGCAGGTGGTCCCGCACCTGCCCGGAATCCGGGTCCGCAATAAGGCTCTTCAGCTTGCATCTTCGACGGACATCTTATCTCCGTCTCGTTCTTTTGAAGCATCTCGGCCTTCGCGGAGCTCAAAAACCTATTCACGATGCCTTCGGTCATCGTGCGGACCATGGTCGCCTACGGGGTAGAGCAAAACGATATTTTAGAACCAAGAAAAAATTTGGCATGACCTTCCCTAAAAATAGGACCAAAAAGAATGCATAGTGCCAAAATTCTCGCCGAAACGGAAATGAATCAACATTCTGGCAAGATATTGGCAACTATCGCATTACAAATACCGGTACCTGCAAACACAAACATATATGCAACACCACAAACACAAGCAACACCACAAACATACATAGATCTAGCTAGGCCACAAAAAGTGCATGTGCATGTTGTTTGAGCGAGCTAGGGAGAAAAAAGTAGATCTACAACATGAAGATAGCTTTCCCTTACTTACCTAACAAAAAGGTAATTTCACCACTTAATTTTGATAAATCTATGGTGCAAATGAGGTGAGGAGGAGGAGGCAGCCGACAAGCTTAGAGAAGAAGGTGGGGGAACGAAGTGGGGAAAGTGAGTGTGTAGGTGTGGCTGTCCAAAAATATCTAGTTGGTCCCGGGTTACTAATGGCGCACCACTAAGCCATGCGCCATTAGTAACCCAACATACTAATGGCGCACCACGTAGACATGCGCCATTATTAGTTTTGCAAAAATGTAAAAAAATATATACTTATGGCGCTCCGTGGCACAGTTCTCCATTAGTTGTTTAAACTACTATGGGCGCACTTTGGCATAGTGCGCCATTAGTAGGTTTGCAAAAAGTAAAAAATTATATACTAATGGCGCCTCGTCTTGGTCGTATGCGCCATTACTATTCTAACTAGTAATGGCGCACTTTGCCATCTCGCGCCATTAGTTTGTATGGGAAAAATGGGGAAAAAAACCAATAGTAGTGGCGCACCGTGAGCACGGTGCGCCATTAGTGTCTTCCACACTAATGGCGCACGAGCAACCGGTGCGCCATTAGTATATAGTAGTGGCGCACTACTTACCTGATGCGCCATTGGAATCAGTCCTATCTATAGCCCTTTTCCTAGTAGTGAACGGTGTATGCTACCTCTTGAGCACTGTGTTGGTTTTCCCTTGAAGAGGAAAGGGTGATGCAGCAAAGTAGCGTAAGTATTTCCCTCAGTTTTTGAGAACCAAGGTATCAATCCAAAGAGGAGGCTACGCGAGTCCCTCGTACCTACACAAAACAAATAAATCCTCGCAACCAACGCGATAAGGGGTTGTCAATCCCTTCACGGTCACTTACGAGAGTGAGATCTGATAGATACGATAGGATAATATTTTTGGTATTTTATGATAAAGATGCAATGTAAAATAAAAGCAAAGTAAAAAGCAAAGGAAATAACAAAGTGTTTGGAAGATTAATATGATAAAGATAGACCCGGGGGCCATAGGTTTCACTAGTGGCTTCTCTTAAGAGCATAAGTATTTTACGGTGGGTGAACGAATTACTGTTGAGGAATTGACAGAACTGAGCATAGTTATGAGAATATCTAGGTATGATCATGTATATAGGCATCACGTCCGAGACAAGTAGACCGACTCCTGCCTGCATCTACTACTATTACTCCACTCATCGACCGCTATCCAGCATGCATGTAGAGTATTAAGTTCATTAAAATAGAGTAACGTCTTAGGCAAGATGACATGATGTAGAGGGATAAATTCATGCAATATGATAAAAACCCCATCTTGTTATCCTCGATGGCAACAATACAATACGTGCCTTGATGCCCATAATGACCATGGGAAAGCACACCGCAAGATTGAACCCAAAGCTAAGCACTTCTCCCATTGCAAGAAAGATCAATCTAGTAGGCCAAACCTAACTGATAATTCAAGAGACTTGCAAAGATAACCAATCATACATAAAAGAATTCAGAGAAGATTCAAATATTGTTCATAGATAAACTTGATCATAAACCCACAATTCATCGGTCTCAACAAACACACCGCAAAAAGAAGATTAAATCGAATAGATCTCCACGAGAGAGGGGGACAACATTGTATTGAGATCTAAAAAGAGAGAAGAAGCCATCTAGCTACTAACTATGGACCCGAAGGTCTGAAGTAAACTATTCACACTTCATCGGAGAGGCTATGGTGTTGATGTAGAAGCCCTCCGTGATGGATGCCCCCTCTGGCGGTTCTCCGGAACAGGCCCCAAGATGGGATCTCGTGGGTACATAAGGTTGCGGTGGTGGAATTAGGTTTTTGGCTCCGTATCTGATCGTTTGGTGGTACGTAGGTATATATAGGAGGAAGAAGTACGTCGGTGGAGCAACATGGGGCCCACGAGGGTGGAGGGTGTGCCCTGGGGGAGTGGGCACGCCCCCTACCTCGTGGCCTCCTGGAAGCTTCTCTTATGTAGGGTCCAAGTCTCCTGGATCTTGTTCGTTCCAAAAATCACGCTCCCGAAGGTATCATTCCGTTTGGACTCTGTTTGATATTCTTTTTCTGCGAAACTCTGAAATAGGAAAAAAAAGCAATTCTGGGCTGTGCCTCCGGTTAATAGATTAGTCCCAAAAATAATATAAAAGTGGATAATAAAGCCCAATATTGTCCAAAACAGTAGATAATATAGCATGGAGAAATCAAAAATTATAGGTACGTTGGAGACGTATCAAGCATCCCCAAGCTTAATTCCTGCTCGTCCTCGAGTAGGTAAATGATAAAAAAGAATTTTTTTCATGTGGAATGCTACTTGGCATAATTTCAATGTAATTCTTCTTAATTGGGGTATGAATATTCAGATCCAAAAGATTCAAGGTAAAAGTTCATATTGACATAAAAATAATAATACTTCAAGCATACTAACTAAGCAATTATGTCCTCTCAAAATAACATGGCCAAAGAAAGTTCATCCCTACAAAATCATATAGTTTAGTCATGCTCCATTTTCGGCACACAAGAATGCTCTCATCATGCACAACCGATGACAAGCCAAGCAATTGTTTCATACTTTAGTAATCTCAGACCTATAAACTTTCACGCAATATATGAGCGCGAGCCATGGACATAGCACTATGGGTGGAATAGAATATGATAATGGGGGTTATGTGGAGAAGACAAAAGGAGAAAGTCTCACATCAACGAGGCTAATCAATGAGCTATGGAGATGCCCATCGATTGATGTTAATGCAAGGAGTAGGGATTGCCATGCAACGGATGCACTAGAGCTATAAATATATGAAAGCTCAACAAAAGAAACTAAGTGGTTGTGCATCCAACTTGCTTGCTCACGAAGACCTACGGCACTTGAGGAGGCCCATTGTTGGAATACAAGCCAAGTTCTATAATGAAAATTTCCCACTAGTATATGAAAGTGATAAAACAAGAGACTCTCTATCATGAAGATTATGGTGCTACTTTGAAGCACAAGTGTGGTAAAGGATAGTAGCATTGTCCCTTCTCTCTTTTTCTCTCATTTTTTTGGGCCTTCTTTTTTTATGGCCTTTCTCTTTTTTTATTCCTCACTTGGGACAATGCTCTAGAAAATGATGATCATCACGCTTCTATTTATTTACAACTCAATGATTACAACTCGATACTAGAACAAAACATGACTCTATATGAATTCCTCGTGTGGTGTACCGGGATATGCAATGAATCAAGAGTGACATGTATGAAATAATTATGAACAGTGGCTTTGCCACAAATACGATGTCAACTACATGATCATGCTAAGCAATATGACAATGATGAATGTGTCACGATAAACGGAATGGTGGAAAGTTGCATGGCAATATATCTCGGAATGGCTATGGAAATGCCATAATAGGTAGGTATGGTGGTTGTTTCGAGGAAGATATAAGGAGGTTTATGTGTGAAAGAGCGTATCATATCACGGGGTTTGGATGCACTGGCGAAGTTTGCACAAACTCTCAATACGAGAAAGGCAATACATGGTACCGAAGAGGCTAGCAATGATCGAAGGGTGAGAGTGCGTATAATCCATGGACTCAACATTAGTCATAAAGAACTCACATACTTATTGCAAAAATCTACAAGTCATAAAAAACCAAGCATTACACGCATGCTCCTAGGGGGATAGATTGGTAGGAAAAGACCATCGCTCGTCCCCGACAGCCACTCATAAGGAGGACAATCAAAGAACACCTCATGTTTCAAATTTATTACATAACGTTTACCATACGTGCATGCTATGTGACTTGCAAACCTCAACACAAGCATTTCTCAAATTCACAACTACTCAGCTGGCATGACTTTGATATTATTACCTCCATATCTCAAAACAATCATCAAGCATCAAACTTCTCTTAGTATTCAACACACTCATAAGAAAGTTTTTACTAATCATGAATACCTAGCATATTAGGATTATTTAAGCAAATTGCCATGATATATAAGACTCTCAAAATAATCTAAGTGAAGCATGAGAGATCAAAAAGTTTCTATAAAAAAAATCCACCACCGTGCTCTAAAACATATAAGTGAAGTACTAGAGCAAAACTATATAACTCAAAAGATATAAGTGAAGCACATAGAGCATTCTAATAATTTTCAAATCATGTATGTCTCTCACAAAAGATGCATACAGCAAGTATGATTGTGGTAAACTAAAAATCAAAGACTCAAATCATACAAGACGCTCCAAGCAAAACACATATTATGTGGTGAATAAAAATATGGCTCCAAGTAAAGTTACCGATGGAAGTAGACGAAAGAGGGGATGCCTTCCGGGGCATCCCCAAGCTTTGGCTTTTTGGCGTCCTTAGATTATCTTGAGGGTGCCATGGGCATCCCCAAGCTTGGGCTCTTGCCACTCCTTGTTCCATAATCCATCAAAAAAAATCACCCAAAACTTGAAAACTTCACAACACAAAACTCAACAGAAATCTCGTGAGCTCCGTTAGCGAAAGAAAACAAAAGACCACTTCAAGGTACTGTAATTAACTCATTCTTTATTTATATTGGTGTTAAACCTACTATATTCCAACTTCTCTATGGTTTATAAACTATTTTACTAGCCATAGATTCATCAAAATAAGCAAACAACACACGAAAAAGAGAATCTGTCAAAAACAGAACAGTCTGTTGTAATCTGTAACTAACGCAAATTTCTGGAACTCTAAAACATGAGCCAAAAGGGGACGACCTAGGAAATTTGTTTATTGATCAGCAGCAATTGGAATCAGTATTTTATCACGTTCTGGTGATTTTTAACTATTGTTTTCGTGAACAGAAAGTTTCTGGAAATTTCTGCAAGATCAAGTTACTACCATCCAAGAAGATCCTATAGGTTTAACTTGGCACAAACACTAATTAAAACATAAAAAATATTTATTCCTAAACAGAAGTAAAAAGCAAAAAACTAGAAATAAAATTGGGTTGCCTCCCAACAAGCGCTATTGTTTAAGGCCCTAGCTAGGCATAAAAGCAAGGATAGATCTACGTATTGCCATCTTTAGTAGGCAATTCTTGAGTGAGACATCTATAATCCTTAGAAATTTCTTTCTTTTTAGTAATTATCAAACTTTTAGGCACAAGATCGAAAAATTCATATGTAGCAAATGGTTCCTGAATGATAGCAACAAGATTGGGATGAATACTTATAGATTTGAGATCCGCAGTTTCCTTACTAGAGGATTCACCCTTATTTTTAGGAACATTCATAAGCTTGGCAATTTTAGTAGGAGGACTGGGAGTATTCTTTATGGAAGAAAAAGCGGTTCCCAAGTTGGTAATGATATCTACAAGTTTATCGATCCTAGTGGGATCCTAATTTATTTTCTCATTAACTATGGGTTCCTTCTCTTTAATATTTTTCAAAGTGACTCCTACTTTAGATCCATATTGGGAGATTCGGTTGTGGATCCTTTTATCCAAATTTTCAATTAACTCTACGGCAGCAACCTTATTTTCAACAATTTCAAGACTTTGCATTACATGCTCCAATGTTAACATAGTTCCATTAACCAAAACAGGGGGTGAGCCAAACAAATCTATCATACCATTATAAGAATCAAAAGTATGGCTACCTAAGAAATTCCCTCCGGTAATGCTATCAAGGATATATCTATACCAAGGATTAGCACCTACATAAAAACTGCGGAGAAGAATGGAAGTAGATTGCTTCCTGGTAGATCTATTTTGAGCATTGCAAATTCTATACCAAGCATCTTTTAGATTTTCTCCCTCCCTTTGCTTAAAATTTAGAACTTCATTCTCGGGAGACAATGGAGAAGATAGAGGACTAGAAATAACTACAAGCAAGCGAAAAAGAGGTGAACAAAAAAGAGAGGGCGAATAAAACGGCAAGGGTGAAGTGGGGGAGAGGAAAACGAGAGGCAAATGGCATATAACGTAATGCGGGAGATAAGGGATTGTGATGGGTACTTGGTATGTTGACTTTTGCATAGACCTCCCCGGCAACGGCGCCAGAAATCCTTCTTGCTACCTCTTGAGCACTGCGTTGGTTTTCCCTTGAAGAGGAAAGGGTGATGCAGCAAAGTAGCGTAAGTACTTCCCTTAGTTTTTTAGAACCAAGGTATCAATCCAGTAGGAGGCTACCCGCGAGTCCCTCGTACCTACACAAAACAAATAAATCCTCGCAACCAACGCGATAAGGGGTTGTCAATCCCTTCACAGTCACTTACGAGAGTGAGATCTGATAGATATGATAGGATAATATTTTTGGTATTTTATGATAAAGATGCAAAGTAAAATAAAAGCAAAGTAAAAAAGCAAAGGAAATAACAAAGTGTTTGGAAGATTAATATGATAAAGATAGACCCGGGGGCCATAGGTTTCACTAGTGGCTTCTTTCAAGAGCATAAGTATTTTATGGTGGGTGAACGAATTACTATTGAGCAATTGACAGATTTGAGCATAGTTATGAGAATATCTAGGTATGATCATGTATATAGGCATCACGTCCGAGACAAGTAGACCGACTCCTGCCTGCATCTACTAATATTACTCCACTCATCGACCACTATCCAGCATGCATCTAGAGTATTAAGTTCATGAAAACAAAGTAACGCCTTAAGCAAGATGACATGATGTAGAGGGATAAATTCACGCAATATGATAAAAACCCCATCTTGTTATCCTCGATGGCAACAATACAATACGTGCCTTGCTGCCCCTACTGTCACTGGGAAAGGACACCGCAAGATTGAACCCACAGCTAAGCACTTCTCCCATTGCAAGAAAGATCAATCTAGTAGGCCAAACCAAACTGATAATTCGAAGAGACTTGCAAAGATAACCAATCATATATAAAAGAATTCAGAGAATATTCAAATATTGTTCATAGATAAACTTGATCATAAATCCACAATTCATCGGTCTCAACAAACACACCGCAAAAAGAAGATTACATCGAATAGATCTCCACGAGAGAGGGGGAGAACATTGTATTGAGATCCAAAAAGAGAGAAGAAGCCATCTAGCTAGTAACTATGGACCCGAAGGTCTGAAGTAAACTACTCACACTTCATCGGAGAGGCTATGGTGTTGATGTAGAAGCCCTCCATGATGGATGCCCCCTGAGGGAGTCCTGGACTAGGGGGTGTCCGGATAGCCGAACTATCATCACGGCCGGACTCCAAGACTATGAAGATACAAGATTGAAGACTTCGTCCCGTGTCCGGATGGGACTTTCCTTGGCGTGGAAGGCAAGCTTGGCTATACAGATATGTAGATCTCCTACCATTGTAACCGACTCTGTGTAACCGTAACCTATCCGGTGTCTATATAAAACGGAGGGTTTTAGTCCATAGGACGAACAACAATCATACCATAGGCTAGCTTCTAGGGTTTTGCCTCTATGATCTCGTGGTAGATCTACTCTTGTATTACCCATATCATCAATATTAATCAAGGAGGAGTAGGGTATTACCTCCATCGAGAGGGCCCGAACCTGGGTAAAAACATCGTGTCCCTTGTCTCCTGTTACCATCCGCTTAGACGCACAGTTCGGGACCCCCTACCCGAGATCCGCCGGTTTTCACACCGACATTGGTGCTTTCATTGAGAGTTCCTCTGCGTCGTCACCGATAGGCCCGATGGCTCCTTCGATCATCAACAACGACGCAGCCCGGGATGAGACCTTTCTCCCCGGACAGATCTTCGTATTCGGCGGCTTTGCACTGCGGGCCAATTCGCTTGGCCATCTGGAGCAGATCGAAAGCTACGCCCCTGGCCATCAGGTCAGATTTGGAAGTTTGAACTATACGGCCGATATCCGCGGACACTTGATCTTCGACGGATTCAAGCCGCAGCCAAGCGTGCCGCACTATCTCGATGGGCATGATCTAGCTCTGCAGCAGAACTGTGCCGTGGAGGCCGCACCAGCATCCGCTACGACCCTTAATCCGGAGCCGGATTCCCCGATCGAGGACGAGTGGTTGGACACCGCCTCGGGGGCTACGATCTCTATGCCGATTGAGCCGAACACAATCCCTGTCGCTGCGAAGACCTTGACTCCGGTACCGGACTCCTTTCCGGACTCCGGACCCTCCAGCGCCCCCAATCGAATCCGATTGGGCGCCGGTCATGGAGTTCATCGCGCGGACATCTTTCAGCACTCGCCCTTTGGCGACATCCTGAAATCACTAAAGTCTCTCTCTTTATCCGGAGAGCCCTGGCCGGACTACGGTCAGGAAGGTTGGGATGCAGATGACGAAGAAATTCAACGCCCACCCACCACCCACTTTGTAGCCACTGTCGATTTATTTAACCGACATGCTCGACTTGACTCGAAGACATCGGCGATATGGACGGCGATGCCGGAAGCGAAGCAAGACCCAGCGCCTACAGAGCACCTGAAGGCCACCTCGTCATACGACATATACATGGTGGACATCCCAAAAGATGGGAACGGCGATGGAACAACGGAGGATGACCCCTCCAAGAAGCAACCGAAGCGCCGACGTCAGTGGCGCCGCTCTAAATCCCGCCACAGCAAAAACGGTGATTCCGGCACGGGAGATAACAACACCTCGGACAAGGTTGAAGAAAACCCCTCCAGCAGGACTCGGCGCAGGAGGAGGGAGAAGCAAGTCCGCCTGACGGTCTTGCGCGAAAGAGAGGTCGAGGGCGATAATTATGTGCCTCCCTCCTAAGATGAGGCAAGCCTCGACGATTTATGAATTTGTCGTGCACGAGGATCCCGCCGAACAGAGGCGTTTCAAACGCGGGCTTATAGCCACGACAAGCAACCTCAAGAAAAGCGACAATGACTTAGAGCTGATCAAGACTGCTAGGCGGCGGATGGACTGAAGTCCTCGCAGCCGAAGAGTATGAACTCGAACGCCCCTCCAAAAGCTACCCCAAACGTAGGCCGTTGCCTCGATTAGAAGAGGAAGCACCCAAGTCACCAGCGCATGACATGGCAGACCGGCCACCCCGTGGCCACGACAGAGAGGCCTCTAGACCCTCCGTCCAAGCCGTAACCCGACGCCGTTCAAAAAGTAACAACGCACGGGAAAACACGCTGGACTTGCGAGATATATTGGAGAATAAGGAAAAAAATACAAGATCGATCTACGGATCGCGTGGGCACCCCACGACACGTGACGATAACCGTCACGCCGGATACAGAAACTCCGGCCGGGCCGAACACAACAGACAAAGCTCATTCGAGCTGCGTCGTGATATAGCCCAATACAGAGGCGCCGCACACCCACTATGCTTCACAGATGAAGTAATGGATCATGAAATCCTTGAGGGCTTTAAACCCGTAAACATCGAATCATATGATGGTACCACAGATCCTGCAGTTTGGATCGAGGATTATCTCCTCCATATCCACATGGCCCGCGGTGATGATCTACATGCCATCAAATACCTCCCCCTCAAGCTTAAAGGACCAGCTCGGCATTGGCTTAACAGCTTGCCAGCAGAATTAATTGGTTGTTGGGAGGACCTGGAAGCCACATTTCTTGATAACTTCCAGGGCACATATGTGCGACCACCAGACGCCGATGACCTTAGCCACATAATTCGGCAGCCAGAAGAATCGACCAGGCAATTCTGGACACGGTTCCTAACAAAGAAAAATCAAATCGTTGATCGTCCGGATGCGAGAGGCCCTTGCAGCCTTCAAACATAACATCCATGACGAGTGGCTTGCCCGGCACCTAGGACAGGAAAAGCCGAAATCTATGGCAGCCCTCACAACCCTCATGACTCGCTATTGCGCGGAGAGGACAGCTGGCTAGCTCGAAGCAACAACTTGGCCAAACACCACGATAGTTCGGATACCAAGGACAGCAATGGCAGATCGCGTCGCAACAAGAACAAAGCGCCGCATTAACGGGCGATAATGCTGAAGATACGGCCGTCAATGCCGGATTCAGAGGCTCTAAGCCGGTCGTGGAAGAAGCCATTCAAAAGAAATACCAGGCCCATCCAACTTGGACCGAATACTGCGACCGCTTGTGCGGATACATGGCACCTGAAAAACCAGCCAATCACACTAACAGGGATTGTTGGGTGTTCAAGCAAGCGAGCAAGTTAAGTGCCGAACTCAATGACAAGGGGCTGCATAGCGATGACGAGGAAGAGCCTCGGCCGCCGAACAATAGAGGATGAAGGGTTTTCCCACACAAGTGCGGACGGTGAACATGATATACGCAACCCATATACCCAAAAGGGAGCGGAAGCGTGCACTAAGGGACGTATATGCGATGGAGCCAGTCGCCTCGAAGTTCAACCCATGGTCTTCCTGCCCGATCACCTTCGATCGAAGGGACCACCCTACTAGCATCCGTCACGGCGATTCTGCCGCATTGGTTCTTGACCCAATTATCGACGGATTTCACCTCACAAGAGTCCTGATGGACGGCGGCAGCAACCTGAACCTGCTTTATCAGGATACAGTGCGCAAAATGGGCATAGATCCCTCAAGGATTAAACCTACAAAGACGACCATTAAAGGCGTCATACCGGGTGTAGAGGCCAATTGTACAGGCTCAGTTACACTTGAAGTGGTCTTCGGATCCCCGGATAACTTCCGAAGCAAAGAATTAATCTTCGACATAGTCCCGTTCCACAGCGGCTATCACGCACTGCTTGGACGAACCGCATTTGCAAAGTTCAATGCGGTGCCGCACTATGCATACCTCAAGCTCAAGATGCCAGGCCCTCAAGGAATAATCACGGCCAATGGAAACACCGAACGCTCTCTCCGAATGGAGGAGCACACGGCGGCCCTGGCGGCGGAGGTGCAAAGCAGCCTCTCACGGCAATTCTCGAGTCCGGCCCCTAAACTTCCGGACACTGCCAAGTGCGCCCGGAGTAACCTACAACAAGACCGCCTGACACGATTCAAGCACGCGTAGCAATCCGGCCCCAACCCCAGCCCTCGCGAAGTTGCGAAGACAGTACTACGCGTACATAACTACGCTTTGGAGATACCATGGGCATAAGGGGAGGGGCACGACCACGGCACGCCAAGAATGCGGCTCGACCGCACCAGGGGCTCCCGATTGTGTCGTTCTTTTTCTTCTTTCTTTCCTTTTTTCAGGACTCCGTTTTCCAGAAGTCCTGTCCGGCACTAGAATCGCCGAACTCACGATGCAACAGCCAGGGAAGCAGAAAGCTACATCGAGTGTTCAGGTGGTCCATATTACGAGCATTATATATGTTTTACATACCATCCCGCAGCTTACCCGTGGAGGGGGACATGTTAGATAGTCCCATCCCTTGCTTATCGCACTATTTGTATCGTTCTGCTTTCAGTGCAGTACCTTTCTGAATAAACAATACATAGCTTTTTCCTATTATTGCACTCCTTTCTTTATCTATATATATGTTCATTTCATGACATGTTGCACCTGTACACTTTGGTACGGCCAATACACCAGGGCTTAAGTACCCCAAAATTATGGTGTGATAAGTCCGAACACTTTCACAAGTGCGGCACCCGAACTTATACATTATATGAATCGGCTCGAATCATGTCTTGGGTCAATAGTTGGGTTTGCCCGGCTCCGTGTTTTGGTACCTTATGTTCCGTTATATCGGCTAAGGTAGCACCGGAGAACCACTGCGATTGTGCCCCGATTGAGGTGGGTCGAGCACCTCGGTGGAGAAAGCTAAAACTGACCGTCATGATAGAGGCGAGAGTCGGTCGCTGTTCGAGAGGTTTTTTCGGGTCCCTAAAGACTTATGGCGCTTAGAGCGGGAACCGAGTTGTCCGCCAAGGCATGGATAGCGCCCGAACTCGGTCTTCCGAATACTAGGGGCTTCGCTGAAATTTAAAATTATAGAATTCTATGGCTAAGTGAGAGTGTTCAAGCATTATAAGTCCGGTTGCCTTGTTCGCTATGTTGAGCGCCTCCTAGATGGACCCAAGAATGGGAACAAGAGTGCTCAAGTTTATCCCGAACACCCCAAAGACTCGTGGCATGGGGCTGAACCCAACGCCTTGCCATCTCTCAAATTTTATAAACGGCCGCCTGAAGGTAATATTTTAAATTAACAAGCGTTGCTTAGCGCATATGAACAAGTTTTCAGCGAGGATAACAAATGCGAGTCTATTAAAAATTACATCTTTAGAGCACTCATCCGCTATTCGACGGGCACCCTTCAGAGGCCCTCATAGTACATTCCGGCGTGCGATGCTCCTTGCCCTTCGGTGGCCCGTCCGTCACAAGCTTCTCGCATCCAGCTTGCCCCAGTGCACTTTAGCACGGGCAAGGGCCCGACGGACACCTTCAATACAGACGGAGCGCTTGATGACTTCAATTCGTGGACAGGCGTCCACCAGCCGCCGCACTAAGCCGAAGTAGCTCCCATGCATGGCCTCCAATGGCCACAATGAACTATGAGGCCCTTCATGGCCTATTCGGCGATCTTGTGGAGCTCGACCAGCTGCTTTAGCTGGTCGCTTAGGGGCACCGAATGTCCGGCCTCAGCATATTGAGACCAGAACACCTTCTCCGTTGAGCTCCCCTCCTTGGCACGGTAGAATGCGGCAGCGTCAGACACACTACGGGGCACTCCTGGAGAGCTCCGAATCCGGGTAAGTAATAGGTAATTCACTTTCACATGCTTGCTTTGCATAAAGAATGCCTTACCCGCCGCTATCTTCTTTAATGATTCAGTTTCTTGGAGGGCTTTTTGGGCCTCGGCCTTAGCAGCTTTGGCACTCTCAATAGCCGAGGCAAGCCCGGACTCTCGAGTCTTCGAGTCACGCTCCAAACTCTCGTGTTTTTCCACGAGAGCTTGGAGCTCTTGCCGCTCTGTGGCCAGCTCGCCTCCCCTTCTCTTGCTCGGTGCGTTCACAGCCGCTTTGTTTTCGGCCACGGACATCGCTTCCTTCGTGGTCGCCACCTCGTTAAGTGGCCCCTACAGTACCCATGTTATTCCTGTTATTTTTTGCAACCGAAACCTTTCTATAAGGTATTTCTTTAATAAGGTACTACTTACCTTCCTTGTCCTCGAGCTGCTTCTTGGCTTGGCCGAGCTCGTTCAAGCTTCCACCCTGCATATATCTCATATTGACATTGACCTCCGCAGTCAGTGCGGCAGAGCTCAGCAGTGCAGCCTGCATATATCTCATATTGACATTGACCTCCGCAGTCAGTGCGGCAGAGCTCAGCAGCGCAGCCTGCATATATCTCATATTGACATTGACCTCCAGCGATCGGTCTGTGAGCTCAGCTCGGCGCAGCCTGCATTCCCATATTGACATACTTATGTTAGACTCCTGCGTATATCTTTTTAGATCCTTAGTCGCTTTTCTTTCCGAACACCGAACTAAGCATCGAGGCTACCGCCTATGCGGCAATATTTTTACATATTCTAATCTTACCTCAAAGCCTGTTAGAAGGCTGGTACAAGCTTGTCGGCCCGCTCTTGGCGGATCGAACTGTCGGATCACCGCACTCATAGCAGTGCGGTGCTCCTCCTCGATGGAGGCGCTGTTAAGCGCCTCGATGCTATCCGGTGCCTCCGGTTGGACGGAGGACACCGGCGTTACCCTTCTTATGAAGGGACCGCTTGCCGGACTCCGGCACCACTGAAGGTTCCGGCATGGAGTCCGGACAAGAGTCGGGCTTAGAGCCCCTGGGGGTCTTGCCCCCCACGCGCCTGGAGTCCGGGAGGTCGCCTTGTGGCGCCTCCTGCGCCACCTCCTCTTGACCAGGCCCCCCTTGGGGTGCCACCTTGGCATCGTCCGCAGCGTGAGGCGAGGAGGCGGTCGGAAGCGAAGTACTCTCCATTTCCGACGAACCCAGGGACCCGCTCGTCGAGGCGGCTAGATCGCTCTTGGGCGGGCTGCATGATTGGTCGACATCAGAGAACACTATGCAATAATGAAAAAGCCATGGGCATCCGGACACTTACGATCTCGCCAGGGGCTTGGCCCTTGTTGGCCAATCCTCCTCGTCGTTGTCGACGTTGGTGGAGAAGTCCGGAGGAAAGGTTCTTCCTTTCTTGGACCCTCCGGCCTCCCCAGTTGGGGCGGCCTTCCTTTTCCTCTCCTCCCCCGCTAGGGGAGAAGCTTCTTTTTCCTCCTCCTCGGCCTCAGGGGAAGATTCGCCCGAATCGACAAAGCACCTGGCGTCGGGAGCTCCTTCGTGTTCCCGTGGCCTCCTTCTTGGCCTTCTTCTCCGGCACCACATGGGGTGCCGGAGCCAGCAGCCCCGTCAATCGGCCGTCCGCTGGGTCTTCCGGCAAAGGAGCCGATCAGTTAATCTATCCGGACATCTTCAGCCAGTCCTGTCAAAGATTAGGGAGTTTTAGATCCCACATAGAGTCAATCTATGAAAAAAGAGTCCCGTAAAGGGCAAAATAACTTACCTCGCCGGCTTGACGTTGCGAGCTATATCCGCGATCTTGATGGCGGATGAGGGAACCTCGGCGCCTTGAACAGCCCCTTCCGGTGTCTTCGTGCGTGGTGTCAAGAGCCTTTTTAG
This sequence comes from Aegilops bicornis, assembly GCA_021605145.1. NCBI lineage: Eukaryota > Viridiplantae > Streptophyta > Magnoliopsida > Poales > Poaceae > Aegilops > Aegilops bicornis. The sequence continues at coordinate 87,608,855 of CM038670.1, forward strand.
AGTCGAGTGTTGTGCCGGATCGAACTCCCATAATTTGAAGGCCCGTTGTTGGCATGGGAGAATCCGGCGGATGAGCATCACCTGGATTACGTCGACAAGCCTAAGATTCTTGTCCACCAGGTTTCGGAAACATGTTTGGAGTCCGGATGTCTCGTCCGAATTCCCCCAAGTCCGGCCCGTCTCTTTCCATGCCGAGAGCCATGTGGGGAAGCCAGATCTGAATTCGGGGGCCGCCGCCCATTTGGGGTCGCGTGGCTCGGTGATGTAGAACCACCCCGATTGCCACCCCTTTATTGTCTCCACAAAAGAGCCCTCGAGCCATAGGACTTTGGCCATCTTGCCAACCATGGCGCCTCCGCACTCCGCTTCATGGCCGCCCACAACCTTCGGCCTAACGTTGAAGATCTTCAGCCATAAGCCGAAGTGGGGCTGGATGCAGAGGAAGGCCTCGCACACGACGATAAACGCCGAGATGTTGAGGATGAAATTGTGGAAGTCCAGGCCGTAGTAGAACATGAGCCCCTGGACAAATGGGTGAAGTGGAAAACCTAGTCCATGGAGCAAATGGGGAGAAACACCACCCTCTCATGGGGCACAGGGGTTTGGAATGAGCTGCCCCTTGTCAGGAAGCACTTTGTCGCGATGTCGGGACAAGTATCCGCCTCCGCAGTCTTGTGATGTGCCCCTCCGTGACGGAGGAGGCCATCCACCTGCCTCCCGCTCCTGACATGGTTGGAGAAAGGTTGAGGTGGGATGTGCGGACTTGGGCGCTGGAGCTAGTGCGCGGAAATGGATGAGCAAAGGAGGAAGAAGGCATAGGTGAAAAGGTGGATCCTTATCCCCTTATATGGACGGACGAAGCTATGCGTCCCCCACCAGCCTGGTAAAACTCGCTTATCTCCCAAGCGCCGTAATCAATGGCGCGGATGGGTTACCCACGTCCGTATTGATGAGAATCCCGGAATAAGGGGGCAGCATTTATGCTTTGATAAGACGTGCCAGGGAAACCGCCTCGCTAAACGCGCTAAGGTGTAACGGTAAAAACGATTCATATAAAGGCTTGGCCGTGGTGTGATGTCACGCCGCGGAATACGTCAGCAGATCTGTGCAAAAGTTATCCTCTCTACGGTGGTATGTAGAACTTCTTTTGCAGAGCCGGACACTATCCTGGTGTTCAAAACCTTCTATGAAGTATTCGGAGGAGGAACCCGCCTTGCAATGCCGAAGACAATATGCGCGCCGGACTCGTCGCCATTGAAGCCTGGTTCAGGGAGCTACCGAGGAGTCTGGACTAGCGGGTGTCCGGATAGCCGAACTATCATCACGGCCGGACTCCAAGACTATGAAGATACAAGATTGAAGACTTCGTCCCGTGTCCGGATGGGACTTTCCTTGGCGTGGAAGGCAAGCTTGGCGATACAGATATGTAGATCTCCTACCACTATAACCGACTCTGTGTAACCCTAACCTATCCGGTGTCTATATAAACCGGAGGGTTTTAGTCCATAGGACGAACAACAATCATACCATAGGCTAGCTTCTAGGGTTTAGCCTCTATGATCTCGTGGTAGATCTACTCTTGTACTACCCATATCATCAATATTAATCAAGCAGGAGTAGCGTATTACCTCCATCGAGAGGGCCCGAACCTGGGTGAAAACATCGTGTCCCTTGTCTCCTGTTACCATCCGCCTAGACGCACAGTTCGGGACCCCCTACCCGAGATCCGCCGGTTTTGACACCAACACCCCCTCCGGCGGAGCTCCGGAACAGGCCCCAAGATGGGATCTCGTGGGTACAGAAGGTTGCGGCGGTGGAATTAGGTTTTTGGCTCCGTATCTGATCGTTTGGGGTACGTAAGTATATATAGGAGGAGGAAGTACGTCGGTGGAGCAACATGGGGCCCACGAGGGTGGAGGCACGCATACAGGGGCGCCCCCTACCTCGTGGCCTCCTGGAAGCTTTTCTTACGTAGGGTCCAAGTCTCCTGGATCTTGTTACGTAGGAGTGTTCGGTATGTGGTGTTGTGGCCAGGTCCGGACTGTTGTTGCCGGTATCTCCTTCCCATACCACGGATGGCTTAAACAGCCTTTCCAAGAAGATATTAGGTGGGACAGGGTCGCGCTTAGCACCGATGCGGGCGAGGATATCCGCCGCTTGATTGTTTTCCCTAACCACATTGTGGAATTCAAGCCCTTCGAACCAAGCTGACATTTTGAGAACGGCGTTGCGGTAAGCCGCCATTTTTGGGTCCTTGGCGTCCAAGTCTCTATTTATTTGAGATATTGCGAGGTTTGAATCCCCACGCACCTCTAGGCGTTGAATGCCCATGGAGACTGCTATCCGGAGACCATGCAACAGGGCCTCATATTCTGTTGCATTCTTGGAGTCTGTGTATAATATTTGGAGTATGTATTGGACTGCATCTCCGGTGGGGGATGTCAGGATGACGCCTGCCCCCAGAGCAGCCAGCCTCTTGGAGCCGTCAAAGTGCATGATCCAATTGGAGTACGCGCCGTACTCTTTAGGGAGTTCGGCTTCTGTCCATTCGGCCACGAAATCAGCCAGTACTTGTGACTTAATGGCTCGCCGTGGTTTGTATGTTATGTCGAACGGGAGGAGCTCGATATCCCATTTAGCAATCCGGCCCGTGGCATCGCGGTTGTTTATTATGTCATTGAGTGGTACTTCAGAGGCCACTGTAATTGAACACTCTTGAAAGTAGTGTTTTAATTTCCGGGATGCCATGAAGACCGCGTATGCTATCTTTCGATAATGTGGGTACCGTGATTTGCATGGAGTGAGGACAGCGGATACATAGTATACCGACTTTTGAAGAGGGAACTTATGTCCGTCCGTCTCTCATTCGACGATGAGCACTGCGCTTACAACTTGGTGTTTGCCGCTATATATAACACCATTGGTTCGCCGACATTTGGCGCGGCCAAGATTGGGTTGGTGGGCAATACGGCTTTTATTTCTTCCAGTCCGGTCGTGGCCACATCTGTCCACTCGAAGTGTTCGGTGCGTCAAAGAAGGCGATAAAGGGGTAGTGCCTTTTTTCCTAATCGGGAGATAAAGCGGCTTAAGGCAGCAACGCATCCAGTTAATTTCTGCATTTGCTTGAGGTCTGTTGGGATAGCCAACTGTGAAAGAGCTCAGATTTTAGCTGGATTTGCTTCAATTCCTCTACTGGAGACGAGGAAGCCCAAGAGCTTTCCGGCGGGCACGCCGAAAACGCATTTTTCCGGATTGAGCTTGATGTCATATGTTCGAAGATTGTCGAACGTGAGCCTCAAGTCGTCTATTAAGGATTCGACGTGTCTGGTTTTGATGACCACGTCATCTACATATGCCTCCACTATTTTGCCGATTTGTGTTTCCAGGCATGTCTGAATCATGCGTTGATAGGTTGCACTGGCGTTTTTGAGCCCGAAAGGCATGGTGTTAAAACAGAAGGGGCCGTATGGAGTGATAAATGTCGTTGCGGCTTGATCGGTCTCCGCCATCTTAATTTGATGGTATCCGGAGTATGCGTCGAGGAAACACAATGAGTCGTGTCCTGCAGTAGCGTCAATAATTTGATCGATGCGGGGGAGAGGGAAGGGATCCTTGGGAAAGCCTTGTTAAGGTCCCTGAAATCGACACATAGGCGCCAGGATTTGTCATTCTTTGGCACCATCACCAGGTTTCCTAGCTAGTCCGGATGTTTTATTTCTCTAATGAATCTGACCTCAAGTAACTTGGCTAGCTCCTCTCCCATGGCTTGGCGCTTAGGCTCATAGAAAAGCCGAAGAGTCTGCTTGACCAGCTTGAACCCCTTTAGAATGTTAATGCTCTGCTCGGCCAGCCTGTGTGGGATTCCTGGCATGTCTGAAGGATGCCAGACGAAGATGTCCCAATTCTCGCGCAAGAACTCCCGTAATGCGGCGTCTACTTTGAGGTTTAACTGTGCCCCGATGGATGCTGTTTTTGCAGGGTCCGTTGGGTGGACTTGGAATTGTACTATTTCATCCACTGGTTTAAAAGAGGTGGACTTGGGTCTTTTGTCAAGGATTATGTCGTCCCTGTCCACTGTGGAGCGCAGCGTAGTTAGTTCTTCGGCCGCAAGGGCTTCTGATAACGCCTCGAGGGCTAGTGCGGCGGTTTTATTTTCGGCGCGTAGTGCTATGTCCGATCACTAGCTAGAGTAATGATTCCGTTGGGCCTGGGAATTTTGAGCTTCACGTACCCGTAATCGGGTATAGCTTGGAAGATCGTGAACGCCTCCCGCCCTAAAATGGCGTGCCGAATACCACGTCTAGTGTGATTTTTCCTGCACATCGTGCCTCCCGACTAGGGATGATTCCTTTGAAGGTCGTGCTGCTTTGCTCAATGTGGCTCTTGTCTATTTCCATTTTTCGAAAAGTTTCCTCATAGATGAGGTTTAATCTGCTGCCACCGTCCGTGAGCACTTTAGTAAGCCGGAAGCCGTCCACAATTGGACTAAGGACCAAGGCGGCTCCATCGGGCTGTTCGGAATTTAGGTTCGTCACTGGTATTGAAGGTTATAGCCGTGTCGCTCCATGGATTTATTGCTGCTACGTGGCAGACTTCGACAAGGCTGCGGAGTGCACGCTTACACCTATTATTCGAGGTGAAGGTGTCGAAGACCGTCAATACTATATTGTTATTTTCCTCGGGATGGTGCTTTGTTGTATTGTTTATGAGGATGTCCTCGCCGCTCTTGGCCACCTGCGGGAGTATCCAACATGCTCTAACGCTATGTGTTGGCATGGTATCCGCTGTGCTGTGAATTTTGCATGGCCCATTGAGCCATCCCTCCAATACAGTTCCATGCCCTGTAGTGGGCTTTGGTTTCTTTGTAATTGGATCGGGTGACTTACGAGAGTACACCCTTTTAGTTCAGACGGGGGGTTTGATGAGGGCCGGGGGAGCCCAGAATTTTCTTTGGGGTTTCCAGGCGCTTTCCATCGCACAGTACTTCTGTACTATGGCCGCCAAGTCGGTGAAGTGTGCTATGTCACGGCGACTTATGGCGTTGAGGATTCCCTTGTCCGTCAAATTATTGCAAAATAATGAAATTGTGTCTTCCTCGCGACAGTCCTTAACCTTGCTCATTACAAGGAGGAATCTTGCCCAATAGTGATGTACTGTCTCTTGGGGCTCTTGTCTAATGTGGGAAAGATCACTTATATCTGGGTGGGTGGGTAGATTTAGGTCCGAACCCTGACCCGATCTGAGACCCATGGGCGGAGGAGCTTCTGAGCTTGGCAATTCAGGCTCCGGGATGTTTCCCAATAGATCTGGCCCGTTGTCAGATTCTAGGTTCAAAGCTTGGGAAATGTCCTCCCGTAGACGGGTATCCGGCTCGGAGAGCTCGGGAATACGGACATAGTTCGTCCTCAAGATAGAGAAAGGATTGCTGCGTTGCTCCTCCACCACCGCTATCTGATGGGTGACCGGCGGAGAATTGATCTCCCTTTGGTCTGGTTTAAGCCCGATCCGATCATAGTCCGTAGCGACTCCGAAGGCGGCGATGCGATCCAAGAGCTCGTTCAAGGAAGAGAGCTCCATTGGATCCATCTGCTCGGCGAATCCCGAGCCGACGTGGAGGTTGTTTTTGATGACCTGAGAAGTCATCGTCGGTGCAACGGCCCAACGGGCGGTCATGACGAAGCCGCCTAATCGGAGGGTTTGGCCTACAGCTGGGGCTCCCCCGAGGTGATGTTGTCCTTGACAACAAGATGAGCCATCGAGCCTTATGATGACGGCATAGTGGAACTCTCAATGAAAGCACCAATGGCGGTGTCAAAACCGGCGGATCTCGGGTAGGAGGTCCCGAACTGTGCGTCTAAGGCGGATGGTAACAGGAGGCGGGGGACACAATGTTCACCCAGGTTCGGGCCCTCTCGGTGGAGGTAATACCCAACTTCCTGCTTGATTGATCTTGATGATATGAGTATTACAAGAGTTGATCTACCACGAGATCGTAGAGGCTAACCCTAGAAGCTAGCCTATGATTATGACTGTCCTCGTCCTACGGACTAAACCCTCCGGTTTATATATACACCGGAGGGGGCTAGGGTTACACAGAGTCAGTTACAAGGGAGGAGATTTACATATCCGAGCTGCCAAGCTTGCCTTCCACGCAAAGGATAATCCCACCCGGACACGGGGCGAAGTCTTCAATCTTGTATCTTCATAGTCCTATAGTCGGGCCAAAGGATATAGTTCGGCTTTCCAAGGACCCCCTAATCCAGGACTGCCTCATCTGTCACTCTAGCAACCCATCATCTACTTATTACTTCCCAATGCCTTCCTCTAGGCCCAAATAATGGTGAAGTGTCATGTAGTCGACGTTCACATGACACCACTAGAGGGGAGACAACATACATCTCATCAAAATATCGAACGAATACCAAATTCACATGACTACTAATAGCAAGACTTCTGCCATGTCCTCGGGAACAAATGTAACTACTCACAAAGCATATTCATGTTCATAATTAGAGGAGTATTAATATGCATATAGGATCTGAACATATGATCTTCCACCAAATAAACCAACTAGCATCAACTACAAGGAGTAATCAACACTACTAGCAACCTACAAGTACCAATCTCAGACATAGAGACAAGAATTTGATACAAGAGATGAACTTGGATTTGAGAGGAGATGGTGCTGGTGAAGATGTTGATGGAGATTGGCCCCTCCCGATGAGAGGAGCGTTGGTGATGACGATGGCGATGATTTCCCTCTCCCAGAGGGAAGTGTCCCCGGCAGAACAGCTCCGCCAGAGCCATAGATTGGTTCCGCCAAGGTTGCGCCTCGTGGCGGCGGAGTCTCGTCCCGAAAGCTTGCTTATGATTTTTCTTCGGATGAAAGACTTCTTATAGCAGAAGATGGGGACCGGAGGGCCACCAGGGGGCCCACGAGGCAGGGGGTGTGCCCAGGGGGGTAGGGCACGCCCCCCACCCTCGTGCCCAGGGTGTGGGCCCCCTCTGGTATTTTCTTCATGCAGAATTTTTTATTATTTCCAAAAATAACTTCCGTGGAGTTTGAGGACTTTTGGAGTTGTGCAGAATAGGTCTCTAATATTTGCTCCTTTGCCAGCCCAGAATTCCAGCTGCCGGCATTCTCCCTCTTTATGTAAACCTTGTACAATCAGAGAGAATAGGCATAAGTATTGTGACATAATGTGTAATAACATCCCGTAATGCAATAAATATTGATATAAAAGAATGATGCAAAATAGACGTATCAGGAAGCGCCTATAATGTGTGTAGCATGGAAGATATCGAGATCTCTCGGTTGTTATGTTGACAATGAAAGTATGCCACTCAAAATATTATTTATCTCTATTTCAAAAATGTGCGAAGGGACTGTCTATTTACTTTTATGTTGAGTCATCATCCACTTATTAAAAAGCACAAGTTGGAGAGCACCACTGTCATGTGCATCCATTACTATTAATTTATATTGAGTATGACTATGGCTGGATCTCTTTTACCATGAATTGCAATGTTTAGTCAGTCCTTGATCTTTAGAGGTGCTCTGCATTTATGTTTAGCGGTCTCAGAAAGGGCTAGCGAGATACCATCTAGTTATATCATATTTTGATTGTTTTGAGAAAGTGTTGTCATCCGAGGTGTATTATTATTGCTCGCTAGTTGATTATGCCATTGATATGAGTAAACATGAGACCTAAGTGTTATTGTGAATATGGTTAGTTCATAATCTTTGCTTAAAACGTAAATGATGGCTTTACATATTTGCAACAACAAGAGCAAACAGAGTTTGTAAAAGTTTTTCTTTATCACTTTCAGTTTGTCAACTGAATTGCTTGAGGACAAGCAAAGGTTTAAGCTTCGGGGAGTTGATACGTCTCCATCGTATCTACTTTTCGAAACACTTTTGCCCTTGTTTTGGACTCTAACTTGCATGATTTGAATGGAACTAACCCGGACTGACGTTCTTTTCAGCAGAATTGCCATGGTGTTATTTTTATGCAGAAATAAAAGTTCTCGGAATGACCTGAAACTTCACAGAGAATATTTTTGGAATATATAAAAAATACTGGCGAAGGAATCAAGACCAGGGGACCCACACCGGTCCACGAGGGTGGGGGGCGCGCCTATCCCCCTGGGCGCGCCCCCTGTCTCGTGGCCCCCCTGAGGCTCCACCGACCTCAACTCCAACACCATATATTCACGTTCAGGGAGAAAAAAATTAGAGAGAATGATTCATCGCGTTTTACGATATGGAGCCGCCGCCAAGCCCTAATCTCTCTCGGGAGGGCTGATCTGGAGTCCGTTTGGGGCTCCGAAGAGGGGAATCCGTCGCCGTCATCATCGTCAACCTTCCTCCATCACCAATTTAATGATGCTCACCGCCATGCGTGAGTAATTCCATTGTAGGCTTGCTGGACGGTGATGGGTTGGATGAGATTTATCATGTAATCGAGTTAGTTTTGTTAGTGTTTGATCCCTAGTATCCACTATGTTCTGAGATTGATCTTGCTATGACTTTGCTATGCTGAATGCTTGTCACTAGGGCCCGAGTGCCATGAATACAGATCTGAACCTATTATGTTTTCATGAATATATGTGAGTTCTTGATCCTATCTTGCAAGTCACTAGTCACCTATTATGTGTTATGATCCGGTAATCCCGAAGTGACAGTAATCGGGACCACTCCCGGTGATGACCGTAGTTTGAGTAGTTCGTGTATTCACTAAGTGTTAATGCTTTGGTCCGGTAGTCTATTAAAAGGAGGCCTTAATATCCCTTAGTTTCCAATAGGACCCCGCAGCCACGGGAGGGTAGGACAAAAGATGTCATGCAAGTTCTTTTCCATAAGCACGTATGACTATATTCGGAATACATGCCTACATTACATTGATGAACGGGAGCTAGTTCTGTGTCACCCTATGTTATAACTATTGCATGAGGAACCGCATCCGACATAATTATCCATCACTGATCCAATGCCTACGAGCTTTTCACATATTGATCTTTGCTTAGTTACTTTACCATTGCCACTGTTACACTTACTACAAAACTGCTACTGTTACTTTTGCCACCGTTATCGTTACTTCCATACTACTTTGCTACTAAATACTTTGCTGCAGATATTAAGTTATCCAGGTGTGGTTGAATTGACAACTCAGCTGCTAATACTTCAGAATATTCTTTGGCTCCCCTTGTGTCGAATCGATAAATTTGGGTTGAATACTCTACCCACGAAAACTGTTGTGATCCCCTATACTTGTGGGTTATCACCGATCTCGTCGCCGGCACCACAGTTGTGAGCCTCTTGTTCTTATCTTCTTTTTAAAAGAAAGAAATTCTTACTTTAGATAGATACTTGTCTAATTTTCTTACTTTTATTATTGCTTGTTATTATGTAGTGCGATGGTTTTGGTATCTGCCCCCGTTGGCCCTCGTCCTGTCTATGATTCGGATGTGGTATATATTATCTTTTATAACTATTTGGTTCTTTTATTATTTATGACAATTATGACGACCAACGTGACATAGATTTTATTTATCTTGGAGGTATGTGAACCGGAAATTCCAACCGTCCCTATTTTCGAGAGGTTAAATTTAGTTGAAGAAGAAAACAATTACTTGAAGGAAAAAATAAAAAAATTGAGGAGGAGAAGATGATATTGGAGTTGCATGTTGCGGATGTCGTCGATGATCACAAGATCAAGATGGACGCAATGTGTTTGAAGATTATAAAGATTAGAAAATATGCCATTCATACCGAGGCATGGTATCATTGTGCCGTTGGATCAATTGTTACCTTGGTTGCGATTATGATCGCATTTGTTGTAGCATTGAAATGTTTTACATAGTTTCAGTGTATGGTTTAATTAGATGCTCTGGAGAGCTATATGTTGTTCAATGAGAACTATGTATGTACTTTGGTTTTAATGTGATGATGAACTTCTATTAATTTGGTCACTTATCTATCAATGATGTTCTGTAATGTTTTTGACACACTTAATTATATATAAAGCACGTAGATGAACCGGCAATGGATGTACGGTGACAGACACACCTCCGAGTATGTTAAGGGCGTGCATAATTTTCTTGAAGTGGCTGAGGCAGACAAGCATAATGGTTTTATGTGTTGTCCATGCCCTATATGTGGGAATATGAAGTCTTACTCTGACCGGAAAATCCTTCACAACCACCTGCTTTATAAGGGTTTCATGCCACACTATAATGTTTGGACCAGGCACGGTGAAATAGGGGTTATGATGGAAGACAACGAAGAAGGAGAGGATGATGACAACTATGTGCCCCCGGAATACGGTGATGCTGCAACAGGGGAAGCTTCTGAAGATCAAGAGGACCCAGATGATATTGTGCCCGATGATGATCTCCGTCGGGTTATTGTTGATGCAAGGGGACAATGCGAAAGTCAAAAGGAGAAGCTGAAGTTCGATTGCATGTTAGAGGATCACAAAAAGGGCTGTACCCCAATTGCGAAGATGGCAACACAAAGCTCGGTACTCTAATGGAATTGCTGCAGTGGAAGGCAGAGAATTCCGTGCCTGACAAAGGATATGAGAAGCTACTAAAAATATTGAAGAATAATATTCCAAAGGATAACGAATTGCCCGACAGTACGTATGCAGCAAAGAAGGTCGTATGCCCTCTAGGATTGGAGGTGCAGAAGATACATGCAAGCCCTAATGACTGCATCCTCTACCGTGGTGCGTATGAGGAATTGAACGCATGCCTGGTATGCGGTGCATTGCAGTATAACAACAGACGAGATGACCCTGGTGATGTTGACGGCGAGCCCCCAAGGAAGAGGGTTCCTGCGAAGGTGAAGTAGTATGCTCCTATAATACCACGGTTGAAACGTCTGTTCAGAAACGAAGAGCATGCCAAGTTGATGCGATGGCACAGAGGGGACCGTAAGAAAGACGAGAAGTTAAGAGCACCCGCTGACGGGTCGCAATGGAGAAAAATCAAGAGAAAGTACCGGGCTGAGTTGTAGGTGACCCAAGGAACTTATGGGTTGGTTTAAGCATGGATGACATTAATCCTTTCGGGGAGCAGATCAGCAGTCACAACACCTGGCCCGTGACTCTATGTATGTATAACCTTCCTCCTTGGATGTGCATGAAGCGGAAGTTCATTATGATGCCAGTTCTCATCCAAGGCCCTAAGCAACCCGGCAACGACATTTATGTGTACCTATGGCCATTAGTTGAATAACGTTTACAGCCGTGGAATGGAAACGGTGTACGTGTGTGGAATGAGCACAAACAGGGGGAATTTAACCTGCATGTGTTGCTGTTTGTAACCATCAACGATTGGCCCGCTCTCAGTAACCTTTCAGGATAGAAAAACAAGGGATACCACGCATGCACGAACTGTTTAGCTCACATCGAAAGTATATACCTGGACAACTGCAGGAAGAATGTGTACCTGGGCCATCGTCGATTTCTTCCTACCAACAATCAATGTCGAAAGAAAGGCAAGCATTTCAAAGGCGAGGCAGATCACCGGAAGAAGGCCGCCATGCATACCGGTGATCATGTACTTGCTATGGTCAATGATTTACACGTAATCTTTGGAAAGGGTCCCGGCGGACTATTTGTTGTGAATGACACTGAGAGACGCGCACCCATGTGGAAGAAGAAATATATATTTTGGACCTACCCTACTGGGAAGACCTAGAGGTCCGCTCTTCAATCGACGTGATGCACGTGACGAAGAACCTTTGCGTTAACCTGCTAGGCATCTTGGGCGTGTAGGGAAGACAAAAGATACACCAGAGGCACGAGAGGACCTGCAACATTTGCATAAAAAGACGGCATGCCTCCAAAGTAGTATGAAGGTCCTGCCAGCTATGCTCTTACCAAAGAAGAGAAGGAAATCTTCTTTGAATGCCTGCTCAGTATGAGGTCCCATCTGGCTTCTCGTCGAATATAAAGGGAATAATAAATATGCCAGAGAAGAAGTTCCAGAACCTAAAGTCTCATGACTGCCACGTGATTATGACGCAACTGCTTCCGGTTGCATTGAGGGGGCTTCTACCGGAAAACGTCTGATTAGCCATTGTGAAGCTATGTGCATTCCTCAATGCAATGTCTCAGAAGGTGATCGATCCAGAAATCTTACCAAGGCTAAGGAGTGATGTGGAACAATGTCTTGTCAGTCTCGAGCTGGTGTTCCCAACATCCTTCTTCAATATCATGACGGCGTCCTAGTTCATCTAGTCGAAGAGATTGCCATTTTGGGCCCCGTATTTCTACACAATATGTTCCCCTTTGAGAGGTTCATGGGAGTCCTAAAGAAATATGTCCGTAACCGCGCTAGGCCAGAAGGAAGCATCTCCATGGGCCATCAAACAGAGGATGTCATTGGGTTTTGTGTTGACTTCATTCCTGGCCTTAAGAAGATTGGTCTCCCTAAATCATGGTATGAGGGGAGACTGACTGGAAATGGCACGCTTGGAGGGGACTCAATAATATGCAGGGACGGGCATTCTTGGTCTCAAGCACACTACACAGTTCTATAGAAATCTACCTTGGTGACCCCGTATGTCGATGAACACAAGAACAGTCTGGTTCCAAACACCCGGCAGTTGGTTGGATTACATGTGAACACATGAGGACTTTCGGTAGTTGGTTCGAAACACGTCTCAGAGGAGAAAACACTGTTTGCGATGAGTTGTACTCGTTGTCTAGGGGACCATCTTCGACTGTATTGACTTACAAAGGTACGAGATAAATGGGAATACATTTTACACGATCGCCCAAGATCAAAAGAACACCAACCAAAACAGCGGTGCCCGGTTTTATGCAGCAACCAAGAGGGGAAAGGACACATATTATGGTTACATAGTGGACATATGGGAACTTGACAACGGACATGATTTTAAGGTCCCTTTGTTTAAGTGCAAATGGGTCAATCTGTTAGGAGGCGGGGTACAGGTAGACACACAATACGGAATGACAACAGTGGATCTGAACAATCTTGGCTACATAGACGAACCGTTCATCCTAGCCCATGATGTGGCGCAGGTTTTCTACGTGAAGGAAGTCTCTACCAAACCGAGAAAAAGAAAAGATAACGCAGCGAACACATCATACGATGAGCCAAAGCGCCACATAGTTCTTTTAGGAAAAAGAGACATCGCGGGAGTGGAGGGCAAGACATACATGCCCAAAGATTATGAAAAGTTTCATGAAATTCCTCCCTTCAAAGTCAAGGCTGACCCAAGCATCCTGATAATCGATGAAGATTATCCATGGTTACGGCGCAATAAGCAAAGGGCACAAGCAAAGAAAAAGTGAAGACTTTCTCTCCACAACTATTATGATGATGCCTTTGATCTAGAATATTACTGCAGTTACATGTGACGAAATGAAGTGCCTGTTGTAATAGACGAGTTTCCGTTTGAAACTTTGATACCTCGAAACAGATTGTCAGTTTTGTACATGAAGTGCATCCAGTTTTTGTCGTAACCCTCTCAACTTTTTAGCACATGCTATGTGGGTGAAATGATGATGCCATGCCAACTTTCAACCTTTTCAGAGTTCATTTGAAATGCTTTTCAATTCCAGGGTCATATAGATAAAAAATCAGCAAATGCATGAAAAATAACAAATGAAGTCAGAAAGGGTTGAAAATTGACGATGTGGCTTTGAATGGTGCATTTTGAACACACAAAAAGTCTGGAGTTCAAATAACTTCAAAAAAATGAAACCCCTTTGCAACAGATGAGTTTCCGTCCGAAACCCAGATACTTCAAAAGAGATTGTCCGTTTTGTACACGAAATGCATCGAGTTTTTGCCGTAACCCTCTCAACTTTTTAGCACATGCTATGTGGGTGAAATGATGATACCATGCCAACTTTCAACCTTTTCAGAGTTCATTTGAAATGCTTTTCAATTTCATGGGTCTTATAGCTCAAAAAATCAGTAAATGCATGAAAAATAACAAATGAAGTCAGAAAGGGTTTAAAATTGATGATGTGGCTTTGGATGGTGCATTTTGAAATGATGATACCATGCAAATTATGTCAGAAAGGGCTGAAAGTTGATGACGTGGCTTTGAATGGTGCATACTGAACGCAAAAAAGTCCGGGGTTGTAATAAGTTATTAAAAATAAAAGAGAGGCGCAATTCTCACATGCACGTTGCTTAGCTTCAGGCCTTGAGAAACTAAACATAGCTCCGTGCAGTCTACACCATTTCAAGGTCTGAAGCTAAGCAACGTGTAGGTGAGTATTGCGCCTTTCCTTCATTGTCTCTACACTCAAGGCTTATAAACCGCTGCGAGTGCCTCTCGCTTGGCGAGGTGGGACTAAAAAACAGCTGCAGAAAGAACTAACTAAAAAACTCTATTACCGGTTCATGCCACGAACCGGTACTAAAGGTGCTCATGGGGCCCCAGCCTTAGAACCGGTACTAAATGAAATACCTTTGTAACAGCCTTAGAACCGGTACTAAAGGAATCAACTAAAAAGCTTTTATAAACCTCTAGTATTATTGAAACTAAAATTATATAAAATTTATGCAACTAAAATTATCAAAGTATTTTCTGTTCAAAATATTAAAAGGAAAAAAGAATTTACATAAAATAAATAAAAAAGCAAAAAATAAAATAAAATAAATAAGTAGAAACAAAATAAACTTTAATAAATAAGTACAAACAAAATAAAATAAAATAAACTTTAATAAAATAAATAATTAGAAACAAAATAAAATAAAATAAAATAAACTTTTATAAAATAAATAAGTAGAAACAAAATAAAATAAAATAAACTTTATTAAAATAAATAAAAATAGCAACAGTAAGTATTTTGTTGTAAGTAGAAACAAAAATATCAACAAAGAAAAAAAACTGAAAAAAATAGAAAAAAATGCCACCTACTGGGCCACCACGGCCTGAATACGACAAGAAACCCAATTGGGCCAGGATTCAGGCCCACAGCAGGCCCAACAGCCCCACGGGCAGCACAGAGACAAATTTAGGCCAGAAGGCCTGCAATAGTGAGGAGTTCAAACGGGATGGCACATCAGCGCTTATAAACAGGTGTCGACGCTCATCAACTAGCGAGGTGGGACTAAAATTCCCACCGCACTGCGCCAGTACAAGGCTTTTGGTCCCGGTTGGTAGCACCAACCGGGACGAAAGGGGTGCTTTGGTCCCGGTTCGTGGTACCAACCCGGACGAATGCCCCCCTTTTAGTCCCGGTTGGTGCCACCAACCGGGACCAAAGGCCTCTGCTTCCCGCCCTTTGGGCTGCTGAAAAGAGACCTTTGGTCTCCGGTTGGTGGCACGAACTGGGTCCAAAGGTGGGCATTCGTCCCGGTTTGTGCCACGAACCAGGACCAATGCGCTGTGTATATAAGCAGGACTTGTAAAATTTTCAGTTTCATCAACCATTTTCCCCTCGACGACGCGTGCCAGGCTACCCATGCTCGCCGTCGCCGCCCCGCGGTCGCCGTCGCCTTCGCCGCCCGCTCCTCGTCACCGTCGCCCCGCGCCCTTGCCCTGCCCCGATGCGCCACCCCAGCCCATGTCCCTGCCCCGACGTGCCGCCCGCCCGTGCGCCCTGCCCGACACGCCGCCCCAGCCCGTGCCCCCTGCCCACCTCAGCGCCACCCCATGCCCCCGGCCAGCCCCGACCACACGCCGCCGCCACGTTCGGTCCGGCCGCCGGCCTTCCTCTCTATTTTTTTTCATATATATGATGTTTTTTAGATTATATGGATATGTGTATATATGATTATATGTCCTGTTTTTTTCCAGACTTTTTGCTCATATATATGATGATTTGTTTTTTGCATTTTTATAAAAATGTATATATGTATGTATGTTCTCCTTGTATATATGTTCATATATGCAAAAGTTAGATTTTCAGAAAAGTTTTATCTATGTATGTTCTCTGATTTAGTACATTTTAGGTTAGTTTCATTTTTAGAAAAGTTTTATATATTTAGGAAGAAGGAAGAGAAGGAAGAAGAAGAAGAAAAAGTTTTATATATGCAAAAGTTACATTTATAGAAAAGTTTTATATATCTAGCTAGGAAGAAGGAAGAAGAAGAAAAACTTTTATATATGCAAAAGTTGGTTTTAGAGAAGTTTTATCTAGGAAAAAGGAAGAAGGAAGAAGAAGAAGAAAAAGAAGGAGAGGAAAAAGGAAAATAAGAAGAGTAAGAAGGAGAAGAAGAGGAGAGGAAGAAGAGGAGAAGTAAATAAGAAGAGGAAAAAAGAATAAAAAAAAGAGGAGAAGAAGAAAGGAATAGAGGAGAAGAAGAAACTATAGAATATTTTCTATTTTTTCTTCTTCTCCTCTTTTTTTCTTTTTTTTCTTCAATCTTCTCCTCTATTCCTTTCTTCTCCTCCTCTTTTTTTTTTATTCTTCCTCCTCTTCATATTTTTATCGGGTATGTCGTTGTCGATATACCCCTTCCCCGATAACTTCGACATGAGGGGGAGTCCATATACCACCTCCCTGATAACTTCGACATGAGGGGGGAGGGGTCGCCGAGGGTTCAAGGGGCGAGGGTCGGGAACTAGGGTAGAGGGTCGAGGGTCATCGAGGGGTCGAGGATCGATGAGGGTTCGAGGGTCGAGGGGTCAAGGGTCGAGGGTTCGAGGGGCCGAGGGTTCAAGGGTCGAGGGTCGTCGAGGGGTCGAGGGTCGAGGATAGCCGAGGGGTTGAGAGTTGCCTAGTGTCAAAGTATTGAAGAAGTCCATGGCTTCATCATTAGCCGGAAGTAAACGAGGCACCTGTTACTTTCGCCTAATGATGAAGACATGGTTTTGTTGAATCCTTTGACACTATACAAATGTGACATGAGGGGGTCGAGGGTCGGGAACTAGGGTAGAGGGTCCTGCATCGCCGAGCGGTCGAGTGTCGTGAACTAGGGTAGAGGGTCGAGGGTCGAGGGTCGAGAGTCGAGGGTCGTCGAGGGGTCGAGGGTCGAGGATCGCCGAGGGGTCGAGATCAAGTTGCCTTATGTCAAAGTGAAAGTATTGACATAGTTGACTAGAGGGGGGTGAATAGGCAACTAACAATTTTTTAGATT
This sequence comes from Aegilops bicornis, assembly GCA_021605145.1. NCBI lineage: Eukaryota > Viridiplantae > Streptophyta > Magnoliopsida > Poales > Poaceae > Aegilops > Aegilops bicornis. The sequence continues at coordinate 87,625,931 of CM038670.1, forward strand.
TTCTTTACCAATTTAAACTTCATCAAAGTAGGTTGTCTAGATATGCAATTAGGTGAGCAACCTATATGATGCAACACCAACAAGTACACAAGCAAGCAAGGGATATACCACAAATAAGCTTCCACAAGTAAAGGCACGAGATAACCAAGAGTGGAGCCGGTGAAGACGAGGATGTGTTACTAAAGTTCCTTCCTTTTGAGGGGAAGTACGTCTCCGTTGGAGCGGTGTGGAGGCACAATGCTCCCCAAGAAGCCACTAGGGCCACCGTATTCTCCTCACGCCCTAGCACAATGCGAGATGCCGTGATTCCACTATTGGTGCCCTTCGAGGCGGCGACCGGACCTTTACAAACAAGGTTGGGCAATCTCCATAACTTAACTGGAGGCTCCCAACGACACCACGAAGCTTCACCACAATGGAATATGGCTCCGCGTGACCTCAACCCTTTAGGGTGCTCAAACACCCAAGAGTAACAAGATCCGCAAACGATTTGTGGGGGAAATCTAATTTCTCTTGGTGGAAGTGTAGATCGGGGCCTTCTCAACCAGTCCCTAAAGAATCAACAAGTTTGATTGGCTAGGGAGAGAGATCGGACGAAAATGGAGCTTGGAGCAATAATGGAGCTTAGGGATGGAAGAGGTCGTCAACTTGGAGAAGAAGACACCCCTTATATAGTGAAGGAACAAATCCAACCGTTATCCACTTAACCTGCCAGCGACCTGCGATACTACCGCACCAAACAAACGATACTACCACAAGGGCTCGCGGTAGTACTGCGGCGAACCGCGGTACTACCGCTGCCACGGCAGAGCCTAAGTCCAGTCCTGACGCGCTAAGGCAAGGAGCGGTAGAACCGTCAGCGCGGTACTACCGCGCCCCCTTGCGGTACTACCGCAAGGCAGGAATGGACTAGGCTGGGAAGGCACAGACATATAAAAATACATCCATGGCAACTTCCGCTGAGTTTTGATCCATGCAAAAATCCGACACGGTACTACCGCAAGCCTGGAGTGGGTACCACGTGGGGCGCGGATGTAAAAAATTACATCTGCCCCTACTGCCGCTCATGCTGCTGAGCCTGGCCAGAGCGCACGGTACTACCGCGCTCAAGGTGCGGTACTACCGCGTAGGGCTCGGATGTTAAAAATTACATCCGCCCCTACTACCGCACTAGCAGCAGCGCCTGGCCTGAGGCCATGGTACTACTGCTCCCAAGGTGCAGTACTACCGTGGGCACTTGCGGTACTACCGCGCCAGAGGCCGATACTACCGCAAGGGCCTGCGGTACTACCACTCCGAGCAGCAGTACTTCCGCGTGCCCCAGTTCAGCAACACTAGGAGATCTTCATTTTGCATAGACAAGGAAAGACGGAGGATGCTCCAGAGAGCCAAAGGAAAGGTGGTGCAAAAGGAGTAGACGTGTACGTCATGATTCCACCCAAACCTTTCCAAAGCGGACCCCTCTTAATAGTACGGCTTCCCTATGAGTCAAATCCACCGAAAAGAAACATAGAGAAATGCCGTCTTCAATAGTCTTCGAGGGGCACCAAATCGTCTTGTGCCTAGTCATGATATGTCTGAAAAACTCCATACACATGATTAGCCCGCAAAAGCATTGTCATCAACCACCAAAAAAACTAAGGGATAAATATGCCCTTACAATCTCCCCCTTTTTGGTGGATTAATGACAATACGGGATTTGCACAAAGGGATATAAAAAGGAACATGGGCAAACCCAACATCTGTAAAATATAGACAGGCTCCCCCTAGATGTGTGCTATCTAGAGAGTTGCTTTGGACTACACGGCACACATACTAGGATCAACACTCCCCCTATATTTTATAGACAAGGCATATCTTGCAATAATAAAGCTAACACTAAGCAAGGAGATAAGATAATAACTATGAGCATAAAGTGACGGGCATAAGATATAGCATAGGCTCAATAGGGTACGATAGGGTGCATATGTCTTACACCATATGATAGAAACTCTGGACTCTCAAGCACAAATCAAACTAAAGCAAACGAGGTTCAATGGAAAGAAAGCAAAGCGACAAGACGAAACAAACACGGCACATGACTCGCAAATCCTACACTCTCTCCCCCTTTGGCATCGAGACACCAAAAAGGCAGAGAGGACACCTACGACACAAGTGGTGGCTCAAGCAAAGTGATCACTCGTCATGCTCTTCGTCGGTCTCTGGCATGGGCTCCTACTCAGAATCAGTCCACTTGTAGCCCTGTTTCGCCATCCATGCAGCCTCTGGAGTAATGTGCTTCTCGGATCCGCTGGTAATGTCCTCTCCAAATGTCCTCAAGATCCTCTTGTCGCGGCGGCGACTCTCGTTGGAAGCAACAAGGGTCCTGTACTACCTCTTGGCTTGGATGCAGAACAATGCCTTCATCTTGGCCGTCAGCTTATTAGACCATGAAGGATCAGAAGAGGGAGGGGAATACCCAGCTGAGTTGTCGTCATCCTCTTCCTCCTCCTCAATCTCATCCTCATCAACATCCATTCTAGCAGCCTCTTCCTTAGCACTAGTAGTGGTGTTAGCCCACTGAGGCTTGATGCGGAGCCTGGTGGGGTCGTGACGGATCCAGTCAGGGGCCACAAACTCATCATTCGAATAGAGCTTTTCCCATGTCCTCGTGATCAAGAGAAACCGGTAAGGGCCATAGATGGGTACCTTACGGTTGAACACCGCAAACCGAAGCTCGCACCACATGATATGTGAGATATCAAGTGGTTGAGTCTGAGAGAGATGCCCTCCTCACAAATGAGCATCATATCCACAAGATAGTGTAGGATCGGAAGTATGTCTAGAGGGGGGGTGATTAGACTACTTGACCAAAATAAAAATCTAGCCTTTTCCCAATTTTAAGTCTTGGCAGATTTTAGCAACTTAGCACAAATCATGAAATCAACCTACACATGCAATTCTAAGAGTATAGCAGTGGAATGTAAAACAATTGCATATGAAGGTAAAGGGAGGAGTTTGAAGGGAGCAAACGCAATGTAGACACGGAGATTTTTTATCCATGGTTCCGATAGGTGGTGCTATCGTACATCCACGTTGACGGAGACTTCAACCCACGAAGGGTAACGGTTGCGCGAGTCCACGGAGGGCTCCACCCACGAAGGGTCCACGAAGAAGCAACCTTGTCTATCACACCATGGCCATCGCCCACGAAGGACTTGCCTCACTAGGGTAGATCTTCACGAAGTAGGCGATCTCCTTGCCCGTACAAACTCCTTGGTTCAACTCCACAATCTTGACGGAGGCTCCCAAGTGACACCTAGACAATCTAGGAGACACCACTCTCCAAAAGGTAATAGATGGTGTATTGATGATGAACTCCTTGCTCTTGTTCTTCAAATGATAGTCTCCCCAACACTTAGCTCTCTCTCATAGGACTGGATTTGGTAGAAAGAAGATTTGAGTGGAAAGCAACTTGGGGAAGGCTAGAGATCAAGATTTATGTGGTAGGAATGGAATATCTTGTCCTCAACACAAGTGTAGGTAGTTCTCTCTCAGAAAATGTATGTTGGAAGTGTAGGCATGTTCTGATGGCTCTCTCCACGAATGAAGAGTGGGCGGAGGGGTATATATAGCCTCCACACAAAGTCTAACCGTTGCACACAAATCACCAAACTCGGTCGGACCGATTTGGTTCATAATGTGACCGTTAGGCATTTCGGTGGGAACGATATGTCAACTCGGTGTTAGGGTTAGGGCATATACGTAATCTCAGTGAGGCCGATTACACAAACTCGGTGGGACCAATTTAGTAATAGCCAAACAGAGAGTTGGTCAGGCAAACTCGGTGGGACTGATTCGCTTGTCTCGGTAGGACCGACACATTACGAAAAGGAAACAGAGAGTTTGCATTTCAGACTCGGTGGGACCGATCGCTCATCTCGGTTAGACCGAAACTTTATGAAGGGAAACAGAGAGTTTGCAATCCCATCTCGGTGAGGCCGAGATCCCTATCGGTGAGATTGAAGTAACTAGGGTTTGTGGCAGTGGCTATGTCAAGAGAACTCGGTGGCGTCGGATACAAAGTTTCGGTGGGGCCGAGTTTGACTTTTGGTTTGGGACATATGTGGATATGAGAAAGTAGTTGAGGGTTTTTGGAGCATATCACTAAGCATTTTGAGCAAGAAACTCATTAAGCAACACCTCACCCCCTTTTGATAGTATTGGCTTTTCCTATGGACTCAATGTGATCTTGGATCACTAAAAATAAAATATAGAGTCTTGTACTTTGAGCTTGAGCCAATCTTTTGTCCTTAGCATTTTTAGGGGTCCACTTTCTAATCCATGCCATGCCGATCATTGAGCTTTCCTGAAATATTTATCTTGAAATAGTGTTAGCTCAATGAGCTATATGTTGTTAATCATTACCAAAACCACCTAGGGATAGTTGCACTTTCAATCTCCCACTTTTTGGTAACTGATGACAACATGTAGATCAAAGCTTCGATAGATGATAATAAGATTGAAATGCATTGTTTCTTTGAGAAGTATGTGGTAAGCAAGAGTTCCTCCTAAATTTCTGCATTATTTAAAATTTGCTTTGGACTGCAAATGCACAATGTGATAGGATCATGGGTCAGTCTTCCATGTCACATACATCTTGGTGGAGCGCCCAAAATGACAGAAATTAAAAGCATGCACTCATCACCAAGAAAGTGAATGATCATATATAAGATATAAAAGATAGTATCATCCAAACATGCATTTAAGGTAGCAAATGATCAATCACATGATCATCCAAGTATCTCACAAAAGACATACTGTAGCAAGAAAACACACAATAAAGTTCAAGCAAGTAAAATGCAAAGAGAGACAAAACAACACACTCTCTCTCGAAGGCTATGATCTATACCTATTTCTCCCCCTTTGGCAACAAGTTACCAAAAAGTTCAAATATGCATAGTGCCATGTGTCTCTCAAGCTTGGCCTTCACGAGGTGGTGTAGAGATGACTCCAAGGATGAAATCTTCTGTCGATGTAGCTGGAGCTGGTGGAGTGGCTGCTGGAGCTGGTGGCACTGAGGTTGTGGCTGCTGGTGCAGATGTAGTAGCTCTAGTGTCTCGGATAGGCACTGCAGCAGACCTCTGGCTTCTGGGCACTCTAGCAAAGGTATATGTAGTAGACTTGCCCTTCTTCTCCTCCACTTCCTCCAGAAGTTGCCCAACCACTGACTGAATCTCAGTTACCTTGACATCAAGATCATAGAATTTCTGCTCAATGATCCTCTCCAAGCTCTCCTGGTTTTGAGTCAGGGTGGCTAAGCCCTTCTCAATCCTCAAAGTGGATTGGATCAGATATCCAAGCTGATCTTGCTTGCTCTTCAAGAACACTTAAGATGCCTCTTCAACAGTTGGCATCCTTGTAGCTTTCTCTGCCCTTGCCTTTTCTTTCTGAATCTCTCTTCATTGGGGCTTGCCAAGAACTCTGGCAGTAGTGGTTCTTGCCCTCTTCTTCTTCTTGTCCTCACCAGCTCCTTCTTCTTCAGATTCAATGGTGAACTTCATAGTTTCACATGTGGCAACTTTCCTTGGCTTTGACATTGGCATCCTCCTTGCAGGTGCCTTCTTGTTCGATCTGGCTTACTTGCAGCAGCTGTGCCATACTCCTTCTTTAGCACCTTCTTCTTGGAGCTTACTTCCTCCTCAGTGGCCACATAGTCCTCATCCTCTGAGTTTGAGGTTCTCTTCTTCCTAGACCTGGTGGCTGCCTTTGGCAAGTTGCTTGGAGTGCTCCTGCTGCCATCATCAGAAGTGCTAGAGGGATCTGAGCCCTCACTCATCTGCACATGTTCCTCTGACCTGTTCTGGCTGTCACTTTGATCAGACATCTTGCAGGCAAACTGTCAGCAGACCCTGTGAATAGGTTGTAGATGAGGTAGAGTAGATAAGCATCACAAAGTACAGAGGTTTTGCAAAACAAATTGAGTCAAAAATCTTAGTTGTTTTAGTTCTCTACAGAAGTGATCTGGGAGCTACCGAATTGACAAACTCGGTGATACCGAAGCAACATATGGAACCTAAACTAGTGAACTCGGTTGGGCCGACTCATAGTTCGGTGGCGCCAAGGTTGCTAGGGTTTCACAGAATCTTGAACTCGGTCACACCGATTTGCATGTTTCTGTCAGACAGAAAAGCGCATGTGCAATGGCCTAAGCCGAATCGGTGAGACCGATTTCTACATTTCGGTCGGTCCGAGATGAGTTCTGCGGAGAGCTAACCTTAAAATTTTCGAATCAATCTAGACCTAAGGAAGTTTTCGCTGGATAGATTAATCTCATTCGTGGCAAGAAACATGGCATTGCCCTTGTGCTAGGAATTGAGTGAAAATGACAGCACAAGGGGTCGAACACTTACCCTAGAACGGCGAGTGTTCGCTACGGCGGCGACGGCGGAGCAGATTCCGTCGACAGTGGCAGAATCCAATGGCGGGAGGTCGTTGGCGGAGAGGAGACGATCCGGAGACCAGAGGAGGCAGAGCAGCACACGCGCCGGCTGAGATAATTCAAAGAAATTTACAAAGTCTCACCCGTGGGTATTTATATCCCGACCCTGTCGGTGTGACCGAGTGGAACAACTCAGTGGCATCGAGATTGCAGAATCGCAAGCGGTTGCTGCAACTCAGTGTGACCGAAGTGTTCAAATCGGTTACACCGAGATGAAAACCTATATCAACTTAGTGAACTTGGTTTGACCGAAATGGATTTCTCGGTCAGACCGAAATGCACAAAGAGGTTTTCGAAGTTTAAGTCTATGACGAATCGGGGACTCCGAGTGCTCCTCACACAGAGTGGTTCGAATCTGACTTGGTCAAACTTTGTGATGTAGCATGAATAGAGTTTGAGATGAGAAAAGCATACATAGCTAGAGAGAGTTCTTAGGCATTCTTGTCCATCCATTTGGCAAAAGAAACCAAACAAACAAAACAACAAACGGATGTCCTCGAATGAGCAAAATATGCATCCAACATGATCACACAATAAAATGACAAATGAAATATGTGACAAAGCATGCACAATCACTCTAGCATCTATCAAGCAATTTGGCGATGACTAGGTCATCTATATATGAGTATATTGACTTAGGAGTCAAATGAGAACATTTGATCATAGGTCATACTCATCGTTTAAGCATAAGTGGGGTTGCCACTTTTACATAAAGCATTGTTGTATTCACATCATTAGAGTTGCTTTAGCTCAATAGATTAGAGTAAAGCTCCCCCTAGATGTGATATCCCCCCTAAGAGGGATGAACTGACCTTGGGTTTTGTCGATGATGACTTCATGTAGGTGTTGAAGATGTGGATGCTCAATGTTGATGCAGATCATTCGGAGCAATCCTTCGGAGTGAGTTGCACTTTCAATACCTACATGGGTTAGTCCCACAAGGAACAAACAAGGATATCCATAGACATAGAGTGATGTTCACATGAGATGATGTCCATGAATGCATTTGGTTACCTTGTCCCTTGTCTTACTAACAAGAGGGTTATTGACTCCTTGAACTAGTTCAAGATATGGAAGTTGTTTGCACTCGTCGTTGCCAAAATGATAACAATGAAGTATGTTGGCGGAGTCACCCTCAAGAACTCTCCAGTCCTTCTTCTTAGGGACCCACACCATCTTGATGGGAATCCTTGGAGTTGTAGTCGTTCTTGATGAAGTGGAACTTGATGTAGTCTTGGGAACCCACTTGACCAAGGCTTTAGGAGCTTCTTCAAATGCATCAATTTACTCTTGAAGCTTGTCCTTGCCTTTTAGCTTGTGGTCTTGTGGTGGAAGATCATCTTGAGCTTTTGTTCCTTGGAAAGAAGTAGGATCATACTTCTCTTATTGAGGAACAAACTTCGTCTTGGGGTATTGATCTTCTTCCCACTCAACTCCATTGGCATTGAACTTTCGTTCAAAACGAACACCTTGATTCTTCCGGTGTCTTCCTTGCTTGCGTACAATTTACTCAAATTGCTTACTTCCGACAAGACTCTTGTAAACACCTTTCTCTATAATTCCCTTCAATAAGCTATTTTATTGCTCAAGTGTAACTTTGCTATGAGAATCATTAGTGGAATCAAGAGAACTACTAGAAGCAACAACACTGGATTTAGCATGATTGTTGCTACTACTAGAGGAAGAATCTTTCTTGTTCTTATTGCTAGATTTAACTTGTGGCATGTAAGTAGACAAGAGTAAATGATTGGCAATGTAAGAAGAACTTTTCTTGCGAAGATCATCATTGATTGCTTTTAAGAACTAATGCTCTTGCTCAAGGTTGAGCTTTTCAAAGCGTAGCTTCTCATGAGTCTTTAAAAGTTCTCGATGATCTTCCAAGGTAGTTTCATGAGCTAAATTAAGAGTTTTTAGTTCTTCAGTTAGATGATCAATCTTCTCCTTATCATTGTCATTCGTTTTATATTGATTACCATGATTAATAGCAAGTTCATCATAGTTCTCATAACTATAGTTGTCAACAAGTAAATCATCATCTCCTAGCAAATCATCTTCATCACTATTGAAATCAACATACTCGGGGTGTGTTACCTTTGGACCTTTAGCCATGAAGCATCTTCGAATTCCTTCATTTGGTGAGTCAAATATGTCATAGGAGTTGGTTGTCACACGATCTAGACCAGCAACACCTTCATCTTGAGTATATTCGGAGTCAGAGTGATAACTTCTTTCGGAGTGATGGTCGGAGTCGGAGCCGAATACCCATTCACCAACATGAGCTTGATGTGTTCTCTTTGTGTAGCTCTTTGATGATTTGTCTTTCCTCTCTGAATCCTTGCTTCTCCGAGAGGGTCTTCGTTCATAACGATCATCTCTACTCCTTCTCTCTCTCGGTGGTGATTCTTCTCTTCTACTTCTTCTTTTGGGCGAATCTTCTCTTCTTTTGTAGGGAGCCGTACACTCATTGGAGTAGTGTCCGGGTCTTCCACAATTGTAGCAATTTCGTGCACGACTTGAAGATATTTTGTCATTGTAGGGATCTTGACTTGGAACTTCTTTCCTTGCTTCTACTCTTGTAGAACTTGTTGAAGTTCTTCACCATTAGGCTCAATTCTTCATTGAAGGTTTGTCTCTCACTTGATGATGTGGGAGCATCACATGAGTCTTTGTAAGCACCGCTTGACTTGTTGTGAAGCTCTTCCTTATCCTTGAGTGACATCTCATGAGCAAAAGTTCTTCCAATGACTTCTGTTGGCTTGAGGTCTTTGTAATTGGGCATCATTTGGATCAATGTGCACACAATATCATATTTTCCATCCAAGGCTCTTAGGATCTTCTTGATGATGAATTTATCGGTCATCTCTTCACTTCCTCAGCCGGCAATCTCATTTTTGATGAGAGCAAGCCTAGAGTACATTTCAGCGACACCTTCACCATCCTTCATTTTGAACTTGTCAAGTTGACTTTGAAGCACATCCAATTTGGATTACTTGACGGAGTCGGTACCTTCGTGCATATCAATCAAAGTATCCCAAATTTCATTTGCATTCTCAAGGCGGCTGTTTTTGTTGAATTCTTTGGGGCACAATCTGATGAAGAGAATATCAAAAAATTGAGTAGTGTATTGTAGCATCTTCAACTCTTCCGCGGTAACTTCACGGTTCGGTTCTCTCCCATCAAAGAATTCACCTTGCAAGCCAATACACACAATGGCCCAAACGTCGGGGTTATGTCCAAGAATATGCATTTTCAACTTATGCTTCCAACTAGCAAAATTAGAACCATCAAAGTAAGGACCTCTATGGTGGTAATTTCCCTCACTAGACACCATAATCTCCTAGGTTGTAAAACCAAGGCTATGATCACCAAAAGCTATGGAAATCAAAGCAAATGGAGACCAAAGCTCTAATACCAATCGTAGGATCGGAAGTATGTGTAGAGGGGGATGATTAGACTACTTGACCAAAATAAAAATCTAGCCTTTTCCCAATTTTAAGTCTTGGCAGGTTTTAGCAACTTAGCACAAATCAAGTAATCAACCTACACATGCAATTCTAAGACTATAGTAGCGGAATGTAAAACAATTGCATATGAAGGTAAAGGGAGGAGTTTGATGGGAGCAAACGCAATGTAGACACGGAGATTTTTTATCCATGGTTCCGATAGGTGGTGCTATCGTACATCCACGTTGATGGAGACTTCAACCCATGAAGGAGTAGCAGTTCTTGTGGTCCACGGAGGGCTCCTCCCACGAAGGGTCCACGAAGAAGCAACCTTGTCTATCCCACCATGGACATCGCCCACGAAGGACTTGCCTCACTAGGGTAGATCTTCACGAAGTAGGCGGTCTCCTTGCCCGTACAAACTCCTTGGTTCAACTCCACAATCTTGACGGAGTCTCCCAAGTGACACCTAGCCAATCTAGGATACACCACTCTCCAAAAGGTAATAGATGGTGTGTTGATGATGAACTCCTTGCTCTTGTGCTTCAAATGATAGTCTCCCAAACACTTAGCTCTCTCTCATAGGATTGGATTTGGTAGAAAGAAGATTTTAGTGGAAAGCAACTTGGGGAAGGCTAGAGATCAAGATTTATGTGGTTGGAATGAAATATCTTGACCTCAACACAAGTGTAGGTGGTTCTCTCTCATAAAATGTATGTTGGAATTGTATGCATGTTCTGATGGCTCTCTCCACGAATGAAGAGTGTGTGGAGGGGTATATATATCCTCCACACAAAATCTAACCGTTACACACAAATCACCAAACTCGGTCGCACCGATTTGGTTCATAATGTGACCGTTATCCATTTCGGTGGGAACGATATGTCAACTTGGTGTTACCAATTTTATTAGGGTTAGGGCATATACGTAATCTCAGTGAGGCCGATTACACAAACTCGGTGGGACCGATTTTAGTATAGCCAAACAGAGAGTTGGTCAGGCAAACTCGGTGGGACCGATTCGCTTGTCTCGGTAGGACCGAAGCATTACGAAAAGGAAACAGAGAGTTTGCATTTCAGACTCGGTGGGAACGATCGCTCATCTCGGTTAGACCGAAACGTTATGAAGGGAAACAGAGAGTTCGCAATCCCATAATAGGATGTAGGAGAGTAGTAATGCGTGAGACCGAGATCCCTATCGGTGAGATGAAGTAACTAGGGTTTGTGGCAGTGGCTATGTCAAGAGAATTCGGTGGCGCCGGATACAAAGTTTCGGTGGGGCCGAGTTTGACTTTTGGTTTGGGACATATGTGGATATGAGAAAGTAGTTGAGGGTTTTTGGAGCATATCACTAAGCATTTTTAGCAAGAAACTCATTAAGCAACACCTCACCCCCTTTTGATAGTATTGGCTTTTCCTATGGACTCAATGTGATCTTGGATCACTAAAAATAAAATATAGAGTCTTGTACTTTGAGCTTGAGCCAATCTTTTGTCCTTAGCATTTTTAGGGGTCCACTTTCTAATCCATGACATGCCAATCATTGAGCTTTCCTGAAATATTTATCTTTAAATAGTGTTAGCTCAGTGACCTATATGTTGTTAATCATTACCAAAACCACCTAGGGATAGTTGCACTTTCAAATAGGCATGCACGTTATCCTTGTCACCAATGCGGGGAAAGCGAGAGTTGCGGAAGATCCGGTGCATGATGTCAAGGGATGAGTTTAGCACCCATGTCTTCTTGTCATTGGGAAGCTTCTTCACAACATAATACTGTTGGAGCTTGTTCTTGCTAGCAGACTCGGGGTTGGCATGAGGGCGGACACCAACGGGCGTGTTGAGCCCCTCATTAGGCACCTGCAACAAAGCCATGAAGTCCTTCCACTTAGCAATCATCTGTTGTCCATTGGTCATCCAGGTCATGGACTGCTCCTCATCAGGAGGGAAGTGGACCAAAGCAAAGAACTGGGCCACGATCTCAGGGTCATAATCCAGATGGAAAGAGATCACATCCTTAATGCCAAACTGCTCCATGAGGTCCAAAGCCTCACCAAAGTAGTCACGGTGCTTATCCTCCCTCGTATGATTCATCTCAATCCAGTGCACGTCCACATATATGTTCTTCTTGGCCTTGATCACATCAAGATAAATGAGATTCGGCTGGTCCACAACAGGTCATTCCCTCTGAAGTTGGCACGAGGATTCACATAGGGGTTGATCTTCCTTCGAGTGACAAACTCAGCAAGTGGTATCTCATCCATGCCGATGGAGGGCTCCTTGTTCTTGGTGGCGGTGGTCTTGGTCCTGCGTTGGGGGGCATTGGAGCCCTCTGGAGCTTCGTCGTGGTTGCGCAGACGCTTGGAGCCCGTGTCACGGTTGCGATTGGAACGGCATACAGGGGCACCGGAGCCACCACATATGACAGAAAACACAAAAACACACAAGAGAAGCGAGAAGGATCAATGCAAAGACCACAGAAAAACAGGTGAAACAAGTAGAATTAGCATTGGGTAATTGCCACATGGGAGATTTGACACCAAAAGTAGTACCACATGGATGCGCGGAACTAAAATATTAGTTCTGCTCCTAGTCATGGTAGTACCGCGCCAGGATGGCAGGTAGTACCGCACCTTCAAGCGGAAATAAAATTTTAGTGCCGCGCCTCGCTCAGTAGTACCGCTCCTGAGGAGCGGCAGTACCGTACGAGCGGTAGTATCGCACGGGGTCAGATCCGAACCAAAAGCACGTCTGAGCATAACCGTGACAATGGAGCGGTACTACGGTTGATCAAATCTACCACAGGGCAACATACCAAGTACCATCTCTACGCATTACTACTCTCCTACATCCTATTATTGGAAAGATTTGGCCTAAAATCTCAAGAACAACATGCATCTCCCCAAAAACCTAGAAACGAAAGAACGAACCAAAGAGAGAGGGATTTGGGGAGAAACCTTGTTCCATGGTGTTGGTGTCAAAACCGGCGGATCTCGGGTAGGGGGTCCCGAACTGTGCGTCTAGGCAGATGGTAACAGGAGACAAGGGACATGATGTTTTTACCCAGGTTCGGGCCCTCTCGATGGAGGTAATACCCTACTCCTGCTTGATTAATATTGATGATATGGGTAGTACAAGAGTAGATCTACCACGAGATCGTAGAGGCTAAACCCTAGAAGCTAGCCTATGGTATGATTGTTGTTCGTCCTATGGACTAAAACCCTCCGGTTTATATAGACACCGGATAGGTTAGGGTTACACAGAGTCGGTTACAATAGTAGGAGATCTACATATCCGTATCGCCAAGATTGCCTTCCACGCCAAGGAAAGTCCCGTCCGGACATGGGACGAAGTCTTCAATCTTGTATCTTCATAATCTTGGAGTCCGGCCGTGATGATAGTCCGGCTATCCGGACACCCCCTAGTCCAGGACTCCCTCAGTAGCCCCTGAACCAGGCTTCAATGACGACGAGTCTGGCGCGCATATTGTCTTCGGCATTGCAAGGCGGGTTCCTCCTCCGAATACTTCATAGAAGGTTTTGAACACCAAGATAGTGTCTGGCTCTGCAAAACAAGTTCCACATACCACCGTAGAGAGAATAACTTTCGCACAGATCTGCTGACGTATTCCGCGGCATGACATCACACCACGGCCAGGCCTTTATATGAATCATTTTTTACCGTTCCACCTTAGCACGTTTAGCCAGGCGGTTTCCCTGGCACGTCTTATCAAAGCATAGATCGTGCCCCCTTATTTCGGGATTCTGATCAATACGGACGTTGGTAACCCATCCGCGCCATTGATTACGGCGCTTGGGAGATAAGCGAGTTTTACCAGGCTGGTGGGGGACGCATAGCTTCGTCCGTCCATATAAGGGGATAAGGATCCACCTTTTCACCTTCGCCTTCTTCCTCCTTTGCTCATCCATTTCCGCACTCGAGCTCCAGCGCCCAAGTCCGCACATCCCACCTCAACCTTTCTCCAACCATGTCGGGAGGCGGGAGGCAGGTGGATGGCCTCCTCACACGGAGGGCACATCACAAGACTGCGGGAGGTCGGATACTTGTCCGGCGACATCGCGCCTGAGCTTCCCGACGAGGGCAGCTCATTCCAACCCCGGGCCCCATGAGAGGGTGGTGTTTCTCCCCACTTGCTCCGCTGGACTAGGTTTTCCACTTCACCCATTTGTCCGGGGCTCATGTTCTACTACGGCCTGGACTTCCACGACCTGGCCCCGAATTTCATCCTCAACATCTCGGCGTTTATATCGTCGTGCGAGGCCTTCCTCTGCATCCAGCCCCACTTCGGCTTATGGCTGAAGATCTTCAACATCAGGCCGAAGGTTGTGGGCGGCCGTCAAGCGGAGTGCGGAGGCGCCATGGTTGGCAACATGGTCAAAGTCCTATGGCTCGAGGGCTCTTTTGTGGAGACAATAAAGGGGTGGCAATCGGGGTGGTTCTACATCACCGAGCCACGCGACCCCAAATGGGTGGCGGCCCCCGAATTCAGATCTGGCTTCCCCACACGACTCTCGTCATGGAAAGAGACGGGCCGAACTTGGGGAAATTCGGACGAGACATCCGGACTCCAAACATGCGTCCGAAACCTGGTGGACAAGAATCTCAGGCTTGTCGACGTAATCCAGGTGATGCTCATCCACCGGATTCTCCCATGCCAACATAGGGCCTTCAAATTATGGGAGTTTGATCCGGCACAACACTCGACTCTAAAAAGGCTCTTCGACACCACGTACGAAGACGCCTGGAAGGGGCTGTTCTTTACGGGACTATTTTTTCATAGATTGACTCTATGTGGGATCTAAAACTCCCTAATCTTTGACAGGACTGGCTGAAGACGTCCGGACAGATTAATTGTCCGACTCCTTTGCTGGAAGACCCAGCGGACGCCCGATTGACGGGGCTGCTGGCTCTGGCACCTCATGTGGTGCCGGAGAAGAAGGCCAAGAAGGAGGCCACGGGAACTCGAAGGAGCTCCCGACGCCAGGTGCTGTCAGATTCTGAAGCAGAATCTTCTCCTGAGGACGAGGAGGAGGAAAAAGAAGCTTCTCCCCCAGCGGGGGAGGAGAGGAAAAGGAAGGCCGCCCCGACTGGAGGCCGGAGGGTCCAAGAAAGGAAGAACACTTCCTCCGGACTTCTCCACCAACGTCGACAGCGACGAGGAGGATTGGCCAACAAGGGCCAAGCCCCTGGCGAGATCGTAAGTGTCCGGATGCCCATGGCTTTTTCATTATTGCATAGTGTTCTCTAATGTCGAACAATCATGCAGCCCGCCTGAGGGAGTCCCGGATTAGGGGGTGTCCGGATAGCCGAACTATCACCGTTGGCCGGACTCCTAGACTATGAAGATACAAGATTGAAAACTTCGTCCCGTGTCCGGATGGGACTTTCCTTGGCGTGGGAGGCAAGCTTGGCAATACGGATATGTAGATCTCCTACCATTGTAAACGACTCTGTGGAGCCCTAACCTATCCGGTGTCTATATAAACCGGAGGGTTTTAGTCCGTAGGACACAACAACAACGATCATACCATAGGCTAGCTTCTAGGGTTTAGCCTCTACGATCTCGTGGTAGATCTACTCTTGTACTACCCATATCATCAATATTAATCAAGCAGGAGTAGGGTATTACCTCCATCGAGAGGGCCCGAACCTGGGTAAAAACATCGTGTCCCTTGTCACCGTTACCATCCGCCTAGACGCACGATTCGGGACCTCCTACCCGAGATCCACGAGGTTTTGACACCGACATTGGTGCTTTCATTGAGAGTTCCTGCGTGTGCCGCCATCAGGTAAGATGCCTCATCTCGTCTTTAAAGACGATACCATCGCCAAAGAAGCCTTGGCTACTGTTCAGACTCTTCGGCTAGGCGGTTTTCTCATGACCGCTAGTTCGGCCGCCGCGCCAACGATGACCTCTCGAGTCATCGAAACGAATCTCCATGTTAGTTCGGAACTTGCCGAACAGTTAGATCCGATCGAGGTCTCCTCCATAAATGAGCTCTTGCATCGCATCGCCGCCCTGGGAGTCGCTACAGACTATGACCGGATCGGGCCTAAAACCGATCTGAGAGAGATCAACTCTCCCCAGGCTACCCATCATGTTGCCGTGATAGAGGAGCAATGCGGCAATTATTCTTCTATCTTAAGGACTAGCTACGTCCGGATTCCCGATCCCTCCATGCCGGATTCCTGCAGAGGGACGGATGTCGATCAGGCCCTGAATTTAAAGTCAGGCGGCGGGTCGGACTCATTGGATAACACTCAAAAATCCAAACTTCCGAGTTCGGAAACTCCTCTGCCCCTGAGTCCTAAATTGTACGGGGTTCTGGATCTAGTTCCACCCGCCCACCCAAACATTAGCGATCTCTCTCGAATTCGGCAAGAGCCCGCTGAAACAGTACATCATTACTGGGCCAGATTCCTCCTGGTTTTGAACAGGATAAAGGACTGCCGAGAGGAGGACGCAGTCCCAATTTTCCGCATTAATTGCACGGACAAGGGAATCCTAAATGCCATAAGTCGTCGCGAAATTACACGCTTTGCTGACTTGGTGACCATAGTACAAAAGTACTGTGCGATGGAGAGCGCCTGGAAAACCGAAAGTAAATTTTGGGATAATCCAGCCCCGAATACACCCCTAGTCTGAAACAAAAGGGTGCATCATTATCAAGCACCTGGGTCAAATACCAAAAAACCAAAACCCCCTAAAGGGTACGGAACCATACTTGAGGGTTGGCTAAACGGACCCTGTAAAATTCATAGCATAGCGGGCGCCACTCCAACTAATAGCCTTCGAGCATGTTGGATACTACGGCAGGTGGCCAAAAGTGGCGAAGAGCTTCTAGCTTCAGAATCCCAGCCCAGAAACAATAGTACGGTATTAACAGTCTTCGAGACTTACGCATCAAATAACATGCGAAAACGAACACTCCGCAACCTTGCTGAAGTCTACCAAGTAGCAACAATAAATCCATGGAGTGACACGGCTATTACCTTTAATGCCAGTGACGGACCTAAGTTCCGAACAGCCCGAGCACCAGCCGCATTGGTTCTCAGTCCGATAGTGGATGGCTTTCGCCTTACTAAGGTACTCATGGATGGCGGCAGCGGACTAAACCTCATCTATGAGGAAACCCTCCGAAAAATGGAAATAGACTGGAACCGCATTGAGCGAAGCAGCACAACCTTCAGAGGAATAATCCCTAGCCGGGAAGCGTGCCGCACAGGAAAAATCACATTGGACGTAGTGTTCGGCTCGCCGGACAATTACAGGTCCGAGGAGGTCACATTTCAAGTGGCCCCGTTCAACAGCGGATATCATGCTTTATTAGGACGAGAGGCATTCACAATTTTTCAAGCTATACCCCATTACGGGTACATGAAGTTTAAAATGCCCGGACCTAACGGAATCATCACTCTTGCTAGTGATCCGAACATAGCACTCCGCACGGAAAACAAGACAACCGCTCTAGCCCTCGAGGCACAATCCGAAGCCCTAGCGGCCGAGGAACTCACCGCGATGCGCTCCACGGTGAACAGGGACGATGTGATACATGATAAAAGATCCAAGTCTACTTCTTTTAAACCAGCGGACGAAATAGTCAAGTTCCAAGTCCATCCAATGGACCCTGCAAAGACGGCCTCCATTGGGGCACAATTAAACCCTGATGTAGACGCCGCACTACGAGAATTTCTACAAGAAAACTGGGACATCTTTGCCTGGCACCATTCAGATATGCCAGGAATCCCACGTCGGCTGGCCGAGCACAGCCTAAATATCCTCAATGGATTCAAGCCAGTCAAACAGGCTCTTCGGCGCTTTTCCGAACCCAAGAGACAGGCCATGGGAGAAGAGCTAGCCAAACTTCTGGAAGCCGGATTCATTAGAGATATAAAACATCCGGACTGGCTAGCAAACCTGGTGATGGTACCAAAGAAGGACAAATCCTGGCACCTATGTGTTGATTTCAATGACCTTAGTAAGGCTTGCCTAAAGGATCCCTTCCTCCCCGAATTGATCAAATTATCGACGCTACAGCAGGACCACGACTCATTGTGCTTCCTCGACGCGTACTCGGCTACCACCAAATCAAGATGGCGGAGCAGAACCAAGCTGCAACAGCATTCATCAATCCATACGGCCCGTTCTGCTTCAATACAATGCCCTTTGGGCTCAAAAACGCCGGCGCAACATATCAGCGCATGATTCAGACATGTCTGGCAAACCAGATCGGCAAAATAGTGGAAGCATATGTAGATGACGTGGTGGTCAAAACCAAGCACGTCGAAACTCTAGTAGACAACCTGAGGCTCACATTCGAAAATCATCGAAAATATGACATCAAGCTCAATCCGGAAAAATGCGTCTTCGGCGTTCCAGCCGGAAAGCTCCTGGGCTTCATTTTGTCCGGTAGAGGAATTGAAGCAAACCCAGCCAAGATCCGAGCACCAGCCACAGTTGGATATTCCAAAAGACCTCAAACAAATACAAAAATTGACGGGATGTGTAGCGGCTCTAAGCCGCTTTATTTCCCGTTTGGGAGAAAAGGCTTTACCTCTTTACCGCCTCTTCCGGCGCACCGAACACTTCGAGTGGACGGAGGCTGCCACAGCCAGACTCGAAGAAATAAAGGCCATTTTGGCAACAAATCCGGTCCTGGCCGCGCCCAACGTGGGCGAACCAATGCTATTATATATCGCCGCAACACATCAAGTTGTCAGCGCGGTGCTCGTTGTCGAACGAGAAACGGACAGACACCGGTTCCCTCTTCAAAAACCGGTTTACTATGTGTCCACTGTCCTAACTCCATGCAAGCCCGTTACCCACACTATCAAAAGATAGCATACGCGGTGTTCATGGCATCCCGGAAGCTACGACACTACTTTCAAGAGTGTTCGATAACGGTAGCCTCCGAAGTACCTCTTAATGATATTATAAACAACCGCGACGCGACGGGCCAGATTGCTAAATGGGCCATAGAGCTCCTTCCATTCGACATAACCTAAAGCTATGGCGAGCTATCAAGTCGCCGGTTTTGGCCGACTTCGTGGCCGAATGGACCGAAGCCGAACTCCCTAAAGAGTACGGTGCATACTCCAATTGGATCACGCACTTTGACGGCTCCAAAATGTTGGCGGCACTGGGCTGGCGTCGTCTGACATCCCCAACCGGGACACAGTCCAATATGTCCTTGAGATAATGTATACGGACTC
The DNA here is from genome assembly GCA_021605145.1 of Aegilops bicornis. NCBI lineage: Eukaryota > Viridiplantae > Streptophyta > Magnoliopsida > Poales > Poaceae > Aegilops > Aegilops bicornis. Next base: position 87,645,087 of record CM038670.1, read on the forward strand.
CAACAACGCGGCCGAATATGAGGCCCTTCGCATGGCCTCCGGATGGCGATCTCCATGGGCATTCAACGCCTAGAGGTGCGCGATTCGAACCTCGCAATATCTCAAATAAACGGAGACTTTGATGCCAAAGATCCGAAAATGGCAGCATACCGCAATGCGGTCCTAAAAAAGTCAAGACGGTTCAAGGGCTCGAATTTCATCATATAGCCCGGATAACAACCAGCGGCGGATATATTGGCACGCATCGGTGCAAAACGCGATGCCGTCCCACCCAATATCTTTACGGAACGGCTGTTCAAGCCATCCGTACTATGGGAAGGGAGTCCGCAATAACAATCCGGACCCAACCGCACCGCTGACGCCGAACACTTCGACACAATCGGAGGCTCGCCCCGAGTTAACACCCTCCGCTCACGAAATAATGGCGGTTATCGCCCCGTGGACGGAACCATTCCTAGCCTACCTAACTAGGCAGGAACTCCCCGAAGACCAAAATGAGGCTCGCTGCATAGTACGACGATCTAAAGCCTATAAAGTCCACGAGGGAGAGCTTTATAAGAAAAGCACTAGCGGAGTCCTTCAAAGGTGTATCTTCCAAGAGGAAGGGCGAAACCTCCTGGCTGAAATTCACGCCGGACTGGGTGGGCACCACGCCGCAGCCCGGGCCCTTGTAGGCAAGGCCTTCCGTCTGAGATTCTATTTGCCGACGGCCCGGGCAGATGCGCAGGATTTAGTCCAACAATGCGTCGGTTGCCAGCTTTTTGCTAACCAAAGCCACATGCCACCCACCGCCCTCAAAACTATACCTATCACCTGGCCGTTCGCGGTCTGGGGGCTTGACATGGTTGGACCCCTTAAGGGAGGAACCCACAAGGAAAAATATCTATTGGTCATGGTGGATAAATTTCACCAAATGGATAGAGGCCAAGCCTGTTAAAACGGCCAAATCCGGACCAGTGATAGACTTCATATCAGGGGTAGTGCACCGTTACTGTGTCCCCCACAGTATTATCACTGATAACGGCACCAACTTCACAGCCGATGAGGTCAAATCATGGTGCAAAAACATGGGCATCAAGCTCGATTACGCCTCAGTCTATCACCCTCAAACAAACGGCCAAGTCAAACGAGCAAATGGTCTAATCATGAGCGGCATTAAACCCAGACTAGTGCGGTCCCTCAAGGAATCTAACACGCACTGGGTCGAGGAGCTCGACTCCGTACTCTGGGGGCTGCAGACCACGCCGAATCGTACTACCGGATTCACACCATTTTTCATGGTGTACGGCGCAGAGGCAGTCTGCCCTGCGACATAATACATGACTCACCTCGCGTGCGCATGTACGAAGAAAGAGAAGCCGAGCTCGATCGGCAGGACAGTTTGGACGCATTGGAGGAGGAGCGCGACGTGGCAAAAGCTCGTTCCGCATTCTATCAACAGCAGGCTCGAAGATATCAAAGCAGGGAAATGCGGGCCAAAGCTTATAACATTGGCGAACTAGTTCTCGCTGCCGGACAAGAAAAAGGACAAACTCAAGCCCAAATGGGAAGGTCCCTTCATCATCGACCAGGTCCTGACCGGCGGAGCATACCGTCTGCGAAACGCATCGGATAACCGACTCGAGCCGAACCCATGGAACACAGCCCGTCTACGAAGATTCTACGCCTAAAGTGCCGGACTCCAAGTTCGTCCCCTTCCTCCGTCCACATTTTTAGTGTTTGCTGTCTTTTATTTCTCTCCTTCCTCCTCCTTCTTTTTTGCAGCCTCTAGAGGCTCGTTTTGCGCTTTGTTCGCCCATATTTGACGCGCTTTCCGCGCTCATTATACCTGGGGGCTTCCTTATAGAAGCTTATTCCTACGGGCTTTATGCCCAACACATGCGTTAAACTTCCGCATGTACCTTTTATTCACCATTATATGCATCGATATGACTTAAGTTTTGGCCAAGCTGGGTTGCCTGGCTCCTGTGCTTACCCCTACTTTCCTGATTGTTCGGCTAGGTGGTAAAGGGAGCACCTCTGCGATTGTTACTATCGGGTTAGCCGGATGTGTACCTCAGACTGGGTGAAGCCGGAAGCTAGCGTTCTTAAGGGAATATTCGGTCGGTGAACTAAAAGATGATTTTTACTTATTTACCCATCTGCCCCCAGATGAGTTTCTGCTTTCATAGCAGCTTTGACATGCACTTTAGGGCATGCATCCCAAATAAAGGAACCCTTAACGGAACTATTCTCCCTGGAAGATGTTTCTTACTACCCATGTAATATAACATAACTAGTTGGGCACTTGTCTGATACAGCACTTATAACCCCTACGCCTTGTCTCCATGCACACCACGGTTCTTATATAACCACGAAGGTATTCGGACACACTCCAGACTATTGGGTCCTGAGGTCGAAGTGAAAAGGTCCGCTATGACAAACGATCTACAACCCGGCTAGAAGACATTTTTCATGTCATATTTATTTACAAAGTCAACTTGACTCATTGTATTCCTCCTCAATGCCATCTAAAGGCTATCTAATTTACAATTCTACCTGGCCGTACACTAAGCTTATAGGGATCTCTATCCCATCCGGCCCCACAGGTCCGACCTCGGCCATGTTGTTTGGGTCAGCCTTCGTGTACCGCGTCTTGGAGGCTATTTTTCTCCTGCCGCACCCTCGAAAGCACGATCTCGCCGGCTTTTAGCTGGCGCAAGAGCTGCTGCTTGTCCGGATCCAGTCGGGCGCCATCTGCAATATTCTTGTCAGATTTACACACACGCCGCACTTCATAAACTATTCATATTTTGAAGCGTATATTACCAGTGGGGGTCTCCGTGGCTCCTCCCAAGGCGGATAGGGCGGCCTCAAGTTGGGCCTTGCACTCTTCAAGCTCCTGGGACAGTCGGGTATTCTTTTCTATAAAATCCTGCATAAACAATTGATCCTTAAATCAGTTATTCTAACTATTTGAAGTCTCGGGGGCTACTGGCATATATAACTGTCAAATTTCCTTACCCGTATGTCCTTTACATACTGCTCCGTGGCTCTGGCTAGACCATCTTGAGCTGCACGGAGGTGCGCATCTCCCGAACCGAAGGCATTCAAGGCCTCTTGGGAGAAACATGCGTCACGAAGAACTGTCCGGTGGCGCCTGTGATTCAAGGCGCTCTCCACCTCGGAGTTAGAGGCGGACAACCGGTCGGCATCCTCTGTCGGAGGAGCATCCGATGCACGTCTCGTGCTCGCCTCGGCCTCCGGACCCGGCTTTGAAGCCTGGCCATTGAAGGTGCGATTGGAAACCTCTCCGGACTCAGTCCGGCGAGCGCTCTTTTTCCTGAAAAGAGCACCAGCGTTAGTACGCCTTCCAGGAATCAATCTTGGGAGTATGGTGACTCGCCATACCGTTACGGCGGAGTCTCGATCCGGACCGCACTTCTTTTTTAGCCTTGAGGCGCCTTTGCCCTTTGTTGGCCAGCCACCATGCTCGGCTTCACCTCGAAGGTACCCCTGCGAAACACCATTGGTATACAAAGTGATCTAAAAATATGCTTGGGTGGGTCATTATCGAGATTTTGGGACCTCGTTCTCGATTACTGTGAGGCTGGAAGTATTCCGGGGTAATCGGCCGTAATGGCAACCAAAGCATTGTCGATGCTAAGTTGGTAGAACACCCCGTCGATAAACTCCACTTTTATATCCGGATCCTCTTCGGAGGTCGGATCGAGGGACCGTTCCGGATCCTCGGGTTGTGGGGGAGGGCTGTGTATCTTCTCCACAGCCGGCGCAGTTCCTGCTCAAAAACCATGAAATGAGATATTTAACCACCGGAACATGGATCGGACATGTCACAAAAGACGTTTGCTTACCCAGCTTCGAGGATTATTCGAAGAAAACTCCTTCAGTGGATTGACGCGGAGGAAATCCTCCTCCTCTCCTTTGTACATGGCAGACAAGATCTTCACCAGTTCGGTGACCGAGCCCGGCCCTTTGCGGCCATGGCGGGTGGCATCATCCTCCCCATTGAAGATCCACATGGGGTGGCCCCTATATTGGAGCGGCTGCACCCCCCTCGTAATGCAGATTGCCATGACTCCAATCATGGTTAATCCGGCATGAGCCAGTAACCTTATTCGGCTCATCAGATAAAGGACGTCCTTGTCATCTTCCCTCCGGGGGCTTCGAGGGCGCCAGCTTAGGCGTTTCTTCAGAGGAGCATTGCTGAACTCCGGAAGGCCGATCCGAACAGGATCCGGCAGCGGGACGTCCTCCATATAAAACCATTCCGAGGGCCAGTCTTCGGACGCCTTCTTTGGGGTTCCGGATAGGTATCCGGTCCCGGCGATGCGCCAAAGCTCGGCTCCGCCCACTTGATATATTGACCCCTTATGAGAACGGGGTACTAGGCAGAATAATCTCTTCCACAGCCCAAAATGGGCCTCGACGCCCAAGAACAGCTCGCAGAGGGCCACGAAGCCCGCAATGTGCAAAATGGAGGCAGGCGTAAGGTGGTGCAACTGGAGACCGTAGAACTCCAAGAGCCCCCGGAGAAACGGATGGATTGGAAATCCGAGTCCTCTTACTAGATAAGAGATGAAGCACACCCGCTCTCCTTTAGAGGGATCGGGGACACTCTCCGCTTGCTTTCCGCCCTTATAGGTGGCGAGTCTGGCTCGAACCGGAACCATGAAGGCCGGGGGAAGAAATCCCTTGGTTTGGAGTATAACTAGCTCGCTATGCGGGACTGAGCATCTCTCCCAACTTCCAGGCTGAGGGCTGGGAGCGCGAGAGGAGGAGCCGCGTCGGCTGTCCATGATGGAATGGGCTTTGGTTAGGGGCGCTCCGTTGAAAGCTCGCAAAGGAGGGATGATGTGACTCAGATCTAGATCCTCGCCCCTTTTATAGGTAGCTCATTTGCACAGCTAAGGGGGGTAGTTGTAAAAATACACTGGCCTTTCGCATTCATTCAAACGTGTGGAAGATGGCCATTATTGGGCGCAGAAGCCAAGGAGGGCGGCATTTATCGTGCCGGACAACTGTTCGGCTGTATATGGAATTTGGAGAAGAACCCGCCGCAATGCGAAGACAATCAACGCGCGGACTCATTGTCATTGAAGCCTGGTTCGGGGCTCTTGAGGAGTCCCGGATTAGGGGTGTCCGGATAGCCAAACTATCACCGTTGGCCGGACTCCTAGACTATGAAGATACAAGATTGAAGACTTCGTCCCTTGTCCGGATGGGACTTTCCTTGGCGTGGAAGGCAAGCTTGGCGATACGGATATGTAGATCTCCTACCATTGTAACCAACTCTGTGTAACCCTAACCTATCCGGTGTCTATATAAACCGGAGGGTTTTAGTCCGTAGGACACAACAACAACAATCATACCATAGGCTAGCTTCTAGGGTTTAGCCTCTACGATCTCGTGGTAGATCTACTCTTGTACTACCCATATCATCAATATTAATCAAGCAAGAGTAGGGTATTACCTCCATCGAGAGGGCCCGAACCTGGGTAAAAACATCGTGTCCCTTGTCTCCTGTTACCATCCGCCTAGACGCACAGTTCGGGACCCCCTACCCGAGATCCGCCGGTTTTGACACCGACACCGCCCAAGAGCGATGTAGCCGCTTCGACGATCGGGTCCCTGGGTTCGTCGGAAATGGAGAGTACTTCGCTTCCGACCGCCTCCTCGCCTCACGCTGCGGACGACGCCGAGGTGGCGCCCCAAGGGGGGCCTGGTCAAGAGGAGGTGGCGCAGGAGGCGCCACAAGGCGACCTCCCGGACTCCAGGAGCGTGGGGGGCAAGACCCCCAGGGGCTCTAAGCCCGACCATTGTCCGGACTCCATGCCGGAACCTTCAGTGGTTCTGTAGTCTGGCAAGCGGTCCCTTCGTAAGAAGGGTAAGACGCCGTGTCCTCCGTCCAACCAGAGGCACCGGATAGCTTACTGGAGGCGCTTAATAGCTTCTCCATCGAGGAGGAGCACCGCACCGTTATGAGTGCGGTGATCCGGACAGTTCAGTCCGCCAAGAGCGGGCTGACCGAAGCCTGTACCAGCCTTCTAACAGGCTTTGAGGTAAGTTTAGAATATGTAAAAATATTACCGCATAGACAGTAGCCCCTGTTGCTTAGTTCGGTGTTCGGAAGAAAAGCCGGACTAAGGATCTAAAAATATATCTGAGAGTCTAACATAAGTATGTCAATATGGGAATGCAGGCTGCGCTGCTGACCTCTACCGCACTGACTGCGGAGGTTAATGCATTGAAGCAGAGCGGCGAGCGGTCCAAGAACAAGCTCGGCCAAGCCAAGAAGCAGCTCGAGGACAAGGAAGGTAAGTAGTACCTTATTAAAGAAATACCTTATAGAAAGGTTTTGGTTGCAAAAAATAACAGGAATAACATGGGTACTGCAGGGGCCACGAACGAGGTGGCGACCCTGAAGGAAGCGGTGTCCGTGGCCGAAAACAGAGCGGCTGCGGAACGCACCGAGCGAGAGAAAGGGGAGGAGCAGCTGGCGGAGGTGCGGCAAGAGCTCCAGATTCTCGTGGAAAAACACGAGGGTTTGGAGCGTGACTCGAAGACCCGAGAGTCCGAGCTTGCCTCGGCTCTTGAGAGTGCCAAAGCTGCTAAGGCCGAGGCCCAAAAATCCCTCCAAGAAATTGAATCATTAAAGAAGATAGCAGCGGGTAAGGCATTCTTTATGCAAAGCAAGCATGTGAAAGTGAATTACCTATTACTTACCCGGATTCGGAGCTCTCCAGGAGCATTCGCAGATTTGCCCTCCAGTGTGTCTGATGCTGCCGCATTCTACCATGCCAAGGAGGGGAGCTCAACGGAGAAGGTGTTCTGGTCTCAATATGCTGAGGCCGGACATCCGGTGCCCCTAAGCGACCAGCTAAAGCAGCTGGTCGAGCTCCACAAGATCGCCGAACAGGCCATGAAGGACCTCATAGTTCGGTTGTGGCCATTGGAGGCCATGCTTGGGAGCTACTTCGGCTTGCTGCGGCGGCTGGTGGACGCCTGTCCACTGATTGAAGTCATCAAGCACTCCATCTGCATTGAAGGTGTCCGTCGGGCCCTTGCCCGTGCTAAAGTGCACTGAGGCAAGCTGGATGCGGAGAAGCTTGTGACGGACGGGCCACCGAAGGGCAAGGAGCATCATGCGCCCGAAATGTACTATGAGGGCCTCCTGAAGGGTGCCCGTCGAATAGCGGATGAGTGCTCCAAAGATGTAATTTTTGAATAGACTCGCATTTGTTATCCTGTACGCAGAAAACTTGTTCATGTGCGCTAAGCAACGCTTGTTAATTTAAAATATTACCTTCTGTGCGGCCGTTTATCAAATTTGAGATATGGCAAGTCGTTGGCTTCGGCCCCCATGCCACAAGTGTTGGGGTGTTCGGGATAAACTTGAGCACTCTTGTTCCCATTCTTGGGTCCATCTAGGGAGGCTCTCAATGCAACGAACAAGGCAACCGGACTTATAATGCTTGAACACTCTAACTTAGCCATAGAACTCTATAATTTTAAATTTCGGCGAAGCCCCTAGTATTCAGAAGACCGAGTTCGGGGCGCTATCCACGCCTTGGCCGGACAACTCCGGTTCCTCGCTCTAAGCGGCATAAGTTGTTAGGGACCCGAAAAAACCTCTCGAACAGCGACCGGCTCTCGCCCTATCATGACGGTCAGTTTTAGCTTTCTCCACTGAGGTGCTCAACCCGGCTCAACTGGGGCACAATCGCAGTGGTTCTCCCGGTGCTACCTTAGCCGATATAACGGAACGTAAGGTACCAAAACACGGAGCCGCAAACCCAACTATTGACCCAAGACATGATTCGGAGCCGATTCATATAATGCTATAAGTTCCGGTGCCGCACTTGTGAAAGTGTTGGACTTATCACACCATAATTTTGGGGTACTTAAGCCCTTGGTGTATTGGCCGTACCAAAGTGTACGGGTGCAACATGTCATGAAATGAACATATATATAGATAAAGAAAGGAGTGCAATAATAGGCAAAAGCTATGTATTCTTTATTCGTAAAGGTACTGCAATGAAAGCGAGCGATACAAATAGTGCGATAAGCAAGGGATGGGACTATCTAACATGTCCCCTCCGAGGGGTAAGCTGAGGATAGTATGTAAAAGCAGGTATAATGCTCGTAATGAGGACCACCAGACACTCGGCGTAGATTTCTGCTTCCTGGCTATTGCATCGTGAGTTCGGGCGATTCTAGTGCGGACATGACTTCGGAAAACAGAGTCCTGAAAAAAGGAAAGAAAGAAGAAAAGAATGACACAATCGGGGCCACAGTGCGGTCGAGCAGCATTCTTGGCGTCGTGGTCGTGCCCTCCTTATGCCCATGGTATCTCCAGGCGTAGTTATGTACGCGTAGTACTGTCTACGCAACTTCGCGAGGGATGGGGTTGGAGCCGGATTGCTACGCGTGCTTGAATCGTGCCAGGCGGTCTTGTTGTAGGTTACCCCGGGCGCGCTTGGCAGTGTCCGGAAGTTTAGTGGCCGGACTCGAGAATTGCCGTGAGAGGCTGCTTTGCATCTCCGCCGCGAGGGCCGCCGTGTGCTCCTCCGTTCGGAGAGAGCGTTAGGTGTTTCCATTGACCGTGATTACTCCTCGAGGGCCTGGCATCTTGAGCTTGAGGTATCCGTAGTGCGGCACTGCATTGAACTTTGCAAATGCGGTTCGTCCAAGCAGTGCATGATAGCCGCTGCGGAACGGGACTATGTCGAAGATTAACTCTTTGCTTCGGAAGTTATCTGGGGATCCGAAAACCACTTCGAGTGTGACTAAGCCCGTACAATTGGCCTCTACACCCGGTATGACGCCTTTAAAGTTCGTCTTTGTAGGTTTAATCCTTGAGGGGTCTATGACCAGTGAGAGCACTGTAACCTGATAAAGCATGTTCAGGCTGCTACCGCCGTCCATCGGGACTACGGTGAGGTGAAATCCGTCGATGGTGGGTCAAGAACCAATGCGGTGAAACTGCCGTGACAGATGCTAGTGGGGTGGTTCCTTCGATCGAAGGTGATCGGGCAGGAAGACCATGGGTTGAACTTTGGGGCGACTGGCTCCATCGCATATACGTCCCGTAGGGCATGCTTCCGCTCCCTTTTGGGTATGTGGGTTGCGTATATCATGTTCACCGTCCGCACTTGTGTGGGAAAACCCTTCTGTCCTCTATTGTTCGGCGGCCGGGGCTCTTCCTCGTCATCGCTATGCGTCCCCTTGTCATTGAGTTCAGCACTTAACTTGCACCTTGCTTGAACACCCAACAATCCCTGTTGGTGTGATTGGCTGGTTTTTCAGGTGCCATGTATCCGCACGAGCGATCGAGTATTCGGTCCAAGTTGGACGGGCCCTGGGTATTTCTTTTGAATGGCTTCTTCCGCTGACCGGGTTTAGAGCCTCTGAATCCTGCATTGACGGCCGTATCTTCAGTATTATCGCCGTTAATGCGGCGCTTATTCTTGTTGCGACGCGACCTGCCATTGCTGTCCATGGTATCCGAACTATCAGGGTGTTTGGCCAAGTTGTTGCTTCTAGCTAGCCAGCTGTCCTCTCCCGCACAAAAGCGATTCATGAGGGTTGTGAGGGCTGCCATAGATTTCGGCTTTTCCTGCCCTAGGTGCCGGGCAAGCCACTCGTCGCGGATGTTATGTTTGAAGGCTGCAAGGGCCTCCACATCCGGACAGTCAACGATTTGATTTTTCTTTGTTAGGAACCATGTCCAGAATTGTCTAGCCGATTCTTCTAGCTGCTGAATTATGTGGCTAAGGTCATCGGCGTCTGGTGGTCGCACATATGTGCCCTGGAAGTTATCAAGGAATGCGGCTTCTAGGTCCTCCCAACAACCAATTGATTCTGGTGGCAAGCTGTTGAGCCAATGCCGAGCTGGTCCTTGAAGCTTGAGGGGGAGGTATTTGATGGCGTGTAGATCATCTCCACGGGCCATGTGGATATGGAGGAGATAGTCCTCGATCCAGACCGCAGGCTGTGGTACCATTGTATGATTTGATGTTGTCACATCCCTAGCTTCTGGTGCTGCCTAGTGTTTGCATCTTGCTTGCATCATGTTTAACTTTCATGGAAATTTGAAATGGGGATTGCTCAAACCCTAGCACCAGATCAAATCAACTAGGTTCAAATAAAAATATTCTCAATGAACCCAAAATGCTCTTTAGAAAAGTTCATTATTTTTGGATTGGTCTAGAACCTCTCCCAAAAATGGTGCACATTTTCCTAGGCCATTCTGGATTTTTGAATTAAATCATTACTTATTTGCATTTGGGCATTTAAATACTATAAAATAATTTAAATGCTCAAATAATCCCAAACTGAAATGTTTACTGTAGGATATATTTCCAACAGTGGTCATGAGCAGTTGCATGATTTTTGGGATTGATTTAGTATTTTTAATAAAGCCACAAAGCTGCGAAAAATAGAAAACAGGAATTAAAAGAGGAAGAGAGAACTTACAGCACTTACCTAGCAAAGCCCACGGCACAGCATCAGCAGCCCAGCCGGGCAAAACCAGCCCAGCCCACCAAGGGCTCCTCCCTGTCGTCTTCCACCTCCTGCCAGTGGGCAGGAGGGCGTGTGGCCGCCGTGCGCGCACACGCGCTCGGCCACCTCCTGCTTGCCGCTCCCCTCGACGCTCTGGACGCTCTGGACGACGCCACGCACACCCCCCGACCCCCTCGTCCTCTCCTCTCCCCCCCTGGACCCCTTTCCCCTACTCTGCTCTCTCTCTCTCTCTCACGGCAACCCGAACGGATCCATTGCCACCGTCGCCGCTCGCCGCGTCCACCGATCTCCCCACGCCCAGCGAGCTATCCCACGAGATCTGCCTCGCTGCCCCGCACCTCTACGGCAAACCCCAGGACCCCGGACGCCCTGAAGCCTCGTCCTCGAGCTCGTCTTCTCCGCACGGCCGCCGGACGCCATCGACAAATTCGCCGCCTCCAGGTCGACCCCGAGCCCACTGAGCTGCGCTTCGACCTCCCAGTGAGCCTCGCCGTTTTTCCCCTCTCTCCCCAAGCTCGTTTGCCTCCCCTAGCTAGCCTAGCCAACGCGCCCGAAAGCTTCGCCCCGCCGTCCATGTCGCCGTCGTGGCCATAGCCGCTACAGGTCGTGGACGTGCATCCCATCGTGCTCAGCGTGCTCCCAGGAAGCCATAGCGCTGCTCACCTCTCTCTCCCAGACATCAGCGTCGCGCCGGTCGAGCCCGTGCTCCGGCCGCCGCTGACCTTGACGCCGTCGTCGCCTCCGGCCATCCCACGGTCTCCTGCGTGTTCCATTGGATGCGTGAGAGCCTGCGCTTCACGCCGGTGGTGCCCGCCGTCTTTTTGGTTGTCGGAGGGCAAGTTTCGACGCCCTCCGCCTTGTCTGGCCGTCGCCGGCGGCCTAACCCCGGTCGGCTGACGTGTCCAATTAGGCTAAGCTAATTATGCCACTAATTACCCTCCCCACGGGCCCAGCGACACGTGGGCCCGCTATGATTTTAGTTTAAGTTAATTAACTTTGTTAGTTAGCTGAGTCAATGACAGGTAGGCCCCACAGGTCAGGTTTGACCTGGGCCGGGTCAGTTGACCGCTGACGTCATAGTGATGCAATGCTGACGCAGTAATGCCTTTTCTGGATTTATTCTTTTCCAGGAAATTCCAGAAAATAGTATAAACTTCTAAAATTCATATAAAATCAACCGTAACTCCAAATGAAATAAATTATATATGAAAAATTATCAGAAAAATACAATCTATCCATCTGTGCCATTTTCATGCATGTTTGAGAAAGTTAACCTCACTGTTTAGGATGAAACATGATTAGGACAAGTCTAATAATAGATTTGGAGTTGGAATTTGATCTAGTTTTGAATTCCACTTCAATCAATATGACCCTCTGTTGCATTAGCTCAAATAACAGCATATTGCCATGTCATGATCATGCATCATATTGTGCATTGCATTGATTGTGTTTTCTTTCTCTGTTGCCGGTGTTTGCCCCCTCTCGATAGACGTGGTTCCGACGATGAGTTCGATGACACCGATGAAGAGCTATAATATCTTCGGAAGTGCCAGGCAAGCAAAACCCCCTTGTTCATTCCGATACAATCCCACTCTCTCGCTCCTGCTCTCTTTTACTGCATTAGGACAACAATGATTTATCTGTTACTTGCTGCGGTAGCTGAACCCCTTTATCCTCTGCATGACCTGTCATTCCACAGTAATTAGATGAAACCCACTAGCATGAGTAGGAATTGTTTGAGCCATGTTGTGCCTACTCATTCATGCTTGTTTGTCATGCCTGCTACTGCTTAGAGTTGAGTCAGGTCTGATTCATCGAAGATGAATCAGAGGTGTGTGAACATGTCCTACTGTTTGTGAGCTAAGTGTGTGAACACGATTTGGTAAAGGTAGCGGTGAGAGGCCATGTAGGAGTACATGGTGGGTTGTCTCATTGCAGCCGTCCTCAGGAACTGAGTTCTGTGTTTGTGATCCATGAAACGGTAACTACCACACATTGGGCTCCGGGCACTCCAAGCTCTCTCGACTTATTAATCAACTTGATCTACATCCGGGAGTTGCAACTAGTTTCTGGTGTTTGTAGGATATGTGTTGTGGGCCGTGCGTAGCGCTGACCCTAGGGGTGGGCTATGTTGCGGTAGATACACCAAGGCACGGTGTACCGGGACGCCCGTTTGGTGTCTCGGGAACCCTGCTCTCATCGTTTGGGGCCGTGGCGACACCGGCGGATCTCCTTGCGGATGGAACCCGAATAGGCGATAAACCTGGACTAGAGACTTGTGTGGTTAGTCGGTCGTGGCCGACTCCTCGCCAGGCTTCCGCTTGAAGGTTGCCGAGCTACACGAGGTGTACATGGCGGTAAGTGGCGAGAGCGTGTGTGAAGAAGTACACCCATGCAGGGTTAATATGATCTATTCGAATAGCCGTGTCCGCGGAAAAGGACTTACAGGTTGCCTATATCAGTTCATAGACAAGTGAAAGTGGATACTCTAAAATGCGCAAGATAAGCGTGAGTGCTATGGATGGCGTTCTCGTAGGGAGACGGGATCGGATCCATAGTGGTGTATTGATATGGTGAATATGTGGACTCGTGTGCGCCACCTCAAAAGAGTTACTTGCAGTCGTAGTTCAGGATACCCACCGAGTCAAAGCTGGCTTGCTGCAGGTAAACTCCACCACCCCCTTTTGATAATGATGCATATGTAGTTAAATCTGATGTAAGGCTTGCTGAGTACATTTGTACTCACGTTTGCTTATTTTATGTTTTGCAGAGAGACGTCAGTCTCGCTAGTAGTTCCGCGTGGCCTTCGACGCTTAGCTTGTTACCTCAGCTACGATCTTGTGCCCTTGACAGGATCTGGTAGATAGTCAGGCTCCTCGGCCTTCTTCATTTGTAGATGTCTGTACTCAGACATGTTAAACTTCCGCTTGTGCTTGTTGCTTGTATGCTCTGTATGTTGGGTCATGAGACCCATGTTTGTAATATCTCGCTCCTCGCAGCCTAATGAATAAATTTTTGAGTATTAGAGTTATGTTGTGATGCCATGTTGTATTTACACATATTGAGCATATTGTGTGTATGTTTGAAATGCTTGGTATGTGTGGGATCCGACAATCTAGTTGTTTATCCTTGGCAGCCTCTCATATGGGGAAATGTAGTCTAGTGCTTCTGAGCGATAGTAGTCCGCTTCTGACCGGTTCACCGGAGTCCTGCTAGCCCAGACTCTTGCTTTGGACACTTGATCGGCCGGCATGTGTTTCACTTCGTTCCTATATACATCGCCTTCGGGAAATGTCACGCGGTGATATTCGAGTCCTGCCTAGCTCGCTACAGCCCGGGATACCGGAGTCCTGTTAGCCCAGTGCTACAGCCCGAATTCATACGTTGATGACCGACATGCTCGATGTGATTCATGTATGCTGTCCCCATGGGTTAAGCGCCGCTTTGGGTTCCACGACTAGCCATGTCGGCCCGGGTTCTCTGTCATATGGATGCTAGCGACACTATCATATCGTGAGCCAAAAGCGCAAACGGTCCCGGGCCATGGTAAGGCGACACCCGTGGGAATACCGTGCGTGAGGCCGCAAAGTGATATGAGGTGTTACGGCTAGATCGATGTGACTTGGAATCGGGTCTGACAGCGTTGGTATCGAGCTTTGACTGCTGTGGGATTACCAAGCCAAACCGGTCGAAGTTGTGTCTAGAAATGCTTTAGTTATGTAAGGGAATTGATTGTGGGAGGAGCGTAAGGCTCTTTTTACTCCTTATATCTCATGGCCTTCTGATCTGAGTCAACCTCTTCTCTTCTACGGGGTATAAGAACTAGGCTTCTCATCTATCTATCAGGATGACGTGTTAATAATCCATAGACCTTTAAGATTGTTGATTTGAAGCCTCAGTTCAGTTCCTACTATTTCTGTATGTTAACTGTTGATTTCGAAACCTTGATATGATGTTGTTGAGTGGATATGCCACCATTTTGCATGATGTCTCAAATCTTTTTGAGCATTTACAGCCGTTATGCTGTCCGAGTCATGCCAGGTCTCTAAATAGTCTGATGCATTTGCAAATCCTTTCTTTCCATTCCCATTGTCCTTTATGGTCAGAATAAGCACACTAATCGGTAAGTTGAGGTACTTTGTTGCCTCGGCGTAGATGTTGGAGCTATTATTATGACCCTAGGTGTTTAGGAAGTCACCTAGTAATTTAGCAATGCTTTTGTATCCCCGTGTGATGATTAAGCCATTATTCTTGAAAGCATCCCGTGATGTTATTAGTTAGTAGGCATTCTATCCACGGGTTCTTGAACCCGAGATTCACCCTACTTCATGTTGTTAGTATTTGCTAGTTCCTTTAGGATATTAGTAACCTTGCGATAGTCCTCGAGGTCCGTGGTATCTCATTCTTCCACATACCATGAACTAGTTATGGCAGAAGTTTCTCTTTGAGCCTAAAGATCGCAATCAGAGTACTCTTGAAGAGTTCTCCATTCATAATTGTGACTCTGCCAGTTCTACCTTCTCTGCATGGGTTATCCGGGAGAAATGTTGAGCTTTGCTCGATATACTAATCCATGCCTCCACAACTCGAAAAGTTATATGTTCCCCGAGTTGTTCCTCCTTAGTTGTATTCCGATCCCCGTCTATCAGTTGATAGTCAGGAGTAGTCGTGCTCTCGTCCTCATCGATGCCATTTTTTTTTCTTGTGTTCCGTCAAGCCATTCTGTTCTGGAATGAGTAGGAGAAACAAACCCCAGTACCTCATCCATATCTAGGATTAGGTCAAAGCAGTCGTAATCCGCAGATCAAATGCAATCAAGCTTTTGATTCTGTTATATCCTGAAGTATTACCCACTTTATGTCAGGAACGTCATGAGAATTGCACCTTCTCTTATGAATTCTTGACGTAGTGATACTTCTCGCCATCATTATTCATTCCTCGGTCCCGAGTTGTTGTAACCGGAATGCCGACAAGTGTACTGTGATGTGTGAAATCAATACTCCTAGCAACGAGTTGCTTGGTAGTTAAAGGATAATAATTTCATTCTTAAGCGTGTTGGTTCTTGAATCATCATTCTAAGATAGATTGTGCTACCTAGTCCTTATTTACGGTGCACTCTTCGATCAATGAGTTAGGATTGTGTCAATCCCTCACTCTTTTGATCATATCGTCTTATACTGAAAAGCAAGATTGTTCTCGAGCTTAGTAATATATCGGTGGTTCGTGACTTTCCAAATATCTTCTTGGAAGTGTTACCAGGTTGTCACTGACCGCTATGTTGAGTTCGTGATCATATTGGTTTTCCTCTAAACCACCCATTCTCCAAGACTCTGTGTTGGATATCCCTGAACTAGTTGGTTGAGCTAGACAACAACTTGGAGAGTTGGAAGATAAAGCTTTGCTTAAATTAGTTTATCTCTAAGGGATATCTTCTGTGCGTGTATGTGTTGAAGAAAGATGATATCTCCATTGATTGGTCTTCGTGATCAGTTGTTGGATCTATTGCCTTGTCAGAACTTTGACTTGGGTATGCGCTATTGTCAAGTCAAATCAGAACCAACGATGTTCGTAATGTTGTCTTACTCGTGGTTGATCCCTTGAGCATACACCATTAAATCTTTTGGTCTGATCAATACTATCACCGTGTTCACATGATGGCGGAAGTCCAATGATATGGAAATTCCGATGAGGTGTTCTTGAGCTCATCAGCAGCATTTTGTCTCCCCCATGATGCATGTTGAACATCAACCTAGTGTTGAAAACTTTGTAGCAATGCCTTCGTGTTCCGTTCATGAAGCCTATGCTTGGATGGAAGAAGTGACTTCCTCGACTTCATGTGCTTTAGGTGTAAGTTTCCGCCATGAATTTGAGAAAGGTTTGTTTTGTTTCCTCTGGAATCGTCCCAAGTTAGTCATGCACGTGCGAAGTGCCCTATGGTTTGATAGGTTGGCCGCCTCCACTCCATATGTGTTCCTAGCACACCAAGCCACTGATTGACTTGTCCAAGGAGAAGAAGTTCCTTCATAAGAGCTAATCATATGAGTTATGCAAGGGCTTCGCTCTCCGCAATGATGGTTCCCAACCAGAACTTGGTAGTGTTTTAATATAAGACTACTATGTGGTCATGCTTGTCTCGGACAACGTGTTCACATGTCGTAGCAGAACCAGCTCATGTTTTGGAGCTTGCTATCGTAGTTCACTCCCCGAGAATCTCGCAACGTCATCTCGTCGGTTTGTGTCGCAGCCTTTTTTTCGGACATGCTGAGTCTGAAGTATCCTATCACCAATCGGATCTGAATCTCAGGCAGATATGATGGTTGGAGCACTTCCAACATTTGCGTGTTGTTCCCAGCTTGCACCCCATCGTGCCAATTTCCATGGGCTGCCCCTCTCAGTAATCGAGGTCTAGGATCATCCTCAAAAGTGGTCCTACCATGGGTCCCATCCATTTTCGATGATAAGAAAAATCATCCATTGCGTTGTCTTCAACAAGGTAGTCCACATCATCCATTCTAGTCCGAGTATGTCATTCTTTCGAACTTTTTCAAATGAACGATTGTGATTGCCTTAGGCTGGTATAAAGAGTCTCAATGATCTCTGTATCAAAAGTAATTCTTTTTGCCACTTAAGGGAATTTTTCTACAGGTCACCTTCCTTAAGATGTCTCGTTATAGTATCATAGCAACTCAACTCCTCGCTACGTGGACAACCATTCACCACCTCCTTAAGTGTGAAATTGTTGTCTACCTAGTGAACCTTCGTCATCTGTGACACTCCATCCCTCCGGATGTATGTTCCATGTCTCAGCTTGAGGGATGTTGCTATGTCTCATTCCGTGAGTTGATCCTGAGTTGTTCGATCCTCGAGAAGATCGATTCTTCTAGAGTTTTCCTTTCCTCTTCTTGTCATGTTAGTTGGAGTTCTCAGAGGAAGACATCGAGTCAAAGATGGTGATCGATTCAACGTTCTGATGAAGTGCCACCTGGATCGTGAAGATTATGTTAGTTTGTGTTCCCCTTCATCCTACCCTACGCTTGAATCTCGGGACGAGATTCTTGCTTAGTGAGGCGAAGTTGTCACATCCCTAGCTTCCGGTGCTGCCTAGTGTTTGCATCTTGCTTGCATCATGTTTAACTTTCATGGAAATTTGAAATGGGGATTGCTCAAACCCTAGCACCGAGATCAAATCAACTAGGTTCAAATAAAAATATTCTCAATGAACCCAAAATGCTCTTCAGAAAAGTTCATTATTTTTGGATTGGTCTAGAACCTCTCCCAAAAATGGTGCACATTTTCCTAGGCCATTCTGGATTTTTGAATTAAATCATTACTTATTTGCATTTGGGCATTTAAATACTATAAAATAATTTAAATGCTCAAATAATCCCAAACTGAAATGTTACTGTAGGATATATTTCCAACAGTGGTCATGAGCAGTTGCATGATTTTTGGGATTGATTTAGTATTTTTAATAAAGCCACAAAGCTGCAGAAAAATAGAAAACAGGAATTAAAAGAGGAAGAGAGAGAACTTACCTGGCACTTACCTAGCAAAGCCCACACGGCACAGCACTTGTAGCAGCCAGTAGGCAAAACCAGCCCAGCCACCAAGGGCTCCTCCTGTCGTCTTCCACCTCCTGTCGATTGGGCAGGAGGCGTGTGGCCGTGCAGCTCTTCCACGCGCCCGCCACCTCTCCTTGCCGCTCCCCTCGACGCTCTGGATGCTCTGGACGACGCCACGCACACCCCCCGACCCCCTCGTCCTCTCCTCTCCCCCCTGGACCCCTTTCCCCTACTCTGCTCTCTCTCTCTCACGGCAACCCGAACGGATCCATTGCCACCGTCGCCGCTCGCCGCGTCCACCGATCTCCCCACGCCCAGCGAGCTATCCCACGAGATCTGCCTCGCTGCCCCGCACCTCTCGCCAAACCCGGGACCCGGGCCACGAAGCCTCGTCCTCGAGCTCGTCTTCTCCGCACGGCCGCGGACGCCATCGACAAATTCGCCGCCTCGTGTCGACCCCGAGCCCACTGAGCTGCGCTTCGACCTCCCAGTGAGCCTTGCCGTTTTTCCCCTCTCTCCCCAAGCTCGTTTGCCTCCCCTAGCTAGCCTAGCCACCGCGCCCGAAAGCTTCGCCCCGCCGTCCATGTCGCCGCCGTGGCCATAGCCGCTATAGCTCGCGGACGTGCATCCCATCGTGCTCAGCGTGCTCCCAGGAAGCCATAGCGCTGCTCACCTCTCTCTCCCGTACACCGTAGCGTCGCGCCGGTCGAGCCCGTGCTCGACGCGCTGACCTTAACGCCGTCGTCGCCTCCGGCCATCCCACGGTCTCCTGCGTGTTCCATTGGATGCGTGAGAGCCTGGGCTTCGCGCCGGTGGTGCCCGCCGTTCGTTTGGTCGTCGGCGGGCAAGTTCCGACGCCCTCCGCCTTATCTGGCCGTCGCCGGCGGCCTAACCCCGGTCGGCTGACGTGTGCAATTAGGCTAAGCTAATTATGCCACTAATTACCCTCCCAGGCCCAGCGACACGTGGGCCCGCTACCGATTTTAGTTTAAGTTAATTAACTTTGTTAGTTAGCTGAGTCAATGACAGGTAGGCCCCACAGGTCAGGTTTGACGTGGACTGGGTCAGTTGACCGCTGACATCATAGTGACGCAATGCTGACGCAGTAATGCCTTTTCTGGATTTATTCTTTTCCAGGAAATTCCAGAAAATAGTATAAACTTCTAAAATTCATATAAAATCAACCGTAACTGAAAATGAAATAAATTATATATGAAAAATTATCAGAAAAATCCAATCTATCCATGTGTACCATTTTCATGCATGTTTGAGAAAGTTAACCTCACTGTTTAGGCTGAAACATGATTAGGACAAGTCTGATAATAGATTTGGAGTTGGAATTTGATCTAGTTTTGAATTCCACTTCAATCAATATGACCCTCTGTTGCATTAGCTCAAATCACAGCATATTGCCATGTCATGATCATGCATCATATTGTGCATTGCATTGATTGTGTTTTCTTTCTCTGTTGCCGGTGTTTGCCCCCTCTCGATAGACGTGGTTCCGACGATGAGTTCGATGACACCGGTGAAGAGCTATAATATCTTTGGAAGTGCCAGGAAAGCAAAACCCCCTTGTTCATTCTGATACAATCCCACTCTCTCGCTCCTGCTCTCTTTTACTACATTAGGACAACAACGATTTATCTGTTACTTGCTGTGGTAGCTGAACCCCTTTATCCTCTGCATGACCTGTCATTCCACAGTAATTAGATGAAACCCACTAGCATGAGTAGGAGTTGTTTGAGCCATGTTGTGCCTACTCATTCATGCTTGTTTGTCATGCCTGCTACTGCTTAGAGTTGAGTCAGGTCTGATTCATCGAGGATGAATCAGAGGTGTGTGAACATATCCTCTGTGTGTGTGAGCTAAGTGTGTGAACACGATTTGGTAAAGGTAGCGGTGAGAGGCCATGTAGGAGTACATGGTGGGTTGTCTCATTGCAGCCGTCCTCGAGGCTGAGTTACGTGTTTGTGATCCATGAAACAGTTACTACCACACATTGGGCTCCGGGCACTCCAAGCTCTCTCGACTTATTAATCAACTTGATCTCGGTCCAGGAGTTGCAACTAGTTTCTGGTGTTTGTAGGATATGTGTTGGGGGCCGTGCATAGCGCTGACCCTAGGGGTGGGCTATGTTGCGGTAGATACACCGAGGCACGGTGTACCGGGACGCCCGTTTGGTGTCTCGGGAACCCTGCTCTCATCGTTTGGGGTCGTGAGCGACACCCCGGCCGGATCTCCTTGCGGATGGAACCCGAATAGGCGATAAACCTGGACTAGAGACTTGGGTGGTTAGTCGGTCGTGGCCGACTCCTCGCCAAAGCTTCGCTTGAAGGTTGCCGAGCTACGAGGTGTACATGGCGGTAAGTGGCGAGAGCGTGTGTGAAGAAGTACACCCTGCAGGGGTTAATATGATCTATTCGAATAGCCGTGTCATGGAAAAGGACTTCTGGGTTGCCTATATCAGTTCATAGACAAGTGAAAGTGGATACTCTAAAATGCGCAAGATAAGCGTGAGTGCTATGGATGGCGTTCTCATAGGGAGGCGGGAGCGGATCCATAGTGGTGTATTGATATGGTGAGTATGTGGACTCGTGTGCGCCACCTCAAAAGAGTTACTTGCGATGTAGTTCAGGATACCCACCGAGTCAAAGCTGGCTTGCTGCAGTTAAACTCCACCACCCCCTTTTGATAATGATGCATATGTAGTTAGATCTGATGTAAGTCTTGCTGAGTACATTTGTACTCACGTTTGCTTATTTTTTGTTCTGCAGAGAGACGTCAGTCTCGCTAGTAGTTCCGCGTGGCCTTCGAAGCTTAGCTTGTTACCTCAGCTACGATCTTGTGCCCTCGACAGGATCTGGTAGATAGTCAGGCTCCTCGGCCTTCTTCATTTGTAGATGTCTATACTCAGACATGTTAAGCTTCCGCTTGTGCTTGTTGCTTGTATCCTCTGTATGTTGGGTCATGAGACCCATGTTTGTAATATCTCGCTCCTCGGAGCCTAATGAATAAATTTTTGAGTCGTAGAGTTATGTTGTGATGCCATGTTGTATTTACACATATTGAGCATATTGTGTGTATGTTTGAAATGCTTGGTATGTGTGGGATCCGACAATCTAGTTGTTTATCCTTGGCAGCCTCTCATATGGGGAAATGTAGTCTAGTGCTTCTGAGCGATAGTAGTCCGCTTCTGCCCGGTTCACTGAGTCCTGCTAGCCCAAAGACTACTGCTTTGGACACTTGATCGGCCGGCATGTGTTTCACTTCGTTCCTATATGTCTGTCCCTTCGGGAAATGTCACGCGGTGATATTGAGTCCTGCCTAGCTGCTACAGCCGGGATACCGGAGTCCTGTTAGCCTAGTGCTACAGCCCGAATTCATACGTTGATGACCGACATGCTCGATGTGATTCATGTATGCCTGTCCCCATGGGTTAGTGCCGCTTTGGGTTCACGACTAGCCATGTCGGCCCGGGTTCTCTGTCATATGGATGCTAGCGACACTATCATATACGTGAGCCAAAAGGCGCATACGGTCCCGGGCCATGGTAAGGCGACACCCGTGGGAATACCGTGCGTGAGGCCGCAAAGTGATATGAGGTGTTACCGGCTAGATCGATGTGACTTGGAATCGGGGTCCTGACAGATGTTTACGGGTTTAAAGCCCTCAGGGATTTGATGATCCATTACTTCATCTGTGAAGCATAGTGGGTGTGCGGTGCCTCTGTATTGGGCTATATCACGACGCAGCTCGAATGAGATTTGTCTGTTGTGTTCAGCCCGACCGGAGTTTCTGTATCCGGCGTGACTGTTATTGTCACGTGTCGTGGGGCGCCCACGCGATCCGTAGATCGATCTTGTATGTTTTGCCTTATTCTCCAATATATCTACATAAATGCGATCGTTTTCCGTGCCTTGGTACTTTTTGAATGGCGTCGAGTGCGGCTTGGACGGAGGGTCTAGAGGCCTCTCTGTCGCTGACCCGCAGGTGGCCTTTATGCCATATCGTCTTGCTGGTGACTTGGGTGCTTCCTCCTCTAATCGAGGCAACGGCCTGCGTTTGGGGTAGCTTTTGGAGGGGCGTTCGAGTTCATACTCTTTGGCTGCGAGGTCTTCAGTCCATCTTTCAGCTAGCAGGTCTTGATCAGCTCTAAGCTGTTGCTGCTTTTTCTTGAGGCTGCTTGCCGTGGCTATAAGCATGCGTTTGAAACGCTCCTATTTGGCGGGATCCTCAGGCACGACAAATTCGTCGTCGTCGAGGCTTGCCTCATCTTCGGAGGGAGGCGCATAATTATCGTCCTCGACCTCTCTTTACTGCCGCCGTCGTGCGGACTTGCTTCTCCCTCCTCCTATCTTTGAGTCCCTCTTTGGAGGGGTTTTCTTGACCATCAGGGGTGTTATTATCTCCCATGCGGAATCGCCGTTTTCTTTGTGGCGGGATTTAAATGGCGCCGCTGATGTCGGCGCTCGGTTGCTTCTTGGAGGGTCATCCTCCGTTGTTCCATCGTTGTTCCCATCTTTTGGGATGTCCACCATGTATATGTCGTATGACGAGGTGGCCTTCCGATTGCCACTGTAGGCGCTGGGTCTTGGTAAATCTCTGGCATCGTCGTCCATACCGTCGATGTCTTGGTCGAAGTCGAGCATGTCGGTTAAATCGTCGACAGTGGCTACAAAGTGGGTGGTGGGTGGGCGTTGAATTTCTTCGTCCTCCGTATCCCAACCTTCCTGTCCGTAGTCCGGGCAGGGCTCTCCGCATAAAGAGAGAGACTTTAGTGAATTCAGGATGTCGCCAAAGGGCGAGTGCTGAAAGATGTCCGTGGCAGTGAACTCCATGACCAGCGCCCAATCGGATTCGATTGGGAGGGTATGAGGGTTCGGAGTCCAGAGAGGAGTCCGGCACCCTGGAGTCAAGGTCTTTGCAAAGGACAGGGACGGAGTTCGGCTCAATCGCCGTAGAGATTGTAGCCCCCGAGGCGGTGTCCAACCACTCGTCCTCGATCGAAGAATCCGGCTCCGGATTAAGGGTCGAAGCGGATGCTGGTGCGGCCTCCAGGGCACAGTTCGGCTACAGAGCTAGATCATGCCCATCGAGACAGTGCGGCACGCTTGGCTGCGGCTCGAATCCGTCGAAGATCAAGTCTCCGCGGATATCGGCCGTATAGTTCAAACTTCCAAATCTGATCTGATGGCGGGCGTAGCTTCGATCTGCTCCGGATGGCCAGCGAATTGGCCCGCGATGCAAAGCCGCCCGAATACGAAGATCTGTCCGGGGAGAAAGGTCTCACCCTGGACTACGTCGTTGTTGATGATCGAAGGAGCCATCGGGCCTATCGGTGACGACACAGAGCAACTCTCAATGAAAGCACCAATGTCGGTGTCAAAACCGGCGGATCTCGGGTAGGGGGTCCCAGGCTGTGCGTCTAGGCGGATGGTAACAGGAGACAAGGGACACGATGTTTTTACCCAGGTTCAGGCCCTCTCGATGGAGGTAATACCCTACTCACTGCTTGATTAATATTGATGATATGGGTAGTACAAGAGTAGATCTACCACGAGATCGTAGAGGCTAAACCCTAGAAGCTAGCCTATGGTATGATTGTTGTTCGTCCTATGGACTAAAACCCTCCGGTTTATATAGACACCGGATAGGTTAGGGTTACACAGAGTTGGTTACAATAGTAGGAGATCTACATATCCGTATTGCCAAGCTTGCCTTCCACGCCAAGGAAAGTCCCATCCGGACACGCGACGAAGTCTTCAATATTGTATCTTCATAGTCTTGGAGCCCGGCCGTGATGATAGTCCGGCTATCCGGACACCCCCTAGTCTAGGACTCCCTCACATGGCAAGAGGAAGTAGTGGGGAACGATCCCACCGGACGGAATGCGAGGAGAGCGGCCGGAGACGGAGATCCAGTGAGGTTCTCCTACGCCGTTCTTGGGCAGGAGAGAGAGAGGCGGCATGGGGAAAAGAGTTGAATGGGTATGGGGGAGTTGGAACTCCCCCTGTCTGCTCTTAACCCCCACGCGCTCGCGACTGCACATTAGTATCGCGTGTCATCGCGGTAGTACCGCCCGGGTGGAAGTACTGCACCATGGGCGGTAGTACCGCTCCTCCAGCGATAAAAATTACTGCCATCTTTGGAGTCTTGATAATACCGTCTTGCGCAGCTCCTGTGGTAGTACCCTGGCAAGCCGCGGTAGTACCGTAGACCAAAGAAAATGCAAGTTTCGAAAAATAGAGAAGAAAAAGGGGCCTTTGCAAAGCAGCCTTCAAGCGAACGGACACACCAAAGAACTAACCCACGAGACAACACACGCAAGCTCGGCGGGAAGAAAGTGAGGCAAGATACAACAGGGACTAAACATGCAACACAACCTCTCCAAAGAGAGGGCAGTGGCCAGAGCCACCTATGTTTGAGTCAAGTGGTATGGCACCGTGAAGAATTATCCTTGGGCCCATGACCAAAACTCGTCTTTGAAACACAAGTACCATCAACAATGGCTAATGTGAAAGAGGAGATCAATTTATGAATAATGGGGGGAGGGAAAGTTCATTGAGAGAACAACACTCCCCCAGTACATGCCTACACCTAAATAAGATAACAAGTTGAGTATGATTGGGTGTGCAAGCGTTCAAGCAACATTGCTCGAATCAATGATATTTAGCTCATGCCTTCACTCGCGAAATCTTGCTTCATCCAAGGGCTTCATGAAAATATCTGCAAGGTTATCATGAGAGTTGGCATAGTTGAGCTCGATCTCCCCTCGCCTAATGTGATCCCAGATGAAGTGATACCAAATCTCAATTTGCTTCGTCTTGAAGTGTTGAACCGGGTTGAGAGAAATCTTGATGGCACTTTCATTATCACACCAAAGAGGCACTTTGTCACAAATGACACCATAATCCTTTAAAGTTTGCCTCATCCATAGAAGTTGTGCACAGCAACTACCGGCGGCCACATACTCCACTTCGGTGGACGAGAGAGACACACAACTTTGCTTCTTGGAAGACCAACTCACCAAAGAGCAACCAAGAAATTGGCACCCTCCGGAAGTGGACTTCCTATCCACTTTGTCTCCCGCCCAATCGGAGTCAGAATAGCCCACAAGGTTGAAGTTAGATCCTCTTGGATACCATAAGCCAAAGTTTGGGGCATGAGCCAAATACCGAAAGATTCGCTTGACCGCCACAAAGTGGCTTTCCATAGGTGCGGCTTGAAACCGTGCACAAATTCCCACACTCAACATGATATCCGGTCTAGGTGCACAAAGGTAAAGCAAGGAGCCAATCATGGAGCGATATACCTTTTGATCCACCACTTTACCATTGGGATCTATGTCAAGTTGGCATTTGACGGGCATTGTAGTGGAAGCCGGCTTGACATCACTTAGCTTGAATCTCTTGAGCATTTTTTGAGTGTATTTGGCTTGGTTGATGAAGGTTCCTTCTCTTTGTTGCTTGACTTCGAACCCGAGAAAGAACTTCAACTCTCCCATCATGGACATCTTGAACTTGGAGGTCATGAGTGAGGCATATTCCTCATTGAAAGCTTTGTTAGGGGAACCAAAGATAATATCATCAACATATAGTTGGCACACAAACAACTCCCCTTTGACCTTATTAGTAAAAAGACTGGGGTCGATTTTCCCAATTTCAAAACCGCGATCTTGCAACAACTCAGTAAGGTGGTCATACCACGCACGTGGGGCTTGCTTAAGGCCATAGATTGCCTTATCGAGTTGGTACACATGATCGGGAAAATAGGGATCCTTGAACCCGGGGGGTTTCTTGACATATACCAACTCATTAATGGGACCATTAAGAAAAGCACTCTTCACATACATTTGTTGCAACTTAAAGTTATGATGTGATGCATAAGCAATCAACATGCAAATGGATTCAAGGAGAGCAACGGGAGCAAAGGTTTCATCGTAGTAGATACCCTCGACTTGGGACTAGACTTGTGC
The DNA here is from genome assembly GCA_021605145.1 of Aegilops bicornis. Taxonomy (NCBI): domain Eukaryota; kingdom Viridiplantae; phylum Streptophyta; class Magnoliopsida; order Poales; family Poaceae; genus Aegilops; species Aegilops bicornis. Next base: position 87,671,154 of record CM038670.1, read on the forward strand.
TACCAAACGAGCCTTGTTGCGAATGATAATTCCATGAGCATCTTTCTTGTTCTTGAATATCCACTTGGTTCCACTGACATTATGGGTTCCCAGTTGGCCTTGGCACCAATCTCCACACCTTGTTGTGCTCGAAGTTGCTGAGTTCTTCATGCATGGCATTAAGCCAATCCCGATCCTCGAGCGCGCCTCGTAGACCTTTTGGGGTTCAACACAAGAGACAAACGCGTGACGTTCACAATAGTTTGCTAATTGTCTATGAGTGCTTACCCCCTTTCTTAAGCTTCCAAGCACATTTGTCATGAGATGATCTTTGGTGGATAGCTTGGAAGCAATCTTAGAGGCACGACGCTCCAATTTCTCCTCAAGGGTGAGTTGAGGAGCGGAAACTTGATCATCTTGAGCGTAGTCATGAGCTAGTTCTTGATCTTGAGCTTGCTCTTGATCTTGAACTTGCTTGTTGGAGAGAACTTGACTTCGGGCATCACTTGGTGTTTCAACACCATCTTGAAGATGATCTTTCACTTGGTCTTGTTCAAGAGGTTGAGGGCTTCACTTTATTCTTCGAAAGTGTGTGGGCCTTGGGTTGGTGATGGCTCCACTTGAGGGGAGCATTGTCCTTCTCCTTCGGCCACAAGGGGTTCCTCAATGGGCAGGATAAAACCAACTCCCATTCTTCTTATGGCTTGGGGAGGAATTTCATCACCTACATCACAAGTGCCACTTTGCTCCACTTGGGAGCCGTTATTCTCATCAAACTCCACGTTACACGTCTCCTCAATAAGTCCCATGGACTTATTGAGGACACGGTAAGCATGAGAGTTTGTAGCATAACCAACAAATATGCCCTCTTGAGCTCTAGCCTCAAATTTAGAAAAACGAACACCTTTCTTGAGAATGAAACACTTACACCACAACACCCGAAAGTACTTGAGGTTGGGCTTGTTACCGGTGAGTATCTCATATGGAGTCTTGTTCAAGCCTTTGCAGAGATAGAGCCAATTGGATGCATGGCACGCGGTGTTGATGGCTTCGGCCCAAAAGTTGTATGGAGACTTGAACTCTGCCATCATGGTCCTTGCCGCATCCATCAATGTCCGGTTCTTCCTCTCCGCTACACCATTTTGTTGAGGGGTTTATGGTGCAGAATATTGATGCTTGATCCCCTCATCACTAAGAAACTCGTCCGAGGTGTAGTTCTTGAACTTGGTGCCGTTGTCGCTTCTTATTGTCAAGATCTTTGCATTGTGTTGAGGTTGGGCTTCATTTGCAAAGGCAATGACGGTTTGTTGGGTCTCGCTCTTCCTCTTGAAGAAATATACCCAAGTGTATCTTGAATAATCATCCACAATCACCAAGCAATACTTTCTAACCCCAAGACTACCAAAGGATGGAGGCCCAAAGAGATCCAAGTGAAGGAGCTCCAAAGGCCTCTTCGAGTAAATGATAGTCACTGGAGTGTGAGCCTTTTCATGTAGCTTTCCTTTGATACAGGCACTACAAGCACGATCTTTAGCAAAACTAGCATTTGTTAGTCCATGGACAGGGTACCCCTTCAGAAGACTTTGCAAAGATCTCATATTGACATGGGCTAAACGGCGATGCCAAAGCCATCCCACGTCAACTTTAGCCATTAGGCATGTCGAGGTCTTAGTGGGTCGCTCCAAAAAGTTAATCACATAGAGACCGTTCTCGACATGCCCAACAAAGGCTACTTTAAGAGTCTTGCTCCACAAGAGGGCCGCGGTATCAATATCAAATAAAGTGGCAAAGCCCATGAGTGCAAGTTGACGAAAGGAAAGTAAATTGTATGCAAGGGACTCAACAAGCATGACCTTCTTGGTTGTGAGATCATGATAAATGACAACCTTGCCAAGTCCCAATACCTTAGAGGACGAGGCATCACCCCACTTGACATTGGTGGTCATAGATGGAATCTTGTGAATGTCCACCACCAAGTCCTTACTTCCGGTCATATGATTAGTGACGCCACTATCGAGCAACCATGATCCCGCATCGGAAGCAAACACCTACAAGAGATCAATGCTTGGTTTTTGGTACCCATTTTGTAATGGGTCCTTTGATGTTAGTAACAAGGGTCTTAGGAACCCAAATAGACAATTCAATGTACTCATAAGGAGAACAAACAAATTTAGCATAAAACATAGCCATCACTAGCACGACATAACACATAAGAAGGGTTAAAGTCGCCGGCTTTGTTGGGAGGGGTAGCATTGCCCTTCTTAGCATCACTACCCTTCACGTTGTTCTTCTTCTTCTTCTTATAAGCACCCTCTCCCTCCTTCACAAAGGTTTTCTTGAGAGGGGGAGGTCGTTTGGCCTTGTCATTCTTCTTCTTGTTCTTGGACTTGGGCGCGTACCCAATCCCTTCCTTGGCCACAACTTCCTTTTGATTGCTCAAAAGGTCGTTGAGATTCTTCTTGCCTTGTATGCAAGACACAAGGCCATTCTCAAGTTGCTCCTTCAACTTTGCATTCTCCTCAACAAGATGCATATGCTCACAACACGGGTTAGTAGCATTTGCATTATCAATTAAGACCATATGAGGAAAAGTGGTTTTCTCCTTGGTTAGCTTTACTTGGAGTTGATTATGAGACTCTTTGAGGCTAGCATGAGCACCCTTCAAGACCTTGTGAGCCTTGTCAAGTAAGTCAAACTCCTCTTTGAATCTAGCAAGATCAACCCCAAGCTTGGCCTTCTCGGAGTTTAGCACACGAGATACAACAAGAGCATGATCAAGATCTTTCTTTAATTTAGCGTGGTCATTGTTGTATGACTCCTCAAGAGCCAAACGAAGACCTCACTCTTCCTAAAGAGCATTGGAAAGATCCGAGATATTATCGGCAGTGTCACGACTACACCCATCCATCTTAGAGATGGTATCTTCGTGAGCCTTGATCATGTCATTGGCTTCACCAAGTTGTTCCAAGAGAGCAACGAAGTGCTTCTTGGATTTACCCTTGAGTTTACTCATAAAAGACTCAAATTCATTCTCCTCCACATTAGACCCCTCATGTTCATCAATGCAATCCTTCAAAGAAGGATTATTAATGATGGTAGTTTTGATGTTGGGGGTTACCTTGTTGGTGGCTTTAGCCATGAGGCACTTGGCGGTGATGTTCTCATTGGGTGAGTCGAAGAGAGACACCCGTGGAGTTGTCGCAATGTAGCGGAGGCCATGGCAACCGACTCACCGTCTTCATCATCATCATCCTCATTGTACTCTTCTTGTGCCACTAACCGCTTGGGAGGAGTCTTCTTGGTGAAGTTGCTCTTGTTGGGGAAGGACTTGGCCTTGTCTTTTCGGATAAGCTTACCACCATTGTCTTCCCTCTTCTCATAAGGGCATTCCGCAACATAGTGGCTCACATTGCCACAATTATAGCAAGTCCTCACTCGTTGCTTGCCCTTCGCACCACTTGAGTTGTTCTTGTTGAAGTTGGGCCTTGTGTTTTTCTTGCTCCAAAATTGCCTTGAAGCAAGAGCCATGTATTCATGATAAGCATACTTTGTATCTTCGGGATTGCTCTCCTCTTCTTCCTCTTCATCCTCTTCTTCCACACTAACCTTGGCCTTTAAGGCAAGGTTGGTCTTCTTTGCTCTTTGAGAACGTAACACCGCATTGTCGGTGGTCTTGTCCAAGATACTCATAGCCACAAACTCATCCAACACCACACTTGAGGACAAGGTGTGGAAATCCAGCCTTTGAAGAATGACGGAGGACATGGCCTTGTGGTAAGGCATCATGGCCTTGAGTAATTTGCGCTTGATCCAATTGTCATCTGTATCCTTGCTCCCATGATCTCTGAGTGAGACCGCGAGAGTAGTTAATATTCGATAAAGCTCATGAGGTTCTTCATCTTCTTTTATTGCAAACTCATCGGCTTCATCTTGCACCACTTCATAGTTGGAGCATTGAATGCTTGCGCTTCCCCTGTAGAGGGAAACAACATGGTGCCATGCATCCTTGGCCACGGTGAAGGGTCGGAGATGAGCAAGATCTTCGGGTGGAATTGCATCTTGGATGATGAAGAGAGCATTCTCATTGAATTAATTATCCGCGGATTCTCTAGGGGTGAAGTTACTTCGGTCATGCGGATAAAAACCTTCTTCAATGATTCTCCAAAGATTAGTATTAACATGGCTTAAATGACGCTTAAAGCGATAAATCCAAGAATCAAAGTCCTCATTTTTCACAATCTTAGGGGGAGGACCGGCATGATTCAAATGAGTGGAAGGAATCGGTCCACCGTAAGTAAGCGGAGGTTCCACATGGGCAAAGATGTCGTTGCCATTTTTACCACTAGAAGAAGGAGCCTTTTCACTAGTAGCTCCCCCCTTGACGGAGTTAGCATTCGTCACCTTGTTAGTGGGATCACCCACTTTCATTGGTGCGGTGGATAATTTAAGCCCTTCTAAGAATTTGTTACACATGCTTTCAACCTCGGTCGTCATGGAGGTTGTCAATGTGTCCAAAGCCACATTGAATTCCTCACGAGAGACCGCGGTTCCCCCATAGGCCATAGATGAGAACGGATTCCACTGGAGTGCTCCTCCCCATCGTCTATGGTGTCAACCATACTCTTTGGATGGCAAAGTCCTTAATAAAGAGACGAGGCTCTGATACCAATTGAAAGGATCGATATAGTTGACTAGAGGGGGGTGAATAGGCAACTAACAATTTTTAGCTTTTCTTTACCAATTTAAACTTTGCATCAAAGTAGGTTGTATAGATATGCAATTAGGTGAGCAACCTATATGATGCAACAACAACAAGCACACAAGCAAGCAAGGGATATAACACAAATAAGCTTGCACAAGTAAAGGCGCGAGATAACCAAGAGTGGAACCGGTGAAGACGAGGATGTGTTACCGAAGTACCTTCCTTTTGAGGGGAAGTACGTCTCCATTGGAGCGGTGTGGAGGCACAATGCTCCCCAAGAAGCCACTAGGGCCACCGTATTCTCCCCACGCCCTCAAACAATGCGAGATGCCATGATTCCACTATTGGTGCCCTCGGAGGCGGTGACCGGACCTTTAGAAACAAGGTTGGGGCAATCTTCACAACTTAATTGGAGGCTCCCAACGACACCACGAAGCTTCACAACAATGGAATATGGCTCCGCGATGACCTCAACCGTCTAGGGTGCTCAAACACCCAAGAGTAACAAGATCCACAAAGGATTAGTGGGGGGAATCAAATTTCTCTTGGTGGAAGTGTAGATCGGGGCCTTCTCAACCAATCCCTAAAGAATCAACAAGTTTGATTGGCTAGGGAGAGAGATCAGGAGAAAATGGAGCTTGGAACAACAATGGAGCTTAGGGATGGAAGAGGTAGTCAACTCGGAGAAGAAGACACCCCTTATATAGGGAAGGAACAAATCCAACTGTTATCCACTTAACCTGCCTGCGACCTGCGGTACTACCACACCAAACAAGTGGTACTACCACAAGCGCTCACGGTACTACCGCTGCCACGGCAGAGCCTAAGTCCAGTCCTGACGCACTAAGGCAAGGAGCGGTAGAACCGCTGGCGTGGTACTACCGCGCCCCCTTGCGGTACTACCGCAAGGCAGGAATGGACTAGGCTGGGAAGGCACGGACATATAAAAATACATCTGTGGCAACTTCCGCTGAGTTTTGATCCATGCAAAAATCCGACACGGTACTACCGCAAGCCTGGAGCGGTACTATCGTGTGGGGCGCGGATGTAAAAAATTACATCCGCCCCTACTGCCGCTCATGCTGCTGAGCTTGGCCAGAGCGCATGGTACTACTGCACCCAAGGCGCGGTACTACCGCGTAGGACGTGGATCTAAAAAATTACATCCGCCCCTACTACCACACTAGCAGCAGCGCCTGGCCTGAGGCCACGGTACTACCACTCCCAAGGTGCGGTACTACCGTGGGCACTTGTGTTACTACCGCGCCAGAGGCTGGTACTACTGCAAGGGCCTGCGGTATTACCGCTCCGAGGAGCAGTACTACCGCATGCCCCAGTTCAGCAACACTAGGAGATCTTCATTTTGTATAGACGAGGAAAGACGGAGGATGCTCCAAAGAGCCAAAGGAAAGGTGGTGCAAAAGGAGTAGACGTGTACGTGATGATTCCACCCAAACCTTTCCAAAGCGGACCCCCTCTTAATAGTATGGCTTTCCTACGACTCAAATACACCGAAAAGAAAGCGTGAAAGCGCCGTCTTCAATAGTCTTTGAGGGGCACCAAATCGTCTTGTGCCTAGTCATGATATGTCTGAAAAACTCCATCCACACGATTAGTCCGCAAAAGCATTGTCATCAATCACCAAAACAACTAAGGGATAAATATGCCCTTACACAAAGTATTGAAGAAATCCATGGCTTCATCATTAGCCAGAAGTAACCGGGCATGAGGGTATGAAGTTCTCCAAAGTTGTTCTGGAACGGAGTCCCGGATAGGATAATCCGCCTTTTGGTACGAATTTCAGCAAAGGCCTTCCAAATAGAGATATTCGGAAGGCTCTTGCTGAAATTTGTGAAGGAAATATGCCCTAGAGGCTATAATAAAGTTGTTATTTTATATTTCCTTATATCATGATAAATTTTTATTATTCATCCTAGAATTGTATTAACCGTAAACTTGATACATGTGTGAATACATAAACAAAAAGAGTGTCACTAGTATGCCTCTACTTGACTAGCTCGTTGAATCAAAGATGGTTAAGTTTCCTAGCCATAGACATGAGTTGTCATTTGATTAACGGGATCATATCATTAGAGAATGATGTGATTGACTTGACCCATTCCGTTAGATTAGCACTTGACCGTTTAGTATGTTGCTATTGCGTTCTTCATGACTTATACACGTTCCTATGACTATGAGATTATGCAACTCCCGAATACCGGAGGAACACTTTGTGTGCTACTGATACGTCTCCAACGTATGTATAATTTATGAAGTATTCATGCTATTATATTATCCATCTTCGATGTTTAATGGGCTTTACTATGCACTTTTATATTATTTTTGGGACTAACCTATTAACCCAGAGCCCAGTGTCAGTTTCTGTTATTTCCCTTGTTTCAGTGTTTCGCAGAATGGAATATCAAACGGAGTCCAAACGGAATGAAACATTCGGGAGAGTCATTTTTGGAACGGAAGCAAGCCAAAAGACTTGGAGTATACGTAAGGGAAGCAACGAGGAAGGCACGAGGCAGGGGGGTGTGCCCACCCCCCTGGGCGCGCCCTCCACCCTCGTGGGCCCCTCGTGGCTTCCCTGACCGACTTCTTTCGCTTATATATATCCATATACACTAAAACCATTGGGGAGCAAAATAGATCGGGAGTTCCGCCACCGCAAGCCTCTGTAGCCACCAAAAACCAATCGGGACCCTATTCCGGCACCCTGCCGGAGGGGGGAACCCTCACTGGTGGCCATCTTCATCATCCCGACGCTCTCCATGACGAGGAGGGAGTAGTTCACCCTCGGGGCTGAGAGTATGTACCAGTAGCTATGTGTTTTATCTCTCTCTCTCTCTCTCGTGTTCTTGAGGTGATACGATCTTGATGTATCGCGAGCTTTTCTATTATAGTTGGATCTTATGATGTTTCTCCCCCTCTACTCTCTTGTAATGGATTGAGTTTTCCCTTTTAAGTTATCTTATCAGATTGAGTCTTTCAAGGATTTGAGAACACTTGATGTATGTCTTGCTGTGCTTATTTGTGGTGACAATGGGATATCACGTGATCCACTTGATGTATGTTTTGGTGATCAACTTGCGGGTTCCGCCCATGAACCTATGCATAGGGGTTGGCACACGTTTTCGTCTTGACTCTCCGGTAGAAACTTTGGGGCACTCTTTGAAGTACGTTGTGTTGGCTGAATAGATGAATATGCTATTGTGTGATGCATATCGTATAATCATGCCCACGGATACTTGAGGTGACATTGAAGTATCTAGGTGACGTTAGGGTTTAGGTTGATATGTGTCTTAAGGTGTTATTCTAGTACGAACTCTTGAATAGATCGATCCGAAAGAATAACTTTGAGGTGGTTTCGTACCCTACCATAATCTCTTCGTTTGTTCTCCGCGATTAGTGGCTTTGGAGTGACTCTTTGTTGCATGTTGAGGGATAGTTATGTGATCCAGTTATATTATTATTGTTGAGAGAACTTGCACTAGTGAAAGTATGAACCCTAGGCCTTGTTTCCTAGCATTCCAATACCGTTTGTGCTCACTTTTATCATTAGTTACCTTGCTGTTTTTATATTTTCAGATTACAAAAACCTATATCTACCATCCATATTGCACTTGTATCACCATCTCTTCGCCGAACTAGTGCACCTATACAATTTACCATTGTATTGGGTGTGTTGGGGACACAAGAAACTCTTTGTTATTTGGTTGCAGGGTTGTTTGAAGAGACCTTCTTCATCGTACGCCTCCACTGGATTGGTAAACCTTACGTCATCCACTTGAGGGAAATTTGCTACTGTCCTACAAACCTCTACACTTGGAGGCCCAACAACGTCTTCAAGAAGAAGGTTGTGTAGTAGAGATCAGCTACCAAATGTCACAACGTAACTGGGTGATTATAAAGGTGCTCTACAGGTGTCTACGATTGTGTTTGTTGAGTTGGCATAGATCGAGATTAGGATTTGTCACTCCGATTGTCGGAGAGGTATCTCTGGGCCCTCTCGGTAATGCACATCACTATAAACCTTGCAAGCAATGTAACTAATGAGTTAGTTGGGCAAGTAACATACCGATGACAAAGGGAACACGTATGTTGTTATGCTGTTTGACCGATAAAGATCTTCCTAGATTATGTTGGAGCCAATATGAGCATCCAGGTTCCACTATTGGTTATTGACCGGAGACGTGTCTCATTCATGTCTACATAGCTCTCGAACCCGTAAGGTCCGCATGCTTAACATCCGGTGACGATCCATGTCGGTGTCAAAACTGGCGGATCTCGGGTAGGGGGTCCCGAACTGTGCGTCTAGGCGGATGGTAACAGGAGACAAGGGACACGATGTTTTTACCCAGGTTCGGGCCCTCTCGATGGAGGTAATACCCTACTCCTGCTTGATTAATATTGATGATATGGGTAGTACAAGAGTAGATCTACCACGAGATCGTAGAGGCTAAACCCTAGAAGCTAGCCTATGGTATGATTGTTGTTAGATCCTCTACGGACTAAAACCCTTCGATTTATATAGACACCGAATAGGGTTAGGGTTACCAGAGTCGGTTACAATGGTAGGAGATCTACATATCCGTATCGCCAAGCTTGCCTTCCACACCAAGGAAAGTCCTATCCGGACAAGGGGCGAAGTCTTCAATCTTGTATCTTCATATTCTAGGAGTCCGCCAAACATGATAGTTCGGCTATCCGGACACCCCCTAGTCCAGGACTCCCTCAGTAGCCCCTGAACCAGGCTTCAATGACGGCGAGTCCGGCGCGCATATTGTCTTCGGCATTGCAAGGCGGGTTCCTCCTCCGAATACTTCATAGAAGGTTTTGAACACAAGGATAGTGTCCGGCTCTGCAAAACAAGTTCCACATACCACCGTAGAGAGAATAACTTTTTGCACAGATCTGCTGACGTATTCCGCGGCGTGACATCACACCACGGCCAGACCTTTATTCGAATTGTTTTTTACTGTCCCACCTCAGCATGTTCAGCGAGGCGGTTTCCTTGGCACGTCTTATCAAAGCGTAGATCATGCCCCCTTATTCAGGGATTCTCATCAATACGGATGTGGGTAACCCAGCCGCGCCATTGATTGCGGCGCTTGGGAGATAAGCGAGTTTTATCAGACTGGTGGGGGACGCATAGCCTCGTCCGTCCATATAAGGGGATAAGGATCCACACTTTTCACCTACGCCTTCCTCCTCCCTTGCTCATCCATTTCCGCGCACTCTGAGCTCTAGCGCCCAAGTCCGCACATCCTCCCTCAACCATCTCCAGCCATGTCCGGAGCGGAAGGCAGGTGGATGGTCTCCTCCGTCACGGAGGGCCAAGTAAAAAAGCTGCGGAAGGCCGGATACTTGTCCGACGACGTCGCACATCGGCTCCCCGACAAAGGGCAGCTCATCCCCACCCCCAGGCCCCATGAGAGGGTGGTGTTCCTCCCCCACTTCCTCCTCGGACTAGGGTTTCCACTTCACCCATTTGTCCGGGGGCTCATGTTCTACTACGGCCTATATTTCCACGATCTGGCCCCGAATTTCATCCTCAACATCTCAGCGTTTATCGTCGTGTGCGAGGCCTTCCTCTGCATCCAGCCCCACTTCGACTTATGGCTGAAGACCTTCAATGTCAGGCCGAAGGTAGTGGGCGGCCGCCAAGCGGAGTGCGGAGGTGCCATGGTTGGCAAGATGGCCAAAGTCCTATGGCTCGAGGGCTCCTTTGTGGGGACCATAAAGGGGTGGCAATCGGGGTGGTTCTACATCACCGAGCCGCACGACTCTCAATGGACGGCGGCCCCTGAATTTCGATTTGGCTTCCCCACCCGGATCACATCATGGAAAGAGACGGGCCAGACGTGGGGGAATTCAGATGAGCTGTCCGGACTCCAAACTTGCGTCTGAAACCTAGTGGACAAGAATCTCAGGCTTGTCAACGTAATCCAGGTGATGCTCATCCGTCGGATTCTCCCATGCCAACAACGGGCCTTCAAATTGTGGGAGTTCGATCCGGCCTGCACCCAACTTTGAAAAGGCTCTTCGACACTACGTACGAAGACGCTTGGAAGGTGCTGTTCAAGGGCGCCGAGGCTCCCACATCCGCTACCGAAGATCACGGATTCAGCTCGCAGCGTCAAGCCAGCGAGGTAAGTTATTTTACCCTTTATGGGACTCTTTTTTCATAGTTTGACTCTATGCGGGATCTAAAAACTCCCTAACCGGGAGATTTGAAGGCGTCCGGACGGATTAACTATCCGGCCCCTTTGCCGAAGACCAGGACGCCCTTGGATTGGCGGGGCTGCTGGTTCCGGCACCTCACGTGGTTCGGAGAAGAAGGCCAAGAAGGAGGCCACGGGAACTCGAAGAGCTCCGGCGCCCGTCTTGTCGGACTCATCACCCAACAACCCTGAGGCGGAATCCTCCTCTGAGGAAGAGGAGGAGGAAAAAGAAGCCTCTCCCCCAGCGGGGGGAGAGAAGAAAAGGAAGGCCGCCCCAACTAGTGATGTCGGGGGGTCCAAGAAGGGAAGGACCCTTCCTCCGGACTTCTCCGCCAACGCCGACAACGACGAGGAGGAGTGGCCAACAAGGGCCAAGCCCCTGGCGAGATCGTAAGTGTCCGGACTCCGGAATAGTTCATGACTTTTTAGTTGTCGCATAGTGTCTTCTAACGCCGAATATGACCATGTAGCCCGCCCAGGGCAGGCTTGCCACTTGTCGGCGGCTCCACAGCTCGTCGGATGTGAATAGTACTTCACTTCCGACCGCCTCCTCTCCTCGTGTCGTCGGCGACACCGGTGGAAGTCCCAAAGGGGCCCAGCCAGGAGGTGGTGGTCTGGAGGCGCCGCAAGGCGATCTCCGGACTCGGCGTGAAGAGGCGATACCGGAGGGCTCTGAGTGCAGCCTGTGCGGACTCCGTGTCAGGCTGCCGGTGGTTCCGAAGTCCGACAAGCGGCCCCTTCGTAAGAAGGGTAAGACTCTGACGCGGTGACCTCCGTCCATCCGGAGGCACGGATAGCTTCTTGGGCGCTAAAAGGCGCCTCCATCAACGAGGAACACCGCCTTTGTTATGAGTGTGGTGATCCGAGAAAGTTCGATCCGCCAAGAGCGGGCTGGTAGCTTATACCAGCCTTCTAACAGGCTTTGAGGTAAGTTTGGAATATGTAAAAATATTACCGCATAGGCGGTAGCCCACGATGCTTAGTTCGGTGTTGGAAAGAAAAGCCGGACTAAGGATCTAAAAAGATATCTGTGAGAGTCTAACATAAGTATGTCAATATGGGAATGCAGGCTGTGTTGCTGACCTCTGCCGCACTGACTGCGGAGGTCAATGCATTGAAGCAGAGCCTCGAGCGGTCCGAGAACGAGCTCGGCCTTGCCAAGAAGCAGCTCGAGGACAAGGAAGGTAAGTAATACCTTATTAAAGAAATACCTTATAGAAAGGATGTGGTTGCAAAAATGACAGGAGTAACGTGGGTATTGTAGGGGCCACGAACGAGGTGGCGACCCTTAAGGAAGCGGTGTCCGCGGCCGAAAGCAAAGCGGCCGCGGAGCGTACCGAGCGAGAGAAGCAGGAGGCGTGGGTGGCAGAGGTGCGGCAAGAGCTCCAGGCTCTTGTGGAGAAACACGAGAGTTTGGAGCGTGACTCGAAGACTCGAGAGTCCGAGCTCGCCTTGGCTCTTGAGAGTGCCAAAGCCGCTAAGGCCGAAGCCCAAAAAGCCCTCCAAGAGATTGAATCATTAAAGAAGATTGTGGAGGGTAAGGCATTCTTTATGCAAAGCAAGAATGTAAAAGTCAATTATCTAGTACTTACCCGAATCCGGAGCTCTCCAGGAGCGTTCGCATATTTGCCCCGCAGTGTGTCCGATTCTGCCGCTTTCTACCGAGCCGAGGAGGGACGCTCGACGGAGAAGGTGTTACAGGCTCAGATATCTTTGAGGCCGATCATCCGTGCCCTGGCGACCAGGTGAAGCAGCTGGTCGAGCTCCTAAGCTTCGCCCGAACAGGCCATGAAGGGCCTCATAGTTGGCTGTGGCCATGAAGCCATGCACAGGAGCTACTTCGGTCTAGTCACGGCGGTGGTGGGCCTTTGTCCATGGATTGAAGTCATCAAGCGCTCCGTCTGTATTGAAGGTGCCCGTCAGGCCCTTGCCCGTGCTAAAGTGCACTGGGGCAAGCTGGATGCGGAGAAGCTTGTGACGGACGGGCCACCGAAGGGCAACGATCATCGCAAGCCCGAAATGTATTATGAGGGCGTCCTGAAGGGTGCCCGTCTTATAGCGGGTGAATGCTCCAAAGATGTAATATTTGAGTAGACTCGCATTTGTTATCCTGTCGCTGAAAACTTGTTCATATCGCTAAGCAACGCTTGTGAATTTAAAATATTACCTTCATGCGGCCGTTTATCAAATTTGAGAGATGGCAAGTCGTTGGCTTCAGCCCCCATGCCACAGTCTTTGGGGTGTTCGGGATAAACTTGAGCGCTCTTGTTCCCATTCTTGGGTCCTTGAGGAGGCGCTCACATAGCGAACAAGGCAACCGGACTTATAGTGCTTGAACACTCTCACTTAGCCATAGAATTCTATAATTTTAAATTTCGGTGAAGCCCTAGTATTCGGAAGACCGAGTTCGAGGCGCTATCCACACCTTGGCGGACAATGCCGACTCCTCGCTCTAAGCGGCATAAGTCTTTAGGGACCGAAAAAACCTCTCGAACAGCGACCGGCTCTCGCCCTATCATGACGGTCAGTTTTAGCTTTCTCCACTCAGGTGCTCAACCCAGCTCAGCAGGGCAGAATCCCGGTGGTTCTCCCAGCGCTACCTTAGCCGATATAATGGAACATAAGGTACCAAAACATGGGAGCCGGGCAAACCCAACTATTGACCCAAGACATGATTCGGAGCCGATGCATATAATGCTATAAGTTCGGGGTGCCGCACTTGTGAAAGTATTCGGACTTATCACACCACACTTTTGCGGTACTTAGGCCCCTATTGTATTGGCCGTACCAAAGTGTACGGGTGCAACATGTCATAAATGAATATATATAATGGGAAAGAATGCAATAATAGGCAAGAACTATATATTGGTTTATTCAAAAGAAACTGCAAATAAAAGCAGAACGATACAAATTGTGCGATAAGCAAGGTGCAGGACTTTTGACATGTCCCCTTCCGAGTTAAGTTTGCGGTGTGGTATGTAAAAGCGGGTATCTTGCTTGTAGTAGAGACCACACGGACACTCGACGCAGTTTTACTTCCTGGCTGTTGCATCGTGTATTCGTAGCGAATACGGACAGGGCTTCTCGAGCGAGTCACGAAAGGAAAGGAAGAAAAAGATAAAAAATAAAAAAGGAATGACACAAGCAGGAGCCCCTAGTGCGGTCTAGCCGCATTACAGGCGATGTCGTGGTCGTGGCATTCCCCTTAAACCATGGTATCTCCGAGCATAGTTATGTACGCGTAATCTTGGCTTCACAGATTCGCGAGGGCTAGGGTTGGGGCGGATTACTCTGGCGATGCTCTGATCGTGCTAAGCGGTCTTGTTGTAGGTTACTCGAGGCGCTTGCGGTGTCCGATTGTTTATTGGCGGACTGGAGAATTGCCTTAAGAGGCTGTTACGCACTTACATGCAAGGGCAGCCGTATGCTCCTCCGTTCGGAGGGAGCGTTCGGTGTTTCCATTGACCGTGATTACGCCTCGAGGGCCTGGCATCTTGAGCTTGAGGTATGCGTAGTGCGCCACCGCATTGAATTTTGCGAATGGTGTTCGTTCGAGCAGTGTGTGATAGCCGCTGCGGAACGGGACTATGTCGAAGATTAACTCTTCGCTTTGGAAGTTATCCGGGGATCCGAAGACCACTTCGAGTGTGGCGAGCCTGTACAATTGGCCTCTACACCTGGTATGACGCCTTTAAAGGTCGTCTTTGTGGGTTTAATCCTTGAGGGGTCTATGCCTATTTTGCGCACTTTATCCTGATAAAGCAGGTTCAGGCTGCTACCGCCGTCCATCAGGACTCTAGTGAGGTGAAATCCATCGATGATTGGGTCAAGAACCAATGTGGCGAATCCGCCGTGACGGATGCTAGTGGGGTGGTCCCTTCGATCAAAGGTGATCGGGCAGGAGGACCATGGGTTGAACTTCGGGGCGACTAGCTCCATCGCATATACGTCCCTTAGTGCATGCTTTCGCTCCCTTTTGGGTATGTGGGTTGCGTATATCATGTTCACCATCCGCACTTGTGTGGGAAAGCCGTTCTGTCCTCTATTGTTCGGCGGCCGGGGCTCTTCCTCATCTTCGCTATGCAGCCCCTTGTCGTTGTTTTCGGCGCTTAGCTTGCCTACTTGCTTGAACACCCAACAATCCCTGTTGGTGTGGTTGGCTGGTTTTTTGGAAGTTATCACAACAAGCGATCGAGTATTCGGTCCAAGTTGGACGGGCCCTGGATATTTCTTTTGAATGGCTTCTTCCGCTGACCGGGTTTAGATCCTCTGAATCTGGCATTTACTGTCGTATCTTCAGCATTATCACCGTTAATGTGGCGTTTATGCTTGTTGCGACGCGACCTGCCATTGCTGTCCTTGGTATCCGAACTACCAGGGTGTTTGGCCAAGTTGTTGCTTGAGCTAGCCAGCTGTCCTCTCCAGCATAGCGGGTCATGAGTGTGGTGAGGGCTGCCATGGATTTCGGCTTTTCCTGTCCTAGGTGCCGGGCTAGCCACTCGTCGCGGATGTATTGTTTGAAGGCTGCTAGCGCCTCTGCATCCGGACAGTCTACGATCTGATTTTTCTTTGTTAGGAACCGCATCCAGAATTGTCTGGCCGATTCTTCTGGCTGTTGAATTATATGGCTAAGGTCATCGGCGTCTGGTGGTCGCACATATGTGCCCTGGAAGTTATCAAGGAATGCGGCTTCCAGGTCCTCCGAACAACCGATTGACTTTGCTGGCAAGCTGTTGAGCCAATGCCGAGCTGGTCCTTTAACCTTGAGTGGGAGGTATTTGATGGCATGTAGATCATCACCGCGGGACATGTGGATATGGAGGAGATAGTCCTCGATCCAGACCGCAGGATCTGTGGTACCATCGTATGATTCGATGTTAACGGGTTTGAAGCCCTCGGGGATTTGATGATCCATTACTTCATCTGTGAAGCATAGTGGGTGTGCGGCGCCTCTGTATTGGGCTACATCACGACGTAGCTCATATGAGCTTTGTCTACTGTGTTCGGCCCGACCGGGTTTCTTGTATCCGGCGTGTGGTAATCATCCCGAGTCGTTGGTAGCCACGCCGATCTATAGATCGATCTTGTATGCTTTGCCTTATCCTCCA
This sequence comes from Aegilops bicornis, assembly GCA_021605145.1. Taxonomy (NCBI): domain Eukaryota; kingdom Viridiplantae; phylum Streptophyta; class Magnoliopsida; order Poales; family Poaceae; genus Aegilops; species Aegilops bicornis. The sequence goes on from CM038670.1 coordinate 87,687,173, forward strand.
ATATGTCTCGCAAGTCCGGTAGCGTTTTCCGTGCCTCGGTACTTTTGAGCGGCGTCGGGCGTGGCTTGAGCGGAGGCTGAGAGGCTTCTCTGTCAGCGGCCGCACGGGTGGCCGGTCTGCCATGTCGTCTTGCTGGTAACGTGGGTGCTTCCTCCTCTGATCGAGGCAACGGCCTGCGTTTGGGGTAGCTTTTGGAGGGGCTTTCGAGTTCATACTCTTGGCTGCAAGGACTTGATCCATCTGTCAGCCATTCAGGTCTTAGTCAGCTCTAAGCTGTTCTTGCTTTCTTGAGGCTGCTTGCCGTGGCCATGAGCCTGCATTTAAAAGCGCTCTTGTTCGACGGGGTCCTCTGCAGCACGACGAATTAAATGCGTCGTTGAGGCTTGCCTCGTCTTGGAGGGGGCGCATAATTATCGTCCTCTACCTCTCTTTACGCCGCCTTTGTCATGCGGTCTTGCTTCTCCCTCCTCCTCTACTGGGTCCTGCTGGAGGGGTCATCTTAACCTTTGTCCAGGTATTATTGTCTCCCGTGCGGAATCACCGTTTTCTTTGTGGCGGGATTTAGAGCGGCGCCACGACGCCTTGGCGCTTGGGCTGTTTCTTGGAGGGTCATCCTCCGCTGTTCCATCGCCGTTCCCATCTTTTGGGATGTCCACCATGTATATGTTGTATGACGAGGTGGCCTTCCGATTGCCTGGCGCTGGTTCTTGGTCGTCTCGACATCGTCGTCCATACCGTCGATGTCTTTGGAGTCGAAGTCGAGCATGTCGGTTAAATCATCGACAGTGGCTACAAAGTGGGTGGTGGGTGGGCGTTGAATTTCTTCGTCGTCCGCATCCCAACCTTCCTGGTCGTAGTCCGGCCAGGGCTCTCCAGATAAAGAGAGAGACTTTAGTGAATTCAGGATGTCGCCAAAGGGCGAATGTTGAAGGACGTCCGCGGCAGTGAACTCCATGACCGGCGCCCAATCAGATTCGATTGGTAGGGGCGCGGAGGGTTCAGAGTCCGGAGAGGAGTCCGACACCCTGGAGTCACGGTCTTCGCAAAGGACAGGGATGGAGTTCGGCTCAATCGCCGTAGAGATCGTAGCCCCCGAGGCGGTGTCCAACCACTCGTCCTTGATCGGGGGAACCGGCTCCGGATTAAGGGTCGGGCGGGCAGTGCGGCCTCGGGGCAGCCTTTGTTCAGCGGCAGAGTTAGATCGTACCCATCGAGACAGTGCGGCACGCTCGGCTGTGGCTCGAATCTGTCGAAGATCAAGTCTCCGCGGACATCGGCCGTATACTTCAAGCTTCCAAATCTGACCTGATGGTCAGGGGCGTAGCTTTCGATCTGCTCCAGATGGCCAAGCGAATTGGCTCGCATTGCAAAGCCGCCGAATACGAAGATCTATCCGAGGAGAAAGGTCTCACCCTGGATTGCATCGTTGTTGATGATCGAAGGAGCCATCGGGCCTATCGGTGACGACACAGCGGAACTCTCAATGAAAGCACCAATGTCGGTGTCAAAACCGGCGGATCTCGGGTAGGGGTCCCGAGCAGTGCGTCTAGGCGGATGGTAACATGAGACAAGGGACACGATGTTTTTACCCAGGTTGGGCCCTCTTGATGGAGGTAATACCCTACTCACACTTGATTAATATTGATGATATGGGTAGTACAAGAGTAGATCTACCACGAGATCGAGAGAGGCTAAACCCTAGAAGCTAGCCTATGGTATGATTGTTGTTAGATCCCTCGGACTAAAACCCTTCGGTTTATATAGACACCAAATAGGGTTAGGGTTACACAGAGTCGGTTACAATGGTAGGAGATCTACATATCTGTATCGCCAAGCTTGCCTTCCACGCCAAGGAAAGTCCTATCCGGACAAGGGACGAAGTCTTCAATCTTGTATCTTCATAGTCTAGGAGTCCGGCCAAAGATGATAGTTCGGCTATCCGGACACCCCCTAGTCCAGGAATCCCTCAATCCGTATTATGAGTATATGTGTTTTAATGTACCTAAGGTAGTTCGGAGTCCCGGATATGATCACGGACATGACGGGGAGTCTCGAAATGGTCGACACATAAAGATCGATATATTGGACGACTATGTTTGGACATCGGAAGGGTTCCGAGTGAGTTCGGGCATATACCGGAGTACCGGGGAGTTACCGGAACCCCCCGGGGAGTCAATGGACCTTAATGGGCCATAGTGGAAAGGAGGAGGAGGCGGCCAAGGTGCCACCCCCCCCAAGCCCAATCATAATTGGGAGGGGGGCAGCCCCCTTTCCTTCTCTCCTTCTCCCCCTTCCTTCCCTCTCCTACTCCAACTTGGGAAGGGGGAATCCTACTCCCACCGGCAGTAGGACTCCCCCCTTGGGCGCGCCTAGGAGGCCAGCCCTCTCCCCCTCCTCCACTCCTTCATATACGGGGGAGGGGGCACCCCATAGACACACAAGTTGATCATTGATCTCTTAGCCGTGTGCGGTGCCCCCCCCCCCCCCTCCACCATAATCCACCTCGGTCATATCGTCGTATTGCTTAGGCGAAGCCCTGCGCCGGTAGCTTCATCATCACCATCATCACATCGTCATGCTGACGAAGCTCTCCCTCGAAGCTCTACTGGATCGTGAGTTCGTGGGACGTCACCGAGCTGAACGTGTGCAGATCGTGGAGGTGTCGTATGTTCGGTACTAGGATCGGTCGATCGTGAAGACGTACGACTACATCAACCGCGTTGTCATAACGCTTCCGCTTACGGTCTACGAGGGTACGTGGACAACACTCTTCCCTCTCGTTGCTATGCATCAACATGATCCTGCGTGTGCGTAGGGAATTTTCTGAAATTACTACGTTCCCCAACAGAGGCATCCGAGCCAGGTTTATGTGTAGATGTTATATGCACGAGTAGAACACAAGTGAGTTGTGGGCGATAATAGTCATACTGCTTACCAGCATGACATACTTTGATTCGGCGATATTGTTGGATGAAGCGGCTCAGACTGACATTACGCGTACGCTTACGCGAGACTGGTTCTACCGACGTGCTTCGCACACAGGTGGCTAGTGGGTGTCTGTTTCTCCAACTTTAGTTGAATCGAGTGTGGCTACGCCTGGTCCTTGTTGAAGGTTAAAACAGCACATAATTGACGAAAAATCATTGTGCTTTTGATGCGTAGGTAAGAACGGTTCTTGCTCAGCCCGTAGGAGCCACGTAAAACTTGCAACAACAAAGTAGAGGACGTCTAACTTGTTTTTGCAGGGCATGTTGTGATATGATATGGTCCATACGTGATGAGATATAAATTGTTGTATGAGATGATCATGTTTTTGAAATTATCGTCAACTAGCAGGAGCCTTGTGGTTGTCTCTTTATTGCATAAGATGCAAGTGCCATGTAATTGCTTTACTTTATCGCTATGCGATAGCAATAGTTGCAAAAGAAATAGTTGGCGAGACGACCATATGACGACACCTGTGATAGAGATCAAGATGATAGACGTCATGGTGTCATGCCGGTGACGATAGAAATCATGACGGTACTTTGGAGATGAAGATCAAAGGCACAAGATGATGATGGCCATATCATGTCACATATTTTGATTGCATGTGATGTTTATCTTTTATACATCTTATTTTGCTTGGTTGTTGGTAGCTTTATAAGATGATCCCTTACTAAAATTTCAAGGTATAAGTGTTTTCCCTGAGTATGCACCATTGCGACAGTTCTTCGTGCTGATACACCACGTGATGATCGGGTGTGATAAGCTCTACGTTCACATACAACAGGTGCAAGCCAGTTTTGCACATGCAGAATACTCGGGTTAAACTTGACGAGCCTAGCATATGCAGATATGGCCTGGGAACACTGGAGACCGAAAGGTCGAACGTGAATCATATAGTAGATATGATCAACAAAGTGATGTTCACCATTGAAAACTACTCCATCTCACGTGATGATCGGACATGGTTTAGTTGATATGGATCAAGTGATCATTTAGATGACTCGAGGGATGTCTATCTAAGTGGGAGTTCTTAAAGTAATATGATTAATTGAACTTAAATTTATCATGAACTTAGTCCTGATAGTATTTGCATATCTATGTTGTAGATCAATAGCTCGCAAATAGCTTCCCTGTTTTATTTATGATATGTTCCTAGAGAAAACTAAGTTGAAAGATGATAGTAGCAATGATACGGACTTGGTTCGTGATCTGAGGATTATCCTCATTGTTGCACAAAAGAATTATGTCCTTGATGCACCGCTAGGTGACAGACCTATTGCAGCAGTAGATGCAGACGTTATGATTGTTTGACAAAGCTCAGTATGATGACTACTTGATAGTTTAGTGCACCATGCTTTAAGGCTTAGAACTGGTACTTCAAAAATGTTTTGAACGTCACGGACCATATAAGATGTTCCAAGAGTTGAAATTGGTATTTCATACTCATTCCCGTGTCAAGAGGTATGAGACCTCTGACAGTACTTTTCCTACAAGATGGAGGAGAATAGCTCAACCGAGCATGTGCTCAGATTGTCTGGGTACGACAATTGCTTGAATCAAGTGGGAGTTAATCTTCCAGATAAGATAGTAATTGACAAAGTTCTCTAGTCATTATCACCAAGTTACTAGAACTTCGTGATGAACTATAATATGCAAGGGATGACGAAAGTAATTCCCGAGCTCTTCGTGATGCTGAAATCAGCGAAGGTAGAAATCAAGAAAGAGCATCAAGAGTTGATGGTTAACAAGACCACTAGTTTCAAGAAAAGGGCAAAGGGATAGAAAGGGAACTTCAATAAGAATGACAAGCACGTTGTCACTCCTGTGAAGAAACCCAAAGCTAGACTTAAGCCTGAAACGAGTGCTTCTACTGCAAGGGATTAATCACTAGAAGCGGAACTACCCCAAATAATTGGAGGATAAGAAGGATGGCAAAGTGAACAAAAGTATATTTGATATACGTGTTATTGATGTGTACTTTACTAGTACTTATAGCAAACCCTCAGTATTTGATACTAGTTTTGTTGCTAAGAGTAGTAACTTGAAACAGGAGTTGCAAAATGAATAGGGACTAGTTAAGCGTGAGATGACGATGTGTGTTGGAAGTAATTCCAAGGTTGATAAGACCACCATCGCACACTCCCTTTACTTCGGGATTAGTGTTCAACCTAAAATAAATGTTATTTGGTGTTTGCGTTGAGCACAAATATGATTGGATCATGTTTATTGCAATACGGTTATTCATTTAAGTCAAAGAATAATTGTTGTTCTATTTACATGAATAAAACTTTCTATGGTCATACACTCAATATAAATGGTTTATTGAATCTCTATCATAGTGATACACATATTCATAATATTGAAGCCAAAAGATGCAAAGTTAATAATGATAGTGCAACTTAATTGTGGCACTACCGTTTAGGTCATATTGGTGTAAAGCGCATGAAGAAACTCCATGTTGATGGGCTTTTGGAATCGCTTGATTATGAATCAGTTGATGCTTGCAAACCATGCCTCATGGGCAAGATGACTAAGACTCCGTTCTCCCAAACAATGGAGTGAGCCACTAACTTATTGGAAATAATACATACCGATGTATGCGGTCCAAATGAGTGTTGAGGCTCACGGCGGGTATCATTATTTTCTGACCTTCACAGATGATTTGAGCAGATATGTGTATATCTACTTGATGAAACACAAGTCTGAAACATTTGAAAAGTTCAAAGAATTTCAGAGTGAAGTGGAAAATCATCGTAACAAGAAAATAAAGTTTCTACGATCTGATCGCGGAGACGAATATTTGAGTTACGAGTTTGGTCTTCATTTGAAACAATGTGGAATAGTTTCACAACTCACGCCACCTGGAACACCACGGCGTAATGGTGTGTTCGAACGTCGTAACCGTACTTTTTTAGATATGGTGTGATTTATGATGTCTCTTACCGATTTACCACTATCGTTTTGGGGTTATGCATTAGAGACAGCTGCATTCACGTTAAATAGGGCGCCATCTAAATCCATTGAGATGACACCTTATGAACTGTGGTTTGGCAGGAAACCAAAGTTGTCGTTTCTTAAAGTTTGGGGCTGCGATGCTTATGTGAAAAAGCTTCAACCTGATAAGCTCAAACCCAAATCGGAGAAATATGTCTTCATAGGATACCCAAAGGAGACTGTTGGGTACACCTTCTATCACATATTCGAAGGAAACACATTCGTTGCTAAGAATGGATCCTTTCTAGAGAAGGAGTTTCTCTCGAAAGAAGTGAGTGGGACGAAAGTACAACTTGATGAGGTAACTGTACCTGCTCCCTTATTGGAAAGTAGTTCATCACAGAAACTTGTTCATGTGACTCCACCAATTAGTGAGGAAGATAATGATGATGATCATGTAACTTCAGATCAAGTTACTACCGAACCTCGTAGGTCAACCAAAGTAAGATCCGCACCAGAGTGGTACGGTAATGTTGTTCTGGAGGTCATGTTACTTGACCATGACGAACCTACGAACTATGAGGAAGCGATGATGAGCCCAGATTCCGTGAAAAGGCTTGAGGCCATGAAAACTGAGATGGGATCCATGTATGAGAACAAAGTGTGGACTTTGGTTGACTTGCCCCGATGATCGGCAAGCCATAGAAAATAAATGGATCTTCAAGAGGAAGACGGACGCTGATAGTAGTGTTACTATCTACAAAGCTAGACTTTTTGAAAAAGGTTTTTGGCAAAATTCAAGGTGTTGACTACGATGAGATTTTCCCACTTGTAGCGATGCTTAAGTCTGTCCGAATCATGTTAGCAAATTGCCACATTTTATGAAATCTGGCAAATGGATGTCAAAACTACATTCCTTAATGGATTTCTTAAAGAAGAGTTGTATATGATGCAACCAGAAGGTTTTGTCGATCCTAAAGGTGCTAACAAAATGTGCAAGCTCCAGCGATCCATCCATGGACTCGTGCAAAGCATCTCAGAGTTTGAATATACGCTTTGATGAGATGATCAAAGCATATAGTTTTATACAGACTTGCGAGGAAGCCTGTATTTACAAGAAAGTGAGTGGGAGCACTACAACCTTTCTGATAAGTATATGTGAATGACATATTATTGATCGGAAATAATGTTGAATTTTCAGGAAAGCATAAAAGGAGTGTTTGAAAGGAGTTTTTCCAAGAAAGACCTCGATGAAGCTGCTTACATATTGAGCATCAAGATCTATAGAGATAGATCAAGACGCTTGATAAGTTTTTCCAATGAGTACATACCTTGACAAAAAATTTAAGTAGTTCAAAATGGAACAGTCAAAGAAGGAGTTCTTGCCTATTTTGCAAGGTGTGAAATTGAGTAAAAGCCCGACCATGGCAGAAGATAGAAAGAGAATGAAAGTCATTCCCTATGCCTCAGCCATAGGTTCTATAAAGTATGCCATGTTGTATACCAGATCTATTGTATACCCTACACTGAGTTTGGCAAGGGAGTACAATAGTGATCTAGGAGTAGATCACTGGACAGCGGTCAAAATTATCCTTAGTGGAATAAGGATATGATTCTCCATTATGGAGGTGACAAAAGGTTCATCGTAAAGGGTTACATCGATGCAAGTTTTGACACATCGATGCAAGTTTTGACAATGATCCAGATGACTCTAAGTCTCAATCTGGATACATATTGAAAGTGGGAGCAAGTAGCTAGAGTAGCTCCGTGCATAGCATTGTTGACATAGAAATTTGCAAAATACATACGGATCTGAGTATGGCAGACCCGTTGACTAAACTTCTCTCACAAGCAAAACATGATCACACCTTAGTACTCTTTGGATGTTAATCACATGGCGATGTGAACTAAGATTACTGACTCTAGTAAACCCTTTGAGTGTTGGTCACATGGCGATGTGAACTACGGGTGTTAATCACATGGTGATGTGAACAATTGGTGTTCAATCACATGGCGATGTGAACTAGATTACTGAGTCTAGTGCAAGTGGGAGACTGAATGAAATATGCCCTAGAGGCAATAATAAAGTTGTTATTTTATATTTCCTTATATCATGATAAATGTTTGTTATTCATGCTAGAATTGTATTAACCGGAAACTTAGTAAATGTGTGAATACATAGACAAACAGAATGTCGCTAGTATGCCTCTACTTGACTAGCTCGTTGAATCAAAGATGGTTAAGTTTCCTAGCCATAGACATGAGTTGTCATTTGATTAGCGGGATCACATCATTAGAGAATGATGTGATTGACTTGACCCATTCCGTTAGCTTAGCACTTGATGCGTTTAGTATGTTGCTATTGCTTTCTTCATGACTTATACATGTTCCTATGGCTATGAGATTATGCAACTCCGAATCTGGGAGGAACACTTTGTATGCTACCAAGCGTCACAACGTAATCGGGTGATTATAAAGGTGCTCTCTGGTATCTCCGATGGTGTTTGTTGAGTTGGCATAGATCGAGATTAGGATTTGTCACTCCAATTGTCGGAGAGGTATCTCTGGGCCCTCTCGGTAATGCACATCACTATAAGCCTTGCAAGCAATGTAACTAATGAGTTAGTTGTGGGATGATGCATTACGGAATGAGTAAAGAGACTTGCCGGTAATGAGATTGAACTAGGTATTGAGATGCCGACGATCGAATCTCGAGCAAGTAACATACCGATAACAAAGGGAACAATGTATGTTGTTATGCGGTTTGACCGATAAAGATCAACCACGTTGTCATAACGCTTCCGCTTACGGTCTACGAGGGTACGTGGATGATAACCCACAAGTATAGGGGATAATTATTTTTGTCGAAAAGTTTCTGTAATCAAGATTCACAAAGTTTCCGTGAGCATGAACAAAGTTCAAGGCTAGCTCCCACTTCAACAATGCTTGTATTTCTCACTTTCGCTTTTCTTTTGGAAGAATTTTTGGGTTCCCCTCTTTATTTTTGTTGTTTTTAAACTATATGAAAGCACTCAACAGAAATAAATGACTCTCTAAAACTTCCGGGTTGTCTCCCTGGCAGCGCTTTCTTTAAAGCCATTAAGCTAGGCATATAGTGCTCAAGTAATGAATCCACCCAGGTCCCAAGGTATATCAAAGCCAATTTTAATTAACAATGATTTGTGATCTAATAGTGAGCACAAGGTAAAATATATCATGCAACAACTAAGTTTAACTCTTTTCCTATGCATCGGCATGTCATAAAAGAACAATTCATGCACACATAGTAAAGGCTAATGCATAGTATAAACAGTTTCTTGCAATTTTACCATGTTGCAAACATAGAGAGGTGGAGATATAGTTCCTCTCTCATAATAATTGCAAGTAGGAGCAGCAAGCACAGGCATATTATATTCATCAAAATCATCATGTGCAACGGTAAAAGGCAACCCATCAATATAATCCTTAATAAGTGCAAACTTCTCCGATATAGTGTAGTCGGGAGAATTCAAAAAGATAATAGGACTATCATGTGTGGGTGCAATAGCAAAAATTTCATGTTTAACATAAGGAACTATAGCAAGTCCATATCCATAAGCATAATTCATATTGGCGTCTTGGCCACAAGCATACCAAGCATCATCAAAAAGGGATATTTCAAGAGAATCAACGGGATCATAACAGTCATCATAGCAATCATCCTTCGGTAAGCATGAAGGGGAATTAAACAATGTATGAGTTGAAGAGTTACTCTCATTAGAAGGTGGGCACGGGTAGCTAATCCGCTCTTCCTCCTTTTGTTCTTCGCTCTCCTCATCATCTTTTTCATCCAATGAGCTCACAATTTCATCAACTTCTTCTTCCATAGATTCCTGCAAAATATTAATCTCTTCTTGGACAGCGGAGTAGTCCTCAATATATGGTTTAACATAGGAATTAGAAGCATAATTATCATAACAATATTTAAGTATGGCAAAATTTTCAGATTTGTAAAGAGTAGCACCATACCTTTCAATCAACGAAGCAATTTCATAAGCACCCTTAAAAGCAATAAATTCTTCAATTTGTTGAACATCATAGTAATTATAAACACCCTTAGCATATGAAGATATGATTCCATTATCACGAAACTCACATTGGTAGGGAAGGTGTTTCTTAGGGTTTTCAGAACAACAAGTAAAATCATAAATTTCACATAAATTCCAAGCATAACATTGCATAGTATTAATTTGATGCTATAAAAGTTTCCCTTTTCAGATATACGGTGTCCCACATAACAAGCATGCTCATCTAAAGATTTGCCTTCAACTAAGCTAGTTGGGGTTTCGGCACGAGCACATAGGGATCTAAGATGATCCGAGTAATAAGCTTCAGGAGTGTGATAGATTTTGAGTGGTTCTTCAACCATTGGTTCAGTGGGTACAACTAATTTTTTTTTTGGTATTTTGTGTTTCCTACCCATAACTAAAGATAGAAAACAACTAAGAACAGCAAATAAAAATTACTTAGTGATAAAGCAAACAAGCACACATGAGAATATTCACCCCACGCTATTGCTCCCGACAGCGGCGCCAGAAAAAGGTCTTGATAACCCACAAGTATAGGGGATCAATTGTAGCCTCTTTTGATAAGTAAGAGTGTCGAACCCAACGAGGAGCTAAAGGTAGAGCAAATATTCCCTCAAGTTCTATCGACCACCGATACAACTCTACGCACACTTGACGTTCGCTTTACCGGGAATAAGTATGAAACTAGAAGTACTTTGTAGGTGTTTTTGGATAAGTTTGTAGGAATATAAAGAGCAAGTAAATAAAAGCTAGGGGTTGTTTAGATAAAGACACATCTAAATTAGTTTTAGTAGAGATCTTTTGTCAACAAGAAAGTTATTTGTCCTTAGGCAATCGATAACTAGACCGGTAATCATTATTGCAATTTTATTTGAGGGAGAGGCATAAGCTAACATACTTTCTCTACTTGGATCATATGCACTTACGATTGGAACTCTAGCAAGAATCTGCAACTACTAAAGATCATTAAGGTAAAACCCAACCATAGCATTAAAGCATCAAGTCCCCTTTATCCCATACGCAAACAACCTACTTACTCGGTGCATTACGTGTACATTCACTCACGCCACCCACTATAAGCAAATAATAAACATATTGCAAACCCTACAGCGGGAATCCCTCACGCTTGCGCGACACGGAGAGCACCATAGGACAGCACCAATAATAAAACATGCAACTCAAACCAATCTTGATCATCAAATAGCCCATAGGACAAAACGAAACTACTCAAACATCATAGGATAGCCATACATCATTGGGAAATAATATATAGCGTTGAGCACCATGTTTAAGTAGAGATTACAGCGGGTAAAAGAGAGGTTACACCGCTGCATAGAGGGGGGAAGAGTTGGTGATGATGGCAGTGAAGTTGTTGGTCAAGATGGCGGTGATGATGATGGCTCCAGCAACGTTCCGGCGCCACCGGAAGAGAGGGGGAGAGAGAGCCCCCCTTCTTCTTCTTCTTCTTCCTTGACCTCCTCCCTAGATGGGAGAAGGGTTTCCCATCTGGTCCTTGGCCTCCATGGCATGGGAGGGGCGAGAGCCCCTCCGAGATTGGATCTGTCTATCTGTCTCTCTCTGTTTCTGCGTTCTCTCTTGCTGCCCTTTCACCATTTCTTTTATATCCGGAGATCCGTAACTCCGATTGGACTGAAACCTTCGCCGTGATTTGTTTACCAAAAATTAGCTTTCTTGTGGCCGAAGAAGGGCGTCAACCGCCTTACGAGTGGACCATGAGGGTCAGGGGCGCGCCCTGGGGGGGGGGGGCGCACCCCCCTACCTCGTGCCCACCTTGGACACCGTTTCGCGTTGATCTTTCTTCCAAATTTTCCAAATTTTCCAAAAATAAGCTCCGTCCATTTTTATCCCGTTTGGACTCCGTTTGATATGGATATTCTGCGAAACCAAAAACATGCAACAGACGAGGCGGCACTTTGAGCCTTTGGATCAATATGTTAGTCCCAAAAACAGTATAAAAAGTTGCCAAAAAGTATATGAAAGTTGAATAATATTGGCATGGAACAATCAAAAATTATAGATACGACGGAGACGTATCAGTGGACAACACTCTTCCCTCTCGTTGATCTGCATCACCATGATCTTGCGTGTGCATAGTAAATTTTTTGAAATTACTACTTTCCCCAACAATTTGTACCAAAAAGCGAATTATCCTATCTGGGACTCCGTTCCAAAACAACTTTGGAGAGCTTCGTACCATCATGCCCCTGTTACTTTTGCCTAACGATGAAGACATGGTTTTGTTGAATCCTTTGACACTAGAAAAATGTCGGACAATCATGAGAAAGGTGGTCCAGCCAAATCCCTAGAAGCGTTGCCGAGGCCACCCAAATTTACCAAGTTGAAAGAGCGTTGTCGTCGAGGCCACCTCGAAACCCTAGAAGAAGCGTTGTCGTGGCCACCCCAAACCGTAGAAGCGTCGAGGCCACTAATATGATTCCTTGTTGTGATTAGCTAGCTAGGTCGACGTTTGCCACTAATATATCCATCTATCATGTTTGTATATTAATTGCCATGTTGTAATATTTGCAGAAACTATGGAGCACCGAGACTTGGAAGAAAAACAGGTGTTGGGGACATAATCCTCGGCGGAGGTGATGTCATGTCGTATATCAACGACACCGATGGTCTGGAAGGATAGGGTGAAGCAGGCTACGGTGATCGAACAATGGAGGAGGAGGGACATGATTATGATGGCTCCGGTGACGGAATGCCGGTGGAAGAAGGACACCGTGATGATGGCTCCGGTGGTGAGCGAGTCCGCCGGTATATATATTAATTAAGCCTGTGATGACTAGCTAATTGACGCATTAATTGTTTTGGTATGTACACATATTAACTCTCTTCTTTCTTCTTTTCTAGCCCTCCGGATCGAGCCAAACTTGGTAACGAGATGAGGCCCGAAGAAAAGGTTGCGCCAGGATGAAAGGTTCACAATCACAGCAATCGCGCGCGATGGCCAACCGATTGAACCCATCTGGACCAAGGAAGCATTTTCTGCTCAGTGTGGGGTTCTTGTTAGGGACATGATCCTGATCAGCATCCACCAATGGTATAAGCCTAAGAAGGAAGACCCTCGGGTGTCTTATGTCAACGATAGGCAGAAATATGATCTTTGGACCGAGCTGAAGGAAAATTTCACCCTACCGCCAGAAGAGGACCCAGAGAAGCCAGTTATAGAGCCATTGGTCAAGGCTCATGCTCTTAAGAAGATGGCAGATCTATTCAGAAGGTGGAAGAATGAGCTGAAATCATCATTTGTCGACAAAGACAAGACTTCAGAATTCACCGACCGATATGAGAAGATAAGAGTTCACTGGGACGCATTTCTGGCCCACAAGACATCGGACAAGAGTAAGAAAATGTCAGGGACAAACAAGAAAGATGATGTGAAGAAGGAGCATCACCATCGCACGGGGTTAGGTGGCTACCTCAAAGCCCGGCCGTAGTGGGAGAAGGCTGAGAATGACCTACTTGATAAAGGGGTCGAACCAAAGGCATTGCACTGGCCAGACCATTCAAGGACTTGGTTCTTTGGGGTTGGGGGAACCTTGGACCCTGATACAGGGAAGTGTGTTTGGACGAATGAGCAACTGCGAATACCCGTCACGAAGCTTCAGGAGTATATTGCCTTGTGCAAGAAGGGACGCGTTCGTTCGATAGAGAGAACGACGAGCTCACAATGGCCCTCGGGAATCCTGAGCACCTGGAAGGACACGAGGCACGCCAGCTCCGTTTCATGGAAGCACAGGTTTCCGACATAGCGGTTAGAAAGGCCGGGAGAGGAAGAGGAAAGTGGAGCAGAACCAACTGCACGCGCTGCACGCAAGGGTACAAGCGCTAGAGGAACGAGATGCAGATCACAGCAAGCGACCTGCCCAAGCTACCCCGCCATCTCAGCGGAGAAGCAGCGTGGCTTCCACCGAGCTTCTTCAGGAGCCTGTCTTCACGGCTCCTGCTAGCTACCCCGTGGATGCTATCACGGAGTCTCAACATTGCCACCTAATGACGCAATTGCAGAACTTCAAAGTCAAGGCGGCTATCGGCTCTGTTGCACCTCCTGAACCCGGTGCAACTTTTCACTGTTGTCCGATTCTAGAAGGATATGCTGCTGTGATGGTGGATGAAATAACGGAGGGATTTGAGGAGCTCGAGCTTGACAACCCTACCGGTGAAGGGGAGACTCGGCTGGGTTCTGCTCTGAACACTCCATGTCTATGGCGGAAGGAGCTCATCAACCTTCCGAACTGGACGCCTCCGCCTCCTCCTCCTCCTCCGGCGAGTCAGGGCACTCCACCTCCTCCTCTGCCTCCTCCTCCGACGAGTGATCAGGTCACTCCGCCTCCTTCTCCGGCGCGTGGTGGCACTCCGCCTCCTTCTCCGCCTGTGCCGGTGTGTCCGAGCAACCCACCTCCTCCTCCGCCTCGTCGGCAAGGGCAGAAGAGAGCCTACACCGCTCTGGCTACTCCGGCGCATTGTAGCACTCCTCCTTCTTCTTCGCCTCGTAAGCAACGAAAGAAGACAGCCGCAGCCGCTTCGGCTGCTCCGGCGTCTAGCAGTACAGCCAGAGGCGAGAGGCAATACAGATTCAGTCCATCTCTCAAGCCTCTAGAGAAGTTGCCATATGAGATGACCGAGGAGGAAACGCGAAGATCTGTAAAGCCCAGGTGAAGGACTTTTCTGCAAAGAAAAATCCACCTCCGGAGGAGAAGATAGATGCGGTGAAATTGATGCGCACTTTGGATGCCCTTAAGCGACCACCACCGCCTCCGCCGGATGACAACCATGTCCGCGCTCTTAAATGGGCAGCGCAAGAAGCGCGCCGGTCGGGAACTACTTCAACTGACAAAAGGTTACAAGATCGAAGAAGTGGGGAAAATATTCCCCAGCTCGGCGAACCAATCGTGCCCCCCGCTGAAGGTGTCTAGTCATATCGTCGTTAATGATCCGAGGATGGTGCCTGGTTATACCAATCCTGGTGATTACCTTCCCGACTCTGCACATTTTGATACAATGGAGGTGGACGAACACAAATACCGGTACGGGAGGCTCTCGTCAAACCTGGTCATCCTCCTCTAACAACGATGATGCGAAGAGTCCATAAGTGGTACATGGACACCTGCAAGTGTGGGAAGGATATTTTGACGCTGGGAGTTAAAGAGGAGCATGACCTCGTTGGAATTGATCTGTTGTTTGTTCCATTTGAGGAGTTCTTCCAGTTTTTTAACCAAAAGGCCCTCGATAAAATAATCATCACTTGCTACTGTCTGTAAGTACCACTTCTGTAATTAAGTCTCTATATATAGCTCAGATCTTTCATTGCATGCATATATAATTATCCTCACTATATTATGCAGATTGAAGATCGTCGAATGCAAGAAAAGACAAATCTATGATATTGGGTTCATTAACACAAATCTCATAGATGACTGGACAGTTAAACATGATGCCAAAGAAGCCGAGGCCAACTTGCTAAAATCATTGCTTCAAAATCAAAACAAATATAAAATACTCTTTCCTTACAACTTCAAGTGAGTGTTACTGTCTTGTGCATATTCGGTTTCCCTTATTACTCGAGGTTAATGTAATTGAAGAGTTATACATGCGTGCACAGCTTCCACTTTATTCTCCTAGAGATTGAGATTGAGCAGGGACTAGTAACCGTCTTAGACTCAAGACGAAAAGATCCCAAAGAGTATGCGGTCATGACTGAAATGCTTGAGAAGTAAGTTCAATCGATCATTATCGCACCATATCGGCAACTTTGTCCATTTCCTCATATCAAGTGAATAATTATTTTCTTTGTCTCGCAGGGTTTGGAAAGTGTTCATCGCAGAAGCTTCGGGACTGCCGAAGAAGCTGCGATTTACACACCCGAAAGTAAGTACTACTAGCTAGTTCCGCGCATTTCCCATTGATTCTAGCTAGTTTCATCAATACCATTTATAATGCTTGATTATCAGTTTGATTGACCTCTGTTTCTCGTAAAGTGGTTGTGGCAGGAAGGCGGGAATAATTTTTGTGGATACTACATTTGCGAGTACATCTACAACGCGATGATCTCTAAGCGGGGCTACTCTAAAGAAGATTCTGAAGTGCGTAAGCAATAATATTCACAATTTTGTTTTAATACCATCATTTGTGTTGATTTTTATTCATATATATGTATTGACCACCTTGTTCAAATTAGCTTTGGGAGCTGCGGGACGAACTCCTACCACAAGATCGCATCAAAGCAATTCAAGAGGAATTGGCGGGATTCTTTCTTGACCACGTCATAGATAAAGACAGAGAATACCATGTGAAAGTTAACATCATATGCTAGGGATTGTAAGAGATCTTATATTGTATATATGTAGCTAGTAGCGTTGGATAGATGTACGAAACTTGTTGTTCGACCAATCTCTCGGAGAAAGAGAGGTCGATCACTTCTCTTTGTATATGTTCATGACGATCTTGTGTACTTAATGGTTTTCTTCATTTGCTTACTAGCTAGCGTGTCGAATCCTCTCTATACGTATAGTACGTAGCATAGCATGAAGATAAGAGAGAACACTTCTCTCTATTAGCTAGCTAACACAATATATGAAACCCCTAAATTAACCATCCCAACCCCCCTCCCCCTTAAAAAAACAAAAACCCCAGCCCCTGCGTGGACTAAAGGTACTGGGCTTTAGTACCGACCCTTTAGTCCCGGTTTCCGAACCGGGACAAATGGGCCTTTTTCTACTAGTGGCCGAGCCTTGTCCCATGTCTTACTCTACATCGCACGCGACCGAACCAACACCCTGAGGGGCGCAACCGGCCGCCGGACATGGGCACGACGGAGACGGACGTGCTCCTCTTAAGATTAGCTTTACGTTGCATGTAACAGTATGGATTTGAGGTTTCTAATTTGAGGTATCTGGTTGTGGAATCAGTTATTTGAGGTGTGACCGATCAGTGTCTGCGAACGCGCCCGGGCGCATCCGCGGGTGTTTGAGGGGTCGGATTTGCCAAGTCCGGCTGTAGATGATCTAATGTTTGTGCCATTCATGTCGGAGGTGCGGAAAAGTTGTCACTGCTGGGACATGTGTTGATTTTTGCTGATGCCGATCCATCACTATCTATAAATTGATGGGATTAAATTCCCTTGTCGTCCCTTAGAGTAGAAAATCATGTTTTCCTTGAGGAACTGTTTCCTTTTGCGCGAGTATTGGCCTTCCGTTTCGTGCTGGTTTTTAGCCTAGCTCTGGCAGAATCTCCGGGGCCTACTTGAAAAAATTATATGGAAAGCAACATCAAGCTTACTGAATTAGCTAGAAGGAACTGTTGGACATTTTTCCCATCACGGTTCATAGACAAACTATTGCAATGTATAAACAAATGGTGGGATGAATTTCTTGCCGCCCATCACACTAGAAAGCACACATGTGTAGTGGTTTTTTAGGTAGCACACCAAGCCTTGGAGGACATCCACATGAATAATTCATGTAGTTTGCATTTGCGTGAATAGTCGGCACTCCTTATCATGCGATTTTTTATTTATATTGTAAAGGTCGTATTTCTTCCGGTTACTCTGTGAAAAAAGAGAGCAGCATCACACTTACTAAAGTAGCCAAAAAAGCAGTCTATGCTGGGACATGTCCCCATTACAGTTGGCGGTAGATCCATCGCAACCTATTAATCAATGATGGGATAAATTCCAATGACTCACTAGACTAGAAAGTGCATTTCTTCCCGAGTAACCATTAATTTCTTTTTCATTTGTCAAAAATGACCTGGCATGAGGTGGCCCACCTAGCCTGTATTCCGGCTTAGAGCAACTCTAGCAGACCCCGCAAAATCTAGACCCGCAAAACGCGTTTGCAGTTTCACAAAGATCTCGTTTGCGGGTCGAAAATTAGCGCAGCCGAACAAAAACCGTAGATGAAACTGCATAATTTAAAAAAAACAATTTCGCGGAAGAAATTGCACCTCATGGACGCGAGTAGTTCATCACGTACTACATATATTTTACATGATCAAACACTACAAACACTAGTTCATACTACATACTACATCAGTACTAGTACTAGAGGGGTGGGGATCTCACGGCGGCGAGCTCGCGGCCATGGACGTCGCCGTGGAGGAGCTCAATTCTCCTTGTCGGAGCTGCCGAGGTCGATGTACTTCGCCCTCTACTCCTCGCGGATGCGCCGCCACTCGTCGTCCTTCTCCTTGGCGGCGAGGTTGACCGCGACCGCCTGCCGGAATTGGAGCTCTTCAAGCTCCTCGTGGTGGCGCCAGCGCTCCGCTTCCTCAGGCGCACGCTCCGCTCGGCAATGGCGGCCGCAACCGCGTTGACGTCGGCGACGAAGTCCTCCGGCCCGACGACTCTACGGCGACCGAGCTCCTCGGGCTCCTCCTTGACGGGGACGAACTCGAAGTCCTCCTGCTCTTCCGGCTCCTCCGACCACTCCCTCTTCACGGGGAGAAGGCCCGCGCCAGAAGAGGAGGAGCTCCCGGCATAGGAAGATCTCGTCGTGGAGGAGAAGGACGCGGCAGAGGACGGGGTACGGCCGTGCCGACGGTCGTACTCGTCCGTCTCGCGGACGCGGAAGCTCGCCGGCGGCGAAAGGCCGCGGTCCACTTCCTCGCCCCACGCTTCCTCGCGTCTTCTGACCAGACGCGCCACTCGCGCTCGGGGTTGCTTCCGCCGTCGGATCTGCTGCCGAAGCCGCGTCCGGAGCTCCACATGCAGCCCCACATGGCGGATGGAGGCGGAAGGTGGTCGCCGGTAGCGAGAAATGTGGAGAAGGGGGGTGGGGAATTGCGTGGCTCGGCGGCGGCGGGGGATAGGGTTTCGATCCGCAAACGCGTCATGGAACGGTAGATATAGTGATCGGTGCGTGCGGTTTGCGGGCCGCGGCAAATTTTTTTACGGACGGGGCGAGTATGCGAGCTCTATTTTGACCGAAAAATTCGGCCAAGCCCGCATACTCGCCGGAATTTTGCGGTTTCACGTCTTTTGCAGGGTCTGCTAGAGTTGCTCTTAGCCCCACAAAAAAAAGTTGATATCTATGAACGAACAGAATGCACAACTAGAAAAAAGACAGAAAGCAACATCAAACTTACTGAAGAAGCCAGTGGGTTTTAACTTCTTGATCAAGGATATACAGCCCGTCTCTTTCTCTGTGTTGACATGCACTAGAGTGTGACCTAGAGACATAAATAAGCAATGATTAGCATTTACATCGAATTATATTCATATAGCAACAGCAGTAATTTGAAAGATATTATCTCGTGATTATACGCTAAGTAGAATAAGAATAAGAATAATGTGCTTCGCGGGCCCTAGTAATACTTCTGGAAGGGCAGGTGCATTACAGCGTGTTTAAGTACAGTGAAAGAAAGAAAAAGGGTTACACGTCGTGCTTGAGATTAACCAAGAGCAAGCTGACCTCTGCTTGAAGCCAGCAAATCCTCGCTGTGTTCATCTCTCCAAAAGACGTAAATTTAATTAGTATCCAACCGTGTTTGACGACGGCCGGGAAGCGACAGGGCTGCCGAAAGCAAATTAAAAAATTAATCCAAAATTTCATTTCTGTGAAAGCAGTATGCAACTTCATAATTGACAATTGACGTGTTGAAGCTTCAGCGACCTAATACGTGGCGACTGATTATGTGTACCACATGCATGCTCCTGTCTTCGATCTCATTAGCCATGCATGGTTCTTTTGGAGGGTTGTTAGGGAGTCGTATCTTCAAATTCGTAGGCACGCAGGACATGATGATCTATCAATCTTGTCTTGTTCCCGCGCTAATAATACACGACGGCTGATGTGATGTTCCGCAGGAGGTATCCATTTGCACAGCGTTAGTTAATCATGCAAATAGCGCAGCTCACGAGTGATCGGAATCATGCATGCCAGCATTATATATTCTCTGAGGCAAATTTGACAAATTTGACTTATAGACGGAATCAAATCATAGAATGAACTATTCATGAAACTATTTCACGCGGCTGACCTTTTTGTGTGACGTCCGACATGAAGGCGCCACACTACACTGTGCAACGCCTCGCAGATAGGCGCTACACGGCCAGCATCGCACATATGTTATCAAAAAATTACTAAGTCGTGTGCAGCGCCTAGCTCCTAGGCGTTGCACTAGTGCAGCGTCTAGCTCCTAGGCATTGCACTAGTGCAGCGTCTAGCTCTCAGACGTTGCACTAGTGCAGTGCCTGAGAGCTAGGCGCCACGGGTCAGCCGCATAAAATAGTTTCACGGACATTTCATTTTGTGATTTAATTTCATCTATAGATTAAATTTATCAAATTTGCCATTCTCTGATGGTGTCTTCAGCCGGATATTTGCAGGCAAACGTAGGACCCTCGCACAAAGTACAAGTATACAACTGGTCACATTCCCCAGAAAGACTGATCTGTACCCTGCTGGACCGGACAAAAGTGTCCCGTCACTTGATAAAGATGGCTCGTGCCCTGTGTCCAGCTATTAATTATTGGAGCCATGCATCACAAATTGTATTAATCATGACTGAATCCAACTCTTAATCTTTGCATCTTGGGCGGCACTCCTACAGTACTTCTTTTTTCAGGTTAGGGGACCCAGTTCACTCCAATCATCAACCTGAAAGCAGCACGCCTGGATGGACGCACCTGGGCATCACAATTTAGCCAGCCACCGTGTTACAACCACTACCTTAGTATTATTAGGGCATCTCCAACGTCGATCCTTAAACTGCCGCAACCGTACGAATCATGCGGTCTAGACGTGTTTTGACAGCCAATACGGTTCAGTATTGGTTCTCTCAGTGGTCCAGACATGTTTTTCCCTGCAAATCGGAGACAAACTTTAGGCCCACTGTCACGTCCGCGTCTGGCAACCGTGACCGCCTCTCCCGCACTTTCCTTCTGATGCGTGTGCCACTTCTCCCGTTGCATCAATGCCGGGCCAGAGCATGTAGCGGCTGACATTGATGTCGTGCGATGTGACTAGACGGGAGGGCAGCGCTAACCGACGCAACAACATATCCCTACAGCGTAACCGTATAGCATGCACCATTGGTCAGACGGAACGATGAAAAATATATACTCCCTCCGATCTAAATTTATTGACGCAACTTCAGTACAACTTAATCAATTGACTCAGCTTAAGTTGTACTAAAGTTGCGTCAATTAATTTGGATTAAAGGGAGTACTATACTTTTATTCTCAACGACGGTCAGCGATTCACAATCAAATACGGTTTTTTTCAAGAACAACAAAAAACACCTTGGGAAATCTACTGAAATGTTGGGTCTCTGGAAACAGCCTCAACCTTTGCAAGGATTGCCCTTCCATCTAGGCGGTCCATTGCCTTCTCCACGCTTGGGTCGGCGATCGAATCATTATTGGGTCCGGAAGCTCCACTATGTCGATTAACACGTAGTGGAACAAAGTGGTGCACCACATGGAAAAGGGGCAGAAGTGTGTGGGCATTTTTCTAGAGGAAAGACAGATGTCATATATGGAGAACACCAAATGTGGTTTGGGCATATTTGAAAAGGAATGCATTAGTGAAATTGGTGTTACCTTTAAGAAGAAGAAGATAATAATAATAATAATAATAATAATAATATAGTTTTCTAGCAAATAATGAATTAGTGGCAATGATATTACCCCTTAATAAGATTTTTTTCAAAAAGAATTAAACAAAAATGACAAATTTACATCCGATGTATATAGAAATTGGTTATTATAATATGCAAGAATAAGCTTATAATAGTTGAATTTTTTACTAAAAGTGCACCTTTTGTGATACAAAGCATATAATAGGAGAACGGCGAAATGGCTCCCCAGCGCATCTGCTTCCGCCTCCGTCCATAAACAGTAAAATAAAAGAAATACTAGAAAATTA
The DNA here is from genome assembly GCA_021605145.1 of Aegilops bicornis. Taxonomy (NCBI): domain Eukaryota; kingdom Viridiplantae; phylum Streptophyta; class Magnoliopsida; order Poales; family Poaceae; genus Aegilops; species Aegilops bicornis. The sequence continues at coordinate 87,709,059 of CM038670.1, forward strand.
AAAAAACTGATTTTTTTTTTCATGTAAGATGTTTGATTGCCAGTTTTCAGCATGTTTGGACATCTGAGTAGCTTTCAACAAAAAAATAAATTTACGGTCTGTGAAAAATTTCACTATTCATGAACTGTTCAGGCTTTTTATTTTCCTGAGATTCCACCGGGGCACCGCACCTGCGATGGACATGCATAAAATGACTGCCCTTTTGACTGGCGTCTCCGGCCGGCCGAATCAAGCCAGCACGCATCCGCCTCCGCCTCCGCGTGACAGCCACTAAAACTAACTACGGCTTCGGCTTGAATTCTCACGGCGGGTCCTGCCGGCCGGCACGCATCTATCACCTGTGATGACCTCACCCCCGCTCGGCCGCCTCTAGCTTCCACTGGTGATAATGGTGGCAACTGTATGCATATGGATATATATCCACGGCCATATGCTGTTATCCCACTCCGGAAAAGCTGAGAGAAAAATAAAAGTTTCGTCGAGGGAAAAAGGTTTCTATTGTCAGTTCTCCTTTGTAACCATCTGGCCGGCACTTGCACATGATGCTCGATGCACCGGCTCTCTTTTCAGCTGAGAGTGTATCTTTACCTGCCTAGCTAGTCTGCATACAGACACACTGACCGGCACACCAATTTTGATCAGTTTGTTTTCGGTTGCCATTCTCGTGCTGCTGATGCTAATGGCTCGCTAGCTTTTTTTTTCTTGAAACGAGGCAAAAGACTTGCCATTTTCATTGATTAAGAAGGAGTGAGAATTGCCCGGTTAATTGACGGAAAACCGGGCTAAAACCGATAATCCAGTCCATCTAACATGGGTACCACCGGCCAACCTGACCACCGACATGGGATCACAGAGCTACAGGACAGCTGCACCGAAACCATGACGGCACATGCCAACAGAAGGCCACACGCGCGAACAACTGACAGCTCCGACTCTGACGACGATCATCACAAGGGAATATGCAGGACTTGCGCCGACCGTGCCCGCCGTAGCCGACCACCGAGCGCCTGTCATCGTCACCGCATGGACAACTCCACCGCAGCTCCGACTTCAAAGCAACCAAGCAACCAACGGAAGAGCACCTCGGACACGCCGGGAAGATCCGACTACCGAAGCCCGAGCCGCGACCAAAGCTCCTCTCGACGCCATCATCATTGCCAAACAAAAATCAGCGCCCTCGAGATAGCCGCCTCAGCAAACTACGCGGCGAAGATGCCGCAAACCACGCGGCGAAGATGCCGCAACCCACGCGGCGAAGATGCCGCCATCCACTGGTCTCCAGGTTGTGGCCGGCTCCGGGACGATGCCCCCAAGGAGGAAGAAGACGTGAAGGCGCCTTCATCGCTCGATCTCGAAGATCTGAGGTTTCCCTCCGAAGCCAAGGCCACGGGGAGGGGGGAGGAGCACCACACATCAGCAACGCTTTCAAGAAAGAGCACGACGCCCACGGGCGTCGCCGTCGCCAGATCCGGCAGAGGCCGGACATAGGATTTCTCCCGGAGATGCTCAACCACCACCTGCCCGCACCAACGCAGCCAACGAACCCCATCTTGCTGAGGCCGACCTCGAACTGGTCGTGGGATCCCGAGACCCACCACGCCCAGATGCGTGCACCACCCCCCAGCCGAAGCCGCTTCCACCAAATCCGGGCCGCCGCCCCGGCAGCCACCACCATGTCGGGCTAGCAAACCGCCCGCCCCGCCCCAACCCGTCGGCGGGGCTGCCGGCTGGAGCAACCCACCGCAGCCGCATCACCGCCGGAGGAGCCTCGCTCAAGCCAGAACCGCCGTCCGCATTCCCACTCGCCGGATCCACGCGCCAGGAGTCGCCGGAGCGCCGCCAATCGCCATGCCGTCCACGCCAGATCCCGTCGAGGTGCATCAAGGCCGCACCCGACGCACGCGCCGCCATGCCTCTCGCTGCGCCAGCTCCACAGCGCCAGCGCCCACAAGATCGCCGCCACCACCAGCGCTGCCTCGCCACGCGCCGCTTCGAAGCGCCAGCGCCGAACTCCCGGGCGGCGGCCCGCCGCACCATCTCGGCGGGAGGAGGAAAAGAACCGCCGCGCCGAGCCACGCGGGCTTCGGCGACTCTGCCGGCGGCGAGGGGAGTGGGGGCGGCGGGGTGTGGCTAGTGGCGGCGGCTAGGGTTCGCTCCTGGCCGCTCGCGGGAGCGACCGAGGAGCGCGTGGGATAATGCAACAAAAAATTGTCACCCGGCTCGCTAGCTGAAGCACACACAATAAGTTTACAAGACTTCCAAAAAATAGCGCGAATTTTAATCCATTCAGGTGCTCGCACTAGGAATTTCTTATTGTTTCCTATCCGCCTTGGCATAGCTTCGGTCGTATAACTTTTTTTTTTTAAATAACTTCGGTCGTATAATTTTGATAGTTGTCGGTGTGATTTTTGTGTGTGTGTTTGTGTTGGCTGTGTGCATCTTAGCTATGCAGAGACCGGATGTGTGTTTTTTGTGTTTGTATCCCCTTGATGCTCTATATTGAGCTAATAAAATCCACCCTTTGTCGAAGAAAAAGGATATTAGGGAAGATTTGAGGTGAGTCAAGGGGCTGTTGAGTGCCTTCGCTGGCCACGTCTCTCGAGTCAGGTATTCATCACCAGGTCACTGATGGCACATCCGAATCTCAAACTCCTCGAAAACGATTCATCACACACGCACATACATATATTTGGCCCATAAACGGTTGCTTCAGTTAGGCTAATGAAGATTTATGGAGAAACACACACACTTGCTACATGTACATCTAAAAAAAATTAACCAAACCGTTGCTTCTGAAACTCTCGAAAAGATTCGCTGCTAGCGACGTTAGCTCAAACAGCCCGGTGCGCGCGCCACTTGTTCGCCGGCCGGAGTGCCAAGAGGAGGAGGAGCAACCAGGAGGGCCCGTGCAGTGCACTCAACTCAACTCCCCACGTGGCACGCCGGCGGGAGAGACCGCCGCAGCATCGTCGGATGATGACTGGCAGTGCTACTTGCAACGTCCATCGATCGGTTGATGTGGCCGCCTGACTCGGAAAGAAACACACAACGGATCCAGTCATTTCATCGGCTTTTCAACTGACATACTCACATTCACATACGGTTGGTTAGCTGAACAAGTGTCACGAGCAGAGACGGCAGTGCGAGTGATGTCGAGTAGTGACAAGGCCAGCAGCCAAGGCGTTCCTCATCTCTGGAACTCTGCAGGTCCGTTCGTTGAACAGACAATGGACACACGTGGGTTTCTGAGGCTGCCGTTACTTGGCTCCGTAAAATATCAGCACTTCACAGGGAGGCTACTACTACTTCTTCTACTCTTGATCTTTTTGTTTTCTCTCTGTCTTTGGACGCTGATCAATTGCTTTCACGTTATTTTACACGCGCAGCCTGCGTTTGGCACAGCGACGTGGGAACAGAAACTGGCCGTCATTTGTTCACAACTTCTCATGTACGTACTTCTGAATCTGATCAACCATAGACAAAAGTGTCACTTGACTAGGCTTTTGTACTCCAACTAAGAACAGTCGACAGTGACAAAACAAACAACTCTCTAACCATGTCTACCAAACCTAATTAACATGGAAAGGTCACCACTACTTAAACGTGTGAAATACCCTACTTGGGCATGCATTTGGGGTGCACTACAGCGCATACTGAAGGCTGTGTCCCGTCGATCTTCCCTGATGCAGGAACTTCATTAATATGTGATGTTATGGTTGGGTGGTCCTTTCCTGATTAGCAAGTTGATCTGGATAGGTGTTGTTCATCCTATCAAGATTGGTAATAGGACATGTGATGACTGCCTTGGTCAGTTGGCTGTTCCATGAAGGCTAAGCATATGGGTTTGGTGACTGATTCCTCTCCAAATATCTAGCAGATGCTCTGCTTTGCACTTTTCCTTATCTTGCACCTTTTGGCTGCATTGATTGCGAATTTTTTTTGGAGCGCAGCACATGAATTCAGGACTACTACATTATATTATGCGCATACTACCGCTACCACAGTATACTTGGATTTAAAGTATCATATGAATAGTATTTCTCTGTTTCAAAATAAGTGTCTCAACTTTAGTAATACTTTATAGTAAAGTTAGTAGTACAAAGTTAAGACATTTATTTTGGGACGGAGGGAGTAGATTCCAAAGAGGATCACAATGACAACATTTGTTATTTTTAACACACTGATACCTCCAACATGTTTAAAACAAAGAGTATATTCCTGCAACATACTGAAAGATTATGGAGTATTTTAATCAGCAAACTTATGCTGAATTAGTACAAGAAGAGGTACACAGACCCTATCTGTAATGAAATTTCTCAAAAGATTCAGAAGTGGTTCTGAAAGATTTTGGAGTGACGTAGAGGCTCCAGGTAGGGATGAAAACGGAGCGGAAACGGACGGAACTGAGTGCTATCACATTTGTTTTCATATATTTTTGCAGAAGCGAAAACGAATACAAAAACCCCGGAAATGAATACGGAAACAGATACTACCGGAAACGGACACGGAGCAAATACAAAGCGGACACGGAAACAGAAGTGGGCGTTGAACGGAACTAAAAAAACCTTGAATCATAGAGAAATACACACAAAATACAAACAAATTTAATGAATTGTTAACATGGCTACAAGATAATATCGTTATGTTAGCAACTTAGTGTAGTATTGTAGTAGTACTGAACAATTCCATATAGGATCAAGCTGAGTACATGTGTGGTAGTAGAAGTTGGGCTCAAATGATCCATTCTACTCATTGTATAATTGTTTGTTGTTTGGTGGTTGGACTGCAAAGCAGCCATAGATTTATAATAAAAACAAAATTCCATATTCACGGAAGGTTCCGTTTCCACACCTGTTCCACCGGAAAACACCGTTCCGTTTTTGTTTCCGTTTCCGCATAAAAAATTCCACTTTCACTTCCTTTTTGCAAATTTCCATTTCTGTTTTCATATTTCCTCTTCGTTTCCATTTTTCCTCCGGAAAAACGGAAAGTTTCCACTCCATTTTCATCCCTAGCTCCAGATACATATACATCGGGATATCTCTATCCCTTGCACACCACACATTCTCTTGTCCCTTTTCCGGTATAGAAACGTGTGGCATCTACTCATATCCATCTCATCATCTCTACGATTTTTTCCTTCTACTTGGTCTGCAAGAGAACAATTACTACTACTTGTTCCAGGTCCAGATACCTCGTGTCATGGAGTGTGTAGGAAACGTGCATGCGTGTGGATTTAAATTATCACACGTTGACATGTGTGACGTGACATGGAGGGGCTGGCTAGTGGATGGAATGAGACTTCCTGTTACAAACTCCGGGTTGCAGTGGCGGAGCTAGACCCAAAACATTTGGGGGGGCACAAAGATGAAGAGTTGGGGGAGCCAAACGCTTTTTTTTTTGTAATCTAAGCCTTTCAAATAAAAAATTCTTCAGGGATATCTCCAAGGCAGTGCCCCCCGCCCATCACATAGCTCCGCTGTTGCCGGGTTGATAGTCTTTTGAAATCCGTTGCAATGATGAGTGATGACATGATCCTCGCATTGACCTCCAAAACTAGGATTTGAAAGTAAGTGTGCTATCATATTTAATTAATATGTTGATTTGTATCCAGAGTAAATAATTCGTCGTTCAAGTCTACATAGTGTTACAGAGACATACCATGCATCTGTACTAAATATTCTACCAACTCAGCCTACTGGATGCATTTTTTTGTGCGGTGAATGTACTTTTGTTAGCCATGGCCCATGGTAACCTTTTCACCCAGCAAATATAGGAAATTGTAAGGATCGCATTACCTAAAGAATTCTCACTTGGAAGAATCTTGCAATCATGGGCCAAGCCCATAGCCCAAGCTGCCCCTTGTGTCTTGCGAGCAAAGAAATGGTAGATTCTCAAAAAAGAAGAAGCAAAGAAACGGTTGCACGCCTATGGCTATAGAGTTTGCTCCTTTCATGTCGGAGGTGCGGAAAAGCGGTCAATGTTGGGACATGTGTCGGTTTTTGCTGCCATGATTTATCACTATCTATAAAACGGTGGGATTAATTCCCTTGTCGCCCCATAGACTAGAAATATGTTTTCCCCGAGGAAGCGGCATTATTATTATTATTTTGCAAAAGAATGACCTGCCGTGAGGTGGCCCACCTACCCTAGACGAACATTCACGTGCATAAATCATGCAGTTTCCTTTTGCGTGAGTTATCGGCCCGTCGTTTCGTGCGGATTTTCAGCCAGGCTTCGACAGAGTTCTGGCGAGTTACTCAGAAATAACCACGAAAAGCAATGTCAAGCTTACTGAAACAGTTAGAGGGCGGTGTTGGACATCTTACCCATCACCTTTCGTGGCCAATCCATTGCAATCTATAAACTACTGTTGGGATGAATTGCTTACCGCCCCACATGCTAGAAAGCACACGTGTGCAGTGGTTTTCTTGGTGGCCCAAGCACATTCATGTAGTTTCCTTTTGCGCGAGTAGTCGACGTTACTTTTTGCACCATTTCCGGTTTATCCCCGCAAAAAAGACGGTTGTAAAGGTTGTTTTTCTGCCAGTTACTTGGGATTTTTTTAAAGGTAACATCACACCTACTGAAGTAGCCAAAAAAGTTGTCAATACTGGGAAATGTCGCCCATTACCATTGGCGGCAGATCCATCATAATATATCAAGAGATGGGATGAATTCCCATCATGCCCGCCCCTTGGACTAGAAAGCACAATTCTTTCAGAGTAACAGTTAATTTCTTTTTTCGTTTGTCTAAAATGACATGTCATGAGGAACCGTCGGTATTATTATTATTTTGCAAAAGAATGACCTGCATGAGGTGGCCCACATAGCCTAGACGAATATCCACATTCATAAATCGTGTAGTTTCCTTTTGCGTGAGTTATCGACCTATCGTTTCGTGCGGATTTTTAGCTAGGCTCCGACGGTGTTTCCGCGAATTACTCGGAACCACCCCCCCCCCCCCCCCCGCCCCCCGAAAAGCAACATCAAGCTTACTGAAATAGCTAGAGGGTGGTGTTGGACATATTTCCCATCACTGTTCGTGGCCAATCCATTGTAATCTATAAACTAATATTGGGATGAATTTCTTTCCACCCATCACGCTAGAAAGCACACATGTGTAGTAGTTTTCTTGGTGGCCCACGAAGCTTCGGTGGACATCGACATGCAAAATTCATGTCCTTCTGTGCGAGTGTCGACGTGCCTTTTCATGCTATTTCCAGTTTATCCCCGCCAAAACGCCGGTTGTAAAGGTCGTGTTTCTGCCAGTTACTTGGAAAAAAAGGTAACATCATGCCTACTGAAGTAGCCAAAATGTTGTCATTACTGGGAAATGTCTCCCATTACCATTGGCGGCAGATCCATCACAATCTAAGAAGAGATAGGATGAATTCCCATGACGCCCGCCCCTGAGACTAGAGACAGCACAATACTTTCTGAGTAACCGTTAATTTCTTTTTTTTTGTTTGTCAAAAATTACTTGTCCCGAGGTGCCCCACCAAGCCGGGCCGGTTTTTCGGCTTAGCCCTGCCAAGATGGTTGTATATATCTATGGACGAACAAAGTGTACAACTAAAAAAAAAACAGAAATTAACATCAAACTTACTGAAGAAGCTAGTGGGTTTTAACTTCTCGACCAAGGATATACAGCCCGTCTCTTCTCCGCTGTGACTTGCACTAGAGTGCGAGCTAGAGACATAAATAAGCAATAATTAGCATTTACTCCGAGTGATATTCAGATAGCAACAACAGTAATTTGAAAGATATTATCTCGTGATTATACACCAAGTTTTTTTTTTGCGGGTGATTATACGCTAAGTTGAATAACAATAAAGCGCTTAGCAGGCCCTAGTAATTCTTCTGGAAGGGTAGGCGCATTACCGCGGTTAAGTACAGTGAAAGAAACAAATTGGGTTACACGTCGTGTGCTTGTACGATTAGCCGAGACCGTGGTGACCTCTGCTTGAAGGCAGCAATTCATAGCTGTGTTCATCCCGCCCAGAGACGTAAACTTAACTGGTATCCAACCGTGTTTGACGACGGCCGGGAAGTGACAGTGCTGCCGAAAGCAAATCAATCAATAATCAGTTTACAATTTCATTTATGTCAATAGCTAAGCCAATAGCCATGCATATGCTTCTTTTGGAGTGTCGTTAGGGAGTCGTATCTTTAAATTCGTAGGCACGCAGGACATGATGATCTATCGATCTTGTCTTGTTACCGCGCTAATAGACGACGATTGATGTGATGTTCCGCAGGAGGGCATCCATCCGCACAGCGTTAGTTAATCATGCAATAGCGCAGCTCACGAGTGATCGGAATCATGCCAGCATTATATATCCTCTGATGTTGTCTTTGATCGGATATATGCAGGCATACGTAGGACCCTCGCAGAGAGTACAAGAGCCGATCCATCACAGATACAACTGGGTCACCCATTGATTCCACAAAACGACCGATTTGTACCCTGCTGGATCGGACAAAAATGTCTCTCACTTGATAAAGATGGCTTGTGCCATACCTCGAGATATAATTACTGGCCATGCATGACAAATTGTAATCATGACTGAATCCAACTCCTAATCTTTTCATCTTGGGTGGTACTCCTACAGTAGTTCTTTTGTCAGTTCAGGGACCCCAGTTCACTCCGATCATCAACCTGAAAGCAATACGATGTAGCCAGCGACCGTCTTACAGCCACAGAGCCACTACTTTAGGTCTTCTCCAACGCTGTCTCTCAAACCAAACACTGCATCCGTCCGCGATCAGGGTGGATCAGTCCGCGGATATTGATGCGAGGGTCGACCATCGAAACCTAGCCACATACGTTTCAGGCCGGATTTCAATTAATTGGACGAATTACATGCAAACTGGATGATTTTCATCTAAACTGGATCACATTCATTACATTTTGAAAACAAAAAAAACCGACCGAACATAAACATAACCTATGGCGGAACCAGTCGGCAGTCTCCCCATGTCCTTGTTGTTCCCTTTCGGCGGTCACTGGTCTCATCTCGCCGTCTTCATGAGTGGCGGAGATAAGGCCCGCAAAGTGAAGTGTGGTCACCGACGATGAAGGGTAGAACATGGGAGACAAACCGGACTACTTGGGACCTAAAGCCCCGCCTCCATCCATGCCATATTCATCCTTGTCGAAGTCTGCAACTTGTCTGTCGCTAGTGGACGAGAGGTCTATGATGGACGTGGAGGGCCGGCGTGCTCGTCGCCCCATTGGCGCAGCCAAACATTGTTAGACGGTGTGTAGGACGCGCAGCTGGAAGTGTTCTCGTCCGCGCTTGCCAGCGCCACCTCCGCGTCCAACCGCGTCGCGACATGAGCACCTGCTGCTTGGCGACGAAGTTGTGGTTCGTCGTGGCCAAGACCGCCATGGCTTCCTCGCTCATGCGCTCCCATAGATTTGGCCATCTGCCAGCTGGTGCTACTCGAGAAGGAATGGGTTGTACCAATGCTCCTCCTGCGACTGCCAGAAGCCGAAATAGGTGCCAGCGCTGGCTACTCCTCCGCCATGAAGACGTTGAAGTGCGCATGCTCGATCGTCAAGCTGGCATACACAAGCTCCTGCTGCGGCGCGGAGTCCTCGTCGGAGCCAGTCATCATTGTGTGGCCGTCGTCAGAGACCTCCGGAGAGCTGGCCGGCATGCCGACCTCTATCCGCCTGGCACGGCGGCTCTGCCAGGCGGTGATGAATCACAACTATAAGGAATCAATGGTGGTCCTTTCGATAGGTAAGAGTGTTGAACCCAAAGAGGAGCAGAAGAAATTGATAGGCAATTTTCAACAAGGATTTTACTGCATGTGCTGTAAGATAGTTTTGATTGGTTGCAAAATAATTTGTAACAAGGTAACTAGTAATAATATAGCAAGGTGCAACAAGTGTCCCAATCCTTAACTGTGCTAAGAATAAGCCGGTGGTACTTCTCATAATTAAAACGCTCTCGAGGACACACACGAATATCACCAAGTTACTTTCACCACCATTCATTAACTTACGTTCATTGCCTTGATAAGTGTTATGTTCATAGGCCAGAGCTAAGGTACTACCCTTATTTGAATAGATATCCACTTATGATTATATTCCCATGTAAGCATCCACAACTACAAGAGAAGTAATTAAAATAAATCTAATCATAGCATTAAACATGTGGATCCAAAACAGCCCCTTACAGAATAATTCGTAAACGGGGTTTTAGATTTCTATAACTCCTACAACCCATCATCTACAAACTAATTCCACGATGCCTTTCCTTAGTCCCATCAATGGTGAAGTGTCATGTAATCGACGTTCACATAGCATCACTAGAGGAAAAACAACACAACATAATATAAATACATTGAACGATAATCAACTTCACATGATTACTTGTAAAAAGACTTCTCACATTCCTAAAAAACAAATAGAACTACCCACAACTCATCATATTGATCATGATCAGTGGGTATAAATGTATAGTTAACAATCTAAATACAATAATTTTCATTAGCTAAACCAATTAGCATCAACGACAAGATGTAATCAGCAATACTAGCACCCCTCAGGTACCAATATGATATTTGATACAAAGATTGAATATAAAGGATGAACTTGGGTTTGGTGACGAGATGGTGCTGATGAAGATGTTGATGAAGATGATGATCCCCATGATGAACGGAGTATTGGTGATAATGAAGGCTTTGATTTTCGCCTCCCGGAGGGAAGTTTCCTTGGCAGAACCGTGTCGAAGACAAAAATGTTCCGCCCAAGTTCCTCCCTGCAGAAAGTGGGGAAAGTCCCAAAAAATTTCTGTGATTTTTTCTAGGGCAGATGCGAATTTATGGCCAAAGGGCATCGGGAGGCAAGCCACCAGGGCCCCACATGGATAGGTGACGCGATGACTAGGGGGTAGGCCGTGCCACCTGTCTATGTGGCTGGCTAGTCGGTCCCCTCTGGCATATCTTTGCTCCATTATTACTCGTATATTCCAAAATAATTCTCCAAATATCAACACTTCAGTTTGAGCTTCGAAGAATTGCTTTCTCTTCCGTTGATATTTTAGGTCGAGAGTTTCAACTGCCAGCAATCCCTCTCACTTTGTATAATGTGCATTTTAAGAGAGAAATGGTATTAGAATTGCACCATAATGTGAAGTATATTATTAAAATAAGATAAATTACAGTAGAAAATAATGATATAAAATGGACGTATCAGGCGGTTGTAAGGGCGGCCACCTCGTGCTTCTGCTCCTTCGAGAGGCTCTCCCACAACGCATTTGCGCTCACGGTCATGGTGGATGTGGCGCACTGAAGGACGATGATGAGCGGATGGGTTGTGGTGACGTGTGAGTTGGGTTTGACCGCCTTTAAATAGTGGATGCCAATGAGGCCAAGCGTCCGGGTGCGTCAATGCGCAGACCAGAGTTGGTTTCTCGGCTGGTGAGCATGTTTTAATGGCGGCGGGCGGACGAATGGGCGTTGAACGGGCGTGGTAGATATTCATCCCATCTGTCATCTAAACGTCTCTCCAGCATTTAACAGGCACGGACACTGCGGATGCGGCACGGGCGGCACCCTCGACCGATGAGCTGCTTCGATTCCGGCGTGAGTGAGAGGTCAAGTCCGCTCTAGGCCAGCGTAAATGCAGAGAGGCCGCTCTAGAGCGGCATGGATGCGGACATATGGCTTCGGGTGGGAAATTTAGGGCCAGTGCGTGGGAGAGGGTTTGGGTGGGCTAGGTTTGTCAGACACTTGTGTGGCAGCAGTCCGGACGCCCGCAAACCCTTCCTCCTCCGGTTTGCGGAAAAATGGTGTCCTCACTGCCGAGCTAACCGATACAGGACAATGTTGGATGGCAAAAGACATCCGGATGGTTGCAGGCCGGCGTTGGACATGTTCTTAGTATTAAAGCATCTACGACCAAATACACAAAATCCGGCCTCAAACACCCACGAAATATAGTCATTATTTTCTACAAACGCGGACCCTATGAAGCCAAGCACGCACACCCTACCCATATGAGCACCTTTAAAAAACTGAGCCATATCATCTTCAGTTTAACAAAGTCGTCACAGATGCCTTTATAGTTGACGAAAATGTCTCTTCCCACTGAATGCACATCGCGAAAGCCCTGATATAAATCCAGAAAAATACGACCACCAATGCTAAATTTAGGACTTGAACCCTGATGCATAGGTTTAATCATAAGAAATCTAACCATCTGAACTATGCTGAGTTCGCGTATTATTACCTAGTCATTACTTTGTTATTACAAGTGGTAGCAGTCTTGGCAACCTAAACAAATGCTATTTGTTAGCATGGTAGTAAGTAATTTCAACAATATATCCGTGCAAGGGTAAAGGACATCTCCAACATAGACTCACAAACCGCCCATACCCGTTCGTACCCAGCGGTCCGGACCCTGGGCGTAAGCCATCCAAATGGTACTCCGTCGGTCTGTGGCCGGTCCAGACCTTCGTTTTTTCCGCAAACAAAATTTACCATCCCGTCAATCATCATCGATCGCATCAAGACTGAAGCGAAGGATTGGATCTCGGCTAGGGCGAAACACTTGAGTTGTATCATGCCCTGAGGGTAGGGTTCCTTTTTTCATCTGTTGAGGAGTGTTGAACCTCGCCTAAAACCTTGTGAACTCTTCTTTTTTATTGATGAGATGAGGCAAAATCTTGCGTGTAAGCTTGTATGAATCTCTACACATACTAGCCATTGACGGGCCTGGATTCCTAGCCAAAACAAAACTTCCCGGGCATGAATATTGTTCTCCGCTATACTACATAGCTAGCCTCAACTCTTGTGGCCTTGTTCCGTTCATGCAGACAAGGCACGGCAAAATTCGCTTGACGCTTACTTGATTCCACGAGCGGCTCCATCAATCCTGTAGTACTCCAAAAGTCACCTGGATAGCTCGTTGATTGCCCATTTGACTCGCGTCTCCGGCCAAATAACCAAGACGTCTCCGCCTCCGCGTGACAGCCACTAACTACGGCTTCGGCTTGACTTCTCACGGCGGGGCACGCATCAATCGCCTGACCTTGTCCCTGCTCTACTGATGACAATGGTGGCCGCTGTATGCATATGGATATTTCGTCGAGTGAAAAAGGTTTCTGTTGTCAGCTCTGCTTTGTAACCATCTGGATGCTTGATGCACCGGCTCTCTTTTCAGCTGATGAAAATATATCTTTACCTGCCTAGCTAGCTTGCATTCAGACACACTGACCGGCTGACTGACTAACTGAAACACCAATTTTTATTTTTTTGCGGTTGGAACTGGAACACCAATTTTGATCAGCTTGATTTTGGTTGTCATTCTCCTGCTGCTGATGCTGAGGCTTGCTAGCTGAAGCACACACATACATCTGGTAAACAAGTTTATCAAGACTTCCGGAAAATAGTGCGAATTCTTGTCGATTCAGGTGCGGGACGGGCGGGGCGGCCCCTTGCTCCCCAGTCGAGCTCGAGCTCGTCCATGGCAACCGCGGCGGGCCGAGCGGGACGGCGGGGCCACGACGGTAGGGCGGGACGGCGGGTCATATCGCCACGGCCACGGGCGAAGCGGGACGGGCGGGGCGGGGGCGAGGCGGGCGAGACGGCGGGGCGGCGGGACGGGCGAGACGACAGGCGGGGCGAGCAAGGCGGCAGGGCGAGAGGCTAGGAAGGGGAGAGAAGGACCCGATCGAGGAGGCGGCTAGGGTTCTACGAGAGCCGGTGAGATTTTATACCCAATAGTGAAATGACGAAAATGCCCTCGATGGGGCAGCGTAATTACGCGCGGTGGCACGGTCGAGGTGAAACTATTCATTCCAGCAGTAACTTTTTTTTATCCGACGAGCGAGGTCGTTCCAGGGGTCGATCCGATGGCCCAGATCTGATCAAGCCACCTGATCCAACGGCCAGGAATCCCAAATCGCTGTGGTGCAGCCTGAGGAGTTTCTATTCTTATTTCTGGATTCCTCCCAATCCGCTCCCCAAACCAAACTCTAGCCACTTCACTCCACTCTCCTCCACCACCCAAGCTCCCGTACAACGATCTTCGGCCTTCTCCAACATGGCAGGCAGTGGATCTGAGTCCTACACCTTATGATCTGTCGACCCCGAGCTCATCCCATGCGGCCCTGAGGAGGAGATGGTCGTCCGACTTGCACTTCACCGCTCCCGGGGGGAGGCCCGTGCGAGGCAGCGGTCAGACTCCTTCCATCGGAAATCCATTACGTCTGCCCAAGTGGCTCATGGATCCGGCGCTAGGTGTTCCATTGCTGCCTCGCCGGAGGCGGTGCGGTCCGTCTGGCATCCGAACGCGGTGGCGGACGCGCAACCCCTCCGTTGATGCCCCGAGGCCATGGACGCACCATGGGCGTCGTCCGACGATAACATGGTGCGGCGTGCCCGCCGTGCAAGGCAGCGGGCGCGGGAGCTGGCGGCAACCCTCGCGGTGGTGGGTGTTTGGAGAGGCGAAGTCGCATTCTCTAGCACCCCAACAGATGGCCTGCAATCCCGCGCGCCGCACCCGTCTCCTGGTGGATGTCGGCGGCTCCTGCCATGATGGATCCATCATCGATCTGACGTCCACCGGCACCGGCAGGGTTCCGGGCTTCACGAGGAAGACTAGGGCATGGGAGACGGCGGCGCCTTAAGTCCCATGAGCCGGGTCATGTCCCATGTCTTACAGTACATCGCCCGCGACCGGACCAACACTCTGAGGGCGCGCGGCCGGCCGCCGGACATGGGCACGACAGAGTCGGACGTGCTCCTCTTAAGATTAGGTTTACATTGCATATAACAATATGGATTTGAGGTTTCTAATTTGAGGTATCCGGTTTTGGAATCAGTTATTTGAGGTGTGACCGATCCAGTGTCTACGGACGCGTCCGGGCGCATCCGCGGGCGTTTGAGGAGTCGTATTTGCCAAGTCCGATTGAGGTGATCTAATGTTTGTGCCATTCATGTCAGAGGTGCGGAAGAGTTGTTACTGCTAGGACATATGTGTTGATTTTTGCTGATGCAGCTTTTGCTTGGTCATTGCAGATATGCCATGACTGCAAGGTATACCTGTCATGTTCCATCTCTTGCAGTCACATGTGCAGGTTGCCATGTCCACACAATATTGCTTTTCTTTGCTTGTTACTGCCAAATTGTTTCACCAGCTCTGTCAGTCTGGCAGTACTTGGCATATTTTTTATTCTCCTCTAGAATCTCTGAGTAATTTGGTGTGATTGTCCACCTGCAAGTCTGTAACTTCTCCCTTGTCTGTTACCTCTTGATCATCTGCTTTGTCTTGATCCCTTCAAACATTGTCCTTATTGGTTTGGATCTAACATCAAGTATCATCTTGTTGAAGACTTCACTAAGGTTGTTCACAACTAGATTTGTTTTACAAGTATGGTACATAGCATACCTAGCCCAAGCAGAGACTTCTATATTTTTAAGCCATTTCCAAGCATCCTCACATTGTGCTTTCAGCTCTGCCATCCCTAATTCATGCTCATGTCTAGTATAAGAGTAGCTAGCCTTGTCAACACACTTCTTTATTTCTTTGCTTCTGTAACCAGCTGATTGGAAGTTGGCATATATGTGCCGAAGACAGAATCTTTGGGGTGAGTCAGGGAACACTTCATTTATTGCCTTAAGTAATCCCTGTACATTCACAAAATAGATCTACATATGAACACACTCACATAATTCAGTGAATTACTATAGCAACTATGATCAATGATTAAGTTTCTAACCTTTTGCCTGTCAGATATTATTGTGTATGTTCCAAATTTGTTGCCACTACCAATGCAGCATCAACTGAGTTAAAAACCAAGTCCAACTGTCTCCATTGTCAACCACACCAAAAGCTATAGGGTAGATGTTGTTGTTGCCATCCCTTCCTGTGGCAGCAAGAATTTGTTGTCCAGTGGTTAACTTGATGAAACATCCATCAAGCCCTGGATGGAGTCACACATTAGCTACAGAAGAAAATTGACACACAAATATGTAAAACACAATCAGGAAATATTTACCTATAAATGGTTTATAACCATTAAGAAACCCTTCTTTTGAAGCTGCCAAACAGTAGAACATGTACTTGAATCTAGGAGTGGGTGCAGGGTTTTTTGGGTCAACAAATGTTGTTACAATACACCTGCTCCCAGGGTTTGTATCAAGAACAGCTTGAAGATAATCCCTCAGCCTCAAGTACTGCTGCTTGTGGTCACCCTGCACCACACCAACAGCCTTCCTCCTTGCCCTATAGGCAACACTTCTTGAAACATCAACTGAGAATTTAGTCTTAGTCTTCTTTATTAATGCATTCACAGGAGATCTAATGTCTTCTCTCAATGCTGGTTGTACTGATTTGGACAACCACTTTGTAGTAACATTTGTGGTCTCTGCACATGCTCCAAAAGTATGCAGCATATCACACTTCTTGATGCAGAAAGTATTTTCATGAGCTATCTTAGATGCACTGATATGCAAATCACATCCATGGTCTCTCTCTGAGCACCAAACAATAATCCTATCAGGGGCATTTCTGTGATACTGGAAATTCCTCAGAGTCCTGATGTGAAAATCCCTAAGTGCATCTCTGAACTCATAAACAGTGGTGAAGCACAATCCCTTACAAAACTGTTCATGTGGATCTGGAAGCTTCTCATTGAACCATACCCTATCCTTTGACTTCTTCAACACTCTTTTCCTGCCACTTGCTAGTTTGAAAGCTCCTTCAGGCTCTTCTTCTTCATCACTAATGCCAACATCACCAGGAAAACAAAATTCATCTGCTTCAGGAAACCAGTCTGGTTTTACCTCTTTCTGAACCTCTTGGTGGGATCTAATGGTTGGACCAGGGTTTCTGACTGGCTTAAGTTTCTGGACCACTGATGTATCTACTTCTGCAGCTTCTTCTTCAGAGGGGGAACCTGGATGTGATTGCACATTGTTGTCATCTGAACCTGACTGCACATCATCAGAAAGAAATTCAGACACATCAGTGTCACCTTCAAAATGGTTAAAGTCATCTTCCATCTGCAGACTACTTTTCTTAAGCTCATCCTTTCTGTCAATGACTGCATCCACCAACTTTGTGCAACTTTGTTGAGTGTTAATGCAATGTTCAGCAAAATAACTATCTCTATTTTCATCTGCATTACATGGCTCATCTGCTCTGACAACTCGTATGTTCACACTCTTCTCCTTCTCAAAGTGAATCAACATCTGTTGCACATCATGTTCAGAACCAAGATGCTCCATACCTTCTATTCCTTTCTCCTCATCGACAACATAGTACATATAATCATCAGCTGAGTAGCCCTCACTCCGAATGAGAGAAACCATAGTAAAAACTGAAATGTCTGACTGGTAAATTCCTCTAACCACAGATTCTCTCGCTAAGAAATGGAACCAAATTTCCCACTTGGGGTCATCAATACTGCACCACAAATTGGAAAATTTATAATTAAATGGTTTGCACAATATTTAGTGTCTGACAGTTCAAAATTTCTATTTTCTGACATTTTGGATTAAGTCACAGCAAAACAAATTGTTAATGTTCCCAGCAGATTTCATTTCCTGTTGTGCTCAAACATGGTTCTAATGTAAATCTAACTATGCAACTATCCTATATATCGTGATTCCTAACAAAACAAATCATTTCAGAAAAACAATTACAGATCGAACAGCAGGACAAGGAAGCTTGCCATACCTCGCGTCGCCAGCAGGACAAGGAAGCTTGCGCCGGCCTCGAGCTGCGCCTCTTCTCTTCGACGCTGCTACACGCCGCCTCACAATCGTCTGGGACGGCTCAGGTTGAGGCTGGGATTGGTTTTCGAGGAGAAAGCTACTGCTGCCTAGCCAGTTATCAACCTCAACGAAGACGGCATCCCGGCCGCCCAGCACGTCGGGGGACGCTCCTGCAAGCGATTCGGCGCCAGAGTTTGGATCCGCCGCCGCCATGAATGATGAAGACGGCTAGGTTAGTGAGCTCGGGGGGGGGGGGGGGGGAGTGAGGTGGTGGGACGACGAGCGAGCCGGGCGGTCAGGTTAGGCCTGGTCCGACCGGGCCCGACCGACGGCACGGCCACCGTCCTGACAGGTGGGCCGGATCTGTCAGAAAGACGTTTAAAACGCTTCAATCGTTCATCAACACGATGTGGTAGTTTTTTGTCGCGAAATCAGCGCTAAATTAAAGTTTTTGGTCAGTTTTTAAAAAGTGATAGTTATGTGGGACACTTACGTAAAATGTGATAGTTTTTTGTTAATTACTTATTTTGATCAGTTGGTTTCTCGTGCTGCTGATGCTGAGGCTTGCTAGCTGAAGCACACACGTACATCTGGTAAATAAGTTTACGAAGACTTCCGGAAAATAGTACTCCCTCCATTCCTAAATATAGGGTGTATAGTTTTTGGCAAGGAAATTAAAGAACATACATGGAGGGAAAATTTCACAAGTTTTGGGCGACATTACACATGACTAATTGACATGAGAAAATAGAGAAGCTTGCGTGATATAAGGAAATGTAAACAAATCCCTCAAAAAATTATCCAAATGAGTGGTGCAGCGCAATACACCTTATATTTCGGAATTTTTCTAAAAAATCTATACACCTTATATCAAGGAACGGAGGGAGTATGTAGCATGTGGTAAATAATTTTACTAGATTCAGGTACTCGCATAAGGTATATAGCATATTCGGAAAGATTTGAGGTGGGTCAAGGGATGCAAGTGGACGGCGTCCGCATGTCCGTGACAGTCTGGTAACAGAAAATTTAAACTACAACAATTATTTTTTCCGTACTTAAATATATGACGTTTTGGTAGGCTAGAAGGGAGTATTAAAGTAATAAAAATTAGTGCAAATTTTGCTTCGCAGACGATCGTGGACATGTAGGCGCCGTCCAATAGGTCAAGGGGCTGCTGAGTGCCTTCGCTGGCCACCTCTCTGCAGTCAGGCATCCATCGCCAGGTCACTCACTCATGACACAACCGAATCTCAAACTTCTCGAAAACGATTCATCACACAAACCCATACATATATTTGACTCATAAACGGTTGTTTCAGTTAAGCTAACAAACATTTTCTTGCAGGGGCTAATAAACCTACGCGTGTGTTAATCCAACGCATATGGTTCATGGTGGAACGCACACACTTGCTACGTGTACACACCTAAAAAAAATAACCAAACCGTTGCTTCTGAAACTCTCGAAAAGATTCGCTTCGCTGCTGGCGACGTTATCTACAACGCCCGGCGCGCGCGCCACCTGTTCGCCGGCCGGAATGCCAAGCGGAGGAGGAGCCATCAGCCATCAGGAGTGCCCGAGCGGCGCACTCAACTCCACACGTGGCACGCCGGCGAAAGAGGCCGCAGCACCGTCGGATGAGCGAGTCATTCTCGGAAAGAAACACACAACGGATCGAGTCGTTTCTCATTTCTCATCAGCTTTTCTACTGACATACGGTGACTGATCTCGAGAGTTATCTCGAGAGTCACGAGCAGAGACGGCAGCGTGAGTAGTGCCAAGGCCGGCAGCTGAGGTGTTCCTCGTCTCTGGAACTCTACAGGTTTGTTGAACAGTCAATAGACACGCACGGATTTCTGAGGCTGCTGTTACTTGGCTCTGCAAAATATCAGCACTTCACAGGAAGCTACTACTACTTCAGTATTCTTGATCTTTTTTGAAACAAGATATTCTTGATCTTTTGGTTTTCTATCTTATCTTGGACGCCGATCAATTGCTTTCACCACCTTTAACATGCGCAGCCTGCGTTTGACATAGCGACGTGGGAACACAAACTGACCGTCATTTTTTCAAACTTCCACTGGTACTACATACTCATAGACAAAAGTATCACTTGATTAGGTGTTTGTACTCCAAATAAGAACAGTCGACAGCGACGAAACAACCCTCCAACCATGTGTACCAAACCTAATTAAAGGTCACCGCTAATTAAACGTGTGACATACCCTAGTTGGGCATGCATTTGATACTGCAGATGGATCGATTTGGGGTGCACTACAACGCATACTAATGTAGGAACTTAATTAATATGTGATGCATCGGTTGGGTGGTCCTGATTAGCAAGCTGATCTTGTCAAGATTGGTAATGGGACATGTGAAGAATGCCCTGGTTAGTTGGTTGTTCCATGAAAGACAAGCATATGGGTCTGGTGACAGATTCTTCTCCAAATATCTACTCCCTTCATCCCATAACGTAAGACGTTTTTTGACACTACACTAGTGTTAAAAAATTTCTTATATTATGGGACGGACGGAGTAGCAGATATTCTCTGCTTTGCACTTTTCCTTATCTTGTACCTTTTGGCTGCATAGTTTGCAAAAAAAAGGTTAGAGCGCAGCACATGAATTCAGGACTGCTGCATTATATTATGCTCAAGTACTGCTACCCGGGGCTCCGTCGCCACACAGTACTTGGATTTAAAGTATCGTATGTAATACTTCCTCGTCCCAAAATAAGTGTCCCACATGTCCTGAAAAAAAAGTACATAACTACAAATACTCAAAGATTTACGAGTATTTTAATCAGCATGCTGATGCTGAATTAGTACAAGAAGAGGTACAGAGTTTATCTGTAACGAAATTTCTTAGAACATCCAGAAGTGCATCTGAAAAACAGTCACTTTGACCCGCCTTGTATCTTAAGGATTTTGGAGTGGCGTAGAGGCGCCAAATACATATACATCCGGACATCCCTATCCCTTGTACACGACACATTCTCTTGCCTCATTTTCGGTACAGAAACGTATGGGTCTAGCCAGGTGGCATCTATTCCTACTCATCTCATCTCCACATTTTTTTCCCTTCTACTTGGTCTCCAAGAAAAAAAATTACTACTACAAAGCCAATAGGCGAGGGGTGGGGCTCCCGTACGTTTGCTCCAGGGTCTAGCTACCTCGTGACGTGGAGTGTGTAGGGAGCGTGCGCGCATGTGGATTTAAACTAGCACACGTCGACACGTCAGGCGTGACGTGGAGGGCAAGCTCGTGGACGAAATGAGACTTCCGGTTACAACCTTCCCTCCCACCAAGGCACTCAAACCCTGTGTTGAACTGTTGATAGTCTTTTCAAATCCGTTCCAATTATGAGAAATGACATGATCCTCCAATCGAGCTCCGAAAATATTATAGAAAAGTGTGCTGTCATATTTTATTTATAAGTTGATTTTTATATCTATAGTAAACAATTCGCCGTTCAAGTCTACACAGCGTTAACCAGCCATGATTCAATCCGCTGGAAACTAGATCATGCATCTCTACTGAATATTCAACCAGCTCAACCTACCGGATGTAGTTTATTGTTTTGTTTCTCCGCGGAGTGGTTGCGGTTTGTTGGCCATGGGCAACCTTTTTGCCCAGCAAGTGCAAGGAAGGCAATTGCATGGCTTGAAATATCTGGAAAAATGTCCACTTGGGAAAATCTTGCAATAAGGGGCTGAGCCCAGAGCCCAGACTGCCACTTGTGTCTTGCGAGCAACAAACCATTGCGTACCTATGGCAATAAGGTTTGCCTCTTTCATGTCGAAGGTGCGGAAAAGCGGCCATTGCTGGGACATGTGTTGATTTTCGCCGACACCGATCATCGCTATCTATAAATTCATGTGATAAATTCCCTTGTGCCCCTTAGACTAGAAAATGCGTTTTCCTCGAGGAACCCTCTTTTTTTTTTGTTCAACAAATGACCTGCCGTGAGGTGGCACTCCTAGCTTAGACCAAAATTCACGTGCATAAATCATGTAGTTTCCTTTTGCGCGAGTTATGGGCCTGCCGTTTCGTGCGACAAAATTCCCGCGGGTTACTCGAAAAATAATATGAAAAGCAACATCAAGCTTACTGAAATAGCTAGAAGGAAGTGTTGGACATCTTTCCCACCATGGTTTGTGGACAATCCATTGCAATGCATAAACTAATGGTGGCATGAATTTCTTGCCGCCCCTCACACTAGAAAGCACACGTGTATAGCGGTATTTTAGGTGGCACACCAAGACTTGGCAGACATCCACATGCACAATTCATATAGTTTCCTTTTGCGCGAATAATCGGCATGCCTTTTCATGCGGTTTTTGGTTTAGCCCCGCCAAAAAGCTTGTTGTAAAGGTCGTGTTTCTGCCAGTTACTCCGGAAAAAGCAACATCACACTTCCTAAAGTAGCCAAAAAGCGGTTAATGTTGTAACATGCCTCCCATTATCATTGGTGGTATATCCATCGCAATCTATTAATAAATCATGGGATGAATTCCCATAACTCCTGCCCCTTATACTAGAAAATGGATCTCTTCCAGAGTAACCGGTAATTTCTTTTTTCGTTTGTAAAAAATGACCTGTGACGAGGCGGCCCACCTTGCCGGGTTTTCGGCTTAGCCCCACAAAAGAAATTTGATATCTATGAACAAATAGAATGCACAACTAAAAAAACAGAAAATAACATTTAACGTACTCAAGAAGCCAGCGGGTTAACTTCTCGACCAAGGAAGTTCAAAAAAAAAGAACTTCTTGACCAAGGATATACAACTCCTTTCTTCTCCGTTGTGACTTGCACTCGAGTGCGGCCTAGACACATAAATAAGCAATTAAATAGCATTTACTTCGAATGATATTTAGATAGCAACAACGGTAATTTGTATGATACTCCCTCCGTAAACGATTTTATATTACTTTGCAAAGGGAGTATCATTTATCTCGATTTTTTCAAAAAGGAGGATTACCCCCGGCCTCTGCATCAAGCGATGCACATAGCCATCTTTATTGCATTATTCAACTAGAGCTTACAAGATAAATACATAGATCAACCCAGAGCCACCTTTCTGGCAAAAATTGTCGCCCAACCTACAAGATTGATGATATGCTCTGACCGCGCACCACGCACACCAAGAAAGCCGGTCGCCCCACCAAGCCGCCCGCCGGCTAGCCGGGAGCACCAACTGTTCGAGCAGACCATCAGCATGCACCGCATGCGCACGCTGTAAAATCCGGTTCCACCTTCTTCCACAGTCCCATCTTCAGGAGCAATCAATGGACTTATCTTTGACATACCCTTCTACCGTCGACACCAAGACGACGCCGAACAACGCCTAACTCCTGCGCGCGCCCATCAAACAGTATCTAGCACAGTGACCCCGCTCCACCTTGCCGGCAAGACTCGCCGTCGTCGATACTGTACATGGCACGCCGCTCCACCTTGGTGACCACACGAGAAGCATTCGGAGACATGCGCCCAACCACCAAGCCAAACACTTATCCCTCTAGCCGGTGTACAACCCCAAAGATGATGCCCCCATGGGGGTGACGACACATGAACCTAGCAATCATCCAATCCAGAAAAGCCCGAATATGGGGTTTCCCCCGGGGCACATAGGAAACGCGAACCGCCTCACCTCTCCAACAAAGTAACGACGCCCGCGGGCTCTGCGGTTGACGGTTCCAGCTGAGGCTGAACCAAGCTTTCGCTGGCAAATTCGTGCCCATCCCCGGTTGGACCACCAGATCGACCTCCATCATCCAACACTCCCATGGGTGATGTCTGCCGTCGGGAAACCGCACGACCAGAGCTGCACCACCGCCCGAAACCGTCGCCCCGCCTTGGTGAGCCATCGACGGCGAAGGGGCCCTCACCGCTGTGCCGCTGATGCCAAACGACGCACACATTCAGGACACCCGCGCGGATCTCTACCGCAACCGCATCCCGGAGCCCCGGAGGAGGAAGGTTCGCCGCCAAAGATCCCCACAGGCTATGCCCCGCCAAGCTCTGCAATGGCGAGGAGAGGGCGCCTGCAGCTCCGAGTCCTAGATCGAATCAGGAGGAAGAAGATCGGGAGGGAGGGGGTCGAGGAGAGAGGTGGCGGCTCGAGGAGGGAGGAGATCGGGAGCCCATGTCACTGTCTCATTTATCTCGATTGTGTAGTGTGCTTAGGAGGCCATAGTAATACTTCTGGAAGGGCAGGCACATTACCGCGTTTAAGTACAATGAAAGAAAGAAAATGGGCAACACCTCGTGCGTGTACGATTAACCGAGACCGAGGTGACCTCTGCTTGAAACCAGCAAATCCTTGTTGTGTCCACCCCTCCCAAAGACGTACCTTAACTAGTATCCAACCGTGTTTGACGACGGCCGGGAAGTGACAGTGCTGCCGAAAGCAAATCAATCAATAGTCACTTTACAATTTCATTTACTCCATGATTAACATTGCAATGGTTTCTCAAAAAAAAAAAAGATTAACATTGCAATGTTTGTGTTGGAAGTCTTACGTACTACGTGGCCACTGATTATGTGAACCACATACATGCTCCTGTCTTCAACCAATAGCTAAGCCAATAGCCATGCATAGTTATTTTGGAGGGTCGTTAGGGGGTCGTATCTTCAAATTCGTAGGCACGCAGGACATGACGATCTATCCATCTTGTCTCGTTCTCACACTAATAGACGCTCCTCGATGTGATGTTGCGTAGGAGGGCATCCATCCGCACAGCGTTAGTTAATCATGCAAATAGCGCAGCTCACAAGTGATCGGCATCACGCCGGCATTATATATTCTCTGACGGTGTCCTAAACCGGATATATGCAGGCAAACGTAGGACCCTCGCAGAGAGTACAAGAGCCGATCCATCACAGATACAACTGGTCACCATTGATTCCACAAAACGACCGATTTGTACCCTGCTGGATCGGACAAAAATGTCTCTCAGTTGATAAAGATGGCTTGTGCCATACCTCGAGATATAATTACTGGAGCCATGCATCACAAATTGTACCCATAACTGAATCCGACTCTTAATCTTTGCATCTTGGGCGGTACTCCTACAGTACTTCTTTTGTCAATCCAACTCTTAATCATCAACCTGAAAGCAACACGATCTAGCCAGCCACTGTGTTACAACCATAGAGCCACTGCTTTAGGGCATCTACAACACTGACCCTTAAACCGAATAACGCATCCGTCCCGGAAAGGCGTGAATCCATCCAACCTTAAGTGCATATATTTCAAGCCGGATTTAAACTAACTGAACGAGTTACATGCAAACTGGATGATTTTCATCTAAACTAGATAGCATTCATTACAATTTTTCAAAAGAAAAAAAATGCGACCGGACATAAACATAGCCTATGGCGGAACCAGTCCCCTAAGTCCTTATTGTTCCCTTCAGCGATCACCGGGCTCATCTCGTCGTCTCCATGAGTGACGGAGATAAGACCCGTGAAGTGAAGGAACGGTCACGACGAGGAAGGGTCGAACATGGGAGACAAGCCGGACTAATTGGGACTCGAGGCCCCGTCTCCTCCCATGCTCTACTCATCCTCGTCGGAGTCCGTGACCTATCCATTCTCGGTAGACGTGAGGTCTATGATGGACATCGAGGGCCGGCATGCTCGGCGTCCCATCGGGGCAGCCAAACGCTGTTAGGCGGTTCAGAGGACGGCAACCGCTTTTGCCGCTCACCTAAAGAAAAACTGGCGAATACGCTTTGCCGCTCTGCCGAAGAAATACAGACAAGAAGAGCTCACTTTACCGTCTCGCAGATGAAACACAGACGCAAGAAGAATCTTTGCCGCGTGTTTCATCCGCAGACGCAAGAAGCGAGCTTTACCGTCTGTAATTTTTTAGCAGACGGCAAAGAGAAAGCATACCACGCGGATCAATCACGCGGATCAGTGACGTGGCACCATCAGATCGCATGGGCAGCCCACCCACGGACGACGCGCAGCCCACACCGAAGCCCCACCCCACCACGTTTTCTCTCTCTGGCCCGACTATACCTGGCCAAACGGGCCGGTCTTGTCGGCCGCAAGACGATAGTCTCGCTGCGTGCCCATCACGGTAAGACGACGCGACTTAGCGGGCCGTGCGGCACGTGGCTTCGCTTAGGGCCGCGTGCACAGGCTGTTTTGCTGCACGCAGCGTTGCAAGACGGCACACGACTAGCGGCGGCGGGGACAAGCGCCTCGTATGATCGACATGCAAGACTAGCGAACGAGGGATTTTGTCTAAAAAAAGACTAGCGAGCGGTGGGAGCAGCGCCTCGTACGATCAATCGATTAAAAAAATCATGCGCTAGTGCGCTACTGCTACGAGACAACGAGCATCCTCACCCGTGCGCGAACGACGCCGCCACGATCGTGCCTCCTGCGCCCAATCGGGCCAGTGCGCCTTACTCGGGCCGCGGCTCGGGCTGCAGAGGCCAGCACGCTGCGTTCCCGGCACGGCCCGAGTACTTACCGTGCCTGACCGGGCCGTGCCGTGCCCGGCCCGTTTAACCCAGGTCGGGCCGTGCCGTGCCGGGCCGGCCCATTTGGCCAGGTATAGGCCCGACCACCTCTCTGGCCCCACCACTCTCTCTCCCTCGTTTATCCAGCCCAACCCCCACTATCGTTCCTATCTCTCTCCCTCGGTCGATCTGGCACCGGAGGAACCGCGAGCTCCTCCAGCCGAGCTCCCAGCCACCAGCCCCGACCCTGCGCCCGGCGCCACGGCGGCACTCCGTCGGCCCCGGCCCCGGCCCCGTCACCTATCGCCTTCGGCCCGTCACCCGCGGCCACGGCGGCCCTCCGAGCCCCTCGCCGGACTCCGCCTCTCCGCCTCTCCGCCTCTCCGCCCCTCGCCGGACTCCGCCTCTCCGCCCCTCGACGGACTCCGCCGCGGCCGCCATTCAACCGTTCCCCGCCGCGGCCACCCCTCACCGTTCCCCACCGCGGCCGAGCCTCCCCATCCACCGGACCATGCCGGACCCCGCCATGGCCGCCTCTCCGCCCCTCGTCGTTCCCCGCCGCGGCCGCCCCTCGCCGTTCCCCGCCGCGGCCGCCCCTCACCGTTCCCCGCCGCGGCCGAGCCTCCCCAGCCACCGGACCATGCCGGACCCTGCCATGGCCGCCTCTCCGCCCCTCGCCGTTCCCCGCCGCGGCCGCCCCTCACCGTTCCCCGCCGCGGCTGAGCCTCCCCAGCCACCGGACCATGCCGGACCCTGCCATGGCCATCCCTCGTCGGACCTCGCCGTAGCCGCCACTCACCGGACACCGCCGTGCCTGAGCCTCCCAGCCTTCTCCTCTCTGCCCCGAGCACCAGAGCTCCTGCGGCAGTGGCAGCGGAGGCCGGAGTTGGCAACTCCGGTGACCACCGAAGCAGCAGCCGCACACAAACGATTTGACTGTTGTGACATTTAAAAAAAATAAGAAACAAACTTTGCCGTCTGTAGCTTAGCCCCAATGACAGCAAAGAAAATGTTTTGACTGACGGCAAATAACACATTCTTTGCCGTCTGTTATTTCTCGGCAAACGGCAAATCCACAGTTTGCCTCACGGCAAAATCTTTGCCGTCATCCCGACATAAAACTGACGGCAAAGTATTCTTTGCCGATTAATCTTCTGCTCGCTTCTCGACGGCAAAATCTTGCCGTTGATTTAGTCTTCGCTGCCTCATGATCCATGCACGGCAAATTACCTGTTTCCTGTAATGATAGTTCTTGAACCCGTAGGGTCCGCACACTTAGCGTTTGATGACAATTTTGTATTATATGAGTTATGTGATTTGGTCACCGAATGTTGCTCCAGAGTCCCGGATGAGATCACGGACATGACGAGGAGTCTCGAAATGCTCGAGAGGTAAAGATTGATATATATATAGGACGATAGTATTCGGACACCGGAAGTGTTCCGAAGGGTACTGGGTACATATCGGGTCAGCGGAAGGGTTCCGGGCACCCCCGACAAAAGATATGGGCCTGATGGGCCAAGAGGGGAAACGCACCAGCCACAAGGGGCTGGTCCGCCCCCCATATGGGCCGGCCTAAGTGGAGAAATGAAAAATGGAGGAGGAAAGGAAATAGAGGGAATAGGATTCCCACTTCCTTCCCCCTCTCCCCTCTTTCCTTCCCACTCCGGAAATAAGGAAAGGGGGGAGGCCGAATTAGGGGAGGCCCCAAGTAGGATTCCTCCTACTTGAGGCGGCCTAAGGCTGCTCCCCTCCCCCTCGCACCTATATATACATGGAGAGGGGGCGCCTAGAACACACACCAGCAATTGCTAGCCGTGTGCAGCGCCCCCCTCCACAGTTTACACCTCCGCTCATATTCTCGTAGTGCTCAGGCGAAGCCCTGCGTGGATCACTTCACCATCATCGTCACCACGCCGTCGTGCTGACGGAACTATCCCTCGACACTTTGCTGGATCATGAGTTCGAGGGACGTCATCGACCTGAACATGTGCAGAACTCGGAGGTGACGTACGTTTGGTGCTTGATCGGTAGGAACGAGAAGAAGTTCGACTACATCAACCGCATTGTCTAACGCTTCCGCTTTCGGTCTACGAAGGTACGTGGACACACTCTCCCCCTCTCGTTACTGTGCATCTCCTATATAGATCTTTCGTGAGCGTAGGATTTTTTTTGAAATTGCATGCTACATTTCCAACAGTGGCATCCGAGCCAGGTCTATGCATAGATGATATGCACGAGTAGAACACAAAGAGTTGTGGGCGGTGATAGTCATACTGCTTACCACCAACATCTTATTTTGATTCGGCGGTTTTGTGGGATGAAGCGGCCCGGACCAACCTTACATGTCCACGCACATGAGACCGGTTCCACCGACAGACATGCAACTAGTTTTGCATAAAGGTGGCTGGCGGGTGTGTGTTTCTCCTACTTTAGTTGAATCGAATTGAACTGCGGCCGGTCCTTCAAGAAGGTTAAAGCAAAAAACTTGACGAAACACCGTTGTGGTTTTGATGTGTAGGTAAGAACGGTTCTTGCTAGAAGCCCGTAGCAGCCACGTAAAAACTTGCAACAACAAAGTAGAGGACGTCTAACTTGTTTTTGCAGGGCATGTTGTGATGTGATATGGTCAAGACATGATGTGATATACGTTATTGTATGAGATGATCATGTTTTGTAGAAGTTATCGGCAACTGGCGGGAGCCTTATGGTTGTCGCTTTATTGTATGAAATGCAAACGCCATGTAATTGCTTTACTTTATCACTATGCGTTAGTGATAGTTGTAGAAGCAATAGTTGGCGAGACGACCATGACGCTACGATGGAGATCAAGGTGTCAAGCCGGTGACGATGGAGATCATGACGGTGCTTTGGAGATGGAGATCAAAAGCACAAGATGATGATGGCCATATCATGTCACACATTTTGATTGCATGTGATGTTTATCTTTTATATGCATCTTATTTTGCTTAGTACGACGGTACCATTATAAGATGACCCCTTAACTAAATTTCAAGGTATAAGTGTTCTCCCTGAGTATGCACTGTTGCGAAAGTTCTTCGTGCTGAGACCCCACGTGATGATCGGGTGTGATAGGCTCTACGTTCACATACAACGGGTGCAAGACAGTTTTGCACATGCGGAATACTCAGGTTAAACTTGACGAGCCTAGCATGTACAAACATGGCCTCGGAACACTGGAGACCAAAAGGTCGAATGTGAATCATATAGTAGATGTGATCAACATAGATATGTTCACCATTGATGACTACTCCATCTCACGTGATGATCGCACATGGTTTAGTTGATTTGGATCACGTATCATTTAGATGACTTGAGAGATGTCTGTCTAAGTGGGAGTTCTTAAATAATTTGATTAATTGAACTTAATTTATCATGAACTTAGTCCTGATAGTATTTGCGTATCTATGTTGTAGATCAATAGCTCGCGTATAGCTCCCCTGTTTTTTGATATGTTCCTAGAGAAAACTAAGTTGAAAGATGATAGTAGCAATGATATGGACTGGGTCCGTGATCTGAGGATTATCCTCATTGTTGCACAGAAGAATTATGTCCTTAATGCACCGCTAGGTGGCAAACCTATTGCAGGAGCAGATGCAGACGTTATGAAAGTTTGACAAGCTCAGTATGATGACTACTTGATAGTTTAGTGCACCATGCTTTACGGCTTAGAACCGGGACTTCAAAAATGTTTTGAACGCCATGGAGCATATGAGATGTTCCAAGAGCTGAAAATGATATTTCAGACTCATTGAAGGAAATATGCCCTAGAGGTAATAATAAAGTTGTTATTTTATATTTCCTTATTCATGATAAAGGTTTATTATTCATGCTAGAATTGTATTGATCGAAAACCTTAATACATGTGTGAATACATAAACAAACATCGTGTCCCTAGTAAGCCTCTACTAGACTAGCTCGTTGATCAAAGATGGTTAAGGTTTCCTAACCATAGACATGAGTTGTCATTTGATAACGGGATCACATCATTAGGAGAATGATGTGATGGACAAGACCCATCCGTTAGCTTAGCATAATGACCGTTCAGTTTTAATGTTATTGCTTTCTTCATGTCAAATACATATTTCTTCTACTATGAGATTATGCAACTCCCAGATACCGGAGGAATACCGTATGTGCTATCAAACATCACAATGTAACTGGGTGATTATAAAGATGCTCTACATGTATATCCGAAGGTGTTTGTTGGGTTGGCATAGATCGTGATTAGGATTTGACACTCCGAGTATCGGATAGGTATCTCTGGGCCCTCTCGGTAATACACATCATAAGCTTGCAAGCAAACGATTAAGGAGTTAGTCATGAGGTGATGTATTACGGAACGAGTAAAGAGACTTATGGGTAACGAGCTTGAACTAGGTATGAGGATACCGACGATCGAATCTCGGGCAAGTAACATACCGATGACAAAGGGAATAACGTATGTTGTCATGACGGTTCGACCGATAAAGATCTTCGTAGAATATGTGGGAACCAATATGAGCATCCAGGTTCCGCTATTGGTTATTGAACGGAGAGGTGTCTCGGTCATGTATACATAGTTCTTGAACCCGTAGGCTTAACGTTCTTACTAGGGGTCCGCACGCTTAACGTTCGATGACAGTTTGTATTATATGAGTTATGTGTTTTGGTGACCGAAGTCTGTTCGGAGTTCCGGATGAGATTACGGACATGACGAGGAGTCTCGAAATGGTTGAGAGGTAAATGTTGATATTTTTGAAGGTAGTATTCGGATTCTGGAAAGGTTCCGGAGTGTGTCGGGTACATACCGGAGTACCGCAGGGATTACCGGAACCCCCCAGGGGAAGATATGGGCCATATGGGACATAGGAGGGAGGCTAACCAGCACACAATGGGCTGGCACACCCCCCACAAGGTAGGAGGCCGAATTGGATTAGGGAAGGGGGCGGCGCCCCCCTTTCCTTCTCCTACTCCCTCTCCTTTCCCCCCTTTCCCCTCCGGAAGAAGGAAAAAAAGGGGGGCTGAATCCTACTAGGACTCCTCTCCCCTTGGAGCGCCCCTTGATGGCCGGCCTCCTCCTCCCCTCCTTTATATACGGGGCCAGGGGCACCCCAAAGCACAACGGTTATTCTCTTAGCCGTGTGCGGTGCCCCCCTCCACAGTTTACTCCTCCGGTCATAACGTCGTAGTGCTTAGGCGAAGCCCAGCGCGGATCACATCACCATCACCATCACCATGCCGTCGTGCTGACGGAACTCTCCCTTGACCCTCTGCTGGGTCAAGAGTTCGAGGGACGTCATCGAGATGAACGTGTGCTGAACTCGGAGGTCTTGTACGTTCGGTACTTGATCGGTTGGATCGTTAAGACGTTCGACTACATCAACCGCATTAAACTAACGCTTCCGCTTTCGGTCTATGAGGGTACGTGGACACACTCTCCCCCTCTCGTTGCTATGCATCTCCTAGATAGATCTTGCATGATCGTAGGAATTTTTTTGAAATTGCATGCTACGTTCCCCAATAGTGGCATCAGAGCCAGGTCTATGCGTAGATGATATGCACAAGTAGAACACAAAGAGTTGTGGGCGATAATAGTCATATTGCTTACCACTAACGTCTTATTTTGATTCGGCGGTATTGTTGGATGAAGCAGCCCGGACCAACCTTACATGACCACGTTGATGAGACCGTTCCACCGACAGACATGCAACTTGTTTTGCATAAAGGTGGCTGGCGGGTGTCTGTTTCTCCAACTTTAGTTGAATCGAATTTGATTATGGCCGATCCTTGTTGAAGGTTAAAACAGCACACTTTACGAAAAATCATTGTGGTTTTGATGCGTAGGTAAGAACGGTTCTTACTAGAAGCCCGTAGCAGCCACGTAAAACTTACAACAACAAAGTAGAGGAAGTCTAACTTGTTTTTGCAGGGCTTGTTGTGATGTGATATGGTCAAGACATGATGTGATATATGTTGTTTTATGAGATGATCATGTTTTGTAAAAGTTATCGGCAACTGGCAGGAGTCTTATGGTTGTCGCTTTATTGTATGAGATGCACACGCCATATAATTGCTTTACTTTATCACTATGCGTTAGCGATAGTTGTAGAAGCAATAGTTGTAGAAGCAATAGTTGGCGAGACGACCACGACGCTACGATGGAGATCAAGGTGTCGAGCCAGTGACGATGGAGATCATGATGGTGCTTTGGAGATGGAGATCAAAGGCACAAGATGATGATGGCCATATCATGTCACATATTTTGATTGCATGTGATGTTTATCTTTTATGCATCTTATTTTGCTTAGTACGGCAGTAGCATTATAAGATGATCCCTCAATAAAAATTTCAAGGTATAAGTGTTCTCCCTGAGTATGCACCGTTGCGACAGTTCGTCGTGCCAAGACACCACGTGATGATCAGGTGTCATAAGCTCTACGTTCACATACAACGGGTGCAAGAAATTTTTGCACGTGCGGAATACTTGGGTTAAACTTGACGAGCCTAGCATATGCAGATGTGGCCTCGGAACACTCAGACCGAAAGGTCAAACGTGAATCATATAGTAGATATGATCGACATAGAGATGTTCACCATTGAAAACTACTCCATCTCACGTGATGATCGGACATGGTTTAGTTGATTTGGATCACGTGATCATTTAGATGACTCGAGGGATGTCTATCTAAGTGGGTGTTCTTAAGTAATATGATTAATTGAACTATAATTTATCATGAACTTAGTCCTGATAGTTTTTGCATATCTTTGTTGTAGATCAATCGCCCGTGCTACCGTTCCTTTGAATTTTAATGCGTTCCTAGAGAAAGCTAAGTTGAAAGATGATGGCAGCAACTACACGGACGGGGTTTGTAACTTGAGGATTATCCTCATTCCTGCACAGAAGAATTATGTACTTGATGCACCGCTAGGTGAAAGGCCTGCTACAGGAGCTGATGCTGATGTTATGAACGCCTGGCAAGCTCGATCTGATGACTACTCGATAGTTCAGTGTGCCATGCTTTACGGCTTAGAATCGGGACTTCAAAGACGTTTTGAACGTCATTGAGCATATGAGATGTTCTAGGAATTGAAGTTGATATTTCAAGCAAATGCCCGAGTTGAGAGATATGAAGTCTCCAACAAGTTCTATAGCTGCAAGATGGAGGAGAACAGTTCTGTCAGTGAACACATACTCAGAATGTCTGGGAACCATAACCACTTGACTCAGTTGGGAGTTAATCTTCCAGATGATAGTGTTATTGACAGAGTTCTTCAATCACTGCCACCAAGCTATAAAGGCTTCGTGATGAACTATAATATGCAAGGGATAGAGAAGACTATTCCCGAGCTCTTCGCAATGCTCAAAGCCGCGGAGGTAGAAATCAAGAAGGAGCATCAAGTGTTGATGGCTAACAAGACCACTAGTTTCAAGAAAAAGGACAAAAGGGAAGAAGGGGAACTTCAAGAAGAATGGCAAACAGGTTGCCACTCCCGGGAAGAAGGCCAAGTCTGGACCTAAGCCTGAAGCTGAGTGCTTCTACTGCAAAGGGATTGGTCACTGGAAGCGGAACTGCCCCAAGTATTTGGCGGATAAGAAGGATGGCAAAGTGAAAAAAGGTATATTTGATATACATGGTATTGATGTGTACCTTACTAATGCTCGTAGTAGTGCCTGGGTATTTGATACCGGTTCGGTTGCTCATATTTGTAACTCGAAACAGGGGCTACAGATTAAATGAAGATTGGCTAAGGACGAGGTGACGATGCGCGTCGGGAATGGTTCCAAGGTCGATGTGATCGCCGTCGGCACGCTACCTCTGCATCTACCTTCAGGATTAGTTTTAGACCTGAATAATTGTTATTTGGTGCCAGCATTGAGCATGAACATTATATCTGGATCTTGTTTGATGCGAGACAGTTATTCATTTAAATCAAAGAATAATGGTTGTTCTATTTATATGGGTAATATCTTTTATGGTCATGCACCCTTGAAGAGTGGTCTATTTTTGTTGAATCTCGATCGCGGTGATACACATATTCATAATATTGATGCCAAAAGATGCAAAGTTGATAATGATAGTGCAACATATTTATGGCACTGCCGTTTAGGTCATATTGGTGTAAAGCGCATGAACAAACTCCGTGCAGATGGACTTTTGGAATCACTTGATTATGAATCATTTGATGCTTGCGAGCCATGCCTCATGGACAAGATGACTAAGACTCCATTCTCCGGAACAATGGAGCGAGCTACTGACTTATTGGAAATAATACATACCGATGTATGCGGACCGATGAGTGTTGAGGCTCGCGGCGGGTATCGTTATTTTTTGACCTTCACAGTTGATTTGGACAGATATGGGTATATCTAATTAATGAAACACAAGTCTGAAACATTTGAAAAGTTCAAAGAATTTCAGAGTGAAGTGGAGAATCATCGTAACAACAAACTAAAGTTTCTTCGATCTGATCACGGAGGTGAATATTTGAGTTACAAGTTTGGCCTTCATTTAAAACAATGTGGAATAGTTTCACAACTCACGCCACCTGGAACACCGCAGCGTAATGGTGTGTCCGAACGTCGTAACCGTACTTTATTTGATATGGTGCGATCTAGATGTCTCTTACCGATTTACCACTATCGTTTTGGGGTTATGCATTAGAGACTGTTGCATTCACTTTAAATAGGGCATTGTCTAAATCCGTTGAGACGACACCGTATGAACTGTGGTTTGGCAAGAAACCTAAGCTGTCGTTTCTTAAAGTTTGGGGTTGCGATGCTTATGTGAAAAAGCTTCCGCTTGATAAGCTCGAACCCAAATCGAAGAAGTGCGTCTTCATAGGATACTCAAAAGAAACTGTTGGTACACCTTCTATCACAGATCCGAAGGCATGATCTTTGTTGCTAAGAATGGATCCTTTCTAGAGAAGGAGTTTCTCTCGAAGAAGTGAGTGGGAGGAATGTAGAACTTGATGAGGTAATTGTACCTTCTCTTGAATTGGAAAGTAGTTCATCACAGAAATCTGTTCCAGTGATGCCTACAAAAATTAGTGAGGAAGATAATGATAATGATCATGAAACTTCAGATCAAGTTACTACCAAACCTCGTAGGTCAACCAGAGCACATTCCGCACCAGAGTGGTACGGTAATCATGTTCTAGAAGTCATGTTACTAGACCATGACGAACCCATGAACTATGAGGAAGCAATGATGAGCCCAGATTCCGCAAAATGGCTTGAGGCCATGAAATCTGAGATGGGATCCATGTATGAGAACAAAGTATGGACTTTGGTGGACTTGCCCGATGATCGGCAAGCCATAGAGAATAAATGGATCTTAAAGAAGAAGACTGACGCTGATGGTAATTGTCGGTGTCAAAACCGGCGGATCTCGGGTAGGGGTCCCGAATGCGTCTAGGCGGATGGTAACAGAGACAAGGGACACGATGTTTTTACCTGTGTTCGGGCCCTCTCGATGGAGGTAATACCCTACTCCTTCTTGATTAATATTGATGATATGGGTAGTACAAGAGTAGATCTACCACGAGATCAGAGAGGCTAAACCCTAGAAGCTAGCCTATGGTATGATTGTTGTTCGTCCTACGGACTAAAACCCCTCGGTTTATATAGACACCGAATAGGGTTAGGGTTACACAGAGTCGGTTACAATGGTAGGAGATCTACATATCCATATCGCCAAGCTTGCCTTCCACGCCAAGGAAAGTCCCATCCGGACACGGGACGAAGTCTTCAATCTTGTATCTTCATAGTCCAGGAGTCCGGCCAACGGTGACAGTTCGGCTATCCGGACACCCCCTAATCCAGGACTCCCTCAGTAATGTTACTATCTACAAAACTCGACTTGTCGCAAAAGGTTTTTGACAAGTTCAAGGAGTTGACTACGATGAGACCTTCTCACCTGTCCGAATCATGTTAGCAATTTGCCGCATTTTATGATTATGAAATCTGGCAAATGAATGTCAAAACTGCATTCCTTAATGGATACCTTAAAGAAGAGTTGTATATGATGCAACCAGAAGGTTTTTTCGATCCTAAAGGTGCTAACAAATTATGCAAGCTCCAGCGATCTATTTATGGACTGGTGCAAGCCTCTCGGAGTTGGAATATACGTTTTGATGAGGTGATCAAAGCATATGGTTTTATACAGACTTTTAGAGAATCTTGTATTTACAAGAAAGTGAGTGGGAGTTCTGTAGCATTTCTAATATTATATGTGGATGACATATTGTTGATTGGAAATGATATAGAATTTCCGAATAGCATAAAAGGATACTTGAATAAGAGTTTTTCAATGAAAGACCTCGGTGAAGCTGCTTATATATTGGGCATCAAGATCTATAGAGATAGATCAAGACGCTTAATTTGACTTTCACAAAGCACATACCTTGATAAGATTTTGAAGAAGTTCAAAATGGATCAGTCAAAGAAAGGGTTTTTGCATGTATTACAAGGTATGAAGTTGAGTCAGACTCAATGCCCGACCACTTCAGAAGATAGAGAGAAAATAAAAGTCATTCCCTATGCTTCAGCCATAGGTTCTATCATGTATGCAATGATGTGTCCCAGACCTGATGTGTGCCTTGCTATAAGTATAGCAGGGAGGTACCAAAGTAATCCAGGAGTGGATCACTAGATAGCGGTCAAGAACATCATGAAGTACCTGAAAAGGGCTAAGGATATGTTTCTCATTTATGGAGGTGACAAAGAGCTCATCGTAAATGGTTACGTCGATGCTAGCTTTGACACTGATCCGGATGACTCTAAGTCACAAACCGGATATGTATTTATATTGAATGGTGGAGCTGTCAGTTGGTGCAGTTCCAAGCAGAGTGTCGTGGAGGGATCTACGTGTGAACCGGAGTACATAGCTGCTTCGTAAGCAGCAAAAGAAGGAGTCTGGATGAAGGAGTTCATATCCGATCTAGGTGTAATACCTAGTGCATCGGGTCCAATGAAAATATTTTGTGACAATACTTGAGCAATTGCCTTGGTGAAGGAATCCAGATTTCACAAAAGAACTAAACACATCAAGAGACGCTTCAACTCCATCCGTGATGAAGTCATGGAGGGAGACATAGAGATTTGCATAATACATACGGATTTGAATGTGGTAGACCCATTGACTAAGCCTCTTCCACGAGAAAACATGATGAGCACCAAGACTCCATGGGTGTTAGAATCATTACAATGTAATCTAGATTATTGACTCTAGTGCAAGTGGGAGACTGAAGGAAAAATGCCCTAGAGGCAATAATAAAGTTGTTATTTATATTTCCTTGTGTCATGATAAATATCTATTATTCATGCTAGAATTGTATTAACCGGAAACTTGATACATGTGTGAATACATAGACAAAACAAAGTGTCCCTAGTATGCCTCTACTAGACTAGCTCGTTAATCAAAGATGGTTAAGTTTCCTAACCATAGACATGTGTTGTCATTTGATGAACGGGATCACATCATTAGGAGAATGATGTGATGGACAAGACCCATCCGTTAGCTTAGCATAATGATCGTTAATTTTTATTGCTACCGCTTTCTTCATGACTTATACGTATTCTTTTCACTATGAGATTATGCAAATACCAAATACCAGAGGAATACCTTGTGTGTTATCAAACATCACAACGGAAAAGGGTGATTATAAAGATGCTCTATAGGTATCTTCGAAGATGTTTTATTGGGTTGGCATAGATCGAGATTAGGATTTGTCACTCCGATTATCGGAGAGGTATCTCTGGGCCCTCTCCATAATCCACATCATTATAAGCCTTCAAGTAATGTCACTAATGAGTTAGTTGCGGGATGATGCGTTACGGAATGAGTAAAGAGACTTGCCGATAACGAGATTGAACTAGGTATGTGGATACCGACGATCGAATCTCAGGGAAATAACATACCGATGACAAAGGGAACATACCTATGTTGTCATAACAGTTCAACAGATAAAGATCTTGATAGAATATGTGGGAGCCAATATGAACATCCAGGTTCCGCTATTGGTTATTTACCGGAGAGGTTTCTCGGTCATGTCTCATAGTTCTCGAACCCATAGGGTCCGCACGCTTAACGTTCGATGACGATTTGTATTATGAGTTATGTGTTTTGGTGACCGAAGTTTGTTCTGAGTCCCGGATGACTTCACGGACATGACGAGGAGTCTCGGAATGTTCGATAGGTAAAGATTGATATATTGGACGATTATATTCGGACATCGGAATCGTTCCGGATTGTTTCAGCTATTTTTCGGAGTACCGGGAGGTTACCGGAACCCTCGGGAGAGATATTGGGCCTCATGGGCCATATGAGAGAGAGGGGACAGCCCACAAGGGGTGGCCGCACCCCCCCATGGGAGTCCCCTTGGGGAGGGGGCGGCGCCCCCTTTCCCTCTCCTACTCCCTCTCCCTTTCCCCCTTTCCCACTCCGAAAAAGGAAGGGGGAATCCTACTAAGACTAGGAGTCCTAGTAGGACTCCCTGTCACGCCCAAGATGCGACCCTATCCTAAAGGAACTCGAAGGTCCCACCAAGGATAGAAGCGCATCTTGAAGACGCTTTTGCAAGGTGGATATCATTACATCAACATTACATAATAGTGGGGGTACATCCGAGACATACAATGTCACATGAATACAACATCATCTCATACAAGATCAACATCCGACTACGGATGAAACATAAACAGAAACTCAAACAATATCCACCCTGCTAGCCCAGGCTGCCGACCTGGAACCTATCCCCTGATCGAAGAAGAAGCAGAAGAACTCCAAAACAAGCAAACATCGCTCTCGCGTCATGATCATCGTAAAACTTGTACCTGCAACTGTTGTTGTAGTAATCTGTGAGCCACGAGGACTCAGCAATCCCATTACCATAGGTATCAAGACTAGCAAAGCTTAATGGGAAAGGAAGGGGTAAAGTGGTGAGGTTGCAGCAGCGACTAAGCATATATAGTGGCTAACCAATGCAAATAAGAGCGAGAAGAGAGCAAGCGGAACGGTCGTGAAGCTAGCAATGATCAAGAAGTGATCCTGAACTCCTACTTACGTCAGACATAACCCAGAAACCGTGTTCTCCTCTCGATCAACCCCGAAAAGAGACACTCACGGTTACGCACACGGTTGGTGTATTTTAGAAGAGTTTACTTCGATTTTACTACAACCGGATATTAACAAATTCCCATCTGCCACATAACCGCGGGCACGGTTTTCGAAAGTTCAAACCCTGCAGGGGTGTCCCAACTTAGCCCATGATAAGCTCTCGCGATCAACGAAGGATATTCCTTCTCCCCGGGAAGACCCGATCAGTCTCGGAATCCCGGCTACAAGACATTTCGACAGTAATAAAACAAGACCAGCAAGACCGCCCGATGCGCCTACAATCCCGATAGGAGCTGCACATATCTCGTTCTCGTGGCAACACCGGATGAAGCGATGCGTCTGACAACCGACGATACCCCAAGTTGCCTAGGGGCGGCATCGCAAGTGGCTCTGGTTTGGACCAACACTTAGACAAGCATTGGCAACGGGGGGGGGGGGGGGCTGAATAAAGATGACCCTTGGGTTAAATAATCCCAAGGGAAAATAGGTGGTGGTGAGGCAAATGGTAAAACCAAGGTTGGGCCTTCTTTGGAGGAGTTTTATTCAAAGCGAACTGTCAAGGGGGTCCCATAAATCACCCAACCGCGTTAGGGACGCAAAATCCGGGAACATAATACCGATATGACGGAAACTAAGGCGGCAAGAGTGGAACAAAACACCAGGCATAAGGCCGAGCCTTCCACCCTTTACCAAGTATATAGATGCATTAATAATATAAGAGATATTGTGATATCCCAACATAATCCTGTCCACCATGGAGCAATCTTCAACTTCACCTGCAACTAGCAACGCTATAAGAGGGGCTGAGCAAAAGCGGTAACATAGCCAAGCAATGGTTTGCTAGGAAGGGTGCAAAGGTTAGAGGCTGACATGGCAAATTGGGAGGCTTGAAGAGCAAATGATAGGTAGCGCAGCATAGCGAAAGAACGAAGCAACTAGCATAGCAATGATAGTAATGAGATCCAAGGTAACGGTCATCTTGCCTGAAATCCCGCAAGGAAGAAGAACGAGTCCATGAAGAAGATGAAGCCATGAAGACGAACCAAGCGTAGACGAACGAATCCTCACGATCGCAACGAAACGGGAACTATCGAGAAGAAGCACACAACATAGTAAACACACCACACATTAACAAGGCATGATGCACAACAAGCATGATGCATGACAAGGCTACATGGAGCTACTCATGGCAAAATATGATGCAAACAAGAACAACACCTCAAAGCAAGTTTAAATGAGGCCGGAAACAACATATAACAATTCTGGTAAGTCCTTATATGCATATTTCGAAATTGGTCCAGATCTGAATAAACCTTATATTCAAGTTGTTAAATAGCAAGTTAAGATGCACCAAGATGATCTACACGAAATTCTAGTCAAGTTACATATAAAATTCATTTAATTCGGAGCTACGGCCTAGAAGATATGAGCAAAACAAGTTAAACATGGCATTGATGCAAAATGCATCCAAACATTAAGCAAACACCTCAAAACAAGGACACTCAAAATGCAACATGATAATATGAAACTACATGCAAAATCAAGCAAGTTTCATATAGAGCACACTCAAAACGGAGCAACGGTTCAACACACACCCTATACAAGTCATGACAACAATATGTCCAAAACAGCAACTAGGCATATTGCAAGCATCAAAACACTATGCTACAGCATCTCAACGTAAAAACAAAAGGCATGGGCATGATGTACAGGTAAAGCATGACAAAACATGAACACTGAGCTATCTCCAAAAATCAATAGAACATGCTCAAATGGACATGGCAAGATTGCAAATAATAACAGTTTCAGGCTTTGCAGAAATAACATCAGGTTGCAATGTTTATAGCTCCTAAACAACATGTTACAGGAACTTATCGATGCAAAAAAAGGCATTTCATGAATCTACTAATTGCATATAACAAAAGTCCTTTACTGACCATGAGCCAAAAGGGCACAAAAAATATGATGGCACCCATGTAAACATGGCAAATGATATGACAGATTCATACATGGCAGGAACAACAATAAGTAGGCATGTTAGTGAGCTTGAACCACTCACCACAGAGCAATAAATGGCATGGCAAGGCAACCAACAGTAAGAAGACATGCTTTTGAAGCTAGGCATGTCAAGATCAAGTTCATAGGTTGCATGGATCACTAACAACAATCATGGCAACATTGAATTTAATGTTAACAGGCTGACAGCAACATTATTTAGCAATTTTGATGGCAATATAACAACAAGTTACAGCAGACTATAATTGCAACAAAGGGCATGGATGGATAGAGCAAGACATATATAACAAAACATATTTAGTGAACATCTCCAGATTATGCATAGAATGACTTGTAGCAGCAGGTTTACATAGCATCACGAAATAACAGATTCAGCCTAGCAAAACAGCAACAGCAAATACCCTACTTAAAAAGCTTGATGCACTCACTACAGGAATCACAGAAATACATGGATAGCACCCCTGTAAAGATGGCATGATGTAGTTCAAAACACATGTAGAGCTCATGCTGATAAGATGCAGACATCAATCATGGCAAAAATGACAAATGAGCATGTTATAACAGTTTCAGAAGATTAACATCATATAGCACTATTGCGACAAAGATTCAGGCATCAAGATGAACTCAAATGAACATGGAACAATGGAACTAAATGAAGTACTCGTTGAGGCGAACAATTTGACATATTACACACACGAAACGGAGCAGTATGCAGCAAGTTATGATGCGATGAAAATGACATGATAATGCTAAATATTTCGGGACTTGGAGATAAACGAGGGGGGGGGGGGGAAGAAAGTCAACCGTCAGATCTAGATCGAGGCGGGGCCGAGCTCGCGGAGCTGGCGCCGGAGGCGGGAGGGAGGCGGCGGCGAAGGAGCCGGGCGACGGGCGGCGATGGCCGGCGCGGCATCGGGCGACGCGCGAGGCGCGGGCGCCGGCCTCGGCGACGGCTGGTCCGGGCGGCGGCGCGCCCGGCGCCGGCGGCGGAGGGTCGCCAGCGGCGAGGCGGCGGCGTCTTGAGGGCCGGACGGCGGAGGGCACCGGCTGGGCGCGTGGCCGCAGCGGCGGGACGGCCAGCGGCGGCGGATCTGGGCCAGCTGGCCTGGATTAGCTCACGGCCGGGCGGCGCGGAGACGGCGCGGTGCTGACGTGGCACGTCGCGGTTGGCTGCGGGCGGCGGCGGGATTTTGTCCGGCGGGAGCGGACATGTCCGGCGGCGCGAGGGGAGCGGGGCTAGGGTTTGATCCGCGAATTTGGACGGGGAGGGCATATTTATAGGTAGAGGGAGCTAGGAGACTCCAAATGGGGTGCGGGTTTCACCCACACGATCGTGATCGAATGACCGAGAGCATGGAGAGGAGTTTGCTGGGTTTTGGGCCACTTTGGAAGGGGTGTTGGGATGCAACTCAAAGAGGGCTTCTACGGTTACCCGGTTAACCGTTGGAGTATCAAACGACCTCCAAATGGCACGAAACTTGACAGGCGGTCTACCGGTGTTATACCAAGGCCGCATGGCAAGACACGGTCCATTCCGAGAAAGTTTAACACCCACTCACAACGAGAGACAAAAGGGGGACGCCGGGGAACATAGGAGTGCCGGGTTGCAAAACGGACAACGGGGAAAATGCTCGGATGCATGAGACGAACACGTATGCAAATGCGATGCACATGACGACGTGATATGAAATGCAGATGATGACATGGCAAAGTGCAACACGCAAGCAAATGACATGGCAAAGACAACGAACAACTAGCAGACACCTGGCGCATCAGATCCGGGGCGTTACAACACTCCTCCACTAATAAGAGATCTCGTCCCGAGATCTTAGGACCGAGACGGAAAGGAAAGGGGATAAGGTGAAACAAGAACTCAATAGAAAAGCCAAAGAATCGAGAGCACTCGAGAAGAAGAGAGGAACGACGAGGATGACGAGAATCGAAAGCTCACGGAATCGGATAGACTATGAAACCACTCCGGTTAGAACGCGATAAGAAACGAATAAGACTGAAAGGATTTAGGCAGCACTCCGGCTGAACATGGAAGGAGTTGGAACTGAGTTTGACAAAATGGAACGATAGTTGACGAGAGGAACAGCACAATACCTTCGGAAGAATTGAAAGAATTGAATGAAAAGAACTTAGAAGG
Source organism: Aegilops bicornis (assembly GCA_021605145.1). Classification (NCBI taxonomy): domain Eukaryota; kingdom Viridiplantae; phylum Streptophyta; class Magnoliopsida; order Poales; family Poaceae; genus Aegilops; species Aegilops bicornis. The sequence continues at coordinate 87,752,562 of CM038670.1, forward strand.
AAGGATTGAACGGAGTTGTTGAAAAAATCACCAACGAAAAGAATAAGATTGTTGTGGACTTATGGATAACCTTTCAAAATTATGAGGTGATAACCAACCACAAGCAGAAAAGATTAAATAGCTGAGAAGAACGAAGAAATGCAAAACTCCACTTCAAAAGAATACGAAGATTTAATTGCACTTGAGATGCAAGAAGAAAAGGTACTTGAATTCCTCCAAAAGAATCTTGATGAACACTTGAAGAATGAATTAAATCATGACGAGCCACCGTGAAGAACTCCGGTAACAAAAGGATGATGAGATACAATTGAAGGATGGAAAGAATAAGGATTAAGTCTTGCGGTGATTTAGATGGAGCTTCACGACGATAATGCGGAAAACTTGGAACTCCGGAAAACAAAAGATGAAAACACTTGGAAGTAGAATTTATTCCTCAAGAACAAACTCCGAAGAAAAAGATTAATCACTTTGATGAAATGAGAATAAGATTTATTGTATGCTTATCCTTCATCAAATAAATTGATGACAAGCAATGGATTTTGCATACTACTTATTCTTCTTGAAAAAGAATTGAGAAGTGACATATCGCAAACTTGAGAAGGTCTTCATGAACCACCGGTAGGATTGAAAAGAACGAATGGATTAATATGATAAACAAGGAAAAGAATCTTGAACGAACCACCGTAAGAATTTGGAAATGACTGATGAAAGAGAATGAATCACCGAGAAGAATTAGAAGAACCAATAAGCTAGAGGGGATTTAGATGCAAAAGAACAAAGAGATCATGAGCTGATTAAAGAACACTTGAATGAGGCACCGGGATAAATAGAGAACGATAACTGGAATGATGGCCTCCGGTGAATGGAAAAAACAACTCCTGACATACTCCGAATTGGTAAGAAAGAATATCTGACAAACGGAATAATATGAGAGGATAACATGAAGCTAGAACCATGAAACTTCGAGAGAACGGGCAAGATTTAGAGGAAAAACTCTTCTTCAATCTTCAAATGATGACGAGAAACACCCCAAAATTTGTTGAGACACTCAGGAAAGCGAAGGTGAAGAGGTTGAGCCAACAATGAAAATGATTTGGAATCCATCTTGGAAAAGGCATGTGACTGATGTGATCCATTCTTACATCGCACTTGAAAAGAATTGGGAATAGCTCCGGGGAAATTAAAAGAGTCAGGTAAGATCCTGGGAAAGACCTGTGGGTTAGGGCCCACTAAAATAAAACACCGTTGGAAAGGGATGTTCAACAGATAGATGATGCACCGAAAGAACTGAAATATTTGACTGAGGTGACAACCTCGAATTAATTGGAACACAGACGAATCTCCTGAGATGTCTTCGGAACTCCGGAATGATTGAATGGCGAGAGGCAAATGAGCAAGGAGAACACTTGATCCAAGGAAAGATTATAATCACTACCGAAAATTATAATTGAATCCACCGGAGAAGAAAGGGATGAAGAATGACGAACGAGACGAGAATTCAACAGTTGAGATAATTGAGGAAAGACTGAAGAGGCTCCACACGAATGAAATTGAGGTCGAAACAGACTCAAACTCCGGGAAGAAAAAAGGGTGGGAGGGCGGGAAAAACAAAGGCAACTGGCAGGGGAAAAACCGATGAATAACTTGAAGAGAAAAACATCGGTTGAAATCATTGAGGAAAGAAAGCAAATACTTCGCACGAGTAGGATGGATACTCGATTACGGACTCTGGTTCCGAGAAGAAGAAGGGTGGGCGGGTGGGAAAATAAGACAACTGAGGATTGAATTTGCAAAGATGAAGGGGTTCGAGTCGACTTGACGAGAAATGCACCGGATAAAAAGAGCTGAGGAACAACTACCGGAAAACCAACTGCGTGAACCTAAAGAAAAATTTGAAGGGGAAGAGGAGTAATTCAAAACATCTACGCCAAGATTCCTGACCAGAGCGATGAAGGGGCTGAGGAGTAAAAGAATTCTACTCTCCGATATAACTAGACTCCGAAAACCAGTTTTTTCTAGACTCAACATCGGCCAAACTACACGATCAATCAAGGGGGCTCCTAGGGTCGGTCGAGGCTCTGATACCAACTTGTCACGCCCAAGATGCGACCCTATCCTAAAGGAACTCGAAGGTCCCACCAAGGATAGAAGCGCATCTTGAAGACGCTTTTGCAAGGTGGATATCATTACATCAACATTACATAATAGTGGGGGTACATCCCAAACATACAATGTCACATGAATACAACATCATCTCATACAAGATCAATATCCGACTACGGATGAAACATAAACAGAAACTCAAACAATATCCACCACCATAGCCCAGGCCGACACCGAACCTATCCCCTGATCGAAGAAGAAGCAGAAGAAGAACTCCAAAACAAGCAAACATCGCTCTCGCGTCATGATCATCGTAAAACCTGTACTTGCAACTATTGTTGTAGTAATCTGTGAGCCACGAGGACTCAGCAATCCCATTACCACGGGTATCAAGACTAGCAAAGCTTAATGGGAAAGGAAGGGGTAAAGTGGTGAGGTTGCAGCAGCGACTAAGCATATATGGTGGCTAACCAACGCAAATAAGAGCGAGAAGAGAGCAAGCGGAACGGTCGTGAAGCTAGCAATGATCAAGAAGTGATCCTGAACTCCTACTTACGCCAGACATAACCCAGAAACCGTGTTCTCCTCTCGATCAACCCCGAAAAGAGACACTCACGGTTACGCACACGGTTGGTGTATTTTAGAAGAGTTTACTTCGAGTTTACTACAACCGGATATTAACAAATTCCCATCTACCACATAACCGCGGGCACGGCTTTCAAAAGTTAAAACCTCAGAGGTGTCCCAACTTAGCCCATGATAAGCTCTCGCGATCAACGAAGGATATTCCTTCTCCCGGGAAGACCCGATCAGTTTGGAATCTCGGCTACAAGAAATTTCGACAAGAATAAAACAAGACCAGCAAGACCGCCCGATCGCCGACAATCCCGATAGGAGCTGCACATATCTCGTTCTCGTGGCAACACCGGATGAGCGATGCGTGACGGCACCCGACGATACCTCAAGTTGCCTAGGGGCGGCACCGCAAGTGGCTCTGGTTTGGACCAACACTTAGACAAGCATTGGCCCGGGGGGGGGGGCTGAATAAAGATGACCCTTGGGTTAATTACTCCCAAGGGAAAGTAGGTGGTGGTGAGGCAAATGGTAAAACTAAGGTTGGGCCTTGCTGGAGGAGTCTTATTTAAAGCGAACTATCAAGGGGGTCCCATAAATCACCCAACCGCGTTAGGGACGCAAAATCCGGGAACATAATAAAGATATGACAGAAACTAGGGCGGCAAGAGTGGAACAAAACACCAGGCATAAGGCCGAGCCTTCCACCCTTTACCAAGTATATAGATGCATTAATAATATAAGAGATACTGTGATATCCCAACAAAATCCTGTCCACCATGGAGCAATCTTCAACTTCACCTGCAACTAGCAACGCTATAAGAGGGGCTGAGCAAAAGCGGTAACATAGCCAAGCAATGGTTTGATAGGAAGGGTGCAAAGGTTAGAGGCTGACATGGCAAATTGGGAGGCTTGAAGAGCAAATGATAGGTAGCGCAGCATAGCGAAAGAACGAAGCAACTAGCATAGCAATGATAGTAATGAGATCCAAGGTGACGGTCATCTTGCCTGAAATCCCGCAAGGAAGAAGAACGAGTCCATGAAGAAGATGAAGCCACGAAGACGAACCAAGCATAAACGAACGAATCCTCACGATCGCAACGAAACGGGAACTATCGAGAAGAAGCACACAACATAGTAAACACACCACACATGAACAAGGCATGATGCACAACAAGCATGATGCATGACAAGGCTACATGGAGCTACTCATGGCAAAATATGATGCAAACAAGAATAACACCTCAAAGCAAGTTTAAATGAGGCCGGAAACAACATATAACAATTCCGGTAAGTCCTCATATGCATATTTCAAAATTGGTCCAGATCTGAATAAACCTTATATTCAAGTTGTTAAACAGCAAGTTAAGATGCACCAAGATGATCTACACGAAATTCTAGTCAAGTTACATATAAAATTCATTTAATTCGGAGCTACGACCTAGAAGATATGAGCAAAACAAGTTAAACATGGCATTGATGCAAAATGCATCCAAACATCAAGCAAACACCTCAAAACAAGGATGCAACATGATAATATGAAACTACATGCAAAATAAAGCCAGTTTCATATAGAGCACACTCAAAACGGAGCAACGGTTCAACACATACACCCTATACAAGTCATGATAACAATCTGTCCAAAACAGCAACTAGGCATATTGCAAGCATCAAAACACTATGCTACAACATCTCAACGTGAAAACAAAAGGCATGGGCATGATTTACAGGTAAAGCATGATAAAACATGAACACTGAGCTATCTCCAAAAATCAATAGAACATGCTCAAAAGGACATGGCAAGATTGCAAATAATAACAGTTTCAGGCTTTGCAGAAATAACATCAGGTTGCAATGTTTAGATCTATCAAACAACATGTTACAGGAACTCATCAATGCAAACAAAGAAATGGCATGAATCTACTAATTGCATATAACAGAAGTCCTTTAGTGACCATGAGCCAAAAGGGCACAGAAAATATGATGGAGCCCATGTAAACATGGCAAATGATATGACAGATTCATACATGGCAGGAAAAACAATAAGTAGGCATGTTGGTGAGCTTGAACCACTCACCACAGAGCAACACATGGCATGGAAAGGCAAGCAACAGTAATAATACATGCTTGTGAAGATAGGCATGTCAAGAGCAAGTTCATAGGGTGCATGGATCACTAACAACAATCATGGCAACATTGAACTTAATGTTAACAGGCTGACAGCAACATTATTTAGCAATTTTGAGGGCAAGATAATAACAAGTTACAGCAGACTATAATTGCAACAAAGGGCATGGATGGATAGAGAAATACATGTAAAACAAAACATCCTTAGTGAATATCTCCAGATTATGCATAGAATGACTTGTAGCAGCAGGTTTACATAACATCACGAAGTAACAGATTCAGCCTAGCAAAACAGCAACATCAAGTACCCTACTTAACAAGCTTGATGCACTCACTACAGGAATTACAAAAATACATGGATAGCACCCTATAAAGATGGCATGATGTAGTTCAAAACACAGGTATAGCTTATGCTCATTGGATGCACACATCAATCATGGAAAAAATGACAAATGAGCATGTTATAACAGTTTCAGCAGATTAACATCATATAGCCCTCTTGCAACAATGATTCAGGCATCAAGATGAACTCAAATGGACATGGCACAATGGAACTAAATTAAATACTCGTTGAGGCGAACAATTTGACATATTACACGCACGAAATGGAGCAGTATGCAGCAAGTTATGATGCGATGAAAATGGCATGATAATGCTAAATATTTTGGGACAGAAACGAGGGGGGGAAGAAAGTCAACCGTCAGATCTAGATCGAGGCGGGGCCGAGCTCTCGCCGGAGCTGACACCGGAGGTGAGGAGGGAGGCGGCGGAGGGGGAGCCGGCGACGGGGCGGCGATGGCCGAGGCGGCACCGGGCGACGCTGGTGAGGCGCGGGCCGAGAGGCGCCGGCCTCGGCGACGGCTGGTCCGGGCGGCGACGCTCCCGCACTGGTGGCGGAGGGTCGCCGCGGCCAGTGAGGCGCGGCGCGCGGGCCGGATAGCGGAGGGCACCGCGCGGGCGCGGCCGCGCGGCGGGACGGCCAGCGGCGGCAGATCTGGCCGTGCGGGTTCGGATGGCTCCATGGTCGGGCGGCGCGAGACGGGCGCGGTGCTGACGTGGCACGTCATGTTGGCTGCGGGCGGCGCGGATTTTGTCCGCGGAGCGGACATGTCCGCGGCGTGAGGAAGCGGGCTAGGGTTTGATCCGCGAATTTGGACGGGGAGGGCATATTTATAGGTAGAGGGAGCTAGGATACTCCAAATGGGGTGCGGTTTTCGCCCACACGATCGTGATCGAACGACCGAGAGCATGGAGAGGAGTTTTCTGGGTTTTGGGCCACTTTGGAAGGGGTGTTGGGCTGCAACTCAAAGAGGGCTTCTACCGTTACCCGGTTAACCGTTGGAGTATCAAACGACCTCCAAATGGCACGAAACTTGCAGGCGGTCTACCGGTGCTATACCAAGGCCGCATGGCAAGACTCGGTCCATTCTGAGAAAGTTTAACACCCACTCACAACGAGAGACAAAAGGGGGACGCCGGGGAACATAGGAGTGCCGGGTTGCAAAATGGACAACGGGGAAAATGCTCGGATGCATGAGACGAACACGTATGCAAATGCGATGCACATGACGACATGATATGAAATGCAGATGATGATATGGCAAAGTCCAACACGCAAGCAAATGCCATGGCAAAGACAACGAACAACTGGCAGACACCTGGCGCATCGGATCCGGGGCGTTACACTCCCCCCATGGCGCGCCCCTTTAGGCCGGCCGCCTGCTCCCCTCCTCCTTTATATACGGGGGCAGGGGGCACCCCAAAGTACAACAGTTATTCTCTTAGCCGTGTGCGGTGCCCCCCTCCACAGTTTACTCCTCCGGTCATAGCGTCGTAGTGCTTAGGCAAAGCCCTGCGCGGATCACATCACCATCGCCATCACCACGCCGTCGTGCTAACGAAACTCTCCCTTGACCCTCTGCTGGATCAAGAGTTCGAGGGACGTCATCGAGCTGAACGTGTGCTGAACTCAGAGGTGTCGTACGTTCGGTACTTGATCGGTTGGACCATGAAGACGTTCGACTACATCAACCGCATTAAACTAATGCTTCCGTTTTCGTTCTACGAGGGTACGTGGACACACTCTCCCCCTCTCGTTTCTATGCATCTCCTAGATAATCTTGCATGATCGTAGGAATTTTTTTCAAATTGCATGTTGTGTTCCCCAACAATTAGATCATGTTTATTGCAATACGGTTATTCATTTAAGTCAAATAATAATTCTTGTCCTGTTTACATGAATAAAACCTTCTATGGTCATACACTAAATATAAATGGTTTATTGAATCTCGATCGTAGTGGTACACATATTCATAATATTGATGCCAAAAGATGCAAAGTTGATAATGATAGTGCAACATACTTGTGGCACTGCCGTTTTGATCATATTGGTGTAAAGCTTATGAAGAAACACCGTGCGGCTGGAAAGTTGGAATCATTTGATTATGAATCATTTGATGCTTGCGAACCATGCATCATGGGAAAGATGACTAAAACTCCGTTCTCCGGAACAATGGAGCGAGCTAATGACTTATTGGAAGTAACACATTACCGATGTATGTGGTCTGATAAGTGTTAAGGCACGCGGCGGGTATCGTTATTATCTAACCTTCACAGATGATTTGAGTAGGTATGGGTATATCTACTTGATGAAATACAAGTCTGAAACATTTGAAAAGTTCATAGAATTTCCGAGTGAAGTGGAAAATCATCGTAACAAGAAAATAAAGTTGCTACGGTCTGATCACGGAGGTAAATATTTGAGTTACGAGTTTGGCCTTCATTTAAAATAATGTGGAATAGTTTCACAACTCACACCACCTGGAACACCACAGGGTAATGGTGTGTCTGAACTTCGTAACCGTACTTTATTAGATATGGTGCGATCTATGATGTCTCTTACCGATTTACCACTATCGTTTTAGGGTTATGCATTAGAGACAGCTGCATTCACGTTAAATAGGGCACCGTCCAAATCCATTGAGACGACACCGTATGAACTGTGGTTTGGCAAGAAACGTAAGCTATCGTTTCTTAAAAATTGGGGTTGCGACACTTATGTCAAAAGGCTTCAGCCTAATAAGCTCGAACCCAAATCGGAGAAGTGCATCTTCATATGATACCCTAAGGAAACAATTGGGTACACCTTTTACCGTAGATACGAAGGCAATATCTTTGTTGCCGATAATGGAACCTTTCTAGAGAAGGAGTTTCTCTTGAAAGAAGTGAGTGGGAGGAAAGTAGAACTTGATGAGGTAATTGTACCTTCTCTCGAATTGGAAAGTAGCACATCAGTGAAATTTGTTCCCTTGATGCCTACACCAACTAGAGAGGAATCTAATGATGATGATCATGAAACTTCAGATCAAGTTACTACCGAACCTCGTAGGTCAACCAGAGCACGTTCCATGCTAGAGTGGTATGGTAATCGTGTCCTGGAAGTCATGTTATTAGACCATGGTGAACCTACGAGCTATGAAGAAGCTATGATGAGCCCAGATTCCGACAGATGGCTTGAAGCCATGAAATCTGAGATAGGATTCATGTATGAGAATAAAGTGTGGACTTTGGTGGACTTGCTCGATGATCCGCAAGACATTGAGAATAAATGGATCTTCATGAGGAAGACGAACACTAATGGTAGTGTTACTATCTACAAAGCTCGACTTGTCGCAAAAGGTTTTCGACAAGTTCAAGGCGTTGACTACGATGAGATTTTCTCACTCTTAGCGATGCTTAAGTCTGTCCGAATCATGTTAGCAATTGCCACATTTTATGAAATTTGGCAAATGGATATCAAAACTACATTCCTTAATGAATTTATTAAAGAAGAGTTGTATATGATGCAACCAAAAGGTTTTGTCAATCCTAAAGGTGCTTACAAAATGTGCAAGCTCTAGTGATCCATCTATTGACTGGTACAAGCATCTCGGAGTTGGAATATACACTTTGATGAGTTGATCAAAGCATATAGTTTTATACAGACTAGCAGTGAAGCCTGTATTTACAAGAAAGTGAGTGGGAGCACTACAACCTTTCTAATAAGTATATGTGAATGACATATTGTTGATCGGAAATGATGTAGAATTTTCTAGAAAGCATAAAGGAGTGTTTGAAAGGAGTTTTTCAAATAAAGACCTCGGTGAAGCTGCTTTAATATTGAGCATCAAGATCTATAGAGATAGATCAAGACGCTTGATAAGACTTTCGATGAGTACATACCTTGATAAGATTTTGAAGGAGTTCAAAATGGATCAGTCAAAGAAGGAGTTCTTGCCTGAGTTGTAAGGTATGAAGTTGAGTAAGACTCAAAACCCGACCACGGCAGAAGATAGAGAGAGAATGAAAGTCATTCCCTATGCCTCAGCCATAGGTTATATAAAGTATGACATGCTGTATACCAGACCTATTGTGTACCTTGCCATGATATTGGAAAAGGGGTACAATAGTGATCCAGGAGTAGATCACTGGACAGCGGTCAAAATTATTCTTAGGTACCTTAAAGAGGACTAAGAAATGTTTCTCAGTTATGGAGGTCATAAAGAGTTCATCATAAAGAGTTACGTCGATGCAAGCTTTGACACTGATCTAGAGGACTCTAAGTCTCAATCTAGATATGTATTGAACGTGGGAGTAATTAAATAGAGTGGCTCCATGCAGAGCATTGTAGACATACAAATTTGCAAAATACATATGGATCTGAATGTGGCAGACCCGTTGACTAAACTTCTCTCACAAGCAAAACATGATCACACCATAGTACTCTTTGGGTGTGAATCACATAGCGATGTGAACTAGATTATTGACTCTAGTAAACCCTTTGGGTGTTGGTCACATGAAGATGTGAACTATTGGTGTTAAATCACATGGCGATGTGAACTAGATTATTGACTCTAGTGCAAGTGTGAGACTGAAGGAAATATGCCCTAGAGGCAATATTAAAGTTGTTATTCTATATTTCCTTATATCATGATAAATGTTTATTATTCATGCTAGAATTGTATTAACCGGAAACTTGATACATGTGTGGATACATAGACAAAACACCATGTCCCTAGTAATCCTCTACTAGACTAGCTCGTTAATCAAAGATGGTTAAGTTTCCTAACCATAGACATGTGTTGTCATTTGATGAACGGGATCACATCATTAGGAGAATGATGTGATGGACAAGACCCATCCGTTAGCATAGAATATTGATCGTTCAGTTTTATTGCTATTACTTTCTTCATGTCAAACACATATTCCTTCATGTCGGGGATATACCCCGCGGCATGACCCAGCCGGAAGTATGACCCGGCCGGACTTGGCGCTTCACCGTGACCCGCCGGAGGACTGATGACTCACGGGTCTGGCGGCTCACTGGTCAGACGACTAATGAGCCTGACGACTCATGGATGACCCCGACGGCGGGCCAGATAGAAGACTAGGCCCAAGGCCCAGAAGGCCGGCTCATCTTATGGTGGGCCGGCTTAAGAGGAAAGGGATGACGAATATTTCCTTTACGCGGAAGCAAGACCCGGACTTGTATTCAACTTGTAAGAATAGATAGACTAGCCCTAGTCCTACTAGGACTCCATATGTAATCCGCCCCTCCAACTTATATAAGGAGGGGGTAGGGCTCCCCAAAGAGGGACATGCAAGAAGATCAATAATCTCTAGGGCTAGACACAACTAAAGGGGAGCCGGCTTATGCGGCGTCTCCCTGATGAGCATAATGAGATCTAGCCACAAACAGCATGTAGGGCTATTACCGGATGATGTTTCCCGGGGCCCGAAGCTGTCTAAATCCTTGTCTTGTGTGTTGCGTCTCTCGTGCCGATCAACCCCTCTCAAGCTACCACATAGATGCGTTGGCCTTGCGACTAAGTCCTGACACTAAGGACATCTGCCATGACAAATCCACGACAGTTGGCGCCCACCGTGGGGCTCACGCACGATGGTGTTGAGTTCTTGGAGGGATTCTTCCCAGGGTTTCGAGAAGCTCGTGATCGTTCAGATGAAGAAGAGTTAGCACATGATCGAGTCCGAGTTCATCACACGAGGTTGAAAAGAAGGAAAAAATCTAGCGGCAACAATAAGTTGTCTTTCCAAGTTTGTTGCTACAGATGGAAAATTCTACGGCGAGACCTGTATAAGGTTTTGTTTGGATCTGCTATCGGTGTGGCTGCTACGCGTCGCCGAGTCAGACAATAATTCCACTACAACCGCCGTATGCCACGTAGTACCAATCCGTATCAACGCGTGCGTGAGTGGGCTGGAATCAAGTCCCGAGGTCAACCACGACCCAGAAGAGGATTGGATCATGGGCACGGACTCCGTCGCTGCGCCTGGCCGGCTGTCGCCTCGCACCTCTGCCTCCGGCCGGTCACTGGTCCGGGTCGGCTCTCACGTCGTTGTGCCTCGAGTGGTTGCCTCGACCTCTCCGCCTGCTGCCGGTGCGTGCCTCTGAGCTACCGCCTCTATTGCTATGGTGTGGCCGCCCTTTCAAATTCTTACTCTGTACGAGTAAAAGACCCGGCCACACCTCGTGCACCCTTGTGCCTGCTAATGAAGGTATGAGTAAAAGAGATTAGTATGGCCGGTTGGACGAAAAGTCAGAAGATCTGGGTGTTTGTTGTTTAAAAAAAAGTGCCACGATGGCATATCTAGCCGGAGAGTCACGGGTGCATATACCGTGAGCGGCCACTAGGCTAATGAAAACTGATGTCACTACTGTCATTGTTGCATCCCACACAAGGCCAAGTACTGGTAGTATTTTTCTCTGTTCAAAGGATAAAAATCGCAGTACAAAAAAATCCTGGACATATTCTAGCGGACGTTTGGCATCTATTGTCCAAATACATCAGGTGATATCTTTCCTCTGTATTTTATCAGCATGTTAATTCGTATGAGAATAATTATTTGGGCATGTAATATTGTTTCGCAGGACAATTGTTCATTACAAATGAGGTGCTATACTGCGGCTATGGAGCACGCACAGGCAACGTCCAGTAGAAATGTTTTCATCCATGCCATATTACCCGATGAACGGACGTGCGCAAGTCGCCGCCCCTATGGCCCGGTCTACATCAACTCGCTTGTCGGTGCGGCTTATTGCGCCTGTGATTACTCGCCCTGCTCCATCGGCTTACGGCACCACGTATGACTCTCGCGTCCGCCCCGGTTTGTCAAGCCACGACTGAATTACCCTGTGTCCGTACCACTTTTGAGCCCGTAGAGGCCATCTTGAGCTGCTGGGGCTACTCTGAGCCGTCGTTAAACGTGGGCCTCCGGAGCCGCGTTGAGCCGTCTCTGCTGGGTTGAGCCGTCGGAGCCGCCCTTGCCGCTTTGAGCCGCCGGGGTTATATTAAGTCGCCCATCTGAGCCGCCGGAACTATATTGAGTCGCTGGTCTGCCTGAGCCACCTCTGTCGCGATAAACGGATCATCCGTCGTCCAAACAAATCAGGTGGTATCCATCCAAGTTTGTTTTATTAGCACATGTTGTTTTTGACAAAGAACAAGTTTATCTTTGCCTTGGTCTGCAATGTTGTTTATGCAGGGTAATTATTTATGACAAAAAGTGATATTATACCGCGGAGATGGAGGCACGCCAACATCTTTTGGCACAGGTGGTCGTCATTACTCAACGGATGCCCGAACCGGCTTACAACACCGTGGCCGTCTCTCGCGACCACGCCGGCTTACAACGCCGTGGCCGTCTCTCGCGACCACGCCGGCTTACAACAAGGAGGACAACTTACCCGCCCGCACCGGTTTACAGCACCACGGTTGATTCATCTATCTGAGCCGGCTTTGATGTTGCGGTCGTCTTTACCGTCCGTCTCTCGCGGCCTGGTCTACATCAACACACCGGGCCGCATTTTTCTGGTTGAGCTGTTTATTGAGTATGAGAAAGTCACTACTTGGGAAGCCCGGTTTTCTTCCAACAAATTGGAGGCAAATTATCATATATATCAGCCGCCGTCTGCACTGGATGGTTCAATGGGCAGGCGCGCAAGTCGCCGCCACCACAATTTAGTTAACCCGAACAACCAGTTGGAAGGAACCATTGGCGAGTTAGCGACCACGGCTCATACGGGATCATTTATAACCCGCCGCAGCCACCTCAACCTTCGTGGATTCACATCGCGCTATCAACGCCGATGATATACACCTTTCGCCTGGTCAAATATGGAGAATCTCAAGCCAACTCCTCGAGTCGTCTTGAGACTCGGGGGCTACAATGGTATGAGTCGGCAAAATTAGCCGGTTTCAATGAATTCAAGAACTCCGGGTCATTGAAGGGAAAAATAACCCGGGCCCGGAGATTACAACAAGATCGATGAAAATTTAAAGGCCGTCAGAAGATTTCCGGCTCAAAATGAGAATTCTGGGTTAAAATCCGGTTCAAAATACATCTCTCTCCCACAAAGCACTGAAGCTCTTAATATCCGGTTTAAAAACTGTTTCAAGGGAAATTTATCTACCACAAAGCTTTGAAGCTCTCAAATCCGGTTCAAAATCCGGCTCAAGGTAAATTTGTCTCTCACAAAGTTTTGAAGCTTTTAAATCCGGTTTAAAGTTCTGGTTAAAAAAGAATTAATCTCTCGCAAGTTCGAGTTCTTAGAAAAATTAAAGGTTGCCAAAAGAACTTGCTGCCATGATGCGCGGTTCAAACTTGGGTATCCTACCTTACGGCTTATCTTATAATGATCACTTGGGGGCTTCTTGCTCATCGAGCATAGCTATCAGTACCGTCTTGATCGGCGCAATGCCAAAACTTATATGGTCACTTGGGGGCTTCCTGTTCAAACATAGGTCGTATTCGAACCAAAGAGAACATAGCTGCCGGTACCCTCTTGATCGGCAACGCCAAACCCACTAGAGGGCTTCTTGATCGTATCCGAATCATAGCTCAACCCCTTTTGGGTCCGACGTGGATCGTATTCGAATCAGCGTCGTTAAACAACTCTCAAGATCATTTGGGGGCGTCCTGTTCAAACGTAGGTCGTATTCAAACCAAAGAGAACATAGCTGTCGGTACCCTCTTGATCGGCAACGCCAAACCCACTAGGGGGCTTCTTGATCGTATCCGAATCATAGCTCAACCCCTTTTGGGTCCGACGTGGATCATATTCGAATCAGCATCGTTAAATAACTCTCAAGATCATTTGGGGGCTTCCTGTTCAAACATAGGTCGTATTCGAACCAAAGAGAACATAGTTGTCGGTACCCTCTTGATCGGCAACGCCAAAGCCGCTGGGGGCTATATGATCGTATTCAAATCTTAGCTTAACCCCTTTGGAACGGTTTTCTGATTGTATTCGAATCAGATGCCTCAAATTTTTTTGAAAGTCTTTTTTGCAAGCAACTTTTTGGTTGTTACTTAGCTTTTTTGATCATATCTGAAGCATATGTTTCTATTTAACCCGGCTTGACTTTGGACGATAAGTCGCCAGTATATGACAATCATAAACATTTGGAAGTTTTGGCTTCTAAAGATTGGGTTATCACCCTTACTGCACAGGTCATGTAAACCGGCAGTACAAATTCAATATCACAGTAGTTATATGTGAGGTATTATGACCCGCCCTGCGGTAAACCGCCAAGGGTTCTTGTGATCTACTTGTGTGCAGGGTAAGACTACATTTGGGTGGTTACCATACAGCTCTTGACGTTAAGTCACCGGGGCATATGTTGTTTAAACTCTGTGCAGGATTTGCAGAACTATGACTTATATAAATGCTTCAATCCAATCTCATCACTGAAATTGGTGCCTCAAAAGGGTTATCAATTATTGATTTTCTCAAGGGCTATAGGCCACCGGGTTACAAAGATTCCGGCTTACAATGAATGCGCATTAAGTCGTCATCGGCCAAGAGCCGCCAGGTATTTAAACTCTGGGTTTACTTGTCAACCGATGAGGTATTCAAATCTTTAATAGCCAGAACTGGCTGGATTTTCATGATGATATTGAATGATTGAGGTTTTTATACTGGGTTATATTATTCAAATCTTGAATAGCCAACATGGCTGGATTTCTATTATGATTATCAATAACCAGATATGATTGAGGTTTTCAAAGTCGCTTTAAGCGCAACGGCTAGTATCTTTGTCAATGGGCATGATTTATTTTACAATGGAGGAAATAGTCCCGAGTCGTCAGAAGCTTACGACACGACACTTGGGGGCTACATTATTCAAGTTGAGGTTACATAAAATATGCAAGTCTCATGTCACTGCAAGCATGCACCATGACATTTGGGGGCTAATGCAAAGTCATTTTTATTGGCCTTATTGAAGACCCGACTCATCCCATTGTAATGAGCCGGCCCTTGGGGGCTACCAATTGCTCCTTTTAAAATTCAAGATACACAAGCCTTATTCCATTATATTGAAGGATCCTTTGCTTTCGCTTGGTAAAGCACAAAGCTCTTAACCTTGTGGACGAGGGTTCAAGCCCCAGGATGGGGGTTACATCATATGATATTATTTCCAATGAAAACTCTCAACTCAGTATTATCTTACTAAGCCGGCCCTTGGGGGATACACATTACTGCTCAAATTTACATCATCATATTTACAAAGTCCCTACTCATTATTACATAATGACCCGACACTTGGGGGCTAATGCATATTGCTCTTTGCTGAAGACAATTCTAGGATGACCCGGCTACACTACTATGACTATAGCCGACTCATGGGGGCTACACAACTGGATTTTATTTACAGCCATGGTGATAAGTCCCGGCTTATTCAAGCTGATTAAACCAGCCCTTGGGGGCTACAGGTAATATGGATATAAGGGAGAAATATCTTCAAATTCTCAGTTTTGAGTAAATTAGATTGACCCGGTGTCTGCAAAAATCATAAACCGGCGTCGGCGACAATTATGACTCGGCATCATCTATTTATAACCCGGCAATTTTGGTAATCATAAACCGACAAGTTTTATATCTTCAAGACGGCTGAATATAAGTTGAATATTCGAAGACCAATATTTTTGTCAAGTCAGAGCATTGAAAGCCGACTCAAGTGGATTAGCTCTTACAATATTTCTCAACAAGAGACCAATGTCAGCAAATTGATTCTGAAGCTGGCATGTTGACCCGGATTTTTCAAAGGAAGTATCTGGATTTTTTGCATTGGCAAAATTTGAACATATCTGCTAAAGAGATTTGCTATGAGATTATGGATACATATCAAGAAGGAGATGACAAGGACTTAAGGATGATCAAGTGCCAGCTTACAAAGAATATTTAACCCGGAACACAACCTGTCAAATTTGTTCTTGTGTTTATATTGCAGATTAGTTTAGCATGGATAAATCCAAATTAAACTGGGGGCTAATGTCGGGGATATACCCCGCGGTATGACCCGACCGGACTTGGCGCTTCACCGTGACCCGCCGGAGGACTAGCGACTCACGGGTCTGGCGGCTCACTGGTCAGACGACTCACGAGCCTGACGACTCACGGATGACCCCGACGATGGGTCAGATAGAAGACTAGGCCCAAGGCCCAGAAAGCCGGCTCATGTTATGGTGGGCCGGCTTAAGAGGAAAGGGATGACAAATATTTCCTTTACGCGGAATCAAGACCCGGACTTGTATTCAACTTGTAAGAAAAGATAGACTAGCCCTACTCCTACTAGGACTCCATATGTAACCCGCCCCTCCAAGTTATATAAGGAGGGGGCAGGGCTCCCCAAAGAGGGACAGGCAAGAAGAACAATAATCTCTAGGGCTAGACACAACTAAAGGGGAGCCGGCTTATGCGGCGTCTCCCTGATGAGCATAATCAGATCTAGCCACAAACAACATGTAGGGCTATTACTGGATGATGTTTCCTGGGGCTCAAAGCTGTCTAAATCCTTGTCTTGTGTGTTGCATCTCTCACACCGATCAACCCCTCTCAAGCTACCACATAGATGCGTTGGCCTCGCGACTAAGTCCTGACACTAAGGACATCTGCTGTGACACTTCGACTATGAGATTATACAACTCCCGGATACCGGAGGAATGCCTTGTGTGCTATCAAACGTCACAACGTAACTGGGTGATTATAAAGATGCTCTACAGGTATCTCCGAAGGTGTTTGTTGGGTTGGCATAGATAGAGATTAGGATTTGTCACTCCGAGTATCGGAGAGGTATCTCTGCGCCCTCTCGGTAATACACATCATAAGAAGCCTTGCAAGCAATGTGACTAATGAGTTAGTTGCAGGATGATGCATTACGGAACGAGTAAAGAGACTTGTCGGTAACGAGATTGAACTAGGTATGAAGATGCCGACGATCGAATCTCGAGCAAGTAACATACCGATGACAAAGGGAGGTTGTTATGCAGTTTGACCGATAAAGATCTTCGTGGAATATGTTGGAGCCAATATGAGCATCCAGGTTCCGCTATTGGTTATTGAGCGGAGATGTTTCTCGGTCATGTCTACATAGTTCTCGAACCCGTAGCGTCCGCACGCTTAATGTTCGATGACGATTTGTATTATGAGTAATGTGATTTGATGTACTGAAGGTTGTTCAGAGTCCCAGATGGGATCACGGACATGACGAGGAGTCTCGAAATGGTCGAGACATAAAGATTGATATATTGGACCATGTTATTCGGACACCGGAAGTGTTCCGGATAGTTTCGGGCAAAAACGGACTGCCGGAGGGGTTACCGGAACCACCCGGGGGAACTAATGGGCCACCATGGGCCCTATTGGAGAGAGAGGAGGGCGGCCAGGGCAGACCGCGCCCCCCCTCCTTGGAGTCCGAATAGGACAAGGGAAGGGGGAGCGGCGCCTGATACGTCTCCAACGTATTTATAATTTTTGATTGTTCCATGCTATTATATTATCTGTTTTGGATGTTTAATGGGCTTTATTATGCACTTTTATATTATTTTTGGGACTAACCTAGTAACCGGAGGCCCAGTGCAAATTGCTGTTTTTTTGCCTATTTTACTGTTTCACAGAAAAGGAATATCAAACGGAATCCAAACAGAATGAAACCTTCGGGAGAATCGTTTTTGGAACAAACACAATCCAAGAGACTTGGAGTGGACGTCAAGGAAGAAACAAGGCGGCCACTCGGTAGGAGGGCGCGCCCCCACCCTCATGGGCCCCTCGTGACTCCACCAACCTACTTCTTTCGCATATATACTCATATGCCCCGAAAAAATCCAGGAGCACCACGAAACCCTATTTCCACCGCCGCAACCTTCTGTACCCATGAGATCTCATCTTGTGGCCTTTTCCGGCGCTCCACCGGAGGGTGAATCGATCACGCAAGGCTTCTACATCAACACCATAACCTCTCCGATGATGTGTGAGTAGTTTACCACAGACCTTCAGGTCCATAGTTATTAGCTAGATGGCTTCTTCTCTCTCTTTGGATCTCAATACCAAGTTCTCCTCGATCTTCTTGGAGATCTATTCGATGTAATTCTTTTTGCGGTGTTCGTCGAGATTCGATGAGTTGTGAATTTATGGTCAAGATTATCTATGAACAATATTTGGTTCTTTTCTGAATTCTTATATCTATGATTTGATATCTTTGCAAGTATCTTTGAATTATCAGTTTTGTTTGGCCTACTAGATAGATCTTTCTTGCAATGGGACAAGTGCTTAGCTTTGGGTTCAATCTTGCGGTGTTCGATCCCAGTGACAGAAAGGGAACCGACACGTATTGTATTGTTGCCATCGAGGATAAAAAGATGGGGTTTATATCATATTGCTTGAGTTTATCCGTCTACATCATGTCATCTTGCTTAATGCGTTACTCTGTTCTTATGAACTTAATACTCTAGATGCATGTTGGATAGCGGTCATATGTGGAGTAATAGTAGTAGATGCAGAATCGTTTCGATCTACTTGTCACGGACGTCATGCCTATATACAAGATCATGCCTAGATATTCTCATAACTATGCGCTTTTCTATCAATTGCTCGACAATAATTCGTTCACCCACCGTAAAATATGCATCTTGAGAGAAGCCACTAGTGAAACCTATGGCCCTTGGGTCTATTTTCCATCATATTAATCTCCTGCCAACGTGTGATTTCTAGTGCCGTTCTTTTATTTTGTAGTCTTTACTTTCCAATCTATACCATAAAAATACCAAAAATATTTATGTATTTATCTCTTTCAGATCTCACTTTTGCAAGTGGCCGTGAAGGGATTGACAACCACTTTATCGCGTTGGTTGCAGGGTTCTTATTTGTTTGTGCACGTACGAGGGATTTGCGTGTAGTCTCCTCTTGGATTGATACCTTGGTTCTCAAAACTGGGGGAAATACTTACGCTACTTTGCTGCATCACCCTTTCCTCTTCAAGGGAAAACCAACGCATGCTCAAGAGGTAGCAAGAAGGATTTCTGGCGCCGTTGCCGGGGAGATCTACGCTCAAGTCAAGACATACCAAGTACCCATCACATACTCTTATCCCTCGCATTACATTATTTGCCATTTGCCTCTCATTTTCCTCTCCCCCACTTCACCATTGCCGTTTTATTTGCCTCTTTTGCCATTCGCCTCTTTTTCGCTTGCTTCTTGTGTGCTTGTGTGTTGGATTGTTTGTCGCTATGGCTCAAGACAATACTAAATTGTGTGACTTTTCCAATACCAACAACAATGATTTTCTTAGCACTCTGATTGCTCCTATTACCGATGCTGAATCTTGTGAAATTAATGCTGCTTTGTTGAATCTTGTCATGAAAGATCAATTCTCTGGCCTTCCTAGTGAAGATACTGCTACACATCTAAACAACTTTGTTGATTTGTGCGATATGCAAAACAAGAGAGATGTGGATAATAATATTGTTAAATTGAAGCTTTTTCCGTTTTCGCTTAGAGATCGTGTTAAAACTTGGTTCTCTTATTTGCCTAAAAATAGTATTGATTCATGGAATAAGTGCAATGATGCTTTTATCTCTAAGTATTTTCCTCCTGCTAAGATCATCTCTTTTAGAAACGATATTATGAATTTTAAGCAACTTGATCATGAGCATGTTGCAATAGCTTGGGAGAGGATGAAATTAATGATACGTAATTGCCTTACACATGGTTTGAATTTATGGATGATTATACAAATAAAAATTTGCCGAATTGAATTTTGCTTCCAGAAATCTTTTAGATTCGGTCGCGGGAGGCACTTTTATGGAAATCACTTTAGGAGAAGCTACTAAACTCCTAAATAATACTATTATGGTTAAATATTCTGAATGGCACACGAATAGATCTACTAGTAAAAAGGTTCATGCAATTGAAGAGATTAATGTTTTGAGTGGAAAGATGGATGAACTTATGAAATTGTTTGCTAATAAGAGTGTTTCTTCTGATCCTAATGATATGCCCCTGTCCACTTTGATTGAGAATAATAATGAATCTATGGATGTGAATTTTGTTGGTAGGAACAATTTTAGTAACAACGCGTATAGAGGAAACTTTAATTCTATGCCGTTCCCTAGTAATTCCTCTAATAATTATGGTAATTCCTACAACAACTCTTATGGAAATTTTAATAAGATGCCCTCTGATTTTGAGACTAGTGTTAAATAATTTATGATTTCGCTAAAGAATTTCAATGCTTTGCTTGAAGAAAAATTGCCTAAGATTGATGAATTGGCTAGGAACATGGATAGAATTTCTCTTGATGTTGATTCTTTGAAACTTAGATCTATTCCACCTAAGCATGATATCAATGAGTCTCTCAAAGCCATGAGAATTTCCATTGATGAGTGCAAAGAAAGAACCGCTAGGATGCGTGCTAAAAAGGATTGCTTTGTGAAAGCGTGTTCTTCTAGTTTTCATGATAATAAGGATGAAGATCTAAAAGTGATTGATGTGTCTCCTATTAAATCTTTGTTTGCCAATATGAATCTTGATAAAGATGGGACTGGCGATGAGTCAAATTTAGTTAAAAGGCGTCCCAATGATTCGGAGTTTTTAGATCTTGATGCAAAAATTGGTAAAAGTGGGATTGAAGAGGTCAAAAATTTACATAGCAATAAACCCACTATTTTGGATTTCAAGGAATTTAATTATGATAATTGCTCTTTGATAGATTGTATTTTCTTGTTGCAATCCGTGCTAAATTCTCCTCATGCTTATGGTCAAAACAAAGCTTTTACCAAACATATCGTTGATGCTTTAATGCAACCTTATGAAGAAAAACTTGAATTAGAAGTTTCTATCCCTTGAAAATTTTATGATGAGTGGGAACCTACTATTAAAATTAAGATTAAAGATCATGAATGCTATGCTTTGTGTGACTTGGGTGCTAGTGTTTCCACGGTTCCTAAAACTTTGTGTGATGTGCTAGGTTTCCATGAATTTGATGATTGTTCTTTAAATTTGCACCCTGCGGATTCCACCATTAAGAAACCTATGGGAAGGATTAATGATGTTATTATTGTTGCAAACAGGAATTATGTGCCCGTAGATTTCATTGTTCTTGATATAGATTGCAATCTTTCATGTCCTATTATTCTTGGTAGACCTTTCCTTAGAACGATTGGTGCAATTATTGATATGAAATAAGGAAATATTAGATTCCAATTTCCATTAAGGAAAGGCATGGAACACTTTCCTAGGAAGAAAATTAAATTACCTTATGAATATATTATGAGAGCCACCTATGGATTGCATACCAAAGATGATAATACCTAGATCTATTCTTGCTTTTATGCCTAGCTAGGGGAGTTAAACGATAGCGCTTGTTGGGAGGCAACCCAATTTTATTTTTGTTCCTTACTTTTCGTTCCTGTTTAGTAATAAATATTTCATCTAGCCTCTGGTTAGATTTGGTTTTGTGTTTTAATTAGTGTTTGTGCCAAGTAGAACATTTAGGATAACCTGCGGTGATAGTTATTTGATCTTGCTGTAAAAAACAGAAACTTTTCGCGCACAAGATTAGTTTTCATAAATCACAGAAACATGATTTTCAGTTGATTATTTTTGCAGTAGATTAAAAAACATATTACTTAGGACGTACTAATTTGGTAGAATTTTTGGATTTCCAGAAGTATACGTTTGATACAGATTGCTACAGACTGTTCTGTTTTTGACAGATTCTGTTTTTCGTGTGTTGTTTGGTTATTTTGATGAATGTATGGCTAGTATCGGGGGATATGAACCATAGAGAAATCAGAATACAGTTGGTTTAACACCAGTATAAATAAAGAATGAGTTCATTACAGTAACTTAAATTGGTGGTTTGTTTTCTTATACTAACGGAGCTCATGAGATTTTCTGTTGAGTTTTGTGTTGTGAAGTTTTCAAGTTTTTGGGTAAAGATTTTATGGATTTTGGAAAAAGGAGTGGCAAGAGCCTAAGCTTGGGGATTCCTAAGGCACCCCAAGGTAAAATTCAAGGACAACCAAAAGCCTGAGCTTGGGGATGCCCCGGAAGGCATCCCTCTTTCTTCTTCGTCTATCGGTAACTTTACTCGATGCTATATTTTTATTCACCACATGATATGTGTTTTTCTTAGAGCGTCGTGTATGATTTGAGTCTTTGCTTTTTAGTTTACCACAATCATCCTTGCTATACACACCTTTTGAGAGAGACACACATGAATCGGAATTTATTAGAATACTCTATGTGCTTCACTTATATCTTTTGAGCTAGATAATTTTGCTCTAGTACTTCACTTATATCTTTTAGAGCATGGTGGTGGTTTTATTTTGTAGAAATTATTGATCTCTCATGCTTCACTTATATTATTTTGGGAGTCCTTTAGAACAGCATGGTAGTTTGCTTTGGCTATAAAATTAGTCCTAATATGATAGGCATCCAAGATGGGTATAATAAAAACTTTCATAAAAAGTGCATTGAATACTATGAGAAGTTTGATGTTCGATGATCGTTTTGAGATATGAGGATGGTGATATTAGAGTCATGCTACTAGACTAGTTGTGAATTTGAGAAATACTTCTGTTGAGATTTGCAAGTCCCGTAGCATGCACGTATGGTAACCATTGTGTGACAAATTTGAAGCATGAAGTATTTCTTTGATTGTCTTCCTTTGTGTGGAGGTCGGGATCGCGCTATGGATAACTCCTACCAACCCTTCTGAGGGAGTCCTGGATTAAGGGGTCCTAGGACAGCCAGACTATATACTTTGGCCGCACTGTTGGACTATGAAGATATAAGATTGAAGACTTCGTCCCGTATCCGGTTGGGACTCTCCTTTGTGTGGAAGGCAAGCTTGGCGATTCGGATATGTAGATCTCCTTCTATGTAACCGACTCTGTATAACCCTAGCCCCCTCCAGTGTCTATATAAACCGGAGGGTTTAGTCCGTAGGACAACAACAATCAGAATCATAGGCTAGCTTCTAGGGCTTAGCCTCTACGATCTTGTGGTAGATCAACTCTTGTAATACTCATATCATCAAGATCAATCAAGCAGGAAGTAGGGTATTACCTCCATCGAGAGGGCCCGAACCTGGGTAAACATCGTGTCCCCCGCCTCCTGTTACCATTAGCCTTCGACGCACAGTTCGGGACCCCCTACCCGAGATCAGCCGGTTTTGACACCGACATTGGTGCTTTCATTGAGAGTTCCACTATGCCGTCGCGATAGGGCTTGATGGCCCCTTCAATCATCTTCAATGACGCGGTCTGATAACCCACAATTATAGGGGATCGCAACAGTTTTCGATAAGTAAGAGTGTCGAACCCAACGAGGAGCTAAAGGTAGAACAAATATTCCCTCAAGTTCTATCGACCACCGATACAACTCTACGCACGCTTAACGTTTACTTTACCTAGAACAAGTATGAAACTAGAAGTACTTTGTAGGTGTGACGGGAAAGGATTGCAAGAATATAAAGAGCGCCAGAATTAAAAACTAGGGGCTGCTAAGGTAAAGACACAACTAAATTAAATATAGCGAGTGTGGAAAAGTGATGGTAGGTGTGGCGAAATTGTCCCTTAAGCAATTGACTACTTTACTAGACTGATAGCAAGTATTATGTGGGAGAGGCCACTGCTACATGTTATCGCTATCTTGGAATTCTATGCACTTATGATTTGAACTATTAGCAAGCATCCGCAACTACTAACATTCATTAAGGTAAAACCCAACCATAGCATTAAGATATATTGGTCCCCCTTCAATCCCGTATGCATCAATTTCTATGCTAGGTTGAAGCTTCATCACTCTTGCCCTCCAATAAATAGTCCTATCAACATACAACTAACCCTAAGGTGTGATCCACGCGCGCGCTCATATGATGGGTACCAAAGGACAGCAACATAACCACAAGCAAATTAAATCAATCATAGCAATTCATCAACCACCGATAGGACAATGAAAATCTACTCAGACATCATAGGATGGCAAATCATCATTGGATAATAATATGAAGCATAAAGCACCATGTTCAAGTAGAGGGTACAGCGGGTTGCGGGGGAGTGGACCGCTGAATATAGAAGGGGGAAGGTGATGGAGATGTTGATGAAGATGGCGGCGGTGTTGGTGAAGATCGCGGTGATGATGATGATCCCCCGACGGCGTTTCGGCGCACCCGGAAGCAAGGGGGAGAGAGCCCCCCTTCTTCTTCTTCTTCTTCCTTGACCTCCTCCCTAGATGGGAGAAGCATTTCCCCTCTGGTCCTTGGCTCCCATGGCGTGGGAGGGGCGAGAGCCCCTCCGAGAATGGATCTATCTCTCTGTTTCTGCGTTCTCTCCTGGCTCTGTTTCACCGTTTCGTGTATATATGGAGATCCGTAACTCCGATTGGCCTGAAACCTTCACCGTGATTTTTTCTGAATATTAGCTTTCTTGCGGCAAAAGAAGAGCATCAACCGCCTTACGGTGGGCTCACGAGGGTAGGGGCGCGCCCCCTGCCTCGTGACCACCTCGGGCACTGGATCAATATGTTAGTCCCAAAAATAATATAAAAAGTTGCCAAATAGTATATGAAAGTTGAATAATATTGGCATGGAACAATAAAAAATTATAGATACGACGGAGACGTATCAGCATCCCCAAGCT
This sequence comes from Aegilops bicornis, assembly GCA_021605145.1. NCBI lineage: Eukaryota > Viridiplantae > Streptophyta > Magnoliopsida > Poales > Poaceae > Aegilops > Aegilops bicornis. The sequence continues at coordinate 87,777,348 of CM038670.1, forward strand.
TAATTCCTGCTCGTCCTCGAGTAGGTAAATGATAAAAAGATAATTTTTGATGTGGAATGCTACCTAGCATAATCTTGATCATATGTCTAATCATGGCATGAATATTAAGACACGAGTGATTCAAAGCAATAGTCTATCCTTTGATATAAAAACAGTAATACTTCAAGCATACTAACCAAGCAATTATGTCTTATTGAAATAACACAGCCAAAGAAAGCTCATCCCTACCAAATCATATAGTCTGGCTATGCTCCATCTTCACCACACAAAATATTTACATCATGCACAACCCTGATGACAAGCCAAGCAATTGGTTCATACTTTTGATGTTCTCAAACCTTTTCAACTTTCACGCAATACATGAGCGTGAGCCATGGACATAGCACTATAGGTGGAATAGAATATGATGGTGGGGGTTATGTGGAGAAGACAAAAAAGGAGAAAGTCTCACATCAACTAGGCATATCAACGGGCTATGGAGATGCCCATTAATAGATATCAATGTGAGGAGTAGGGATTGCCGTGCAACGGATGCACTAAGAGCTGTAAGTGTATGAAAGCTCAAACTGAAACTAAATGGGTGTGCATCCAACTTGCTTGCTCATGAAGACCTAGGGCATTTTAGGAAGCCCATCGTTGGAATATACAAGCCAAGTTCTATAATGAAAATTCCCACTAGTATATGAAAGTGACAACTCAAGAGACTCTCTATATGAAGAACATGGTGCTACTTTGAAGCACCAGTGTGGTAAAAGGATAGTAACATTGCCTCTTCTCTCTTTTTCTCTCATTTTTTAAATTTTTTATTTTTTTATTTTTCGGTGGGCTTCTTTGGCCTCTCTTTTTTTATTTGGGCTTCTTTGGCCTCTTTTATTTTTTTGTAAAGTCCGGAGTCTCATCCCGATGGGGGATTCATAGTCTCCATCATCCTTTCCTCACTGGGGCAATTCTCTAATAATGATGATCATTACACTTTTATTTACTTACAACTCAATATTACAACTTGATATCTAGAACAAAGATATGACTCTATATGAATGCCTCCGGCGGTCTACCGGGATGTGCAATGATCTAGCATAGCAAAGATATCAAAAAACGGACAAGCCATAAAACATCATGCTAGCTATCTTACGATCATGCAAAGCAATATGACAATAAATGCTCAAGTCATGTATATGATGATGATGGAAGTTGCATGGCAATATATCTCGGAATGGCTATTGAAATGCCATGATAGGTAGGTATGGTGGCTGTTCTGAGGAAGATATAATGAGGCTTACGTGTGACAGAGCGTATCGTATCACGGGGTTTGGATACACCGGCAAAGTTTGGACCAACTCTCGAGGTGAGAAAGGGAATGCACGGTACTGAAGAGGCTAGCAATGATGGAAGGGTGAGAGTGCGTATAATCCATGGACTCAACATTAGTCATAAAGAACTCACATACTTATTGCAAAAATCTATTAGTCATCGAAACAAAGTACTACGCGCATGCTCCTAGGGGCATAGATTGGTAGGAAAAGACCATCGTCATTCCCCGACCGCCACTCATAAGGAAGGCAATCAATAAACACCTCATGCTCCGACTTCGTTACATAACGGTTCACCATACGTGCATGCTACGGGACTTGCAAACCTCAACACAAGTATTTTTCAATTTCACAATTACTCAACTAGCACGACTCTAATATCTTCTTCTTTATATCGCAAAACTATTGCAAGGAATCAAACATATCATATTCAGCGATCTACAAGTTTATGTAGGATTTTATGACTAACCATGTGAGTGACCAGTTCCTGTCATCTCTCTAAATAGATATAAGTGAAGCAAGAGAGTTCAATTCTTTCTACAAAAGATATGCCCACGCTCTAACAAATATAAGTGAAGAAAAAGAACATTCTATAAATGGTGGTTGTCTAAGTGAAGAGAAACAGGCAATCCAAACTTCAAATGATATAAGTGAAGCACATGAAGCATTCTAGAAAGCCATATTCAAAAGATATAAGTGAAGTGCAAAGAGCATTCTTATAAATCAACCAAGGACCATCTCATACCAGCATGGTGCATAACAGAAAAGTGAAAACTAAAAGAAAATGACGCTCCAAGATTGCACATATCGCATGAACGAAACGAATCCGAAAACATACCGATACTTGTTGAAGAAAGAGGGGATGCCTTCCAAGAATCCCAAAGCTTAGACGCTTGAGTCTCCTTTAATATTTACTTGGGGTGCCTCGGGCATCCCCAAGCTTGATCTCTTGCCTCTCTTCCTTCTTCTCACATATAGACCTTCACGATCATCGAACACTTCATCCACACAAAACTCCAACAGAAAACTCGGTAAGATCCGTTAGTATAATAAAGCAAATCACCACTCTAAGTACTGTTGAAAACAAATTCATACTTTGCTTTTGCATTGTGTCTACTGTAATATAGCTTTTTCATGGCTTAATCCACTGATATGAATCGATAGTTTCATCAAAAGAAGCAAACTATGCATTAAAAACAGAATCTTTCTAAAACAGAACAGTCTGTAGTGATCTGAACATTAACCATACTTATGATACTTTCCAAATTCTGCCAAAATTAGGAATAATACAAAATTTGTACAGCAAGACAGTGCAAAAAGAATCAGAACCATTTGACGTTCCAGTAAAAAACTAAAAACTGCGCACTACATCCAAAGTTTCTGTCCTGCACGGCACAAACCAACAAGCATTGTAAACATCCTAAAGGAAAACATTGGCACATTATTTTTATAATACAATGGAATTGTACAACGGGATAATTATTTTTATTGAAAAGTTTCTGTAATTAAGATTCACAAAGTTCCCATGGGCATGAACAAAGTTCAAGGACGTCCCCCACTTTCAGAATGCTCGTCTCTCTCACTTTCACTTTTCTTTTTGAAAAAGTTTTGGGTTCCCTCTTTATTTTTGTTGTTTTTAAACTATATGAAAGCACTCAACAGAAATAAATGACTCTCTAAAACTTCCGGGTTGTCTCCCTGGCAGCGCTTTCTTTAAAGCCATTAAGCTAGGCATATAGTGCTCAAGTAGTGAATCCACCAGGATCCCAAGGTATATCAAAGCCAATTTTAATTAGCAATGATTTAGAATTTAGTAGTGAGCACAAAGTAACATATATCAAGCAATGAAGAAGTCTAAATCTCTTCCTATGCATCAGCATGTCATAAAAGAACAATTCATGCACAGATAGTAAAGGCCAATGCATAGTATAAACAGCTTCTTGCAATTTTATCGTGTTGGAAACATAGAGAGGTGGAGATATAGTTCCTCTCTCATAATAATTGCAAGTAGGAGAAGCAAGCACATGCATATTATATTCATCAAAATCATCATGTGTAGTAGTAGAAGGCAACTTGAGGGAGTCCCGGATTAGGGGGTGTCCGGATAGCCGAACTATCACCGTTGGCCGGACTCCTGGACTATGAAGATACAAGATTGAAGACTTCGTCCCGTGTCCGGATGGGACTTTCCTTGGCGTGGAAGGCAAGCTTGGCGATACGGATATGTATATCTCCTACCATTGTAACCGACTCTGTGTAACCCTAACCTATCCGGTGTCTATATAAACCGGAGGGTTTTAGTCCCAGAGGATCTAACAACAATCATACCATAGGCTAGCTTCTAGGGTTTAGCCTCCTTGATCTCGTGGTAGATCTACTCTTGTACTACCCATATCATCAATATTAATCAAGCAGGAGTAGGGTATTACCTCCATCGAGAGGGCCCGAACCTGGGTAAAAACATCGTGTCCCTTGTCTCCTGTTACCATCCGCCTAGACGCACAGTTCGGGACCCCCTACCCGAGATCCGCCGGTTTTGACACCGACATTGGTGCTTTCATTGAGAGTTCCTCTGCGTCAGCCGCCGTGAAGGATGCCTCATCTCTTCTTTAAAGACGATACTATCGCCAAAGAAGCCTTGGCCACTGGTCAGACTCTTCGGCTAGGTGGATTTCTCATGACCGCCACTTCGGCCGCCGCGCCGACGATGACTTCTCGAGTCGTCGAAACCAATCTCCACGTTAATTAGGAACTTGCCGAACAGCTAGATCCAATCGAGCTCTCCTCCGTAAACGAGCTCGTGGATCGCATCGCCGCCCTGGGAGTTGCCACAGACTACGACCGGATCGGGCCTAAAACCGATCTGAGAGAGATCAACTCTCCCCAGGCTACCCATCATATTGCTGTGATAGAGGAGAAATGCGGCGATTCTTCTTCTATCTTACGGACTAGCTACGTCTGGATTCCCGATCCCTCCATGTCGGATTCCCGTAGAGGGACGGATGTCGATCAAGCCCTGAACTTAAAGTCAGGCAGCGGGTTGGATTCATTGGATATCATTCAAAAATCCAAACTTCCGAGTTCGAAACTTCTACCCCTCGAGTCTTAAATTGGACGGGGTTCCGGATCTAGTTCCACCCGCCCACCCAAACATTAGCGATCTATCCCGAATTCGGCAAGAGCCAGCTTTATAAGAAAAGCACAACAGGAATCCTTCAAAGGTGTATCTCCAAAGAGGAAGGGCGAAACCTCCTGGCTGAAATTCATGCCGGACTGGGTGGGCACCACGCCGCAGCCCGGGCCCTTGTAGGCAAGGCCTTCCAGACAGGATTTTATTGGTCGACGGCCCGGCAGATGCGCAGGATTTAGTCCAACGATGCATCGTTGCCAGCTTTTTGCTAACCGGCCACATGCCACCCACCGCCTCAAAACTATACCCATCACCGGCTGTTCATGCGGTCCGGGGCTTGACATGGTTGGACCCCTTCAGGGGGAACCCACAAGCAAAAATACCTATTGGTCATGGTGGATAAATTCACCAAATGGATAGAGGCCAAACCTGTTAAAACGGCCGAATCCGGACCGGTGATAGACTTCATATCAGGGGTAGTTCACCGTTACGGTGTCCCCCACAGTATCATCACTGATAATGGCACCAACTTCACTGTCGATGATGTCAAATTATGGTGCAAAAACATGGGCATCAAGCTCGATTACGCCTTAGTCTATCACCCTCAAACCAACGGCCAAGTCGAACGAGCAAACGGTCTAATCATGAGCGGCGATAAACCCAGACTAGTGCGGTCCCTCAAGGAATCTAACACGCACTGGGTTGAGGAGCTCGACTCCGTACTCTGGGGGCTGCGGACCACGCCGAATCGTACTACCGGATTCACGCCATTTTTTATGGTGTACGGTGCAGAGGCAGTCTTGCCTCATGACATAATTCATGACTCACCTCGTATGCGCATGTATGAAGAAAGAGAAGCCGAGCTCGATCGGCAGTGACAGTTTGATGCATTGGAGGAGGAGCGCGACGTGGCAAAAGCTCGTTCCGCATTCTATCAACAGCAGGCTCCGGAGATACCAAAGCAGGGAAGCACGGGCCAAAGCTTATAACGTTGGCGAACTAGTTCTACGCCGCCGGACAAGAAAAAGGACAAACTCAAGCCCAAATGGGAAGGTCCCTTCATCATCGACTGTGTCCCGACCGCGGAGCATACCGTCTGCGAAACGCATCAGATAACCGAATCGAGCCGAACCCATGGAACGCAGCCCGTCTACGAAGATTCTACGCCTAAGCGGCGGCGTCCAAGTTTGTTTCCTTCCTCCGTCCACATTTTCTATTTTTTGCTGTCTTTTATTTCTCTCCTTCCCCCTCCTTCTTCCTGAAGCCTTTAGAGGCTCATTTGCGCTTTGTTCGCACATATTTGACGCGCTGTACGCGCTCATTATACCTGGGGGCTTCTTTACCAGAATCTTATTTATACGGGCTTCATGCCCAACACATGCATCAAACTTCCGCATGTACCTTTTATTCGCCATTATATGCATCGATATGACTTAAGTTTTGGCCAAGCTGGGTTGCCTGGCTCCTGTGCTTACCCCTACGTTCCCGATTGTTCGGCTAGGTGGTAAAGGGAGCACCTCTGCGATTGTTACTGCCGGGTCAACCGGATGTGTACCTCAGACTGGGTGAAGCCGAAAGCTAGCGATCTTAAGGGAATATTCGGTCGGTGAACTGAAAGATGATTTTTAACTATTTATCCATCTGCCCCCAGATGATTTTCTGCTTTCCTAGCAGTTTTGACATGCACTTTAGGGCATGCACCCCAAATAAAGGAACCCTTAACGGAACTATTCTCCCGGAAGATGTTTCTTACTATCCATGTAATATAACATAACTAGTTGGGCACTTGTCCGACATACAGCAATAATGACCCCTACGCCTTGTCTCCATGCATACCCCGGTTCTTATATAACCACGAAGGTATTCGGACACACTCCGGGCTATTGGGTCCCGAGGTCGGCTTAAAAGGTCCGCTATGACAAACGATCTACAATCCGGCTAGAAGACATTTTTTCATGTCATATTTTACAAATAACTTGACTCATTGTATTCCTCCTCAATGCCATCTAATAGGCTATCTAATTTACAATCTTGCTGGGAATACTTGGCGGCCAATTCTACTTGGCCGTACACTAAGCTTACATGGATCTCCTTCCCATCAGGCCCCAAAGGTCTGACCTCGGCCATGTGGTTTGGGTCAGCCTTCGTGTACCGCGTCTTTACCATGGCCTGTGCCTCCTCGGCGCCTTTGACGGCAGGCCGATATCTTCCATAGTCGAAGCGCCATTGCGTTCTTGAAGCCGCTCTACCAGCTCCCCAATGCCTTTGGGCAGGGACATAGATGGCCACAAGGCCTGGCCGACGCCTTTCATCACCTGCCGACTTCGTTTCAGTAGCTGACGCAGTTCGGGAAGAAGATCACCCGAAGAACTGGGCATCTCCTGCTCAGGACGACCTGTGAGCAAACCTGCATACATGTTTATGTTAGTCGCCTTCCTCGCCGAACTCTTTCAAAGTTCGCTCAAGGACTTACTAAATAAATGCCGCGACGAAGCCGTCGATTCTCCTTTACGGAGTCAGACAACTGGGCACGAACATCTTTTAGTTCCTCGCCCAGTCTGGTGTTGGCATCTTGGAGGTTATTTTTCTCCCGCCGCACCCTCGTAAGCACGCTCTCGCCGGCCTTTAGCTGGCGCAAGAGTTGTTGCTTGTCCGGATATAGTCCGGCGCCATCTGCAATATTTTATCAGATTTACACACCCGCCGCACTTCATAAACTATTTATCTTTTGAAGCATATATTACCAGAGGGGGTCTCTGTGGCTCCCCCTGTAGCGGCTAGTGCGGCCTCAAGTTGGGCCTTGCATTCTTCAAGCTCCTGGGACAGTCAGGTATTCTTTTTTGTAAGATCCTGCATAACAAATGATCCTTAAATCAGTTATTCTAACTATTTTAAGTCTCGGGGCTACCGCATATATAATCACAAATTTCCTTACTCGTATGTCCTTTACATACCGCTCCGTGGCTCGCTAGACCATATTGAGCGGCACGGAGGTGCATCTCCGAATTGAAGGCATTCAAGGCCTCTTGGGAGAAACATGCGTCGCGAAGAACTGTCCGGCGGCGCATGTGATTCATGGCGCTCTCCACCTCGGAGTTGGTGGCGGACAATTTGTCGGCATCCTCTGTCGGAGGAGCATCTTGCGCACGCCTCGTGCACGCCTCCGCTTCTGGACCCGGCTTTGGAGCCTGGCCGGCGGTGGCTCGATGGGCAACCTCTCCGGACTCAGTCCAGCGAGCGCTCTTTTTCCTGAAAAAAGCACCAGCGTTAATACACCTTCCAGGAATCAATCCTGGGAATATGGTGATGCGCCGTACCGTTGCGGCGGAGTTTCGATCCGGACCGCACTTCTTTTTAGGCTGCGGGGCCAGATCGCCTCTTGTTGGCCAGCCGCTGGCTCGGCTTCCTGCCTCGAAGGTACCCCTGCGAAACACCATTAGTATACGGTGATCAAGAAATAAGCACGGATGGGTCATATCGTAATATTGGGACCTCGGTCTCGATTACTGAGGGCCGGAAGTATTCCGGGGTAATCGGCCGTAATGGCAACCAAAGCATTGTCGATGCTAAGTTGGTAGAATACCCCGTCGATCAACTCCACCTTTATATATGGATCCTCTTCGGAGGCCGGATCGAGGAACCATTTCGGATCCTCGGGTTGTGGGGGCGGGTTGTGTATCTTCTCCACAGTCCAACGCAGTTCCTGCGCAGAAACCATGAAATGAGATATTTAACCACGGGAACATGGATCGGACAGGCCACAAAGATGTTTGCTTACCCAACTTCGAGGATTATTCGAAGAAAACTCCTTCTGGATTGACACGAGGAAATCCTCCTCCTCCCTTTATACATGGCGCATAAGGTCTTCACCAGCCGGGTGACCAATCCCGCCCTTTGCGGCCATGGCGGGTGGCATCGTCCTCCCCGTTGAAGTCCCACATGGGGTGGCCCCTATATTGGAGCGGCTGCACTCCCCTCATAATGCAGATTGCCATGACTCCAATCACGGTCAATCCGGCATGAGCCAGTGATCTTATTCGGCTCATCAAGTAGAGGACATCCCGGTCATTTTCCCTCTGGGAGCTCTGAGGGCGCCAGCTTAGGCGCTTCTTCAGAGGAGCATTGCTAAACTCCGGAAGGCCGGTCCGAACAGGATCCGGCAGCGGGACATCCTCCATGTAAAACCATAACGAAGGCCAGTCTTCGGACGCCTTCTTCGGGGTTCCGGATAGATATCCGGTCCCGGCAATGCGCCATAGTTCGGCTCTGCCCACTTGATATATTGACCCCTCATGAGAACGGGGTACTAGGCAGAATAATCTCTTCCACAGCGCGAAATGAGCCTCGACGCCCAAGAACAGCTCGCAAAGGGCCACGAAGCCCGTGATGTGCAAAATGGAGGCAGGCGTAAGGTGGTGCAACTAGAGGCCGTAGAACTCCAAGAGCCCCCGGAGAAACGGATGGATTGTAAATCCGAGTCCTCTTACTAGATAAGAGATGAAGCATACCCGCTCTCCTTTAGAGGGATCGGGGACACTCTCCGCTTGCTTTCCGCCTTGTAGGTGGCGTAGTCCGGCTCGAACCGAACCATGAAGGCCGGGGAAGAAATCCCTTGGTTTGGAGTATAACTAGCTCGCTATGCGGACCGAGCATCTCTCCCAATTTCCAGGCTGAGGTCCGGAGCGCGAGAGGAGGAGCCGCGTCGGCCCATGATGGAATGGGCTTTGGTCGAGGCGCCCGATGAAAGCTTCATGAAGGGGATGGTGTGACTCAGATCTAGATCCTCGCCCTTTTATAGGCAGCTCATTTATGCAGCTAGGGGGTAAGTGTAAAAATACCCTGGCTTTTCGCATTCGTTCAAACACGTGGAAGATGGCCATTATTGGGCGTAGAAGCCAAGGAGTGCAGCATTTATCAGAAGCCGGACACTATTCGACAAGTATATGGAATTTGGAGAAGAACCCGCCTCACAATGCCGAAGACAATCAACGCGTCGGACTCATCGTCATTGAAGCCTGGTTCGGTGGCTACTGAGGGAGTCCCGGATTGGGGGGTGTCCGGGTAGCCGAACTATCACCGTTGGCCGGACTCCTGGACTATGAAGATACAAGATTGAAGACTTCGTCCCGTGTCCGGATGGGACTTTCCTTGGCGTGGAAGGCAAGCTTGGCGATACGGATATGTAGATCTCCTACCATCGTAATCCGACTCTCAGAACCCTAACCTATCCGGTGTCTATATAAACCGGAGGGTTTTAGTCCGTAGGACGAACAACAATCATACCATAGGCTAGCTTCTAGGGTTTAGCCTCCTTGATCTCGTGGTAGATCTACTCTTGTACTACTCATATCATCAATATTAATCAAGCAGGAGTCGGGTATTACCTCCATCGAGAGGGCCCGAACCTGGGTAAAAACATCGTGTCCGTTGTCTCCTGTTACCATCCGCCTAGACGCACAGTTCGGGACCCCCTACCCGAGATCCGCCGGTTTTGACACCGACACAACCCATCAATATAATCCTTAATAAGTGCAAGCTTCTCCGATATAGTGTAGTCGGGAGAATTCAAAAAGATAATAGGACTATCATGCGTGGGTGCAACAACAACAAATTCATTCATAACATAAGGAACTATAGCAAGTTCATCTCCATAAGCATAATTCATATTGGCATCTTGGCAACAAGCATAGCAAGCAACATCAAAAAGGGATATTTCAAAAGAATCAACGAGATCATAACAATCATCCTTCGGTAAGCATGAAGGGAAATTAAATAATGTATGAGTTGGAGGGTTACTCTCATTAGAAGGTGGGCACGGGTAGCTAATCCGCTCTTCCTCCTTTTGTTCTTCGCTCTCCTCATCATCTTTTTCATCCAATGAGCTCACAGTTTCATCAATTTCTTCTTCCATAGCTTGCTGCAAAATATTAGTCTCTTCTTGGACAGCATTGACTTTCTTCATAAAAGCATTAATATAGTAATTTTATTCATAATTTTCATAGCAATATCTAAGTATAGCAAGATTTTCAGACCTATAAGCATCATCATGTAAAGCTTCATACTTTTCAAACAAAGATTCAATTTCATAAGCATCCTTAAAAGCCACAAATTCTTCTATTTGTTCCACATCATAGTAATCATATATACCATTAGCATAAGAAGCTAAGGTTTCATTATCATTAAATTCGCATGAAAAGGGAAGGTGTGGAGCCTCCATCCTAGAGCAACAAGTAATATCATATTTCAAGCATAGATTCCAGGCATACCAAAGCAACATAATAAATTGATCCCATAATAGTTTCCCTTTTTGTGTCGAGCAATAATCCCTAAAGTATTCACGTTGATCCAACGTGTCTCCCATTATAAAGTTGAATGGGGTTTTCTCAGGACTATCAAAGTAGTACATAATATCTCTCACATAATGAGAACCGGGGGTTTTAGGAGTTACCCCATCCTCATGAGTAGCAAGTACATCTAATTTTTTGGATATTTCGTGTTCCATATCCATAAATAAAGATAGAGAACAACTAAGAACAGCAAATAAAAATTACTTAGTGATAAAGCAAACAAGCACACACGAGAATATTCACCCCACGCTATTGCTCACCAAGAACGGCGCTTTAAAAAGGTCTTGATAACCCACAAGTCTAGGGGATCGCAACAGTTTTCGATAAGTAAGAGTGTCGAACCCAACGAGGAGCTAAAGGTAGAACAAATATTCCTCAAGTTCTATCGACCACCGACATAACTCCACGCACGCTTAACGCTTACTTTACCTAGAACAAGTATGAAACTATAAGTACTTTGTAGGTGTGACGGGAAAGGTTTGCAAGAATATAAAGAGCGCCAGAATAAAAACTAGGGGCTGCTAAGGTAAAGACACAACTAAATTAAATATAGCGAGTGTGGAAGAGTGATGGTAGGTGTGGTAAATTGTCCCTTAAGCAATTGACTACTTTACTAGACCGATAGCAAGTATTATGTGGGAGAGGCCACTGCTAGCATGTTATCCCTTACTTGGAATTCTTTGCACTTATGATTGGAACTATTAGCAAGCATCCGCAACTACTAAAGTTCATTAAGGTAAAACCCAACCATAGCATTAAGATATATTGGTCCCCCTTCAATCCCTGTATGCATCAATTTCTATGCTAGGTTGAAGCTTCATCACTCTTGCCCTCCAATACATAGTCCTATCAACATACAACTAACCCTAAGGTGTGATCCACGCGCGCGCTTATATGATGGGCACCAAAGGACAGCAACATAACCACAAGCAAATTAAATCAATCATAGCAATTCATCAACCACTGATAGGACAACGAAAATCTACTCAGACATCATCGGATTGCAACACATCATTGGATAATAATATGAAGCATAAAGCACCATGTTCAAGTAGAGGGTACAGCGGGTTGCGGAAGAGTGGACCGCTGAATATAGAAGGGGGAAGGTGATGGAGATGTTGGTGAAGATGGTGGCGGTGTTGGTGAAGATCGCGATGATGATGATCCCCCGGTGGCGTTCCGGCGCCAACGGAAGCAAGGGGGAGAGAGCCCCATTCTTCTTCTTCTTCCTAGACCTCCTCCCTAGATGGGAGAAGGGTTTCCCCTCTGGTCCTTGGCTCCCATGGCGTGGGAGGGGCGAGAGCCACTCCGAGATTGGATCTATCTCTTTGTTTCTGCGTTCTCTCCTGGCTCTGTTTCACCGTTTCGTGTATATATGGAGATTCGTAACTCCGATTGGCTTGAAACCTTCGCCATGATTTTTTTCGGAATATTAGCTTTCTTGCGGCAAAAGAAGATCATCAGCTGCCTCACGGTGGGCTCACGAGGGTAGGGGGCGTGCCCAGGGGGCAGGCGCGCCCCCCTGCCTCATGACCACCTCGGGCACTGGTTCGTGTTGATTTTCCTTCCAAATTTTCCATATTTTCCAAAAATAAGGTCCGTCCATTTTTATCCCGTTTGGACTCCGTTTGATATGGATATTTTGTGAAGCCAAAAACATGCAACAGACTGGGACTAGCACTGGGCACTGGATCAATATGTTAGTCCCAAAAATAATATAAAAAGTTGCCAAAAAGTATATTAAAGTTGAATAATATTGGCATGGAACAATCAAAAATTATAGATACGACGGAGACGTGTCACGGTCCAGGGGGAGGTTTTCCTTCCCGGACAGATCTTCGTATTCGGCGGCTTCATACTGCGGGCCAACTCGCTTGGCCATCTGGAGCAGATCGATAGCTACGCCCCTGGCCATCAGGTCAGGTTTGGAAGTTTGAACTATACTTCCGACATCCGCGGAGACTTGATCTTCGACGGATTCGAGCCCGTGTCGGGTGCACCGAATAGTCACGACGAGCATGACTTAGATCTGCCATCGGATAGCGTTCGAGATATCGCGCCTGCGGCGGCCCCAGGAATCAATCCGGAGCAGATCGTGCCATCCGAGGACGGGTGGATGGACCCCGCCACGGAGGCCGCACTCATCGTCCTTGGAGCCGAACACTGACCCCACCTCCTATGAGGCCGGTATCATCGGACCCTCGGACTCGTCTCCGGCTATAGGATCCGAACCGCATACGTCCGTGCCTATCGAATCTGATTGGGCACCGGTCATGGAGTTCACCAACGCGGATATCTTTCGGCGCTCGCCCTTGGGTGATGTGCTAAATTCATTAAGGCCTCTCTCCTTGTCAGGAGACTCTTGGCCGAACTATGTCCGGCTCTAGTGGGAAGCGGACGACGAAGAAGTTCATTCCCCACCCAACACCCACTTAATAGCCACTGTCGATGACTTAACCCACGTGCTTGGCTTCAACTCCGAAGACATCGACGGTATGGACGATGATGCAGGAGAAGAACAGGAACCACCGCCATGTATACCGGATGTGCACCTCATCATATGATATATATACGGTGGACACACCCAAAGAAAGCAATGGCGATGAGGCAACAGAAGATAATCCCCTGGAGAAGCAATCTAGGCACCAGTGTCATAGGCGCCGCTCCAAGCCTCGCCATAGCAAAAATAGCAATACCAGCACAAGGGACAATAACGCTACGGATTGTGCCGAAGACGAAAACAATCCCGCCCAGCGGGAGGATGGGCAAGCTAGCCCTAAGGAACAGGCAACAGATGGAGAGTCAGAGGATGACAATTACATGCCCCTCTCCGAAGACGAGGTGAGCCTCAGCAACGAAGAATTCACCGTGCCTAAGGATCCCGTCGAGCAGGAGCGCTTCAAGCGCCGGCTTATAGCCACTACAAAAAGCCTGAAGAAAAAGCAGCAGCCGCTTCAAGCTGATCAGGATCTGCTAGCTGATAGATGGACTGAAGTCCTGGCAGCCGAGGAATACGAACTCGAGCGCCCAACCAAAATTTACCCAAAGCGCAAGTTGCTACCTCAACTCGAGGAGGAGGCATTAAGGCCTACACTACCAGCGCATGATGCGGCTGACCGGCCACCTCGTGGCCGAGACAAAGTGGCGTATCAGCCCGAAGTCCAGCCCGCACCCCGTCGCCAATCAAATACCAAGGCTGGGGGCTACAAGCAAGACCTCCGAGATGTATTGGAAAACAAAGTAGGACATACAAGATCGATCTATGGATCATGGTGGCGCGCCCCAACGCGTGACGATGACCGTCACGCCGGATATACTAAAAGCAAATCCGGCCGGGCCGAATACAGCAGACCAGACTCGTTTGAGCTGCGTCATAAAGTAGCCCGACACATAGGCACCGCACACCCCCTATGCTTCACTGACGAAGTAATGGATCATGAATTCCCAGAAGGGTTTAAACCCGTGAACAGACCCCGCGGTATGGATCGAAGATTTCCTCCTCCACATTCACATGGCCCGCGGTGATGATCTACATGCCATCAAGTACCTCCCACTGAAACTCAAAGGACCGGCTCGGCATTGGCTGAATAGCCTGCCGGCAAACTCCATTGGCAGTTGGGAGAACTTGGAAGACGCATTCCTTGACAACTTCCAAGGCACTTATGTGCAACCATCGGATGCTGATGACTTAAGTCACATAACCCAACAACCCGGAGAGTCAGCCAGGAAATTCTGGACTCGGTTCCTAACTAAAAAGAACCAAATTGTCGACTGTCCGGATGCCGAAGCCTTAGAGGCTGTTAAGCATAACATCCGCGACGAATGGCTCGCCCGACACCTCGACCAAGAGAAGCCGAAGTCTATGGCAGCCCTCACGACACTCATGACCCGCTTTTGTGCGGGCGAGGACAGCTGGCTGGCTCGTAGCAATAACACATCCGGAAATCCTGGCAATTCAGATGCCAGAGACAGCAACGGCAAGCCACGACGCAGTAGACACAAGCGTCGCAACAATGGCGACAACACTGAAGACACGACAGTCAATGCCGGATTCACTGGCTCTAAGTCCGATCAGCGGAAAAGCCATTCAAAAGAAACAATCCGGGCTCGTCCATTCTGGACCACATACTCGATCGCTCGTGTCAAATTCACGGCACCCCCGACAAACCAGCCAATCACACCAACAGAGAAGGTTGGGTGTGCAAACAGGCCGGCAAGGTGAATGCCGAAAACACGGAAAAGGGGTTGCATAGAGATGACGACGAGGAGCCCCGGCCGCCGAACACTGGAGGACAGAAGAAATTTCCTCCCCAGGTGAAAACGGTGAACATGATATACGCAACCCATATTCTCAAGAGGGAATAGAAGCATGCACTAAGGGACGTCTATGCGATGGAGCCAGTCGCCCCAAAGTTCAACCCATGGTCTTCTTGTTCGATCACTTTTGATCACAGGGACCATCCGACCAGTATCCGTCATGGCGGTTCTGCCGCATTGGTCCTTGACCCCATCATTGACGGATTCCATCTCACACGAGTCCTCATGGACGGTGGTAGCAGCCTGAACCTGCTTTATCAGGATATAGTGCGCAAAATGGGCATCGACCCCTCAAGGATCAAACCCACAAAAACCACCTTTAAAGGTGTCATACCAGGTGTAGAGGCCTGTTGCACGGGCTCAATCACACTAGAAGAGGTCTTCGGATCTCCGGACAACTTCCGAAGCGAGGAGTTAATCTTCGATATCGTCCCCTTCCGTAGTGGCTACCACGCACTGCTCGGAAGAACCGCATTTGCCAGATTCAATGCGGTGCCGCATTACGCATACCTCAAGCTCAAAATGCCAGGACCTCGCGGGGTTATAACAGTCAATGGAAACACAGAGCGCTCGCTCCATACGGAAGAGCACACCGCGGCCCTCGCAGTAGAAGTACAAAGCAGCCTTCTTAGGCAGACCGCCAATTCGGTGATAAAGCCCCCAGACACCGTCAAGCGAGTCCGGAGTACCCTGCAACAGGATCGTCAGGCACATCCATAGCTCTCCTAGCAATTCGGCCTCCGTCCAAGTCCCAATCAAGCGGCGAATTTCGCGCCGCACGTACATAATTACGCACTCGAAATACCATGGGCATAGGCGGAGGCACGGCTACGACACGGTCCACAATGCAGCTCAACCACCTCAGGATCCGTATATCTTTAAGACCTTTCATTTTCAGGTCCCTATTTTTTGGGAGGCTCTTCCGATAGTTCGGCTATCGGACCCATAATAGAATGGAAACACCAAGGAGACAAGAAACTTCGGCGTACAAGGGAATCCCCTGGTGGTCTCTGATATCGATCGCTATACCTGTTTTACATACCCACTCACAGCTCGCTCCTGGTTAAGGACATTTCAAATAGTCATGTTTTGCTTATCGCACCACCTGTACACATACGCCTTGACGTCTTATTCAAATAACTATGGAAAAATATGCACAGCGTCAGCTTACTATTGCATTTATTTATATATTTCCTTTACTGCTTATTTATTATAAATTGCACCTGTACATTTTGGTACGTCTCGTTCGCTAGGGGCTTCAGCATACCCCATAACATGGCAAGAAAAGTCCGAACACTTTCGACAGTGCGGCACCCTAAACTTATAGCATTGTATGCATCAGTTCTGAATCATGTATTGGGTCAGTAGTTGGGTTTGCCGGGCTCCCTTGTTTTGGTACCTTACGTTCCGCTATATCGGCTAAGGTAGCGCAGGGAGAAATACTGCTATTGTGTCCCGGTTCTTCCGGACGAGCACCTCAGCAGAAAAAGCCGAAAACCGACTGTCATGATGTGGCGAGAGCTGGTCGCTGTTCGAGAGGTCTCAAATCCTTAAAGATTTTTTCCGCTTTGGGCGAGCAATTGGCTTTGTCCGATTTAGGCGTCGGCCTTCCGAATACTAGGGGCTTCCCCGAAATTTAAAATTGTAGACTTCTATGGCTAAGTGAGAGTGATAAAGCTGTATAGTCTGATTGCCTTGTTTGCTGCGATAAAACACCTCCGTAAAGGACCAAAAATTTGGATAAAGAGTGTTTAGATTTATCCCGAACACCCCAGTACTAGTTACATGGGGGCAGAAGCCTATGACTGGCCAACTTTCAGATATTATAAGCGGCCGCGCGGAAGGTAAAATTTTAAATCAACAAGCGTTATATAGCGCACATGAACTCGTTTTCATATCACAGGATCACATGAGTACATTCATTCAAATATTACATCCTTAGCACATTCCTCCGCCACAAGGTGGGCACCCTTCAGGATGTTTTCATAATATTGTTCGGGGCGGCGATGCTCCTTGCCCTTCGGCGGCTCCTCCGTCACCAGCTTCTCGGCATCCATCTTCGCCCAGTGCACTTTTGCACGGGCCAAGGCCCTGCGCGCATCTTCAATACAGACTGACCGCTTAATGACTTCCAGCCGCGGACAGGCATTAACCAGCCGCTTTACAAGGCCGAAGTAGCTGCTGGGCAGGGACTCGATAGGCCACAACCGGACTAAGAGGTCCTTCATGGTCGGGCTCGTCATTTTGTGCAGCTTCGACCAGCTTGTTTCAAATGGTCGCTCAGGCATCGGATGTTCGGTCCCAAAGATATTGGGACCAGAACAACTTCTCCATCGAACGCCCTTCCTCAGCGCGGTAGAACTCCGCGGCGCCAGAGACACTGCCCGGCAGATCTGCGAATGCTCCTAGAGAGCTCCAAATTCGGGTAAGTAAATAGAAATTCTCCTTCACATGCTTTCTTTGCAAATTGAATTCCTTACCCGCCGCAATCTTCTTGGCCGCTTGAACCACTTGGAGGGCCTTTTGGGCTTTAGCTTTGGCATCCTGTGCACTCTGGCGAGCCTTCGCAAGCTTGGACTCTTGCGTGTTAGAGTCACGCTCAAAGGACTCGTATTTTTTGACAAAGTCCTGGAGCTCTTGCTGGACCTCGCCAACCCGAGCCTCTTGCTTCTCGCACTCGATGCGCTCCTTGGCTGCTTTGTCTTCGGCCTTGGACAGCGCCTTCTTCAGGGCCACCACTTCGGTTGTGGCCTCTATTAAAAGTTCATGATGATTCTATGATGTACAACCATTTTTTCTTTATCCATATATAGACGGGGTATCATTTACATTTGTTCTCTTCGAGCTGCCTCTTCACGAGGCCGAGCTCTTCCTCGTTCCGCTCCAGGTCCCGCTTCAGTCCAGAGACCTCCGCAGTCCGAGCGGCAGCGGCCAGCAGCGACGCCTGTTTATTTACATAGACATATTTTTTTAGACTCCTGCTGATGTTATTTGATCCTCTGTTCAGCATTTCTTTCCAAACACCAAACAGAGCATTAGGGGCTACTGTCTATGTTGTGATATTTCCTCGCAATTTGATTACTTACCTCAAAGCCTGTTAGGAGGTCGGGCGCAGCTTCCTCAATCCGCTTTTGGCATCAACCTTCTCGATCACCGCACTCATAATAGAGTGGTGCTCTTCGTCAATGGAAGCGCCGCCAAGCGCTTCCAGCAAGTCATCCGATGCCTCTGGATGGACAGAGGTCATCGGCACAGACGGCTCGCCCCCCTTAGTGAGGGGCTGCCTGGTAGAGTCCGGAACCATTGGAGGTTCCGACGCAGTATCTGGCTGGGGGCCAAACTTGCGGCGGCCCCCATCATCAGAATCCATGGGGGTCTTCCCCCCCCATGTGCCCAGCGTCTGGAATTTTGCCCTGGGGCGTCTCCAGAACGATCTCCCCCAGGACCGGTATCCTCTGAGACAACACCTCGGTGTCGTCTGCGGGTCGAGGGGTGGAGGCCGCCGGGGGTGAATCGTTGTTCATGGTCAAGTGCTCAGAGACCCATCCGTGGAGGATACGTCAATATGGGCTTTGGGTGGACTGCTTGATCGTATTTAACATGATCAGAAGCAATAATGCAAAACATGCCGGAAGTATTATAGTGTCCGGATACTTACGACTTCGACAGGGGCTTGTCCCTGGGCAACCACTCCTCGTCGCTGTGGGCGGCTGAGGTGGAGTGGTCCGAAGGGAGGGTCTTTCCTTTCTTAGACCCTTCGGCCTCCCCGGATGGGGCGGCCTTCCTTTTCTTGTCCCCCCCCCCCCCCGGTTGCGGGGGGAGACCTTTCCTCTTCATCGTCCTCGTTTTCGTTGGAGGAGAGCGCCTCGGCGTCTTCGGACGATGAGTCCGACACAACCTTGCGCCGAAGACCTTTTCTGGTCCCCGCGGCCTTTTTCTTGGCCTTATAGGGCGCCGGAAGCAGCATCTTCGTTAAGAGAGCCATTGCTAGATCCTCGGGCAGTGGAGCCGGACAATCAATCTGCTCCGCTGTCGCTACCCAGTCCTGTTAAATTGGCGTGGAGGCTTAGATCTCTCCTACGATTATACTAGGGAAAGGAACATTTTGTGAGATATGAAAAGCTTACCGGATTGGCAGGGCGCTTTGCGATGAGTCTACGATCCTCGGTGAGGGTTTGAGGTACCTCAGAGGCCTTGAACAGCACCTTCTAGACGTCCTTGTTCGTCGTGTCGAAGAGCTCTCGCAGCGTCTGGTGCTCGGCCGGGTCGAACTCCCACATATTGAATGCTCGTCTTTGACACGGGAGTATCCGGTGGAAGAGCATGACCTGGACCACGTTGACAAGCTTGATTTTCTTGCTTATCATATTTTGGGCGCAGGTCTGGAGTCCGGTCAGCTCCACCGATGAACCCTAGGCTAAAGCCCTTCTCATTCCAAGAGGTAAGCCGCGTGGGGATGCCGGATCAAAATCTGGGGGCCGCCACCCAGTTGGTGTCGCGCGGCTTAGTGATGTAAAACCACCCCGATTGCCACCCCTTCACGGTCTCCACAAAGGAGCCCTCGAGCCAGGAGACGTTGGGCATCCTGCCCACCATGGGGCCTCCACACTCCGCTTGCTGGCCGACCACCACCTTCGGCTTCACGTTGAAGGTCTTCAGCCATAGGCCGAAGTGGGGCTTGATGCGGAGGAAGGCCTCGCACACGAGGATAAACGCCGAGATGTTGAGGATAAAATTGGGGGCCAGATCATGGAAATCCAGCCCGTAGTAAAACATAAGCCCACGGATGGGTGGAGGGGGAATCCCAGTCCGTGGACGAAATGGGCAAGGAATACAACCCTCTCATGGGGTTCTGGAGTAGGGACGATCAGCCCTGCGTCTGGACAGCCCTGAGGGAGTCCTGTCAGCTACTGAGGGAGTCCTGGATTAAGGGGTCCTCGGACAGCCGGACTATATACTTTGGCCGGACTGTTGGACTATGAAGATACAAGATTATAGACTTTGTCCCGTTTCCGGATGGGACTCTCCTTTCCGTGGAAGGCAAGCTCGGTGATTCGGATATGTAGATCTCCTTCCACTACAAAAAAAATACACTTCCGTGATGATACGTGTTTGTCACAGTAGGTCGTGTTTTTTGTCATGCATGTACATCCATGACGATTTTATGACAGAATCAAGATAGTCATACTGCGGCCGTCAGAGAAGTGTTCCATGACATTACCAAAATTATCATCACGGAAGTGTCCACTTCCATGATGATAAATCGCGTCACGTAAGTGCTTTTCGTCAAGGGTGACCGACACGTGGCATCCACCGTAACGGAACGCCGTTAAGCTATCGGGTCGGGTTTTGGATCCGATAACCCGTTAACATCCCCGACCAATGGGGATTTTCCACGTGTAAAATCATCATTGGCTGGAGGAAATATGTGTCGGCTCATCGTTGGGACAGATGTCATCCACTCATTGGACAGAAGGGCCTATGATATGTCGACACGTGGCACGGCCCAACAGAGGCCCATTCCTGTGAAAAGGTCGGCCCGTTTGACTTGGTCAAAAGGTGGCGGGCCGGCCCACGGAAAGCATGTTAACAGCCTGTTCGCATATAGCCCATTTACATCCCGCTAACCCAGGGCCCGTTACGCCCTATCCGAATTAGGCCCAAGAGCGCTATCCGGGCCATCCAATATGACTCAAATTTCATTTTCACTTCTGGCCCATGTATGGCCCATGACGTCTTTCGGCCCATATGAGGCCCTATATAACTCTTGGCCTATTACCGGCCTGGGTGAAACTGGCCCGCAATGAACAATGTATCACTTTACACCCATTAACGGCCCATGGTGAAACTAGCCCGTAATGAACAGTGCATCACTTTATACCCATTAAGGGCCCGTTATTCAGTTGGGCCGTTTCCAGCCCATGTTATCTTTCGGCCTTCTCAGAGCCCATTTATTCTTGGGCTCATTTCCAGCATTTGTTTACTTATGGCCCGTTACTATCATTTTATGCTTGTGGGCCAAATTCAGCCCGTGGTTACAGTCGGCCCGTCTGCGGTCCGTTAATACGCTAATGCTTTTCATAGCATCATCAAATACGGCCTATTAACGATGGCCCGTTATGGTCGGCCCATGAACGGGTGATTCCAACTCTAGCCCATTTACGGCCATAATGCGGCTCGTTATTGGCCCATGTTTCATTAATCGATCATACTACCGTATAAGGCCCATTGATGATACGGCCTGTAGAAGGCCCATTGTTTCTACGGCCCATAGAAGGCCCATTGTTTCTACGACCCATAGAAGGCCTACTGTTTCTACGGCCCGTAGAAGGCCCACTGTTTCTACGGCCCGTAGGAGGCCCAAAGGTCACTACAAAGAAATATTAACCGATGGTTATTGTGGCCTAGTTTTAAAAATAGGTTATTGCAGCCACTAGCAAACCGCTAAAAGAACTACACCGACTACAAGCAAACAAAAAACAAGACAACAAGGAAATAAATAAGCAAGCAAATTATGCTAGGCTATCACGGCTATTACACATATTACATCCATCGGCATCAAGGTTCGCAACCAAAGGCAAATATAGGGAACAAAGCAGCATATCATATACACTAGTTGTCAAAGTTGGCGACCAAGACAAATAAACGCCAGCAAGAAACAAATCCAGAATCGAAACCACTTCGAAGATCTCAAGAAACAATATCCTGGGACCCATAATGTCGGGCAAGATGCTTAGCAAGCTTATTAACTTTCTCTTGTTTACGCTTAAATCCTCCAAATATTGTCACAGCACCGTAAAATATGCATCTGAATTCTGCAGGACTTCCTCGGCCCTTCAGACTTCCTGTCGCAAAGACATCCGATCGATGTATTTCAACTTGAAGTTCAGACTCAAGAAGACGAACTGATTCAGCAAATGAGTTTGAAGAGCTTGTGCCAGCAGAGTGGCCAAGAACTCAACACTACATCAAGACAGAATTTTGGGTTCCCTCACCGTCAGCCAAGATAGTTTTTATCAGCTTTCTTGGAGACCAACAGGATGTCTCACTATCTTGAACCTTATCTGCATTACTTCCTTTACCATTGGATAACGCGGTATCGTTTCTCCAATATTTTGTCCGCATTCTAAAAGAAAAACAAGGTAGACATCACATGTTTACTATGTTGTATATGAAACTCATTTTGGTAAATGAGTTCAGTAGTAAAGTGGACAGGATAACAAAGATGAAACAAACATATATGTATGTACCATGGTCACTTTATGGTCTATATCATTCTAGTTTTTGTTGCCAAATCAAGATAGAGACACAGTTCAAATAATATTTGTTCAAGAAAAAGCAGAATAGACAGAATATAAGTGTGGGTAACTATAGAGCAATAACAACACTTGTAGTGCATGACATGAGAACATAACTGTTTATTCAATTGAAACTAAAATCAACATAGAGCAGGTTACAACAAAGAATCGCTTAAAGAAACAGGTTTAAAACATACATTGCTATGCGCCATTGGAGTTTCAATTCCATCCTTCAAATTTGAAAATAGTTGGTATGAGTAAATACAAGAATGCAACAAAGAAAGCAAGATGAACTATAGCTACGTAACCCGACCTCGAGAACAAATCTTCTTCTCCTTTAAGCGTTGAGTTGGGATTCAGAGTGGTGGTCCTCGTGCTTTGGGCACTGCAGTTCCCTTACTAACTGCCGTGTTTGGGTGCTCTGTGGTGGAGACAAGGTGTTGCGCCAATCGAACCGGGTTACTATCTGCCGGGGTTGGGGTTAGAAGGGGTGTAGGTGGTTCTCTGTCTAACCGGTAGGGGTACAATCATGAGTCTCGGGTTATGTGGTGTATCTGGTCCTTGGGCAAGTACAACTGTGGTTCTATTCTGCATCAACCGATAGCACTATCTTTTCTCAAGACTGTTGTTACTCCTTTAGATACCGCTATCACGCCTCCAATTCAAATGGCTGATAAACAAGAAAAGTTATTGAAAGTATAGGCAATCGTATGATAGACAGTGCAATGGATAGTGGGGAATAAAAGAGGGCATGAAATAATTCATATTTATGTTGTCTAACCAAACAGGATAGCATGACACAATTTCACATATATGATGGCTAACTAAACAGGATAGCATGACACAATTTCACATTATGATGGCTAAATAAAAAAGATGGAAAGACATAGTTCCAAATATGAGACTATGTAAACAGGATGACATGACATAACTATATAATGTGTTTATTAAATAGGTTGGCATGCCATAATTCACATACATTCACGGATATAATGCCATAATTCAAAATATGATGACTAAACAGGATGAGATGATATAACTATATGATGTCTTTATTAAATGGGTTGCCATGCCATAATTCAGATAGATGATGTGTATGTACTATGTAAACATGATGGCATGATATAATTCAAATATATGATTTATATTTTAAGCAAGTAAGCAGATGGCAATCCATATATGATGTAAAAACTAAGCAATGCAAGACAACAGGCATGACATGGGTAATATAACCCTGCCAAGTTTGAGAATACACCTCAGGGGGGGAAATAGGACTGACCATCAGTCTCTGAATCCTCCTCTGAGGACCTCTCTATAACCAGCAAGATGTCTGCTTCAGCAGGTACCATTGTCTGCTCTGAATACCTTGTTTTCACTCCAGATACTTCCATCACCGCTTTAAATGGTTGATGCACATGAATAGTAGTTGAATATACAAACGTTGTCGACAAATGGAACACGTAATACAAAAAACTGATAGCATGATATATTTCACATACATGATGATTGGCTAAACAGCATGGCATTGCATAATTCACATATATAATGCCTTTGCAACAAGATAGCATTGTATGATTCACATATATAATGTCTTGCAACAAGATGGCAATGCATAATTCACATATATGGTAATTAGAAACTGAACAGGTGGCATTCTCACAAAGCATGTATAAACTAATCAAATGACATAGCAATGCGAGACACCATACGCACGATATGAGCAACATAACCCTGCCAAGTTAGAGCATACACCTCGGGGAGCTATCCGTAACCAGCAAGATATGCGCTTCGTCAGATATCATAGTCTGCTCTGAAGACCTTGTTTTCACTCCAGAATTTGCCATCACCGTTTCAAATGGCTGATGCACACGAAGAGCAGTTGAATGTACTAACATTGTTGACAAATGTAATATGTAACGCAAAAAAAGGATGGCCTGATATAATTCACACATAAGATGACTGGCTAAGCAGGATGGCATAGAAAAATTCACATATATGATGTCTGGCTAAACAAGATGGCGTTGCATAATTCACATAAACGATGAATAAACTAAACAGATGGCATTCACACAAAGGATGTCTAAACTAAGCAGATGACATATTTGATGTATAAAGTAAGCAATGCAAGACACCATATGCATGATATAACCAACATCCGCATGCCAAGTTAGAGCGAAGACCTCAGGGGGTAAATAGGAGTTGTCTTCTCCTTCTGAATCCCCCTCAGAACAGATATTTTCCTCTCGATTACAATCCGAAATGGGTGGAGGGGGGCTGCCTTTGCGCCTACCATGGAGCGACGTCTGCATGAAATTTTATTGCCACGCAAGGCTCGTATCTTTTGCTCTACATGTTCAGTTACATTGTTTACAATAACTGTCATGCATAGGAATAAAACATAGTGAGATTATGTAAGGAGTGCATGCAGAAATCCAGAGTGATGGTAGCAAAGTATGGATAGGCCCAAAACCTATAATAGCAAAGTGCATAATGGCTTCAGTTAAAAAATACAGATAATGGCTTCTTTACTGTTTCCCACCCAACATGAAACTCATAGTAGACACCGGAGATTAACCAGATAGTAGATAGATACTATTGATAGCGGCCCCGATATGTACCACACAACCATTTAAAAACTCAAGTTTGACCATTAGTTTGGAGCTGAATCGTAGTCTAATCGGTGAATGTGACGATAAAGTAGCATGTAATATTGCGATGCATAACGTGGCGCACGAAAGAGTGCGACCTCTCTTGCGGACCCGTGTAGTCCTCGAGGTCATCTGGTCGGTTGATGATGGTAATGCAGTTTTCATGGCTGCCAGCAGTGGGGAAGAAGATCTGAGGCGGCGAAAGATAGTCTGGAGGCCGGATCCTCGCCGTGGCCTTTGGACCCTTCATCATTGGAGCAGCTGATGCAGGGGTGGACGGCGCCGTGGCGGAGGCCGGGACAAACCACGCAAGGTTTTCTTTGACAACTATCTGTAAGATAAGTAATTCTGTAAGTGCTCGTTTGAATTGGAGGATTCCAACAATGCAGGATAGGGAATAGACAGGAATAGGATTGGAATACACGTGCAAAACAGAGTATTTAATAACAGAGGATTTCTGCCAATCTGGGTGTTTGATTCACAACAATTGGAAGATCATAGGATGCAAAGAAGCATGGTGAGATTAAGTCAAACCACAAGAAAATGTACGGTTATTATGCTATTATGCTACTATCTCTTAGTCTTCTGCTTCATGAATAGGTATTTGAAAAGGAGGACATGTGAAAATTAATTCCTACGTTTTTTTCTTTCAAGGAGACACTAAAGGAACAAATCAGTGTGCTCAGTGGAGAATATATATAACATGTAGAGTAAAAAAGAGATGCAACAAGTGTACAACCTCTTTGGCGAAGCCATGTCGATCTCAGCGTGATTGGGTTGGCCGGTGAGGATGCTCCAGCTGACTTTGCTGTCGGAGGAGGGGAAGAAGATCTTTGCCGTCTGGAGATAGAGCCCGAGGTACTGCTCCTCTGTGATGGAGGGTTTCGTTGTTGGAGCAGCTCCGGTGAGTTGTACAACACTGAGGCTGAAGCAGGACAAGAGAGACAACGAACAACATTAACCTGAGTGGAATTTTAATAGCATCTCCAATACATGACGTAAAATACATAACCACAAAGTGCTAGATGTAAAATACATCAGCCGCTTATCTCTGAACTTAACTGTCGAAACTGAACTTAACTGTCGAAACTGAACTTAACTGTCGAAACTGAACTTAACCGTCAAACTGAATTTTGGTCAGTCAAACTGAATTTTGTCGTCAAACCGAATGCACTAGCAAGGTGAGGCTACACGTCGGTCGACCGACTTTTTCATCTCTGTGGTCGGGCCGATTTTGCAGCCGTTGGATACGAAATCAAGGGCCTGCGGTTCATCTTCAACCTCCACCCCGAGCCGCCAGCCACCATCGCCAAACAGCAGCCCGCCGCCGCCGGGCGGCGCCGCCTCGCCTTCAAAATACTCCCCACCGCCGGTCCGCCGCCCGGCCATCCTCTAGGCCCCCACGTGCGAAGCTTTTCTCCGCGATCCCCACGCCACCGCTTCGCCAACGCCCGCCACCGCCGACCACCGCCCCATCCCTGAACCCAAAGATAGATAGTGGGTACCTCTCCGTGAGCCCCCCGCTCAAGGCTGGTTCTTCCTTCACCCCGGCAAGTCCCCCCCACCCCCTGAAAATCGACTGACCCAAAAGTCGATTCAGTCGACTGAAGTGTAGCTAAATCGGAGCAGCATAGCAAGCAAGAGCAAGAGCAAGAGCGAGAGCAGCTGCACGAGCAAGAGCAATAGCAAGAGCACTGTGCAGGGACCGAGAGCAAGAGCAGCAGCAGCGCGAGTGAGAGCTAAAGCAGCAGCAGCTCCTACCGATGTGGGACGCCGCCGCCGAGGGAGCGACGCCGTGGAGGAAGTGGCGGCGCCGCCGTGGATGGAGCAGCGCTGCCGTGTCGGCTCGGGACCGGCGCCAAAGAAGACCGTGAGATCAAATCAAGAAGAAAATGCGGCGATTAGTGTACAACCTCTTTCTTTGGCGCCGATTAGGCCGCAGCTTCATCCGAGGAAACGGTGATGATGATGCTCTTCTGGTGGTGCAGGTGAAGACGGCGGTGTGGGAATGGAGGTGGCGCGAAAGACGAGGGGAACGTCGGGGCATCTCCTTGGAGGTGGAGTACGGGGTGGCCGAACCGGAGGGACGATGAGATCGACGACGGATCCTCATCCGGAACGATGGATGAGGGACGTTGAGGTGTTGCTGTGAACGACGTCGTCGGGGAAGAGGCTTCGTCTGGGTGGCGGACGGAGCAGGGTGTGGGGTTTCGTCGCGGGTTTTCGCGGCTCGGTGTACGAATGGGTGGGCGGATGGATGGCAGTGGGGAACCATGGCTTGGAGACACGCTTGTCTGAAATGTGGGGTAAGTTACGAAAGTACCCCCCCCCCCACCGATTTGAGGCGGTTCTTTCGGTTCAGGGGTACCACGGGCATTTCGAGTGTCGGGATTTCACAGGAGGTGGAAGTTTTCGCGCGCGTTGTAATTTCGGAATAGCAAGGCGCGTGTTCAGATGGAGGGAGTTGTCGGAGTACAACGAGACAAAGATATATCTTAAATATTTCGGGCTAACAAGGCGCGGGTTGAAATTTCCGGACAAGGCTAACTTGTACTGTACCAAATCAATGCGCACTACAAATGTCATTCAAAACATTGAAGTCATGTTATGTTCAATTAAAATATTCCGCTACGTGTATAATGCATGCAACCTACTACTCAAATGAACGTTTTAGTGCATTCCAAACGTATATACTACCGCTTCAATATGAACTAAATTTGAATTCGCTTTCTATTTGAATAAGATCTACAAGAATGATTGTTGTGAAGTCAAAGCATTTGAATTCGCTTTCTCTTTTAATACGATCTACAATCATCATTATTGTCAAGTTAAACCATCGCTTGTGTATTATCTTCATAGCACACCACATGATTAGTCTCGAGTTACATATGAACTATGTGTACTATATGAACTCGAACTAGATTTTGAATCCACTTTATTTTGATTTCAAATCACATTACATTTCTAGCTCTAGCTAGATCTTCATAATCTAAACCATGTCTCATATGTATAATGTGTTTATCACATTATGTATGGTGCCCCGCCTACGCCTACAAGTATTTAGATGTGAGTTGCAAAGACCACACATTACCACAAATTCAAATAAAATGTGAGAATGTTCGATATATAGTATTGTTTAGATTGTTTGATATTTAGTTATAAGCTGCAAACGCCACACATTATCACAAATTCAAATAAAATGTGAGATTGTTTGATGTATAGTATGGTTTAGATTGTTCGTCATTTAGTTGTGAGTTGCAAACGCCATGCATTATCACATTATGGTATAACACGTGCACAGCACGTGTATCACCGCTATATTCATCCATGCAATGTTTAAAACACTATGATCTCCTGTTCAAATATATGAATCCGCTTTCATATCAAATTATGATCTTTGTTAGTCTCTTACACCCACACAATCCACTAACCTTTCTAGCTACCACTAACTTTCTCTCGTGCATGCACACGCCCTCCTCGCCCTCCGCCTCCCTCGGCATTCTATCCACCGGGCATTCATTTTTTTCTTTAGGTCGTTCTCCCAGAGTCTCCACAACTCCTTTCCGACACACACCTATCGATAAACCTCTCCAGCGATGCCTGCCTACAACATACACACACACCTTCAATCTCCTCCTTTATGTGCCCTTGCCTCGTGTCTCTCATACGGTCAGACACACATGTAAACTCTCGCCCCTCTTTTCATCGATCTCACAACAGCACACTCCTCCCCCTATCTAGCTAGTAGTTGGGCCTCTCGCACCACCTCCTAGCTCCATTCTCTCTATCTATCCGTCTCGCTGGGCCTTATTTGCCTCTAACAAATGGACGTACACCGACCGGTCTCTCGCTATACATATAGCTAGCTAGGTCCTTATAACTCGTTTTTACCCAAACTTCGATCGGTCTACCTCATTAGTTGTGTCTCTCCCTTCCTCCGACAAACAACAATTGATCTACTGATCTAGTTAGGTTTGCTTACCAAACACATGGTTCCCCTTCATCATCCATGGATGCGTCCCGACGGATCTATCACGCATAGGCACACACAGAGACACATCCCCACTCTTATTGATAACATTGCAGTTCCACCCTCAATTTGTCTAGTAGGCCTCTCCCACCATCTCCGAGAAGCAACTCCATCACCCATCCAGCACTATACCCCTCTCCCTCCCTCTCCATCCCTCTCTCTCTCTCTCTCTCTCCTCTCTCTCTCTCTGTCCCATCATATTTCCCGTCCTTCAGTTATGTATGGATGTCGACCGATCTCCCTCAAGACATAGCTGGGTCTCTCCTTCTCAACACATATACGAGTCGTTCTACCTCTATAGTTAGGCCTCTCCCTACCCCGACATCGACCCCCTCCCCCCCCCCCCCCCACACACACACACCGATACATCGAGCACTCTAGTCATGTCTCCCTGCCACACACAAACTTGACATGTGCCCTCTAATGTTCTGGTAGGCCAGTCGCCCTATATCTTTCACTTGCACACACACACAATTTCGATGGCTCTCTTCATCGATCTCGCACCCACCCACTTGATCCTCTCTTCGACTCTATCGATAGTTATGACCCCTCCCTCTCTTCTCGTGGATTGCCCGACCCTCTATGTATGATATGGATAGACCTCCATTTCACACACATTGCATGCAAAATTTTGTTTGAGATGTTATCAACACATATTCCCACAAATAATTCACGAAATCAACCCCCACCCCACCCTCACCCCCACCCCAAAACAAAAAACACTCATGAACGCGGTTTGTATCTCTCACACACACCCACGTAGGTGGGGGACGTGCAGGAAGAGAAGAGGTGCATGCACGGCGCACGTACACCCGTCACTTTCCCAACCACACCCGCGCGGGTACACGGTGGACCTCAATTTCATCTGAAAAAGGCAGCCCACGTGGTAATTTGGCACGTGTACTGGTTGTCCACTTGGTGGAGGGAGGATCGTCTACCACAGGTGAACAAACAAATTGCGACTTGACTGTTATGTTAAAAAAAGAGGCAAACCATGTGGGGCCTACCTTAGAGGCAAGACTTTTGATGTGTCCCATCAACTCGCAGAAAGAGGAGAAGCTTGCTTAGTACGCTGTCTCCCCCGCTCATGGGCGCGGTGGCTCGCAGGATGAGGTGAAGCTTGCTCCGCCTTATGCTCGCTCCCTCGCCCATGCGCGCGGTGGCTCACACGACGAGGAGAAAAATTTACTACTCCCTCCGTTTACTCCTCGTCCCTACTACCTTGGTTATAGAGATTATATCATATTGTTTGGAATATATATTTCCTTTAGTAGATTTCAATATGAACTACTAGTACATACTCCAAACACTAATGTATATAAACGTATTTTAGAGTGTAGATTCACTCATTTTGCTCCGTATGTAGCACTCTCCCTCGCCCCTCGACCCTCGCCCACGTGGTGGACGTGCAACAATTCATTCGGTCTCATATAGCCAAAACGATATATACTGCACTACCATTATTGCTCGACTTCCCGAAGAGGCGAAGAGCCAATCGCAAGGTTAATATTTTGGAGATGCCAAGCGCAAGGTTATAGGAGAACGAGTAGTAGGTGCCGCATCATTTATAAATAAAGTTTTTTTTCTTCAGTGGAATGTACGCAATATGATAGGTTCATATGGAGAGAAAAGGAAACCGCTCCACTATATACATAGTCAGGACGGGCCAGCCTACACGGTTGCTTGCTGCGGTTGGTCTCTTCACACTCTCTCGCACAAAACGACTGTGGCCACATCTCTAACATTCCGGCGGATCACGTCCGCTTGGGGAAGGGGTGGATGCTTAGTGTAGATGCTGCGTCAGCCGACGGGCGAAAACCCACCGCTTGGCATCGTCTCCGGTCAAGGGTCCCCGCCATTCTCTCTCACAAAGCCGGTGAGGTTGCCTTCGTCCCTTGCTCACTGCCGTGACGTGGGCAGTTGCCTACGTCCCTCAGGTAGAACTCCCTTTACAGCCGGCTTGCAACACTGCTCCAGCTGCCCACATCACTCCCTGTGGATATTTCTCTACTTCTTTGCCCCGCACATACCTCTACTGGCTTCTACGTACTATATTTGTGATGATTTTATGTCTCATCAACTAGTCCCAGTAATCTTATTCTAATCACGCTTCTTCAATTTCTTTGCCACAGGGATGCTCATCTCGATTTTGGTGAAACTGCACAAAATGATCCGATGGTCAAAAGGTTGCAAACTTCATTTATTAGGAAGCTCGAATGTTGCCAGCAAATTGAAGGCTGGTCAGGGTTCACGGTTCAAGGGCTAGGGACTGCATGGATCATTTTTTTCTTTAGCTGCCTCTGTTCCAAAATAAGTGTCAACTTTAGTAGTAGTACAACTTTGTACTAAAGTTTGCACAAAGTTGAGACACTTATTTTGGAACGGAGGGAGTACATATTTGCTATGATCTGTCAATCATTGAGATGCAATAGCGTGCATGTTAGTCTCCTTTGTATTTGATGAAATGTTGCAACGGGCAACCTTGGGCCTTAAGATACATGTAATGTAAGCTAGAAGCTTCATAGCATTGTACAAATTTATCTCGCTGATAAATTACAGTGCGTACTATACTAGTACTTCCTCCGTTCCTAAATATAAGTCTTTGTAGAGATTTCACCATGAACCACATGCGGATGTATATAGATGCATTTTAAGTGTAGATTCATTCATTTTGTTCCGTATGTAGTTCACCTAGTGGAATCTCTACAAAGACTTATCTACTAGTAATAGCTAGCCCCCACTACTAGGAATTATCTATCCTCTCCTTGAGCCACATCATCAAAAATATGTAGCCATTAGATGAAGTAAATCAGTACATAATAGCCGTCTGATCTAGACTTTGAGAGGCTCCGCACTAAGCCACATGCAAGCATGCAGAAATACCGTGGCACATGCATTTTAGTGGGTTTTAAATCACATGAACATCTCTGCATGCAAGCATGCACCGGTAGCATGCATGTAAGTGAGCTTTTAAGTCCCATTAACATGTCAAAAAGAAAAATACAATCCCATTTTGCAGTAGGAGTTGGCTGATCTTTTTTCCTTACGTGGGATGATCTAAATGATGATGGGAGTTTATTTAGTTTGGCTACCACATTTGTCATGTGGTTATAGAGTTTTTTTAGTTCTATGAAATCGATAATTTTCTTGCAGAGAGATATACCACTGTTCGTGGCAACGCAGCTGGGACTCATCTAGCAACATTTAGGAGCGGAGGAGTACTATGTAAAGAGTTAGGTGTCGCGCGGTGATAGTGTGAGGTGGGCCATGTAATCACCGAGCCTGCGTGTTTTCACTGCTCTTGCACTCCTCCGCTGTAAGAATGGAGAAAATTGTAATCTAGTACGCCGAAAGCGTGGGACATCCAGCAGTCCTACCACCTCAGTAATAAAGACCAATGAGCCGTCAAATCACATAGACCCAGCAGTAAGTTGGACGGACGAAGCAACCATCACTCTTGCGCCAGTGAGAGGTCGAGTCCGCTCTGCCCGAGCATGAATGCGGCACCGATTCTTTGGAGCGGTGCTGACCGTTTCGGGCGGGAAGCGTGCGCGGGCGATGGAGGGGCTTTGGGTGGGCCAGGCTGGTCAGGAGCGGGCGTGGCAGCTGTCCGCATGTACCTACCGGACATGACCGGAAACGAGAGGATGCACCGACTCTCGCGGCTAAAATCATGAACTACACACCATCTCTCTGTAGGAGTAGGTCGATCTATCGCACTCTCTAACACACACATGCTGTGAAACACACACATGCACACGCACGCACCTTGGTCCCATTGCACCTTCTAACGTGACTTATTACACCTAGACGGAGGGAGTAGTAAGTATACGAGATACGGTGGCACACTGACTTAAGTCGAATACAAGTGCCTAAAATTTGTGTGCATGTTATAAGAAGGATTCACTTAAAATAGTACGTGAGCGAACAGAGGGATCAATTGGACAATGTTCCCGAGCAAGAGCGAGATGTGTGAGGTAAGATACATCACCGGGCGCTTTTAATTTTTCTTATTAATTTGTTTGTTTCATCCTCTGACTGGTGGGACCCAACGTACTACGTGGAGAGAGGTAAGGTGACTAAGGCTGCATTATTTCTGCACCACTATGGATAGTCTTACCACCAAAGCCACATGACACGATTATGATTGAAATCCCAATGACTCCCACACACACAAAAAAAAACACGGCATGCTTGTCACACGAATGCAGGAATGTATAAATGGTTATTTTCCTCTCGTTGAACATAACGGGAGGGTTGTGTAGCTGGTTAGCCTGTTCGCTCATCAAACTTGAGGTCTCGGGTTCGATAACTACACTTGAGCATAATCCTTGCCAGGAGGATTCTTTGACTGGTCAAAATGTTTTCTAGGGTTTGCACGCTTGACACTCTCTCTCCAGTATGTATATACACGCTGGAGCCTCAGCGCTTGTAGTTGCTCTCTTCACACTCTCTCGCCCTCTCACTGGAGCCTCGGTATTGTAGTTTCTCTCTTCACACTCTCTCGCCCTCTCCAGATTTAAACAAGACTTCGTTGGCCTCTCTCTCTCCCCTCACTGCTGCTCAAAGAGCCGGCAGGATCCGTCCGCCGGAAGGGAAGGAGGCTTAACGCTGTCGCCGTCGGCGAGGGAGGGAATCAACTATCGGCGCAGCTGTTCACTTTCCACCCAGCGGCGGCGCGGGAGGGCCTCCGACCCCTTCTTCTTCGCCGCCGTCCCGTCACCCACCGAACCACGCCCCAAGAACCTTAAGGTATAATTTACTTACTCCACATGCATTGCTCTAGCTGCATGTGTACCATGAATCTATGACGTGGTTCAAAGAGGAAAGGAGTGGGGGAAAGTAGTGGGAAAAGTTGTACTCCCTCCGTTCCTAAATGTAAGTCTTTGTAGAGATTTTACTAGGACTACATACAGAGCAAAATGAATGAATCTACACTCTAAAATGCATACATCCGTATGTGGTTCATAGTGGAATCTTTACAAAGACTTATATTTAGGAACGGAGGAAGTATATAGCATGAATCTAGGATGTGGTTCAAAGAGGAAATGAAGGCGGAAAGTTGTATAGCATGAATCTTGGACGTGGTTCAAAGAGGAAAGGAATGTGGGAAAGTAGTGGGGAAAGTTGTATCGCATAAATCTAGGACGTGGTTCAAAGAGGAAAGGAAGGGCGAAAGTACTAGTTCAAAAAGGAACGGAAAGGACAAGGTCAGAGTTTGAGCAGACTAGATTTGTCTGCTCACCTAGGGAAAGGTGTCTAAAGATAACAAAACTGGGACCAACACAAATATGCTCCTTGGTTGTTTGTTCTTTGTTGCAACAGACTGTGCATGACCACAGTACATCGGTAGATGCACATGGTGCTGGTGTGTCCACTGTCCCGTGCAACTCATTAGCTATTGTTAATCTAAGGCCCTGTTTGGTTAAAAACTTCCTAGTCCCTACCTGCTTGGTTCCAAGGACTAAACATGGACTAGAGGTTATTAAATGACATGCTAAAAGACCATGTTACCCATAGTAATGAACTAATAGAAACAAGGTGCGATGCGTGGCAGGGGCAACTGTTGGAAAAAGTCCCAAAAAGACTCCCTCGGGTCTTCTTTCTTTAGTCCCAAATGCCCACTTTTAGTCCCTAAAAGGCCCTCCTGTTTGGTTTAGATGGGACTGAGACGGAGTTTTTTTAGTCCCTACACCAAAATGTCCATGTAAACAAACACCCTCTAATAATGCCGCAGGAAAATTGATGCAATGCCACAGTTAAAAGCAAATTACATGTTTAACGAATTTTATTGTTAATATAATCTCTATGTTAATATTAATCAATGCCCCTGTTTGAGAAATGCTACTGTCTTGCTTTCTTTCCCATTTAGATAAGGTAGAGGCTTCTTGTTGGCTTCGTGTCATCCACCGTTATTGACCACTAATTGTTTCCTTTGCACCTCTGTGTAAACAGGTTATCTACTTCACCTCGTTGCCATTGTGACCTTCATTTGCCTTTGCCAAAACACTTTTGTTTTAAGAGTGTTTTGTGCAGTTCAACCAAAATGTCACAATCGACAACTTTGCTTGATTACTTGATCTTAGTGGAACTGCACAAGAGGAGATCTTACTTCCTATCCGTTAAGGCGAATTTGGTTCAGATCTTCTTCTTGTGAGTTGTTTGAATTCCGCATCATGAGAGGTCAGTACTAGCCTTCTTTCACATGATTCTGCAGTGTGCTTTCATATGTTGTGCTACTTGTACGATAATGTTGCTTGATTTTAGTGAACTGCACAAATGGAGACAACAAGACTTCCAATCTGCATGTGCACCATAATATCCCATTGAGGTAAGATAAGGATATTTCACAACTGCTGGCCTGTATTTTGCCACTTTCATCAGAAAATTAAGTTTAGTAAGATACTTGTGCCCCCTAATTGACATGCCAAATCTTACATTGAAGGCGAAGCTTGTCTGTTATTGAACCAAGTGATGAAGGGGAAGAACAAGCGGAAGAAAAACAAAAATCAACTCCCGGTGCTGTAATGAAGCATTGGAACTGTGATGACACAAGTAATGATATAGTTTTGCATCTTAATTTATTGCTATGGCTGGAACGAGCAATTGTTTTGCCACTGATTTGATGCCATACGTAATTATCTCTACTTGTGCAAACAGGGATCTTCTTTGAAGATACCATATATTTTAGTGGAACTACACAAGAAGATGTTGGAAACATTTAACTAATCGAGGAGTATATAGTAAGCATGGCCACCCTCGTAGATAGCAACAGATGGTTCTGGAGAAGTGCTTCATCTGTATGCTCTACACAATCATCGTCCTGACAATTGTTTGTTCTCGACCACTGATTTCATCCATATGTTTGAGCTTTGTCATCTCTATTGGTGTTGTGCTACTGTTTAGATACCTGTCATGAAAAGGTGGTATTGTCCTTGAGAAGTGCTTCATCTGTCTGTTTTAAATATTTCCTTTCCTTTTTTTCGAGCAAACATGGATGCTAGCATTTAGTAGTCCTCTTGTCTTTGCACAACAGGATCATCTTCCTCTGAAGAAGAATATGGAGTATGTGAAGTGACTAGTTCCAATTATGCCAGGATGAAGAAGGCCTGTCTATCTTCTCATCAGAAGAAGCAGTTGAAGGATGGTTACATTACTCCCCACTAGACCAAACTAACTTCAGCTCAGAAGGACTGACAAATCTCAATTTTTTTGCTGTGATGCGCGAGTACAATGTTGTTCTAGGATTCTTTCTGGTGAGTTCCATTTTTCTAAAAGTGTGCTCTACATGGACCATGTATGTGCCTGTTGAAACTGTCAAATCATAGTACAGTTTGCTTTATACTAATCACTTTTTTGTATTTGTGCAAACAGGGGTGCTCAGCTTGATTTTAATGGGAACTGCACAAAATGTTCATGAATTCATCGAATCATTCATTTCCACCACAAGAATGGAGGTGCCGATAAGTTCAAGGCGTTGCAACATATAAGGGCGAAATCATACAAGCTGCGTGCGAATTTGGTTGATTTTGGTGGAACTGCACAAAAAGAACAGCTGGTTTATTTAGCACGAGGTGCCATGTCAATGTCCGAACTGATGGCAAACCCTGCCCATTCCACAATCGTAGGCATGTGATATTTTGGAATGGGACAACCTTGTCAAATTTTTCTCATTGATTTTAGCAAGACATGCGTTTGATATTTTCGAATGGGACGCCCTTTGCTGTCAGCAGCGTTGATCAATTTTTTCTTTATTCTTTAGTTGTGAAGTAAATATTGCTTCTGACATGTGAGTCGCTGAGATGCATAATCATCGATTATTTTGAATGTTTTCTATGAATTGCCTGGCCTGTGTGTTTGATTGCAATGTACAGAAACGCTAAAAGGCTGCTCAAACTCTTTGTACTCCTCATGTTCCTTTTTACTTCGTACATTGTGAAAGTGCATACTTTTTTGTATAAGATTGGTCAAAGTAGAGATACTTTGACTGCAGACAAAACTTGTATGCAGACTAGAAAGGACCGGAGGGAGTACATGTGAAACTGCTGCAAATGAGGTGATCACCACAGGAATAATGCTAGTACGTATTGTTTTGCATGTTCATCCAATGCCGGTGATACAGAATTGAACTAATCGAAATAAATTCATGAATACACGGTCGGATTTCATATAAACATGTCGGATTTCATTACATTTCATACATTCTTCAACTAAAAAGGTGCTACCGAGGTATAATTAATTAACCGGTTACCCACGATGTCCCGCCGAGCATGAAGCTTCAGTGACTTAACTACAGGTGCAGATTGCATAACCGACATGTGGCATGTTGGGCCCACGTGTCACCAGCCAACCGCACCAGCGCTAAGTAGAAGCGGCGTTCTTCTCCAACAAGAATCCTCCGACTCCACGTCGCCACCAAGAAGCTAACCGGCCGTCAATGGTCAACCCGCCTAGCTTGGCTTCAACCGGAGGGTAGCAGCGGTGGCCTTACTTGGACCCGAGCAGCGGCGACCTACCGTGTTCTACTCTTCCTCGTTTTCTATGTGGCGCGGCCTCGTTGGCAGCGAGGAGGGGCCTCGGCGGAGCCGGTGATGTCCTTTGTCTTTTTGCCGGCGGGCGGCGCCTCAGCGGAGCGGTGGAAATCCTCCCCCACGTTGCCGGCAGGGTGGGGCCTTGGCTGAGCCGGCGATGTCCTCTGCCTCGTCGACACCAGCGGAGCGGGACTGGTCGGAGCCGGCACCGTCCTCTGCCTCGTCCTCGGTCTCGCCAAACAGCGCCTCGCCTGCTTCATCTCCCTCTTTGCTAGCCTCTTTGTAGGCGGCCGCAGCCTCCGCCACCCGCAGGCATTACCGCCAGCGCTCTAGGTGGCCCTTGCGGACGGAGCGGTACGAGTCGAGCAGCGCTTCCTGCTCCGCCCGCTCCGCAGCGATCTGCTCCTCCGCCTGCAGGTGCTCCTGGAGGAGATGGTGGTTGTAGGCGGCGTCGGCCTGCGCCTCCCGGAACTGCTCCTCACGCATCTGCCTCACCTTGTCCATATATTGGGCACGGGCCTCCCCGATGGTCATGGTGCAATGCATCAGCAAGGATGGCGCGGAGGAGGGGGTTGGCGCTGGATCGTCGACTACAATGTTCTCCATTGGGACGTTGCCGCCTCCGGCCGCTGCCGGCCACCGTCGGCAGCAATGGCTGCCATCTCCTTGTGGTCCGTCGTCCGCCTGTCCCAAGAGCGCCGAGCGCGAGGAAGCCATGGTGGGCAGTAGTGGTGTGGGCAGGAGAAAGGGAACGGATGCGGATGATCGCGCTATGGCCGGGCGCAGCAGCTTTATATAGCAATGGTGGGCGGGCGGAGGGACAAACGTGTGGCGCCGAGTAGCCGCCGGCAACCGCAGATCATTAATGTGGGCGGTGATGGACGGACGGACGGCACTTCTGCTTGAAGGCGGAGCAATCGCCTGCACCGGAAGCGGGCGGAGGCGCCGACTGCTTTGGGCGGAAGCGCAGGCGAGATGACTTTACTTGGATAGGATGACAATGGGGACCCACCAGGTCCATAGCCTCACGTACGCAAGTGCCTCATTATTATTATATATATATATATATATATATATATAACTATAATTTATTTTGCTTCCTCCTGGTTTCCTGACATCACACGGTCCCACACCATTGTCAACCTCCTGGAGTAGTCAATAAACGAGAGAATTGCACAAGAAGCGGCCGACAGCTTGGACCAACCAGCTCGAGCAGTATTTGTGCAGAGTTTTTCGATGTTTAGCCCAAATATTATTTTTTCTCCTCTAAACGACAACGAAAACATCGCTGCAGGTATTAACTTGGCGGGTTGTGGCCCGTCTAGCCCAGGCCAGATATCCAGCCCAGATTTTAATTTTTTCAAGCTGAAAATGGCTAGACCAGCTATACTTTTTTAGGAATACCCAGGCAAGGTCAAGTTGTTATTCTTCGCCCAGCTGGGCTGCAAATCTTTCCTAGGAGGGATGCATTAGGCTTAACAAGAAAATGGGCTTTAAGAAATAATAAACGGGATGTAATTGTAAAAACTAGGCAGTAACTATAAAAAAAAGCACCAAACACGTGATTACTTTATAAATTATTAATTTTGGATATTGAAAATTTTAATTTCATTAATTGTTGCAAGCGCAATGTTTCATTAGATTTTTACATAATATAAATTTATATTGAAATTGTATTTAATCTGACTAGAAATTTCGGGATAAAAATATTTCGGATCCCATCAAAATGTGGGAAACTTTATTGAATTCTGTTTTGAACGATTGGTTGAAATGGGTTGTACTTTTAACAAACTGTAAATGGGTTGTAGTAAATTCCATTAGAATTCAAAAATGGGCTACACATTCTTACAAATCTCAAATGGGCTATAAGTTCTCTGCCACACACTTCTGGCCTTACTAAGTTGACACGTCCCCTAAAAAACAGAGTTGACGCGTATGCAAGGCTTTGTCAACTTATAGTCAACACACGGTTCTAGCAGCAGTGGCCGTTGGATGTCCATCCAACGGATGCCGTGCTTCTTCTTCAATCTCGGATATTATAGCTTCACCCTTAAAAATGATTTCTCCCCGACATCCGGGCGCACTGCTTCGGAAGTCGACCAGGCCTACTAAGTTGACGTGCCAAGGATTTGTCAACTTAATCAATATAAACGATTCTAGCTGCAGCGACCGTACGATGTCCATCCAAAGGCCGTCATGCTTCTTCAACCTCTGGTCTTCTTGCTCCAGCCGCCCAAAGCAGCGCCCGGGTCGTCGCCGCTTCCTCGCCTCCCGTGGTCAAGCTTGTCACGCCGAGGCCCCACCGCCTCTACTACTCCCACCGCTGGCGTGCCATCCCTCCACTCACACACACACCCTGTTATTCTGCGGCGATGGCAGCGCAGCCGAACCAGTGAACCCGCGTACTCCTCTCCGCGTGTGCATCCACTGTCGCGTCTTCCCCGGCTCTGCGTCGTCCCCTTCCTAGGCCTCGCCGTCGTCCACCGTCGTGGTGCTCTTGGCGCAGCGTGGTCAACGTGGTCAAGAAACGACTTCCATCGGACGTGGATCAGATGCGAGAGGCCGACAATGGGTCCACGGTAGCCGCAAGGAAGTGCCTCCTTATTACGCTGCCAAAATAATTATTCCTCCACGGCGACAATGGGACCCACCGGACAGGCCATCGTATTTTGTGAAAAAAATGATTCGCCCCCTGACTGCTGGGACCCACGAGCTACATCTTCGCACGCAAGGAAGTGCGTCCGGGAAAATAACGATTCACCCCCTGACTGCTGGGACCCACCAGCTACATCTGTACACGCAAGGAAGTGCGTCCGAAAAAAAACTATTCGCCCCCCCCGACTGCTGGGACCCACCTGCTACACCATCGCACGCAAGGAAGTGCGTCCGGGCAAAAAAAACAATTCGCCCCCCTGACTGCTGGGACCCAACAGCTACACCTTCGCACACAAGGAAGTGCATCCAGGCAAAAAAATAAAACGATTCGCCCCCCTAACTGCTGGGACCCACCAGCCACATCTTCGCACGCAAGGAAGTGCGTCCGGAAAAAAAAACGATTCACCCCCTGACTGCTGGGACCCACCGGCTGCATCTTCGCACGCAAGGAAGTGCGTCCGAGCAAAAAAACGATTCGCCCCCCTGACTGCTGGGACCCACCAGCTACATCTTCGCAGGCAAGGAAGTGCCTGACAGTCGGGACCCACCTGGTCGAAGCATACGTAGCGTTGTCATCCTGGTCGCGAATGTGTACGTACATACTGGTCGATGTAGAGGTGCACATGTGTCATAGTAGAGGCGTGCACGTAGCATGTACACGTACGTACAGCGGCCAGGGTGCAAGAAAGAAAATACGGCCACGTATGTGTACATACGGGCGGGGTCTCGAACGCCTACTCGCGCATACGTACGGCCAGGGCTCGTGTACATGGCTGGGTCGGAACAGAGAAACAGCGTCGTCGTCGTGTTCATGGGGAGGCAACAAAATGCTTCGTGTTCATGGGGAGGCAACGAAATGCGTCGTGTTCATCGGGAGGCAACGGAATGCGTGGGAGCCAACCAGCTTGGACAGAACATGCGATGGAAACGAGGCCTGGCGTACCGCCGAACGGAGGAAACGGCCTTGTGTTCGACCGGCCACATTCGAAACGGGGTCCTGTTGATCGGGAGGGGTGTGGCGTACCGCAAACCGGAGGAAACGGACCTCCTACGGTCGAAACGGGGGTCCTGTTGATCGGGAGGGGTGTGGCGTACCGCAAAACGGACGAAACGGACCTCCTACGGTCGAAACGACGGTGGAGGGGTGTGGCGTACCACAAAACGGAGGAAACGGACTTGTGTTGGAGCGCTACGGTTAAAACGGGGGTCCTGTTCATCGGGAGGGGTGTGGCGTACCGCAAAACGGGACTCCGTGGGATACTCTCCACCGTCGACCTCCTCCAGCCTCCGTGGGCTACCGTCGACCCCCTCCAGCCTCCACGGGCTCCTGTTCATCCAGCCTCCACCGCGCTACTCCACCGCTCTTGTTCAACCACCCTCCACCATCTATTGTTCATCCAGCCCTCCACACCACGGGTCCTGTTCAACCAGCCCTCCACGGGCACCCTCCACCGCTTCATCGCTCATCCAACCCTCCACACCACGGGTCCTGTTCATCCAGAGGCAACGCCACCGGCCATCGCTCATCCAACACCCCGCAACACTCACTGCTCATCCAATCGATCGGCTTCAGCTTAGCGATGGCGAAGAATCGCCGATCGGGTTCGATTAACAACCATCGATCGATCGCTCGGGTTCAAGAACGCGTAGCCCTACAGCAATTGCTCGGGTTTAGTTAGAGCCCAACGCCGCTTCGGGTTCGATTAGAGCCAATGCCTCGCACACACACGCCAGACGCAGTATGAGAGAGAACGCATCGCTTCGTCCCCGACCTCCCACCGTAACCGGAACTCCCGAAATTTTCCTCCCCTCGCTTCTACAACGGTTTTTCCGTCTGGGACGGCCCAAAGAATGTCATGCAGCTGCGTCTCCGGCACGCCCTGTGACGAAAAGCCCATTTTCTCATCATGATTTTTTGTCATAGAAGTAGGAGCCCACCACATCTATGATGATACCGGGTTTTGTCACAATTATCGTCATAGAAGTGTCATATGTATGACAGAAAAAAAATTCGTTCAGCCCAAAATGTTACGGATGTGTCTTTTTTTTTTGTAGTGTTCTCTATAACCAACTTTGTATAACCCTAGCCCACTCCGTGTCTATATAAACCGGAGGGTTTAGTCCGTAGGACAACAACAATCAGAATCATAGGCTAGCTTCTAGGGTTTAGCCTCTACGATCTCGTGGTAGATTAACTCTTGTAATACTCATATCATCAAGATCAATTAAGCAGGAAGTAGGGTATTACCTCCATCGAGAGGGCCCGAACCTGGGTAAACATCGTGTCCCCCGCCTCCTGTTACCATTAGCCTTAGACGCACAGTTCGGGACCCCCTACCCGAGATCCGTCGGTTTTGACACCGACACCTTCCCCTAGGGGCATGCGTGTAGTACTTTGTTTTGATGACTTGTAGATTTTTGCAATAAGTATGTGAGTTCATTATTACTAATGTTGAGTCCATGGATTATACACACTCTCACCCTTCCATCATTGCTAGCCTCTTCGGTACTGCAGTGCATTGCCCTTTCTCACCTTGAGAGTTGGTGCAAACTTCACGGTGCATCCAAACCCCGTGATATGATACGCTCTATCACACATAAACCTCCTTATATCTTCCTAAAAACAGCCACCGTACCTACCTATTATGGCATTTCCAGAGCCATTCCGAGATATATTGCCATGCAACTTTCCACCGTTTCATTTATTATGACACGCGTCATCATTGTCATATTGCCTGGCATGATCATGTAGTTGACATCCTATTTGTGGCAAAGCCACCATGCATCTTCTTTCATACATGTCACTCTTGATTCATTGCCCATCCCGGTACACCGCCGGAGGCACTCATGTAGAGTCATATTTTGTTCTAGTATCGAGTTGTAATCATTGAG
Source organism: Aegilops bicornis (assembly GCA_021605145.1). Classification (NCBI taxonomy): domain Eukaryota; kingdom Viridiplantae; phylum Streptophyta; class Magnoliopsida; order Poales; family Poaceae; genus Aegilops; species Aegilops bicornis. The sequence goes on from CM038670.1 coordinate 87,820,506, forward strand.
TTGTAAATAAATAGAAGTGTGATGATCATCATTAATAGAGCATTGTCCCAAATAAAAAAAAGTAAGGCCCAAAAAAAGAAAGGCCCAAAAAAATAAAAAATAAAAGGGACAATGCTACTATCCTTTTTTCCACACTTGTGCTTCAAAGTAGCACCATGATCTTTATGATAGAGAGCCTCTTGCTTTGTCACTTTCATATACTAGTGGGAATTTTTCATTATAGAACTTGGCTTGTATATTCCAACAATGGGCTTCCTCAAATGCCCTAGGTCTTCGTGAGCAAGCAAGTTGGATGCACACCCACTTAGTTTCTTTTGTCGAGCTTTAATACATTTATAGCTCTAGTGCATCCGTTGCATAGCAATCCCTACTCCTTGCATTGACATAAATTGATGGGCATCTCCCTAGGCCGTTTATTAGCCGCGTCAATGTCAGACTTTCTCCTTTTTTGTCTTCTCCACACAACCCCCATCATTATATTCTATTCTACCCATAGTGCTATGTCCATGGCTCAGGCTCATGTATTGCATGAAAGTTGAAATTTTTTGAAAAAAATTAAAGTATGTAACAATTGCTTAGCTGAAACCGGGGTTGTGCATGATTTGAGTATTCTGTGTGACGAAGATGGAGCATAGCCAAACTATATGATTTTGTAGGGATGAACTTTCTTTGGCCATGTTATTTTGAGAAGACAGGATTACTTTGTTAGTATGCTTGAAGTATTATTACTCTTATGTCAATATTAAACTATTGTCTTGAATCTTTTGGATCTGAACATTCATGCCACAATAAAGATAATTACTTAGAAAATTATGTTAGGTAGCATTCCACATCAAATTTTTTTTTATCATTTACCTACTCGAGGACGAGCAGGAATTAAGCTTGGGGATGCTTGATACGTCTTCAACATATCTATATTTTTTATTGTTCCATGCTATTATATTATCTGTTTTGGATGTTTAATGGGCTTTATTATGCACTTTTATATTACTTTTGGGACTAACCTACTAACCGGAGGCCCAGTGCAAATTGTTATTTTTTGCCTATTTCAGTGTTTCGCAGAAAAGGAATATCAAACGGAATCCAAACGGAAAGAAACCATCAGGAGAATCGTTTTTGAAACAAACACAATCCAACAGACTTGGAATGGACATCAAGGAAGCAACGAGACAGCCACCAGGTAGGAGGGCGCGCCCAGGGGGGTAGGCGCGCCCCCACCCTCGTGGGCCACTCGTGACTCCACCGACCTACTTCTTTCGCCTATATATACTCATATGCCTCGAAAACATCCAGGAGCACCACGAAACCCTATTTCCACCGCCGCAACCTTCTGTACCCGTATGATCCCATCTTGGGGCCTTTTCCGGCGCTCCGCCGGAGGGGTAATAGACCATGGAGGGCTTCTACATCAACACCATAGCCTCTCCGATGATGTGTGAGTAGTTTACCACAGATCTTCGGGTCCATAGTTATTAGCTAGATGGCTTCTTCTGTCTCTTTGGTTCTCAATACCAAGTTCTCCTCGATCTATTTGATGTAATTCTTTTTGTGGTGTGTTTGTCGAAATCGGATGTATTTGGTTCTTTTCTGAATTCTTATATGTATGATTTGATATCTTTGCAAGTCTCTTCGAATTATCAGTTTGGTTTGGCCTACTAGATTGATCTTTCTTGCAATGGTAGAAGTGCTTAGCTTTGGGTTCAATCTTGCGGTGTTCGATCCTAGTGTCAGAAAGGGAACCGACACGTATTGTATTGTTGCCATCGAGGATAAAAATATGGGGTTTATATCATATTGCTTGAGTTTATCCCTCTACATCATGTCATATTGCTTAATGCGTTACTCTATTCTTATGAACTTAATACTCTAGATGCATGCTGGATAGCGGTCGATGTGTGGAGTAATAGTAGTAGATGCAAAATCGTTTCGATCTACTTGTCATGGACGTGATGCCTATATACATGATCATGCCTATATATTCTCATAACTATGCGCTTTTCTATCAATTGCTCGACAGTAATTCGTTCACCCACCGTAAAATATGCTATCTTGAGAGAAGCCACCAGTGAAACCTATGGCCCCCGGGTCTATTTTCCATCATATTAATCTCCCGCCAACGTGTGATTTCTAGCCGTTCTTTTATTTTGCAATCTGTACTTATCAATCTATACCATAAAAATACCAAAAATATTTATCTATTTATCTCTTTTAGATCTCACTTTTGCAAGTGGCCGTGAAGGGATTGACAACCCCTTTATCATGTTGGTTGCAAGGTTCTTATTTGTTTGTGCAGGTATGAGGGATTTGCGTGTAGTCTCCTACTGGAATGATACCTTGGTTCTAAAAAACTGAGGGAAATACTTACGCTACTTTGCTGCATCACCCTTTCCTCTTCAAGGGAAAACCAACGCATGCCCAAGATGTAGCAGCGCCCCCCTTTCCTACTCCCTCTCCCTCTCCTTCCTTCCCCCTTTTTCCCTCTTGGTGGAATCCTACTAGGACTCGGAGTCCTAGTAGGACTCCCCTCCTTTGGCGCGCCCCTAGGGCCGGCCGACCTCCTCCCTCCCTCCTTTATATACGTGGGGAGGGGGGCACCCTAGAGCACATCAAAGTTTCTCTTAGCCGTGTGCGGTGCCCCCCTCCACGGTTATACACCTCGGTCATATGGTCGTAGTGCTTAGGCGAAGCCCTGCGCCGGTAACTTCATCATCACCGTCGCCACGCCGACGTGCTGACGGAACTCTTCCTCGGCCTCAACTGGATCAAGAGTACGAGGGACGTCATCGTGCTGAACGTGTGCTGAACATGGAGGTGCCGTACGTTCGGTGCTAGGATCGGTCGGATCATGAAGACGTACGACTACATCAACGACGTTGATATAACGCTTCCGCTTTCGGTCTACGAGGGTACGTGCACACACTCTCCCCTCTCGTTGCTATGCATCTCCTAGATAGATCTTGCATGATCGTAGGAATTTTTTTAAAATTACTGCGTTCCCCAACAGTGGCATCCGAGCCAAGTCTATGCGTAGATGTTATTTGCACGGGTAGAACACAAAGAGTTGTGGGCGATAATAGTCATACTGCTTACCAGCATGTCATACTTTGATTCAGCGGTATTGTTGGATGAAGCGGCCCAGACCGACATTACATGACCGCGTTCATGAGACTGGTTCTACCGACGTGCTTCGCACACATGTGGCTAGTGGGTGTCTGTTTCTCCAGCTCTAGTTGAATCGAGTGTGACTATGCCCAGTCTTTGTTGAAGGTTAAAACAGCACACTTGATGAAAAATCGTTCTGGTTTTTGATGCGTAGGTAAGAACGGTTCTTGCTAAGCCCGTAGCAGCCACGTAAAACTTGCAACAACAAAGTAGAGGACATCTAACTTGTTTTTTGCAGGGCTTGCTGTGATGTGATATGGTCAAGACGTGATGATATATAAATTGTTGTATGAGATGATCATGTTTTGTAGAAGTTATCGGCAACTGGCAGGAGCCTTATGGTTGTCACTTTATTGTATGAAATGCAATCGCCATGTAATTTCTTTACTTTATCTCTAAGCGGTAGTGATAGTCGTAGAAGCAATAGTTGGCGAGATGACAACGATGCTTCGATGGAGATCAAGGTGTCAAGCCGCTGACGATGGTGATCATGACGTTGCTTTGGAGATGGAGATCAAAGGCAGAAGATGATGATGGCCATATCATATCACTTATATTGATTGCATGTGATGTTTATCACTTATGCATCTGATTTTGCTTAGTACGGCGGTAGCATTATCAGATGATCTCTCACTAAATTTAAGGGTATAAGTGTTCTCCCTGAGTATGCACCGTTACTCTACAGTTAAATCGTGCCGAGACATCGCGTGATGATCGGGTGTGATAAGCTCTACGTTCACATACAATGGGTGCAAGCCAGTTTTGCACACGCAGAATACTCGGGTTAAACTTGACGAGCCTAGCATATGCAGATATGGCCTCGGAACACTGAGACCTAAAGGTTGAGCGTGAATCATATAGTAGATTTTATCAATATAGTGATGTTCACCATTGAAAACCACTCCATCTCACGTGATTATCGGACATGGTTTAGTTGATTTGGATCACGTGATCACTTAAATGATTTGAGGGATGTCTATCTAAGTAGGAGTTCTTAAGTAATATGATTAATTGAACTTTAATTTATCATGAACTTAGTACCTGATAGTATTTTGCATGACTATGTTGTTGTAGATCAATGGTCCGTGCTACTGTTCCTTTGAATTTTAATGCGTTCCTAGAGAGAGCTAAGTCGAAAGATGATGGTAGAAACTACACGGACTGGGTCCGTAACTTGAGGATTATCCTCATTGTTGCATAGAAGAATTACGTCCTGGAAGCACCGCTAGGTGCAAGACCCGCTACAGGAGCAACGCCGGACGTTATGAACGTCTTGCAGAGCAAAGCTGATGACTACTCGATAGTTCAGTGTGCCATGCTTTACGGCTTAGAACCGGGACTTCAACGACGTTTTGAACGTCATGGAGCATATGAGATGTTCCAGGAGTTGAAGTTAATATTTCATGCAAATGCCCGGATTAAGAGATATGAAGTCTCCAATAAGTTCTATAGCTGCAAGATGGAGGAGAATAGTTCTGTGAGTGAACATATACACAGAATGTCTGGGTACCACAACCACTTGCCTCAACTAGGAGTTAATCTTCCTTATGGTAGTGTCATTGACAGAGTTCTTCAATCACTACCACCAAGCTACAAAAGCTTCGTGATGAACTATAATATGCAAGGGATGAAGATGACTATTCCCGAGCTCTTTGCAATGCTAAAGGCTGTGGAGGTAGAAATCAAGAAGGAGCATCAAGTGTTGATGGTCAACAAGACCACTAGTTTCAAGAAAAAGGCTAAAGGGAAGAAGGGAAACTTCAAGAAGAACGGCAAGCAAGTTGCTGCTCAAGTGAAGAAGCCCAAGTCTGGACCTAAGCCTGAGACTGAGTGCTTCTACTACAAAGGGACTGGTCACTGGAAGCGGAACTGCCCCAAGTATTTGGCGGATAAGAAGGATGGCAAAGTGAAAGGTATATTTGATATACATGTTATTGATGTGTACCTTACTAGTGCTCGTAGTAGTGCCTGTGTATTTGATACTGGTTCTGTTGCTCATATTTGCAACTCGAAACAGGGGCTACGGATTAATCGAAGATTGGCTAAGGACGAGGTGACGATGCGCGTGGGAAATGGTTCCAAAGTCGATGTGATCGCCGTCGGAATGCTACCTCTACATCTACCTTCGAGATTAGTTTTAGACCTGAATAATTGTTATTTGGTGCCAGCGTTAAGCATGAACATTATATCTGGATCTTGCTTGATGCGAGACGGTTATTCATTTAAATCAGAGAATAATGGTTGTTCTATTTATATCAGTAATATCTTTTATGGTCATGCACCCTTGATGGGTGGTATATTTTTGTTGAATCTCAATAGTAGTGACACACATATTCATAGTATTGAAGCCAAAAGATAAAAGTTTAATAGTGATAGTGCAACTTATTTGCACTGCCATTTGGGTCATATTGGTGTAAAGCGCATGAAGAAACTCCATGCTGATGGGCTTTTGGAATCACTTGATTATGAATAACTTGATGCTTGCGAACCTTGCCTCATGGGCAAGATGACTAAGACTCCGTTCTCCGGAACTATGGAGCGAGCAATAGACTTGTTGGAAATAATACATACCGATGTACGCGGTCCGATGAGTGTTGAGGCTCGCGGCGGGTGTCGTTATGTTTTGACCTTCACAGATGATTTGAGCAGATATGGGTATATCTACTTGATGAAACATAAGTCTGAAACATTTGAAAAGTTCAAACAATTTCAGAGTGAAGTGGAAAATCGTCATAACAAGAAAATAAAGTTTCTACGATCTGATCGTGGAGGTGAATATTTGAGTTACGAGTTTGGTCGTCATTTGAAATAGTGTGGGACAGTTTCAAAACTCACGCCACCTGGAACACCACAGCGTAATGGTGTGTCCGAACATCGTAACCGCACTTTATTAGAGATGGTGTGATCTATGATGTCTCTTACTGATTTACAGCTATCGTTTTGGGGTTATGCTTTAGAGACGGCTGCATTCACGTTAAATAGGGCACAATCTAAATCCGTCGAGACGACACCTTATAAACTGTGGTTTGGAAAGAGACCCAAGTTTTCGTTTCTTATAGTTTGGGGCTGCGATGCTTATGTGAAAAAGCTTCAACCTGATAAGCTCGAACCCAGATCAGAGAAATGTGTCTTCATAGGATACCCAAAGGATACTGTTGGGTACACCTTCTATCACAGATCCGAAGGCAAGATATTCGTTGCTAAGAATGGATCCTTTCAAGAGAAGGAGTTTCTCTCAAAAGAAGTGAGTGTGAGGAGAGTAGAACATGATGAGGTAATTGTACCTGCTCCCGAATTGGAAAGTAGTTCATCACAGAAATCAGTTCCAGTGATTCCTACACCAATTAGTGAGGAAGCTAATGATAACGGTCATGAAACTTCAGATCAAGTTACTACCGAACCTCGTAGGTCAACCAGAGTAAGATCCGCACCAGAGTGGTACGGTAATCCTGTTCTGGAGGTCATGTTACTTGACCATGATGAACCTACGAACTATGGGGAAGCGATGATGAGCCCAAATTCCGCAAAATGGCTTGAGGCCATGAAATCTGAGGTGGGATCCAAGTATGAGAACAAAGTATGGACTTTGGTTGACTTGCTCGATGATCGGCAAGCCATAGAGAATAAATGGATCTTCAAGAAGAAGACTGACGCTGACGGTAATGTTACTGTTTACAAAGCTCGACTTGTTGCGAAAGGTTTTCGACAAGTTCAAGGAGTTGACTACGATGAGACTTTCTCACCCGTAGCGATGCTTAAATCTGTCCGAATCATGTTAGCAATTGCCGCATTTTATGATTATGAAATTTGGCAAATGGATGTCAAAACTGCATTCCTGAATGGATTTCTGGAAGAAGAGTTGTATATGATGCAACCAGAAGGTTTTATCGATCCAAAGGATGCTAACAAAGTGTGCAAGGTCCAGCGATCCATTTATGGACTGGTGCAAGCCACTCGGAGTTGGAATATACGTTTTGATGAGGTGATCAAAGCATATGGTTTTATACAGACTTTTGGAGAAGCCTGTATTTAAAAGAAAGTGAGTGGGAGCTCTATAGCATTTCTAATATTATATGTGGTGTTGGGGAACGTAGTAATTTCAAAAAAATTCCTACGTACACGCAAGATCATGGTGATGCATAGCAACGAGAGGGGAGAGTGTTGTCCACGCACTCAGAGACCGAAAAGCGGAAGCATTATAACAACGCGGTTGATGTAGTCGTACGTCTTCACGGCCCGACCGATCCAAGCACCGAAACTACGGCACCTCCGAGTTCTAGCACACGTTCAGCTCGATGACGATCCCCGGACTCCGATCTAGCAAACTGTCGGGGATGAGTTCCGTCAGCACGAAGGCGTGGTGACGATCTTAATGTTCTACCGTTGCAGGGCTTTGCCTAAGCACCGCTACAATATTATCGAGGAGAACTATGGTAGAGGGGCACCGCACATGGCGAAGGAACGATCACAAAGATCAACTTGTGTGTCATGGGGTGCCCCCTTGCCCCCGTATATAAAGGAGGGAGGGGGAGGTGCGGCCGGCCCCTAGGGGTGCGCCTGGAGAAGTCCTACTCCCACCGGCAGTAGGACTCCCCCTCTTGCCTTGTTGGAGAAGGAAAGGGGAAGGGGGAAAGAGGAAAGGGGGCGCCCCCCCCCCTTCCTTGTCCTATTCGGACTAGGGGGAGGGGGCGCGCGGCCTGCCCTGGCCGGCTCTCCTCTTCTCCCTTAGGGCCCATGTAGGCCCATTAACCCCCGGGGGGGTTCCGGTAACCCCCCGGTACTCCGGTAAAATCCGATTTCACCCGGAACGATTCCGATATCCAAATATAGGCTTCCAATATATCAATCTTTATGTCTCGACCATTTCGAGACTCCTCGTCATGTCCGTGATCACATCCGGGACTCCGAACAACCTTCGGTACATCAAAACATATAAACTCATAATATAACTGTCTTCGTAACGTTAAGCGTGCAGACCCTACGGGTTCGAGAACTATGTAGACATGGCCTAGAACTGTTTCCGGTCAATAACCAATAGCGGAACCTGGATGCTCATATTGGCTCCTACATGTTCTACGAAGATCTTTATCGGTCAAACCGCATAACAACATCGTTGTTCCCTTTGTCATCGGTATGTTACTTGCAGAGATTCGATCGTCGGTATCTCGTTACATAGTTCAATCTCTAGATTACCGGCAAGTCTCTTTACTCGTTACGTAATGCATCATTCCGTAAGTAACTCATTAGTTACATTGCTTGCAAGGCTTATAGTGATGTGCATTACCGAGAGGGCCCAGAGATACCTCTCCGACAATCGGAGTGACAAAACCTAATCTCGAAATATGCCAACTCAACATGTACCTTTGGAAACACCTATAAAGCTCCTTTATAATGACCCAGTTACGTTTTGACGTTTGGTAGCACACAAAGTGTTCCTCCGGTAAACGGGAGTTGCATAATCTCATAGTTATAGGAACTTGTATAAGTCATGAAGAAAGCAATAGCAATATACTAAACGATCAAGTGCTAAGCTAACGGAATGGGTCAAGTCAATCACATCATTCTCCTAATGGTGTGATCCCATTAATCGAATGACAACACATGTCTATGGCTAGGAAACATAACCATCTTTGATCAATGAGCTAGTCAAGTAGAGGCATACTAGTGACATTAAGGTTGTCTATGTATTCACACATGTATCATGTTTCCGGTTAATACAATTCTAGCATGAATAATAAACATTTATCATAATATGAGGAAATAAATAATAACTTTATTATTGCCTCTAGGGCATATTTCCTTCAGTCTCACACTTGCACTAGAGTCAATAATCTAGATTACACAGTAACACCCATTGAGTCTTGGTGCTGATCATGTTTTGCTCATGGAAGAGGCTTAGTCAACGGGTCTGCAACATTCAGATCCGTATGTATCTTGCAAATCTCTATGTCTCCCACCTGGACTTGGTCCGGATGGAATTGAAGGCGTCTCTTGATGTGCTTGGTCCTCTTGTGAAATCTGGATTCCTTTGCCAAGGCAATTGCATCAGTATTGTCACAGAATATCTTCATTGGTCCCGATGCACTAGGTATGACACCTAGATCGGAAATGAACTCTTTCATCTAGACTCCTTCATTTTCTCGCTCAAGCAGCTATGTACTCCGCTTCGCATGTAGATCCCGCCACGACGCTTTGTTTAGAACTGCACCAACTGACAGCTCCACCGTTCAATATAAACACGTATCCAGTTTGCGATTTAGAATCGTCCGGATCAGTGTCAAAGCTTGCATCGATGTAACCATTTACGACTAGCTCTTTGTCAACTCCATAAACGAGAAACATATCCTTAGTCCTTTTCAGGTATTTCAGGATATTCTTGACCGCTGTCCAGTGATCCACTCTTGGATTACTTTGGAACCTACCTGCCAAGCTTATTGCTAAGCACACGTCAGGTCTAGTACACAGCATTGCATACATGATAGAGCCTATGGCTGAAGCATAGGGAACATCTTTCATTTTCTCTCTATCTTCTGCTGTGGTCGGGCATTGAGTCTGACTCAACTTCACACCTTGTAACACGGGCAAGAACCCTTTCTTTGCCTGATCAATTTTGAACTTTTTCAAAACTTTATCAAGGTAGGTGCTTTGTGAAAGCCCAATTAAGCGTCTTGATCTATCTATATAGATCTTGATGCCCAATATGTAAGCAGCTTCACCGAGGTCTTTCATTGAAAAACTTTTATTCAAGTATCCTTTTATGCCATCCAGAAATTCTATATCATTTCCAATTAACAATATGTCATCCACATATAATATCAGAAATGCTACAGAGCTCCCACTCACTTTCTTGTAAATACAGGCTTCTCCAAAAGTTTGTATAAAACCATATGCTTTGATCACACTATCAAAGTGTTTATTCCAACTCCGAGAGGCTTGCACCAGTCCATAAATGGATCATTTGGAGCTTGCACACTTTGTTAGCACCTTTTGGACCGACAAAACCTTCCGGTTGCATCATATACAACTCTTCTTCCGTAAATCCATTCAGAATGCAGTTTTGACATCCATTTGCCAAATTTCATAATCATAAAATGCGGCAATTGCTAACATGATTCGGACAGACTTAAGCATCGCTACGGGTGAGAAAGTCTCATCGTAGTCAACCCCTTGAACTTGTCGAAAACCTTTCGCAACAAGTCGAGCTTTGTAGACAGTTACATTACAATCAGCGTCAATCTTCGTCTTGAAGATCCATTTATTTACTATGGCTTGCCGATCATTGGGCAAGTCAACCAAAGTCCATACTTTGTTCTCATACGTGGATCCCATCTCAGATTTCATGGCCTCAAGCCATTTTGCGGAATCTGGGCTCATCATCGCTTCCTCATAGTTCGTAGGTTCGCCATGGTCAAGTAACATGACTTCCGAATAGGATTACCATACCACTGCAGTGCGGATCTTAGTCTGGTAGACCTACGAGGTTCGGTAGTAACTTGATCTCAAGTTTCATGATTAATATCATTAGCTTCCTCAGCGATTGGTGTAGTTGTCACAGAACCGGTTCTTGTGATGAACTACTTTCCAATAAGGGAGCAGGTACGATTACCTCATCAAGTTCTACTTTCCTCCCACTCACTTCTTTCGAGAGAAACTCCTTATCTAGAAAGGATCCGAATTTAGCAACAAAAATCTTGCCCTCGGATCTGTGATAGAAGGTGTACCCAATAGTCTCTTTTGGGTATCCTATGAAGACACATTTCTCCGATTTGGGTTCGAGCTTATCTGGTTGAAGTTTCTTCACATAAGCATCGCAGCCCCAAACTTTAAGAATCGACAACTTTGGTTTCTTGCCAAACCACAGTTCATAAGGCGCCCAAAACGATAGCGGTAAATCAGTAAGAGACATCATAGATCGCACCATACCTAGTAAAGTACGATTACGATGTTCGGACACAGCATTTCGTTGTGGTGTTCCAGGTGGCGTGAGTTGCGAAACTATTCCGCATTGCTTCAAATGTAAACCAAACTCGTAACTCAAATATTCTCCTCCACGATCAGATCGTAGAAATTTTATTTTCTTGTTGCGATGATTTTCCACTTCACTCTGAAATTCTTTGAACTTTTCAAATGATTTAGACTTGTGTTTCATCAAGTAGATATACCCATATCTGCTCAAATCATCTGTGAAGGTGAGAAAATAACGATACCCGCCGCGAGCCTCAATATTCATTGGACCACATACATCAAGATGTATGATTTCCAATAAATCAGTTGCTCACTCCATAGTTCCGGAGAACGGCGTTTTAGTCATCTTGCCCATGAGGCACGGTTCGCAAGTACCAAGTGATTCATAATCAAGTGATTCCAGAAGTCCATCGGTATCGAGTTTCTTCATGCGTTTTACACCAATATGACCCAAACGGCAGTGCCACAAATAAGTTGCACTATCATTATCAACTCTGCATCTTTTGGCTTCAACATTATGAATATGGGTATCACTACTATCGAGATTCAATAAAAATAGACCACTCTTCAAGGGTGCATGACCATAAAAGATATTACTCATATAAATAGAACAACCATTATTCTCTGATTTAAATGAATAACCGTCTCACATCAAACAAGATCCAGATATAATGTTCATACTTAACGCTGGCACCAAATAACAATTATTTAGGTCTAAAACTAATCCCGACGGTAGATGTAGAGGTAGCGTGCCGACCGCGATCACATCGACTTTGGAACCATTTCCCACGCGCATCGTCACCTCGTCCTTAGCCAATCTTTGCTTAATCTGTAGTCCATGTTTCGAGTTGCAAATATTAGCAATGTAACCGATATCAAATACCCAGTGCTACTGCGAGCATTAGTAAGGTACACATCAATAACATGTATATCACATATACCTTTGTTCACCTTGCCATCCTTCTTATCCGCCAAATCCTTGGGGCAGTTCCGCTTCCAATGTCGAGTCTGCTTGCAGTAGAAGCACTCAGTTTAGGGCTTAGGTCCAGACTTGGGTTTCTTCTCCTGAGCAAAGAACTTGCTTGTTGTTCTTCTTGAAGTTCCCCTTCTTCTTCCCTTTGCCCTTCTTCTTGAAATCGGTGGTCTTATTGATCATCAACACTTGATGCTCCTTCTTGATTTCTACCTCCTCGGCCTTTAGCATTGCGAAGAGCTCGAATAGTCTTGTCCATCCCTTGCATATTATAGTTCATCATGAAGCTCTTGTAGCTTGGTGGCGATGATTGAAGAATTACATCAATGACACTATAATCGTGAAGATTAACTCCCGGTTGAATCAAGTGATTATTATACCCGAGCATTTTGAGTATATGTTCACCGGCGTAACTATTCTCCTCCATTTTACAGCTATAGAACTTATTGGAGACTTCATATCTCTCAATCCGGACATTTGCTTGAAATATTAACTTCAACTCCTGGAACATCTCATATGCCCCATGACGTTCAAACGTCGTTGAAGACCCGGTTCTAAACCGTAAAGCATGGCACACTGAGCTATCGAGTAGTCATCAGCTTTGCTCTGCCAGACGTTCTTAACGTCGTCGGGCCACATCTGCAGCAGTTCGGCACCCGGTGCTTCCAGGGCGTAATTCTTTTGTGCAGCAATGAGGATAATCCTCAAGTTACGGACCCAGTCCGTAGTTGCTACCATCATCTTTCAACTTAGCTTTCTCAAGGAACGCATTAAAATTCAACGGAACAACAAAGACGAGCCATCTATCTACAACAAACATAGACAAGCAAAATACTATCGGTACTAAGTTCATGATAAATTTAAGTTCAATTAATCATGTTACTTAAGAACTCCCACTTAGATGACATCTCTCCAGTCATCTAAGTGATCACGTGATCCAAATCAACTAAACCATGTACGATCATCACGTGAGATGGAGTAGTTTCAATGGTGAACATCACTATGTTGATCATATCTACTATATGATTCACGTTTGACCTTTCGGTATCCGTGTTCCGAGGCCATATCTGTATATGCTAGGCTCGTCAAGTTTAACCTGAGTATTCCGCGTGTGCAACTGTTTTGCACCCGTTGTATTTGAACGTAGAGCCTATCACACCCGATCATCCCGTGGTGTCTCAGCACGAAGAACTTTCGCAACGGTGCATACTCAGGGAGAACACTTCTTGATAATTAGTGAGAGATCATCTTAAAATGCTACCGTCAATCAAAGCAATATAAGATGCATAAAGGATAAACATCACATGCAATCAATATAAGTGATATGATATGGCCATCATCATCTTGTGCTTGTGATCTCCATCTCCGAAGCACCATCGTGATCACCATCGTCACCGGCGCGACACCTTGATCTCCATCATAGCATCGTTGTCGTCTCGCCAATCTTATGCTTCTACGACTATCGCTACCGCTTAGTGATAAAGTAAAGCATTCTGAAGCGATGCATTGCATACAATAAAGCGACAACCATATGGCTCACCGCCATTGCCAATAACTCGGTTACAAAACATGATCATCTCATACAATAAAATATATCATCACGTCTTGACCATATCACATCACAACATGCCCTGCAAAAACAAGTTAGACGTCCTCTACTTTGTTGTTGCAAGTTTTACGTGGCTGCTACGGGCTTAGCAAGAACCGTTCTTACCTACGCATCAAAACCACAACGACAGTTCGTCAAGTTAGTGATGTTTTAACCTTCGCAAGGACCGGGCGTAGCCACACTCGATTCAACTAAAGTTGGAGAAACTGACACCTGCTAGCCACCTCTGTGCAAAGCACGTCGGCGAGAACGGTCTCGCGTAGCGTCTGGCGTAATGTCGGTCTGGGCCGCTTCATCCACCAATACCGCCGAACCAAAGTATGACATGCTGGTAAGCAATATGACTTGTATCACCCACAACTCACTTTTGTTCTACTCGTGCATATAACATCTACGCATAAAACCTGGCTCGGATGCCACTGTTGGGGAACGTAGTAATTTCAAAAAAATTCCTACGCACACGCAAGATCATGGTGATGCGTAGCAATGAGAGGGGAGAGTGTTGTCCATGTACCCTCGTAGACCGAAAGCGAAAGCGTTATAACAACGCGGTTGATGTAGTCGTACGTCTTCACGGCCCGACCGATCCAAGAACCGAAACTACGGCACCTCCGAGTTCTAGCACGCTCATTTCGATGATGATCCCGGACTCCGATCCAGCAAAGTGTCAGGGATGAGTTCCGTCAGCACGACGGCGTGGTGACGATCTTGATGTTCTACCATTGCAGGGCTTCGCCTAAGCACTGCTACAATATTATCGAGGAGAACGATGGTGGAGGGGGGCATCGCACACGGCTAACGAACGATCACGGAGATCAACTTGTGTGTCATGGGGTGCCCCCTTGCCCCCGTTTATAAAGGAGGGAGGGGGGAGGTGCGGTCGGCCCCTAGGGGTGCGCCTGGAGGAGTCCTACTCCCACCAGGAGTAGGACTCCCCCCTCTTGCCTTGTTGGAGAAGGAAAGGGGAAGGGGGAAAGAGGAAAGGGGTGTTGGGGAACGTAGTAATTTCAAAAAAATTCCTACGCACACGCAAGACCATGGTGATGGCATAGCAACGAGAGGGAAGAGTGTATGTCCACGTACCCTCGTAGACCGTAAGTGGAAGCGTTATAACAACGCGGTTGATGTAGTCGTACGTCTTCACGATCCGACCGATCCAAGTACCGAACGTACGGCACCTCCGAGTTCAGCACACGTTCAGCTCGATGGCGATCCCGGACTCCGATCCAGCAAAGTGTCGGGATGAGTTCCGTCAAGACGACGGCGTGGTAGCGATGATGATGCTCCACCGACGCAGGCTTCGCCTAAGCTCATGACGATATGACTTCACGGCGCGCATGGCTTCGCCTAAGCTCCGCGACGATATGACCGAAGTGGAATATGGTGGAGGGGGCACCGCTGCACGGCTAAGGAACGATCCGTAGATCAACTTGTGTGTCATGGGGTGCCCCCGCCTCGTATATAAAGGAGCAAGAAGTGCGGCCAGCCCAAGGGCGCTGGAGGAATCCTACTCCCACCGGAGTAGGACTCCCCCCTTTCCTAGTTGGATTAGGATTCGGAAGGGGAAGAGGGAAGGGCGCCCCTTCTCTCCTGTCCTATTCGGACTAGAGGGGAGGCGCGGCCTGCCTGGCCGGACATTTCCTCTTCTCCCTATTGCCCATCAAGGCCCAAAGACCCCGAGGGTTCCGTAACCCCGTTCCGAACTTCTGCTTTCATCCGGAACCTTTCCAAGTCCAAACATAGGCTTCCAATATATCAATCTTTATGTCTCGACCATTTCGAGACTCCTCGTCATGTCCGTGATCACATCCGGGACTCCGAACAACCTTCGGTACATCAATACTTATAAACTCATAATGAACTGTCATCAAAACGTTAAGCGTGCGGACCCTACGGGTTCGAGAACTATGTAGACATGACCTAGAACCATTCTCGGTCAATAACCAATAGCGGAACCTGGATGCCCATATTGGTTCCTACATATTCTACGAAGATCTTTGTCGGTCAATACGCATAACGACATACATTGTTCCCTTTGTCATCGGTATGTTACTTACCTGAGATTCGATCGTCGGTATCCAATACCTAGTTCAATCTCGTTACCGGTAAGTCTCTTTACTCGTTCCGTAATACATCATCTCACAACTAACTCATTAGTTGCAATGCTTGCAAGGCTTATGTGATGTGTATTACCGAGAAGGCCCAGAGATACCTCTCCAGAGCAATCGGAGTGACAAAACCTAATCTCGATTCATGCCAACTCAACATATACTTTTGGAGACCTCTGAGAGTACCTTTATAATCACCCGATTACGTTGTGACGTTTGGTAGCACACAAAGTGTTCATCCGGTAAACGGAGTTGCATAATCTCATAGTTGCGGGAACTTTGTATAAGTCATGAAGAAAGCATAAGCAACATACTAAACGATCAAGTGCTAAGCTAACGGAATGGGTCAAGTCAATCACATCATTCTCCTAATGATGTGATCCCGTTAATCAAATGACAACCCATGTCTATGGTTAGGAAACATAACCATCTTTGATTTAACGAGCTAGTAAAGTAGAGGCATACTAGTGACACTCTGTTTGTCTACGTATTCACACATGTATTATGTTTCCGGTTAATACAATTCTAGCATGAATAATAAACATTTATCATGATATAAGGAAATAAATAATAACTTTATTATTGCCTCTAGGGCATATTTCCTTCAGTCTCCCACTTGCACTAGAGTCAATAATCTAGATTACAGAGTAATGATTCTAACACCCATGGAGTCTTGGTGTTGATCATGTTTTGCTCGTGGAAGAGGCTTAGTCAACGGGTCTGCAACATTCAGATCCGTATGTATCTTGCAAATCTCTATGTCTCCCACTTGGACTTGGTCCCGAATGGAATTGAAGCGTCTCTTGATATGCTTGGTCCTCTTGTGAAATCTGGATTCCTTTGCCAAGGCAATTGCACCAAGATTGTCACGTAAGATCTTCATTGGTCCCGATGCACTAGGTATGACACCTAGATCGAAATGAACTCTTTCATCCAGACTCCTTCATTTGCTGCTTCGAAGCAGCTATGTACTCCGCTTCACATGTAGATCCCGCCACGGCGCTTTGTTTAGAACTGCACCAACCGACAGCTCCACCGTTTAATAAAAATACGATCCGGTTTGCGATTTAGAATCGTCCGGATCGATGTCAAAGCTTGCATCGACGTAACCATTTATGATTAGCTCTTTGTCACCTCCATATACGAGAAACATATCCTTAGTCCTTTTCAGGTATTTCAGGATGTTCTTGACCGCTGTCCAGTGATCCATTCCTGGATTACTTTGGTACCTTCCTGTCAAGCTTATTGCTAAGCATACGTCAGGTCTGGTACACAGCATTGCATACATGATAGAGCCTATGGCTGAAGCATAGGGAACATTTTTCATTTTCTCTCTATCTTCTGCTGTGGTCGGGCATTGAGTCTGACTCAATTTCACACCTTGTAACACAGGTAAAAGACCTTTCTTTGCCTGATCCATTTTGAACTTTTCAAAACTTTATCAAGGTATGTGCTTTGTGAAAGTCCAATTAAGCGTCTTGATCTATCTCTATAGATCTTGATGCCCAATATGTAAGCAGCTTCACCGAGGTCTTTCATTGAAAAACTTTTATTCAAGTATCCTTTTATGCTATCCAGAAATTCTATATCATTTCCAATTAACAATATGTCGTCACATATAATATTAGAAATGCTACAGAGCTCCCACTCACTTTCTTGTAAATACAGGCTTCTTCAAAAGTCTCAGATAAAACCATATGCTTTGATCACACTATCAAAGCGTTTATTCCAACTCCGAGAGGCTTGCACTGCACCATAAATTGATCGCTGGAGCTTGCACACTTTGTTAGCACCTTTTGGATCAACAAAACCTTCTGGTTGCATCATATACAACTCTTCTTCTAGAAATCCATTCAAGAATGCAGTTTTTACATCCATTTGCCAAATTTCATAATCATAAAATGCAGCAATTGCTAACATGATTCGGACAGACTTAAGCATCGCTACGGGTGAGAAAGTCTCATCGTAGTCAACCCCTTGAACTTGTCGAAAACTTAAGCATCGCAACAAGTCGAGCTTTATAGACAGTTATATTACCATCAGCGTCAGTCTTCTTCTTAAAGATCCATTTATTCTCAATGGCTTGCCGATCATCGGGCAAGTCTACCAAAGTCCATACTTTGTTCACATACATGGATCCCATCTCAGATTTCATGGCTTGAAGCCATTTTGTGGAATCTGGGCTCACCATCGCTTCTTCATAGTTCGTAGGTTCACCATGATCTAGTAGCATGACTTCCAGAATAGGATTACCGTACCACTCTGGTGCGGATTTTATTCTGGTTGATCTCTGAAGTTCAGTGACAACTTGATCTGAAGTTTCATGATCATTATCATTATCTTCCTCGCTAATGGTGTAGGTGTCACGTAAACCGATTTCTGTGATGAACTACTTTCCAATAAGGGAGCTGGTACTATTACCTCATCAAGTTCCACTTTCCTCCCACTCACTTCTTTCGAGAGAAACTCCTTCTCTAGAAAGGATCCATCTTAGCAACGAATGTCTTGCCTTCGGATCTGTGATAGAAGGTATACCCAATTGTCTCCTTTGGGTATCCTATGAAGACACATTTTTCCGATTTGGGTTCAAGCTTATCAGGTTGAAGTTTTTTCACATAAGCATCGCAACCCCAAACTTTCAGAAACGACAACTTTGGTTTCTTGCTAAACCATAGTTCATAAGGTGTCGTCTCAACGGATTTTGACGGTGTCCTATTTAACGTGAATGCGGTCGTCTCTAAAGCATAACCCCAAAACGATAGCGGTAAATCGGAAATAGACATCATAGATCGCACCATATCTAGTAAAGTACGATTACGACGTTCGGACAAACCATTACGCTGTGGTGTTCCAGGTGGAGTGAGTTGAAACTATTCCGCATTGCTTCAAATGTAGACCAAACTCGTAACTCAAATATTCTCCTCCACGATCAGATCGTAGAAACTTTATTTTCTTGTTACGATGATTTTCAACTTCACTCTGAAATTCTTTGAACTTTTCAAATGTTTCAGATTTATGTTTCATCAAGTAGATATACCCGTATCTGCTTAAATCATCTGTGAAGGTGAGAAAATAACGATATCCGCCACGAGCTTCAACATTCATCGGACCACATACATCTGTATGTATGATTTCCAATAAATCTGTTGCTCTCTCCATACAACCGGAGAACGGTGTTTTAGTCATCTTGCCCATGAGGCACGGTTCGCAAGTACCAAGTGATTCATAATCAAGTGATTCCAAAAGTCCATCGTATGGAGTTTCTTCATGCGTTTACACCGATATGACCTAAACGGCGGTGCCACAAATAAGTTGCACTATCATTATCAACTCTGCATCTTTTGGCTTCGACATTATGAATATGCGTATCACCATCGCCGAGATTCAACAAGAATAGACCATTCTTCAAGGGTGCATGACCATAAAAGATATTACTCATTATAAATAGAACAACCATTATTCTCTGATTTAAATGAATAACCGTCTCGCATCAAACAAGATCCAGATATAATGTTCATGCTCAACGCCGCACCAAATAACAATTATTTAGGTCTAAAACTATTCCGAAGGTAGATGTAGAGGTAGCGTGTCGACCGCGATCACATTGACTTTGGAACCGCTTTCCCACGCTGCATCGTCACCTCGTCCTTTGCCGGTGCTCGTCTATTCCGTAGTCCCTGTTTCGAGTTGCAAATATTAGCAATGTAACCGATATCAAATACCCAGTGCTACTACGAGCTCTAGTAAGGTACACATCAATAACATGTATATCACATATACCTTTGTTCACCTTGCCATCCTTCTTATCCGCCAAATACTTGGGGCAGTTCCGCTTCCAAAGTGTCCGTCTGCTTGCAGTAAAACACGATTTCGGGCTTAGGTCCGGACTTGGGTTTCTTCTCTTGAGCAGCAACTTTCTTGCTGTTCTTTTGAAGTTTCCTTCTTCTTCCCTTTGCCCTTTTCTTGAAACTAGTGGTCTTGTTGACCATCAACACTTGATGCTCTTTCTTGATTTCTACCTCCGCGGCTTTTAGCATTGCGAAGAGCTCAGAATTGTCTTAGTCATCCCTTGCATATTATAGTTCATCACAAAGCTCTTGTAGCTTGGTGGCGATGATTGGAGAATTCATCACATGACACTATCATCCGGAAGATTAACTCCCAGCTGAATTAAGTGATTATTATACCCGGACATTTTGAGTATGTGCTCACCGACGTAACTATTCTCCTCCATCTTGCAGCTATAGAACTTATTGGAGACTTCATATCTCTCAATCCGGCATTTTGCTTGAAATATTAACTTCAACTCTTGGAACATCTCATATGCTCCATGACGCTCAAAACGTCGTTGAAGACCCGGTTCTAAGCCGTAAAGCATGGCACACTGAACTATAGAGTAGTCATCACTTTGCTCGCCAGACGTTCACAACTTCGGCGTTGCTCCTCAAAGCCCTGGCACCTAGCGGTGCTTCCAGGGCGTAATTCTTCTGTGCAGCAATGAGGATAATCCTCAAGTGGCGGACCCAGTCCGTGTAATTGCTACCATCATCTTTCAAGTTTGCCTTCCCAAGGAACGCATTAAAATTCAATGGAACAACGGACGAGCCATCTATCTACAAAAACATAGACAAGCAAAATACTATCAGTACTAAGTTCATGATAAATTTAAGTTCAATTAATCATACTAAATAACTCCCACTTAGACAGATATCTCTCTAGTCATCTAAGTGATTACGTGATCCAAATCAACTAAACCATAACCGATCATCACGTGAGATGGAGTAGTTTTCAATGGTGAACATCACTATGTTGATCATATCTACTATATGATTCACGCCGACCTTTCGGTCTCCGTGTTCCGAGGCCATATCTGCATATGCTAGGCTCGTCAAGTTTAACCTGAGTATTTTGCGTGTGCAAAACTGGCTTGCACCCGTTGTAGATGGACGTAGAACTTATCACACCCGATCATCACATGGTGTCTGGGTACTACGAACTTTTAGCAATGGTGCATACTCGTGGAGAACACTTCTTGATAATTTTAGTGAGAGATCATCTTATAATGCTACATTCAATCAAAGCAAGATAAGATGCATAAAGGATAAACATCACATGCAATCAATATAAGTGATATGATATGGTCATCATCATCTTGTGCTTGTGATCTCCATCGCCGAAGCACCATCATGATCACCATCGTCACCGGCGCGACACCTTGATCTCCATCGTAGCATCTTTGTCGTCTCGCCAACTATTGCTTCTACGACTATCGCTACTGCTTAGTGATAAAGTAAAGGAATAACATGGCGTTTGCATTTCATACAATAAAGCGACAACCATATGGCTCCTGCCAGTTGCCGATAACTCGGTTACAAAACATGATCATCTCATACAATAAAATATAGCATCACGTCTTGACCACATCACATCACAACATGCCCTGCAAAAACAAGTTAGACGTCCTCTACTTTGTTGTTGCAAGTTTTACGTGGCTGCTACGGGCTGAGCAAGAACCGTTCTTACCTACGCATCAAAACCACAACGATAGTTTGTCAAGTTGGTGCTGTTTTAACCTTCGCAAGGACCGGGCGTAGCCACACTGTTCAACAAAAGTGAGAGAGACAGACACCCGCCGTCACCTTTAAGCAACGAAAGTGCTCGAGCGGTGAAACCAGTCTCGCGTAAGCGTCTGGCGTAATGTCGGTCCGGGCCGCTTCATCTCACAATACCGCTGAACCAAAGTATGACATGCTTTGGTAAGCAAGATGACTTATATCGCCCACAACTCACTTGTGTTCTACTCGTGCATATGACATCAACGCATAAAACCAGGCTCGGATGCCACTTTGTTGGGGAACGTAGTAATTTCAAAAATTTCCCTACGCATTAACGCAAGACCATGGTGATGGCATAGCAACGAGAGGGAAGAGTGTATGTCCACGCACTCGTGAGACCGTAAGCGAAGCGTTATAACAACGCTGTTGATGTAGTCGTGCGTCTTCACGATCCGACCGATCCAAGTACCGAACGCACGGCACCTCCGACTTCGACACGCTTAGCTCGATGACGATCCCGGACTCCGATCCAGAAAGTGTCGGGATGAGTTCCACAAGACGACGGCGTGGTGACGATGATGATGCTCCACCGACGCAGGGCTTCGCCTAAGCTCCGCGACGATATGAATTCACCGGCGCAGGGCTTCGCCTAAGCTCTGCGATGATATGACCGAAGTAGAATATGGTGGAGGGGGGCACCGCACACGGCTAAGGAACGATCCGTAGATCAACTTGTGTGTCATGGGGTGCCCCCGCCTCAGATATAAAGGAGCAAGGGGGTGCGGCCAGCCCAAGAGCGGCGCTGGAGGAGTCCTACTCCCACCGAGTAGGACTCCCCCTTTCCTAGTTGGATTAGGATTGGGGACGGGGGAAGAGGGAAGGGGGGCGCCGCCCCCCCCTTCTCCTTGTCCTATTCGGACTAGAGGGGGAGGGGGGCGCGCGGCCTGCCTGGCCTGCCCTTTCCTCTTCTCCCTATGGCTCATCAAGGCCCATAGACCCCCCGGAGGGTTCCGGTAACCCCCCGGTGTTCCGGTAACTTCCTGTTTTCATCCGGAACCTTTCCGAAGTCCAAACATAGGCTTCCAATATATCAATCTTTATGTCTCGACCATTTCAAGACTCCTCGTCATGTCCGTGATCACATCCGGGACTCGAACAACCTTCGTACATCAATACAAATAAACTCATAATGAACTGTCATCTAAACGTTAAGCGTGCGGACCCTACGGGTTCGAGAACTATGTAGACATGACCTAGAACCATTCTCGGTCAATAACCAATAGCGGAACCTGGATGCCCATATTGGTTCCTACATATTATACGAAGATCTTTATCGGTCAAACCGCATAACGACATAATCGTTGTTCCCTTTGTCATCGGTATGTTACTTACCTGAGATTCGATCGTCGGTATCCAATACCTAGTTCAATCTCGTTACGGTAAGTCTCTTTACTCGTTCCGTAATACATCATCTCACAACTAACTCATTAGTTGCAATGCTTGCAAGGCTTATGTGATGTGTATTACCGAGAAGGCCCAGAGATACCTCTCCGACAATCGGAGTGACAAAACCTAATCTCGATTCATGCCAACTCAACATATACTTTTGGAGACATCTCAGAGAGTACCTTTATAATCACCCAGCTTACGTTGTGACGCTTTGGTAGCACACAAAGTGTTCATCCGTAAACGGAGTTGCATAATCTCATAGTTGCAGGAACTTTGTATAAGTCATGAAGAAAGCATAAGCAACATACTAAACGATCAAGTGCTAAGCTAACGGAATGGGTCAAGTCAATCACATCATTCTCCTAATGATGTGATCCCGTTAATCAAATGACAACTCATGTCTATGGTTAGGAAACATAACCATCTTTGATTTAACGAGCTAGTAAAGTAGAGGCATACTAGTGACACTCTGTTTGTCTACGTATTCACACATGTATTATGTTTCCGGTTAATACAATTCTAGCATGAATAATAAACATTTATCATGATATAAGGAAATAAATAATAACTTTATTATTGCCTCTAGGGCATATTTCCTTCAAGGGGGGCGCCCCCCCCCCTTCCTTGTCCTATTCGGACTAGGGGGGAGGGGCACGCGGCCTGCCCTGGCCGGCTCTCCTCTTCTCCCTCAGGGCCCATGTAGGCCCATTAACCCCCGGGGGGGTTCCGGTAACCCCACGGTACTCCGGTAAAATCCCGATTTCACCTGGAACGATTCCGATATCCAAATATAGGCTTCCAATATATCAATCTTTATGTCTCGACCATTTCGAGACTCCTCGTCATGTCCGTCATCACATCCGGGACTCCGAACAACCTTCGGTACATCAAAACATATAAACTCATAATATAACTGTCTTCGTAACGTTAAGCGTGCAGACCCTACGAGTTCGAGAACTATGTAGACATGACCTAGAACTGTTTCCGGTCAATAACCAATAGCGGAACCTGGATGCTCATATTGGCTCCTACATATTCTACGATGATCTTTATCGGTCAAACCGCATAACAACATAAGTTGTTCCCTTTTTCATCGGTATGTTACTTGCCCGAGATTCGATCGTCGGTATCTCAATACCTAGTTCAATCTCGTTACCGGCAAGTCACTTTACTCGTTACGTAATGCATCATTCCGTAACCAACTCATTAGTTACATTGCTTGCAAGGCTTATAGTGATGTGCATTACCGAGAGGGCCCAGAGATACCTCTTCGACAATCGGAGTGACAAAACCTAATCTCGAAATATGCCAACTCAACATGTACCTTTGGAGACACCTGTAAAGCTCCTTTATAATCACCCAGTTACATTGTGACGTTTGGTAGCACACAAAGTGTTCCTCCGGTAAACGGGAGTTGCATAATCTCATAGTTATAGGAACTTGTATAAGTCATGAAGAAAGCAATAGCAACATACTAAACGATCAAGTGCTAAGCTAACGGAATGGGTCAAGTCAATCACATCATTCTCCTAATGATGTGATCCGTTAATCAAATGACAACACATGTCTATGGTTAGGAAACATAACCATCTTTGATCAATGAGCTAGTCAAGTAGAGGCATACTAGTGACATTAAGTTTGTCTATGTATTCACACATGTATCATGTTTCCGGTTAATACAATTCTAGCATGAATAATAAAAATTTATCATGATATGAGGAAATAAATAATAACTTTATTATTGCCTCTAGGGCATATTTCCTTCATGTGGATGACATATTGTTGATTGGAAATGATATAGAATTTCTGGATAGCACAAAGGGATACTTGAATAAGAGTTTTTCTTTGAAAGACCTCGGTGAAGCTGCTTACATATTGGGCATCAAAATCTATAGAGATAGATCAAGACGCTTAATTGAACTTTCACAAAGCGCAAAGCTTGATAAAGTTTTGAAGAAGTTCAAAATGGATCAAGCAAAGAAAGGGTTCTTGCCTATGTTACAAGGTGTGAAGTTGAGTTAGACTCAATGCCCGACCACTGCAGAAGATAGACAGAAAATGAAAGTCATTCCCTATGCTTTAGCCATAGGTTCTATCATGTATGCAATGTTGTGTACCAGACCTGATGTGTGCCTTGCTATTAATATAGCAGGGAGGTACCAAAGTAATCCAGGAGTGGATCACTGGACAGCGGTCAAGAACATCCTGAAATACTTGAAGAGGACTAAGGATATGTTTCTCGTTTATGGAAGTGACAAAGAGCTCGTCGTAAATGGTTACATCGATGCAAGCTTTGACACTGATCCGGATGACTCTAAGTCACAAACCGGATACGTGTTTACATTGAACGATGGAGCTGTCAGTTGGTGCAGTTCTAAGCAAAGCGTCATGGCGGGATCTACATGTGAAGTGGAGTACATAGCTGTTTTGGAAGCAGCAAATGAAGGAGTCTGGATGAAGGAGTTCATATCCGATCTAGGTGTCATACCTAGTGCATCGGGTCCAATGAAAATCTTTTGTGACAATACTGGAGCAATAGCCTTGGCGAAGGAATCCAGATTTCACAAGAGAACCAAGCACATCAAGAGACGCTTATCCATCATCAAGTGTCGGAAGGAGACATAGAGATTTGCAAGATACATACGGATCTGAATATTGCATACCCATTGACTAAGCCTCTCTCACGAGCAAAACATGATCAGCACCAAGACTCCATGGGTGTTAGAATCATTAGTATGTAATCTAGATTATTGACTCTAGTGCAAGTGGGAGACTGAAGGAAATATGCCCTGGAGGCAATAATAAGTTGTTATTTATATTTTCTTATATCATGATAAATGTTTATTATTCATGCTAGAATTGTATTAATTGGAAACTTAGTACATGTGTGAATACATACACAAACAGAGTGTCCCTAGTATGCCTCTACTTGACTAGCTCGTTAATCAAAGATGGTTAAGTTTCCTAGCCACAGACATGTGTTGTCATTTGATGAACGGGATCACATCATTAGAGACTGATGTGATGGACAAGACCCATCCATTAGCTTACCACTAAGCTCGATTAGTTTATAGCTCATGCATTCTTCAAGACTTATACAGGATCCGATGACTATGAGATAATGCAACTCCCGAATACCGGAGGAACACTTAGTGTGCTATCAAACGTCACAACATAACTGGGTGATTATAAAGATGCTCTACAGGTGTCTCCGATGGTGTTTGCTGAGTTGGCATAGATCGATATTAGGATTTGTCACTCCGTGTTTCGGAGAGCTATATCTGGGCCCTCTCGGTAATGCACATCACTATAAGCCTTGCAAGCAATGTGACTAGTTAGTTGCGGGATGATGCATTACGGAACGAGTAAAGAGACTTGACGGTAACGAGATTGAACTAGGTATGATGATACTGACGATCGAATCTCGGGCAAGTAACATACCGATGACAAAGGGAACAACGTATGTTGTTATGCGGTTTGACCGATAAAGATCTTCATAGAATATGTAGGAGCCAATATGAGCATCCAGGTTTCGCTATTGGTTATTGACCGGAGATGTGTCTCGGTCATGTCTACATACTTCTCGAACCCGTAGGGTCCGCATGCTTAAAGTTCGATGACGATTTGTATTATGAGTTATGTGATTTGATGTACCGAAGGTTGTTCAGAGTCCCGGATGAGACCAC
Organism: Aegilops bicornis; assembly: GCA_021605145.1. Taxonomy (NCBI): domain Eukaryota; kingdom Viridiplantae; phylum Streptophyta; class Magnoliopsida; order Poales; family Poaceae; genus Aegilops; species Aegilops bicornis. The sequence continues at coordinate 87,847,013 of CM038670.1, forward strand.
GGATATGACGAAAAGTCATGAAATGGTCGAGACATAAAGATTGATATATTGGACTATGTTATTCAGACACCGGAAGTGTTCGGGATAGTTTCGGGTAAAACCGGAGTGCCGGAGGGGTTACCGGAACCCCCCGGGGGAACTAATGGGCCACCACGGGCCCTATTGGAGAGAGAGGAGGCCTGCCAGGGCAGGCCCCCCCCCTGGAGTCCGAATAGGACGAGGAAAGGGGGGCGCCCCCCCCCCTTCCTACTCCCTCTCCTCTCCTTCCTTCCCCCTCTCTCCCTCTTGGTGGAATCCTACTAGGATTTGGAGTCCTAGTAGGACTCCCCTCCTTCGGCGCGCCCCCTAGGGTCGGCCGACCTCCTCCCTCCCTCCTTTATATACGTGGGGAGGGGGCACTGTCGGTGTCAAAACCGGCGGATCTCGGGTAGGGGGTCCCGAACTGTGCGTCTAGGCGGATGGTAACAGGAGACAAGGGACACGATGTTTTTACCCAGGTTCGGGCCCTCTCGATGGAGGTAATACCCTACTCCTGCTTGATAAATATTGATGATATGGGTATTACAAGAGTTGATCTACCACGAGATCAAGGAGGCTAAACCCTAGAAGCTAGCCTATGGTATGATTGTTGTTCGTCCTACGGACTAAAACCCTCTGGTTTATATAGACACCGGATAGGTTAGGGTTACAGTAGTCGGTTACAATGGTAGGAGATCTACATATCCGTATCGCCAAGCTTGCCTTCCACGCCAAGGAAAGTCCCATCCGGACACGGGACGAAGTCTTCAATCTTGTATCTTCATAGTCTTGGAGTCCGACCGTGATGATAGTTCGCTATCCGGAAACCCCTAGTCCAGACTCCCTCAAGAGCCCCGAACCAGGCTTCAATGACGATGAGTCTGGCGCGTTGATTGTCTTCGGCATTGCGAGGCGGGTTCTTCTCCAAATTCCATACTTGTCGAATAGTGTCCGGCTTCTGATAAATGCTGCGCTCCTTGGCGTCTACGCCCAATAATGGCCATCTGCCACGGGTTTGAATGAATGCGACAAGCCAGGGTATTTTTACACTTACCCCCTAGCTGCAAATGAGCTGCCTATAAAAGGGCGAGGATCTAGATCTGAGTCACACCATCCCCCTTCATGAAGCTTTCATTGAGCGCCTCGACCAAAGCCCATTCCATCATGGACAGTCGACGCGGCTCCTCCTCTCGCACTCCCAGCCCTCATCCTGGAAATTGGGAGAGATGCTCAGTCCCACATAGCGAGCTAGTTATACTCCAAACCAAGGGATTTCTTCCCCCGGCCTTTATGGTTCCGGTCCGAGCCGGACTTGCCACCTACAAGGGCGGAAAGCAAGCGGAGAGTGTCCCCGATCCCTCTAAAGGAGAGCGGTTGTGCTTTGTCTCTTATCTAGTAAGAGGACTCGGATTTCCAATCCATCCGTTTCTCCGGGGGCTCTTGGAGTTCTACGGCCTCCAATTGCACCACCTTATGCCTGCCTCCATTTTGCACATCGCGGGCTTCGTGGCCCTTTGCGAATTGTTCTTGGGCGTCGAAGCTCATTTTGTGATGTGGAAGAGATTATTCTGCCTAGTACCCCGTTTTCATGAGGGGTCAATATATCAAGTGGGCGGAGCCGAACTATGGTGCATCGCCGGGACCGGATATTTATCCGGAACCCCGAAGAAGGCGTCCGAAGACTGGCCTTCGGAATGGTTTTACATGGAGGACGACCCGCTGCCGGACCCTGTTCGGATCGGCCTTCCGGAGTTTAGAAATGCTCCTCTGAAGAAGCGCCTAAGCTGGCGCCCGCGGAGCCCCAGAGGTAAAATGACCGGGACGTTCTTTACTTGATGAGCCGAATAAGATTACTGGCTCATGCCGGATTGACCATGATTGGAGTCATGGCAATCTGCATTATGAGGGAAGTGCATCCGCTCCAATATAGGGGCCACCCCATGTGGGACTTCAACGGGGAGGACGATGCCACCCGCCATGGCCGCAAAGGGCCGGGATCGGTCACCGAACTGGTGAAGACCTTATGCTGCTATGTATAAAGGGAGGAGGAGGATTTCCTCCGCGTCAATCCACTGAGCGAGTTTTCTTCGAATAATCCTCGAAGTTGGGTAAGCAAACATCTTTGTGGACTGTCCGATCCATGTTCCCGTGGTTAAATATCTCATTTCATGGTTTCCGCGCAGGAACTGCGCCGGACTGTGGAGAAGATACACAGCCTGCCCCCACAACCCGAGGATCCGGAACGGTCCCTCGATCCGGCCTCCGAAGAGGATCCGGATATAAAGGTGGAGTTGATCGACGGGGTGTTCCACCAACTTAGTATCGACAATGCTTTGGTTGCCATTACGGCCGATTACCCCGGAATACTTCCAGCCTCACAGGTAACTGAGATCGAGGTCCCAATACTCTGATAACGACCCATCCGTGCTAATCTCTTGATCACCGTATACCAATGGTGTTTCGCAGGGGGTACCTTCGAGGCAGGAAGCCGAGCCCGCGGCTAGCCAACAAGAGGCGTCTGACGGCCCCAGTCTGAAAAGAAGTGCGGCCCGGATCGAAACTCCGCTGCAACGGTATGGCGCGTCACCATATTCCCAGGATTGATTCCTGGAAGGCGTACTAACGGTGGTGCTCTTTTCAGGAAAAAGAGCGCTCGCCGGACTAAGTCCGGAGAGGTTGCCAATCGAACCTCCGCCAGCCAGGCTCCAAAGTCGGGTCCAGAAGCGGAGACGAGCACAAGGCGTGCATCGGATGCTCCCCCAACAGAGGATGCCGACAGATTGTCCGCCACCAACTCTGAGGTGGAGAGCACCATGAATCACAGGCGCCGCCGGACAGTTCTTCGTGACGCATGTTTCTCCCAAGAGGCCTTGAATGCCTTCAATTCGGGAGATGCGCACCTCCGTGCCGCTCAAGATGGTCTAGCCAGAGCCACGGAGCAGTATGTAAAGGACATACAGGTAAGAAAATTTGAAAGTTATATATGCCAGTAGCCCCAGAGACTTAAAATAGTTAGAATAACTGATTTAAGGATCATTTGTTATGCAGGATCTTACAAAAAAGAATACCCGATCGTCCTGTGGAGCTTGAAGAATGCAAGGCCCAACTTGAGGCCGCACTAGCCGCTACAGGGGGAGCCACAGAGACCCCCTCTGGTAATATATGCTTCAAAAGATAAATAGTTTATGAAGTGCGGCGGGTGTGTAAATCTGACAAAAAATATTGCAGATGGTGTCGGACTAGATCCGGACAAGCAACAGCTCTTGCGCCAGCTAAAGGCCGGCGAGAGCGTGCTTACGAGGGTGCGGTGGGAGAAAAATAACCTCCAAGATGCCAACACCAAACTGGGTGAGGAACTAAAGGATGTTCGTGCCCAGTTGTCTGACTCCGTAAAGGAGAATCGACAGCTTCGTCGCGGCATTTTCAAGAGTGCTTGAGCGAACTTTGAAAGAGTTCGCGAGGAAGGCGACTAACATAAACATGTATGTAGGTTTGCTCACAGTGTCGCCCCGAGGAGGAGATGCCCAGTTCTTGGGTGATCTTCTTCCCGAACTGCGTTAGCTGCACGAACGAAGTTCGGCAGGTGATGAAAGGCGTCGGCCAGGCCTTGTGGCCATCTATCTCCTGCCCAAGGCATTGGGGAGCCGCAAAGCGGCCGCAAGGAGCACGGCGGCGCTTTCGACTATGGAAGATATCGGCCTGCCGTCAAGGCGCCGAGGAGGCTGGGCCATGGTAAAGACGCGGTACGCAGCGGTGACCCAAACCACATGGCCGAGGTCGGACCTGTGGGGCCTGATGGGAAGGAAATCCTGTAAGCTTAGTGTATGCGGCCAAGTAGAATTGGCCGCCAAGTATTCCCAAAGAAGATTGTAAATTAGATAGCCTATTAGATGGCATTGAGGATGAATACAATGAGTCGAGTTGACTATGTAAAATATGACATGAAAAATGTCTTCTAGCCGGATTGTAGATCGTTTGTCATAGCGGACCTTTTCGCTTCGACCTCGGGACCCAACAGTCCGGAGTGTGTCCGAATACCCTTGCGGTTATATAAGAACCGGGGCATGCGTGGAGACAAGGCGTAGGGGTCATTATTGCTGTATCAGACAAGTGCCCAACTAGTTATGTTATATTACATGGATAGTAATAAACATTTTCCAGGGAGAATAGTTCCATTAAGGGTTCCTTTCGTTGGGAGGCATGCCCTAAAGTGCATGTCTGAACTGCTAAGAAAGCAGAAAATCATCTGGGGGCAGATGGATAAATAGTTTTAAAATTCATCTTTCAGTTCACCGACCGAATATTCCCTTAAGAACGCTAGCTTTCGGCTTCACCCAGTCTGAGGTACACATCCGCCGACTGGCAAGAATAATCGCAGAGGTGCTCCCTTTACCACCTAGCCGAACAATCGGGAACGTAGGGGTAAGCACGAGCCAGGCAACCTAGCTTGGCCAAAACTTAAGTCATATCGATGCATATAATGGTGAATAAAAGGTACATGCGGAAGTTTGACGCATGTGTTGGGCATAAAGCCCGTATAAATAAGCTTCTGGTAAAGAAGCCCCCAGGTATAATGAGCGCGTACAGCGCATCAAGTATGTGCGAGTAAAGCGCAAACGAGCCTTTAAAGGCTTCAGGAAGAAGGAGGAGGAAGGAGAGAAATAAAAGACAGCAAAAATAGAAAATGTGGACGGAGGAAGGAGACGAACTTGGAGTCCGGCGCTTAGGCGTAGAATCTTCGTAGACGGGCTGCGTTCCATGGGTTCGGCTCGAGTCGGTTATCCGATGCGTTCCGCAGACGGTATGCTCCGCCGGTCAGGACCTGGTCGATGATGAAGGGACCTTCCCATTTGGGCTTGAGTTTGTCCTTTTTCTTGTCCGGCAGGCGTAGAACTAGTTCTCCAACGTTATTAGCTTTGGCCCGCATTTCCTCGCTTTGATATCTTCGAGCCTCATCGTTGATAGAATGCGGAACGAGCTTTTGCCACGTCGCGCTCCTCCTCCAATGCGTCCAAACTGTCCCCGCCGATCGAGCTCGGCTTCTCTTTCTTCATACATGCGCACGCCGAGGTGAGTCGTGTATTATGTCGCAGGGCAAGACTGCCTCTGCGCCGCATACACCATAAAAAATGGTGTGAATCCGGTAGTACGATTTGGCGTGGTCCGCAGCCCCAGTACGGAGTCGAGCTCCTCAACCCGGTCGTGTTAGATTCCTTGAGGGACCGCACTAGTCTGGGTTTAATGCCGCTCATGATTAGACCATTTGCTCGCTCGACTTGACCGTTGGTTTGAGGGTGATAGAATGAGGCGTAATCGAGCTTGATGCCCATGTTTTTGCACCATAATTTGACCTCATAGGCCGTGAAGTTGGTGCCGTTATCAGTGATGATACTGTGGGGGACACCGTAACGGTGCACTACCCCTGATATGAAGTCTATCACCGTCCGGATTCGGCCGCTTTTAACGAGCTTGGCCTCTATCCATTTGGTGAATTTATCCACCATGACCAATAGGTATTTTTGCTTGTGGGTTCCTCCCTTAAGGGGTCCAACCATGTCAAGCCCCTGCATCGCGAACGGCCAGGTGATGGGTATAGTTTTGAGGGCGGTGAGTGGCATGTGGCTTTGGTTAGCAAAAAGCTGGCAACCGACGCATCGTTGGACTAAGTCCTGCGCATCTGCCCGGGCGGTCGGCCAATAAAATCCTGTACGGAAGGCCTTGCCTACAAGGGCCCGAGCTGCGGCGTGGTGCCCACCCAGTCAAGCATGAATTTCAGCCAGAGGTTTCTCCCTTCCTCTTCGGAGATACACCTTTGAAGGACTCCTGTAGTGCTTTTCTTATAAAGCTCTCCCTCATGGACTTTATAGGCTTTAGATCGCCGCACTATGCACCGAGCCTCATTTTGGTCTTCGGGAGTTCTCGCCTAGTTAGGTAGGTTAGGAATGGTTCCGCCCACGGGCGATAACCGCCATTATTTCGTGGGCGGAGGATGTTATCTCGGTGGCATAGCCTCCGATTGTGTCAGAGTGTTCGGCGTCAGGCAGTGCGGTTGGGTCCGGTTTGTTATTTCTGGACTCCCCTTCCCATAGTACGGATGGCTTGAACAGCCGTTCCACGAAGATGTTGGGTGGGACGGCATCGCGTTTTGCACCGATGCGTGCCAATATGTCCGCCGCCTAGTTGTTATCCCGGGCTATATGATGAAATTCGAGCCCTTCGAACCGTGCTGACATTTTTATGACCGCATTGCGGTATGCTGCCATTTTCGGATCTTTGGCATCAAAGTCTCCGTTTATTTGAGATACCGCAAGGTTCGAATCCCCGCGCACCTCTAGGCGTTTAATGCCCATGGAGACTGCCATCCGGAGGCCGTGCAGAAGGGCCTCGTATTTGGCTGCGTTGTTGGAGTCCGTATACATTATCTGAAGGACGTATTGGACTGTGTCCCCGGTTTCCTCGTAGATGAGGTTTAGTCTGCTTCCGCCATCCATGAGTACCTTAGTAAGGCGAAAGCCGTCCACTATTAGACTGAGGACCAATGCGGCTGGTGCTCGGGCTGTTCGGAATTTGGGTTAAATCCGGCATTAAAGGTAATAGCCGTGTCACTCCATGGATTCTTGTTGCTACTTGGTAGACTTGACAAGGTTATGAGTGTTCGTTTCGCATATTATTTGATGCGAAAGTCTCAAGACTGTTAACACCGTCTTGGTATTGCTGGGCTGGGATTACGAAGCTAGAAGCTCTTCGCCACTTTTGGCCACCGCCGTAGTATCCAACATGCTCGAAGGCTATGAGTTGGAGTGGCGCCTCATGCTATGAATTTTGTAGGGTCCGCTTAGCCAACCCTCCAAGACGATTCCGTACCCTTTAGGGGTTTTGGTTTTTGGTGTTTAACCGTGCTTGGTGATGATGCACCCTTTTAGTTCGGACTAGGGATGTATTTGGGGCCGGATTATCCCAAAATTTACTTTCGGTTTTCCAAGCACTCTCCATCGCACAGTACTTTTGTACCATGGTCACCAAGTCAGCAAAGCGTGTAATTTCGCGACGACTTATGGCATTTAGGATTCCCTTGTCCGTGCAATTATTGCAAAAAAGTGGGATTGCGTCCTCCTCTCGGCGATCCTTTATCCTGTCCATAACCGGGAGGAATCACCCGATAATGATGTCTTTGTTTCAGCTGGCTCTTGCCGAATTCGGGATAGATCGCTAATGTTTGGGTGGGCGGGTGGAACTAGATCCGGAACCCGTCAATTTAAGACTCGAGGGCCGAGAAGTTTCCGAACTCGGGAGTTTGGATTTTGAATGATATCCTATGAATCCAACCCGCCACCGACTTTAAGTCCGTGGCTTGATCGACATCCATCCCCCACGGAATCCGCAAGGAGGATCGGGAATCCGGACGTAGCTAGTCCTTAAGATAGAAGAAGAATCACCGCATTGCTCCTCTATCACAGCAACATGATGGGTAGCTTGGAGAGTTGATCTCTCTCGGATCGGTTTTAGGCCCGATCCGTCGTAGTCCGTGGCGACTCCTGAGCGGCGATGCGATCCAAGAGCTCGCTTACGGAGGAGAGCTCGATCGGATCTAACTGTTCGCAAGTTCAATTAACGTGGAGATTGGTTTCGATGACTCGAGAAGTCATCGCTTGCCAAGCCGAATCGGGCGGTCATGAGAAAACCACCTAGCGAAGCGTCGACCCGATGGCCAAGGCTTCTTTGGCGATAGTATCGTCTTTAAAGACGATATGAGGCATCCTTCCCGACGGGCGACGCAAGCAGCAGGAACTCTCAATGAAAGCACCAATGTCGGTGTCAAAACCGCGGATCTCGGTAGGGGTCCCGAATCGTGCGTCTAGGCGGATGGTAACAGGAGACAAGGGACACGATGTTTTTACCTGTGTTCGGGCCCTCTCGATGGAGGTAATACCCTACTCCCGCTTGATTAATATTGATGATATGGGTAGTACAAGAGTAGATCTACCACGAGATCAAGGAGGCTAAACCCTAGAAGCTAGCCTATGGTATGATTGTTCTTCGTCCCCACGGACTAAAACCCTCCGGTTTATATAGACACCGAGATAGGTTAGGGTTACAGTAGTCGGTTACAATGGTAGGAGATCTACATATCCATATCGCCAAGCTTGCCTTCCACGCCAAGGAAAGTCCCATCCGGACACGGGATGGAGTCTTCAATCTTGTATCTTCATAGTCTTGGAGTCCGGCCGTGATGATAGTTCGGCTATCCGGACACCCCCTAGTCCAGGACTCCCTCAGGCACCCTAGAGCACGTCAAAGTTTCTCTTAGCCATGTGCGGTGCCCTCCTCCATGGTTACACACCTCGGTCATATCGTCGTAGTGCTTAGGCGAAGCCCTGCGCCGGTAACTTCATCATCACCATCGTCGCGCCGTCGTGCTGACGGAACTCTCCCTCGGTCTCAACTGGATCAAGAGTACGAGGGACGTCATCGTGCTGAACGTTTGCTGAACACGGAGGTGCAGTACGTTCGGTGCTAGGATCGGTCGGATCATGATGACGTACGACTACATCAACCGCGTTGATATAACGCTTCTGCTTTCGGTCTACGAGGGTACATGGACACACTCTCCCCTCTCGTTGCTATGCATCTCCTAGATAGATCTTGCGTGATCGTAGGAATATTTCTGAAATTACTGCGTTCCCCAACACCCCCTCCCACCTATATATACATGGGGAGGGGGCGCCTAGAACACACACCAACAGTTGTTAGCCGTGTGCGGCGCACCCCTCCACAGTTTACGCCTCCGGTCATATTCTTGTAGTGCTTAGGCGAAGCCCTGCGCGGCTCACTTCACAATCACCGTCATCACGTCATCGTGCTGATGGAACTCTCCCTCGACACTTTGCTGAATCAAGAGTTCAAGGGACGTCATCGAGCTGAACGTGTGCAGAACTCGAAGGTGTCGTACGTTCGGTGCTTGATCGATCGGATGAGAAGAAGTTCGACTACATCAACCGCGTTGTCAAACGCTTCCGCTATCGGTCTGCAAGGGTAGGTGGACACACTCTTCCCTCTCGTTGCTATGCATCTCCTAGATAGATCTTGCGTGAGCGTGGGATTTTTTTGAAATTGTAAGCTACGTTTCCCAACAAGCTGGGTGTGACAGCCTTTAAATAGTCGATGCCGGTGAGGCCAAGCTTCCGGGCACGTCAATGCGCAGACGCCAGAGTTGGTTTCTTAGCTGGTGAGCCTGCTTTCGTGGCGACAGATGGATGGACCGGCATTGAACGGGCGTAGTAGATATTCGTCCCGTCCCGGCCCAAGAACGCGTCTCTCCAAAGATTTAATGTGTCTTGACACGGGGACGCCTTGGCGCGGCGGCGCCCTCGACCGACGAGTTGCTTCAATTCCTGCGTGAGTGAGAGGTCAAGTTCGCTCTGGCCGGCATCAATGCAGAGCGGACGCTCTAGAGCGGCATCAAGGCGAGCAGATGACTTTTGGCAGGAAATTCAGGGCGAGTGCGCGGGAGAAGGTTTGGCTGGGCCAGGTTTGTCGGACGCCAGGGCGCCCGCAAAGCCTTCCTCCCCCGGTTTGCGGGAAAAATGACGTCCAAACCGTCGAACGGACCGATAAAGGATCGCGTTGGATGGCAAAAGACGCCCCTCAAATGCCCACGAAACCTAGTCATTATTTTCTACAAACACAGACCCTATGAAGGCAAGCACGTACACCCTACCCATATGGACACCTCCGAGAGACTGAGCCACCACATCATTTTGAGATTGAAGAACTCGTCAAAGACGACTTCGTAGTCGATGGGAACATCACTTCCCACTGAACCCACATTACCGAAAGCCCTAAAATAAATTCAGAGAAATGCGATCACCAATAACAAATCACTTAAACACTAATGGATTGGTTCCACCATAAGAAATCTAACCATTTGTGCTATGCTCAGTTCGCGTATTATTACCTAGTCATTACTTTGTTATTAGGTGGTGGCAACCTAAACAAATGGTATTTGTTAGCATGGTAAGTAATTTCAACAATATATCCGTGCATGGGTAAAGGGCATCTCTGACACGGACCCCCAATCCGCTCATGTCCGTCTAGGCCGAGCAGTCCGGACGTCGTAAGCCATCGAACACGGTACCCCATCGGTCGGCGTCCCGTTGAGACCTTCGTTTTTCCACAAACAAAATTTACCATGCCATCTATTATCATCGAGTTCTCAAAAAATAAATCTATTATCATCGATGAAACGAAGGATTGGATCTCCGCTGGGGCGAAACACTTGAGTTCTATATAACCCTTGACAGTAGGTTTTTTTTTTCATCCGTTGAGGAGTGTTGAACCTCGCTTAAAACCACGTGAACAGTGAACTCATCTTCTTTATCAATGGATGAGGCAAAGCTTTTGCCTCTGTTTTGAAAGAGAAAAATCTTGCGTGTAAGCTTGTACGAATCTCTACACATAGTAGCCATTGACGGGCCTGGATTCCTATCCAAAACCAAACGTCCCGGGCATGAATATTGTTCTCCGCTATACATAGCTAGCCTCAACTCTTGTGGCCTTGTTCCGTTCATGCAGACAAGGCACGGCAAAATTCGCTTTACGCTTACTTGATTCCACCAGCGGCCCCATCAATCCTGTACTCCAAAAGTCACCTGGATAGCCCGTTGATTGCCCATTTGACTCGCGTCTCCGGCCAAATAACCAACACGTCTCCGCCTCCGCGTGACAGCCACTAACTACGGCGGGGCACGCATCAATCACCTGACCTCGCCCCTGCTCAGTGAAAAAGGTTTCTGTTGTCACCTCTGCTTTGTAACCATCTGGATGCTTTGATGCACCGGCTCTCTTTTCAGCTGTCGGGAGTATATCTTACCTGCCTAGCTAGCTTGCATTCAGACACACTAACCGGCTGACTGACTAACTGGAACACCAATTTTGATCAGTTTGTTTTTGGTTGTCATTCTCCTGCTGCTGATGCTGAGGCTTGCTAGCTGAAGCACACATACATCTGGTAAATAAGTTTACGAAGACTTTCGGAAAATAGTGCGAATTTTACTAGATTCAGGTACTCGCACTAGGTATATAGCATATTCGGAAAGATTTGAGGTGCGAATTAAACTATATATATGATGTTTTGTGGAGGCAACGCAGTCTTGCGGTGCTGGGCGGGCGGGGCGGCGCGGATCTGCTGCTCAGAGGTCGTGAAGGGCAAGGGTGGTCAGATCCGGCCGGATATGACATCGGTGGCTCGATGGAGGGCTTGCTGATGCATAATGTGCGGGGCTTGAGAGGTTGACCTGGGCGAAAGCTTGGCTCCGACGTGTCTGGAGCCAGCGATAGCGACGCTTTCAAGCGTCATTTCCTTCTTGTTGGCATCGTCGAGGTACTCTCAGCTCCAATCTTCGCAGCTTCGGGGGAAATCTTAGATCCATGGGATCGGACGATGACGGTGCTCTAGCATCGTATCCCCTCTCGAGGGCTTCGTCTTTGGAGCTAGGCATCATCAAGCGGGACTGATGGAAGTTGGTGGAGTTGGCGTCGAGGCTTCTGTGGCAACAATGATGGGTGTGTGCGATGTCGGAGACGCGGCAATGGTTGCGATAGTCGGCTCTTCTTCGGCGTGTTCGTGGGCGGATTACCTCGGGTTGTTTTGTTGCGTGAAGTCGGAGCTGCGACGGCGGGGCCCCTTTGGCGACGATGACAGGCAACAGGTGGTTTGTTCGGTGGTCTTTCGCGGCGCCAACCTTGCATAGTTCTCCTTCGGAGCTATCTTTCAGAGTCGGGGCTGTGCTGTCCTTGACGCAGGTGGCTGAGTTTGGCGCGGGGCTTCTTGTGTTTCATATAGCCTCTACGATGTGGGTTGGGTCAACATTTGTCTTCGGAGAAGTCGGAGTCGCTTGCTCGGAGATTAGGGAGGGCGATGACGCCTGTTGGGGAGAAGTGATGACGATGACACCGATGTGTGATGTTGACGAGACCCTCTATTTGAGGTGCGTGTGTGATTATGAGCGTGCCGCTCAGCGGTTTGTGACGGTTTTCGCCTGGTTTTCCGTTTATTAACCGGGCAACTCTCTTCTCCTTTATTAATGAGATGAGGCAAAGCTTTTGCCTTCGTTTAAAAAAACGTTTTTTAGGCTAGGAGGAAGTATATTGAAGTAATAAAAATTAGTGCGAATTTTGCTTCGCGGACGGTTGTGGACATGTAGGCGCCGTCCAATAGGTCAAGGGGCTGTGGAGTGCCTTCGCTGGCCACCTCTCTGCAGTCAGTCAGGCATCCATCACCAGGTCACTCACTCATGACACATCCGAATCTCAAACTTCTTGAAAACGATTCATCACACAAACCCATACATATATTTGGCTCATAAACGGTTGCTTCAGTTAGGCTAATGAACTTACGCGGTGTTAATCCCGCGCATATGGTTCATGGAGAAATGCACACACTTGCTACGTGTCCGCACAAACTAAAAAAAATAACGAAACCATTGCTTCTGAAACTCTCGAAAAGATTCGGTTCACTGCTGGCGACGTTATCTGCAACGCCCGGCGCGCGCGCCACCTGTTCGCCGGCTGGAGTGCCGAGCGGAGGAGGAGCCATCAGCCATCAGGAGTGCCCGAGCAGCGCACTCAACTCCACACGTGGCACGCCGGCGAAAGAGGCCGCAGCACCGTCGGATGAGCGAGTCATTCTCGGAAAGAAACACACAACGGATCGAGTCGTTTCTCATTTCTCATCAGCTTTTCAACTGACATACGGTGACTGATCTCGAGAGTTACGAGCAGAGACGGGAGTGTGAGTGATCCCGAGTAGTGCCAAGGCCGGCAGGTGAGGTGTTCCTCATCTCTGGAACTCTACAGGTTTGATGGATTTCTGAGGCTGCTGTTACTTGGCTCTGCAAAATATCAGCACTTCACAGGAATCTACTACTACTTTTTTTTTTCGGGGTACGCAAATTGCGTACCTTAGCTTTATAAAAGAAGAAAAATAAGACATACAACAACGTCCATCACTCGCTGCGAACAACGAAGACGACCCACTCCACACCCAGATCGTACAAGGACAACCAAATACACACAACACGACAACACAACTACGACACAAAAAACCTGCCCTACACCGAACCCCTTGCCGCGTCTCGGCCGACACTGAAGACCTCCGAAGAACAGCAACTCCAGCTTCCTTCGATAAGCCGGCGACTACCGTACATGGCGTCGAAGGGGAAAGATCTGGGCAGCGGTGAACGCCGGAGGAGCGCATCATGGGACCTCGAGTCTTCGAGCACAATGCTCCCAACAGAGTAACAACCTCAAGGACGTTGCCATCATGCCGATTCTACGAATCAAGGCTTTCGCCCGGAGACATTTGCCGATACAAGGTCGCGAGGAAGATGGCGTTGCACTCGGCGAAGCCTCCAGGAAGGTGAATGACACCCGTAGGTGCCATCAACGCCGGTCCGGCCACAACCGAACAAGATTTTCATCCGTAGCACCGCACACCTCCAAGTCTCCGAGATCCCGGCCATCCCGATCGGATGCCTCACACCGCCGTCACCGCAAAGAACTTGCCATCGAAGCCCCCTCATCGCCGAGGGAACACGCCTAAAGCCATCACCTTCAACCTCGACTAGGAACCGCAGCAACCACCGAGCGGTGCACAGCCAGATCCGTCACGGTGGCTTTCACCCGCGCTAGGGGACTGCCATCAGAATGGATCCGACCCGCACCTCCGACCACACTCCGGCATCCACACCGCCGAGGCATCGCCGCACGCCTCACACGGCAGCAGTCGAATGCCCGCTGCCCGCCAAGACCCTTCCTGGCCAGGCCTCGCAGCGCCGCCGCCGCCATGGCTGCGCTCGCACCGCCGCCACCGCCAGAGTCGATGTACCACCAACATCCTCCATCCTGCTACGCCCCACGCAAGGCATCGCACTACTTGAGAAGCAGCTCTTGAATATGAGGGTCCTGCACCCAGCCCATCGATGGTCCAGCGTCGTCTGCTCCGCCGGCATCATCATCTTCATGATCATGCCCGTCGTCTGCTCCGGCATCTTCCTCATCATCATGTCCTGCATCTTCTACATGATGACCGTCGTGATCATCTCCTGGGGATTCTTCGTCTTCTCGCCCGCCCGAGCCGCGGTGGTTGTCTTGTTGCCCTTCCTCATTTCTTGCCCGGCCCCCATGAACGACTTCGTAGTCATCTTCATCACCTTGCCACCGATAGCCATCCATGAAACCACGCAAGAGCAGGTGGTCCCGCACCTGCCCGGAATCCGGGTCCGCAATAAGGCTCTTCAGCTTGCATCTTCGACACGGACATCTTATCTTCGTCTCGTTCTTTTGAAGCATCTCGGCCTTCGCGGACCTTAAAAACCTATTCACGATGCCTTCGGTCATCGTGCGGACCATGGTCGCCTGCGGGGTAGAGCAAAACGATATTTTAGAACCCAGAAAAAATTTGGCATGACTTTCCTTAATGCCAAAATTCTCGCCGAAACGGAAATGAATCAACATTCCGGCACAATATTGGCAACTATCGCATTTCAAATACCGGTACACCTCTAAACACAAACACATATGCAACACCACAAACATATGCAACACCACGAACATACATAGATCTAGCTAGGCCATAAAAAGTGCATGTGCACATTGTTGTAGGGAGAACAACATAAATATAGCTTCCCCCTTACTTACCTATTAAAACAAGGTAATTTAACCACTTAATTTGAATGAATCTATGGTGGAAATGAGGTGAAAAAGAGGAGGCACCGAGACAAGGAGGAGGTGGAGAGAATGAAGTGGGGAGAAAGTGAGTGGGTAGGAGAGGCTGTCCAAAATATCTTGTTGCTTCACTTACTAATGGCGCACTGTAACTAAATGCGCCATTAGTAATCCAGGTTACTAATGGCGCACCTTCTGCGCCATTAGTAGTTTTGCAAAAAAAATATTAAAAAAATACTAATGATCGATCCACAGTGCGTCATTACTAGTTTAAACTAGTAATGGCGCACGGTTGCTCAGTGCGACATTAGTAGTATTGCAAAAAAAAGAATAAAAATTATAATAAAAAAAACAACATTAGTGGCGCACTTGCCGACGGGTGCGCCATTAGTACTTACAACTAGTAATGGCGCACTTTGCCCGGATGCGCCATTAGTATGTTTGGACAGGCGCACAAGTTCAAAAAAAAATTGATACTAATGACGCACTCTGGGTCTGGTGCGCCATTAGTAGTTTCAACTCTAATGGCGTATCAGCAGGTGGTGCGTCATTAGTATATACTAATGGCGCACGCACTCTCTGGTGCGCCATTAGTGTCAATCCCATCTATAGCCCTTTTTCTAGTAGTGTCGGGGACAACCGCCGCACACCCTGCCGTGAGCACCCCAAGGACGCCTGCCAACTCCGGCGCACACCAGATCCGGGCTGAGATCCCCGGACCCGCGCCGCCAGTCTGCACCACCGACCCGCCCCAAACCAACCACCGCCGGGGGCGAGTCGCCCCAGCACCACCAGCTCCCGAAGGACTGACCACAGCCCGCCGCCGCGCGCCGCATCCCCCGAGCAGCGCCCAGCTCCATCTTCCGAGCGCCGCCGTCCGTGGCCGCCAGATCCGGCCGGACCACGCCAGTCAGCGCCATCCCGAGCCGCCCCGCTCAACCGGCACCATCCGACCACGTCGACATTGGCCAAACGAAGCGCCACGCCCGATTTACGACCTCAGAGAAAGGCGTCCGTGCGCCGGAGCCTCGAGGAGGGAGGGACCCGCCGCCGCCGGCGTGTGCAGGCTTTGCGGCGTTATTGGCGGCGGCGAGAGGAGGAAGGTGGGGGTGGTGGCGGCGGGGTTTAGGGTTCCGCCCGGGCCGCCCGCGGGAGAGCGGCACGGGGGAGAAAAATTGTCTTTTTCATTTCATCTACTACTACTTCTACTCTTGATCTTTTGGTTTTCTCTCTTATCTTGGACGCCGATCAATTGCTTTCACCATCTTTAACATGCGCAGCCTGCGTTTGACATAGCGACGTGGGAACACAAACTGACCGTCATTTTTTCAAACTTCCACTGGTACTTCTGATCACCTAGAGACAAAAGTATCACTTGACTAGGTTTTTGTACTCCAAATAAGAACGGTCGACAGTGACAAAACAAACAACTCTCCAACCATGTGTACCAAACCTAATTAAAGGTCATCACTAATTAAACGTGTGACATACCCTAGTTGGGCATGCATTCGGTACTGCAGATGGATCGATTTGGGGTGCACTATAGCGCATACTAAAGGCACTGTCCCCTCGATCTTCTTCCCTAATGTAGGAACTTAATTAATATGTGATGCTACGGTTGGGTGGTCCTGGTTAGCAAGTTGATCTGGATAGGGGTTGCTGATCATGTTAAGATTGGTAATATGGCATGTGAAGAATGCCTTGGTTAGTTGGTTGTTCCATGAAAGCCAAGCATATGAGTTTGGTGACTGATTCTGCTCCTCATCTTGCCGATATATATGAAGCTCCAAATATCTAGCAGATGCTCTGCTTTGCACTTTTCCTTATCTTGCACCTTTTGGCTGCATTGATTGCAAAAAAAGGTTAGAGCGCAGCACTTGAATCCAGGACTGCTGCATTATATTATGCACAAGTACTGCTACCCCGAGGTTCGATCGCTGTATACTTGGATTTAGAGAATATGTTTTTCTCAAAAAAAAAGTATGAGTATATTCCGCAAACAGAATCACAAGTACTAGTACGGTAACACAAGAAATATACGCATCGATACCTCCCACATGTTCTAAGAAAACAGTACATGACTGCATATACTCAAAGATTTACGAGTATTTTAATCAGCATGCTGATGCTGAATTAGTACAAGAAGAGGTACAGAGTCTATCTGTAACGAAATTTCTTAGAACATCCAGAAGTGCATCTGAAAAACAGTCACTTTGACTCGCCTTGTATCTCAAGGATTTTGGAGTGGCGTAGAGGCGCCAAATACATATACATCCGGACATCCCTATCCCTTCAACACGACACATTCTCTTGCCTCATTTTCGGTACAGAAACGTATGGGCCTATCCAGGTGGCATCTACTCCTACTCATCTCTACATTTTCCTTCTACTTGGTCTCCAAGAAAAAAAAATAACTACTTACAAAACCAATAGGCGAGGGGCGGGGCTCCCGTTCCTCCAGGGTCCAGCTACCTCATGACGTGGAATGTGTAGGGAGCGTGCGCGCATGTGGATTTAAACTAGTAGCACACGTCGACACGTCAGGCGTGACGTGGAGGGCAAGCTCGTGGTCGAAATGAGACTTCCGGTTACAACCTTCTCTCGTGGCCCACCAAGGCACTCAAACCATGTGTTGATAGACTTTTCAAATCCGTTCCAATTATGAGTGATGACATGATCCTCCAATCGAGCTCCGAAAATATTATAGAAAAGTGTGCTGTCATATTTTATTAATAAGTTGATTTTTGTATCTATAGTAAACAATTCGCCGTTCAAGTCTACACAGCGTTAACCAGCCATGATTCAATCCGCGGGAAACTAGATCATGCATCTCTACTGAATATTCAACCAGCTCAACCTACCGGATGTAGTTTTTTGTTTTGTTTCTCCACGGAGTGGTTGCCGTTTGTTGGCCATGGGCAACCTTTTTGCCCTGCAAATGTAAGGAAGGCAATTGCATGGCTTGAAATATCTGGAAAAATGTCCACTTAGGAAAATCTTGCAATAAGGGGCTGAGCCCAGAGCACAGACTGCCACTTGTGTCTTGCGAGCAACAAACCATTGCGTACCTATGGCAATAAGGTTTGCCTCTTTCATGCCGAAGGTGCGGAAAAGCGGCCATTGCTAGGACATGTGTTGATTTTCGCCGACACCGATCATCGCTATCTATAAATTCATGGGATAAATTTCCTTGTGCCCCTTAGACTAGAAAGTGTGTTTTCCCCGAGGAACCCTCTTTTTTTTTGTTCAACGAATGACCTGCCGTGAGGTGGCACTCCTAGCTTAGACCAACATTCACGTGCATAAATCATGTAGTTTCCTTTTGCGCGAGTTATGGGCCTGCCGTTTCGTGCGACAAAATTCCCGCGAGTTACTCGAAAAATAATATGAAAAGCAACATCAAGCTTACTGAAATAGCTAGAAGGAAGTGTTGGACATCTTTCCCATCATGGTTTGTGGACAATCCAGTGCAATGCATAAACTAATGGTGGGATGAATTTCTTGCCGCCCCTCACACTAGAAAGCACACGTGTATAGCGGTATTTTAGGTGGCACACCAAGACTTGGCAGACATCCACTTGCATAATTCATATAGTTTCCTTTCGCGCGAATAATCGGCATGCCTTTTCATGCGGTTTTTGGTTTAGCCCCGCCAAAAAGCTTGTTGTAAAGGTCGTGTTTCTGCCAGTTACTCCGGAAAAAGCAACATCACACTTCCTAAAGTAGCCAAAAAGCGGTTAATGTTGCAACATGCCTCCCATTATCATTGGTGGTATATCCATCGCAATCTATTAATAAATGATGGGATGAATTCCCATAACTCCTGCCCCTTATACTAGAAAATGCATCTCTTCCAGAGTAACCGGTAATTTCTTTTTTCATTTGTAAAAAATGACCTGTGACGAGGTGGCCCACCTTGCCGGGTTTTCGGCTTAGCCCCACAAAAAAAATTGATATCTATGAACAAATAGAATGCACAACTAAAAAAACAGAAAATAACATTTAACATACTCAAGAAGCCAGCGGGTTAACTTCTCGACCAAGGAAGTTCAAAAAAAAAAACGAACTTCTTGACCAAGGATATACAACTCCTTTCTTCTCCGTTGTGACTTGCACTCGAGTGCGGCCTAGAGACATAAATAAGCAATTAAATAGCATTTACTTCGAATGATATTTAGATAGCAACAACAGTAATTTGTAGGATACTCCCTTCGTAAACGATTTTATATTACTTTGCAAAGGGAGTATCATTTATCTCGATTTTTTCGAAAAGAAGGATTACCCCCGGCCTCTGCATCAAGCGATGCACATAGCCATCTTTATTGCATTATTCAACTAGAGCTTACAAGATAAATACATAGATCAACCCAGAGCCACCTTTCTGGCAAGAATTATCGCCCAACCTACAAGATTGATGATATGCTCGACTGCAAGAGACGCACACCAAGAAAGCTTGCCCCCCAATTAAGCCGCCTCCGGCTAGCCGGGAGCACCAACTGTTCGAGTAGACCATCAGCATGCACCGCATGCGCACGCTGTAAAATCCGTTGCCACCTTCTTCCACAGTCCCATCTTCAAGAGCAATCAATGGACTTATCTTTGACATACCCTTCTACCGTCGACACCAAGACGACGCCGAACAACGCCTAACTCCTGCGCACGCCCATCAAACAGTATCCAGCACAATGACCCCGCTCCACCTTGCCGGCAAGACTCGCCGTCGTCGATACTGTACATGGCACGCCGCTCCACCTTGGTCACCACACGAGAAGCATTCGGATACATGCGCTCAACCACCAAGCCAAACACTTATCCCTCTAGCCGGTGTACAACCCCAAAGATGATGCCCCCATGGGGGTGACGACACATGAACCTAGCAATCATCCAATCCAGAAAAGCCCGAATATGGGGTTTCCCCCGGGGCACATAGGAAACCCGAATCGCCTCACCCCTCCAACAAAGTAACGACGCCCGCGGGCTCTGCGGTTAACGGTTCCAGCTGAGGCTGAACCAAGCTTTCGCTGGCAAATTCGTGCCCATCCCCGGTTGGACCACCAGATCGACCTCCATCATCCAACACTCCCATGGGTGATGTCTGCCGTCGGGAAACCGCACGACCAGAGCCGCACCACCGCCCGAAACCGTCGCCCCGCCTTGGTGAGCCATCGACGGCGAAGGGGCCCTCACCGCTGTGCCTCTGATGCCAAACGACGCACACATTCAGGACACCCGCGTGGATTTCTACCGCAACCGCATCCCGGAGCCCCGGAGGAGGAAGGCCCCGCCGCCGCCAGCATCCCCCACCTGGGCTATGCCCCGCGAAGCTCCGACAATGGCGAGGAGAGGGGCGCTGGCAGCTCCGAGTCCTAGATCGAATCAGGAGGAAGAAGATCGGGAGGGAGGGGGTCGAGGAGAGAGGTGGCGGCTCGAGGAGGGAGGAGATCGGGAGCCCATGTCACTGTCTCATTTATCTCGATTGTGTAGTGTGCTTAGGAGGCCATAGTAATACTTCTAGAAGGGCACGCACATTACCGCGTTTAAGTACAATGAAAGAAAGAAAATGGGCAACACCTCGTGCGTGTACGATTAACCGAGACCGAGGTCTCTGCTTGAAGCCAGCAAATCCTCGCTGTGTCCACCCCTCCCAAAGACGTAACCTTAACTAGTATCCAACCGTGTTTGACGACGGCCGGGAAGTGACAGTGCTGCCGAAAGCAAATCAATCAATAATCAGTTTACAATTTCATTTATGTCAATAGCTATGCCAATAGCCATGCATATGCTTCTTTTGGAGTGTCGTTAGGGGGTAGTATCTTCAAATTCGTAGGCACGCAGGACATGATGATCTATCCATCTTGTCTTGTTCCCGCGCTAACAGACGACGATCGATGTGATGTTCCGCAGGACGGTATCCATCCGCACAGCGTTAGTTAATCATTCAAATAGCGCAGCTCACGAGTGATCGGGATCATGCCAGCATTATATATTCTCTGACGGTGTCCTAAACCGGATATACGCAGGCAAACGTAGGACCCGCGCAGAAAGTACAAGAGAAGATCGATCACACATACAAGTAGACAACCGGTCACGCACTGATTCCCTAAAACGATCGATCTGTACCGGACATAAGTGTCTCGTCATTTGACAAAGATGGCCCGTGCCCTACGTCGAGCTATTAATTATTGGAGCCATGCATCGCAAATTGTATTAATCATGACTGAATCCAACTCTTAATCTCTGCATCTTGGGTGGCACTCGTACAGTGTTTCTTTTGTCAGGTCAGGGGACCCAGTTCACTCCAATCATACCCCTGAAAGCAACACGCCTGGGTGGACGCACCTGGGCATCACGATCTAGCCCGCCACCGTGTCACAGCTGCTACTTGCTAGCACACTATTATTACCTAGTCATTACTTTCGTCAGAAATATTAACCTAAACTAACTAATGGCGTGGATCAACATGAATGGTAAAGAAAGAATTCAACAACCTCTGCGGTGGCTGCACCGCACGCACCATGTGGATCCAGATTGGAGCACTTCTATTCTCAGTGAGTGGTCAGCAATTTAAAAGCAATTTTATTGACAGAAAAGCAGAAGATCCTTCTGCTGAAGTGTATAACTGACAAGCGAGACAGCCGGGGAAGATGATACGCGTACGATGCAGCTGGCTGTCCACGGCCAGCCAGCGCGCCCCGCGCAGGAGCCAGGTCCAGGGCCGGGGCCGCGGCCGAGGCGGCGCGCCACATGCGCACACGCCGCAGCGGAGCGGACGGCGCAGCGCAGGCCACGCCCAGATCAAGCCGCAGCCGAAGCCGCCGCAAAGCAGCCCGGGATGTGGTGTGAACGGAAAGCTACCGCGCCCAAAGCTGTGACGCCACCCATCCCGTGGCGACGGCGACGCGGACAGATGGATAAAGACGCCAACGCCAAGCTAGCTCGTCCCCCGGCTCTCTACCCACCCCACAACCGGCACAGAAAAAGTCACGGTAAAAAGATCCCGTTGTACGCGCGCGAGGATGGACGGAATATTCCGTTTTCTAAGGGAGCATGTGCCCTGCACATTGCCCCCTATCCTTCCACGGCAGCGCCGGTCGTGAGTCGGTCAGCTGGTGCGGCGCGTCCAGCCGGCGAGGGATCGATCGATCGGGTTCGGGTGGCGGAGAGAAACGGGCTCGATGTTTCTTGCGCGCTGCGTCGAACGGAAAGCGGAAGCGCGTGGGAGCACGCACGGCCAGCTAGCGGGCAGCAAGTAAGTACGAGCAAGTGGGAAGGGCCCCGTTGTTTAATAACTACTCCAAGGTACGACGAGAAGCATTCGCATTCCCATTTGGCCAATTAACCGCCGGGAAGGGATTTGATTAGGGTTTATCCTTTTCGCGCGCGCGGGCATGCAAGTGGGTTAATTTGATGACGACGGCCCGGTGGCCCGTGGCCTCGGAACGGATGATTGGGTACACGCATGCACGGAAACGGTTTGATTCCTGCGCGACAGCAACGGGCGATCGAGGCCCCATGCTTCTTGGTCCGCTTCGGGGGCCGCGCCACAACACAAGTGATCACGCCAATCCAATTGAGCCAACATAACCTCAACAAAATCCAATTGAGCCAACAATTTATAGGAAATCCAATAGTAGAAATTTTCGTCCGCGGACGAAGAACAAAGCTCAATCGAAGAAAGCGGGGTGATGAAGGGTGAATTTACCCTAAGAAACACCATATGGTCACTAGTCGCACGAGATTTCTATTCAAAATCTTCAACATGAAAATGGTTGGGTATTTTTCGGACGGAAATGATTGCCTTTGAAGTGGAATCGAACATGAAGATTTCGCTAATGCACTCGAATTGCTTCACATGGTTGTTCTATACCCCTACGGGTGACCGGTATGAACCATCCCCACCGCTTCTTGCTATATTTAGGAAAATCGAACCCACGGCCCATAAAAGAAGGGGTTGGAACAACCGGCTTCGTGATTGGGAGCTTCAAAATCTTCAAGCAATTCCGGTATATTTTGCTTGGTAAACACATCACGGGCCCGAACCATCCCGACCACTCCTTGCCATATTTAGAAGAAACAAACCCACGACCTCTACAAGGGAAGGGGATGGAACTACTGCCGTTCCATGGCTTGGTGACCGGGAGCTTCAAAATCTTCAAACAGTTTCGGTATATTTTGCTTTGTATCTATCTTGGATCAGGAAACACGGTTACACGTCCAGTAACCAAGACCCCTGAATCAACCATGACATGTAAGATCAAACAACAATCAAATAAATAGAACATTTTAGAAGGGGAATCTAATTCATTTCCATCAACACACAATCAGATTCATCAATCAAGTCGGTCTCGGTATAATCTCTCACCCTCCAATCCATCCCCTAATCACTGAACTGTATGATGGCAATCTGGTACCTATGTACAAACTACAGATTCCTCCTAGCAGTTTGATATCACACCCTAATTAAGATTAATCAGCACTCCCTCGCTCACAGGCCATCATTATGCCTTGCACGCATCGACAACAAACACACGACGACGATCCTCTTCGAGTCATCGCCGCGCGCCTAATTAACCCAATCCTTAATCAAAGTTAATGAAGCAACTAATCAATCCAAGAGCTAGCACCAACCAAATTAACCATCTATAGCTACCAGCAAACGGAGACGCTCCAGTCCGTCGGATTGATGGATGGAGTCAATCAGATCTTCCACATGTTGGAGTAGTCCGTGATAGGCTCGCCACGGCACAGCTCCTCCAGATCGAGGTACGACCGCGACGACGGTATCACGAAGGAGGTATCCCCGCCGGCGAGCGCCCCTGTGTCGAAGCCGAGCGAGGGGCTCAGCAGCGCCGACGAAGACGCCGCCTCCGGCTTGCAGTGCCTGCGGATCGCGGTCTGCTGGTTCCCCATGGCCTGGTAGGGTGAGTATGAGTACCCGGCGCCGCCATGGTTGCCGCTGGGCGTCGCCGCCGGCATGTAGAAGTAGTTGGGGCTCTGCATCTGCTGCTGCGGCACCGGTGGCTCCGTCTTGATGGAAAGATGCTCCATGTCCGGCTCGAGCGGCACGGCGGCGCTGGAGGTGGAGCTCGACGCGCCGGCGAAGTCGTCGGCGCCTGACGGGGAGTCCATGAGCATCGGCAGGTCGGCGCTGTTGAGCAGGTCGGGGTTGTTGAGGAAGTCGTCGACGTCGAGGAAGGCGTACGGGTCCTCCATGACCCCGACGGCCGCCGGCGCCGTCTGGGGCGGCGCATTCTTCGCCGCCAAGTCCTTGTCGAACACCCGGCAAACAGCCCAATCGTTCTGCACGCGCGCACGCAACAGGAAAGGATGAGAAAACAACACGAGGAAAATAAGAAGCAAGAAACAAATCCGGAGCGCGACATGTGAGCGCGCGTGGTCCAGCCGGCAGCATCTCCAGACACTACGGCGGTTCGATCGTTCGACCGATCGACACGGCCAGCCAGCCGCCGGCCGGAGACGGAAAAGCAAAATCGAATCTTGCGGGCGGCCGTACCTTGGCGGAGCGGGGGAGCCGGTGGGGCAGCTGGCCCTCGAGGCGGTACTCGTGCATCACGTACGGCGTCTTATCGCCCCGGGGCGCGCGGCCGGTGTAGAAGACGAGCGTCTTCTTCATGCCGACGAGCACGGCGTCCCGGCCCTTGCCGCGGAAGATCTCCTTGTCCTTCCCCGTCGCCTTCCAGTACCCCTTCTCCGTCGCGCGGTTGGTGCGCGTCCCCGTCGGGTACTTGCGATCCTTGTGCACGAAGAAGTACCACTCCTTCTCCCCCATCTTCGCCTTCCCTGCACAAAACGAACCGCCGGCCATGAGCGAGCTGCAAATCAAATCAAACGAACGTTCGTCTCGCCTCGAGGAGTACTAGTACTCACCGGGGAGATCCCACGGCTCCGTCTTGTTGAGGTCGACGTCGGCGATCACGAGGCAGGAGAAGGCGTTGTTGACCGCCTTGGGGGTGAGGTAGTGGGTCACCACCTCCTCGTCCGTCGGGTGGAAGCGGAAGCCCGGTGGGAGCGACAGCCGCGGCTCCTCCACCTCCAGATCCATCACCGCCGTCACGTCCGACATCGCTGCGCCTTCTCGGATCTGCTACCTAGCTTGCCTTGCTTCTTGCTTCGCTCAGGAAGAACTCGGGAGCTGAGGAGGAGGAGGAAGAAGGGCGAGATATGGAGGGATGATTTTCTCTGATTGATCGGACGCTTTGGGCTTCAGAACACTGGAATGGAGCGGCGCTGTGGGGGTGGTTTTATAGCTACGGACTGGCGTGCGGGGGAAGCCAACCTGCGGCCGGACCGGAGCCGCGGGCTCGGCGAATTTCACTCACTTATTTACTGCCCCTCCATGCTTAGCCACTAATTAATGGCGATTAATTGCTCCGCAGTAATCCAACGGCGGTAAATTAAAGCTCTCTTACCGTCCGGATGAGCATGTCCTAATGATTCGCTAATGATAGCATCCTGGATAATCACTACAATCATCAATTGCTAATACTCCTCTGTGTAATCATCTGGTAATCTTTAAGAAATTTTTTACTTCGATCTCTCCAGCTAGGTTTTCATGTCAGACGGCATCGACGGACCGAGACGACTTGCGAATGATTATCTACAAGCGCGCGGAGAAGATTTCAACGGCTGAACCGGTTAGGTGGTTGGAAGTGATGGTGCCGGTGCTACGTACGCTCTGCTAGCTAGCGAGTACACGTCAGTTTTCTGCGCTGTTTTTGTGTGTGACCAGGAGCGATCGAGCGGCCGATGCTTCGTCCCGGAATTCCCCTTGTACAGTGGCCATGAAAGATACCAGTAACCACGAGCGTTAACGTCTTCCTAAATTTCTACCTTTCTAGCGAGGCCGTCCAAAAGCAGCCACACAAAATTCGGGAAAAACGGCCGGCGAGTTCCGGCGCGAAAGCATGCCGGTCTGTGTTGTCGAATCGAGGGTTAAATCTGAGGTGCAGAGATCCTTTTCTCACCGGGCCGAGCTCGATCGATCCTTGTCCTCTGCCACTGGCTGCCACGTACCGCTACTGGACAACGCGCGAAACGGCACGTGAAAATGCACTGTTTTTCCGCAGTGCCTAATCAGGCCTGCCTGAGGCTGGTAAATCCGCGGAGTTGTCGACGAGACAAACTTTTAACGGAGACTGTAGAAGTCTTGTAAGTAAATCCAAATGTTTGACAGTGCAGAACAGTATATTCCAATTGCATTGCCACCGGATGCTTAGCCACTAAGCACTAGTGGAATGAGGCTCCAAATGTGAAAAGGATAATCACACGGAATAATTAATCATGAATACTACTTATGATATGTTGTCATTAACCGTATGGATCTGGACGCGTATAGTGCTACTTGGAGATATACAGTTCTTTATGTGTGCTGAGACTAAATCTTTGAGTACATTAAATGCACTTGGAATTATCATTCCTAGTATCTCATCCAATTAATCTGAGAGGTGCATTGGGCGCTACGAAAGTTCAGCCATGACGCCGCGGAGGCGCGGAATGCTGATGTCAGGCGCTGGCTAATGCGTGTGCTGCCCTGGTTGGTCCGATATCAGCTTCCAGGAGTATCTGAAAATAATCGGTGGAGTCGATTCAGCAAATTGTGTCATGAGTAAACTAGAGACAGTTGCAACATATGCAGTTTCCTTGGCAATTCTTCAGAAAATAAATTGGAAAAAATTCGGCAAATTGTGTCATGAGTAAAGTAGATAAGGTTGGAACGTATGCAGTTTCCTTCACACTTCTTCAGCAAACTGTGTCATGAACCAGCTGCTTTTTCTGGAGCTGAAATATTATCCCATTCATATCTGTAATGCATCCTAGATTGTCAGTACGAAATAGAAAGGGTCGTCTGAATTTCGCATGTGAAGTTTTCAGCGTCGAAAATTCAGTACTAGTTCGTTGGCACACAAAATCCAGCAGTTTCCTTTCCTCGCACACAGCAATTCAGAAACCAGTGGGTTCAGAAAGATAATGCTACACATGTATGCAATCATCCACTGATGATCGGTAATTAGCAAGCTCTTTTGCGGCTAAAACTTCCATAACTGCTCATGGGTTTGTTGCCAGAAGCTGCAGGACGGGGAATCTCGACCCACAAATGCACGGTGTTGGTGGACCGGTTCATCGGTCAGAGTCGGTGTCGCCACATTATCAGTTTTCCGGAAGTAGACAAGTCTTCCTTATCATTCTTGGACAGCAACACTGTACCCGGTGCCGTCTCTGGAGATCACGGATATGGATTGAGATGAAAGCTTCGTGGGCATTAAATTTCTCCCAACGTGACATACAAAACGAGAGAGAGCGGAGAGAGATTCTGTGGAAATGTTTTACTCCAAAGCCGGCCGATTTTAAAACGTGAGTATAGTATTGCCGTGGTCGGCCATGATCGCAGGAGTGATGGATTTGCTTGGTCCCAAAGGGCAGAAACGAAATGCAAATGCATGGCGGATGAAAAACCCTTGTCGCCTAAGCATCTGCTGCTGATGATCTAGTGCCGTCCTTTTTGCTCGATTCTTCTCCCCTTTTTCGTGGCGAAAAGTAATGATATTTTGCATCCCCCTTTTGCTCTTTTTGTCCGGGCACGGGCGTAGTGCTATTTGTGCGTGAAGGGTGCAATCCACTGCCAAGAAACAGTTCTGTTCGCTGGTGCTAGCATAGTAGTAGTAGTATGCGCTACTGCTGGTATATCTCCCGTAGGATATGTTTCTGCTAGTGGCCTGCGAAAAGCTTTTTTTCTTTTCGGTTGAGTGGCTCCTGGAAAGATTTCGGTGAGTTGATCTTGATCCATCTCGTAGAAAGTAGCAACGGTCGTGGCCTTCCGTTGCGTGGCCGGTGTACGTGGGTCCCGTCCACGTCTTCGTTTTGGAGGGTGAGCGAGCGAGGCGGCACCGCCGTCACCCGGGGCCGGGTCCAGCGCGATCCTGTGCCGCAGCGACGTTTGTGACGGGATTCCGTCGACACGCACGCGGCTTCCAGCTCACACTAACGTGCCGCTGCTTCGGTGCCGTCGCCGCGGTTGGCAGGTGCCAGGATCTCGGCAGCGCGCGCATCGCCGTCGGCCCCGCCGTCGTGGGATAAGATGGATGTGTAAGCCTAATTAGGAAAGAGAAGGATGGGAAACGAAATGATGCGTAGATAAGAGAAACTAGGAGGAGTTTTGTCTATCAATCGAAATGGAGAAATGTTTCAAAGAAGAAGATGCATTGGAGAAGTGATTTTGATCCCAAGATTTTAATTGGGAGGGTTTGGACTTTTGAGACAAGGCACTCGGATCGGACGGCTTTACCGGCGTTTAGAAATGTCCGAGCATTACTGGGTTTGGACTTTTGAGACAAGGCACTTGGATCGGATGGCTTTACCGGGCGTTTAGAAATGTCCGAGCATTACTAAAGATGACGTTATGAAGGTCATTCTCACATATTCAAGAACCTCCATATTTGGCCAACTTTCGATGGCTTAATTAATAAATGTTATCCAATCCTTCATGGCCCTTTCTTGAAAAAAAGGGGGCGAAAGGCATCGCCGAGTATAGCGCTAATAGTCTAATACACGCCACCGCAAAGATAAGTATTAAGATGTATGCCGTATGCCTCGAGCCACATATGCACAACCTCATCTCGCGTGCCCCAAACGTGTTCAGCAAGAGAAACAT
The DNA here is from genome assembly GCA_021605145.1 of Aegilops bicornis. Taxonomy (NCBI): domain Eukaryota; kingdom Viridiplantae; phylum Streptophyta; class Magnoliopsida; order Poales; family Poaceae; genus Aegilops; species Aegilops bicornis. The sequence continues at coordinate 87,875,424 of CM038670.1, forward strand.
ACCCGACAAATTTGATGCACGTCAGAAACCTTGCACGAAGCCTCCAAAGAAACAAAACAGTCGGTGCGACCGGATTATGTTTCTTATCTTTTATAAAGGCGAGGATTTTCGAGTGGATTCCGTGATTCAGTTGCTGCTTTGCAGTCCACGTGTTCCTCGAGGGTGCTCCTAAATGGTGTTCCCGGTCATCGTATTAAGCATGTTCGAGGTCTAAGACAAGGCAGCGCCTTATCCCTATAACTATTTTGTCCTAGCCATCGACACCTTGCAGCAGAGTCTTGACTCGACTACTTGACTTGGGCTCCTCCACAAAATATGGTTCCTTGAAACCATATTTCAGATATCTCCCTATGTGGACGATGTAGCGGTTTATGTGGTACAAATAAAAAATATATTCAAAACCTTGAAATGTTCTTTTGCATTGCTTCAGCAAGGAGAAGAGGCTACCAATCAACTTTGACAAGAGCTTGTCTAATTCAGAATTTCCCTGATTGGGAACTCACATATTTCTTGCCCGCTTGTCCCTATCCATTGTGGCCACCTCCAAAGTTTTTCGGCCATGCACACTTTCCCTCTGAAAATGCTTCGCCTTCCTTAGTCGGTGTGGCAGCTAAAAAAGGGATTGTTAGCATCTTGGGCAAAAATGGCGATGGAACTCATGAACCAGGAAGGGATGAGCATCATCATGGCTAGTCGGACCTCACCTGTCAATCTTTTCATCAACCCACAAGCAGTTTATCACCTTACATCGTTTGGGGTCCTTCCAAGTGTCCAACAAAAACGTCAACGATGCGGAGAGAGATTTTCTTTGTGCCAATGTAATTTACCGACAATAACAAATATGGGGCAACATAAGTATAGCGGAACTAGATGGGTGCACACAAGACAAAAAGTTTACCCAAGTTCATGCCCTCGGATAGAGGTAATACCTTACTTCCTACCTTTGTGAATAGTACTCATGTTGGCTCGTATGGTAGCTAGGTTTTCGTGGTGTTGTGTATAGAACATACGGAGACATACTGATCGAGAAGGGCCTACCACCCCTTATATTGGTGGATGAGGGGTAGGGTTACAAGAGCCTGATTAAGTTTAGAAGATAGAGATATAACCGGTTCGCAACTAAATCTACCTAAAATACATGTAATGTACTCCAAGTTTGATGATGTGATCTTGTATTGTAGGTGGACTCATAGTTGTCGAGTTGGCCCACCCTGTGGTATATGGTTGGATTCGTCCTCCCTAACTATACCCATGGGCTATGGCATCGTTAGTAGCCCCCAAGTCCTTCAGGATCTTGGCTGTTGGGTGTCTTGTTGCCATTTTTGTCTTTTTAGGCCCTTCCCTTTGAACAAAGTAATCTATCAGTGGTTGTCTGCGTGTGTTGTCTTGTCACTTGCAAGGAGGTTGGGAAGGACTCATCAATCTCTTGTAGAATGAGTGACAGAGCAAACAAGATTCACCCTGATGGTGGGAATACTATAGCAGGTGAGCTAATAATGGGATAATCTTAGTGTATCCCATATTTTTCATTAATGGAGACTGGCTAGCGATTCAACGGGGGAATATCATAAGTTCTAACTAAAATCATAGCTGGTAGCATCAATTCTGAATGAATCACAGCGAATCGGCGTCCCTCTATTGGAATACTCTTGTTATCCACATAAGAACCGATACTCGGACTGTGGTACTCGGTACCAACAGAACTAAAGTCCTACTAGAGGAACACAACTACCCTTCACTCGGGTATATCCACATGAAAATATATGTTCTTATGACATTCTTCACCACCTCCAAAATCTTTTGCAACCATCATCGTGCTCCTAATTCTTTTTTAGAATATAAAGTATTACATCTTTTTTCTCATTCCTATCACAAGAAGTAGAGACAAGCATGTGTAACTAGCACATTGAATTGTCGTACAACAATTCACTAATTGTAGGGTCGCGCACGCCAGCCCAGGAACAACGCTGGCACCGCCTGGCATACATGAATACCACTACACAAACTTAAGTAAAACAATGGTTTAAAAAGCCATTGTGGATTATTTATTACAGTAGTGCCATATATGGCACTATAGCATATTTTAAGTGCAGTGGAAGACAACACAAGAGCCAACGTGGACTTGGAGTGACACACTCCATAGGGAACTGACTGAGAAGCTCTCCTAGAAAACAAATACTCTGACTTCAACTACTAGAAGACAACTTAGCTGGATCTAGCCGAAAAAACATGCCAATGAGTATTTTGAAAGTACTTGCTAGATAACTAAATAATATATATCACTAAGAAAAAACATTCATGTCATAAACACCAGATAACTATAGTAGTTCTATCTATCATGGCATAAAAAACTTTCTAGTAGGTAATGACGAAGATAAAGCAAACACATATGAGTTTACACTACTGGGAAAGGGCTTATAGGTGAACCCTACTGAGTGGCGGGCGGTGTAGGGCACCCGCCACTGCTAATTTTGAAAACAAGCAGTGGTGAGCTCTAAATCCTGCCCGCCAGTGCTACACAAGAGAAGGCACTCTGATCGGACGACTTTACCGGTGTTTAGAAATGTCCGGGCATTACTAAAGATGACGTTATGAAGGTTATTCTTACCTACTCAAGAACCTCCATATTTGCCCAACTTTCCATGGCTTAATCCATAAATGTTACCCTATCCATCGCGACCCTTTCTTCAGAAAAAGGGGGCGAAAGGCATCACCGAATATAGCGCTAGTAGTCTAATACACGCCACTGTAAAGATAAGTATCAAGATGTTTGCCGTATGGCTCGGGTCACATATGAACAACCTCATCTCGAGTGCCCAAGACGTGTTCATCAAGTGAAGCATACCCGACAAATTTGATGCATCTTAGGAACCTTGCACGAATCCTCCAAAGAAACAAACAGTCGGTGCGATGGGATTACGTTTCTTATCTTCTATAAAGGCGAGGATTTTCGAGTGGATTCCGTGATCCGGTTGCCGCTTTACTGTCCACGTGTTCCTCGGGGCTGCTCCTAAATGGTGTTCCTGGTCATCCATTTAAGAAGGTTTGAGGTCTAAGACAAGGCATTACCTTATCCCTGTCGGGCCCATGGGACTGGGGGTACCCACGCCCGTCTGCCTGCGACCCAGCGCGCGACGCTCTGCCTGGGCCCAGTGCGCGGCCCACCATCAGACTTCACAAGCAAGACCCTCGCGAGACTCCCGCCTCACTAGGCACATGTCAGCAAGTGCCATAATTGGCCTCACGAGGCCCACTTGCGGGGCGATCTCCCGAGGCCCCTCGCTGGGGGGTGGGTGGGGGGTGGCGGGCGAGCCAGGGGCGACCCGGCGGGTCGCGTGGTCCTGTGTATCCATGTGGGTGAGCTGCGCGACGACGAGCGGACCAGGGGCTGTGCCAGCAGGCGTGGATGAGGAGGCTTTCCCCTTTCGTGCTAAGGGAGCAAGGACAACGCACCGGTTCCCAAAGCAGCCCCCAAAGGTCACCCATTCGGTGCAAGAGGACCAAGACAACGGGCTCGCCAGGATGGAGGTCATCACCGAGCCCACCGGTGCATCACGACAGGAGGCCTTTGCAGGCGAAGACCGCTTTAGTCAGGATAAGCTGCAACCGTGTTCCCCTTCGAATTGGCCGTTGTGGCATCCCTTCCAGCTATGTGTTTTCACTGAAGAGGACCAAAGCCAGTATAAGAGAGGGTAGGGTGCCACCATAGAGAGGGACCGGTTTGGCAACTAGAGCTACACGCTTGTACTCCATCTCCCGAAGCAATTCCAACCAATCAGGAGTAGGGTTTTTCACCGCAAGGTGGCCCGAACCTGGGTAAACTGTCGTGTCCATTGTTCTTCTTCCTTAGCTCGAGCACGCTGGAGCATCGCCGTGAGGTTATGAGGCTGAGTAGGGCGGTAGGAACGAGCTAACCCAGAATCGAACCTTCTTGGGTCCCCAGAGCCCCGATTCTGACATTTCGCGTGCCAGATAGGGGGGGGGGGCTGTTCTTCCGCTCCGCTTCGACTCCCACTTCGCCAACCCTATGGCTGATGCTCGCCGTGTGCATGCTGAGTGCTAGGCGGCTCATGTCGCCTAGACCACGCCTGCGTGCCGCGACGGTCGCCACCATTCTGCTAGTGACGCGGGTGCTGTTGGGGAACGTAGTATTTCAGAAAATTTCCTACGATCACGCAAGATCTGTCTAGGAGAAAGATAGCAACGAGGGGGGAGAGTGTGTCCACGTACCCTCGTAGACCGAAAGCGGGAGCGTTTAGTAACGCGGTTGATGTAGTCGAACGTCTTTGCGATCCAACCGATCAAGTACCGAACGCACGACACCTCCACGATCTACACACATTCAGCTCGGCGACGTCCCTCAAACTCTTGATCCAGCTGAGGCCGAGGGAGAATTCTGGCAACACGAAGGCGTGGTGATGGTGATGATGAAGTTAACGGCGCAGGGCTTCGCCTAAGCACTACGACGATATGACCGAGGTGTAAATCTGTGGAGGGGGCACCGCACACGGCTAAATATCAACTTGTGTGTCTTTGGGGTGCCCCCTCCCTCGTATATAAAGGAGGGGAGGAGGAGGCCGACAGGCCACAAGGGGCACGCCCGAGGGAGGGGGAATCCTACTCCAAGTAGGAATAGGTTCCCCCCTTTCCTAGTCCAACTAGGAGAAGAAGGAAGGAGAGGGAGAGGGAGAGGGAAAGAGGGGCCGCGCCCCCCCTCCCCTAGTCCTATTCGGACTCCCCTTGGGGGGGGGGGGGCGCACCACCTCTTGGTTGTGGCCCTCTCTCTCCCCTAAGGCCCACTAAGGCCCATAACTTCCCGAGGGGGTTCCGGTAACCCTCCGGCACTCCAGTTTTATCCGAAACTATCCGAAACACTTCCGGTGTCCGAATCAATCTTTATGTCTCGGCCATTTAGAGACTCCTCGTCATGTCCGTGATCACATCTGGGACTCCGAACAACCTTCGGTACATCAAATCACATAAACTCATAATATGAATCGTCATCGAACGTTATGCGTGCGGACCTTACGGGTTCGAGAACTATGTAGACATGACCGAGACACTTCTCCGGTCAATAACCAATAGCGGAACCTGGATGCTCATATTGGCTCCTACATATTCTACGAAGATCTTTATCGGTCAAACCGCATAACAACATACGTTGTTCGCTTTCTCTTCGGTATGTTACTTGCCCGAGATTCGATTGTCGATATCACCATACCTAGTCAAATCTCGTTACCGGCAAGTCTCTTTACTCGTTCCGTAATGCATCATCCCGCAACTAACTCATTAGTCACATTGCTTGCAAGGCTTATAGTGATGTGCATTACCAAGAGGGCCCAGAGATACATCTCCGACAATCGGAGTGAAAAATCCTAATCTCGATCTATGCCAACTCAACAAACACCACACCTGTAGAGCATCTTTATAATCACCCAGTTATGTTGTGACGTTTGATAGCACACTAAGTGTTCCTCCGGTATTCGGGAGTTGCATAATCTCATAGTCATAGGAACATGTATAAGTCATGAAGAAATAAATAGCAATAAACTAAACGATCATAGTGCTAAGCTAACGGATGGGTCTTGTCCATCACATCATTCTCTAATGATGTGATCCTGTTCATCAAATGACAACACATGTCTATGGCTAGGAAACTTAACCATCTTTGATTAACGAGCTAGTCTAGTAGAGGCATACTAGGGACACTCTGTTTGTCTATGTATTCACACATGTACTAAGTTTCCGGTTAATACAATTCTATTATGAATAATAAACATTTATCATGATATAAGGAAATATAAATAACAACTTTATTATTGCCTCTAGGGCATATTTACTTCAGTCTCCCACTTGCACTAGAGTCAATAATCTGGATTACATTGTAATTATTCTAACACCCATGGAGTCTTGGTGCTGATCATGTTTTGCTCGTGAGAGAGGCTTAATCAACGGGTCCCCTTTCGACACGAGATGACAGATGGAATTGAAGCATCTCTTGATGTGCTTGGTTTTCTTGTGAAATCTGGATTCCTTTGCCAAGGCAATTGCACCATTATTGTCACAAAAGATTTTCATTGGACCCGATACACTAGGTATAACACCTAGATCGGATATGAACTCCTTCATTTGCTGCTTCCGAAGCAGCTATGTACTCTGCTTCACACGTAGATCCCGCTACGATGCTCTGTTTGGAACTGCACCAACTGACAGCTCCACCATTCAATATAAATACATATCCGGTTCGAGACTTAGAGTCATCCGGATCAGTGTGACCTCCATAAACGAGAAACATATCCTTAGTCCTTTTTAGGTGTTTCAGGATGTTCTTGACCGCTATCCAGTGATCCACTCCTGGATTACTTTGGTACCTCCCTACTAAACTTATAGCAAGGCACACATCAGGTCTGGTACACAACATTGCATACATGATAGAACCTATGGCTGAGGCATAGGGAATGACTTTCATTTTCTCTCTATCTTCTGCAATGGTCGGGCAATGAGTCTCACTCAACTTCACACCTTGTAACACAGGCAAGAACCCTTTCTTTGCTTGATCCATTTTGAACTTCTTCAAAACTTTATCAAGGTATGTGCTTTGTGAAAGTCCAATTAAGCGTCTTGATCTATCTCTATAGATTTTGATGCCCAATATATAAGCAGCTTCACCGAGGTCTTTCATTGAAAAACTCTTATTCAAGTATCCTTTTATGCTATCAAGAAATTATATATCATTTCCAATCAACAATATGTCATCCACATATAATATTAGAAATGCTACAGAGCTCCGACTCACCTTCTTGTAAATACAGGCTTCTCCAAAAGTCTTTATAAAACCATATGCTTTAATCACACTATCAAAACGTTTATTCCAACTCCGAGATGCTTGCACCAGTCCATAAATGGATCGCTGGAGCTTGCACACTTTGTTAGCATCCTTTGGATCGACAAAACCTTCTGGTTGAATCATATACAACTCTTCTTCTAGAAATCCATTCAGGAATGCAGTTTTGACATCCATTTGCCAAATTTCATAATCATAAAATGCGGCAATTGCTAACATGATTCGGACGGACTTAAGCATCGCTACGGGTGAGAAGGTCTGATTGTAGTCAACTCCTTGAACTTGTCGAAGACCTTTCGCAACAAGTCGAGCTTTGTAGACAGTAACATTACCGTCAGCGTCAGTCTTCTTCTTGAAGATCCATTTATTCTCTATGGCTTGCCGATCATCGGGCAAGTCAACCGAAGTCCACACTTTGTTCTCATACATGGATCCCATCTCAGATTTCATGGTCTCAAGCCATTTCGCAGAATTTGGGCTATCATCGCTTCCTCATAGTTCGTAGGATCGTCATGGTCAAGTAACATGACCTCTAGAACAGGATTACCGTACCACTCTGGTGTGGATCTTACTCTGGTTGACCTACGAGGTTTAGTAGTAAATTGATCAGAAGTTTCATGATCATCATCATTAGCTTCCTCACTAATTGGTGTAGGTATCACTAGAACTGATTTCTGTGATGAACTACTTTCCAATAAGGGAGCAGGTACAATTACCTCATCAAGTTCTACTTTCCTCCAACTCACTTCTTTCGAGAGAAACTCCTTCTCTAGAAAGGATCCATTCTTAGCAATGAAAATCTTGCCTTCGGATCTGTGATAGAAGGTGTACCCAACAATATTCGTTGGGTATCCTATGAAGACACATTTCTCCGATTTGGGTTCGAGCTTATCAGGTTGAAGCTTTTTCACATAAGCATCGCAGCCCCAAACTTTAAGAAACGACAACTTGGGTTTCTTGCCAAACCATAGTTCATATGGTGTCGTCTCAACGGATTTAGATGGTGCCCTATTTAACATGAATGCAGCCGTCTCTAAAGCATAACCCCAAAACGATAGTGGTAAATCAGTAAGAGACATCATAGATCGCACCATATCTAATAAAGTGCAGTTACGACGTTCAGACACACCATTACGCTGTGGTGTTCCGGGTGGCGTGAGTTGCAAAACTATTCCGCATTGTTTTAAATGAAGACCAAACTCGTAACTCAAATATTCACTAGTAGAGAAAGGGGCAAATCTGAGACACATTAGTGCCGGTTTGATTTCGAGCCGGCACTAATGTGTCCATTAGTGCCGGTTCCAACGGCTAGCCAGCCGCTCTCATTAGTACCGGTTCATGGCGAACCTTTAGCACCGGTTCGTGCCACGAACCGGTACTAAAGAGAGTGGTGGCAGGATGTTGTCAGTCTGGGGCCCATCCAGCACCTTTAGTGCCGGTTCGTGGCACGAACCGGTACTAAAGGTCGACGTACATAAACCCTTCGTCCACCCGAGCTCGCTCTGTTCTTCCCCTTTCCCCTCTCCTCCTCTGTTCTTCTCCTCTCTTCCTCGAGCTCATCACACATTTTGCCCAAAATTTGTCAAGATTTGAAGGCCGCCATCTATTCAAATGATCACAAAGGTTAGCAACTTTGTCCTTTCATCTCTCATTGCTAGATTAGCTCTTGCAATGCTTTGTATAGTGATTAATTTGTGAGTTTAGTAATTTGGAAGGAATTATATGTGCTAGTATTTGATCTATATGCAATTTGAGGTCAAAAATAACACTTAGTTTGCATATGTAGGTGTGGTTTACTTAGTGCCTTCTAAATCTCCGTCGTAACCACTGTCGATCGCTCAAGACTCCCCCATCGCCGGCACCACCTTGTGGTGAGGCTCTTGTTCATGAATGTTTTACATTACCAAATTGATGTTTGCGTGATTTGGATATATAGTTACTCGTATAATTATCTTACACGTATGTTGTTTGTTATATATAGTGCCATGGTTTTGATATCCGTCCCCGTTGGCCCTCGTCCTTGTTATGATTCGGATGTGGTATATTCTCTTTTAAAACTAGTTGTTGCATTTCGTGTTTATGACAAATTATTCCCATCAAGTTGACATAGATATTTTTATCTAGGAGGTATGTGAACCGGAAATTCCAACCGACCCTATTATCGAGAGGTTAAAGTTAGTTAAAAGAGAAAACGAGTATTCGAAAGAAAAATTGAAAAGAATTGAGGGGGAGAAGATGGAATTGGAGTTGCATGTTGCCGATGTAAATGCGATGATCACAAGATCAAGATGGAGAAAATGAGGTTGAAGATGAGAAAGATTAGAAAATATGCCATTGATAGTGTGGCTTGGTATCATTATGCCGTTGGATCAATTGTTACCTTAGTTGCGATCTTGATCGCATTTGTTGTTGCATTTAAATTCTTTAGCTAGAGAGTTATTTGTATGTTGCATTTAATTAAGTGTTGTATATGAACTTTATGTATGAAATTTATGTATGAACTTTATGTATGAACTTGTATTAATTTGGTCTATTCGGTGTTGTGTAATGAAGATGAGCCGACAATGGATGTATGATGACCGATGCTCTCCGAGTTCATTAATGGCGTGCATACTTTTCGCTTGTCACCGAGGCAAACAAGCGTGCAGATGGTTTTATGCCTTGTCCATGTGCTGGCTGTAAGAATGGTCACAATTACTCTACGTCAAGAACCATTCACGTCCACCTATTTGAGTCCGGTTTCATGCCCCACTATAATGTTTGGATCAAGCATAGAGAAAGAGGGGTTATGATGGAAGACAATGAAGAAGAAGAGGACGACGACGGCTATCCTGGCCATGGGTTCCCTGAATACGATGATACAACAATGGGCGAAGAAGCTGAGCCGGCAATGCGGGAAGAAGCTGAAGAAGAGGCATCGGATGAGCCCGGCCGATGATCTAGGTCGGGCCATTGCCGATGCAAAGAGAAACTGTGTAAGTGATCCGGAGAGGACGAAGTTGCAGCGCATGTTAGAGGATCACAAGAAATTGTTGTACCAATTGAAGTCGACAAAAAAGTTGGGCACCACACTTGAATTGCTGCAATGGAAGGCGAGAGAATGGTGTATCGACAAGGGATTTGGAAAGTTGCTGGTAATGATAAAGAATATGCTTCCAAAGGACAAGGAATTGCCCGAGAGTACGTATGAAGCAAAGAAGGCTGTCTTCCCTCTAGGGTTAGAGGTGCAGAAGATACATGCATGCCCTAATGACTGCATCCTCTACCGCGGTGAGTACGAGGATTTGAACGCTTGCCCGGTATGCGGTGCATTGCATTATAAGATCGGTCGCGATGACCACGGTGATGTCGAGGGCGGCGCCCAGAAGAAGATTCCTGCCAAGGTGATGTGGTATGCTCCTATAATACCACGATTGAAACGCGTTGTTCCAAAACAAAGAGCATGCGAAAGCGTCACGGTGGCACGCAGAAGACCGTAATAAAGACGGAAAGTTGAGAGTACCACGACGGTTCGCGGTGGAGAAAAATCGAGAGAAAGTACCGGAGGAGTTTGCAGGTGACCCAAGGAACGTATGGTTTGGTCTAAGCGCAGATGGCATTAATCCTTTTGGGGAGCAGAGCAGCAACCATAGCACGTGGCCTGTGACTCTATGTTTGTATAACCTTCCTCCTTGGTTGTGCATGAAGCGGAATTTCATTATGATAACAGTGCTCATCCAAGGCCCTAAGCAACCCGGCAACGACATTGATGTGTCCCTAAGGCCATTAGTCGAAGAAATATTACAGCTGTGGAATGGAACAGGTGTACGTGCGTGGGATGAGCACAGACAGGAAGAATTTGACCTAAAGGCGTTGCTGTTCGTGACCATCAATGATTGGCCTGCTCTCAGTAACCTTTCAGGAAAGACAAACAAGGGATACCGAGGATGCACGCACTGTTTGGATGATACCGACAGTATATATTTAGATAGTTGTAGGAAGAATGTGTACCTGGGACATCGTCGATTTCTTCCGACAAGGCATCCCGTAAGAAAGAAAGGCAAGCATTTCAAACGTGAGGCAGATCACGGAATGAGCCCTACCACCGTCTTTGGTGCTGATGTACATGATATGGTCAAGGATTTGAAGGTAATCTTTGGAAAGGGTCCTGGCGGACAACCTGTTCCGAAGGACGCTGGCGGACGCGCACCCATGTGGAAAAGGCATGCTAGGAGGGGATCAAATAATATGTATGGACGGGCATTCTCTCACTGAAGCACACTACGCAGTTCTATAGAATTCCGCCTTGGTGGCTCCGTACATGGAGGAACACAAGAATTTTCTACACTCCAAACACCCGGAGAAGTCTGACGATTGGATTACACGTGAACAAACGAGGACTTTTGCCGGTTGGTTGCAGAAACGTGCCAAACATGATGGAGATATTCAAGATGACCTGTACTCGCTGTCCCAGTTACCATCTTCGAATATAATGACTTTCAAAGGGTACCAGATAAATGGGAATACATTTTACACGATCGCCCAAGATAAGAAGAGCACCAACCAAAAGCAGTGGTGTCCGCTTTGATGCAACAACCAACACGGAAATGAAACATATTATGGTTACATAGTGGACATATGGGAACTTAACTATGGAGGTGATTTGAAGGTCCCTTTGTTTCGGCAAATGGGTCAATATGACACGAGGCGGGTAACGGAAGACCGAAATGCGGAATGACAACAGTGGATCTCAACAATCTTATGCGTATGCGCATTTAACCATTTGTCCTAGCCAATGATGTGGCGCATGTTTTTTATGTGAAAGACATGTCTACCAGGCCGAGAAAAAGAAAAGATAAGGAAGAGAATGGAACATACGAAGAGCCAAAGCGCCACATAGTTCTTTCAGGAAAAAGAAACATCGTGGGAGTGGATGACAAAGAGACATGTCGGAAGATTATGAAAAGTTTGATGAAATTCCTCCATTCACAATGAATATTGACCCGAGCATCCAGTTAAATGATGAAGATTTTCCATGGCTACGGGCGCAAAGGGACACACGCTGAAGAAAAAGTTTCACACCCAAAGATCAGGATGTGATCGGCTTCACTATCATCACTTTCTTCGTGTTTCACACCCGGAGGGAATCTTTGTAATATTTAGGTTAGTTATGTGTTTTGGATTTTTTAACGCGATGAAATTTTATGTGCAAACAATAGTAGAGAGGGTTACGACAAAAACTGGATGCACTTCGTGTACAAAATGGACAATCTCTTTCGAAGTATCGTGGTTTCAAGCGAAAACTCAACTGTTACAAAGGCATTTCATTTTTTAAATAACCTAAGCATTATCAAATTGAACATAATGATAAAACACACTAATATTAAACATAAGGAAAAAGAATCACTGAAAAATCTTTTTTCAAAGTTAAGTTATTCACAAACTAGTGATTCACACAAATTTCAAATAATTCAAAATTTAAACTATTCAAATTTGAAAACTACCGGCACTAACAGAAAGTTTGTAATTTTTTGTACCTAAAGCAAAAATATTCACAAATAAACTCTAAATACAGCAAAAAAACAACTCAATAATAAATAAAACAAAAATAAATAAAGCGAAAAAAATAAAAAAAAGCCCGCCTACTGGGCCAAAGAGGCCTGCATACGACTAGGACCCCAACCTTTTGTTGGGCCAGGATGCAGGCCAAAGCGCCCAAGAGGGCCCACTAGGCGAAGAGAACAGGTAGGCCCAAGAGGCTCGCTTAGGAGGAGCTTCGAGAGCTACCGCTGACCGGGCTTATAAACCCAGTCTGGTAGCCCTTCGCTAGCGAGGTGGGACTAAACTTGTCGCCATCAAGATCAAGGCCTTACCCCTTTAGTACCGGGTCGTGGCACCAACCGGTACTAAAGGGTGGGTCTTTAGTACCGGTTGGTGCCACGACCCGGTACTAAAGGGTGGTGCTTCCGCCGCTTGGTGGCCAAAACAGACCTTTAGTACTGGTTGGTGCCACCAACCGTACTAAAGGTCCAACATATATACAACACCAAAAAATTTCACTTTCCTCTGCTTCCTCCCTCCGTCGCGCCGCCACCTTGCCTCCCCGTCGACGTCGCCGCCCCTCGTCACGCGCCCGTGCCGCTTCTCGTCGCCGCCCGTCAACGTCGCCACCCGGCCGTCCCGTCCCGTCGCCCTTGCCGGCTTGCCCGTCGTCGCCGCCCGCCATCGTCGCCGCCCAATCAGCTTCGTCACGCCCGTCCGTCGTCGCCGCCCGTCCGTCGCCGTCGTCGCTTCGCCCGCCCCGTCGTCGCCGCCCGTCATTGCCTCATGAGCTCGCCAACCGCCATGTCTAGTTGTCCACACACACACTACACACACACACACAATACACACACACACTACACACACACACACACTACACACACACACACCATTTTTTATAGAAATGTTAGCAATTTTTCTGTTTTTTAGTAATATAAATATTAGAATTGTTAGTTATATAGCAATGTTATAAATGTTTTCTGTTTTTTAGTTATAGAAATATTTATAGAAATGTTAGCAATTTTTCTGTTTTTAGTAATATAAATATTAGAATTGTTAGTTATATAGAAATGTTATAAATGTTTTCTGTTTTCTAGTTATAGAAATATTTATAGAAATGTTAGCAATTTTTCTGTTTTTAGTTATATAAATATTAGAATTGTTAGTTATATAGAAATGTTATAAATGTTTTCTGTTTTTAGTTATAGAAATATTTATAGAAATGTTAGCAATTTTTTGTTTTTTAGTTATATAAATAGTTTTTATGGCCTATAGTATTTGTTAAATTTTATAATTAGTTTTAGTTAGATGAATTAGATTAATGTCAAATTGTTAGAATTTGCATATATATAGAATTTTAGTTATCACAATCAAATCATTTAAAAATGTTATTTTTGCGGGCATATAGTATTTGTTCTCGACGATATGCCCGCCTGCATCCTCGCCGTCGACCCGCTTTTTTTGCGGCGACGTCACCTTCAGAGGACCCATGTCCGGACTGGGCTCACGGGCCGGGCACCGGGAGGTGCTACTCGAGGGGCGCTCCGCTTGGTGAGGAACCCGACCTCGGGTCCCGTCGTCGACCTTGATCTTCTTTGGTGGCGTTCGCGTGGGCCACATTCGGTTCAGAGGCAGCCGGCCCCGCCGGAGGTGGTGCGTCACCGTGTCGTCGGGGAGGAAGATGAGCACGCCCATCGCTACATGGCTGCTATGGACGACGTCAGGTTCTCCACTACTTGGCGGGTTCTTTGGGCAGATGACCGGAGATATGATCCTGTGATGGTTCCTTCTCTTTGGGTGTGCACAGCTCGCGCCCCAGGAACCGCGAGTGGCGCCCTAGATTCTTCAGTAGTACTCGATCTTTATTAGGTACCTAGCCAGTGATGTATTCGATATATAATATTCGAGACGATGTATTCGAGATTATATATATTAAGACGATGATGTATTCGAGATTATATATATTAAGACGATGTATTCGAGATTCAGTTTTTCCTTATTGATTGCATCCATGCATTGTAATTTGAATACTAATTAAATTGTTTTATATTTCTTCTGTATTAGTCAAGTAAAAGCTATGGCGGACAATACCGGCAGAGAGAGATAAGAGGAATTGTTCAACATCATACGCAGCCCTCACATGCTAGATGATCTGAATGAAGCAGATGACGGCTCCGAATATCTGAACAATACCGGAGAGGGTGATGAAAATATATTCGATCTCGACGACCAAGCTGATGAAGTCATGAACTATGATTATGATTATGATGACACGTATAATGTTTGTGATGACACGTATAATGCTGATCTTCAAATAACAAAGACAACCGGCGAGGTATATCTATATAAGCAGGCATCATGGTGATCATCACATGTTTTTATGGAAGATATATTAACGAATCGATCATCCTTCTTTCAGCCCTCTGGATCGAGCAAATATGCTTCTACAGACAGCAGGACAAAGCAAGGCCCAGGCAGATTGTTGAAGGATGGTGTAAAGTACAACATTGAATCCATCAAACCTAGTAGTGAACCCCTCACGCCTAAGAACATTGCGAACAAGTGGACTCGTCAGTGCGGAGTTCTTGTGAAGGACAAACTCCCGATCTCCATTCAAGAATGGAAAGAGCCAAAGACTAAACGTCCGTGTGTTACTTGGGTCGACAGCGAGCCAAAAAAGTCCTTTGGAAATCTCGATGGAACATTTCACCCTACCGCATCATTTCATCAAGCGTATGTGGAGAAAGTCAAGGGCGCTGCTCTTAAGAAGATGGCAATTGGATTCAACACCCACAAGAAAACTGTATGGGCCAACTACCTCGCTAATGAAAGGAAGACTCCAGAATTCATGGGAACACTGGAGAAGCAAAGAGAGCACTAGGACGATTTCGTGACCTTCAAGGATTCAGAATTAGCTAAGGAACGGTCGATAAAAACAAGGCAAATGCCGCAAAAAGACGCAGTTCCATAGGATGGGTCCAGGTGGCTACGCGGTGGGATTGCATAAGTGGGATAAGTCTGAGCAAGAGATGGAGGATGCAGGGGTCACACCGGTTACTAGAACCGCCCCCAGTGCGTAATTTGGTTCTATGCGCATGGGGGCGTTGACCCAAGACAAAGCGACGTTCGCGGAAGGCAAGTCTAAAAGGAGCCGAACAAAAATAATTAACGCAATAGAAGAAGCTCGAAAGGGGTGTTCACGCCAACAGAGAGAACGACGAGCTTACGCGCATACAGGAAATCCTGAACACCCGGGAAGAACACGAGGCAAGGGCGTTATTCCCTGGTATGAGGGCTTTTCAGAATGGAACGAGGACTATAGGACCTGTGCAAGAAGGAAGATGGAGGAGGAGAAGAAAAGGAAGCTGGAGGAGGAGCAGAGGAAGCAGGACGCAGAACGCGTTCAAGGCCTAGAAGCAAGGCACGCGGACCTGGCACTCAAATTCCAGCAGCAGCAGCAGCAGATCGACTCACTTAGCAAGGAAAGGGGGTCTCAGGAGCGGCAGCAGCAAGCGGATGATCATCCAGCATTGGATAGCACCGTCCCATCCATGCCGAGAAGAAGCGTTGGTTCTGCCCCGGGCGACACACTGCTGGATACATACCCTGTGGATGACATCATAGAGAACACTAACCGTGAGCTACACTCCAAAATGAAGAACATATCCATGAAGGTGGCGGACGGCGTTGCTTTTCCAGTTACCCCCGAAGCAACCTTCCATTGCATCCTGTTTCAAGAGGGCTATGCTCGTGTCATGGTTGATGAAGTGGTGTCCCATATTCGGGGCTACAGCTTGACTTTCCTGGAGGTGAAGACGAGTGCACACTGGGAGAGGCCATACATCGTATCATCCTATGGATAAAGGATTGCATCATCTTTCGAAGTCCACCGACACCGCGTCGTCTGCCGACTCCGCCACCGAGTCAGCAGACTCCCGCTCCTCCAAGTCCACGAACACGTGAGCCGACTCCTCCTCGAAGTCCGCCACCTCCTCCAAGTCCCCGAACGCGTGAGCTGACTCCTCCGGTTTCAAGTCCGACATAGCGTCATGCCACTTCTCCGGTTTCAAGTCCGGCACCGTGTCAGGCCACACCTCCTGCTTCAAGTCCGGCACATCGTCAGGCCACTTCTCCTGGTCCAACTCAGCCACGTCGGCCGTCTCCGCCGTCTCAAAGAACGCAGAAGAGACATGCCGCAGCTATGGTGCGTGGCGGCACGAGTCGAGGTAGTTCAGAAGTACAAAGCGGAGACAAGCGATGTAAATATGGTCCAAGCCTCGCTCCTCTTCCTCAGAGGCCCTACGACATGACTAAAGAGCAAAACGCAGCCATAGTGTAGGCCCAAGTGGACGCCCATTTTGGACCGAAACCGGCATCGCCGCCAAAGGCGAAAGTGCCTGAGAAAGTAATTGACCACTTCATTAAAATGGCTATAGAACCAGCTCCCAAGCCTGTTGACTCGGACTATGAGCGCCAAATCAGGAAACTACATCGAGAACGGCTAAACAAGGAAGCAAGCTCGAGCTCGAGCCAACAAGCAGCGGGAAAAAAATGCGGGAAAACCGTTCCCCAGCTGGGAGAACAGGCGGCGCAATCGACCTCCCTGCTTGTTGTGCCAACAACAACACATGAGAGGAGGCCGCGCGCCCAATATTATTGTGGGCAAACCATTAAAATTCCCCAGCTAGGCGATGTGGTAATAATGGAGGAGCATATAATGCAGGCTGAAATGCTCAAGATCTCTGTTGGACAACTCCTCGAAATTGAGCCCATGTCTCCGCTTAGAGAGGAGGAAATAAAATGGAAATATGCCCGGGGCAAACCTTTGGTCCACCCAGACAAGGTCAAGAACCTCCCAACGAGAATGTATGAAATGCATCAATGGTACATGAACATTGCCAAGATTTCCAATCGAGAGTCCCTCATGGTGAATGTCAAGAAGGAGCATTACTACCATGAGAAAACTCTCATGCGTTGAGTATTCGTAACTATATCGCTTATACAATCAAGACGCACTTTTCGACAAATCTCTCGTCGGTTGCTATTATTTGTAAGTGATTTCTTTTCGTAATTTTGATCAATCATTACATGTAATTATCCTCACTATATATTCTTTTACGTGGTATTATATGCAGGATGAAGATGTATGAAATGAAAAAATCTGGGCGCTATGGCATTGGGTTCATTGACCCAAATACCATTAATGAGTACACATGGAATCTTGCAACTTCTAAAGCAGGTGTAGAGGAAAGCATGCTAGAGTTCTTGAAGTGCCTCAATACCAATGAAGATATACTACTTCCTTACAACTTCACGTGAGTTAATACAAATTCTGTTTTTGCTTACTAGCTAGCTAGATGTTAATAACTAAGTGTATATGGTTTACGATATATAGTTGATTAATTTTATGCACATGCCTGCTTAATTAGGACATGCAAACGTAGCGCATGCAGTTTCCACCGGATCTTGTTAGTCATTAAAGTTGACAAAGCAACAATTGAAGTGCTCGACTCGCTACTTAAAGAAGATAAAGACTACACCATCATGAAGGGATAGTCAATGTGTAATTTCAATCATTATTAACTATATCTCGGCCTATTATTAGTTCGTCATTTCTTGATATGAACTATTTAATAACCCCTTTATTGATTTTCTTTGCCGGCGGGCAGGGCTTGGGCAAAATTCATCAAGGTGACTCCAAGCAATTCGCCAAAAAAGTTGTTTTGGCATCGACCAAGGGTAAGTAAGTAAGTAGTACTAGCTAGCTAGCCATCTCTTTAATTCTTGTTTCAATACCATTAATTAATTATCATGCTTGATTAATCATTATCTGATTGAATTCCATTCTCGTAAAGGCCCTGAAGCAGGCGCCGGGGAATGATCTGTGTGCATTCTACGTTTGTGAGAACATTCGCATGATGGCGTCCGAAAGGAGCAGATCTCAAAGACAGGAATGGTCACGTTGTCAGAACTCTATTCACACCATTATTGATATCTTGTAACACAACTAATACACATGCATATTGATCTCCTTCTTAACAGTTCAGAGAGGTGCGGGATAAGCTCCTACCCGAGGAGCGCATACTAGCACTTCAAGAGGAAATAGCCGGATTTTTGCTCGACCAGGTCATAGATCCCAAAGGAGAATACTATTACCCGCTACCGCCCCCATGAACCACTTGTCATCGTGCATGCTCAAGGCACCAAGGCAACATGTAGGAGAAATTGTATATGTATATACATGTGTATGTGTGAATAGCTAATGGTGTTGGCTGTGAGACATTCGATGATATTATATATATATATATATATATATATGCGGTTCTAATGCATTTAGAAAATCTATTTATATATATGCATAACGTGTACAATTTGTAGTATCGTGAAATACCAGCAAACAAAAAATAATTAAATGGAAAATAAAGCCAAATTGAAAACAAAAAATTAAAGCAAAAATTAAAAAAAAACACCCAAACATTTAGTACCGGTTGGTGTTACCAACCGGTACTAAAGACCTACGCGCACACGGGCCTGGCTCGTGCCACGTGTTTGCACTTTAGCGCCGGTTCGTGACGAACCGGTACTAAAGGGGGGGGGGACCTTTAGTCCCCACTCTTTAGTGCCGGTTGGCGAACCGGCACTAAAGGCCGTCACGAACCGGCACTAAAGGCCGGTTTTGCACTAGTGATTCAACTCCACGATCAGATCATAGAAACTTTATTTTCTTGTTATGATGATTTTCCACTTCACTTTGAAATTCTTTGAACTTTTCAAATGTTTCAGACTTATGTTTCATCAAGTAGATATACCCATATATGCTCAAATCATCTGTGAAGGTCAGAAAATAACGATACCCGCCGCGAGCGTCAACACTCATCAGACCGCATACATCAGTATGTATTATTTCCAATAAGTTTGTTGCTTGCTGCATTGTTCCAGAGAACGGAGTCTTAGTCATCTTGGCCATGTGGCAAGGTTCGCAAGCATCAAGTGATTCCAAAAGCCCATCAGCATGGAGTTTCTTCATGCGCTTTAAACCAATATGACCTAAATGGCAGTGCCACAAATAAGTTGCACTATCATTATTAAACTTATATCTTTTGGCTTCAATACTATGAATATGTGTATCACTACTATCGAGATTCAACAAAAATAGACCACTCATCAAGGGTGCATGGCCATAAAAGATATTACTCATATAAATAGAACAACCATTATTCTCTGATTTAAATGAATAACTGTATCACATCAAACAAGATCCAGATATAATATTCATGCTTAACGCTGGCACCAAATAACAATTATTCAGGTCTAAAACTAATCCCGAAGGTAGATATAGAGGTAGCGTGCCGATGGCGATCCCATCGACTTTGGAATCATTTCCCATGCGCATCGTCACCTCGTCCTTAGCCAATCTTCGCTTAATCCGTAGCCCCTGTTTCGAGTTGCAAATATGAGCAACAGAACCAGTATCAAATACCTAGGCTCTACTACAAGCATTAGTAATGTACACATCAATAACATGTATATCAAATATACCTTTCACTTTGCCATCCTTCTTATCCGCCAAATACTTGGGGAAGTTCCGCTTCCAGTGACCAGTCCCTTTGCAGTAGAAGCACTCAATCTCAGGCTTAGGTCCAGACTTGGGTTTCTTCACTTGAGTAGCAACTTGCTTGCCGTTCTTCTTGAAGTTCCCCTTCTTCCCTTTGCCCTTTTTCTTGAAACTAGTGGTCTTGTTGACCATCAACACTTGATGCTCCTTCTTGATTTATACCTCAGTAGCCTTTAGCATCGCGAAGAGCTCGAGAATTGTCTTATCCATCCCTTGCATATTATAGTTCATTACGAAGATTTTGTAGCTTGGTGGAAGTGATTGAAGAACTCTGTCAATGAAAATATCAACCGGAAGATTGACTCCCAGTTGAGTCAAGTGATTGTGGTACCCAGACATTCTGAGTATATGCTCACTGACAGAACTATTCTCCCCCATTATGCAGGTGTAGAACTTATTGGAGACTTCATATCTCTCAATCCGGGCATTTGATTGAAATATTAACTTCAACTCTGGGAACATCTCATATGCTCCATGGCGTTAAAAACTACTTTGAAGTCCCGGTTCTAAGCCGTAAAGCATGGCACACTGAACTATCGAGTAGCCATCAGCTTTGCTCTGCCAGGTGTTCACAACGTCTGGTGCTGCTCCTGCAGCGGGTCTTGCACCTAGCGGTGCTTCCAGGACGTAATTCTTCTGTGCAGCAATGAGGATAATCCTCAAGTTACGGACCCAGTCCGTGTAGTTGCTACAATCATCTTTCACTTTAGCTTTCTCTAGGAACACATTAAAATTCAACGGAACAGTAGCACGGGCTATTTATCTACAACAACATAGACATGCAAAATACTATCAGGTACTAAGTTAACGAGAAATTAAAGTTCAATTAATCATATTACTTAAGAACTCCCACTTACATAGACATCCCTCTAATCATCTAAGTGATCACGTGATCCATATCAACTAAACCATGTCTGATCATCACGTGAGATGGAGTAGTTTTCAATGGTGAACATCACTATGTTGATCATATCTACTATATGATTCATGCTCGACCTTTCAGGCTCAGTGCTTCGAGGCCATATCTGCATATTCTAGGCTCGTCAAGTTTAACCCAAGCATTCCGCGTGTGCAAAAACTGTCTTGCACCCGTTGTATGTGAACGTAGAGCTTATCACACTCGATCATCATGTGGTGTCTCGGCACGACGAAATATCGCAACGGTGCATACTCAGGGAGAACACTTGTACCTTGAAATTTAGTGAGAGATCATCTTATAATGCTACTACCGTACTAAGCAAAATAAGACGCATAAAAAGATAAACATCACATGAAATCAAATAAGTGATATGATATGGCCATCATCATCTTGTGCCTATGATCTCCATCTCCAAAGCACCGTCATGATCACCATCGTCACCGGCTTGACACCTTTATCTCCATCGAAGCATCGTTGTCGTCTCGCCAACTATTGCTTCTATGACTATCGCTACCGCTTAGTGATAAAGTAAAGCAATTACATGGTGAATGCATTTCATACAATAAAGCGACAACCATATGGCTCCTGCTAGTTGCCAATAACTGTTACAAAACATGATCATCTCATACAACAAATTATATATCATCACGTCTTGACCATATCACATCACAGCAAGCCCTGCAAAAACAAGTTAGACGTCCTCTAGTTTGTGGTTGCAAGTTTTACGTGGCTGCTATGGGCTTCTAGCAAGAACTGTTCTTACCTACGCATCAAAACCACAACGATTTTTCATCAAGTGTGTTGTTTAGCCTTCAACAAGGACCGGGCGTAGTCACACTCGATTCAACTAAAGTTGGAGAAACAGACACCCACTAGGCACCTGTGTGTGAAGCACGGCGGTAGAACCAGTCTCATGAACACGGCCATGTAATGTCGGTCTGGGCCGCTTCATCCAACAATACCGCCGAATCAAAGTATGACATGCTGGTACGCAGTATGACTATTATCAGCCACAACTCTTTATGTTCTACTCGTGCATATAACATCTACGCATAGACCTGGCTCGGATGCCACTATTGGGGAACGTAGCATTTCAAAAAAATTCCTATGATCTCGCAAGATCTATCTAGGATAAACATAGCAAGAAGCAGGGAGAGTGTGTCCATGTACCCTCATAGACTGAAAGCGGAAGCGTTTAGTAACGCGGTTGATGTAGTCGAACGTCTTCGCAATCCAACCGATCAAGTACCAAATGCACGGCACCTCCGCGATCTGCACACGTTCAGCTCGGTGACGTCCCTCGAACTCTTGATCCAGCTGAGACCGAGGGTGAGTTCCGTCAGCACGACGGCGTGGTGACAGTGCTGATGAAGTTACCGGTGCAGGGCTTCACCTAAGCACTACGACGATATGACCGAGGTGTAAACTGTGGAGGGGGGCACCGCACACGGCTAAAGATCAACTTGTGTGTCTTTGGGGTGCCCCCTCCCCCGTATATAAAGGAGGGTAGGAGGAGGCCGGCCGGCCACAAGGGGCGCACCCAAGGGGGGGATCCTACTCCAAGTAGGAATAGGTTCCCCCCTTTCCTAGTCCAACTAGGAGAAGAAGGAAGGAGAGGGAGAGGGAGAGGGAAAGAGGGGCCGCGCCCCCTCCCCTAGTCCTATTCGGACTCCCCTTGGGGGGTGTCGTGGTTTTGTCACGACAGATGTGCTCATGAAAGGACTTAGTCGTGGAGCCATCGCTACGGGTTAGCTTGAAGGGGTTAAAGCGGACACAAGGACACAAGAGAGTTTATACTAGTTCGTCCCCTTCGATGAAGGTAAAAGCCTACGTCTAGTTGTGATGGAATTGATGGGGTTTCGATGACTAGGGAGCAAACAAGCTTCGCCTAAGTCTCGAGTTGTTGTCTGTCGTCCTTGAACCGCCTCCGGGTCGTCCCCTTATATACATGGTTGGCGCCCGTCGGTTCACGGAGTCCCGACACCAGTTCATAGATGTATCCGGCTCGGTCTCTGCTATTCCTAACTTACAATACAAGTTACATACTGACGCCAGTTTACAGCTACATGCCTTAAACCGGCTATGGGCCTCAAGCCCTCATCTGCCTACTTGGGCTTTAATATACTCCACTACCGATGAAGTTAACTCGGCCTGTCCTGGCCGGTTTACGCGCAGTAGTAATATCCCCAACATTAGGCCCCAGATTGATTTGAACAAGTTCATGTCAATCCTTAGCAAAAAAAAAAACTTCGTCTTCAGCAACTTTGTGTAATTGGGTGAACCGCCATGATGTCATCTTCTCGGGTCATCATAAACCGGCGTGACGTCACCTGTCATAAAAACTATCCACAATACCTTTTTTGTTTAATAGACCTGCGACAATCGAGGCGACATCTCCGTTTCCAAACTCACGGCCCCTTGATTTTCGCGCCTGACACATGTCCCTTGCTTTATAAATAAGACCGAAGGGTCATTTCTTTTTCCCCTTCAGGCCCTCTCGCTTCGTCTTCCTCAAGGCCCAGCTTCGTAGCTCCGCCGCCGCCGTCAACTTCTGCACCAACCTTGGCCGCTGCATCACCCTGAGTATACCAGAGCATCGCGGCGGTCTTTCATTTCTTCCTCAGCTCTGGAAAATCTTCTATCTTTTCACCATAGATCTGTTCTAGGGTTTCCATGTTCTTCGGCGTTCATCGCTTGCTTCTTGTTCATACGACAACTCTTATTCAAGTCTGTGAATCCTTGTTCTGCGTAGCGGTAGTTTTTAACATCCGTTGTCACTTGCACATCTCAAGGCCATAGATCTCCCTGCATCCTTGCTCATTGTTTTGGTACTGCTCCGTCTTGGACCTTGAATATTTATTTCTTTTCTGAATATGCTCCAGATCCAAAACTGTGAAATACTTTTGTGAAACCTGTTTTCGCACATCCACTCTTGATTCATCAATGTTTCAGACTAGGCGGTTTAACTTTGTAGAAAAATTGACAACTCGGCATATACCATTAGTCCTCTAGTTGAACCGCCAGGATTTCCCAGCTATGTATTGCCACCTTGCAGAACCCTGGTTTATAAGCAACTTCTTCCGGTTTAACAATGAATATATCAATATATAGCCTTCCAACATGTTCTTGAACCAGTATTACTGCCTTGCAGATTGCACCATGGCCAAGCAAGTGTATGAGTGTAATTGGGTCCCTTCTCGGGTGACTGAAACTCAACTGGATAACTTAGTCCGCACCGACGCTTTAGGCAAAAAAGACGTCATTCACTGGAGGGTCCCCAGACCGGAGAGTCCTCCAGAACCCAAGGATGGAGAGGTTGTTGTTTTTGCTGACCATTTAGCCCCGGGCTTCAGTCCGCCCGGTTCAAAGTTTTATCGGGATGTCTTGGCCAACTTCCAATTGCGTCCACAAGATATTGGCCCCAACTCCGTAACCAATATCTGTCACTTTCAAGTGCTCTGTGAGGTGTTCTTTCAAGAGGAGCCCACAGTTGAATTGTTCAGAGATTGCTTCCATCTAAACCGCCGCACTGAATTTTCTGACAGTCCCAACACCGAGTTGGGTGGTATGGCTATTCAAAAGCGGAAAGAGGTCACTTACCCTCACGCCAAACTGCACAGCCATCCCAAAGAGTGGAATTAAACATGGTTTTACTGCAAAGATACCTCTCCTGATGGAGAAAATCCTTTACCGGGTTACCGTCCGTAGCGGCTAAGCAACACTCATCCCCTCCCTCACAGACTGACTGCTAAGGAAAGAAGCAAATATGGCCCTCAACTATCCAAGCTCCGGGCCTTCATGGCCAACGGGTTGACAGGAGTTGATCTTGCTTGCTGCTGGATATCTTGGAGTATACTACCCCTAAGCCTGCGCTCCGGTTTAATGTGCAAATACACATAAGATGTGAAAGACCCTCTATGGCATACTGAGATCCAGTTGACAGATGATGAAGTTACTGAGGCTGTTAAGAGGATGTTAAACGAACCGGAAGCTGCTTGCGCCCAAACCGGCCTGCCTCCCTTTTCTGCCATTAACAAACCGCCAGCCGTAAGACTCATATCTTATGCGTTTATGAAATCTGACTATGTTTAAGTACCCTTTGTTGATATTAACATCTTTCAAACAGGGTGATGATCCATTTTGGAGCAAGAAGACTCCACAAGAGAAATCGGAGAAAATAGCCCGGCCCAAGACCAGAGTTGTGAAGAAACCAGCAAATAGAAAGAAAACCACTGCCTCCTCCGATCCACCAGCTGACGATGATGTGGGTAATCCGGATCTTGTGGTAGAACTTGACTCACTTGGTTTATTTTTCACACGCCTTATTGATAATGATTATTGCCGGATGATGCTCAAGTCGATCATGCTGATGTTGTAGAGGTAATCGATCTTTCTTCCGATTCAAACCCTTTACCTTCAAGAAAATCCGGGCAAACCGAAAGTTAAATTTTCTCATCCTCTTGCTTATTTGGACCGAAACTTTCTTATGAAGACACAACAACATGAAGCTCGTCACACAACTCCGCACAGTGACAGTAGTAACCTCCACCGGTTTACCGAACAGTCCGGTTCGGAAACACCGTTCAGAGGTCTCTAACTGTTTCGTCAATGCTTATCCTAAAGCGGGTTGCGTTCGTCAACCTCTTAATCCATCTGACTCCGATTATCAGGTGACTTCTCATTCTTCCTCCCATGAAGTCGTCACCACCCAACTCCCACCAATCAAGACAGTGCTTGGGTGAGCCATATTCCTGATAATGTTGTTTGATATATCACTTTCAATGTTTACTGGACTGACCCATCTTTTTCCTTTCAGGGCCAAGCCTAGGCCAAGCAAGAAAGCTCGTCTGGACAAAGCGGCAGAAGAAGACGACGCTCCTGAACCGACCAAAATAACAACTCCGGAAGAGCACATCCAGGATGATATGCTGACCGACCCACCATTGCAAGATCATGATGTTACTGTTGAAGAGGCACATGTTGATGCCACCGGCCCTTCAAATCAACCCACGAGTCCTGCTCAAACTGACAAAACAGCGAGTCCACCAAAGCATACGGATAAACCGGCGACCCCAGTGCAAACCGGCGAAGCCAAGGATGATGATGTTGTTATTACTGGCTTTGGCCATTTCGAGCCAGGTAATCCTGTCGCCTTGTCCAAGCACACTTCAAAGGATGAATTTACTGCGTTTGGTAAAGGCAAGTGGAATGCCGATTTGGCAACTTATGCCGCTTTGAATCCCCAAGATCTTCATTCCGGTTATCTGAATCGGTTATATACCGGCCGTGATTATGAAGCCGATGCGGTAAATATGATGAAAGACAAATATGAGGTAAATTCCATATGATTCTCTGCTTGTATATTTCAATCACCAACTCTAATAGCCCCCAAGTGACGGTTTTAAGATGTGAACTTAAACCGACTTCCCAATATAATCCTGAGCAAAGTCAGAGCCCCCAAGGGCAGTTCAACTTAATGTAGTTAGACCGGACTTTTATACCATAAGAAATCCAGATCCCTCAAGGACAAAGCAAATAGGCATTAGCCCCAAGTGCCAAACTGAATACTTGTTTTGAGCTTGGGACTTTATATAGAAATTGTAGGATGAAAAGCAAATATGCAGTAGTCCCCAAGTACCAAGAGCATAACTTGTTACGGGGTTGGTACTTCAACTCTGCTCCTAAATCTTTATCCAATGATTACCTGTATGTAGGCTGATCTGACAAGAAAGAAAATCAAATCACTGATCTTCAAGAAAACCTGAAATCCCAGCAAGCTGAAACCTCCAAAGCAAAGGATAAATTAACCAGCGCTTTAAGCGTCATGGAAAAGCTTAAAGAGGGTTTCAGCAAGGAGCGGGCGGATTGGGCCACTGAAAAGGCCGTTTTAACTCAATGGGCAGAGAATGCCGATGCTGTCCTCAAACCGGTGGTTGATGAATTGACCAGTGTAAAGCGGCAAGTGCATGCCATGACCGCTGCTGTCTTTGGTAAGCCTTTTTTGATTTCTAACATAATGAGGCCTTCTCATGTAATTGCCGGTTTTATTAACCCGTTAAATGATACAGGGACACGTATTGGCCACTTGGGATCAGATGTGCGGAAGAAATTGAAAGCTTCTTATACATTGATAGAGCAACTCTATACTGGTGCACAGCAGATCATCAGCACCGCTTCTCATAACAACCCGACACCGACCTTGATCCAGGACACCATTAAAAGGTTGTCAATGCTTCCTGCCCGGGTTGAAGAGTTAAAGAAATCTGCTGCTAGAACCGGTGCCATAAACGCCTTAATCCGGGCCAAAGCGTGGGTGCCAGATTTTGATCCTGTTGATGTGGCCCAGGGCTTCCCAAGCTTGAAGGAAGACGGGACAGAATTCAGCGAAGCGGATCTCCAAGCTATAAACCAGGAAGTGCGCCCTTTGGCTTGTCAATTGGCTGAAGAGGGAAATCTGTCTCACTATCAAGCGCAATACGATGGCGAAAACAAACGAGTGCCTGCACCGATTCCTGAAGCAGAGAACCTTATACCTCCAATTCGTAAGCATACTTACGCTCCTAATATTGAACCGTCGTTGCTGATCAATGATGAAGCTGTATTCCAAGCATTAATGGGAATCGACTGGACAACTGTTGATTTCCAGCCGGTAGGGAATCGAAGTTGAAGCGGCGCAGGATGACCCGCAACCATCAGGCCAAGCTGTCGACCAAGCATGAACCGGAGGTCGGTTTACATTACTGCTTCCTTATGTTATGCAGAAAAACAATTATCTTATCTGGGCACCGTGTTGCCTTGTAATAGACTAGCTGCCACACTTTGTGTTGATATGCCTTCGTGCATATTTATTACAACTTATGCTTCCGTTGAATCACTGATGCTAAACTATTGTCTGTAGCAAAAAATCTTAAAACGCCATTTTGGTTGTATAACCAGGCGGGTCATCATATCTATGTATGTGAAATCAAAGATAATACCTTAGATTTAAACATATGATAAAATATGGGAATGTATGATACCTGCCATCATAGGGCATGAAGTTGGCTGTGCTAGTCTTGAAGCGGAGTTGTAAGAAACCCGCTCTGCTGAAGGAGAAAACAGCTCCTGTGTATGTAGGGTCGGTTTATCAGGTAAACTGTTCCGGGTTAAGATGAACACCTGTGCTACTCCATAATAGGATGTTTATCAAAAATCAAACCGGGCAAAATGTCTCCGGATGAAAAACAAACCGTGTCCCGTCAACTGACAGTCGAATTGGTTTAATAATTGTCGGTTTAAGAACACAACAAGAGAAATATGCAAAAAGAGAAACAAATTTCAAGCAAAGGCAAAGACAAAATCTTTTGCGAAAAGAGGCTGTTTGAGCCGATCAAGTGGCATTACCATGGTCGGACACGACCAAGCCCCCAATAGGCGTAGCTATGATTCATGTCAGCCAGTGTCCCCAAATGATGCAAAGTGGCATTACACCGATCAAGAGGTGTAGCGATGGTTCGGGTTCGACCAAAGCCCCCAAGTGATTCTGTGGCCTTAGACCGATCAAGAGGCGTGACTGGTTCAAACGTGACCAAGTCCCCAAGTGATTCCGTGGCTTTCTCCTATCAAAAGGTGTTGCATTGGTTCGGACACGACCAAGCCCCCAAGTGACATGATATGAAGCTTTGTTAAAAAGCTAACTCAAGGGGTAAACCGGAGACCGATTTAAGATAAAAACTCCATGTAACCACTCATGATGTAAAAATAACAGAGACCCCACTTTAGCTAAGGCTCCGGTTTATTGTATTGACCATAATATATACATTGTCATAATATGTACATAAGTAGAGCCTATGGCTCAAGTAAAGTAGGGCCGAAGATGAGGTATGTTCCACGACCTGTTGGTCTCCTCCTCTGATGTACGTGAATCTTTATGCTCTCGCATATCAATCAGATAGTACGACCCGTTGTGCAGATTCTTGCTGATCAAGGAAGGTCCCTCCCAAGGTGGGGATAGCTTGTGCATATTAGTCTGGTCTTGGATGAGCCGGAGCACCAAATCTCCTTCTTGAAAGGTTCTGGTTCTAACTCAGCGACTGTGATAGCAACGAAGATCCTGCTGGTAGATCGCCGAACAGGCAGCTGCAATGTCACGCTCCTCATCCAACAGGTCCAAAGCGTCTTGCCGTGCTACCTCGTTGTCCGCTTCAACATAAGCTGCTACGAGGTGAATCATAATGACACACTGGGAGAACTGCCTCCGCTCCGTAGACCATGAAGAACGGTGTGTATCCTGTTGATCTGTTGGGCGTAGTATTGATGCTCCATAATACGTATGGTAACTCCTCAACCCAACAACTTTGGCGTCCGCTGCAAAGGAACCATAAGCCGGGTTTGATTCCTCGTAAGATCTCTTGGTTAGCTCTCTCTACCTTGGCCATTGGACTGTGGGTGAGCCATCGGTGAAACGTCAAGCGGATGTGCTCACGTTCACGTAACTCCTTCATAGCACCCTTAGACAGATTGGTACCATTATCGATAATACTGTGTGGAAAGCCAAACCGGAAAATCACCTTTTTAATGAATTGAACCGCCGTGGCTGCATCACACTTGCTGACGGGCTCCGCTTCCACCCACTTTGTAAACTTGTCAACCGCCACCAAATGGTGGGTCTTCTTGTCCTTGGACAGTTTGAAAGGCCCAACCATATCCAGCCCCCAAGTCGCAAATGGCCAAGTAATTGGAACCATCCTCAATTCTTGAGCCGGCACATGAGCGCGTCTTGAGAACTTCGACAGCCGTCACATCGCCTAACCAGGTCCTCTGCAGACGCATGAGCAGTCAACCAATAGAAACCGTGGATTTAAACGCCTTAGCCACCAGAGATTTTGAACCGGCGTGGTGACCACAATATCCTTCGTGGATTTCGCGCAAGATCTCACAACCTTCCTCCGGCGACACACAACGTTGAAACGCTCCTGACACACTGCAATGATGCAACACACCATTGACAATAGTCATGGACTTGGATCGCCGGGTTATCTGTCTGGCCAGTGTCTCATCCGCTGGTAACTCGCCCCGGTTCGTGTACGCAAGAAAAGGAACCGTCCAATCCAGACTGACATGCAGAGCCGCCACCAACTAAGCCCCCGGATCAGGAATAGCCAAATCATCTTCGCCAGGGAGCTTGACCGACGGGTTATGCAGGACATCCAAGAAGACATTAGGCGGGACCGGTTTATGCTGAGAGCCCAACCGGCTTAAAGCGTCCGCCGCTTCGTTCTTCCGTCTGTCCACGTGATCCACCTGATATCCCTTGAAGTGGCCTGCAATAATATCCACCTCACGACGGTATGCTGCCATGAGCGGGTCCTTAGAATCCCAAGTACCAGACACTTGTTGGGCCACCAGGTCCGAGTCACCGAGGCACTTAACTCGGCTGAGATTCATCTCCTTAGCCATCCGGAGACCATGAAGCAAAGCTTCGTACTCAGCTGCATTGTTAGTACAAGGGAACATTAAGCGGAGAACGTAACAGAACTTATCACCTCGTGGGGAAGTTAATACGACTCCAGCCCGAGCCCTCCAATTGCTCGGACCCATCAAAATGAATAGTCCAATAGGTGTGATCCGCTTTTCTTGGTGCTTGTAGTTCCGTCCAATCATTGATGAAATCCACAAGTGCTTGAGACTTGATCGCCGTCCGAGGCACATATTTCAAACCGTGCGACCCAAGCTCTATAGCCCACTTGGCAATCCGGCCAGTTGCCTCCCTGTTTTGAATTATATCTCCCAAAGGAGCAGAGCTGACCACTATGATGGGATGTCCCTGGAAGTATTGCTTAAGCTTCCGGCTTGCCATGAAAACTCCATACACCAGCTTCTGCCAATGCGGTATCTTTGCTTGGACTCAATAAGCACCTCGCTGATATAGTAAACCGAACGCTGAACCGGATATTCCTTGCCCGCCTCCTTGCGCTCTACCACAATAGCTACGCTGACTGCACAAGCATTAGCTGCCACATATAGTAGCAATGTTTCTTTGTCAATCGGAGCAGCAACAACATGTGGATTGGCTAGCTGTCGCTTTAAGTCCTCCAATGCCTTATCAGCGGCCGGACTCCAGACAAAGGGATCTGCTTTCTTCAGCATCTGATACAAAGGGATCGCCTTCTCACCGAGGCGGCTGATAAACCGGCTCAACGCGGCAATCTGGCCTGCCAAGCGCTGGACATCATTGATACATTTTGGTTTAGTCAGGGAGGTGATAGCTGTGATCTTCTCCAGATTAGCCTCAATTCCCCTGTTGGACACCAGAAAACCCAATAACTTGCCTGCCGGTACACCAAAAACACACTTGGCCGGGTTGAGCATCATTTTGTATGTCCGTAGTTTATCAAAGGTTTCCTTCAAATCATCAACCAGAGTCTCCTTGTCCCTTGACTTAACCACAATATAATCCACATAGGCATGTACATTACGGCCGATCTGCTTATGAAGGCAATTTTGTACACACCGTTGATAAGTTGCCTGAGCACTCTTGAGTCCAAAGGGCATAGATACATAGCAGAAGGCTCCAAAGGGAGTTATGAACGCCGTCTTCTCCTGGTCCTTAACTGCCATCCTGATCTGATGATAACCAGAATATGCATCCAGAAAACTCAAACGCTCACAACCAGCCGTAGCATCAATAATCTAATCGATGCGGGGGAGGGCAAAAGGATCCGTTGGACAAGCCTTGTTAAGATCTGTGTAATCCACACACATGCGCCAGGTGCTATTTTTCTTAAGGACCAGCACCGGATTAGCCAGCCATTCAGGATGGAACACTTCAAAAATAAAGCCAGCCGCTAAGAGTCTGGCCACCTCCTCTCCAATAGTTTTGCGCCTTTCTTCGTTGAACCGGCGGAGAAACTGCTTCACCGGTTTGTACTTAGGATCAACATTAAGAGTGTGCTCAGCGAGTTCCCTCGGTACACCGCATGTCAAGGCTTCCATGCAAAATGTCCCGGTT
This sequence comes from Aegilops bicornis, assembly GCA_021605145.1. Lineage (NCBI taxonomy): Eukaryota > Viridiplantae > Streptophyta > Magnoliopsida > Poales > Poaceae > Aegilops > Aegilops bicornis. The sequence goes on from CM038670.1 coordinate 87,907,312, forward strand.
CTCATGGATGAACTCGATGAGTGCTCTTTCCTATTTCGGATCCAAGTTGCTGCTGATACTAAACTGCTTGGACGAATCGCCAGGTACGAAGTCAACAAGCTTAGTCTCAGCTGCCGATTTGAACTTTAGAGCCGGATCATGCTCTGTGGTTGGCTTCTTCAACGGAGTCATGTCCGCCGGATCAACATTATCCTTGTAGTACTTCAACTCTTCCGTGGCACAAACCGACTCCGCATAAGCCGCATCACCTTCTTCACACTCCAAGGCAATCTTGCGACTTCCATGAACGGTTATGGTCCCCTTGTGACCCGACATCTTAAGCTGCAGATAAATATAACAGGGCCGTGCCATAAATTTGGCATAAGCCGGCCGCCCAAATAAAGCGTGGTATGGGCTCCGGATCTTTACCACCTTAAAAATCAATGTTTCTGACCTGGAATCATGATCATCTCCAAAGGCCACCTCCAGAGCTATCTTGCCAACGGGATATACTGACTTACCAGGTACCACACCATGGAATACCGTATTGGACGGTTTAAGATTCTTGTCTGTTAGCCCCATACGGCGGAAGGTCTCATAGTATAAGATATTAATGCTGCTTCCTCCATCCATGAGCACCTTGGTGAACTTATAACCTCCCACCTGAGGTGCCACCACCAAAGCTAGCTGACCCGGATCGTCAACCCGGGGAGGGCGATCCTCACTGCTCCATATGATGGGTTGTTCGGACCAGCGTAAATAACGAGGCACGACCGGTTCAACAGAATTCACCGCTCGCTTGTGAAGCTTCTGGTCTCGTTTATCCAAGCTAGTGGTGAATACATGATATTGCCCGCTATTTAACTGCTTTGGATTTCTCTGATAACCCGACTGCTGCTGCTGGTTGTAACCACCCTAGCTATTCTGATTGTTTTGATTGTTATGTCCATCCTGATCTCCATTGAAGCCTGAACCGACATTTCCTCGACTGTGACCCGTCCCATGGAATCCGGATCCTGAGCCACCACCTGATCCATGATCATATCGGAAGGCATTAGAATTCTTGAACTCCTGCATAATATAACAATCCTTCCAAAGGTGGTTGGCTGGCGACTCCTTCGTCCCGTGTTTGAGACAGGGCTGGTTTAACAGATAGGTCAGCGGTCCGGGTTGGGATTTGGAGCTCCACCGTGATTCGGGCGGTTTACCCTTCCAAAATCCGGCCCTTGTCTTATGGCGCTTAGTATTAGCCACAAAGTCCATGCTGCCATCCACTTTACGCTTACCTCCGCTACCATGACCTGCTGTGTTGTGTTGCTGCCCCTTGGAGTTGCTGTTCTTCTTTCCCTTCCCTGTCTTGTCATCATCAGACTCAGGATCCTTGGTACTATCAGAATCAGCATACTTCACTAACGCAGTCATGAGGGTCCCCATATCGTTACAATGGCGCTTCATCCGCCCCAATTTCAACTTCAGAGGTTTAAACCGCGCTTGCTTTCAAGGTTATAACCATGAGTCGGCGTTGATACGGTCTGATGAGTGCAAAATTTCCGAGACTCGGCGTACCCAGCGAGTTGTTGACTCTCCTTCCTCCTGGACACAGGCCGCTAAGTCCACTATCGACATGGGCTGCTTACATGTATCCTTGAAATTCTGGATAAACCGGGCTCGAATCGCCCATGAACTGATAGAATTGGCTGGTAAGCTCTTTAACCAAATACGGGCTGTCCTTCAAGCATCATGGTGAAATACTTTGCACATGCCGCTTCATCTACGTCAAGCATCTCCATGGACATCTCATAGCTCTCTACCCATGTTTCCGGAGATAAATCGGCCGTGTAATTTGGCACCTTGCGCGGGCCCTTGAAATCCTTGGGCAGGCGCACATTGCGTAAAGCGGGGACAAGACAAGGCACTCCCAAAGAACTAGAAGTAACTCTTGGCTCAATCGAGGTGGTTGGACGAACCGGCGTAAGCTGACGAGCCTCATGTTGCGCTGCTAACTCGGCATCCCTTCGTGCTCGGGCACGGTCCACCACTTCCTGAGCATCACCCGCCGGGTTATGGCCACGGGGCGCTTCACGGTTCCGTGGATTACTGGATACGGACGGTTCATCCATCCGCCTGCTGTAACTCCGGCTTGGACGGGGGGTGGAATGAATTCGGTCACGGCTATATGAATATGCTTCCTGCTGAACCAAGGCTGTTCGAAGAAGTTCCTTAACCCGACGCGTCTCCACCGCTTGCGGGGAATCACCTTCAATCGGGATGGCCTCCAGTCGTGAAGCGGCGGCGATAAGATTGTCCATTGGATTGGAATAATGACCTGGAGGTGTCTGGACAGGCTGAGGCACGATATTATTCTGTCGAGGCGGCTCCATCAGGCGAGGCTGAACCGGCGCACCTGGCCCAGGTGCCTCCGCCCGGTTTATCACCGGCGGGTTACTAGTCCCTGCTCCTGGGGTATTAAAGAGGTTTCTGGCATCGAAAACCGTCGGCAGGCGAGACCGATGCTTCCTTTTTAGGACTTCATGCGACACGCTCGGTCCAAAGATAAGCCTATAGGCCTCACAGATTCAGCGGCCCGCTCTGCGGCCATCCTGTTGTTCTCAGTTGCTAGGTCGACTTTTACCTGAGTGATATGTTCCCTCACCTTTGCAATTTCCGCGTTGTGGGGTCCTGATTCGCCGGGTTAGCCTCCGCCATAAGCACGGCCAACGCATCAAACAGATCAGATAAAACTTGAGCCGGCAGGGGCACATGGCCTCCTGCCCCGGCCGCCGCTGCTGACCCAGAGAACATTGCTGCTGCGGTCGAAGAGTGGATCGCGCCTGTGTACGGGCCATGAATATCCCAACCCGGTTGGGCAGATCAGAGGGGTCTGGAATACTGTCACCATCGGAACAACCCCCAATCTGGCTGTCTTGTAGCTGATACAATGATTCGGTTTCTCCGGTCGAGGACTCCTCGCCGGAATAAACGACGGTCTCGCTACCAGATTCCGATCCACCCTCATATTCTCCTCCGTGGATGACTCCCACGAAGGCACGCTTCATGGCCGGTTTACCCTGGGCAGATATCGCACACTGAGCCATTTCGACGAGGTCGGTGCAGATGTCCGGCTCAGGGCCCGATTCACCGATCTTGCCAATGAAGATGTGTATGCCACCAAAGGGGACCCGGTACCCGTACTCAATCGAGCCGGCCTCATTGCCCCAGCCTGAATCGTCGATGTAGAGCTTGCCGCGACGACTCTTGGTCATCCGGCCCACAGCGTAACCCTTGAGTCCTTAGAAGGTGCCCTCCAAGAACCTGAAACCATCGTGCGATAGCCCCACGGTGGGCACCAACTGTCGTGGTTTTGTCACGGCAGATGTCCTCATGAAAGGACTTAGTCGTGGAGCCATCGCTACGGGTTAGCTTGAAGGGGTTAAAGCGGACACAAGGACACATGAGAGTTTATACTAGTTCGGCCCCTTCGATGAAGGTAAAAGCCTACGTCTAGTTGTGATGGAATTGATGGGGGTTTCGATGACTAGGGACAAAACAAGCTTCGCCTAAGTCTCGAGTTATTGTCTGTCGTCCTTGAACTGCCTCCGGGTCATCCCCTTATATACATGGGTGGCGCCCGTCGGTTCATGGAGTCCCGACGCCAGTTCATAGATGTATCCGGCTCGGTCTCTGCTATTCCTAACTTACAATACAAGTTACATACTGACGCCGGTTCATAGCTACAGGCCTTAAACCGGCTATGGGCCTCAAGCCCTCATCTGCCTACTTGGGCTTTAATATACTCAACTACTGATGAAGTTAACCCGGCCTGTCCTGGCCGGTTTACGCCCAGTAGTAATATCCCCAACAGGGGGGGGGGTGCGCGCCACCTCTTGGTTGTGGCCCTCTCTCTCCCTAAGGCCCACTAAGGCCCATAACTTCCCGGGGTTCCGGCAACCCTCCCAAGACTCGGTTTTATCCAAAACTATCCGGAACACTTCCGGGGTCCGAATAACATGGTCCAATATATCAATCTTTATGTCTCGACCATTTCAAGACTCTGCGTCATGTCCGTGATCACATCCGGGACTCCGAACAACGTTCAGTACATCAAATCACATAAACTCATAATACGAATCATCATTGAACGTTAAACATGTGGACCCTACGGGTTTGAGAACGATGTAGACATGAACGAGACACTTCTCTGGTCAATAACCAATAGAGGAATCTGGATGCTCATATTGGCTCCTACGTATTCTATGAAGATCTTGATCGGTCAAACCGCATAACAACATACGTTGTTCCCTTTGTCATCGGTATGTTACTTGCCCGAGATTCGATTGTCGGTATCACCATACCTAGTTCAGTCTCATTACCGACAAGTCTCTTTACTCGTTCCGTAATGCATCATCCTGCATCTAACTCATTACTCACATTGCTTGCAAGGCTTATAGTGATGTGCATCACCGAGAGGGCCCAGAGATACATCTCCGACAATCGGAGTGACAAATCCTAATCTCGATCTATGCCAACTCAACAAACACCATCGGAGACACCTGTAGAGCATTTTTATAATCACCCAGTTATGTCGTGACGTTTGATAGCACACTAAGTGTTCGTCCGGTATTCGGGAGTTGCATAATCTCATAGTCATAGGAACATGTATAAGTCATGAAGAAAGCAATAGCAATAAACTAAACGATCATAGTGTTAAGCTAACGGATGGGTCTTGTCCATCACATCATTCTCTAATGATGTGATCCCGTTCATCAAATGACAACACATGTCTATGGCTAGGAAACTTAACCATCTTTGATTAACGAGCTAGTCTAGTAGAGGCATACTAGGGACACTCTGTTTGTCTATGTATTCACACATGTACTAAGTTTCCGGTTAAAATACAATTCTATCATGAATAATAAAAATTTATCATGATATAAGGAAATATAATTAACAACTTTATTATTGCCTCTAGGGCATATTTCCTTCAGGTGCCGCCACCACCGACCCTGCCGCCTGCGAGCAGCGGGACTCCTCTTTGCACCCCTCTATGCGGCGGGATGGCCACAGCGCCACAACATCTTCCTCCCACGCCCGCTGTGGACCGATGAACGGACAGGCCGCGCATCTCATAGTGTGTGAGCTACTTCGCTACCGCCCGGCGGACGCTGGCTACGACGCATGGTTGGCCACATCACCGAGCTCGTCAAAGCCGCCGGAGAGGCCCCGACGCCTCTCACTCGCTCCAACCTCCGTCGTCCCGCCCCGCGAACATGGCACACTGTGCGCCTCCGCCCCTCCCCTGCGCAGCAACCATGCCGAGCCCCGATGGGGTGCGCACCCGCGTGCGTTGACACGTAGAGCGCCCACGCCGGCCGGGGACAAGGCCAGCTGCCAGATCGTCCACCATGCGCCGCCTGACGTGCGCGTGCTCCTCGAGCAGCAGTGCGAGCGCCAAGACCAAATCGTCCAAGAGGTCACGGCGGTCGGGCGCCAGAACCGGGCCACCCTCATGGGTGGCGTCCCATCTAGCAGTGTGGGCTGCCGGGCCTTCACTCGCGAGCTGCGTCAGGTGGTTTGGCCCATCAAGTTCAAATCAGAGCTGCCCCCACGCCACGACGGCATATCCGACCCCACGGAGTTTCTCCAGCTCTATGCACTGAGCACTGAGGCTGCAAACAGCAACGACAAAGTCATGGCAAAATGGTTGCCCATGGCCCTCAAAGATGGCGCACGCTCTTGGCTCATGAACCTGCCCGAGGAGTCGACCTCTTCGTGGAGCAAACTCTGTGAGCAGTTTCTCGCCAACTTCAAGGGCACACATGACCACGCCCTCGCCATCAACGACCTACGATGTGTGAAGTAGCGCCTTGGAAAGACCCTTCGCAAGTACATTCAACAATTCAGCTAGGTGCGCAACAAGATCCCGCACGCCTCGGATGAAGCCATCATCTTGGCATTCTCCAACGGCATCAGGGACGTTAGGATGCGCGAGAAGCTTGCCATCAACGACGATCTAAGCTTGGCACTGGAGCTGTTCAACATCGTCGACAAGTGCGCCAAGGCTGAAGAGGGCTGCTTGTTCATCCACAACGACCCTGACACTGCTCCCGATGACAGCAAGGCAAAAGGCAAGGAGGTCAAGCGCAAGGGCCCTGCCGTGCTAGCGACGAGCCCGAGAAGGACCACCGCCTGTTCTACATCTGCCACACCATGCGCACCCAAAACACCAAAGACTGCCAAGAGCTCAAGTCACTCCGCGACAAACGCATTGGTCGCCAACCAGACCGCAACGACCGTGGCACCGGCCGTGGAGGCGGCAGCGGCTGGTGGGACAACCGCAACGACAACCCCCACCAGGGCTGGCGCGCCCAGCCTCACGAGGGCGGCTGGAGCGACCAGCCTCATGAGGGCGCCTGGCATGATCAGCCTCACGAGGCGCGCTCTTAGTATAATGCAGCTCTTCCGCCGCTGCCACCGCCGCCTAGAAGGAACGACACCAACCAGCATGACGAGGGGGTTGGGGGCTATCAGGAGCCCCGACGATGCTTGTCTGGGGTGCGGAGGGCTCCGAGCTTCCCCCCTTTGACCGCCGCGGCATGCCCAGGGGATTCACTGTGTCAGCCGTGGGACCTTCTCGGATGGCCAAGGCCAGGGGATCCCCCACAGCACGCTCTGCGTCGCTCCCCACGGTGGTGAGGAGAGTGACCATCGGGGGCTTGCGCGTTGTGTTATTCCCTGTCGCCCCGCCCGCGCTAGCATCGAGCCCCGCGAGGGGCGCGTCACTGTCATCAGGAAGTGGCGCTTGGGGCCGATCAGCAGCGGTCGGGATGGTCAGGCCCTCCCGTGGTTCCAGAGGGGTGATGGGCACCGTTGCGGCGCTTGGACACCCTGCCGCGGCGCCAGAGTGGCGCGTAGTCTTCCCACGCCCCTACGACTCAGGCCGGACACCGGCGCCGCTTTCGAGCTAGGAGGCGTCTTCTCCCCGGCCCTCTTTGTCTTCTTCACCTTCTGTTCGTTGCCGCAATGCCTATACCGGCAAGAGGTCAGCTCGAGCTGCACAGGATTACAGGCGCTAGGCGCAAGAGTGAACCCAAGAGCTTAATTGTCGTGCAGGCACCATTTTTGCTTCTTATGGGCGGCGACAACACATTGTCACCGCCCTCGTACGCCACCCCGCCGCTGTCTGTGGGGCGCTTGACACGGCCTCCGGTGAGTCCAATCGTGTTTCCACCCTCCCAGAGGGCCTGGGAAGTCCCCTTGAGGGACTCGGCCGCAGTTTCGCCGGAGATGGCCCCCACCACTGGTGGCTGGGCGGCCGCGGTGCTGAGCCCCGCCCCTCCTGCCACGTCGGCGGGCCGAGGGGCCGCCGCCTGGGGCCGCCTATCTGCATCATCACCATTGTCCTCAAGGTCAAGAAGGGACCTGCAGTGATAGCAGGGCGGCGCCCAACCAACGTCGTATTTCTCCACCGCCTCCTCCGAGTCCTCGTCGCGATCGCCTTCACTAGAGGACAACACCATAGTGGAGGGGTTCCTGCATGGGCCACTTCGACCACTCGACACGAGCCCCCATTCGTCGAAGATGGGCATCACCGCACAACCAGCTCTTCCTTCTCCTTGTAGCCGTACAACGAGGACTGATAATCCTCAAGTGCATGGAATCATCGTAGCACTTTCCAGAGGTGGAAGTGATAAGTATGGAGTGTCGAACTCACAAGGAGCTAAAGATAAGATCAATATTCTCTCAAGTCCTATCTGCCACTGATACGACTCTACGTACATCAAACGTTTGCTTCCAACTAGAAACGAGAAATAAAACTACGTTATGGGTATGAAGAGGATAACTTTGTATTATACGGGAGAACTGAAATATAAAAGTAGGTGTTGTGAATATAAAATTAAAATATATTACTATATGTTATAAATAGCGAGTATGGAATAATGATGGGTCGGTGTGCGGCATTATCCTAGGCAATTGTTAACAAGATTGGTGATCATTATTGCAATTTCATATGAGTGAGAGGCATAAGCTAACATACTTTCTCTTCTTGGATCATATGCACTTATGATTGGAACTCTAGCAAGCATCCGCAACTATTAAAGATCATTAAGGTAAAACCCAACCATAGCATTAACATATCAAGTCCCCTTTATTCCTGTTGGGGATATTACTACTAGGCGTGAACCGGCCTATCCAGGCCGGGTTAACTTCAATAGTAGTTCAACGGTGTAAGAGCCCAAGCATGAAAGTAAGGGCCCAAGGCCCGTAGTCGGTTTAGAACCTGTAGCCGTAAACCGGCCTGGTATGTAAACTTGTACTGTAAGTTAGGAATAGAGAGAGACCAACCCGGATACGAGTATGAACCGGAGATTGGGACTCTCTGAACCGACGAGCGTCACCCGAGTATATGAGGGGACGACCCGGGGCGGTTCAAGGGACAGACAACAACAACTCGAGGCCTAGGTGAAGCTGTTTGCTCCCTAGTCATCGAGATCACATCAATCCCATCACAAACTACACGTAGGCTTTTACCTTCATCGAAGGGGCCGAACTAGTATAACTCTCGTGTCTTTGCGTCCGCTTTAACCCCTCCAAGTTAACCCGTAGCGATGGCTCCGCGACTAAGTCCTTTCATGAGGACATCTGCCGTGACAAAACCACGACAGTTGGTGCCCACCGTGGGGCTATCGCACGATGGTTTGATGATCTTGGAGGGCAAGCTCGAAGGACTCGAAGGCTACGCTATGGGCTGGATGACCAAGAGTCGTCGCGGTCGGCTCTACATCGATGATGCAGGCTGGGGCCCCGAGGCCGGCTCGATTGAGTATGGGTACCGGGTCCCCTTTGGTGGCATACACGTTTTCATCGGCAAGATCGGTGAGCCAGGGCCTGAGCCGGACATCTGCACCGACCTCGTCGAGACGGCTCAGTGTGCGAAACCTGCCCAGGCTAAACCGGCCGTCAAGCGTGCTTTTGTGGGAGTCATCCACGGAGGAAATTTTGAGAGAGGATCAAAATCTGGTGGCGAAACCGTCGTCTACTCTGATGACGAGTCGTCGACCGGAGAAACTGAGTCTCTGTATCAGCTGCAAGATGGCCGGATCGGGGGCTAGTCCGACGGTGACAGTATTCCGGACCCCTCTGATCTGCCCAACCAGGTTGGAATATTCATGGCCGGTACACAAGCAATACTTCACTCTTCGACCGCTGCGACAATGGTTGCCGGTTCAACAGCGGCGACGGCGGGGAAGGAGGCCCCGTCGCCCGCCGCTCAAGTTTTATCGTAACTATTCGATGCGCTGGCGTGCTCATGGCGTAGGTCAACCCGGCGGACCAGGACGTTCATAATACGTAGATTGCGAAGGTGAAGGAGCAAATCACTCGAGCTAAAGCGGATCTCGGCATTGCAGACGCTGGATGGCGGCGAAGCGGGCGCTTTGGATGCGCAGCTTATAGGCTCATGCCGGATCGTAACAGCGTCGCATGAAGTAATGAAAAGGAAATACAGATCCCGTTTGCCTTCAGTTTTTGAGGGAAGAGATCTCTTCAACACCCCAGGAGCAGGGACCAGTAATCCGCCGGTGGTAAACCGGGCGGAAGCACCTGGGACGGACGCGCCGGTTCAGCCCCGTATAATAAATCTACCTCGCCATAATGCCAGCACGCCTCAGGCTGTGCAAACACCTCCAGGTCACTACTCCAACCCGATGGATAACCTTGTTGCAGCTGCGGCACGGTTGGAGGCGATTCCAATTGAAGGCGATTCACCACAGCGGTAGAGACGCCGGGTCAAGGAACTCCTTAGGACAGCTCGTCCAACAGAAGCGATTCGTACAGCAGCGACGGATCCACTCTACCCCCGCCCAAGCCGAAGCTATAGCAGGCACGTGGATGAACCGGCGTATCAAGTAATGCACGGCGCGGTGCGCCTGCGTGGCAACAACCCGGCAGGTGGTTTCGACAATGCTCGGGAGGTGGTGGACCGGGCCCGCACGCAGGGAGGCCGAAGTTAGCGACAAAGATCGGGATTATCAGCTTCGCCGGTTCGTCCGACCATCTTTGAGCCTGGAGTTACCTCTAGCTCTTTGGAGGTGCCTTGCCTCGTCCCCGCTTTACGCAATGTACGCTTGCCCAAGGATTTCAAGGGGCCGCGCAAGGTGCCAAATTACACCGCCGATCTGGCTCCAGAAGCATGGATAGAGAGTTATGAGATGGCCATGGATATGTTGGATGTGGATGAAGCCGCGTGTGCAAAGTACTTCACCATGATGCTCGAGGGCACGGCCCGTACTTGGTTGAAAAGCTTGCCACCCAATTCTATCAGTTCATGGGCCCAGCGGACCCGGTTCATCCAGAATTTCAAAGATACCTGTAAGCAGCCCATGTCTATGGTGGACTTGGCGGCTTGTGTCCAGGGTGAAGGGGAGTCAACAACCCATTGGGTACGCCGCGTTTCGGAAATCTTACATTCTTCGGACGGATCAACGCTGATTCTGCGATCTTGACCACGAGGGCAACCGCCGTTTAAACCTTTAAAGTTGAAGCTGGCGCATGAAGAGGTTTTGCAATGACATGGGCACTCTCATGGGCGCTTTAGTGAAGTATGCTGATTACGATAGTACCAAGGATCCCGAGTCCGATGATGACGAGACAGGAAGGGAAAGAAGAACAACAACTCCAAAAGCCAAAGCCAGATCAATCGGCGAGGTAATGGTGGGGGCAAGCGTAAAGCGAATGGCAACATGGACTTTGTAGCCAACACCAACGCGACAGGACAAGGGCCAGCGCGCGGGGTAAACAGCCAAATCGAGGTGGAGCGCCTAATCCCAATCCGGACCGTTTGAACTATCGCTGAATCAACCCCGTCCGAAGCATGGGACGAAGGAGGCGCCAAAGAAATCACCTCTGGAAGGATTGTTACATTATGCAGGAGTTCAAAAGTTCTAATGCTTTTCGGTATGATCAAGGTTCCGACGGCGGTTCAGGATCCGGGCCGGGTTACGGTGGAGGAAATTCCGGTTCGGGGTTTAATGGTAATCCGGGTGGACATAACAATCAGAACAATCAGAATAACCAGGGTGGTTACAATCAGCGGCAACAACGATCGAGTTATCAGAGCAACCCAAAGCAGTTGAATAGTGGGCAGTACCACATCTTCACCACCAGCTTAGACAAGCGAGACCGGAAGCTTCAGAAGCGGGCAGTCAACGTTGTTGAACTGGCCGTGCCTCATTACCTACGCTGGTCAGAGCAGCCCATTGTCTGGAGTAGAGAGGATCATCCTCCCCGGGTTGACAATCCGGGTCAGCTAGCCCTCGTGGTGGCACCTCGGGTGGGAGGTTATATGTTCAACAAGGTGCTTATGGACGGTGGGAGCAGCATCAACATCCTGTACTACGAGACCTTCCGTCGTATGGGGTTAACAGATAAACATCTCAAACCGTCCAACACAGTGTTCCATGGTGTGGTGCCTGGCAAATCAGCGTATCCGGTTGGTAAAATAGCTCTGGAGGTGGCCTTCGGGGATGAATATGACTCTAGATCGGAAACATTGACGTTTGAAGTGGTGAAAATTCAGAGTCCATATCACGCCCTGTTTGGGCGGCCGGCTTATGACAAGTTCATGGCACGACCTTGTTATATCTATTTGCAGCTCAAGATGCCGGGTCACAAGGGGACAATAACGGTTCATGGGAGCCGCAAGATCGCTTTGGAGTGTGAGGAAGGTGATGCGGCTTACGCAGAGTCGGTTTGTGCCACCGAGGAGCTGAAGTATTATAAGGACAATGTTGATCCGGCGGACATGACTCCATTGAAGAAGCCAACCATGAGCACGATCCGCCCTGAAGTTCAAATCGGCAATCGAGACTAAGCTTGTTGACTTCAGACCTGGCGATTCGTCCAAGCGATTCAAAGATCGGTGCCAACTTGGATCCGAAATAGGAAAGCGCGCTCATCGAGTTCATCCATGAGAATCGGGACATTTTTGCATGGAAGCCTTCTGACATGCCATGTGTACCGAGGGAGCTCGCTGAGCACACTCTTAATGTTGATCCCAAGTACAAACCGGTGAAGCAGTTTCTCCGCCGGTTTAATGAGGAGAGGCGTAAGGCCATTGGAGAGGAGGTTGCTAGGCTCTTAGCAGCGGGTTTTATCGTTGAAGTTTTCCATCCAGAGTGGCTTGCTAATCCGATGCTGGTCCTTAAGAAAAACGGCACTTGGCGCATGTGTGTGGATTACACAGATCTTAACAAGGCTTGTCCAGCAGATCCTTTTGCCCTCCCCCGCATTGACCAGATTATTGATGCCACTGCGGGTTGTGAGCATTTGAGCTTTTTGGATGCGTATTCTGGATATCATCAGATCAAGATGGCGGTTAAAGACCAGGAGAAGACAACGTTTATCACTCCCTTTGGAGCCTTCTGCTACGTGTCTATGCCTTTTGGGCTCAAGAGCGCCCAAGCAACTTATCAGCGTTGTGTACAGAATTGCTTGCATGAACAGATTGGCCGTAATGTGCATGCTTATGTGGATGATATTGTGGTTAAGTCAAGGAAGAAGGAAACACTGATTGATGATTTGAAAGAAACCTTTGACAACCTGCGGGTTTACAAGATGATGCTCAACCCGGCAAAATGTGTTTTTGGTGTTCCGGCAGGCAAGTTATTGGGTTTTCTCGTGTCCAACAAGGGGATTGAAGCTAATCTGGAGAAGATTACGGCTATCACCTCCCTGGCTAAACCAAAGTGTATTAATGATGTCCAGCGTTTGGCGGGCGGATTGCCGCGGCTGAGCGGTTTATCGGCCGCCTCGGAGAGAAGGCCATCCCTTTGTACCGAGATCTTTGAAGAAGACAGATCAGCTTGTTCAGAGTCCACCACCGATGAAGCGTTGGAGGACTTAAAGCGGCAATTGGCCAACCCGCTTTGTTTCGCCGCTCCCATCGACAAGGAGCCGCTCTGCTATATGTTCTTTGCTAACGCCAGGCGGTTAAGCGTAGCCATTGTGGTAGAGCGGAAGGAGGCAGGGAAGGAACATCCGGTTCAACGTCCGGTTTATTATATCAGCGAGGTACTTATTGAATCTAAGCAAAGATATCCGCATTGGCAGAAGCTGGTGTATGGAGTTTTTATGGCAAGCCGGAAGCTGAAGCACTATTTCCAAGGGCACCCCATCATGGTGGTCAGTTAAGCTCCCTTAGGTGATATCATACAGAACCGGGAGGCGACCGGCCGGATTGCCAAGTGGGCTATAGAGCTTGGGCCGCACGGTTGAAGTATGTGCCTCGGACGGCGGTGAAGTCTCAAGCACTTGTGGATTTCATTAATGATTGGACGGAGTTGCAAACGCCTGAAGAAAGGCCGGATCATACATATTGGACCATTCATTTTGACGGATCCAGACAGTTGGAGGGCTCGGGGGCTGGAGTCGTGTTAACTTCCCCACGAGGTGACAAGTTTCGTTACGTTCTCCGCTTAATGTTCCCTTGTACTAACAATGCGGCTGAATATGAGGCCTTGCTCCATGGTCTTCGAATGGCTAAGGAGATGAATCTAAGCCGGGTTAAGTGCTTCGGTGACTCGGATCTAGTGGCTCAACAGGTGTCTAGCACTTGGGATTCAAAGGACCCACTCATGGCTGCATATCGTCGTGAGGTGGATGTTGTCGCAGGTCATTTCAAGGGCTATCAGGTGGATCACGTGGACCGTCGGAAGAATGAAGCGGCGGACGCTTTGAGCCGGTTGGGCTCTCAACGCAAACCGGTCCCGCCCAATGTTTTCCTTTGACGCATCGCATAATCCATCACCAAGCTCCCCGGTGAAGCGTGATTTGGCTATTCCTGATCCGGAGGCTCAATTGGTGGCAGCTCGCATCGCCATTCCGGATTGGACGCTTCCTTATCTGGCGTACATGAACAGGGGCGAGTTACCAGAAGATGAGACGTCGGCTCGACAGATAGTTCGGCGATCTAAGTCTATGACCATTGTTAATGGCAAATTGCATCATTGCAGTGTGTCAGGGGCGTTTCAATGTTGTGTGTCCCCTGAGGAAGGCTGCGAAATATTGCGTGAGATCCATGAAGGAGATTGTGGTCACCACGCCGGTTCAAAATCCTTGGTGGCTAAAGCGTTCCGCCACGGTTTCAATTGGTTGACTGCCCATGCTGATGCGAAAGATCTGGTCAGACGATGTGATGGTTGCCAAAAGTTTTCCAGACGTGCTCATGTACCGGCCCAAGAATTGAGGATGATTCCCATTACTTGGCCGTTTGTGACTTGGGGGCTGGATATGGTTGGACCTTTCAAAAGGTCCAAGGACAAGAAGACCCACCTGTTGGTGGCGGTTGACAAATTTACAAAGTGGGTAGAGGCAGAACCTGTTAGCAAGTGTGATGCAGCCACGGCGGTTCAGTTCATCAAAAAGTTGATTTTCCGGTTTGGTTTTCCACACAGTATCATTACAGATAATGGTGCCAATTTGTCTAAAGGTGCCATGAAGGAGTTCTGCGAACGTGAGCACATCCGGCTTGACGTTTCTTCAGTAGCTCACCCACAGTCCAATGGTCAAGCGGAAAGAGCCAATCAAGAGATCCTGAGAGGCATCAAGCCCCGGCTTATGGTCCCTTTGCAGAGGACGCCGGGTTGTTGGGTAGAAGAACTACCGTCTCTGTTATGGAGTATAAATACTACACCTAACAGATCCACGGGATACACGTCGTTCTTTATGGTTTATGGAGCGGAGGCGGTTCTCCCCAGCGACATCCGTCATGACTCACCTCGTGTGGTGGCCTATATGGAAGCGGATAACGAGACAACACGACAGGACGCTTTGGATCGGCTGGATGAAGAGCGTGACATAGCAGCTGCCCGCTCGGCGATTTACCAGCAGGATCTTCGTCGTTATCATAGTCGCCGGGTCAGAACTAGAACTTTCCAAGAAGGAGATTTGGTGCTTCGACTCATCCAAGACCAGACTGATATGCACAAGTTATCCCCACCTTGGGAGGGGCCTTTCATGGTCAGCAAGAATCGGCACAATGGGTCGTACTATCTGATCGATGTTCGAGAGCATAAAGACTCACGCACGTCAGAGGAGGAGACCAACAGGCCGTGGAACATAGCTCATCTTCGGCCTTATTATAGTGAGCCATCGGCTCTACTCATGTACATATTCTGACTGTATATATTACAAAGTAATAAACTGGAGCCTCAGCTAAAGCGGGGTATCTGTTCCGTTACATCATGCGTGGTTACATGGAGTTGTTCTGTCTCAAAGCGGCCTCCGGTTTACCCCTTGAGTTTGCTTTTCAAAAGCTTTGTGATATCACTTGGGGGCTTGGTCGTGTCCGAACCAATGCAACACCTTTTGATTTGCGTAATCCACCAGATCACTTGGGGTCATGGTCAAGTCTGAACCGGTCATGCCTCTTGATCGGCCTAAGGCCATAGAGTCACTCGGGGGCTTGGTCGAACCCGAACCATTGCCACGCCACTTGATCGGCATAATGCCACGGTTTCAGTTGGGGACCCGGCTGACTCGAACCATGGCTACACCTTTATAGGGAGCTTGGTCGTGTCCAACCATGGTAACAGCATCTGATCGGCTCAGTACAGCTTTATCTTTTGCAAACGGTTTATCATTGCCTGTGCTCCCATGTTTGTCATAACTATTATTTGATTTTTGTTGCGTTTCTTAAACCGACAACATTTTTAAACCGTTTTCAAACCTGCCAGTTAATGGAATTCGGTCAATTTTCTTAATCCGGCGATAATTTCACCGGTTTGATGTTTTTTCTGTTAACATCCTATTATGGAGTAACAGGGGGCTTATTATGACCCGGCACGGTTTACGTGGTAAACCGGCAGTATAAACACATGAGCTGTTCTCTCCTTTGACGGTAATGGTTTATACAACCTCCGCTTCAAGATTGGCTAAGCCAACTTCATGCCCAGCGACGGCAGGTATTTTGTATCACAAAATTTTGATTACATACCTCAATATTTCATTTCATATATATATGAATGTCACAAACCGGCTGGCGGCACAGACCGCTGGGGCAGTTTAAGATTTTGTGACTACAGGCAATTTAAATTGAAGGTTTCGCTCATTTAATCAAAGGAGTCTGCACCATTGCACGAAGGCATATTAAAAACAAAATTGATGGCTATCCTATTACAAGGCATTCAGAGGCCCAAAATTTGGAATGGCGAGGCGCTAGAAGGCGTCATAACAGGCAGCTTCTGATGCATCAGCCGGCTTGACGGATTAAGCTTCATTGCCGGGTTGACGTGAAGAAGATGGGTCGTCTGGCGTCGGTTCAACTTCTTCCTCCTCACCACCCAATGGCCGGAAGTCATTGGTGGTCCAGTCAATCCGGGTTAAAGCCTGAACGACAGCCTCTTCACTTATAAGCTCAGCCGATCAACGTCGGGGCATAAGTGTGCTTACGGGTTGGTGGAACAAGGTTCTTCACTTTCGAATAACAGCTTCAACCCGTCATTGTTCGTGATCGTAGAAGGAGCGGTGAACCGTCAGTTGGCCTCTGCTGCCGCTTGACTCGCCAGAGGACGCATCTCCTTGTTACCCGCTTGAGAGCATCATTATCAAATGCTTCGCCATTTTCTTGAGCACTAGGGAAGCCTTTGGCTGTGTCAGCCGGATCAAGGTCAGCTATCCATGCTTTGGCGCGAGTTAGTGCCAATAAGGTGCCAGCCCGGGCAGCGGATCGTTTCAATTCTTCTAGATGTGTCGGTATCATAGATAGCCGGTCCAGTGTGTCCTTGATCAATGACGGAGCTGTGTTATCATAAGAGGTGGCGCAAATAACTCGCTGGGTCCCGGTATACAGCTGTTCAATTAGCGTATACGCGGCCTTGAGTTTCTTCCGCATGTCAGAGCCCAGATGAGCAATGCGCTTACCTATACCGGTTTAAGAATGTTCAGGTTAAACCGGAGGAAATTTCAAAACGGAATATTCATTACAACCTTGGTGAAACATTGCTTACCAAATATTGCAGAGGTCATGGCGTTAATTTGGTGCTTTAATCCGGTGAGCTCTTCCGTCACCGGTTTAATGGCTGCTTCAGCATCTTCCGCCCATTTTAGCAAGCCCGCTTTCTCAGTATCCCAGTTGGCCTGCTCGGACTTAAACCACTCCTTGAGCTGCTCCATAGTAGTCAAGGCGGGTTTCAGCTCATCCTTGGCCTTGGAGGTTTCTGCTTGTTGATATTTCAGATTGACATGAAGATCATTGATTTGTGAGGTTTGTTGGCGTATCTCACTCTGTGACAAAAAGGGAGCATGTTAGTAGTTCCATCACAAAGTCCCAAGCTCAATACAGGTATTCAACTTGGCACTTGGGGGCTAATGGCTATTTTCTCGAACATGTTACTCATGCGGCAATATAAGTTACAATCCGGTTTAACTATACTAAGTTGAACCGCCCTTGGGGCTACATCAATGAAGTCTGAAAAATTTGAGTTTTATATTAAGTCCCGGTTTAACTATACTAAGTTGAACCGGCCCTTGGGGGCTACTAGCGATGGACTCGAAAGTATTGAGTTATATATCAAGTACCGGCTTGTAAGAAGATTACAAACACACCCTTGGGGGCTGATACGCTATGAAGGTACAAGAGAAAGGCATAACTCTTTTCCTCATAGCGCTCCTTCATAAGATTTACCGCATCGCTTCAAATCACGACTTGTGTAGAGCCGGTTCAGGAAGCCGAGTGAAGATCTCGCGGAGAAATTGTCATAAGTCGACAGATCAGTTTTTTCCTTCCCTTTACTCATGGCAAGAACTCTTCCTTGGCCCTGTGCTTTGATAGAGCAACCGGATTGGCAGGGGCGGTATATGCGGTGCCCGTAACTACGACATCGTCATCTTTGGTCGGGCTGGCCGGATTGGCATTTTTACCTGGGCTTGGCGCTTTCATAACCGGGCTTGGCGGATCAGCAGTTGAATCCCGTTGTTCTGCTGCAGGACTCGGTGGAAGCAGGAGGATGTGACGCCTCAACTTGGACATCCGTTTCAGCCTCCAAGCGGGTTAGCATTGTCATCTTGATTAACCCCAGCAGAGTTGTCTTTAGCAACTTCGGATTTTCACCATGATGCTCGGAGTCTTCTCCGGATCAACATCCATGAGGGTCGAGGGTCTTGGCCTTCTTACTAAGGCGAGCCTTGGTGCTACAACATCAAGGGTTAGAATATGATCGACCGACAAATACAAAAAAAACAAATTAAGGAGTAATATGCTTACCCAGCAACAACTTTGAGAGGAGGCAGCTGAGTGGTTAATGAGCCGCCAGACGAGTTGGAAGAAGCCTGATAATTCAGGTCAGACGGATTGAGAGGGCATCGGAAGAAACCTTTCAAAGAATAACGCTTTTCAGGAGAACAAGTCACCTCTGGACGGCGTTTCCGAGTTGGTGTGTCAGCTAAACCGGACGACGTAATTTATTGACCGCTATGCCGGGTCGTACGGTGTTCTTCAGTTTGCTGTGTCTTCAAAGAAGGTTTTGATTCAAATGAGCACAAGAGTGAGATTGTTTCACTTTCCGGACGCGGCGAATTCTTTTAACCGTACAAGATCGTAATCGGAAGAAAGAAGGATTACCTCAACAGGATCTCGCATGGCTGGCCTCGGCGTCATCCCGGGAATTGTAACTGTCAAGAAGATGAATGACAAAGAACAAAAGTAAGTCAAGCTCTACCTCAAAGATCTGATTCTTCATCCTCCGTGGTTCAAGACTCGGCGGTTTTCCTCTTGCCGCCTTTCTTGGTGGTCTTGGTCTTTACACGAGGAACCCGGGCGGTTTCGTTCGTTTCCAAAAGGAGCTGTTAGCCCGAGAATTAATAAGGATTAATACAATCAATATGGAATCAAAATCAGTAGGGCAATGAGTGGAACCTTACATGGGCGGTTTGTTGGAGACGCAGAACGGGGCCAATCCGGTTTGGCTGCACGCGGAGATCGGTTCATCGAGCATTTTCTTCACTGTCTCGGCAATTTCAAGCTCAGTTATTGATAGCTCGTGATGTCGTTGAGGATCTTTGACGTCACCAGTGTATTCGTGCATCAATCCGGGGCGGCGGCTTAATGGCAAGATGCCCCAAGAAACACAACAGCAGACAAGGTCAATACCAGTTAAGCCGTTGGCCATCAGAGCCCGGAGCTTGATAATTTGGAGTGCAAAGTTCTTCCATTCTGCGATAGTCAAGCTCGAAGGCAAGGGGTGATTGTTGCTAAGCCGGTGAGGGCGGTAACCCGGCAAAGGATTTTCTCCGTTAGGAGCAGTGTTCCGGCAGTAGAACCAGGTTTGATTTGAATCTTTCGGATGGCTATGATGTTTGGCGTGAGGAAAGTCCAGGACGGAACCCAATTGCAAGAAGAAAATTGTTTCGCCATTCCGGAAGGGGGGGAGCTGAAAGAAAATCAAACAGGTGCCGGTTCACTGTTTACAGTTTGTAAGTGAAAAATTCAGTGTTAAACCGGTGAAATTACAATGCAAGGTACAGTTGGCGGTTTAAAAGAGGGCTAATGGCATCTGGTGGGTTGGTTATCAAGGATTAAACCGCCCATAGGCAGAAAGGCCCAGATTCAAGTTTTCTGCTAAGTGTTGACAGAAACAGGTTTCACACAATAGTCAAATCTATTTGGATCTACCGCGCGTCTATAAGGCAGTTTTTACTGCGTTCTTTAAAAGGCATTCAAGAAAAACAAAGAAGGATGTATGCTCTACCAGAAGAAAAGGAAGGGCTGCTAGTATTAAAAATAGATGCGGAATGACTACCGCAAGAGATCTACAACTGTTTTTTGGATTAAAACTGCCACGGCAGAGGGTAGGAAGAAGAGGAAAAAATGGAGAACTACGGATGAACTTGCAATAGCTTAATACAGATCTAAAGGCAAAGAACAGAAGAGGTATACCGCTGCAGATCGTGGCGGAGGGAGGCGATGAGTCTCTGATCTAGCTCAGGTTGATGCAGCGGCCTTACTTGGTGCGGTTCTCGAAGGTCGCGGACGGCGGCGGGGCTTCAGAGCTGAGGTCGTCGCGAGGAAGAAGAAGATGCAGAAGAGGAAGAAAAAAGGGGGCCCTCGGGCTTTATTTATAAGGGAAGGAGTGAAAGGCAGGCGCAAGAATCAAGGCGTCCGAAGCGGCCGAGTGGGCGCGCCTGTCGCCTCGATTTTCGGGATAACCATTAATGAGAAGGGAATCTTTTTGATCCTTTTTATGCAGAGGTGAGGTCATGATGGACCGTTACGGTGCTCCGAAGATGACGTCACGGCGGTTTACAGCAGCCAGTGTCGGAGTAATGGACTACGGGTAGGCAGACCCGAGCCCCTGAACCTTTCAAAACATCGAGGCAGACTGCGCCCCTCAAGACCCCAAGACAAAGAGCCACCTTCAGATAGTTGGCAACAGAGTCGCCGACTACCCCTCTGGGCCGAGTCCCAGAGGCCGCCTTCAGGACAAGCCGACTCCAAGCCAGCGACCTCCCGCGAGGCCGGCTACAAGGAGTCGGCCCGCGACCTTCACCACCTCACGTCAGGGCGACTATGGGGTGAAGCCGCCATGACCCATCCCCGCCCAGTCCATAAAGGGAAGGTATGGCTACAGGGCACCGTACCGACGGAGATCTCCGTCCGGCGCAGCACTGTTGCCATGCCGGCCCTGACATCAGCACCATGGGCAGATTCCTGTACCCACGTTGGCCTGTCTGTACGACCCGAAGACGGCGGGACCCGCCTGTCGGTAGGAGTACCGAAGACGGTGAGAGCACCCCAAAGACGGACCCGATGGAGTCGGCCGGCTCCTCCCGCGGGATCCACGCGCCATTAACCAGACAAGACAGGGAATGGCAACAGTGATCGCCCGCTAGACGGCGGCACTGTTGCCATAACCCCATGACCAAGCTCGCGTCATTAGAAGCACGGCTACTGATGTCTGCAGCCGGCAAGACCCACATGGCGGACAAAGGGTTGTCGGCCCCATGTCAAGTGGGCCGCCGGTAGCCCACTAGTCGGCGTGCACCAGGAGTCGTCGGAGAAGACGGCGACTTAGAGACTGAAGACTTTGACACACACCCAGCCAGATTACTATTGTACCCCCGGGGGGTAGACCTATATAAACCCCCTGGGGCACCCATGCAAAGGGTTGGAAGCTAGTAGTTTTAGACACACACATAGAGGGCGAGAAGAGCAAGCCGTGCCCTTCTCCTTCCTCACCCCGAACAGCTCAAGGAGCCTCTTGTACCCACTTTGCCATAGTGATCATGCAGAGACCCCGCAGAGCAGCAGTAGGGGTGTTATCTCCTCGGAGAGCACTGAAGCTGGGTAAGATTCGCCGGCGTGCATGTCTTCGCCTCATCCCGTTTCCAGGCACCAGCGACGTTCTACTCGCCCCCTCCATGATAAGCCGTCCTTTGGCATATGTCGCACCCAACCCCCGACATTTGGCGCCCACCGTGGGGCGTGGTGCACGGTCGTCTGGAGACCTGCTCTGGACGGGAACCCTCTTCCTCCCTGGCGAGCGCAGCCAGCCCGGCATGCCAGATGGAGTTTGCGCCGACGCGCTGCATGGCGCTGAGGTTGCCTAAGTGGCGAGTTGCCTCACCGAACTTGTCGGCGAGGTTCGCCTCTCCGACGAGCCTGCGTCCGATGCAGGCACGGACGGCCCCGAAAGCCTCCTCGCGGGCCTCCTCGAGCAGCTCCACGTCGACGGCGAGCCTGCCGCCGACCTGGAGTCCGTAGGTTCCACTTACCCGATGCTCGTCGATTCCGACACCGCGTCGCTCGACGCGTTCCCCACCAACGTGGTGGTCTACGACGAGCCTCTCCCTCACGCGGAGAGCGGCAGGAGCACCGTCACAGAAGTACTCGTCATCAGTCACGGCAAGCCCTCTGGCGGGGGAGCTCGTGACCTTCTCGATGCTGTTCTGCAAGACCTGACCGCCTCCATTCCAGAGGACGCCGACGCCGAAACGCTGGAGGCGCGCCGCCTTCAGCTCCTCGAGGGCGCACAGAAGCTGGCAAGCATGAGACGCTTGTCGGAAGCCTATCAGCGCGAGATGGATCGCGCTGTGGGCGGCTCGCCGGCTCCGACTGGGCCTAGCCGCCTAGGCGCGGTCCGACAGCGCAGCGCGGCCCTCGCTAGTCTGTTTGGGGCTGGTCGCCCTGTGTACACCACGCCAGCGGAGAACATTCGCGCTGCCCAGGCGGCGGACGAAGCTGGATAACCGAGGCGAGGAGCGCCGCTGATAATGAGCGAGTCCGGCAGCTCCTCGGCAGCGGCCGCCGCGCAAAGAAGCCGGCTGCCGCACGGAGGAGCCACAGCGACAACACGGCGACTTGCCTCCTCGCCCGAGATCAAAGCGCGACATCTCGGACGCCGATCGGGCGGCGTCCGCGAAGAAAGAACCGAGATCCGGCTGTCAGCCATAGCCGTACTCACATCTCCATCGAACGTGACGAAGACGGCCGCCCCAGGGCGGTGGAGCGGCGGGACGACTATCAGCCTCCGCCTCCCCGCAGAGAAAGGCGAGTCTCCCCGCCACCCGTCGACCATCCGACTCTCGGCGACCGCCTTGGCCACCGAGAGGGAGTCCGAGAGAACGATGCCCGCCACCGGATCGAGCGACTCCACCGATCCCTAGCGCTAGAAGAGGAAGATGAGTTGGGCCCACCCTGTTTTGGACCTCGCATCCGCGATGAGCCCTTCCCCCGAGGATTCACACTCCCCCGAGACACACCCAAATACACCGGCTCCGTGAAGCCGGAGGACTGGCTGGTGGACTACTCCACGGCCGTCAGCATAGCGAACGGCAACAAGCGCGTCGCCGTAAAGTATGTTCCCCTCATGCTCCAGGGCACGGCCCGGACGTGGTTGAACAGCTTGAGGCCCCGCAGCATCAACGGCTGGGTCGACTTCACCGAGGCCTTCATCCGCAACTTCACGAGCACATACAAGCGACCTCCCAAGCCTCGTCGGTAGCCGTTGTGCGTACAAAGGCCCCAACGAAGTCCACTCGCGACTACCTCACGCGCCGGGCGAAGCTCCGGAACTCCTGCGAAGGAGTGCACGAGGTGCAGGCAATCGAGTACTTCACCACCGGGTGCGTAGAAGGCACCCTCCTCAAGCACAAGCTCGCTTTGCGACGAGCCGGAGACCCTCGACGAGCTGCTAGTCATAGCAGAACAAGTACGCCATCGCCGACTCCTCCATGAAGACGGAGATCGAAGTCACATGACCAGCAAAGTAGCTCCTCATGCTCCCAGAACTCCAGCTGGCGACGTCAGCCGGCGATAGCAGCAGAATGATCACAAGCGCAAGGCCCCGCAGCCGGCTTCCAACAGCTGGCAGGTGGCGACAGTCGAACCGGCAGCGAGGGGCAGCCTCCTGCCAAGCGGCAGAAAGGCGGCAAGTCCAACTGGTTGCCGGCCTTCTCTTACGAGTAGACTCTGGACGGAGCCTGCAAGTTCCACAGCGGCGCGAAGCCGTCAAATCACACCACCCGGAAGTGCCACTGGCTTACCAGGATCGCCAAGGGAGACGGCCTTGCCCCTCCTCCGCCTGCTGGGCCGCCGCCTCCACCACCGCCCCAAAGCGGCTGTCCGCGGTCGGCGCGTACAAAGACGATTACCCAGAAGAGCACGGCGCCTATGTCATGTTTACCAGCGTGGAAGATGATCGCCGCGGCAGGCGGTAGCAGCAGCAAGAGGTGAATGTCGTAGCATCAAGCGCCCCAGAATTCATGCACTGGTCCGAGAAGCCCATCAGCTGGAGCCGTGCTGATCATCTAGAGGTGATCTTTGAATCCGTGCTCCTCGCCCCTGGTCTTGGGAGCCACCCTTGCCACGGATAGGTGGGCCGCTCGCTTCTCGCGAGTACTGATAGACGGAGGCAGCAGCATCAACATCCTGTACAAGGATACGATGGAGAAGCTAGGAATCAAGCAGAGGCAGCTTCAGCATAGTCGGACTGTGTTCCACGGAATTGTACCTGGCCTTTCCTGCTCACCGATTGGCAAGATTCTGATAGACGTCCTCTTTGGGGACAAGGATCACTTTCGCCAAGAGCCAGTCTGGTTCGAAGTGGTGGACCTCGACAGCCCCTACCATGCCTTGCTTGGCCGACCTGCTTTGGCCAAGTTCATGGCGGTCCCCCACTACGCCTACCTCAAGATTAGGATGCCGAGTTCCAAGGGGATTCTGACCATAGCCGGCGACTACAGAAAGTCGTCCGCCTGTGCAGCTGAAAGCAGCCGGCTAGCCGAGTCCCTGGTGATCGCAGCTGAGAAGCGGCTCCTGGATCGGGTCGTGGCGATGGCCGGCAAGCAGCCGGAGATATCGCCCGACCCCAAGGAGTCAGAAGCTGAGGGCTCGTTCAAGCCGGCCAAAGAGACCAAGAAGATACCCTTGGACCCGGAGCACCCAGAGAAATGCTGCTGTCATAGGTGCAAACCTCGACAAAGAATAGGAAGGCGAGCTCGTCGATTTCCTCCGTGAGAATCGGGACATCTTCGCATGGTCCCCAAAAGACATGCCAGGTGTACCGACGGATTTCGCCGAGCACAAGTTACATGTTCGACCTGATGTGAAGCCCGTCAGGCAGCCCTTGCGCCGCCTGTCAGAAGAGAAAAGAAGAGTTGTTGGAGAAGAGATAGCCCGGCTCCTCGCAGCCGGTTTCATCATGGAAGTTTTCTTTCCAGAATGGTTGGCGAACCCGGTCCTGGTATTAAAGAAGAACAAGCAGTGGCGGATGTGTATTGACTACACAAGCCTCAACAAAGCCTGCCCCAAGGACCCGTTCGCTCTACCCAGAATTGATCAGGTGATAGACTCCATAGCCGGATGCGAGCTGTTGAGCTTCTTAGATGCATATTCAGGATATCATCAGATCAAGCTGAACCCGTAGACAGATTGAAGACCGCCTTCATCACGCCATTTGGAGCCTTCGCTGCGACCATGACGTTCGGCTTGAGGAACGCCGGCGCCACCTTTCAGCGTTGCATGCGAAGTGCCTCCTCAAGCAGCTTAGCGAACGCATGCGTTTACGTGGACGGCGTGGTGGTGAAGACGGAGAAGCAAGGAATGCTGTTGGAAGACCTCAAAGAGACCTTTGAAAACCCGCGCCGATTCCAGATCAAGCTCAACCCAGAAATGCGTCTTGAGTACCGCCGCCAGCTCCTTGGCTTCCTGGTATCCGAGCAGCGGCATAGAGTGCAACCCGTGAAGATCAAGGCAATTGAGAGAATGGAAGTGCCCCGCCGACCGCCGGATGTGCGAAGTTCACCGGCTGCTTGGCGTCTATCAGTCGATTCATCAGTCGGCTGGGTGAGAAGGCCCTTCCTCTGTACCAGCTTATGAAGAAGACCACCTTCTTCGAATGGAACTCCAAGGCGGACGAAGCTTTTCTCCAGTTGGAAAGAATGCTGACTACTCCCCCTGTGCTGGCGGCTCTGACTCCAAAGGAGCCCATGCTCCTGTATATTGCCGCCACCAGCAGGGTAGTCAGCGTAGTTATTGTGGTTGAACGCAAGGAGGAAGGCAAGGCGCTACCTATCCGAGACCAAGATATTGCTGAGCGAGGTAATCGCCGACCTCCAAGCAGAACTACCCCACTACCCGGAAGATGTGTTACGGCGTGCACTTTGCCGCCAAGAAGTTGAAGTCTTACTTTCAAGAGCATTCAATCACCGTGGTTTGC
Source organism: Aegilops bicornis (assembly GCA_021605145.1). NCBI lineage: Eukaryota > Viridiplantae > Streptophyta > Magnoliopsida > Poales > Poaceae > Aegilops > Aegilops bicornis. The sequence goes on from CM038670.1 coordinate 87,933,000, forward strand.
ACGGCCCCACTAGCAGAGATCATTGGAAGCCGAGATGCTTCAGGCCGAGTGGCCAAATGGGCCATAGAGTTGGCCCCCTACACCATCTTTTACCAGCCCCGCACCGCCATCAAGTCACAAGCACTGGCCGACTTCCTCGTCGATTGGGCCGAGACCCGATGTCTGCCGCCAAATACCGACTCCACCCATTGGCGGATGCACTTTGATGGCTCCAAGATGCGCACCGGCTTGGGGGCCGGCGTGGTCCTCACCTCCCCTAAAGGCGACAAGCTCAAGTACGCGCTGCAGATCCATTTCACCGCCTCCAACAATGTCGCCGAATACGAGTCGCTCATCCACGGGCTCCGGCTTGCCAAAGAACTCGGCATTCGCCGGATCCTGTGCTATGGCGACTCCGACTTGGTGGTCCAACAGTCATCCGGCGATCGGGGCGCCAAAGATGCAAATATGGCGAGCTACCGCTTTCTGGTACAGCAGCTGAGTGGATATTTTGACGGATGCGAATTCCTCCATGTACCAAGGAACGACAACGACCAAGCAGATGCCCTGGCAAGAATCGGTTCCACCCGATAGGCAATACCATCCGGCGTCGCCCTTCAGCGCCTTCTCAAGCCATCCGTCAAGCCGTCACCAGAATCAGACTCCATTTTTGTGCCGGCTCCCCCTGAAGAAGGCGGATCCGACTCCAGAGCCTCGGCAGACGGCACAAGAATCCTTGAAGACGCCCCCAAGAACGCGGCAGTCGAAGCCGGCCCGGGGACTTCGGAACCCGGCCCGGGGACTGCGGCGACCTTTGCAAAGACTCGATGCTCGGCCCGTGGACTGCGCCAATCGGCCCGGGGACTTCTTCAACGCAGCAAGCTGCTACAGACTCCAACCCGCCGCCTCCCAGCCCAGCCGCCCTCGTCCAAGTAGCAGTACTGGCAGTCGAAGAAATAGCAGCACCCTCATGGGCCCAGCCCATCTTGAAGTTTTTGGTAAGCGGAGAGCTACCAACTGATGAAACCCTGGCTCGGCAAGTGCAACGCCGAGCTGCAGGCTATACTATAATCAATAGAGAGTTGGTCAGGCGCAGCGTCACCGGTGTCTACCAGCGCTGCGTCGAATCGAGCAAGGCCAAGCAATCCTCGAAGACATCCATCGAGGCGAAGCGGCCATCATGCAGCCTCGAGCACTCGTCGCTAAAGCCTTCCGACACGGTTTCTTCTGGCCGACTGCCCTAGAAGAAGCCAAGGAATTAGTTCAAAAATGCAAGGGGTGCCAGGTGTTCCGCTCCAAGCCGCTTCAGCCGGCTTCAGCGCTCAAGACTATCCCCATCGCCTGGCCCTTTGCTGTCTGGGGCCTGGACATGGTGGGACCATTCAAGACGACACGAGGTGGCCTAACTCATCTACTTGTCGCGGTGGACAAGTTCACCAAGTGGATAGAAGCAAAACCCATCAAGAAGTTGAACGGTCCTACGGCAGTGACTTTTATCGCCGACATCACGACTCGGTACGGCATACCACATAGCATCATCACTGACAACGGCACAAATTTCGCCAAGGGCGCCCTGGTCCATTTCTGCGCGACGCAGGGCATCTGACTGGACTTAGCGTCCGTTGCCCATCCGCAGTCAAACGGCCAGGTGGAGCGAGCGAACGGCCTCATCTTGTCTGGCATCAAGCCTCGTCTGGTCGAACAACTGGAACGTTCGCCGGGCTGGCTTGAGGAGTTGCCGGCCGTCCTCGAGTCTGCGTACCACTCCAAACAAGTCAAGCGGCTTCACACCCTTCTTCCTCGTCACGGTGCCGAAGCCGTCATCCCAACGGATATAGAGTTCGACTCCCCGCGAGTCACCATGTACACCGAGGAGGAAGCAGAAGAAGCACGCCAAGACGGCGTCGATCTGCTGGAAGAGGGACGGCTGCTAGCACTCAGCCGCCCCAGCATCTACCAGCAGAGCCTGCGCCGCTACTACAACAAGAAGGTCAAGCCAAGATCGTTCCTAGAAGGCGACCTTGTGCTCCGGCTGATCCAAACAATGTACCGACCAAAGCACAAGCCGCTCGGCGCCTTGGGAAGGACCGTTCATCATCAGTAAAGTGCTGGGCAACGACTCCTACTACCTGATCGACGCTCAGAAGCCCCGAGCACGCAAGAGGGACGACTCCGGCAAGGAGGCGGAGCGGCCATGGAATGTGAATCTCCTCCAAGATTTTACGATTGATGCAGTATGTACCACGCTACCCTTTTGTGTTTGAAATACCAAGACTCCGGGGGCCCCGAGACGAGCTCGGGGACGGCCCTCTTTTGTTAACTGTAGGTCAAGAATTATGCCTTTGAGTATGTTACCCTTTGATTATGCTGTTTGGCACCGGGCTCGACTAGTCGGCCCTGGGACTCGCCGCCTTTGAACTATGAAGTGCTTCCTGAAGTCAGACAAGTAGCGTGCGGTGCCCAAGCCATCTCCTGTCAGAAGTCGCAGCTCGCAGAGCGACTGTTTGGTGGGCAGGAGTAAGGTAGAGCGGGCGCCCACACAAAAAATTGGCTAAGGACCCAAAGCATAAACATAGTTTAAATCGGCGCCCGGCCCGTTTCGTGAAACCGGCTCTTAAGAGGCCGGCTTGCCGTTTCATACCCAACTCACTTAAACGACTCTAAAATGGCCAAGTACTTGCCTTCTCAAAGTAGCCAAGCACTTGACCTAGACGGCAATCCGCAGAGCGGTTGCCCGACGGGCAAGGCGGCATCTAAGGGAAGGCGGCAAAGGAAAAGCCACAAGAGCACTAAGCAAGGAAACATGAAATTAGAATAATATTTACACAAACTTAGGCCCTTGGCCGGGTCTTCGAATAGAGGTTCAGAATACACCCCGCGGGTGGAATCGTGTGAATTAACAAAGTTCTTTCGAAAGACTAACAAGCAGATAAAACAAAGCCAAGGCAGCGGCCTAAGAAGCAGCGGATGGGGTTGGAAGGCCGGAGGCGGCGGCGGCGTCAGGCGCCGGGGCGGCTGGCTGGGCAGTCTCGGTTTGGTCGTCTCTGGCAGCGGCTGGCTCAGATGGGCGCGGCTCGTTGCTGGAGGCGCGGTCGAGCTGAGGCTGGCCGCCCGCTCCGTCTTCTGACGCCTCCATGCCGTCTCCGTCCTCCGCCTCGTCTTCATCCTCGGTCTTTGGAGTCGATCACCTCCGCCGAAGTCCTCGTCGTAGTCCGGGTTCATCTGAACCACTCGTGGCGCCTCCCCACCGTCTTCAGCCCGCTCCGGACGGCGAAGACACTGGTGTCCGTATAGTCGGCGATCGCCACCGCCGCTCGGCGAGGCGCCCTCCAGCGCCTGCAGCTCCGCTGGGCTTCGACGGAACGCGGCCAGCCGGTCCAGGTCGAGCCCTGGATACCACGCCTTGGCGAACTCCAGGGCTCGGCGAGCTCCAGCCCGAGCCGCGGAGCCCTTCCAAGCCTCAAGACGCCCAGCCGCGACCTCCAGCCAGTCGGCGGTCCGGCTGGGAGTGCGCAGAATCGGCATGTCCGGCCACAGGGCAGCAATTTCCTGGGCCCCGACACACTGAAGACGGCGCAGCATCCGATGTGCCGGCCGTAGACGAGCCTCAATGCTCAGGAGCTACTCGTCAAGGGTCCGGGGGGCGTTGGCTGCGATCTCGGCGCCACCCGCCCTTCGCGCCTCGCGTTTGGCCTCGATGGCCTGATTGGCCGCCTGCGTGTGACCAGGGAAGAAGTCTGCCAAGAAGAAGGAAAAGCAAGTTAGAAAAAGGAGGAGTCGGCTTAACCCATAGTCGGCAACCCAAAAGAGAAAGTAAAAACAGACTTACCATCGACGATATCTTCGATTTCATGGAAGCCGGAGGTCACCGCCTCTCTCTGTCGGTCGGAGCCCTCACTCTCAAATTCGCCAGAGGGCGGCCTCTTTCTTCTCCGCCTCGGCCCGCGCCGCCTTGAGCAGCTTCCTCTGCTCCGCCAGCTGCGTGGCCAGCAGGTCGCGCTCTGCGGCGAGCTTGCCGCACTCCTCCTCTTTGGCGCGCAGGGTGGTCTCGGCCGTACCCAGCTGCTCCTGCAGATCGGCGTTGGATTCTGAAGAATAAAAAGAAGAAGGACGCGAAGTCGTCAGTTAAGAAGGTCGCCAGGAAGATCCGGCCCGACTGCGCATGATCGGCCTGAATCTCGAGGACTGACAGCCAAGCGCCATACGCCCATGAAGGAAACTCACCTCGGCTCCTCGCCAGTCGGCAGCCCGCTTGTTCAGTTCTTCAACGCTATGTTGAAGGCGGTAGCGCCGGAGGTTGTGATATTCTGTAACAAGGATTCCGCATACGAAAAAACTTGGAAGTAAGCAAATAAAGTTCCGGGTCACCGCTTAGCAGCCGACCGAAACTTCGAGACTACACCCGATGGGTCTGCCGCCGCCTCACGAAGAAGATAAAAAGAAAATTCGGAAATAAAACATACCCACACGGCGGATCGCGACGCCAGGTGCGCCTTGGAAAGATTCTGAAGGGCGGCGCCTTCGGCCCGCAGCTTCGCTTGGACGTCCAGGAGCGCCGTGTTCAGCAGGCCCGTGCCGCCTCCTCGCACCCACCCAGCGGGCGCGGCGCTTGTCGCTTCGGCGTCGGGGATGGCCGAGCTGGCGACGCCGGTCTCCAAGGGGCACGGCACCGAGTCCGCCTTCTCAAGACGGCGCTGCACTGGCGAGGCGACCTGAAGAAGCAGCTGCGCCACGGCTTCATCGTCGGTCGGCGGCGCGGGTGGGTCCGCCGGCTGTTTGCCTCGCGCGACTTCAGACTGCGGCGGAGGCGGCGGATGTGGCGCGGCTGCACTCGGCGAAGAGACCTCGCCGCCTTCCCTCCCTGCAATGGGGACCTCACCACCGATTCCCTCCGACTGCCCCGTGAACTCCGGCAGCGGTGACACTGAGCTCAGTGGAGTGACAAGCAGCGCCGATTGGAAGGCGCGCGGCCTCCTCGGCTTGCCTTCTTACTGCTGTTGCGGCTTCGGCCGCCTTCTCGGCCGCCGCCTTCTCTCGACGGGCGGCCGCCTCCTCGTCGTGCTTCTCCTGTGCATTCCGCTCTGTTGCCTCCCGGAGGGCGGCCGCAGGGTCAAACCGCCGACTGCTGGCGGACGTTTCCGCTGACCCCATGACGGAGGCGGCGGCGACCCTCTCCAAAGTGAGGGGAGCCCTGATGAGAAAAAAAGACATGAGAAGACTTGGGCAAGACGGACCAGAAGAAAACAAGATGTAATAAAAGATACTTACGCGGAGACCAGCGGTGGTTTCTTCACCTCCTTGCGGAAGCGGTTGGCCTTCGCGACCGCTTCTTCGCGCTGAGTCGCGGCGGCTGCTCCCCTGATTCTCTTGGCCTGGCCGCCTGGCTAACTCGGACCGGCCCGGCGCTTCTTTGCGCCGCCTCGGCCCCTCAAGGCGGCAGAGGAGCTCGCGCCTGGTTGGCCGACTCTCTGCTGGCGGCGGGGGGCGACTTCATCATCAGGCCAGTCTGCAAAAGTGGCCGAGGGCCTGAGGTCGTCGGCCCTCCCCTCCTTCGCATCGGCCTCCATCGCCGCCACGCCCAAGTCGGGTCGTCGGCGTCATTCTCCGCCCAGTCGGGGGCAAGTCATGAGCCGGCCCATGGCGCCCGGTCGGCGCGGCATGAGAGGATGCTGAGTCAGCAAGGCCCAAGGAAAGTAAGAGCCGGATCCGGCTAAGGAAGGAAACAGAGAAGCAAGAGACGACTTACCATCGGCGGGGGATTGGCGCGCGAGTATGGCTCCTTGCCGAAACGCCATTCCTCCGTGAGGTCGCAGTTCGCCAAGAAGTTCACCGTGTCCACCACCTCCGCGTGGGGCATGTCCTTGGAGCACAACCGGCTGGGGTCCCGGCGGCCGTTCATCTGGCAGATCAGATGAGGGCGGCCCTGAAGAGGGAGAACTCGGCGCGCCACGAAGGCGGCGAGCAAGTCTACCCTACCAGGCCCTCCGATCAATCATTACGCTGAGTCATGCGACGGGCGGCGTTACTGCGGAGTCAGCGTCCGGGCCTTGTAGGACCAGCTGGTGGGTCGCCCGCCGATTCGCCGCCCACGTGGGGTGGCAAGTTGACCCGATCGCCGTCGGGGCGGCGTTCTTGACGTAGAAGTACGAGCGCTGCCACATCTTCACCGACTTGATGAGGGGGATGGCAGGGAAAGGATTCTCGGGCGCCGGCCTCCTCTTGGCGATGAACGTGCCGCACAGATCCGACACGCGAGCGACGTGTGTCCCGAGCTTCGCTTAAAAGAACTCCCCCACAGCTCGATGGTGGGGAGAACTCCGAGGAAACCTTCGCATAAGGATGCGAAGGCGGCCAGCAGCACCACCGTGTTGGGGGGTGAGGTGGTGCGGCTGGAGCCTGAAAAACTCCAAGAACGCGCGGAAGAAGCCGCTCGCCGGCAGCCCCAGCCCGCGTGTGAGGTGCGAGCGGAAGATCACTCGCTCGCCCTCCTCCGGCGCCGGCCTGATTTCGCCCTCCGGCGGGGCGCGGGCTCGCACTAGGTGGCTGCCGGGGATGCGGCGCGTCTGACGAAGGAACTCGATTATGTCGTCGTCGATGATGGAGCCGTCCCACTCGCCAGAGCGCGCGGTGGGAGGCGCGGCGGCTGATGAGGAGCTCATCTCCGCGGCAAGGAAGAGACGAGGCTCGGCACGGAGGAGCAAGGAAGAAGACGAGGCAGGGAGCGGGGATGAGAGAATGCGCGTGTGTCGCCGCCCCCTCCCTCCCCCAGCCTACTTATAGGCGCCTGGGCTGCAAAGCCGAGGGGGCAGGCGTGGGATTAACTGCGCCCACGCCCTCACGCCCCCACGATTTAACCCACGACGTTATCGCTGCCGATAACGGCGTGGGGAGCCCAACCGCCGCACGACCGCGAGCGGATCCGCTGCGCGCCGGGCATGGTAGTGGCGGGCCCGCTGACGGGCCTGTCTTGTCACGCTGCGTGGCCGGGCAGACCGCCTGCCGCCATGGCGTCGCGTGGCGGGCCTGACGGGCGGCTGCCGGGAAGCTTATCGAGCACGCCACCCGGATCCCGCCACGACCTTCAAACCTTTGAAGAGCAAGACGGCCCCTGCAAGCCGACTTCAGATGGAGATGGCGGGCGAGTCAGATTCTTCCATCAAAGGGATGAAGCTGTCGAGGCTCCTCGACGGGCTGCCCTCGGCGCCTCCCGGCTCGGGGACTACTGTCGGAGTAATGGACTACGGGTAGGCGGACCCGAGCCCCGAACCTTTCAAAACATCGGGCAGATCGCGCCTCAAGACCCCAAGACAAAGAGCCGCCTTGAGATAGTCGGCAGCAGTCGCCGACTACCCCTCTGGGCGAGTCCCGAGGCCGCCTTGAGACAAGCCGACTCCAAGCCAGCGACCTCCCGAGGCCGGCTACAAGGAGTCGGCCCGCGACCTTCACCACCTCACGTCGTAGGCGACTATGGGGTGAAGCCGCCTCGCGACCCATCCCGCCCGATCCATAAAGGGCAGGTATGGCTACGAGCGCCCGTGCGACGGAGATCTCCGTCCGCGCAAAGATCATACCATGCCGCCTCGACATCGCACTGCAGGCAGATTCTCGTACCCACGTTGGCTGTCTGTCAGACGACCGAAGACGGCGGGACCCGCTGTCAGGAGTACCAAGACGGCGAGAGCACCCAAAGACGGACCCGATGGAGTCGGCCTCCGAGTCGGCCGGCTCCTCCCGCGGATCCACGCACCATTAACTGCACAAGGCGAGGAATGGCAGTGATCGCCGCCAGCGGCGGCTGCTGCCATAACCCCATGACCAAGCTTCGCGTCATTAGAAGCACGGCTACAGTAATGTCTGCGATCGGCAAGACCCGCCCATGGCGGACAAGGGCTGTCGGCCCCATCTTTGAGCCAGCTGGGCCCACTGGTCGGCGGGCCCCGAGTCGGCGGAGAAGACGGCGACTTAGAGACCAGCAGTTTGGACCCACACCCAGCCAGATTACCGTTGTACCCCCGGGGGGTAGACCTATATAAACCCCCCGGGGCACCCATGCAAAGGGTTGGAAGCTAGTAGTTTTAGACACACAGATAGAGGGAGAGAAGAGCAAGCCGTGCCCTTCTCCTTCCTCACCCCGAACAGCTCAAGGAGCCTCTTGTACCCACTTTGCCATAGTGATCATGCGGAGACCCCTTGAGCAGCAGATGGGGTGTTATCTCCTTGGAGAGCCACAAGCTGGGTAAGATTCGCCAGCGTGCATGTCTTCGCCTCATCCCGTTTCCAGGCACCAGCGACGTTCTACTCGCCCCCTCCATGATAAGCCATCCTTTGGCATATGTCGCACCCAACCCCCGACAGCCAGAGAAGGGGGCATCACGGCGGTTCAACAGTTACAAGAAGATATTGAAGTTGAAGATTTTTTATCAAGGATTGACATGAACTTTGTTCAAATCAATCTGGGGCCTAATGTTGGGGATATTACTACTAGGCGTGAACCGGCCTATCTGGGCCGGGTTAACTTCAATAGTAGTTCAACGGTGTAAGAGCCCAAGCATGAAAGTAAGGGCCCAAGGCCCGTAGTCGGTTTAGAACTCAAGCCGTAAACCGGCTTGGTATGTAAACTTGTATCGTAAGTTAGGAATAGAGAGAGACCAACCCGGATACGAGTATGAACCGGAGATTGGGACTCTCTACGAACCGACGGCGTCACCCGAGTATATGAGGGGACGACCGAAGTGATTCAAGGGATGAACAACAACAACTTCGAGGCCTAGGCGGCTGTTTGCTCCCTAGTCATCGAGATCACATCAATCCCATCACAAACTAGGCGTAGGCTTTGACCTTCATCGAAGGGGCCGAACTAGTATAACTCTCGTGTCTTTGCGTCCGCTTTAACCCCTCCAAGTTAACCCGTAGCGATGGCTCCGCGACTAAGTCCTTTCATGAGGACATCTGCCGTGACAAAACCACGACAATTCCCATACGACATGGCCCACTTATCCGTGTTTGTGTTTCAGTCACACATGCAATGCAGACAATAAGAAAACCATGAACATATTGCAAACCCTACAGCAGGGATCCCTCATGCTTGCGTGACACGGAGAGCACTGATGTCTACTACGCAACCTTCTTCTTGTAGACGTTGTTGGGCCTCCAAGTGCAGAGGTTTGTAGGACAGTAGCAAATTTCCCTCAAGTGGATGACCTAAGGTTTATCAATCCGTGGGAGGTGTAGGATGAAGATGGTCTCTCTCAAACAACCCTGCAACCAAATAACAAAGAGTCTCTTGTGTCCCCAACACACCCAATACAATGGTAAATTGTATAGGTGCACTAGTTTGGCGAAGAGATGGTGATAAAAGTGCAATATGGATGGTAGATATGAGTATTTGTAATCTGAAAATATAAAAACAGCAAGGTAGCAAGCGATAAAAGTGAGCGTAAACGGTATTGCAATGCTAGGAAACAAGGCCTAGGGTTCATACTTTCACTAGTGCAAGTTCTCTCAACAATAATAACATAATTGGATCATATAACTGTGCCTCAACATGCAACAAAGAGTCACTCCAAAGTCACTAATAGCGGAGAACAAACGAAGAGATTATGGTAGGGTACGAAACCACCTCAAAGTTATTCTTTCCAATCAATCCGTTGGGCTATTCCTATAAGTGTCACAAACAGCCCTAGAGTGTATACTAGAATAACACCTTAAGACACAAGTCAACCAAAACCCTAATGTCACCTAGGTACTCCAATGTCACCTCAAGTATCCGTGGGTATGATTATACGATATGCATCACAGAATCTCAGATTCATCTATTCAACCAACACATAGAACCTCAAAGAGTGCTCCAAAGTCTCTACCGGAGAATCAAGACGAAAACGTGTGCCAACGCCTATGCATAGGTTCATGGGCGGAACCCGCAAGTTGATCACCAAAACATACATCAAGTGAATTATGTGATATCCCATTGTCACCACAGATACGCACGGCAAGACATACATCAAGTGTTCTCAAGTCATAAAAGACTCAATCTGATAAGATTACTTCAAAGGGAAAACTCAATCCATTAAAAGAAAGTAGAGGGGGGAGAAGAAACATAAGATCCAACTATAATAGCAAAGCTCGCGATACATCAAGATGGTGCCAAATCAAAAACACGAGAGAGAGAGAGAGAGAGAGAGAGAGAGAGAGAGAGAGAGAGAGAGAGATCAAACACATAGCTATTGGTACATACCCTCATCCCCGAGGGTGAACTACTCCCTCCTCGTCATGGAGAGCACCGGGATGATGGAGATGGCCTCCGGTGAGGGCTCCCCCCTACGGCAGGGTGCCGGAACAGGTACCGATTGGTTTTCGGTGGCTACGGAGGCTTGCGGCGGCGGAACTCCCGATCTATTCTGTTCCCCAAAGTTTTTAGGGTATATGGATATATATAGGCGGAAGAAGTACGTCAGGGGAGCCACGAGGGGTCCACGAGGGTGGAGGGCGCGCCCTGGGGGAGGGGGTGGGCGCCCCCCTACCTCGTGCCCTCCTCGAAGCTTCCTCGACGTAGGGTGCAAGTCTCCTGGATCATGTTTGGTGAGAAAATCACGTTCCCGAAGGTTTCATTCCGTTTGGACTCCGTTTGATATTCCGTTTCTTCGAAACTCTGAAATAGGAAAAAAACAGCAATTCTGGGCTGGGCCTCCAGTTAATAAGTTAGTCCCAAAAATAATATAAAAGTGGAAAATAAAGCCCAATATTGTCCAAAACAGTAGATAATATAGCATGGAGCAATAAAAAATTATAGATACATTGGAGACGTATCAGGCATCCCCAAGCTTAATTCCTGCTCGTCCTCGAGTAGGTAAATGATAAAAACAGAATTTTTGATGCGGAGTGCTACTTGGCATAATTTCAATGTAATTCTTCTTAATTGTGGTATGAATATTCAGATCCGAAAGATTCAAGACAAAAGTTCATATTGACATAAAAATAATAATACTTCAAGCATACTAACTAAGCAATTATGTCCTCTCAAAATAACATGGCCAAAGAAAGTTCAACCCTACAAAATCATATAGTTTAGTCATGCACCATTTTCGTCACACAAGAATGTTCTCATCATGCACAACCCCGATGACAAGCCAAGCAATTGTTTCATACTTCAGTAATCTCAAACTTATAAACTTTCACGCAATATATGAGCGCGAGCCATGGACATAGCACTATGGGTGGAATATAATATGATGATGGGGATTGTGTGGAGAAGACAAAAAAGGAGAAAATCTCACATTGACGAGGATAATCAACGGGCTATGGAGATGCCCATCAATTGATGTCAACATGAGGAGAAAACAAAAAAGGAGAAGATCTCACATCAACGAGGCTAATCAATGGGCTATGGAGATGCCCATCGATTGATGTTAATGCAAGGAGTAGGGATTGCCATGCAGCGGATGCACTGGAGCTATAAATGTATGAAAGCTCAACAAAAGAAACTAAGTGGGTGTGCATCCAACTTGCTTGCTCACGAAGACCTAGGGCACTTGAGGAGGCCCATTGTTGGAATATACAAGCCAAGTTCTATAATGAAAAATTCCCACTAGTATATGAAAGTGACAAAACAAGAGACTCTCTATCATGATGATTATGGTGCTAGTTTGAAGCACAAGTGTGGCAAAGGATAGTAGCATTGTCCCTTCTCTCTTTTTCTCTCATTTTTTTGGGCCTTCTCTTTTTTTGGCCTTCTCTTTTTTTATATGGCCTTTTTTTATATTCCTCACTTGGGACAATGCTCTAGAAAATGATGATCATAACACTTCTATATGAATGCCTCTGGCGGTGTACCGGGATATGCAATGAACCAAGAGTGACTTGTAAGAAAGAATTATGAACGGTGGCTTTGCCATAAATACTATGTCAACTACATGATCATGCTAGCAATATGACAATGATGAATATGTCATGATGAACGGAATGGTGGAAAGTTGCATGTCAATATATCTCGGAATGGCTATGGAAATGCCATAATAGGTAGGTATGGTGCCTATTTTGAGGAAGATATAAGGAGGTATGTGTGAAAGAGTGTATCATATCACGGGGTTTGGATGCACCGGCGAAGTTTGCACCAACTCTCAAGGTGAGAAAGGGCAATGCATGGGACCGAAGAGGCTAGCAATGATGGAAGGGTGAGAGTGTGTATAATCCATGGACTCAACATTAGTCATAAAGAACTCACATACTTATTGCAAAAATCTACAAGACATCAAAAACCAAAGCACTACGCGCATGCTCCTAAGGGGATAGATTGGTAGGAAAAGACCATCGCTCGTCCCCAACCGCCACTCATAAGGAGGACAATCAAAGAACACCCCATGTTTCAAATTTGTTACATAACGTTTATCATATGTGCATGCTACGGGACTTGCAAACTTCAACACAAGCAATTCTCAAATTCAGAACTACTCAACTAGCACGACTTTGATATTATTACCTCCATATCTCAAAACAATCATCAAGCATCAAACTTTTCTTAGTATTCAACACACTCATAAGAAAGTTTTTACTATTCTTGAATACCTAGCATATTAAGATTAAGCACATTACCATTCTGTTTAAGACTCTCAAAATAATATAAGTGAACCATGAGAGTTCATCTATTTCTTCAAAATAAAACCACCACCGTGCTCTAAAATATATAAGTGAAGTACTAGAGCAAATGACAAACTACTCCGAAAGATATAAGTGAAGATCAATGAGTAGTCGAATAATTATACAACTATGTGAAGCCTCTCCCATTTAATAATTTCAGATCTTAGTATTTTATTCAAACATCAAGCAAAACAAAATAAAATGACATGACACTCCAAGCAAAACACATATCATGTGGTGAATAAAAATATAGCTCCAAGTAAAGTTACCGATGAACGAAGACGAAAGAGGGGATGCCATCTGGGGCATCCCCAAGCTTAAACGCTTGGTTATCCTTGAATATTACCTTGGGGTGCCTTGGGCATCCCCAAGCTTAGGCTCTTGCCACTCCTTATTCCATAGTCCATCGAATCTTTACCCAAAACTTGAAAACTTCACAACACAAAACTTAACAGAAAATCTCGTGAGCTCCGTTAGCGAAAGAAAACAAAACACCACTTTAAGGTACTGTAATGAACTCATTATTTACTTATATTGGTGTTAAAACTACTGTATTCCAACTTCTATATGGTTTATAAACTATTTTACTAGCCATAGATTCATCAAAATAAGCAAGCAACACAATGAAAAAGAATCTGTCAAAAACAGAACAGTCTGTAGTAATCTGTATCAAACGTATACTTATGGAACTCCAAAAATTCTAAAATAAATTGGTGGACCTGAGTAATTTGTCTAGTAATCATCTGCAAAAATAATCAACTAAATATCACTCTCCATTAAAAAGTTGAAGCTAATCTCGTGAACGCTAAAGTTTCTGTTTTTTACAGCATGATCATAAAGACTTCACCAAGTCTTCCCAAAGGCTCTACTTGGCACAAACACTAATTAAAACAAAAAACCACATCTAAAAATAATATAGATGGATTATTTATTCCTAAACAGAACGAAAAAGCATGAAACTAAACTAAAATTGGGTTGCCTCCCAACAAGCGCTATCGTTTAACGCCCCTAGCTAGGCATGATGATTTCAATGATGCTCACATAAAAGATAAGAATTGAAAGATAAAGAGAGCATCATGAAGAATATGACTAGCACATTTAAGTCTAACCCACTTCCTATGCATAGGTATTTTGTGAGCAAACAACTTCTGGGAACAAGAATCAACTTGCATAGGAAGGTAAAACAAGCATAATTTCAAAATTTTCAACACATAGAGAGGAAACTTGATATTATTGCAACTCCTACAAGCATATATTCCTCCCTCATAATAAATTTCAGTATCATCATTAATGAATTCAACAATATAACCAGCACCAAAATCATTATTTTCATGATCTACTTGCATAGAAATTTTACTACTCTCCACATAAGCAAAATTCTTCTCATTTGGAATAGTGGGAGTATCATAAGAGACTTGAATACTATAAATTGTTTCCACACTAAAAGAGTAATGTTCAGAATAAGGGTAATCATAATCATGACCAGTTTCATAAATATAAGCATTAATACTCTTTATAGCATAAGTTTCATCACAATAATCATCATAAGTAGCAACTTTGTTCTCATCATAATCGATTGAAAACTCTTCCGAAATAGTGGATACATCACTAAATAAAGTCATGACCTCTCCAAATCCACTTTCATAAATATTATAAGATTCAACATCCTCCAAAATAGTGGGATCATTACTTCCTAAAGTTGACACTCTTCCAAACCCACTTTCATCAATATAATCATCATAGGTAGAAGGCATGCTATCATCATAACAACTTTGCATATCAAAACTTGGGAGACTAAAAATATCATCTTCATTAAGCGTAGCATCCCCAAGCTTGGGACAAACATTAATTTCAGCAAATATATTCTCAAAATATCATCTTCATCAAACATAGCATCCCCAAGCTTGGGCCTTTTCATATCATAAGCATAATCACTCTCATCATTAATAGTATGGATAGCACCAATAGTATAGCAAACATTATTATCATATTCTTCCAAGCAAGTGCCAAAAAGATTTTCAGGATCATAAGAAGTATCATTATCTTCCCAATCATAATCATCACAATAAGCAATAGGCATAACGAGATCGTCATCAAGTGCATCATCTTCCACAATTATTTTTGATTCATTTTCATGAGGCACAACAATAATAGGAGCAACTTTATTTGGGAGAGGTATATTTTTACCTCTCTTCCTTTTTCTTTTCTTCTTCTTCACTTCATCATGTGTGGGTTCAATCCTCTTTTTGGAGCTCCTTATTAATGAGATTGGTTGAATAGAAGGCTCCTCCTCGTTACCTGATTCATCATAAGAAGTAATAGGAGGATATTGGGAAGTCTCTTCCCTTTCGTTAGTATTCTCTTCATCTTCTATTTGTTTTCTTCTCTTTATGTAATTGGCAATATAAGGATTTTCAATGCAATTTACCGCACAATACATATAAATTTCTTCTAGATCAAAGTGAAGAACTCTATCAAGGGCAAATTTTGGAATATCCTTAGTTATACGTTTCATTTCTTCATAACCCAAGAGCAAACTAAGTTCATTATGATGTGCAAGGGAAATCAAGTCATCACAATTTTTGGACACGATACGATCATGAAACAATTTGCATTGGGTACTGAAATGATCACGTTCATTGCAAAGTTCACAAGTATGGCTAAGAAAGTTTAAATTTTCAGCACACGCATCTAGCCTTTCTTGCAACCATTTAGTTTCTAAATGCTTATGCCTCTTGAAATATCTATCTACTCTATTTGGTGTGTACTTGCAAACCCAATACACTCCACAAAAATTGACATGCTTATAGGAGATATTTTCATCATGACTAGTGCAATCATCATTAGTACTATGGATATTCAAGGAGTTCATACTAACAACATTGCAATCATGCTCATCATTCACAGACTTAGTGCCAAACATTTTATGCATTCTTCTTCTAACACTTTAGCACAATTTTCTTTTCCACCATACTCACGAAAGATATTAAAAAGATGAAGCGTATGAGACAAACTCAATTCCATTTTTTTTTGTAGTTTTCTTTTATAAACTGAACTAGTGATAAAAGAAGAAACAAAAAGATTTGAATGCAAGATCTAAAGATATACCTTCAAGCACTCACCTCCCCGGCAACGGCGCCAGAAACTGCTTGATGTCTACTCTGCAAGCTTCTTCTTGTAGACGTTGTTGGGACTCCAAGTGCAGAGGTTTGTAGGACAGTAGCAAATTTCCCTCAAGTGGATGACCTAAGGTTTATCAATCTGTGGGAGGCGTAGGATGAAGATGGTCTCTCTCAAACAACCCTGCAACCAAATAACAAAGAGTCTCTTGTGTCCCCAACACACCCAATACAATGGTAAATTGTATAGTTGCACTAGTTCGGCGAAGAGATGGTGATACAAGTGCAATACGGATGGTAGATATAGGTTACAAAAACCTATATTATTTTTGGGACTTGTATCACCATCCATAGGTGCAAAAACCTATCAATATTATTGTATAGGTGTGCTGTTTTTATATTTTCAGATTACAAAAACCTATATCTACTATCCATATTGCACTTGTATCACCATCTCTTCGCCGAACTAGTGAACCTATACAATTTACCATTGTGTTGGGTGTGTTGGGGACACAAGAGACTCTTTGTTATTTGGTTGCAGGGTTGTTTGAGAGAGACCATCTTCATCATACGCCTCCCACGGATTGATAAAACTTAGGTCATCCACTTGAGGGAAATTTGCTACTGTCCTACAAACCTCTGCACTTGGAGGCCCAAAAACGTCTACAAGGAGAAGGTTGCATAGTAGACATCATACGCCTTGCAAGCAATGTGACTAATGAGTTAGTTACGGGATGATGCATTACGGAACGAGTAAAGAGACTTGCCAGTAAGGAGATTGAACTAGGTATTGAGATACTGACGATCGAATCTCGGGCAAGTAACGTACCTACTCGAGGACGAGCAGAAATTAAGCTTGGGGATGCTTGATACGTCTCCAACGTATCTATAATTTTTTATTGTTCCATGCTATATTATATTCTGTTTTGGATGTTTAATGGGGTTTATTATACACTTTATATTATTTTTGGGACTAACCTATTAACCGGAGGCCCAGCCCAAATTGTTGTTTTTTTGCCTATTTCAGTGTTTCGAAGGAAAAGAATATCAAACGGAGTCCAAACGAATGAAACCTTCGGGAACGTGATTTTTGGAACAAACGTGATCCAGAGGACTTACAGTCTACGTAAAGCAATCAACAAGGAAGGCACGAGCCAGGGGGGCGCGCCTACCCCCTGGGCGCGCCCTCCACCCTCATGGGCCCCTCGTTGCTCCACCCACGTACTTCTTCCTCCTATATATACCCATATACCCTGGAAACATCATATATGGAGCCAAAACCCTATTTCCACTGCCGCAACCTTCTGTACCCGTGAGATCCCATCTTGGGGCCTTTTCCGGCGCTCCGCCGGAGGGGGCATTGATCACGGAGGGCTTCTACATCAACACCATAGCCTCTCTGATGATGTGTGAGTAGTTTACCTCAGACCTTCGGGTCCATAGTTATTAGCTAGATGGCTTCTTCTCTCTCTTTGGATCTCAATACAAAGTTCTCCTCGATCTTCTTGGAGATCTATTCCATGTAATCTTCTTTTTGCGGTGTGTTTGTCGAGATCCGATGTGGGTTTATGATCAAGATTATCTATGAACAATATTTGAATCTTCTCTGAATTCTTTTATGTATGATTGGTTATCTTTGCAAGTCTCTTCGAATTATCAGTTTGGTTTGGCCTACTAGATTGATCTTTCTTGCAATGGGAGAAGTGCTTAGCTTTGGGTCAATCTTGCGGTGTCATTTCCCAGTGACTGCAGGGGTAGCAAGGCACGTATTGTATTGTTGCCATCGAGGATAAAAAGATGGTGTTTATATCATATTGCATGAGTTTATCCCTCTACATCATGTCATCTTACTTAAAGCATTACTATGTTCTTATGAACTTAATACTCTAGATGCATGCTGGATAGCGGTCGATTTGTGGAGTAATAGTAGTAGACGCAGAACCGTTTCGGTCTACTTGTCACAGACGTGATGCCTATATACATGATCATACCTAGATATTCTCGTAACTATGCTCACTTCTATCAATTGCTCGACAGTAATTCGTTTACCCATCGTAATAACTATGCTCTTGAGAGAAGCCACTAGTGAAACCTATGGCCCCCGGGTCTATTTCTATCATATTTATCTCCCGACAACAAGCTATTTCTGGCGCCGTTTATTTTACTTTGCATCTTATTTACTCTTTATCATAAAAATACCCAAAATATTATCTTATCATATCTATTAGATCTCACTCTCGTAAGTGACCGTGAGGGGATTGACAACCCCTTTATCGCGTTGGTTGCGAGGTTCTTATTTGTTTGTGTAGGTGCACATGGGACTCGCGCGTGGTGTCCTACTGGATTGATACCTTGGTTCTCAAAAACTGAGGGAAATACTTACGCTACTTTACTGCATCACCCTTTCCTCTTCAAGGGAAAACCAACGCAGTGCTCAAGAGGTAGCAGGAAGGATTTACGGCGCCCGTTCTGGGAGTCTACCCACAAGTCAAGACATACCAAGTACCCATCACAAACTCTTATCGCTCGCACTACATTATTTTCCATTTGCCTCTCGTTTTCCTCTCCCCCACTTCACCCTTGCCGTTTTATTCGCCCTCTCTTATCCGTTCACCTCTTTTTTCGCTTGCTTCTTGTTTGCTCGTGTGTTGGATTGGTTGCTTGTCACGATGGCTCTACCTAGATTTGGTGATCTTCACCTTAAAAGGTTAGAAGAGATCGAAAGCAACGTCAGGAGTTTTATGACTTTACAATTTGAGCAAAATAATTTCTTTAGGAACGAGCTTAAGGAACAAAAAAAATCTTTATGGGTTATATGAATAAAGAGCTTGATGATATGTCTAAAGAATTTTATGGTTTCAAATCTCAGATTGCTCACCTCGAAAAATTAATAGCTGAAGTTTCGGATAAGGAGGCCACCTTACTTAATAAGATGGCAGCTAAGCCGATTTTTTTTGTGAAAATAAAGATGAAGATCTAGATGTTATTATGTGTATCCTATTAAATCTTTGTTTTGCAATATGAATCTTGATAATGATGGGACTGGAGATGAGTCACCTTTACCTAGAAGGCGTCCAAAAAATTCAGAGTTTTTAGATCTTGATGCAAAAATTGGTAAAAGTGGGATTGAAGAGGTCAAAACTTTAGATATTAATGAACCCACTATTTTGGATTTCAAGGAATTTAATTATTATAATTGCTCTTTGATAGATTGTATTTCCTTGTTGCAATCCGTGCTAAATTCTCCTCATCCTTATAGTCAAAATAAAGCTTTTACTAAACATATCGTTGATGCTTTGATACAATCTTATGAAGAAAAACTTGAGTTGGAAGTTTCTATCCCTAGAAAACTTTATGATGAGTGGGAACTTACTATTAAAATTAGAATTAAAGATCATGAATGCTATGCTTTGTGTGATTTGGGTGCTAGTGTTTCCATGATTCCAAAAACCTTGTGTGATTTGCTAGGATTCCGTGAATTTGATGATTGTTCTTTAAACTTGCATCTTGCGGATTCCACTATTAAGAAACCTATGGGAAAAATTAATGATGTTCTTATTGTTGCAAATAGGAACTATGTTCCCGTAGATTTCATTGTTCTTTACATAGATTGCAATCCTTCCTGTCCTATTATTCGTGGTAGACCTTTCCTTAGAACGATTGGTGCAATTATTGATATGAAGGAAGGGAATATTAGATTCCAATTTCCATTAAGGAAAGGTATGGAACACTTTCCTAGAAAGAAAATTAAATTACCATATGAATCTATTATGAGAGCTACTTATGGATTGCCTACCAAAGATGGCAATACCTAGATTTATCTTTGCTTTTATGCCTAGCTAAGGACGTTAAACGATAGCGCTTGTTGGGAGGCAACCCAATTTTATTTTAGTTTTTTGCTTTTTTGCTTCTGTTTAGGAATAAATATTTGATCTAGCCTCTGGTTAGATTTGTTTTTATGTTTTAATTAGTGTTTGTGCCAAGTTAAGCCTATAGGATCTTCTTGGATGATAGTTATTTGATCTTGCTGAAAATTCCAGAAACTTTCTGTTCATGAAAACAATTTTTTAAAATCACCAGAACGTGATAAAATACTGATTCCAATTGATGTAGATCAAAAAACAAATTTTCTAGGTCTTCCTATTTTGGTAGAAGTTTTTGAGTTCCAGAAGTTTGCGTTAGTTACAGATTACTACAGACTGTTCTGTTTTTGACAGATTCTGTTTTTCGTGTGTTGTTTGCTTATTTTGGTGAATCTATGGCTAGTAAAAGAGTTTATAAACCATAGAGAAGTTCAAATACAGTAGGTTTAACACCAATATAAGTAAAGAATGAGTTCAATACAGTACCTTGAAGTGGTGTTTTGTTTTCTTTCGCTAACGGAGCTCACGAGATTTTCTGTTGAGTTTTGTGTTGTGAAGTTTTCAAGTTTTGGGTAAAGATTTGATGGATTATGGAACAAGGACTGGCAAGAGCCTAAGCTTGGGGATGCCCATTGCACCCCAAGGTAATCTAAGGACACCAAAAAGCCAAAGCTTGGGGATGCCCCGAAAGGCATCCCCTCTTTCGTCTTCATCTATCGGTAACTTTACTTGGAGCAATATTTTTATTCACCACATGATATGTGTTTTGCTCGGAGCGTCTTGTATGATTTGAGTCTTTGCTTTTTATTTTACCACAATCATCCTTGATGTACACACCTTTTGAGAGAGACACACATGATTCGAAATTTATTAGAATAATTTATGTGCTTCACTTATATCTTTTGAGCTATATAGTTTTTGCTCTAGTGCTTCACTTATATCTTTTAGAGTACGGTGGTGGATTTGTTTTGTAGAAAATTTTGTTCTCTCATGCTTCACTTATATTATTTTGAGAGTCCTACAAAACAGCATGGTAATTTGCTTTAATCATAAAAATTGGTCCTAATATGATAGGCATCCAAGATTAGTAATTTTTTATAGTGTGTTGAATACTATGAGAAGTTTGATGCTCGATAATTGTTTTGAGATATGAAGATGGTGATATTAGAGTCAAGCTAGTTGAGTGGTTATGAATTTGAGAAATACTTGTGTTAAAGTTTGTGATTCTCGTAGCATGCACGTATGGTGAACCATTATGTGATGAAGTCGGAGCATGATTTATTTATTGATTGTCTTCCATATGAGTGGCGGTCGGGGATGAGCGATGGTGTTTTCCTACCAATCTATCCCCCTAGGAGCATGCGTGTAATACTTTGCTTTGATAACTTGTAGATTTTTGCAACAAGTATATGAGTTCTTTATGACTAATGTTGAGTCCATGGATTATACGCATTCTCATCCTTCCACCATTGCTAGCCTCTCTAATACCGCGCACCTTTCGCTGGTATAATACACCCACCATATACCTAACTCAAAACAGCCACCATACCTACCTACCATGGCATTTCCATAGCCATTCCGAGATATATTGCCATGCAACTTACCACCGTTTCCTTTACTATGACACGCTTCATCATTGTCATAATTGCTTTGCGTTATCATGTAGTTGACATCGTATTTGTGGCAAAGCCATCGTTCATGATTCTTTCATACATGTCACTCTTGATTCATTGCATATCCCGATACACCACCGGAGGCATTCACATAGAGTCATATTTTGTTCTAAGTATTGAGTTGTAATTCTTGAGTTGTAAGTAAATAAAAGTGTGATGATCATCATTATTAGAGCATTGTCCCAAGTGAGGAAAGGATGATGGAGACTATGATCCCCCCACAAGTCGGGATGAGACTCCGGACGAAAAAAAGAAAGAAAAAAGGCCATATAAAAAAAGAGAAGGCCCAAAAAATGAGGGAAAAAGAGAGAAGGGACAATGCTACTATCCTTTTTCCACACTTGTACTTCAAAGTAGCACCATGATCTTCATGATAGAGAGTCTCCTATGATATCACTTTCATATACTAGTGGGAAATTTTCATTATAGAACTTGGCTTGTGTATTCAATGATGGGCTTCCTCAAAATGCCCTAGGTCTTCATGAGCAAGCGAGTTGGAAGCACACCCACTTAGTTTCTTTTGTTGAGCTTTCATATACTTATAGCTCTAGTGCATCCGTTGCATGGCAATCCCTACTCACTCGCATTGATATCTATTAATGGGCATCTCCATAGCCCGTTGATACGCCTAGTTGATGTGAGACTATCTTCTCCCTTTTTGTCTTCTTCACAACCACCATTCTATTCCACATATAGTGCTATGTCCATGGCTCACGCTCATGTATTGCGTAAAGATTCAAAAAGTTTGAGAATACCAAAAGTATGAAACAATTGCTTGGCTTGTCATCGGGGTTGTGCATGATTTAAATATTTTGTGTGGTGAAGATAGAGCATAGCCAGATTATATGATTTTGTAGGGATAACTTTCTTTGGCCATGTTATTTTGAGAAGACATAATTGCATAGTTAGTATGCTTGAAGTATTATTATTTTTATGTCAATATTAAACTTTTATCTTGAATCTTTCGGATCTAATATTCATACCACAAATAAGATAATTACATTGAAAATTATGCTAAGTAGCATTCCACATCAAAAATTTTGTTTTTATCATTTACCTACTCGAGGACGAGCAGAAATTAAGCTTGGGGATGCTTGATACGTCTCCAACGTATCTATAATATTTTATTGTTCCATGCTATATTATATTATATTTTGGATGCTTAATGGGCTTTATTATACACTTCTATATTATTTTTGGGACTAACCTATTTACCGGAGGCCAAGCCCAAATTGCTGTTTTTTTGCCTATTTCAGTGTTTCGAAGGAAAAGAATATCAAACGGAGTCCAAACGGAATGAAACCTTCGGGGACGTGATTTTCGGAACAAACGTGATTCAGAGGACTTGGAGTCTACGTAAAGCAATTAACGAGGAAGGCACAAGGCAGGGGGGCGTGCCCACCCCCTGGGCGCGCCCTCCACCCTCGTGGGCCCCTCGTTGCTCCACCACGTACTTCTTCCTCCTATATATATACCCATATACCCTGGAAACATCATATACAGAGCCAAAATCCTATTTCCACCGCCGCAACCTTCTGTACCCGTGAGATCCCATCTTGGGGCCTTTTTTCGGCGCTCCACCGGAGGGGGCATTGATCACGGAGGGCTTCTACATCAACACCATAGCCTCTCCGATGATGTGTGAGTAGTTTACCTCAGACCTTCGGGTCCATAGTTATTAGCTAGATGGCTTCTTCTCTCTCTTTGGATCTCAATACAAAGCTCTCCTCGATCTTCTTGGAGATCAATTCGATGTGATCTTCATTTTGCGGTGTGTTTGTCGAGATCCGATGAATTGTGGGTTTATGATCAAGATTATCTACGAAAAATATTTGAATCTCCTCTGAATTCTTTTATGTATGATTGGTTATGTTTGCAAGTCTCTTCGAATTATCAGTTTGGTTTGGCCTACTAGATTGATCTTTTTTGCAATGGGAGAAGTGCTTAGCTTTGGGTTCAATCTTGCGGAGCTCGATCCCAGTGACAGAAAGGGAAACGACACGTATTGTATTGTTGCCATCGAGGATAAAAAGATGGTGTTTATATCATACTGCATGAGTTTATCCCTCTACATCATGTTATCTTACTTAAATCATTACTCTGTTCTTATGAACTTAATACTCTAGATGCATGCTGGATAGCGGTCGATGTGTGGAGTAATAGTAGTAGATGCAGAATCGTTTCGGTCTACTTGTCATGTATGTGATGCCTATATACATGATCATACCTAGATATTCTCATAACTATGCTCAATTCTATCAATTGCTCGACAGTAATTCGTTTACCCATCGTAATACTTATGCTCTTAAGCAATGTTGGGGATATTGCTTATCCGGAACTTATCGGTCGACCCATGATAAGGGGTAAATCGGGCAGTATATCGGCATATCGGCCGATTTATAGCCATATCGGCTCATTTGTCGGCCAATTTATCTTATCGGTCAAACAATGATAAGCGATAAATCGGCTGATTTATCGGTATATCAGAAGATATCTTCAACAATGCTCTTGAGAGAAGCCACTAGTGATACCTATGGCCCCTGGGTCTATTTTCTATCATATTAATCTCCCGACAACAAGCTATTTCCGGCACCGTTTATTTTACTTTGCATCTTTATTTACTCTTTATCATAAAAATACCAAAAATATTATCTTATCATATCTATCAGATCTCACTCTCGTAAGTGACCGTGAAGGGATTGACAACCCCTTTATCGCGTTGGTTGCGAGGTTCTTATTTGTTTGTGTAGGTGCGTGGGACTCGCGCGTGGTCTCCTACTGGATTGTTACCTTAATTCTCAAAAATTGAGGGAAATACTTACGCTACTTTACTGCATCACCCTTTCCTTTTCAATGGAAAACCAATGCAGTGCTCTAGAGGTAGCAGCGCACGCATTAACAATCAACAAAGTCATTTTATAAAAAGTGTTGTCACGTTTCAAATCAGAACAAAAGTATTATTGGAACCGTGGGCGTTCTACTTACCAATTACGTGTCGCCAGGCGTCCCCTTTTTTTTTATTGGCTAGGAGGTGCCGTGGCATGCGATCAGACCCCTGCGTGTGCTCATTGGGAGGAGAGCCCTTTGACCGCTATCCGCCGGGCACCTCCCTCCCAACGTCCCAATTAATGGCGTCCGAGCACCTGTTTTATGGCGTGGCTATATGTCTCACTTGACTTAGATTTAAGAGAGAAAAATGAAAATCTCAAAAGAAAGTTTTGCACAGATCTTGATGCAAGATCCGACGGACCTATATAGCATCGACTGCGACTTATAGCAAGCATGATGAATATAAGGACGATGACAGTGGATAATAATTGTCTCACATATTTAGGAACGTAATTAAAAAAAGCCACATGTGGCAATGCCCGAAATACACAAGGGCAAAAGAAGAAGGAAGACAACGATCTGGCTCGCTGATCTCTACTTTGTTGATGCGTTGCTACAAGCCGCGGGAACTAGTCTCCGCGGCGAGCGGCGATGAGCTCTTTCTTCTCCTCAAGATGCTGCTTGAGAGCATCCACGGATTCCTCCACCAGCCTTCTGCACTCCATGCGCAACATGGCATTCTCGTCCATAAGTTTCTCGACGATGATGTCGGTCCTCTTCAACAAGGCAGTGGTCTTCTCGTGCTGCCCTGCACTTCCGACGATCTTCGCCCTCAGTAGGTCGCGCTCGGCCTGGAGCTTTGCATTGCTCTCATTTAGTTGCCGGATGACGCCCGTAGACTGTTCAAACGAGGCTTTCAAGTCATCATGCAACCTCGCCCACCTGGAGATCTGATCCATCTGCATAAGGATGAGGGCACGCATGCCCCTGTAAGAGTCCTCGCTTGCCCATGAGACATTTTCCCAGGCTGTCGCAGCGCGGGAGGACATCTCTGCTGCATTCACAGCATGGCGGGACATCTCTTCTGCTTCCGCGGCGCGGCCGGACCAGTCTGCTGCATCGACGGTACGGCGGGACCTCTGTGATGTCTCGGCGGTGCGGCCAGACCTGTTTGCTGCTACGGCCGCGCGACGGGACATGTTTTTCTGCTTTCGCGGCGAGGCGGGACATCTCTCGTGCTTCCGCTTCCAGTCTTACCTCTCCCTGGTGGCAATCTCTCGACCCAGAACTCACGCTGGCCATGGCAGACGCAAGGGAATGATGATGAATGACTTGTTTGTTTTTGTGGATGAGGAGTTGAGGAGGAATGTGCAGTCATCTTGGATTACTAGTATTTATAACTGAGTAGTAATACACTCCTAAGTGGGAAACCATTTAGATTTTGATCGGTGTGAACAGGTTTGCAATTTGGAATGCGACGGGACACGACCTCCCTGTTCTTCTAAAAAAATTGTGACGGGACGCATGCTCAAAATTTACTGACAGTTATAAGTGCGGCACTATGGAAGGCGTATCGTGGGCACGTACGCCTTCTCGGCCGCATACGTGGCATTTGCACCATAGGGTGCACCGCAATAGGCAATGTCACCACACGTCTTGTACCAACAACCGTGCGCGCTCGTTATTACCCTCGCGCACGCTTATTTTAATTAGAATGTGTGTGCCCGTCTACCGCACACACGTTGATCTATCTAACTGTTTCAGTTTGTTATGGCTAATCACAAACAGTTCATCCAGGTGAAGTGTATGCCATAATCGCAGACACTTTGATCTGGCTGACCCATTTCTATTCTGTTGCCTAATCGCAAATAGTTAAAGCTTCTGAAGCGTAGGCCCTCAATCACACACACCTTGATATGGCTGACTGTTTCTTTTGTGTTGCCTAACCACAAACAATTCATCCGAGTGAACCATATGCTCTATATCGCACATGCCTTCATCAGTCCGCATGTTTCTTTTGTTCTGCCTCATAGCAAACAGTTCATTGGACTGAACCGTATGCCCTGGATCGCACACGCAACAAAAATATGAACCGTGTTTGATGCATCCTCCATCGCTAACGTTTGCACCTTTTTGACAGTTCTTTTACATCCTCGTTTGTGATTAATGCATCACACACAGTTTCATGAAAGGGTCTCTGATCGTAGTCTCGCGTTAGCAGCATCTTGCAGTAGTGAGAAAACAACAACTGGCACTTGGCACTATGTCAATAGGTTAGTACCAAAAAATGATATAAAATGATTACAAAATGATTATAAAACATCCAAGATTTATAATATAACAACATGGAACAATAAAAATCATAGATACGTTGGAGACATATCAGCATCCCCAAGCTTAACTCCTACTCGTCCTCGTGTAGGTAAGTGATAAAAACAGAATTTTTGATGTGGAATGCTGCCTATCATGTCATATCATATTCTTTTCTTTATAGCATGGACAATTGGACTTTTATGTGATTCAAATACTCAAGCATATCAACAAGCAACCATGTCTTTCAAAATATCAACGCTAAAATAAGTTATCCCTAGCCCATCATGCTCAACCATTGATCCATTCATGAAACACACTCTCATATTAGCTACACCCAATACTTAAGTATGATCATATTGCCTCCTAGTTGGTGCTTTTATAAGAGAATATGGAGACTCAAATTCAAAATAAAAATTGCATAAAGTAAAAGAAAGGCCCTTCGCAAAGGGAAGTAGGGATTTGTAGAGGTGCCAGAGCTCAAAGCGAAAAACTTAGAGATAAAAACATTTTGGGAGGTATATCCATCCCACCAACGAAAACGACTTAGAGTTCCCAACACTTTCCATGCTAGATATACCATAGGCGGTTCCCAAATAGAAAATAAAGTTTATTCCTTTTTCCACCATACTTTCACTTTCGATGGCTAGCCGTATCCACGGTTGCCCTCCATACCAACACTTTCCAAGGAATTTATTATTTGACAACATAAAGTAAATTCATTTTTTTTCATTTCAGGACTGGGCATCCCAAAAAACCTTTGCCTTACTCTTGTGCAATGACAAGTGAATAAACACTCATCGTGAGAATAACACATCCAGCATGGAACATATTAGCCAATTTCATCGCTCATGAGCTTAAAACGAACACACAAAAGAGAAGTTTATTTTGAAAATTAGAGATGGCACATGCAAATTTGCTTAGAACGGCAAAAGAATACCGCATATAGGTAGATATAGTGGACTCATGTGGTAAAACTAGTTTAAAGGATTTTGGATGCGCAAGTACAGATCATACTTAGTGCAAAATGAAGGCTAGCAAAAGATTGAGAAGCGACCAACCAAGAAACGAATAATATCATAAGCAAGCATTAAGCATAATTAACACCGAATAATGCACCACAAGTAGGATATAATTTCATTGCAGGACTATTGACTTTTGTGCTTGCATAGGAAATCACAAACCTTAACACCAATATTCTTACTAAAGCATAATTACTCATCAACATAACTCACATATCACATCATCATATCTCAAAACTATTACTAGGAATCAAGTTTATTTTGTCCAATGATCTTCATGAAAGTTTTTATTATATCCTTCTTGGATATCTATCACTTTGGGACTAATTTTCATGTGTTGCTTTTCATAAGCTCAAACAAATATAAGTGAAGATCATGAGCATATTTTTTCTTTCTTTCGCTCAAAATAATTTAAGTGAAGCAAGAGAGAATTTCTTCAAAATTTTACTAACTCTAAAATAAATCTAAGTGAAGCAAGAGAGCATTTCTTCAAAAATAATAAAGCACACCATGCTCAAAAAATATAAATGAAGTACTAGAGCAAGTCCATAGCTCATACAAATTTAAGTGAAGCATAGAGAGCAATTCTAACAAGTCATGACATAATTTTGGCTCTCTCAAATAGGTGTGTCCAGCAAGGGATCAAGACTTAAGACAAAATAAAAACAAGCAAATACACATATCATGCAAGACGGTCCAAGAAAAAAACATATTATGTGACGAATAAAAATATAGCTTCGAGTAAAATACCGATGGTCGTTAGAAGAAAGAGGTGATGCCACTCGGGGGCATCTCCAAGCTTAGTTGGTTGCTAATTTTTGGATAATAGCTTGGGATGCCGGGGCATCCCCAAGCTTAGGCTCTTCTATCCTTTATTCCTTCATCCGTCATAAGATAACCAAACACTTGAAAACATCAATCACACAAACCTCAACAAAACCTACGTGAGATCCGTTAGTAAAAGAAAGCAAATCACTACTATAAGTACTGTACCAAACCAATTCATATTTTTTTGCATTATATCTACTGTATTCCAACTTTTCTATGGCAAAAACTCATCAAATAAAACCATAGAGCCATCAAAATAAGCATACAATGCAAAGAAAGCAGAATTTGTCAAAACAGAACAATCTGTAGCAATCTGACTATTTCGAAAACTTCAGGACCTCCAATTTTTTTGAAAAACTAGGACGATCTGGGTAATTTGTATATTAATCTTCTTCAAAAAGAATCAGGGAAAAGGCACTTTCTCATAAAGATGAGAATTGTTTTCGTGAGCGCAAAGTTTCTGTTTTTTTCAGCAAGATCAAACAACTATCACCCAAGAAGATCCTATTGGTTCTACTTGGCACAAACACTAATTGAAACACAAAAAACACAATCATAACAGTAGCATAATTGTGCTAACACTTGAGAACAGAAAGCAAAAGGCAAAAATAAATTTTATTCATTGGGTTGCCTCCCAACAAGCGCTATAGTTTTACGCCCTTAGCTATGCATAAAGCAAGGATCTAAGTTTTGCCATCCTTCTTCTTAATTTCCTTAGAGGCGGTTTCATCATGGGGTTTTGTAAACACAACATAAAACATACTATCCATGGAAACTTTGGCATTCCTAAGTTGGTTTTCATCATAACCCCTTTGGTTTCCGGCAACAATCGAAGAGTAATGTTGATTAACATTATTGAAAACTTGTTGGATTATATCTAAAATGGGCACATCCTTTTTAAGGTTCTCATCAAAGATTTTATTATCCCCAATAAAATGACTTAAATCATAGTCACTATTGTAAATAATTTCATCTATCACAGGTTTTTCACGATTCATACCATAAAAAACAAAGATTTCCCTAGCTTCCCGTATTATGTAGTGAAACTCATTCATAAGAAGGAGAGTGGCCAACTTTTTAGCCCTAGGATTCTTTATGTCGGGAAGCTCAGAAAAAATATTTGCAAAGTAGGATGGGTATGAATAAATTTACTTTCAAGTTTCAGAACTAGTGCTGAAATAGCATCCGCATAAGATCTAGTAGTTTTAAGTATAGGAGCATCATCAAGACTTAGATTCCCAACACAATTGAATTTTTTTGGATACGTTCTTTCCCCATAATGTTCCCTTGCCCCAAGATAAAAGTTTTAGCATCCAGATTGCCTGTACGTCCAATCTTAGGAGTTAGGACATCATCTGTTAGTGCCATACTGAAATCACTCATGATTGCTAGCAAAGGATCGACCTGACAAGAAAATGGGGAACGGAAAAGAGAGGCGAATAAAACGGGAAATTTTTGGGAAGTGGGGTGTCGGTGTCAAAACCGGCGGATCTCGGGTAGGGGGTCCCGAACTGTGCCTCTAGGATCGATGGTAACAGGAGACGGGGGGACACAATGTTTACCCAGGTTCGGGCCCTCTCTATGGAGGTAATACCCTACTTCCTGCTTGGTTGATCTTGATGAATATGAGTGTTCCATGGCTAAACCCTAGAAGTCTAGCCTATGAGTATATGGTAATGAATCTGTCCTATCCGGACTATGCCCTCCGGTTTATATAGACATCGGAGAGATCTAGGGTTACATGGAGTCGGTTACATAGGAGGAAATCTTCATAATCGATCTCCTAGCTTGCCTTCCACGCCACGTAGAGTCCAATCCGGACACGAGTATAGTCTTCGGCCTTCATGTCTTCATAGCCCATCAGTCCGGCCCAACAGATAACAGGCCGGACACACGAGGATCGCTTAGTCCAGGACTCCCTCAGTAGCCTCTGAACCTGGCTTCAATGACGAGGAGTCCGGCGCGCCGATTGTCTTTGGCATTGCAAGGCAGGTTCCCCTCCTTCCTAACTCCAAGATAGTCTTCGAATGTGATGATTGTATGCGGACCTATTACACACCATGCACAACCGCAGAGAGAATATATATATCTTACACGAGTTCCATCCGCTGACAGCTTCCTGTAACGTGATATCACGCCCGTCCGGTCACAATTTCGAACCGTTTTTCTGCTGCCATCCCACGTTTCAAAATGCGGTTGCTACTGGCACGTCTTGTCCAAGCAGAGACCATGCCCCCCTATTGCGGGATTCTCATCAATGCGGGCATGGGTAACCCAACCGTGTCGTTTACACGTCCCTTGAGAATAGGCGAGTTTAAGGCGAGCAGGGAGGCGTTTGACATTCGCGGCCTCTATAAGGGGGTAAGGACTCCCTTCTTCCACCCACACCCTTTCTCTTCCTCGGCCTTTCCGTCCCTGAGCTCCAGCGCCCAAGCCTTAGCTTCTCTCTTGTTCGAGAAAATACTCCAAAGATGTCTGGATCCGGAGCTAGAGGCAAGTGGATGGCCTCTTCCGTCAAGAAGAAGGACATCAAGGAGTCTGGGAGGCCGGATATCTAGCCAAAGAGATCGCTCATCGACTTCCGGCCAAGGGACAGATCTTCCCCACTCCCGAGCCCCACGAGAGGGTTGTGTTCCTTACACATTTCGTCCGCGGGGTTGGGTTCCCTCTTCACCCATTGGTCCGCGGGTTGATGTTTTACTATGGGCTGGATTTTCATAACCTAGCCCCCAACTTCATCCTCAATATTTTGGCGTTTATCGTCGTCTGTGAGGCTTTTCTTCGCATCCCGCCTCACTTCGGCCTTTGGCTAAAGACCTTCAATGTGAGGCCGAAAGTTGTGCGTGGTGCGGAGGCGCTATGGTGGGCAAGATGCCCAACGTCACCTGGCCCGAAGGTTCGTTTCCGGAGACGGTGAAGGGGTGGCAATCGGAGTGGTTCTACATCACCGAGCCGTGCGATGCTAACTGGTTGGCGGCCCCCGAATTCCGATCCAGAATCCCGATGCTGCTCACCTCCTGGCAAGAGAGGGCTCGACACAGGGTCCCTCGGACGAGCTGACTGGGCTCCAGACGTGCATCCAGAACATGATAGAAAGGAAAATCAAGCTCGTCAACGTGGTCTGATACGTCTCCGTCGTATCTACTTTTCCAAAATCGTTTGTCCTTGTTTTGGACTCTAACTTGCATGATTTGAATGGAACTAACCCGGACTGACGCTGTTTTCAGCAGACTTTCCATGGTGTTATCTATATGCAGAAACAAAAGTTCTCGGAATGACCTGAAACTCCACGAAACATATTTTTGGAAAATATTAAAAATACTGGAAGATGACACTACTAGGGAAAAGGCTAGCAGCAACACGGGTTTTAGGTGTATCTGTAGCGCGGGGAGTGGCGCTACTAATAAGGCGCGACAGCTAACACATAGCAGTAGCGCGTGCTCACCAGCGCCATCGCTGAAGTGTAGCAAGATGGCGCGCTTAGTGGAAGCTTCGCTATCGCTAGTAGCTCTAAGCGCCGCTTTGCTGGACGCCGCTTCGCTATCTCGGCGCTGTGCTAACTTTTATACACTCGCTACTGCTAATTTTAGTAGTTTTTTGTTTTTTTTTTCCTGCATATTTGTTTTGTATTTGAACAGGCTTTATAGAAGAGTCTTTAGCACATAGAAATGTCATCATGATACACATACAAATGCATGCGAGTCCACAAATGTAATCATAGCATATACATACAAATAGTCTCATCATAATCATCATCCAACACAAAGTGGTATCTTGTCATCATCTCGAAAATAGCGATACATGCAAGTCTCGAATACTTGCAACTAAAACAACGTCATCCATCTAAACAAAGGTATACACAAGAAGATCTATCACTATGAGTGAGAGCGGAACTATGCAGTACATGAGGTGGCGGTTACGAGTCCTCTCTCGCGCTAGCGTGAACCTCAAGTAACTAGATTCTCCTTCTTGTCTGCTTTTGAAGCCTTTATGGCTGGCGCCCGTGAACCCATCCACTTGCGCCTGACACTCATGCCACTCGTTGTACACCCCCGGAACCTTCCCTTTGTACACGACATAGCAATTCCATCTCGCCATCAAGAAACTAGGTACTTGTTAGAGATGCATGTTCATGAAGAGGATGTACAATCATATGTATGCAACAAAATATACTAGAGCAACACCGAAAAAGAAAGGGTTAGAAACTAGATGCAACATACAGTACGCAAATTAATTAACTAGAGGTACGCAGGTCATCGTACGCAAACTAACAAAGTAGCGTTACGCAAGTTCGGCAGGGACCGTGGACATCACAAAGTTTCATCGCTACAAAAAGTATACAAGTTCAACCGACACATATCATCATCATCGGCATCATAAATCAACAGAAGTTCCATCCTTCCATATCATCGAGGATGAACCCTAGCTTCTTGAACGGCGTGAGGTCTAGACATTGCATGCCTATGCGATTTCGGATGTCAGCTCGCGATATAGGGCCGTGGTGGAACATCCCCTTCTCATCGATGACTTCTTTCATGATGATCGTCGCAATGTCACTTTGGATGCGAAAGAAGTCATCTCTAAGTTTATAATCCGCTTCTCCATGAGATTCTAGCCACTTGTGGATATGATC
The DNA here is from genome assembly GCA_021605145.1 of Aegilops bicornis. Lineage (NCBI taxonomy): Eukaryota > Viridiplantae > Streptophyta > Magnoliopsida > Poales > Poaceae > Aegilops > Aegilops bicornis. The sequence goes on from CM038670.1 coordinate 87,965,889, forward strand.
ATCATTTCTGCTTCTCATGCGAAGCTTTTGGTGATCCTGTTGAACTGAATCATGAGATGGACGATGTAGAATCCATCCTTCTTGCTTGGTTTTGGGACATGGATGCAGGAGAAGTTAGTTTTATGCACGAGACCCATCTTCTTGTTCCTTTGTTTCCTGATCTACACGTGGCCACCTCTAATGCTGAAGCCTTGGGGAGCATCGTCTAGAATATTCATTATGTGGGTGTAGTCTTTTTTCTCGTAGTCTCTGGAAGGGACAAAATACACGGCGTGGGAGACTTGCGGGAAAAGAACGATAAGGACGGCGCGCCCGTTGCTGCGGGGAAAAGACACCTCAAATTATTCCCCATATGAGAGAGAAGGAATGATTGAAATGTACGAAAGGGTTGTCCGGAAATGACTTACTTTGGATGATAAGGCACGGGGACAATTTCCCGGTCCTTATTCTGTACCATGAAGTTTTGGAGGTACTCCCTAGTAGTTTCACGCTCAAAGTCGCCGAGACTCAAGAAAGACTCGTGCATGTAGTACGGATCCGCCACACAGATTTGCGAGACTTCTTCACTCTTCATGACGGAGCTCATATGTAGCGGAAAAAGGCGGACGATTGTAATATCGAGCCGCCTTGTTAGAGACATCTCAAAGATATGGTCAAACCGCGGGAAGAACACCTCCGCGGGCCGTGTCTCGACGTATCACTTCCCCTCAGGAACACGAGCCGCGTATGTCGGATATCCTGGATCCTTTGAGGCTAGTAGGCTTTTCTCAGTCGACAGCACATGGTCGTGCAGTCTCCTGAGATCCCCTGATAGTGCCTCCAGCAGTTTTGGCGGTAGCATCGGCTCGCCCGTGAGATGGAACATGACCGCACCTTTCACGGGTACACGCTCTTCAGAATGCATCGTTATGTGCTCTCGCTTGTTTGGAGGCAGTTATCTTCCCCGATCTCTTCCTCTGCTTTTTCTTGGGCACACCTTCGAGACCCTTCCTTAACCCCTGCCCCAGTGTTCCTGGGCTAAATCAGATGACCCTCGCGCCCGGCTAGTTGAGCCTGTGTTGAGGCGGCATCTTCAGGCGTGTCCTGTGAGGATTTCATGAAGAGAGACTTTTTGCAATTCCTGCTACGACCCTGCCCGGGCATATCATCCATATCCTCAATAGCAAGCTGATAGCCCGATTCGTCATATGGTTGACTCATCATATCTATGTCACAGTCATACACGTTTGTATTGAGGAAATCCGTAGGGTCGACCTCCGTCTCATCATCCATTCTCTGTTCTCTGTGAGAAATTACATCAGCCAGTACTATTGCACCCCCTTCATCATGTCATCCGCCGCTCTCAGCCGGCACTACAGGAGCTGGTAATTGCGTAGGCGGGGTGGTGGTCTCCGCACATGCTTGTTGTGTGGTTATTGGTGTGCTCTCGGCCGACTCTAGACGAATAAGATTCTTCGGCCATAGCAGCACCCAACCCTTGCAGCTTCCAATCCATGGCGGGGTCTCGTCGTCCGCTCCCACATGCTGTACTGGAGGAGGCAAATCCTCGTGCCCCGATTTCACACTGGTCAAGCTAACTCTAAAGTGCCCAGTGAGATCGGCTGGTTGTGGAACGTGGTTTGCGAGGGTCCATTATCATCCCCTTTCCCATGTCCACCTTCCGCCTTTGATCAAGTAGAGTATGGTGCACGGGGTTTCTTTCGCCTGCAAACACATATGTCTGTGGCGTAAAACAACCGAAAGGCAACAAAAATGGAATATTATATATATATATATATATATATATATATATATATGTTGGTGCGACATGTAATTACCGTGACGGCGTCGAGCTCAGCCAAAGATGAAGGCCCACCTAGCGCGCCAGAGACTGAGGACGGGCTGCTATGAGCGGGAGTGGCTGCGAGAGGAGGCCCGGTTGCATGAGCAAGTGATGGTGCGATGGTGTTGTTGTTCATGGAGTTGCTCCCGGCGAAACTGGGCAACGAGAAATCATGTACCGTCTTGTCTTGATTTTCCTTCGTCCAGTTGGTGATAACTGGAACCAAGTTAGTAGCGAAATCATTTCTGCAGTGCGATTCAGCTGCATTGATCGCCCTCAAGCAACTCATATTTGTCCTCGACTGCTTTTTTCGCGTCCTCAGCTGCTTTTTTCTCAACCGCAAGCTTCACCTTCGCGTCGATGTCCGCCTGAATAAACTTCCTTTTCTGCTTCTTGGCCTCCGGGCCCTTGTTGTAAAACACCTTCCACGTGGCGCCGTCTCCAGCGATGTGCACACGACCATATTGCGACCGCTGCCCAAAGGGAGTCCCTTAAGTTCGTTCAAGGCCCGGTTGAGAGGGGTGTCCCACTTGGGCCTCATCGGAGAAGTAGGGCTTTCGGCTGCAAGCTGGTGTTGCTTCTCCAGTAGTCTAATCAATTTCCTCGTGATCTTGTTCGTGTAAAAAACCTTTTTCTCCTTGTCCCACTTGTAGCGGGCCCTGATGAAGTCACGCTCCAAGGGGTTGGTGAACTTCGCGAAGGGGTCTGGGAGACCCGCGGCTTCACGTTCCGCGTCCTGCTTATCCCATAAGGGCCTTTTACCGAGGTAGCCACGGCTTCCGAGGCGATGCTTGCCCATGTTCCTTTGCTGAAGGCTCTTGAATTTCGCAGCCTTAGCCTTGGCTGCCTCGGTAGCGCAAGTGTCCTTGAACTTTTCGAACTCCTCTTCCTTAAGTGTCGGATTTTCCTCCAGAATCTTGGACAGGGGTTCATCAGCCTCAATAGCTCGTTTCACCCTCCCTTTCCGGAGGCCAAATCATTCTTGAACATGCCCATGGTGTGATTGTTAATCTTTTTCATCTTCGGATCATCCCATGGTTGTTCTATGTTATCATCCCGGTCGGGAACTTGAATCTCTTGTGCAACTTTGTTAGGAGCAAGCTGCGTCAAATGTTCTTTACTCCTTAAGTCATCGCTGTTGATGCTCGCGCATTCCGTAGGATGCATCCGACTTGGTTCCCATAGCACTTGTGAGGTTCTTCCGCTCTAACGGCTCAAACTTGCCAAGTGCCATCTTTGTGATCACAAGTCGTCCAATCCCTAGTTTGTTAGGTTTTCGTATCCTCTGCTTCTTATGCTTCCTCTTTTCGGTAGCGGCATCGGGGCCGGTACCTTCCCCGCCGGTATCTTCCCCGCCGGTACCTTCCCCACCGGTCTCGGCGCCGCCATCGGTGCCGGCGCCGTCGGTGTCGATGTCGGCGTCAGTACCATCATCGAGGCCGACCTGCAAACCTTGCTTAGCAGTCAAATAGTCGAGGTACTCTTGTTCACCCTCATAATCCATCTCGTCTGCATCTTGGTTAGAAGGCCCAGTTTCTTCGTTGTTCGACATGTTTCCTATGATTAAGTGTCCTCATTTATTTCTAAAAGTATGAATAAATGATAAATGACATAAAAAGAAGTCTATGTGCCAAAGACTCGATATGCCAACTATGTAGCACAAATCATGCCTTTATTCACGGGAAATTTCGGCATGACCTTTGCTAAAAAATGGACATATCGAGCGCCTGAAATTCACCGGAATGGAAATGAATCAACATTCCGGCGTAACATAGGCCACTCGGATCATTTTCCAAACGTGACATGTCTAAAACATGACATATCCACATATCTCATGTCCAGTTCAAATTTGCATATAAATTCAGCTAATTTTGAAACCTAGCTAAATTCATAACTAAATAGATAACCTAATTAACATATTGCCCTAACTAAGACCTAAGTAGATTAACCGAAGAACCCTATCAGAGAGAGAGGGGGGTTTACAGAGGTGCAGGGCAAGGAGGCGCAGGCCCGACGACGGCCGAGGTTGGGAGGAGGAAGCAGAGGAGGGAGGCGAGGGCCGACGGGTCGGGGCGAGAGCGCCGGGTCGGGGCGAGTGCCTGGTCGGGGCGGCGCCTGGGTCGGGGCGAGGGCTGGTCGGGGCGAGCGCCTGTGGTCGGGGCTAACTCCGCGCAAGGGTCGGGGCGAGCGACGGGGGAAGAGAGAGTGGGGATTTGGGGGGGAAAGGCGGGATGAAGCAGGGAGAGTGAGAATTTTGGGTTAAGTGGACGTAGCAGCAGCGCATTTGGACAAAACATCCTGCTACTACCTTCAGATGGTATGGCGGTTTAAGCGAAATGCGCTACTACTACCTTCAATGGTATGGCGGTTTAGACAAAAGCAGCTGCTACTACTACCTTCGCTACTGCCCGTTTTTCTTTTTCTTTTCCTTTATTTTTTCCTAGTTTTATTTCCCGGAAGCAGTGAACGAAGGGAGGGCGATATATATTGCATCATTTGACGGTTAAATATGTACGCTAAATAGGAACATACATATTACATCATTCGACCCATGCATAATAATGGCTAAGTGTGTATATAAAATAGGAACATATATATATATATATATATATATATATATATATATATATTACATCATTTGACCGATAACATACGGTTCCTCAGCGCTGACGTTTTCGTTTTTGAGTCAGCTTCTTTCCCTTCTTGTTCGTCAAGAACAATTGAGCCCCTCATTGTGACTTTGCCTTTTCCATGGAGTACGATTTTTCTTAGGTAATGTAGTATTGATTCTTCTTTTGACGTATACTTCATCATCATCGTCATCTTTCCCTCATTGGGTTGCCGTATTGATCATAGTCTTCCTCGTTGGCGACTCCATCCATTCCAATGATGTTCCTTTTGCCGCTCCTCACGACAACACGACTGGGATTGCATGGGTCGGTTATGAAGAAGCATTGTGTCACGTGCTTAGCGTGTACCCATGGCTCATTTTTTGTGAGAGCGTTCACGGTAGCACTCTTGGCATCGGGTACAGTCATGGTAGTGAAAATCCGGTTTTATCTTTCGACATTCTTAGCCCATCTGACACGGAACATCGTCGTGTTGTGCAGTCCAGAGTAGTCAAGCTCCCAGATCTCCTCGACCCTTCGATAAAATCATTCAGTTGCGCCGTTGTCGCTGCCGGTCATGCATTCCATCATCACCCACGAGTTACGATCATCATCAATATCTTTTGGCCTCCGTGCGTAACGTGTATCCGTTGATATCATATGCCCGATAGGTTACGAGGTTGGGCGAGGCCATGTGCTAAGGCGTATATGAGCAATCCATCCTTAGAGCCCTCCTCCGGGGATTAGCAATAATATGCTCTTTGAACCAATGCAGGAAAGTGGAGTTTTGCTCTCTAGTAACTTCCGGCGTTAAATCTGCATATCCCCGATCACGATACTTCTTTGCGATAATTTATTTGTGTAGTGCCACGAAAGGATCTACCTCGTCTAGGTGTTGTAGCACTACCAAGTTTGCTCTGTCAAAGTCGCTGCGTCGATCTGAGTATGCCACGTGCAGTTCCTTGCGACCGTTGCAGTGACCATCTCCTTCGAGCCTCCCATCGTGCTTGTTAACGGGCAAACCAACACTAACACCAGGCGGCTGGTCGCCGCCATATAGAAAATTTTCATAGAAAGAGATGCACTCTTGTGTCAAATAGCCCTGGACGATGCTTCCATCCGGACGGGACATGTTACGAACGAATCCTTTGATTATCCCATTCATCCTCTCAAACGGCATCATGTTGTGCATGAATGACGGCCCCGGGTCTATTATGTCATCCACAATATGGACACACAGATGCACCATCACGTCAAAGAATGCGGGCGGGAAGTACATCTCAAGCTCATTCAGTATCACAACGATCTCTTCCTGTAGCCTTCGGAGCCGCTTCACACTGATCGACTTTCAAGAGATGACGTCGAAAAAGTTGCAGAGACCAATAAGCGTGTCACGGACGTGCTTGTCCATTATCCCTCTAAGGGCAACAGGTAGTATTTTCGTCATCATCACATGACAGTCATGAGACTTCATCCCGTTGAACCTTTTCTTGTCTGTGTCTAGATATCTGCTTATCTTGCCACAGTAACCGGAACTAACTTTGACTCCGATAAGGCACTTAAAGAATTGATTGATCTCAGCCTGACTTAAGGTGAAGCAAGAAGGGGGGCAATAATCCTCTTTCTTTATTTTATTGCCCTTCTTCTCCCGTGCCTCTGTCTCCGTCTCTGTCTCATCTGACATTTTATGGGGCGGCATGTGCAGATCTTCCCTGATTTTCAAATCTTGCAAGTCTTTTCTTGCCTTCGGCCCATCCTTGGTCTTATCCGGCATGTTCATCAGTGTTGCGAGCAAGCTCTCAAGGACATTCTTGCGAAGCAATGCTTGAACATGAGGGTCCTGCATGATTGAACTTAGTACTGACGAACTCTGCTGGGCGGAGTCCAAGTCGTTCTCTCCGCCGCCATGCCCGGCCCCTTCTCCTCCGCCATGTCCGGCCCCTTCTGCGCCACCATGTTCGGCCTCTTCCCCGCCGCCATTATCGATCATCTCTTCGTCTTGCCCCGTGTCATCATTGCCTGCCCCGTCGGCATCCTCAACATTGTCATCCTCATCTTCAGTTATCCACCGAGTATAGCCATCCATGAAGCCAGTCATGAGCAGGTGCGCTTCGAGACGACCATCGTCATAGGGGTCGAGCCAAACTATTCCTTTGCATTTTTGACACGGATATAAAACCTCTGTCAGGTTATTTTCTTTCATGTCCTGCACCGCCGACCGCAACCACCTGTCCACCATCGTTCCACTGACCATCATGAATGTCTGCACGGTAATAATAAAACAAATTGATTATAAAAATGTGAGCATGCATCAAAGTCATACAAAAATTCGGCATGACCTTCCCTAAAAATAGGACATATATGGATCTAGTGTTTGCCCGGAATTAGCCGAAACAGAAATAAATCGACATTTCGGCAAAACATAGGCAACTGAAAAGCACAATTTGGCGTCAACTCATGCCACACACACAATTTCCATAAACATATCACACACACATAAACATATTTCCATTTTGCAAAAGCATGAAATTTTAATCACACCTCTATCTCGAGATCGAGCACACGGTGGAGATGATGATGTTGGGAGATCAAAAGTGCACAAAGCTCTTCTTGACAAAGATAGATCTAGTTAGGGGCAAATAGGTCACTTCACTAAATGCTACATCTACCTAGCTACCTAATTTGGGAGGAGACAACTTCAACGAGTGGAGGGGAAGGAAAAGAGAAAGGAGATGCATTAATGGAGGTGGTGTAGTTAGGTAGGAGTAATGAAGAGAGAGAAAGGTAGATAGAAGAGAGAGAGTAATGGGGGAGAAGTATTGAGGAAGAAGCAGAATGAGAGTGGGAGCATGTGGGAGGTAGGGGAAAGGGAAGAGAGGAGGGGGAGGGGGAGGGACGGGTGGGGAAAAGGTGGTGGGTTCGTGCGGATTAGGAGTAGCGCGGGATCTAAACCATCTGCTGCTAAGTAAGTAGCAACAGCGCTTTGGGCAACGGCGCCATCGCTAACCGGGACCAAAAGTGTGCCAATTTGAAATTTAGCAGCAGCGACCTCGTAAAAAGCGCTACTACTACATCCATAGCGATGGTGCGTTTCGCTGCACCGCGCTGCTGCTAAATGGAGTTTAGTGGACACCGTCGGTCGATATTTGTAGCAGCGCGGTTTACACCGAGCACGCTACTGCTAAAAACTTGTCAGTAGCGAGTTTCCCGCACACGCGCTACTACTAATTAGCAGCAGCGCCCCTTTTTGAGCCGCGCTGCTGCTAAGATTATGTGTATAGGCTTTTCCCTAGTAGTGTGAATCCACGTCAGGGGGCCCACACCCTGTCCACGAGGGTGGGGGCGCGCCTGCCCCCTTGGGCGCGCCCCCTGCCTCGTGGGCCCCCTAACGCTCCACCGACCTCAACTCCAACTCCATATATTCACTTTCGGGGAGAAAAAAACAGAGAGAAGGATTCATCGCGTTTTACGATAAGAATCCGACGCCAAGCCCTAAAACCTCTCGGGAGGGCTGATCTACAGTCCGTTCGGGCTCCGGAGAGGGGAATCCGTCGCCGTCGTCATCATCAACCATCCTCCATCACCAATTTCATGATGCTCACCGCCGTGCGTGAGTAATTCCATCGTAGGCTTGCTGGACGGTGATGAGTTGGATGAGATCTATCATGTAATCGAGTTAGTTTTGTTAGAGTTTGATCCCTAGTATCCACTATGTTCTGAGATTGATGTTGCTATGACTTTGCTATGCTTAATGCTTGTCACTAGGGCCCGAGTGCCATGTTTCAGATCTGAACCTATTATGTTTTCATGAATATATGTGAGTTCTTGATCCTATCTTGCAAGTCTATAGTCACCTACTATGTGTTATGATCCGCAACCCCAAAGTGACAATAATCGGGACCACTCCCGGTGATGACCGTAGTTTGAGGAGTTCATGTATTCACTATGTGTTAATGCTTTGGTCCGGTACTCTATTAAAAGGAGGCCTTAATATCCCTTAGTTTCCATTAGGACCCCGCTGCTACGGGAGGGTAGGACAAAAGATGTCATGCAAGTCCTTTTCCATAAGCACGTATGACAATATTCGGAATACATGCCTATATTACATTTATGAATAGGAGCTAGTTCTGTGTCACCCTATGTTATGATTGTTACATGCTGAACCGCATCCGGCATAATTCTCCATCACCGATCCAATGCCTACGAGCTTTTCACATATTGTTCTTTGCTTATTTACTTTTCCGCTACTCTTTACAATCACTACAAAACCCAAAAATATTACTTTTGCTACCGTTACCACTACTATCATACTACTTTGCTACTAAATATTTTGCTGCAGATACTAAGTTATCCAGGTGTGGTTGAATTGACAACTCAACTGCTAATACTTGAGAATATTCTTTGACTCCCCTTGTGTCGAATCAATAAATTTGGGTTGAATACTCTACCCTCGAAAACGGTTGCGACCCCCTATACTTGTGGGTTATCAAGAATATTTTCTGGCACCGTTGCCCGGGAGCATAGCTCTATTCTTTGTTTCACTTGGGATTTATATCTGCTGGTCACTATGAAGAACTTGAAAGATGCTAAGACAAAAATGTATCCCTCAACTACGAGGGAAGGTAAGGAACTGCCATCTAGCTCTGCACTTGATTCACCTTCTGTTTTCAGTAAGCTTGCGACACCTAAACCTGCTACTGCTATTAATTCTGATATGTCGCATGTTATTGATGATGCCACTTCTGCTATGCATGATAATTATGATGAAACTACTTCTATACTTGATACTACTGTGCCACTTGGTGAATTTCTTGATGAACAACTTGCTAGGGCTAGAGAGAATGAAATTATTGAAACTGGTAATATTGAAGATAGTGATGATGAAGACTCTCCCCCTAATAAATATGAATTGCCTGTTGTGCCTAAGGGTTATGTTCTGGATGAAGAATCTGCTAGAGCTATTCTTGCTTGCAATGATAGGAGTGACCTTAAGAAGCTATTAGCTAAATGGAATCAGCGATCTCTTAATGCTAGAATGAAATCTAACCCTGCTTTTGCTACTTCACCTATCTGTGTTACTGATAAGGATTATGAATTCTCTATTGATCCTGATATAATTACTTTGGTTGAATCTGATGCTTTTTATGGCTATGAATCTGAAACTGATGTGGCACATCTTACTAAATTAAATGATATAGCCACCCTGTTCACTAATGATGAAAAATCTCGCTATCTTTATATCCTTAAAATATTTCCGTTCTCATTAAAGGGTGATGCTAAGATATGGTTTAATTCTCTTGATCCTGGTTGTGTGCGTAGTCCCTAGGATATTATTTATTACACTACAAGAAATCTGTTAATACGTGACGGATCCAATCCGTCACCAACCTGCACAAAACTGTCATGCGGGGGCATACGTGACGGATTTGATATCCGTCATGTATATCGCGTCATGATTTGACCACTACATGCTCCTTGACGGAGCATCCAAAACCGTCACGGATCATGACGATTCCTAGCCGTCATGGATGGTAGTTAACTAACATGCTCATAATGGCGTTAACGTGTGTACCACGTCATCATCTGACATGGATCCAACGTGGCAGCCCATGTAGTAGTCAGCCCATCAAATTTTTTGGCCCACTAAATTTTAGCTGGTCCAAGATTGTCGGCCCATATAGTAATCAACCCAAATATTAGAATTTCAATCCATTATGGCACGAGCCACCAATTTCAATTCAGGACATTACCCCATGTCTCATTTCACTTGGTCCATGGAAATTTAAGCCAATAATAATTTGCCAAAAAATATACGCTCATGTCATTCAAAAAAGAAGATTACATAAACACACTAGAAAATACCTGTACATGAGCAAAAAAAAGAGCCAAAAATATTAATTTTACAAGCATATCTCGAAGAACACTATGCTACCCTACAACCAGCGCCTCCCCCATCAAGCAAGGCCCAACGCTCGTCGAACAACAATCATGGGTCGTCCCACATTCCTAGCCATTTGATCCACCCCTCCACACCAAAGTCGTGAGAACACATGTCTTCGTTGTTGAAAATGCTCCCATAAACCAATATCTGCCACATGATAAAAAATATGTCACAATATATAATATTATAGCCAGTAGGTTAAACTAGAAGTAGCTTACTACTCCCTTCGTTCCTAAATATAAGTTTTCTTAGAGCTTTGAATATGGACTATATACGAATAAATATAGCCTTATTTTAAAGTGTAGATTCACTCATTTTGCTCCGTATGTAGTCCATATTAAAATTCATAAAAAGACTTATATTTAGCAAGGGAGGGAGTACACGTCATAAAGTCCTATATTTTTCTCACTCCCGCGATGCAAAGTAGTGCAACAAAATCAATCGTGTGAAAAGAAACAACCGACATCAACAAAAAGGAATGAGGAGCATACATAGATAAATAGAGTTGACAGTAAACTTCACTGTGCTTATTTGACATGAAGTTCCAGACTATCACTACACTAAATTTGAATCATGCTATGAGAACATTCTGAAATTCCTACTATCAGTCTCTCATGAGTTGTGAAATATAAAGTATATAAAGTATAAAAGTATAAAAAGTAAGTCAAGGGAAGGCACTTTCGTACCCACTTTAAGAAATAAATAACATAAGCAATACTTTAATTCTGGTAACAAAGGCAAACATCAAAACAGAAAGGAAACAAACCATTTTTCTGCTTAATAAGGTTATTATGCTACATGAGAATAACAATATCACAAGTACCTTCCAACAACAACAAAAAGAATACTAGCTTCTCGTACAACAATCAATCATATTGTGATCATACACAATGTGAACCTAAGATGGAGAAAGCAGACTACCATGATTAAAATCTTCATTTCAACCATCAAAAGGGATTACCCAAGCCCTTGGTATGAAAAGAAGTGATAATTGATGTATCATATATGTACTGTGGGATATTGGGATATTGAACTGAAGGGAATTCAGCTACCATGTACAGAATTATTGTTGTCCATTGCAATCTGAATCCTAAACTCTATGTTTTAGAATAGGAACTTGTTTATTTTATGTTAATAAGACAACAATGGAAGCAAAATTGAACGCCACATCTGTTCAAGCAAAAAAATAGTTACTCGAAAGGAAATTAAAACCCAAGTAACAATAATAGCATAGCATAATAAACAAAATATACAGTTACAGTTCTAAGATGCTGATGATAGAAGTACAGTTTTTAGGTTTGCTCTTAAGTACTACATATAAGCATTTGTAAAACAAGTCCATTCTAGGAAGATACAAAGTCACAGATGAATTTGTATCTAACAAGCAGCGACTTCCGAATTAAGTCCCAAAAGATGAGTACGAACGCAACATGAAGACCAGTGGTTAGAAAAAAAATAGCTACATCATATTATGTGGATTAGCATTAACTTGCCCTAATTAATTTATGTGTAATAGTGCAAGAAATCAGACCCACAAAACCATCAGCAACTAATCAAGCTCACACGTTCATCTCAAAAAGTGAATCCACCTCTAAACTGAAGCAAAACATGATTTGTATTCAGATTGCAACTGTTATCCAGATTTGGGGGGAAAGTGGGGAGAGGGGAGAAGCTCACCACTACTGTAGGAGGGAAGGAAGACGCAGCCATTGGTGAGCTTGTCCACGCGCAATAGGACACAGGGGCCAAGCGGGTGCTGGACTTGCTGTTCCACCTCCTCCAGCAAAGAGAGCTCGTCAGGGATGGCCGCTTCGATGAGGCGGACGTCCTGTACACCGCTGGATGGGTGGAGAAGGCTGTAGGCATTAGTAGCACAGAAATTGACACTAATAGATAGTTGTATTTGACACCACAAGCAGCCTTTCCAAAATATGATGATTCTCAAGAGAGAGAAAAACATTGTCCAAGAAATCGAGAAACAGAGGCCAGATGCTAGATAGCAGCATAATCATTCATTCAGGGAACATAACAGGTAGCAAAAGCAGCAGCAGGTAATCCTTATAACTAGAGGCTAAGCATCCAGCGTTGGCTACAGTTAGCTACTTCATAGCAACTAACACCGGCCAATAAAAAGTAGCACAAGTACTAGATACCTATGAGGGTGTGAACTTGGTGCCAATCGGTTGGCCAGCCTCGTGGATCTGAAGATCATTTGTTTGTACAAGTACAACTAGCAAGCACTTGTCTGTTATCGGAGCCATTTCATTTGCAATGGTATCATAATAAAAATGTAATGTAAAATCTTGGTGTTGTGCACTAGCACTATAGCAACAGAAATTATCAGCAATTATGTTCGCTTCTTAAAAACTGAAAAGGAAGAATTGCATCCTCAATCAAGTATGCTGGCAATACAAATTTGTGGCTCCAAGTGAATCAACAATCAATTTTACTGTTTATTAAAAGAGTTATTTGTCCATGTGTAGAAACAAATACAGAAACTGATCTTGATAATATTTGGCATGCCCAATAACAGATTAAAGTACATATTTGATAGCACAAGCAACAATTGTTCCCCAAAATTAAAAAAAAAGATTACCAAGCTACAGACTGACCATATCCAGCACAAGCAATTTGTCACATCAAATGTTTACTCAGGGCAATATAGGCATAGCAGCACAACCTTACCTAGCACCATGGCCATAGTTCAGTGGCGGGGCGTGCTTATGTTGTATTGGCACTCCTCCTTGGAGTTTGAGGATGAGGAGCAGCACACGCATTCGCCGCCACCATCGTCGAGCAGGACAAGCCGCGGTGCCCGCCCTCATACCGGACCAATGGCTGCAGGGTGTGCCGCGTCCATGGATCCTACGGGAGGAGGTCCTCCGTGCCCGAGCATCCATGGAGATCCATCCACCGATCTAGGGGTAGGATTGGGAACTGGAGAGGCGGTACCGTACGGGGTGAGCGCCGTGGACACAGTGGAGCACCGGAGGAGGAGGAGGCCTATCTTTGTGCAGAACCACAGGAGGAGCATTCATGGCACTTTTTCTCAACAAAGTACATGCAAATAAAAGCAACATATAAGAAATAGCATGTACTGACAGAATCTGCAAATATAAGTTTGTCTTCATTTAGATATAAAATGGTATTAGTTTCTCAATTATAAAAGCTCCCAGGATAAATGTTCCAGGCAATTACTATATAAACAATCAGACAACATACGTCAGACTCTCTGAATTAGCAGTGCACAACTACAAAGCAATGTTTGAAATCTAAGAAGAACGGAAATTTGCCTAATACTTTTTGTTCCCAGCACAAAAAATGAATGTGATGCACAAATGTATAATTAGGAAGGAAGCAGAACAGCCTACGTCTACAAATCACAAACAACCAATAGGGAACGAGCATCCCAGGAAGTTGTGCTCGTGCCTTATGCTGTTCGTTTTAATGGTGGACAAGGCAGACGCCCAGATACTCTGTCTGTACCAACTCAACTAGCCAAGGAGGCCTGCAACCATCCTCTACCAGGAATAACAACATCCATCCATGGAGAGGAGAAGAGGGGAAAGGGAGGGTACGATAAGGGATGGTGCAGAGGTACGTAGTGGGTCTTGCCGGCCGGAGAAGGTGAACCGCGAAGCGTGGAGACTGCGCACCACGGTTGGCGAAGACGGCCGCGATGACGAGGGTACCGACGGTGGCGCGGCTGACGGACAATTGTGCCCAGCCAAAAGGGCTGCCGATGTACTCTGGATCTTTGTCGTTGTCTCCGCCTCCTGTACCTCAGCTCCGCTCGCCGCCAGATGGAGTTGGGCAGTGCCCGCCGCCAGCGACCTCAGGGACGTCCAAATCCGGCAGTTGGTCCCGGCGCCACCACTGCCGCCTCAGATCGAGGGGTAGGATTGGGTTGCCATAGCTCGATGGGGCCATATGAATGGAGATGGGCATGGCGTGGGGTTGACTGGGGGGTTCGGGCTGGGATAGGTGGGGAGTAGCCCGACGTGGGGTGGTTCGATGCTGGCGCCGCCGACATGAAGCAGCGCGAGGAGGAAGGTGAAGTGGCGGTGGCGGTACGAGGGAGGGAGAAGGGTAATTAGGGTTAGGTTGGTATGGGTTCTGTTAAATGGGCTAGCTCGAAAATTTTGACTCCCCGCGCTCGTGACTTGAAATTTTGCTTCACGCGCGTTCTCTCACAGTTTCGGTCTCTATTTTTCTTTTCTAAATACACCCTTCTTGCATCTGACTAACATGCGGGCCAAACAAAGGGCACACACGACACATCATCAGTAGGAGCCATCTGTGACGGTCAAGTCATGGAGGAGGGTGTAAATCACTGGGCCTAGTAAATCGTTCCGTGACGGTTTCCATGACGGTCCCTGAATGTCTGTCATGAAGGAGCTACCATTTTGAGGCCTATTTGTTGCTTGCTAGTATGTGACGGTTTTCTTGACGGTCTACGAGAACGTCACCACAAATCTGTCACGGATTAACAAGTTTCATGTAGTGTTACATCTCTGCTAAATATTTCCCTGCTCATAAGAAACAAGCTGCTTTAAGGGATATATACAACTTTGTGCAAATTGAAGAAGAGAGTCTCCCACAAGCTTGGGGGAGGCTTCTCCAATTACTTAATACTTTGCCTGATCATCCTCTTAAGAAAAATGAAATACTTGATATCTTTTATAATGGACTAACCGATGCTTCTAGAGATTACGTGGATAGTTGTGCTGGTTCTGTTTTCAGGGAAAGAACACCGGATGAAGCTGAAATTTTATTGAATAATATGTTGACTAATGAAAATAATTGGACACTTCATGAGCCAATTCCTGATCCTATTCCTAAACTAACTCCAAAGAAAAGAGGTGTTCTATTTCTCAGTCCTGAAGATTTGCAATAGGAAAAGAAGTCTATGAAAGAGAAGCTGAAGAGGTATTAAAGCTGAAGATGTTAAGAATTTACCACCTATTGAAGAAACATATGATCTTAATTCATCACCTATTGAAGAAACTCATGGTCTTGATAACCCGCCATATGTAGTAAAGGTAAATTCTCTCTATAGATTTGATGAAGGTGATATTCTTCACTATAAGTCTGCTAGACAATGCTTAGAAGAGTTTGATAATTTTATTGTCAAACAAGAAAACTTCAATGCTTATTTTGGTAGACAATTGAAATACAATTCCGATACGCTTGAACACTTGGGTGATTATATGTCTAGGGTTAAAGGTGAACTTAAACTCATTACTAAACATGCTTCTATGGTTACCACTCAAGTAGAACAAGTACTTAAAGCTCAAAATGATTTGCTCAATGAATTAAATAGTAAGAATAATGATTATGCTGTTAGAGTGGCTACTAGAACCGGTAAAATGACTCAGGAACCTTTGTATCCTGAAGGCCACCCTAAGAGAATTGAGCAACATTCTCAGAGAAATAATATTGATGCACCTAGTCCTTTTAAAAAGAAGAAAAAGAAAAATGATAGGACTTTGCATGCTTCTAGTGAACCTATTGACGAACCACCTGAGAATCCAAATGATATCTCTATTTCTGATGCTGAAACACAATCTTGTAATGAACCTGAATCTAGTGATAATATTAATGAATATG
The DNA here is from genome assembly GCA_021605145.1 of Aegilops bicornis. NCBI lineage: Eukaryota > Viridiplantae > Streptophyta > Magnoliopsida > Poales > Poaceae > Aegilops > Aegilops bicornis. The sequence continues at coordinate 87,981,871 of CM038670.1, forward strand.
TTCATGATGATGCTCAACCTAGCAATGATAATGATGTAGAAATTGAACCTGATGTTGATCTTGATAACCCACAATCAAAGAATCAACGTTATGATAAGAGAGACTTTTTTGCTAGGAAACACGGTAAAGAAAGAGAACCATGGGTTCAGAAACCCATGCCTTTTCCTCCCAAACCATCCAAGAAAAAGGATGATGAGGATTTTGAGCGCTTTGCTGAAATGATTAGACCTATCTTTTTGCGTATGCGATTAAGTGATATGCTCAAAATGAATCCTTATGCTAAGTATATGAAGGAAATTATTACTAATAAAAGTAAGATACCGGAAGCTAAAATTTCCACCATGCTTGCTAATTATACTTTTAAGGATGGAATACCTAAGAAACTAGGAGATCCAGGAGTATCGACTATACCATGCTCCATTAAAAGAAAATATGTTAAAACTGCTTTATGTGATCTTGGAGCCGGTGTTAGTGTTATGCCTCTCTCTTTATATCGTAAACTTGATTTGAATAAGTTGACACCTACTGAAATATCTTTGCAAATGGTCGATAAATCAACCGCCACACTGCCAAAGATTTGTGAGGATGTGCCTGTTGTGGTTGCAAACGTTACTATTTTAACGGACTTTGTTATTCTTGATATTCCTGAGGACGATAATATATCTATTATTCTTGGAAGACCTTTTTTGAATAATGCAGGGGCTGTTATTGATTGCAACAAAGGCAATGTCACTTTTCATGTTAATAGTAATGAGCATATGGTACACTTTCCGAGGAAACAACCTCAAGTTCACAGTATCAACTCTATTGGAAAAATTCCATCGATTATTTTTGGAGGTTTTGAATTTCCTCTTCCTACTGTCAAGAAGAAATATGATATTCTTATTATAGGGGATGTGCATATCCCCGTTGAGGTAACATAGTGTTATTCGAAATTTCTCCGGTTCCATGTTAGTCGGAATGAGTTTGTTAACAAGACCTGATCAACCTTGTTAGTGGATTCCTGAGCATGAGATGGATGAAACTAGAAAGCACAACCTTCTGTACACTCTCTCTACTTTCTGTTATTTAGTTGAAATAAAGTAAAAATAGTATTTTTTTCTATCTGTTTTCTGAATTATCCGTGCAATATAAAAATACCCTGAAAATAAAAGTTCTCCAAATGTCCTGAAAATGGAATATGATTTTTTCTGCAATATTTGAGAATATCTGGAACTGAGAACACAGCAGGGGGAGCAAACACCTGGCCACGAGGGTCCAGGGAGCGCCCCTGCCTCGTGGGCCCATGGTGGCTCCCCTCCACTTATTCCTGCACCCACACACTTCTTCTTCCTCCCAAAAAAATCACTATCCAGCTCAAGCACAAGTTCTAGCTCATTTTGCTGTGATTTTCGATCTCCTTGCTCAAAGCACCTCTCACAAAACTGCTTGGGGAGATTGTTCTTTGGTATGTGACACCTCCATTGGTCCAATTAGTTTTTGTTCTAGTGCTTTATTCATTGCAAATTCGTGCTGCATAGGTGACCATGTTCTTGAGCTTGCATGTCAAATTTATATGGTTCTAAGTAGTTCTAATGCATGATATAGGCTCTAGGCACTTGTAGGAGTAGTTGCTATCAATTTTGTTGAGCTTGGCTCACTTTTATTTGAAGTTAGTAAAAATTTCAGAAATTTTTCAGAGGCAGAAATATGCTTAGGAAAATGTACCAAGGTGGTTCTTAAAGGAAGCAAGGACCCAGGCTTGCAATGCGTGATGCTGACGATGAGCCACCAAGGGACGCTCTAGTGCGGCCTTGTGAATGGCCTTTAGAAAACTTTATGGATCGAGCGGGAATCAAGGAAGAATTTAACGCATATTTGCGTAACGCTGACCTTGTGAGCTTCGAGGAGGAAAAGTGCTGCCAGTACCACTATCTCACTAGTTCCTTTGTGAGGAGGCAAAAGGAAGACATTTTATTACCAGAGAGGAGGTAGATGAGTACGAGAGGAGGGTAGAGGCAGCTCGCCGCCATGCTGCAGCCCAGGAGGCAATAACTGCTGCATCTCAGTACGACCCCGGGTACAACTATGGATATCCACCAGGCCATCCATGGCAATAAACCAACTTAGGCCAAAAGCCTAAGCTTGGGGGAGTACGTATTTCCCACCGACATTACATTTATGTTCACACACACTCATTGCTAGATGTCGGTGCTCATACTCTTTCACTATAATATCCATGCTAGCTTATTTTCCTTTTTATGCTTTCTTCTTGTGTGTTTGATAAACCTTAAGAAAAAAAATTAGTAATAGCTTTCAGCTAGTTTACTTTTCTTGCTGTAGTAGTAATAATTAAAAAGAAAACCCAAAAAAGATTTCCCGTTCTTCTTTTTGCTTGTTGGGAGCTTTATCGTGTAAATAGTTTTATTTCTTTTCTTTTTTGGGGGGTCGATAGGAGAAGACCATAATTAAATTGTTGAAGTGGCTCTTATATGCATTATTGTTGATTTAACCAAGAGCCCATATTGCCTTGTCTTCTCCTGTTTATTGAATGCTCGCAGATTCCAGCTTAGTCCAATGCTCGTGCACTCTTATTATTTTCACATCGTTCGGTCGTGCAAGTGAAGGGCAATTATGATGATATATGATGGATTGACTGAGATGAGAGCAGCTGGTATGAACTCGACCTCTCTTGTTTTTTTAAATATGATTAGTTCATCGTTCCTGATTCAGCCTATTGTGAATAAACATGTTTGCAATGACAATTAGAGATTGTAATTGCCCATGCCATGCTTAATTAGCTAGGAGCTTATAATGGTTTACCTTGCGTGCCAACATGCTATTAAAATGGTTGTGATGTGCTATAGTGGGGTGGTATCCTCCTTTGAATTATTTAAGTGACTCGACTTGGCACATGTTCACACAGTAGTTGAAACAAATCAACATAGCCTTCACGATATTTAGGTTCATGGTGGATTATATCCTACTCATGCTTGTACTCAATGTTTATTAATTTTAATGCATGTTCATGACTGTTGTTGCTCTCTAGTTGGTCGCTTCCCAGTCTTTTGCTAGCCTTCACTTGTACTAAGCGGGAATACTTCTTGTGCATCCAATTCCTTAAACCCCAAAGTTATGCCATATGAGTCCACTATACCTTCCCATATGCGGTATCTACCTGTCGTTCCAAGTAAATTTGTATGTGCCAAACTCTAAACCTTCAAATGAAATTCTGTTTTGTATGCTCGAATAGCTCATGTATCAACTAGGGTTGTCCGTATCTTCCATGCTAGTCTGGTTATTCTCAAGAGGAGTGGACTCCGCTCCTCACTCACAAGAAAATGGCTGGTCACCGGGATGCCCAGTCCCATGCTTTATGCAAACCAAATCAAAATAATTGCAAACAAAACTCCCCCTGGGACTGTTGTTTGTTGGAGGCACTCGTTGTTTCAAGCAAGCCATGGATTGATGGTTGTTGGTGGAAGGGGGGTATAAACTTTACCATTCTGTTTGGGAACCGCCTATAATGTGTGTAGCATGGAAGATATCGCCATCTCTTAGTTGTAATGTTGACAATGAAAGTATGCCGCTCAAAATATTATTTATCTCTGCTTTAAAATCGAGCTCTGGCACCTCTACAAATCCCTGGTTCCCTCTGCGAAGGGCCTATCTATTTACTTTCATGTTGAGTCATCACCCTCTTATTAAAAAGCACTAGCTGGGGAGCACTACTGTCATTTGCGTCCATTACTATTAATTTATATTGGGTATGACTATGACTGGATCTCTTTTACCATGAATTACAATGTCTAGTCACTCCTTGATCTTTAAAGGTGCTCTGCATTTATGTTTTGCGGTCTCAGAAAGGGCTCGCGAGATACCATCTTGTTATATCATATTATGATTATTTTGAGAAAGTGCTGTCATCCGAGATTTATAATTATTGCTCGCTAGTTGATTATGCCATTGACATGAGTAAACATGAGACCTAAGAGTTATTGTGAATGTGGTTAGTCATAATCTTTGCTGAAAACTTGAATGCTGCCTTTACATATTTACAACAACAAGAGCAAACAGAGTTTGTAAAAGTTTTTCTTTATCACTTTCAGTTTATCAACTGAATTGCTTGAGGACAAGCAAAGGTTTAAGCTTGGGGGAGTTGATACGTCTCCGTCGTATCTACTTTTCCAAACACTTTTGCCCTTTTTTTGGACTCTAACTTGTAACCCGGACTGACGCTGTTTTCATCAAACTTTCCATGGTGTTATTTATGTGCAGAAACAAAAGTTCTCGAAATGACCTGAAACTCCACGGAACATATTTTTGGAAAATATTAAAAATACTGGAAGAAGAATCCACACCGAGGGGCCCACACCCTATCCACGAGGGTGGGGGCGCGCCCCCTGCCTCGTGGGCCCCCTGACGCTCCACCGACCTCAACTCCAACTCCATATATTCACTTTCGGGGAGAAAAAAATTAGAGAGAAGGATTCATCACGTTTTACGATCACGGAGCCGCCAAGCCCTAAAACCTCTCGGGAGGGCTGATCTGGAGTCCGTTCGGGGCTCCGGAGAGGGGATCCGTCGCCGTCGTCATCATCAACCATCCTCCATCACCAATTTCATGATGCTCATCGCCGTGCGCGAGTAATTCCATCGTAGGCTTGTTGGACGGTGATGGGTTGGAGGAGATCTATCATGTAATCGAGTTAGTTTTGTTAGGGTTTGATCCCTAGTATCCACTATGTTCTGAGATTGATGTTGCTATGACTTCGCTATGCTTAATGCTTGTCACTAGGGCCCGAGTGCCATGATTTCAGATCTGAACCTATTATGTTTTCATGAATATATGTGAGTTCTTGATCCTATCTTGCAAGTCTATAGTCACCTACTATGTGTTATGATCCGCAACCCCAAGTGACAATAATCGGGACCACTCCCGGTGATGACCGTAGTTTAAGGAGTTCATGTATTCACTATGTGTTAATGCTTTGGTCCGGTACTCTATTAAAAGTAGGCCTTAATATCCCTTAGTTTCCATTAGGACCCCGCTGCTACGGGAGGGTAGGACAAAAGATGTCATGCAAGTTCTTTTCCATAAGCACGTATGACTATATTCGGAATACATGCCTAGATTACATTTATGAATAGGAGCTAGTTCTGTGTCACCCTATGTTATGACTATTACATGATGAACCGCATCCGGCATAATTCTCCATCACCGATCCAATGCCTACGAGCTTTTCACATATTGTTCTTCGCTTATTTACATTTCCGTTGCTACTGTTACAATCACTACAAAACCCAAAAATATTACTTTTGCTACCGTTACCACTACTACCATACTACTTTGCTACTAAATACTTTGCTGCAGATACTAAGTTATCCAGGTGTGGTTGAATTGACAACTGAACTTCTAATACTTGAGAATATTCTTTGGCTCCCCTTGTGTCGAATCAATAAATTTGGGTTGAATACTCTACCCTCAAAACTGTTGCGATCCCCTATACTTGTGGGTTATCATGGTCCAGGTCATGCTTGTTCGTCAGGTCCTTCCGTGCCAACGCCGATCTTGTAACTTGTGGGAGTTCGAGCCGGCCAAGCACCAGATGCTACTGGGGCTCTTCGGCACGACACACGAAGAAATCTGGAAGGTGCTCTTCAAGGCCGGCGAGACACCACCGCCTACGACCGAAGACCGCGGGCTTAGTTTAAAGCGCCATCCCAATCCAGTCAGTTCCTTTAACGTTTTCAAGGAGCATCCCCTACTAGCATATTTTGAGATGAAATTTAATCTTCCTCCCCCTATTTTCAGGCCTGGATTAAGTTGGCCGAGGAGATTAACTGTCCGGCTCTGCTGCCCGAGGACTAGGAATTTCCATTATTGGAGAAGATGTTGTTCCCTGCACCTTATGAGGTGCCGGAGAAGACGGCTAAAAAGGCGGCCCAAGGGGCCAAGAAGGGACTTTGCCGGAGAAGCACCCCGGACAAGACGTCCGAAAGCGGGACTTCCTCTTTGTCCACTGACGACAGCGATGAAGAGGAAGAGGAAAATGACTCCCCACCTGAAGCGGGGAGGAAGAAGAGAGCGGCCCCCACAAGCCCGGAGGCGGAAGCGCCTAAAAGGGTTAAAGGCTCCCTCGCGGATAACTCCGCGTCGGACGTCGACAGCAGTCCGGAACGACCTCACCGGACCAAGCCTTGGGCTGCTTCGTAAGTACCAGAATTCACAAAAGTCTGGTCTTCCTGGTTTGTAATATTGACATATCGTAAACGTTTGTCATTGCATTCCGGCGCGCGGTGACTCCCCGCGATCCTCGACAGAGGATTCGCTGGACACGGAGGAGATGGCTAGCATATCTCCGCCACCTGCTCATTTCGTCTCACTCAGGGGTGGTGACAAGGTGGTGTCCAAAAAGGCCTTCCCAAAGCGGGGAGGGAGGTTCCGGAGATCATCGGGGTGACGCCCCAGGATGACTCCTCGGACGCCGGACATACGGGGGAAAAAGCCCCCATGGAGACTGGTGACGGGGTCCGAGTTCCCTTCGGACCTCAGCCGGATACCATTCCGGAAATCTATACGGCTCCGGGGTCCAGCGAACGGCATTCCCCCCAAGGAGGGAGCGTGCCTGTCCCACCGGTGACCTCTGTCCAACCCGAGGCACCGGATAATCTGCTGGAGGCGCTGCGAGGCGCCTCTATCGTGGATGAACATCGTGTCCTTATGGACACGGTAATAGAGAAGGTTCAGTTTGCTAAAAGCGGACTGACCGAAGCCTGCACTAGCCTTCTAACAGGCTTTGAGGTAAGTAATGTGATTATAGGAAAAATATCACAGTATAGACAGTAGGCCCTGATATTCTGTTTGGTGTTCGGGAAGAAAAGCCTAACAGAGGATCAAAAAATCGCAGGAGTCTAACATGAGTTGTCTATGTGAATAAGCAGGTATCGCTGCAGGCTGCCACTGCTCATGCTGCGGAGGTCTCCGGACTGAAGCAGAAATTGGAGCGGGCCGAGGAGGAGCTCGGCCGCGTGAAGAAGCAGTTGGAGGATAGCCAAGGTATGCAGTAACCCGTGGGTACATTTCGAAAAAATGAATCGACCGAACTGAAATTGTCATAAACTTTATTAGGAGCCACAACCGAGGTGCCAACCCTTAAGAAGGTGCTAGCCGAGGCCGAGGACAAAGCGGCCAAGGAACGCGCTTTGCGCGAGAAGCACGAGGCCCAGGTTGGCGAGGCAATGTAAGCAGCCTGTGGCGTGATAGAGAAATTTGAGTCCTTGGAGCGCGATTTAAGGCGCAGGAGTCCGAATTGATGAAGGCTCGCCAGAGCGCTTAGGATGCTCGAGCCGAAGCCCAGAGAGCCCTCCAGGAAGTCGAGATGGCCAAGAAGATTGCGGCGGGTAAGTTCTTCACCATGCAGAGCGGGCGTGTAGAAGCAACGTCCCTTGTACTTATCCTTAATTTTGGTTTTCCAGGGGCATTGACAGGTCTGCCGCGCAGTGCGTTGGATGCGGACGAGCATTATAGTGTTGAGGAAGGGATGTCTACGGAGAAGCTGTTCTGGTCCCAATATCTGGGATCCGAACATCCAGTGCCCTTCAGCGACCAGCTAAAGCAGTTGGTCGAGCTGCACAAGTTGGCAGAGCTAGCCATGAGGGACTTTATATTCCGGCTGTGGCCTGCCGATCCAATGCCTAGCAGCTACTTCAGACTTGTGCAGTGGCTTGTGAGTGCCTGTCCGTGGCTCGAAGCCGTAAAGCGGTCGGTCTGCATTGAAGGTGCGCGCATGGCCTTTGCCCGCGTCAAGACGCATTGGGCGAAGCTGGATGCCAAGAAGCTGATGACCGAGGGACCGCCGGAGGGCAAGGAGCATCGTCGACCCGAGAATTATTTTGATGGTGTCCTGAGGGGTCCCACCTTGCGGCGGAGCAATGTTCGAAGGATATTATATTCCTGTAAGAACATGTGTATTATCTTGCCCTGTAATGTGGAACAAGGATGTTATGTAGTATAATGTATGTGATTTTTAAATTTTACTTCTCAGGCGGCCGTTTGTTAAATCCGAGGGATGACCGATCGTAAACCCTTTACGTAGATAGTACGGTGGTGTTAGGGATAAATCTAAACACTCTTTACTCCACATTCTGGTCCTTAAAGGAGGTGTTTAGCGCAGCAAACAAGGCAATCAGACTATGCGGCCTTTACCGCCCCCACTTAGCAATAGGAGTTTGACAATTAATAAAGTCGGCGAAGCCCCTGGTTTTCGGAAGGCCGAATTAGGGGCGCTATACACGCCTAATCGGAAGAACCGATTCTTCGCAAGAAGCGGGAAAAATCTCCAACTATTTGGAACCTCACGAACAGCTGACCGGCTCTCGCTGCATCATGACAGTCAGTTTTCGGCTTTCTCTACTGAGGTGCTCGTCCGGAAGAACCGGGATGATGACCCACAAGTATAGGGGATCTATCGTAGTCCTTTCGATAAGTAAGAGTGTCGAACCCAACGAGGAGCAGAAGGAAATGATAAGCGGTTTTCAGCAAGGTATTCTCTGCAAGTACTGAAATAAGTGGTAACAGATAGTTTTGTGATAAGATAATTTGTAACAAGCAACAAGTAACAAAAGTAAATAAAGTGCAGCAATGTGGCCCAATCCTTTTTGTAGCAAATGACAAGCCTGGACAAACTCTTATATAGAGAAAAGCGCTCCCGAGGACACATGGGAATTATCGTCAAGCTAGTTTTCATCACGTTCATATGATTCGCGATCGGTACTTTGATAATTTGATATGTGGGTGGACCGGTGCTTGGGTGCTGTTCTTACTTGAACAAGCATCCCACTTATGATTAACCTCTAGTGCAAGCGTCCGCAACTACCACAAAAGTATTAAGGTAAACCTAACCATAGCATGAAACATATGGATCAAAGTCAGCCCCTTACGAAGCAACGCATAAACTAGGGTTTAAGCTTATGTCACTCTAGCAACCCATCATCTACTTATTACTTCCCAATGCCTTCCTCTAGGCCCAAATAATGGTGAAGTGTTATGTAGTCGACGTTCACATAACACCACTAGAGGCTAGACAACATACATCTCATCAAAATATTGAACGAATACCAAATTCACATGACTACTAATAGCAAGACTTCTCCCATGTCCTCATGAACAAACGTAACTACTCACAAAGCATATTCATGTTCATAATCAGAGGGGTATTAATATGCATATAGGATCTGAACATATGATCTTCCACCAATTAAACCAACTAGCATCAACTACAAGGAGTAATCAACACTACTAGCAACCTACTAGTACCAATCCCGGACTTGGAGACAAGAATTGGATACAAGAGATGAACTAGGGTTCGGAGAGGAGACGGTGCTGGTGAAGATGTTGATGGAGATTGCCCTCTCCTGATGTGAGGAGCGTTGGTGATGACGATGGCGATGATTTCCCCCTCCCGGAGGGAAGTGTCCCCGGCAAAACAGCTCTGCCGGAGCCCTAGATTGGTTCCGCCAAGGTTCCGCCTCATGGCGGCGGAGTCTCGTCCCGAAAGGTTGCTTATGATTTTTTCCTGGACGAAAGAGTTCATATAGCAGAAGATGGCCACCGGAGAGCCAACAGGGGGCCCACGAGGCAGGGGGCGCGCCCTGGAGGGTAGGGCGCGCCCCCACCCTCGTGGGTAGGTGGTGGCCCCCTTGACGTATTTCTTCCGCTCAATATTTTTTATTATTTACAAAAATATCTTTCGTGGAGTTTCAGGACTTTTGGAGTTGTGCAGAATAGGTCTCTAATATTTGCTCCTTTTCCAAATTCTGTAATTCCAGATGCCAGCATTCTCCCTCCTTATGTAAACCTTGTAAAATAAGAGAGAATAGGCATAAGTATTGTGACATAATGCATAATAACAGCCCATAATGCAATAAATATCGATATAAAAGCATGATGCAAAATGGACGTATCAACTCCCCCAAGCTTAGACCTCGGTTGTCCTCAAGCGGAAGCCGATAACGATAAATATGTCCACATGTTTGGAGGTAGAGGTGTCGATAAAACAAAATACGGACATGAGGGCATCATGATTATTCTTATAACAGCAACATAGATGGATATTGTCATATGATTTCTTATGCTCAAGTAATAATCTGTTCATAGTGCAAAGTATGAATCCGAAACTTTATTAAGAACTAACAAATTATAATCTCAGTCATTGAAGCAATTGCAATTTATCATAACATCAGAAAGAGTCTATGTCAGAGCTTTCTAGCAAGTCCACATACTCAACTATCCTTTAGTCTTTCATAATTGCTAACACTCACGAAATACTTGTGGTTACGAAGTTTTAATCGGACACAGAGAAAGATATGGGCTTATAGTTTCGCCTCCCAACCTTTTACCTCAAGGGTAATGTCAACAATAATAGTTCATGCTAACCCATATCCAATTAAACATGTCTATCAGGATCTTTCCAACACCCTGTGCTTGCCAAAGGATAAAATAAAAAGGAATGGTGAAGATCACCATGACTCTTGCATAAGGTAGAAGATAATAGTAACAGATAGGCCCTTCGCAGAGGGAAGAGGTTGCCATGCGCTTTTATGGTTGGATGCACAAAATCTTAATGCGAAAGAACGTCACTTTATATTGCCACTTGTGATATGAACCTTTATTATGCAGTCCATCGCTTTTATTTCTTCCACATCACAAGATCGAATAAAGCTTATTTCCTCCACACCAATCAATCATACATATTTAGAGAGCAATTTGTATTGCTTGCACCGATGACAACTTACTTGAAGGATCTTACTCAATCCATAGGTAGATATGGTGGACTCTCATGGCAAAACTGGTTTAAGGGTATTTGGAAGCACAAGTAGTATCTCTACTTGGTGCTAAGAATTTGGCTAGCACGAGGGGGAAAGGCAAGCTCAACATGTTGGATGATCCATGACAACATACTTTATCTTGAATATAAGAAAACATAACCCATTACGTTGTCTTCCTTGTCCAACATCAACTCTTTAGCAGGTCATATTTTAATGAGTGCTCCCAATCATAAAAGATGTCCAAGATAGTATATTTATCTGTGAAATCTCTCTTTCTTTATTACTTCCTAATAATTGCAATGATGACCAAAACTATGTTTATCAACTCTCAACAACTTTTAATCATCATACTCTTTCCATGTGAAGTCATTACTCTCAATAAGATCAATATGATATTTTTTATTTCTTTTTATTCTTTTCTCTTTTCTTTTATTCACTCAAGATCATAGCAAGATAATCAAACCCTTGACTCAACACTAAACTCAATTCTATAGCTCACGGACTCGATTACATAGAGAGATCATAAAGCAAAACTCAAAACTAGATCATACCAAAACTTTATTCTACTAGATCAAGACACTACTAAATAGGATCAAACTAAGAAAAACGGTAAAGATAGGAGTGTGATGGTGATACGATACCGGGGCACCTCTCCCAAGCTTGGCAGTTGCCAAGGAGAGTGCCCATACCGATGTGATTATGTCTCCTTTGCTGCTGAAGGGATTGTTGATGATGTAGCCTTGTCGTCCATCTTCCAAGGCATAGGCTCACCATCATAGAAGGATGATCGAGTCTCCGGGATCCTTAAATCTGCAGCCAAACTCATCCTTTTGAATCTATATTCATACTCACAGTTTTGGTATTGCAGGTCATAGATTTGAGCTTGGAGGTGCTCGATTTTCTCGTGGAGCTTGAAGATGGCCTCCCCAATATCCATGGAATCCAGCTTGTGGTTGTTGGTGAACTCCGTGATCACTATGTGATTGGAATCCAGTCCACGCTCCACCATCTCCTGGCACTTGAAAACTTGTCGCTCCATTGCTTCAAGCCATGTCTCCACGATTTCGGTCCTCCGTGGTCCCTCAACATCGTGGATGTGCAGCAACCCATCACGCATCTCAATGGTTTCCGGGTGTTGCAAAACCTCCGCGAGGTAGGGGTTGATGACCTTCTCGAAAAACTTGTCCTTGGGGGCACTTGGAGACGTCATGATGATCTAGATCCGTCAGAAAAATAGTTCGAAACAAGAACAGAGGATATTTGCGTGATACAGGAGTCAAAACCTTCGGGAGAATATATAATGTATTTTTACCGACCAAAATACGTATTGTGCAAGAAAACGGAGTCCAGAGAGCACACGAGGTGCCCACGAGGTAGAGGGCGCGCCCAGGGGGGTAGGTCGCGCCTTCCACCCTCGTGGAGCCCTCGTGTCCTTCCCGGGCTGCTTCTTATTTTTCTATTTTTCTAAATATTCCAAAACGGAGAAATATTGCCTTAAAAACTTTTTTGGAGTCGGTTTACTTACTGCATTCACATACCTATTCCTTTTCGAGTCTGAAACGTTAGGAAAGTGTCCCTTATGTATTCCTCCGTGGTTACGGTTTCAATAACATTGGTTTCAACATTTATAGGATTACCTGAGATATAATGTTTGATTCTTTGACCGTTCACCACCTTCGGATTTGTGCCTTGAAGTTGTTAATTTTATGGCACCGGAACGATAGACCTCCTCGATAACGTAAGGGCCTTCCCATTTAGAGAGAAGTTTTCCTGCAAAAAATCTTAAACGAGAGTTGTATAGCAATACATAATCACCTACATTAAACTCATGCTTTTGTATCATTTTGTCATGCCATCTTTTAACTTTTTCTTTAAACAATTTGGCATTTTCATAAGCTTGGGTTTTCCATTCATCAAGTGAGCTAACATCAAATAACCTCTTCTCACCAGCAAGTTTGAAATCATAGTTGAGCTCTTTAATAGCCCAATAAGCCTTATGTTCTAGTTCGAGAGGTAAGTGACATGCTTTTCCATAAACCATTTTATATGGAGACATACCCATAGGACTTTTATATGCAGTTTTGTAGGACCATAATGCATCATCAAGTTTCTTGGACCAATTCTTTCTAGATCTATTAACAGTCTTTTGCAAAATTAATTTGAGCTCCCTATTACTCAATTCTACTTGACCACTAGACTGCGGGTGATAAGGAGATGCAATTCTATGATTAAGATCATACTTAGCAAGCATTTTTCGGAGAGCACCATGAATAAAATGTGAACCACCATCAGTCATTAAATATCTAGGGACTCCAAACCTCGGAAAAATAACTTCTTTAAGCATTTTAATACAAGTGTTATGATCAGCACTACTAGCGCCCTGGGGGTAGGGTGCGCCTAGCGAGCTTGTAACCTCCTCGTCCACTTCCTGGCCCAGCTCCGGTGCTTCTGGGGTCTCTTTTGGTCCGTAAAAAATCACCGTAAAATTTCAGTCCATTCCGAGAACTTCTATTTCTGCCCAAAAAACGACACCACGGTAGTTCTGCCGAAAACAACGTCAGTCCAGGTTGTTCTAATCAGATCATACCAAAACCATATAAAGTTGTTGTAAACATGGCATGAATACTTCATAAATTATTGATACGTTGGAGCAGTATCAGAGGGGGGTAAGCACAGAAAAAACTAGAGATAAGAGTGTTAAAGGGGCCATGGGTGTGATAAAACAAAATTGCGCTTCCCTCGATTGGGGGGGTATTAAAATGATTCAAAATCAAATGATGAAGAGGCAATTCTCTCTGATTCCTGATTTTTGGGCTGATGGGATGATAGAGATGGGGGATTTAGTAGTAAGTAATAGCAAAGTAGAGAAGATGACATGGAAAAAAGCTCCTGATGATGCTAAAAAGGGAGGTGAAAAGAATAGGAGTGATCTGAACTTCCCCGGGTCGTTTTCAACCCAGGTGGAAAGAGTTAAAGCTTTCGAGGGGTTGGGGGAAATGTGGTGAAAGCGTATTCTGAAGATGCACTTTCCCTTTCCTTTACTCATATAAATGAGGGCGTAGGCTGCTCGGTTGGGGTTGAGCTTGACGTGTATGTGGAATTAGGATTTCCCCCACCACCGCCACCTAGAGAAGAAGAGATGGATAGAAGATTTTGGGGCTACCGTGGAGCAGGTAGATTCAATAGAGGGGGAGAGAAAAAATTTAGTATAGAAGAAGAGAGGAAGAGCTAGATCCGCAAGACGAGGAGAGGAGAAACAATGCCAGGAGGGATTTAGATCGGAGAGCTAGCGATGGGAGTAAAGAACAGATGGGGAGAGACAACAACAATAACAACAACTACATGAATCGAACAGGAGATGACACTGAAGGTCCAACACAACAGAAACAAGGAGATCCGGGGGGTTCTAGGGGTCGCCAAGTGGAGAGGAGATATATCTTCCTCCTAAAAACCCTGGTGTTTATACACATCAACAATAGCAGTGGTTTGGTGCACTTCTTGCGCAAATTGCCTAGAACAGCCAGATTCAGAATTCTGTCAACAAAAGTAGTGAAACTCTTGTGGTGAGACCGAATCTAAGCAGGGCTGAGGAAATAGCCAGGGGTAGACTTGCAGTACAGACAACACATGTGGTGAGTGAGGCTAGTTATGGAGGGAAGAGTGGAATTGCTACCAGGAATATAGCTGATGTGGGGCAGAATCAAAGCTGGGGGTATGCTAGAGATAATACTAAGGGGAGCAAGAGTGGCAACTTTACCAAGACAGTCTGCAACAAATGTCAGGATTCTAGATACCATACCAAGGACTGTAAATTGGGGAACGGTGTCATCTATGAAAAAAATCTCACATCACTAAGGATTGTGCCTAGTTGAAACAAATGAAGCCCGTTCCAAAGTTTGTAGGATATGCAGCCAGATGTTTGGTTTTTTTTCTGGTACAAAACTCCAAGATATGCTAAACATTGAGCAGGCTAACCGCATGTCCATCATCAGAGTGCTCTCTTGAGAGATAAATGAGACACAATTTCTAAAAGGATTCAGGTATATGTTTAGCTGGAACTAGCAGTGGAGATGCAAGAAACATGGGGAAAATGGCTACCTGATGAGATTTTCAAATAAAGCTAGACTAATGGAACTCCAGAAGTTTGATGATTTCAATCTGCTGGGAACTAAATCCATTATCAATGTTAAAAACTGAACCTACGACACCCAGGCAATTGGGAAACTACACATAGTGATGGTGAAGTTTGGACAGCTACCTGAAGGATTCAAACATTTATTTGGGAGGTGTGAGGTGGCTGCCACCTTGGGGCGTGTGCTGGAAATATATATGTGTACCATTATGCATGAGAAAGTTAGAGCTAAAGTTGGGGTAAGAAACGTTGAGAAAATACCTGCTTTTACTGAGGTCACTGATAAGGATTTGATGATATATAGGATTTCTACAGAATTAGAAGATGTAGTTGAACATGGTTTGTATGATGAGAATAGGTTTGAGGCAGTGGAAAAAGAAGATCATGATCTTTGAGGAAGAGTTGAGGAGAAAATTGAGAAGAACAACAGAAGGTTCTGAATGGATAAAAGAACATATTTCCCTAGGAAGCTTGAGCCTAATACAGTTTTAGGGGATGAAAAAAAGTGAGGAACTCATAAAAGCTCAAAATGAACAGTTATCTGAATTGGTTAGCAGAAAGAAAGTGGAAGAAGACTTAAGTGTTGTCATTGAGAAGATTAGAGAAGTGGAACAAGGTAGAGTTACACATTGTGCTATGAAGGTTCATGAGAAAAAGAAAACTGATACTTTGGAATAGGAGAAAGGAAACCTTGTGGAAATGGTTAACAAACAACAAGAGTTAATCACCAGGTGCATGCATAGAATTGAGAAGATGGAGGCAAGAGAAAAATAAATGGAAAAACTAGCTGCAGAAGAGTTTCAAACTTTAGAAAACCCTAACAAGGTGGAAGTGAATGATGCTTATGCTGAACCTGTTAATTATGGGGGTAGTCAAGAATCTGTGGAATCTTTTGGGACAAAAGTTGGAGTCACAAAAAAGGAGGGGATACATAGGAAGAGGAGGGAGATGGGCCATCCAGAAGAAGTGACAGAAACTTGGATAAAAAAGCTGCTAGGGTTGAAGATCTGGCTAAGAAGAGAGCTGCTAAAAAGACAATTATGGTAATTCCAAAACTTTTCTCCAAAAAATACTTTACTTAACATGTCTGATTTGATTGGGGTGGATTTGGGGTGTTCCATTGACATGATTGATCAAAATTGGGATCTGATTGCCAAAATAGAGCAGGCCAGAAAAGAAATATACATGCAGAATATAGCTGCAAAAATAGAGAAAAATAAAATAGCTCCCTAGGTCCTATTGACACTGGGGATGCTTTGTTGCAGGAACTCTGCTCAGATGATGATCATTCTGATGCAGAGAAGGAGACTTATTATTATGGGCACTTGAAGAAAATTTTCTCAAGTAGCTTCAAAAAGAGAAAAAAGGACACCTAGGAAATCTAGTGTGAAACTCTCTGTTTCTATTGGGGGCTGGGCAAAAAATCTAAAAAGAAACCATGATAGGGATGTTTTGGAATGTGAGAGGGATGGGGTAGGATATTAAAAAGAGGTTTATTAGAGAAATGATTTTGGAGAAGAAAATAGATTTTATTGGGCTTCAGGAAACTATTAAGACTGAGTTCTCTAACTCATAATTGCATAATTTGAGTGGTGGGAATTTTTTTTATTGTGGAATGGAGTCCTCCCAGGGGTAAATCTGGGGGGATCCTCGTGGGTGTTAATTCTGATATTTTTTGATATTGAACAAGTAGAAAAGGGAGTATACTGCATTAGACTGCGACTATACGCTAAAGTTGCCAAATTCCTCTCAAACCTGGTCATTGTTTATGGTGATGCTCAGAATGATGGGAAAGCAACCTATTTAGCCAAGCTTTCTAGAATATATCAAGACAATCCACTACCTTGTGTGGTGGGAGGAGATTTTAATAGTCTAAGATCCAACTCTAATAAAAATAAACCCAATGTGCCTAATCATTGGAGTTTTGTATTTAATGCTATTATAGAACATGCTAGACTTAGAGAGCTACCTTTGAATGGCAGAAATTTCACTTGGACTAATTGTCTATTTGACCCTACCTATGAAAATTGGATAGAATTTTAATCTGCCCTGACTGGGAGGATAAATATCCCATAGCTATGGTTACTGCATTGGAGAGAATTTTCATATCATACTCCTTTGATATTAGACACTGGTGATCATTCCTCTTCACATCCAATATTTAGATTTGAAATGCGTGGATGTTGAGAGAGGGATTCAAGGAATTTGTAGAAAAACACTGCGGGGGGGGGGGGCTATGGCTAGGTTAAGTATTGACATCTGGCAAAAGAAGATGAGAAAGATCAGACAACAAATTAGGGGGTGGGCTCTTAACGCAAATGCTTTTTATAAGAAGAAAAAGAAGGATCTGCTTGATAAACTAAATGAAATTGACAAAAATGCTGACATCATGGGGCTTTCTGCCCATGATAGGAATTTCCAGAAACAAATGAGGAAAGAATTGAATGAACTTTTGAAACAGGAGGAATTGAAATGGCTTCAAATATATAAAGACAAAGAAATTAAAGAAGGGGATCACAATTCTAGATACTACCATGCTAAGGCGAATTGCAGGAGAAGAAAAATAGGATTATCACCGTGAAACAAGAGGAGGGGTTGATTGAGGGGGAAGATAACCTTATGAAACATATCACCGCTTTCTATAAAAATCTTTTTGGACAAGCTAAGAGATTTGTTATCACTTTGAATATCTAGGATGCTAATTAAGCTCACCCGAAGATGTAGATGACATTACTAAACCATTTTCTACAGATGAAGTGAAAAAAGTGGTATTCTCTATGGAAAAGAATAAAAGTCCTGGACCTGATGGTTTCCCGATTGATTTCTACCAATACTTTTGGGAAATGATCATAGGAGATCTGATGGTCATGATTAATGACTTTCATAAAAGGAACTTGTATATGTCCAGAATTAACTGTGGGGTTATTACTCTAATCCCTAAGACCAAGGATGCCAAAGAAATACAAAAATTCAGACCAATTTGTGTGTTAAATGTTAGTTTCAAAATTATTACCAGATTGCTAATGAACAGACTCAGCAAAAGAGTCAATCCCATTATCTCACCTGTCCAGACTGCCTTTATCAAAGGAAGATACATGATGGAGGGCGTGGTGATACTACATGAGGCTCCAAATACAATCCATGTCAAAAAACAAAATGCCCTTCTTTTTAAAGTGGATTTTCAAAAAAGCATATGATAAAATCAAGTAGCCCTTTGTTTATAAAATAATGAAACTAAAAAAAATTCTTGGACAGTGGTGTGACTAGATTATGCAGACTATGATGGGGGGAGATGAGGGAGTTAAGGTCAATGACCAGATTGGTCCATATTTCAAAACTTATAAAGGCGTGAGACAGGGTGATTCTTTGTCTACCCTGTTATTTAATTTGACTGTAGATGCTCTTGCTATTATCATTTATAATGCAAGAAGAGAGGGATTTGTGAAAGGGGTTCTTAATGAGACGTATGAAACTAGGATTAACATGATACAATATGCTGATGACACAATTTTCCTACTGCAAGATGATGAAGAGAGTGCTAGAGACCTAAAGTTTATTTTAACTTCCTTCAAGTAGATGTCTAGATTAAGTATCAACTTTCATAAGAGTGAGATTTACTTGTTGCGTGGGGATGTGGACAAAGCTCACGCTTATCAAGAAATCTTCACATGTGCTTTGGGTAAACTACCCCTAAAATATCTATGTCTACCTGTTTCAGATAAGAGAATTAAGAATAAAATGTGGGGAAATGTCATAGAGAAGATAGAGAGAAGATGTGTCTGCTGGCAGGGGAGGTTGCTAAATATTGCAGGGAGAACTATCTTGGTTCAATCATGCCTATCCAATATTCCTATGTATATGATGTCCTTTTACCCACTTCCAGCTGGAGTGATGAAAAAATGGACTTCTTTAGAGCCAGATTGGTCTGGCAGGCTGATGAACATAAGAAAACATATCATTAGTTAATTGGAATACCTCTTGTCTGCCCAAGATGCAAGGTGGTTTGGGGATTCTTAACCGGTACTATTTTAACAAGGCTCTATTAGCCAAGTGGCTTCGAATATTGAAAATGAATCTGGATTGTGGCAATATATTCTGTGGAGAAAATACATAAAACATAAATGCATTTCTGGGATCCAAAACAAACCTGGGGACTTCCAATTCTGGTCTAACATCTTGGGGATTGGGGATATATACTGCAGATACATTAAGAAAAAATTTGGGGATGGTAAAAACACTAGATTCCGCGAAGATTGGTGGGTGGGGGATAAACCAATCAAAGAGGCTTATCCAAACTTATATTTCATCAACATGAATCATAACATTTCGGTGGCTGAGGTGCTGCTTAAAGGATGGCATATCTTCTCGTTTAGAAGATCAATGAATGCTGAAGTTACTGACCTGTGGGAAACTTAAAATCTAGATGTGAAGATGTCAATGTATATGGGGGCAGAGATAGATCCATGTGGATGTTGAATGCAAACAGATTGTTTTCTGTGAAACCCCTTTTATCTTTTCGTGATCAAAACAGAAATTGGCTTTCCTCAAAAAATTCTTTGGAAAGTTAAGGTGCCTGCTAAAATAAAGGTCTTCCTATGGCTACTAAACAAAGAAAACCGTTGTAACCAGAGATAACCTTTTAAAGAGGGGCTGGAAGGGAGAAAAAAATTGCATTTTTGTGGGCATGATGAGACAATTGATCATTTATTCTTTTCCTGCTGGCTGGCTAAGTTGATTTTGAATCTGCTTAGATGTTCTTTGGATTTTCATTCTATACCTGCTAACTTGGATGACTGTTTTGGCAGATGGGCTCGAACCTTTGCTAAATCAGATAGGGGATTCAACCTTTGGGAGTTTCTGTATTATTATGGGCTATATGGAAATGTCGCAATGATGTAATCTTTGAAAGAAAAATTTAATGATCCTTTGGGTGTGGTGAAACTGATTTGCAATTGGATACTGGACTAGTCTATTTTGTAGATCAAAAACCGAGAGAGAAGAATCTTGCAGCTGGGGGAAACGGTGGTAGAACGGGTGGCAAGTGAGATCTTTAGAGCGTCGCAAGGATGGCGTCTAGGTGTACCGAGGCTGGAAAACTGAGGAAATGAAGAAGCCATTGGGATGATCTCTTAGCAGATTTCGGTCTCGCCTCCTGCGCTTCACTTTCCCCCCATGTCTGCTTTTGTTCCCGTGATCAAACTGTTAAGATTTAGTTAATTAGTTTAATTAAAGGGAAATCCCAGCTTTTCCAAACCGACATGCATGTGCGGTTTTCTCACCGAGGGGATGTGCCCGTTCTCTCTCTCTATCCTAACCGACGCGTCCTTTAATTGCTTCACTTGTAAACCATCGCGACTGTGCGATGCGCCCTTTCAGGGAATATAAATGTACTGTTCATCATCATCAATGGATCATTCATTTTTACTGTTCACGCATATTTTCTTTACACGTTATCGGCACTGGTAGTCTCTCCACCGAGAGCAACTAGGCCACCACACAAAAACTCGTCGTAGTTAATCGGAACGGTGAGAATGCCTTCCCTCGCCTCCCTTCTCCTTGGTCGTCTCTGGGAAGAAGGTCGCCGCCACTTCCATGCAGAGCAGCGCCGCCGGTTCGTCCGCTATCAATGGGGGGCACCACCAGCAGTTTCTGGCCTCGGCATTAACCGCCGCCAAAACTTCACTGGAGGACGCCGCCATCACACGGCCGCTGGATGACGCCGTGGCGCCATGCCGGTTGACAACCGCCAGGGTCTGGACCCAGGGCTTGTCGCCGGACCGAGTGCCCCTCCACCGCTGAACACTGAGATGGGCGTGCCAGGACCTGCAGTTGCCGCCGGCACACGCCTGCCGTCACCCACGCTGGTAGAAGAGCAGGAACGGGTGATAGTCATCGACGTACTTGCACGCGGCTACAGTCCGGCTCCGAAGCACGCCGCCGGCGCCAGGGACGACGACCTCGTCTTCATCCCGACTCCAGGACGCGCCAAGGCCACTGCGTGCGCAGTCACCACTGCCGGAGCAAGTGGCAGCGTTGGTCCAGGGCCTGAGATGGCCATTCCCCTGCTCATCGCGGCGAACAGGGCCCCTTCCTCTTCGGCATTAGAGGGACGGCTGCCATGGACGTCGCCGGCAGAAGTGGTAGCGTGGGTCCGCCTGACACTGGGGTGAGCCGCCATCACCTCTACTGCCGCTCCATCGCCGCTGTCGACCGTCGTCCTGGACACCGTCCAGGAGCATGGGATCCGGCGTCGCTCGGACTCGCCAATAGACTCCCGAATGGATTTGCCACCCCTGACTACACCCCCTCGTCGGACGAGGAGGAAGACTTCATCCCTTCACGGCTGCTCGCCGGTGAGCTCGTGTCCGGCGCGGTAACAGGAACAGGTGTGGGTGGCGCTGCCTGGAACGAGGATTGGGGGCGGTAGGGAAACCCTACCTGTCAATCCCCTTTTTGTTCTCAATGAATAAAGCGGTAGCGGGCAAAATGGGCCGAAAGGCCAAATGGGCTTCGACCGATGCCTCGTTCCGAGCCAGGAAAAAAGAAGAAGAAAATTTACTATAGCAGTACTGTAGCAGTGGGCTGTGCTACTTGTTTGGGTCTATTTGTTGCGCAGGACCATTTTTTTCATTTTTCTTTTTATGTTTAGTTCTTTAACTAGCAGTTGGAAGTTGTGACTAGTTATTTAGTAATTTGTGTAGATTACTATGTTTTATTGTTTAGTAATTAGTATGTATTATTGTATTGTACAAGTATAATGTATGTCAACGTATATGTTTCGGCAATTTGGCAATTGCTATATGTTGATCAATATACATGCATTGTTTTATTTGCATCACAATTAATTTGCTATGAGAGTAAATTAATAAGCATGATGATTACATGCAGGATATGGCTGACATATCTAAAAAAGAGTTTGTTGAACTTGCCGTCGATGGTTCTAACTATTTGACATGGGCAATGGATGTAAAAATCAATTTTACGGCCAAGGGACTCAATTCCGCTATAACCAGACCTGCCCAAGGGACTGCTGTGATTCCCGGATAATCAAGCTACAGTAACCTCTCTTAATGATGCCACGTCACCACTCTTATTGCTGCTAACCTCGCCATGATCCAAAACCTTTTTTTAAATTCAAATTCAAATTAATGTCAAGCGACAAAGTTCTTTTTAAATTAAACTAAAATGTTCGGAGTGTGCAGTTAAATGCCTAGGTGATTATAGTGCAACAAACACCATTTTTGAAAATGTCTAAATATATTAAAATGAAATAAAACAGAACAATGAAATAAGTAAAACGGAAAACAAAAGCTAAAATAAAAATAAAGGGCACCCCCCTCTCACTCATGGGCCTCGGCCCACCAGGCCATCACCTAGGCCGGCCCCACAGCCCACCTCGCTCCCCTCCCTTAACCCCCACTCCCCACAGGAACCCTAGGCCCGTTCCCCACTCGCCCCACTCCTCTCTCCCCCTCCCCACGACCCCACGCCCCGCTTCCCTTCCCGATCCAGATCGGGATCGGGGACGAACCTCCCACGCTCGGACCCGTCGCCTCGCCCTCGCCACCCAGTGGCCGAGCCCCGCCACCCTCGCCTTCTCCTCGACGGACCCCCGACGCCGCCACCCGTCGCCTCCATCTCGCCCTCGTTCGCCATACGCCGCCCCACGCCATCGGGAATGCCGCTTCGCCGGCCGCCTCCTCATCTCCTCCCGCGGCCCGACGTGCTCGACGTCGGCCCCGCATCGCCACGCGCCATCGTCGGACCTCGCCGGAACGCCTCCTCGACTCCACCGCTCCCGCCGTCGCGTTACGCCACGCCGGGCCTTCTCGCAACGCTGGTGAGGAACCCCACCGCCTCCTCTCTCTGCTCACGGCGCGGCCACCGTGTTTCCGCCTGGCCTGCCACCATGGCCTCGCCCCAGATCTGCGAGGTCCGCTTGCCGGGTCGCACTACCACCGTGTGCCCCCACCGATCCTCCCTAGCGCCTCCTCGACCGGCCTCCTCGCCGGGCGGATCTCGGCGAGCCTCGCCCGGCCACGACCATCGGCGCGCCACGCCTCGCCTCGGGCGTTGCTGCTCGGGCGGTTCCACCCGCCTGCTTGGCTCACTGTTAGCCTCGGTGGCTCGGATGAGCCACTGACTAAGGGGCCCACGCCCAAAATGAATTAAAAAAAGAATTAAAAATTAAAAAAAATATTAAATAAATAAATAAATAATAATTAAAATATTAATTAGTTAATTAAGTAATTAATTAAGTTAATTAATCCTGATTGGATTAACCTAATCACTAATTAAATTAACTAATATGTAATTAACCTAAACAGAGAATGACAGGTGGGTCCCACTGGACCCACATGTCGATTGACCAGGTCAACGGTCAACGTTGATCGCCGACGTCGGCATGACATCATGCTAACGTCATAAATCCATTTTTCAATTAATTAAATAATTAATTAAATTCCGAGAAATTAATAAAATCTTTAGAAAATCATATCTTTTAATCCGTAACTCGGATTAAAATATTTTCAACATGAAAGTTGCTCAGAACGACGAGACGAATCCGGTCTCGCAGTCCGTTCGTCCGCCACACACCCCTAACCTATCGAACCCGCAACTTTCCCCTCCGCTCCTCTTCGAAAACGCGAAACACCGGGAATACTTTCTCGGATGTTTCCCCCCTTAACCGGTACTATCTCATACCACGTTAGGGCACGCCTAGCATCGTTACTTTTCATGTCATGCATCGATATGCATCTGTTTACATGGTATTCATTGTTTCTTCCCCCTCTTCTCTCTGGTAGACCACGAGACCGGACGCTGCTTCTTGCCCATTCGACTACGGAGTTGTGACCCCTCTCTCTTGCCAGAGCAACCAGGCAAGCCCCCCTTTGATCACCAGATATCGCCTATTCTACTCTATAGTGCTTGCATTAGAGTAGTGTAGCATGTTACTGCTTTCCGTTATACCATCTTGATGCATAGCCTATCCTTGTTACTACTGTTGTTACCTTTACCTGCAATCCTATATGCTTAGTATAGGATGCTAGTATATTCATCTGTGGCCCTACATTCTTGTCCGTCAGCTGTGCTATACTATCGGGCCGTGATCACTCGGGAGGTGATCACGGGTATATACTATATACTTATACATGATACATGTGGAGACTAAAGTCGGGTTGGCTGGTGGAGCACCCGCGAGTGGATCTTTGTGGCGGAGCGACAGGGCAGGTTGAGACCGCCTAGGAGAGAGGTGGGCTGGCCTGTTCGGCGTTCGCGGATACTTAACACGCATAACGAGATCTTGGTATTTGATCTGAGTTGACTACGAGCCTATACGCACTAACCAACTACGTGGGAAAGATATGGACACTCGGCGTCATGGTATCAGCCGAAGCACTTCGTGACGCCAGCGACTGAGTGGCGCGCGCCGGATTGGAACGTAAGCCTGCTCTTGTATTAAGGGGGCTAGTTCTGCTTTCGGCCGTGCATAGCGTGCGGTGTGCATTGGGCGATGGGCCCGGACCACTGTCGCTTAGGTTTAGACCAGCGTCTTGGCCTCTCTGTTGAGCCTAGGTGGGGCTGCGGCGTGTTGATCTTCCGCGGTCGGGCATGACCCAGAAAGTGTGTCCGCCAAATGGGATCAAGCGTGTTGGGTAAGTTGGTGCACCCTGCAGGAAGTTAATCTATTCGAATAGCCATGATCTTGATAATGTGGACGACTTGGAGTTGTACCTTGACCTTATGACAACTAGAACCGGATACTTATTAAAACACACCCTTCCAAGTGCCGGATACAACCGGTGGTCGCTCTCTCGTGGCAATGAGGAGGGATCGCGGGTAGGATTATTGCTATGCGATGTTACTTGGAGGACTTCAACCTACCCTCTTCTACACTGTTGCAAGGCGAAGGTGACCGAAGCGTAGTCTTCGATAAGACTAGCTATCCCCTCTTATTCGGCATTCTGCGATTCGGTCCATCGATATGGCCCTTTACACATATATCCATGCATTTGTAGTGTAGCTCCTTGCTTGCGAGTACTTTGGATGAGTACTCACGGTTGAATTGTTTCCCCCTTTTTCCCCTATCTCTACTCGATTGCTGCAACCAGACGGTGGAGCCCAGGAGCCAGACGCCACCGTCGATGACGACTACTACTGGGAGGTGCCTACTACTACGTGCAGCCAGCGGCGACGACCGAGAGTAGTTTAGGAGGATCCCAGGCAGGAAGCATGCGCCTCTTTCGATCTGTATCCCGATTTGTGCTAGCCTTCTTAAGGCAAACTTGTTTAACTTATGTCGTACTTTCGAGATATTGTTGCTTCCATGACTCGTCTATGATCGAGCACTTGTATTCGAGCCTTCGAGGCCCCTGGCTTGTATTATGATGCTTGTATGACTTATTTTATTTGTAGAGTTGTGTTGTGATACCTTCCCGTGAGTCCCTGATCTTGATCGTACACATTTGCATGCATGATTAGTGTACGATTGAATTGGGGGCGTCACAAGTTGGTATTAGAGCCGACTGCCTGTAGGAATCCCCCTTAACAACTCCATGGCCGAAGTCGAGTCTAGACATTGCAAAACTTTTACTAACATGGCTGTGTGTCTTACGGGCACACGTCGCCATTGGGTGGTATTAGGATCTTTTACTCCTCGACCTTTACTCTGGGATTCTGAACTCTCCTCTATTCGGGTTAAATGAAGTTTACTAAATCTAACATTAGGATCTCGTTATCACTTTCAACCGGAGAGCCCCTTATTACTGATGATCGTCTTTGCACGCACTGTAAGACCCTGAAGATACTCTCCGCTGTTAACCCGAGAACTTGTGTTCATCGTGTTTGCCATTTCCCTTCCACCGCCAACCCTTATGGATAACTACTTGCAGTTGTTATTCTTACATTCATTCCCAGTTGGCCTTGTTATTGCAAGGTACCCTGAAAAACTCGTCGTTGTTTCGATAATCCTTTGAGCTTACTGCCTTGCTGTTCTTTGTCACCTGAATACCCCTACGGTTAATTCTCGCACTTATCGAGTATCCGCTCATTCCCCATGTTGATAATGTGTTACACAAAAGTCTTCGAAATACCATTCGGTATTCCGAAAATCCTCAGCAACCTATTGCTCTGTAATTTCTTGTTTGCTTTCATTATGATTAATCCCATAAGTATAGTAGTCATACTGGCATCCTTTTTCACCATCATTTTTGAGTCCATTGATTCGATTTGTTGCGAATGCTCGCAATCCTCAAACAGATCCTAGAATTCATCCTTCCGCTCGGGCGTCATTTTAAACATGAGCTGGCTATCGACCAATCAAATTGCCGTCGATTGTACCCCTAAGTCTATTCAGCTTATCCATCCTTGATCAGAGCATTTGCTCCTGATCCCTTGATTTGAAAAATCATAATTCCTTTGCATATAAGCTTTGAATTATTCAGATGATTCCATAACCTGTTGCATTTGCATTCCTTCCTCTTCTGGTGGAGTATCGATACTCACATCAGATCCTTTGTGGACCATCAAGTCCTTTGTTGGATTGTTATCCGACACTGTCTTTCACATTTGATCACTTTGTGAGTCCTTCTCCGATACATAATGCCTTTGTTAAATTGTATCCTCTGCTTTCTCGACCATGCTCGCCTTGAGCTTGAGTTAATTACTTCTAAAGATTCTGGTATATGATTCTAAGATGCCCCGATGGGTTTAATCTATGCCTTCCTTAATATGTGCGAACTCGAAAGTTTTCACGAGTCATACCCTTCTGGTATTTTGCCAGATAAAATTTCAACACTACACCTTCATTGAACGCGAGAAGTGAATGAAAGGTTATGCATTGAGGAAGTGGGAGTCGACCTTGAACCTTTGTGTTCATGCCCATGGACACGATGTAGATCCTATCATGGAAGCTTCTTGAAATAATAAATATTCCCTTGGTATAAGTTCATCTTGTATCCGTGGTTCGATCATTTATGATCGAGGTTTCCGACCATGTTCTCCTTTAAATACCATTTCTCGTGCAAGTTTAAGCACATGTCTTCCGTGGATCAATACACCAGTCCAACTTTTACTTTGATCTTTCGTCGAGTATTACCCCCTGGTATCTCGAGGTTATCATGGAACTGCATAACTTCTTATGAGTTCTTCATCAAGTGCTACCTTCCCACTGATTCCAATTTTTCACGGGCTCTGAGATATTATACACTCAAAGACACCGATAACTGAACCGAGTCCGCACTACGGTTCAACAACTCTTCAAGAAGCTTCAATAAGTACGAGTTTGTACCCGACCACGCCATTCCTAGCATGTTTGGCTGTATCATTGTCGTGATGATTTTAACTGTGCTACCCGGTCCTTCTTCTCGGAGCACAATTTTCGACGATGAACTAACCTTACGTCGATCCTCATCGTCATATCATTTCGCCTTGAACAACAAGCTTGGTTTCGAGTTTGTGTCGTACCCATGGTTCCAATGACTTTTGGCTTCATCATTTTCGTTGACTTGATGTCATCGTCGATCAGTTACATCTTCTCGAAACCTCTCGACAAATGTGTCGTGATCGTCATCAACATTCTGGGGTCTTCCAAGATATCTATCAAATTCTTGATGAGAAATACCATCCTTGCCCCTCGATGGTTTGTATTATCATCGGCAACGTTAATGCCCTCCCTCCAACACAAACCTGCTCATGTTTTGTGTATTACCTTGAGTTCCTTCCTACCCCGCTTGTGTTATGTTCTACTTTGGAATATTGCCATGTTTTATGTCAAGGATGTCGTGGGAATTTCACCACCTCTTAAGAATTCTTGGTATGGTGATACTTCTCACGATCACCATTCTTTCTTGGTTCCCGTGTTAATTCTAACCGAGGTACCTACAAGTGAACGGTGTTGTTTGGATTCTGTACGTCTAGCAACCCTATTGCTTTGAAGTTAATGGTCAACCGTTCATTCCTAGGCTATTGATTATTGAATCATCATTCCGACGTTGGTCGTGCAACCCAGCCCATATTTCGGTGCACCTCTCATCCAATGTTTAACTGTGTATGTTCTCCTCGAGCATACACCATTTTATCATTTGATCCGACAAATGTTATCTCCTTGTTCACATAACTGTGGAAATCCACCTTTTTGGAAATCTCGAGGATTTTCGTTGATTCCATCAGCTACCCCCTCATCCTCTCCATGGTTTAAGGATGAACTATTGCTTCAAGAACCCGCTCCCTTAGTTCATTTCCTGAGAATCTTGAAATGTCATTTCGTCTATTTGTGTTGCACCTTTTTCTTCTCGGACATCCTGAGTCTGAGGTATCATGACACCAACTGGATCTAAATCTCGGTCAGATGTGATGGTTGGGACAACTTTCCAGGAGTTAGGTTGTTGGTCCTTTGATGACCCGGTAATATGATGTCATGCCTAGCACCCCCCCCCCTCGGCTGGAGGACCTATCATTATTATTTCTTTTGCAAGGATAACCATTCCTCCTGGAGGAAATTGTAGGACTTATTTTATAAGTTACTCCTGATGGATCATTGGTGTATCCAAAGGCTGGCCCTTGATTGAAACACCATATCATTACTACCTGAAGCATGTCTGTGGTACTCCGTTCATCACCAAGAACATTTGAAGCACAATGCTAAATTCTCTTTATCAATTATCCAAACACCGTTGTATGGGAAATGTCATGAAAATTTTCTCCCCTTACCTAAAGGGTTTTCTACATTATATCCTGTCATGGATATCATGCTATGCTTGTCATTGGGAAGGATATACTCCTGAAATATGTGTTTAAACACATTTTCCTTTCAATTATTCTATTTAATCTGATAATGATACTATCCTTTCCATTGTTTCGTTTAACCTTTCCAGTAACCAGACTTAACCGAGCAGTGATAATTCCCTGCTTAGGTAAGCACCTCGTTGAACCACTCTATAAGTAAGACCCTGTTACTATTGTTGATGACATTCCGTAACCATCGATGGACGAGAACTTTGCCTATTGGTCCGCCTCGTTCAACGAGCAGGAAAATGGTTCTCTTCGTCCCTCGCCCTTGGTACCAACGTTGTTGCCGACAAAACTGACATGGTACTCTCTGACATGCCTTGCTATCATGACCGTGCAAGATGTCACTGCTCCTATTAAAAAAACACACCTGGTGGGCCCATAACCCACAGTTCCACAGGACCGAAACCTGACCCTCCTGTACCCCCCTTTCCCAAAGTCAATACTCACGCTTGGCTTCGTGTGTAGTTCACGAGCCACCTTCCTAGTGATCTGTTCCGGTATCAGACGCAATACTTACTCTCGCTACTTTGAACCCCTTTCACGCCTTGTAACAGGCATCAAACGATTGCCTGCTCGCTCGAAACTTCTCATGATACCTCCTTCCCTTGCTCTCGATATTTTCTAAGGTTTCAATTCGAGAGTTGCTTTCCGCCACCTTCCCTGAAGTTATCTACCAGATAGTCGACCTTGCAGAGGTCTGTTCTCCCGGAATGCCCACTCTTTATTCTTTCGTAAGTACGATGGAGTTCCTGAAGAAAGGATGACGACTTCATCAAGATGACCTAAAGCAGATAAATGAAGACATCAATATATTGGACCGGCCTCTTCGAGAAGAGCAAGCCAGAATGACAAGACTCGCTAGATTCGTTACCAAACCTTTCCCCCTTTCACTACCTCTTAAATCTCGGGACGAGATTTCTTGTAGTGGAGGAGAATTGTGACGCCCGGATAATCAAGCTACAAGAACCTCATTAATGATGCCACGTCACCACTCTTATTGCTGCTAACCTCGCCATGATCCAAAACCTTTTTTTAAATTCAAATTCAAATTAATGTCAAGTGACAAAGTTTTTTTTTAAATTAAACTAAAATGTTCGGAGTGTGCAGTTAAATGCCTAGGTGATTATAGTGCAACAAACACCATTTTTGAAAATGTCTAAATATATTAAAATAAAATAAAACAGAACAGTGAAATAAGTAAAACGGAAAACAAAAAACTAAAATAAAAATAAAGGGCACCCCCCTCTCACTCATGGGCCTCGGCCCACCAGGCCATCACCTAGGCCGGCCCCACAGCCCACCTCGCTCCCCCCCTTAACCCCCCACTCCCCACAGGAACCCTAGGCCCGTTCCCCACTCGCCCCACTCCTCTCTCCCCCTTCCCACGACCCCACGCCCGCTTCCCTTCCCGATCCAGATCGAGATCGGGGACGAATCCTCCCACGGCGCTCGGACCCCGTCGCCCCGCCACCAGCGCGCCGAGCCCCGCCACCCCTCGCCTTATCCTCGACGGACCCCCGCCCGACGTCGCCACCCGTCGCCTCCATCTCGCCCTCGTTTATCGCCATGCCGCCCCACGCCATCGGGAATGCCGCTTCGCCGGCCGCCTCCTCATCTCCTCCCCGCCGCCCGACATGCTCGTCGCCGGCCCCGCATCGCCACGCGCCATCGTCGGACCTCGCCGGAACGCCTCCTCGACTCCACCGCTCCCCGCCGTCGCGTTCGCCCTGCATCGGGCCTTCCCTGCAACGCGGGTGAGGAACCCCACCGGCCTCCTCCCTCTCTCCTGCTCACGGCGCGTCACCGTGCCCCGCCCGCTCCGGCCACCATGGCCCCCCGCATCTGCGAGCTCCGCTCGTCGGGTCACAACATCTACCGTGTGTGCCCCCACCGCATCCTCCCTAGCGCGCCTCCTCGACCGGCTCCTCCTGCCGGCGGATCCCGGCGAGCCCCCGCGCTCCGGCCACGACCATCGGCGCACGCCCTTGCGCCCGCCCTGGGCGTCGCCTCGTTCGGGCGGTTCCACCCGCCCCGTTTGGCCCGCGCCCGTTAGCCCCTGGTGGCTCGGATGAGCCACTAACTAAGGGGCCCCACGCCCAAAATGAATTAAAAAAGAAGAATTAAGAATTAAATAATAATAATAATAATATTAAATAAATAAATAAATAATAATTAAAATAAGTAAAATATTAATTAGTTAATTAAGTAATTAATTAAGTTAATTAATCCTGAATAGATTAACCTAATCACTAATTAAATTAACTAATATGTAATTAACCTAAGCAGAGAGAATGACAGGTGGGTCCCATCGACCCACATGTCGGTTGACCAGGTCAACGGTCAACGTTGACTATCGACGTCGGCATGACATCATGCCGACGTCATAAATCCATTTTTCAATTAATTAAATAATTAATTAAATTCCGTAAATTAATAAAATCTTTAGAAAATCATATCTTTTAATCCGTAACTCGGTTAAAATATTTTCAACATGAAAGTTGCTCGAGCGACGAGGCGAATCCGGATACGCAGTCCGTTCGTCCGCCACACACCCCTAACCTATCGAACCGCAACTTTCCCCCTCGGCTCCTCTGCTTCAAAACGCGAAACACCGGAATACTTTCTGATGTTTCCCCCCTTAACCGGTACCATCTCATACCACGTTAGGGCACGCCTAGCATCGTTACTTGTCATGTCATGCATCGATATGCATCTGTTTACATGGTATTCATTGTTGCTTCCCCCTCTTCTCTCCGGTAGACCACGAGACCGGCCGGCTGCTGCCGGTTCGACTACGGAGTTGACGACCCTCTCTCTTGCCAGAGCAACCAGGCAAGCCCCCTTGATCACCGGATATCGCCTATTCTACTCTATACCGCTTGCATTAGAGTAGTGTAGCATGTTACCGCTTTCCGTTATACCATCCTCGATGCATAGCTCATCCTTGTTACGACCGTTGTTACCTTTACCTGCAATCCTATATGCTTAGTATAGGATGCTAGTATATTCATCTGTGGCCCTACATTCTTGTCCGTCTGCTGTGCTATACTATCGGGCCGTGATCACTCGGGAGGTGATCACGGGTATATACTATATACTTATACATGATACATGTGGAGACTAAAGTCGAATTCGGTGGTGGAGCACCCATGAGTGGATCTTTGTGGCGGAGCGACAGGCAGGTTGAGACCACCTAGAGAGAGGTGGGCTGGCCCTGTTCGGCGTTCGCGGATACTTAACACGCATAATGAGATCTTGGTATTTGATCTGAGTTGGCTCTGAGCCTATACGCACTAACCAACTACGTGGGAAAGATATGGGCACTTTCGGCGTCGTGGTATCACCGGCACTTCGTGACGCCGGCCGATCGAGTGGCGCGCTACCGGATTGGAACGTAAGCCCGCTCTTGTATTAAGGGGCTAGTTATGCTTTTCGTCACAGACGCAACGTGCAGGTGTGCATTGGGCGATGGGCCCGGACCCCTGTGCACTTAGGTTTGAACCGGCGTCTTTGGCCTCTCTGTTGAGCCTAGGTGGGGCTGCGGCGTGTTGATCTTCCGCGGCGGGCATGACCCAGGAAAGTGTGTCCGCCAAATGGGATCAAGCGTGTTGGGTAAGTTGGTGCACCCTGCAGGGAAGTTAGTCTATTCGAATAGCCGTGATCTTGATAACAGGGCGACTTGGAGTTGTACCTTGACCTTATGACAACTAGAATCGGATACTTATTAAAACACACCCTTCCAAGTGCGGATACAACCGGTGGTCGCTCTCTCTCGTGGCAATGAGGAGGGATCGCGGGTAGGATTATTGCTATGCGATGTTACTTGGAGGACTTCAACCTACCCTCTTCTACCTGTTGCAAGACTAAGGTGACCAGAAGCGTAGTATTCGATAAGAATAGCTATCCCCCTCTTATTCTGGCATTCTCAGTCGGTCCACCGATATGGCCCTTTACACATATATCCATGCATATGTAGTGTAGCTCCTTGCTTTGCGAGTACTTTGGATGAGTACTCACGGTTGCATTGTTTCCCCTTTTCCCCTATCTCTACTCGATTGCTGCAACTGACGATGGAGCCCAGAGCCGACGCCACCATCGATGACGACTACTACACCGGAGGTGCCTACTACTACGTGCAGCCCGGCGGCACTGTGAGTAGTTTAGGAGGATCCCGAGGCGGGAGGCATGCGCCTCTTCGATCTGTATCCCGATTTGTGCTAGCCTTCTTAAGGCAAACTTGTTTAACTTATGGCTGTACTCGAGATATTGTTGCTTCCGCGGACTCGTCTATGAGCGAGCACTTGTATTCGAGCCTTGAGGCCCCGGCTTGTATTATGATGCTTGTATGACTTATGTTATTTGTAGAGTTGTGTTGTGATACCTTCCCGTGAGTCCCTGATCTTGATCGTACACATTTGCGTGCATGATTAGTGTACGATTGAATCGGGGGCGTCACAACTGCATCCGTAACAGACATAATAAGGTATTCAGCGTTGCACTTCATTCGACATCATCTTCACCCTGACCTAAAGATAGAGTATCTGATGGAGAAGAGCCATCTGACACTCTGGAACTCCTTAAAGGAGAGGTATGATCAACAAAGGGCGGTGATGTTGCCTGAAGCGCAACGGGAATGGGCACTAGTTCGATTCCAAGACTTTAAGTCTGTAGCTGCATACGATTATGTTGTTCATAAGATCAACTCCAAGTTGAGATTCTGCAATAGTGCAGTTTCTGATGCTGATCTTATTGAAAAGACGCTTTCTACTTTCCATACTTTTATGAGGATACTTGCTGAACAGTATCGTCAGCAAAGTATAAGAAGTATTCTGAGTTGATTTAGTCACTGCTTCAGGCAAAGAAGCACAATGAGCTTCTTGAGAAGAAAAATTTGGCTCGTCCAACAGGAACGATGACTCTGCCTGAATCACACTTCAACTCTAAGAATACTCAAAAGTTCAAAGGTTCCAAAAAGAACCGTAGGACATTCAATGGAAAGTGGAAGTGTAATGAGAAGCATAATAAGTATGGAGTCCAAAAGGGCAAAGGTTCTTTCAAGAAGAATGAAAGGGCTAGCAACACTGGTTGCTTCAGGTGTGGTTGTAAGGAACATATTGCCAAGAAGTGTGACACTTTGAAGCATTTGGTGGAATTGTACAAACAGTCACTTGGAAAGGGCAAGAAGGCTCAGGGGAACCAGTATGAAGCACACTTCACTGGCAATGAAGATGGTACCCCTATGGTTGATGGTTCTCGAGATGATTCTCTGAACATGGACAACCAGGAGTAGAATCAGCAAGTGGAAGATCCAATACTAGATGTCAATGACATGCTAGCAGAATTTGGTTCTACTGACATATATGGAGACCAGATTTAGTCTCATTTGTCTAAGTATTGTAATGATGTTATTAGACATATTACATGTGTTGTAAAATAAGTTATGTCCTTAGACATAATGTGTTAGCTATGTCGTGTGACATAGGACTTGTAATAAATACAAGACATATATAGTTTGTAATGCATGTGTTGATTCTATAAGAGTTTGATTATATGCTGAATTTTTTTTACTCTATACAACTTCAAGGAATAATACAATGGAGGAGGAAATGTGTTTAGTGTATAGTGCATCTACTAACACGATACTTAGGGAGATGAAATATTTCCAGACACTCAAGAAGAGTAATGGAAGTGTCATGACAATTGATGGTCGAGACACGGTAATTTTTGGTTCTGGTCAAGGTACAATTACACTCACTATGGGTACTAAATTGTTAATCCAGGATGCTTTACTGTATCCAGATTCTACTCGTACCTTGCTGAGTTTTAAGGATATCCGCAAAAATGGTTTCCATGTGGAAACTAATGAAGAGAGTGGGGTTGAATGCCTACTCATAACTCAGTAAAAGGGATTTCGAAAGGAAGTCCTTGAGAATTTGCCTTCTCTATCTTTTGGGTTGTATTATACATACATTAAACCAGAGACGCATATGGCGTACAAGATAGTTTTCCAGAATCTTGATAAGTTCAAGATTTGGCATGGTCGCCCGGGTCATCCTGGTATTGATGGTTCTGTCGGACACAACATAACGGATAGAAGTTCCCAAAATCATCGGATTTTGTATGCACATCATGTGCAACTGGGAAATTGATCACAAGGCCATATTATGTGAAATTAAAGGCTGAGCCACTTGATTTCCTTGAACGCATTCAAGGAGATATTTATGGTCCAATACAACCGTTATCTGGACCATTTAGATATTTCATGGTCCTAGTTGATGCATCAACAAGATGGTCGAATGTGTGTCTACTATCAACAAGGAACCATGCTTTTGCAAAGCTAATTGCTCAGATCATTAAATTGAGACCAAAACATCCTGAGCATAGGATAAAAGCCATCAGAATGGATAATGTTGCGGAATATAGTTCACGAGCATTTAATGATTACTGCCTAGCTTTGGGCATTTCTGTGGAGCACTCAGTACCTTATGTACATACCCAGAATGGTCTTGCGGAATCACTTATCAAGAGGATCAAGTTGATAGCAAGACCTCTCCTGTAGAATAGTAATCTTCCAGCTTCATGTTGGGGTCATGCAGTTTTACATGCTGCGGAATTGATACAAATTCGACCAACTGCATATCATACGGTCTCCCCATTGCAGTTAGTACGTGGAAACCAACCAAGTATTTCCCATCTGCAGTAATTCTGTTGACGATATATGTACCGATCTCACCACCGCAGCGTACATCAATGGGCCCTCATAGAGAATGGGGATCTATGTGGGGAACAATTCTCCGTCAATCATTAAGTACCTGGAACCCCTGACAGGGGATTTGTTTACAGCCCGGTACACTGATTGCATTTTTGATGAGGACAATTTCCCGACATTAGGGGGAGAGAATAACCACAAAGAATGCTGAGAAATAGATTGGGATGTGAAAGGCATCTAGTCCTTAGATCCACGTACGAATGAGTCTGAACTGGAGGTTCAGAAGATTATAAATTTGCAAAATATTGCAAATAATCTGCCAGATGCATTTACTGATTAGAAAGGTGTCACAAAATCAAATGTTCCCACTATGAATGTGCCAGAGAGAGTGGATGTGACCCATAGATCTACTCAGCCACCTAAGAGGGGGAGGAATATGGACACAAAGGACAAGGCTTTGCAGAAGCGTCCAAGGGGAACGAGGAATCCTCAAATAGTAAATGAAAGTCAACAAGATGTTGATATTCAACCTAAGGTTGAAGGACACCTGAAGGATGTTGGACATCCAGAATCCAGCACGAGTGTGCACACAAATTTTGGTGTTGGGACATCGGAAGACCTTGATCCAGTTGTTGAGGGAAATCACGAAGGATCAAAAGGTATTGATGAGATATCCATTAACTATATTGCTTCAGGAGAATCATACAATAGAAAGACTACAGTTGTCGACATTTATTTCGCCTCTAGAATTGCAGAAGGCCTTGATTTGGACTGCGAACCTAAGTCCATGGAAGAGTGCATGAAGCGCTCAAACTGGTCCAAATGGAAGGCAAGAATTGAGGATGAATTGCGCTCGCTCTTAAAAAGAGGGGTATTTACTGCAGTAATACCCACTCCTCAGCATGTGTTCCCTGTGGGAGCAAAATGGGTTTTCGTTTGTAAGAGGAATGAGAACAATGAGGTGGTGAGATATAAGGCGAGGCTTGTAGCACAGGGGTTCACGCAGAGACCCGGCATCGATTATGATGAAACATATTCTCCTGTTATTAGTGGAACAGCGTTTCGATATTTAATATCACTGGCAGTGAAAAATGAATTTGTCTATCCAACTGATGGATGTTGTGACTGCATATTTATATGGGTCACTGGATTCGGATATTTATATGAAAGTTCCTAAGGGAATGAAGCTTCTGAATCCAAAGGCTAATCGCAACATGTATTGCGTAAAGCT
This sequence comes from Aegilops bicornis, assembly GCA_021605145.1. Taxonomy (NCBI): domain Eukaryota; kingdom Viridiplantae; phylum Streptophyta; class Magnoliopsida; order Poales; family Poaceae; genus Aegilops; species Aegilops bicornis. Next base: position 88,018,543 of record CM038670.1, read on the forward strand.
TGTAAGTCATTATATGGCTTGAAGCAGTCGGGAATAATGTGGTATAACCGACTGAGTATATTCCTTCTTCAGAAGGGTTACTCAAACAACTGTGATTGCCCATGTGTGTTTATTAAGAAATCTAAGAATGGATTTTGCATTATTTCTGTGTATGTGGATGATCTGAATATCATTGCGACTACACAAGAAATACATGAGGCAAGTAAACATCTTAAGACGGAGTTTGACATGAAAGATCTGGGTAAGACTAAATTTTGTTTGGGCTTACAACTTGAACATCTTCCTTTAGGAATACTTGTTCATCAGTCTGCTTATATCCAAAAGGTTCTTGAGAAATTTAATATGGATAAAGCTTATCCATCGAAAACACCAATGGTTTTTAGATCTCTTGATAGAGATAAAGACCCATTTAGACCTAAGGGTGATGATGAAGAGGTATTAGGACATGAGTTTTCTTACCTCAGTGCTATTGGAGCACTAATGTATCTAGCAAACTGCATCAGGCCTGATATATCGTTTGCAGTAAATTTATTGGCTAGATTCAGTGCATCACCAACAAAGAGGCATTGGGTTGGTGTGAAGAACATTTTCAGATATCTTCATGGCACCAAAGATCTTGGTTTGTTCTATCGAAAAAATCAAGATAAGACCATGGTGGGATATTGTGATGCTGGATATCTATCGGATCCCCATAATGCCAGATCACAGACTGGTTTTGTCTTCTTGAGTGGAGGTACGACCTTTTCTTAGAAGTCAACAAAACAAACTCTGGTGGCTACGTCCACGAATCATTCTGAAATTATTACTTTGTTTGAAGCATCACGTGAATGTGCATGGCTTCGTAGAATGATAAACTTTATTGAAAGTTCAAGTGGGATTGGATCATTGGAATCACCCACTATTATCTATGAAGATAATGCTGCATGTATTACACAGATGCAGACAGGTTATATAAAGAGCAATATTACAAAGCATATTTCTCCTAAATTATTTTATCCCCATGAGTTACAGGAAACTGGGGAGATAAATATTTTGCAAACGAAGTCATGTGATAATCTTGCAGATTTGTTTACAAAGTCATTACCAAGTTCTTTATTTGAGAAGTACATCAATGGAATTGGTATGAAACGACTTCGGGACTTGCAAAGTTCAGGGGGGAGTGTATCCCTGAATGATAAACGGTTTGTGATCCTCGGATCTTTGATATTGCACTCTTTTCTTTTATCAGTTTTTCCTCAGTGGTTTCTTATGAAAGGTTTTTAATGAGGCAATAGTAAGACAGGCATTGTGATATGTCAGTTTCTCCTTATTTTCTCACTGGGTTTTTGAAAGGAGTTTTTTATGACATATTATACATATCTCCTCTTATTTTTCCTATAGGGTTTTTGGAGGAGACGGATGATGATGATGGTGATGATGATGATGATGCTTACAAGAATAATGAAAGCAGGGATTAGGGGGCATGTTAAGATTTAGTTAATTAGTTTAATTAAAGGGAAAATCCCAGCTTTTCCAAACCGACATGCATGTGCGGTTTTCTCACCGAGGGGATGCGCCCGTTCTCTCTCTCTATCCTAACCTACGCGTCCTTTAATCGCATCGCTTGTAAACCATCGCGGTTGTGCGATGCGCCCTTTCAGGGAATATAAATGCACTGTTCAACATCATCAATGGATCACTCATTTTTACTGTTCACGCATAGTTTCTTTACACAAACTAGTTTCATGTATGCTCCCTGGTTGAGCTGGCTTGTAATGGCAACTTCTAATATTTAGCCTGGCTACCTTAGTTTCGTTGCATGTCATGTTTAGGAGACTGCTACTACTAGAACTGTCTTGTGTTATATATAGTACTAAGCTACATGTATTGATCAGTTCAGCGCTTCTCCAACAATAGTCAAACTGCACAATGTCGTGCCAAAATGATTGTTCATACAGAACATCTAGCACAAACACAAAAGGAAAGTAAAATGAAGTAGAAAACTTCAGGGCATTACCTCAAACACCTTGTGTGCACCGGGCGTTGGATCAAGAACAGCAATGTAGCATTGGGCGAAGTCTGGCATGGGAAGGATGAAGCTGATGCGTGTGAGGCCACCTTCCTCCTCCTCCTCCTCCTCCGTCGCCTCCTCTCCGGTGCCTGGATATCCCCTCTCCTTTGGGTCTCCTTCACTCGGCCGCTGCAATCCCACCGCGAGATCGGGAAGGAGAGAAGAAGAGGTCCAGCGCGGGATGGCGTTGCCGGCATGAGTCAACGCGGCCGCCACGCTCGCGACAGCTCGGTGTGGGACACCGGTGGCGGAGGCTCCGGTGGCAGCGACGACGCCCAAGCGATCGATGCGAGCAGATCGACCGGATCTTTTGTTTTTGTTTTTATTATTTCGATGGTTACCTATAGAAGACAGAGGTGGGAGGGTTATTTTGCAAATAGTCTAAAATCAAGGGTCAAATCTGTATAATAAGCCAAGCATTGAGGCGCTTATCCAATCAAACGCCAGCAGCAATCGGAGGCATTTTCTAAATTCGCCTTCAAAGCATGTGAGCATCGGAGGCACTTTCTCAAAATGCCGTTAGTACTATGATTTTAAGGCATTTTAGGAAATCGCCGCTAATAAAATGCCTCCTAATGACGTACGTGTTGTAGTGAAAAAACTTGCCTTTATTAGTTTACGATTTACAGCTACACTAATCTTGAACGGGGATGACACAGGTCACTGAAAATATAGGTTACCGGTATAGAAACGTCACCCAGCCAGCTACTAGCGATTGATTAGATAGCTCAGAATTCCCATTTGCATATGTTATTTGTACGCGGGATCTCTGCTTGACTTTTGTACGTACATGCGGTGCAGTCTAATCGTATTTTATACGTGACTGGCTGTACCGTGGCGAGTTGCCCGGATTGCAGAAACACTAGTACTAGTTACCGATTAACCAGTCAATGGAAAGATAAAATTACGAATCGTTTGTGCACGGAACGGAGACGAGCGATGCGCGCATATAGGGTTTCGTGTGGTGTTTTTGACCTGGGCGGCAGTGAAATCGAGCATATTCGCGCCCGTGCGGCCTGGGAAGAGGCGAAGCCGCAATATGGACCCGCGGATCCCGCGTTTGGCAGTGCGTGCGGTCTGGACGGTTTGGGATCGTGTGTAACAGACAGATTACTCCTTTACCTAGGTCTCAACGAGCCCAGGATTCTTGGATTAGGTTGCAGCCCCGGCGTGCATGATTCCTGGAAGAACGAACCCAACTTGAGGTCAAGGCAGCTAGCGGTTGAATTCCTCCTTTGCCTTAGTATTACAAGTTTTTGTTTTAGAGAAGGCAGCTATGGCTTAAAGTGAACCGGCGAATTCGGTTTTCGCCTAGTTCAGTTTTTCGGGGAAACGAGTCTAGTCATCAGCACTCGTCATATCGCTACTCTATATGGGTCCGAAGACGACCAGTGCCCCGTATATGCTGTGCCGGCATCCGATCACTCCGATGGGCCGCAGCGTCGGTACCGCGCGCCGCCCATGGCACCCGGCACCGTCGCCTCTCCCGTGGCGGCACCACTGCCGCGCGCCGATCGCTGTCAGTCCGGCTGCGATGGATCGGATAAGACGACGCACTCAACGTGGCCTTATTTAGCAAGAAACGGATGATGAGGAAATGAGACGATACGGAAACCTCATCTCGCCTCCGTGTCGTGGTCGTCCGGCTACGTAAACTGAACCGCATTGCCCTATAGGTGAATCGCAGAGGTGGTTTTAGCTAGCTGGGAGGCGCCGGCCTAGCTAGCCAAGTGGCTCAACTGGGAATTGTGTTGTTTCAGGGAAGGCAAGACCGTTGGACCCGTTGCTGCAGACGGAAATGAGCGAACAAAAGTGGCAGGCTGGGTTTCGAGGGGACGGTGTGGAGTCCAGGAGGAAGATCGGCTCCGTTGCAATGGACCCACCCAACCAACCAACCGTGCACACGTTTCTCAAAAAAAAAAAAAACCCCAACCAACCGTGCACCCCCCATCCACAAGATGCACATATATGGTCCTGAAAAAAACAACGAAAATGTTAACGTCCACACGTATGGGCGTTAACCATCTCGACCACACGCATCCATCACCGTCCAGTACTACTCACGAATCTTGGCACAATCTGGTTGATTTTCTGTGCCACGTAGGACAAGCCGTGTGTGTGGTGTGTGCCATAGTTCGCCCACACATCCGTTTTACCACACGGAGGGGCTAGTGTGTGGGCGTTTAGCAGTTCACCCACACATCAGTTTTCAGTCATGCACAAGGGCTGGTGTGTGGGCATTTGCCATCTCGCCCACACGCCCGTCTCCTCTCCCACACCCAAGCTGCTAGTTGCCATGTATTTTTGCAGCGCACATGGCAATTGCCCCCTAGTGTGCTTTATAAGCAGGTGGCAACTCTCTTTTTCTACCCGAGTTGCCATGTGTTTTTGCAGGGTACACGGCAACTGCCTAGTGTGCACGTAAGCAGATGGCAACTCTCTTTTACCGAGTTGCCATGTGTTTTTGCATGGTACATGGCAACTGCCCTAACGTGCGTACGCATGGCAACTGCCCTAACGTGTACGTGGCGGAATGGCAACTCTTCCTTTTTACATGGCAACTGCCCTAGCATGCTTGTGAGCACATGGCAACTCTCTCAACTGCCTAGTGTTAGTATGTGGCAACTCTTAAAGTTATGAAATCTTGGCAACTTCATTAGATCAGACCATACATGACAACTGCAGTTGAGCAACCATGGCAACTGCAGTTGTCCGACATGGCAACCGTAGTTCAGCGACATGGCAACTGCAGTTAAACGAACATGGACGAGGATCTGGACCATGGCAACTGCAGTTGTTTTGCCCACACGTAGGTGTGTGGGCTGGTTGCTGTCCATGCCACACGAGGCGTGTGGCACAACTACCCGATACACCACACGTGTGGCAGTTATCGGGACAAAAACAAAAACAAGATGCACAAAGTTCGATTGTTCAGACATCAGAGTGTCCTTTTCTCTATGTCAAGAACTGGAACTAGTCATTTGTAGCACTGATGATATGATTTTGGCTCTCTCTGTTTGGTTGTTTCCCGTCCTTCTTCCTTTTTGTCAAAGTGGTGACTTTTGAGTAAGATAAAGCGGCCAGTGTCATCCTTACTGTGCTGATTATTCTTGATGTGAGAGTGCCTCGAGTCAATGGTTTGGTAGGTGACCTAAGTACGTACGGACATAGCGAGAGGGAACAAGCATGTAATCTTCTCTGAATATTGCGGCCCGTGACGAGAGGAAACGAGAGCATTAAGCACTCTACTCACTCCATATTCTTATCTCATCTCTTGGCCTAAACGCCAAAAGACGAAACCCAATAATAGCGACGTTAATCATCTCGCTAATACATGGATCAAGTAATGAGGCTCGAGCTCGAAGATGCCGAATTGCTCGGGCGCACGCCAGTGCACCAATTATAGCCCGCTTAATTATTCAGAGTTTAACTTGTTTAATGTTCAGTAGTAGTAAATTCACGCACGCGCGCTGGGCGTGCGGCGGCGGTAATTTCCGGGCACCGTCGTGGCGCCGCCATGCCATGCCGCCGATAGAACGCGTACGGCGCGGCGCCGAGAGCCCGGCCGGCCGGCACATGCCATGACCTGATGACCCAGAAAGATCCACCGATGAATCTGGCCGGGAGTACTCACTTGGAGTTCTCTTTGCGCTTTCTGTTCGTCAAGAGGACGGGAGGCATCTATATCTATCTACTTTCATTCACAGATTATTCAATTCCAATGCCAGATTGCTCGATCGACACACGACGACCCGAGATGCGTACGTGGGGGCTCGCCAACTGCTTCTGCATCTTTTTTCTCCAAAGTCCAAACGAAAGGACTCGATCTTAACTCAACACGTGTCAACCAAGTCCCAATAATATCAATCTGCACTTTTCACTTTCTTCTCTGCAGCTAAGCTGTAGATGCATGTACACGGCAACACTGTCGTCCACATCCACATGACCACATGGCACGCCCATCACGTTTCACGGCCAAGGCAAAAGGAACAACAGTATGGACCTCTCGTACGTATCATACGTGGTTCTCCAATGATCGATCACACTCCAAGGTTCCATGACTACTGTAGCATACAACTATCATGCAGCATGTCGGCAGCAGACAGCAGAGAATATGACGTCCCGATCGATCCTTTGGCACACATGCATCATGCATGCATGCTTGAAGCAATAACGATCAGTTTTGGATGGTAGCATCATAGACAGAAGAGATCGACGGCAGCAATAAATGCAATCATCATCCCAGATCGATCTTTGTCCAGACGTCCTTCGAACGGTAAATTGAGTTGATTGCCAACGTGCCTACGCCTTGTATCATGTGCACATCAGCGCGTTCATAGTCGAGGGATTGTCCACGAGGATGCCAACTGTGCTACTACTAGTAGACCTCGCCTCATGCACTGTAGCTAGAGGTCATCGTTTTTGGCTTTTCATGATTTGTGTTGAGTGTATGTGTTTTTTTTTTGATAAAAGAAGGGCTTTTCCCCTTCCGATTTTCATTAAGAATGACAGACCTAATAAAAATCCTAGCTCCAGCAAATCCCAGGAGGCAAATGTTTCAGAAGTAGGCGAGACGACATAAACCGAGCAAACTACTACATCGTGCTATTTAATACCCCTTTGATCTTGAGTATCATCATCATTTGTGAGTAGTTACTTTTGTTCTTGAGGTCACGGGAGAAATCATGTTGCAACTAATCATGTGAATTTAATATGTGTTTGATATTTTGATAATATGTATGTTGTGATTCCCTTAATGGTGTCATGTGAACGTTGACTACATGACACTTCACCATATTTGGGCCTAAGGGAATTGCATTATGGAGTAGCAATTAGATGATGGGTTGTGAGAGTGATAGAGGCTTAAACCCCAGTTAATGCGCTATTTCGTAAGGGACCGATTGGATCCAAAATTTAATGATATCGTTAGAGTTTATTCTTAATACTTTTATCGTAGTTGCGGATGCTTGCGGGAGGGTTAATCATAAATAGGAGGTTTGTTCAAGTAAGAACAACCCCTACGCACCGTTCCACTCACATATCAAATTATCAAAGTACCAAACACGAATTAAACCAACATGGTGAAAGTGACTAGATGAAAATCCCGTGTATCCTCAATAACACTTTGCTTATCATAAGAGACCGTTTTGGCATGTCCTTTGCCTCAAAAGTATTGAGCTATCTTGCTGCACTTTTGTTACTACTATCTTTACCTTCCCGTTACAAATTATCATGCTATCAAACTACTCAGTTAGTTACAATTCCAGCACTTGCAGACATTATGTCAGAGTAAATGACCACGGGTAGCCTCTTATACTCCCCGTGGCGATTCAAGACATCGGGGTTGGCTGCGCCCCTCAAGCCTCGAAGACGAAGAGCCGCCTTCTCAAGTCCGGCTGGTCCAAGCGGCCGGCCGCTAGAGGGCGGCAGTTGCCAGAAGACCACCTTGAGGTGGGCCGACTCCTACCAGGCAGCCTCCAGAGAGGCCGGCTCCCAGGGGGCGGCCCCCCTCCGTCCCCTTGAAGTTTGCACCACATTTAGACGACGAGATAGGGCGTGGCTACAGTGCAGCCTGCCACCCCCGAATCCAGGGCAGAGCGTGGCCACAGTGCGGCGTACTGGGCGGACATCTCCCGCCCGGTGCGGCACTGTTGCCACGCAGCCCATGACATCACCCATAACGGGGGGCCATGCCCCCACTAGGGCTGTCGGTACGGCCTGCAGGCGGCAGGCCCTACCTATCAGTGAGAAGCCAGAAGGCGGCGAGCCCCAACCAGTCGGCATGGGGGAGGCCGACTCCTAGCAGGCGGCCCTCCCCCTCCCTCAAAGTATGTGCGCCATTATTCAAAAGAGACGGGGAGTGGCTACAGTGAATGCCCGCCAGGCGACGGTACTGTAGCCACGCCTCCCCCGACAAAGCATACATCATCAGTGGCATTGCCACAGTACTAAGATGCCGGCAGGACCCGCTAGCAAAGATAATAAGATAAATATTTTTGGTATTTTTGTTGTATAGATTGAAAAGTAAAGATTGCAAAATAAACGGCGACATAAATAGCTAGTTGACAGGAAACTAATATGATGTAAAATAGACCTGGGGGCCATAGGTTTCACTAGTGGCTTCTCTAGAGATAGCATAGATTACGGTGGGTGAATAAATTACTACCGAGCAATTGATATAAAAACGCATAGTTATGAGAATATCTAGGCATGATCATGAACATAGGCATCACGTCCGTGTCAAGTAGACTGAAACGATTCTGCATCTACTACTATTACTCCACACATCGACCTCTATCCAGCATGCATCTAGAGTATTAAGTTCATAAGAACAGAGTAACGCATTAGACAAGATGACATGATGTAGAGGGATAAACTCAAGCAATATGATATAAACCCCATCTTTTTATCCTCGATGGCAACAATACAATACGTGTCGGTTCCCTTTACATCCTTTGGGATCGAGCACCGCAAGATTGAACCCAAAGCTAAGCACTTCTCCCATTGCAAGAAAGATCAATATAGTAGGCCAAACTAAACCGATAATTCAAAGATACTTGCAAAGATATCAAATCATGCATATAAGAATTCAAAAAGAATCAAATATTCTTCATAGATAATCTTGATCATAAACCCACAATTCATCGGATCTCGACAAACACACCGCAAAAAGTATTACATCGAATAGATCTCCAAGAACATCGAGGAGAACTTTGTATTGAGAACCAAAGAGAGAGAAGAACCCATCTAGCTAATAACTATGGACCCGAAGGTCTGTGGTAAACTACTCACACATCATCGGAGAGGCTATGGTGTTGATGTAGAAGCCCTCCGTGATTGAAGCCCCCTCCGGCGGAGCGCCGGAAAAGGCCCCAAGATGGGATCTCACGGATACAGAAGGTTGCGGTGGTGGAAAACTGGTTTCGTGGCTCCCATGGATGTTTTCAGGGTATAAGAGTATATATAGGCGAAAGAAGTAGGTTAGTGGAGCTACGAGGGGCCCATGAGGGTGGGGGCGCACCTACCCCCCTGGGCGCGCGCTCCTGCCTCATGACCACCTCGTTGCTTCCTTGACTTCCACTCCAAGTCTCCTGTGTTGCGTTTGTTTCCAAAAAAAGATCCTCGCGAAGGTTTCGTTCCGTTTGGATTCCGTTTGACATTCCTTTTCTGCGAAACACTGAAATAGGCAAAAAAAACAGCAGCTGGCACTGGGCCTCCAGTTAATAGGTTAGTCCCAAAAATAATATAAAAGAGCATATACTAAAGCCCATTAAACATTCAAAACAGATATTATAATAGCGTGAAACAATCAAAAAATTATAGATACGTTGGAGATGTATCAGCGGCCCTCCCCCTCCCTCAGAGTCTGTGCGCCATTAATCAGAAGAGACGAGGAGTGGCTACAGTGAATGCCCGCCAGGCGGCGGTACTGTAGCCACGCCTCCCCCGACAAAGCATACATCATCAGTGGCATTGCCACGGTACTAAGCAGCCGGCAGGACCTGCCAGCAGAGGGCGCGGTCTGTCGGCCAAGTACGAGACAGCTGGCGGGACCCACCAGGCGGCGGACCCCAGCGGCCGGCGGAGAAGCCGGCGACCACAGACACTGACAGCCGGGTCCTACACCCGGCCAGATTACCTTTGTACCCCTGGGGCGTAGGCCTATATAAACCCCCCAGGGCACCCATGCAAAAGGTTCAGACCTTAGATCACCCAAACATCCACATAGAGAGAGGAAGCTAGGGCTAGCCTTTTTCTTCTTCCGCCTCTAGAGAAACAGCTCGAGGAGCAAGCTTGTAGCCACCATTGTTGCTTGAGTGATCATGCGGAGACCCGCAGAGCACGAGTAGGAGTGTTATCTCCTAGGAGAGCCCCGAACCTGGGTATGATTCGCCGGCGGGCATGTTTGCGCCTTATCCCATTTTCTGGCACCGGCGACGTATTATTAGCCCCCTCCATGATAAGTCATCCTTTGGCATATGTCGCACGACACCCCCGACACATTACCTTACTGAAAACTACTTGGCATTTCCTTCTGCTCCTCATTGGGTTCGACACTCTTACTTATCGAAAAGAGCTACAGTTGATCCCCTATACTTGTGGGTCATCAGGTCGGGATGTGGTTAAATCTGACAGTTATCATGAAATCTTTACATGTGCTTTGGGTAAACTGCCCTTAAAATATCTTGGTCTACCTGTTTCAGATAAGAGAATTAAGAATAAAATGTGGGGAAATGTCATAAAGAAGATAGAGAGAAGATGTGCCTACTGGCAGGGGAGGTTGCTAAATATTGCAGGGAGAATTATCTTGGTTCAATCATGCCTATCCAATATTGCTATGTATATGATGTCCTTTTACCAACTTCCAAGTGGAGTGAGGAAAAAATGGTCTGACAGGCTGATGAACATAAGAAAATGAAGGAAATATGCCCTAGAGGCAATAATAAAGTTGTTATTTATATGTCCTTATATCATGATAAATGTTTATTATTCATGCTAGAATTGTATTAACCGGAAACTTAGTACATGTGTGAATACATAGACAAACAGAGTGTCACTAGTATGCCTCTACTTGACTAGCTCGTTGAAACAAAGATGGTTAAGTTCCTAGCCATAGACATGAGTTGTGGTCATTTGATTAACGGGATCACATCATTAGATAATGATGTGATTGACTTGACCCATCCGTTAGCTTAGCACGATGATCTTTTAGTTTGTTGCTATTGCTTTCTTCATGACTTATACATGTTCCTATGACTATGAGATTATGCAACTCCCGAATACTGGAGGAACACTTTGTGTGCTATCAAACGTCACAACATAACTGGGTGATTATAAAGATACTCTACAAGTGTCTCCGATGGTGTTTGTTGAGTTGGCATAGATCAAGATTAGGATTTGTCAATCCGATTGTCGGAGAGGTATCTCTGTGCCCTCTCGGTAATGCACATCACTATATGCCTTGCAAGCAATGTGACTAATGAGTTAGTTGCGGGATGATGCATTACGGAACGAGTAAAGAGACTTGCCGGTGACGAGATTGAACTAGGTATTGAGATACCGACGATCGAATCTCGGGCAAGTAACATACCGGTGACAAAGGGAACAACGTATGTTGTTATGCGGTTTGACCGATAAAGATCTTCGTAGAATATGTAGGAACCAATATGAGCATCCAGGTTCCACTGTTGGTTATTGACCAGAGACGAGTCTCAGTCATGTCTACATAGTTCTCGAGCCCGTAGGGTCCACACGCTTAATGTTCGATGACGATCGGTATTATGAGTTTATGTGTTTTGATGTACCGAAGGTTGTTCGGAGTCTCGGATGTGATCACGGACATGACGAGGAGTCTCGAAACGGTAGAGACATAAAGATCGATATATTGGAAGGCTATGCTTGGACATCGGAAAGGTTCCGAGTGAGTTCGGGCATTTACCGGAGTACCGGGGGGTTACCGGAACCCCCCGGGGAGTCATTGGCCTTAATGGGACTTAGTGGGAGAGAGAAGGAGGCGGCCAAGGTGGGGGCGCCCCCCCCCCCCCCAAGCCCAATCCAAATTGGGAAGGGGGTCGGCCCCCTTTCCTTCTCTCCCTCTCCCTCTTCCTTCTTCTCCTACTCCAACTAGCGAAGGGGGAATCCTACCCCCACCGGGAGTAGGACTCCCCCATAGCGCCATGAGAGGACCGGCCCTCCCCTCCTCCACTCCTTTATATACGGGGGAGGGGGGCACCCCATAGACACACAAGTTGATTGTTTAGCCGTGTGTGGTGCCCCCCTTCACAGATTTCCACCTCGGTCATATCGTTGTAGTGCTTAGGCGAAGCCCTGCGTCGTTAATTTCATCATCACCGTCATCACGCCATCGTGCTGACGAAACTCCCCCTCGACCTCAGCTGGATCTAGAGTTCATGGGACGTCTCCGAGCTGAACGTGTGCAGATCGCGGAGGTGTCGTACTTTCGGTACTAGGATCGGTCGGATCGTGAAGACGTACGACTACATCAACCGCGTTGTCATAACGCTTCCGCTTTCGGTCTACGAGGGTATGTGCACAACACTCTCCCGTCTCGTTGCTATGCATCACCTAGATGGATCTTGCGTGTGCGTAGGAATTTTCTTGAAATTACTGCGTTCTCCAACAGAAAAAATACCACTTAGTTAATTGGAATACTTGTTGTCTGCCAAAGATGCAAGGTGGTTTGGGGATTCTTAACCGGGGCTATTTTAACAAGGCTCTATTAGCCAAGTAGCTTTCGAAGATTGAGAATGAATCTGGATCGTGGCAAGATATTCTGTGGAGAAAATACATAAAAGATAAATGCATTTCTGGGATCCAACACAAACCTGGGGACTCCCAATTCTGGTCTAACATCTTGGGGATTAGAGATATATACTACATACACATTAAGAAAAAAAATTGAGGATGGTAAAAACACTAGATTCCGGGAAGATTGGTGGGTGGGGGATAAACCACTCAAAGAGGCTTATCCGAACTTATATTTCAACAACATGAATCATAACACTTCGGTGGATGAGGTGCTGCTTAAAGGATGGCAGATCTTCTCTTTTAGAAGATCAATGATTGCTGAAGTTACTGACATGTGGGAAAACTTAAAATCTAGATGTAAAGATGTCAGTGTATATGGGGGCAGAGATAGATGCATGTGGATGTAGAATGCAAACATATTGTTTTCTGTCAAACCCCTTTAATTATCTTTTCCTGATCAAAATAGAAATTGGCTTTCCTCAAAATTTTCTTTGGAAAGTTAAGGTGCCTGCTAAAATAAAGGTCTTCCTTTGGCTACTAAACAAAAAAACCGTTTTAACCAGAGATAACCTTTTAAAGAGGGGCTGGAAGGGAGAAAAAAATTGCATTTTTTTGTGGGCAGGATGAGACAATTGATTATTTATTCTTTTCCTGCTTGGTGGCTAAGTTGATTTGGAATTTTGCTTAGACGTTTTCTTTGGATTTTTTAAAAATAAGACCAACCCAAGGGCTAACCCTCGTTGGTATTTTTTATATGAGAAACTTCATGAGCATCGCTTCCGAGCCGGGACTCGAACTCGGGTGGGCTGGCAGCAACCCTAGCTGCCCAGCAAACGTGTCGACGCCCCGTCCTCATGTTCTTTGGATTTTCATTCTATACCTACTAACTTGGATGACTGTTTTGGCAGATGGGCTCGAACCTTTGCTAAATCAGATAGGGGATTGAACCTTTGGGGGTTTCTCCATTATTATTGTTTTCTTTATATGAAATCGGAGAGGGCAAGCCTCTCTTTTGCTCAAAAATAAAAAAACTTACCTCCATTAGTCTACGATTTACAGCTACACTAATGTTGAACGGGCATGGCACAGGTCACTGAAAAAGTAGGTTACCGGTATAGAAGCGTCACGTAGCCAGCTACTAGCGATTGATTAGATGGCTCAGAATTTCCATTTGCATATGTTATTTGTACGCGGGATCTCTGCTTGACTTTTGTACGTACACGCGGTGCAGTCTAATCGTATTTTATACGCGACTTCACCGTTGATATACAAGATACAGATATGGCCTAGGCGCCTAGCTACGCAGTAGGTGGTGACTGAATGTACCGTGGCGAGTTCCCCGGATTGCAGAAACACTACTCACTACTCCCTCTGTTCCTAAATAAATTATCTTTCAAGAGATTTCAACAAATGACTACACACGAAACAAAATGAGTGAATCTACACTCTAAAACATGTCTACATATATCCGTATGTTGTAATCCATTTAAGATAGCTAGAAAGACAATTATTTAGAAACGGAGGGAGTAGTTGATAAACCAGTCAATGGAAAGATAAAATTACGAATGGTTTGTGCACGGAGACGAGCAATTCGTGTGGTGTTTTTGACCTGGGCGGCAGTGAAAATCGAACATATTCGCGCCCGTGCGGCCTGGGAAGCAGCGAAGCCGCAATATGGACCCGCGGATCCCGCGTTTGACAGTGCGTGCGTGCGTGCGGTCTGGACGGTTTGGGATCGTATGTAACAGACAGATTACTCCTTTACCCCGGTGTGCATGATTCCTGGAAGAACGAATCCAACTTGTCGTCAAGGAGCGGTAGAATTCTTGTGCCGGCATCGATGGTTGCCAGGCTACCAGATCACTGCGATGGGCCGCAGCGTCGGCACCGCGCGCCGCCCTTGGCGCTCGGCACCGTCGCCTCTCCCGTGGCGGCACCACGGAAGCGCGCCGATCACTGTCCGTCCGGCTGCGATGGATTGGATAAGACATAAGACGACGCACTCAACGTAGCCTTATTTAGCAAGAAATGAATGATGAGGAAATGAGACGCTACGGAAACCTCATCTCGCCTCCGTGTCGTGGTCGTTCGGCTACGTAAACGGAACCGCACTGCCGTGTCGGTGAATCTGGAGAGGGAGTTTAGCTACTGGCTGGGAGGCGCCGGCCTAGCTAGCCAAGTTGCCCAACTGGGAATTGTGTTGTTTCAGGGAACGCAAGGCCGTTGCTGCAGACGGAAATGAGCGAGCAAAAGTGGCACGATAGGGATCGCTTGGCTCCGTTGCAACGGACCCAACCAACCAACCAACCGTGCAGCCCCCGTCCACAAGATCCTGAAAAAAAAAACAAGATGCATGCACATGGTTCGACCTGGCTTGCTATGTTTTGACCAGACAGTACTTTTCTCTATGTCAAGAACTGGAACAAGTCATTTTTAGCACTGATGATATGATTTTGGCTCTCTCTGTTTGGTTGTTTCCTCGCCCTTTTCCTTTTTGTCGAAGTGGTGACTTTTGAGTAAGATAAAGCGGCCAGTGTCATCCTTACTGTGCTGATTATTCTTGATGTGAGAGTGCCTCGAGTCAATGGTTTAGTAGGTGACCCAAGTACGTACGTGCATAGCGAGAGGGAACAAGTGTGTAATCTTCTCTGAATATAGCGGTCCGTGACGGGAGGTTCAGACTTTTTCCGACAGGTAACGAAACGAGACCATGAAGCACTCTACTCACGGACTCCATACTCTATCTCATCTCTTGGCCTAATCGTCAAAAGACAAAACCCAATAATAGCGACGTTAATCATCTTGTTACTACATGGATCAAGTAACGAGCCTACGGAACCTCATGCCGAATTGCTCAGGCGCACGCCCGTGCACAAATTATATGCCAGCTTAATCATTCAGAGTTTAACTTGTTTACTTTTGAGTTGTACTCTCTCCGTTCGGAATTACTTGTCTCGAAAATGAATGTATCTAGAACTAAAATACGTCTAGATACATTCATTTCTGCGACAATTAATTTTGAACGGAGGGAGTACTTGTTAGCAGGTGAAAGCGGGCAGTAAATTCAACGCACGCGTGCTGGGCGTGCGGCGGCGGTAATTTCCGGGCACCGTCGTGGCACTGGCATGCCATGCCGCCGAAAGCCCCCGTACGGCGCGGCGCCGAGAGCTGGCCGGCCGGCACATGCCATGACGCACATGTCAATCGAGGGATAAACTAGCAGGGACACGAGGCCGGGTAGGCAAGCCGAACAGAATACGAAGGCATCAACCTCGGGATCGATCGTGCTCGCCTAATTAATTGGCTAATCACAGGCGGCGTTTACATCGAACACGGTCAGGTCAATGATTTGCACTGAGCGGATTGGTAGGTGCTGATGTACTACGTTTTATTTTTGCGAGGGCTGATGTACTACGTTATCGCTGATGGAATCAAAGAAACAGAATCGGATCAAATGTGGCTAATACATGTTCAACGCAGTGTTTACGTCGTTCGGAACACTTTGCGAGCAGCTAAGCAGGACGTGATTAGACGCGTGACAGGGATGTGTTGCCCGTGCGTACCTTGGTTAATTTCCTCACCTACTTAGGGTATCTCCAACAGCAACTTGCAAAAACACATGCCGCATCCATCCGCGGACAAGGGGACCATTCCACGGATACGGATATGGGATGCAGTCATCTAACCGTAGCCATATTATGTCCACCAGCAAATTTAAATTTAAATCTACGCTGATCCACACAACGCACAGAATCACGCCCGTGCCGGACCGCATCCCCGATCACAACCAAAGGAGGCAAATATACTTAGTTTTTACATGTCTGAATCCAAATTAAACAACATCAACCCAGCAGTCCGTTCATTTCTGCCCCGTCGGACCGGTCATCCCAGCAAGATGCTTCCCGATCAAGGAAGCGACGTCGCTACCGCGTAGACAATCTCCTCGTTCGCATCCACCTCTTCCTCCATCGCGTCCTCATCTTGCACCGCGGCCAACTCATCTTTCTGCCGCTCCAGCATCTGTTAGCGGACCGATTGCACGATAATTCTAGCGTCGGCATCCAAAGAGTCGATATTCAAGGTCAACGTATTGGCGTCCTCCGCATTGGCGGCGATCTTCACCCTCTTTTCCTTGAGCACAACCTTCTTCTCCTCGAGCACCGCCTTCCTCTCCTCGAACATGGTCTTCCTCTCTTCGAGCTTGATCTTCTTCTCCGTCGCATCCATCAACTACTTGAACCTCTCCGACTTTCGCTCCTCCTTTGATGTCTGAGCGCCTCACGCATGCCTCTTCCTTCTTCGCCAAGGTGTCTGGCGGCGTCCGCCACGGCCTCGCCGACCGCCCCGTCCGCTACGACCATCGCCACCACCAGGCCCTCCGGCGGCCAGGCGCTTCCTCATCTTCTCCTCCTTTGCGGCATTCGATTTGACGTGACGATTTTGCCGCGTCTCTGAGCTGATCTCCCAGGCAAGCATGATGCTAGGATCCTCCGACACCTCTAGCACCTCCATCTCCGACAGGTTCTTCGGCGGTTCCATCCGTCGGCGGCGGAGGGAAGGAGGGGGTGGGAGAAAAGAGCAGGAATTAATTGGGCGGAGAGCGGCAGGAAGTGGAAGCAGAGAGTGTGGGATTTTGACAGGAAAACAGTGCGGGACGGTACAAAAGCGCGGGCTCGGCCTTTCTTTTAAATGGGGCCGGGGGCCGGGGCCGGGGGCCTTCACTTGGAGTTTTCTTTGCGTTATCTGTTTGTCAAGAGGACGGGAGGCATCTATCTATCAACTTTCTTTCACAGATTATTCGTTGCAGGTTTGGTCGGGCCATACATACATCATGTCAGTCTTCGAATGCCAGATTGCTCGATCGACACACGACGAGCGGACCCGAGATGCGTACGTGGGGGCTCGCCAACTACTTCTGCATCTTTTTTCTCCAAAGTCCAAACTACTTAAAGAACTTCAACCTTAACTCAACACGTGTCAACCAAGTCCCAATAATCAATCTGCACTTTTCTCTTCCTTCTCCGCAGCTAGCTGGTAGATGCATGTATACGGCAACACTGTAGTCCAGATCCACATGACCACATGGCACGCCCGTCACGTTTCACGGCCAAGGCAAAAGGCACAGCGGTATGGACCTCTCGTACGTACTATACGTGGTTCTCCAATGATTGATCATACTCCAAGGTTCATGACTACACGGCAGAAAAAACAAAAAAGGTTCCATGACTACTGTGGGCGGCGGCGGTAGGCGCGGTGGCGGTGCTGCCCTTGGCAGCAGGGCGGCGTGGTGGCGTGCGGTGGCCGGCAGCACGTCCCCGGCCCAGATCTGGCCCTCCCGGCCCCATCTGGGTCCTAGCGGGCCGGTCCCCGGCGAGGTTTCGTCGTCGTCTGTGTGGTGAGGAGGAGGAGCAGCTCGGACGGGGGGCGGCGATGCCGGGGGCATGCCTACTGCAGCGCGATGGCGGGAGCTTTACGGGCATGGAGTTCCCGGTCGGGCCTAGTATGCTCCTGCTATTGTGTCCAGTCGGCTACCGTCGTTGACGGTGAAGGTTGTGCCGTCCAGCGTGCCGACGGTGCTGCGGCCCCTAGTCCCGGCTCCTATCCCTTGTTGTGCAGACCTCACTTCTGGTGCGATGGTGAGACGGCGTGGAGGCTTCTTGACCATCGTGGCGCAAGATGGTGGTCGGTTCGGTGACAGGCTCTGGAGCACCCGAGGTGAAGGTTGGGATCGGGGGAAACCCCTGTTGGTCTGTCCGACACCGACGCGGCGGTGCCGGTGGGTGCCGCCGGACCTTCCTGGAGGGCGTCGGGGCGACCCTTCCTCTCGCCTCGTCGTGTACCGGGGGAAACCCTTGGCAGCTGCGTCGTCGTCATCACTGTCCTTCTTGAAGGTGCTGATTGGTACCGGTGCTTCGGAGCCTTGGAGCTTGGTGGGAGATCTTCTGTGGCCGCAGTGGTCGTGAAGCTTCTTCGTTTCCGTCGATCCGCCGTTGTCGGCATTCTTTTCTCTTGTTGTTTCTTTTTCGTTTTCTTTGGGTGTGATTATGCTGCTTCCGCCCCAGCACCTATCTTTGGATGTATCGGTTGGTTGCTTTGAAATACAAAGTGGGGAAAAACCCTTTTTCGGACTACTTTAGCATACTAATGAAAGTTAGTATAAAATTAAGTCATCTATTTTAAAACGAAAGGGAGTAGCATGCAGCATGTCAGCAGCAGAGAATATGACGTTCCGATCGATCCTTTGGCCATTGGAGCAATAACGATCAGTTTTGGACGCTAGCATCAATGGACAGAAGAGATGGACGGCAGCAATAAATGCAATCATCCCAGATCGATCTTTGTCCAGACGCCCTTCGATCGGTACGTGTTGATTGAGTTGATTGCCAACGTACCTACGCCTTCTGTAATGTGCGCGTCAGCGCATGGTCGAGGGATTGTCCACGAGGATGCCAACTGTGCTACTAGAAGTAGACCTCGTCTCACGCACTGTAGCGAGGTCATCGTTTTCGGCTGTTCATGATTTGGACTTGGACAGGGTTGGATGTTCTCTCTCGGCTCGCATGGTTCATGCATGATGCAGCTCAGCATTTGAGCGGAGCGGATTTAGATGCAGAGTTGCGTGGGAATAATGCAACGTTGGCTATGCGCCGAGACTTCGTCGGACAGGTTTTGCCGCCGATCGCGCGCGCCCGCATGCATGGAGCTAGCGGTGGCCGGGTACACTGCAGCTAGGCTAGCACCTCCCACGCCATGACGCCAACGACATGAGATGTTGCAGCACGCACAAGCCTCCCCTCCGTGGCCACATGTCCGCGCCACGCGGCCTGCTGGCCGTACCTTAGGCAGATTAATTAAACCAGTAATTAACTAACCATGTCGTCGTCATGGGCACTATATATGCATCTATATTTGGTAAACTTGATGGATCCAAATTGTTGGTGCTTCACCAACCGATAATCCTAGACGCACGGACGAATACGGGCATCTCACAGGCATCTAAACACTAATCAATCTTCTCCCCCCTGATTTTCATGGGGTGGGCCCCGCCTCATCCCTAATTCCCAATCAAAAACTGCCACCTATTCACAGTCCGTTGAATCCGTGAAAACAAGCATGTGCGTGTAGCATTACTCCTTCACCAACACAATGAAGCAACAACCAGCCCGGTCGATCGTACGTTGCCAACACGAGACGCCAACCCCGCGGGGATGACGCATGCATGCACCACCGTGTACATCGATCTCACTGAATCTGCATATCTAGCGCTACAAATAGATACCAATCTAATAGGCATTTTTCTTTCTTTCTGAACCAGATAACCTAATATACAATTGGCAATGGCGATAGTACCGCCGAGCTGTACTAGATCAGCTTGTATTTGTGTGTACAACAGGGCAACACCAGCTGTCGTACGTACCGGAACTTGAGAGCCACGTACAGTAGATGCGTAGAGCATAGAGGCCGATCCATACGCACAGATCGATCGTCGAATGCGTAGACGACAGGGACAGGTATACACGTACGCTTGCTAGCTGCTTACTGGAACGTACGTGCACATATATCTCCGGAGAAAACGTCGTCCGGCCTGGCTTTCATCATAATCGAGATACCCCGTCGGGTCAGGACATTCGAGATGCGGGAAGAGGAATGGGAGATGAGCAGCGAGTCTACGAGGATGTCTAAATCAGCGCATTGTTGCGCAGCAGTATTCAAAGCGCGACGCGACGACGACTCCGGCCAGGAAATTTAAGAGGAAACAAACAACAAAGAGTATTACGCAATTGCAAAAGAACATGTGGGCAAGCTCTCAACCACAATATGCAAATAAGGATATAAAGGATACTGCAAACAACAATGTGTTTAATTCGTATATTCCAGTAGTATAATACTTTTTCATAGGTTCTTCTGTGTTCAGAGCATCTCAAGCAAGATACCGTAAAAGTTTGACCTTTAAAACATGTTATACAGTGCGCCTAAAACTGGTTTTACAGGCTGAAAATGATCATGATAGAATAGATACAATAAACCTGGCCCTTAAAAGAGCATCTCCACCGCCCATCCGCTCTCCGCCGCAGTCTCGCGCATCGCCGCCCCTGCTAGCGCTGCCCGCGTACCGTCGCTGTGAGCTGGCGCATCGGGAGGAGTTCAGTGCTGCTCCCCGAGTGCGCGAGCTCGGCCCCAGGACCGCATCTGCCTGCCCGCCATGGCTGCATGCACACGCGAGCCCGGCCCCAGGACCACGTCTCGTTCCTCTTCCTCGCGTCGAGCACGCACGGGATTAGCCATGGCCACACGCACGCGCTCGATCATTTTGCAGTGCAGAATTTTGTTGGAGCTGGGGAAATCAACGGCTGAAAACGGGTGATACAGACGGCTGTGCAATGAGAGAGGGTGGCAGAATCGGCCAGTTCATGGCCTGTATACCGTCCTCGGACCTGTAGAAGTACGGGTCGGAGGCTCGCGTTTTCGGTGGCCCATAATACGTATAAGGGTCCGCGGACTTTTACCGCATCTTTTTTGGATAAAAAAATGATATGAAACCATAAACCCGCCAGAATTTTATAGGTTTTTTTAAGAAGTCTGCTAGAGATCCTCTCATGTGCAAGAACCTAGTGGTGCATCATTTCTTTGGCATTCTTCTGCATTATACTCCCTCTGTAGCTTGATGTAAGATGTTTTTATAGTTCAATTTTATCGTTTCTTCCTTTCCGTTGACAAAATAAGCACTACATACTTACATAGGTGGTGCATTAGTAGGTCTAGTACTTACGTGGCATTGACACCAGATCCTGTTCCAAACCAGCGTGTCAATGTCATGATGTACGCTCTGATACAAGTAGTGGTAAAAAAAATCGAGACACATACAAATGTCGCGTTGGTGCCGTCAACCTGCAAATATACATCTTATTTGCCTGTATTAATCTACTATCTACTGCTATCGATCTTTGAACGGGTATGGCACAGGTCACTGAAAAAGCAGGTTACCGGTACAGAAACGTCACCTATGTACATATAGCTAGCTAGGTTGATTGGATGGCTCAGAATTTCCACATTAGAACGTGCCCGTTTTCTGCTTGACTTTGGTACGTACATACGTACATGCAATGCACTCTTGTATTTTATACGCGATTTTACCGTTGATACTACATACAGATATACTCCTAGCCAAGTCTGTTTCTTTTAAGGCAAGCTGCTGCTGTGCACGCCGTACCCCGTATTTTATTTACAGAAACATTAGCAATGCCAATTGCTAATTAACAAGTCAACCGAAAGATAAAATCAGTAACCTAAAAGAAAAGATAAGTTCAGCGAATTGCTTGTGTGCAGAGACGCGATCCGATCCGGGCATAGATTTTCGTGTAGCATTTTGACCTGGGCGGCTGTAAGAAGTTTGGAATATTCGCGCCCGTGCGGCCTGAAAAGCAGTCAAGATGAAGCTACTCCGAAATATAGAGCCGCGAATCCTGCGTTTGACCGTGCGTGAGGTACGGACAGCTTGGGATCATATCAATCGGCCCATGTTTCGAGTCTCAACTTGACAACAGCGGCTAGATTCCTTTCGCCTGGGGTTCAACGGACCCAGGATTTTTGGGTTGGGTTTGCCGCCCCGGCGTGCACGATTCCTGGAAGAAGATGACGATGCAAGAGGCACGAAACCAATCCAACTTCTTGCCGTCTCCCCCTTAGCGGTGGTACCGCGCGCCGCCCATGGCACTTGGCACCACGGCCGTGCGCCGATCGCTGTCTGTCCCGGCTGCGATGGATCGGATGAGACGACGAACTCAACGTAGCAAGAAAACAGATGATGAGAAAATGAGACAATACGGCTACGGAAACCTCATCTCGCCTCCGTGTCGTGGTCGTCGGGTTACGTAAACTGAACCGCATTGCCGTGTCGGTAAATCTGCAGAGGGGAGTTTAGCTACTGGCTGGGAGGCGCCGGCCTAGCTAGCTAGCTAGCCAAGTGGCCCAACTGGTTATGCTGTTGTTTCAGTGAAGACATGGCCGTTGCTCCAGACAGAAATGAGCGAGCAAAAGTGGCAGGCTGGGTTTCTAGAGGACGCTGTGGACCGGGTGCCTGGAGTCCACGAGCGAGACGAGACCAAATTCACTGTTCTGACCCTTATGCAAAAGTATAACACGTTTTGACTCTGTTTGTAAAAAAAGTTCGGATGTGCTCCTTTTTTACCGTGGTCAACGGCGGTAGGCTTCTGGTCAACGCACTGATGTGGCAAGTGGCTACCGCCATAAGCATCTGGACCAAGTAGAATGCTATAAATACGGTGCGTCGCTGTAAAAATCAGCAGTAGTCATATATTACTGGCTAGACGGGGTAAGTACCGAGAGAAAGCTTCAGGTTCCCCGAAAAACTAGGAGCCCTCCGGGAGGCGATTAGGGTTTCGCGTGGAAAAACGGCGGCCGCCGATCGGATCCATCGGAGGTGCACGCAGCAGAGGACTCGGGATGGCTGAGATCCCGGAGTCGTCGAGTAGCAAGGAAGCTCTCTCGCCCCGGGCGGTGAGGGCGCGCATGGAGGAAGCCATGGGTAAACTCGATCTCACTGAGGAGGAGGCAACACCATTGGTCTTGGATGACATTGATGCGGGTGCGAGGAAGACTTGGGCAATCGCGGGGAAGGTTTTGAACCGAAACTTGCTGCATATCCAGACGATTTCCAATGCTTTGCGCCCAGCTTGGGAAACCCTAGAGGCCTGGCGTTTCGACCAGTTGGTGAGAACACCTTTGTGGCAGAATTTGAGACCCAGCGCGATCGCGATCGCGTTTGGGAGGGATCTCCCTGGCATGTGAGTAAACATGCTGTGATCTTGACAGAGTTCAACGAATGCATGCAACCATCAGAGTTACAGTTTGATAAGCTTCAGTTGTGGGCTAGGGTTTTAAACCTGCCCTTCAATTTGAGAAACGAGTCAAGGGGGAAAGCTGTTGCACAACAGATTGATCGGAACGCTTCCTAAGTCCAGTTTGACCCCGTGGGTGGCTTTCTGCGGGCTAGGGTTACAATTGATGTCAGTAAGCCCTTACGTAGATGGATCCTGATTGATTCTGCAGCGAGGAAGAAGAGGGACTGGTATGATATCCAGTATGAGAACGTCCCTAATTTCTGCTTCTCGTGTGGACGTTTGGGGCACTCGGATCTTCAGTGTCCGACGCCAGGCTCGCGTGATGCAAATGGCGATTTACCTTTCAAGACTAGCCTGAGAGCGTCAGATGAGAAGAAGAAAGCATCGTCTAATGAAAGTTCGTCAAAAGAGCAAAGATCGGGTCAGAGTAGTACGAAGGATGCTCGCACGGCGAAGGATAAGGCAGACACTTGCCCTGAGGTTGTCTCCCCGATTAAGAAAAGTGATCTCACAAATAAAAGAAAGGGGGGACCTCAGGTGCAGAAACAGGTTTATCGTCAGATTGCCCTGCAGCCGGCGGAGGCCGAAAAGCAGGTGCATCGAGAGGTGGATGTCAATGCAATGGTGGTGTTCACAGCAGGAGCCAATAAACTTGTGAGAGAGGGAGCTGACCCGGAGACGGAACCCTCCTCTAAGAAGAAGAAACCCACCCCCACAAATTCAGAAAGCTCGGATAGTTCGGCGGTGGCTGCGAATCAGCCCCGCCGGGGCCAATGAGTTGCTTGAGCTGGAACTGCCGGGGGCTTGGGAACCCCGGGGCAGTTCGCGAGCTTCGCAACATTGTGAAGCAAGAAGGGCCCGATCTCCTGTTCGTTATGGAGACGAAAATTTCAGCAACTCGAGTGGAAAGGTTACAACATCTGCTAGGATTCTCGGGCTGCTTTGCAGTTAGCAGTACGGGTCTGAGTGGAGGTGTTGGCATGTTTTGGACCTCAAATGTGGACGTGGAACTGAAAAATTATAGCACCGCCCATATTGATGTAATGGTGCGGAAGAAGTTTGATGTCACACAGTACTGGAGAGTGACGGGATTCTATGGAGCTCCGCGTGTGGAAGATCGTCGACACAGCTGGAGATTCATGAGAACACTTTTTGCCATCCAACATGAAGCGTGGATGTGCATCCGAGACTTTAATGAGACCCTTGTTGGCTCAGAGCACTTTTATAGAACACCCCGACCAGAATGGCAGATGCCGGCGTTCCGGGAAGCTACCGATGAGTGTGCTCTCTCTGATTTAGGATGGTCAGGGCCGGAGTACACATGGGATAACATGCAGCCGGGTCGCTCCAACGTGCGAGCCCGGCTCGATAGAGCTTTCGGCAACTATGCGTTTATGCAGATGTTTTCGAATGTGAGGATCAGACACATTGTCACAAAGGAATCGGATCACTGTTTCGTTCTTGCGGATTTGCGAGAAAACCTTTTTTCGGCTGCACCCACAGGCCTTAAACCCTTTAGATACGAAGATATGTGGCAGACACATGTGCATTATGATAAACTGATCCTCGACTCATGGCAAAAGGGTTCAGGCCGAGCTGGATTACACGGTATAGCCCAAGCTCTTCATTCGCTGCAAGGCAAACTTGCTGCTTGGGGGGCGAGAGAGTTTGGATGTTTGGCACGCAAGATAAAAAAGCTGCGCGAGCAGCTGACCCGTCTGCGCGATCAATCTTCTAGGAGGGGGCCAACAGAAGAAGAGAAAGCAGTTGCAAAGAAGCTGAAATTGGCGCTACACCAGGAAGAAGTATGGCTCCGACAGAGATCGAGAGTTCTGTGGTTACGGGAAGGTGACCAGAACACGGGCTACTTTCATGCTCAGGCAGCTCAGCGTAGACGAATGAACAAGATAGAGAAGCTAGTTCGGGCTGATGGTTCAGTGTGGAATACGCTGGAAGAAGATCGCGAGGAAGTTCAGGCCTTTTATGAACAATTATATACCTCGCAAGGCTACAACCAGATGCAAGAGCTTCTGGATGTTGTACCCCCTCGGATTACGCCACCGATGAATGATGAACTTGAAAAACCATACACGGAAGAGGAGGTTCGTAGAGCTCTCTTTCAAATGGCACCGTCGAAGGCCCCGGGGGTGGATGGATTTACAGCAGGGTTTTATCAGCGCCACTGGAATTTGCTCAAGGATGATATTGTTCCAGCAGTGCTTGATTTCTTGAATGGGGGGGGGGGGATCTGCCAACAGGAATGAATGACACGTCCATTACTCTCATTCCGAAGGTACAATTTCCTCAAAAAATCTCCCAATATCGTCCTATATCACTTTGTCCGGTTTTGTATAAGATTGCTGCCAAGGCAATTGCTAACCCTGTCCGTGAGTGTCTCGATGATATTGTGGGAGCCGAACAAAGTGCTTTTGTCCCCGGCCGCCTGATAACTGATAATGTTCTTATTGCACATGAGAGTGTGCATGCAATGAGGAGAAGGAAAAAAGGGGGCAACTCAGTGTGTGCGATCAAGTTAGACATGATGAAGGCCTATGATCGTGTCGAATGGCATTATTTGCAAGCTATCATGCTCAAACTTGGATTTGGTGTGGATTTTGTTCGCCTTGTCATGAAATGTGTGTCCATGGTTAGATTCTCAATTCGGGTCAATGGTGAGCTTCTTCCATTTTTTTCTTCGTCAAGGGGCCTGCGGCAGGGATGCCCAATGTCCCCGTACCTCTTCTTGCTGTGTGCGGAAGGGCTTACATCATTGCTGAATCGTTTCGGAGGAGAAGATGCAGATAAAGGCATAAGGGTAAGTTATCGCTCACCCTGGATCAATCATCTTCTCTTTGCGGATGATAGCTTAATTTTCATGCAAGCTAAGGAGCAAAGTGCCCAAAGATTAAATGAGATTTTGAGAATCTATGAAGAAGGCTCGGGCCAGGCAGTTAATAAGGAGAAGAGCTCGATATATTTCAGCCCAAATACTGCTGCTCCGGACAAACTGCTACTGAAACAAACACTGAATATTTCAGTCGAAGCTTTCAGTGAGCGCTACCTTGGTCTACCCACAACAGTTGGCAGGATCACGAGTGGCACGTTCGATCATATCGGGGAGAGGATTCGAAACAAGCTCCAAGGAGGATCGAAACGGATGATTTCTTGTGCTAGACGGGAAGTGCGAATCAAGGCAATTGCCCAAGCCATCCCCATGTTTAGCATGAGCTGTTTCAAGCTAACAAAGAAGGCTTGCAAAAGTCTGGCCTCGTGTTTAGCAAAATATTGGTGGAGTAGTTCCCTTGACCGTCGATCTATGCACTGGAAGGCATGGGAATCTCTATCGAAACCTAAAGCGCAGGGTGGAATGGGGTTCCGGGATCTTGAGTTGTTCAATACAGCTCTCCTCGGGAAACATGGTTGGCGTCTGATGACAAATCCAGAATCTCTCTGCGCGCGAGTTCTCAAAGGAAGATATTATCCCACTAGTGATTTTATGCAGGCCACAGCTCCTCGCTTCTCCTCTGCAACCTGGCGTGCTATAATTGCTGGGAGGGATGCCCTGCAGATCGGTCTTCTAAAGCGGGTAGGCGACGGCTCTACGATCTCCGTTTGGCATGACAAATGGATTTCTGGTACACTATCAATGACGCAGGTTTGCAGCATTGGCAACGATCAGCTGAACGTGGTGTCGAATCTTATCGACCACAGCAACTGGTCGTGGAAGGCTGATTTGGTTCGAGGTAATTTCATACCCCCAGATGCGGATGCCATTCTCAACATTCCGCTGAGGCAAGGAGGGGGTGATGATTCGTTGGCTTGGGCTTTTGAAAAATTGGGTTGCTACACTGTAAGATCATCGTATCGTGCCTTAATGACTCGGAACGAGCAGACTGCTCTAGAGGAGGGGACGATTACCGAATCTTCATTGACAGACAAACAGCTGTGGTCTCGATTGTGGAAGCTCAAAGTTATCCCAAGAGTCAGGGTCTTCTGGTGGAGGGTACTACATGGCATTCTACCAGCAAAAGCTACTCTTAAACATCGTCATATTAATACGGTTAGTACATGCAAAATATGTCTTCACGCGGACGAGGACATGATGCATGCCCTGCTTGATTGTTCTCATGCCAGACAATTTTGGGATGCAGCCCCCGAATGGTTGAATATCAGAAGGCCGGTATTGCACCCTTTGACCTGGTCTAGAGATATCTTGTGCGATCAGATGTTCTCGGAGTCAGAGAGAGCAACAATGGTGACTGTTATGTGGACGATTTGGACTTCGCGGAACAATATCACCCACGACAAGAATGCTTATAATCCTATTCAGTCTCTGAAGAGGGTTCGGGAGTCGCTAGCAGTTCTTGAACTGCCTCGAGATCACGCTAGAATCCTGCCCGGCCATGGTTGGCGCCCGCCTGAGTCGAGCTGGATCAAAATAAACACTGACGGAAGTGTTGCAATGGATGCAAGGAGGAGAGGGATAGGGGGAGTACCTCAGTCCAAATCAAACCTTCTTGCAGCATGGTGTAAACCATACCCAGGGGTCACGGACCCGCTCATAGCTGAAGCTTTTGCCATCCGCGATGGAGTTATCTTTGCGCATCTTCGGGGCTATGAGGAAGTGGTTTTGGAGTCGGATAATTTGGAGATTGTGAATCTCTGGAACTCGCGTCACACCTCTCGTGCGGTGGTGGCGCCTATCTTTTCTGAAATTGGGGAGGATGTTCCTTCTTTTAAGTCTTTTGTAATTCAGCATGTCGGGAGAGCAGCCAACGTTCCTGCTCATCTATGTGCGAAACAGGCGAGTACTTTAGATGTTACAGAGTGTTGGAATGATACCACACCAAGTTTTCTTGTAACTAGCCTCTTAGCAGATTGTGCTGGAGGTTTTGATGTTGAATAAAGAGCCCCGGTTTCAGCCTAAAAAAAAAAGACGGGGTAAGTACCAATGGGTGGTCTTAGGTTCGATCCTGCAAATGACTACTTTTTCTGTTCATTCTTTTTGCCCAATAAAAATGAAAAGGATAGTCTAATTAATGTTAGATATGGATTCTTGTCAAAAACATTTTTTTATTTATCTATAAATATTCAATCTCGATCGTAGCTTGCTTGAGGATGTATTTTGACCATGTAAATATAATTTATAAGAATAGTCTTTTAGGTTCGATCCTGCCAAAGACTACTTTTTCTGTTCATTCTTTTTGCCCAATAAAAATGAAAAGAATAGTCTAATTAATGTTAGATATGGATTCTTGTCAAAAACATTTTTTATTTATATGTAAATATTCAATCTCGATTGTAGCTTGATTGAGGATGTATTTTGACCATGTAAATATCATTTATAAGAATAGTCTTTTAGGTTCGATCCTGCCAAAGACTACTTTTTCTGTTCATTCATTTTGCCCAATAAAAATGAAAAGAATAGTCTAATTAATGTTAGATATGGATTCTTGTCAATTTTTTTATTTATCTGTAAATATTCGATCTCGATCGTAGCTTGATTGAGGGTGTATTTTGACCATGTAAATATCATTTATAAGAATAGTCATTTTTTAAGAGATGATAGGAAAAGATATTCTCTCTTTTGAAAATACAATCACGCAATGCATATTTCCCTATGTACAGGAAATGGTATTTAGATTGCACCAGTGGTAAGTAAACACATATATTACTGCTATATGAATATAATTCACACGCACATACGACCACGCAGCCGCCTCTCCCAAGAAAACCTATGGTTTCCTCTGCCTCCCGCCGGCGCCGGAGCCGGTCCGCTTCAGCTCCGGTGGCCTTAGGGTCATGGCGGCATGGTGGATCCCGACCCTTGCCGGCGGGAGGACTCCGTCTTTAGATGTTCCTTCGAGTTTTATTAGGGTTCGTGTCTTGCTCCAGAAGACGAGGTGGCGGTGTCTCCTTGAAGATTCTCCTCGCCTAGCCCTCGCCCGGTGGTGCACCTAGCATTATCGGTGGATCTATGGAGATGTGCCTCCCGCGGATCAGTCCCTTTTGTGGATTTTTTGGGATTTGGTCGTAGTTCGTCTACGTTCGTGCGTCTTCAAGTTGGATCCTTCTGATCCATGCTGCTCATCAGCGCCGGCGGCTGTTGCTCTGATGCGCCGGTCTTATGGTTCTTAGCACAACGACTTCCTGACTTTCTAGTACAACAAGTTTTACTTGGTTCCCGCGAGAAAGGGGCGATAACGGTGGCACGCCTTTGGCTCACTTCTGTGTTTGTAGTTGTCGCTAGGTGGTCTATGAATCTGAATGCGATTTTTATTATTTCTGATATTCGTTGTACTACCATGATTAAAGATAAATGGATCGGCAGCTTTCTTGAAAAAAATACGACTACTATTTGTTTGCTGGGCAACGCGTTCTATTTATAGCGTCCAACTGGGGCTACGCTCTGGGCTTTGACATGCGTTGCGAGCTCCAAGATCACCAACTCTTTAGCCCGTAGTTGAGTAATAGACGCGCACGACCAGGCCCGGCTTACTCACGTTAAAGCGCCGGGATGAGTATTTAAGCTGGTGTATTTGCCTACTCTCTCCTTCCATATATATATATATATATATATATATATATATATATATATATATATATATATATATATATATATATATATATATATAGGGCTTAATACATTTTTCAAGGTTGTCTTCATTATTTAATAAGATTAATAATATATAAGATGTATAATTTGAAAATTATATCATTAGAAGCTTCTTTCACTTACGAATTTAATGATGTGCTTTGTGTAACTTACACGTCATATATTATTGTTCTAACATGTGGTCAAAATTAGCCTCAAAAAATGTATTAGGCCCTATATACATGAAAGAGGGAGTAGTCAGGTTCCCGTGTGGGACTAATTAATTAGTCGTGGGCACCCACAATCACAGGGCTCCTGTTGGGAGACAAAATCATGAAAACTAGCTCCATTATTTTGAACCCCAAAATTTGATGCAGATTTAATATAAGTGTTCAAAGGCGTGTTTGGTTATATTACCAATCGAGTCTGGCCCGGCGAGCCTGGCTCTAGTGAGTCGGTTTGAGGGGATGCAGGAAAAAAGATCCCAGATGCACATAGTTTGGTTGCCTGGATATATCTTAGTTGCATGAGACAACCATTTTTTACCCCGCGTTTGGTTGCCCGCATTAAATTAGGCGCACATATGACATGGTGTTTGGTTGCAAAATGCATAAGGTGTTGTCACCACTTCTAACTAGTGGTGAGCTTAGCACACACAATCTAAACATGTAGTGCTAGCTAGTTAAACAAATGACAGTTTATCCTAACTACTATCAAATGACAGTTCAAATTATTAAGAGCCATTGGCTAAATAGGAGATAGTTCATCAGTGTTGCTGCTACCAGATCTTCCTCTTCATCTTTCTCTTCTTCTGCTTTTGCTTCTGCTTCTGTTGCTGCTTCTTCTTCCTCTTCTTCAAATCCTGCACTGACCTCTGTTAAGCCACATTGCCTCTGCCCACTCCAGCCTTTTGTTCTTCCAAGCGTCATTGCCAAATGCCTCCACACCATGGCTGGAGCTAACAACATCGTCAGGCTCGACCTCTTCCTCCTCAGACACGTGTTCATCAAAACCCCACTGGAGGATCCATTTATACAGAATGCAACAAGCAAGAACAAGCTTAACCTGAGTGGAGTATGGGTGGAATGGCTTCTGATCCAGGATCTTAAACCTATTCTTCAGAGCTCCAAATGCCCTCTCAACAGTTACTCTAAGGCTGGAGTGTCTGAGATTAAACAGCTCCTGTGCAGTCCTAGGATAGTTCCTACCAGAGAACTCGTTGAGATGATACCTGGTTTTCCTAAAGGGTGGAAGAATACCCGGCCGACATGCATAGCCATCATCTCCAAGGTAGAACTTGCTGTCGGGGATGTTGATCCCATCAGGCCGACTCATGCTGTCACTGAGAATGTTAGTATCATGCGCTGACCCCTCCCAGCCAGCAAGCACATATGTGAACTTTAGATCAAAGTCGACAGCAGCAAGCACATTCCAGTTTGTGTAGTGCTTCCTCCCCCTGTATGCTGCAGACTGTGACTTAGGAACTCTGGCAGTGATATGAGTACCATATTTTTCCCCAATGCAACCCTGAAAATGGCATCACAAGCCTGTGTTAGTGCTCAACTTGAACAATAAAAGCATATCAAGCCATGAAAAATATATATTGTCAATCCTCACCTTGAGGTATGGATACCATCTTGGGCTTCCACGAATCTTAGGTGGAGTCTCGCCAGATGGTCTCCAAATCATCTCTCCTCTAAGCTCCCCAACAGCAAAAAGCACCTGCTTGAAGTACCTAGAGATGGTCTCCATTGATCTCCTGAACGTGTTGTGAATGACCCTGAACCTCTGGTTATGGCCAACAACATGGAGGAACATGGCCACTTGCTCTTCCACACTGGTGTTGATGTTATCTTGTAGCAGCCCCCTGCTCCTGAAGGTCTCGACAAGCCTGGCAAATGGTGCTCTTTTCATTCGAAGCATCCACAGAGCCTCGACGTCATTGCAGTTGTAGATGTAGTTCAGATTTTGGATCCTCTCCTGTTCCCGGATAAACAATGGACCATGGCAGATCAAAGGTCTCCCGACACGAAGAACAGTTCGCTGGTGCATGAACATGACCCATGCCTGAATCACACTTATCAGTGCTGCTGCCTGAATTATCAGCCTCATCCGTGCGTCCATAACCTAGTCGACATCGACGGTTCGTTCAGTGGGAAATCGATCATACACCTTGTCTAACGGCCTAACCACCGACCTAACAAAGGGGGAGGGGTGCTGCTTACTGGCATCGGTGACGAGGACAACGTAGGGGAGCCATGGCACAGACAAGGTCAACCAGATGGTGTCCAACAGCAAGGGAAGCACCAGATCCGCCACAAACGCCGCCACCTCTTCTGCCGCCGCCGCCTCTAGCGCAGATCTGAAACCGCAGCCGCCGCCGGTGGTGAGGCAGTAGGGAAGAAAGGGGGGGTAGGGAGTGGCTATGGGCGAGCGAGTAGAAAGGGGGGTGAGGCTAGATTTGGCGCCGGGATGGCGCGCCAGATTTCCCATCTCCCACCATCCCCCCTTGCCCTCGCGTCGCACCCGCCCGTGTGACCTCGCGCCGCACTCAGCCTGGCTCGCGAGAAACTGCCGATCCGAGCGTTTCTAGCGAGCCAGGCTCTGGGCTGCTTTGAGAAGCATGCGATGTAGGCCCAACAGTGAAACTAGGCAACCAAACATGCCTCTTCCTTCCCGCGCGGGCCTGGTTGAGCTCGATGCGGGCAACCAAACACGCCCCAAAGGGCTTGTCTAGTGCACATCTAGATGTGCTCTAGTTATTTCACATCTAAATAACTCAATCAAATTAGAAAGAAAAGGAAAAAAGAAAAAAAAGAAAATGCTTGCATGAATCTTAGCATAAAACCAACGACATAGGATTTAGATGTGAAATACTTAGAGAACATCTAGATGTGCTTGAGAAAAATTGTTCAAATAAGCGTGAAATTATGTTAAAATTTATTAAAATTATCTGAAATTTGAAATCTTAAAATCCAAAATAATTTTTGACACATATTTCGCCGAGGTCCGAAATTGAAAACCTCTCGCCATTACTTGTGTGGCCATCGATGATCTCACGACGCAGCTTCTCCTTGACGTCCGACTGGTCCACGAGGTGGGCGAGGGTCCACTCCAAGCTTGCCATAATCGAACCCGAGCCAGGCCGTGGAATTCCGACACTAGGCTGACCAGCTTGTCGTCCTGGAGCTCCCATCGAGCGTCATTGCCCTGCTTGCCGCTAGCATCATCGTCAGCGACACGTAAATCAAGGAAAGAGTCGACGTGCGGTTCAACACCGCAGCCACCGGCGGTGCAGGCTCGAGAATGGGGCCGCCTTCACGCGTTGATGAGGGGGAGGAAGCTTCGTCTTCCGGCCGAGGAAGGCAAAGAGCCGGCCAAGCCGCCTCGAGTTCATGAGCTTGCACAACATCGTGTCGCGGAACACGGGGTTGAACTCCCCCATGGAGATGATAAAAATCATGTATCACTAGCTCCATGGCGCGCACATGGCGTCGGTGGACGTCGTCGCCGAAGCACGGCCGCGCGACCAGCCCGAACACAGCGGCGTTGATGTGGCCGCGGGCGACGAGCACCTCGCCGGCCACGTCCCCAACAAGCCATGTGGACATGTCTACGACGAGGGCCTTGTTGGCATCCTGTTGCATCTGGACGAGGGAACCGAGGCGCGAGGGGTGGAGACTCTTGGCCATGAGGTTGCACCGGAGTGTGTGCCAGTGGGGGTCGTTCTTCACAATGGTTATGTTTTCGTTCCATTCGTCGCGAAGCCTGGTGGCCAGGACCACCTAGAAGATGGCGATGGTGGGGTTTGAGAACGCGTTGGCTTTCTCGTTCAATGTGTGGTGGTGGCGGCGGTGTCGACAACCTTTGTGAAGGATCATCTGAGCATGGGACCTCTTAGTTCTTTGCCATAGAACAATGACCACGTACAAGAGGACGCCAAGGACCTCCATTGTCTCCTTGGTGGGTTAAGCTTCAACCGCAGCTGCTGGATGCATATTTGTGTGTGACTGTGTGGTACTCTCTTCATCCCGGATTACTTGTTGCAGGAATGGATAGAAATTGATGTATCTAAAACTAAAAATACATGTAATTCCGGACGGGGGGATCGGAGTATATATAGAAGTCCAACTGCATGCTCTAGCTAGGTGCCTTGATCGTTATGCATAATGCATTATCTCCTTCATTATCTAAGAACAATTCCATGGTTAATATTTGTTATGTCATGTAATATGTGTACATGAATGATCCATCCACCTAACCTTTGTTGTAAGTTTGATATTATATACAGAACGTGACACTATAATTGGTACTTTCCCCTTTTTACTAAGTGGATGGGTGCCTATTGATGAGTGGTTAAGCCCTACTGCACTAGTGAAAACCGGACTGTTGGTCACAAAGCTACTAAAGACACTAGATTATACAGGCACGTTGTTGCGAGGATGTTTTGCAACATGTTTCAATGATATCTTACTATAAGAAACATGTGTTGAAATACAATCTTATAGGAATAGGAGTAGTGTTTAATCCTTGTGAACTTCTCCTATCATTTCTTCTGCTTATCTCCTCCTGTACTGACCTTCTTTGTAGACTCCCGATCGATCTCTCTATCGAACAAGCTGTAAGTCACGACATGATCTATATAAATACAGTGCGGCCCGAGAGAAGGGTTCTACGCTTCCTAAAATAATCTTACATGGTAATCAGAGCATCTTCTTCCTAGAGATCGAAAGAGGATCGCATCTAGCCCAGCCCTACCTCAACTCTCGCCATGACCACCGCTTCCACCAATTCCAGCACCATGAGTGCCCTCTCCATGTCCCTTGCATGAAGCTCCACCATCACACCTTCCTCAACCAGTACTTCCTACGCCATGTCCATCGGACCCCCACCACAGGAGAAGCTTACGAGGAACTGGAAGGCCAATGTGCTTTCGCAAATCAAGAGCGCACAGATGGGCCACCACCTTGACCCGGAGAGCCAACGCCGCTGAAAACTCTCGCCATCACCAAGGATGGAAAGGAGGAGCAGATCGCTAATTTCGCCCGCGTCCTCTGGTATGCACAGCAGCAACATGTTCAAGGTTTTCTGATGGTTCTCTCTCTCATGAGATACTTGCACATGTTGTCACTCTCCAGACGCCAGTGAAGGTATGGGCAGCGATCCATGCCATGTTTGCTGGCCAAACCCAAGCTCAAGCCACAAATACTTGGATTGAGCTCACAAACCTCAAGAAGCAATTTGACTATGGCTGGATATCTAGCCAAGATCAAGATGCTCTCAGATGAGATCACCTGCACTGGAGCAGCGCTGACAAGAGGCGAGATCTTCTCTTAGGTTCTGGGCGACCGCGACCTCAACCTCGACTACAACCCGGTTGTGTCGGCCCTTGTTGTGCACACTGGTACATCGAGGTACTATAAAAATGGTTTTTAACCCCTTTCCGTGACGGCGTTCTGAACCGTCGCCAAGTGAGTGACTGCGATAGGGGGGGTCCTGCCCACACGACCCAGAAACCATCGGGAATAGGCCCTTCTGGCACAAATGCTCTCTAAAATGAGGTCGTGTGTGACGGGCGAGCGATCAAATATGGCTATACATACAGTTGTGCTAAAAAAATACAATTATACATGCCAAATGGTTTCCGGTCGTAAGTACATCCCACATAGTCAGTCTCGGCTAAACGTTTCCGTTCGTATGTATATTCCACACAGTCAATCCAAGGAATACGTTTTCGTTAGTATGTACATCCCACACAGTTAATCCAAGAAGTGTGTTTCCGTTCGTATATACATCCCACACAGTCACTCCAAGAAAAACGTTTCCGTTCGCAAGCATCACACACAATTTTTCCTATTAAATTGTTTGTGATAGCGTTGCCGTTGCACACGATATTAACAATTTTACCGTTTGCGTTATTGAATGCATCACACATAGTTTGTGGAAGAAACTGTGTGGTATAGGCTGTCCATCACACACACTTTTTATGTGGTAAACGTTTGCGCAAGGTAGCCTAATGCAAACAGTTTTCAAGCGGAAGTCGTGTGTGATTGTACACTGATCCAACATGTTTTATTCCTAAAAACTGTGTGCATTGTATGAGGTCATCGCCCATGGTGTTTTCTTAATAACCGTTTGCTAATTGGCCATTAACAGGCTAATTGTCCTATTATTAATAATCCATTTATTAATTGACATTTCATATTAAGCATACAATATATTTCATTTTTGTATTAAGGAAGTAGGATTTGATAATTGAAATAGATCAGAGTACAATATCGTATAGCTTCAGCACTCAGCTACCCCATTATACAACTACACCAGCTTCAAGTTTCACATGCAACATCTATAGCCTTTCAAAATTAGCATCATAGACGGTACATAGACAGATGTATATCATCTGGAAAACTGCTGAAGCGGAAGGCGAATATTGAGCCTTCATTGATGTTGAAGGTCTTGCAACTTTAGGCCTGTGCCTGTGGATGATTGACTGTCCATCCTTCTTCCTCTTCAGGAAGACTTCAATATTGAACCGTGGGTGTTGTATGAATACCTTCCTCGCCTCTTGACCATACAAGTGATTTGAGAGGTAATCATCAGTGAACTACTTTGGAAAGTCCTGAAAACAAGGATATGCATAAATATCTTCTATAGATTTGAAATGGCGCAAAAGAATTAAAAAGACAAGGTATAACAGTTAGTACCATCCTGTAGTGAACTAATATCTTCTTCATTGTGCGGACAAAGATCTTGTTGTTTATTGTCGCTAATTTCTTTATCCTAACAATCTTTCTGAGTTTCTTGACTTGACTGATATTCATGGAGACTCATTTCCACATATGCAAAAAGGGTCGAACAGTGGGTGAAAACCTCTCACAGCAGCACCTACATGTGCAAGACCAAATTGTTAAAAACCTAATATTTAAAAACAAGAAGTGGAAAGGTGTGTTATTAACTACAACAGGCCTAATATTTTAGAAAAGCAAACATAGTTATTCAAACTTGTATTGTGCAGGTCTAAGTACACTAGTTATTGGCCCTGTTTGGATCCATGTGTTACAGTTAGTTTGAGCTAGTTTGGGCTCAAATAGCCCTAAAGTATCCAAATATGATGGCTAGTTTGAGCTATTTGTGTCTAACCCACCCAAAACAACTATCCCACCCAAAAGGTGCTGATTGGGGCTAGTTCTCCTAGTGCATTTATTGTCAATCTAACACTGTCATCCAAACACCTCTTTGGCTAGAGTTAGTTCAGGGTTAGTCATTGTTGAGTATCATTGTTATTTAGGAAACGTAGGATAGCGTAGGATTTATTCTACCTTGACTTGTACTCCAAGATGACCATGTACTCCTATATATATGCCCACGAGGCTCAAGCAATACAATCAACTATTCCACCAATCTCTCTCTTCCTTTTAACTGTCATGAGCTAGAAACTAACTCTAACCTCTAGCTAACTTTGAGTATCCAAACAGTGCCATTGTTGAATCAATGGAAAGGCGTGTTAAATACTCCCTCCAGTCCTTTTTACTCTGCATATGAGAATTGTCTAAAAAC
Organism: Aegilops bicornis; assembly: GCA_021605145.1. NCBI lineage: Eukaryota > Viridiplantae > Streptophyta > Magnoliopsida > Poales > Poaceae > Aegilops > Aegilops bicornis. The sequence continues at coordinate 88,055,876 of CM038670.1, forward strand.
AAGGATATGCATAAATACCTTCTCTAGATTTGAAATGGCGCAAAGGAATTAAAAAGACAAGGTATAACAGTTAGTACCATCCTGTAGTGAACTGATGTCTTCCTCATTGTGTAGACAAAGATCTTGTTGTCTTTTGTCGCTAATTTATTTATCCTAACAATCTTTCTGAGTTTCTTGACTTGACTGATATTCATGGACAACTCATTTCCACATATGGAAAAGGGTCAAATAGTGGGTCAAAACCTCTGATACCAGCACCTACATGTGCAAGACTAAATTCTTAAAAACCTAATATTTAAAAACATGAAGTGGAAAGGTGTGTTATTAACTGCAACAGGCCTAATATTTAAAAACAAGCAAACATAGTCATTCAAACTTGTATTGTGCAGGTCTAAGTACACTAGTTATTGGCCCTGTTTGGATCCATGGGTTAGAGTTAGTTTGAGCTAGTTTGGGCTCAAATAGCCCTAAAGTATCCAAAGATGAGGGCTAGCTTGAGCTAGTTGCGTCTAACCCACCCAAAAAAACTATCCCACCCAAGAGGTGCTGATTGGGGTTATTTCTCCTAGTGCATTTATTGTCAATCTAAAACTATCATCCAAACTCCTCTTTGGCTAGAGTTAGTTCAGGGTTAGTCATTGTTGAGTATCATTGTTCTTTAGGAAATGTAGGATAGCGTAGGATTTATTCTACCTTGACTTATACTCCAAGATGACCACGTACTCTTATATATATGCCCATGAGGCTCAAACAATACAATCAACTATTCCACAAATCTCTCTCTCCCTTTTAACTGTCATGATCTAGAAACTAACTCTAACATCTAGCTAAGTTAGAGTATTCAAACAGTGTCATTGTTAAATCAAATGGAAAGGCGTGTTAAATACTCCCTACGGTCCTTTTTGCTCTTTATATAAGAATTTTCTGATGTCAAACTTCATAAAGTTTGACCTTATTTATATGAAAAAATATCAACATCTACCATGCTACTTATTTATATGAAAAAATATCAACATCTACCATGCCAAAGTTGTACAATATGAAAATTTAAGTCATGACACATGTACTTATATTGATTTCATATTGTGAATGTTGGTATATTTTTCTATAAAGTTGGTCAAACTTTACGAGGCTTGACTTTTGAAAGTGCATAATGAGCATGAACTGATTTCTGGATAAGCAGGAACAGATGATGTCCTTTGCCATGACATCAAGTCGAGTGTACTTGAGAATATCATCAGCATCCGCCATCTTGCATAGATCGGTAAGACCAATCTTAGTGACGGTCCATAGCTCGCTGTTCATTGCCATGAGGCGCTTCCTCATCATGGCCTTCCACTTGGGATATTCATGACCGTCAAAGATGGGGCATGACACTTTCTTCATTCCTGCAGTCGACATAACTAAAAATCCAGGTGGTTAAACCAAAATCACACAGAACAAGGGAGTACCTCTGATACCAATTGAAAATGTGTTAAGTCGACTATAGGGGGGTGAATAGGTGTCATTGAGGAAATTCAAATTGAGGAATTTCCAAAGTCACGAACTACAATCAGCGGAACAAGTACTCAGATGCATGCATAACAGAACAGTAGCACAGTCATCATGATGAAATGAAACATACACAGAGCAAAAGTAGCGTGTAAACAGGATAAGCAGGCTGAAGACAAAGTGACTGAAGAAATAGGATTGAGGAAATGGAGAAAGTCTTCAGTCAAAGTCTTCAAACAGTAACGAACAAGTTCATCAACACATGAATGAGGAAATGAAAGGGTTGAGGAAATAGAACCAGTAGCTTGGTGAAGACGATGCTTTGGTAGACTAGTTCCAACTGCTGTGACAGGTGTACGTCTGGTTGGAGCAGCTAGGTATTCAAACCTGAGGACACATAGTCCTCACCATATTCTCCTTGAGCTAAGATCACACTGACCTCGCCTAGTCACTCGTGGTAAGTCTTCAGGTGACTTCCAAACCTTCACAGACTCGGTCACTCAGCGATCCACAATTTCCTCATGGATTCCCTAGACCATGACGCCTAACCGTCTGGAGGATGCATAGTCCTCAAAGGTAACAAGCGTCGGCTCCACGCAGGAGCAATCTCTTCAGTGATGCTCAATCACTTTGGGTTTGTAGGTGTTTGTGTTTGGGTTTTCCTCACTTGATGATTTTCGCTCAAAGTCCTTGGAGGATGGGATGCTCTCAATGACAAGTGTCATTTTCTCTCGGAGAAGCCAACCAACTAGTGGTTGTAGGGGGCAGCTATTTATAGCCTAGGGAGCAGCCCGACATGATAAGGAATAAATGCCCTTCAATGATATGACCATTAGGTGGGTAGATATTTTGGGACAGCTGGCGCGTAGCACAGGAACGGTCGGAAATTTGAGTATCAAATTCCTCAGGGCTATCATGTTCCTCACCTGTAGGCAATTCACACTAGCGAATTCCTAACTCCTCAGTCAGAATAAATTCCTAAGAGAACAGAAGATCTTCGTCCATGTCACTGAATAAATTGACTGAACTGTATGAGATTTCCAATGGCTTCACTCGAAAGGATTGGGTAGGTGTAGGATTTTGAGATGAGCATCACTTGGAAACTTTTCCTTAGTTTTACCTCGACCCCATTTAACAGCACGGTGTTTCCTATGACTTAAGAAAGAGAAAATGAAACTATGAAAACAAAAGTCTTCACGCTTCTTAATCCTTGCATGAATATCGAAGTCTTCAAGGTCACACCAATTTCTTCACTTTCAAAGTCTTCAAAAAAACCAAAGTCTTTGATATTGGGGTACTTGAGGAAGTAAGCATGCGGAAAGCAGTTCAAAAGAGTTAGAGTACCATAGGACTTAAGTTTACAACTCATCAGAGAAAACACCTTGGAAGAGCAAGAGTTGTAACTTAACCAAAAAATGCCCATAATTGACCCGCTTGAAGACTAACTCCAATTTCTCCCCCTTTGTCATTGAATGACCAAAAGGGACGAAAAATGAGGACTAACGCCCCTGAAGAATATCATCATGATGTCGATGGTGGAGCGCCAGAGTTATTGGGGTCGTCCATTGAGGTAGGACCTGCCGCAGTGTCGTACAAGTCTTTAGCTTCATCTGTCTCGCGCGATGAGGAATATGAACTGGCGACCAACTGAGGAACTTTGACTTTCTTGAATTTCTTCGAAGGTGGCTGAGACCAGTCAAAGTCCTGTTGAAAGTCCATCTCCTTGAGATCTTCAGCAGTGTAGTGATGTGAAAGAATGGCCCAAGTGCGGCCGAAGACTTGATGCAAGTAGTAGTGGTTCTTCTTCACTGAATTTTGAGTGACTGTCATGTTCTGAAGAATTGCACCAAATTGACGCTTGACCCACTTGTGATTTCGATCAACTTTCTGATGAAGACTGAGGAGAATCTCACGGTTAGTCATCACACGCGGAGCAGTAGCTTGAGGATTTTGCTTTGAAGCTTTTGCGGCAGAATCTTGTGTTGTAGAGTCATCATTGGTGGAACAGGAATGCAGCTTTGCGAAACTGTCCATCCAATGGACGAGTGCCTTCATAATAACAGCAGCCTTGCCCTTCTCATCAGCTGAGGAAATAGTCCTTTTGAGGACTTCAATAGGGGGCAAATAGCTGAGATGATTTTGGAAGTCAGCCTTATAATGAATTGAAGACCTTGATCTGATGAATTTCATGATCCAGAGAGCATAAGGCTTCAACTCAAAAGGTGACAGAGCAACATTGGCCAAAGTCCTCATGAAGAAATCATGGTAGTTGATAGGAATACCATGAATGATATTGAACAACAGATTCTTTATTATGCCAACAACCTCTTCTTCATCACAGTTGTGGCCCTTGATTGGACTGAGGGTTTTGGTCAATATGCGAAACTGTCCTTGGCACATAGAGCAATTCCTTCACGAGGAATGTGGTCCTCGGAGCTTGGCCAGACTTCAATGGCTTCATCAGCACTTGCATCAAGTGATTTGAGAGTTTGGGTTCTGCATAGATGAGCCTTGCACCTTCAGTGGGAGGACTGACTGGGGCGGCATGAAGCAATTCAGAGGTCGGTGCTTTGTAATGAGTATTTTCAGTCATCCAGTCTAGCACCCATGAATTCACATCTTCAACATTTCCAGTGATCTGTAACGTGGCATAGAATTGAAGAATGAGTTCTTCAATCCATTCGCAGATGTCAGTCCAGAAGTTGAGTAGCACAGCGTCATGAAGAACACTGAGGACAGCGGTGAATCACGGAAGAGACTCCATATACACATGAGGAATTTGCCCGTGATCAAATATCTTGTCCTTATCGAAAAGAAATGAGGAATAGAAGTTCATTTGGCTAGTTTTCCAGAAGCGCTTGCGTCGAAGTCTTGCAGAGTCATAAGGATTGTAATCTGTGAGAAATGATGCTTAACAAAGAAATCACCAGCTTTGAATTTCTGCTTCTTGGCATGAGGATTATGTGGCTTGTTCTGAAGATTAACAGTTGAAGTCTTCACAACCTCTTGATGGACAACCTCTGGAGCCACAGGCTAAGGAATTTTAGTAGCAGTTTCATCAGCAATAGCCTTGGCCTCCATTTCTTTAGCACTAGCAGCTGGAACTTCTTTAGGAATAGAGTGAAGTGATATTTGATGTCCTTCACAGCCCGTATGAATTTCTTCGGTATGTATAGGGGACTGAGGAACTTGATGTAGAGGTATGGTCAATGGTGAATTGGGATGATGACTTTCCCAATTATCATCGTTCACAACTGGTGTAGTAGACCCAATGTCCACATCCTCATCTTCTTCATCAATTTCTTCAATGCCTTCCTCTTCAGCTGTGAACTGAGGCATGGGCGATGATACCAGTGGAGTTGAAGGGATATCATCCACTTCAATTTCTTCATCCAACTGCTCCGTAGAAGCACCAGAAGGATTCTCTTCATCACTGTCATCATGAATGACATATTCCTCACCAAAGGGAACAATCTCCTTTGATGGCATGCTTTAGAGAGGAACATCATCAATGGGGTTGGTGTATGAGCTTGTCAGAATCTTCATTTTCTTAGGAGCTGAAGAGTCTGTAGTGGCAGATGCTTTCCTTTTCTTCAGTGCTGTACTCTCCGCAGCTTTGTTCTTCTTCGCTTCTGATGTAGAAGGAAGGTTGATATTTTTCATCTGTGATGACTTTGCAGGAGGAGCAGATGAAATTGCTTCAGTTTCTTCATGCACAGCTGATGCAGTTGCCCTGACATGTTCAGTTTCTTCAAGTGCAGCAAATGCTTCATCTGGCCTAGTTTGTTCTTCAGGCGCAACAGTGGAGGTTGCCCTGGTAGTTTCTTCAGGCGCTGTAATTTCTTCAGCAGCCCTGGTACTTTCAGTTTCTTTGTCAGTCTGATTTTCATCAGCAGTGCTGGCATTCTCTTCAGTAGGATGAGAAGATGCCTCAGCCTGAGGAATTTCTTCTTGCGATGTAGCTGCAACATTTGGCTTGAATCCCTTAGCCAATTTGATAAATCTGACTTTGGCACCTAGTCAATCTGCTCGATAAGCGTCAAATTCATCACTGAGAGCTTTGATCTCAGATTGCAGATTCACAAGTTCATCAGGAGACATATTTACAACATTCTTCTTCAGAAAATGCTCCTTCCTGTACTGAGCTTTCTTCACTTGCCTAGCCTTCTCAAATTTCCACTTTTCTTCGCCTATGAAGGCCGTCAACATGTGACTTTGGCCAGGCGCGAGATTTAATTTAGGTAGAGGAGTGTTAGGGTCCTTGTGCCATAGATCAATGAAATCAAGGATCTTCTTCAGATCCAGTAAGAGAGGCACTTCACTGCCTTTGGCTCTAGCGACCCTTTGTTGCTTGTCTCTGATGATCTCAGCAAGTTCTTCATCATCAGCCTCATCGTCACTTGAGGGAACTTGAAAGGCAACCTGCTTCTTGTGAGGACTTGGCCTTGAGCCGCATCCAGCTGTGGCCTTTTTCTTCAGCAAGGTTGGACCAGTTGAAGACTGAGGTGGAGCTGAGGAACTGGCAGAGGCTCCTGAAGCAATTGAGATTCTAGTAGTCCTTTGGCACGTGGCAAGATGCACAGGTGTTGAGGAATTTGCAGCAGCAGCTGAGGATTTTCCAACTGAGGGAGTTGGAGCTGCTTTTGAAGATGTTGCTTGAGGAATAGGCCATGAGGGCTTTGAAGAGCTTGGCCATGAGGGCATTGTAGCGGAGGAACTCGGCTTCAAAACTTGTTTCTTGGGCGTGGCCTTCTTAGGCTTGCTAGCAGAGGCCTCAGTACGTAGCAGCAGAAGAATCTTCATTAAATTTCTTCACTGCTTATTTTGCCATTTTGGCCAATTTAGCTTGGCGCTTGGCCCATTCCTTGGGAAAATCCTCACCTCTTATGATGCTAGTGGGATCAGCTTCTTGGCCTGGAGCCAATGGAGGCCTAGGGCATGGAGGGTGTACAGCGAATTTCTTCATGTACTTTGGAGTCACATATCGATACTCCCTCCATTCTCTTGCCCATCTTCTTTCAATCTGCTGAATGCACACCTTGTCCTAATTTTTGTTCTCCTTGCCATGAGTGGCTTCATCGGGAGTGCAATATTCATCGTATATGTCTTCAGGGATTTCAAAAGCAGTATATGTCTCTGGCCTCTTTCCTCCCTTCTGAGGTCTTTTACCATTAGCCATTTTCTTCACTTGAGGATTTTGAACAATCGAAGTTTCCGAGGAGGTATGAAACTTTTCTTCAAGGAATGCTACATATGAGTTAAGTTGATGAGAACCTAGTGATTCAGCAGTGGACATGTGTACCTGTGAACAGAGTATATGTGCGAAGAATTTGGAGAGGTCATATGTGTTCTCAGAAATATTTCAAAAAGAATCAAGTTTGAGGAATTTGACCAGGAGTGTCTTGAGGAATTTCAGTAAGCATTCTTGACATAGGTTCCAGAGTCGTATAGATTTGAAAAGTCCACACAATTGAGGAATCTTGAGGAAAAACGTAGCTTAGAAAAACAGGAACATATGCAACTTGGTGTTTAAGAGTATGGAAGTTGAAGAATAAACACCTTTTGAAGATTTTGTGGAAATCATCAGAATCAACAAGGGTAGTAAAAACAGTTTTTATTTACCCTTGATGAAGAACACGACAAACTGGGAGTTGAAGTCGAGAAGTTCAGCTGTTCAGATCTTCCACGCCCTAACTTGGCGGTGGAAGACAGCTACGACGGCGGTGGAGTGAAGATTTCCGCGGCCGGCGCGAGTACGACGGCGACAAGGTCGAGGCAGTGAAGCTCTACCCCACCAGCGACGATGGAAGGTAGCTGCGGCGCTAGGTCAGAGAGCTCGAGTGAGGGTAGTGAGATCGAGCGGAGTAAATGATGTCTGAGGAGGGCGAGGGGTATTTATAGCCGAGGTGAAAAAGCGCTTGTCGGTGTCAAAACCGGCGGATCTCGGGTAGGGGGTCCCAAACTGTGCGTCTAGGCGGATGGTAACAGGAGACAAGGGACATGATGTTTTTACCCAGGTTCGAGCCCTCTCGATGGAGGTAATACCCTACTCCTGCTTGATTAAGATTGATGATATGGGTAGTACAAGAGTAGATCTACCACGAGATCAAGGAGGCTAAACCCTAGAAGCTAGCCTATGGTATGATTGTTGTTCGTCCTATGGACTAAAACCCTCCGGTTTATATAGACACCAGATAGGTTAGGGTTACACAGTAGTCGGTTACAATGGTAGGAGATCTACATATCCAGACGCCAAGCTTGCCTTCCACGCCAAGGAAAGTCCCATCCGGACACGGGACGAAGTCTTCAATCTTGTATCTTCATAGTCTTGGAGTCCGGCCGTGACGATAGTCCGCCTATCCGGACACCCCCTAGTCCGGGACTCCTCAAGAGCCCCGAACCAGGCTTCAATGACGATGAGTCCGGCGCGTTGATTGTCTTCGGCATTGCGGCGGGTTCCTCCTCCGAATACTTCATAGAAGGTTTTGAACACAAGGATAGTGTCCGCTCGCAAAACAAGTTCCACATACCACCGTAGAGAATAACTTTTGCACAGATCTGCTGACGTATTCCGCGGGCGTGACATCACACCACGGCCAGGCCTTTATATGAATCGTTTTTACCGTTCCACCTTAGCGCTTAGCGAGGCGGTTTCCTTGGCACGTCTTATCAAAGCATAGATCGTGCCCCCTTATTCCGGGATTCTCATCAATACGGACGTGGGTAACCCAACTGCGTGCCGCTGGCACGCCTCCTCTATCAAAGGCGAGTCCTAGTCGACCACGGGTGGGCTCTTGGTATTCAACCTCTTTATAATGAGACCAAGGCCCTCCTCTTTACACCCTCCATCGAAGTTCGCCCGCTTGAGTTCCAACACCCAAAGCTTCAGATTTAGGCGCTTGGACCTTCGACGATGTCCGCTCCGACCAAGCACGGCCGATGGATGTCTTCCTCCGTCATAGAAGAAGACGTGCTAAAGCTGCGAGACGCCAGTATCTAACCGCGAGATCTCGCATAGGCTACCTGCTCGAGGCAGGTCATTCCCACTCTGAGCCCGGCGAGAACGTGGTGTTCGTGTCTCACTTCCTTCGGGTTTAGGCTTCCGACGGATCCCTTTGTGCGGGGCTCATGTTTTATTATGGGCTGGATTTCCATGACTTGAATCCGGAGTCCATCCTCCATATCTCGTCATTCATTGTCGTATGTGAGGCCTTCCTCCATATTACCCCCACTTTGGATTGTGGCTCAAGACCTTCAAGGTGGAGCCAAGGATGATCGGGGGGCAACAAGCAGAGTGCGGAGGGGCAGTCATAAGCAAATGTGCTGATGCTCCATGGCCCGAGGGCTCTTTTCAAGAGGAGGTTGGTTTGTGGCAACGGGAGTGGTTTTATGTCACCGCTCCCCGGGGCACCAAATGGGCGGCGCTCACTGCCTTCCGCTCAGGTCCACCACAACGGCTGGCGTCATGGGTCAACAAGGGGCTCGACTGGGGGCCGTCCGAGGACGTTCCCTCGCTGCAGGGCCGTATTCGAGACCTCCAAGAGAGGGAGATCAATCTGATTGCAGTGGCACAGGTTATGTTGATCCGCGTCTTCAGCCCTGCAACGCCGCCTCCGCCTATGGGAATTCAATCCGGAGGGACCACGAGCTCTCCAAAATTTTATGGGCACAACGCCCGTGGAGATGTATAAACTGTTCTTCGGATCACAAGAGAAGTGTCCGGACCTGACTAAGGACGCAGGACTAAGCTGCAATCGCCCCGATACTCAAGTAAGTAGTGATGTAACCAGACAAATTGTTCACTCATTTATCATATATACATGCCATTTAAAGGAGCCGTTTCTTGAACAGGAGTGGATAGCCAAGGCAAAGTTAATAAGGTGTCCAGCTCCCCTCCCAGAGACCACGCCGGATCCCATGTTGGCCAAGATGTTGAAGGTCGGGCCTTTTGAACAAGGCAAAGGGGGGAGCGAGGAAGCAACTGCCTCTACGAAGGAGGCTATCAAGGAAGGAGGGATTAAAAGTCCCATCCTTCAAGGAGAGAAGAGGACCGCTTCAGAAGATCCAGAGGTCAAGGCCTCAAAGAAGGGAAAGGAATCTTCGTCAGAGAGTCCGACGCTGGGAAGTAAACCAGCCCCACTATTTCCCCAAGGGGATCAGCCCTCCAGCGAGCCGTAAGTGAAAAGAAGGGGTCTTGTGAATAAGGAACATCCCTGTATTTATTTATGAAGATAACCGAAATTGTACCTTGTAGTTCGGATCTCAGCCCTTCTCAGCAGAGCTCGTCTTGGGATCTTCTTCCGGAGATGATGGAGAGCGAACGCCTCCACTGTCGCACCCTCATGCGAGGGGGACGATCCCGAGGTGTCGTCGCGAGGGTTCCCCAGGTCCGGTGAGGCCGGAAGGTCCAGCGCCAAGTGGTGTGCGGTCGGAGGAGTGAAGGATCTGCCGGGCGGCTATCTCGTAAGATCACCGTGCTCTAATGGGTACGGTGATTGAAAGGATTGCATCCGCGAGAGCGGATTGCATGAATCCGTCGAAGCTTATCGACGGGTTTGAGGTACACAAAATGGTGTACCTTCTAACGATTATGCATATAGAATGCGCCCTGTATAGATAGTAGCCCCTGAGACTCGGTATGTTGTCAAAATTGACAGCGTGCCGAGGATCAAAATCTCAGTTATAACATATCGCCGCTCCTAAAAAGGTGGCGAGGCGTCCGGAGGCTAGCCGGACTGATGAATATGCTGAACTAAAGCGGCAACTCGACGAGGCGGATGCGGACATCGCGCTGGTCAATAAACGGTTTGACGAGTCACAAGGTATGCGACTTCTATGCGGACACCTAGTAAGGGAGCTTGACGCCCATGTCTTACTATTTGTATGCTTGATGCAGATGGTGCCGCTGCTGTGGAAGAGCTGTGGGCGGAACTTGCCCGAGCGAAAGAGCAAGCCAGAAAGAGTGATGCGGCCGCTTTAAAGGCGGCCGAAGAGCTAGAAGCCGAACGGGCTGCTCACTGCCGAAGCAGAGAGGAAATGGCCGATATGGCCAGCAAGTTGAAGAATGCTGCCGATCACTGCGAGGTTCTTGAAAAAGAATGTCAAGCGGAGCAAGAGGGCCTGAAAAAGGCCGCCGCCGAATCCAAGAATGCCCATTCGGCTTTGAGAGCTGCCAAGGAGGAGCTGAGTCAAGCCGGGGCAATTGCGGCCGGAAACCGCTTTCGCCATGGAGGAAATATACGGATCCAAAGTATGCTCAATTGGACAAGTTGTGGAGTTCGGAGGATGCTTATCTGGATTTAGCAGCGAGCGCTGCGACGCGATTGAGCACTTCCGAGGCCGGCGGAAGAGCCTGAAGGAAGAGCTGTATTGGTCGCAATTCCATAGTCCGGAGCGTCTTCTTCCGTTGACCGATTGGTTGGCCGAATGGGCCGAGCCGAATCGACTATCCGGACTTGCCATGGAGCATGTCATGACTCACTTGTGGCCGGGCGGACCCCAGCCGAAGAGCTATTTTGGTTTAGTGCAGCAGTTCCTTGGTGCGGTATCGCCAGACGACGCAATGAAGCGATCGGGCGTGTATTGAGGGAGCGCGGATGGCTCGCCCGTGTCAAGACGCATCGGGCAGAGATGAAGGCCACCGACATTGCATCCCAAGATTCGGACAGAAGCCGAGCACCTGCCGAGCACTACTTTGAAGAAGTACTGCCGGGCGCTCGTTTAATAGAGACGCAGTGCTCGAAGGATATTATGTTTAAATGACATGTATGATTTGTGAAAACAATGTTTTCAATATAATATAAGAGCTTTTATACTTGTGCGTTCAAGTAGTGAACTACTCCCTGTCTGCCGCTTATGTATATGTGTATATAACTCGAAGATGGCAGTCCTTGGTTTCAGCCCCACGCACATAGTGCGGGGTGTTTGCAAAGAAAGCGCTTTTCACACTTAATCCAACGTCTTGGTCCTGTTAAGGAGGTGATAGCGTAGCAAACCGTGCAACCGGACTATAATGCTTTATCACTTTCACTTAGCCATAGGAGTTCGAGGGTGGGGCTACTATATAGCCCCTGGGGGCACCGCACTCTCCCGAATTCGGGGTGCGTATGTGCCTGACCGAAAACTGGTCCTTCGTTAATGTGGAGGAATCCTAAACATTCCAGTGAGTCATCGAGTGGTTGACCAGTCTCTCGCTATATCATGACAGTCAGTTTTCGGCTTTCTCTACTGAGGTGCTCGCTTTGGCGAATCGGGGCACAATCGCAGAGTTCTCCACAGTGCCGCGTTAGCCGATAAAACGGAACGTAAGGCAGCAAAACACAGGAGCCGGGCAAACCCAACATTTAACCAAAGACATGATTCAGAGCTGATGCATATAAGGCCTAACTCGAGATGCCGAATACTCCCTAAGGTATTCGGTATTTATAAGAACGGGCAGAATAATTCCCTAAGCCCCTGGTGTCCAGGTACGTGCAAAAATTCTGGTGCGGCCAATGCCAAAACGCCGGCCTCCTCCTCGGTAGTAGTAAGAAACCGGGGGATGTATATCAACAAGAGACAGTAAAAAAGGTTTACGCAGGGTCTTAATCTGAAAAGAATCCTTGCAACGGGTCCCTACTGCACGTCTGCGCCTGTGTCTCCGTTGTGCCATATCCTGGACGGGTGTAGCACGTTGTTCATCTGTAAAAGAGAGGAACTTAGTTTAAAAGGAAAAGGATACGTGCGAAAGATGTACTTAATATTTAAATAAACCAAGTACGGTTTGAAGAAGTGAATAAAATTGAGCTTTATTGTCTCTTGTTATACATGCATGCAGCCCCTCGTATGGGGGTATGCCGCTAGTAGGCGCCGGACTTGTCTAGCCGTGTCCGGGGTTTGAATGATCAATTCAGGTTTTTTTTTGACTAGCGGAGCCGGATAGGTGTGGGGCTGTCAAGGCAGTCTCCCGTTCTTCCGTGCTAGAGTAACACTTAATACTTCCTCTTAACGAGATGATGCCGCGTGGACCGGGCATTTTAAGTGTTAGAGATGCATAATGCGGTATTGCGTTAAAGCGGGCGAAAGCTTCGCGTCCCAATACTGCTTGATGGCTACTTTTAAACGGGGTGACATGGAAGATTAACCTTTCGCGACGGAAGTTGTCGGATGAACCGAACACAACTTCTAGCAGTATGGAGCCCGCATAATGGGCATATGGGCTGGCATTACTCCTTTAAAGGAGGTGTTGCTACGGCGAATTTTGGTTGGGTTTATCCCCATCCTGCGGATTGTGTCCTGATATATCAGGTTTATGTCACTGCCGCCATCCATGAGGACTTGTGTAAATTGGAATCCGTCGATTATAGGATCCAATATCAAGGCAGTCCATCCTGCGTTCCGGATATTTTCAAAATAATCCTGATGGTTGAAGGTGATTGGTTTTGACAACCAGTGTGCGGTGCGCCTTTTAGTGGGCGCCGCTCTGTTTTTCCCTTTGATCACGTGAAGTGAGTTTACTGTTTTAACCTCTTGTGGGAAAGTCTTTTGTTTTTCGGGGCTCTGCTTGTGGTGCTCGTCGTCATCTTCACTTGGTGTGTCGAGCCCCTTGTGTTCGGCGTTCAGTCTGCCGGACTGTTTGAAGACCCAACAATTTTTGTGGGTATGGTTAGCAGGCCTCCCAGGAGTACTGTGGATTTGACATATCTTGTCCAATATTTTGTTGAAGTTGGATAGCTCATCGCTATTGTCCTTAAGGGGCAGTTTTTTATTGTTCTGCCGTGAGCTTTTGAATCCGGCGTTGACTGCCGCGCTCTTTGGACTGTTCCTTTTAATCCGGCGCTGGTCCTTGCTGCGCCGTGGTTTCCCATTTCCATCCCTGATTTCGGATGTACTTGGGTCGCTGGTGCTGCATCTTGCCAGCCAACTATCCTCTCCCGCGCAAAAGCGGGTCATGAGGCCTGTTAATGCGGCCATTGTTCTTGGTTTTTCTTAGCCGAGGTGTCTGGCGAGCCATTCGTCTCGGACGTTGTGTTTGAAAGCTGCTAAGGCTTCGGCGTCCGGACAGTCGACTATTTGGTTCTTTTCAGTGAGGAACCTGTTCTGCATTTCCGGCTGACTCTCCGGGCTGTTGAGTTATGTGACTTAGATCGTCTGCATCCGTAGGGCGGACATAGGTCCCCTGAAACATTGCCCGAAACGCATCCTCGAGCTCTTCCCAGCTTCCAATGGTATTTTCGGGAAGGCTTTTAAGACAATGCCGAGCTGGCCCTTTGAGTTTAAGGGGTAAGTATTTTATGGCGTGGAGATCATCTCCTCTAGCCATGTGTATGTGGATGATGTAATCCTCGATCCAGACTCCAGGGTCTGTTGTTCCGTCGTATGCCTCTATGTTTACGGGTTTGAATCCCGCTAGAAATTCATGATCCAAAGACCTCATCGGTGAAACATAGGGGTGTCTGGCGCCCTATATTTTGGTGTGCCGTGATCTTCGGAATTTGGCGTGTTGCATTGCTTTGACGAGCCTGCTTTCTTGGCCCATAGATGGACCTAACTGGGCCATCCTTTTGATGTGAATCCTTATGCGGATCGCATATTGGCTTGTGTCCGGCGCCATTCGCCGCTCTCATTTTGCCGTGGGGTCATCCATCCGACCGGGTGGCCTTCTTACTTTTTAATTGTGGGGGCTCTAAGGCCTCCTCGTCGAATTTGGGCAGTAGCTTTCTTTTCGGGTAGCTCTTAGTTCGGCGACTGTCGCCGTTCTTGTCTGCGGTGCCGAATACATTGCTCCATCTGATCCTGAGTGCATCTTCCGCTGTTTGGAGCTTCCGCTTCTGCTTTTTCAGGCTACGCGCAGTGGCGACGAGCCTTTTCTGGAGGTCATTTTGCTCGAATAGTTTGTCCGGCGTGAGATCGTCCGGACTGTTGTCTTCGCCGTGGACAGATTGTTTATCCAAGTTGTCTTGTTCAGACGATTGCTCGATAGCTTGTTCGTTGTCCACCAGTTCGCCCTGCTCTATGGCTGGGTCTTTGTTGAGGCGGGATTTTGTTCGGCGTTTACGTTGCCGTTTTGACTGCTTTTCGAGGGATTTATCCTTCGTAGCGTCCCGTTGTTCCTCGTCTTCATTTTCTTTAGGTGTATCCACCATGTATACATCATAGGATGAGGTGGTTGTCCAGCATCCTATAGGTGCTGGTTCATTGTTGTCTCCTACATCGTCGTCCATACCGTCGATGTCTTCGGAATCGAAATCGAGCACGCCGTGTAAGCTTTCGGCGATTAGCTCTGAAGTGGGTGGTGGGTGGGCGTTGAATTTCTTCGTCGTCCGCATCCCAACCTTCTTGATCGTAGTCTAGCCAGGGCTCTCCGGATAAAGAGAGAGACTTTAGTGAATTCAGGATGTCGCCAAAGGGCGAGTGCTGAAAGATGTCCGCGGCTGTGAACTCCATGACCGGCGCCCAATCGGATTTGATTAGCAGGGGCGCGGAGGGTTCGGAGTCCGGAAAGGAGTCTGGCATCCTGGAGTCGAGGTCTTTGCAAAGGACAGGGATGGAGTTCGGCTCAATCGCCGTAGAGATTGTAGCCCCCGAGGCGGTGTCCAACCACTCGTCCTCGATCGGGGAATCCGGCTCCGGATTAAGGGTCGGAGCGGATGTTGGTGCGGCCTCCAGGGCACTGTTCGGCTGCAGAGCTAGATCATGCCCATCGAGACAGTGCGGCACGCTTGGCTGCGGCTCGAATCCATCGAAGATCAAGTCTCCATGGATATCGGCCGTATAATCCAAACTTCCAAATCTGACCTGATGGCCAGGAGCGTAGCTTTCGATCTGCTCCAGATGGCCAAGCGAATTGGCCCGCAGTGCAAAGCCGCCGAATACGAAGATCTGTCCGGGGAGAAAAGTCTCACCCTGGACCGCGTTGTTGTTGATGATCGAAGGAGCCATCGGGCCTATCGGTGACGACACAGAGGAACTCTCAATGAAAGCACCAATGTCGGTGTCAAAACCGGCGGATCTCGGGTAGGGGGGTCCCGAACTGTGCGTCTAGGCGGATGGTAACAGGAGACAAGGGACACGATATTTTTACCCAGGTTCGGGCCCTCTCGATGGAGGTAATACCCTTCTCCTGCTTGATTAATATTGATGATATGGGTAGTACAAGAGTAGATCTACCACGAGATCAAGGAGGCTAAACCCTAGAAGCTAGCCTATGGTATGATTGTTGTTCGTCCTACGGACTAAAACCCTCCGGTTTATATAGACACCGAATAGGTTAGGGTTACAGAGTCGGTTACAATGGTAGGAGATCTACATATCCGTATCGCCAAGCTTGCCTTCCACGCCAAGGAAAGTCCCATCCGGACACGGGACGAAGTCTTCAATCTTGTATCTTCATAGTCTTCGAGTCCGGCCGTGACGATAGTCCGGCTATCCGGACACCCCCTAGTCCGGGACTCCCGCAGCGCTCGTCTGAAGAAATTGGACGAACGTTCCCCTGACCCTTCCCATCCTAGCGACATGTGTCACCCACGTACTGTGAAGTGGAGATCGTGTTAGTTCATGGGTGAATAGATTAATCTTATCGTGGGATGCGGAACGATTTGTGCGGCAAAAGCCCAAAATTCAGATGTGAAAATTTTAATGTTTCGTTCGCAAGTTCTTCAGCTGACAAGGACACAGTGAAGATTTTGAACGAGTTTCAAACAGAATGAACATGAAGAATTTGTGAACAGACTGGGTTGAGTTTAGCATAGAGGGGGACGGGTCCGATCACATTCACTTAGAAGAAAAATCAACTTGAAGAAATAGCAATAAGTGAATGTTGTAGAGGACATAAAAACTCGAATATATATATAGTCAATGAAGAACACAAACGAAAAGAGTGAAGATTTTGCAAAGATGAAGAATTTAAGGAAATTGAGGAATTTGCAAAATGAAGAAAAACTCATATTGAAGAATTTCAACTTTGGTTGGTGGCGTGACCCACCGTATAAGAATGATGATTTCACACGCCGCGTACAATTGTCGTGGGCTCTGAGAATCAAGTTCTTCGTTAATTTCTTCACACTTAGAGGGTTAGTCTTCATTGATTGAAGAAAAACATTACTTCGTGTGTTGCACATCTAAGTCATCAATTTTGCATAAGTGTTAGGATGTGTGTCCTTTTCAAAGAACATTCAAAGATTCTAAGATATTTAGCTCACACCGCAACTTGCTAAATCTCTTCTCATCCAAGGGCTTTGTGAAGACATCCGCTAGCTGTTCTTCAGTCTTCACGTGCTCGATAGAGATGTCGCCCTTCAACACATGATCACGAAGAAAATGATGACGAATCTGGATGTGCTTTGTCTTCGAGTGCCGAACTGGGTTATGACCAATCTTGATGGCGTTCTCATTGTCACAGTAGAGCGGCACATTCTTCACATTGATGCCATAGTCCTTGAGGGGTTGCTTCATCCATAGCAATTGAGCACAGCACGAACCAGCAACAATGTACTCAGCTTCAGCAGTAGAGAGTGATACGCAATTCTACTTCTTCGAGGACCAACATACTAGGGATTGTCCGAGGAAATGGCATGTGCCTGATGTAGACTTGCCATCCACTCGATCACCATCATAGTCAGAGTCAGAATATCCAATGAGATCAAAAGCCGAGCCCTTGGGATACCATAATCCAAGTGTTGGACTGTGAGCAACATATCGAAGAATATGCTTCATAACCTTATGGTGTGATTCCTTCGGTGTAGCTTGAAAACGGGCACACATGCAAACACTAAGCATAATATCTGGCCTAGATGCACATAGATACAATAAAGAGCCAATCATGGAGCGATATACCTTTTGATCAAAGTATATACCATTTTCATCAGTTCATAGATGGCCATTTGTGGGCATAGGGATTTTGACGCCTTTGCAATCTTGCATGCCGAATTTCCTCAACACATCCTTGAGGTATTTCTCTTGAGATATCAAGATGCCATTTCGCTATTGACGAATTTGAAGACCTAAGAAGAATTTCAATTCTCCCATCGTAGACATTTGATATTCCTCACTCATCATATAGGCAAATTTGTCACTGTAATGTTGGCTAGTACAGCCAAAGATAATATCATCAACATATATTTGGCACACGAATAATTCATCATCATAGGTTTTGGTGAAAAGAGTTGGGTCAAGTGAACCGGGTTTGAAGCCTTTCTTCATTAGGAATTCCTTCAAAGTATCATACCACGCCCGAGGGGCCTGCTTGAGGCCATAGAGGGCCTTATTGAGTCTGAAGACTTTGTCAGGATGCTTAGTATCTACAAAACCTGGGGGTTGAGCAACATATACTTCTTCCTCAAGCTTACCATTGAGGAATGCACTTTCACATCCATTTGATATAAGATGATATTATGATGGTTAGCATAAGCAAGCAATATGCGAATAGCCTCAAGTCTAGCAACATGTGCAAAAGTTTCATGGAAATCAATTCCTTCAACCTGTGTGTAGCCTTGAGCTACAAGACGAGCCTTATTCCTCACCACAAGGCCATTTTCATCTTGCTTGTTGTGGTAGATCCATTTGGTACCGCTGATATTGTGCTTGGGTGGGTCTAGTCGCTAGACAAGTCCCAGACATTGTTGAGCTCGAATTGATGTAATTCCTCTTGCATCGCTTAAATCCACTCAGGCTCTAGAAATGCCTCATCAACTTTGGTGGTCTCTGTGATAGAGACAAAAGCAAAGTGCTCACAAAAGTTAGACAAATGTGAAGCCCTTGAGCGTGTGAGAGGACCTGGTGCGTTGATGTCGTTGATGATTTTCTCGATCTGCACTTCATTTGCAACGCGAGGATGAGCAGGTTGACGACGTGGATTGGGCTCATAATTTTCTTTAGAGCCATTTTCATCAGGCGCACCAACATGATATTCTTCACGTTCTGGAATGACTTCTTCAGCAGATTCTTTGGTAGGAATGACATCCTTAGTAGCCTTGAACTTGATGGATTCATCATGTGACATTTCATCTTGCACAGGAGGTCGGTGCTCTCTTTGCGAGCCGTTAGTTTCATCAAACCGCACATCTACAGTTTCAACAACCTTGTGGTTAAAGGTGTTGAAGACTCTGTAGGTGTGCGAGTCCTTTCCGTAACCAAGCATAAAACCTTTATGTGCTTTCGGTGCAAATTTAGAATTGTGATGAGGATCTCTAATCCAACATTTAGCACCGAAGACTTTGAAATAACTTACATTGGGTTTCTTGTCAGTGAGGAGTTCATATGAGGTCTTCTTGTAGAATTTGTGAAGATATACCCTATTGATGATGTGGCACGCAGTATCAATTGCCTCAGGCCAGAAGCGAGGAGGTGTCTTGTATTCATCAAGCATAGTGCAAGCCATCTCAAAGAGAGTCCTGTTCTTGCACTCCACGATGCCGTTCTGTTGAGGAGTATAAGGGGCAGATAACTCGTGCGTTATACCAAGTTCATCAAGATAGTCATCAAGACCAGTATTCCTGAACTCGGTCCCATTGTCACTCCTAATGTGCTTGATCTTCACACCGAAATTTGTCGAGGCCCTTGAGGAAAACCGTCTGAAGACTTCCTGGACTTCAGTTTTGTAAGTGATGATATGCACCCAGGTGTAACAAGAATAGTCGTCAACAATAACAAAGCCATATAGAGATGCTGCATTTGTTAGTGTGTCCTAATGAGTAGGGCCAAAGATATCCATGTGAAGTAATTCAAATGGACGAGTGGTAGTCATGATATTCTTCGAGGGATACTTGGCTCTTGTCATCTTTCCAGCTTCACAACCTCCACACAGATGGTCCTTGAGGAATTTGACACCCTCGATGCCAATGACATGCTTCTTCTTAGCGAGAATGTGTAAGTTCCTCATGCCAGCATGACCTAGTCGACGATGCCATAACCAGCCTTCTGAAGCTTTTGCAAGTAGACATGTGGCAGGTTGTGGTCCTGCAGAGAAGTCAAGAATATACAAGTCTCCTCTCCTAAAGCCTTCGAAGACTTTGGAGTGGTCAGATTCCATGATCACAACGCAATGATATTTTCCAAAGACAACTACCATATCAAGATCACAAAGCATTGATACAAACATGAGGTTGAATCCTAAGGACTCGACAAGCATGACTTTATCCATGTGTTGGTCCTTTGAGATTGCGACCCTACCTAGACCCAATACCTTGCTTTTGCCTTTGTCAGCGTAGGTGATATGCTTCAAATGCGGTGGATATAAAGCAGTGTCCATCAATAAGCTCTTGTCACCGGTCATGTGATTTGTACATCCACTATCGAGGACCCACTCAATAGCTTTGGGTTGTTCATCCTGCAGATGAATTAGTGCATCTTACGAACTCATATACTTCATCAGGTGAAGAATTTGACATCAAATTCATCAGATTGAATTTCATCAAGCAATACAACAGATATAGCAGTATGAGGACGAGAGAAATGAATATTCATTTCTTCATGATTAGCTTGCGTCCTTTCAAGCATATTCAGGTCTCCAGCAAATTCATCAGACGTTCAAGTTTGTCTGGAGACCTGACCCTGCATAACAGATTAGTTCTTTTTCTTCACCACCCACATCTGGAGGGGTGGCAAAGAGTTCATCATTTTTCAAGCTTCATTTGAGAAAGGTGGCATAGAAGCCAGTCCACTTCATTTCACAGAAGAGGGGTTAAAGTAAGCATATGAATAAGTAGAGAAATTCTTCAAGGACTTATGAACATAATGATTTGAAAAATAGCGCACATATTCATAACCCTTAGATCTTCCCTGCAAAACAGAATTGTTAGCACGATGATGTTCATATGAGGATTTGGATCCATATGAGGAATTTGATCCACGTGAGGAATTTGGTCCATATGAGGACTTAGATCCATATGAAGACTTTGGTCCATATGAAGAATTTAATATGGGGTTCCTATTCTTCACAGGTGGTGTCATGATGACATTCACCTGAAGACTTTCAAGGCACCTTTTGGGAACCCAGATTTACTTCATAGGGGGACCATTCCGGTAGTTAGTTCCAACATATCTAGCAAATACTTCACCATTCTGATTTTTGAACAATTTATATTTGGGGTCAAATGACTCATCAGAGGAATATGAAGATTCACATGTAAAGCCAGATAAAGTGGATGGATCGACGGGAGGTCCTTTTGCTGCAACACATGAGGTTTTGGGATACTGCTCAGGTTTCCAGTAGGTCCATCAACATTGAGTTTCCTCTCATAGGCAATACCCTCTTTCCTAGGGTTCCTGTTGAGGATCTGCTTTTGAAGCACATCACAAAGAGCCTGATGGCCTTTGAGGCTTTTGTACATGCCTGTCACATACAATTCCTTCAACCCTGCATTGTCAGTGATACTTGTGGTATCCTCAGATGAGGAATTTGTGTCCACAGAAACATTTGAAGAATTTGGAGCAATAGAAGCATTTGAACTTTCAGGAGAAGAATTAGCAGATTCACGTTCAATGCATTTCAAACATGGTGGAATGAATTCATCCTGAGCGAACTGATCTGTTGAGCAAGCAATGAATCACGTTCCTTCTGAAGATCTTCATAACTCACCCTTAGCTTTTCAAGATCTTGCTTACTTTGATGAAATTCATAAGAAAGCTTCTCATGATCCGCTAAGAGAGTGTTATGATGACTTTGAAGGTTATCAAACTTAGACTGAAGTCTCTAAAGATTTTCAGTCAGAGTTTGAGTTCGATTCATTTCTTCACCCAACAGGTCATCGCTTTTGTCTAGCAAATTTTGAACCTTTTCTAAAGCTTTTTGTTGTTTAGTGGCAATAGTAGAAAGTTTGGAATAGCTGGGTCCAAAATCATCATCAGATTCATCATCACTAGACTCAGAATAGGAACATTCGGTTACCTTGGCACCTTTTGCCATGAGGCATGGTGCAGAAGATGATGGTTCAGGTTCGAAAGTCATCGTTTTGAGTGATTCCTTGAAATCCTAAACCAGGGATCATCACAAGTTCGATGACCTTCATAGACATCAGAGATTCAGTCCCAGTTAGCTTCACATTGCAGAGATGCATAATGAGCCTGAACTAATTTCTGGATAAGCAGGAACAGATGATGTCCTTTGCCATGACATCAAGTCGAGTGTACTTGCGAATATCTTCAGCATTCGCCATCTTGCATAGATCGGTAAGACCAATCTCAGTGACGGTCCACAGCTCGCTGTTCATTGCCATGAGGTAGTTCATCATCATGGCCTTCCACTTGGGATATTTATGACCGTCAAAGATGGGGAATGACACTTTCTTCATGCCTACAGTTGACATAACTAAAACTCCAGGTGGTTAAACCAAAATCACACAGAACAAGGGAGTACATCTGATACCAATTGAAAGGGCGTTAAGTCGACTAGAGGGGGGGGGGGGTGAATAGGTGTCACTGAGGAAATTCAACTTGAGGAATTTCCTAAGTCACGAACTGCAAACAGCGGAATAAGTACTCAGATGCATGCATAACAGAACAGTAGCACAGTCATCATGATGAAATGAAACATACACAGAGCACAAGTAGCGTGTAAACAGGATAAGCAGGCTAAAGACAAAGTGACTGAAGAAATAGGATTGAGGAAATAGAGAAATTCTTTAGTCAAAGTCTTCAAACAGTAACGATCAAGTTCATCAACGCATGAATGAGGAAATGAAAGGGTTGAGGAAATAGAACCAGTAGCTTGGTGAAGATGATGATTTGGTAGACCAGTTCCAACTGTTGTGACAGTTGTACGTCTGGTTGGAGCGGCTAGGTATTCAAACCTGAGGACACACAGTCCCGGACACATAGTCCTCACTGTATTCTCCTTGAGCTAAGATCACACAGACCTTGCCCAATCACTCGTGGTAAGTCTTCAAGTGACTTCCAAACCTTCACAGACTCGGTCACTCGGTGATCCACAATTTCCTCTTGGATGCTCTAGACGATGATGCCTAATCGTCTGGAGGATGCACGGTCCTCAAAGATAACAAGTGTCGGCTCCACATAGGAACAATCTCTTCAGAGATGCTCAATCACTTTGGGTTTGTGGGTGTTTGGGTTTGGGTTTTCCTCACTTGATGATTTTCGCTCAAAGTCCTCGGAGGATTGGGATGCTCTCAATGACAAGTGTCAGTTTCTCTCGGAGCAGCCAACCAACTAGTGGTTGTAGGGGGCGGCTATTTATAGCCTAGGGAGCAACCTGACATGATAAGAAATAAATGCCCTTCAATGATATGACCGTTAGGTGGGTAGATATTTTGGGACAGCTCGCGCGTTGCACAGCAATAGTCGGAAATTTGAGTATCAAATTCCTCAGTGCTATCATGTTCCTCACTTGTAGGCAATCCGCACTCGTGAATTCCTAACTCCTCATTCAGAACAAATTCATCAGGGAACAGAAGGTCTTTGTCTTTGTCACTGAAGAAATTGACTGAACTGTATGAGATTTCCAATGGGTGCACTCGAAAGGATTGTGTAGGTGTAGGATTTTGAGATGAGCATCACTTGGAAACTTTTCCCTAGTTTTACCTCGACCCCCTTTAACAGCACGGTGTTTCCAATGACTCAAGAAAGAGAAAAAGAAACTACGAAAACAAAAGTCTTCATGCTTCATAATCCTCGCATGAATCTCAAGTCTTCAAGGTCACACCAATTTCTTCACTTTCAAAGTCTTCAGCTGAAGACATTCATTTTTATGGGTCAACTTTCATCGTAAATATCAAACTCCTCGCAGACTTATAGACCTGTGTACACTCACAAACACATTAGTCCCTTAACCTATAAGTCTTCAATACACCAAAATCACTAAGGGGCACTAGATGCACTTACAACTTTAGGCAAATCTTATATGCGAACTAAAAAGATTTGGAGGAAGTACAACATGCTTAACAGCATTCAAATATAGTCATTCACAAAACTATTGAAAAAAATTGGTATTGATGAAATTGAACTGCACATATAGAACATCACACCGTGAATAGCTGAAATAAACAAGGCATACTACGAACAACCAAAGATGGCAATTGAAACTGGACATATGCTAACTACAAACAACCGAACAACCATAAACCATAGAAATAAACAAGGCATAATGCAAACAACCAAATATAGAAATAAATATTGGACAGGTTCTCACTACAAAAAGGGTTTGAGAAAACAAATCATGGGTTTCATCACTTGTCACAAATTGGCTCCTCCTCGTGGTCGCCGTCGATGAGGTCTGACTTGCCAGCTGAGGATCTCAAGGCAGCATCGCACAATGTGTCCTTCAGAAATGACAAAAGGGGCTCCCTGGCAATGAGGGATGGAAAATTGTTCACAACGAGCCGCAGCAGATCAGCAGCAGGGCCATCGATGAGATCGACGGCTGCCGAACCCAAAGGGTTGGGGGTGGCAACTTAGCCTGTGACATAGCCTGCGTCAAGCCATCATTGTCGACGACATTGATGTTGTAGCCGACATCCGGGACATGCCAGAATACTCTAGCCCGCTGACTGAAAGGCTAAATCCAGGTCCAGTCATTGTCGCCAGCTTCCTCGGCGGCCACCTCGCCGACGTTGGGCGAAGATGCCGCGGTAAAGCTCTTGTGGGCCATTCGCTCCTCGAGCTCCCCAGGAAGTGTAGCCGGGCTTAGGATGCGACCCTCTGGAGTGGGGGAGAGGGGTGGGGTTGGGGATCTCTGGGAAAGGGGCGTTTCGCAGGCGTCATCTAAGAAACTTAGGGCGGCAAGGGTATGTATATCGGTGGGTAAACTGCACGGGCAGACAGGCGGAGGTTGACGATGGAGGCGGCGCGGCGGCGGCGACGACGACGAGCTCGCTAGGTTTGGAGTGAGGGAGGGGTGGTGTGTATGTGTCTGAGCAGGGGATTTGCGGTGAGCGAATGATTTGGGGTGTGTGTGTGTGTGGAGGGGTTCCAAGGTGGTGTTTCAGGAAATGCCGCGGGTACTGAAAATTTTACTAGGCGGGAGTAAAATGGCAGGGCTACCGAAAATTTTGATCAAGGGATTGAAGCAGAGCGGGGTGGGAGTAACGAACATCATACATGGTTAAAACATAATAATCGTGTGCTATCAAACAGAAAAACACTCCAGCCGAGCAGATATTTTTGAGATTGTGAGGGATGCAGGCGGGAATAAAAAGCAGAGTGGGAGTAACAGACATCGCACATGGTCCACACATACTAATCGTGTGCTATCGAACAGAAAAACGATTTAGGTGGGTAGATATTGTCGAGATTGCGAGGGAGTAGATATTTTCGAGAGGGGGAGGGAAGATTCGTGGAGCCCAATCTACTGTGATCATGTGGGTGACAGGGGCAGGGGTGCGGCACACGGGTAGTCGTAGGGAACCGTGTCTGTTTCGTACCTGATCGTAGATGGTTGTTGTGTCCGACTTGTCTGCTGTTTATAAATTTGGTGAAAAACGCGGGAAAGGGTCAGAACACGAACACACTTGCATTTGGATCAAATATATGTATGAAAAGGGTGGTTTGATGTTCAAATACCAAGTGCACAACTTTGATGTGGCACCTGTCGCACAAAGCGCACGTTATTATTGCTAGCCCGCCCCACCCCAAACTCTCTCTCTCTCTCTCTCACACACACACACACACACACACACGTCGTGTTGGTGGTAGGGGAATCCTAGATATGAATGCATGCCCCCAAATAGCTAGGTCTGATATCTCACCCTATCGTAACACAAAACTGAAAGGAGTACATCATCGTCAACCCCCCCCCCCCTTTGCTTCCGATCAAATGTGGATCGTGTGCGGGCCCATAGATGCGTTCTTCTGGCGTTAGATCGGTGAGACCGCATATGAACCAGACGTGCAGGTGGCCCCGTGTGTGTGTGCGTGTGAAAATGATGTGGTGTGATATTTAAATAACCAAATCAGAAATTTGATGTGGCACATGTGCATCGCAAATTAGCCGGACATCCCCGACCCCACGGAGGTTCATCTAGTGCGAAGTAGTACTATGCCCCCACCCCACCCCCCACACACACTTTGAGGCGCTGGGAGGGGGCATCTCACAAAGGCGTATTGTAAGACTGACCAAGATGAATCACCACCTTGGTCGTATAAGCTCTCTTGTTGTTGGGTTAAAGCCATGCATGGACGTCCACACGCGGCCCCACAAAATAGGCTAGCTTGTCACCGATAACTGATGACCCACAAGTATAGGGGATCTATCGTAGTCCTTACAATAAGTAAGAGTGTCGAACCCAACGAGGAGCAGAAGGAAATGCCAAGCAGTTTTCAGCAAGGTATTCTCTGCAAGCACTGAAATTATCGGTAACACATAGTTGTGTGATAAGATAATTCGTAACGGGTAACAAGTAACTAAAGTAAACAAGGTGCAGCAAGGTGGCCCAATCCTTTCTGTAGCAAAGGACAAGCCTGGACAAACTCTTATATAAAGCAAAGTGCTCCCCAGGACACATGGGAATTGTTGTCCTGTTAGTTTTCATCATGCTCATATGATTCGCGTTCGTTACTTTGATAATTTGATAGCATGAAAGAAGAATTAAGGTAAACCTAACCATAGCATGAAACATATGGATCCAAATCAGCCCCTTACGAAGCAACACATAAACTAGGGTTTAAGCTTCTGTCACTCTAGCAACCCATCATCTACTTATTACTTCCCAACGCCTTCCTGTAGGCCCAAATCATGATGAAGTGTCATGTAGTCGACGTTCACATAACACCACTAGAGGTAAGACGACATACATCTCATCAAAATATTGAACGAATACCAAATTCACATGATTACTTATAACAAGACTTCTCCCATGTTTTCAGGAACAAATGTAACTACTCACAAAGCATATTCGTGTTCAAAATCAGAGGAGTATTAAATAGCATTAAGGATCTAAACATATGATCTTCCACCGAATAAACCAACTAGCATCAACTACAAGGAGAAATCAACACTACTAGCAACCCACAAGTACCAATCTGAGGTTTTGAGACAGAGATCAGATACAAGAGATGAACTAAGGTTCGAGAGGAGATGGTGCTGGTGGAGATGTTGATGGAGATTGACCCCCTTTCGATAACAGGGTCGATGGTGATGACGATGGCTTCGATTTCCCCCTCCCGGAGGGATGTTTCCCCGGCAGAACAGCTCCGCCGGAGCCCTAGATTGGTTCTGCCCAGGTTCCGCCTCGAGATGGCGGCGCTTCGTCCCAAAAGCTTCCTTTTGATTTTTTCCAGGTGAAAACACACCATATAGCAGAAGATGGGCGTCAGGGGCCTGCCAGGAGGCCCACAAGACCGGAGGGCGTGCCCTCCAACCTTGTGGATGGCAGGTGGCACCCCTCTGGTGCTTTCTTCGCCCAATGTTTTTTATATTTTCCAAAATTATTCTCCGTGAGGTTTCAGGACTTTTGGAGTTGTGCAGAATAGGTCTCTACTATTTGCCCCTTTTCTAGTCCAGAATTCCAGCTGCCGACATTCTCCCTCTTCATGTAAACCTTAGAAAATAAGAGAGAATAGGCATAAGTATTGTGCCACAATGTGTAATAACAGCCCATAATGCAATAAATATCAATATAAAAGCACGATGCAAAATGGACGTATCAATAACCACGCGAGGGAGTGCTGTGACAGCTGTGAGCAGTCTGCCGCGCACGCCGCAAGTGCTGCAATTTATTGTTGGTTTTGGACTTTTGTTTCGGCCGCCTCGGGAAGGTACGTAGAACAGTCCTCCGTTCTCATCTACAAGCACCGCCGACAGGGATCGCCACCTGCTGCGAGATGGAGGACGAGCCGGCCAACAAGCGGGGGCGGGTCGAGCCAGAACCGCAAGAGCCTCCCGTGAATGGGGACTTCATCAGCAGCCTCCCTGATGAGATGTTGGTAACCATCATATCCCACCTCCCCATCAAATATGGCGTGCGAATCACTGTCCTCTCGCGGCGATGGCGCCCCCTCTGGCACTCCACCCCCTTGGACCTCATCGTCGACCACGAGTTCTACAGCCGGGAGGAGCAATGCCTGGACGCATTGTCCCACCTCCTCGCCACGCACCCTGGGCCGATCAGGCGCCTTGCTATCGGCAGGCTCAGTCCCCACAACAAGACTGAACCCAGGTTGCAATACTGGTTCCTATCCCCAGCCCTGGATTGGCTCGAGGAGCTCAACTTTCATGCTGGGAGCCCTTGCTCGCTGCCGCCGTCCGTTTTCCGCCTCGCGCCCACGCTATGCCGCGCTACATTCAGGTGTTGCATTTCCCCCCGGATCGAATGCCTTGATCTTCATCTCACATAAATTATTTTTAACGAGTACCGAGGCACCACACCAGCAATTAAATTTGCAAGTTTCTTTGTTGAGAAACCAAGGTTGCTCAAGGTAATAAGGTTTGCCCTATATTTACTGCGCAAAAGTGAATGGATTGCTAAAGAGCGTAGGTGCGTACAGCTGAATGGAAAAGGCTCTGCACAACCTGAATTTCAGTTTGTAACTTCATATGACAAATTATTCAGAAGTCACTATACCGAGCCGCGATATGACTTCTCGGTGGCTAATCGTTTTGCGGAAATAATGGATGAAAAAGATTATGAAGAAAATGAATTTTATGTGTCTGAATAGTTTGAACCTTGTAACCTTTGAATTTGGGCCTTGTAATGCTGGAATTTGAACCTTGCAATATTTGTGGTATTTGTTATATAACATAATTGGATGTTTAATTTGGTTTTGCAATCATGTCCTGTTATAAGTATATATGTTGTTCTTCTGTACACAAAGCATAGATGTTGTGCGGACAGAGCATATCACATCGCACACGGACCACACTAGGTAACCCGTCGGTGATGAATTCATCAATCGCAAATGGTTATATACCAGCAAGCATTTGCCCACAACACACACGGCTTATTACATCGTGCTTGATGTGTCCGCCATCACTCCCACAGTTTGTATTATTTGCCATGTATCACTGTGCTAGCCTCTGCTCGCCGATAGGCGCCGCAGCGCGCTGTGCTCGCCGTTAGGTGTCGCGGCATGCTCTGCTCGCGTACCTCCACACGCTCGGCTTGTGGACAACGTTAGCTTGCGTGTTCAACTGATGTATGCATATATATGGTTGCTTGACATTGAGGCTCCGCGGAGCGCTTTGCTCGCGTCCCTGCGCGAGCGCTCTGCCAGCGGTTGGGGCCTGCGCACGATCACATTGGAAGCCCCATATGCATGCGGTTGCGCCGCGTGCGTGGTCATGATGCATTTACATGCGGCACGAGGGAGTTACGCGCTGCAATTAGAACTACCATCTAGGCGTGCGGATATTCCAGGCCATCCGACTTCCCCTTTAATTCCCGTAGCCATTATAACCGTAGTCTCTTCAACCTTTCGATCTCGCCCCAGAACACAAAAAGCACACCCACGATGACACACATAGAGAGGATATCTAGCGGCGCTTCAATGGAGTTCGGCGAGCATAAAGTGGAGACCCACGCGAGGGAGACGGATCTCTTGGCGGTGTACACCATCGACCCGGCCGTGGTGGACGACTACATCAACACCGTGGAGCAGTTGCTTGCTCGAGACAAGTACAAGGTGGTCGACATCAACCTCTAGTACACCGACGATCAACCCAACAAAGATCAGAAGGTTGCCGTTGCCTAGGTGTGCGTGCGCCAAGATGTCCTCATCTTCTACTACTGCACTGCCACGGTGCCTTGCGACAGTTTTGCCAGGTTTGTCAACAGCACCGACTAGAAGTTCGCTACGGTTAAAACCTGCAACAATGTAAAGACGCTCAAGGTTACGGGCTTGGCGTGCAAGAACCTTGTCGAAGACCATGACCAATACAGGGTCTAGGGCAGCACCAAGAAGGACTCCCTGGTTGAACTCGCCTTGGCCATCATCGACCCCTACTACGAAAAGATGAAACAGATGCCAACAAAACACATCCCGTATCCTGGCACGGGGCCTGGACGTGGTAACTGGATGAACCTCACCTCAGGTTCGCGGGCAAGAGCATGTACACATGCTATGAGATGCACAGGTGAATCATTGACATGAGTAAGTGCCTCGTTACCAAAATCGACGAGGCCAGATCGAGCCGCAAGAAGAGCTGTAGCGGCAAGCGTCACAAGAAGTAGATGATGATCAGATGACCTTTTATCCTAGGTAATTATGCATGTAATATATAGTTTACTTTGGTGTCTGTGAAAATGTCAAGTGTGTAGTAGACAGCTATGTAATTGGATGTTTTATTTGGTTATGCAACCATGTCCTTATAAATATATATAGGGTGGGTCTATTATGATAACACCCTTAAGACCCTTATTCTGCTAACACCTAACTTTATTCTGCTAACACCCCCACGTATCACTGTAGCTACAAACTAACCATCGAACTGGGTGTGCCAACAAAAAAAACACCCACCTTATCTGTTCGGGCACCAACTCCCCTCTCTCATGTGCCCCTCCGTCCACTCCCCACAAGGCCACGACCACCATCTCCTACCCCGCCGCCGCACAACCTCCACCTCCCACCCCGACACCGCACGACCTCCTTCTCCATGCCGCCCGCCTCCTCCTCCTCCAGGCCGGCTCCGCCCCGCCTCCTCCTCCTCTCGGCCGGCGCTGCCCCGCCTCCTCCTCCTCCCACCCGGCACCGTCCCGCCTCCTCCTCCTCCCGCCCGGTGCCTACACTACAAGAACTATGTCAACTTGTGACCTTCTGTCAGTGACCCTGGAAGAATTGGTCATAAATCTACGACCATTTGAGACCAATTGGTCAAAAGCTGTTCGGGGGTCTCCAAACCCTAAACTATAACGAACATTTTGGTCAGAAAGGTCATAATTTCCTTACACGAAATGGTCATGAAGCAGACAGCACTGGTTCGCTGCCTTATTTCTAGCTAATCACGACCAATATAGATGGTCTTAACCTTGTAAATTGTGGTGGATTGCTATGACTAGGCGCCACCTCATCAGTTTTGCCTATGTGTCATGTCCATGTGTCAATTTTTGCCCTAGGTTGTGAAGCAACCTATATTTCTGTCATTCCCAAAATTCCCAAAAAATTGGGCATTCTTTACTATGCAAATCATTGCCTCATGATAATATTCAACTCCATTTGCCTAGTAAATCTTCCTCGGCAAATTTCCAAAGTTTTTGTTCAGCTCGAACTGTTGTGAAGGAAGTACTAGCTAGCCATATCCTAATGAGCTGAATTTTGGCCACATCTTCTATATTCCCAAATCATAGCTCTCCACCAAATTTGAGCCCCATTTAACAATACATGTGAGCTCAGCATCCAATTTTGTTTCTGGTGATATTTTCAGTTAGTGAAGCAACTATATTTTATGTTAATTTATAATTGTTAAAAATTTACCATGACATGACCCTGCCCATAGAACCTCCCTCCCCCAAATTTTAGCTCATTTATTCTAGCCAATTTCCCTCAACATTTTTCCCAATTTTCTGTTCAGTGGAGAGCACAGTGAAGGAAGTACAATTTTTATTTATCCAAATGGTATGAAAATTTTAAAGTGCCTTCATATGCCCAAATTATCATCCTCCTCCAAATTTCAGATCAACCCATTCATTCAATTGAGTCTAGCTTCAACATTCATATTTATGTCCAGTGTGGTACGTTGCAAAGCAAGTGACATCTAGGCTCCTCCATTTAGCTGCAAATTTTCCAAGATAGTGTCCTTAGTAGATGATCATCCTCGGCCAAAACTCAGGCCCATTGGCCATGTGCATTTTCCCCACCACTAATCAAACACTTGGGTGCTAATTCATGTTTGAGCTCAGTTAAGTCTCCTCGTGAGATTCTTATATTGCCTTATTCTTCCTGACACCTACCGGGGGAGTGCCCAACCCACTAGACATGCCTAGGCCGACTGGAACGCGTGGCAACACCACGGTCATGCGGTGACCATGCGGCGGGCATGCGAGTTTACGCGCTCTGGAGTTGCTGCCCTCGGCCACCATCCAAACCTCAATGTATCACCACCAAACCATGTATTCCTAATTAAATAGATACTTATGTACCTAGAAATGATTTTTGGAAAAAATAAAGAGAAACTATGAGGCAGCTGCAGTTCAAATTTTACCCGCTTCCTACTGAATCGGCAGAAATTTGTCTTTTTCACGAGAGGTGCATCAAATCTTTTGACACCCAACCATTTTGTCAATTGTGCATTAAATATGGCCTATTATTTTATAAAAATGATTTGTTCCAATATTGCAACAAATATATGGTAGGTCCTTAACAAAAAAAACTCATTTTGGGCACTCGAAAAAATACAAAATGAATTTTTCGTCCGAAGAAAATGAAAACTTCCTTAGGCAACATTGTTTGCCATCCCAAGATGCACCCTTGTGCACAATATGAGATCATTTGAACAAACTATGCCATGAGTGTGGCCATAAGATTGATCATTTGGCTTGGAAGTCGTGCATCTTCACACATGATAGCTCATTCTGAGAACACTTTTTAAAAAGAATTGCCGTATTACAATTTTATTATTTTTCATGGTAACTTGGTCACATATAATGACACAATGCGAATGTTTTCCAATTTTTTTGATTCTTTTTGAATCTTTTATGCTCGTTTCAAAATGCGGTCAAAACAACAGGAATGAATGTTCCTAGGTAGTGGTTGAATCTTGGAATTTTTTTGGTGTTTCTGTGATTAAATAGATACTTTTGTACCTAGAAATGATTTTTGGAAAAAATAAAGAGCAAAGTATGAGGCAGCTGCGGTTGAAATTTGACCCGCTTCCTACTAAATCGGCGGAAATTTGTCTTTTTCACCAGAGGTGGATTAAATATTTTAACACCCAATCATTTGGTCAATTGTGCATTAAATATAGCCTATTATTTTATAAAAATGATTTGGTCCAATATTACAACAAATATATGGTAGGTCCTTCAAAAAAACTCATTTTGGGCCTGTGAAAAATGGAAAATGATTTTTTCGTCCAAAGAAAATGAAAATCCCCTTAGGCAACATTGTTTGCCATTCCAATATGCACCCATGTGCACAATATGAGATCATTTGAACAAACTATGCCATGAATGTGGCCATAAGATTGATCATTTGGCTTCAAAGCCATTGATCTCCACACATGATAGCTCGTTTCTGAGAACACTTTTTTAAAAGAATTGCCGTATTACAATTTTATTATTTTTCCTAGTAACTTGGTCACATATAATGACACAATGCGAAGGTTTTCCAATTTTTTGATTTTTTTTTGAATTTTTCATGCCTGTTTCAAAATGCGGGCATGACCGTTCCTAGCTAGTGGTTGAATCTTGGAAATTTTTTGGTAATTCTCTAATAAAATAGATACTTATGTACCTAGAAATGTTTTTAAAAAATCATGAGCAAACTATGAGGCAGCTGCAGTTCAAATCTGACCCACTTCATGCTGAATCGGTGGTAATTTGTCTTTTTCACGAGAGGTGGATCAAAACTTTTGAAACCCAACCATTTGGTCGACTGTACATTAAATATGGCCCATTATTTTAGAAAATTAATGGAGTCCAATTTTGCAACAACTATATGGTAACTCCTTCACACAAAAAAGTCATTTGGGCACTCAGAAAATGGAAAATGAATTTTTTCGTCCAAAGAAAATGAAAACTTTCTTAAGAAAATTGTTTGTCATCCAAAGATGCACCCGTATCCATAATACGAGATCATTTTAACAAACTATGCCATGAATGTGGCCATAAGATTGATCATTTGGCTTGAAAGCCATGAATCTTCACACTTGATAGCTCATTTCTGGGAACACTTTTTTAAAATAATTGTCGTAATACAAGTCTATTATTTTTCCTGGTAACTTGGTCACATATAATGACACAATGTGAAGGTTTTCCAATTTTTTGATTTTTTGAAATTTTTATGCCCGTTTCAAAATGCGGTCAAAATGGCGGGCATGACCGTTCCTAGCTAGTGGTTGAATCTTGGAATTTTGTTGGTGTTTCTCTGATTAAATAGATATTTATGTACCTAGAAATGATTTTTGGAAAAATTCATGACCAAACTATGAGGCAGCTGCAGTTCCAATTTGACCCGCTTCCTACTGAATCGGCGGTAATTTTTCTTTTTCACGAGAGGTGGATCAAAACTTTTGAAACCTAACCATTTGGTCAACTGTACATTAAATATGGCCTATTATTTTAGAAAAATAATGGAGTCCAATTTTGCAACAACTATATGGTAGCTTCTTCACAAAAAAAGTCATTTTGGGCACTCAGAAAATGGAAAATGAATTTTTCGTCCAAAGAAAATGAAAACTTTCTTAAGCAACATTGTTTGTAATCCCAAGATGCACCCTCTTGCATAGTACGAGATCATTTTAACAAACTATGTCATGAATGTGGCCATAAGATTGATCATTTGGCTTGAAAGCCATGAATCTTCACACTTGATAGCTAATTTCTGGGAACACTTTTTTAAAATAATTTTCGTATTACAAGTTTATTGTTTTTCCTGGTAACTTGTCACATATAATGACACAATGCGAAGGTTTTCCAATTTTTTGATTTTTTTGAATTGTTTATGCCCGTTTCAAAATGCGGTCCAAACAGCGGGCATGACCGTTCCTAGCTAGTGTTTGAATCTTGGAATTTTTTTCGCGTTTCTCCGATTAAATAGATACTTATGTACCTAGAAATGATTTTTGGAAAAAATAAAGAGCAAACTATGAGGCAGTTGCAGTTCAAATTTGACCCGCTTCCTACTGAATCAACGAAAATTTGTCTTTTTCACCAGAGGTGGATCAAAACATTTTACACCCAACCATTTGGTCAATTGTGCATTAAACATGGCCTAATATTTAATAAAATTGATTTGGTACAATTTTGCAACAAATATAAGATAGGTCCTTCACAAACAAAACTCATTTTGGGCACTTGAAAATGGAATATATATATTTTTTGCCAAAAAACTCATTTCTCACGACACCTTTTAAAAGATATTTATCTTATTTATTGTTTGTTATTTTTCCTCAAAACTTGTTCACATTTGGTGACACAATTAGAAGGTTTTCGATTTTCTTTTTGAATTTTTCAGGTCATAAAATAGCTGACATGATTTTAACACGTTAATTTTAGTCAACCACGACCAATTTAGATGGTCATAACGTCGTACTGTAATTTGATTGGTTAATGGAGGTGTCACGCGGATCGTGCATCAAACACAGTCGGATGACCGGGGATCCAACGGCAGACCTCAGCCCTTCTACACCATCCCCGAAACCCTATCTCTGTCCTATGATCATTTTCCATCCACCCCCCGCCTCCTTTCTTTCCCTCACTCTCTGCTCCTCCTCTACCCTTCTGGATCCGGAAGAGCTCCTCTCGATCCAGTCCTCCGTCTGACCCCCCTCCTCTCTCCTCAACCGGTGGCCAGATCCGCCCCACCCACTCACCCAACTCCCTCTCCGTCGCCGCCATCTAGGCCGGCAGCCATCTCCGGCGCGCAAGGCGTCATTGACCAGGGAGGAGGCATGGAGATGAGCTTCAGGGGCGGAGGTGGAGGGGAGTGCTCGTCGTCGTCCGAGGCGGCGGTGGCGGCCGCGGCCACGTCGACAGCCGAGGCAGAGGAGCGGCAGCTGCTCAAGGGGAAGATGGAGGTGCACCCGCTATGCGAGCAGCTGGTGGCGGCACACATTGGCTGCCTGCGCGTGGCCACCCCCATCGACCACCTCCCACTCATCGACGCGCAGCTCGCAAGGTCCAGCGGCCTCCTCCACTCCTACACCACCCACCACCGCCCCTTCCTCTCCCCGCACGACAAGCAGGAGAACTTCCGCCATGGATCGACTGGTGCATCGTGTTCATCCTCATGTGCGTGCGTGCATGCACGTCATCGTCGTTAATGCCAGGTGTTTGTGTCTATGTGTGCAGGTGTAGTACCTGATGTTGTTGTGCTCATTCAGGGCGTACCTGCTGTGCCCATGGCGCGG
This sequence comes from Aegilops bicornis, assembly GCA_021605145.1. Taxonomy (NCBI): domain Eukaryota; kingdom Viridiplantae; phylum Streptophyta; class Magnoliopsida; order Poales; family Poaceae; genus Aegilops; species Aegilops bicornis. Next base: position 88,091,295 of record CM038670.1, read on the forward strand.
ACGAGCCGAGCGGCGGCGACGAGGGTGGCAGATCTGGGAGTAGTGCCCTTATCCTCAAGCAGCAGCCGCCGGCCTTGTCCTGCTCGAGGAGCGGCAGGGGCGCACCTAGCCACCAAGGTCAAGGTTGCCGTCGTCAAGGGATTCTTTAACCTGGACCTCGACGTCCATGGCGCCGTCGTCCAGCCATCCAAGGGAAAGGTGCTCCCCTCCCTCCCTCCCTCCCCCATTTGTTTGATTCGATCCGACAGCTATGGACTGGGGTTCCTCTCGCCTCTCTGTTCGCTATGTTTATTGGTGCTCTGCAGGAGAACACAAATCACTTGTTGTAGGGAAGGAGAGGAGGGTGATGCACGACCATGGAGAGGAGCAGCACCACCAACTCAAGGTACTTTCTCCTCTCTTGTTTATTGGTGCTCTGCAGGAGAACACAAATCACTTGTTGTAGGGAAGGAGAGGAGGGTGATGCACGACCATGGAGAGGAGCAGCAGCACCAACTCAAGGTACTTTCTCCTCTCTTGTTTTTAAGTTAGCTAAGCATAATCTGTTGTTTAATCCAAATTGTGTTATCAAAAGTTGCGCAGAATGTGTTGCTTTTGATTGTTATTTGTTCAAAGACATTCAGCTGTGTTGCGACGCTATCATTCTACTCCTAAGGCAAACACATAAAGATGTGCTAGTAATATAGTTGTTCAAATCATATATTTGCTTGGTTGCTTTCCTCTTCTGTTTTAGTAGTTCGCTGGATCCGGAATGCCCGTGCTAAGCTGCAGTTAGTTGCTGGATAAGCATTATCCCTCTAATTTCTTGCTTCAGTATTGCTGGTTCTGGTCTTGTTCATGGATCAGTTTTCTCATAAAACTAATGTGCGTGGTCATCGCTACCCCTTATTCTTCCCTCATGTAATTTTGTTGATAGCCTATAGTTTAGTGTTGTGCACCCCTAGCATGAAACTATATGCTCTGGCATTTGTGATTCTGTGAACAACCAATGATGCTGCTGCTGATGTACACCATAAATGCTGTGATTCTATGCACAACCAGTGATTCTATGCACTATAAAAATTTAGCTCACTTTCTTAATGTGATGTTGCTGCTGTACACCATAAATTACTAAAAATTTGTTAACACTCCAAAAATGCAGTATTTTCTACTAGCCTATTAGTGTTAGTAGTATTTGCTGCTGGAGTATTTAAAATTAACTGAAGCTATTCCTTTAATGCTTGCGTAAAATTTTTTAAAGATGAATTGGGGTACTCCTTTAATGAAGGTTTTGTGTAGTCTATTTCTTGCATCAGTACTTTTAAAAATAAATGAATCTTTTCATTTAAGTGTACTCTGGACAGCAGTAGTATAGCACTTGCTGCTGCTGTTAAGCTTGCATCAGTACTGGTTGCAGTAGTTTAGTGTAGGACAACAATAGTATAGGACTTGTTGCTGCTGTTAAGTTTCTCTTTCTCTTCTCTCTTATCTTCTCTTTGTCTACTGGAGTAAACTTTTCCAGTATACTCCTAGGATTAAACTTTCTCTGCTGGAGTAGGAATTGCTCTCAGGAGTAGCAGTAGTGATTTTTTTAACAACAACAGCAACAGTAGTGCATATCAATTTATCATGCTAACAACAGTAGTGAAAAGCCAATTTGGAACTGATGCAAATCAATACAGTAGTGCACAAATTTCATCAAACATCATGCAAGTTCGATGCATATCAATTTATCATGCTGACAACAGAAGCATGTGGACCTATCATCATGATTTCATATTTCAGTTTGTGGCTTAAGGAACCGACCAAGGGAAACCATTATACCTCGTTCCTTGTTTTGTAAACTTTAATTATGTTGGATTATTCGATGTCAAGTAATGTTCTTTGTTCTGTGTTATGGTAAATGAAAATATGATTATAACAATTTCTTTTACTTAGCCGGAATAGGTAGAAGAAAACTCAGAGTCGAGCTAGGTAAAAGAAGAAGATGGAGAGGGAGAAGGAGGAGGAATGGCAACAAGAAACCGAGTACCTTGCCACTGCTTTGCTTGCAGGTGACATCCATTAATCTCACTTAGGTGAATCTGTAATTTTGTTAGAATGCAACCTTTTGGGAATTCTGGACTTTTCTTTTGTGGTAATCTAATGATGTTAGATGTCTACTGGTTGTTGTATATGGGCAAGATGAATTGAATCATGTTTTTTCTTTTTGATGTACACACATGCAGATGGACACTCGTGAACAGCAAGCAACCATACTAGTTACTACCTAGGTGTTCCAGAGATTGTTGTATTATTTATGCTCTTTTTACTCCCAAAATTATTGTGCGCTCATACTGTCATCACATTGCCTGTTTTTCTTGCTGCTTACATGTATCACAAGCATTGTACTTCTGTGTTTGCTTAGGCAGATAACTACTAAGTGATTCCAATTAATGTGTACTTGTGAATTCTAAGCTTATATTGGTGTCTTGCGATCATGTTCTAATTAATGTGTATAGTCCAAGCATGTGAATCTGTCTAAATGCATGCACACAAGTTAAGTTGTCTTTTGAGAAATTGTTGGTGCATTTTTTTTGTTTCTCAAATACAAAATAACTTGCTCCCTTCAGTTGTGGCATCCCCATTGTTGTCTTTATGATGTTGTTTGTGACATGTTGTTAGATGTGCTTTTATTTTGTTTCTAACCATTCTATTTTATAACATTCAGATGATGGCCTTCACTAATGTTTCGTCGCGAGCACTATGATGAAGAAGTCGAAAGAAGCAAGGCATGCATGATCTAGGCATGCATGCACACTCGTAACTTTGCTTCAGGACTTTGTTGTAATGCTAAATTTTCGTGGAACCTGGATGTAGTGCTGATTTTGCTGAGAATATGATGTATATTTGCATGCTAACAAAATTCAAATGCTGGCATATTTGTTATGTACATATTCTTGGAATACTATTCTAATTGGAAAATATGTTGGCATTGAATCTGGGCTGGTTTTATGTTGATGATATAAAAATTATTTGATAAAAATAGACATGTGGCTGGAATGTGTATTGAATAAAATCTATTTGCGCTTTGAAAAGTCTATGGCCCAAAATATGTTGATAGTAACAAAATCTGAAAATTAAAAAGAAGTTGTACGGTAAAAAATAGAGGCCAAGAAAGAAATGGATCACAAAAAGGCCACGACCCACGAAATAAAAAGGCTATAATGTTGGGCTTGGCCCATGTGGCAATCCAGAATTAATAGGGAAAAATATAAACGGCTAAATTGTTGGGCCTGGCCCATGTAAAACACCCAATCGGACCGGGATAAATCTTCTCAACAACCTTTTCAATTGGTCACAATTTTGCCATGTCAGATTGCCACGTCGGATCCGGCGTGGCCTGGGCAGACAGCTAGCAACCAAAACAGAAGGTCATAGAATCCATGACCTTCTGTTTTGGTCGTTGCCTTCCACGACCTTCTCACAGAGAAGGTCGTTAATTTTAGTTTACGACCTTCAGCTTTTGACCATCTGGTTTTGGTCACAAAAAGGTCGCAAATGAAAAACAATGACCTTTCAGTGAAAAATAGTGATGGTCGCAAGTTGACATATTTCTTCTAGTGCTACCCTCGTCCTACTCCTCCCGTCCGGCGGTGCCCCGCCTCCTCCTCGTCCCGTCCGCCCCGCCTCCTACTCCACCCGTCCGGCGACGCCCTACATCGCCCCCGCGCGCCTCTGACCCGCAGCACCGCCCAGCGATGGCCCCGGCCCTGCCCCGCTTCAGCCATGGCCACTGCCCCGCCATCCGTGGTGCTCCGACGCCGCCCCAACTCATGCAACTCAGTCGTGAAAGTGCGTTATATCGACTAGAGGGGGGGGGGGTAAATAGGCGATTTTTATGAATTCTTCACTGAGGAATTTGCTGGTGAGGAAATTCCTTAGCGAAGAACTACTTGCAGCGGAATAAGTACTCAGAAGTAAGCATAACAGAATACATGCATGGTCATCATGATAAAATAAAGAAAATCACAAAGTACAGAAAGCGTAAACACAGGATAACACAAGGTGAGGACAAATAGACTGAAGAAATTGAACTGAGGAAATATAGAAAGTCTTCAGTCAAAGTCTTCAAACATAGATATGAACAAACACTCAACACAGTTATGAGGAAATGAAAGAGTTGAGGAAATAGAACCAGTAAGGTTGGTGAAGACAATGATTTGGTAGACCAGTTCCAACTGCTGTCTCGGTTATGCGTCTGGTTGGAGCGGTGAGTATTTAAACTCGAGGACACACAGTCCGGACACCCGGTCGCCGAAAGCAAGCAGCTCAGGACACCAAATCCTCACCGTATTCTCCTTGAACTAAGGTCACACAGACCTCGTCCAATCACTCGTGGTAAGTCTTCAGGCGACTTCCAAACATTCAAAGACTTGGTCACTCGGCGATCCACAATAACTCTTGGATGCTCTAGACCATGACGCCTAACCGTCTGGAAGAAGCACAGTCTTCAAAGGTAACAAGCGTCTGATCCACGCAGGATCAATCTCTTTAGTGATGCTCAATCACTTTAGGTTTGTAGGGGTTTGGTTTTTGGGTTTTTCCCCACTCGATGATTTTCGCTCAAAGTCCTCGGAGGATAGGTTTCCTTGAAATTACAAGTGTCAAGTTCTGTCGGAGCAGCCAACCAGCTAGTGGTTGTAGGGGGGCGACTATTTATAGCCTAGGGATCAGCCCGACATGATAAGACATAAATGCCCTTCAATGATATGACCGTTAGGTAGATAAGATATTTTTGGGACAGCTGGCGCGCAACACAACAACGGTCGGAAATCTGACTCTCAAATTCCTCAGGGCTATCATGTTCCTCACTGTGTAGGCAATCCGCACTGGCGAATTCCTAACTCCTAAGTCATAACAAATTCCTCAGCGACCAGAAGAACTTCGTATACATCCTTTGAAGAAATTGACCGAATCGTATGAGATTTCCAAAGGCTTCACTCGAAGGGATTGGTAGGTGTAGGATTTTGAGTTGAGCATCACATGGAAATTTTTCCTTAGTATTTCCTCGACCCCTTTAACAGTAAGGTGTTTCCTATGACTCAAGAAAGAGAAAACGAAACTATGAAAACAAAAGTCTTCACGCTTCATGTTCCTCAAATGAATACCAAGTCTTCAAGGTCACACCAATTACTTCACTTTCAAAGTCTACAGAAAGTCTTCAGAATACCAAAGTCTTCAGTCGAAGAACTTCATTTTTAGGGGTCGACTTTCTCTGTAAATATCAAACTCCTCATAGACTTATAGACCTGTGTACACTCATAAACACATTAGTCCCTTAACTTATATGTCTTCAATACACCAAAATCACTAAGGGGCACTAGATGCACTTACAATCTCCCCTTTTGGTGATTGATGACAATATAGGTTAAGTTTTCAACGGGATAAACATATGAAGTGTAAATACTGAGATTGAGGAATTTGATTGCAAGATATAGAAGAACTCCCCTCAAGATGTGCATAGTGAGGAATTTGCTTTTGAGGCATTGCACATTTGAAGAGTTGAATCATGGAGATCTCCCCCTATATCTTGTAATTCATACATGCATTTGACGTATAATATGAAGAATTTGAAATGCATGATGAAATATGGTGACTGATGTAATTCAGCATGCGTATATTAACATATAACGAGGAATAAGCATGCAAAGGAACACATCAAAAGTATCAGAGCACCATCGGGTTTAAGATTACAACTCGATTCAATAAAAGTTTCAGAAGAGCGAGAGTTGTAACTTAGCAAAAAAACGCCCATATATTAGACCCGCTTGAAGACTAACTCAAATTTCTCCCCCTTTGTCATCAAATGACCAAAAGGATCGAACCGAGGACTAACGCTCAAGAATATCAAGTTGATGGAGGAGCGCCAGCGTTGTCGGGGTCGGTTGTCGTAGTAGGGCCTGCTGCATTGTCGTCCAAGTCTTCATTTTCATCAGTGTCACGCGATGAAGAATAGGAGATGGCCAGTAAGGAGGGAACCTTGACCTTATTGAATTTCTTTGGCGGAGTTGCAGACTAGTCAAATTCTTCCTTGAGACCCATTGTCTTCAGTTCTTCTGTGCTGTAGACATGTGATAGAACAGCCCAGGTACGGTTGAAGGTTTCATGGAGGTAGTATTGGTTGTGAAGAATTGAACCAAACTTACACTTGACCCATTTATGATTGCGATCAACCTTTTGATGAAGACTGAGGAGTAACTCACGATCAGTCATCACCCTGGGTGCTGTGGCTTGAGGATTTTGCTTGGCTGAGGTATTGGCGGCAGAGTCATGTGTGGCAGAGTCATCATTGGTGGAGTAGGATGCAGCCTTGCAAAATTGACCATCCAATGGACGAATGCCTTCATCTATCACAACAGTTGCCTTGCCTTTGTCATCAACTGAGGAAAATGTCTGTTTGAGGACTTCAATTGGAGGCAAGTAGCTGCAGTGGTTCAGAGTATCAGCCTTGTAATTGAGCGAAGACCTTGTCCTGATGAACCTCATAATCCATGGTGCATAAGGCTTCAGCTCAAAAGGTCACATAGCAATATTTGCCAGAGTCCTCATGAAGAAATCATGGAAGTCGGCAGGAACGCCATGAATGATATTGAAAAGCATATTCTTCATGATGCCAACGACTTCTTCATCATTTGAGTCGTGGCCTTTGATAGGACTCATTGTCTTCGTCAGAATGCGATAGACAGTCGAGGCACATCTGATAATTCCTTGACGAGGAATTTGGTTCTGAGGGCCTGCCCTGGCTTCAAAGGCTTCATCAGAACTTGCATGTAGTGATTTGAAAGCTCAGCTTCGCTGTAGATGCAACGAGCACCATCTATGGGAGGACTGAGTGGGAGGGCACGAAGCAATTCTGTTGCTGGTGCCTTGTAGTGAGTATTTTCTGTCATCCAGTCCAGCACCCATGAGTTCACATCTTCAGAATCTCCGGTGATGTACAACGTCGCATAGAATTGAAGAATGAGTTCTACATTCCAATCACATATGTCAGTGCAAAAATTCAGCAAACCAGCATCGTGAAGAACACTAAGGACTGGCTCGAAGCCTGGCAGAGACTCGATGTCCATGTGAAGAATCTGTGCATCATCGAAGACTTTGTCTTTGTTGAATAGCACAGAGGAATAGAAGTTGGCTTGACTAGCAGTCCAGAAACGCCTCTTCCTCATGCGAGCAGAGTCATAAGGGTTGTAATCAGTGAAGCAAACATGCTCGCCAAAGAAATCTTCAGCCTTGAACTTTTGCTTCGTTGAGAATGGATTCTTTGGCTTTGGAAGTGGAGTGTCAGTGAGTTGCATCACGACCTTAGGAATCGCAATCTCAGGTTCTTCAGGCCGAGGATTTTCTGGTTCCTCTTCATGTGCAGTCTGCATGTTCAGAGGAGTAGTAGCAGCAGGTTCTTCAGCACTAGTGGCTGGAATTTCTTCATGCACGGACGAGGTGGGATGAGTTTCTTCAGAGCCCATTTGAACTGTTGGTGCAGGGGACTGAGGAATTTGTTGTATTGGAGTGAAGAGTGGAGAATTTGGATGCTGACTGTCCCAAAAGTCATCGTTCATCACTGGCGCCGTGCTTCCAATATCCAGATCTTCGTCTTCAATTTCCTCAACAACAGCTTCTGCAGCTGTGAACTGAGGCATAGGCGAGGAAATGATTGGTGTTGAAGGGATTGCATCCACTTCAATTTCTTCATCAATCTGCTCTGACGGGCGTTAGAATGATTTTATTCATCAGATCCTCTTGGGATCTCATATTCTTCACCAAAAGGAACAAGGTCCTTTGATGGCATGGAGGAAATCGGAACAACATCAATTGGATTTTCAAATGAGCTGGTCATTGGCTTCATTTTCTTCGGGGCCGAAGAATTTGACGCTTGGTGATGCTTTCCTTTTCTTCACTGCAGCTCGCTCTACAGCCTTGGTCTTCTTCACATCTGTTGCAGATGGAAGGATTGGAGTTGGTGTAGGCGCGGGAGGAGCTGAGGAATCTGGTTGAATTTCCTCAGGCGCAACTGATGCAGTTGCCCTGACTTCTTCAATTTCTTCAGGTGCACCACTAGTGGATGCCCTGGCAATTTCTTCCGCGGCTGGAATGGAGTTGTCAGCCCTGGAACTAGCATTGTCTTTAGCAGGCTGAAAATCATCAGCGGTGCTGGCATGTTCTTCAGTTGGCTGAGCAGAGACTCCAGCCTGAGGAATTTCTTGTTGCGTTGGGGCTGCAACATTTGCGAACTTCTTTGTCAGATTGACAAATCTGACCTTCGCTCCTTGCCAATTTGCATAATAGGCATCAAAGTCATCACTGAGGGCTTTGATTTCAGACTGGATCTTGAGGAGTTCCTCAGTTGTCATTCGGACAACGTTTTTCCTCAGGAACTTCTCTTTCCTGAATTGAGCTTTCTTGATCTGCCTAGCCTTTTCAAATTTCCAGTTCTCTTCAAAGATGAAATGGGTCAGCATGTGACTTTGACTAGGAGTCAAATCAAAGTCAGGCATAGTGGTGTCTGGATCCTTGTGCCAGAGATCAATGTACTCGAGGATCGCCCTTGGATCCAAAAGCAGTGGCACAGGTGTGCCTTTGGCTCTAGCGGCCCTTTCTTGCATGTCTCTGATGATTTCTGCAAGTTCATCATCATCAGTTTCATCATCAGATGGCACTTGGAAGGCAACCTATTTCTTCTTTGGACTAGGCCGAGGACCTCGACCAGCCGTTGCCTTTTTCTTCAGCAGAGTGGGGCCTGATGAAGAATTTGGTGCAGCTGAGGAACTTGCTGAGACACCAGAGGCAATAGAGATGCCTGCAGTCCTTTGGCACGTGGCCAGATGCACAGGTGCTGAGGACTTTGTCGGAGCAGCTGAGGACTTTGGAGGAGGAGCTGAGGATTTGGGAGGAGCAGGAGCAGCATGAGGAACTGGCCGTAAGGGCATTGAAGATTCTGGCCGTGAGGGCATTGCTGAGGATTTTGGCCGTGAGGGCACTGTTGGTGAAGCACTTGGCTTGTGCGCTGGCTTCTTTGCCATTGATTTTCTGGGCTTGACAGGGGCCTCAGTGGCAGCAGCAGTAGCAGAGTCTTCATTGAATTTCCTCACTGCTTCTTTGGCTTGTCTCGCCAACTTGGCTTGGCGCTTGGCCCATTCTTCAGGAAAATCCTCACCACGCTTGATGTCTTTGGTGGGGTCACTTTCTTGGCCAGGTGCCAATGAAGCTCTTGGGCATGGAGGATTCAGTGCGAATTTCTTCATGTACTTTGGAGTAACATACCTGTACTCCCTCCATTCCCTTGCCCATCTCCTTTCAATCCTCTGAATGCGCACCTTGCGCTGATTTTTGTTTTCCTTGCCAAACTTGGCTTCATCAGGTGTGCTAGTCAGCATAGATGTCCTCGGGTATCTCAAAAGCAGTCATGACCTCAGGTCTCTTTCCTCCTTTCTGTGGCTTCTTTCCTTCTGCCATATTCTTCAAATTGAGGAATTTGAACAATCGAATTCTCTCAAGAAGTATGCAACTTTTCTTTGAGGAACGCTGCAAATGAGTTAAGTTGATGAGAACCTAGTGATTCAAAGAATGACATGAGTACCGTGAATGAGCAGTATAGTTGCGAGGAATTTGGAGAGGTCATATGCGTTCTCAGAAGGTTTTTCAAAAAGAACAAGTCTGAGGAATTTGACCAGATGAGCCTTGAAGAATTCCACTAAGCGTTTTTTGTCTTAGGTTCCAGAGTTGTATAGATCGAAGATCCACACAATTGAGGAATGTTAAAGAAAAATCATTGCTTAGAGAAATGAATCAAGAGCATATTACGTTTGAGGTGTTCATATGTGTGAAGATTTGAAGAATAAACACCTTTGAAGATTTTCAGGATGGCTTAAGGATCAAAGCGAGCAATAAAAGTAACTTTTAATTACCCGAACTGAAGAACACGACGAACAGTGAGGTGTAGATTCCACGCCCTAACTCGGCGGAGGAAGACAGCTACGGCGGCGGCGGAGTGAAGATTTCCGTGGCCGGCGCGAGTACGACGGCGACGAGGTCGAGGCAGTGAAGCTCTTCCTCACCGACGAAGATGGAGTAGCGGCGGCTCTAGGGTTTGAGAAGCTCGAGTGAGAGAGAGCGGTCGAGCGGAGTAAAGGAAATGAGGAAGGGGAGAGGGGGTATATATAACCACGGTGAAAAACTGTTCGCCCGAAGATTTTGGACGAACGTGCCCCTGACCCATCTCATTCGCTTGACATATGTCACCCACGTACTGAAAAGTGGAGATCGTGTTAGATCGTGGGTGAATAGATAAGTCTAACGTGGGAAGCGGAACGGTTTGAGCGGCAAAGCCAAAAATTTGGATAAGACAAGTTAACAGCTCCGTTCGCAATTTCTTCAGCTGACAAGGACATAGTGAAGATTTTGAACGAGTTTCAAATAGAACGCATATGAAGAATTTGTGAATAGATTGGGTTGAGTATAACATAGAGGGGGAAGGGTCCGGTCACATTCACTTAACAGAAAAAGCAACTTGAAGAAATAGCTATAAGTGAATGCTGTAGAGGACATAAACCCACACACACACACACACACACACACACACAGATATATATATATATATATATATATATATCTATATATATATATATATATATATATATATATATATAGCCAATGAAGAAAAACGACGGAAACAGTGAATATTTTGCAAAGTTGAAGAATTTGAAAAATCAAGAATTTCAAAAAGCGAGGAAAAACTCAAATTGAAGATTTTCAACTTTGGTGGTGGCGTGTACCACCGTATAAGAATGATGATTTCAGACACCGCGTACAACCGTCGTGAGGGTTACGAGAATCAAATTCTTCATTAATTTCTTCACACTTAGAGTGTTATTCTTCATTGATTGAAGAAAAACGTTTCTTCATGTGTTGCACATCTAAGTCATCAATTTTGCGTAAGTGTCGGGATGTGTGTCCTTTTTAAAGAACATTCGAAGATTCTAAGTTATTTAACTCAGACCGCAACTTGCTAAATCTCTTCTCATCCAAGGGCTTTGTGAAGATATCGGCTAGCTGTTCTTCGGTCTTCACATGCTCGATGGAGATGCCGCCCTTCAACACATGATCACGAAGAAAATGATGACGAATCTGAATGTGCTTTCTCTTCGAGTGCTGAACTGGGTTGTGAGCAATTTTGATGGCACTCTCATTGTCACAGTTGAGAGGCACGTTCTTCACGTGGATGCCATAGTCCTTGAGAGTTTGCTTCATCCACAGCAATTGAGCACAGCAAGAACCAACAGCAATGTACTCAGCTTCCGCAGTAGACAATGATACGCAGTTCTGTTTCTTCGAGGACCAACAGACCAAAGATCGTCCGAGGAAATTACAAGTACCAGATGTTGACTTGCGGTCCACGCGATCACCAGCATAGTCAGAGTCAGAATATCCAATGAGATCAAAAGTTGAGCCCTTGGGGTACCATAATCCTAGTGTTGGTGTGTGAGCTAGATATCGAAGAATATGCTTCACAGCCTTATGGTGTGATTCCTTCGTAGCTTGAAATCGGGCACACATGCAAACACTAAGCATTATATCTGGCCTAGATGCACATAGGTACAATAAAGAACCAATCATGGAGCGGTATACCTTGTGATCGAAGTCAATACCATTTTCATCACTGCATAGATGGCCATTTGTGGGCATAGGAATATTGACGCCTTTGCAATCTTGCACGCCGAATTTCTTCAGAACATCTTTGAGTTATTTCTCTTGAGATATGAATATGCCATTGTGTTGTTGAAGAATTTGAAGACCTAAGAAGGATTTCAATTCTCCCATCATAGACATTTGATATTCTTCACTCATCATATAGGCAAATTCATCACTATAACGTTGGTCAGTACAGCCAAAGATAATATCATCAACATATATTTGGCACCCAAACATTAGGGTCGAGTGAAGCGGGTGTGAAGCCATTCTTCACGAAGAATTCCTTCAAAGTATCATACCACGCCCGAGGGGCCTGCTTGAGGCCATAGAGGGCTTTGTTGAGTCTGAAGACTTTGTCGGGATTCTTTGGATCTTCAAAACCTGGGGTTGAGCAACATATACTTCTTCCTCAAGCCTTCCATTAAGGAATGCACTTTTCACATCCATTTAATATAAAGTAATATTATGATGGTTAGCATAAGCAAGCAATATGCGAATAGCCTCAAGTCTAGCAACAGGTACAAAAGTTTCATCAAAATCAATTCCTTCAACCTGTGTTTAGCCTTGAGCTACAAGTCGTGCCTTATTCCTCACCACAAGGCTATTTTCATCATGCTTGTTGCGGTAGATCCACTTTGTGCCAATGATATTATGCTTGCGAGGATCTGGACGTTTAACCAGTTCCAGAGATTGTTGAGCTCGAACTGATGTAATTCTTCTTGCATAGCCCGAATCCACTCGTGCTCGTAAATGCTTCATCTACCTTAGTGGGCTCTGTGATAGAGACAAAAGCATAGTGCCCACAAAAGTTAGATAAGTGTGAAGCTTTTGAGCGTGTGAGAGGACCTGATGCTTCAATGTCATCGATGATCTTGTCAACTTGCACTTCTTTTGCAACGCGAGGATGAGCTGGTTGTCATCGAGGAACTTGATCAGCATTTTATTTAGCACCATTTTCTTCAGCATTATCTTCAGGAGCATCAGCTCGACGTTCTTCGCGTTCAGGAATGAATTCTTCAACGGATTCTTTAGTTGGAATGACATCCTCAGTTGCCTTGAACTTGATAGATTCCTCCGGTGCTGGTTCATCTATCACAGAAGGTAGGTGCTCTCTTTGCGAGCCATTAGTTTCATCGAACCGCACATCTACAGTTTCAACAATCTTGTGTAGAGCGATGTTGAAGACTCTGTAGGTGTGCGAGTCCTTTCCGTAACCAAGCATAAAACCTTCATGTGCTTTCGGTGCAAATTTAGCATTGTGATGAGGATCTCTAATCCAACATTTAGCACCGAACACTTTGAAATAACTCACATTTGGTTTCTTGTCAGTGAGGAGTTCATAGGCAGTCTTCTTGAAGAATTTGTGAAGATATACTCTGTTGATGATGTGGCACGCAGTATCAATTGCATCAATCCAGAAACGACGAGGCGTTTTGTACTCATCAAGCATAGTGCGAGCCATCTCAACAAGAGTTATGTTCTTGCGCACCACGACACCATTTTGCTGAGGAGTATAAGGAGCAGATAACTCATGAGTAATACCAAATTCATTAAGATAGTCATCAAGACCAGAATTCTTGAACTCAGTTCCATTGTCACTCCTGATGTGCCTGATCTTCACACCAAAGTTTGTTGAAGCCCTCGAGGAAAATCGTTTGAAGTCTTCCTGCACTACATGTTTGTAAGTGACAATGTGTAACGAGAGTAATCATCAACAATAACAAAGCCATATAGTGATGCATCATTAGTGACTACTGAGTAACGATTAGGACCAAAGAGATCCATGTGAAGCAATTCGAATGGTCGAGTAGTGGTCATGATAGTCTTCGCTGGATGCTTGGCCTTGGTCATTTTTTCAGCTTCACAGGCTCCACACAAGTGATCCTTCAGGAATTTGACATTTTCAATGCCAATGACATGCTTCTTCTTCGCAAGCGTGTGCAAATTTCTCATGCCTGCGTGACCAAGTCGTCGATGCCATAGCCAGCCTTCTGAAGCTTTTGCAAGTAGACACACGGCTGGTTGTGGTCCTGTAGAGAAATCAACAATATACAAGTCTCCTCTCCTAAAGCCTTCGAAGACTTTGGAATTATCAGCTTCCATAATCACAACACAACGATACTTGCCAAAGACAACAACCATATCAAGATCACAAAGCATTGAGATCGACATGAGGTTGTATCCTAAGGACTCAACAAGCATGACTTTGTCCATGTGTATGTCCTTAGAGATCGCAACCTTACCTAGACCCAATACCTGACTTTTGCCTTCGTCAGCAAAGATGATATGCTTCAGATGTGATGGTGATAAGGGAGCATCCATCAATAGATTCTTGTCACCAGTCATGTGATTTGTACATCCATTATCGAGGACCCACTCATTTGCTTTGGGTTGATCATCCTGCAGATGAATTAGCGCAACTTACGATCTCATATACTTCATCAGTGAAGAATATGATATCAATTTCATTAGATGAATTTCATCAGGCAGTAAAATAGATATAGCAGTATGAGGACGTGTGAAATGAGAGTTCATTTCTTCATGATTAGCCTGCCTCCTTTCAGGCAATTTTGTCAGGCCCCCAGCAATTCTTCACACGTTAAAGTACGTCTGGAGACCTGACCCTGCAGAAGAGATTAGTTTTTTTTCTTCACCACCCACATCTGAAGGGGTGGCAAAGAGTTCATCACTCTACGAGCTCCATATGAGAATGGTGGCATAGAAACCAAACCATTTCATTTCACATAAGAGGGGTTAGGGTAAGCATATGAATAAGCAGAGAAATTCTTCGAGGACTTATGAACATATTGGTTTGAAGAATAATGCACATATTCATAGCCCTTAGCTCTACCCTGCGAAACAGAGTTGTTAGCACGATGATAATCATATGAGAACTTTGATTCTTTTGGGGAATTTGATCCACGTGAGGAATTTAGTCCGTATGAGGACTTGGATCCATATGAAGAATTTGGTCCATATGAAGAGTTTGATCTGGGGTTCCTATTCTTCACAGGTGGTGTCATGAGGACATTCACCAAGACTTTCAAGGCACTTCTTGGGAACCCAGATTTTCTTCATAGGAGAACCGTCCTGCAGCTTAGTGCCAACATATCTAGCAAATACTTCACCATTCTGATTTTTGAACAGTTTATAGTTGGAGTCAAATGACTGATCGTAAGAATGAGGAGATTCAAATGTAAAGCCGGATAAGTTAGATGGATCAACTAGAGGTCCCTTTGCAAAGCAACCCATGAGGTTTTGGGGTACCGCCTCGGGCTTCCAATATGTTCCATCAAGATTGAGTTTCCTCTCAAAAGCAATACCCTCTTTCCTAGGGTTTCTGTTGAGGATCTGCTTTTTAAGGACATCACAAAGAGTCTGATGCCCTTTGAGGCTTTTGTACATGCCTGTCATGTACAATTCCTTCAGCCCTGCATCGTCAGTGATACTAGCAATGTCCTCAGATGAGGAATTAGTGAAAGCAGGGGACAGCTGAAGAATTTGTAACGGTTGAAGCATTTGAACATTCAGGTGAAGAATTAGCAGATTCACGTTCAATGCACTTTAAGCACGGAAGAACAAATTCTTCCTGAGAAGCGCAGATTTGTTGAGCAAGTAATGAGTCGCGCTCCTTCTGAAGATCTTCATAACTCACTCTTAGCTTCTCAAGATCTTGCTTTCTTTGAAGAAATTCATAAGAAAGCTTCTCATGATCAGACAAGAGAGTGTTATGATGACGTTGAAGGTTATCAAACCTAGACCAAGTCTCAAGATTTTCAGTCAGGGCTTTAGTGCGATCCATTTCTTCACCCAACATATCATCAATTTTGTCTAGCATGTTTTGAACCTTTTCAAAAGACCTTTGTTGTTTTACAGCAATCTTAGCAAGTTTAGAGTAGTTGGGCTTGAGATCTTCATCAGATTCATTCTCACTAGATTCAGAGGAGGTATATTTGAGTACCTTGGCACCCTTTGCCATGAAGCAATAGGTGGGAGCGTAGCCATCATTATCTTCATCAGCCTTGTTGGTGAGGTCAGTTTCTTCAGTGTTGAAGATGGACTTGCTGACGAATGCGGTAGCGAGAGCCAGACTCTCCACACCTTACTTGGACTCCTCTAATGCCTCCTCTTACTCATGTTTCTCAGATTCAGCTTCAGAGTCCATTTCCTTGCCAATGAATGCCCGAGCCTTCTTGGAGCTTCTCTTCTTGTGAGATGAATACTTTGAGGATTTTGATGATGAAGATTTGGATGATTTCTTCTTCTTCTTAGCGTCATCAGAACTGTAATCCTTGTATTTCTTCTTCTTTAATTCCTTTTCCCACCGAGGACAATCTTGAATGTAGTGACCAGGTTTCTTGCATTTGTGGCATAGCATTCTCTTATAGTCACTGGATGAGCAATCACTGCTCCTGGAGGATTTTCCAAAGCGACCACGTCTTGAGAACTTCTGGAACTTCTTCACGAGCAGTGCTAGCTCCTGGCTCAATTCTTCAGGGTCACCAAGGCTACTACCAGAGTCTTCACAATCAGATTCGGATACAGCCTTGGCCTTCAGGGCACGTGGTTTGCCATAGCTCGTACCATATAGATCTCTCTTTTCAGCAAGCTGGAACTCATGAGTATTTAGCCTCTCGAGGATATCAGCGAGATCAAGTGACTTGTAGTCAGCACGTTATTGTATCATCAGTGCCAGAGTATCAAATGAGGAATCAAGTGATCTGAACAATTTCTTCACCACCTCATGGTCGGTGATGTCAGTGGCACCAGGCGCTTGAAGCTAATTTGAGATGTCAGTGAGGCGATCGAAAGTTTGTTGAACATTTTCATTGTCGAGTCTTTTGAAGTGGTTGAAGACATTGCAAAGAACATCAACTCGAGAGTCACGCTGAATTGAGACTCCTTCATTTACTTTGGACAGCCTATCCCAGATAAGCTTAGCAGTTGCCAAAGCACTCACTCTTCCATACTGTCCTTTGCTCAGATGGCCATATATGATATTCTTCGCTTGAGAATCGAGTTGATTGAATATCTTCACATCGGTAGTGTTCAGTGAGCGTGAGACAGTGGGAACACCATTTTCCACAACATACCAGAGATCGTTGTCAATTGCCTCAAGATGCATTCGCATCTTGTTCTTCAAGTAGGGGTAGTCCGTTCCATCAAAGGTAGGACACCCTGCCGAGACCTTGATCATACCTGCGGTCGACATAACTAAAAATCCAGGTGGTTAAAACAAAATCACACAGAACAAGGGAGTACCTCGCTCTGGTACCAATTGAAAGTGCGTTATACCGACTAGAGGGGGGGTGAATAGGCGATTTTTAAGAATTCTTCACTGAGGAATTTGCCGGTGAGGAAATTCCTTAGCGAAGAACTACTTGCATCGGAATAAGTACTCAGAAGTAAGCATAACAGAATACATGCATGGTCATTGAGGGAGTTCCGGACTAGGGGGTGTCCGGATAGCCGAACTATCATCATCGGCCGGACTCCAAAACTATGAAGATACAAGATAGACTTCGTCCCGTGTCTGGATGGGACTTTCCTTGGCGTGGAAGGAAAGCTTGGCGATATGAATATGTAGATCTCCTACCTTTGTAACCGACTTTGTGTAACCCTAGCCCTCTCCGGTGTCTATATAAACCGGATGGCTTTAGTCCATAGGACGAACAACAATCATACCATAGGCTAGCTTCTAGGGTTTAGCCTCTTTGATCTCGTGGTAGATCCACTCTTGTAACACACGTTATCAATATTAATCAAGAAGGACGTAGGGTTTTAACTCCATCAAGAGGACCCGAACCTGGGTAAAACATCGTGTCCCTTGTCTCCTGTTACCATCCGCCTAGACGCACAGTTCGGGACCCCCTACCCGAGATCCACCGGTTTGACAATCGACATTGGTGCTTTCATTGAGACTTCCTCTGTGTTGTCGCCATCAGGTATGATGCCTCATCTCGCAGACGATACTATCGCCAAAGGAGCCTTGGCCGCTGGCTAGACTCTTCGGCTAGGTGGTTTTCTTATGACCGCCAGTCCGGCCACCGCGCCGACGATGACCTCTCGAGTCATCGAAACCAATCTCCAGGTTAGTTCGGAACTTGCCGAACAGTTAGATCCGATCGAGCTCTCCTCCACAAATGAGCTCGTGGATCGCATCGCCGCCCTGGGAGTCGCCATAGACTACGACCGGATCGGGCCTAAAACCGATCTGAGAGAGATAAACTCTCCGAGGCTACCCATCATGTTGTTGTGATAGAGCAGCAATGCGGCGATTCTTCTTGTATCTTAAGGACTAGTTACGTCCGGATTCCCGATCCCTCCATGCCAGATTCCCGCAGAGGGACGGATGTCGATCAAACCCTGAACTTAAAGTCAGGCGGTGGGTTGGACTCATGGGATAACACTCAAAAAACCAAACTTCCAAGTTCGGAAACTTCTCGCCCTTAAGTCCTAAATTGGACGGGGTTCCGGATCTAGTTCCACCCGCCCACCCAAACATTAGCGATCTCTCTCGAATTCGGCAAGAGCCCGCTGAAACAAAGACATCATTATCGGGCCAGATTCCTCCGGTTATGAACAGGATAAAGGACTGCCGAGAGGAGGACGCAATCCCAATTTTCTACAATAATTGCACGGACAAGGGAATCCTAAACGCCATAAGTCGCTATGAAATTACACGCTTTATCGACTTGGTGACCATAGTACAAAAAAATCATGCGATGGAGAGCGCCTGGAAAACCGAAAGTATTGGGATAATCCGGCTCCGAATACATCCTTAGTCCGAAACAAAAGGGTGCATCATTATCAAGCACCCGGGTTGAATACCAAAAAACCAAAACCCCCTAAAGGGTACGGAACTGTACTGGAGGGTTGGCTCAACGGACCCTGCAAAATCCACAGTACGGAGGGCGCCACTCCAACACACAGCCTTCGAGCGTGTTGGATACTACGGCAGGTGGCCAAAAGTGGCGTAGGCTTTTTAGCCCCGGGCGACCAACCCAACAGTACCAGTACGGTATTAACAGTCTTCGAGACTTTCGCATCAAATAACATGCGGAAACGAACAATCCACAGCCTCGCGGAAGTCTACCAAGTAGCAACAACAAATCCATGGAGCGACACAGCTATCACCTTCAACGCCAGCGACGAACCTAAATTCCGAACAGCTAGAGCACCAGCCGCATTGGTCCTCAGTCCGATAGTGGACGGTTTTCGTCTTACTAAGGTACTCATGGATGGCGGCAGCAGATTAAACCTCATCTATGAGGAAACCCTTCAAAAAATGGAAATTGACTGGAGCCGCATTGAACGCAGCAGCACAACCTTCAGAGGGATAATCCCTAGTCGAGAAGTACGCTGCACAGGAAAAATCACACTAGATGTAGTGTTCGGCTCACCGGACAATTACAGTCCGAGGAGGTCACGTTCCAAGTGGCCCCATTCGGCAGCGGATATCACGCTTTGTTAGGGCGAGAGGCATTCACAATCTTCCAAGCTATACCCCACCACGGGTACATGAAGCTCAAAATGCCCGGATCCAATGGGATAATCACTCTCGCCCGGTGATCCGTATACAACACTCCGCTGAAAATAAGACAGCCGCACCGCCCTCGAGGCATTATCCGAAGCCCTAGCGGCAGAGGAACTAACTACGCTGCGCTCCACGGTGGATAGGGACGATGTGATACTCGATAAGAGGTCCAAGTCCACCTCTTTTAAACCAGCAGACGAAATAGTCAAATTTCAGGTCCATCCAACAGACCCCACAAAGACGGCCTCCATCGGGGCACAATTAAGTCCTCGATGTCGAAGCCGCACTACGAGAATTCCTTCGGAAAATTGGGACATTTTTGCCTCGGCACCCTTCAGACATGCCAGAATCCCACGCAGTCGGGCAGAAAGCACAGCCTAAATATCCTAAAAGGATTCAAGCCGATCAAACAAGCTCTTCGGCGATTTTCCGAACCCAAAAGACAGGCAATGGGAGAGGAGCTAGCCAAACTCTTAGAAGCCGGATTCATCGATATATTAAACATCCGGACTGGCTAGCCAATCTAGTAATGGTACCAAAAAGGACAAATCACAGGCGCCTCTGCGTCGATTTTAAAGACCTTAACAAGGCTCGCCCAAAGGACCCTTTCCCCTCCCTCACATCGACTAAATCATTGATGCTACCGCAGGGCATGATTCATTGTGCTTCCTCGACGCATACTCCGGATACCATCAAATCAAGATGGCGGAGAAAGATCAGGCCATAACGGCATTCATTACTCCATATGGGCCATTCGCTTCAACACAATGCCCTTCGGACTCAAAAACGCCGGCGCAACATATCAGCGCATGATTCAAACATGTCCGCTACCCAGATAGGCAAAACAGTAGAGGCATACGTAGACGATGTGGTCGTCAAGACCAAACACGTCGGAACTCTAGTAGAAGACTTGAGGGTGACATTCGACAACCTTCGAGCATATGACATTAAGCTCAATCCAGAAAAATGCGTCTTCGGAGTACCAGCCGGAAAGCTCTTGGGCTTCATCATATCCGGTAGAGGAATTGAAGCAAACCCGGCCAAAATCCGAGCTCTGTCACAATTGGATATTCCAAAAGACCTCAAGCAGATACAAAAACTAACCGGATGCGTAGCGGCCTTAAGTCGCTTCATCTCCCGTTTGGGAGAAAAGGCTCTGCCCCTCTTCCGCCTCCTCCGGTGCACGGAACATTTCGAATGGACGGATGCTGCCACAGCCGGACTCGAAGAAATAAAAGCCATACTGGCAACAAATCCGGTTCTGGCCGCGCCCAACCTGGGCGAACCTATGATTTTATATATCGCAGCAACACATCAAGTTGTCGGCGGTACTCGTCATTGAACGAGAAGCGTATAAGGGCACAAATTCCTCTTCAAAAACCAGTGTACTACGTATCCAATCGCTCTAACTCCATGCAAATCCGGCACCCACATTATCAAAAGATAGCGTATGTGGTGTTCATGGCATCCCGGAAGCTGCGACACTACTTTCAAGAGTGTTCAATAACGGTGGCCTCCGGTACCTCTCAACGATATTATAAACAATCGCGACGCAACGGGCAGGATTGCAAAATGGGCTATCGAGCTCTTACCATTTGACATAACCTACAAACCACGGCGAGCTATAAAGTCGCAGGTTCTGGCTGACTTCGTCGCTGAATGGACCGAAGCCGAACTCCCTAAAGAGTACGGCGCGTACTCCAACTAGATCATGCATTTCGACGGATCCAAAATGTTGGCTGGCTTGGGGGCTGGCGTCGTCCTGACGTCCCCAACTAGAGACACAATCCAATACGTACTTCAAATAATGTACACGGACTCCAACAACGCAGCCGAATACGAGGCCCTTCTACATGGCCTCCGGATGGCAATCTCCATGGGCATTCAACGCCTAGAGGTGCGCGGGGATTCAAACCTCGCAATATCCCAAGTAAATGGTGACTTTGACGCCCAAGATCCAAAAATGGCAGCTTACCGCAACGCCGTCCTAAAAATGTCAGCTCGGTTCGAAGGACTAGAATTCCATCATGTAGCCCGGGATAATAACCAGGCAGAAGACGTGTTAGCACGCATCGGCGCGAAACGAGACGCTGTCCCTCCAAACATCTTCCTGAAACGGCTCTTTAAGCCATCCGTATTATGGGAATAGGAGTCCGGAAATAACAGTCCGAGCTACCGCATCACCTAACTCGCACCATTACGACACAATCGGCGGCTCAGCCAACGAAATAACACCTTCAAATTTCACGAAATAATGGCAGTAATTGCCTCGTGGATGTAACCATTCCTAGCCTACTTAATGCGGCAGAACTTCCTAAGACCAAAATGAGACCCGCTGCATAGTTCGCGATCTAAAGCCTACAAGGTCCATGAGGGAGAACTTTATAAGAAAAGCACAACCGAGTCCTTCAAAGGTGTATCTCCGAAGAGGAAGGGTGAAATCTCCTGGCTGAAATTCACGCCGGACTCGGCGGGCACCACGCTGCAGCCTGGGCCCTTGTAGGCAAGGCCTTCCGTACAGGATTTTATTGGCCGACAGCCCGGGAAGATGCTCAGGATTTAGTCCAACGATGCGTCGGTTGCCAGCTCTTTGCTAATCAGAGCCACATGCCAACCACCGCCCTCAAAACTATACCCATTACCTGGCCGTTCGCGGTCTGGGGGCTTGACATGGTTGGACCCCTTAAAGGGGGAACCCACAAGCACAAATACTTATTGGTCATGGTGGACAAATTCACCAAATGGATTGAGGCCAAGCCAGTTAAAACGGCGTAATCCGGACCGGTGATAGACTTCATATCCGGGTAGTACACCGTTTTGGCGTCCCCACAAAGATCATCACCGATAACGGCACGAACTTCACGGTCGACGAGGTTAAACTCGGTGCAAAAACATGGGCATCAAGCTCGATTACGCCTCGCCTATCACCCCCAAACTAACGGTCAAGTGGAGCGAGCAAATGGTCTAATCATGAGCGGCATCAAGCCCGCATTAGTGCGGTCCCTCAAGGAATCTAACACGCCTTTGGGTAGAGGAGCTCGACTCCGTACTCTGGGGCTGCGGACCACGCCAAACCGAACTACTGGATTCACACCATTTTTATGGTACACGGCGCAGAGGCGCTTACGCCTGCGATATAATTCATGACTCACCTCGTAAAGCGCATGTACGAAGAAAGAGAAGCTGAGTTGGATCGGCCGACAGTTTGGACGCCTTAGAGGAGGAGCGGACGTGGCAAAGGCTCGTTCCGCATTTTATCGCCAGCAGGCTTGAAGATATCAAAGCAGAGAAGCACGGGCCAAAACTTACAAAGGTTGGCAAACTTGTTCTACGTCTGCCGGACAAGAAAAAGGACAAACTTAAGCCCAAGTGGGAAGGTCCCTTCATCATCGACCAAGTCCTGACCGGCGGAGCATACCGTCTACATAACGCATCTGACAACCGACTCGAGCCGAACCCATGGAACGCAGCCCGTCTCCGAAGATTCTACGCCTAACGCCGGACTCCGGGTTCATCTCACTCCCCCGTCCACCCTTTTTATATTTTTTACTGTCTCTTGTCCCCCTCCTTCTTCCCACTTTATTTTTTCAGTACCTTTTATAGGCTGATTTGCGCTTTGTTCGCACACACTTGATGTGCTCCTGGCACTCATTATACCTGGGGCTTCTTTAATGTAAGCTTATTCATACGGGCTTCATGCCCAATACATGTGTCATACTTCCGCATGTACCTTTTATTCACCATTATATGCATAGATATGACTTAAGTTTTGGCCAAGCTGGGTTTACTGGCTCCCTGTGCTTACCCTACGCTCCCATTTGTTCGGCTAGGAGGTAAAGGAGCACCTCTGCGATTACATCGGGCCGGGTCAGCCGGATGTGTACCTCGGCCGAGTGAAGCCGAAAGCTAGCGTTCTTAAGAGAATATTCGGTCGGTCAATTGAAAGATGATTTATTACTTACTTATTTATCTGCCCCAGATGCTTTTTTCTGCTATTTTCACGGTCCGCATTGCACTTTAGGGCATGCCTCCCGTGGAAAGGAACCCTTAACGGAACTATTCTCCCGGAAGATGTTTCTTACTAACCATGTAATATAACATAACTAGTTGGGCACTTGTCTGATAAAGCAATTATGACCCCGACGCCTTGTCTCCATGCATGCCCCGGTTCTTTTATAACCGTAAGGGTATACGGACACACTCCGGATTGTTGGGTCCCGAGGTTGAAGCGAAACAGTCCGCAAAGACAAACGATCTACAATCCGACTAGAAGGCATTTTTCATGTCATTTCAAATTACATCGTCAAACCGACTGATTGTACTCCTCCTCAATCCCATCTAACAGGCTGTCTAATTTACAGTCCTGTTGGGAATATTTCGCGGCCAGTTCTACTTGGCCGTACATCAAGCTCACAGGGATCTCCTTCCCATCAGGCCCTGCAGGTCCGACCTCGGCCATGTGGTTTGGGTCAGACTTCGGGTAACGTGTCTTCACCATGGCCTAGGCCTCCCTGGCGCCCTGACGGTAGGCCGATATCTTCCACAAACGGAGGCGTCGCCGTGCTCCTCAAGCTTCTCGGCAAGCTCACCAAGGCCCTCGGGTAGGGAGACGGATGGCCATAAAGCATGAACGACGCCACTCATCGCCTGCCGAACACGTTCGAGCAATTGCACCAGCTCGGGAAGTTGGTCACCCGTTGACTCAGGCATTTCCTCTGCAGGGCGACCTCTGAGCACACCTCAAGACATATTTCTGTCAATCGACTTCTTCGCCGAATTCTTCTTTTCAAAGGAATTTGTTCAAGCACTTCATCAGAATGCCGCGACGAAGCCGCTGATTCTCCTTCACGGAGCTGCATACCGGGCCCGAACACCTTTCAGCTCTTCTCCTCGCTGGGTGTGGGCATCTTGGAGCTTGTTTCTCTCCTGCTGCACCTTCATAAGCACCCTCTCGACGACCTTTAGCTGACGCAGTACCTGTTGCTTGTCCGGATCTAGTCCGGCGCCTTCTGCAATATTATTGTCAGATTCACGCCGCACTTTGTTAAATAATTATGTTTTCAAAGTACGTCTTACCAGTGTGGGTCTCTGTGGCTCCCCCTGCGGCGGCCAGTGCGGCCTCAAGTTGGGCCTTGCACTCTTGTAGCTCCTGGGACAGATGGGTATTCTTCTCCGTAAGATCCTGCATAATAATTGATCCTTAAATCAGTTATTTCAACTATTTTAAGTCTCGGGGCTACTTGGCATATATAAACTCTTAAAATTATTTACCCGTATGTCTTTCACATCTTTGCTCCGTGGCTCTGGTTAACCCATCTTGAGCGGCAGAGGTGCTGCGTTTCCCTTGACAAAGGCATTTAACGCCTCCGGGGAGAAACACGCGTCACGAAGAACTGTCCGGCGACGCCTGTGATTCATGGCGCTCTCCACCTTAGACCGGGTGGCGGACAGCCTGTCGGCATCTTCCGTCAGAGGAGCTCCGGCTCACGCCATGTATTCTTCTCCCCTCCCGGACCATGCGTTGGAGCATGGCTGGCGGAGGCTTGATTGGCAACCTCTCCGGACACTGTCCGGCGAGCGCTCTTTCTGGAAAAGTTATGAGCATTAATATACCTCCTAGGGATCATTCCCTTAAAAATAGCGGCACTCCGTACCGTTGCGACGACGTTTCGGTTCGCGTCGTACTCCTCTTCCGCCCGCTGGGCCGGAATGACCCTTGTTGGTCGGCCGCCGCGGGTTCGGCTTCCCACCTTAAAGGCACCTCCTGTGATACACCATCAGTATGGGATGGTCAGAATTGAGCGCGGATCAAATGATGGTGTCAAGACCTCGGTCGTAGTCACCTGGGAGGCCGGAAACAAACCAGGGTAGTCAGCCGTAATGGCGACTAGGGCATTGTCCATGCTACGTTGGTGGAACACCCCGTCAATCAGCTCCACCTTTATGTCCGGATCCTCTTCGGAGGTCGGATCAAGGGATCGTTCCGGATCCTCGGGCTGTGGAGTTAGGCTTCGTATGCCCTCCACGTCCCGGCGCAGCTCTGCGTCGAAATCACAGAGTAAGATACTTGACTTTAAAAAAGTATGGATCGGGTAGATGAACATCCGCTTACCCAGCTCCGAGGGTTATTCATAGAAAATCCATTCAACGGATTCTTGCGGAGGAAGTCCTCCTCCTCTCCCTTGTACAAGCCGGATAGGATCTTTGCCAGATCGGCTGCCGAGCCTGGCCCTTTGCGGCCATGACGGGTGGTGACATCTTCCCCGTTGAAATCCCACATAGGGTGGCCCCTATATTGGAGTGGCTGCACCCCTCGCATAATGCACGTGGCCATGACTCCAATCATGGTCAATCCGGAGTGGGCGATAACCTAATCCGCCCATCGGATAATGGACGCCCTATCATCTTCCCGTTGAGGGCTCATGCTGGCGCCAACTCAGGCGCTTTCTTCAAGGGAGCTTTGTTGAACTCCGGGTGGCCGATCCGGACTGGATCTGGCAGAGGGGCGTCCTCCATGTAGAACCATTCTGAAGGCCAGTCTTCGGACGCCTTCTTCGGGGTGTCGGATAGATATCCGGTCCCGGCGATGCGCCATATTTCGGCTCCACCCACTTGATATATCGACCCCTCATGAGAACGGGGTACGAGACAAAAAATCTCTTCCACAGGGCAAAATGGGGCTCGATGCCCAAGAACAGCGCGCAAAAAGCAACGAAGCCCGCGATGTGCAAAACGGAGGCGGGCGTGAGGTGGTGAAGTTGGAGTCCGTAGAACTCTAGGAGCCCCCGGAGACACGGATGTATGGGAAATCCGAGTCCCCTTATTAGATAGGGGACAAAGCATACCCGCTCCCCTTTGGAAGGGTTGGGGACGCTCTCCGCCTGCTTTCCACCCTTGTAGGTGGCTAGTCCGGCTCGAACCGGAACCATGAAAGCTGGGGGAAGATATCACTAGCTCGCTGTGTGGAACTGAGCATCTCCCCCAATCTCCTGGCTTAAGGCTGGGAGCGCGAGAGGAGGAGCCGCGTAGGCTATCCATGATAGAATAGATTTTTGTCAGAGGCGCTTCAATGAGAACTTGCGGATGGAGGATGGTGTGAGCTGGATCTAGATCCTCGCCTCTCTTATAGGCGGCTGCTCGCACGGCTAGGGGGTAAAATGTAAAAATATCCCAGCCTTTCGCATTAAATGCGACACGTGGAAGAAGACCATTCTTTGGGCGTAGAAGCCAAGGAGCGCAACATTTATAAGGAATCCGGACACTATTCGACGGGAACATGAAGTTTGAAGGAGAACCCGCCTTGCAACGCCGAAGACAATATACGCGTCGGACTCGTCGTCGCTGAAGCCCGGTTCGGGGGCTACTGAGGGAGTTCCGGACTAGGGGGTGTCCGGATAGCCGAACTATCATCATCGGCGGACTCCAAGACTATGAAGATACAAGATTGAAGACTTCATCCCGTGTCCGGATGGGACTTTCCTTGGCGTGGAAGGCAAGCTTGGCGACACGGATATGTAGATCTCCTACCTTTGTAACCGACTTTGTGTAACCCTAGCCCTCTCCGTGTCTATATAAACCGGATGGCTTTAGTCCATAGGACGAACAACAATCATACCATAGGCTAGCTTCTAGGGTTTAGCCTCTTTGATCTCGTGGTAGATCCACTCTTGTAACACACGTTATCAATATTAATCAAGAAGGACGTAGGGTTTTACCTCCATCAAGAGGGCCCGAACCTGGGTAAAACATCGTGTCCCTTGTCTCCTGTTACCATCTGCCTAGACGCACAGTTCGGGACCCCCTACCCGAGATCCGCCGGTTTTGACACCGACAGTCATCATGATGAAATGAAGACAATCACAGAGTACAGAAAGCGTAAATACAGGATAACACAAGGTGAAGACAAATAGACCGAAGAAATTGAACTGAGGAAATAGAGAAAGTCTTCAGTCAAAGTCTTCAAACACAGATATGAACAAACACTCAACACGGTTATGAGGATATGAAAGAGTTGAGGAAATAGAACCAGTAAGGTTGGTGAAGACAATGATTTGGTAGACCAGTTCCAACTGCTGTCTCAGTTGTACGTCTGGTTAGAGCGACTGAGTATTTAAACTCGAGGACACACAGTCCCGGACACCCAGTCGCTGAGCACGCATCTCAGGACACCAAGTCCTCACCGTGTTCTCCTTGAACTAAGGTCACACAGACCTCATCCAATCACTCGTGGTTAGTCTTCAGGCGACTTCCAAACCTTCACAGACTTGGTCACTCGGCGATCCACAATTCCTCTTGGATGCTCTAGACCATGACGCCTAACCGTCTTGAAGAAGCACAGTCTTCAAAGGTAACAAGTGTCGGATCCATGCAGGATCAATCTCTTTAGTGATGCCCAATCTCTTTGGGTTTGTAGGGGTTTGGTTTTGGGGTTTTTCCTCACTCGATGATTTTCGCTCAAAGTCCTCGAAGGATGGGTTGCTCTCAAATGACAAGTGTCAAGTTCTCTCGGAGCAGCCAACCAGCTAGTGGTTGTAGGGGGCGGCTATTTATAGCCTAGGGAGCAGCCCGACATGATAGGGCATAAATGCCCTTCAATGATATGACCGTTAGGTAGATAAGATATTTTTGGGACAGCTGGCGCGCAGCACAACAACGATCGGAAATTTGACTCTCAAATTCCTCAGGGCTATCATGTTCCTCATCGTAGGCAATCCGCTACCGGCGAATTCCTAACTCCTCGGTCATAACAAATTCCTAAGCGACCGTAAGAACTTCGCCTCTCACATCAAGAAATTGACTGAATCAGTATGAGATTTCCAAAGCCTTCACTCAAGGGATTGGTAGGTGTAGGATTTTGAGTTGAGCATCACATGGAAATTTTTCCTTAGTATTTCCTCGACCCCTTAACAAGACGGTGTTTCCTATGACTCAAGAAAGAGAAAACAAAACTACGAAAACAAAAGTCTTCACGCTTCATGTTCCTCAAATGAATACCAAGTCTTCAAGGTCACACCAATTTCTTCACTTTCAAAGTCTTCGTAAAGTCTTCGTATACCAAAGTCTTCAACAAGAACTTCATTTTTAGGGGTCGACTATCTCTGTAAATATCAAACTCCTCATAGACTTATAGACCTGTGTACACTCATAAACAAATTAGTCCCTTAACCTATAAGTCTTCAATACACCAAAATCACTAAGGGGCACTAGATGCACTTACAAGTCGCGGCCCCTGTGCAGCTCGGTCGCGGCCCGCATCTTCGTGCACGTTTGCCGGCCACCGCTTTCCTCTGCTGGCCTCCCTCATCGTCAGCCACGACGCCGCAACCACCAACCTCGAGCGTCCTCTCCTCCCCATTGATTGGTTTTTTGCTTTTTCAGAATTCACTTGGGCACATCGCTGCAGTTCTATTTGGGCATCAGTGCGGTGCGGCTGGATGTCCAGTCGCCCGGCGATCGTGCTTGCAGTCCGCTGGTACAAGGCTCGTGGTCCAAGTGCAGTGCAGTGCAGTGCTATTTGCCCTTCCGCACTGAAGTTCGCTGGTAGATGTGTTGACCCCCGTGACGCCATGCAATCTAGTACGTGGGTGCATGCAGCACGCCCTACCGGCACCATGCAGTCCAAAAGTGTCGGTGCCAAGCAGCACGCCACCCATTCCCAAGCCCATCTCTCTTCCTCCCCACACAATGGCGGACGAGAAGCTCGCCAAGCTACGCGAGGCCTCAGGTAATTTCTTTGTGCTGCATCAGAGATGGTTCTGCTCCCATTCATGATCCATGGTGTCGATCTTCTCAGTGCAATCTCGCGACGGATGGGTTCTCTTCATCCTCTCCAGTGAGTTCTACAACGAGCAGCTACTATCGCTCACTATCTTCCCCCACAATTCAGTGCGGCAGGGCGGCGGATGTAGTGTGGCACTCACGGCCGAGCAGCGAACCCATTGAACCTATCGAGTAGATGAGACCGATGAATCGCTGCATAAAATGGAAGGTCACATCCATCAGTTCTTGCATCTTTGTGATGCTTTTCTAGTGATCTAGTATATTTAATACTAGCATCTGAAGAACTTTTGGAGCAGAAGGAACAACCTCTGAAAATGCAATTTCGGAGCTCTGAATATGTGTAGCAGTACAACAGCCCTCCTTGGATGTCCGGTCTCAGCATGAAGCAGGTTAACATGTAAACACACTGCCTCCAAAGTTGCGGGCAATTCAACGTCGCCCACATTGATTCAATTGCTTCACAAAACTTCTTGTGAACCTGACCTGAATATATACAGTAACAATCTTGAGATTGATCCATCCCTATTCATAACTGTATTTACCATCTTTTGAAGCTTAGCTCACCTGGTTGTACTGAAAATCCTTGGCGTGCTCCTCCTTCACAAGAATCCCAGCCAAAAAATACCAGCATGGAGGGGATGCTCAACAAGCCGATAGCCCCCTTGGAATGGGAAGATCAAATGCTTGCTGGTTGCGGGATAGAGTACCGAGCCAACAATAAGGGGAGGTGTTGGCATTGCCGTCGCCGTTTCTAGAATAGTTGAAAAGCTCCCTATCCTCCCCACAATGCAGTGCGGCAAGGCGGCAGATGCAGTGCGGTGCTTGCAGTGCGGCACTCATGGCCGTGCGTGTTCGCCATCATGGTCGCTACAGATTACCGCCCGGGTCACTCCCGGGGATCACTCTTTTTTGATCGCGTGGTTGTTCTCTTTTTTGATTGTGTGGTTCACTTGTTGCCTTTGGTATGCAGATAACTCTTTCTGCCATATCCAAATCATGTAACTCTTTGACAGGTTCGCTCCTCTATCTATATGGTTCACTCTGTTCCATGTGATCCAAACCAGAAGAGACACAACATGAAAATGTCCCCTGGTAGTATGGGAGTGAGCGGTTCGCTTCGGTGGCCCCAGAGGTTCACTCCATAAAAGTTGCAGCTCGCTTTGTAATATTTTTTACAGAGAAAACGGTGCACAATGATGCAGTCCGGCTGGTACCAGCAAGCGGTTCAATGTGATGTTTTCTAAATTCAGTTTCATTGTTTTCTTGGAGTTTTATTGTTGTTAAAGTAGTCCAGTGTAGTTCGCTCATGTCTACATATTCGTCCCCGTAGTCCACCCACCATGTCTCTACAGTACATACTCATTGATAAAAAAAGTAGTCTTAGACAAAGAAAGAGTAACAAAAATCCATGCAGCCAACTCTGATGACATTGCAGTGCACTTGCCCTCGACTCTGCAGCCCAGTCAAAAATAAGTATAAAAAAAATAAAACAAAAACTCATGCCGTTCACTTTCGTTACTGCCGCGGTTCACTTACTCCCGGATGTGAAGTGCAAAAAGTTTGTTACGAAAACGAAAAAAGTAATGCGGTTCACTTCTCGATAGTATTGCGGTTCATTTACGCCCCGATATGAATCACATTCTACTTATTCGTGTGGAAAATTTTATGTCTCGCAGAAAAAGAACCCATGAAGTTCGTTTAGCTATCTAATGTAGTGCGGTTTTCAATCTGATTCAATGTGTTTTTCGATCTCATGTAGTTCGCTGGTCGATTTTGGTGTCGTGAAAAACAGAGTGTCCGCGATTTAGTAAATCTGAAACTGCTCTTAGACTGTAAATAATTGGAGAAAGTAATATACATGAAAAAGATGTATCTTGACGATATCTTACCAACGGCGTATCACTTGAATCATTCCGACAAGCAGTTTATAAAAATTCGTGAAAAAACGGCCGCTGCCACTTGTCATCCGCCGCACCGTCTTCAAAATTAATTTAAAATTGTAAGGTATCTCAAAACTATTTCAACATATGAAAGTTGCGCCTCGTCCATAGATTTTCAACGGTATATTAAGCGCCTCATTTCGAAAAACGGTTAAAAAACTGGAGCCAAAACAGTACCGAAAATTGAAAAAAATTGAAAAACAGAATTCCGCGATTTAGTAAATTTGAAACTGATCTTAAACCATAACAAATTAGAGAAACTAATAAATATGAAAAAGATGCACCTCGACGATATCTTTTCAACGGTGTATCATTTGCTTCATTCCGATGAGTAGTTTAGAAAAAAAAAAGCGAAAAAACGCTCGCTGCCACTTGTGGTGTGCCGCACCGTTTTCAAAACTGCTCTTAAACCGTGAGGAATCTTGAAAAGTGTTTAACATGGCAAAGTTGCGCCTAATCCATAGCTTCTCAACGATATATTACACGCCTCGTTCCAATAAATGGTTAAAAAATTAGAGCGGAAAAGGTACCAAAAAAACACCGCATGTTGTTTTTTTCGACACGAAGTTCACTAGTTTCTGTATTGCAGTACCCCTGTTACTGCAAGTGCAGTGCCCTCGCGTTGAGCGTGCAATGCGGAAGTGTTATCAGAATAGTTATTCTGCTAATATTAGCATAATAGACCGACTGTATATGTATGCAATCCCATCGCACAACACACACGTCTTATTAGCAGCAATCGTCTGTGTTATTATCGGTCTTCGCACACATGATTGATTACACACCTGTTTGTCGCGTATCACACACATCTTGTTAAATCTAACCATTTCTGTTCTCTTGGCTCAACGTAAACAGTTCAGACGAGTGAACTGTTTCCCCTCTATCGCACACACTTTGATCTGGCTGACCGTCTCTTTTGATCCTCCTAAT
Organism: Aegilops bicornis; assembly: GCA_021605145.1. Lineage (NCBI taxonomy): Eukaryota > Viridiplantae > Streptophyta > Magnoliopsida > Poales > Poaceae > Aegilops > Aegilops bicornis. The sequence continues at coordinate 88,123,188 of CM038670.1, forward strand.
CACAAACTGTTCATCTGAGTGAACTGTATGTTGTATATCGCACACACCTTCATCTGGCTGCCCGTTTCTGTTGTTTCGCATCATCACAAATCTTTTATCAGAGTGAACTGTATGTCGTATATCGCACACGCACTCATCTGGCTGCCTGTTTCTATTGTTCTGCCTCATCAAAAACAGTTCATTGAACTGAATCGTATGCCCCCCATCGCACACGTAACTAAAATTTGAACCGTGTTTGATGTCTCCATCATTGCAAATGTTTTGCATATTTTTAATGGCTTTTTTACATCCCCGTTTACGATTGATGCATCACACACGATTTTGTCAAAGGGTCTCTCATCGTAGTGTCGCATACTACCTCTTGAGCTTGCGTTGGTTTTTCCCTTGTAGAGGAAAGGGTGATGCAGCAAAGTAGAGTAAGTATTTCCCTCAACTTTTGAGAACCAAGGTATCAATCCAGTAGGAGATAACGCTCAAGTCACCGAATACCTGTACAAACAAACACGAACTTGCACCCAACACGACAAAGGGGTTGTCAATCCCTTCACGGTTATTTGCAAAGTGAGATCTGATAGAGATCGATAAATGGTAAAGTAATATTTTTGGTATTTTTGGTTTATGGAACGGAAAGTAAAGATCGCAAAGAAAGTAAATAGGAAACTAAAATGGTAGATCGGAAACTTATATGATGGAAAATAGAAGATTATATGATGGAAAATAGAACAGGGGGCAAAGGTTTCACTAGAGGCTTTTCTCAAGAAAGAAATTATTACGGTGGGTGAAGAAATTACTGATGAGCAATTGATAGAAAAGCGCAAAGTTAGGACGATATCTAAGGCAATGATCATGAATATAGGCATCATGCCCGTGTCAAGTAGACCAAAACGATTCTGCATCTACTACTATTACTCCACACATCGACTGACTCCTGCTTGCATCTAGAGTATTAAGTTCATAAGAAGAGAGTAACGCATTAAGTAAGATGACATGATGTAGCGGGATTAACTCAAACAATATGATGAAAACCCCATCTTGTTATCCTCGATGGCAACAACACAATACGTTCCTTGCTGCCCCTACTGTCACTGGGAAGGACACCACAAGATTGAACCCAAAGCTAAGCACTTCTCCCATTGCAAGAAAAACCAATGTAGTTGGCCAAAACCAAATCAATAGTTCGAAGAGACTTGCAAAGATATGAAATCATGCATATAAGAATTCAGAGAAGATTCAAATAATATTCATAGATAAGCTGATCATAAATCCACAATTCATCAGATCTCGGCGAACACACCGCAAACGAGTATTACATCGAATAGATCTCCAAGAACATCGAGGAGAACATGGTATTGAGAATCAAAGAGAGAGAAGAAGCCATCTAGCTACTAGCTATGGACCCGTAGGTAAACTACTCACGCTTCATCGGAGAGGCAATGGTGTTGATGTAGAAGCCCTCCATGATCAAATCCCCCTCCGGCAGGACGCCGGAAAAGGTCCCTAGATGGGATCTCACGGGTACAGAAGGTTGCAGCGGTGGAAAAGTGGTTTCGTGGCTCCCCTGGTAGGTTTTGGGATATTTGAGAATATATATAGGCGGAAGAAATAGGTTGGTGGAGTCACGAGGGGCCCAGAAGGGTGGGGTGCGCCCTAACCCCTGGGCGCGCCCTCTGACCTTGTGGCCGCCTCGTGGCTTTCCTAACATGCACTCCAAGCCCTCTGGATGTCTTCTGGTCCAAGGAAAATCATCGCGAAAGTTTCATTCCGTTTGGTATTCCTTTTCTGCGGAACTCTAAAACAAGGAAAAAACAGGAACTGGCACTGGGCTCTTGCTTAATAGGTTAGTCCCAAAAATCATATAAAATAGCATATTAATGCATGTAAAACATCCAAAACAGATAATATAATAGCATGGAACAATCAAAAATTATAGATATGTTGGAGACGTATCAAGCATCCGCAAGATTAATTCCTGCTCATCCTCGAGGAGGTAAATGATAAAAACATAATTTTTGATGTGGAATGCTACCTAACATATTTATCCATGTAATTCTATTTATTGTGGCATGAATGTTCATATCCGTATGATTCAAAACAAAAGTTTAATATTGACATAAAAACAATAATTCTGCAAGCATACTAACAAAATAATTATGTCTTCTCAAAATAACATGGCCAAAGAAAGCTTATCCCTACAAAATCATATAGTCCGGCTATGCTCCATCTTCATCACACAAAACATTTAAATCATGCACAACCCCAATGACAAGCCAAGCAATTGTTTCATATTTTTGATGTTCTCAAACCTTTTAAACATTCACGCAATACATGAGTGTGAGCCATGGACACAGAACTATAGGTGGAATAGACGGTGGCTGTGGAGAAGAAAAGAAGAAGGAGATAGTCTCACATCAACTAGGCGTATCAACGAGCTATGGAGATGCCCATCAATAGATATCAATGTGAGCGAGTAGGGATTGCCATGCAACGGATGCACTAGAGCTATAACTTTATGAAAGCTCAAAAAGAAAACTAAGTGGTTGTGCATCCAACTTGATTTCTCATGAAGACCTAGGGCATTTTGAGGAAGCCCATCGTTGGAATATGCAAGCCAAGTTCTATAATGAAAATTCCCACTAGTATATGAAAGTGACAATATAGAAGACTCTCTATCCTGAAGATCATGGTGCTACTTTGAAGCACAAGTGTGGCAAAAGGATAGTAACATTGTCCCTTCTCTCTTTTTCTCTCATTTTTTGGGCCTATTTTTATTTGGCCTTTTCTCTTTTTTTTCCTCACATGGGACAATGCTCTAATAATGAAGATCGTCACTCTTTTATTTAATTACAACTAAAAAATTACAACTCGATGCTAGAACAAAATATGACTCTATATGAATGCCTCCGGCGGTGTACCGGGATGTGCAATGAATCAAGAGTGACATGTATAAAAAAGAATGATGAACGATGGATTTGCCACAAATATGATGTCAACTATATGATCATGCAAAGTAATATGACAATGATGATGCTTGTCATAATAAACGGAACGGTGGAAATTTGCATGGCAATATATATCTAGGAATGGCTATGGAAATGCCATAATAGGTAGGTATATATGGTGGCTGTTTTGAGGAAGGTATATGGTGGGTTTATGGTACTGGCGGAAGTTGCGCGGTACAAGAGAGGCTAGCAATGGCGGAAAGGTGAGAGTGTGTATAATCCATGGACTCAACATTAGTCATAAAGAACTCACATACTTATTGCAAAAATCTATTAGTCATCGAAAAAAAAGTACTACGTGCATGCTCCTGGGGGGATAGATAGGTAGGAAAAGACCATCGCTCGTCCCGACCGCCACTCATAAGGAAGACAATCAAAAAACATCTCATGCTCCAACTTCGTTACATAACGGTTCACCATACGCGCATGCTACGGGACTCACAAACCTTAACACAAGTATTTCTCAAATTCACAACTACTTACTAGCATTACTATAATATCACCACCTTCATATCTCAAAACAATAATAAGGAATCAAACTTCTCATAGTATTCAATGCACTTTATATGAAAGTTTTTATTATCTCCCTCTTGGATGCCTATCATATTAGGACTAATTTTATAACCAAAGCAAATTACCATGCTGTTTTAAGGACTCTCGAAATAATATAAGTGAAGTGCGAGAGTTCATCAATTTCTATAAAATAAAATCTCCGCCGTGCTCTAAAAAGATATAAGTGAAGCACTAGAGAAAATTTGCCTAGCTCAAAAGATATAAGTGAAGCACATAGAGTATTCTAATAAATCATGATTCATGCGTGTCTCTCTCAAATCATATGTAAAGCAAGGATGATTGTGGCAAACTAAAAAGCAAAGACTCAAATCATACAAGACGCTCCAAGCAAAACACATAACATGTGGTGAATAAAAATATAGCATCAAGTAAAGTTACCGATAGACGAAGACGAAAAAGAGGATGCCTTCCCGGGCATCCCCAAGCTTAGGCTCTTGGTATCCTTGAATATTACCTTGAGGTGCCTTGGGCATCCCCAAGATTAGGCTCTTCCACTCCTTATTCCATAATCCATCAAATCCTTACCCAAAACTTGAAAACTTCACAACACAAAACTCAACAGAAAAATCTCATAAGCTCCGTTAGTATAAGAAAATAAATCACCACTTTTCGTATTGTTGTGAACTAATTATTTATTTATATTGGTGCAATATCTACTGTATTCCAACTTTTCCATGGTTCATACCCCCCGATACTAGCCATAGATGCATTAAAATAAGCAAACAACACACGAAAAACACAATCTGTCAAAAATAGGACAGTCTGTAGCAATTAGTAACTCTCGAATACTTATGCAACTCCAAAAATTATGAACAATTAGGAAAACCTGGGAAATTTTTGTACCAATCCATAGGAACAAAAATCATATCAAAAGAGCACTTCTGTGAATTATGAAAATTATTTTCATGTGTTCAAAAGTTTCTGTTTCTCAGCAGGATCAAAACAACTATCACCGTAAGCTATCCCAAAGGTCTTACTTGGCACAAACACTAATTAAAATACAAAACCACATCTAACCAGAGGCTAGATGAAAAATTTATTGCAAAACAGAACCTAAAAGTAAAAAAACAAAAAAAAAGTGTTGCCTCGCAACAAGCGCTATTGTTTAGCGCCCTTAGCTAGGCATAAAAACATGAATAGATCTAGGCATAATCGTAATAATGATAAGGTAGATCTCGAAAACTCATCTCATACTCCCTTCATTCAGTAACAAGTTTTGTTTGTGGTAAGCAAAAGTAATCAAAAGGGCTAAATTTAATAGGATAAGAATCCCCAAGATCAATCTCAGGAGGGATTGGTTCCTCCATCGGCCCTTCATATTGTATGACCAACTCATCATTATAAGCATTCTTTTGGCAAAAAGTCATGAGCTTGTGTCCAAGAGAGAAACCCAATCCGTTGTTTTTGTATAGCAAAATTATCATTAAGCTCAAAAATCTTATCAACTAAAAGATCGGTCGGGACTCTCTTTCTAAAATTTTCATTATAAGCGACATGATCTAGAGATTGTAAACGCATTATATCCTCTTGATTAAAAAGAATTCCCTCTATGGGAGGATGACCACCATCTACTTTATAATGCAAAAAAAATTCACTAGCTTCTTTCATAATAAATCTAAACTCATGAGCTAGAAATATAGTGGCGGCACGCTTAACAGAAGAATGCTCAATATTTCAAAACTCCAAAAAGATCATTTGTATGGAAGGATGCATATGAACGAATTGTCTTTCAAGCTCAACTATGAACAAAGATATAGCATCCGCAAAGCTACTAGTCTTATGGACAATAGATCCACCCAAGGAGGGGAGTGCACCGGCACAAGTAAAGAAATCATTAATAACCCCTTTCCCAATAATATTTCCGCTACCAATGCGATTTTTTTTTGCGTGCAAGATAGTAGATTCTTCATGGGGATTAGAATTAGCAAAAGCATCAAGGTTTCCCCCATCATTACTACTATCCTTTTTAGGAATAAGCTCCCCCATTTCAGACATGGTGGTGGAAAACAAATCCAGCAACCGAGCAACCAAAAGGCAAACGAATAAGACGAATGGAAGAGGGGCGAAGAAAAGGCAAATCTTTTCGAAAATCATTTTAGAAGCGAGGGAGAGGAAAACGAGAGGCGAATGGCAAATAATGCAATGCGAGAGATGATAGTTTATGATGGGTACTTGGTATGTCTTCGCTTGGGGTAGATCTCCCCGGCAACGGCACCATAAATTCTTCCTGCTACCTCTTGAGCTTGCGTTGGTTTTTCCCTTGGAGAGGAAAGGGTGATGCAGCAAACTAGAGTAAGTATTTGCCTCAGCTTCTGAGAACCAAGGTATTAATCCAGTAGGAGATAACACTTAAGCCACCGAATACCTGCACAAACAAACACCAACTTGCACCCAACGCGATAAAGGGGTTGTCAATCCCTTCACGGTTATTTGCAAAGTGAGATCTGATAGACATGGATAAACGGTAAAGTAATATTTTTGGTATTTTTGGTTTATGGAACGGAAAGTAAAGATCGCAAAGAAAGTAAATAGGAAACAAAAATTGTAGATCAGAAACTTATATGATGGAAAATAGAAGATTATATGATGGAAAATAGACCCCGGGGGCCATAGGTTTCACTAGAGGCTTCTCTCAAGATAGAAATTATTACGGCGGGTGAACAAATTACTGCTGAGCAATTGATAGAAAAGCGCAAAGTTATGACAATATCTAAGGCAATGATCATGAATATAGGCATCACGCCCGGGTCAAGTAGACCGAAACGATTCTGCATCTACTACTATTACTCCACATATCAACCGACTCCTGCCTGCATCTAGAGTATTAAGTTCATAAGAACAAAGTAACACATTAAGTAAGATGACATGATGTAGTGGGATTAACTCAAACAATATGATGAAAACCCCATCTTGTTATCCTCGATGGCAACAATACAGTACGTTCCTTACTGCTCCTACTGTCACTGGGAAAGGACACCGCAAGATTAAACCCAAAGCTAAGCACTTATCCCATTGCAAGAAAACCCAATCTAGTTGGCCAAAACCAAATCAATAGTTCAAAGAGACTTGCAAAGATATGAAATCATGCATATAAGAATTATGAGAAGATTCAAAAAATATTCATAGATAAGCTGATCATAAATCCACAATTCATCGGATCTCGGCAAACACACCGCAAAAGAGTATTAAATCGAATAGATCTCCAAGAACATCGAGGATAACATGGTATTGAGAATCAAAGAGAAAGAAGAATCCATCTAGCTACTAGCTATGGACCCGTAGGTCTGTGGTAAACTACTCACGCTTCATCGAAGAGGCAATGGTGTTGATGTAGAAGCCCTCCGTGATCGAATCCCCCTCCGGCAGGACGCCGAAAAAGGTCCCTAGATGGGATCTCATGGGTACAGAAGGTTGCGGTGGTGGAAAAGTCGTTTCGTGGCTCCCCTGGTAGGTTTTGGGATATTTGAGAATATATATAGGCGGAAGAAATAGGTCGGTGGAGTCACGAGAGGCCCACAAGGGTGGGGGCGCGCCCTACCCCCTGGGCGCACCCTCCGACCTTGTAGCCGCCTCGTGGCTTTCCTGGCATGCACTCCAAGCCCTCTGGATGTCTTCTGGTTCAAGAAAAATCATCGCAAAAATTTCATTCCCTTTGGACATCGTTTGGTATTCCTTTTCTGCGAAACTCTAAAACAATGAAAAAACAAGAACTGGCACTCGGCTCTAGGTTAATATGTTAGTCCCAAAAATCATGTAAAATAGCATATTAATGCATATAAAACATCCAAAACAGATAATATAATAGCATGGAACAATCCAAAATTATAGATACATTGGAGACGTATCATCGTGTTAGCAGCATCCTGCAGTAGTGACGGGTTGAATCCATGACTGTTCAGGAGTTGTATTCGCAGCTGCTAAGCTTCGAAGCGCAGCTCAATCTTCTCCAAGGGATGAATGTGTGACAGTCTTCAGCCAATGCTGCTTTGCATGGCCGCGGGGCTGGCCGTGGGTGCGATCACCAGGGGAGGAGCCACAGCAATAGCGGCGGCGAGCGCAGATGCGGCAACAGCCAAGGCACGCGACCAAGTGGGGGCGGCTACACCAACAACAATGCCTCTACTGGAGGGGGTGGCTACACCAACAATCACGCCTCCTCTGGATCCTCCTCCAACTGTCGTGTTCGGTGCCAACTTTGCAAAAAAATGGGCCATGAGGTCATGGACTATTGGCACCGTTAGAACGAGCACTATGTTCCTGATGCTCGTCAGGTCGCATCTGCAATCAGGGTGCAAGGAAGTGATGGCACCGTCGGGTACGCCAACTCGAGAGACACTAACCATGTCACCAACGAGCTTGAGACGCTTGCCATGAGGGAGAAGTACTTTGGCAACGTTCAAATTCACACCGCAAGGGGTGGACGTATGGATATTTGTCATATTGGTCAAGCATCTATTAATTCCCCTACTCTTAAACGTGATCTAGTTTTAAAATATGTCCTTCATGTTCCACAAGCCAGCAAGAACCTTGCATCTATGTCTCTTTTAATTGCCGATAATAATGTCTTCTTTGAAACTCATCCCACGTATTTTTTTCATAAAGGATCGGGCAACGAGGCAGCTCATTCACCATGGTAGATGCATTGGAAGCTTGTATCCCATCACATCCGGAGCACTTAGTCAAAAGCTTCGTCATCAAGTTTACACCATCGTCAAGCCCTCCTTGGCAAGATGGCATCAAAGATTAGGGCATTCTTCTTCGGTCATAGCCAAGAAAGTAGTGAATAAAGGAAATCTTCCATTGTCATCTAGGCAAAATATTGAGCCTGTTTTTCATGCTTGTCAGTGTGCAAAGAGTCACCAACTTCCCTAACCTAGGTCAAATGGTGTGTCTCACGCTCCGTTGGAACTTGTTTTTAGTGATATATGGGGTCATGCAAGATATTCTTTTAGAAGAAAAAATATTTTGCTAGTTTCATCGATGAATTTAGCAAGTTCAGTTTAATACATTTTCTTAAATTTAAATCTGAAGTTCTTTCCATCTTTGAAGAATTTCAGAAACTTGTTGAGCGTCAGTTTGACAGAAAAATTATCGCAGTCCAAAGTGACTGGGGAGGGGTGTATGAGAAACTCAACTCTTTCTTTCATGATATTGGTATTGCTCATCATGTCACTTTCCCTCGTGCTCATCAACAAAACGGCTCTGCCGAGCATAAACACCATCACATTGTTGAAGTAGTCCTATCTCTTCTAGCTCATGCATCAATGCCACTAAAATAGAGGGATGAAGCTTTTATTGCTGCCACTTATCTTATCAATTGTCTTCCTAGCAAAGTAATTGGAAATATTACTCCCTTGGAAAAAATTGTTTCATCAAAAACCAGACTATAATTCTCTAAGAATTTTTGGGTGTGCTTGTTACCCTAATCTCCATCCATATAATCACCACAAACTTGAGTTCTGTTCCACTCAATGTGTTTTTCTTGGCTATAGTAATCTCCACAAAGGCTACAAGTGCCTTGAGATATCCACTAGACACATATATATTTCTCGTGATGTTGTATTTGATGAAATAATATTTTCCTTTGCGAAGCTTCATCCAAATGCCAGAGCTCTACTTCATGCAGAAATTGCACTCCTTCCTGACTATATGCCTAGTCCAGATCACAGGGGCGAGTTAAATAGTGTTGACAATAAGACTAGTTCCAAGGAAAAAGAAAATTTTAGTTTTGATGTTAAGTGTGCCAATGGCTTGAAAAAAAATTCCAGGGACAAACCCCAAAACCAATCGAGTATAAATACTCTCTCGCATTCGATGCGGTGAGTAAGCGACCGCATCGACAGACAAATCCCACACGCCTCCATCTTTGCTTCCCTGGCACGCCATCGCCGCCGCCGTGGCGAGCGGTTCCGGGCAGCATGCACGAAGGAAGCAGGCGGTGGTCGCCATCGGCCGGAGGCGGAGGCGCCGACTGCCAAGATGCACCGCCCATACCGAGCGCCACCACTCTTCCTTCTCCCCGCCTCAGCATCGATCTACCCACGATCGTGTTATCGCCGATGCTGGTCATCGTCGATCAGATCGTCAGATCGATCGAGAGCTCAGGCTTTCGCCGCCACTTGGTCGATTATCTAAAACCGCCTTGCCATTTTACCTGCTGCCTTCTAGATGGGTTTCGCTTAGGCTTACGTGCACCGTGAATCGACTAGATGGGTTTGATTAGGCTTGGTTGCCGATCCTATCGAGAAAGCTTGGTTTTGACAGGTTTTCCATTGTTGCAGTTTGCAATGTTGACTGGTTAGCCTCACACAATTTCTTATTGCATTTCACCATGTGTCTCAGCCTGACAATTGTTCGTCATTCACAGCACAGATTGCTTGATGTATCCACCACCTTCACAGGCAGACTGTCTGTTTTTCAGCCCATGCCATGTTTCAGTGTTGGAACCAGGCACTAGTGGCGTGCTGCAGCTGGTGTGCCCGTCACGGTTCGACTCTGCCGAGCCGCGCTGCCAGGTAAGACGCCAGAAATCGGCTCCCAACAGGAGTCGAACCCTGGACACAAGGTGCACCACTGCAACACTTGCCACTAGGCTACTGCGTAGTTCTCTAAGTTGTCCAATTAACTAGCAGAAACACATGAAAAGACCGATCGACTGGTGTAAGGAAGCACGAGCAGATAAAAACACCTTACTATTTGTCCCCCAGAATGCATGCTCCTCCAATTTGGCAATAAGTGTTTGGGCCTCCGGGGAATTGGGGCACACTTGGGCTGAAAAAATGAGGCCAATTTGGTAGGTCTAAAAATTTTTAGAAGGAAATGGTGTTAAGATACATCAAAGCCTTATCTGCTGTTATAATACAACACTCTGAGAATCTGAGCTCAACTCATATGCAACTTATTAGAACAATTTCTATTTTCTGCATAACCAAACTAGTCTCATTACCAAAACATTTGTCAAACACTGAGACACATGGTGAAATGAAGCAACAAGAAAATTGTATTTCACTGGAGGCCTAACCAACTAAACAACATTACCAAAAATGAAAGTAACGGAACCCCTCCTGCCTATAGATCAAAACCAAGCTGAGCTGCAGTACTACCGACGAACCCATCTAGCTAGCCTCATACAGAACCTCAGCCCTAATAAGAAGCCATCTAGTCGATTTGTTGAACACCCTAAGCCCTAAGAAGAACCAATCTAGCAGACGCGAGCAGTAATGGCCAAGAAACATCCATAGATAATCGATCAAATGAGCGAGCGAAACCCTAAGCCCTCGACCAATCCGTTCGATCCCAGATCTAGACGGTGACCAAGAAATTCGAGTGAACAGGCGCATGATCTAGGGCAGATCGACGGAGTGCGGACTGGGGAGAAGGGGAAGGGAGGAGTGGTGGCGCTGCTCATAGGTAGTGGCGGCGCATCTTGGGCCGGAAGTCTTGCGCCTCCGCCTCCAGCCAGTTGCGGCCATTGCCTCCACTTCCGCTGCCCGTGGCCGCCATCAGAATTGCTCGCCGCAGCGGCGGCGATGGCGTGCCCGGGAAGAGAAGAGGAAAGAGTGTGGGAATTGTCTGCCGAGCAGTCACTTTCTCACTGCATCGAACGCGAGACATTATTTATACTCGATTGGTTTTGGAGTTTGTACCTGGAATTTTTTCAAGCCATTGGCCACTGCATCTGAATTAGCATGCAAGATGTATAATCATTTTCCCAGATCGTGTGGTTTTGTCTTCCACCCCATCAGCTCTTCACGAAAATGGAAATCCCAAAAAATGGGTGCAATATTTCCATTCTTTAGAGACTCAGATTGATTGCACAATAATGTTACTCAAGTCCCACCGGTTTGGGCCAATTCTTGCATCAAATCATGAGAACTGCACATCCAACGTGTTTACCAAAAGAAGACATAATTAAGGCCCTATTTAGAGTGAAATTAATTTAAAAAATATATAAAGGTAAGAAAAAAGTTACATTTAAAGCAAATAGGGCCTAAAGGGACAAAAATTGCCATTAATTTGGGCTAAAATTCACAACAAACCTCAGTTGTGATTACGAAAGGCCAATTATCTTCTATATCTAAATAGGGGTACCCCACTAGATAATTTTCCTGCCTTCTCATGAAGCCACGTCACTCGAATTGTTATAGCCGTTGATGTAGTTGTCTGCAGCTATCTGATCAAAAAGTTGATGAAATTACTAAGACCTACCACCGATAAGTGAAGGATACCGCTTCGTTCTTTTCCAGCCGCCCCGCTTGCTGGTTGCGTCGGAATCGATTTATTTTGGTTGGGTTGTACACATATGCTTCACCAAAAGCCCATCAGAAGCCCATAGTTAAGGTCCATAGTTCATAGCGTCAAAAGAAGACAGTGCCACGACCAACCCTTCCTTATCTCAGAAAAACTGAACCCTTCCCTAAAAAAAACTAAACCCTACTTCTATCCAACCGCCGCCGCCAAGAGCCCTTCCGGCGACTGTGTCACGAGCCCACAAACCACCGTTCCTCGACCGGATGCTGTCGCCCATGATGCTCTACCAGCAGCCGTCACCACCCATGCTTGCCCCCCACCAAGATGTCGAGGCTAACCATTCTGCCATAACCGTCGTCGGTCCCGGCGAGCAACCTCTCCAGAGATGCATCACCAGCCCTTCCGCTGCTCGACATGAGCATTAATTCCATCAAATTCGTTCATCTTCCCGCTGCCGCTTTTATGTCGCAATCCCTTCCACCTTAATGCCACAAATGTGCAACACTAAAACAGCAGAAATGGATGGATTCATGTCAAAAGGAACTGATGGATTTATTGCTCCCTCCTCTTGAAGGGTAATCGACCCAGTGGCTCTCCCTTTTAAGCAGTGGAGTTCATCCCTTCCCGTCCCCTTCCTGGGTTCTCATCGCAGTTTTGTCTTTGAGGCGTCTGCTGATTCCGCCCCCGCGTGCTACAGGTTTGATTCTAAATCCTAGAACCACATCATGTAGTTTTCTTGCTTGGTTTTTCTATTCTTATCTTGAAAATTTCACATCTTGGTTGATGCGAAGTTTGATGTGACATGCCTGCTGTATCGAAACATAAGAAAATGTTGCTCTTAATGTCTTGGCCAATGCAAAGCTTGATGCGATTTTGATGCTGTACAGGAACATAACAAAATATTACTCATATTTTTTCCATCTTTTCATATGCCACCACATTGTGTTAGTTAGCTGAATTTTCCTGTATGTTTCTATGACAAGTTGTCATTCATTCCTGCAATGGATTTAAAATTTTGCTATGTAATATTTGTCTCATGTGCAATCCGAGTGCTCTATGTATAGAGAGAGATAAGTAGTATGTTGGTTGAGCCAAGCCACATACCTGAGAACAATTAAAGGATGTTAGTTCATTCAAGCTATAGGCTAGCACCTCTTTTTCGTGTCCAGCGAACATTTGGAACTACATCCATAATTTGGGAGATAAAGATGAATGGATCTTCATACTGACATATCATCATATATATAACTACATACAAAAAATATACATGTGAGGTTCTGCTAGCCTAAATGACAGTATTATATCTTGGAAATAATACACACTTGACAAGTCTAAATGTGTCCTTGCTTCAAGCTTTATCTCTAACTTATCCATATGGTATGTATAGTTTACTGTGAATGTTAGATAAGTGAACTGATAAAAAATGGGAGATGTGTCAAGGAGGGAAGAGAGATACAACCACATATTTAGCAAGGGAAAACTGGGGCTCAACTCACTTGGCTCATATTACTTTTTTACCTTTTGCAAGCGCATACATCACCTTTAGTAGGGTAACAGTGAAACGTGACAATATTTGTATAAACATGTGTCAGGCTGCCTGATGCCAAGTTGTCTAGCATGGGAAAATAAAATAATTATTCAATAAAATCAGTCCACTTAACTTGGTTTCCCTGGTGTATTAAAGCTTCCACTACTTCCTACTTCATTAGTTTGCGTACTGAAATCACAAACTTGAAGCAGCACAAGGAGATTATGAATTTAGTACTACCGTCTATTTGAGCATATTTCTTAATTATTCTGGAATTACCATCATTTTTTTGTGTTTAACTGTGTATTAAACTGTTCCTCTCTATCATATAGAAATTAAATCATGGATGTACACCTTCTGTTTAGTTTGTAGGAGGTAGCAACAAAGTAAGTCTGCATTTTATTTAACTTCATTTGGTCAGCGGCAAGTAAGAGTGCATTTTATTTATCCTCACTTGGTAAGTAGAAAAACAACTATATTAGCATCATCCTGTTGCATTTTCAGCCTACCACTTATCTTTTCGACCACGGGGTGGCAGCCAATACAAATGGACAACCAAAGTGAAAGTGCTAGTTATCGACTAGAGGGGGGTGAATAGGTGATTTTTATGAAAGTCTTCAAAACGTGGAAGTTTCGAAGACAAACAATAGAAATGACCTAATTGATATGCAGCGAAAGATAAACTACAACAAGCAAACCATAGTCAAGTATGCAGTAATGTGAAAGTACAAAGACTAATAACAGCTTAGTAGTAAGGATCAGGATGGAAGATAGTATGAAGCCAACCAACGATAGTAGTCAAGCAATGAAGTCAAACAGGTACGACAAATAGGCAATGACTTCACGAAGACAAACTCTAAGTAAGGGGAGGGAGAGGATAGAACCAGTCACTTGTTGAAGACACATGATTTGTTGGACCAGTTCCAGTTGCTGTGACAACTGTACGTCTGGTTAGGGAGGCTGAGATTCAACTCAGAAGACAGCGTCTTCTCCTTATTACCCTTGAGCTAAGGACACACAGTCCTCGCCCAATCCCTCTGGTAAGTCTTCAAGGTAGACTTCCGAACCTTCACAGACTTCGTTCACCGGCGATCCACAATGACTCTTGGATGCTCAGAACGCGACGCCTAACCGGCTGGAGGATTCACAATCCTCAAGTGTAATAAGTCTTCTGGTCACGCAGACAGAAAGACTTGGTGATGCCTAACACTCTTTGGCTCTGGGTGTTTGGGCTTTGTCCTCGCAAGGATTTCTCTCTCTCTCAAAGGCTTCGAGGTTGGTTGCTCTCAAACGACAAAAGCCGTGCACTAACTCTGAGCAGCCACCAATTTATGGTGTAGGGGGTGGGCTATTTATAGCCACTAGGCAACCCGACCTGATATGTCCGAAATGACCCTGGGTCACTAAGGACCTGACACGTGTTCCAACGGTCAGATTTCAAACACACACGGCAACTTTACTTGGGCTACAAGCAAAGCTGACTCATGCAGCTCTGGATAAGATTTGCTCTCATTATCTTCGCTCGAAGACATAGAATTTGGGTTGAGCATCACTTCAGTCATTCTGACTTTGTTCACTTGGACCCCACTTAACAGTACGGTGGTTCCTATGACTCAACAAAGAAGAAAAAGGAAACAATGAAACGACACAGTCTTCGCGCTCCATAGTCTTCACTCAATGTCTTCTCATGTCATAGTCTTCAATATGAATATCTTCACATACCATCATTATCGTCAATGTCTTCATACATTTTTAGGGGTCATATCCGGTAGGTAAACCGAATCAATGAGGGACACTACCTGTGTTATCCTGCAATTCTCACAAACACACTAGTCCCTCAACCAAATTTGTCGTCAATACTCCAAAACCAACTAGGGGTGGCACTAGATGCACTTACAATCTCCCCCTTTTTGGTGATTGATGATAAACTGGTTGAAGTTTTCAATGGGGATAAAGTATGTGAAATTGTAAAGGATAGGGTATTGTCTTCGTAAGTAGCAAAGGCTCCCCCTGAAGATGTGCATATAAGTAATTTGCTTTTGGAATGCAAATGCACATGGCAGGTTGTACTTGTGGAGATCCTCTTCAACTTATGAAGATAATTCATCATGCATGAAATGATATAACTAAGAGAATGACATGCATAATGAAAATGGACGTCTGCAGAATGATCTAAGTGCGGAAGTTATCATCGCACATGCGGAATTTATCATCGCATCACAGAAAAGCAAATAAGTAGCAGACGACCATCGAGTTTAAGTATTACAACTCAAAGAACCAAATGTATCAAAAGCGAGAGTTGTAAACACTAGGAAAAATATAAAGCAACCGTCCATATGAACCCGCTTGAAGACTATCAAACTCATATGCTTCTCCCCCTTTTGTCAGTAAGGACCAAAAAGGTTTGAAGACATAGAGTATCTACTCGTTCCCATGAGGAGTAGGTGAAGCAGCAGGGTTGTCGTTGTTGGTTGGCGGTGCAGACGAACTTGGTGAAGTGTCGATGCGTGCAGAAGTAGGGGGCGGTGAAGTAGCATCGTCTTCATCATCGATCACTTTGGCATTCACAGTTGCCGCGGAGGAAGAATAGTCAGAGTCTTCAAGGGATGGAGTTCGACGTAGGATAGCATTTCGTGGAGGAGTGGAGTCAAACTTGAATCTTTCGGTGAAGCCATCATCTTGAAGATCTGCTTCAGCACTGAGCAGCGTCAAACTCTTCCATGATCGCCGAAAAGTCTCGTGAGTGAAAAAAGCATTCTTGGTGGCAAGATTTCGAATGCGATTGACGTCCACCAAGAGGCTTTACATCTGTCGCTTGAGCCAGAAGTGATGCTTGTCTTGTTTCTGATGCAGTGCCACAAGAAGTTCTCGGTCATTTAGGACACGAGAGCGCTTCTTAGGCCTTTTGGGCAATTGTGCTCTCAAGAGCTTCAGTTTATGCGTCTTGTGAGGCGCATTTAGTGTTCCCAGCCATTGGATAGACATAAGTTACTGCTTGGACTCCTTCCATGGGTTGAGTGAAGCTTTGGTGATCAGCATTTTGAAGACAAAGAGGCTAATTGGCAGGCTCAGGGTATATGGCTTCAACTGACATATCAACCTCTGGTAGAAAGATCACATGATTGCGAGCAGAGGGCTGATAGTTGATAGCAGAGTGTAGCTTGATGAGGCGCATGACCCATGGAGCATAGAATTTCAGGCCAAAAAGTTCAGATCCATACGCAGCCAGTTGCCGGATGAAGAATTCGTGTGTATTGAAGCTGATTCCATTGAGGATGTAAAAGACCAGTGTCTTCATGGCTCCTTCAAGTTTTGCAGATGATGAATGCCCTTTGATAGGCCATAGAGTTCGCCTGATGATGTGATATATTGTGCGAGGCAGATACTCAAGGTCATCAACAAAGAACTCCTTTCGGTATTCAGCGTCAGGTGGGAAAGGCTTCATCATGCTCAACATCTGGCTCATGTTGGGCTCTAGCTTATGGATGATGCTCTCCAGTGCATTGTGGTGGAGTTGACAATCAGGTTCGAACAGCTCTCCGGGAGTGGGTAGGCCTGTAAGCTCAATGACGTCAAGAGCTTTGGCTTCATGATGAACATTTCCTGTCATCCACTCGAGAACCCATGTCTTTGTATCCCTGTAGTAGCCATGAATGTGGAGGGTAGCATAGAATTGAAGCAAAAGTTCCTCATTCCAATGTTCTTTGTCTGTCACAAAGCTGAGCAGACCTGCATCACGAAAGCAGTCAAGTGCTTCTTCTAAGCATGGCAGTCCAACAATGGCTTCAGTGTCGAGGCGCATATGAGGGAAAATGCGCCCTTGATCATACAGAACGCGGGAGTAATAGCTTCGCTGTTGATAGCTCCAGAAACGATCTGATGATATTCTTTTCCTTGAGTAGGGGTTCTTTGCTCTGTCAAAGAAGGTGTTGTGGGCTTTGAAGCCATTTGCATTGAAGGACCCTGTAGAGATGGTAGTACCTGGGAACCTTGGCAGTCTTGGCTTTGGTTTCTGGACCAGAGGCCTATGCTCAACATGATAATCAAACTGAGGACCAGAGGCATTAGGCGGAGGGACCAGAACGGGCCATTTGACAGTGATCAGCTGACCATAGTTGTATGGGGCCTTGGTGGCGGAACAGGAGCAGTGACAACAACAGATGCGTCAGGTTGCACAACAGATGCTTCAAGTGCAGTTGCATCATTGGCTTCTGGCACATTGGTTGGTGAAGGCTCCACATTTGCTTCAGCCATGACTACGTCATTGGCTTCATTTGTGTTGGTGGTGTGAGCCTCAAGATTTTCAACCTCCACTTGATGAGCTGGAGGGTCGGGCACTGGCACGTTCACTTCAGGAACAGCTTCTTCTGTAATGGGGGGAGTAGGGACACGTTCTTCTTCTTGGTTGTCATAAGCTGATGCAACCGGATTGTCTTCAGCAGCTTTGGCTTCAGACACGGAGACATTAACAGTCGGAGTGGCTTCTGGAAACACTTGACGTGCAACAGATTGATGGTGCACTTCTCCTTCTGGAACGCTCGAAAGAGGGACTTGCGGCCTTGGTCCTTTGCGAAGCCTGCGGAATGCTGGCGACGCCTTTGGAGATGGAGTTGGCTGGGCCTCAAAGTCAGCCTCTTCTTCTTGCACAGGTGGTGTGACTTGTTGTTGTTGGGGAGTACTCGGGGAGTCTTGTTGTTGTGGGTGATCAGCCCATGATGCATCCTGAGCAATTGGCGCCGAGGACGCCCAATGCTTTGATGAGTTCGCTGTTCATGAGAACAATCGATGATACCAAGTTGTGTTCGATCCGAGGAAGAACTACATCATCTTCAACATTGTCATTGTGACCAATGTCTTCAGCATGGTGGGATCAATCGTTGGAATGTCTTCAGCTTCATGAGCCTCTGTGGAAGCAGGCTCATGAACTATCATCCGTCGTTCTTGGTGTTCAGATGCAGGGTGAACCATTGAGATAGGTTCAACAACTAAGGGCTCTGTGGGAGCAGCCCGATCCTTCTTGGTTTTGCGCTTCTTCTTGGAGGGAGCAACATCAGAGGCTTCAGGATTTTTCCTTTTTCTGGCTTCAGCCTCGGTAGTCCTCGTCCTCTTCAGTTCTGAAGCGGTTGACCTGACCTTTGGCTTCGAGCCAGTCATGCTTCTTGGGAAGACTATGCGAGGTTCTTCCTGCCTTGAAGGTGCAGATTGGTCAGTTGATGGCTTCTTCATCTTTGCAGCCATTCTGGGGTCAATGCCAGGACGACCAAGAGCCTTGCGCTTCTCAACCTCATTGTAGGCTTGCACACACTTGTCAGCTAGACTCTTCATGCGCTCACGAGAGCCTTTAGCTTCTTCGCGCTTCTTGAGAAAGACTTCTTTGACCTCGTGTAGCATGATCTTGAAGTTTTTGACATCTTGCACGCTGAGCTCTGCCACATGCTTCTTGAACTGAGCTTTCTCATAGTTGATCTTGTGCTTCAGTTCAACGATGCGCTGAGGAAGAGCTAGCTCGAGCAATGGCGCCATTGAAGGAGACGCCGAGGCCAATGGGAAGTTGCAGATCTTCAAAGCTGAGATTTGGGGTGTCAAACCACTCATCAATGAAGTTATGGATGATTGCCACATCAAAGAGAGGCAAATCATTGAAGATCTCTGCTTCTTCCTTGCTCTTGATCCGTTGCTCAAGAGCATCATCTGCAAGATCTTCATCGCTGGATAGATCAATGTGCTCTTCTCGCAGAATGGCAGCAGGAGTCAATGTCTGATCAGTTTTTTTGACGATTTTCTTTTTCTTCTCCGTCTTCTTGGAGATACGTGATAGATCTTCGTGCTGCACATCGCCTTGGGAGGTGCAGTGGCTGGCTTCGCACGTGAAGCTTTTGGAGGAGCGGTGATCTTGAAGCCTTAGCCTTCTTTGGCTTCTCCGGCTTTGGAGTAGGAGCTGGGGCTTCATCAGTGTCAGTATCATCATCAGAATGATCCACTTTGGCAC
The DNA here is from genome assembly GCA_021605145.1 of Aegilops bicornis. NCBI lineage: Eukaryota > Viridiplantae > Streptophyta > Magnoliopsida > Poales > Poaceae > Aegilops > Aegilops bicornis. Next base: position 88,142,527 of record CM038670.1, read on the forward strand.
CTTGGACTGACATGTGAGTGATGAGGCCATCAAGATTGTAGAAAGGACCGATGACATTGGGTTCTGCATCACGTGAGCCGTCAGCACGGGGAGCAGAGGGACTAGGGTTGAAGTCTAATCCCAATGACTTCTTGTTTTCCTTGGCCGATGCCTTTGCATGCTGGAAGTTGCGCTTGAAGAGATTATCATCAGGACACCAGAGCAATGTCGATGGGTCGGCATTTTCAGGCTGAGGTCCACGGACCATACAAGGATAGAAACCCTGTGCAATAGCTTCAGCTCTGTTCTTGGGTGGAAGGCCTCGAAAGAGAATATCACCCCAAGGACTTTTGATAGCATTCTTCTCAGCATATTCCTGGGTCACGAACTTGTATTTGAACCATTGTTCAGCCCAATATCGTCGAATCCATTGGATTCGTGTCTTGCGCTGATTATAATTCTCTTCAGGATCTGTCTTGTAAAGCTCTGAGAGGTCATCAGGCAAATCTCTTGATGTTCCCCCACGACGCTGTCTGCCACCCTTCCTTACTGATTTCTCTGCAGCCATGAACTTCAAACTGAATGGCTTCAACACGTTCAAAGGCTTCAAAGGCTTTTGCTTGCTGGACAAACAGGAACTGGCTTCGGGAGAGTTAATGTGATGTTGTAAGAATTCTCCAAACGAATGCGCACTATGAGAACCAAGGGATTATCCACGGACATGTACCGTGATACAGCATTAGAGATGCGAGGGAAGGGGAAGAGGTCATATGCATTCTCAGAAGATTTTGAAGATAAATCAGTTGGAAGACATTGACCTCATGATGCAAAGACATTCACTTATATGTTGAGAGTTGGTTCCAGATATGTACGAATCCGTGAATAAGTACAAGTGAGGAATCTAACTAGATATGAAGCTTAAGTGAATATACTAGGCAGTATGAGATGCGCATGTAATAGATCTAACATTGTATAGGCGTAAACCAATTTTGGTAAATAGGATGAATCTTTGAGGATCAAAAATATGGTAAAAATAGAGTTGTATTTACCACACGAAGAACTGCTAGATGGGATGAGTAGGAGACCGAGCAGTTCAATCCACCGTGCCCTAACTTGGCGACGGAGGACACCTACGGTGGCGGCGGAGAGGACGATGTCCGCAGCCGGCGTGAGGACAGCGTCGGAGAAGTCGCGGCAGCTAAGCGCTTCGTCGCCGGCGTCGTCAAGAGCTAGCGGTGGTGCTAGGGTTTTGACGAGGTGGCGAGGTGGAAGAAGGTTTTCTTTACCGCAGGGGACATGTATTTCTAAGTAAGTGTGCGGCACAGCGCAATTACTCAGGTGCCCCTGGAGGTTCACATCTGAGGGGCACGTGGCAAGCATGCAACATACTCAGAGTTGTCCCACGTTCCCACGCCCGCCAGGTTTGTCGGATGGTCGTTCCGGCTTCTCCGGATTTCAAACAATAAGGATGAATCATTTAAAACAGACTTAATGTTTGTCTCTGTGTCTTCTTCTGACAAGGACGCAGAGAAGACATTCGACAGTTTCAACAGAATGCATATGATTTGGACAGATAGAGTTTGAGATAGAAAGCATAGACAGATTTGGGTCCGATCACATTCACTTAGTTCAAAAGATTCAACTAGGAAGACATAGCTATAAGTGAATGATGTAGAGGATAGAACACTACTATATATATCAGAAAGGAATCAAATCAACATAGCGAAGAAAATCATGAAGATAAGTTGAAATTTGAAGACAAACCAAATGCGAAGACATAGCAAAAATAACGCCATGAGTGAAACACTTCAAACAGAGAACTTTGGTGGTGGTGTTACCCACCGTACAGAATGCATATGATGAGTGAAGAATATCAAATGTCTATGATGGGAGAGTTGAAATTCTTCTTAGGTCTTCAAATTCGTCAACAACACAATGGCATATTCATATCTCAGGAGAAATACCTCAAAGATGTCCTAAAGAAATTCGGCATGCAAGATTGCAAAGGCGTCAAAATTCCTATGCCCACAAATGGCCATCTATGCATCGATGAAAATGGTATTGACTTGATCACAAGGTATACCGCTCCATGATTGGTTCTCTATTGTACTTATGTGCATCTAGGCCAGATATAATGCTTAGTGTTTGCATGTGTGCCCGATTTCAAGCTACACCGAAGGAATCACACCATAAAGCTGTGAAGCATATTCTTCGATATCTAGCTCACACACCAACACTAGGATTATGGTACCCTAAGGGCTCTACTTTTGATCTCATTGGATATTCTGACTCTGACTATGCTGGTGATCGTGTGGACCGCAAGTCAACATCTGGTACTTGTCATTTCCTCGGACGATCTTTGGTATGTTGGTCCTCGAAGAAACAGAACTGCGTATCACTGTCTACTGCGGAAGCTGAATACATTGCTGCTGGCTCGTGTTGTGCTCAATTGCTGTGGATGAAGCAAACTCTCAAGGACTACGGCATCAACGTGAAGAATGTGCCTCTCTATTGTGACAATGAGAGTGCCATCAAGATTGCTCACAACCCAGTTCAGCACTCGAAGACAAAGCACATTCAAATTCGTCATCATTTTCTTCGTGATCATGTGTTGAAGGGCGACATCTCCATCGAGCATGTGAAGACTGAAGAACAGCTAGCCGATACCTTCACTAAGCCCTTGGATGAGAAGAGATTTAGCAAGTTGCGGTGTGAGCTAAATATCTTAGAATCTTCGAATGTTCTTTAAAAAGGACACACATCCTGACACTTGTGCAAAATTGATGACTTAGATGTGCAACACATGAAGAAACGTTTTTCTTCAATCCATGAAGAATAACACTCTAAGTGTGAAGAAATTAATGAAGAATTTGATTCTCATAACCCTACGACAATTGTACGCGGTGTCTGAAATCATCATTCTTATACGGTGGGTCACGCCACCACCAAAGTTGAAAATCTTCAATTTGAGTTTTTCCTCAGTTTTGAAATTCTTCAGTTTTTCAAATTCTTCAACTTTGCATAATCTTCACTGTTTCCGCCGTTTTTCTTCATTAGCTATATATATATATATGTGGGTTTATGTCCTCTACAGCATTCACTTATGGCTATTTCTTCAAGTCGCTTTTTCTGCTAAGTGAATGTGATAGCACCCTTCCCCCTCTATGCTATACTCAACCCAATCTATTCAAAAATTCTTCATGTGCGTTCTATTTGAAACTCGTTCAAAATCTTCACTGCGTCCTTGTCAGCTGAAGAAATTGCGAACGGAACTTTAAAACTGATCTTATCCAAACTTTCGGTTTTGCCACTCAAACCGTTCCGCATCCCACGATGCATTATTTTACTCACCCACGATCGTACACGATCTCCACTATACAGTACGTGGGTGACACATGTCGTGAGAAGGAGAATGGTCAGGGGCATGTTCGTCCTAAATCTTCGGGCGAACAGTTTTTCACTGCCTCTATAAATACCCCTCTCCTCATCCTCACTTATTTTACTCCGCTCGACCTCTCTCTCCCGCTCGAGCTCCTCAAACCCTAGCGCCGCTGCTACTCCATTGTCGCCGGTGAGGAAGAGCTTCACTGCCTCGACCTCGTCGCCCGTCGTACTTCGCGCCCGATTCTTGGAAATCTTCACTCCGCCGCCGCCGTAGCCATCTTCCTCCGCCGAAGTTAGAGGCGTGGAAGATCTGAATGTACGAGCTTCACATCTACAACACCCAGTTAAATCGTGTTCTTCATTCAGGTAATTAAAAGTTACTTTTACTGCCCTCGTTGATCCAAATTTTACACTAGAAAATCTTCAAAGGTGTTTTATTCTTCAAATCCTCACACACAAACACCTCACTAGTTATATGCTCTTGATTCGCTTCTCTAAGCAATCATTTTCTTCAAGATTCCTCAATTGTGTGGATCCTCGATCTGCATAACTCTGGAACCTAAGAAAAAGAACGCTTAGTGAAATTCTTTAAGGCTCATCTGGTCAAAATCTTCAAAACTTGTTCTTTTTGAAAAACCTTCTGAGAACGCATATGACCTCTCCAAATTCCTCGCAACTATACTCTGTTCACAGGTACTCATGTCCGCTGCTGAATCACTAGGTTCTCATCAACTTAACTCATTTATAGCGTTCCTCGAAGAAAAGTTGCATACTTCTTCAGAGAATTCGTTTGTTCAAATTCCTCAGCTGAAGAATATGGCAGAAGGAAAGAAGCCACAGAAAGGAGGAAAGAGGCCTGATGTCATGACCGCATTTGAAATCCCTGAGGAAATATATGCTGATTATTGCACACCTGATGAAGCCGAGTTCGGCAAAGAAAACAAAAATCAGCGCAAGGTGCGCATTCAAAGGATTGGACGGAGATGGGCAAGGGAATGGAGGGAGTACAGATATGTAACTCCAAAGTACATGAAGAAATTCGCACTCAATCCTCCATGCCCAAGAGCTCCATTGGCACCTGGTCAAGAAGCTGACCCCACCAGCATCAAGCGTGGTGAGGACTTTCCTGAAGAATGGGCCAAGCGCCAAGCCAAATTGGCAAGACAAGCCAACGAGGCAGTGAGGAAATTCAATGAGGACTCACATCGTTGTTGCCCCTGAGGCCTCTGTCAAGGCAAGAAAATCTATGGCAAAGAAGCCCGCACACAAGCCAAGTGCTTCACCAACAGTGCCCTCACGGCCAAGTTCCTCAGCACTGCCCTCACAGCCAATTCCTCATGCTTCTCCTGCTTCTCCAAAATCCTCAGCTCCTTCAAAGTCCTCAGCACTGCCCTCACGGCCAATTCCTCATGCTGCTCCTGCTCCTCCAAAATCCTCAGCTCCTTCAAAGTCCTCAGCAGCTCCTCCCAAGTCCTCAGTAGTTCCGATAAAGTCCTCAGCACCTATGCATCTGGCCACGTGCCAAAGGACTGCAGGCTTCTCCATTGCCTCTGGTGTCTCAGAAGTTCCTCACCGCACTAAAGTCTTCATCTGCCCGACTGCTGAAGACCAAGGCCATACCGGACGAGGTCCTCGGCCAAGTCCTAAGAAGAAACAGTCGCCTTCCAAGTGCCACACGAAGATGATGAGGCTGATGATGATGAACTTGCGGAATCATCGAGACCGCCAAGAAAGGGCCGCTAGAGCCAAAGGCACATCTGTACATCGCTGTTGGATACGAGGAAAATCCTCGATTACATTGATCTACGGCACAAGGATCCAAACACCCCTATGCCTCGACTTTCATCCGACTCTGGACAAGGTCATATGCAGCCCATTTCATCATCAAGAGAAATGGAAGTTTGAAAAGGCAAGAGAGATCAAGAAAGCTCAATACGAGAAAGGAGAAGTTCCTCAAGAAAACGCGTTGTCGTAATGACACCGAGGAACTTCTCAAGGTCCAGACTGAAATTCAAGACCTCGGCAAAAACTTCGATGCTTATTATGCTTTGATTGGCAAGGAGCCAAGATCAGATTCGCTAACCCGACGAAGAAATTCACCAATGTTGCTGCCCCAACGCAACAAGAAATTCCTCAGGCTGGAGCCTCAGCTCAGCCGACTTAAGAACATGCCAGCACCGCTGATGAAGTTCAGGCTGCTGAAGAAAATGCCAGTTCCAGGGCTGATGATCCCATTCCAGCCGCTGAAGAAATTTCCAGGGCATCCACTAGTGGTGCGCTGAAGAAATCGAACAAGACAGGCAATCAGCATCGGGCCATACCGAGGAAAATGAACCAGATTCCTCAGCTCCTCCTGCGCCAACACCAACTCCAATTCTTCCATCTGCCTCTGATGTGAAGAAGATCAAGGCGGCAGAACGAGCTGCTGTGAAGAAACGGAAAGCATCAATCGTCAAATTCTTGGTGCGAAGAAAATGAAGCCAATGACCAGCTCCTTTGAAAATCCTATTGATGTTGTTCCAATTTCCTCAATTCCATCAAAGGACCTTGTTCCTTTTGATGAAGATTATGTGATCCCAAGCGGATCTGATGAAGAAAATCATTCTATTGCTTCGTCAGAGCAGATTGATGAAGAAATTGAAGTGGAAGCAATCCCTTCAACCCCAATCATTTCCTCGCCTATGCCTCAGTTCACAGCTGAAGAGGCCGGTGTTGAGGAAATTGAAGAAGATGTGGATATTGGGAAAGTCAGCATCCAAATTCTCCACTCTTCACCCCAATCCAACAGATACCTCAGTCCCCTGCTGCAACAGTTCAAATGGGCTCTGAAGAAACTCATCCCACTTCATCTGTCCATGAACAAATTCCAGCCACTAGTGCTGATGAACCTGCTGCTGCTGATCCTCAGACTGCACCAGTTGAGGAACAAGAAATTCCTCAGCCTCAAGAACCTGAGATTGCGATTCCTGAGGTCGTGATGCAACTCACTGACACTCCACTGCCAAAGCCAAAAGATCCCTTCTCAACAAAGCAAAAGTTCAAGCCTGAAGACTTCTTCAAAAGCACGTATTCTTCACTGACATAATCCATATGATTACGCTTGCATAAGGAAGAGGCGTTTCTGGACTGCCAGTCAAGCCAATTTCTATTCCTCAGTGCTCTTCGACAAAGACAAAGTCTTCGATCATGCTCATATTCCTCATGTGGACATGGAGTCTCTGCCAGGCTTTGAGCCAGTCCTCAGTGTTCTTCACGACGCGGGACTTCTGAATTTCTGCACTGACATCTGTGACTGGAATGAAGAACTCATTCTTCAATTTTATGCAACGCTGCACATCACCGGAGACGCTGAAGACGTGAACTCATGGGTGTTAGACTGGATGTCTGAAAACACTCACTACAAGGCACCAAGAATCGAATTGCTTCGTGCTCTACCACTCGATCCTCCCTTGATGGTGCTCGTTGTATCTACAACGAACCGTAACTTTCAAATCACTATATGCAAGTCTTGATGAAGCCTTTGAAGCCAAGGCAGGCCCCAAGAATCAAATTCCTCGTCAAGGAATTATTGTATGTGCCTCGGACTGTCTATCGGATTACAGCGAAGACAATGAGTACTATCAAAGGCCACGACCCAAATGATGAAGAAGTCGTTGGCATCATGAAGAATATGCTTTTCAATATCATTCATGGCGTTCCCGTCAACTTCCATGATTTCTTCATGAGGACTCTGGCAAACATTGCTATGTCACCATTTGAGCTGAAGCCTTATGCCCCTTGGATTATGAGATTCATCAGGACAAGGTCTTCACTCAATTACAAGGCTGATACTCCGAACCACTGCACCTACTAGCCCCCGATTGAAGTCCTCAAACGGACATTTTCCTCAGCTGATGACAAGTGCAAGGCTACTGCTGTGATCGATGAAGGCATTCGTCCATTGGATGGACAGTTTCGCAAAGCTGCATCCTACTCCATCAACGATGACTCTGCCACACATGATTCTGCCGCAAATACCTCAGCCAAACAAAGTCCTCAAGCTACAGCACCCAGGGTGATGACTGATCGTGAGTTACTCCTCAGTCTTCATCAAAAGGTTGATCGCAATCATAAATGGGTCAAGTGTCAGTTTGGTTCAATTCTTCACAACATGACCTCAACACACAATGCAGTGAAGAAAAACCACTACTACCTCCATGAAACCTTCAAACGCACCTGGGTTGTTCATTCTAATGTCTATAGCGCGGAAGAACTGACGACAATGGGTCTCAAGGAAGAATTTGACTGGTCTGCACCTCCTCCGAAGAAATACAAGAAAGTCAAAGTTCCTTCCTTGGTGGCCAGCTCCTATTCTTCATCGCGTGACACTGATGAAAATGAAGATTTGGACGACACCGCGGCAGGCCCTACTACAACAACCGACCCCAACAACGCTGGCGCTCCTTCCTCAACTTGAAATTCTTCAGGGGCGTTAGTCCTCAGTTTCGATCCTTTTGGTCATTCGATGACAAAGGGGAGAAATTTGAGTTAGTCTTCAAGCGGGTCTATTATATGGGCAAATTTTTGTTAAGTTACAACTCTCGTTCTTACGAAACTTTTATTGGATCGAGTTGTAATCTTAAACCCAATGGTGCTTTGATACTTTTGATGCAATCGTGCTCTTGCACTATGCTCGATACTTTTGATGCAATCGAGCTCTGATTCTCTTGAGCTCGATACTATTGATGCGTTATTTTGCATGCTTGTTCCTCATTAATGTTATCGCATACGCATGCTGAATTTCATCAAGCACCATATTTCATCATGCATTTCAAATTCTTCATATTATATGTCAAATGCGTGTATGAATTACAAGATATAGGGGAGATCTCCATGATTCATCTCTTAAAATGTGAATTAACTCAAATGCAAATTCGTCACTATGCTCTTCTTCAGGGGGAGTTCTTCTATATCTTTCAATCAAATTCCTCAATATCGGTATTTACACTTCATATGTTTATCCCCGTTGAAAACTTAACCTATATTGTCATCAATCACCAAAAAGGGGGAGATTGTAAGTGCATCTAGTGCCCGTTAGTGATTTTGGTGTATTGAAGACTTATAGGTTAAGGGACAAATGTGTTTGTGAGTGTACACAGGTCTATAAGTCTATGAGGAGTTTGATATTTACAGAGAAAGTCGACCCCTAAAAATGAAGTTCTTCGACCAAGACTTTGACGTTCAAGACTTTACGAAGACTTTGAAAGTGAAGAAATTGGTGTGACCTTGAAGACTTGGTATTCATTCGAGGAACATGAAGCGTGAAGACTTTTGTTTTCGTAGTTTCATTTTCTCTTTCTTGAGTCATAGGAAACACCGTTCTGTTAAAGGGGGTCGAGGAAATACTAAGGAAAAATTTCCATGTGATGCTCAACTCAAAATCCTACACCTACCAATCCCTTGAGTGAAGCCTTTGGAAATCTCATAAAGTTCACTCAATTTCTTGAGGATAGAGACGAAGCTCTTCCGGTCACGAGGAATTTTTTCTCGACCGAGGAGTTAGGAATTCGCCCGGTCTGGATTGCCTACGATGAGGAACATGATAGCCCCGAGGAATTTGACATTCAAATTTCCGACCGTTGTTGTGTGCACGCCACTGTCCCAAAATATCTTATCCACCTAACGGTCATATCATTGAAGGGCATTTATGTCTTATCATGTCGGGCTGCTCCCTAGGCTATAAATAGCCGCCCCCTACAACCACTAGCTGGTTGGCTGCAAGTAGTTCTTCGCTAAGGAATATCCTCACCGGCAAATTCCTTAGTGAAGAATTCATAAAAATCGCCTATTCACCCCCCCTCCTCTAGTCGATATAACGCACTTTCAAGTCCTTTACGTAACCGAGCATGAAGCCTTCGTGAGCTTTAGGTGCAAATTTTGACTTGTGATGGGGATCCTTGATCCAGCACCTAGCTCCAAATACTCTGAAGTAGCTGACATTTGGCTTCTTGCCGATGAAGGAGCTCATAGGATGTTTTGTTCAGAAGCTTATGGATGTAAACACGGTTGATGACGTGACATGCTGTATCAATATCTTCAGGCCATAACTTTCTTGGTGTCTTGTACTCGTCGAGCATTGTTCGAGCCATCTCAATGAGGGTTCTGTTCTTGCGCTCTACGATGCCATTTTGCTGAGGTGTGTATGGAGCAGAGAACTCATGAGTGATTCCCATTGTATCCAGATAAAGATCAAGGCTGGTGTTCTTGAACTCGGTGTCGTTGTCACTTCTGATATGCTTGATCTTGACGCCATAATTGTTCATGGCTCGATTGGCGAAGCATCTGAAGACATCTTGCACTTCAGTCTTGTAGAGAATTATGTGCACCCATGTATATCTTGAGTAGTCATCAACAATGACGAAGCCATAGAGACAAGCAGTTGTTGTGAGGGTAGAGTAGTGAGTAGGGCCAAATAAGTCCATGTGTAACAGCTCGAAGGGTTGAGATGTCGCCATGATTGTCTTCGAGGGGTGCTTTGCCCTAGTCATCTTTCCAGCTTCGCAGCACCACACAAATGATCCTTCTTGAACTTGACACCCTCGATTCCTATGACATGCTTCTTCTTGGCGAGTGTGTGTAAGTTCCTCATGCCAAGATGCCCCAGCCTCCGATGCCGTGAGCCAAGATTAGAAGCTTTTGCAAGAAGACATAAGGCAAGCTGTGGACCTGCCGAGAAATCTACCATGTATAGATCATCTTTCCGATACCCTTCAAAGACTAGAGACTTGTCGATTCCATTAGTACAAGGCAACGATATTTTCCGAATAGCACAATCATGTTCAAGTCACAAAGCATCGAGACAGACATTAAGTTGAAACCAAGAGATTCAACAAGCATCACTTTATCCATGTGTTGATCCTTTGAGATTGCAACTCTACGTAGACCCAATACCTTGCTTTTTACCGATTAATAAAGAAATGTGATGTGACTCTTATCTGATGGACGTAAGGTTGAGTCCATGAGAAGACTTCGATCACCAGTCATATGATTAGTGCATCCGCTGTCCATAATCCATTCTGAAGCATGAGGTGTCATATCCTACAGTACAGTTAGGGGGATAGGCTTCACCAAGAGTATTGTGAAGCATAAACATTTGACGGGAAAGAGGATTATTGAAGCTCAGATCAAGATTAGGACTGATAGGATGAATGGCAAACAATTCAGGAACAAAATACATAGTGAGACCATTTGGGCATTTGATCTTGCGCCCTACAAGATGTTTTAGGTCCCCAAAGAATAGCATCGACGCCTTTGATTTTCGGGCCGAGACCTTTCCCTGCAAAAGAAAGTTAATTCTTCTTAACCACCCACATCTTGAGGGGTGGCTTTGAAACAACGAGTCTAAGTGCAGCATCTCGAGAACTTGACTTTGGAGCCCTAGCAAATAGCCTTGCAGGAGATGAATGATACTCATATGAATAAGCGAGAAAAGTGCTTTGTTCTATGAACATAGCGGTTTGAAGACACACGCTCATATTCATAAGTTTGAGTACGGTTTCCACGCAAAACATTGGCGTTAGGGTGACTCAGTGAATCCTTCTGCAGATGAAGCCTTTGGACCATATGATGCCTTAGGTCTGGGGTTTGTCTTCTTCCCAGGTGGTGTCATGATCACATTCACTGGAAGATTCTCAAGACAGCATTTTGGAACCCAGATCTTCTTCATAGGTGATCCATTCCTGCAGTTAGTACCAATATACCTGGCAAACACTTCACCATTATGATTGTTGAACAGCTTATAGTTTGCATCAAGGGATTCATCAATGATAATAGGATTAGCACAGGTAAAGCCAGATAAGGTGGATGGATCCACTGAAGGTCCCTTTGGCAAAGAACCCATGTGGTTTTGGGATCCTTTCGGGCTTCCAAAGAGGGAACCATCAACATTCATTTTCCTCTCGAACCCAACACCCTCTTTCCTAGGGTTTCGGTTCGAGAATCTGCTTTTGAGGACATCGCAGTGTCTGATGTCCTTTCAGACTTTTATACATCCCTGTTTCAAGCAATGTCTTCAACCTAGCATTTTCATCAGCAATAGTAGTGATATCCTCCGCAGAGGGGTTAGTTACCACATCAGTAGTTGAAGACAATGCAACAGTAGCAACAGTGGAACATTCAGCAACAGAGGTAGCGTTATCACGCTCAAGGCATTTTAGACATGGTGGTTCAAATCCATCCTAAGCGGGACTGATCTATTGAGCGCGAAGTGACTCATTCTCTTTTTGAAGATCTTCATGAGCCACTCTCAATTTCTCAAGCTCTTGCTTCCTTTGAAGATAATCATAGGAGAGCTTTTCATGAGTGGTTGAGAGCGTTTCATGACGACTTTCAAGTTCTTGGTACTTAGCATGAAGATTTTTTATGTCTTCAACTAAGGACTGTGAACGTGTCATTTCCGCGTCCAACAGGTCATTGCTTTTGTCTAACAGTTTTTGAGTATGTTCCATAGCTTTTTGTTGTTCAGTTGCAATTTTAGCAAGTGTTTTGTAGCTGGGCTTGGATTCACAATCAGTCATCTTCACTTGATGCTTGAAAGTAAGCATCACGTGATTTTACCTTGGCACCACGTGCCATGAAGCGAGAGGGTGGAGCAGAGTCGTCCTTGTCATCAGCCTTGACGTTGGTGTGGAAGTCATTGTCTTCAGTGTTGAAGATGGACTTGGCAACATAGGCTGTGGCTAGAGCCAGACTTGCAACGCCAGGGTCAGACTCCTCTTCAGACTCCACCTCCGCCTCCTTCTCATTGTCCCACTGTGGACACTCAGAGATATAGTGTACAGGTTTCTTGCACTTGTGACATGTTCTCTTCTTGTAGTCATGAGTGGAAGCTTCATCATTTCTTGAGCTAGATCGTGAAGACTTTCTGAAGCCCTTCTTCTTAGTGAACTTCGGAACTTCTTCACAAGCATAGCAAGTTCCTTTCCAATGTCTTCGTGGATCATCGAATCTGCAATGATTCTTCTTCAGATGAGGAAACAACTTTTGCCTTCAAAGCGCGAGTTCGGCCATAATTGGGACCATAGATATCTCTTTTCTCAGAAAGCTGGAACTCATGTGTGTTAAGCCTCTCAAGTATATCAGACGGATCGAGTGTCTTGAAGTCAGGGCGTTCTTGTATCATGAGGGCAAGGGTGTCAAAGGAGTTGTCAAGTGATCTTAGTAGTGTCTTGACGATTTCATGCTTGGTAATCTCAGTGGCGCCGAGGGCACGAAGCTCATTTGTGATGTCGGTGAGGCGATCAAACGTGAGCTGGACATTTTCATTGTCGTTTCTCTTGAAGCGGTTGAAGAGGTTGCGAGGAACACTGATCCTTTGATCTCTCTGGGTTGAGACGCCTTCGTTGACCTTGGATAGCCAGTCCAGACTAGCTTCGGCGTTTCCAGAGCACTCACACGGCCATACCGCCCTTTGGTCGATGACCACAGATGATATTCTTTGCAAGAGAGTCCAGCTTGAATGAACTTCTTGACATCAGCAGGGTGACACCTTCACCAGCTTTTGGGAACGCCGTTCTTGACGACATACCGTAGGTCGACATCAATGGCTTCAAGATGCATGCGCATCTTATTCTTCCAAGAGGGATATTCAGTTCCATCGAATGTAACACGGGCAAGCAAACAGCGGAGACTTTGATTATCCCTGCGATGCGACATAGCTAAAACTCCGTGTGGTTAAACCGAATCACACGTAACAAGGGAGTACCATGCTCGATACCAATTGAAAGTGCTAGTTATCGACTAGAGGGGGTGAATAGGCGATTTTATGAAAGTCTTCAAACGTGGAAGTTTCGAAGACAAACAATAGAAATGACCTAATTGATATGCAGCGAAAGATAAACTACAACAAGCAAACCATAGTCAAGTATGCAGTAATGTGAAAGTACAAAGACTAATAACAGCTTAGTAGTAAGGATCAGGATGGAAGATAGTATGAAGCCAACCAACGATAGTAGTCAAGCAATGAAGTCAAACAAGTATGACAAATAGGCAATGACTTCACGAAGACAAACTCTAAGTAAAGGGAGGGAGAGGATAGAACCAGTCACTTGTTGAAGACACATGATTTGTTGGACCAGTTCCAGTTGCTGTGACAACCGTACGTCTGGTTAGGGAGGCTGAGATTCAACTCGAGAAGACGCGTCTTCTCCTTATTACCCTTGAGCTAAGGACACACAGTCCTCGCCTAATCCCTCCGTAAGTCTTCAAGGTAGACTTCCGAACCTTCACAGACTTCGTTCACCGGGCGATCCACAATGACTCTTGGATGCTCAGAACGCGACGCCTAACCGGCCGGAGGATTCACAATCCTCAAGTGTAATAAGTCTTCGTGTCACGCAGAGTAAAGACTTCAGTGATGCCTAACACTCTTTGGCTCTGGGTGTTTGGGCTTTGTCCTCGCAAGGATTTCTCTCTCTCTCAAAGGCTTCGAGGTTGGTTGCTCTCAAACGACAAAAGCCGTGCACTAACTCTGAGCAGCCACCAATTTATGGTGTAGGGGGTGGGCTATTTATAGCCACTAGGCAACCCGGCCTGATATGCCCGAAATGACCCTGGGTCACTAAGGACCTGACACGTGTTCCAACGGTCAGATTTCAAACACACACGGCAACTTTACTTGGGCTACAAGCAAAGCTGACTCATGCAGCTCTGGATAAGATTTGCTCTCATTATCTTCGCTCGAAGACATATGATTTGGGTTGAGCATCACTTCAGTCATTCTGACTTTGTTCACTTGGACCCCACTTAACAGTACGGTGGTTCCTATGACTCAACAAAGAAGAAAAAGGAAACAATGAAACGACACAGTCTTCGTGCTCCATAGTCTTCACTCAATGTCTTCTCATGTCATAGTCTTCAATATGAATATCTTCACATACCATCATTATCGTCAATGTCTTCACACATTTTTAGGGGTCATCTCCGGTAGGTAAACCGAATCAATGAGGGACACTACCTGTGTTATCCTGCAATTCTCACAAACACATTAGTCCCTCAACCAAATTTGTCGTCAATACTCCAAAACCAACTAGGGGTGGCACTAGATGCACTTACACAAAGCCACAGGTACTCCTGTTAAAATTAATTTGCTATATACTCCCTCTGTCCCAAAATTCTTGTCTTAGATTTGTCTAAATACGAATGTATCAAATCACGTTTTAGTATTAGATACATCCGTATCTAGACTAATCTAAGACAAGAATTTTGGGACGGATGGAGTATTTTCATTCCACTTATTACCCTGATAGACAACATACTCCTATCTTCTAAAGGATGCCACCTCATTATGCAAAAAGTAATTTGCCAAGTTCTACCACTGTTTCAATAAGAGAAGCTCAGAAGAAATACACAGACGCAATTGTAAAGATGAAGGGCATAAAAGTCCCAGCATTTATAACTTTCAAACTGGAGTCCAAGCCTCAACACATCGCTAACCAATTGTCTGGGATACATTGTCGAGTATGAAAAGTGGGATACCATATATCTAGGTCATAGTAACTGAAGAACACACACCTACAAACAACAACATATATATCGAGTAAGAATAATGTACATGCTACAAGTTGCTATAGTTTTATCATACGCTATATGGTTCATGCTACAAACTGCTACGACTTTATCATATGATACATATTTGTACCAACAAGAACTTTCAATCATTTCCTATATACAAATAATCTATCATTTCATGGATTGAAATTGTTTTCCTTCTTTGAGATGAAGATGTTACTCCGAAAATCCACATACAAATTTCCGCAGCAACGCGCAGGGCATCATCTAGTTTACTCAATAGGGGCGCCATTAAGAATAGGGAAAATCGATCTATGTCACTATCGAAGATGCATATTTGAGTCGTGCCACTCAAACTTGTGTTTTTCGGTATGTGCCAATAACACTTGCAAAAAAATTAGTTTCATGCCACCCCCTGCCATTTCTGTGAGATTCCATCCAGTTTGTCTGTTTGCTTCCACCTGGAACCAGTTGCTTCGGCACATCAACTGCACAAACAAGGAGACACGTTTAGCATTCCTACCTCTATGGGGACCACCATTAACTCGACGTAATAAATATAATTTTATTTTTGCCAGATTCGCACTCCACTTAGGCATGTGCGTGCATGCTCATACATTAAATTCTGGTGACTATACTGTCGCATTTCGCACAACCCACGCCGCTCGACATGCCGGCCGCCTTTACTGACTTGCTCCTCCACGACTGCTAGAACCTCCTCTCTCCTCGCAAAACCCTCACCTCCTTGATGCCGATCCTCGCTTCCTTTGCCCCTCGCAACGTGGGCGGGGCCCCCACGCCTGTCCATGTGAAGCACACATTAGGACATGGCAATGCTACTCTGCAGCATCTCACGAGAGGGAAGGCAGATAGAAGCTACATTCCAGCGGCAGCTAGACTTATTTGTTGAAGATAAATTCCTAGAGCACTCCGTGCAGAGGAGGATATGGAGTAGGGGAACAGCTAATGGGCGGTCTATGTGGAGGCCCTCGCTTCAAAAAATTCCATAGAAGCAATTGGGGCAGCACGCTAGTGCGCCAACGAATTCTACATCGAGCTCATCATCAATTTGGTTTCCCATTTGGAATAGAAATCATGAGTTGAGCACATTAGCATGGAATGGACCAATAAGAGGCATCAACACAATCAAGCACACTCGCGGATCATCCAACATGATGTGGATGCCACTCGTGCTGATGAGGAGGAATGCAACACAGTCGGCGCCGGCGCCGGCGACATGTCTAGTTAGTTAGGATAGTTTAGTAGGAATATTAGTATCCATAGTTAAGATGTAGTTATGTATGTAGTAGGGATAATTCTGGAAACAACATTGTGTAATCCTCCCTTTGTATAAATGAAGTGCGTATTCGATAAATATGTATGGGACAGCATCATCTTTCCGGCGTAGATTGATTTGATCACACAAACAACTCGCACGTCATGTTCAACATCACATGTAATAATTATTATTTTGTTTATGAGATAATGGAAAACCTGAAATGAACTAGAACGACTAATAGTTGGAACTAAAACACGATTTCATTCCTTAGGCTTCCTCCATTTCGAAGTGACCAGAGAGCGTGGCTTCGGGAATTTCCTCCTCTGATTTTATGCAGGAGATGGAGGAGGAGGGAGAATGGAGATAGAGGAGTGATGATTTTTCATTTGAGAAAGCAACATTACTAAATGAGGCTGGCATAGGCATTTTATGTTAGATGTCTACTCTGGTTTAAGTTTAGGTACTCCTGCCACTTGCTCTCTTGCTTATAGATGATATTTCTCCAGGTTTTTTATAAGGAGAATAATAATTTATTATATGTTTTACAACACTTCTAGCAATGTTCGGCGCTGCACACTGGCTAATGATATTCCAAATATTTTCTTAATTGTATGATGTTTCTTCAAGATATTTTGTTTGTATAACACGCATTGTCATGTTGCAAAAGTTCTTTGGCACAATGTGATTTGGTGTGGAATCAGTTATACTAAATTATGTCCGTGTAATTTACACTTTTGATGACATTTCGGTTGTTTGGTAATTGAAATTTGTAGTGGAACCGACAATTTTGCCAGGTACGTTGTGTATAGGTGCTTTTCTCTATTATGGTCTCCTTCCGATCACCTAGGAGGTCCTAGTGAGAGTTGATCACTCGCTGGCACTGCATGTGAATTGGAAAGCAAGATGTACAATCCCTTTCCCGGATAGGGTAGTTTTGTTTCCCACCCCATCAGCTCCTCACTAGAAATGAAATTATTTCAAGCTAGCTACTTAACTGGTACCTGAATTCATGTCACAAACTATCAATGAAATACTATATTTAAGCTCAGATATTCTCATTAATTCCTGAACAACAAGATTTTTACAAATTAAACCATACCATCCAATCCAATCATGAAACCCAACATAAAAATGGGTGCAATATTTCCATTCTTTAGACACTAAGATTGATTGCACAATAATGCTATTCAGTTCCCACCTGGTTGGGCTAATTCTTCCACCAAATCATGAGAACTGCACATCCAACGTGTTTACCAAAAGAAGACATAACTCAGCTCTATTTTGAGTGAAACTAATTTCAAACAAATAATAGAGAGTAGGCAAAGTAACATTCAAACAAAAAAGTCTGAAGCGGCAAAAATTACCACAGTTTTGGGCAAAAAAATTCACAACGGACCTCACTTGTTATTTTGAAAGGCCAAATATTTAATCAATAGAGGCGCCATTTAGAATGGGGAAAACCGGTCTGTATAACTGTCGAAGATGCAAATTTGAGTCCTGCCACTCAAACATGCGTTTTTTGGTAATTTTTTAATGGGATAATGGAAAACCTGCAATGAACTAGAACGACTAATAGTCGGAACTGAAACATGATTTCATTCCTTTGGCTTCCTCTATTTGGAAGCGACCATAGAGCATGGCTTTAGCGATTTCATAGTTTGATTTGATGCAAGAGAAGGAGGAGGATGGAGCATGGAGATAGAGGAGGGACGAATTCATATTTTAGAAAGCAACACACTAAACCAAGTTGGCATAGGCCTTTTAATGTTAGATGTCAGCTCCAGTTTCAGTTTAAGTACTCCTGCCACATGCTCTCTTGCTTATAGATGGTATTTCTTTAAGTTTTCTTATGAGGAGAATATTAATTTACTATTTGTTTTAGAACACTTCTGGCAATGTTCAGCGCTGCACACTAGTTCATGATATTCCAAATATTTTCTTAACTGTATGATGTTTCTTTGAGATATTTTGTTAGTACAACAAGCATTGTGATGTTGCGAAAGTTCTTTGGCTCAACTGGATTGGTGTGGAATCAGTTAGAGCAAACTACCTTTATGTCATTTACACTTCTAATGACATTTTGGTTGTTTGGTAATACAAATATTTGGTGGGACCAACATTTTTGCCAAATATGTTGTGTATAGTTTCTTTCTCTCTATTATGTTCTCTATCAGTGTCAAAATCGACGGATCTCGGGGTAGGGGAGTTCCTAGCTGTGGATCTCGGATCAGTGGTAACAGGACTAAAGGATACGATGTTTACGCAGGTTCGGGTCCTCTTGATGGAGCTAAAACCCTACATCCTACTCTTGTTTATATTGATGATGAAGTATCAAGTACAAGCTTGATCTACCTCGAGATCATAAGTTGTGTTCTAATCCTAGGGCTAGGTGAATGTAATTGTGATTGTCCCTCCCCTCTACGGGCTAAACCCTTTGTCTTATATACACGCCAAGTAGGGCATCTAGGGTTACATGGTCGGTATCCAGGGGTACGCTGGGAGGTGGTAAGAGATGTCTTGGAGTATACGCCAAGTCTTCGGTAGGTGCAGTCTTGATCATGTTCCAGGCGTTTAGCTTCCGGATTCCACCTTAATGAGAATTAGGGCCTTCAGGCCAAGTCCAAGGAATATGGGCAGACTAGGCTAGTAACCCCTAGTCCAGGACATTGTCAGTAGCCCGCGAACTGGTCTTCTACACCGAGGATGAGCTCTTTGATGTTCAACAACTTCGTATCCGAAGTCCTTGGCTTGATAGAAAAGTTCCCCTCTTGATAATACGAGATACCTTGCTTTGTTTAAGGCCAACATATACCACTCTTAAAGGAATGGTGTCCCTTGACTAGGACTCAACTTAATCTGCATTGTGTCTGAAGATGTGAGGTTACTTAACCTTGAAGGGGTACCGCATAGGTGTGAATAGTGCTCCTAGCCTGACACCTTTATTGAAACGCTACCACCCACGATCGAGCAGGTAGTTACTGCTTACTCAAATCGCGGCCCAAGGTAATCCTTTTACTGGCACGTCCCATCGAAACAGAGATCGTGTCCGGTTTATAACGGATATCATTAAGATTTAGGCATCTCTTCATGGGTAATGGCGATTTCAACAGCACGGCTGGAGGGACTCTTGGCCTTTTTCACAACCTATATAAGAGCATAAGGACAGCGACATGAAAAGTATGCCTTCATTCCTCCCATCCAGCAGCCTCTTGAGCTCAGCGCCCAGATCCAACCCCAAACTCTTCTTGCTCCACAACGCTTCTCCGCCCCCATCACATCAATGGCCGACGCCACCCTCAAGGGGCACTGGGCGGGTTCCTCTATCATGGAGGGTACCATCATGGAGCTGTGGAGCGCGGGGTACATCCACGTCGAGGTCAATATTCGAGCACCAGAGCCAGACCAGCGAGTACCCACTCCCCTTCCCGGGGAGAGGGTCATCTTTGTCCCCCACCTAATCAGAGGTTAGGGGTTCCCGCTTCACTCATTCGTGCGCGGGATCATGTTCTACTACGGGCTAGATTTCCATCATCTAGCCCCAAATTCCATCCTCCACCTGGCCTCCTTCATCATGGTCTGTGAGGTCTTCCTCCGCATTGAGCCACACTTCGGGCTATGGCGGAAGATCTTCGGCATCATGCCAAAGTCGAATGGCTCCAAACTCGCGGACTGCAGTAGAGCCATGATAAGCAAGAACCTGAAGGTAGGCTGGTTCAAGGGTACTTTTGTGGAGACCATCAAGGAGTGGCAGCGCAAGTGGTTTTACATCACTGAGCCACTTGCTATGGTCCAAGCCGAGGTACTGGCGTTCTTGGTCGGACCTTGAAGAAGAAGGGCATGAAATGGGGGAACACCAACGAGGTGAAGGCGTTGTTCCAGAAGATTCAATTCTAGTCAGACAAGAAGAACCTCCAACTGGTGGACATGGTGAATGTCATGCTCCACCGCAACGTCCTGTCGCTTCAATCCCGGGCTGCCCTGATATGGGCGTACAAGCCTGAGGACGAGGTGCCCATCCACCACTTCTTTCGCTCCACCTTAGTTGGGATGTGGACACAACTATTAAAGTCGTCCCAGAAAGAGTTCTCGACTGAAGGGAGGGACCACAGCTTCAAAGCTGACCACGACACTCCTGAGGTAATTCTCAATACATAGCTTATTCCGTGTTTTTCTAATCTTTATAGACCTCGGCTAATCCAGTCGGTTTCATATTCTGCAGAAGTGGATCTCCAAGGCACAGAAAATGTTGTGCCTAGTGCCGCTGCCAAGGGGGAGAGGACCCCCTACTCACGGCGCACGTAGTCGATGAGCCGCATGTGGTCATCCCCAAAGAGTCAAAACCACAGAGGGGTAGGGCGGGCTTCCAAACACAGGAGACCTCGGTCACCCGATCTGAGGAGACCCACGCCTCCTCCACCCATGAGGATGACACGGAGGAGGGCACGGAGGAAGGAGACCCTTCCCGTAAGGGGAAGAGGGCGGCTCCTGAAGGCATCAAAGAAGAAGCGCAGCCGAAAGGCTCGAAGAAGCCGTGGCAGGCCTACACTGAGGCCGCTGGCCGGTCCATCTTGTCGGAGAAGGCGAGCTTCTTCAACGAGTCGGACGAGTAGCTCCTTGAGCTAGGGAGGAAGAAGCCAGTACCCTGAAGGTATGTTATTGTAACTAGCTTTGAATTTTGGAAGCCTACTTATTAAGTGAATCTCACGAAGAAAATCTTCTAGCCCGCCAAGAATGCGCCTCAGTTGTGACACCTCGGATAGGCTTGTACAGATGGACAGCGGGTCGCCTGACCCGCTATGACCCCGCTAGCTCTCAAGAGGCTGCGGGAAGCATCGTACGGTCCGGCCCCTCCAATTAACACAATGGGGGCTGAGGAGCCAGTCGTCATGGACGAGGTTGACACCTCGTTCGGTCAAGGCTAAGGGGAGGCAATCCCCGAGGTCCCCAAGGAAGGATTGAGCTAGGCAGAGGCTCAGTCGAAGTCATCTCCGGTGCCAGCACCGTAGCCGGAGGCCCTCATCCCAGCACCTCAGTGGTGGGTTCAGAGGTGGCACCACCCCCCCCCCCACCTCCCGCACCAGGGCGGGCTGCCGCGGGATGGGCCGAGGAGGTGGAGGCAGCCTTAACAGGCTCCTCCATCACAGAAGAGTACCATGCCTTGATCGACACGGTGTTGCAGGGCTTCCGTCCACAGAGACCGAAATGTGTGAGGTCTTCAAGGGCCACGTTAAGAGCTTCGAGGTATGCTTTTGTACATTTTTATTGAGAGAACAGCCATGCTTAGAATTGCTTTTGTCTGAAGACTTTCGTGCTTAAATCACAGCATAGTGCTTGTAAGAGCATAGCTAGCCAATAGCCCCCGAGTCCAAAGCTAATTTTAAGAAACTGGCTTTGGGGTCGAAGCACATAAGCGTAAAGCATTTTGATCCAGTAGCCCCCAAGACCCTGGCTGGCCTTCGAAAAAGGGGTGACCAGGGGATTGACATTGAAAATGGGGTCTAAGGCGTGACTGTGTGTTTGCATGAATCAACCTCGGCTCTGAGCTCCTTCTCCGAGGAGAGAGCATAGATGAACCAGAAGCTCAAAAGGTTCGAGAAGGACCTCGAGCTGATGCAAAAGCAGATCCAGTGGACCCAAGGTAAACTCAGGGATTTGTAAGCCTGGCAAATTTACTTTGAAAATGCGCTTCTTAATGCTAACGCCGAGTTTATTTTATAACAACCACTACTACAGAGCTTGGGGCACTCAAGGCCGAGCTGGCAAAAGCTCAGCAGGCAACCAAGTAGCAAAAGGCCGCGACCACCAAGGCCGAGAAAGATCTGGCTGCCGAGTAGGTGGCCAGGGGGAAGGACCATGTGCGGGTCTTGGAACTGGAAGAGACCCTCAAGGGCATGTACCTGGAGAGTGACACCTTACACAACAAGGATAAGAAGGCGAGCGCAGAGATCAAGAAGCTATGCATGGTGCACGCCGAGGTCCAAACCCAGGCCCGGGCTAATCGTGAAGTGCTCCAGCAAGTGAGGCAGATCGCTGCTGGTAAGCCGTTTTTACTTCAATGTGTTTTTGGCAGCAAGCACTACAAAAAAAGATACATCTGTGACATTTTGGGCCGAACGAAATTTTTTTCTGTCATACATGACACTTCTATGACGATAATTGTGACAGAACCCGGTATCATCATAGATGTGGTGGGCTCCTACTTCTATGACAAAAAATCATGACAGAAAATGGGCTTTTCGTCTGGGCGGGCGGAGGCAGGTGCATAACATTCTTTGGGCCGTCCATGACGGAAAAACTGTGGTAGAAGCGAGGGTGGGAAAATTTCGGGAGTTATGGGTTCTGGTGGGAGGTCGGGGCGAGAGATGCGCATTTCTCTCGTGACACGTCTGCAGCGTGTGTGCGAGGTTGGCTCTAATCAACCCGGCGAGGCGTTGGGCTCTAATCAACCCGGCGATTACCGCAGGCTACGCGTTCTTGAACCCGGCGATCGATCGATGGGCTGTTAATCGAACCCGATGGGCGATTCGCCGCTCTGCTGCTAGCTGAAGCCGATCGATTGGATGAACGGTGACATTGCGGGGGTTGGATGAGCGATTGGCGGTGGCGTTGCCTCTGGATGAACAGGACCCCGTGGTTTGGAGGCTAGATGAGCGATGAGCGGTGGATGGGTGTCCGTGGAGGGGTGGTTGAACAGGACCCCGTGGTGTGGAGGGATGGATGAACAGTAGACGGTGGAGGGGTGCCTGTGGAGGGGTGGTTGAACAATAGCCGATGGAGTAGCGCGCAGTGGAGGCTGGATGAACAGGAGCCCGTGGAGGCTGGAGGATGTCGAAGGTGGAGATGAACAGTATCCCGTGGAGTCCCGTTTTGCGGTACGCCACACCCCTCCCGATGAACAGGACCCCCGTTTCGACCGTAGGAGGTCCGTTTCGTCCGTTTTGCGGTACGCCACACCCCTCCCGATCAACAGGACCCCTGTTTCGACCGTAGGAGGTCTGTTTCCTCCGTTTTGCGGTACGCCACACCCCTCCCGATCAATAGGACCCCCGTTTTGACCGTAGGAGGTCTGTTTCCTCCGTTTTGTGGTACACCACACCCCTCCCGATCAACGGGACCCCCGTTTCGACCGTAGGAGGTCCGTTTCCTCCGTTTTGCGATACGCCACACCCCTCCCGATCAATAGGACCCCGTTTCGAACGTAGGAGGTCCGTTTCCTCTGTTCTGCGGTATGCCAGGCCTTGTTTCCATCACCTGTTCCGTCCAAGCCGGTTGGCTCCCACGCGTTCCGTTGCCTCCCGATGAACACGACGTATTCCATTGCCTCCCCATGAACACGACGCATTCCGTTGCCTCCCCATGAACACGACGAATCCGTTGCCTCCCCATGAACACGACGCATTCCGTTGCCTCCCCATGAACACGAGCCCTTGCCGTACGTATGCGCGACTAGGCGTTCGAGACCCCGCTCGTATGTACACATACGTGGCCGTATTTTCTTTCTTGCACCCTGGCCGCTGTACGTACGTGTATATGCTACGTGTGCGCCTCTACTACGACACATGCACACCTCTACTACGACACGTGTGCGCCTCTACTACGACACGTGCGCGCCTCTACATCGACCAGTATGTACATGCACGTTCGCGACCAGGATGACAACACTACGTACGCTTCGACCAGGTGGGTCCCGGTATCGGGCACTTCCTTACTGCGAAGATGTAGCTGGTGGGTCCCGATGGTCGGCGAATCGTTTTTTTTTTGCCCGGACGCACTTCCTTGCGTGCGAAGGTCTAGCTCTGGGTCCCAGCAGTCAGGGGGGCGAATCGTTTTTCTTTTGCCCGGACGCACTTCCTTGCGTGCGAAGGTGTAACTCTTTGGGTCCCAGCGGTCGAGGCGAATCGTTTTTGCCCGAGACGCACTTCCTTGCATGCGAAGGTGTAGCTGGTGGGTCCCAGCAATCGAGGCGAATCGTTTTTTCTGGACGCACTTCCTTGCGTGCGAAGATGTAGCTAGTGGGTCCCAGCGGTTAGGGCGCGAATCGTTTTTTTTTCGGACGCACTTCCTTGCGTGCGAAGATGTAGCTCATGGGTCCCAGCAGTCAGGGGGCGAATCATTTTTTCGCGAAATACGGTGGCCCGTCCGGTGGGTCCCCGCTGTCAGGTGGAGGAATAATTATTTTGCACGTAATAAGGAGGCACTTCCTTGCGGCTGCCGTGGACCCAGCTGTCAGCCTCTCCACGTACAGTCCATGTCCGATGGAAGTCGTTCCTTGACCACGTTTACCACGCCGCGCCGAGAGCACCACGGCGGTGGATGGCGGCGAGGCCTAGGAAGGGGACGACGCGGAGCCGGGGAAGACGCGGCAGTGGATGCACACGCAGAGAAGAGTACGAGGGTTCACTGGTTCGGCTGCGCTGCCGTTGACACAGAATAACAGGGGGTGTGGGTGAATGGAGGGATGGCCTAGCCTTGCATACGCGTCAACTCTGTTTTTTAGGGGACGCGTCAAATTAGTAAGGCCAGAAGTGTGTGGCAGAGAACTTATATCCCATTTGAGATTTGTAAGAATGTGTAGCCCATTTTTGAATTCTAATGGAATTTACAACAGCCCATTTACAGTTTGTTAAAAGTACAACCCATTTCAACCGACCATTCAAAACAGAATTCGATAAAATTTCCCATATTTTGATGGGATCCGAATATTTTTATCCCGAAATTTCTAGTCAGATTAAATACAATTTCAATATAAATTTATATTACGTAAAAATCCAACAAGACATTGCGCTCGCAACAATTAATGAAATTAAAATTTTCAATATTCCAAAAATAATATTATATAAAGTAATCACTGTTTGGTGCATTTTTTTATAGTTACTATCAAGTTTTTATAATTACATCCCATTTATTATTTCTTAAAGCCCATTTTATTGTTAAGCCTAATGCATCCCTCCTAGGAAAGATTTGCAGCCCAGCGGGCGGAGAATAACAACTTGACCTTGCCTGGGTATTCCTAAAAAAAGTATAGCTGGGCTAGCCATTTTTAGCTTGAAAAAAATTAATATCTGGGCTGGATATTTGGCCTGGGCTAGACGGGCCACAGCCCGCCCAGGTAATACCTGCAGCGATGTTTTCATTGTTGTTCAGAGGAGAAAAATTAATATCTGGGGTAAATATCAAAAAACTCTGCAGTGCTCACACCTCAAAAACACAAATACTGCTTGAGCTGCTTGGTCCCGGTATCGGCCGCTTCTTGTGCAATTCTCTCGTTTATTGACTACTCCCTCCTTTCTGGTTTATAATGCTCAATTCAAAAATCTCACCAATCAAGGTAGATGGCGAGTGGTGGAATATTTTTTGTAGTTTTGCAAAAGCCCCTAATTAATGCTCTTGTTATCCTCAAAAAATTATGTTTATCAATGCATTAATTGCAGTGCATGCATGCATAAAGTACATGCACTGGTCAATTTTCTCTTAATACTTGCATGCAATGATTTAATGCACCTTGGAATCTGAACATGTGATGGAAAACAACCAAATTGAGCCTTATAAAATGGAAAAAACTAAAATTTTGAGATAAGCCCTATAAACCGGAAAGGAGGGAGTACATAGGTTGACAATGGTGTGGGACCGTGATGTCAGGAAACCAGGAGGAAGCAAAATAAATTATAGTTATATATATATATATATATATATATATATATATATATATATAATAAGGAGGAGGCACTTATGACGTGAGGCTATGGACCTGGTGGGTCCCCATTGTCATCCTATCCAAGTAAAGTCATCTCCTCGCCGCTTCTTTACGCCCAAACAGCCCGGCGCCCGGCCGCCCGCTTCAGTGCAAGCGATTGCTCCGCCTTCAAACGACACAAGTGTCGTCCGTCCGTCCATCTGCCGCACACATTAATGATACGCGGTTGCCGAGGCGGCTACTCTGGCGCCACACGTCCGTCCCTCCGCCCGCCCACCATTGCTATATAAACTGTTGCGCCGGCCATAGCCGCAGTCATCCGCATTTGTTCCCTTTCTCCTGTCCACACCACTACTGCCCACCATGGCTTCCTCGCGCTCCAGCGCTCTTCGGGACGGGCGGACGACGGACCACAAGGAGATGGCAGCCATTGCTGCCGACCGGCTGGCTGGCAGGTAGCCGGAGGACGAAGACGTCCTAATGGAGAACATGGTAGTCGATGATCCGGCGCCAACCCCCTCCTCCGCGCCATCCTCACCGGTGCATTGCACCATGACCATCGGCGAGGCCCATGCCCAATATATGGACAGGGTGAGGCCAATGCGTGAGGAGCAGTTCCGGGAGGCGCAGGCCGACGCCGCCTACAACCACCATCTCCTCCAGGAGCACCTCCAGGCGGAGGAGCAGATCACCGTGGAGCAGGAGGCGCTGCTCGACTCGTACTGCTCCGCCCGCAAGGGCCGCCTCGAGCGCTGGCGGTACCGCATGTGGGTGGCGGAGGCTGCGGCCGCCTACAAGGAGGCTAGCAAAGAGGACGATGAAGCAGGCGAGACGCTGTTTGGCGAGACCGAGGACGAGGCAGAGGACAATGCCGGCTCCGACGAGTCCCCGCTCCACTGGCGTCGACGACGCCCTACTCCGCCGAGGCCCCACGGCGCCAACAACGAGGCAGAGGACACCGCCGGCTCCGCCGAGGCCCCGCCCTGCCAACAACGAGGCAGAGGACATCGCCGGCTCAGCCGAGGCCCCACCCTGCCGGCAACGTGGGGGAGGATTTCCACCGCTCCGCTGAGGCGCCGCCCGCCGGCAACGAGACAGAGGACATCGCCGGCTCCGCCGAGGCCCCGCCCCGCTGCCAACGAGGCCGCGCCACACAGAAAACGAGGAAGAGTAGAACACGGTAGGTCGCCGCTGCTCGGGTCCAAGTAAGGCCACCGCTGCTACCCTTCGGTTTAAGCCAAGCTAGGTGGGTTGACCATTGACGGTCGATTAGCTTCTTGGCGGCGGCGTGGAGTCGGAGAGAGCTGTTGGAGAAGAACATCGCTTCTACTTAACTTCAGTGCGATTGGTGGTGACACGTGGGCCCAATCGGCCACATGTCGATTCACGCAACTGCACCTGCAGATTAAGTCACTTTGAAAGCTTCTGTTCGGCTCAGCGGGACACAGGTGGGTAGCTTCGGTTAATTAATTATACCTCCAGCGCACCCCTTCTTAGTTTTTTTTCGAAAAGGAGGATGACCCCCGACCTCTACATCTGGGAGATGCATGCGGCTACAAACACCCCTTTTTAGTTGAAGAATGTATGAAATGTAATGAAATCCGGCATGTTTATATGAAATCCGACCGTGTATGAATGAATTTATTTCGATTAGTTCGAATTCTTGTATCACTGGCATTGGATGAACATGCAAAACAATACGTACTAGCATTATTCCCAGGGTGATCACCACGTTTGCAGCAGTTTCACATGTACTCCTCCGGTCCTTTCTAGTATGAATACAAGTTTTGTATGCATTAAAAGTATATCTACTTTGAACAATCTTATACAAAAAAGTATGCACTTTCACAATGTGCGAAGTAAAAAGAAACAGAAGGAGTACAAAGAGTTTGAGCAGCCCTTTAGCGTTTTTGTACATTGCAATCAAACACACAGGCCTGGCAATTCATAGAGAACATTCAAAACAATTGATGATTATGCATCTCAGCGACTCACATGTCAGAGGCAATATTTACTTCACAACTAAAGAATAAAGAAAAAATTGATCGCCGTTGCCGACAGCAAAGGGCGTCCCATTCAAAAATATCAAACGCATATCTTGCTAAAATCAATGAGCAAAATTTGACAAGGTTGTCCCGTTCCAAAATATCAAATGCCTACGATTGTGGAATGGACAGGGTTTGCCATCAGTTCGGACATTGACATGGCACCTCGTGCTAAATAAACCAGCTGTTCTTTTTGTGCAGTTCCACCAAAATCAACCAAATTCGTGCGTAGCTTGTATGATTTCGCCCTTATATGTTGCAACGCCTTGAACTTATGGGCACCTCCTTTCTTGTGGTGGAAATGAATGATTCGATGTATTCATGAACATTTTGTGCAGTTCCCGTTGAAATCAAGCTGAGCACCCCTGTTTGCACAAATACAAAAAAGTGATTAGTATAAAGCAAATTGTACTATGAATTGACAGTTTCAACAGGCACATACATGGTCCATGAGCACACTTTTAGAAAAATGGAACTCACCAGAAAGAATCCTAGAACAACATTGTACTCAAGCATCACACAAAAAAAAATGGAGATTTGTCGGTCCTTACGAAATGAAGTTAGTTTGGTCTTGTGGGGAGTAATGTAACCATCCTTCAACTGCTTCTTTACGATGAGAAGAT
Organism: Aegilops bicornis; assembly: GCA_021605145.1. Lineage (NCBI taxonomy): Eukaryota > Viridiplantae > Streptophyta > Magnoliopsida > Poales > Poaceae > Aegilops > Aegilops bicornis. Next base: position 88,171,078 of record CM038670.1, read on the forward strand.
AGACATGGCTTCTTCATCCTGGCATAATCGGAACTAGTCACTTCACGTACTCCATATTCTTCTTCAGAGGAAGATGATCCCTGTTTGCTCGAAAAAAGGAAAGGAAATATTTAAAACAGCACAGATGAAGCACTTCTCAAGGACAATACCACTTTTTCATGACAGTATCTAAACAGTAGCACAACACCAATAGAGATGACAAAGCTCAATCATATGGATGAAATTAGTGGGTGAGTGCCAACATTTGTCAGCAGGCTGATTGTGTAGAGCATACAGATGAAGCACTTCTCCGAAACCATCTGTTGCTATCTACGGGGGTGGCCATGCTTACTATATACTCCTCGATTAGTTTAATGTTTCCAACATCTTCTTGTGCAGTTCCACTAAAATATATGGTATCTTCAAAGAAGATCCCGGTTTGCACAAGTAGAGATAATTACGTATGGCATCAAATCAGTGGCAAAACAATTGCTCGTTCCAGCCATAGCAATAAATTAAGATGCAAAACTATATCATTACTTGTGTCATCACAGTTCGATTAACTTCATTACAGCACCGGAGTTGATTTTGTTTTTCTTCCGCTTGTTCTTCCCCTTCATCACTTGGTTCAATAATAGACAAGCTTCGCCTTCAATGTAAGATTTGGCATGTCAATTAGGGAGCACAAGTATAGTACTAAACTTAATTTTCTGATGAAAGTGGAAAAATACAGGCCAGCAGTTGTGAAATATCCTTATCTTACCTCAATGGGATATTACGGTGCACATGCAGATTGGAAGTCTTGTCTCCATTTGTGCAGTTCACTAAAATCAAGCAACATTATCGTACAAGTAGCACAACATATGAAAGCACACTGCAGAATCATGTGAAAGAAGGCTAGTACTGACCTCTCATGATGCGGATCTGAACCAAATTCGCCTTAACGGATAGGAAGTAGATCTCCTCTTGTGCAGTTCCACTAAGATCAAGCAATCAAGCAACGTTGTCGGTGTGACATTTTGGTTGAACTGCACAAAACACTCTTAAAACAAAAGTGTTTTGTGCAGTGCAACAAAAGGTCACAATGGCAACGAGGTAAATAGATAACCACCTTACACAGAGGTGCAAAGGAAACAATTAGTGGTCAATAACGGTGGATGACACCGAAGCCAACAAAAAGAAGCATCTTTTATCTAAATGGGAAAGAAAGCAAGACAGTAGCATTTCTCAAACGGTGGCATTGATTAATATTAACATAGAGATTATATTAACAATAAAATTTGTTAAACATGTAATTTGCTTTTAACTGTGGCATTGCATCAATTTTCCAATGACATTATTAGAGGGTGTTTGTTTACGGGGACATTTTGGTGTAGGGACTAAAAACTCCGTGTCAGTCACATCTAAACCAAACAGGAGGGACTTTTCGGGACTAAAAGTGGGCATTTGGGACTAAAGAAAGAAGACCCCGAGGGAGTCTTTTTGGGACTTTTTCCAACAGTTTCCCCTGCCATGTATCGCACCTTGTTTCTATTAGTTAATTACTAGGGGTAACATGATCTTTTATCATGTCATTTAATAACCTCTAGTCCATGTTTAGTCCCTGGAACCAAGCAGGTAGGGACTAGGGAGTTTTTAACCAAATAGGGCTTTAGATTAACAACAGCTAATGAGTTGCACGGGACAGTGGACGCACCAGCACCATGTGCATCTATCGATGTATTGTGGTCATGCACAGTCTGTTGCAACAAAGGACAAACAACCAAGGAGCATATTTGTGTTGGTCCCAGTTTTGTTATCTTTAGACACCTTTCCCTATGTGAGCGTAGCAAATCTAGTCCTACTCAAACTCTACAGCCTTGTCCCTTTCTTTCCTTTTTGAACTAGTACTTTCGCCCCTTCCTTTCCTCTTTGAACCACGTCCTAGATTTACAAATTTCCCCACTACTTTCCCCCATTCCTTTCCTCTTTGAACCACGTCCTAGATTCATGCTATACAACTTTCCCCCTTCATTTCCTCTTTGAACCACGTCCTAGATTCGTGCTATATACAACTTTTCCCACTACTTTCCCCCACTCCTTTCCTCTTTGAACCACGTCCTAGATTCATGGTATACATGCAGCTAGAGCAATGCATGTGGAGTAAGTAAAATATACCTTAAGGTTCTTGGGGCGTGGTTCGGTGGGCGACGGGACGGCTGCGAAGAAGAAGGGGTCGGAGGCCCTCCCACGCCGCCGCTGGGTGGAAAGTGAACAACAGCACCGGTAGTGGATTCCCTCCCTCGCCGACGGCGACAGCGTTAAGCCTCCTTCCCTTCCCGGCAGACGGATCCTGCCGGCTCTTTGAGCAGCAGTTGCAACATTTCATCAAATACAAAGGAGATCATGCATGCTATTGCATCTCAATGATTGACAGATCATAGCAAATATGTACTCCCTCCGTTCCAAAATAAGTGTCTCAACTTTGTGCAAACTTTAGTACAAAGTTGTACTACTACTAAAGTTGACACTTATTTTAGAACAGAGGCAACTGAAGAAAAAAACGATCCATGCAGTCCCTAGCCCTTGAACCGTGAACCCTGACCGGGCTTCAATTTGCTGGCAACGTTCGAGCTTCCTAATAAATGAAGTTTGCAACCTTTTGACCATCGGATCATTTTGTGCAGTTTCACCAAAATCGAGATGAGCATCCCTGTGGCAAAGAAATTGAAGAAGCGTGATTAGAATAAGATTACTAGGACAAGTTGATGATACATAAACTCATCACAAATACAGTACCTAGAAGCCAGTAGAGGTATCAGGTATGTGCGGGGCAAAGAAGTAGAGAAATATCCACAGGGAGTGATGTGGGCAGCTGGAGCAGTGGTGCAAGCCGGCTGTAAAGGGAGTTGTACCTGAGGGACGTAGCTCAACCTTGAGGAGGGCGGCGGGAGGCGGCAACTGCCCATGTCGCGGCAGTGAGCAAGGGACGAAGGCAACCTCACCGGCTTTGTGAGAGAGAACGGCGGGGACCCCTGATCGGGACGTGCCGACAGTGGGTTTTCGCCGTCGGCGACGGCCACCGCTTCTACACTAAGCATCCACCCCTTCCCCAAGCGGACGTGATCCATCGGGATGTTAGAGATGTGGCCACAGTCGTTTTGTGCGAGAGAGTGTGGAGAGAGCAACCCCGGCAAGCAACCGTGTAGGTTGGCCTGTCCTGACTATGTATATAGTGGAGCGGTTTCCTTTTCTCTCCATATGAACCTATCATATTGCGTACGTGCCACTAAAGAAAAAAAATATTTATAAATGACACGGCACCTACTACTCGTTCTCCTATAACCTTGCGCTTGGCATCTCCAAAATATTAACCTTGCGATTGGCTCTTCGCCTCTTCAGGAAGTCGAGCAATAATGGTAGTGCAGTATATATCGTTCTGGCTATATGAGACCGAATGAATTGCTGCACGTCCACCACATGGGCGAGGGTCGAGGGGCGAGGGAGAGTGCTACTACATACGGAGCAAAATGAGTGGATGTACACTCTAAAATACGTCTATATACATCAGTGTTTGGAGTATGTACTAGTAGTTCATATTGAAATCTCCTAAAGGACATATATATTCCAAACAATATGATATAATCTCTATAACCAACGTAGTACGGACGAGGAGTAAACGGAGGGAGTAGTAATTTTTTCTCCTCGTCCTGCGAGCCACCGCACAAGATGGGCGAGGGAGGAGCAAGCTTCACCTCATCCTGCGAGCCACGCGCCGTGGGCGGGAGACAGCGTACTAAGCAAGCTTCTCCTTGTTCTGCGAGTTGACGGGACACATCAAAAGTACTCCGATGTATAGAGCCTTGCCTCTAAGGTAGGCCCCACATGGTTTGCCTCTTTTTAATTTAACATAACGCATCAACTCGCAATTTGTTTGTTCACCCGTGGTAGACGATCCTCCCTCCACCAAGTGGACAACCAGTACATCGTGCCAAATTACCACGTGGGCTGCCTTTTTCGTCTGAAATGAGCTCCACCGTGTACCAGCGGGTGTGGTTGGTAAAGAGGCAGAATGCGTCGCCCGTGCATGCACCTCTTCTCTTCGTGCACGTCCCCCACCTACGTGGGTGTGTGAGAGAGATACAAACCGCGTTCTTGAGTGTTTTTTATTTTGTGGTGGGGGTGGGGGTGGGGTGGGGGTTGATTTCGTGAATTATTTGTGGGAATATGTGTCGATGACATCTCAAAAAAAATTGCATGCAATGTGTGTAAAATGGAGGCCTATCCATATCATACATAGAGGATCGGGCGATCCACGAGAAGAGAGGGAGGGGTCATAGCTATTGGTAGAGTAGAAGAGAGGATCAAGTGGGTGGGTGCGAGATCGATGAAGAGAGACATCGAAATTGTGTGTGTGTGTGTGTGTGTGCAAGTCAAAGATATAGGGCGACTGGCCTACCGAAACGTTAGAGGGCACATGTAAAGTTTGTGTGTGGCAAGGAGACATGACTAGGCGCTTGATGTATCGGGGTGGGTGTGGGGGGGAGGGGTGGGGTGAGGGGTAGGCAGAGGCCTAACTATAGAGGTAGAACGACTCGTATAGGTGTTGAGAAGGAGAGACCCAGCTATGTCTTGAGGGAGATCGGTCGACATCCATACATAACTGAAGGACGGGAAATATGATGGGACATAGAGAGAGAGGAGAGAGGGAGGGAGGGAGAGGGAGGGAGAGGGGTAGAGTGTTGGATGGGTGATGGAGTTGCTTCTCGGAGATGTTGGGAGAGGCCTACTAGACAAACTGAGGGTGGAGCTGCAATGTTATCAATAAGAGTGGGGATGTGTTTCTGTGTGTGCTCATGCGTGATAGATCTGTCGGGGCGCATCCATGGATGATGAAGGGGAACCATGTGTTTGGTAAGCAAACCTAAGTAGATCGGTAGATCAATTGTTGTTTAATAGGAGGAAGGAGAGACACAACTAATGAGGTAGATCGATCGATGTGTGGTTAAAAACGAGTTATAAGGACCTAGCTCGCTATATGTATAGCGAGAGATCGGTCGGTGTACGTCCATTTGTTAGAGGCAAATAAGGCCCAGCGAGAAGGATAGACATGGAGAATGGAGCTAGGAGGTGGTGCGAGAGGCCCAACTACTAGCTAGATAGGGGAGGAGTGCGGTTGTGAGATCGATGAAAAGAGGCGAGAGTTTACACGTGTGTCGACCATATGAGAGACACGAGGCAAGGACACATAAAGGAGGAGATTGAAGCTGTGTGTGTATCTTGTGGGCAGGCATCATTTGGAGAGGTTTATCGATCGGTGTGTGTCGGAAAGGAGTTGTGCAGACTCTGGGAAAACGACCTAAAGAAAAAAATGAATGTGCCCACTGGATAGAATGCCGAGGGAGGGGGAGGGCGAGGAGAGCGTGTGCATGCACGAGAGAAAGTTAGTGGTAGCTACAAAGGTTAGAGGATTGTGTGGGTGTAAGAGACTAACAAAGATCATAATTTCATATGAAAGCGGATTCATATATTTGAATAGGAGATCATAGTGTTTTAAACATTGCATGCATGAATATAGCGGTGATACACGTGTTGTGCACATGTTATACCATAATGTGATAATGCATGGCGTTTGCAACTCACAGCTAAATGCCGAACAATCTAAACCATACTATACATCAAACATTCTCACATTTTATTTGAATTTGTGATAATTTGCGGCATTTGCAGCTTACAACTAAATATCGAGCAATCTAAACAATACTATATATCGAACATTCTCACATTTTATTTGAATTTGTGGTAATATGTGGTGTTTGCAACTCACATCTAAATACTTGTAGGCGTAGGGGGCGGGGCACCATACATAATGTGATAAACACATTATACATGTGAGACATGGTTTAGATTATGGAGATCTATCTAGAGCTAGAAATGTAATGTGATTTGAAATCAAAATAAAGTGGATTCAAAAAATCTAGTTCGAGTTCATATAGTACACATAGTTCATATGTAACTCGAGACTAATCATGTGGTGTGCTGTGAAGATAATACACAAACGATGGTTTAACTTAACAATAATGATGATTGTAGATCTTATTAAAACAGAGAAATGAATTCAAATGCTTTGACTTCATAACAATCATTACTGTAGATCTTATTCACATTTAGTTCATATTGAAGCGGTACTATATACGTTTGGAATGCACTAAAATGTTCATTTGAGTAGTAGGTTGCATGCATTATACACGTAGCAAAATATTTTAATTGAACACAACATGGATTCAAAGTTTTGAATGATATTTGTAGTGCGCATTGATTTGGTACAGTACATGTTAGGCTTGTCCGGAAATTTCAACCCGCGCCTTGTTAGCCCGAAATTTTTAAGATATATCTTTGTCTCGTTGTGCTCCGACAACTCCCTCCATCTCAACCTGCGTCTTGCTATTCCGAAATTACAACGCGCGCGAAAACTCCCACCTCCTATGAAATCCCGACACGGGAAATGCCCGTGGTACCCCTGAACCGAAAGAACCGCCTCAAATCGGTGGGGGTACTTTCGTAACTTACCCCACATTTCGGACAAGCGCGTCTCTAAGCCATGGATCCCCATGACATCCCATCCGCCCATCCATTCGTACACCGAGGCCGCGAAACCCGCGAAAAAACCCCACACCCTGCTCCGTCGCCACCCAGCCGGAGCCTCTTCCCCTACGATGTCGTCCACAGCAACACCTCGACGTCCCTCATCCACCGTACCGGATGAGGATCCGTCGTCGATCTCATCGTCCCGCCAGTTCAGCCACCTCGTCCTCCACCTCCAAGGAGCTGCCCCGACGTTCCCCTCGTCTTTTGCCCCACCTCCATTCCCACACCGCCGTCTTCACCTGCACCACCGGAAGAGCATCATCATCACCATTTCCTTGGATGAAGCTGCGGCTTAATCGGCGCCACCAAAGAGGTTGTACACTAATCACCGCATTTTCTTCTTGATTCGATCTCCGCGGTCTTTGCCGGCGCTTTCGGTCCCGAGCCGAAACGGCAGCCTTGACTCCGTCCTGGCCAGTGTCACCGGCCACTTCCTCCACGGCGTCACTCCCTCGGCGGTGGCGTCCACATCGATAAGAGCTGCTGATCCTTTAGCTCTCGCTTCGTCTTTGCTTCTGCTCTTGCTCTCGGTCCCTGCCTGATCGCTCTTGCTATTGCTCTTGCTTTCGCCTTGTTGCTGCTCTCGCTCTTGCTCTTGCTTGCGATGCCTCCGATTTGGCTACACTTGATCGGTGAATCGACTTTTGGGTCATCGATTTTCAAGGGTGGGCTCGCCGGGTGAAGGAAGAACCAGCCCTTGTTGCGGGAGGGGGCTCACGGGAAGGTACCCCACTATCTATCTTAGGGTTCAGGATGGGGCGGTGGTCGCCGGCGATGGCGCGCGTTGGCGAAGCGGTGGCGTGGGGATCGCCGGAGAAAAGCTTCGACGCGTGGGGGTCTAGAGGGATGGGCCAGGCGGCGGACGGCGGTGGGGAGTGTGTTTTGGCGGGCGGGGCAGCGCACCGCCGGCCATGAGCGGCGAGGGCTGCTGTTTGGCGGTGGTGGTGGCGGCTCGAAGTGGAGGTTGAAGATGAACCGCAGGCCCTTGATTTCGTATCCAACGGCTGCAAAATCGACTAACCAGAGATGAAAAAGTCAGTCGACCGACGTGTAGCCTCACCTTGCTAGTGCGTTCAGTTTCGACAGCAAAATTCAGTTTCGACAGCAAAATTCAGTTTCGACAGCAAAATTCAGTTCCGATAGTTAAGTTCAGTTTCGACAGTTAAGTTTAGTTTCGACAGTTAAGTTCAGAGATGAGCGGCTGATGTATTTTACATCTAGCACTTTGTGGTTATGTATTTTACGTCATGTATTGGAGATGCTATTAGAATTCCACTCAGGTTAATGTTGTTTGTTGTCTCTCTTGTCCTGCTTCAGCCTCAGCGTCGTACAACTCACCGGAGCTGCTCCAACGACGAAACCCTCCATCACAGCGGAGAAGTACCTCGGGCTCTGTCGGGGATATACCCCGCGGTGTAAACCGGCCGGAAGTTAACCCGGCCGGACTTGGCGGTTTATTTGAGGTCCCGCTGGCACTTGGCGATATTCACCTGGTGACCCGCCAAGACCTGGCAATTTACCAGCAACCCGCCAGGATGTTGTAACTCACTGGTGACCCGGCGGACGGGTCAGAGGAGCGACAAGACCGGTGGCCCGTCTGGCGGTTCATGAAGGCAGTTCAACTATTGTGGGCGGTTTAAGAGGAAAGGCATAAGGAATATTTGTCTTACAAGGAGTTAAGACCTGGACTTGTATCCGGTTTGTATTAGAGATAGACTAGTCCTAATCCTAATAGGACTCCACATGTAACCCGCCCCTTCAACATATATAAGGAGGGGCAGGGCTCCCCAAAGGAGGGAAGCTACAAGCAAGAAGAAACAATCTTAAGGCTAGACACAAAGAGGAGAGCCGGTTTACGGCGACTCCCTCGTGATGATAATGAGACCTAGCCTCAAACCCCATGTAGGGTTTTTACCGGATGATGTTTCCAGGGCCCCGTCAGATAAATCCCTGTCTTGTGTTGCGTCTCTCGATTCCGCTCAACCCCTCTCAAGCTACCACACAGATGCGTCGGCCTCACGACTAAGTCCTCACACTAAGGACATCGACGTGACAAATCCTGACGGTTGGCGCCCACCATGGGGCCCAGCGCGCAGTGGTGTTGAGTTCTTGAAGGATCTTTTTCAGGATCAAGAGATTCACGGCTTTTCCAGTAAAGGGAGCCAGTCTGCAAGAAATCTCGTGGGCTATGTTTTTTATCGCCAGCCTAAGTCGGATCTGAGCAATTACTAGGCGGATTAAATTTGTTGTTCAACTTTGGATCTGGGATCATGAGATTTGGGTTCAAAAGAGAAATCAACCCGTCGTTAAATGCGGATGAGCGATCAAATAAAAAAGCCGTCGAGACCGGCGTTTTTTTTCGCAACTATTTGGCCGAATCGTCAAGTCCTAAGCGATAACTGCTGTCAAGTTGGAATTTTCAAGTCGTGCGTCATCGAGTTGTCCAAGGACTAGGGTCTAGTTTTGTCTCAATTGGATTGCTGATCCTACCAGCTGGCGTACGTTACATCAACCAAGGCAAGGCTAAGCTGAGATCCCAAGACAATTCAATGTTTTAGCAAGTCACGAGGGGATTTGACTAATTGGTGCTACTGCCCGTTACCTGAAGGGAGTCAAAGACGGTCAAGAGCCGGCCGGTCTTTCTCTGTTTCCAACTCGGATTGGCCCCGCCTACCACTGCTTGGCTCCGCACGCACGGGTGAGCACACAGCGGTCCGGCTCGCATCTACTGCTACTGCCTCAAAGCCGCCAATGTTGTGGCCAACGTACAGCCGCCAGCACCGGCTCGCCATCCGCGCGCTCGCGAGCGCCGGCCCCGCCTTTTCCTACTACGCCCGGTCGCCTCAAGTCGGCGAGGACTGAGTCGCCCGCGTGCTGCAGGCCACGAGTTGTCTCGCCAGTGTGACATTGCTGAACCGTCGTGGCCTCATCCCATCTTAACTATGACCCGGTTCCGCTGCCCTGAGCCATCATCGATGCCCGCGTCGCGGCCTTGCTTCGGCCCTGGGCCGCCGTCAACGTACTGATGAAGAGCCACCCTCACCGTCATTGTTGCGGATTCGAAGCCGCCGTTCTCTTATAACATCACCACCAAACCGTCGCCGCTGCCAAGTCGCTGCTTCTGCCTTTCTGCTTCCAAGCCACCCCGTGGCCTCGCCTTGATGACCCTACAGTCCCGCGCTACCCCGAGTTAAACCGCCGGCGCCGGTGCTCCCTTGTTTGCTTCCAAGTCACCAAAAGAGCCTCAACAGTTGCAGCACCTGCCGCTTGTAAACTGCCTCCGTGGTCGAACCTTTGCTGTGTTTCAAGCCGCCTCCGGCTCCGGCGCGAGCCGCCGTCGCCGCCCGCTTCCACTATCGCCGTACCAAGTATAGCAGTGCCGGCATGCTGCTCTCTCGAGTAAAAGGTACTTGAGAAACGTCAGCGACACTGTGTATTGACATAGCAGAACCAATACCAATATACGGGGTGCATCGACTGGTCCAACCAAAATTTTATGCAACATGGACAGTATATTACGCGATTAATCAGTCCGTCTAGCCAGCCGGCTCACGCTGACTACGGCTATGATTTCTGGAGAAGGCCACGCGGAGAAGGCTGCTCCTATGACAGTCAAGTGCTTGGATTATCATCAACCCAATATATCATGCAAAATCAAACACAGTATAATTTTTGGCAGTGGCAGACAAAAGAAACAGCACAAGGGGGGTCGCATCAGCACCTGTGACTCTGGACAACCACTCAACATATTTAATAGCACAATTAGTACTAGTTGTTTGTACACTTGGCGCTGTTTCCAAGAAGGACAAGCATCCATCACGTGGAGGATTTGGCATCTACTGGAATGAGACCTCCAAGGAAGCTCTCACGTGGTTACAAGGGACAAGCCATCACATCAAAAATCAAATGACAACCTGCGGTCGTCTGATGCTGTTCAACATTATTTAATGCCAGCGTTAGTATTCATCGAATAAAAATATCAGGTGATATCTATCCTATGTATTTTGTTAAAGTACATGTTAAATTCATCCGACAACAGTTACTCTGGCATGTCATATTTTTATGCAGGACGACTATTAAAAAAGGGTGGTATTATACCATGGAGGCACGTTTGGCTGTGCCACGCAGCTTAATGGACACGCATATCGCGGTCCGGTTTACATCAACGCGCCGGCCAACTCGCCCGTCCGTACCGCCTTACAACACCACGGACAACTCGCCTGTCCGCACCGGCTTACAAACGTCGCGGCAGACTGACCCGTCCGCACCGGTTTACCACGCTGCGGCCGGTTCACCCGTGAGCGACTTCAACCTCACCTAGCGATCATCAATTTCATGGCGGATTATTTCCGGCCTGGCACATCAGGTGATATCCATCTGAAATATATTTTATTGGTACATATTATTTTTTGTCAAAGAGCAGTTTATCTTTGTCTTGGTCTGCAATCTTTGTTGATGCAGGACAATTTTCACTAAATCAAAGCGACATGGTTAACTTCGCTTTGTCGTGCGGTTTACAACACCGCAGCGGTTCATCTGTTTGAGCCACCTCTGATGAGGTTATCTTTTCCGTCCGCCTCTCGTGGCCTGGTCTACATCAAAACACCGAGCCGCACCTGTCCGCGTGAAGCTGTTTATTGAGTATGAGCAAGTCACAGCTTGGGTGGCCCGTTTTTCTTTCAAATTGGAGGCAAATTATCATCAACCGCCGTTTGCCTTTGGATGGCTCAATGGGCGGTAGCGCGAAATCGCCGCCACTACAGTTTTGGTCAACTTCAAATCGCCGGATGGAAGGAACCATTGGCCGAGTTGCTGACACAGCCCATACGGGATCATTTACAACCCGCCGCAGTCACCTCAACCTTCTGTGGATTCATATCGTGCTATCAACACCAATGATATACAAGTTATGTCGGTTTATATCACGGTCAAATATGGAGAGTTTCAAGCCAACTCCTCGAGTCACCTTGAGACTCGGGGGCTACGATGACATGAATAAGCAAATCTTGCCAGTTTCAGCAAATTTAAGAACCCCAGGATGATGGAGGGAAAGATAACCCGGTCCCGGAGACTACTGTTATTTGAAGGCCGTCAGAAAATTTCCGGTTTAGTAAGTATATGACAGTTACAAAATCCCGGCTCAATGAAGAAGTTCCGGATCATCAGAAAGGATTCCGGTTTAAAATCCGGCTCAAGGGAAGTCAGTCTCACTGAAGCTCTCAAGTATCCGGTTTACAATCCGGTTCAAGGGAAATATATTCTCCCACAAAGCTCTCAAGCACTCAAATCCGGTTTAAAAATGTCCGGTTCAAAAAGGCATTAACTTCTCGCAAGTTCGAGTTGAAAGGCCATCAGAAAATTTCCGGCTGAAAATGAAGATTCCGGTTTACAATCCGGTTCAAGGGAAAGATGTCTCCCACAAAGCTTTGAAGCTCTCAATATCCGGTTCAAAATCCCTGTTCAAGAAGGATTTATCTCTTGCAAAAAATTAAAGGGTGCCAAAGAGGACCTGCTGCCATGATGCGCGGTCCAAACATGGGTATCATGCCTTATTGGCTTATCATATTATTGGTCAGTTGGGGGCTTGGTCGTATCCGAACCATAGCCACACCTCTTGATTGGCCTAGTGCCACAACATCACTTGGGGGCTTGGTCGTATCCGAACCAATGCAACACCTTTTGATAGGCGAAAGCCACCAGATCACTTGGGGACATGGTCAAGTCTGAACCGATCCGCCTCTTGATCGCCTAAGGCCATAGAGTCACTTGGGGGCTTGGTCGAACCCGAACCATTGCCACGCCACTTGATCGGCATAATGCCACGGTTTCGATTGGGGACCTGGCTGACTTGAACCATAGCTACACCTTATTGGGAGCTTGGTCGTGTCCGACCATGGTAACATCATCGATCGGCTCGATAAAAGCCTCTTTTTGCAAGCGGTCTTATCATTGCATTTGCTTCCATATTTTTTCATAACTGTTATTTGATTTTTGTTGCATTTTTAAACCGACATTGTTAATCCGTTTCAAACTGTCAATTACAAATTGGCGGAACACGACCAAATCCTAATCCGGAGACTATCTGCCCGGTTTGATTTTATGTTACCATCTTATTATGGAGTAAACCGGTGTTCATTAACCCGACTTGAATTTCAATTACAAATTGTCAGTACATGATCAAATCATAATCCGGAGACTATCCGCCCGGTCTGGTTTGACTACGAAGTCACCAGTATTATATATGGTTAAACCGGTGTTTATCACAACCCGGTACGGTTTTATTGTAAACCGGCACAGTATGAAAGGAGTTATCATTACTCAAGATTGGGGTTATCACCCTTACTACAAAAATTTGGTAAACCAATGATGTGATTCAATGTCACAGGTATGATATATTTCATATTTGATTATTCTTAAGTGCAGCCTTGGTTATAAACCTGGGTTATATGTTGGGCATTATGACCCGTCCGTGATAAACCGCCAGACACTTTAAACTTGTTGTATGCAGAGACAGGTTGAATAAATCATAATGATAAATTATCCGGTGTTTATTAAACCGGCCTGGCTTTAAGACGATAAGTCGCCAGTATATGATGAGAAATTATCCGGTGTTTGTTAATCCGGCCTAGCTTTGGACTATAAGTCTCCAGTACATATTTGGATTGCGCCATTGGAATCATGCACTTATAAATCATTGGGTTATATTATTCAAATAGCCAAACTTGGCTGAATTTTCATTATGATATTGAATGAATAAGGTTTTTCATACCAGATTATATTATCTTGAATAGACAACATGGCTAGATTTTTATTATGGTTATTAATAACCAATATTATGATTGAGGTTCTCAAAGTCGCTTTAGCGCAATGGCTATTATTTCATCAATGGGTATGATTTATTCTACAATGGAGGGAATAGTCCCGAGTCGCTGCAGCTTCGACCCGGCACTTGGAGGCTACATTGTTTAAGTTGAGATTACATCAAATGCAAGTCTCATGTCGCTGCAAGCATGCACCATGACACTTGGGGGCTACCAATTGCTCCTATCAACAGTTGAAGGTACAAAGCTTTTTATTCATTATATTGAAGGGTCCAGTGCTCAGTTGGTAAAAGCACAAGGCTCTTAACCTTGTGGACGTGGATTCAAGTCCCATGATGGGGGTTACATCATATGATGTTATTTTCATTGAAGTATATATTAAGTCCCAGCTCAATATTATCTTACTGAGCCGGCCCTTGGGGGCTACACATCATTGCTCAAATCTACATGATTATACCTACAAAGTCCCTGATCATTATTGCATAATGACCTGGCCCTTGGGGGCTACACTGGTTGAAGTTTTTATGAGTAAGACAATTACAAGTCCTAGGTTGCTGCAAGCATGACAACCCGGCACTTGGGGGCTACATAGTATGGAGTATTCAGTTTTTACTAGTCACTGGGATGAACAACATGGATTTCTTTAAAAGTGGCAGTATTTATATCGAAGCAAAGTCTTAAGCCACCACTTTGTTCTGCTCAAAGACTTGGGGGCTACAGGTATTATATTATTATCGAAGAAATATTTTCAAATTCTCGATTGAGCAAACTAGGTTGAACCGCGTCACCAATCATTATGACCACTGGATACAAACCGACAGTCTTTGGCAATGATAAAACCGGCAAGTTTTGCATTTCAAACCGGTTGAATATCAGATGAGTATTTCAAGACCAATATTTCTTAAACCGGCGCTTTGGAAGCCGACTCAAGTGGATTATTCTTCACAATATTTTTTCTATAAGAAGCCAACATCAGCAATTTGAGTATGAAGCTGGTTATTGACCTGGATTTTCTAGAAGGAGGAAATGACAAAGGACTTAAGGATGATCAGGTGTCGGTCTGCAAGAATTCTTAACCCGGAGCACAATCTGCCAAATTTGTTCTGGTGTTTATTTTGCAGCATAAGTTTACCATGGATAAATCCAAGCTAAACTTGGGGGCTAATGTCGGGATATACCCTTGGTGTAAACCGGCCGGAAGTTAACCCGGCCGGACTTGGCGGTTTATTTGAGGTCCCGTTGGCACTTGGCGATATTCACCTGGTGACCCGCCCAGACCTGGCAATTTACCAGCAACCCGCCAGGATGTTGTAACTCACTGGTGACCCGGCGGATGGGTCAGAGGAGCGACAAGACCCGGTGGCCCGTCTGGCGGTTCATGAAGGCCGGTTCAACTATTGTGGGCCGGTTTAAGAGGAAAGGCATAAGGAATATTTGTCTTACAAGGAGTTAAGACCTAGACTTGTATCCGGTTTGTATTAGAGATAGACTAGTCCTAATCCTAATAGGACTCCACATGTAACATGCCCCTTCAACATATATAAGGAGGGGCAGGGCTCCCTAAAGGAGGGAAGCTACAAGCAAGAAGAAACAATCTTAGGGCTAGACACAAAGAGGAGAGCCGGTTTACGGCGACTCCCTCGTGATGATAATGAGACCTAGCCTCAAACAGCATGTAGGGTTTTTACCGGATGATGTTTCCCGGGACCGAAGTCATATAAATCCTTGTCTTGTGTTGCGTCTCTCGATTCCGCTCAACCCCTCTCAAGCTACCACACAGATGCGTCGGCCTCACGACTAAGTCCTCACACTAAGGACATCTGACGTGACAAATCCACGACAGGCTCCATCTCCAGACGCCTAAGATCTTCTTCCCCTCCTCCGACAGCAAAGTCAGCCGGAGCATCCTCACCGGCCAACCCAATCACGCTGAGATCGACATGGCTTCGCCAAAGAGGTTGTACACTTGTTGCATCTCTTTTTACTCTACATGTTATATATATTGTCCACTGAGCACACGGATTTGTTCCTTTAGTGTCTCCTTGAAAAAACACGTAGGAATTTTAATTTTCACTTGTCCTCCTTTTCAAATTCCTATTCATGAAGCACAAGACTAAGAGACAATAGCATAATAGCATTATAACCGTACATTTTCTTGTGGTTTGACTTAATCTCACCATGCTTCTTTGCATCGTGTGATCTTCCAATTGTTGTGAATCAAACACCCAGTTGGCGTAAATCCTGTGTTTTTAAATTCTCTATTTTGCACGTGCATTCCTATCCTATTCCTGTCTATTTCCTACCCCTGCATTGTTGGAATCCTCCAATTCAAACGAGCCCTTACAGAATTACTTCTCTTACAGATAGTTGTCAAAGAAAACCTTGTGTGGTTTGTCTCGCTCCTGCTGCGTCGTTGTCCACCCCAGCTCAGCTGCTCCAACGATAGAAGGGCCCAGCACAACAGGGATCCGGCCTCCAGACTGTCTTTCGCCGCCTCAGATCTTCTTCCCCGCCGCTGGCAGCCATGAAAACTGCATTACCATCATCAACCGAGCAGATGACCTCGAGGACTACACGGGTCCGCAAGAGAGGTCGCACTTTCGTGTCTGCTTCGTTATGCATCGCTTAATATTACATGCTACTTTATCGTCCTGTTCACCGATTAGACTCGAGTCACCCAAATTAATGGTCAAACTTGAGTTTTTAAATGGTTGTGGGGTACATATCGGGCCGCTATCAATAGTATCTATCTACTATCTGGTTAATCTCCGGTGTCTACTATGAGTTTCATGTTGGGTGGGAAACAAACAAGAAAGAAACCATTATCTGTATTTATTAATCAAGCCATTATCTCACCGCTATTATTGGTTTTGGGTCTATCCACAGGTTGCTACCATCACTCTGGATTTCTGCATGCACTCCTTACATAATCTCACTATGTTTTATTCCTATGCATGATGCTTATTGTAAACAATGGAACTGAACATGTAGAGCAAAAGAGACGAGCCTTGCGTGGCAATATAATTTCATGCGGGCGTCGCTCCATGGTAGGCGCAAAGGCAGCCCCCTCCACGCATTTCGGATTGTAATCGAGAGGAAGATATCATTACGAGGGGATTCGAAGGAGAAGATAACGCCTATTTACCCCCTGAGGTCTTCGCTCTAACTTGGCATGCTGATGTTGGTTATATCATGCATATGGTGTCTTGCATTTCTTACTTTATACATCAAATATGTCATCTCCTTAGTTTAGACATCCTTTGTGCGAATGCCATCTGTTTAGTTTATTCATCGTTTATGTGAATTATGCAGCGCCACCTTGTTTAGCCAGGAATCATATATGTGAATTTTGCAATTCTATCCTTCTTAGCCAGTCATCTTATATGTAAATTATATCAGGCCATCCTTTTTTTTGTTACATATTACATTTGTCAACAATGTTAGTACATTCAACTGCTCTTCATGTGCATCAGCCATTTGACACGGTGATGGCAAATTCTGGAGTGAAAACAAGGTCTTCTCGAAAGCGGACTATGCTATCGACAAAGAGCATATCTCATTTGGTTACGGATAGCTCCTCGGAGGAGGATTCGAGACAGATGACCAGTCCTATCCCCCGAGGTGTATGCTCTAACTTGGCGAGGTTATGTTGCTCATATCGTATGTATGGTGTCTCGCATTGCTATGCCATTTGATTACTTTAGACATGCTTTGTGTGAATGCCACCTGCTCAAAGGTGTCTAATTACCATATATGTGAATTATGCATTGCCATCTTGTTGCAAGACATTATATATGTGAATTATACAATGCTATCTTGTTGCAAAGGCATTATATATGTGAATTATGCAATGCCATGTTGTTTAGCCAATCATCATGTATGTGAATTATATCATGCTATCATTTTTTGTATTACGTGTTCCATTTGTCGACAACGTTTGTATATTCAACTACTCTTCCTATGCATCAGCCATTTGAAGCGGTGATGGAAGTATCTGGAGTGAAAACAAGGTATTGAGCAGAACAATGCTAACTGTTGAAGCGTACATCTTGTCAGCTCTGAAGAGCTCCTCAGAGGAGGATTCAGAGACTGATGACCAGTCCTATTTCCCCCCTGAGGTCTATGCTCAAACTTGGCAGGGTTATATTACCCATGTCATGCATGTTGTCTTGCATTGCTTAGTTTTTATAGATTGCCATCTGCTTACTTGCTTACTATATAAATCATATATTTGAATTATATCATGCCATCATGTTTACATAGTACATACACATCATCTATCTGAATTATGGCATGGCAACCCATTTAATAAAGACATCATATAGTTATATCATCTCATCCTGTTTAGTGTTTACAGTCATCATATTTAGAATTATGGCATTCTATTCATGAATGTATGTGAATTATGGCATGCCAACCTATTTAATAAACACATTATATAGTTATGTCATGTCATCCTGTTTACATAGTCTCATATTTTGAACTATGTCTTTCCATCTCTTTTAGTTAGCCATCATAATGTGAAATTGTGTCATGCTATCCTGTTTAGTTAGCCATCATATATGTGAAATTGTGTCATGCTATCATGTTTGGTTAGACAGCATAAATATGAATTATTTCATGCCCTCTTTTATTCGCCACTATCCATTGCACCTGTCTATCATACAATGTCTATACTTTCAATTACTTTTCTTGTTTATCAGCCAGTTGAATTGGAGAGCGTGATGGCAGTATCTAAGGGAGTAACAACACGGTCTTCGTAAAAGATAGTGCTACCGATTGATGCAGATAGAACCACGCTTGTACTTGCCCAAGGACCAGATCCACCACACATAACCCGAGACTCGCAGATTGTACCCCTACCCAGCTTGGACGAAGAACCAGCTACATCCCTTCTAACCCCAACCCTGGCAGATAGTAACCCAGTTCCAGTTGACACAACACCGTCTCCACCACAGAGCACCCAAACACGAGCGGTTAGTAAGGGAACTGCAGTGCCCAAAGCACGAGGGCCACCACTCCGAATCCCAACTCAACGCTTAAAGGAGAAGAAGATTTGTTCTCAGGTCAGGTTTTGTAGCTATGGTTCATACTCCTTTGCTCTTGCATTACTGTATTTACTCATACCAACTATTTTCAAAATTGAAGGATGGAATTGAAACTCCAATGGCGCAATAGGTATGTTTTAAACCTGTTTCTTTAACTGGTTTGCTGTTGTAACCTGCTCTATATTGATTTCAGTTTCAATTGAATAAACAGTTATGTTCTCATGTCATGCACATTACAAGTGTTGTTATTGCTCTATAGTTACCCGCACTTATATTCTGTCTATTCTGCTTTGTCTTGAACAAATATTATTTGAACTGTGTCTCTATCTTGATTTGGCAACAAAAACTAGAATGATATAGACCATAAAGTGACCATGGTACATAGATATATGTTTGTTTCATGCTATTATCCTGTCCACTTTACCACTGAACTCATTTACCAAAATGAGTTTCATATACAACATGGTAAACATGTGATGTGTCTGCTTGTTTCTCTTTTAGAACGCGGACAAAATATTGGAGAACAGTACCGCGTTATCCAATGCTAAAGGAAGTAATGCAGATAAGGTTCAAGATAGTGAGACATCCCTGTTGGTCTCCAAGAAACCTGATAAAAACTATCTTGACGACAGTGAGGGAACCCAAAAGTCATGTCTTGATGTAGTGTTGGAGTTCTTGGCCACTCGCTTGCACAAGCTCTTGAACTTGCTTTGCCTGAATCGATTCGTCTTCTTGAGTCTCAACTTCAAGTTGAAAGACATCGATCGAGATGTCTTTTGACGAGGAAGTCAAGGATCGAGGAAGTCCCTCCGAACTCGGATGCATATTTTCTCGTGCAATGACAAGTTACTGGAGGATTTAAGGGCCAAACAAGAGAAAGTTAATAAGCTTGCTAAGCATCTTGCCAGATTATGGGTACCTAGGATATTGTTTCTTGAGATCTTACGAAGTGGTTTCAGTTACGGATTTGTTTTGTCTTGGCGTTTATTTGCGCTGGTCGCCAACTTTGACAACCGATGTATATGATATGTCGCTTTGTTCCCTATATTTGCACTGGTGGCGAACTTTGATGCCCAGTGGATGTAATATGTGTAACAGCCGTGATAGCATAGCATAAGTTGCTTGCTTATTTATTTCCTTGTTGTCTTGCTTATTTGTTTGCTTGTAGTCAGTGCAGTTCTTTTTAAAACTAGGCCACAATAACCATGGGCTAATATTTACTGTAGTGACACTGGGCCTCCTACGGGCCGTAGAAAGCGATGGGCCTTCTACGGGCCATAGAAATGATGAGACCTTCTACGGGTCAGAAACAATGGGCCTTCTACGGGCCGTAGAAACAATGGGCCTTCTATGGGTCGTATCATCAATGGGCCTTATACAGGCCGTATGACCATAACGGGCCATCGTTAATAGGCCGTATTTGATGACGCTATGAAAACGGCCCAACGTATTAACGGACCACAAACAGGCCAAGGTAACCACAGGCTGAATTTGGCCCACAAGCAGAAAATGAAAGTAACGGGCCATAAGTAAATGAATGCTGGAAATGAGCCCAAGAATAAATGGGCTCTGAGAAGGCCGAAAGATAACATTTGTTGGAAACGGCCCAACTGAATAACGGGCCCTTAATGGGTATAAAGTGATATCTTTGTTCATTACGGGCCGCCACCACGGGCCGTTAATGGGTGTAAAGTGATACACTGTTCATTGCGGGCGATTTCACCACGGGCCGTTAATAGGCCAAGAGTTACATAGGGCCTCATATGGGCCGAAGACGCGTCATGGGCCATACATGGGCGAGAAGTGAAAGCAGTGGAATCATATTGGATGGCCCGAGATGATGCTCTGGGCCTAATTCGGATAAGGGTGTAATGGGCCTTGGGTTAGCGAGAGGTAAATGGGCTATATGCGAACAGGCCGTTAACGAAGCTTTCCATGGGCCGCCCGCCACCTTTTGACCAAGTCAAACGGGCGGCCTTTTCACGAGAATGGGCCTCTGTTGGGCCGTGCCACGGTCGACGTATCATAGGCGCCTTCGTCCAATGAGTGGATGACATCTGTCCCAACGATGAGTCGACACGTGTTTCCTCCGCATAATGATGATTTTACACGTGGAAATTTCCCATTGGTCGGGGCTGTTAACGGGTTATCGGATCCAAAACCCGACCCGATAGCTTAACGGCGTTCGTTACGGTGGATGCCACGTGTCGGTCACCCTTGATGAAAGCACTTCTGTGATGCGCGATTTATCGTCAAGGAAGTGGACACTTCCGTGATGATAATTTTGGTAATGTCATGGAACACTTCTCTGACGACCACAGTATGACTATCTTGATTCTATCATAAATTTGTCATGGATGTACATGCATGACAAAAAACACGACCTACTGTGACAAACATGTATCATCACGGAAGTGTATTTTTTTGTAGTGAAGGGGTTTGTCGAGCTCACCCAACTGTGGTGATCCGCAAAGGCTCGCATCTCCCAAGGACCGCTTCGGACGTCGGCCGCCACTTCAGTGCGCGGGAGGGCCATATGACGGAGAAGGTGTTCTAGCAGCAATTCCAGGCGCCCTCGCATCAAGAGCTGCTGAATCATCAGATGAAGCAACTGATGGAGCTCTTTCGCATGGCGAAGCCGGTGCTGCAGGACCTTTGTGTCGACCTGTGTACCACGGAGGTGTTGCCGACCAGCTTCTTTGAGCTCCTAGCTCGGCTGCAAGAGGCCATCCCCCAAGTGGTACGTTGGAAGCAGTCTGCTACTTGTGAGCTGCATTAGGATTTCCCCAAAGAGGAGAGAATGATGCAGTATAGTAGAGATAAGTATTTTCCTCAGTTAAGAACCAAGGTTATCAATCCAGTAGAAGAACCATGCAACACCTCGTTAACATCACATGCACACAAAATAACAAATACTTGCACCCAACGCGAACAAGGGGTTGCCAATCCCTTGGCGGTTGCAAGGATCTAATCATGTATAGGTAGATGGATAAGTAAAACACAAAATAAAATAAGGCAAATAAAATTGCAGCAAGGTATTTTTGGTTTTTGATATATGATGAAAATAGACCCAGGGGCCATAATTTTCACTAGAGACTTCTCTCTTGAAATAGCATACGGTGGGTAAACAAATTACTGTTAGGCAATTGATAGAAAAGCAAATAATCATGACGATATCTAAGACAATGATCATGTATATAGGCATCATGTCCGAGACAAGTAGACCGAAACAATTATGCATCTACTGCTACTACTCCACACATCGACCGCTATCTAGCATGCATCTAGAGTATTAAGTTCATAAAAACGGAGTAACGCCTTAAGCAAGATGACATGTTGTAGACAAAGTAAACTCACGCATGAATAAACCCCATCTTTTTATCCTTAGTAGCAACGATATAATATGTGTCATGTCCCTTTCTGTCACTAGGATTGAACACTGCAAGATCGAACCCATTACAAAGCACCTCTCCTATTGCAAGAAAAATCAATCTAGTTGGCCAAACCAAATCAATAGATCGGAGAGAAATACGTAGCTATAATAATCATGCAAAAAAGAGTTTAGAGAAGATTCAAGGAGTATTCATAGATAATCTTATCATAAACTCATAATTCATCTGATCCCAACAAACACACCGCAAAAAGTGATTATATCGAATAGAACTCCAAGAACATCATGGAGAACATTGTATTGAAGATCAAAGAGAGAGAAGAAACCATCTAGCTACTAGTTATGAACCCGTAGGTCTGTGGTAAACTATTCACACATATGTGATAAACTATTCACACATCACCGGAAGGGCAGCAAAGTTTATGTAGATCCCCTCTGTGGTTGAATCACCCCCCCCCCCCCTCCCCCGGGCAGAGTGCCAGAAAAGGCCCCAGATGGGATCTCTCGAGAAAAGAAACTTGCGGAAGTGGAAATAGGGTTTTGGCTGGCTCTCGGTTGGTTTCCCGATTTTAGAGAAGTTATAGAGGCGGAATTAGGTCAAACAGAGCAAAGATGGGCCCACGAGGCACTAGGGCACGCCTTGGTGGCTCGCGGCCACTTCCTTCGCCTTCTGACCTCCTCCCGAAGCTTCTAGTGTTATTTGTCCAAAAAAATCTCCAAAAAGTTTCATGGCATTTAGACTTCGTATGGTATTGATATTCTGGGAAACGAAAAACAAGCAAAAAAAACTGGCACTGGGCACTAGGTTAATACGTTAGTACCAATAAGTGATATATAATTTCTTTTAAATGCATATAAAACATCCTAGATTGGTAATATAATAGAATGGAACAATCAAAAATTATATATACGTTGGGGACAAATCAAGCATCCCCAACTTAATTCCTGCTCGTACTCGAGTAGGTAAATGATAAAAACATAATTTTGGATGTGGAATGCTACCTATCATGTTCATCATGTAATCTCTATTATGTGGCATGAATATTTAAGATCTGAATGCTTCAAAGCAATAGTGTATAGTTTGACATAAAAAAATACAGCATACTAACAAACAATCATGTCTTTCAGAAATCAACGCTAAAGAAAATTATCTCTATAAAATCATATAGCCTTGTCATGCTCCATCTTCTTAACACAAAGTATTTATCATGCACAACCCCGATGACAAGCCAAGCAATTGGTTCATACTTTTTAACGCGCTTCAGCTTTTTCAACTCTTACGCAATACATGAGCGCAAGCCTTGGATATAGCACTATGGATGGAATAAAGTATGGTGATAGATATAATATGAAGGAGATGAAAAAGGAGAAAGTCTCACATTGACGAGGCTAATCAACGGGCTATGGAGATGCCCATCAATTGATGTCAATGTAAGAAGTAGGGTTTGTCATGCAACAGATGCACTACGAGCTATAAGTATATGAAAGCTCAAAAATAAAACTAAGTGGGTGTGCATCCAACTTGCTTGCTCATGAAGATCTAGGGCATTTGAGGAAGCCCATTGTTGTAATATACAAGCCAGGTTATATAATAAAAAATGAAAGCATAGGAGACTCTCTATATGGAAAACACGGTGCTACCTGAAGGAATTATGCCCTAGAGGCAATAATAAAGTTGTTATTTATATTTCCTTATATCATGATAAATGTTTATTATTCATGCTAGAATTGTATTAACCAGAAACTTAGAACATGTGTGAATACATAGACAAACAGAGTGTCACTAGTATGCCTCTACTTGACTAGCTCGTTGAATCAAAGATGGTTAAGTTTCCTAGCCATAGACATGAGTTGTCATTTGATTAACGGGATCACATCATTAGAGAATGATGTGATTGACTTGACCCATTCCGTTAGCTTAGCACTTGATCGTTTAGTATATTGCTATTGCTTTCTTCATGACTTATACATATTCCTATGACTATGAGATTATGCAACTCCCAAATACCGGAGGAACACTTTGTGTGCTCCAAACGTCACAACGTAATTGGGTGATTATAAAGGTGCTCTACAGGTGTCTCCAATGGTACTTGTTGAGTTGGCATGGATCGAGATTACGATTTGTCACTCCGATTGTCGGAGAGGTATCTCTAGGCCCTCTCGGTAATGCGCATCACTATAAGCCTTGCAAGCAATGTGACTAATGAGTTAGTTGCGTGATGATGCATTATAGAACGAGTAAAGAGACTTGCCGGTAATGAGATTGAACTAGGTATTGAGATACCGACGGTCGAATCTCGGGCAAGTAACATACCGATGACAAAGGGAACAACGTATGTTGTTATGCGGTTTGACCAATAAATATCTTCGTAGAATGTGTAGGAGCCAATATGAACATCCAGGTTCCGCTATTGGTTATTGACCGGAGACGTGTCTCGGTCATGTCTACATAGTTCTCGAACCCGTAGGGTCCGCACGCTTAACGTTCGGTGACGATTGGTATAATGAGTTTATGTGTTTTGATGTACCGAAGGTTGTTCGGAGTCCCGGATGTGATCACGGACATCACGAGGAGTCTCGAAATGGTCGAGACATAAAGATCGATATATTGGATGACTATGTTTGGACGTCGGAATGGTTCCGGGTGAGTTCGGGCATATACCGGAGTACCGGAGGTTACTGGAACACCCTGGTAAGTATATGGGCCTTATTGGGCCATAGTGGGAGAGAGGAGAGGGAAGCCTAGGAGGGGACGCCCCCCCCCCCAAGCCCAATCCAAATTGGGTGGGGGGCGCCCCCCCCCCCCCTTTCCTTTCCCCTCTCTCCCCCTTCCTTCCTCTCCTAATCCAACTAGGGAAGGGGGGGAATCCTACTTCCATTGGGAGTAGGACTCCCTTGGGGCACGCCATAGGAGGGCCGGCCCTCCCCCTCCTTCACTCCTTTATATACGAAGGAGGGGGGCACCCCTTGAACACACAAGTTGATCATTGATCTCTTAGCCGTGTGCGGTGCCCCCCTCCACCATAATCCACCTCGGTCATATCGTCGTAGTGCTTAGGCGAATCCATGCACCGGTAGCTTCATCATCACCGTCATCACGCCGTCGTGCTGACAAAGCTCTCCCTCAACACTCTGCTGGAGCGTGAGTTCGTGGGACGTCACCGAGCCAAATGGGTGCAGATCGCGGAGGTGTCGTACTTTCGGTACTAGGATCGGTCGATCGTGAAGACGTACGACTACATCAACCGCGTTGTCATAACGCTTCCGCTTTTGCTCTACGAGGGTACGTGGACAACACTCTCCCCTCTCATTGCTATGCATCACCATGATCTTGCGTGTGCGTAGGATATTTTTTGAAATTACTACGTTCCCCAACACTACCTTGATGCACAAGTGTGGAAAGGATAGTAACATTGCCCCTTCTGTCTTTTTCTCTCATTTTTTGGGGCTCTTTTTGGCCACTTTTTTATGTGCTCTTTTTGGTCTCTTTTTTTTATTTCCTCACATTGGACAATGCTGTAATAATGAATACGATGATCATCACACTTCTATTTACTTACAACTCAAAAGAAAATTACAACTCGATACTAGAACAAAATATGACTATGTGAATGCCTCCGGCGGTGCACCAGGATGTGCAATGATCTAGGGTTACATGCATAAAAAAATGATGAACGGTGGCTGAGCCACAAATACTATGTTACTATATGATCATGCAAAGAAATACGACAATGATGATGTGTTTCATAATAAAACGGAACGGTGGAAGTTGCATGAGAATATATCTCGAAATGGCTATGGAAATGCCATAATAGGTAGGTATGGTGGTTGTTTTGAGGAAGATATAAGGAGGCTTATATGTGATAGAGTGTACCATATCACGGGGTGTGGATGCACCGGCGAAGTTTGCACCACATCTCAAGGTGAGAAAGCGCAATGCATGAGGCAAATCACGGAAAGGTGAGGTTGCATATAATCCATGGACTCACTTTAGTCATAAAGAACTCACATACTTATTAGTCTTATTGCAAAATTTTATTAGCCCTCGAAGAAAAGTGCTACTATGCATGCTTCTAGGGGGATAGATTGGTAGGAAAAGACCATTGCTCGTGCCCGACCGCCACTCATAAGGAAGACAACCAATAACAAATCATGCTCCAATTTTTTAGCATAACGAGGGACCATACATGGAGCTTTGGGAATCACAAATCTTAACATAAATATCTTACTAAACCACAATTACTTATTAGTACATCCCACATATTACCACATTTATATCAGAAAACCATTGCAAGGAATCAAACTTATCATATTCAGTGATCTACATGAAAGTTTTTATTATATCTCTCTTGAATACCTATCATATTAGGACCAAATTCATAACTCGTACTAATTGCCATTACTATTATCAACTCTCAAAAAGATACAAGTGAAGCATGAGAGTGCAACTATTTTTTCAAAATAAAACCACCGTCGTGCTCTAAAAAATATATGTGAAGCACTAGAGTAACTGCCTAGCTCAAAAGATATAAGTGAAGCACATAGAGTATTCTAACAAATTATGATAAATGTATGTCCCTCTCAAATAGGTGTGTCCAGCAAAGAAGATTGTGACAAACTAAAAAGCAAACAAAACAAAGACTCATATAATACACGACGCTCCAAGCAAAACTCACATCATGTGATGAATAAAAATATAGATCCAAGTAAAATTACCGATGGTTGGTAGAAAAAAGAGGGGATGCCTTCCAGGGCATCCCCAAGCTTAGTTTCTTGGGAGTCCTTGAATATTACCTTGGGGTGCCTCAGACATCCCTAAGCTTATGCTCTTGCCAGTCATTATTCCTTCATTCATCATGATCTCACCAAAAACTTATAAACTTCAGCACACAAAACTCAACAAAACCTCCGTGAGATCCGTTAGTATAAAAAATTCACTTTAGGTACTGTTGTAAATCCATTTATATTTTATTATTGCATTATACCTACTGTATTTTAACTTCAACATTGCTTATACCCCCTGATCAATCCATAGATTCGTTAAAACAAGCAAACAACGCAACGAAAACAGAACAATCTGTAAAAAAAACTGAATTATGCTCATACCTCTGTAACTCTAAAAATTCTGAAAAATTAGGACAATGTGGTAATTTGTATATCAATCAAGTGTAAAAAAATTCAGATCAGAAGCACGTTCTAGTGAATTCAAACAATTCTTCTACTGGGCGTAAAATGTTCTGTATTTTCACTGAATCAAATCAACTATCATTCAAATCATTCCAAAGGCTTTACTTGGCACAAACACTAATTAAAACACAAAAACACAACCACAGCAGTAGCATAATGTGTGCACACTCAAAAACAAAAAATAATAATTAGGTTGTCTCCCAACAAGCTCTTTCTTTATAGCCATTAAGATAGGCTTGAGATTTCAATGATGCTCACATGAAAGATAGTAATTGAAACATGTAGAGGGCATCATGAAGCATATGAGAAACATATTTAAGTCTATCATTGACCATGGCGGTAGCCCGCTATATCCTACCACCAACTTCTACGGTGGTAAAAAAAAGTCAGATCCGAACTTTTTTACAAACAGTGTCAAATCATACAGTAGATACTTGCATAGGCTCGTCGGTATGCACGGCTCCAATGATAAGGTGCGTAGACGGCAGAGACACATATACACGTAAGCTTGCTAGCTGCCTACTGGAATGTACGTGTACATACAAATATCCGGAGAAAACGTCGTCCGGCCTGGCCTTCAATTTCATAATCTGAGAGATCTTCAAGATGATGCGGGCAGAGGCATGGGAGATGTAGAGTGAGTCTACGAGGATGTCTATATCAGCGCATTATTGCGCGGCAATACTCAAAGCGCGACGAACGCCGACTCCGACCACGGAATTTAATAGGAAACGGACAACAAAGAGTATCATATGCACAGGAACATTTTCGCAAAAAAAAGAAAAATGCACAGGAACATGTGGGCGAGCTCTCAACCACAATCTGCTCATACTGGCCAGTTCATTTCACCCGATTATTCAAATAACGATGCGTTTAATTTGCACTGCATATTCCGGAGTAGTATAATACGTAGTACTTTTCCGTGGGTTCTTCTGTGTTCATGTGGCAAGAATCTAGTGGTGCATCTTTTCTTTTGCATTCTTCTGCATTATAATGCCTTTATCGTCTCTCCTTTTTCCTTGTCAAAATAAGATCTAGACTAGATAGATATGCGTTCCGTTAGTAGGTCTACGTATGTGGCGTTGACACCAGATCCTCTTCCAAACAAGCGTGTCCTTGTCACGATGTACGCTTTGACACAAGCAGTGGTATAATTTAATCGAGACATGCAAATATACATCTCCTAAAAAAACATGCAAATATACAGCTCCTGTAAAAAAACTTGCAAATATACAGCATACTTGCCTATATTAATCTAGGATCTATAGTACACTAATCTTGAACGAGTATGGCATAGGTCATTGATAGAAGTTGTTTACCGGTATAGAAACGTCATCCTTCAGAACCACTGCATTTGTTCTTTGTACACGGGGTTTTCTGCTTGACTTTGGTACGTACGTACGTACAGGCTGTGCGCTCTCGTATTTTATATGCAACTTTACCCGTCGGTATTCAACATATAGATATGGCCAAGGCTGTCTTTTAAGGCAAGCCTATAACGCTGCTAACCAGATGGCGTCGACAGAATTAGCGAATTGTAAACGCAGAGACGACCCGATATGGGCATATAGGACTTCGTGTGAGTAGTGTTTTGACCTGGGCGTGGGTGAAATCGGAGCTTATTCGCGCCCGTGCGGCCTGAAAAGTAGTGAAGCCGCAATATGGACCCGGGGTTTTCGCGTTTGACCGTGCGTGTGTGCGGTCTGGACGGTTTGGGATCGTGTGTAGTAGCCGACAGATTAATCGGTCCACGTCTCGAGTCTGCAGCAGATTCCCTTTGCCTCGGGTTCAACGAGCCCAGGTTTTTGGGTTGGGTTGCTTTGCCCCCGGCGTGCATGATTCCTGGAACAAGAGGACGATGGCCGATGGGAGACGCACGAAACCAACCCATAACTTCTTGTCGTCAAGCCAGCTAACGTTTTTTTTTTTTTTTTAACGGAAGGCAGCTAGCTGTAGCTGTAGTATAGATCACTTCTACCTCAAATTTCGTCTTTGTTTTTGAATGGGCAGTTCTTTACACTAATTTCAAACCGGCAGTTAGTGGCTTATACTAAACCGGCGAATTCGGTTTTCATTTCTCCTTTTTTTTTAGGGGAACGGGCGAAGTCACTCGATAAGTTATTACTCTTTTTTTTAGAAGACGCTAAGTCGCTACTTTTTTTTATATCTGCTAAGTCGCTACTAGTCCATATGGGTCTGAATGCGAGCGGTGGCACGTGTACATCAACCTTGGCCCATATAAACGGTGCGAAGGAAGGGAGATGTACAATTTTTTCAAAAATGTTTTGAGTTTAAATAAATTATAAAATTTCATAAAAAACTAGTTTTTCCAGGAAATAAATCTCAAATTTTTAAAATCTTCTCAAGTTTTCAAACATTTGTAACATCATTTTTAAGAAGTTCAAGATTTTTTTCCAAAAATGATTCTCGAATATGTCATTTATTCAAAAAACATTCTGACATTGTTTTTGAACATATTCATTTTATAAATTTTGAATTTTTTTAATAATCAAAAATTTTCTGAAAAATAATAAATTTTAGATAAATGAATATTTGTTTTTCGAAGATTTTTTAACAGTCTGAACCATTCTAGAATTTTCTGGACTTCAAAAAACAAAAATAAATCAGTTAACGGAAAAAATAGGAAATCAAAAATACTAGATGCAAATTGCTAAAGGCTAAAATAGGTAGGAGTAACGGTTGAATGAATCTATATTTTTTTTGGCTTTTATTTGGGTTGTAGGATTGGGAAAAAACGAATCTAACAAAACTGTAAGTCTCTCACTGATGAACTCCGATGCGTCATCTGGTATCTGAAAAACATGTTTGTGCGTAATAATATTGATTGTATCGGTGGAGTACATCTAAACATCAGGACTCAAGGACGCCGTCCGCGTCACTGCTCTTGGGCCAGCCCAAGTAGTTTCCTGCATGTTCATTCTCTTTTTTTCTTTTTTCTTTTGAAAATATTCTAAATATGTGTATTTCAAAATTGTATTTACTTAATTTTTAAACCATTCACCGCGCATTAGAAAAATGCTAACACAGTGTAAAGTTGTTGTTTGTGCAACTTTTAAAAATTGTTGATAGCATTCCAAATGATGTTCGTGACACTTAAAAAATGTTCACACATTTCAAAAAATGTTCATACCATTTTTTAAGAAAAAAATAGACAATGGATTTTTTTAGTTAATTCAACAAAAAATAATCGTACATTCAGAAATTGTAGGAGTACATAACATTTAAACACATGTTCACGCATTCCAAAAACATTCATGACATTGAAAAAAATTATATAATGTAAACAAAATGTGCGCTAGTCTAAAAAATATTTCATATCATTGCATGGATAGCTCGGCTCCGTTGCAACGTCCCAACCAACCAACCGTGCACAAGATGCACATATATGATCCTGAAAAAAAAACACACGAGATGCACATATATCTCTGTTTTGCAGAGACTTTAGCATACCAATAGTTTGTTCTGGTTCCTGTATTTATTCAGTGTGTCCTTTTCCTCCATGTCAAGAGCTTCTTTTTAGTCATTTTTAGCACTGGTATGATTTTGTCTCTCTCTGTTTTTTCCCTCTTGTCAAAGTGTGGACTTGGGAGTAAGATAAAGCAGCCAGCGTTATCCTGACTTTGCTGATTCAGACTTTTTAGGTGATTGTGAGAGTGCGTCGAGTCAATGGTTTAGGTGCCAAAGTACATGTGTGTAATCTCCTTCGAATCTGACGGCCCCTGACGGGAAGTTCAGACTTTTTCCGACAGGTAACAAAAGGATGAGATGATATTTTATCTCATCTCTTATTAGCCTAATATAATCGCTTAATCGACAGCGATGTTAATCTTGCTAGCTAGTACATGGATCAAGTAACGAGGCTCGAACAAGAGATGACCGGAAGCCGCTGAATTGCTCGGACGCACGACAGTAGCAGGTGAAAGCTTAATCTTTCAAACTTTCACTTGTTTACTATTCAACCTGTCCTTGTCAGTAGGTAAAAGCTTCAAAAAATTGCCGATGGTTGGTAGAAGAAAGAGTGAATTCCTTTCGGGGCATCTCCAAACTTAGTTGTTTGGGAGTCCTTTAATATTACCTTGGGGTGCCTTGGGCATCCCAAACTTAGGCTCTTATCACTCCTTATTCCTTCATTCATCACGATCTCATCCAAAACTTAAAAACTTCAGCACACAAAACTCAACAAAACCTTCGTGAGATCCGTTAGTATAACAAAACAAATTTCCACTTTAGGTACTGTCGTATACACATTCATATTTTATTATTTCATTATACCTACTGTATTCTAATTTCATCATGGCTTATACCCCCCTGATACAATCCATAGATTCATTAAAACACGCAAACAACGCAACGAACAGAACAGTCTGTAAAACCCTGAATTATGCTCATTCTTCTAGAACTCTAAAAATTCTGAGAAATTAGGACGATGTGGGCAATTTGTATACCAGTCAAGTGTAAAACAATTCAGATTAGAAGCACGTTTCAGTGAATTTAAAATTCTGCTACTTGGCGCAAAAGGTTTTATTTTTTTTACATAATCAAATCAACTATCATTCAAATCATCCTAAAGGTTTTACTTGACATAAACACTAATTAAAACACAAAAACACAACCATAACTGTAGCATCATTGTGTGCACACTCAAAAACAAAAAAAAAACAACTATTGGGTTGTCTCCCAACGAGTTCTTTCTTTATAGCCATTAAGATGGGTTTGAGATTTCAATGATACTCACATAAAAGATAGTAATTGAAACACGAAGAGAGCATCATGAAGCATATGAGAAACATATTTAAGTCTATCGTTGACCATGGCGGTAGCCCGTTATATCCTACCACCAACGTCTACGGCGGTAAAAAAAAGGTCAGATCCGAACTTTTTTTACAAACGGGGTCAAATCGTGCTAAACTTTAGCACGAACGGTGAATTTGGCCGCGAGACGCTGCAGAGACTTTAGCAGACCAATAGTTTGATCTGGCTTCGGAATTTGGTCATTTTCAGCACCCTATCTTAATTCAGTGTGCCCTCTTCTCTATGTCAAGCAGAACTGGAATTCAGTCATTTTTAGATTTTGGCTCTCTCTGTTTGGCTGTTTCCTCTCCCATTTCATTTTGTCAAAGTGGCGACTTGAGATTAAGATAAAGCAGCCAGTATTATCCTGACTTTGCTGATTCTTGATGTGAGATCGAGTGCGTTGGAGTCAAAGGTTAGGTGACCTAAGTACTTACGTACGTGCACAGCGAGCGGGAACAGGTATGTAATCTCCTCTGAATCTTGCGGCCCGTGACGGACTTTTTCCGACAGGTAACGAAAGGAGACCACGAAAGAAGCACTCTACTCACTCCATATTCTATCTCATCTCTTGGCCTAATCACCCCAAGACAGAGCCCAGTAAGAGCGACGTTAATCATCTGGCTAATACATGCATAGATCAAGTAACGAGGATCGAAGAAGAGCCTGCCGAATTGCTCAACTGCACGCCGGTGCACCAATTATAGATGGCCGCTTAATCATTCAAATCCAGTTTCACTTTGTTTACTATTCAACCATCCTTGTTAGCAGGTGAAAGCGGGTAGTAGATTCAACGCGCGCGTGCGGCGGTAATTTCCGGGCACCACCATCGTGGCGCTGCCATGCCGCCGAAAGCGATCCCACGATGTCCCGCGCGGCGCAGCTATACGGAGAGCCCGGCCGGCCTCCACATGCCATGACCTGACGACCTGAGTTATTCTTAAAATGCCATGATCTGATGACTCAAAACGATCGAGGGATAAATTAGCCAGGAAAAGGACGCGCGGGTAGGCGGAACAAGGCATCAACCTTGGGATCGGTCTTGTGGGCCTAATTAATTTGGGTAACAGTTTGTCTAATTCACATCTAGATATTTTTTAAAGATGTCATATTTAAGCTCTCACAAATATATAATGCAGCAACAAGAAAACAAAAAAAACTAGAACAAAAAATATAAACCACAAACAGTGTAAAAATCAGCTTAGATGTGACATAACTATGTCACATCTAGATGTGTCCCAGACAGATCCAGCTTTGCGTAATTGCAAACGGCATTTAGTCGACGACGGTCAGGTTAATGATTCGCTCGGAGCCGATTGGTGTTTGCTGATGTTATCGCTGATGGAATCAAGGAGGCAGAAATGGATCGAATATGGCTAGTAGTAGCATGTCTTTAAGGCTAGTCATAGTGGGAGTAACTTAGGTTGTAACATAGCGCACTCCAAGAAAATTTGCTTATGTGGCATGTAGTTAATGTAGAGTAGTAACACAATATGTTATTGTAACATAGCGCTTCTCGAGAAAGGTTGAATCTACAAGGTAATAAATAAAGACATCTATTTTTTTTAAACGAGGCAAAAGACTTGCCATTTTCATTGATTAAGAAGAAGTGAGAATTGCCCGATTAATTGACGGAAAGCCGGGCTAAAACCGAAACAACCCAACCCATAAACACATGGGCACCACCGGCCAACCTGGTCACTGACATGGAACACACTCCACGACGGCACATGCCAACAGATGGCCATACGCACGAACAACCGACAGCTCCGACTTTGCCGACGATCATTGCCCGGGAAATATGCAGGACTTGCGCCGACCGTGCCCGCCGCAAACGACCACCGAGCGCCTGTCATCATCACCACCTGGATCCGCTCCACCGCAGCTCCGACTTCAAAGCAACCAGGCAACCCACGAAAGAGCACCTCGGACACGCCGGGAAGATCCGACTACCAAAGCCCGAGCCGCGACCCAAGCTCCTCTCGACGCCATCATCGTTGCCAAACAAAAATCTGCGCCCCCAAACGGCCGCCTCAGCAACCACGCGGCGAAGATGCCGCCTTCCACCGGTCTCCAGTTGTAGCCGGCTCCGAGATGATGCCCCCAAGGAGGAAGAAGACGTGGAGACGCTTTCATCGCCTCGATCCCGCGGATCTCGAGGATTCCCTCCGGAGCCAAGGCCGTGGGGAGAAGCACCACACCGTAACGACGCCTAAAAGAGTGCGGCGCCAGGCCGTCATTGTCGCCGGATCTGGCAGAGGCCGGAGAAGGATTTCTCCCGTAGATGCACAACCACCGCGAGCCCGAACCAGCCGGCCACCAACCGCCACCAAACCTGCACCGCAGAGCCACCGAAGGGAATCTCCCGCCAGCGCCCGCGCCGTCTCCCAAGAGGTCGTCCCCCCCGACTTCGCCAAGCAGCCGTCATTGGTACTGGCGCACTCGTCGTCTCCACCGACCAGCCGACCCCGCCAGAGGAAGGAGGAGCCACGCCCGAAACTCGCCGAGCCGCACCACCTCTCGCCGCAGCAG
Organism: Aegilops bicornis; assembly: GCA_021605145.1. Classification (NCBI taxonomy): domain Eukaryota; kingdom Viridiplantae; phylum Streptophyta; class Magnoliopsida; order Poales; family Poaceae; genus Aegilops; species Aegilops bicornis. The sequence continues at coordinate 88,205,475 of CM038670.1, forward strand.
AGACGCCAAACCACGGCAGCTCCGTCGCCGCCCACGCAGCCGACAAGAGCCACCGCCCGCCCGCGGCCGCGCCGCCCAGAGATCGAAGAGGTCCGGGGCCGCCGCCCCGGCGTCCGAGTGTTGGGGAACGTTGCAGAAAATAAAATTTTCCTACGGTTTCACCAAGATCCATCTATGAGTTCTACTAAGCAACGAGTCAAGAGAGAGAGTTTGCATCTACATACCACTTGTAGATCGAGTACGGAAGCGTTCGAGGGAGTGGTGATGATGAAGACGTTTCCAACGTGATTCCGATCACCGATGACCAAGTGCTGAACGGACAGCACCTCCGTGTTCAACACACGTGACGGGACGATGGCGTCTCCTCCGTCTTGATCCAGCAAGGATGAAGGAGAGGTTGAGGAAGACAACTCCAATGGCAGCACGACGGCGTGGTGTAGTTGGTACGGCAGTTCTCCGGCAGGGCTTCGCCAAGCTCGCGTGGAGAAAGAGAGGTGTTGGGGAGGGGAGGGGCTGCGCCTTGAATGGTGTGTGCAGCCCTCCCCCCACCCCTCTATTTATAGGAGGAGAGGGCAAGGGGGGCCGGCCATCTAGGGGAAACCCTAGATGGGGGCGGCGGCCAAAGGGGAGGAGGGAGGGTGGCTTGCCCCCAAGCTAGGGGCGCCCCTTTAGGTTTTCCCTCCCATGCCCTAGTCAAGATGGGCCTAGGTGGGAGGTGCGCCCAGCCCACCAGGGGCTGGCTCCCTCTCCCACTTAGCCCATGTGGCCCCCGGGAGGTGGCCCTCCCGTGGACCTCCGAACACTCCGGTGGCCCCTGGTACATTACCAGTATACCTCGAAACTTTCCGAGTCCGCTTAACCACTTTCCATATATAAATCTTTACCTCCGGACCATTCCGGAACTCCTCGTGACGTCCGGGATCTCATCCGGGACTCGAACAACATTCGGTAATCACATACTTGTCTTCCTATTAACCCTAGCGCCACCGAACCTTAAGTGTAGACCCTACGGGTTCGGGAGACATGCGACATGACCGATACTAGCTCAGGTCAATAACCAACAGCGGGATCTGGATACCCATGTTGGTTCCCACATGCTCCTCGATGTTGTCATCGGATGAACCACGATGTCAAGGGTTCAAGCAACCCCGTATTCTATTCCCTTTGTCAGACGGTATATTACTTGCCCGAGACTCGATCGTCGGTATCCCAATACCTCGTTTAGTCTCAAGTACAAGAAGTCACTTTACTGCATCAGTAATGCATGATCCCGTGACCAGACACTTGATCACTTTGAGCTCATTATGATGATGCATTACCGAGTGGGCCCAGTGATACCTCTCCGTCATACACGGAGTGACAAATCCTGTCTCGATCCGTGTCAACCCAATGTACACTTTCGGAGATACCGTAATGCACCTTTATAGTCACCCGATTACGCCAGGACGCTTTGGTACACCCAAAGCATTCTTACGGTATCCGGAGTTACACGATCTCACGGTCTAAGGAAGAGATACTTGACATTGGAAAAGCTCTAGCAAAACGAACTACACGATCTTTGTGCTATGCTTAGGATTGGTCTTGTCCATCACGCCATTCTCCTAATGACGTGATCCCGCTTGTCAATGACATCCGATGTCCATAGTCGTGAAACCATGACTATCTGTCGACCAACGAGCTAGTCAACTAGAGGCTCACTAGGGACGTATTGTGGTCTATGTATTCACACGCGTGTATTACGATTTCCGGATAATACAGCTTATAGCATGAATAAAAGACAATTATCATGAACAAGGAAATATAATAATAATGCTTTTATTATTGCCTCTAGGGCATATTTCCAACAGTCTCCCACTTGCACTAGAGTCAATAATCTAGTTACATTGTGATGAATCGAACACCCATAGAGTTCTCGTGTTGATCATGTTTTGCCCATGGAAGAGGTTTAGTCAACGGATCTGCGACATTCAGATCCGTATGCACTTTACAAATTTCTATGTCTCCATCCCGAACGCTTTTCACGGATGGAGTTGAAGCGACGCTTGATGTGCTCGGTCTTCTTGTGAAACCCGGCTCCTTGGCAAGGGCAATAGCTCCTGTTGTCACGGAAGAGTTTGATCGGCCCCGACGCATTGGGTATGACTCCTAGGTCGGTGATGAACTCCTTCACCCAAATTGCTTCATGCGCTGCCTCCGAGGCTGCCATGTACTCCGCTTCACATGTAGATCCCGCCACGACGCCTCGCTTGTAGCTGCACCAGCCATCGCTCCACCATTCAACATATACACGTATCCGGGTTTGTGACTTAGAGTCATTCAGATTCTGTGTCGAAGCTAGCGCCGACGTAACCCGTTCCACGATTTAGCTCTTCGTCACCTCCATAAACGAGAAACATGTCCTTTGTCCTTTTCAGTACTTCAGGATATTCTTGACCGCTGTCTAGTGTTCCTTGTCGGATTACTTTGGTACCTTCCTACCAAACTTACGGCAAGGTTTACATCAGGTCCGGTACACAAGATGGCATACATAATAGATCCTATGGCTGAGGCATAGGGGATGACACTCATCTCTTCTTTATCTTTTGCCGTGGTCGGGCATTGAGCTGAGCTCAATTTCACACCTTGCAATACGTGCAAGAACCCTTTCTTGGACTGATCCATTTTGAACTTCTTCAAAATCTTATCAAGGTATGTGCTTTGTGAAAGACCTATGAGGCGCCTCGATCTATCTCTATAGATCTTGATGCCTAATATATAAGCAGCTTCTCCAAGGTCCTTCATTGAAAAACACTTATTCAAGTAGGCCTTAATGTTGTCCAAGAATTCTATATCATTTCCCATCAAAAGTATGTCATCTACATATAATATGAGAAATGCTACAGAGCTCCCACTCACTTTCTTGTAAATGCAGGCTTCTCCATAAGTTTGCATAAACCCAAACGCTTTGATCATCTCATCAAAGCGAATGTTCCAACTCCGAGATGCTTGCACCAGCCCATAAATGGATCGCTGGAGCTTGCATACTTTGTTAGCGTCCTTAGGATCGACAAAACCTTCCGGCTGCATCATATACAGCTCTTCCTTAAGATAACCGTTAAGGAATGCCGTTTTGACGTCCATCTGCCATATCTCATAATCATAGTATGCGCAAATTGCTAACAGGATTCGGACGGACTTAAGCTTCACACGGGAGAGAAAGTCCCATCGTAGTCAATCCCTTGAACTTGCCGATAACCCTTAGCGACAAGTCGAGCTTTATAGATGGTGACATTACCATCCGCGTCCGCCTTCTTCTTAAAGATCCATTTGTTTTCTATCGTCACGATCATCGGGCAAGTCACCAAAGTCCACACTTTGTTTTCATACATGGATTCTATCTCGGATTTCATGGCTTCTAGCCATTTGTTGGAATCTGGCCCGCCATCGCTTCTTCATAGTTCAAGGTTCACCGTTGTCTAACAACATGATTTCTTGGACAGGTTGCCGTACCACTGCAGTGCGGAACGTGTCCTTGAGGACCTACGAAGTTCAGTAGCAACTTGATCCGAAGTACCTTGATCATCATCATTAATTTCCTCTTCTGTTGGTGTAGGCATCACAGGAACATTTTCTTGAGCTGCACCACTATCCTGTTCAAGAGGTAGTACTTCATCGAGTTCTACTTTCCTCCCACTTACTTCTTTCGAGAGAAACTCTTTTTCCAGAAAGGTTCCGTTCTTGGCAACAAAAATCTTGCCCTCGGATTTTAAGTAGAAGGTATACCCAATGGTTTCTTTAGGGTATCCTATGAAGACGCATTTTTCCGACTTGGGTTCGAGCTTTTCAGGTTGAAGTTTCTTGACATAAGCATCGCATCCCCAAACTTTTAGAAACGACAGCTTAGGGTTTCTTCCCAAACCATAATTCATACGGTGTCGCCTCAACGGACTTAGACGGTGCCCTATTTAAAGTGAATGTAGCTGTCTCTAGAGCGTATCCCCAAAATGATAGCGGTAAATCGGTAAGAGACATCATAGATCGCACCATATCCAATAGAGTGCGACACGACGCTCGGACACACCGTTCATACCGAGGTGTTCCAGCGGCGTGAGTTGTGAAACGATTCCACATTTTCTTAAGTGTGTACCAAATTGCGTGACTTAAATATTCTCCTCCATGATCCGATCAGAGGAATTTTATTTTTCGGTCACGTTGATTCTCTACCTCATTCTGAAATTCCTTGAACTTTTCAAAGGTCTCAGACTTGTGTTTCATTAAGTAGACATACCCATATCTACTCAAGTCAAGTGAGAGTGAGAACATAACGATATCCTCCATGAGCCTCAACACTCATTGGACCGCATACATCGGTATGTATGATTTCCAATAAGTTGGTTGCTCGCTCCATTGTTCCGAGAACGGAGTCTTGGTCATCTTGCCCATAAGGCATGGTTCGCATGTGTCAAATGATTCATAATCTAGAGACTCCAAAAGTCCATCAGCATGGAGTTTCTTCATGCGCTTGACACCAATGTGACCAAAGGCGGCAATGCCACAAATATGTGGGACTATCGTTATCAACTTTACATCTTTTGGTATTCACGCTATAAACATGTGTAATACTACGCCGAGATTCATTAAGAATAAACCATTGACCATCGGAGCATGACCATAAAACATATCTCTCATATAATAGAACAACCATTATTCTCGGATTTAAATGAGTAGCCATCTCGCATTAAACGAGATCCAGATACAATATTCATGCTCAAACTTGGCACCAAATAACAATTATTAAGGTTCATAACTAATCCCGTAGGTAAATGAAGAGGTAGTGTGCCGACGGCGATCACATCGACTGAACCATTCCCGACGCAAGATCGTCACCTCGCCCTTTGCCGCTTCCGCTTATTCCGCAGCTCCTGCCGTGAGTTACAAATATGAGCAACGGCACCGTATCAAATACCCAAGAGTTACTACGAGTAGCATCGGCAAAGTACACATCAGTTACATGTATATCGATATACCTTTGGTGTTGCCGGCCTTCTTGTCCGCTAAGTATTTGGGGCAGTTCCGCCCAAAGGACCCTCCCTTGCAATAAAAGCACCTGGTCTCGGGTTTGGGTCCATTCTTTGACTTCTTCCCGACAACTTGCTTACCGGGCGCGGCAACCTCCTTGCCGTCCTTCTTGAAGTTCTTCTTACCCTTGCCCTTCTTGAACTTAGTGGTCTTATTGACCATCAACACTTGATGTTCTTTCTTGATTTCAACCTCGGCTGACTTCAAAGATAGAGAACACTTCAGAATGGTCTTTACCATCCTCGCATGTTGTAGTTCATCACAAAGCTCTTGTAGCTTGGTGGGAGCGATCGGAGGATTCTGTCAATGACCGCCTCATCGTGGAGGTTAATGTTCACTGGGTCATACGGTTGTGCAACCCGCACATCTTCAAGATGTGCTCACCGATGTAACTGTTTTCCTCCATCTTACAACTATAGAACTTGTCGGAGATGTCATATCTCTTGACCCGGCGTGAGCTTGGAAAACAAGTTTCAGCTCCTCGAACATCTCATATGCTCCGTGATGCTCAAAACGCTTTTGGAGCCCCGTTCTAAGTCAGAAGCATGCCGCATCGAACGAGGGAGTAATCATCAGCCATGAAGTTTGCCAAGCATTCATAATGTCTTGGTTCTCTCGACGGAGCTGCCACCTAGCGGTCCTTCTAGGACATATTGTTTCTGGCAGCTATGAGGATGATCCTCGTGTTCCGGACCCAGTCCGTATAGTTGCTGCCGTCATCTTTCAGCTTGGTTTTCTAGGAACGTTGAAGTTCAAGTTGACATGAGCGTTGGCCATTTGATCTACAAGACATATTATGCAAAAGTTTTAGACTAAGTTCATGATAATTAAGTTCATCTAATCAAATTATTTCAATGAACTCCCACCAGATTAGACATCCTCTAGTCATCTAAGTGTTACACGATCCGAGTCGACTAGGCCGTGTCCGATCATCACGTGAGACGGACTAGTCATCATCGGTGAACATTCTCATGTTGATCGTATCTTCTATACGACTCGTGTTCGACCTTTCGGTCTCCGTGTTCCGAGGCCATGTCTGTACATGCTAGGCTCGTCAAGTAAACCCTAAGTGTTTTCGCTGTGTAAATCTGTCTTACACCCGCTGTATGTGAACGTAAGAATCCATCACACCCGATCATCACGTGGTGCTTAGAAGCGACGAACTTTAGCAACGGTGCACGCTTAGGGAAACACTTCTTGAAATTGTTGTAAGGGATCATCTTATTTACTACCGCTGCTCTAAGTAAACAAGATGTATGAACATAATAAACATCACATGCAATTATATATAGTAGTGACATGATATGGCCAATATCATAAAGCTCCATTGATCTCCATCTTCGAGGCTCCATGATCATCTTGTCACCGGCATGACACCATGATCTCCATTATCATGATCTCCATCATTGTGCCTCCATGAAGTTGTCACGCCAACGACTACTTCTACTTCTATGGCTAACGCTTAGCAATAAAGTAAAGTAAGTTACATGGCGCTCTTCAATGACACGCAGGTCATACAAAATAAAGACAACTCCTATGGCTCCTGCCGTTGTCATACTCATCGACATGCAAGTCGTGATTCCTATTACAAGAACATGATCTCATACATCACAATGTGTCATTCGTCATTCATCACAACTTGGCCATATCACATCACATGACAATTGCTGCAAAAACAAGTTAGACGTCCTCTAATTGTTGTTGCATCTTTTACGTGGCTGCAATTGGGTTCTAGCAAGAACGTTTTCTTACCTACGAATAACCACAACGTGATCTTGTCAACTTCTATTTACCCTTCATAAGGACCCTTTTCATCGAATCCGCTCCAACTAAAGTAGAAGAGACAGACACCCGCCAGCCACCATATGCAACTAGTGCATGTTAGTCGGTGGAACCGGTCTCACGTAAGCGTACGTGTAAGGTTGGTCCGGGCCGCTTCATCCCACAATACCGCGGAAGCAAGATAAGACTAGTAACGCCAAGTAAATTGACAAGATCCACGCCCACAACTAAATTGTGTTCTACTCGTGCAATAGAGAACTACGATAGACCTAGCTCATGATGCCACTGTTGGGGAACGCTATGCAAAATAAAATTTTCCCACGGTTTCACCAAGATCCATCTATGAGTTCTACTAAGCAACGAGTCAAGAGAGAGAGTTTGCATCTACATACCACTTGTAGATCGAGTACGAAGCTGCTCGAGGGAGTGGTGATGATGAAGACGCTCCCAACGTGATTCCGATCACCGATGACCAAGTGCTGAACGGACAGCACCTCCGCGTTCAACACACGACGGGACGATGGCGCCTCCTCCGCCTTGATCCAGCAAGGATGAAGGAGAGGTTGAGGAAGACAACTCCAATGGCAGCACGACGGGCAGTGTAGTTGGTACGGCAGCTTCTCCCAAGGGCTTCGCCAAGCTCAAGGAGAAAGAGAGGTGTTGGGGAGGGGAGGGGCTGCGCCGTGAATGGTGTGTGCAGCCCTCCCCCACCCCTCTATTTATAGGAGGAGAGGGCAGGGGCCGGCCATCTAGGGAAACCCTAGATGGGGCGGCGGCCAAAGGGGAGGAGGGAGGGTGGCTTGCCCAAGCCAGGGGGCGCCCCTTTAGGGTTTTCCTCCCCATGCCCTAGCCAAGATGGGCCTAGGTGGGAGGTGCCCAGCCCACCAGGCTGTCTCCTCTCCCACTTAGCCCATGTGGCCCCGAGGGGTGGCCCCTCCCGGGACCTCCTCCTAACACTCCGGTGGCCCCGGTACATTATCGGTATACCCTCAAACTTTCCCGAGTCCGCTTAACCACTTTCCATATATAAATCTTTACCTCCTGACCATTCCGAACTCCTCGTGACGTCCGGGATCTCATCCGGGACTCAACAACATTCGGTAATCACATACTTGTCTTCCTATTAACCCTAAGCGCCACCGAACCTTATGTAGACCCTCACGGGTTCGGGAGACATGCGCATATGACCGATACTACCTCGTGTCAATAACCAACAGCCGATCTCGATACCCATGTTGGTTCCCACATGCTCCTCGATGTTGTCATCGGATGAACCACGATGTCAAGGGTTCAAGCAACCCCGTATTCTATTCCCTTTGTCGACGGTATGTTACTTGCCCGAGACTCGATCGTCGGTATCCCAATACCTCGCTTAGTCTTGTTACCAAAGCAAGTCACTTTACTCGCATCAGAATGCATGATCCCGTGACTGCACACTTGATCACTTTGAGCTCATTATGATGATGCATTACCGAGTGGGCCCAAGTGATACCTCTCCGCCATACACGGAGTGACAAATCCTCGCCTCGATCCGTGTCAACCCAATGTACACTTTCGGAGATACCGTAATGCACCTTTATAGTCACCCAGCTTACGCCAGGACGTTTGGTACACCCAAAGCATTCTTACGGTATCCGGGAGTTACACGATCTCACGGTCTAAGGAAGAGATACTTGACATTGGAAAAGCTCTAGCAAAACGAACTACACGATCTTTGTGCTATGCTTAGGATTGGGTCTTGTCCATCACATCATTCTCCTAATGACGTGATCCCGTTGTCAATGACATCTGATGTCCATAGTAGGGAAACCATGATTATCTGTCGACCAACGAGCTAGTCAACTAGAGGCTCACTAGGGACGTATTGTGGTCTATGTATTCACACGTGTATTACGATTTCCGGATAATACAGTTATAGCATGAATAAAAGACAATTATCATGAACAAGGAAATATAATAATAATGCTTTTATTATTGCCTCTAGGGCATATTTCCAACACCGAGCACCCGTGCCTCAGACCCCCGCAGCAGAAACCGGGGAAGCCAGATCGGGCCGCGACCGGCTCGATCCAGCCGCCCCACGCAGCGCCCCGCAACAGCCCCCTCTGCACCCGCAAGCCGAGCATCACCCCCGCCGCCAGAGCATCACCGGAGATAGGCGAGGCAGCCGCCAGCCCACCGCCAGCACCACGGCGCTGAAGCGCCACCCGCCGCCCCTCAGATCGACGCCGCGCGACGGATGAGTTCGCCGCCGCCACCAAGCACGGGCTTTGCCCGTATTACCGCAGCCGAGGAGGATGAGCAGCGTGGGGAGTGGTAGGCGGCGGGGATCTGGTCGCCGCCCGAGTCGCCAAGCTAGGCGACGCGGGGGCCCGACTTTAAAAATAGTAACTTCGACTAGTGTCATATGCATGACACTAGTATAAGTTACTCCCCACTATGACCGGCCTAACGCAGCGTTCAGGTCCACACACTTTGGTAGCAGCTACGTAGGACGTGATTAGACGCGTGATAGGGACTATTTTTACCTACTTAGCTGGAGTTTTCTTGGTCAGATCTTGTTTGTCTGTCAAGATTGATCGATCGACGCACGATGAGCCGCGCGATGCGTTCGTACGTGGTACGTCGGGCTCGCCAACAACTTCGCCCTCTCCTTTTCTTCTCCGAGCAACTCAACACGTGGCAACCAAGCCCCAGTAATCAATCTGCACTTTTCTCTTTCTACAGTACACTGAGCTAGTAGCTGGTAGTAGTACGTAGTAGATGCATGTACACGGCAACACTGTCGTCCACATCCACATGGCTACATGACACGCCGTCACGTTTCACGGCAAAGGCACAACAGTATGGACCTACGTGCGTACGTGCTTCTCCAATGATTGATCATATACTCCAAGGTTTCATGACTACTGTAGCGGCATGTCGGCAGCAGAGAATATGACGTTCGGGTCGACCCTGGCACCCACGCACGCACGCATGTACAGTACCATGCACGCATGCATGCTTGAAGCAATAAGGATCGATTTTGGAGGCTAGCGCGTGGGATTTATGGAGAAGAGATCGATGGCAATGAATGCAATCATCTCAGATCGATCTCTGTCCATACGTCCTTCCGTTCAGTAACATCATGATTGATTGTCCTTGTATCGTGTGCGCATCAGCGCGTGGTCGAGGGATCGTCCACGAAGATTGCAACTGTGCTAGAGGTCATCGTTTTCGGCTGTGTTCATGATTTGCACATGGATAGGGTTGGTTTTTCTATCTCGGCTCGCATGCTTCATGCCTGCTTTCTTGCATACATTGCCTGTTTTTCCCATTTTATTTTTCCTTTAAGAAGCAACAACGATCTTGATCCTTCTGTCCTGTGCCAAATACGTACGGTTAAGCGACTGACCCATCCATCCATCTGAAAATCGCGCGCGCTCGCATGCATGCAGCTAGCGGTGGCCGGGTGCAGCTAGCACGCCATGGCGCAAACGACATGAGACGTTGCAACACGCACAAGCCTCCCCTTCCCTCCCTGGCCACATGTCCGCGCCACGTGGCATGGTGGCCGTGCCTTGGGCCGATTAATTAAACCACTAATTAACCAACCATGTCGCCATGAGCACACTATTATGTTTGAGGTAGACTAGACGATGGATCCAAGATTGTTGGTACTTCACCAACACACCGAAGCAACAACAGCCCGGTCGATCGTTGCCAACACGAGAAGCCAACCCCGCGGGCATGACGCATGCATGCATGCACCACCGTGTACATCTCACTGCATCTACATCCATCTAGTGCTAGAAATAAAAGAAATGTAAAAGCGTTTAGATCATTACTATAGGCAATTTTTCTGACCAGATAATCTAATAGACAATTGGCAATGTCGACAGAACCGCTGCTCGGCGCCGAGGGAGTACTAATTAAACTAATAGGCATTTTTTCCTGAACCAGATAATCTGACATTTGGCAGTGGCGACAGCACCGCAGCTTGGCGCCGAGATGTACTGGATCGACTTGTATTTCAATTGTGTGTACGTACAATAGGCAACACCAGCTGTCGTACGTACCGGAACTTGAGAGCCACGTACAGTAGATGCATAGAGCATAGAGGCCGTCGACAACAGGGACCGATACGCTACTATAGCTAGCTGCTTTACTGGAACGTACGTGTGCATATTTCCGGAGAAAACGTCGTCCGGCATGCCCTTCAATTTCATAATCAAGAGACCTTCGAGATGATGCGAGCAGAGGAATGGGAGATGTTCAGTGAGTCTACGAGGATGTCTAAATCAGAGCATTATTGCGCAGCAATACTCAAAGCGCGACGAACGACGACTCCGGCCAGCTAATTTAATCCAATTGCAAATGCACAGGAACATGTGTGCAAGCTCTCAACCACAATCTGCTCATAAGGAGTAGTATAATACATACTTTTCCATGGGTTCTTCTGTGTTCATGTGGCAAGAATCTAGCGGTGCATCTTTTCGTTTGCGTTCTTCCGCATTATATTGCCTTTATTGTCTCTCCTTTTCCGTTCTCAAAATAAGGTCGAGATAGATATGCGTTCCGTTTGTAGGTCTACGTACATGGCATTGACACTAGATCTTGTTCCAAACCAGCGTGTCATTTTCATGATGTACGCTTTGACGCAAGCAGTGGTATAACGTACAAATGCCATGTTCGTGCCATCAACTTGCAAATATGCTCGATGCAAAAAGTCATTGATAGAAGTTGTCTACCGGTATAGAAACGTCATTCTTCAGAACGACTGCATTTGTTCTTTGTTTTTTTTTAGAAAAGGAGGATGACCCCCGGCCTCTGCATTTGTTCTTTGTACAGAGGGTTTTCTGCTTGACTTTTATTGGGGCTTTTCTGCTTGACTTTGGTACGTACGTACAGGTTGTGCGCTCTCGTATTTTGTATGCAATTTTATCGTCGGTATTCAACATATAAGATATGGCCAAGGCTGTTTTATAAGGGGGTGCTCTTCGGGGTTCATATGTGTGGTAAACGTACGACCTCGAGGCTGTTTTCCTCTAGTACGTGGCGGCTGCAACCCTAGCCGCCGCCGGGGGCCGATCTTCCAACGCCGTTTTCCGGCGGCTCCCCTCCGCCGCCAAACTTGATTTGGCCGTGGTGAGGGGGGTCACGGATCCACGCCAGTATTGGTCGCTTTTACTCATCCGTAGTCTAGGTTTTTAGGTTGTTCATCGTCTTTGCTTCGGCGGCGACGATGACGACGCTGAATAAATATTCTTCGGGTCCTTTCCTGACGAGGCCATCGGTCCTATGGTTGGGGATGGATCTAGAAATCAGTCTGTTCAAGCAAGGATGGCGTGGTGGCGGCGGCATCCTCGTCGTGGACCTGTGTCTCGGGCCCGCGTTGCTATGACGACGTTGCTCCAGCGTCGGCGTGGAGCTTGGGAGGTAGTCCAGAGCGGATGCGCAGATTGTGGTCTCGTGATCGACGACATCTGGAAGACGGAACGCAGGCCGGGTTCGTGGTTCGTGGATGGCGTGTATGGTTTCCTCCTTCGACGCCTTAGTCGTGGTGGGTGCCGATCCGAGTTCGATGGCGCGTCGGGTGTTGCCCTGCTCGATCCGTTTCAACGGCAATGGCTTCACTTTTGGTGAGCCACCTTGAGGTCCGCATGTTGAATATCAGCGATGGAGCCGCGTCGAGCTCGGATAAGGAGGTGATCCGTCATTCTTTTTTTCGGTGGCTGCTGTGGTGGCGCCGGAGGCAGGTGACGGGCGTTAGTGTCAAGCTCAGAAATGTTTTGCTATCTTTTCAGTTTTGTCATGTCGGTTTTTACGTGACTTATACTTTGTTCTTTATGATATGAATGAGACACGTATTACCATGCAAGAAAAAAGGCTGTTTTATAAGGCAAACCTATACCGCTGCTAACCAGCTGCCGTCGGTGGGTACCAATTAGCCAATGCATCGAAACACAGAATTAGCGAACTGTTAACGCAGAGACAATCCGATCTGGACATATAGGATTCCGTGCAACTAGTGTTTTGACCTGGGCGTCGGTGAAATCGGAGCATATTCGCGCCCGTGCGGCCTGAAAAATAGTCGAAGCCGCAATATGGACCCGGGGTTCCCGCGTTTGACCGTGCGTGCGTGCGGTCTGGACGGTTTGGGATCGTGTGTAGTAGCAGACATATTAATCGGTCCATGTCTCGAGTCTGCAGCTAGGAGTAGCAGTAGATTCCCTTTGCCTCGGGTTCAACGAGCCCAGGTTTTTGGGTTGGATTGCCGCCACCGGCGTGCATGATTCCTGGAACAAGAAGACGATGGTGACGCACGAAACCAATCCAACTTCCTGTCGTCAAAGGCAGCTAACTATTTTTGTTTGTTAACGGAAGGCAGCTAACTGTGTAGCTGTGTAGATCACTTATACCTCTAATTTCGTCTCTGTTTTTGAACCGGCAGTTTCTTTACACTAATTTCGAACTAGTGGCTTATACTAGCTCTTTTATTTAGTGTAAGTGCCTTATACGAGGAAACACTAATTCATTGCTTTCGAGTAGAGGCCGGTGTGGTTTCAAATGGGTGTCCGAACTACTTGATCACAATGGTAATTAGGACTTGCAGAAGCTACAACAATTCTTTTTGCCGGTTGACGTGGCACAGATCCGCAAGATAAAACTCTCGCCCCGGCTTGGTGAAGATTTTCTGTCATGGGCGCCGGAGCGGAGTGGAATTTTCTCGGTTAAGAGTGCTTACTGGCTTGCTGCACATGAAATGCTTGAACCATCTATTCCTTCGTCGAGTTCTGCCCTGGATAGCAGCAGGGACGTGTGGAAGCTTATTTGGTCTTGTCCGGCTCCTCCAAAGGTTCAGTCGTTTGCTTGGCGAGTAGCAACGAATTCCTTGGCGACCTGGAAGAATAAGAAGCGGAGAACCTTGGAGGAACGGGACACTTGCCCTATCTGTGGTAGAGAAGTGGAGGACTCGTTTCATGTCCTATGTGCGTGTGATAACGCGCAACAGCTGTGGTATGCAATGGCGCGGGTCTGGGAATTGCCTAAAGTTACTGATATAAAACGGCATGATGGCTGGTTTATCCAGGTAGTGTGCGAAGCCGAAGTACAGCATCGTGTCCGGTTACTTATGCTCCTATGGAGGATTTGGCATGTCGTAAACGGTTGTTCACCGGTCGCTCCTCCTGTTGATGCATCAGTCTGGTTCCTTGAGAGTTATTTTAATTCCTTGGCAAACTTGAGCGTTGGCCCAGATGCTGATTACATCAAAGGCAAGATGGTTCTTGCATAGTGTTTTCCAGAACCGAGTGTGGTCGGTGTTGTACCGATGCAAAACAGCAGCCCTTGGATCCCCCGAAGCGAAGGACGAGTAAAGCTAAATACTGATGGTTCTGTCTTGAATGGGAGTGCGAGAACTAGCATTGTCTTGCGGGATAATGATGGTAACATTATCTTCAGCGCTTGCAGATTTGTATATGATTGCGAGGATGTGCTCGAGTCTGAGATCTTGGCCATCCAGGAGGGTCTCAGTTTGGCGTTGCAATGGAGCTCACTACCCATAGATGTTGAGTCTGACTGTCTTGAGGTTGTTGCAATGGCAAAGGACGGGGTCGCAACTTATCAAGATATGCTTTTCTGATTGGAGAGATTAAGCAAAGTATGGGGGAACGGGACCCTTCTATTACTCATATTCGTCGCTCAGGCAATTGTGTTAGTCATGCCATGGCTAGTTTTGGTAGAAGGCAAGGCCGAACCATGGTTTGGCTCGGCTCAGCTCCAGATGAAGTATTATGTATTGCCTCGCGAGAATGTAATCACTAATGTTTGAGTAATATAAGAGTTATTTCGCAAAAAAAAATAAGTGCTTTATACGAGCTTTTTTTTTTTGAGAAACAAGTGGCTTATAGTAGCTTTTTTTTAGAAGAAGTGGCTTATACTAGCTATTGTTTTGAGAAAAAAGTGGCTTATACTTGCTAAGTCCATACTAGTCCATAGGGGTACAAATGCGCCCGTGTATATCAACCTTGGTGCATCTAAACGGGGCGAAGGAAGGGAGCTGTACAAAATTTCCAAAAATGTTTTGAATATTAAAAATGATATTTAAAAAAATCTTGTTTTTTCCAAATTTATTCCCCAAATTTCGAAATTTTCTAAAGTTTTCAAAAAAGGTAAAGTCATTTTTTAAAATTTCAAGTTTTGTAAAACTTATTCTCAAATAAAGTTCAAGTTTTAACAAAGTTCTCACATTTTTCTGGAAATACTCATTTGTAAAAATGAACAATTTTTAATAATATTTTTTTAGGAAAAAGTAATATTTTAGATAAATGTACATTTGTAATGTTTTTCAGACATTTTTAAAAAGTTTGCACAATTTTCGAAATTTATAATTTTTTTGAAAAATAGAAAAAATAAAATTAAAATAAACCAATTAATAAAAAATATAAAATACTAGATGAAAAATTTGCTAATGGCTAAAAATAGGTAGGAGAAACGGATGAACGAATTTATTTTTTGGTTTGTTCATGGGTTGTAGGATTAAAAAAGTAATCTAACAAAATTGTAAATCTCTCATCGATGAACCCGACATCTGATACCACTTGATGAGACGGCGGCCCAAACTTTTGATAAGAGTGAGGATAACTGTCGATTTGGTGGGTTTTGACTTGACGATCCGGCTATAACAAACCTGACGATACGCCTCGACAATCGCTAAACAAATCTCCGATGGTTATTGATCATGTTGTAGGCACGATTAACCTGAACAACAAGGTTCGAGTTCCTGGAAGCAACCAAAGAGCCAGCAAGAACTATGATGAATTACAATCTGAAAATGCAGATAATAAATTAAGCATGCGAAATAGATGAACAAGTTTAGGTTCTATTGTGGATCTGAAAAGGCGGTAGTCTTACACATACCATATATGCAAATCCTATATACCCAAATGCTTGAACCCCACGGATCCGGCTAGTACATTGATAGGGTTTTAGTCATCACGGGGGCGGCGTTTGGATGGATAGTGACGCTTCTTCGTCGAGGCAGTCTTCCGGGCTTCGATCCTCCTCGAGTTTGTATGTTGGGACGGATTAGACACTGCTCCAGCATAGATTCGCTGGATCAACCGGGTGTCATACGGTTGTAGATGGGCCTTTGCACGTGGCCTAGCCAAGCCCATGTCCGTGTGCGCTGAATTGCATGTATGCATGGCCCCTCTTCTATTTGCATGCACGTTGCAAGTGCAAGGCTCAATATGACAGAATTTGTTGGCATTTTCTATTTGGCGCTTCAGACGCCTGTTGCTGTGTATTTTACAAACACGCGGCTGAAGCGCCCCGCACTGGGCCAGCCCGGCTAGCTTTTTCTTCTTCTTTGTTTTAATCCATAAGCATGCCCTCTGAGTGATCGAACATGTGACCCCTAGTCTCAAGGCGCGCTGCAGTACCCACATAGCCAAATAACCCGATGCGTTTTGTTGCATCTTTTCTTCTTTCTTCTTTATTTTTCCTTTTCTCTTTACCCTTTTTTATTTTTTCTATGAACTTTGTTCAAATTAGTAAAAAAATCTTCAAATCGATGAACTTATTTTATCGAAATTGATAAACTTTTTTTGAATTGATAAACTTTTTTTGAATCAATGAAGTTTTTTTCATAATCTTTTGTTTCAAAAATCGGTGAACTTTAAAAAAAATGATGAACTGTTTTAGAAATTGATGAAATTTAAAAAAATCAATGAACTTTTTTCAAATTCGATGAACTTTTTTCAAGTTGATGATTTTAAAAAAAATTCATGAATGTTTTTCAAAATCCATGAACCTTTTTGAATTCATGATTTTTTTTTGTGAATTGTTTCTTTTCTTTTCTCAAATGCAATCGAGTACATGGGCCAGTCCAGCATGGTCGGCGTGTGGGCGGCAGGGAACAGGAGCTCCCTCTTGTATGCGTTCACCGGTTGTTTCAACATATGGTGATCTTCATCTCACATCTGAAAGGGAAAAGATTCAAATCAGTCAACTGAAAACCAGGCTCATGTCCACCGCTTGCTCCTCTCCCCACATGGACATGGCCCCACATGTTTCTCCAACAACAACAACAACAACATCAACAACAACAACAAAGAATAAAGAATAACAAAGAATAAAGAATAAAGAATAAAGAATAAAGAATAAAGAAGAATAAAGAATAAAGAAGAATAAAGAATAAAGAAGAATAAAGAATAAAGAAGAATAAAGAATAAAGAAGAATAAAGAATAAAGAAAGAATAAAGAATAAAGAAGAATAAAGAATAAAGAAGAATAAAGAATAAAGAAGAATAAAGAATAAAGAAGAATAAAGAATAAAGAAGAATAAAGAATAAAGAAGAATAAAGAATAAAGAAGAATAAAGAATAAAGAAGAATAAAGAATAAAGAAGAATAAAGAATAAAGAAGAATAAAGAATAAAGAAGAATAAAGAATAAAGAAGAATAAAGAATAAAGAAGAATAAAGAATAAAGAAGAATAAAGAATAAAGAAGAATAAAGAAGAATAAAGAATAAAGAAAGAATAAAGAATAAAGAATAAAGAAGAAGAATAAAGAATAAAGAAAGAATAAAGAATAAAGAAGAATAAAGAATAACAACAAATAAAGAACAACAACAACAACAACAACAACAACAACAACAACAACAACAACAACAACAACAACAACAACAACAACAACAACAACAACAACAACAACAACAACAACAACAACAACAACAACAACAACAACAACAACAACAACAACAACAACAACAACAACAACAACAACAACAACAACAACAACAACAACAACAACAACAACAACAACAACAACAACAACAACAACAACAACAACAACAACAACAACAACAACAACAACAACAACAACAACAACAACAACAACAACAACAACAACAACAACAACAACAACAACAACAACAACAACAACAACAACAACAACAACAACAACAACAACAACAAATAACAACAACAACAACAACAACAACAACAACAACAACAACAACAACAACAACAACAACAACAACAACAACAACAACAACAACAACAACAACAACAACAACAACAACAACAACAACAACAACAACAACAACAACAACAACAACAACAACAACAACAACAACAACAACAACAACAACAACAACAACAACAACAACAACAACAACAACAACAACAACAACAACAACAACAACAACAACAACAACAACAACAACAACAACAACAACAACAACAACAACAACAACAACAACAACAACAACAACAACAACAACAACAACAACAACAACAACAACAACAACAACAACAACAACAACAACAACAACAACAACAACAACAACAACAACAACAACAACAACAACAACAACAACAACAACAACAACAACAACAACAACAACAACAACAACAACAACAACAACAACAACAACAACAACAACAACAACAACAACAACAACAACAACAACAACAACAACAACAACAACAACAACAACAACAACAACAACAACAACAACAACAACAACAACAACAACAACAACAACAACAACAACAACAACAACAACAACAACAACAACAACAACAACAACAACAACAACAACAACAACAACAACAACAACAACAACAACAACAACAACAACAACAACAACAACAACAACAACAACAACAACAACAACAACAACAACAACAACAACAACAACAACAACAACAACAACAACAACAACAACAACAACAACAACAACAACAACAACAACAACAACAACAACAACAACAACAACAACAACAACAACAACAACAACAACAACAACAACAACAACAACAACAACAACAACAACAACAACAACAACAACAACAACAACAACAACAACAACAACAACAACAACAACAACAACAACAACAACAACAACAACAACAACAACAACAACAACAACAACAACAACAACAACAACAACAACAACAACAACAACAACAACAACAACAACAACAACAACAACAACAACAACAACAACAACAACAACAACAACAACAACAACAACAACAACAACAACAACAACAACAACAACAACAACAACAACAACAACAACAACAACAACAACAACAACAACAACAACAACAACAACAACAACAACAACAACAACAACAACAAAGAACAAAGAATAACAACAACAACAACAACAACAACAACAACAACAACAACAACAACAACAACAACAACAACAACAACAACAACAACAACAACAACAACAACAACAACAACAACAACAACAACAACAACAACAACAACAACAACAACAACAACAACAACAACAACAACAACAACAACAACAACAACAACAACAACAACAACAACAACAACAACAACAACAACAACAACAACAACAACAACAACAACAACAACAACAACAACAACAACAACAACAACAACAACAACAACAACAACAACAACAACAACAACAACACCGCTCCCGGTGAGATCCTCCGCAGTTGGACCTCCTCCTCTCTCTCGCGAGCCATGGCTGGCCTATTCTCTGGCTGCTCCGATAGCCCGACCACCACCCTCTTGCCCCTCTGCCTCTCTCCACACTCTAGGCTCCGCCTCCCTGTGTTGTTGTGCGTCGCCCAGGCACTGTTTGTGCCTGACCTCACTTCTTTTTCACCAGGGCCACGATAACCTCATATTGCGCATGGCAGGACCCATTGAGATCAGCCACGCCGGCGCGGAGAGCCCACAACCTTGACACGTCGTATCACCACATCCGACGCTGGCAGTAGCTACAGCATCACGCCGTAGATCCACGCTCACCCCGCGCCTGACCCCGCGTCACTGTTTGCAACATCACCTCCGAGAGAAGTTTCAGCAGCAACATCATTGTTGCGGAACGACGACAACGGAGGTCAGTCGACCGACAGACTAATCTCCAGTTAACCTTACACTTGGCCCCAGCTGTCTTATTAGAGCCCGCCCATAGGAATGCCCTCTCCAATTTTGTGATGTTCAGCAGGGTGCCCGATGGAGGCCTAAGGGCGATGATGCGGTAAATGACCTGAGAGGTTAGCACAGACTTGACAAGCGCCCTGCGCCCAATGGCGGTAATATTCTGCCCGTCCCACGGCACCAGCCTGGCCGCCACTTTGTCCTCAAGGAATTGGAAGTCGCCTGGCCTTAGCTGCTGAACCGATAAAGGTAGCCCCAAGTACTTGATGGGGAAAGCTGCGTGGGAGGCCGGCAAGGCTGCTAGGATGTGGCCCAAGTTGATGTCTCGAGATCGAATTGGGACGGCCGAGCTTTTCTGGAAGTTTGTGCAGAGGCCCGTGACCTTGCCAAAGTAGTTGAGGATCTGAGCGAAGTTGTCGATATCTTCCTTAATAAGAGCCATGAAAACCGCAGCGTCGTCGGCATATAGGGATGTGCGGAGCATTGCACGACACCCTGTAAGCTTGTGTAAAAGTCCACGACGGGTCGCGAGGTCGAGAATTTGCTGCAAAGGGTCGATGGCAATGATGAAGAGCAAAGGAGAGATCGGATCTTCCTGCCGAAAGCCGCGGCCATGCCTAATAATAGGGCCTGGGACCCCGTTGAGGAGGATCCGCGAGGAAGATGAACGAAGCAAGGCGGTGATCCACTCCCGAAAGCGCGGTGGAAATCCCCTCTACTGCAGAAGGTCAATATGTACTCCCACTGGACAGAGTCAAACGCCTTGCGGATGTCGAGCTTGAATAGCAGAGCCAGAGTTCTGCTTTTATGGAGGCGGCGGGCAAGGCCCCTCACATACATAAAGTTTTCATGGATGCATCTCCTCTTTGGAGAAGTCCCATGGCACCCACGCTCCTGCGACTCGTCGCTCCGGCGCCCGCAGCCACCGCCACCGTCGTCCTCCGCCCGCTACCTCCCGCTTCCCCATCTGTTGGTGGCTCGGATGACTCGCTGATGCTGCCACCGGGGTTCGATTCGCCCCCGCCGCGCCTGGGTTGGGCTGGATCCGGGCCAGATCTGGGTTTGCCTGCTCGGCCAGCCGCGCCTGCCACCTCTGTTTCCTTCGTGCCTGAGACGCCGCCTGCGTTCTGGTGCCAGGCCGCTGATGCGGTGCGGGGTGCGGCCCAGCTGGCGGCCGCCCGCCGTGCGGTGGATGAGGCATTCACTCCGTCCGTGAATCCGGGTTGGGTGCCTTCAAGCCTCTCTTCGCCCCGTTCTGATGTTGGGCGGCGCGCCCCCTCTCCAAAGGGTCGCCCTGCCGCGGAGTGGCAGGTGGTGAAGCCTCGATTTCGGTGGCGCTCCTCACCGGCCATTGCTACGTCTTGAGCTTGCGTTGGTTTTCCCCGAAGAGGAGAGGATGATGCCGCACAGTAGCGTAAGTATTTCCCTCGGTTTTTGAGAACCAAGGTATCAATCCAGTAGGAGACCGCCACAAGTCCCTCGTACCTGCACAAAACGATAGCTACTCGCAACCAACGCGATTAGGGGTTGTCAATCCCTTCACGGTCACTTACGAGAGTGAGATCTGATAGATAATATTTTTGGTAGTTTTGGTATAGAGATGCAAAGTAAAAAGTAAAAGGCAAAGTAAAAACAAAGCAAGTAAATAAAGTAATAGAGATTGATATGATGAGAATAGACCCGGGGGCCATAGGTTTCACTAGTGGCTTCTCTCAAGAGCATAGATTTTCTACGGTGGGTGAACAAATTACTATTGAGCAATTGATGAATCGAGCATAGTTATGAGTATATCTAGGCAATGATCATGTATATAGGCATCACGTCCGAGACAAGTAGATCGAAACGATTCTGCATCTACTACTATTACTCCACTCATCGACCGCTATCTAGCATGCATCTAGAGTATTAAGTTAAAAACAGAGTAACGCCTTAAGCAAGATGACATGATGTAGAGGGATAAATTCATGCAATATGATAAAACCCCATCTTGTTATCCTTGATGGCAACAATACAATACGTGCCTTGCAACCCTTTACATCCTTTGGTAAGGACACCGCAAGATTGAACCCAAAGCTAAGCACTTCTCCCATTGCAAGAACTACCAATCTAGTTGGCCAAACCAAACGGATAATTCGAAGAGACTTGCAAAGATAACTCAATCATACATAAAAGAATTCAGAGAAGAATCAAATATTTTCCATAGACAATACTGGATCATAAACCCACAATTCATCGGTCTCAACAAACACACCGCAAAAAGAAGATTACATCGAATAGATCTCCATGAGAGAGGGGAGAACATTGTATTGAGATCCAAAAGAGAGAATAAGCCATTTAGCTACTAGCTATGGACCCGAAGGTCTGAAGTACACTACTCACACTTCATCGGAGAGGCTATGGTGTTGATGTAGAAGCCCTCGTGGTGGATGCCCCCTCCCATGGAGCTCAAACAGGCCCCAAGATGGGATCTCGTGGATACAGGGAAGTTGCGGCGGTGGAATTAGGTTTTGGCTCCTGCTCGTCGTTTGGGGATAATGAGGTATATATAGGAGGAAGGAGTACGTCGGTGGAGCATCAGGGGGCCCACGAGGTAGGGGGCGCGCCCAGGGGGGCGCTCCCTCCACCCTTGTGACCGCCTCTGGCACTTCTTGGAGTAGGGTCCAAGTCTCGTGGATCACGTTCGGTTGGAAAATCACGTTCCCAAAGGTTTCATTCCGTTTGGACTCCGTTTGATATTCTGTTTCTTTGAAACACCGAAATAGGCAAAAAACAGCAATTCTGGGTTGGGCCTCCGGTTAATAGGTTAGTCCCAAAAATAATATAAAAGTGGAAAATAAAGCCCAATATAGTCCAAAACAATAGATAAAGTAGCATGGAGCAATCAAAAATTATAGATACGTTGGAGACGATTGCATCCCCAAGCTTAATTCCTGCCGTCCTCGAGTAGGTAAATGATAAAAAGAGAATTTTTGATGCGGAGTGATACTTTGGCATAATTTCAATGCAAATCTTCTTAATCATGGTATGAATATTCAGATCCGAAAGATTCAAGACAAAAGTTCATATTGACATAAAAATAATAATACTTCAAGCATACTAACTAAGCAATTATGTCTTCTCAAAATAACATGGCCAAAGAAAGTTATCCCTACAAAATCATATGGTTTGGCTATGCTCCATCTTCCCCACACAAAGTATTTAAATCATGCACAACCCCGATGACAAGCCAAGCAATTGTTTCATACTTTAACATTTTCAAAACTTTTTCAATCTTCACGCAATACATGAGCGTGAGCCATGGATATAGCACTATATGTGGAATAGAATGGTGGTTGTGGAGAAGACAAAAAGAGGGAAGATAGTCTCACATCAACTAGGCGTATCAATGGGCTATGGAGATGCCCATCAATAGATATCAATGTGAGTGAGTAGGGATTGCCATGCAACGAATGCACTAGAGCTATAAGTATATGAAAGCTCAACAATAGAAACTAAGTGGGTGTGCATCCAACTCGCTTGCTCACGAAGACCTAGGGCATTTGAGGAAGCCCATCATTGGAATATACAAGCCAAGTTCTATAATGAAAAATTCCCACTAGTATATGAAAGTGACAAAATGAGAGACTCTCTATCATGAAGATCAAGGTGCTACTTTGAAGCACAAGTGTGGTAAAAGTATAGTAACATTGTCCCTTCTCTCTTTTTCTCTCATTTTTTTTATTTGGGCCTTTTCTCTTTTTTTATGGCCTCTTTTTTTTATTTGTCGTCCGGAGTCTCATCCCGACTTGTGGGGGAATCATAGTCTCCATCATCCTTTCCTCACTCAGGACAATCTTCTAATAATGATGATCATCACACTTCTATTTTTCTTACAACTCCACAATTACAACTCGATACTTAGAACAAAATATGAATCTATATGAATGCCTCCGGCGGTGTACCGGGATATGCAATGAAACATGAGTGACATGTATGAAAGAATTATGAACGGTGGCTTTGCCACAAATACAATGTCAACTACATGATCATGCTAGCAATATGACAATGATGGAGCGTGTCATAATAAACGGAACGGTGGAAATTTGCATGGCAATATATCTCGGAATGGCTATGGAAATGCCATGATAGGTAGGTATGGTGGTTGTTTTGAGGAAGGTATATGGTGGGTGTATGATATCGGCGAAAAGTGCACGGTATTAGAGAGGCTAGCAATGGTGGAAGGATGAGAAAAGGTGCGTATAATCCATGGACTCAACATTAGTCATAAAGAACTCATATACTTATTGCAAAAATCTAGAAGTTATCAAAGCAAAGTATTATGCGCATGCTCCTAGGGGGATAGATTGGTAGGAAAAGACCATCGCTCATCCCCGACCGCCACTCATAAGGAAGAAAATCAATAAAAAAATCATGCTCCGAGTTCATCACATAACGGTTCACCATACGTGCATGCTACGGGAATCACAAACTTCAACACAGGTATTCTTTAAATTCACAACTACTCAACTAGCATGACTCTAATATCACCATCTTCATATCTCAAAACAATTATCAAGCATCAAACTTATCTTAGTATTCAACACACTCAAAAGAAAGTTCCACATATCTTTAATACCAAGTATATTAACATTAGGCAAATTACCATGCTATTAACGACTCTCAAAATAATCTAAGTGAAGCATGAGAGATCAATAGTTTCTTTAAAACAGATCCACCACCGTGATCTAAAAGATCTAAGTGAAGCACTAGAGCAAAAATTATCACGCTCAAAAGATATAAGTGAAGCACTGTGAGCAAAACTATCAAGCTCAAATGATATAAGTGAAGCACTATGAGCAAAACTATCAAGCTCAAAAGATATAAGTGAAGCACTAAAGTATTCTATCAAATTCCAATTCATGTATGGCTCTCTCAAAAGGTGTGTACAGCAAGGATGATTATGGTAAACTAACAAGCAAAGACGCAAATAATACAAGACGCTCCAAGCAAAACACTTATCATGTGGCGAATAAAAATATAGCTCCAAGTAAATTACCGATGGAAGTGGATTTAAAGAGGGATGCCTTCCGGGGCATCCCCAAGCTTTGACTTTTTGGTGTCATTGGATTATCTTGGGGGTGCTATGGGCATCCCCAAGCTTAGGCTCTTGCCACTCCTTGTTCCGTAATCCATCAAAAGAATTCACTCAAAACTTGAAAACTTCACAACACAAAACTCAATAGAAATCTCGTGAGCTCCGTTAGAGAAACAAAACAAAAGACTACTTTAAGGTACTGTAATGAACTCATTCTTTATTTATATTGGTGTTAAAACTACTCTATTCCAACTTCTCTATGGATCATAAACTATTTTACTAGCCATAGATTCATCAAAATCAGCAAACAACACACGCAAAACAGAATCTGTCAAAAACAGAACAGTCTGTAGTAATCTGTAACTAACGCAAACTTCTGGAACCCAAAAAATTCTACCAAAATTATACGACCTGGAAAATTTGTTTATTGATGAGAAGCAATTGGAATCAGTATTTTATCACATTCTGGTGATTTTTAACAATTCGGGCACTAAGCACAAAGTTTCTGGAAATTACAGCAAGATCAAATAACTATCATCAAAGAAGATCGAATAGGTCTAGCTTGGCACAAACACTAATTAAAACATAAAACCACATCCAAACATAGGCTAGATGGATTATTTATTCCTAAACAGAAGCAAAAACAAAAAACACAAAATAAAAATTGGGTTGCCTCCCAACAAGCGCTATCGTTTAACGCCCCTAGCTAGGCATAAAAACGAGGATAGATATAGGTATTGCCATCTTTGGTAGGCAATCCATAAGTGGCTCTCATAATAGATTCATATGGTAATTTTATTTTCTTTTTAGGGAAGTGTTCCATACCCTTCTTTAAGGGAAATTGGAATCTAATGTTTCCTTCCTTCATATCAATAATTGCACCAATCGTTCTAAGGAAAGGTCTACCAAGAATAATAGGACATGAAGGATTGCAATCTATATCAAGAACGATAAAATCTACGGGCACATAATTCCTATTTGCAACAATAAGAACATCATTAATTCTTCCCATAGGCTTTTTAATAGTGGAATCCGCAAGATGCAAGTTTAGAGAGCAATCGTCAAAATCACGGAAATCTAGCAAATCGCATAAAGTTTTGGGAATAGTAGAGACACTAGCACCCAAATCACACAAAGCATGAAACTCATAATATTTAACTTTAATCATAATGGTAGGTTCCCACTCATCATAGAGTTTTCTAGGGATAGAAACTTTCAACTCAAGTTTTTCTTCATAAGATTGCATCAAGGCATCAACAATGTGTTCGGTAAAGGCCTTATTTTGACTATAAGTATGAGGAGAATCTAGCACGGATTGCAACAAGGAAATACAACCAATCAAAGAGCAATTTTCATAATTAAATTCCTTGAGATCCAAAATAGTGGGTTTAGCAATGTCTCGTTTTTTATTTATTTCAATCCCACTTTTATCAATTTCATCATCAAGATCTAGAAACTCCGAATTCTTAGAACGCCTTCTAGGTAAAGGAAGATCATATTCAGTTTCATCAACATTCATATTGTAAAGCAAATATTTAATAGGGGACACATCAATAACTTTTAGAACTTCATCTTGATTTTTGTAGGAATTGGAAGAACATGCTTTAATAAAGGCATCTTTGGAAGCACGCATCCTAGCGGTTCTTTCCTTGCACTCATCAATGGAAATTCTCATGGCTTTGAGATACTCATTGATATCATGCTTAGGAGGAATAGATCTAAGCTTTAAAGAATCAATCTCAAGAGAAATTATATCAACTTTCCGAGCCAAATCATCAACTTTAAGCAATTTCTCTTCAAGCAAAGCATTAAAATTCTTTTGTGAATTCATAAACTCTTTAATACTATTCTCAAATTCAGAGGGCATCTTATTAAAATTTCCATAAGAGTTGTTGTAGGAATTTCCATAATTATTAGAAGGATTACTAGGATAAGGCCTAGGATTAAAATTCCCTCTATATGCGTTGTTTCCAAAACTATTCCTACCAACAAAATTCACATCCATAGTTTCATTATTATTATCAAGCAGAGTAGATAAAGGCATATCATTAGGATCAAGAGGAGTATTTTTAGGAGCAAACATCTTCATAAGTTCATCCATCTTTTCACTCAAAACATTGATTTCTTCTATAGCATGCACTTTTTTACTAGAAGATCTTTCGGTGTGCCATTGAGAATAATTAGCCATAATATTATCAAGCAATTTGGTAGCATCTCCTAATGTAATTTCCATAAAAGTGCCTCCAGCGGCGAATCTAAAAAGATTTCTAGAAGAAAAATTCAATCCGCATAGAAATTTTGTATGATCATCCATAAATTCAAATCATGAGTAGGGCAATTAGAAGCATTAATTTCATTCTTTCCCAAGATTGGGCAACATGCTCATGATCAAGTTGTTTAAAATTCATGATATCGTTCCTAAGAGTGATAATCTTAGCGGGAGGAAAATACTTAGAGATAAAAGCATCTTTGCACTTGTTCCAAGAATCAATACTATTTTTAGGCAAAGATGAAAACCAAACTTTAGCACGATCTCTAAGTGAAAACGGAAATAACTTCAATTTGAAAATATTGTTATCTGTATCTTTCTTCTTTTGCATCTCACACAAATCAACAAAATTATTCAGATGAGTAGCGGCATCTTCACTAGGAAGGCCGGCGAATTGATCTTTCATAACAAGATTCAGCAAAGCGGCATTGATTTCACAAGACTCATCATTATTAAGAGGAGCAATCGGAGTACTAAGAAAATCATTATTATTGGTATTCGAGAAATCACACAATTTGGTATTATCTTGCGTCATGGCAACAAGTAATCCAACACACAAGCAAACAAAAAGGCAACGGGGGAAAAGGCAAACGAGAAAGAGAGGAGGGTATTGGGAAAGAGAGGGCGAATAAAACGGCAAGGGTGAAGTGGGGGAGAGGAAAACGAGAGGCAAATGGCAAATAATGTAATGCGAGAGATAGGGATTGTGATGGGTACTTGGTACGGTTGACTTGCTTGCGTGAGCCTCCCCGGCAACGGCGCCAGAAATCCTTCTTGCTACGTCTTGAGCTTGCATTGGTTTTCCCCGAAGAGGAGAGGATGATGCAGCATAGTAGCGTAAGTATTTCCCTCAGTTTTTGAGAACCAAGGTATTAATCCAGTAGGAGACCGCGCACAAGTCCCTCGTACCTGCACAAAACGATAGCTACTCGCAACTAACGTGATTAGGGGTTGTCAATCCCTTCACGGTCACTTACGAGAGTGAGATCTGATAGAGATGATAGATAATATTTTTGGTATTTTTGGTATAGAGATGCAAAGTAAAAAGTAAAAGGCAAAGTAAAAACAAAGAAAGTAACTAAAGTAATAGAGATTGATATGATGAGAATAGACCCGGGGGCCATAGGTTTCACTAGTGGCTTCTCTCAAGAGCATAGATTTTCTACGGTGGGTGAACAAATTACTGTTGAGCAATTGACAAAATTGAGCATAGTTATGAGTATATCTAGGCAATGATCATGTATATAGGCATCACGTCCGAGACAAGTAGATCGAAACGATTCTGCATCTACTACTATTACTCCACTCATCGACCGCTATCCAGCATGCATCTAGAGTATTAAGTTAAAAAGAGAGTAACGCCTTATGTTGGGGAACGTAGTAATTTCAAAAAAATTCCTACGCACACGCAAGATCATGGTGATGCATAGCAACGAGAGGGGAGAGTGTTGTCCACGTACCCTCGTAGACCGATAGCGGAAGCATTAGAACAACGCGGTTGATGTAGTCGTACGTCTTCACGGCCCGACCGATCAAGCACCAAAACTACGACACCTCCGAGTTCTAGCACACGTTCAGCTCGATGACAATCCCCGGACTCCGATCCAGCAAAGTGTCGGGGAAGAGTTCCGTCAGCACGACGGCGTGGTGACGATCTTGATGTTCTACCGTCGCAGGGCTTCGCCTAAGCACCGCTACAATATTATCGAGGAGAACTATGGTGGAGGGGGCACCGCACACGGCTAAGAGATCTCAAGGATCAATTGTTGTTGTGCCTTGAGGTGCCCCCCTGCCCCCGTATATAAAGGAGCAAGGGGGAGGGGGCGGCCGGCCTAGGAGGGGCGCGCCAAGGGGAGTCCTACTCCCGACTCCCTCCTTCCTTGTTGGAGTAGGAGAAGGGGAAAGAGGGGGACAGGAAGAAGGAAAAGGGGGTTGCGCCCCTTGTCCAATTCGGACCAGAGGGGGGGAGCAGGCCTCCTTCCTTTTGGCATCTCTCCTCTATTCCCGTATGGCCCAATAAGGCCCATATACTCCCCGGCGAATTCCCGTAACTCTCCAGTACTCCGAAAAATACCCAATCACTCGGAACCTTTCCGAAGTCTGAATATAGTCGTCCAATATATCGATCTTTACGTCTCGACCATTTCGAGACTCCTCGTCATGTCCCTGATCTCATCCGGGACTCCGAACTCCTTCGGTACATCAAAACTCATAAAGTCATAATATAATTTTCATCGAAACCTTAAGCGTGCGGACCCTACGGGTTCGAGAACAATGTAGACATGACCGAGACACGTCTCCGGTCAATAACCAATAGCGGAACCTGGATGCTCATATTGGCTCTCACATATTCTACGAAGATCTTTATCGGTCAAACCGCATAACAACATACGTTGTTCCTTTTGTCATCGGTATGTTACTTGCCCGAGATTTGATCGTCGGTATCCAATACCTAGTTCAATCTCTTTACCGGCAAGTCTCTTTACTCGTTACGTAATGCATCATTCCGTAACTAACTCATTAGCTACATTGCTTGCAAGGCTTATAGTGATGTGCATTACCGAGAGGGCCCAGAGATACCTCTCCGATACTCGGAGTGAGAAATCCTAATCTCGAAATCGCCAACCCAACATGTACCTTTGGAGACACCTGTAGAGCTCCTTTATAATCACCCAGTTACATTGTGACGTTTGGTAGCACACAAAGTGTTTCTCCGGTAAACGGGAGTTGCATAATCTCATAGTCATAGGAACATGTATAAGTCATGAAGAAAGCAGTAGCAACATACTAAATGATCAAGTGCTAAGGCTAACGGAATGGGTCAAGTCAATCACATCATTCTCCTAATGATGTGATCCCGTTAATCAAATAACAACTCATGTCTATGGTTAGGAAACTTAACCATCTTTGATTAATGAGCTAGTCAAGTAGAGGCATACTAGTGACATTATGTTTGTCTATGTATTCACACATGTATTATGTTTCCGGTTAATACAATTCTAGCATGAATAATAAACATTTATCATGAAATAAGGAAATAAATAATAAATTTATTATTGCCTCTAGGGCATATTTCCTTCACCTTAAGCAAGATGACACGATGTAGAGGGATAAATTCATGCAATATGATAAAAACCCCTTCTTGTTATCCTCGATGGCAACAATAAAATACATGTCTTGCAACCCTTTCTATCACTGGGTAAGGACACCGCAATATTGAACCCAAAGCTAAGCACTTTTCCCATTGCAAGAACTACCAATATAGTTGGCCAAACCAAACGGATAATTCGAAGAGACTTGCAAAGATAACTCAATCATACATAAAAGAATTCAGAGAAGAATCAAATATTTTCCATAGATAATACTGGATCATAAACCCACAATTCATCGGTCCCAACAAACACACCGCAAAAAGAAGATTACATCGAATAGATCTCCACGAGAGAGGGGGAGAACATTGTATTGAGATCCAAAAAAGAGAAGAAGCCATCTAGCTACTAGCTATGGACCCAAAGGTCTGAAGTAAACTACTCACACTTCATCGGAGAGGCTATGGTGTTGATGTAGAAGCCCTCCGTGGTGGATGCCCCCTCCGTGAGCTCGAACAGGCCCCAAGATGGGATCTTGTGGATACACGGAAGTTCTTGGCGGTGGAATTAGGTTTTGGCTCCTGCTCGATCGTTTGGGGATACGTGAGGTATATATAGGAGGAAGGAGTACGTCGGTGGAGCGTCGGGGCCCACGAGGTAGGCGCGCCAGGCGCGCCCACCTCGTGACCGCCTGGCACTTCTTGGAGTAGGGTCCAAGTCTCCTGAATCACGTTCGGTTGGAAAATCACGTTCGAAGGTTTCATTCCGTTTGGACTCCGTTTGATATTCTGCTTTCTTGAAACACTGAAATAGGCAAAAAACAGCAATTACAGGTTGGGCCTCCGGTTAATAGGTTAGTCCCAAAAATAATATAAAAGTGGAAAATAAAGCCCAATATAGTCCAAAACAATAGATAAAGTAGCATGGAGCAATAAAAAATTATAGATACGTTGGAGACGTATCAGGCATCCCTCCCCTGCATTCAAGGCGCCCGACGCTTCGGTCGCAAGATGCATTCAATCGCGAGCGACCTCCGCCGCGTGCATTCAAGAAAAGGGGGGGGGGGGGGATTTAATCTGCTTCAACTGTCGGGGCTCCGGCCACTTCGCCTGGGAGTGCAGAGATCCGGTGCACTGCAATTACTGCGACCGGCAGGGCCACTTTGCTCGCGGGTGCTCGCTCAGGCTCCAGCAGAAGCCGCTTCATCTTAATCCCCATCCCACTGTCCGCTCTCCTCTGTCGGCTCCTGCGCCCGCCGTCCCCCCGCCCCAACAACGCTGGACCATGAGGAGGAGGTGCAATCCAGCACCTAGGTTGTGCTCGTTTGCTTTGTTGTCTGGGTCCCTAGTTTATCATGTTAGGACAACCAGTTAACTTTCTTAGTTGGAATGTAAGGGGGTTAAACTGCCCAAACCATCGGGCACTATTCACGAGACTATCGCTGCAACTTCATGTCATTTGGCTTGCTTACAGGAGACCAAACTTGAGGTTTTGGACCAGTTTACAGCTTCCTTCCTGGGAGGGGCCAGGCTCAAAAGCTTTGCCCACCGGCCGGCGCTGGGCACTAGGGGCGGCATCCTGCTTCTTTGGGATGACGGCGTTGTGGTTGTGTCTGATGTTGTGCTCTCGGTGTATTGCCTATCGGCCACAGTCCTCATCCGCGAGTCTGGGGTCTCCTTCAAGATCACGGTGGTTTATGGCCCTACTGCTTCTTCTTGCAAAAAAGCCTTCTTCGCGGAGCTCCTGGCTCAAAAGCCACCTCCAGGGACCAAATGGCTTGCACTGGGTGACTTCAACCAAATACACCGCGCGCGCGACAAGAATAAGCGGAACATCAACTGTGGCCATATCAACCGGTTCCGTGACACCCTCCACGGATGCGAACTCAACGAGATACACCTGCAAAATCGTCGTTTCACTTGGAGCAACGAGCGAGACAACCCCACCCTTTGCAAGCTCGATTCTTGTTTTTGCAATGCGAGATTGGGACCTCGCCTTCGGCACCCATGTGTTGCATGCTCTCTCCACTTCGCTTTCGGACCACTGCCCTCTCTTCTCGCGGATGATAGTAGACCAAGGAGGCCGTGTTGCTTCAAGTTTGAGAATTTTTGGACGTCCATGCCGGGCTTCCAGGAGGTGGTGGACAAGGCTTGGAGCGAGGTGTGCCCTCATTTGGAACCTTACCTGCGGCTCTTCCACAAGATGAAAAAAGTTAGCGTCGGGCTAGCGGAGTGGAGTCGAAAACTTTTCTCGAAGGCGAAGCTTCACTTGCATGCGGCCCTTTTGGTGATACTCCGCCTTGACGTCGCCCAAGAAGACCGGGAGCTCTCGCCAGAGGAGAAATACTTGAGGGCAAAGCTAAAAAGAAGAGTGGTCAGTCTTGCGGTCCTTGAGAGAGCGAGGAGAAAGCAATGCTCTAGGATCTCAAACTTAAAGGAGGGAGACGCCAACACCAAGTTTTTCCATCGAAGGGTGAATGCACGCCGGAGAAAGAACCACATCCATAGGATTAAGCACAATGGTGGCTGGGTCACTGGACACGAGCAGAAGGAGGCCTTGATGCACGAGCATTTCACCAGCGTGATGGGGCGTGGGACTTCCTATCCCGTGGACTTCAACTGGGACGCGCTCGACTTTGGTGATCACGACCTCTCCGACCTCGACAGCCCCATATCTGAGTAGGAAGTGAGAGTTGCCATCAATGAGATGCCCAATGACAAAGCGCCCGGCCCGGACTGTTTCACTGGAATTTTTTTTAAGAAATGTTGGCCCACTATCAAGACTGACATCATGCAAGCCATCCACTCTTTCAACAATTTGCATTCAGCAAACCTACACTGGCTCAACGCTGCGAACATCGTGCTTCTTCCCAAAAAAGATGGGGCGGAGGAGATAGCTGACTACAGGCCTATAAGCCTCATCCACGCCATCCCCAAGATCATTGCGAAGGTCCTTGCTTTGCGGCTTGGCCCTCACATGCACGCCCTCATCTCCAGCGAGCAGAGTGCCTTCATCAAGAAGATGCACTTATATGATCCTAAAGAAAACAAGATGCACACATATCTCTGATTTTCAGAGACTTTAGCATACCAATAGTTCGATCTCGCTTCCTATATTTATTCAGTGTGTCATTTTCTCTCCATGTCAAGAACTGGAATTCAGTCATCTTTTGCAATGGTATGATTTTGGCTCTCTATCTCTGTTTGGTTGTTTCCTCTCCCTTTTGCTTTTGTCAAAGTGAGGACTTGGGAGTAAGATAAAGCAGCCAGCGTTATCCTGACTTTGCTGATTCAGACTTTTTAGGTGATTGTGAGAGTGTCGAGTCAATGGGTTTAGGTGACCTAGTAGCGTATACACAGCGAGACGGAACAAGTGTGTAATCTCCTCTGAATCTAGCGGCCAGTGACGGGAAGTTCAGACTTTTTCCGACAGGTAACAAAAGGATGAGATGATATTTTATCTCATCTCTTATTAGCCTAATCGCTTAATTAATCGACAGCGATGTTAATCTTGCTAGCTAGTAGTACATGGATCAAGTAACGAGGCTCCAACAAGAGCCTACCGGAGGCCGCCGAATTGCTCGGACGCACGACGGTGCACCAATTATATGGCCGCTTAATCATTCAGACTTTCACTTGTTTACTAATCAACCGTCGTTGTTAGCAGGTGAAAGCTGCCTGGCAGTAGTAAATTCCACGCACGCGTGCTGGGCGCGGCGGCGGCGGTAATTTCCGGGCACCGTCGTGGCACTGTCACGCCGCAGAAAGCGCCCGTACGACGCTGCGATCCCGCGATGCCCGGCGCGGCGCCGCCGTATGGAGAGAGCCCAGCCCTGCCGGCACATGCCATGACGAAGGACACGAGGCCGGGTAGGCAAAGCAGAATAGCGAGGCATCAACCTCGGGATCCATCGTGCGCGCCTAATTAATTGTGTAATCTGCAAAAAAAGCTCGAGGCTCGTGAGCCGCTCGTGATCGACTCGTGTTTTAGCTCGACTCGAGATTGACTCGGAAATAAACGAGCTGAGCTTGAACACTTTATGTAACTTGACCGAGAACCATGTTGATCTTGAGCTAATACTAGTAGCTCGCTTGATAGCTCGACATGATATCATTCTGTTAAATGATCATGTCATATATTAAATGAAAATAAGATTCTTTATTACCATATATGTTGTCCATGATGTTTCTCTAGTTTATTTATCAAGAAATATGGAAGTTTAATTAAGTGCAAAGAAGATTTATGCCTTATTTCTTTCAAAAAAGATTTAGGCCTTATTATGGTCTTTGGCCAATAATTTGTTTTCCCAATTATATGTCTATCGTGAATCATTATCTTATTTGGATACTAGACTTTCGGTTGCGAGAGAATAAGTCTAACTATTTTGAAGAAAATTATATTATCATCATCTTGATTGGAGTAATATTTTTTTAGTGCTTTCTTATGTTGTGTTGAGCCTTATCTAGTCGGGATAATCACCATAGATTTATGATTTTTATCATCTCATGTAGCTTGAAATTAGTTTGAGATCGATTCGAGATTGTTACCTACAGCTCGGCTTTGAGCTTCACTTAGTTTGAGCTTACTCGGCTTTTCATATTAGTTAAGCAGAGTCAACTCTAACTCGCTCGAACTCGACTCGTTTACAACCCTAATCACAGGCCGTTTACATCGACGATGGTCAGGTCAACGATCTGCTTGGAGCGAATTCGTAGGTGCTGATGGAATCAAAGAAGCAGGCAGGGATCGAGTATGGGTAGCACCATATGTTTAGCTTAACGCAGTGTTTAGGTCGTTGGGGACTCCTGCTAAGTACAGTAGTACGCGATTAGACGCGTGAAAGGGATGTGTTGCCCGTGCGTTGCTTTGTTAATTTTCTTTACCTATTTATATTACTTGGAGTTTTCTTGGTTTCATCATTTTTGTTTGTCAAAAGGGAAGCATCGATCTCCTTGATTTCTTTCACACTCCAGTTTTGTTGCAGGTTTGATGGAGCCATACATACATGCCAGTTTTCCAATTTTGTTGCAGGTTTGAT
Source organism: Aegilops bicornis (assembly GCA_021605145.1). Classification (NCBI taxonomy): domain Eukaryota; kingdom Viridiplantae; phylum Streptophyta; class Magnoliopsida; order Poales; family Poaceae; genus Aegilops; species Aegilops bicornis. The sequence goes on from CM038670.1 coordinate 88,240,710, forward strand.
CAAAGGAAGGCCTTCGACGCACGACGACGGCGAGCCAAGATGCCTACGTGGGGGGCTCGCGTGCCGACTCTCCATCTGTTTTTTCTCTCCAAAAAACGAACGGGCTCCTTAACTCAACACGTGTCGACCAAGTCCCAATCATCAATCTGCACTTTTCTCTTTCTACAGTCCTCTGCAGCTAGCCGGTAGTAGATGCATGTATACGGCAACACTGTCGTCCACATCCACACGACCACATGGCACGCCTCTCACGTTCCACGGCGGACACACAACAGTATGGTCCTACACGTGGTGCTTCAATTGAATCACATTCATAGGATCAAGAATGCACATGGTTGGGTGACTGAGCATGAGAAAAAAGAAGAGAGATAATCCACAGCCACTTCTCGGAGGTCATGGGCAGAGGTAGCACAAGCGACGTTGACTTCAATTGGGATGAGCTAAACATTCAACCCCACGATTTACATGATCTCGGTGACCCCATCATAGAGGATGAGGTTATGGCGGCCATAAAAGTTATGCCGGGTGACAAGGCACTCGGTCCGGACGGCTTCACGGGCATCTTTTTCAAACGGTGTTGGGATATCATCAAGCATGATCTCATGCGTGTCATCCAATGTTTTGACTCCCTTCACACTTCCCATTTGCAATGGCTCAACTCGGCCAATGTGGTGCTGTTGCCCATGAAGGATGGGGCGGAAGGCATCTCCGATTATAGGCCAATTAGCCTCGTGCATGCCATTGGCAAGATTATTGCCAAGATTCTTTCCTTGAGGCTTGCCCCCCACATGGACGCACTCGTCTCCAACGCCCAAAGTGCTTTCATAAAGAAGAGGAGTATACATAACAACTTTATGTATGTTCGCAATTTCGCGCGTCGGTTGCACAAACGCAAGACTTCTGCCCTCCTCTTCAAGCTCGACATTAGAAAAGCATTTGACTCGGTCAAGTGGGAATACATTCTCGACCCTTTACAACGCAAGGGGTTCCCTTGCAAATTCCGGAATTGGATCGCCGCTCTACTTTCATCGTCCTCTTCGCGCATCCTCCTCAACGGGCTTCCGGGCCACCCGATCAAGCATGGCCGCGGTTTCCGTCAAGGGGACCCGATATCACCGTTGTTGTTCGTCCTTGCAATCGACCCCCTTCAACAAATCCTCGCCACCGCAACTCATAAAGGCATCTTACAAAAGATACGCGGGCGAGGTGCCATGATGAGAACCTCCCTCTATGCGGACGACGCGGCCATCTTTATGGCCCCAATTAAGAGGGATGTTGACAACCTCTCTGCCATCCTAAGGGGTTTCGGCGAGGTGTCAGGCCTTTGCACCAACTTCCACAAGAGCTCGGTGGTGCCCATTCGATGCAATCATCTTCCGCTAGGGCAGTTTCTGAGTAGCATCCCGGCGACCCGCGCCATGTTCCCAATAAAATATTTAGGCCTCCCGCTCTCGGTCAGGCAACTCCGTAAAGTCGACTTCCAATATCTCGAAGACAAGGCGGCCGGGAAGTTGGTAACTTGGGAAGGACAAACCATCACAACCATTAGACGCACTGCCCTTGTCAGATCGGTCATCACCTCTCAGGCGGTCTTCTCCATCACGCCTCTCATTATGCCGCAGGGCACACTCCATAATCTCAACAAGGTGGAGAGGGCCTTCCTCTGGTCTAGTTCAGACAAGACGTCTGGTGCAAAATGCAAGGTCAACTGGGACGTGGTCTGCAGGCCCACAAATTATGGAGGCCTTGGGGTCCTCAACACCGACAAGTTTGCTCGGGCTCTGCGGCTGAGGTGGCTTTGGTTCGAATGGAAGGAGCCTAACAAACAGTGGGTTGGATTGGGCAACCCTTGCACCGAGGATGACCTGGATTTCTTCTATGCCTCAACCACAATCATCATCGAAAATGGTGCTAAAACACCTTTTTGGGACGCCCCGTGGTTGCTTGGTCGCACGCCCAAGGATGTTGCCCTGCTTATCTATCAAGCCGCGAAAAGAAAGAGCTGGAAGCTGCGAGAAGCCATACGCGGGAACGCTTGGATGACTCACATCAAGCATGACACGGTTATCTCTGCCACCCACATTCGAGAGCTTTTCTCGCTCTGGACATTTCTGCATGACGTTCACCTTGACGACCAGGTTGAGGATGACATTGTTTGGAAACATGTTGTAGATGGGATATACTCGGCGGCCACTGCTTATAAGGCGCAATTTCTTGGCCTAACACACTCGCCCATTCACTACATGGTTTGGAAAGCTTGGGCTCCCCCTAAAGTCAAATTCTTCGCTTGGCTGGCCTTGCAAGACCGGATTTGGACTGCGGGCCGGTTGGAGCGGCGTGGTTGGGAAAATTGTGGGCTTTGCCCACTTTGCAAGAGGGAGCAAGAATCAGGCATCCACCTTTTCGTCAAGTGTCGCTTCTCTATTCGGCTCTGGCGATCAATCATTGACAAGTTTGGTCTTGCGCACATTGACACCTCCGAATAGCATTGGTGGGATATTTTTTTTGAAAGATCCAGCATCGCTGGCATTTCATTGATAATAGCATGAAGCAACGGAAAACAACAAGGTGGTGAAGGTCTTAGGACCAGATCCGAAGATAAAAGAAAAAGAAAAGAAAAGAAAAAACAACAGCCCTAATAGCATTGGTCGGATAAAAGAACCGACATGCAAAATCCAGACAGACGAGCGATGGCCTCCCTCACCATGCTCGTCTCTTGGACTCTTTGGAATGAGAGAAACGCCCGGGTGTTTCACCACAAGAGTGCGCCACCGCCTATTCTTCTTCAAAATATTTTGCTTGAGGCCAATCTATGGGTTACAGCGGGTGCTAAGAAACTAGGGCGTATTGTTATACAAGAGTAATTGCCATGCAGTTTTTTTAGGGTCACTTACAATCTGTCAAACTCTATTTTTTTTAGAAAAGGAGGATGACCCCCGGCCTCTGCATCTGGGAGATGCATGCGGCCACTTTATTGATTATTCTCGAGGACCTTACAAAGTATTACAAAAATATGCCCGAATCCACCATCTTGGCTACATAAGCCACTACTCCTATCCATATGATGAAGGGGTGCTAGCTGGGCCAAATACCTAGACCACTCACCTATGCCTATCATCAAAAGCCAGAAGCCCCAGCCGAGCCACATACCGGTGCAGGGCATAAAGCTGATACAGACGCACTCACAAGTGTCGCCGCCGCCATCCTCCACAGGTCCGTCTTCGTGAGCAGATATTGAGGCTTCTACCTTGTCAGGCCACTCTGTCATCGACGCCACCATGACACCAGACAACTACCTCCTCCAGCGCGAGTCCATCACCGCGCATCGGGCGCCGAGTCTCCACTGCGCCACGCCGCCGAGATCCGCCGTCATCAATGTGTAGGATGAAGCACCGCACCACCAAAAAAGCCGCCATCGGTCCCTCGATCCGTGTCGCCTCCAAGAATGACGCCCCAAGGAGGAAACGACACCAACGCTACCGCCATTATCCGATCTCTTGATCTAGGGTTTCCCGGAGGTAGCGGATAGAGATCTGGAGCTTCTCCATGGCGATGCCTTCAAGAAGGTAATGACACAAAAGAGTGCCGCCAACGCCGGTCTTGGCATCAAGCCGAGAACAAGGTTTTCACCTGGATCCGCTCGAAGAACCTCCATCAAGCATCATGTGCACGGGTCGCCGCCGATCTGAGCCGCCGCACATTGAGCAAGCCGCACCGGCAGATCGGATCTGTCCGGAGGGCAAACTCATGCATGGCGCCGACCCAACCACCAGGCCCTCCATGCCGCCACCGCCGATCCGAGGTCGATGGTCCGTAGTTGCAGATCCGCCGCCGCCGCCGAACGCAGCAAGGGCCGCCCGCCACAGGCCGGCCGCCGCACCGCCACCACCACCGCCCTAGGGCGAGGCCGCCGCCACGCCGCCGTCAAGGCAGGCCCGCCACGCCACGAAGGCCAGATCGGCCGTGCCACCACACGTCGCGGGGCTCCGCACCGCCCCCATGCCGCGAGAGAGAGAGAGAAGGCCCCCGCCACCGCCGTCAGCCCCCGGGCTATAGGCCGGCGGCGTCCTTCGGCGGCGGCGGAGGGAGGGATGGAAGGACGGGGAGCCCCCGGCGGCTAGGGTTGGGATCCCGCCCGAGTCGCCCAACCGGGGGCGACACGGGGGGAGCGGGTTAGCCGCCGTACACCTGTTGTTTAATGGATGAGGCAAATCTTTTGCCTCCGTTTCAAAAAAAAAATTTAATCATACTCCAAGGTTTCGTGACAACCACTGTACATCTTGTTTTCTTTAGGAGCAACACGGATCGACTTAGGAGCCCAGCGCGTTTGATCGACGGCATAAATGCAATCATCCCAGATCTTTGTCCATACATCGTTTCAGCACGTCCTGATTGAGTTAATTCCTAACGTACCTACGCCTTCTATCACGTGCGTGCGTATCAGCGCATGGCCGAGACACTGTCCACGAAGATGGCAACTGTGCCACTGGAAGTAGAACTCACCTCACGCACTGTAGCTAGAGGTCATCGTTTTCGGCTGCTCATGGTCTGGACAGGGTTGGTTTTTCTCTTTCGTTTTCGCATGCTTTCTTGCCTGTTTTTCCCAACTTATTTTTTCCTTAAATAAACAAGCAAGAAGAACCAGTTCATAGAACACAGTTAAGTAGTCCTTTTCTCATCGACTGACCGAATCCATGATCCATCTGGCAATTGCCCGGCGCACATTCCTTGTGGAGCGGATTTAGATGCGGAGTTGCGTGGGAATAATGCAATCGTCGGCTACGTAGGTGCCGAGACTTCGTCGGGCAGGTTTTGCCGCCGAACGCGCCCGCGCGCGCTCGCATGCATGCAGCTAGCGGCCTAGCGGTGGCCTGGTGCGGCTAGGCAAGCACCTCGCACGCCATGACGCCAACGACACGAGACGTTGCAGCACGCACAAGCCTCCCCTCCCTGGCCACATGTCCGCGCCACGCGGCCTGGTGGCCATTAATTAAACTGCAAACTAATTAATCACGTCGTTATCATCGGCACTATACATTTGCAAGCTGATCCAAATTGTTTGTGCTTCACCAACACATTGAAGCAAAAACAGCCCGGTCGATCGTTGCCAACACGAGAAGCCAACCGCGCGGGAATGACGCGTGCATGCACCACAGTGTACGTAACATCTCACTGCATCTGCATGCATCTAGCGCCACATAGGCAAATGTCAATGGCCATAGACCTATAGTCCCAGTATGTGCTTCGCGCCGAGTTGTACTGGATCGACTTGTATTCGTGTGTACAACTGGGTAACATCAGCTGTCGTGCCTCGTGCGTACCTGAACTTGAGAGCCACCTGCAGTAGATACTTGCATAGGCTCGTCGGTATGCACGGCTCGGTAGGATGCGTAGACGACAGGGACAGATATATACGTAACGCTTGCTAGCTGTTTAATTACTGGAATGTACTACGTGTACATATCCGGAGAGAACGTCGTTTGCATGCCCTGGCCTCCATTTTCTTAATCGAGAGGCCTGGTCGGGTCAGGGGATTGAGATGGTGTGGGCAGAGCCGCAGAGGAATGGAAGATGTACAGTGAGTCTACGAGGATGTCTACATCAGCGCATTATTACGCGGCAATACTCAAAGCGCGACGACGACGACGACTCCAGCCAGGGAATTTAATAGGAAACGAACATCAAAGAGTATTTATGACAGTATTGCAAATGCGCAGGACCATGTGGGCAAGCTCTCAACCACAATCTGCACATAAGGAGTATCTGTAAAGAAATATAAAGTCGTTTAGATTACTGTATTAGTGATCTAAATGATCATATATAGAGGTCTAAATGATTTTATATTTCTTTACAGAGCTGGTATGCACTATTTTATAATACTAGGTGATTTCCCCGCGCGTTGCTGCGGGATTTTAAAGATTAATTTTGGATAAATTTTCTATGAATGAAATGACCTAAATCAAAATCTATTATTTTCAGCTGTAATTGTGGGTGCACAAAGAGTATGAATGTACGCTTGACCATAAGATGGAACACTTAAATTGAGGTGTGCATGTGCTACAAAATAGTTTACGAAGTGGCACAATTGGTGATGTGGAGGACAGATGGTGCCCTACGTGTTGTTGTGGGATATTATAGTTCATTCTACGTGTCAATTTTGGCTATGAGTTTTGATTCACATTAGTACATGAATAACAGAAAAAGACACCCAAGTAACATACCGTTCGCTTCAATGCAACATCAAACAAAACTAAAAACGTCCAGTTGGTGATTCCATCCAGTACATTGCAATGGCAACAAATAAGAAAATATAATTACAAATGGGAACAAAAGGAAGAAAATTCAAAATTTCCACAATAAATTTCTTGTATTGGTGTGTAACAAAGGAAGGATGGGAGTAATATAAATAACATTTCAGTCAACAGTACACGCCTTCAAGGTTTGCAAATAAGATTCTGCTTTGAAGGCAATCGCAACACTTGACGGAAAAACATAATAGAACATAAGCTCAAAATTAATTCTCAAATGCGCAAACATAAAAGAGGTGTTAAAGCACAATATATTTTCTGTGCTGGAAAATATTTTTAAAAAACCAATTGCTCCACTGTCTGCAGTGGGTCAGTTGCAAACTCGGTGACAGACCCTTTTTGTTAGAACCAAGGTTGTAGCCTTACACCTACTAGACTTACGACCATGCTAGAAGCACTTACTTGAAAATACTGAAAAATAGAACGTGAGTTAAATATTATCTGGAATATATCAACAAAATCTGATGGAAAATTAAGAAATGTACCTAAAATCTCGTGTTTTTCAGTTTAGCAAATAGCGTGGATGTTTCATAGGGATAGTATAACATAGCTGCAAGGTTGCAGTTGAAGGGCACAAATTTTGTGTTAGAAATTATAGTACGATAAATTCGGCATGTACTCTATGATTTATCATATGTGCATTTGTGTGAACCCTATTGCTGCACCAATCATTGAAAAAAATTGTGCAAAAACTACCCAATTGCACGATGCAAATGAATTGTCATATTTCTTTAAATAAAGGTAAAAGAATAGCACTGTAGCAGTGCATAACCTGCATAAAAAATATGAAAATTATCTGAAATACAAACACATGCAAGAAGATTTGGATGTAGTCTCGGTATTGTATAATGAGTATAAGATCTGAAAGGAAGTGAAGCTCCTACTTCAAAAGTTAATGAACGGCTATAAGTAAGTCATCCGGGGGCATTCAAAGGCATATTTTTCTAGTATACTGAACTACTTAGCTACATACAGCCAAATTTCGGCAAAGCAAACAAAGAAGATGACTTGTTACAATCAAGTGTTAGGTTCAAACAAAAAATGTGTAAGTATACCTGCTTCATCATTTACATAATCGTTAACACTTATGGTCTTCATCATTGTCTAGTTTTCACCAGTTCCAAGTAGTGTTGAAGGGAACATGACCTAAAATGAACACTTCATGGGGAAAAAGTACAGACGGTAGAAGAAAGGATTAATCTGTATCCAATAATAAATCATACTGTGTATTTTCAGTCATATTTCCTTGTGAAAACAAAGAGAATCATTATTGAATTTCAACCCACTTACAAATGTCTCAGGCTCTTTTTCTCAGTATATGTTGCCGGCTGATCTGTGAATCTAATAGAAGGCCTCAGATGAGGCCGGTGAAACCATGTAGCCAATGCCCAACGGTTCACACGCATCAGCATCCTGAAGAAATCCAGAAATCAAGCATGTTCGGTCAAACAAACAAAAGCAAGATCTGACATAGATGGGGAAGGAGATGAGACAATGCAGAGTGCATAGATCCTCCCATCACATCCAAAAAAGAAGAAGAAAATCTAGTAAGAGCAGCTACGTTTCTAATAGTGACACCATTGAGCAAAAGCGGCCCAAAGGCACAAAAAGATGACCAGGTTTCCACTCTGGTCTACTCTGTTTACAAAGTTGCAGGTTGGCATACACTAAAAAATAGAAATTGATGTTAAGAAGCTAATGTTCTCTTACCAAAGAGTGGTAGCGGGAGTTGTAACTTGTAACCACAGCTCTAAACGTAAAGAAGAACAAAGAATACGTGTCTATGCCCAAATGTGTGATCTATCACATACCTGGAACTCAGAAGGTTCATGAAGGAACATTTGAATAGTGCCCTGGAAAGAGCAGGCAAGATCAGACGGAACATAAAAAACAAAGAGGGCCTAATTCTAAAAAAAAGAGATAAAGTCTATGGATCGATGAAGAAGGAGCACCCGGGCAGCGCCTTTGTACAGTCGCCGAGAAGGCCGCGGTTGTAGCCGTCCGTGAGCCGGTTGATGCACCAGAGGTCCTCGGATCTGAGGCGCGCCGAGTAAAGCACACCGACGCGGACATGCTCGAGAGAACAACCTCACTTCAAAGCCCACACCACCCCACAAGCAACGCATGGGGCCATGTTGTCTCCATGCCGTCACAGCGCGTCCCAGCGCGGCGCCGCCCAGGCTGAAGATGGAATAGAGAACGAACGACGCAATCAGGTTCAGCATGGAGAGGAACGGGAGCCATGGCGCCGCTCGCTCGCCGCTGGTTATACCCCCGTTGGTGGCCGCCGCAACCCTAGTGGAGTCTAGGTTCTTCTATGCCCTTGGTCTGTACGTTTGGGGGAAAGATAGAGATGGGGAGTGCGAGACGGGGAGGCCAGATTATGAGGAGGTTCAGACGCACGAACGAAATGACGGTTTGGTTGCAACGACGGTTCGCTTCCGATTCCGTGGCTTGAGAAAGGAAGAGTCAACAGGTGGGTGCGTCGGACTGTTCAGAGGGGGAAGCTGGCGACGGGTGCAACTGAAAGCAAACGTGGCTAGTCCGGACTATGATGGGTCCCACATGTAAGCCGGTAAGAAAAATCTGATGTGGCCGGGCTGCTGATGTGGATAGGCTGCATGTTAAGAGAAATATGTTAGTGGGGATAAACTATTTAGGTATTATAGATACCTTTCCATAGGCTCTCGGTGTTCATGTTGCAAGGATCTAGTGGTGCATATTTTCTTTGGCAGTCTTCAGCATTATACTTCCTATATTATCTCTCCTTTTTTTCTGTTGTAAAAAAAGAGGTCTAGATAGGTGTTCCGTTAGTAGGTCTACTTACCAAAAAGTCACTTTGGAATGCTAGATCCTCTTTCAAACGATAGTGCCGTTGTCTCGGTGTACGCTTTTACACAAGTAGTTGTATAATTTACTTGAGACACGTACATATGTCGCGTTAATGCTGTCAACTTGCACATATACAACATACTTGCATGTATTAATCTACCATTTACAACGACACTAATGTTGAATGGCTATTGCTATATTGCACAGGTCACTGATAGAAATTAGTTACCGTACAGAAACGTCACCTAAGCTATAGCTAGCTAACTAGCTACTCCCTCTGTTCACTTTTATAAAACTTTGAAGACTTTCAGACAATGTGCAAAACAATCTATTTTGAATTGTCTGAAACGACTTACAAAAATGAATAGAGGGAGTAGATGATTTGACTTTTCACTGAGTTTGGGTTTTTGTATGCGGGGATTTCTGCTTGACTTTGGTACGAACTTACGTACACGCAGTGCACTCTGATATTTTATATGCTACTTTACCGTTGAACATACAGATATAGCCAAGGCTATTTTTAAGGCAAGCCTTGGCTATTAGCTGGTAACCTGCTACCGTCAGTGATTCCCTGATTGCAGAAACACTGGCAATGCTAATTGTTAGAGATATATTTGGTAGTAGAGATTGCCCGGAATTAGATAGAGTTATTTTCATCTTATCTTTAGGAGGTGTCTTGTCTTTCAAGTCTCGCCTCCGAGGCTCAATAATACATCCATCATATTCCGCAATAATCCCTCTCTCTCCCTTCTAACATGGTATCAGCCTAATCGATCCAAACCTTTTTTTGTCCCGCTTTTTTTTGCTTTTTTTCCAGAAAGAAGAGGTGATGCGTGTGTGGGGTGGAAGAAGGGACCCACACATCAGACGTCCTATATAGTTGATATCGGGTGGTGCGCATGCGACCGGCCGAACCTTGCGCCGATTGGTCTGCACCTAGCGCTGCCATTTTATTTTTCGGGGAAATGAGCCAGGCTATATGTGTCCAAAGGCGAGCAGTTGCCCGTGTCCGTTAAACCTTCCATTTTTCTTTCTCTCGGGGTTTCATCAGTTTGCTTCATTTTTTATGTTTCTCTGCTGATTTTATTTTATTTTATTTTTTATTTTCTTCTTTCACTAAATTTCATTTGTTTTTTTTTTACTTTTGCATTTTTTTTTCTTTTTTTATAGTTGTCTACTTTCTTCCATACACATTGTACACATTTCGTATACATGATAAACTTTTGTTACGTTCAATATTTAGTAAATACATGATTAACATTTATGCAAATAGATGTTTTTCATGTCTATTTTTCAATGAAATTGTACATCTTATACATCAATATTTTCTAAATACAAAACTAACTTTTTTACAAAAAAAATGTTTTGATGTCTACTTTTTTCACACACAATGTACATCTTTCATACACATTGTACAATTTCTTATTCTATTTTGGTATACATCACGGACACTTTTTCATACACATCGTACATTTTTTTTACATCTGAACATATTCAATACACATTTCTACATTTTTTTCATATATATCATACATTATTTAATACATCTGAAAAAATTATATGTCTTAAAAAAATTTTAGGTACACGACCAACATTTTCTTTAAATGTATGTTATCATGTATAATTTTTCCCACATAGTGTAAATTTTTTGTATACATATCAAACATATTTTATATAGGTTAAATTTTTTTCAAATACATGATTGACAATTTTTATGAAACATATGTTTTGACGTATATTTTTTCATACACATGTACATTGTTTGTATACACCTGAAACATTCTTTATACAAGTTTCTAATTCTTGAAATACATGATAAACATTTTTTTAAAGCATGATTTGGTGAATATGTTTTTTCATACACATTGCCAAGTTTTCTTGTTCATAAAGAACATTTGTTTTGCATGCTTAATGTTTTAAAAATACATGATTAACACTTTTAATGTGTGATGAACACATTAAAAAATTAATGGGAAAACGAAAAATGAAAATAAAAAAAAGAGAAGAAAATAGAAACAAAACTAGAAAAATCAGAAACGCAAACCAGAAGTAAATATTTAGAGAAATAATCCAGATGGCCCGGCCCAGCCGCGCAGGAGTCTACAGCCTCTTTTTCCTTTTTCTAACGTTTTCGGTTCTTATTTTTTGCTTTATTTTTTATTTTGTTTAGAGTTCAAAATATTCTGAATATATATTAAAAAATAACGCACAACAATATTTGATAAATGTTGACCAAGCATATAAAAAATGTTGTATTTAGAGAAAATGTTCATCACGTATATGAAAAATGTATACAAATTTGATTATGTATTCAAAAAATGTTAATAAATCATTTGAAACGCATTTGTACAAGTATATAAAAAATATTTAAAAGACATTTGAAAATTTTCCATTTTTATCAAAAATATTTTAATGATGTATTACAAAGTGCTGATTTTTCTATCATATATAAAAAAACTGTCAATCAAGCATTTCAACAAAATGTTGAACAAGTATTTGAAAAATATTAATCAAGCATTTGACATTTTTCAAATGTGTCTAAAAACAATGGTGACAATATATAAAAAATGATGAAATTATTTAGACATGTTTGTAAAAAAATTAATCAAGCATTTGAAAAATGTTTAAACTTTATTTCAAAGATGTTAAAAAAGCATTTGGAAATGTTAAATTTGTATAGAAAAAATGCTCACAATGTATTATAAAATATTAAAAATTTGAATTGTTAATCAAGCATTTGAAGAAATGTTAAACAAGTATTCGAAACATGTTAATCAAGCATTTGGAAATGTCAAATGTGTATAGAAATAAAATGTTGTCCATGCATTAAAAAATGAAAAAATGTTTTATCGTGTATATAACATGTTAATCAAGCATTTGAAAGAAATGTTGAACAAATATTTGAAAAATATTAATCAAGCATTTGGAAAATGTTAAATGTGTATAGAAAAAAGATTGTTGATGTATTAGAAAATTGATGATTTTTTTATCATGTGTATAAAAATGTTAATAAAGCATTTCAAAAAATGATAATCAAGTATTTGAAAAATGATAAATGTGTAAGGAAAAAACGTTGATCATGTGTTAAAAATGATGAAATTTGTTTACCATGTATATAAAATGCTAATCAAGCATCTGAAAAAATGTTTAACTATCTGCGAATGTTAATCAATCATTTAAAAATGTTAAATGTGTATAGTAAAAATATTGACCACGTATTAAAAATATGATGAATTATTTTTATCGTGTATATAAAAATGTTAATCAAGCATTTGAAAAAAATGTGGAACGGGTATCTGAAAAATGTTAATCAAGCTTTTGAAAAAATGTTAAATCTGTATAGATAAAATGTTGACCATGTATTAAAAAATAAAAAAAAACATTTGCTGATGTATATAAAAAATATTAATCAATCATGTGAGAAAATGTTGAGCAAGTATTGGAAAAATGTTAATAAAGGATTTAAGAAATGCTAAATGTATATAAAAAAATGTTTACCATGCATTAACATGATATTTAAAAAAAATGTTAATCAAGATTTTTTTTTTTTAAATGTCACATGTGTATAGAAATTTTTTTAACATGATATTTGAAAAAAAACAATGAAAAACAAGACAGAAACAAAGAAACAAAAACGTAGAAAAACTAAGAAAATAAAAATAAAGTGGAAACCGAGAAAGATATGTAGAAAACAAAAAAATAAAGAAAAGAAAAAATGAATTAAAACATGAAAAAATGGAGAAAACAAAAAAAAAACAGGAAAGACCAGTTAAAAAACATATCTTTTTGCCTTAAGTAGGACGCGGCTAACTGCTACCGTCAACCTGTATACTAGGGATCGATCCATGGTTTGCCCTCCTTTTCTGGGCTTTGTTCTCTCGCGATGCCACACTAGGAATCGCTACAAGCGATGTATAACCGCTCCCTGGAAATGCCCGAACACAGTGGAGGCGGCTTGCCGCCCATGGTCGCGAGTGAGAGAACAACACGGTCAGCTGAAGCCCATCGTGGAATTATCATCGATGGGTCGACAAAATCCAGTCCGGATGGGGCCCAATCTGGCATGCCATGTTCGATTCATCCAATCGTATTAATGTCCTTTTTCGTTAGGGTTCTCTCTCCTCTCGGGCGGCGGTGATCAGCTTTCCCCGTAGAGACCGGCCATCCCCTGGGCCTCTTCTCCCCTCCGGCGGCAGGGAGTCGGGGTTCGTGCTAGGGTTTATTACCGCCCACGGATCATCTTCACGGGCAAGAGAACATGGAGGATGTCGCATCGGGATCGGGACAAGCGGTCTCCGACCTGCAGGCGATGATGGAGGAATTAGGGTTGAAAGAGGACGATCTTCAAGACGTTGTGGTCGAGGACGAAGAACTCCCGGTGGAAACGACCCGATGGATGGCAATAGCTAGGGTTCACACTGAAAAACCCTATAGCCGCGATCTTGGTTCTTCGAAACATGAGGGTCACATGGGATTTGGCAAAGGAGGTTAAGATCCGCCCTCTCGAGGATAACACATACACTATGCGCTTTATACCTCGGCGATTGGGAGCGCGTCATGGAGGAAGGCCCGTGGCAATTCAAAGGGAAAGCCGTGGTCATCGCCCTGTACGATGGGTTCACCAAGTCGTCAACAATTGAGCTGAATAAGATCGACATCTGGATGCAGATACACGATCTTCCGGATGGATTTTTCCCCAAGATCAAGGCTCTTTCTGCTACGGTGGGAGAGTTCATCTTCGCAGAGCCAAAATCTCATGATTTTGAGGGGAATTTTGCACGGGTTCGACTGAGGATTGATGTTACGAAACCTCTTAAGAATGCAGTTTCACTGGTTATCAAGAAGAAAGATGATGTCCAGAGGGTGATCTTCAGGGTGAAATACGAACGCCTACCAGATTGGTGTGCTGTCTGTGGGTACATGGGTCATCTGTTCAAGGAGTGTGGTGATGGAGTACACCCCCCGAAAGCCCTTGTATTCAAAGACCTAAAAGCAGTTTGGTTCAAAGGACCGGGTAATGGGCCAGGAGACGGCCGCAGCTCATCTGAAGGCAATGGATCACGAGGCGGTCGTGGGAGAGGCCGATCGGGAAGGGGTCGCGGTCGTGCACGCGGTCCCACAGAGCATACTACCCAGGAAGATCCTTCTGGCGGCGATGAGAACAGGAGGATGTAGGCGTAGCCATGATAGAGGCTGACAGAATGCAGAAGAGGGAGCCGATTGATTCTTGGCGTCGGCGCCCGTTGTAAGCAATCTTACGCTCTTGTCGGGCCCAACTGAGGTTCCACCTAGCCCCTCCTCAAAACAGGAGCAGAAAAGGAACAAACCAAGCACGACGACAAATGAGAAGACCAACGGAAAGAACACAACTGCAAACAAAACACCTGATGCGCGTTTGGCGGGCCCCCTAGTGGGGTCGCGCCTAGCGCAATGAGTTTCCTCTGTTGGAACTGCCGCGGGGCTGGCAAACCCGCGACAGTTCGAGAGCTTCGTGATCTAACGAAGTAGTTTGCCCCCTCTGTACTGTGTATCTTGGAAACTCAATTAGAGGGTTCTAGAGTCGAGAGTTTGGTTGGTTCATTAGGCTATAATAAAAGTTTTGCTGTTAGTAGCTCTGGCAGAAGTGGTGGCTTAGGTATTTTTTGGAACGAAGAAATAAAGCTTGAGATTGTTGGTTATTCTCGGTATCATATTGATGTTGAAATTGATGAGCTGGTTGATATGAAAATAAGGGTCACCTTTGTTTACGGAGAAGCATAAGTTAACGAAAGATACAAAACGTGGGACATGCTCAGAGGAATCGTGGGGGCAAGTGACATACCATGGCTCGTCGTCGGAGATTTCAATGAAGTTTTACACGCGCATGAGCATGATGGCGTGGGCAACAGGAGCCAAGCGCAGATGATGCGTTTAGGGATGCCCTTGATACATGTGGACTTACGGACATAGGCTATACGGGCACAGTTTGGACCTTTGAGAAAAAGGTGACATGAGGCACATATACACGGGTGCGCCTAGACCGAGGAGTGGCTAACCCGGCCTGGTGTATTGCCTTTCCTTTGGCGTAGGTAGAGCACAAAACGGCAGCTACCAGTGACCACGTACCCATCTACGTGAACCTCATGCATGGCGATGCATGCAGGCGGGCCCCAAAGGCATTTAAGTATGAGGTTGCATGGGAACGAGATCCCACGCTGAAGCCTGCCATCCAGCGTGCATGGTCCAATGGCGCAGGAGATTTGGTTGGTTCCCTCAACGACAAGCTGCGGTCGCTGTCAACAGATCTGTCTCACTGGGAAAGGACAAATTTTGGTAATGTTCGGCACGACATTCAGCGCCTGAAAAAGGAGCTACAGGAGCTGCGAGAATCCCCAAACATATTTGGTCCGACACATATTGAGTTAAAGTTAATTGAGAGGCTCACTCAATTATATCACAGGGAGGAAATGTTATGGCGCCAGCGTGCCCATCTGGAATGGCTTATGCACGGTGATAAGAATACTTACTTATTTCACCTCCGAGCAAGTCGTAGAAGAAGGAAGAACCGGATTAAATCACTTCAGAGGCCGGATGGGCAGATGACAGTTAATGTGAGCGAGATGGAGGATCTGACCAACAGTTTTTATCGAGATTTGTACACTTCCGAGGGAGTGCACAATATGGACCAAGTCCTTGATACGGTACCAAGAAAAGTAACCACAGAAATGAACGAGTCTCTTAATGCGCCGTACAGTAAAGACGAAGTTAAAAAAGCTCTCTTTCAGATGTACCCTACCAAGGCGCCCGGTCCTGACGGATTTCCGGTGCACTTCTTTCAGCACCACTGGGACCTGTGTGGGGATGACGTTACAAAGGCCGTACTAAGGATTGTAGAAGGTACAGAATCAGCGGAGTGCATCAATGATACTGTCTTGGTTCTAATCCCAAAGGTAAAAAATCCAACGCTCCTGTCTCAATTCCGCCCAATTAGCCTGTGCAATGTTTTGTATAAAATTGCTTCCAAGGTGATAGCAAATAGACTAAAGGAAGTGTTGCCTGAGATTATATCAGAGGAACAGTCAGCCTTTGTTCCAGGGAGGCTGATCACAGATAATATTATAACTGCATATGAGTGCCTGCACTTTATGAAGAGGAACAAAGCCAAGAAAAATCAGTCCTGCGCCCTCAAGCTTGAAATGATGAAGCTTATGACAGGGTGGAATGGCCATATCTCAGAGCTATAATGCTTAAGCTGGGTTTCAAAGAATGTGTGGGTTGATATTGTTATGGGCACAGTTACCACAGTCAGTTTTTCTATCTTGTTCAACGAAAAGAAACTACAACATTTCAAACCTTCGAGAGGGATCAGATAAGGGGACCCGATATCCCCATACTTGTTCTTGCTGGCAGCAGAGGGCCTTTTGTGCCTCTTAAAATCAAAAAGTGAGTCATCCAACTTGAGTGGTTTGCAGGTTGCTCCTACGGCACCATCTGTAAGCCATCTTTTATTTGCTGATGACAGCCTGCTGTTTATCAAGGCCAATGGTGTGGGAGCTAATGAGGTGTACCATGTTTTGGAGACCTATTGCCAGGCGACGGGGCAGAGGATAAACCATGCAAAATCGTCTATATACTTTAGCAAGGGGGTTCCGGACTCTGTGAGACAAGAGATCAAAGAGATACTCCATGTTCCTAATGAAACACTAAATGAGAAATACCTGGGGATGCCTTCTGATATAGGGAGTTCAAAAAATGGCGCTTTTAAGTATTTAAAAGACCGTCTATGGAGTAAGGTTCAGGGCTGGATTGAACGCACTATCTCCTCTGCGGGGAAGGAAGTGTTGGTGAAATCTGTGGCACAGGGAGTCCCGGTTTTTTCTATGTCTTGCTTCAAGCTCCTGAGAGGTTTATGCGAACATCTGAACATGCTTATTAGAAAATTCTGGTGGGGTAGCAAGGAAGGAAAACGGAAGCCTCATTGGGTCTCCTGGAAAACTATGACGCAGCCCAAGAGCATGGGGGGTTTGGGTTTCAAAGATTTTGAGCTCTTTAACTTAGCAATGTTGGCAAAACAAGCATGGAGGCTGCTACAGAATCCAGAAACCCCGAGTGCACGTATTTTGAAAAGTATATATTACCCTAACTCGGATATCCTGAGTGCTGAACTCGGGAGCCACCCAAGCCAAGTGGGGTGGGCCATCATTGAGGGCAGGGACACACTACGCCAGGGATTGATCAGACGGATTGGGAATGGATAAACAACACATATTTGGAATCAGAACTGATTGCCCCGTGAGGGGATGTTCTGACCCTTGGGAAGTATAACCCAAAACCCGCCCACCAGGGTGTCTGAGCTCATCATTGGTGCGACGACATCATGGAACAGGCAACTGGTGCAAGAACATCTTATGCCAATTGATGCACAAGTTGTACTAGCAATCCCTCTTTGCACAAGAAACATAAGTGACTTTTGGGCTTGGTACTACGAGAAACATGGAGTTTTTACTGTCAAGTCAGCGTACAAGATGCTTGTTGCAACCAAACTTAGAAGGGAGGCTTGGTTAGAAGGGTCGGCGGGACCATCTAACTCTATAGCAGAGGAGGGAGCCTGGAAGAAACTATGGAGGACGGAGGTGCCGGGTAAAATTCGAATGTTCTTATGGAGACTCTCGAAGCACTCCCTCCCAACAAACGATGTCAGAGCAAATAGGCACATGGCTGACTCCGACCAATGCGGGCTTTGTGGTAACCGGGACTCGTGGCGTCACTCCTTGCTAGAGTGTTCATCATCAAGGAGTGTTTAGGCGCTTATTGATGAGGACATTACACATAAATTAATAGGGAGCACGGAGCCAAGCGCAAGGCAGTGGCTGTTTACACTTATACAAGTGCTATCACACGATCAGTTCATCCTCGCAGCAGTCACATTGTGGTCTATTTGGCATGCCCGACGCAAAGCTATTCATGAATCCATTTTTCAGAGTCCCCAATCTACCTTCGGCTTTATTGGTCGGTTCATTGCAGAACTAGATACCATAAAGGCCAAGGAACCAGAGCGGCGCACCGGCGTCCATGACACCCGTTCGAGAGGCGGCGAAGGACCACCACCGGATATTGCAAGATTCATGTGGATGCGGAGTTATGGCAAGAAGAGGAGGATCTGCGGCGGTGTGTGCGAAGATGTGGATGGAAACTATATGGGCAGTTCGGCTCTAGTGATCGAGGGAGTGGAAGACCCGGCCACACTTGAAGCTATCGCTTGCCGGGAGGCGTTATCCCTTGCGGAAGATATGGGTATTCAGAATTTTGTTATTGCATCAGATTGTCAACAAGTCGTTTCAGATATCAACAGGGAGTCACACGGGACGTATGGAGCGATTATCGCGGAAATAAACCTTAGAGCTTCTTTCTTTCAATGCATTTTTTCCTTTAAGAGTCGTGCTGTGAATTATGAAGCACATAGTTTAGCCAAGTTCTCCCTCTCGAGAGGTCCAGGACGCCACGGCTAATTTTTTTTAAATAATACATTTTTTTATTAATTTTCATAAATATTACGCTGGGTAAATTTTTTTCAAAAATAATACACCGTCGGCCCGCTGCAGGCCGACTGGGCCTAGTCGGCCCACAGCACCGATTGATTCGATCGGCCTACAGTTAACCGGCTGGCCCCTGTCGGCCCACTGTGGGCTGATTGGGTCCTGTCGGCCCACTGTGGGCTGACTGGAGCTAATTGGCCCGCTGTGGGCTAATTGTTTTTGCAAAAAAATAGGCATAAAAAATATATGTTTAAAAAATGTTAATCATGTAATTAAAAAATGTTAAACGTGTATAAAAAAATGTTCCTGATGTATACGAAAATGTATAATATATATGCAAAAATGCTGACATAAAAAGTATGTTTTAAAAAGTGTTAATCATGTATTTAAAAATTGTTAAATGTGTGTATAAAAAATGTTCCTTATTTATACAAAAAATTAGAATGTGTATGAAAAAAAGTTGACACCAAAAAATTATGTTGGTGAGTTGGTGACAAAAAATAAATCAAGGTTGTGAAAAAAATATGATTGGTTGCTCTTTTTGTATGGAACTGAAACATTTTTTCAAACATATTTTTTGGTGTCAACTTTTTTCATACACATTCTATATTTTTAAAGATAAGGAACATTTTTATACACATTTAACAATTTTTAATCATGTATTTGAAAACATGTCAACTTTTCAAACATATTTTTCAAACATAATTTTTTGGTGTCAACTTTTTTTCATACACATTCTATATTTTTTGTATAAATAAGGACCATTTTTATACACACATTTAACAATTTTGAAATACATGCTTAACACTTTTCAAAACATATTTTTATGTCAACGTTTTTGCATATATATTGTACATTTTTTGTATACATCAGGAACATTTTTTTATACACGTTTAAGATTTTTTAATTACATGATTAACATTTTTTAAACATATATTTTTTATGCCTACTTCTTTTGCAAAAATAATTAGCCCAAAGCGAGCCAATTAGCTCCAGTCGGCCCACTGTGGGCCGACAGGACGCAATCAGCCCACAGTGGGCCGACAGGGGCCAGTCGGCCAGCTGTAGGCCGACTGGAATCCAATCGGCCTGCTGTGGGCCGACTAGGCCCAGTCGGCCTGCAGCGGGCCGACGGTGTATTATTTTTGAACTTTTTTTATCCAGCGTAATATTTATAAAAATTAATAAAAAAATGTATTATTTAAAAAAATTTAGCGACGCCACGTCTGGTTTGGTGCTCCTTATGACCAGAGATGTATCCCACTTCATGTGGACTTTTCTGAATAAACTTGGTTTTCCCCCTAAAAAAAAGTCCTTTTTCTCTTGGGGAGTGGCTGGTCGTGCCGATCGGATCGGATTTTCAGGCGAGGCTTCGCCGACCCTGCCGTCGGCTCAGCAGTCAGCATCGACGTCCGTGCCAATCTTATTTTCAGCAGGGATTTCGCCCTACCGTAGCTTCACCGTCCTGTCCCAGAGAGCGTTTGTGTGGAAAAAACAATGTTACGGCGGGCGCTTGCTCAGGTGCCGTGAGGTCTGTTCGTCCAAGCACCTACCCGTGGTTCCTTCCATCGCCAGCCAGTACCAGCCGACGGTTTCCAGCCGCTGCAAAACAACAGGAGAGGAGCTCCTCCCTTCAGCATCTACGAACCACATCGGGCCATTCCGCGCAGTAGTTTTTCAAATGCAGGGAATTCCGACGGTGATTCTGCTGACCCTACAAAGGGCAATGGCGGAAGCTTTGATCAAAGGCTTGCAACGCTAAGGAGCATCGGAGAATGCGTCAAGCAGCACGAGCTCAGGACAAGGGCGGTGCTAGGGGTATTCTTGGTTCTTCATGTGAATACGCATGATTTCGACAAAACAGTGTGGTTTTTGCCATTTTGGCAAAAGAATGACAATTTTCAAAAAACAACAATGATTTTAGTAAAATGAATACACATGAATACCCGATTGCAAATTCCTGGAGCCGCAACTGGCTCAGGATGCTCTTAGAGCATCTCCAGCCGTTGGCCCACCAGGGAGCGTCTAAAAGCGCCGCTGAGGTGAGCCGCGCAAAAAAAAATGGGCGAAGTCGGTCCCAGCCGTCGGCCCCGAGGCCGACCCGAACGTATTATAATAAAAAGAAGGGCCGTTCGGCGTTATGATAAAAAGTAGTTAAATTTCGGCTAAACATGGCAAATTTCGCGAAATTCGCGCATTTTCGTTACATTAACCTAATCTAAAAAAAGAAAAAAAAGGGGCTGAAGTAAATGCCCGCCATAAATCGTCGTCGGCCTTCTCCTCGTTGACGGGCGCCCTCTTTGGACCGGCGTCGCCATGGCGGATCGGGCGGCGTCGTCGTCGTCGTCGTCGTCGTCATTGTCGCATAGGACGACGACCCGTCTTCATCGCGGCAGCGTCGGCGCTCCTCGGCGGCGCTCGCCGCTTCTCCGGCGCGCCTTCTCCATCGCAATGGAGTCCTGGCGCGCCCATTCTAGGGACGCGTCGTCGTCGTCGAACTCCGCCTTCACCGGCGCTAGCCTCGGCTCTGTCTTCACCGGCGCCAGCCCCGGCTCCGTCTTTGGCTTGACGAAGCGCGGAGGAGCCGCCGAGGAGGAGGCGCGCCGGCCGCCCTCGTTGATGACGATGTCGGCGCTGCGAGTGCGCCGGCCGAGCGGCGACTCCGCTGGCTCGGCCTTTGACGCCGGCAGGGCGGAGTGCCGGAGGAGTGCGATGAGGATCGGGAGGAGGAAGAGGAGGAGGACCCGAACCTCCTTGGCGCCCATGGCCCGGCCAGCGTCGGTCTTTGCGCCGGGTACGCCAACGGCGGTCGTTGCCGCCCTCGAGGTACGTGAGCACGCCCTCGAGTGTGCGGCCGGGGGCCACCGGAAGGTGGCGCCTCCTATTATTCTGCCGGCCCGCCGACCACCGGGCGCGCCGTTGGTCGACGCCAATCGCTGCTGTTGGCGGCGCTGAAAATCGCCGCCGGGCAGCGTGGTTGTCGGCGGCGTCTTGAGGGAGGAGAGTTGGGCGTCGGTGAGGGGCAGCGACGATCTCGACCTCCTCGGGCGGCATTTCATCGCCACGGCGTCGAACAACGGGGAATGGGCACTCCTGGCCGAAGTCTCCACCCGTTGGCCCGGCGCATGTCCGTGGCGCCGGGATGTTTACTGGAACAGAGCAGGACTCTGTTCATGGAGCGAACGGCGGCCGGCCGTTAGCCGCCGCCTCTCCGGGAAGCGCTCTGCCATGGCTACTGGCCGGCTGGCGGGCTCGGGAGAGGTAGAGGAGGGCGGCGGCACTAGGGAGAGGCAGGGAGAGGGAGGGGCTGGACAGCGGCAAGGGGCGGGGCTGGTGTGGGCACAGGCGAGTGGAGGCCGCCAGCTTTTATAGCCGGGCCGCGTCCGTGTGTACGCGTGCGTGAGAGGGGAGGCGTCGGCGCGCCGTCCCGTGAAGCGCCGCCGTGAGAATCAATGGCAAAGGCTGACCGGCGGCAGCCTTGCCATTGATTCCGCGAACCGAGGCCGTTGGGGAAGACGAGGCGCCGAAGTCACCGACGCTGGCCTGGCCGTGTCTTTTTTGGCGCCAAACAGCTTTCGCCGGCGCCCGGCGCCCCGCCGGGTTCTTGCTGGGTCCGCCGGCGCTGTTTTCGGTCCAAGCCGGCGAAATCGGGCTCCTGGGGCGCGACTGGGCCGTTTTTTCGGCGCCGGCGCGAAAAAAATCACCTGGGGAGATCTTTCTGGAGGCGCGACTGGAGATGCCTTTAAGGGATCTGCACTCAAGGGGGAAAGTCCCCGTCTGCTACGCCTGGTGCGATCCTTCCCCGCAAATGCATGTATCTCAGGGCATCTTGATGGCTATCAACGTCAACAAGATGATCCAAGCCGGCTGCCAAGTCAGAATTCTTATGGCGGACTGGCTCACTCGGATGGACCATGACATCGGCAGCAAGGTCAGTGGCGATCTGAGCAAAGTGCGTGATGTTGGCCTATACAACATTGAGACGTGGAGAGCGGCCGGCATGGATCTCTATAGGGTCGAGCTCGTGTGGCTGTCGGATCAAATAAGTTATAAGCTGTGAGGATGAATTCTGGCCGCTTGTCATGGATGTCGGCAGAAAAAGCGACACGAAAAGAATAAAAAAGTCGCTTCGCGTTCATCGTACAGATGATACGAGGGGCCATGGGAGCTTAGATCCCTACATGTTTAGGGATTTCACTCCTGCTGAGATATTCCATCCTTGCTTACTGTGTGCCGGCATAGTGTTGTTTCACCACAAGGCGGACATATGTCTGTTCGACGTGGATCAGCGTGTTGCCCACATGTTAGCCAGACGATACTGCAATCGCCTGCAGATGAAAGATGGACCGGTTGCCCTATTCGACAACGTGCCACCAAATTTGCTCGAATACCCGGAACATGAGGCGTGGAATGATCCCAGATGGGCCATCATCTTCATGGAAGACGACGAGGAATACGTCGGCTGTAAAATAAGAAAAGCCTTCTGCCCTGCAAAGGTCGCAGAAGGCAACCCTTGCTTCGAGAGTACATAAAATGTATAATCTTCCCTTGGTTTGGAAAATTTGAGGTGGTTCGGAAGGAAGGGAACTGCAGTGGGACGTTCTTTAGCATGGGGGAGCTTACTATTGCTTATGAAAGTGGCATTCTGCATCCCGCCGACCTGAAAGATGCGCTTGAGAAGGCAATAAACATGATGTTGTGGCACATCAATGATCGCCTCAGAAGCAACCCTGGAGCCAAAGAACTAGTGGAAGCAATGGAGCAACAATTCTGCATACCGTGGTGACAGTACGTTCTTTAGCATGAATTTTTTGTTTTTGTCTTTTGCTTGCACAAACAATCAGGGCATCCGGTGAAAAACAACATCGAAAATAATAATAAGTTGGTTAAAGATAAGGGAGGCGGCAGCGGGCTAAGCATTTAAAGTCTTAAGTCACGCATATTCATATTCATGCGAACACCCTAATACCCTATACATGAGTAGCACAAGGCTTCAAACAGAAGAGGAAGCAATGCAGCGATTTTGATTGATGAAATGGCAAAATGGTAAACTGCAGTGGAAATAACTGACGAGCAGAAGTATTTGATTGTTTTTATCATTTATATAAGAATATAGAATGTAAAACAAAAAGAAAAACCCACAAAATGAAAACAAAAAAAGTAAACCAGATGGAAAAAGAAAAAACTGAAGAAACAAATGAAAAAACCCAGAGAAGAAAAGAACAAAAGAAACCAAAAACTGAAGAAGGAAAAAAGAAAACCAGACAAAAAGTGGAGAAGAAAAAGAAAACGAAAAAATCGGAAAAGAAAAAACAGAAAAATAGGCCCATGAAAACAATGGGAAACGGGCTTCATTCCAAAAAAAAACTACAAAACGCGCCTCATGCTTATCACGTGTGAGACTTGGGTGCAGTGGCTAGCAGCACTGCACCCTTGAGTGAGAGTTCACGCACGGTCTCACTTAATGGTTTGGCGCCGCATGTGAGAAGGATTTTGTGAAGCTAGTCGCTGGAAATGCTTGCTGGCTTCAAAGCATAATGTTAATTTGGTTATTGTCATTTAGTCTGTTGATACCCTTGTAGCTAGCGTAGCACTAGGCCCTTCCATGGCTTGTTTTGGGCAGTTTGAAGCATCCTGATGTGGTGATATAATATCAGTGGTGTGATGATTAGCCTGGATAGGCTGGAGCATCATGTGGCTTCTAGATCGGCGATGTAATGGTGATTTTAATGGCTTGTAAACAACTCCATTTTCATAATAAAAATGGGGGCTGTGTGGCCCCTTCGATCGAAAAAAAAAGCCCCTCACGTCGTCGCCAACGCTCACCACCGTGCGGTCCGTGCCCCTCGCTAGTGCCACGCCGCCGGCCCGCGCAGTCTGACACTGAGCGTGAGGAGGAACCGCCGCCAACGCTGACGAGGAGGGGAGGATGGAAGAGTGGAGGAGCGAGGTCCAGAGGGAAAAAAGTTTCCTTACCAAAAATCAAACTACCCAGTTCGTTCGAAATGTGTGTGTGTGAGCATTTCACATGAACTGTGCATGCGTATTTCACCGTTTTTACGTAGTATTTCACATGTTCAATCAGCTCACAAAGGTCCTTTATTGTTACGTAACTTGTCATTACACATACAAGCACAACAGCTCCGTTATTCTGCAGCGTAGGTAGCGAGAGACGCAAGCATGTCGTTTATCCGGGACAGTCCACACCGTTTCTTCAGTAGATACGTACGTACGCATGGATAAGTATGGATATGTCGATCTCCACGAGTACGTGCACCGGTGCACGAGCCATGCATGGCGCGCGCTGGCTGGCTCAGTAGTACGGCTGGAGCTTCCAGCGCTGGTTGTCGCCCTCGCACCACTTCCAGAGCACGACCTCGGTGCCGTCGCGGACGCCGCCGTGGTACTTGTCGCCGTTGAGGGCGTCGAAGTTGAGGTAGATGTTGTTCACCATGCGCACGCACCTGAACCCGTTGCCCACGTCCCTGCTCTCCGTCCACAGCACCGACTCGTCCAGGTAGTCTGGGTTGTACGGCACCAGGCGCACCTGCATGCATGCCCATCGACCACGTTCAGTAAGTTCTGCCATGGTCATTCTTGATACCAATTCATGAAAACACACATCAATCAAGGCAGCATACAGTAGCTACTTACAGGGTGGGACTGGCCGAGGGAGTGCTTGATGGCCTGCCCAGTGGCCTTGTTCACCATGGCGAAGGCGGGGTACCCCTCCTCGTCCTTGATGCTGGTGCTCCACCTCATGTCCTTGATCCAGTGCTGGTAGTCGTCCTTGGGGTTGGCCGGCGCCAGCACCACCTTCCCGTTGCGGACGGACATGGCGTAGTTGGGGTTGGCGCGGCAGTAGATCTTCACCGTGGGCTGCGGCGGCATCGGCCGCCCGCCGCAGTTGCCGTCGATGTTCACCTGCGACATGCCGTACGGCACCGGCGCCGCGTACCCGGGCGTCGCCATCCCGTACCCGCCGTAGGTCTCGCGGTAGTAGTCCATGGCTATATGCTCGATCTGCGCAATGCATGGCGACGGGACGGAGGAATTTATAGGGGCGACGGGACGATCATATTCCATTGGTGTGCTATAATACATGGCGTTGGCCTCACGCTGCCTGTCAGGTGATAAGCGATGTCGATGTGCGGGGTGGTGGTGGTGGTGGGATTCCATGGGATAGATAGATGATGACATGGGACACTAGGTGTCGGACCAAGCTAGAGCTGGCTAGCTTTCCGTGATTCGATTTCTATCTGGTAGTTTTGGGAAGAAGAATCCCTCTCGTACGCCCTCTATTATTGCTGGGGAGATAGCTAGGGGAAGCCGAATTTTACGTGTGTCCTGCCGTGCTGTAATTTGTCGCCGCATCGATACGCCCCCATCTGAATTCCCGGTGTGCTCATGATGTGCTCGTTTCAAAAGTGAAGAATTTTCTCCTGAGAAGAACTCTAAAGAAAAGAAAAGGAAAAGAAAGGAAATATTCGCGCTAGAAATGGTAAGATAAAGCGTCAAGACGGAACGGCCCATTTCTGGAATCTGGATCATATACTATCCCCCTCAGCACAAGAGGCGGGCCGGACTTGATTCCGTTATGTAAATTAAACAATTGTATGTGGCCCGGCAAGAAATATGCCATTGGATTCGTATAATCATGGCCCGGTCTACCAGTACGGCCCAGCACAAGACAAGATCTCGAAACAAAACTTATCGTGGGATGCAGATTAACTGAGCTCGAGCTCGAGCTCAGGTGAACAGTAAAATTCATAAAAGACAAATTAAATATTCTAAAATAATTGTGGCAACATTTGAGAAATGTTTAATGCTTGCAAAGTTTCACCACAAAATGACATTCATGAAAGTTGTGGCAAAAAAACAAAATCGATGCCCCAAAAAAAGTTTTTCTAAGTGATGATTTTTTCCACGACTTCCATGATTATCATTTCACGATGAAACATTGCAAGTATTGAAAATACTTGTCAAAGTTTGTCACACAAATTTTTTAGAATTTTTTGCTTTTGTTTTCAACTTTTTTCGGATTTTACTGTTCAGGCGAGCTAATATTAGTTCGAGCTGAGAAGGGCACTTTCGCTTTTCAGGTGGTATAGGTCAATCAGTTTTTCAAGACCTTCAAGATTAGTTTAGTTTGACCTGATATGGTCTTCTGCCAAAGCGCATCTTCAATGCTAACTCCCAAATCGGACACCGTATTCGTCCATGGACTGGTGGGTATCAATGCGCGGAAAATGATGCGGGAGCCGGTCATTCAACCGTGCCCGCATACATTTCAAACTGGATTTCAACAAACCGAATGAAGTACATGGGAACCAAATGTTTTTCATCTAAATCGGATCACATCCATTACATTTTTAACATATTTTCATTAAACTAGCCTTTACATGTTTTTCATCTAAACTGGAGCGACACCACGCGACATTCACACCGCGGCGACGGAGGAGGCGTCCATCGGACTGCTGAGTCTCCGGACGAGTCCGCGAGAGACCCCTTTGTCAGTCCTACGTGGTGGACTTTCCCGGGCGCGCCTGGGCACCCCTATATCCGCCCCATATTTGAGCTGGATATGAGGGGTGTCCGTGAGCCCGGGCGTCTGAGGCTCGTTTGAGGGGGCCGTATGAGACGAGTTTGGAGCGCTCGACATGTATTTTTCATGTTCTCATGTCTCACACTACAAAAAAAGACACATCCGTGACATTTTGGCCCGAACGAATTTTTTTCTGTCATACATAAGACACTTCTAAGAAGATAATTGTGACAAAACCTGGTATCATCATAGATGTGGTGTGCTCCTACTTCTATGACAAAAAATCATGACAGAAAATGGATTTTTCGTCCTAGGCGGGCCGGAGACTCAGCTGCATGACATTCTTTGGGTCGTCCATGACGGAAAAAACCATGGTAGAAGCGAGGGGAAGGAAAATTTTGGGGAGTTCCCGGTTACGGTGGGAGGTCAGGGGCCGAGCGATGCGCGTTTCTCTCGTCCACGTGCAGCAGCGTGTGTGCGGCGTTGGCTCTAACTGAACCCGAAGCGAGGCGTTGGGATCTAATCAACCCGGCGATTGCTGCGCAGTTACACGTTCTTGAACCCGAGCGATCGATCGATGGCTGTTAACTGAACCCGATAGAGCGATTCGCTTCGCTCTGCGCTAATCAAGCCGATCGATGCTGCCTCTGGGATGAGCAGTGGCGTTGCGGCGGGGGGTGTTTGGATGAGCGGTCTTGGCGGTGGCGTTGCCTCTGGATGAACAGGACCCGTGGTGTGGTGGAGGCTGGATGAGCAGTGAAGCGGTGGAGGGTGTCGGATTTGGGTTCCGCAAACCCTCTAGGTTCGAACTACAGGGGTGCACGCGGAGATCTCACCCCCTACCTACCTGCACCTCGTCGCCTCGTAAGGACCTAAAACTACACGAAGAGCAACACAAGGGACACAAGGTTTATACTGGTTCGGGCCATCATTGTGGTGTAACACCCTACTCCAGTGTGTGGTGTAGTGGATTGCCTCTTGGGCTGATGATGAACAATAAAAGAAAGAACCGTCTCGAGAGGGTGAGGTGTTCTTGTGGCTAGGCTCTCGATCGGATTGGATCAAGCTAAGATGAGATCTCCCTCTACGGTGGTGGCTAGCTCTACTTATAGGCAGAGGCCCTGGGCCTCTTCCCAAATATGAGCGGGAAGGGCGCCAACAATTGGCCATTTTGAAGGGGAACATCTAGTACACCTATCCTGACTAAAGTTGGTCCTCGCCTGTCAAAGGCTCTGGTGGTGACGCCGACTTGGGCTCCACGATGACCTTCTGCCGTTCTGACGGTCTTGGTCTTGTTGCACCGAAGCGATCGCCTTTGCTTGATACTCGCATGTGCTTGCCTCCTTTGCACCAAAGAGGAAATGAGGACACTTCTTGGCGGGCTGGCGCCTTAGTGCGTCATGGCTTGCGTCATGGGCACCTCGTGAGGTACCCCGCCTTGATCTCTCCGCCTCCTCGCGGGCCATCCTGACGAGGCCGTGCCTGAGGAAGCTTCCTGTCGTCCGCCCCGCGAGGCTTGGCCCCTCGCGAGGGTCTTGAGCTTGTGCTGATGAAGATGGGCCGTACTAGGCCACCCCTTGAGCCACGCCGCAGCCGCAGGCGAGCAAGTCTGGGTACCCCGTCCCGAACGCCGACAAGAGCCCCCGCCCAAGGCGTGCTCGACTTGGCTTAGCGAGAAGCGAAGGGCAAGTCGCGAGCGCGCAGTTCTAACAGCCTGCGGCCTTGGGCGCCGCGTGGCGGTTGATTGGACGTGGGCGTCCCTGCTTCCCCACGACACCTCGGCGACTACACGAATTGACATGTCCCTGCATGCAAAGCGGGTCATGATTACCTGCGATCGTGGAGGTCGACGGTTGGCCTTCCACAGCTATAAATGCAGGCAGTGCGTGCCCTTCCAGTCCATCTCTTCTTGCTTCTCCTTCTTCTCCGTCCCTTGCTCCACTTTGCGGCAATGGCTCCGATCTGCCGGTTCTCCGCGGAAAAGAAGGGAAAGGCTCCCCGAGAGGGTCCCGACCCGTTTCCGCCGAAGAAACGGCTAGCCCTCTGCCGTCAGGATGAGGGCGCCCGGCAGGAGGTGTCGAGGCCACAGTGCGGCGGCCGCCGCCAGGTTCCGCTGCCCTTGTACGCCCACTATGAGGGCACTGAAGGAGTTGACGCCGAGCGCCATGGACGACGCCGCCGTCGGCATCGGCGGGTCACGACGGTGCGCGTTGTCCCTCCTAGAGTCCATGCCGAGGGCTCCTCCCGAGAGTTTGTGCTCCACGCCGCCATGCCTCCTCAGTATTGGATTCGCCTTCCTCCCTCCTTCGCCTTCGTGATGCCGCAGGAGGGATATTTGGAAACTTCTGGTTGCACCGCCCGGCTGCAGCACCCTCGCGACCAAGCGGAGGTCGCGGTCGTTGCTCTGGGCAAGGTCTTCATGACTCGAGGTGGGGCGAGATCGTCCGGTCTGCGGGGACGAGGCGCCCTCGCGATCCACAGAGTGCGATGGCGCTTCCATGATGTTCTTCAAGGCCTTTGACGCGGAAGGGCGCGGTGGAGTGCTGCCCTGAGAGAGGTGGTCGGGGCCCTGCCGCGGCGAGGACCAGGCTCGCCGATCACTCCCTCAGCAGCTCCTCAGGCGGCGGAGGCGTCGGAGGATCCAGCGACTCCGTCGGGCTCTTCGCGACTCCGGAGACGAGCGGCGACAGCTACGAGCCCCCGAGCTTGCGCCGCTCTCGGAGCAGGGCAGGCTCGTCAAGCCGCCGCCGCCTCTGATCTGGATGAGGTTGGTGCCGGTGCCTGACGGCCCACTGTTGATGATGGCGTCACTTGTTGAGGCGCGTGTAGTTAGCGTTCTAAGGATCTGCTCCCTCTGTTCCCTGCGAGGAATCGAAAACGTGCCCCGTGGGGGCTTGTAAGGTGCCTATGGTTCTGTTTGTTAATATGATCCTTGTCGTGAAGCAGTGTGAGATGCTCATTCCGTCTTTGCTTAGTTCCTCCTTTCAAACCTCACGAGGGCTTGGTGCTCTGCGCCGACAGGTCCCGGTCCCAAAGCGAGCTTCGGTGATCGCTGGTATGCCAGGTCGCGATGCCATGGTCAAGGCCAGGAGGTGAGCGGCCCGGGATCCAGTAAGAGCCCCTGAGTCGCGATGCTCAGGAGGTCCCCTTTAGCGCTCAAGCAGCCATCGTTCGGTGAGAAAGGAGCACGACCTTGCTAACACGGGATTGCCTTAGGTGCGAGGTCGGTGCTGCGATATCTAGTATTTCCGGAGGATGACTTATCTTGGGAGTCAGGAACCGCTTCCTGGTGCGACGTTAGGTCCGCGCATCGGCGGCGAGGTTGCTGGCGAGGTCCCCCATGCCTCTTCCCTCTCGCCTCTGCTCCCTTTCGCTCTCGTCCTCGGGTCCCGGCCCTCGAGCGGGTCTCAGCCATCGCTGGTATGCCAGGTCGCGATGCCGTGGACAAGGCCAGAGGGTGAGGGCTGGAGAGCCAGTAGGAGCCCGTGAGTCGCGATGCTCAGGTACCCCCCTTTAACGTGCAAGTGGTTCACACGGACGAGAGTGAAGAAGATGCCGTGAGGCCTCGCCTGCGCTGCTCCTTGAAGAGATCCTGCAGGCTCACCACAAGAAGAACAAGAGTTCGCCATGACAAGCGACGGTCAGCCGTTGGTTGCTTTGGAGGGGTGACGAGGCACTGAAGGCCTGACGAGGTGGCGCCGTGCGGGGCTGCCGCTGCTAGAGCTCAGCCATTCAGGTTTGTCGGCGTTGCGGGGCGGACCCATGCATAGCGTCGTGCCGTTGGGGAGCAACTCCATCGGTTGGTGTCAATTGAGCGGGTGACTAGGTCAAACACGTTAATCACGAAGGAGCAAGTTCATTTAGATAGGTGCAGGGAAGGCAGACGTCGCTGGGTCTGGCCCGAGCGACTTGGGGATGATGCAGCCTGAGGGGCGCCCTCGATAAGGTAAGCTAGGAACATGAAGTAAAAGGGATACACGCCGCAGGGACGGACCCACGCGACCTGGGAACTGGGGGGGGGGGGGGTGCTCCCAGCTGAAAATGAAACTTGAAAGATGTCACCTGATAACGTTGAAGATGAAGGGATGCTGAAGTAGCAGACGTCGTGGGCTGCGGAAGCCGATCTTCTCGAGACCCCAGGCCAAGGAGCCTCGGGAGGCTCCGGAGGCGCTGGTGGCTCCTCGCGGACCATCTCCATCTCCGCCAGGACTGCAGAACGCCTGGCCTCTTGAGCCTCCAGGATGCTCCCCATGAGGCGCTGGCGCGTGGCAGCCACGTTCGGCACGCCGTAGGGCATGCGAACGTAGCTGTGGGGTGGACCTTCACAGCACCCCACGCGTGAGGGCCAGAGGCGCCTCGAGAGGCGGCTCGGTTGAGCCACGATATGTCGATGCAGACGCAGCCCACCATCCTCGCTGGATGGGGAGCTACGGCGGAGGTGGCGGCTGCCACTCATGACTCTTGACTCTTGCAGCTCTGAATGATCTGGTGGACGAACTCCGACGGTTTGGCCCTCCTTGCCTTGCTCCTTTCTGAGGGAAACATGCTTTGAAACACGCCTCCAAGTGGTGCCCAAGCGCCTCCCTCGTGACCTTAACAAGGTCGGTGGCCCTCCAGGAGAGAGCCCCCGAGCCTTGCTCGAGGAGGGTGCCGGGCGCGCCTTCCTATGCAACAGAAGGAGGTGCCCCCTGAACAGGCGCGGGCCCTGAGGGGCCTGCCTCCCGAGGGGTCGGGCCAGGCGATGTCTTCTTCTTCTTGGGAGCAGCCTCGGGGAGCCTCCCGCTCCTGCGATCTGGGTCTTCAAGTGACGCGGCTTGAAAAGCACACTCCAGGAAGCACACCGCATCTCTCTCTTCATAAGGCACCGTGATGACTCCACCGCTCCCCGGCATCTTGAGGACGTTGTATCCGTGATGAGTCACGGCCATGAATTTGGCCAGAGCTGGGTACCCGAGGATGGCATTGTTTGGCAGGCAAATGTGAGCGATGTCGAAGTCGATGAGCTCGGTGCGGTAGTTGTCGCGCGCCCCGAAGGTGACAGGGAGGCGGATCTGCCCTATCGGAATTGTGGAGCCATCGGTGACTCGGAGAAAACTTGGTTGGCTGAAGCTGATTGTAAGGCGCTTGGAGATTGTTGAATGTCTCTACGGACAGGACATTGAGCCCTGCTCCGCCATCGATGAGGGTCCTGGTGACTTGCACATTGCTGATCATTGGGGAACAAAGCATCGGGAGGACTCCGGCTGTGGCCGCGCACTTGAGCTGATCCGCCGAGCTGAATGTGATGGCGCACGCTGACCATCTGAGAGGGCACGTGGCTTCGAGCTTGGGGAGGACTGCATTCACTTCGCGGGCGAACTACTTGAAGATGATCTGAGAGGCTGGGGCTTGAGCTCCGCCCAAGATGCAAGCGATTGCGCGCGGCTCCTGGAAGCCCCCAGCCCCTCGTCCTAATGGTGGTCCTCATTTCTCCTTGGCTGTGGTGGCAGAGGAGGGAGGCCTGCGTTGCCTTGCGGGCGATCCTCGCGAGGCTGATCCCTCCAACCTCCCTCGCGAGGCTGATCCTGCCAGCGGTCCTCGCGAGGTCGGTCGCGCCACCCTTGGCGAGAGCCACGGTCTTCCCAGCGTCCTGCGTTTCTTCATCCTCCTCGGCCGTAGCCTCGATCGTTGCGGTCAGGGCGTCGACCGATTTGCCCTTCTCGCACGGCTCGGAGTTCTTGACACTCGTTGGTATTATGGGTGTGGAGGTCGTGGTACACACAGTACCGGCTGCCCTTAGAAGGCTCGGGCTAATCTCTGCCTCGCTTGGTATCTGGTTACGCCATGAAGCACGACAGCCCCTTGCGCTTCACGTCCTTGACCTTGGGCTTCTTCTCTTACAGGTCTGCGGCTGGCAGCTCGAGGAGGAAAGGCGTCCTTCCTCGACCTGGCGCGCACTTGGTCGCCAAGTTGAACAGCTCAAGGATGTGCACAGATCTTCATGCATCGCCAGCCTCCTCCTTCATCTTGACGTCACGCTGGCGTCGGAGAAGGCTGAGATGATGGCCTCCTCGGTCACCTTGGGAATCTTGAGGCGTGCGTTGTTGAAGCTGGATGTACTTCGCAGGTCTCCTGGCTGCTGCTTGATGCGGCGCATGTCGCTCACGGCAGGAGGCCGGTCGCGAGTGCCTTGGAAGTTGGCGATGAAGCGGGTGCGCATCTCGTCCCAGGAGGAAATCGTGCCAGGAGCCAGGTTCAGGAGCCAGGTGCGGGCTCCGTCCTTGAGTGCCATGGGAAACCAGTTCGCCATGATCTTCTCGTCCCCGTTGGCGTCTTCGATGCCCAGCTCGTAGAGCTGGAGGAACTCCGCAGGTTCGGCCGTGCCGTCGTAGCGAGGAGGCAGGTCTGGCTTGAACTTGCCGGGCCACGCGACGCCGCGCAGCTTCGGTGGTGAAGGCGCGGTAGCTCTTTGTGGCCATGGGAGGCCTTTGGTGACGAAGGGCCTGGTCTTGCGCATGCTGCACTGGGAAGCGCTGGGTCTTAGCGTCTTGAGGCGAGGCTCGGTCGTGTGGGCAGTCCAGGAGCACTCGGGCAGCTTCTTGGGGCGAGGACCTCTTGACAGCTCTGCTCTTACTACGCTGGTGCCGGACGGAGTGGGTTCCGCCAGGCCACGCGCTTTGGGGCTGTGGCGCCTTCTTGAGGGAGAGGCGGCCGAGGCGCCCGAGCTTCATCGCCCAGGCGGGCGCGGTGCAGCGAGAAGGACGGCGCTGGGGAGCCTGCGCGGACGAAGCTTCGGCGACGCGGTCGAGCCACTCTTCGTAGACGTCGTCGACAGGGCGGTAGCGCAGGAGCTCGTTTGCCGCGATGAGCGCGGCTCGAGCCTCCATGGGCGCGCGGAGCGCGCGAGACGAAGAACCAGCTGGGGCGAGTGAAGGGGTAGCGGTACGGCCGTCTCGCCTCACGGACGGATGCTGGGACGATGCTTGCTGCTCGTTCCCCGCCGGGCCGGTGGCGGCGTTGACGGCAGGCGATGGGGAACGGCGGGGGCGGCCGCCGACGGGGGCCGTCTGGGCGACGCGGGTGGCGAGAGCGGCTCGGCGCTCGGCGCGGGCCCGACGAGCGTCTGACATGGATGAGACGGGCGGCGAAGAACAGGGCGGCGGAAGATGGATTCCGGTGCACCCCTACCTGGCGCGCCAAATGTCGGATTTCGGGTTCCGGCAAACCCTCTAGGTTCGAACTCTGGGGTGCACACGGAGATCTCACCCCCTACCTACCTGCACCTCGTCGCCTCACAAGGATCTAAAACTACACGAAGAGCAACACAAGGGACATAAGGTTTATACTGGTTCGGGCCACCATTGTGGTGTAACACCCTACTCCAGTGTGTGGTGTGGTGGATTGCCTCTTGGGCTGATGATGAACAATACAAGGAAGAACAGCCTCGAGAGGGTGAGGTGTTCTTGTGGATAGGCTCTCGATCGGATTGGATCAAGCTAAGATGAGATCTCCCTCTACTGTGGTGGCTAGCTCTACTTATAGGTTGAGGCCCTGGGCCTCTTCCCAAATATGAGCGGGAAGGGCGCCAACAATTGGCCATTTTGAAGGGGAACATCTAGTACACCTATCCTGACTAAAGTTGGTCCTCGCCTGTCAAAGTCTCTGGTGGTGACGCCGGCTTGGGCTCCACGATGACCTCCTTCCTGCCGTTGCGACGGTCTTGGTCTTGTTGCGTCGAAACGGCTGCCTTTGCTTGATACTCTCGCATGCGCTTGCCTTCTTTGCACCAAAGAGGAAATGAGGACACTGCGCGGGCTGGCGCCCGCCTGGCGCCCTTGGTCGTCATGGCTTGCGTCATGGGAACCTCGTGAGGTACCCCGCCTTGATCTCTCTGCCTCCTCGCGAGCCAGCCTGACGAGGCCGTGCTCGAGGAAGCTTCCTGTCATCCGCCTCGTGAGGCTTGGCCTCGCGAGGGTCTTGAGCTTGTCTTGATGAAGATGGGCGTCTTGGGCCACCTTGAGCCACGCCTGCAGTGTGCAAGTCTGAGTACCCCTGCCCTGTGACGCCGACAGAGGGGTGCCCGTGGAGGGGTGGTTGAATAGGACCCCGTAGTGTGGAGGGCTGGATGAACAGTAGACGGTGGAGGGGTGGTTGAACAGTAGCCGGTGGAGTAGCACCCGGTGGAGGCTGGATGAACAGGAGCCCGTGGAGGCTGGAGGAGGTCGACGGTAGCCCGTGGAGGCTGAAGGAGGTCGACGGTGCAGATGAACAGTATCTGGTGGAGTCCCGTTTTGCGGTACGCCACACCCCTCCCGATGATCAGGACCCCCGTTTCGACCGTAGCGCTCCAACACAAGTCCGTTTCGTCCGTTTTGCGGTACGCCACACCCCTCCCAATCAACAAGACCCCCGTTTCGACCGAGGGAGGTCGTTTCCTCCGTTTTGCGGTACGCCACACCCCTCCCGATCAACAGGACCCCCGTTTCGACCGTAGGAGGTCCGTTTCCTCCGTTTTGCGGTACGCTAGACGCCTCCTGATCAACAGGACCCCGTTTCAAACGTGACCGGTCGAACACAAGGCCGTTTCCTTCGTTCTGCGGTACGCCAGGCCTCGTTTCCATCACCTGTTCCGTCCAAGCCGGTTGGCTCCCACGCGTTCCGTTGCCTCCCGATGAACACGACGCATTTCGTTGCCTCCCCATGAACACGACGCATTTTGTTGCCTCCCCATGAACACGACGACGATGTTGTTTCTCCGTTCCGACCCAGCCATGTACACGAGCCCTCGCCGTACGTATGCGTGAGTAGGCGTTTGAGACCTGCCTCAGATGTACGTGACGTGGGTCAGATTTTCTTTCTTGCACCACGTCAGACGTACATGTACATGCTACGTGCGTGCCTCTACTACGACACGTGCGCGCCTCTACAACGACCAGTATGTAGGACACGTTCGCGACCATAATGACAACACTACGTACGCTTCAACCAGGTGGGTCCCGACTGTCAGGCACCTCCTTGCGTGCGAAAATGTAGCTCGTGGGTCCCAACAGTCAGAGGGGCGAATTGATTTTTTTTGCCCGGATGCACTTCCTTTGCGTGCGAAGATGTAGCTGGTGGGTCCCAGCAGTCAGGGGGAGAATCATTTTTTTGCCCGGACGCACTTCCTTGCGTGCGAAGATGTAGCTGGTGGGTCCCAGCAGTCAGGGGGCGAATTGTTTTTTTTTTCGGACGCACTTCCTTGCATGTGAAGATGTAGCTGGTGGGTCCCAGCAGTCAGGGGGAAACATTTTTTCGTGAAATACGGTGGCCCGTCCGGTGGGTCCCCGCTGTCAGGTGGAGGAATCATTATTTTGCGCGTAATAAGGAGGCACTTCCTTCTTTGCCGTGGACACAACTGTCAGCCTCTCCACGTACAGTCCACGTCCGATGGAAGTCGTTCCTTGACCACGTTGACCACGCCGCGCCGAGAGCACCACGGCGGTGGACGACGGTGAAGCCTAGGAAGGGGATGACTCGGAGCCGGGGAAGACGCAGCAATGGATGCCCACGCGAAGAGGAGTACGAGGGTTCACTGGTTCGGCTGGAGTGTGAGGCTGTTGTCGCCGCAGAATAACAGGGGGTGTGGGTGAGTAGAGGGATGGCCTGGCCAGCGGTGGGAGTAGTAGGGGGTGATGTGGCCTCCACGGCATCACAGCCGGCCACGGGAGGCAGGAGCACGCGGCACGACCGGGCGCCGGGTTTGGGCGGTCAAGCAAGAAGACCAGAGGTTGAAGAAGTACTACGGCCGTTGGATGAACATCATACGGTAACAGGATCTAGAATCGTTCATATTGACTAAGTTGACAAAGCCCCCCATCCCCGTCAACTTGGTAGGCCCACAAGTCAGCCTCCAACTATCCTGGGTTCCAGCCGGCAGGGGGAGTATTCATTTTTTTGTGCGTAATAAGGAGGCACTTCCTTGCGTGCGAAGATAGCTGGTGGGTCCGACATGTCGGCCGAGGGGCACGTTTTTTCGCGAAATACGTAGGCCCTTCCGGTGGGTCCCATATGTCGGTGGAGGAATAATTATTTTGCACGTAATAAGGAGGCACTTCCTTGTCAGCGGCCGTGGACCCAGTCAGATCTCCACGTCTGATCCACGTCCGATGGAAGTCATTCCTTGACCACGTTCACCACGCCGCGTCGAGAGCACCAGGGCGGTGGACGACGGTGAGGCCTAGGAAGGGAATGACACGGAGGCAGGGAAGACTCGGCAGTTGTTTCCCACGCGGGAGTAATGACTGTCACGAGGATTTATCGTTCATCTCGCCTCGCCGGAGAATAACGGCAGTGTGGGTGAGTAGAGGTATGGCTAGGCCAGCGATGGGGAGTACGGTGGGGCGGTGAGGCTGCTGGCAGACAATGGCCGATGGGAGAGGAAGCGAGCAGTCCCGCCGCTTGTTTGAGCGGCCGAGCAGGAAGAGCAGAGATTGAAGAATCACGACGGCCGTTGGATGGACATCGTACGGTCACTGGAGCTAGAATCGTTCATATTGACTAAGTTGACAAAGCCCTCTGTCCCCGTCAACTTAGTAGGCCCACAAGTCAGCCTCCCACCATGATGGGTTCCAGCTAGCAGGGGGAGTATTCATTTTTCTGTGCATAATAAGGAGGCACTTCCGGTGGGTCCGAGCTGACACCGGGGGGACGTTTTTTTCGCGAAATACGGTGGTCCGTCCGGTGGGTCCCAGCAGTCAGGGGCAAACGTTTTTTTGCGAAATACGGTGGCCCGTCCTATGGGTCACAGCAGTCAGGGGGGAAACGTTTTTTCCGCGAAATACTAGTGGCCCGTCCGGTGGGTCCCTGCTGTCAGGTGGAGGAATAATTATTTTGTGTGTAATAAGGAGGCACTTCCTTGCGGCTGCCATGGACCCAGCTGTCAGCCTCTCCACGTACAGTACTCTTCCGACGGAAGTCGGTCGTTAACCACATTGACCACGCCGCGCCGAGAGCACTAGGTCGGTGGATGACAGCGAGGCCTAGGAAGGGGACGACGCGGAGCAGGGGAAGACGCGGCAGTGGATGCCCACGCAGAGAGGAGTACGAGGGTTCACTGGTTCGGCTGCGGTGTGAGGCTGCCGTCGCCACGGAATAACAGGGGGAGTGGGTGTGTGGAGGGATGGCCTGGCCAGCGGTGGGAGTACTATGTGGACAGTGAGGCCTCTGCGGCAGCACAGCCGGCCACGGGAGGCAGGAGCATGCGGCAGGACCGGCGCTACTTTGGGCGGCTGGGGCAAGATGACCAGAGGTTGAAGAAGCACTACGGCCGTTGGATGGAAATCGTTGACCACGCCGCGCCGAGAGCACTAGGGCGGTGGACGACGGCGGGGCCTACGAAGGGAACGACACGGAGCCGGCAAAGACACGGCAGTGGCTGCTGACGCGGTGGAGAGTACGAGGGTTGACTGGTTCGGCTGCCGTCGCCGGAAAATAACAGGAGGTGTGGGCGAGTAGAGGGATAGAAATGCCAGGGATGCGAGTATGATGGGGCCGTGAGGCCTTCCCGGCAGCACCGCCGGCCACGGGAGACGGGAGCAAGCGGTTCGACGGTCTTTGGTTTGGGCGGTCAAGGTGAAGATCGAGGATCAAGAAGCACGACTGCCATTAAATTGACATCTAACGGTCTGACGCTGGTAGAGTCGATTGTTGACTAAGTTTCTTTTTTAAGAAACCTTGTGTAGGCCCACAAGTCAGCCTCCAAATCTGTGGCAGACAACATAAAGCCCATTTGCTATTTTTTATAATTTGCAGCCCATTTGCTATTTCTTATAACTTGCAGCCCATTTGCTAATTCTTACATAGGTTATTACAGCCCATTTTCTGCCCAGGACCACGGTCAAAAAGTTCAACCTTATTTTTCATATTTTGGTGGAGTCCAAACTGTTGTAATCCCGAAATAATAAACATTTTTTAAGAACTTATTGATTTGCCAAAAAATCGTTTTATTTTTTTAAGCATATAAGACGTGGGACAATTGAGTTGGTTTAAGGGAAAACCAGTGGTAAAAAAATCAGCGCTGGGTAGGAAAAAACAACAAAAATAAGGATGTAAATATGAAAAGGGAATTTTATGTGTTTTCAATA
Organism: Aegilops bicornis; assembly: GCA_021605145.1. Classification (NCBI taxonomy): domain Eukaryota; kingdom Viridiplantae; phylum Streptophyta; class Magnoliopsida; order Poales; family Poaceae; genus Aegilops; species Aegilops bicornis. The sequence goes on from CM038670.1 coordinate 88,280,011, forward strand.
TAATGATACGTGTAAATGAACTAGTAAAACTATAGGTAGAGATTAGAAAACGGATGTAGGACATGCGTTTCAAGAGGAAAATAGAACTGGGCTGTGTGTTTGATTCAGTAAAAAAAACTGCCTGCGGATGTTGTAAGACAAAATATAAATAACGCTGGCGGGCCAGAGGCCAGTAGATACCCGTTGGATCTTTGTGCCCCGTCGTCATGGGCTGGGCCTGTTAAAAACAAAACCAACCCTGGGCAGTCTACAACCCAGTTGAAACTTGCTCGACCTGAAAAAACAATATACGTGTTCAATAAACGAGAGAATTCTGCAAGCACAGACTGTTAACTGGGATGCAACACGGATATTGTTTTTTTATCGTGATAATAAGTGCATGCACTTGTTTCGAAAAAACTGCAGAACTGGGAATTCAAACGGCGGGTACTTATGCTACCCATCAAATAAAAATCAGGTGCCTGAGAATTCGTTTCGAAAAAAATGATTCAGCTTTATATCCACGTCGACCCTCGGCATGATGGTTGGAAGCAAATGCAAGTTCATACCAAAAGATCGTTAACAACAATACCAACTTGCGGACGACAACGTATTACAACTACCAATACCAAAATAACTTATAATCTTTTTACTCCTGGCCCTAGTGTTCGTCTAGTAGAAAATCTTGCAGAGGACCAGCTCCCGCTCCTTCTCTTGCTCCAGGTCCCCGAGGTGGTACTGGTGCATCACCCAGTTGGTCCTCTGCTGGTCGAAGTTCTTGTTGGTGTGCAGCACCAGAACCTTTTTTGCTGACCGTCTGCCGCGGTTGACCATCACCGGCAAGGTATTGCCCGACAGGCCACATCGCGTGCATGCCGCACTCCGACTGTATCTTGCGACGCGTCCACGTGCCCCTTTTGAACGCCTTGGAATTGCGCTGGAAGAAATGCTTCCTTAGGCCACTCAGTGTGATACCTGCAGTATTGTGGAATACAGGTTTTAGTGTACCTAGTTGGCATTTTCATAACATCTTTGGCATGCTGCAGTCACTTGTTTCACTTTTTATTAACTTTCAAATTGTAATTGCTTCACCAGGTCTGCGTCTAGAAAGAAAAATAGAGCTATGAAGAAAGGAATATGTTTGTGCAAGTAGACGGCCGATCGGTGTCTTACCTGGAAGTTTCTCAGGTTGGGTGTAGCATATGCCGTGCTTTCGTCGATGGTTGCTATGAACAAATCGATGAGAGACTGAAATCTCATGTCACAAGACTCACTTTGGCCTCAAGGTGCTCGATCAGCTCTGATCCGTGGGATCAAACTTGACGTCGACCGACAAAGACCGGCCAATCCTTCTTCGACTTGCATCGGTAATTCCAGTTATATGGTACTCAATGTATGATCAATCGACTGTTTTAAGTGAATGATGAAAGATTTCGACATATATATATATATATATATATATATATATATATATATATATATATATATATATATATATATATATATATGGCTTCTGCCCAGAATCTCCATCATCATTATCAGTACATCCTAAACAGGGGAGTTAGGATGCACTTGATCCCAGGAAGGTATCTCTCCTTCAAACCAGAGGAGTGCTTCAAACTAACAACAATACATAATATCCAACAAAAGAGGGTCGTACAAAGAGCGTAATACATGGCTCAGCCTAGATATCAAGACGAATCAAGTTGTGCATATTTGCTGTTGGCATGAACCACATCGCCGCATGTCGGGTTTGCAAAAGCCATCCATCGCATGGAAGCTTGATGCCTTTCACACATCAAGATTATCCGCAAAAACCTCGTGTCGCATTTAATCTTTGGATATGGTGATTCATGAAACCCATGGTATGATGTGTAAACACAGCCCCCTAGCGAATGGAAGTTGCATAGCACAGTAATCATCACCGGTGATATGATCGATGATTGGTTGGATGATCGGATAATTGAGCCCGAGGAACAAGGAGTGGTTGCCGAGGCTGTAAACCCGCCTCCAGCTGAATACGCCTGGCCCAACGGAGCTGGGATCTTTCTCGAACACGAAGCAGCCATAGCCATCAATGTCATGAACGCCCCACGCATTGTACTGCATGTGGTTTGATGTAATGGTTTGGTCAATTTGGTACGTGCGAATGAGCATCAAATGACCGTTGTCGGTGTCAAAACCGGCGGATCTCGGGTAGGGGGTCCCGAATTGTGCGTCTAAGGCGGATGGTAACAGGAGACATGGGACACAATTTTTACCCAGGTTCGGGCCCTCTCTATGGAGGTAATACCCTACTTCCTGCTTGATTGATCTTGATGATATGAGTATTACAAGAGTTGATCTACCACGAGATCGTAGAGGCTAAACCATAGAAGCTAGCCTATGGTATGATTGTTGTATATCTCTATCGACTATCCTGGCCTCAGTTTATATAATGCACCGTAGGCCTAGGATAACAAGAGTCCTAGCCGAATACGCCGGTGGGGGAGGAGTCCTTGTCTTGATCGCCAAGTCTTGCGGAATTTTCCTTGTATGCGGCAGCTGTCCGGACTGGCCCATGAGTATACGGCCATGGGGGTCCCCGGCCCAATTTAACAGATCGGGAGATGACGTGGTGAGTACCCCCTAGTCCAGGACACCGTCAGTAGCCCCCTGAACCGGTCTTAAAGTTAGGGACGCTCCTCGATTCTTCCGAACCGTTCTTCATCTTCAGTCGTCGGTCTTGAAAACTGGTTCAACAAATCTTCTCATCTTCGATCTTGAGGATCGCCGAAATGCATTCGACGAGTTTACACGTCGGGTATCCGAGGAGCCCCTTTAAGTTTCCGGCCTTTATCAATGCCTTGTTATTTTTATGCCACACCTCGGGTTTGAAGTTGTTCCCGGGCGGCAGCGTCCTCTTGCGTCCGAGCTCCAACGTCGGACTGCATTCGAGGTATCTTTTGCAGCCGAGCACCAACGCCGGACTGCTTCCCAACTCTAGCGCCGGACTATGTATCCGAGCTCCAACGCCGGACTGTATCCGAGCTCCAACGCCGGACTATGTATCCAAGCTCCAACGCCGGACTGTATCCGAGGTGTCGTAAATCACCTTGGTTCAAAGAAGTTTGAAGGAGTTTAGCCGAGCTTAATGCCGGAAATGCCCTCTATGGAGCTAGCCACTAGCGCCCGAGCTTTATGCCGGACTGCTTCCGAGGTGGTGCACCACCCCGAATGTGGGCCGATTTTTGTCAATATTTTTGATTGGTGCAATTTATTCTCTGCCGAGATACATAGCCAGTAGCCCTCAAGGTGGGTATTGGTCTAAAACCTGAGATGCACATGAAGGATGACATAAGACCGCTGATCCCCGTAGCCGTTGAGACTCAGGTTGATTTGCAAAATCGGTCTAAGGATCAAGTCCTAGCTTGGCAGAATACTTCGGGACACAAAAAGCGGCGTGCTCAGTCCTCAAGACTCAGGTTGGGTGCGATCAAAATCTCCTGAGATCAGATATTACACTTAAAATTTTCTCGCATTGGACAGGCAATGCAAGAGCTCCCGAGACATCGGGTCGGGTGGCAACACCGCATCGGGGATCGATGTGCCCCTTTAATATTTGTAAATAATAAACCCGAAGCCTAGTAGCCCCCGAGCCTTAATGCGGGCACGGGTGGCCGAATTAAGGATTGATATCCATAGTAAAATCACAAATTATGTGTAATGACTCTATGTATCTAAGTACTTTACGTCATTAATGCTCGGATCCGCATTGTACAAAACTTTGTTGACCGACCATCGATTTTCCACCTCCTCGGCCAATAGCCGAGGAGTGTTTATCCTACTTTATAAAGCCTTTATGAGGGCAAAAGATTTACAACAAACAAGGCAATCTGGCCATACGGTTTTATAAACAAAAGTACGCAGAGAGATATGTTATATTACTGTTTAATGTAAGAAATGTCTTCCAAAGAAAATAGTCCCGCTTATCGGTTCCTTTCTTTGGGTTGTCATGCTAAGCATGATCATGAAACCTCAGCTCCAATGTAAGAGCAAAATATCGAGGATTTAGTTTGGGAGGCCAGTTAATAGCCCCTGTAGTGTTCGGCGACGATCGAGGTCAAGTCAGTAAACACTTCGCCATTGTTATGAATGGCCCGTCGTTTAACACCATCATCGGATCGCTGACCGGTTTACGCTTATTGTGACGGTCGGTTTTGACTTTCTCCACTGAGGTGCTTAACCATGTGAGTTGGAAGCACAATCGCAGTGGTTCTCCCTTTGCACACCTAGCCGAACAAAGCGGAACGTAGGAGGCAAGCGCAGGAGCCGGGCAACCCAACTATTGACCGAAGACACAATTCAAAACTGATGCATATATAGCGATATCCTAGAATGTTTTTGCCGAATCTCTAAAGGTGTCCGTCGTTGCACTGCGAGACTTGTGCTGAAAACACACAAATAGTTTAAAAAGTGCCATAAGCTTGGAAAACCAAAAAACGTCAGTAAAAACTTGACGTCCGAACGAGATCAAGTGTTCGGTGCCAATCCGAAAATTGGCCTTAGCAAAAGAAGTGCTTCGTCGTGCTTTAACATGATACATCCTATCTTAAGACTTCAAGCGGGTCAGCCTCGGCTTCAACCTCCTATCCCGAGGGCGGAGTACTTCTCATTAGGCCAGTTTAGCAAACTAAACTCTAGCGGCTTTGAGAGAGAAATTAGGCTCCCCGGCTAGTGACCACACGCTCGTGTCGAAAAAAGGAGTGATAGATAATAATAATAAAAAACTTTGCAACGACTAAGAATAAGAACACTTATCATAAAACGGCTCATATAAATTTAAGAGCCCCCAAGTGCTTGGGTAAAAGAATGATTGCATGTACCGAAGTACTTATATCATATCTATGTTCAATCGAACTTTAAACGCGTCTTAACCGTCGTCTTTCTCCCTCTTTGGTCAAGGACTGAAAAGTGTTATGTACTCCATCTGCCGAGAATATCGACGGTGTTTCCAATAACCAGGCAATCAGGCCATAAGGCTGTAACAGACAAAGCGCGCTTAGGGAACTTATGCTATATTACTGCGAAGTGTAAGAAGCATCTTCGAAGAAAATTGTACCCCCACCGATACCTTTCTTCGGTGCTCATTGTTATTATGAGACTTGTGCAATAGATTTGTTGTACTCATGAGTTCCGTTGTGTGCCGACCATCATTGAAAACTATAAGAGCGCTAGCTTTGGCTTCACCGGTCGAGGTCCGGCTCGGATGACCCGATCGACAATCGTGAGAGGTGCTCCCTTTACTCCATAGCCGAACAATCGGGAACGTGAGGGTAAACACAGAGCGAGGCAACCCAGCTTGCAAATCGCTTAAGTCAATATGGTGCATATTGTATGTAATACACGAACAAGGAACGAAACCGTACTAGTATAATCATATGCAAGAGGAAAAGCTTCATGAAAGAAGCCCCCAAATGAATTGGGTATTTGAATTTATGCGTCACAAACAAAGTTTGGACAAGAAAATTTTTTACAAGCAACATTTTTCCAAAAAAGTATAATGCTTGGTTGAACCGAACACAAGTTAAAGCTTTGAGCATGAAAGCGACTTAGCTGGTTAATGTGTTTGGTATTGATGACGCGGTCCGAGCTTGATACGGGACAAGGTTCCATCCCCCAAGCCGGTCCCGAGGTGGCGGAGCGGAGAGCTCGACATGCCGAAGTGGTGACATAGCACGGTCAATGCAGACCGGTAGAGTGACGCCGAAGTCCCCGGATCATTTTCCTGTGCACAAAAAATGGTGCAAACCGGAGATAATAGTAATAATGTAATTAAAAAAATCGTTGCATAATAAATAATTTATGCAAAGTGAGTAATAAAAGAAATATGGCCTAGCGCCGAAGTCAATGTCGATGCAGGGCGTCGGCGTGATGCGGTAAAGGCGTAGCAAAGCCTGAATTCACAGGTCGGTCCGAGCTCCGGATGCGGCGTTCGCCGGACTATGTGCGGAAATTGACCGAACCACCATGCGACTGTCGTTAATGCGTCCACCATTTGATAGACCTGTGTACATATGATGGATAAACCAGAGTAATAATTCCTTGGGAAAATGAACCCAAACAAGCAAAAAATACTGGGATTAATAGCACCTGGTTTATTTGTTGTAGCAATCCGAAGGAAGGTGATTCCCAAAATTGGGACTCGATCCGCGCACCCATTGCCTGATGGGCGATAAAACGACAAAGATGTCAATGGTGGCAAAGGTTGGCTCGCCGAGGCAAAGCACTCGGTCCGACTAACGTGTGAGCTGGTCGGCTAGTGACGCCCGAAGTGTCCGGAGTAGGTTGACGAAGAGATGGCGAAGCCCCCGGTCCAGCCGAGATGTCGAAGTAGGTCGGTGTGATGGACACCAGCTTGAAGAAGCAATAGTGCGGCCCTGCCGATGCAGGTCGTGACGTGGTCGATGCGGCTTGATGAAGCGACCGTGCGGCGATGCCGGTATGCCCGCTCCGTGTAATCCGTGGGGCGGCGATGTTTGTGATGATTTATCCTTCGCGATGCCGGACTCTTGTTTGGCTTGCCGAGATGATGATCCGAAGAAGTTGAGCTCGGCTCAACAAAGCGACGACGTGTCTAGCGCAGGTTGGCACCCGTGGAGCAATATTGTCGGACTGGTTTGACACCAGCATGATGTGATCATGTTCAAAAGATTTTAAAGTTAGTGGGATGTGTTCGGGAACAAAACACAATACCCCATACAAAACTTCCTTCAAAAAGGATGTCTGAAATCCCGTTCGTAGAAAGGACGAACTCGGGTCGGATTTGTTTTCGCGCAGAAAACAGATCCAAAAAGTGATGCACTAATCGGAAGGTTCCCGGAGTTTGGACGGTCGGATGGAGCTGAAATTTTGAGGGGTGGTAGATATAGGAATTCTGCAGTCGATCAACGGTTGGATCTTCCAAAGGAGGTCCGAGCTAGAAGCTAGACACCACGCCCTAAAATCGTCCAGATTCTCGTCCAGATTTGACAGGGCTCCGGTATATCGTAGATTGTCAGAGATTCCTCCATCGGAACTCGACGAAATTTAGCGTGGCTGTTGTAGACGTAATTCCGCACTATTCCACCGAAGCAATCGTCAAACTGACGCTCGAGGAGGCGGTGATGGAGGATACAAGTACGTTGTCCGTAAAAAATAAAGACGGTCGCCCGAGGGCAATGTTGACGTTGAGCCCCCGGGCTCCCTGGATGATTCCTCCATGATCTTGATAGAGATCAGAGCTGATGTTGATGAAGGCCCTCATCCGAAGATGACGATTGGAGGTAGGGCATAGTCTTTGGTCGAACCGAGGTGACCAGTCAAACTGGTGACGAAGATGCCGAAGTCGCAGTTGATCTGCAGGCGAGCCATCGACCTTTTCCGAACACACAGCGGAACTCTCAATGAATGCACCGATGTCGGTGTCAAAACCGACGGATCTCGGGTAGGGGGTCCCGAACTGTGCGTCTAAGGCAGATGGTAATAGGAGACAGGGGACACAATGTTTACCCAGGTTCGGGCCCTCTCTATGGAGGTAATACCCTACTTCTTGCTTGATTGATCTTGATGATATGAGTATTACAAGAGTTGATCTACCACGAGATCATAGAGGCTAAACCCTAGAAGCTAGCCTATGGTATGATTGTTGTATATCTCTATCGACTAGCCTGGCCTCGGTTTATATAATGCACCAGAGGCCTAGGATAATAAGAGCCCTAGCCGAATACGCCGGTGGGGGAGGAGTCCTTGTCTTGATCGCCAAGTCTTGCGGAATTTTCCTTCTATGCGGCAGCTGTCCGGACTAGCCCATGAGTATACGGTTATGGGGGTCCTCGGCCCAATTTAACAGATCAGGAGATGACGTGGTGAGTACCCCCTAGTCCAGGACACCATCAACTGCCGTCAGCTGAACGAGTGATAAACCAGCACCCATCGGCTGGTATGATTCCAGGTCCTGGAATCATGAAGGCCAGCGCATTTACGTCTGCTGCAACAATTCAAATTGGAGACCAAAAGGACAAAAATAAACAATCATGTTCAGAGTATGTGTGGAATTAAGATTATTATAACAGTGACACATATCATAGGCAGGAGAATTGCAATGTCGTGGTCATAATCATACCCCAAGTTAAAAAAATAAGCCAATGGCTTTCATATTCTAGCAACATGACATGGTTCAAACATCATGTAACAATGAGAGGAAAACATCTATGACAGCGCCTACTCATATTCTACCATAGCACTTACTACTACTATTCTCATATCAACTCTAAGCAATAACATGCATTGTTATAAAAATCTTGTAAACGAGAGTAACATATAGCAATCATGATGTTATGCTCATAATATGTATTCTAACAATCATTAGATTGCAATTTTTCTCATATCAACTCTAACAATTGGCCGTATGCATCACTCTAATGTAGAGGCCGGGGAGACCCCCCTTTTTGAAAAAAAACTCTAACAATAACATGTGTGGTCATAAAAATCTAGGAAATGAGAGGAACACATAGCAATGATATGGTTATAGACATGCTATGCATTCTAAATTTGTAACAAATGAACATGCAGTCGTATTCATAAGGTAAAGATGAGATGAGATAGAACAATTACACGACGATAGTTTCCACCAGTATAGGCAGCCAATCTGTGTGTCGACCGCGTAAACGATGCCATCGTGCACTATAGCATCAGACAGAAATGTTGCCTCAACAGGATTGATGATGAGCCATAACCATGTATGGCGGCGGATTCAGATAGACTAATCCCATGTTGAACAAGGCAATGAGCTTGTAATCCATGTAGTCTTACGCTGGTGTGGGCACTTCGCAGATTACAACTTTCTCGCAAATGCAGGTCGAGCCAAAAGCTTGACGCGGCCTCGTGCGTAGTAGGCGAGGAGTGTCCGGCGGTCGCGAGGCTCGATGGCGGCGGTATCCAATGATGGAAGGGTGATCTCTTGCTGGGTGTAGATATCCACGAGACGCCATGGACTACCGGTGTGGTGGATGAGGACGATCCAGTTGGCCTTCATGCCCGCCCAGTAGTGGCCGCGCATGAAGGACGGGTGGACGGGTAGTGGTAGCATGTCGAGGGGCACCACGGCAACCTCCGTAGGATCGTCAAGTCGGTGTCTGGGCCACCTGTGAGGATCGGGTATCAGCAAGCAGGGTGTCTTGAAAAGATCCGGCCGGTTGCAGACGAGTAGACGATACAAAGACACCGAGCATGCGGCCAGACGGACGGTGCTGAGTAGGTCCATACGACTACAGATCCGCTCCAAGAGAACATCGGGGAAGGAATTCCAATCGCGGCTCTGCGTGTCGGTCGGTTCTGCCATTGGGGTTTTCGGTGCCTACGAGCCGTGAGGAAGTGGATTTGGTCGTCTGGCGAAGAAGCTTCTCCTCGTGTGGCCGAGCAAAGGAGCGGGGATATGGTACGCGAGCTACCAAGGAAGATGGCGTGGGCGGGCGAGCAGTGAGCGGGGGTAAATGGTGTGCGGCCGACGATGGGGAAGATAGGAGGAAGAATAGTGGAAGACGGGGAAGAAAGTGCATTAAATCTCAATTCTACTAGTACTACTACCAGGATATAGGCACCGTCCTTCGGAGTGTAAATAGTTACACCGATGACATGTGGGTCTACCACAAGAGGGCCCATATGTCGCTTAATGGAGGACAGAGGTGCGTGGCGTATTCTGAGCGTGCTCTCTTGGAAAACATGATGGCGATCGGTAAGGCTGATTTAGTAACACCAACACGCTGGTTCAGCTTATTGATTACGTGTCCCATCTGCTGTAGCGTGTATTGTCACTTCACTGAGAAGACTAGTTGAATAGTTCTCTCTGGCCGAGATGGGGAATAATGGATCGCGAGGACTTTCTTTCTACAGTATCCCTATGCCTCTACGCTCACTTCACTCATTTTGCTCCGTACCTAGTCACTTGTTGAAATCTGTAGAAAGACAAATACTCCATATTTGGGAACAGAGGGAGGCTTCTACTCCGTACTATTTGGGAACAAAGGGAGTATCACCATATGGAGGGAACAGAGGAAGCTTGAAATATGAACATGTCAATGGGAGGGAATAAGCCCCATGCATGCATGCATGAATGCAACATGCAACACTCACACGTACTCCACATGGACGCACGCAACACTCACACACCCATGCGGCACACTGCACACGACGCAGCACACATGCTCACGCTCAAGTGCTCAACCTACTCCCTATGTCCGTGAAAGACTGTACATTTAGAGATTTACACATTGACCAGGGTATAATTAACGCCCAAAAGTAGCAGACTTATAAGTGCATGCGACCATTGAGATAAGAAGATTAAATGAAGGCCGTTGCATGCTGTAATTAAGGATAGACATGTAGCCTATACCTACAGCACAAGTTGGTGCATTAGTCAATCAATATCGATTTAGATTAAAGGTTAAATGCATTGGAAGTGTAGATGTACATCATATACTACTGCACTCTTTGTTTTATAGCCGATGTACACTCTTTGTTGGAAGACCGAGGGAGGACACGTGCATGCACTCACATACACAGCCAGGGTGGTTCGGGCGCAAGGGTTGGACTCGTGTCGCGCCTGCGTAAAGTTTTGTTTAACTGATTTCTTTGCTCTGCCAACTGACAGGTGGGACCCAGAAACCAGGTGACAATTAAACCAGTCAAAAAAGTGCCACGTCGACTATGTGGCTGGTCAGTAGGGTGCAATACGGTGCTCTACGATGAGCTAGTGATCGTATAATAGACGCAAAACTATATATAGTGATCGTAAAGAGCGTATTGTTACATACGTTGACCGCCAGTGTATTTTTCTCGTTTCAAATTAAGCCATATTAGTCGGAAAGGACGTAGTATGGACTACTACTAGTACTAGTACTGCTTTGATGTGTCCCGGCAACTCGCTGAACAAGGAGAAGCTTGCTTACTACGCCTCTCCCTCGCCCACGCACGCGGTGGTTCGCAGGACAAGGAGAGAGTTTTGACTACAGCGCCCTCTCCCTCTCCCTCTCCCTCGCCCTCGCGGTGGGCGTCTGGCAGTTCAATCGGTGTCGATTGCGGAAGCATATTATCTTGTAGTATCATCATTGTTGGACCTTCCAAGAGGCGAAGAGCCAGGTGCAAGGTTCACACGAGTCTGAATCGCTGAACCTCCCGAAGAGGCAAAGAGCCAAGCGCAAGGTTTTATAGGAGTTGTCGTCCTAGTAGGAGTGTACTACAACTATAGCGAACGATGCTACTGTATGATGCCGCCACGTCACGTATATCCAAAGTGTTGGAAATATGCCCTAGAGGCAATAATAAAAGGATTATTATTATATTTCCTTGTTCATGATAATTGTCTTTTATTCATGCTATAATTGTATTATCCGGAAATCGTAATACACGTGTGAATACATAGACCACAATATGTCCCTAGTGAGCCTCTAGTTGACTAGCTCATTGATCAATAGATAGTCATGGTTTCCTGACTATGGACATTGGATGTCATTGATACGGAATCACATCCTTAGGAGAATGATGTGATGGACAAGACCCAATCCTAAGCATAGCACAAGATCGTGTAGTTTGTTTTGCTAGAGCTTTTCCAATGTCAAGTATCTCTTCCTTAGACCATGAGATCGTGTAACTCCGGATACCGTAGGAGTGCTTTGGGAGTACCAAAGCGTCCTAGCAATGGCTGGGTGACTATAAAGGTGCACTACGGTATCTCTCGAAAGTGTACATTGGGTTGACACGGATCGAGACTGGGATTTGTCACTCCGTGTTACGGAGAGGTATCATGGGCCCACTCGGTAGTGCATAATCATAATGAGCTCAAACTGACCAAGTGTCCGGTCACGGGATCATGCATTACGGTGCGAGTAAAGTGACTTGCCGGTAGCGAGATTGAGCGAGGTATTGGGATCTTGACGATCGAATCTCGGGCAAGTAACATACCGATTGACAAAGGGAATTGTATACGGGGTTGTTTGAATCCTCGACATCGTGGTTCATCCGATGAGATCATCGAGGAGCATGTAGGAGCCAACATGGGTATCCAGATCCCGCTGTTGGTTATTGCCCGAGAGCCGTCTCGGTCATGTCTACGTGTCACCCGAACCCGTAGGGTCTACACACTTAAGGTTTGGTGACGCTAGGGTTGTATGAATATGAGTATGCAGTAAACCGAATGTTGTTTGGAGTCCCGGATGAGATCCCGGACGTCACGAGGAGTTCCGGAATGGTCCGGAGGTAAAGAATTATATATAGGAAGTGTTGATTCGGCCATCAGGAAAGTTTCGGGGTCACCCAGTATTGTACCGGGACCACCGGAAGGGTCCCGGGGGTCCACCGGGTGGGGCCACCCATCCCGGAGGGCCCATGGGCTGAAGTAGGGAGGGGAACCAGCCCATAGTGGGCTGGTGCGCCCCCCTTGGCCCACCTAGCCTAGGGTTGAAACCCTAGGGTGGGGGGCGCCCCACTTGCCTTGGGGGGCACTCCACCCCCCTTGGCCGCCGCCCCCCTTGGGAGATTGGATCTCCAAGGGCCGGCGCCCCCCCTGGGGGCCTATATAAAGGGAGGGGGGAGGGGGCAGCCGCACCCTGAAGTTCTGGCGCCTCCCTCCCCCTGTTACACCTCTTCCTCCTCCGTCACGAGCTTGGCGAAGCTCTGCCGGAATACTGCTGCTCCACCACCACCACGCCGTCGTCTTGCTGCTTTGGAGCCATCTTCTTCAACCTCTACTTCCCCCTTGCTGGATCAAGAAGGAGGAGACGTCATCCGCTCCGTACGTGTGTTGAACACGGAGGTGCCGTCCGTTCGGCACTCGGTCATCGGTGATTTGGATCACGGCGAGTATGACTTCATCATCCACGTTCTAGTGAACGCTTCCGCACGCGATCTACAAGTGGTATGTAGATGCAATCTCTCTCCCATGACTCGTTGCTTAGATGAACTCATAGATGGATCTTAGTGAAACCGTAGGAAAAATTTGAATTTTCTGCAACGTTCCCCAACAATGGTATCAGAGCTAGGTCTATGCGTAGTTCTCTATTGCACGAGTAGAACACAATTTTGTTGTGGGCGTAGATCTTGTCAACTTGCTTGCCGCTACTAGTCTTTTCTTGCTTCAGCGGTATTGTGGGATGAAGCGGCCCGGTCCGACCTTACACGTACGCTTACGTGAGACAGGTTCCACCGACTGACATGCACTAGATGCATAAGGTGGCTAGCGGGTGTCTGTCTCTCCTACTTTAGTTGGAGCGGATTAGATGAAAAGGGTCCTTATGAAGGGTAAAGAGAAGTTGACAAAATCACGTTGTGGTTATTCGTAGGTAAGAAAACGTTCTTGCTAGAACCCAATTGCAGCCACGTAAAAGATGCAACAACAATTAGAGGACGTCTAACTTGTTTTTGCAGCAATTGTCATGTGATGTGCAAGTTGTGATGAATGATGAATGATATATTGTGATGTATGGGATCATGTTCTTGTAATAGGAATCATGACTTGCATGTCGATGAGTTTGACAACCGGCAGGAGCCATAGGAGTTGTCTTAATTATTGTATGACCTGCGTGTCATTGATTCAACGCCATGTAAATTACTTTACTTTATCGCTAAACGTGTTAGCCATAGTAGTAGAAGTAATAGTTGGTGAGCAACTTCATGGAGACACGATGATGGAGATCATGATGATGGAGATCATGGTGTCATGCGGTGACAAGATGATCATGGAGCCCCGAAGATGAAGATCAAAGGAGCTATATGATATTGGCCATCTCATGTCACTACTTTATATAATTGCATGTGATGTTTATTATGTTTATGCATCTTGTTTACTTAGAAAGACGGTAGTAAATAATATGATCCCTTAGAACAATTTCAAGAAAGTGTTCATCCTAACTGTGCACCGTTGCTAAAGTTCGTCGTTTCGAAGCACCACGTGATGATCGGGTGTGATAGATCCTTACGTTCACATACAACGGGTGTAAGACAGTTTTACACATGCATAAACACTTAGGGTTAACTTGACGAGCCTAGCATGTACAGACATGGCCTCGGAACACAAGAGACCGAAAGGTCGAACATGAGTCGTATGGAAGATACGATCAACATGAAGATGTTCACCGACGATGACTAGTCCGTCTCACGTGATGATCGGACACGGCCTAGTCGACTCGGATCATGTAACACTTAGATGACTAGAGGGATGTCAAATCTGAGTGGGAGTTAATTAAATAATCTGATTAGATGAACTTAATTATCATGAACTTAGTCTAAAGTCTTTGCAAAATATGTCTTGTAGATCAAATGGACAACGCTCATGTCAACATGAACTTCAACGCGTTCCTAGAGAAAACCAAGCTGAAAGACGATGGCAGCAACTATTCGGACTGGGTCCTAACACGAGGATCATCCTCATAGCAGCCTTGAAACAATATGTCCTAGAAGCACCGCTAGGTGATGCACCCATCGAAGAACCAAGACATTATGAATGCTTGGCAGTCTCGTCTTGATGATTACTCCCTCGTTCAGGCGGCATGCTTTACAGCTTAGAACCGGGGCTCCAAATGCGTTTTGAGCAACACGGAGATTATGAGATGTTCGAGGAGCTGAAAATGGTTTTCCAAGCTCATGCAGATGTCGTGAGATATTAAGTCTCTGACAAGTTCTATAGTTGTAAGATGGAGGAAAACAGTTACATCGGTGAGCACATACTCAAAATGTCCGGTTGCACAACCGCTGTCCCAATTTGGACATTAACCTCCCGAGACGAGGCGGTCATTGTGAGAATCCTTGATCGCTCCCACCAAGCTACAAGAGCTTTGTGATGAACTACAATATGCGGGGATGGTGAAGACCATTCTGAAGTATTCTCAATGCTTTGAAGTCGTGAGAGGTTGAAATCAAGAAAGAACATCAAGTGTTGATGGTCAATAAAACCACTAAGTTCAAAAAGGGCAAGGGTAAGAAGAACTTAAAGAAGGACGGCAAAGATGTTACCGCGCCCGGTAAGCAAGTTGCCGGGAAGAAGTCAAAGAATGGACCCAAGCCTGAGAGAGAGTGCTTTTATTGCAAAGGGAAGGGCCACTGGAAGCAGAACTGCCCCAAATACTTAGCGGACAAGAAGGCCGGCAACACTAAAGGTATATTTGATATACATGTAATTGATGTGTACCTTACCAGTACTGTAGTAACTCACAGGTATTTGATACCGGTGCCGTTGCTCATATTTGTAACTCACAGCAGGAGCTGCGGAATAAACGGAGACTGGCGAAGGACAAGGTGACGATGCGCGTCGGGAATGGTTCCAAGGTTGATGTGATCGCCGTCGGCACACTACCTCTACATTTACCTACGGGATTAGTTTTGAACCTCAATAATTGTTATTTAGTTCCAAGTTTGAGCATGAACATTGTATCAGGATCTCGTTTAATGCGAGATGGCTACTCATTTAAATCTGAGAATAATGGTTGTTCTATTTATATGAGAGATATGTTTTATGGTCATGCTCCGATGGTCAATGGTTTATTCTTAATGAATCTCGAGCATAATATTACACATATTCATAGTGTGAATACCAAAAGATGTAAAGTTGATAACGATAGTCCCACATACTTGTAGCTTGCCGCCTTGGTCACATTGGTGTCAAGCGCATGAAGAAGCTCCATTCGATGGACTTTTAGAGTCTCTCGATTATGAATCATTTGACACATGCGAACCATGCCTCATGGGCAAAATGACCAAGACTCCGTTCTCCGGAACAATGGAGTGAGCAACCAACTTATTGGAAATCATACATACCGATGTGTGCGGTCCAATGAGCGTTGAGGCTCGCGGAGGATATCGTTATGTTCTCACTCTCACAGACGACTTAAGTAGATATGGGTATGTCTACTTGATGAAACACAAGTCTGAGACCTTTGAAAAGTTCAAGGAATTTCAGAATGAGGTAGAGAATCAACGTGATGAAAAATAAAGTTCTTACGATCAGATCGTGGAGGAGAATATTTAAGTCACGAATTTGGTACACACTTAAGGAAATGTGGAATCGTTTCACAACTCACGCCGCTGGAACACCTCAGCGTAATAACGGTGTGTCCGAACGTCGTAATGTCGCACTCTATTGGATATGGTGCGATCTATGATGTCTCTTATCGATTTACCGCTATCATTTTGGGGATACACACTAGAGACAGTTACATTCACTTTAAATAGGGCACCGTCTAAATCCGTTGAGACGACACCGTATGAATTATGGTTTGGAAAGAAACCTAAGCTGTCGTTTCTAAAAGTTTGGGGATGCGATGCTTATGTCAAGAAACTTCAACCTGAAAAGCTCGAACCCAAGTCGGAAAAAAGCGTCTTCATAGGATACCCTAAGGAAACCATTGGGTATACCTTCTACCTTAGATCCGAAGGCAAGATCTTTGTTGCCAAGAACGGATCCTTTCTGGAAAAAGAGTTTCTCTCGAAAGGAGTAAGTGGGAGGAAAGTAGAACTTCGATGAAGTACTACCTCTTGAACCGGAAAGTAGTGCAGCTCAAGAAAATGTTCTTGTGGTGCCTACACCCTCTTGGAGAGGAAATTAGTGATGATGATCAAGGTACTTGGATCAAGTTGCTCTTGAACCCGTGGTCCACAAGGACACGTTCCACACCAGTGGTATGGCAACCTGTCACGGAAATCATGTTGTTAGACAACGGTGAACCTTAGAAATATGAAGAAGCGATGGCGGGCCCAGATTCCAACAAAGGTCTTGAAGCCATGCAATCCGAGATAGTATCCATGTATGAAAACTTAGTATGGTCTTTGATAGACTTGCGCGATGATCGGCGGCGATAGAAAACAAATGGATCTTTAAGAAGAAGAAGGCAGACGCGGATGGTAATGTCACCCTCTATAAAGCTCGACTTGTCGCTAAGGGTTATCGGCAAGTTCAAGGGATTGACTACGATGAGACTTTCTCTCCCATAGCGAAGCTTAAGTCCGTCCGAATCATGTTAGCAATTGCCGCATACTATAATTATGAGATATGGTAGATGGACGTCAAAACAGCGTTCCTTAACGGTTATCTTAAGGAAGAGCTGTATATGATGTAGCCGGAAGGTTTTGTCGATCCTAAGAATGCTAACAAAGTATGCAAGCTCCAGTGATCCATTTATGGGCTGGTGCAAGCATCTCGGAGTTGGAACATTCGCTTTGATGAGATGATCAAAGCGTTTGGGTTTATCTTGAGACTTATGGAGAAGCACGTGTTTACAAGAAAGTGAGTGGGAGCTCTGTAGCATTTCTCATATTATATGTAGATGACATACTTTTGATGGGAAATGATATAGAACTCTTGGACAACATTAAGGCCTACTTGAATAAAAGTTTTTCAATGAAGGACCTTGGAGAAGCTGCTTATATATTAGGCATCAAGATCTATAGAGATAGATCGAGGCGCCTCATAGGTCTTTCACAAAGCACATACCTTGATAAGATTTTGAAGAAGTTCAAAATGGATCAGTCAAGAAAGGGTTCTTGCACATGTCGCAAGGTGTGAGATTGAGCTCGGCTCAATGCCCGACCACGGCAAGATATAAAGAAGAGATGGGCGTCATCCCCTATGCCTTGGCCATAGGATCTATTATGTATGCCATGTTGTGTACCAGACCTGATGTAAACCTTGCCGTAAGTTTGGTAGGAAGGTACCAAAGTAATCCCGGCAAGGAACCTTTGGACAGCTGTCAAGAATATCCTGAAGTACGAAAAGGACAAAGGACATGTTTCTCGTTTATGGAGGTGTGACGAAGAGCTAAATGCGTAAAGGGTTACGTCGGCGCTAGCTTTGACACAGATCTGGATGACTCTAAGTCACAAACCGGATCGTGTATATGTTGAATGGTGGAAGCGATGGTAGTGCAGTTGCAAGCGAAGCGTCGTGGCGGGATCTACATGTGAAGCGGAGTACATGGCAGCCTCGGAGGCAGCGCATGAAGCAATTTGGGTGAAGGAGTTCATCACCGACCTAGGAGTCATACCCAATGCGTCGGGGCCAATCAAACTCTTCTGTGACAACAGTGGAGCTATTGCACTTGCCAAGGAGCCCAAGTTTCACAAGAAGACCAGGCACATCAAGCGTCGCTTCAACTCCATCCGTGAAAATGTTCAAGATGGAGACATAGAAATTTGCAAAGTGCATACGGATCTGAATGTCGCAGATCCGTTGACTAAACCTCTTCCATGGGCAAAACATGATCAACACCAGAACTCTATGGGTGTTCGATTCATCACAATGTAACTAGATTATTGACTCTAGTGCAAGTGGGAGACTGTTGGAAATATGCCCTAGAGGCAATAATAAAAGGATTATTATTATATTTCCTTGTTCATGATAATTGTCTTTTATTCATGCTATAATTGTATTATCCGGAAATCGTAATACACGTGTGAATACATAGACCACAATATGTCCCTAGTGAGCCTCTAGTTGACTAGATCATTGATCAATAGATAGTCATGGTTTCCTGACTATGGACATTGGATGTCATTGATAACGAGATCACATCATTAGGAGAATGATGTGATGGACAAGACCCAATCCTAAGCATAGCACAAGATCGTGTAGTTCGTTTTGCTAGAGCTTTTCCAATGTCAAGTATCTCTTCCTTAGACCATGAGATCGTGTAACTCCCGGATACCGTAGGAGTGCTTTGGGTGTACCAAGCGTCACAACATAAGCGGGTGACTATAAAGGTGCACTACTGGTATCTCCGAAAGTGTCATTGGGTTCTACGGATCGAGACTGGGATTTGTCACTCCGTGTTACCGAGAGGTATCACTGGGCCCACTCGGTAGTGCATCATCATAATGAGCTCAAAGTGACCAAGTGTCTGGTCACGGGATCATGCATTAAGGTATGAGTAAAGTGACTTGCCGGTAACGAGATTGAACAAGGTATTGGGATACCGACGATTGAATCTCGGGCAAGTAACATACCGATTGACAAAGGGAATTGTATACGGGGTTGTTTGAATCCTCGACATCGTGGTTCATCCGATGAGATCATCGAGGAGCAGGTGGGAGCCAACATGGGTATCCAGATCCGCTGTTGGTTATTGCCGAGAGCCGTCTCGATCATGTCTCGTGTCTCCCGAACCCGTAGGGTCTACACATAAGGTTCGGTGGCGCTAGGGTTGTATGAATATGAGTATGCAGTAAACCGAATGTTGTTGAGTCCGGATGAGATCTCGGGACGTCACGAGGAGTTAGGAATGGTTGAAGGTAAAGAATTATATATAGGAAGTGTTGATTGACCATCGGGAAAGTTTGAGGTCACCGGTATTGTCTGGGACCACCGAAAGGTCCCGAGGTCCACCGGTGGGGCCACCCATCCGGAGGGCCCCATGGGCTGAAGTGGGGAGGAACCAGCCCATAGTGGCCTGGTGCGCCCCCTTGGCCCACCCTGCGCCTAGGGTTGAAACCCTAGGGTGGGGCGCCACTGCCTTGGGGGGCACTCCACCCCCCTTGGCCGCCGCCCCCTTGGGAGATTGGATCTCCAAGGGCCGGCGCCCCCCCTGGGGGCCTATGTAAAGAGAGGCGTGGAGGGGGCAGCCGCACCCTGAAGTTCTGGCGCCTCCCTCCCCCTGCTACACCTCTTCCTCCTCCGTCACGAGCTTGGCGAAGCCCTGCCGGAATACTGCTGCTCCACCACCACTGCCCGTCGTCTTTGCTGCTGGAGCCATCTTCTTCAACCTCTCCTTCCCCTTGCTGGATCAAGAAGGGGAGGCGTCATCCGCTCCGTCTGCGTGTGTTGAGCAGCGGAGGTGCCGTCCGTTCGGCACTCGGTCATCGGTGATTTGGATCATGGCGATGCGACTTCATCATCCACGTTCTAGTGAACGCTTCCTTACGCGATCTACAAGTGGTATGTAGATGCAATCTCTCTCCCATGACTCGTTGCTTAGATGAACTCATAGATGGATCTTGGTGAAACCGTAGGAAAAATTTTAATTTTCTGCAACGTTCCCCAACACAAAGCTGTGCCATCTTTTTTTCTCAAAGAGCGTGTTGGAGCCCGTGCAACAACCACACAAGTTGCACATACACATAACACATTTACTAGTAATAAATTTTAAAGGACAAATGCCAGTATGCCACACAAGTTCATCTCCAATTCATGTGATAATTTTGTGCACGACTAGTCTACATATATTCACAGCGCTACCGTTCACAATTACCGTACTCCACTTACACGTTATAGATGGGCTACATGTCCTCCTCCAGGTTCCAGTCCCAGGTGTTCTTCATGGATGGCACAATCCATAGCGGTGGGCAACGGGAATAATTGTCGCAGCTTTCTAGTCCAGTTCCACACGATGGAGACTCATCCAAGTTGAAGCGGCATAAATCAGGGATATCATGTCCCAGCATGTCGTTCATCCGGTGGTGCGCACTGAAGGCACAACCATGCTTCATGAACGGCAGGCCTTCCGTGTCGTGCACGGAAGGTGGCATCCGCTTCACAATGGGGTAGATGTCCCCGATGAAAAGCGAGTACTCTCCAAGAGTGTTCCTCGGCACCCACGTAGCATCACGGGGGTCGAACTCGGCGCTGTTCATCTGGTACAGGCGGCATCCCAGATCTGGACACATGGTGACGTACATAGTCAAGGTCCATGCATAATAATGTTGTGCTCAAATATGGCGGTTAATGTCTTGTGCAACAAATAGTACTACTCGGTATAGAGGAAGTAAAATAACCGCTTATTATATATAGCTACTCTTGGCTACATGGATGAGATAGTAAGACATGGAAAAACAAAAATGGTGGCAGCTCTTTGGGTTCTAGTCTTCAATGGACTAGCTAGCTATAAGCGTCCTCCAAGGTAAAAAGTACTACTACTAGTAATACTAAGTATACTACTAGTACAACAATGAAAGAGAAAGCGAGAGGGTTAAAAATGGAATGCACGGGTATATGGTGACGGTCCGATCGTGGTAGATTGTGTGACCATGTTGCACATCGGTGGTACCATGGGTAACGACTGCTAAGATAGTTGATCCCAATATGCCAAAAGTCGGCTACAAGGTTCGAGTTAGACCGAATCGCGGATGCAAATTACATCCAGGATCGGTGATCTTATTTTGATCGGGGATGGTGGTCCTGCAAAATAATGGAGTACCGTTAGGGATGCAAATGATGGTTTGTGCATTCCGTTTGTAATCTCCCGTCTGATGGGATGGCAACCGGATGAAACAAGTCCCATGGCTTGTCACCGCAAAGATCTGCGGCCTAGATGGCGCCGCGGCATCTTGACGTGTCTTGCCGCCGCCAACATCGCCGACCTCTGCGTTCGCCTCTTGCATTGATGGCAATCCTTATGTCGAACACCGCGATGAGATAGTAATCGTCGTAGCCACGTCGCTTTGTCGGCGGGTCCGCAATTGCTATCTTCTTCAATCACATGTAGGCATCATCACACGTATTCAAGCCCAGCCAGTCCGGAAGGCCGATCCCAATGGTGGAGAAGGGGTCTACCGGAATGGCCGCCTTCTTGTGGATGTTGTGCAAAATGATGGTGGTATCCGTGGGAGGTATGCAAGCCAATCTTCGTTGGCACCGACCCGAACCTATATATAAGGCGGTGGGCAGCGGAGAAATTACGGGATGGAAATGGAATAACTAAGTACTACATGATCAAATTCCATTCTTGACCTGCCCATTGGACAAAATCCGACTACCTCTCAGCGTCGGCAACTCTAAGCGGAGTCAACGTGCAACCATGGCCAGGGAGGCGGTGGACTGTTGAAGGATTGTCCCATAGAAGAACCTTCTCCTCGAGGGCGCATGGAAGACCAACAAGCATGGCCTTTTTCCAAGCCTGTTTAAGCGACATCTTGAAAAAGTTGGTGCAGGAAGCACCGAGTCTTCTTGGCGGTGAAGGCGTCGAATGGCGTCGATTTCTCCCAGAGGATCGTCGTCCAAGGTCTCCTAGCCCCGACGAGGAAGAGAACCGCCTGACGAATCCATGGGAGCAGCGACGAACTGCCTTCTCTTCGGGGGGAGGGGAACTGGCGAGGAGGAGATAAGAGCGTAGTAACCGCAGGGCCTCGTCCCTTCCAACTGTAGATCGTTCCTCGGCGAAGGGGTGAGGCTATTATTTACTACTAAGTACTAGCATTATGGAGCGTTATGGGATTGCATTATACTATAAATAATAGCACTAGTAAGAAATTTTTGGCACTAGGTAGTAGTTTTTGGCGTGGATTAAGAAATTTTGGGTATGTTTTTGCCATTTTTGTACCGCCAACTAGTGTCAAAAACGTCTTACATTATGTGACGGAGGAGTACGTGCATCGTCTTTGTGGCGATTACTTGTACTACTTTTCTCAACTAGTAGTGCGATATACTGTAGTTCTAGTCTAGTCTACTAGTATAGTGCACCAGTTTTGAACTATTGAATCTCAGGGCCAAGGAGCTACAGTTGGAAGTGAAGGGTACTACTGTTCTCTAGAACCATCGTTGTACTATCAATGCAGGGGAAGTACACATGCGTAGTGGCCTAGTGGGTACTCTCGGTCCTCTATTCAGCCGCTCCTCTCATGTAGCTGGCCTATTCAGCCGCTCCTCTCACGTAGCTGGCCTACTCAGCCGCTCCTCTCACGCACACACTAGCAGCCTGTTTATCAGCGACGGTTACTGCAGAGGTAGAACATTTGAGTTATTTGATACAGCGAGACTAGGCTTTTCGCTTCCATTTGTGGAGGTGTAATGGATCTCATCAAACTTTGTTAGTAGTTCCTTCTTTATGAATGAGATGAAGCAAAACTTTTGCCTCCGTTTAAAAAAACACGTCACGAGGAATTTCTTTTATAGTAGAGCCGATAATGGAGTGAAGTCCATGCGTGCAGCATACAAGCTACTGAGTAGTAGTAGAGCACTTTACATACAGAGCCATATTGCATAGTTCCCAATGCCCTTGAGCTTTTCCGGCTCCTCGGGCTTAATTGGGAGGCGCTAGTTTAAATATGCTACTAGCTGATGAGGAAGCTGCAAGCGAGGTGCGGCTAGGGCGAGCACGTGAGCCACGGGATGCTGGGAAGGAAAACCCGTTCACGTGGCTAGGTTTTCCAGTGCACCCAGATTGTGGGGCCGCACGTCCATTTGACTTCAAAACTCAAACTACCCGTGTAAAATATTGGCTCGTAGCAAAGTGTAGTAGTACTATTTTTTTAAATGCCGTCGTGCGTTCGGCCGGGATCAAACCCACAAAACGAGGTATACACTCCCGCGACCACTAGAAGTACTCGTTGGAGTACAACGCAACCTAGAATCGCCTTTTGTCGCTAGTAGTACGTACATTGTTCCTTACAAGAAACCCCTAATAATGCAAGAAACCACTAAAATACCAAGAAACTACTACCACTTGCATACGTGGCAGACTTAAGATAAGACTACCTTATCAACCATTGTACATGCTCTTACCAACAAAAATCCTTGAGTGACCTCCTACCTCCGGCCCGTCCACCTAGTCATCCTCGGCCATGGGGCAGCTACTACCGCCGCCCGTGAAAGGCGAGTCAAAACCGCCCGTGATGCGGAGCCCATGTTGCGGCAGCCGGATGCCGGCTCCGTCTGGCGCTCGCGGCCGCTAGCTAGCCAAGATAGCTCCGTCCGGTGCTTATGCGCAAGGTTTGCTAGCTAGATTAGCGCAGCGGTATGACAGCTTGCTTGTGCGTGCCGCGCTAAGGCCAGTCATCTGGCTCGAGCGAAGGCCAGCGCGGCGGCTTGCTCGCTCATGGGTCACGCTCGGGCCAGCCTGCCAACTTTGTCAGGCGGAGGCTGGGCCAAGGCGTCCGGCCCGTCTGGCGGAGCGGCGGCCAACTCGCTCATCACCGGGCGCCAACGCAGCGAACACGCATCAAGATCTTGTTTGAAGTAATGTCCAGGAAAAATAATGATTTGAGGGGGAATAACAGGATAGAAGGTCAGATGTGGGTCCCTCATGTCAATGGTCAAACGAAATGTGTTGGTTTAAGCTGCCTCGTCAGCACGGACGTGTGGGCCAACCCAGTCATAAATGGGTTTAAACTAACCTAATCGGTAGGAGTACTAGGTAGTAGTTTTTGGCGTGGATTAAGAAATTTTGGGTATGTTTTTGCTATTTTTTATACAATAGATTCTTCCTAGGGTTGGTTGAAGGTGGTAGTTTTTTGTTAAAAACTCTACATACTGTAAGTAGGAGTGAAAGTTAAGCTTTGGAAGCCAATAAGCAAGGCTAGTTACATAGTGCATATGTGTACATGATTGCAAGTAAATATCAACCATGAGTGACTAATATCTTGATGGAAAACTAGAAACTATCGAATACTAGGAAAAAATGCATGGTTGGAAATACTAGCAATGTTCATGTCCGTTGCAATGAATCATAATTAGAATAATACTTATTCACAAACTTGGTACAAAACACCCTAATTTTGATATACATATGTCACTAGAGATATATTATGTTTCAATTAGAATATATTCATTGGGCTGTTTTGGTGAGGTCGGGGAGGGATGTGGTTGGTTTTAAGATACTAATTATGGGTTTTTACGCAAATTGGTAGACAAGTGGGATGTTGGTGAGAAAAGGCAACAACTTACCTCATAATCGTTAGATGTAGATCTAATGGTCGAAAGCTTGACGGATGGCGAGACACACCGGCATCACCAACTTAGTCTTGTGTAGGAGTACTAGCAAGATCCGTGCATTGCGGAACATCAAGATGCATTTTTTTATAAAACACTTGTTGTGATTGACCCTTGAGGAGTAAGCCCATGTGTAAAACTAATGATATCTCGAGAAATATGAGATAAGGTGAAGAGGAGTGGGGTGTGGTGGTGGTTGGTGGTGGTTGGCGGAGGCATGGGGATTGACGACGCGGCCGTGCCACCAGGCCAGTTTGTTCCAGAGGCTTTCTTTCTTAATTGCTCAACAATGAGGTTTGTTGGAGATAAGGATGAACGAGGGAAGGCCTTGTCTGCAAACGTGGAGAGGGGTACGGGTATCTTTGTAATTTCCATCCGTCAGATATAGACCGGACGGTCTATATTGCAAAATGGCACATGTACCATCATCACCAACTTGGTTTTCTATAAGAGAAGAAATATAAGTATGGAGATACAAACGTATTATCGATACTTGCTTCCGTAAACTAGCATCTACATTCTATTCAACGCCTCGGCATGTGGGGCCTTAGCACAATGACTTCTCGACTGTGTAAAACAAAGATTTTCCCGTCGCCGACAAGGAGGGGGTGACGGCGGCGCACTTTTTGGCTTGCTCTAGTCCTAGTAGTCATACTAGGTGGTCTAAGCACGTGTAGATTTTTTTTCACGTCTCGTGTTTGGCGTACTGCCACGACTGTTGATAAATAGACGGTAAGTTATTCACGGGGAAACCCTTGTTGAGCATGTTTGAGAGAGAGAGAGAGACAGTGTGCGTGTGTGATATGTTAGAGACTGAGGCAATGATAACAGATTCTTTGTGTCTATGTGTGTGGAGGATAGAGAGAGACATGTACATGTGGCTTTGTGTTGTGTAACGTGGAGACACATATACATAATTAGAGAGTGAGTGTGTGAGATACACATGCGGACATGGGGAGAGATGAGGATCCACATAAATGGGTGTTTGTGCGTGTCTGTGTGTGTTTGTGCACGCGTTTGTGTGTGTGAGGAGAGAGTGTATGTGGAGTAGAGACCGTGATGATGTAAACCTAGTATAAGGGAAGGGGAATGGTGTGACATGTGTAGTAGCGAGATAGAGCAGGTGCAGGCGGGGAGCAGACTATTTGGAAGAGACATCGAGTGTGTGTGTGGGAGAGGGGTGTGAGGCGAGAGAAAGAGAGCTAGCGGAGAGAGAGAGAGAGAGAGAGAGAGGAAGAGAGGCGAGAGGGTCGTTTGTGTCCATAAATGGCGTATAGATAGGGAGACGATGTTGATGTTGTCCGAAATTGGCCTATGAACGGAGACGCAAGGGAAGCGAGTCATCATGTGTGTGATATATAGGGACTTCATGAGAGATCTAGAATAGATGGTGTAGAGAACAATGTGCGAAATCGGAACGATTATACATTAGGGAGCTATGCAAAGATTCACGACATATATGTATACAGGGAAGAAGCTGGGGCGGGTCCGCATGTGGGAGAGATAGAAAGAGGAGAGTGGTGCACAAGGAGACAAAGTGTGCTTGTTTGCAGTGGGGTGGTGTGTGAGGTGAGTCTTGTGAGAACCACATAACTAGGGAGATAGGCGTTTGGGGGCTGACGTATTGTGTGTATGGGAAATATACACTCTACATAGTGCGTGTGCTTGGGTAAGAGAGATAGCGGGAGACCTAGAGAGTGAGGGAAGAGATGTGTGCATGCCCGAGAGACAAAGTGGTAGAGACCTATGTTGGGTTCCGGACTTTACAAGAGAGAGGGGTGTTAATGTGTTCGTGTGTTGGTGTTTGGGGGAGAGGACGACTTCTCTATGTGTGTGTGTGTGTGGTGGTGGTGGTGGGGGTTGACTTGGATAAACAGCGAGGTGTCTATATTTGAGGGATTTTAAGCGTAATTGAGATATTGTGCACTCATGGTTGATCAATTTGTTTCACAGTTTGTACTATGAGATAACGATACTTTTGAACATGCGTGATATACCTTGATGTACCAGAATTACAAACCTAAGATTGGAATTTTGGAATTCGACTCCATCATTAGCTTTTGTAATTCATTTAAACGGAGGTACATTTTTAAGCCGGGATTTCGTGATTTCAAATTCATATATCAAACCTAGAGATATACACATACGGGCATGTTCAAACTTTATAATCATTCACTTTATTCATACACATAAACATTTTTGCTTTTGTCATCATATTTAGGATAAACACATTTGGAATTTCATTTGAATTGGACCGTATGATGGTATTTGCTTGTAGTAGCTCAATGATCCATATTTGAATTGAATGGACAATCTAAGTTTCGAGTTGGAGACATTGATTTTCAAAACTTGGACATTTTTTGCGTGCAAAACAAACAAATTGTCGGCCATGATATCATAGTCGGCCGTACGAGAGCAGAATACTTATAATATTAGGCGTAAAAGCTTTCAAACTTCCGCTCACATCGAAATATCACGCTACCGAAAGTTTAGCCTGCGATATTCCTGTTTTACCCTGCCACATGAGCGGAAAAGGGCTGCTTTGGTAACTCCATTGTTTTCCCCTCTTTGCCCCAACATTCTTCCCGTAGTCCCTCCTTCCCTCCCGACCCCCCAACCACGGCAAGCAGCCGAATCTAGTCCTCCGCTGCAGCGGTGGACCTCACACCCCGCCGGATCTACCTTTCGCACCTTGGAACCCCCAACTGCCAACTCACCACTTCACCGGAGCCGCTTCAGCGACTGGCTTGTCCACCGCTCCAGATCTCCTTGACCGCCATCATGGTCCACCGCACCGGATCTGCTTAACCGGCGCCCTTCACTACAAGAAATATGTCAACTAGTGACCTTCTGTCAGTGACCCTGGAAGAATTGGTCATAGATCTATGACCATTTCAGACCAATTGGTCAAAAGCTGTTTGGGGGGCTCCAAACCCTAAACTATAACGACCATTTTGGTCAGAAAGGTCGTAATTTCCTTACATGAAATGGTCATAAAGCAGATAGCACTGGTCCGCTGCCTTATTTCTAGCTGATCACGACCAATATAGATGGTCATAACCTTGTAAATTGTGGTGGGTTGCTATGACTAGGCGCCACCTCATCAGTTTTGCCTATGTGTCATGTCCATGTGGCAATTTTTTCCCCAGGTTGTGAAGCAACCTATATTTTTGTTATTCCCAGAATTCCCAAAAAAATCTCATAAATTCTTTGGGTCATATCTTCGTCAAATATGTAAAAAAAAACTTTCTTTCCTAGTTCAAAAATAATTCAACAATATTCATTTTCCTATTTTGTTTAGAATAACACTTTGTGAAGGAAGTACCACTTTGGCATGTCCAAATAGTATCCATTTTCTACGGTGCTTTCCTATGCCCAAATAACCATCCTCCACCAAATGCCAACTCAATCCATTCATTATTTTGAGCCCAGCTTCAACATTCGTATTTATGTCCAGTGTGGTACTTTGCAAAGCAAGTACCACCTAGGCTCCTCCTTTTGAGCTGAAAATTTGTGAAGACAGTCCTCTTAGTAGATGATCATCCTCAGCCAAAACTCACGTCCATTGGCCATGTGCATTTCCCGTACCGCAAATCAAACACTTGGCTGCTAATTCATGTTTGATCATCGATCGATCTCCTCGTGAGAATATTATGTTTAATTTTCTTACTAGCACCTACCCGGGGAGTGCCCAACCCACTAGACATGCCTAGGCCGCCCAGAACACATGGCAACGCAACGGTCACTCGGTGACCATGCGGTGAACATCTTGAGTTCTGGCAGCTCTAGAGTTAGGGCCCTCGGCCACCGCCCAAACCTCGACGTGTGCCACCAAACCATGTATTTATGATTAAATAGGTACTTATGTAACTATAAATGATTTTTGGAAAAAATAAATAGCAAACTATAAAGGCATTGCAGTTCAAATTTGACCCGCTTCGGTGAATGGGCGGAAATTTGTCTTTTTCACGAGAGGTGGATCAAAACTTTTTACACCCAACCATTTTGTCAATTGTGCATTAAATATGTCCTAGTATTTTAGATAATTGATTTGGTCCAATTTTGCAGCAATTATTTGGGAGGTCCTTCACAAAAAAACCTCCTTTTGGGCACTCGAAAAATGGAAAATGGTTTTTTCATCCAAAGAAAATGAAAACTTCCTTAGGCAACATTGTTTTCCATTCCAATATGCACCCTTGTGCACAATATGAGATCATTTGAACAAACTATGCCATGAATGTGTCCATAAGATTGATCATTTGGCCTGAAAGCCATTGATCTCCACACGTGATAGCTTGTTTCTGAGAACACTTTTTTAAAATAATTTCCGTATTACAAGTTTTTTATTTTTCCTAGGAACTTGGCCACATATAATGACACAATGCGAAGGTTTCCCAATTTTTTGATTTTATTTTAATTTTTTATGCCCGTTTCAAAATGCGGTCAAAACGGCGGGAATGACCGTTCCCAGCTAGTGGTTGAATCTTGGAAAACATTTGGTGTTTCTCTGATTAAATAGATACTTTTGTACCTGGAAATGATTTTTGGAAAAAATAAATAGCAAACTATCAGGTAGCTGCAGTTCAAATTTGACCCGCTTTCAGCTGGATCGGTGGAAATTTGTCTTTTTCACCAGAGGTTGATCAAAACTTTCAACACCTAACCATTTGGTCAATTGTGCATTATATATGGCCTAGTATTTTATAAAATTGATTTGTTCCAAATTTGCAACAATTATTTGGTAGGTCCTTCACAAAAAAGGTCACGCAAAAAATGGAAAATTGATTTTTCGTCCAAAGAAAACGAAAACTCCCTTAGGCAACATTGTTTGCCATTCCAATATGCACCCTTGTGCACAACATGAGATCATTTGAACAAACTATGCTATGAATGTGGCCATAAGGTTGATCATTTGTCTTGAAAGCCATGAATCTTCACACATGATAGCTCATTTCTGAGAACACTTTTTTAAAAGAATTACCGTATTACAAGTTTATTATTTTTCCTGGTAACTTGGTCACATATAATGACACAATGTGAAGGTTTTCCAATTTTTTTTGATTTTTTTTTGAATTTTGTATGCCCGTTTGAAAATGCGGTCAAAACGGCGGGAATGACCGTTCCTAACTAGTGGTTGAATATTGGAAAACTTTTGGTGTTTCTCTAATTAAATAGATACTTTTGTACCTAGAAATAATTTTTGGAAAAAATAAAGAGCAAACTATAAGGTAGCTGCAGTTCAAATTTGACCCGCTTCCGGCTGGATCGGTGGAAATTTGTCTTTTTCACGAGAGGTGGATCAAAACTTTCGACAGCCAACCATTTTGTCATTTTTGCATTAAATATGGCCTAGTATTTTATAAAATTGATTTTTTTTCCAAATTTGCAGCAATTATTTGGTAGGTCCTTCACAAAAAAAATTCTATTTGGGTACTCGAAAAATGGAAAATTGATTTTTCGTCCAAAGAAAATGAAAACTTCCTTCGGCAACATTGTTTTCTATTCCAATATGCACCTTTGTGCACAATATGAGATCATTTGAACAAACTATGTCATGAATGTGGCCATAAGATTGATCATTTGGCTTGAAAGCCATTGATCTCCGCACATGATAGCTCGTTTCTGAGAACACTTTTTCTAAAATAATTTTTGTATTACAAGTTTATTATTTTTCTCGGTAACTTGGCCACATATAATGACACAATGCGAAGGTTTTCCATTTTTTTATGCCCGTTTCAAAATGCGGTCAAAACGGCGGGCTTGACCGTTCCTAGCTAGTGGTTGAATCTTGGAAAACATTTGGTGTTTCTCTGATTAAATAGATACTTTTGTACCTAAAACTGTTTTTTGGGAAAAATAAAGAGCAAACTATGAGGCAGCTGCAGTTCAAATTTGACCTGCTTCCTGTTGAATCGGCGGAAATTTGTCTTTTTCACCAGAGGTGAATCAAAACTTTTGAAACCCAACCATTTGATCAATTGTTCATTAAATATGACCTAGTATTTTATAAAATTGATTTGGTCCAAATTTGCAACAAATATATGGTAGGCCCTTCACACAAAATACTCATTTTGGGCACTCGAAAAATGGAAAATGGCTCTTTTGTGCAATGAAAGTGAAAACCCCCCAAATCAACATTGTTTGTCATCCCAAGATACACACATGTGCACACTATTGGTTCATTTTAGCGAACTATAAGTGGTTAATATGTTGAATGTTTACCCTGAATTAGAGGATGGAAATTATAAGAGAAACAAAAGAAAGAACAAAACCATCTAAGCTTAATTCTGATTGGTGGAATCACTTGTGGCTTGGCTTGATGACCTGGCAAACATCAGTCCATCCATCCGTCCATCCATCCATCCCATCGCCCGGCAGCAAAACCCCTCTCTCTCTCGCGCGAACCCCACACAACCCCTCCTCTCTCTCACGCTAACCCTAGTGTTGCACTCCTCCCTTGCCGCCGCCACCTCCGGCGCCCGATCTTGGCGACCTCCGGCGCCCGATCCTGGCGAACTCCGACGGGAATCCTACCGTCCTCCTCTCACCCCCACCGCCCTCGTAAGCGACCCACGCACCCCTCTCCTTCGATTCACGATTCGTCCGTGGCCTTGCGGATCAGATCTGGCTGACTGACCGACCTGGCGATGGATGTTGCTCTGCAGGTGGCCAGGGTCTCCGCCGTCGGCGTCGGCATCGTCTACGGCTCCGTCAAGATCGAGCAGGCGAGGCGGCCGCAGCGGGTTCGGCCCTCAGCTCCTCCGCCACGATGGTGGCGCCGCTGGTGGCCAGAAAGGCGCCGCGGAGGCTCGCAGGCGTCGAATACTACTGGCTCCGTGACGACGCCTGCGTCGACCCGGATGTCCTCCAGGGGAAGCCGAGAGAGAGGAGCAGGAGACCATGTTGTCGTCCGGAAAGCTCTTCACCCTCGAGGAGGTCACCAAGCACAGCTCCAAGGACGACCGCTGGCTAGCCATCAGCGGCAAGGTATCCCCCTCCTCCCCCCCCCTCTGTTCCGTTCCTCGAGATCTGGGCGCCGCTGTGGGATCTCCGCCGGCCGCCTCCTGATCCGCCGATCCCTGCGGCTAGATAGATGGATTCCTTGCCCCCTGATCCCGTACCCTGCCATTCTTTAGCCAGGCGGGGAAAGAAATATTTCCGGTCTGTTACTGCTCCTGGCAAACTGAATTATTATCCACCTGTTACTGCACCTGGCGAACTGAATTGCCGACCTCCCAATTCTTATCCAACATGTTACTGCTCCTGGCGAACTGAATTGCCGGCCTCCGCTTGCTTGCTTCATCTCTGAGCTTACATTAGATACCCTACTTCTTAGTAGTGGGTGGGGGTCTTGTTGCTTGTCTCTGTCTGGATCGCATCTAAGCAGATCCGGCCTGTGCCAGCCTCATGATGCCAACATGTTTGTTGTAAAAACCTTATTAGTGCCTCAATTGCATAGTAACCGTTCAAACATTATGCTTGTTGGTCTAACCAATCTTATGGCTCAACCGATTGATGGCAGCCAAATTCAGCTAGTCTTGCCTTCATCTCGGCTGCCAAGCCGCTTGTGCCTACCATCCAATCACCCATCAGAGGCAGGCAGGCGCATCAGACGATGCACTAGCCACTCCGCCACCTTTCCTTTTATTTAGAATGACGCTTCATCCCATCCGGCTGTTACGATAACGTTAGGCCAACACGCTCATGTTTCAGTTTACCTGGAAGCTGACTTGCTTTGCTTTACAAGGGCAGTTTAATTCTTGTTCACGAGGTGCTCGCTTGCTTGCTTGCTTACTGACCATACATACATACAGATTTTCTTTCAGCCAATCTAGTCTCGTTAGATTCTGTAGCGCATGCTTAGCCGTTTCACATTCACCGCACCAATTTTTTCGGTTGAGGTCCTATTATCTTTGCTCTGTACATCTAATTAATTAAGAGCTGGCATATAATTATGGCCTTCATTCTTGTTGAATGTTGCGATTGTACAGATTTGGTTGTCCGTGTGTGCGTCAACATTGGTTGGTAATATGTCGTCTTCTTGAGCCCCACTTTTCCCAGTCGGTTGGTAATTTTTCAGTACCTAGTCAAAACGAACCTGCTTTGCCACAAGCAAATAATGGCCATCTTGCATTGCAATCGATCCAATTCCCCTTAGGGCTTGTTTGGATTACCGTTTCTGTCTCAGATACACCTGTAAAAAATACAGGTCGCTGCTTGTCGTTTCATTTCCGGGTGAAGATCTGCTCATGGCCGGTAAAATACACGTATAGAATAAATACACATGTATCAGAATACACCGCATCCAAGCGCGCCCTAATTGTTTTAACCTTTTGGTAGATGTTGTTGGAATTGATCTCAGTATAACAAACTGAGAGAAATCAGGGAGAGACAAAGTCGCCTCACCTAACGTAAAGATGCACCACGATCGGAGGTGCCAACCCAACGTTTTGGTCCGGTCCCTGTTCCCTAGCGCTTATACATAAAAGGGAGGTATATGTCCCATGTATGGATGACGATTACAAACACACAGAACCTCAACTGCCGATCCTAAAGAAGCGCCAAGGGTCGAAGACCGTCCACCACCGCCAGCCACGGGAGGGTAGTGTCGGCAGCGTCGACACTCTGCACGTCCATCTCCATGCTGCAGCTTCTTCCCCAACAAACTCCACTCATTTGGAGGCTCACGGCAGCTGCATGGAGCCCCTGATGGTCTCTGAAAAATCACGGTTAGTTCCCAATATTCTCTGAAGAGGTGTTTTAATCTAGAGATCAAGATCCTATTATGTTAATACTAAAGAATTATTTCTAACATTGGTATCATGAGCATGATTGATCTCTGTTTACAACCCTAACTAGACCATGTTAAATCTTAATTATTAATGTCATGGTCCAACTTTTTGTATTAGTGCTGCTAATTGGTCATGATTAGATTATAACGTTTCACTGTTAGCACATTAGGATTATGTGTTAAGATCAAATTATGCAGGCTTAAGATTAATGATTAAAGTATAAGACTCTCTGTTAAGTTGACGATCCATGTTTAGGGTTAATTGCTTCGGTTAAGATTCTAATTGCTATTGGCTAGTGTTAATTCGATGATGATGATCATGTTCAACAGCTAGACTAATTGAGCCATGCTTCCGCATTATGTTGATCTTTCAACTAGCCCTGTTTAAGCACTTTCGGAAGGGGGAATTGCAAACTCCAGAAAATCCCCAATTTGAAACCCTAGAACTAGGAATTCCGCAAATCAGCGCCCAAAAAAAATGATGTAATCGAGAAAAAGAAGAGCTTTTGGGGCACACCTCATGATGCCGCGCTGGTGCACCTTCGGGATCCCGACGCCGGTGACGCCGTCGTCTCCCGGGACGACGCGCTGAAAGAATCGGCCGTCGCTGAGCTGCTAAAGGACGACGCGCCGAGGGTTTAGAGCCGCCAGTGCCGCTATTATGGATGTCTTGTGGCGTGAGGCCATCGCCGTGCACGTCGCCATCGCCCCTAAATCCAGCGGTGGCGGTGCATCCCTCCCCACCGCATTTAATCACCGGGCGCCAAGGCAGACGCAGAGGCCTCGCTCGACGGGCAAAGCGTCAGGATCCAATCCGCTGCACGCTTGGCCGAAGCGGAGCTCCCGCCGCCATGGTGGCGAGCTCATCGAGCATTCTTTGTTGTCGCCGCTCTGTGCGAGAGCGAGAAATCTGGGGGAGGAGGAGGTCAAATGACCTAGGGTTAGCTCAGGCGGCGATTTTGTTCCGTTCGCGAGTGATGCCGGCCGTCCGTTTCGATCGGACAATTCACAAGAAATCGCAGCTCCGAGCAGGCCATCGGGCGCCATATGGGCTGTTTTCACGGCCGGACTATGGCCCAAGTTGCCTCGACCCACGGAAAAGTTTGTTTTATTTTTACGTGTAGCTGCTATGCTCTTGGGCTTACTTTGGGTAGCCGTGGGTATTTTTGGGCCAATTTTTTGTGGCAGTTTTACGTATTTTTGGCAGTGCATTTAAGTTTTTTGTTTTGGCTATCCACTGTATAATAAATTTAAGAGCTGCCAGAAAATGTGTTAAAGATTTTGCTTATGTCATCTTTTAAGAAATTAAGATTTAAGTCATTTTATGGAATCCTTCAATGATGATAAGATTTTGTTAATAGAACGTCGTGGGTTGTTATGGGCATTTTATGAAGTTTTTTAGTGCACTTGTTAAGTTTATAATTATGCTTATGCACTAATATATTAGAAATTGCCTATAATTATGTTTAAAATTTTCTGAATAAAATTGTGCCAAAGGGAATTTTATTTGGAAATTTAATGTGACATTAATGTTGATGCCATCTTAATGACACCTTTTATGATGATCATATTTTCGGTGTCATTTCAATGATGAAATTAATGTGAATCACTCATTGAATTTTCTGAAAATTTTATTTGAAAATTTTAATTGAGTGTGAATTTTACGTTGATGCCATACTTATGGCATTTTTTAATGATGTGATCGTCACTAAATGGTCGCGTGGTGTGGTTTTTCCGTACCTCACGGTGCATCTAATAATGTTGAGCTAGTGTGCTCGTTGACAAATACTAAAGATTATGTTGGTTCATTTCTATTGTAGAATTAAAACATGCACTATTGAAATAAGCTTAAATGGACCATAATGGTATTGATAAAATTATGGTTGATTATCTAAACAAAGAAATTTTGTTTAAAGAACTTTATGTGATATGCAAAATCCTAGTCACTATATGACTTTTTTTATGAAATCTATCCAAAGTACCATTGCCTTTTATCGACCGTTATAATTTACCAAATATTATTATTTGGTGAATCCTTGTGTAAGCTTATGTACAAATTTTATATAATTGTTTTTGGGGAAAATATTATGATATCCTTATGATAATGATAATGTCATTTTCACTGTGAATGTTAATATCAATGTTTACTCAGTGGCAAAGAAATTTATATTTTTATGTTAATTCTATGCCATTTTCATTTATGTCTTTGAGAATTTTTTATGATAATTTTGACACTTAAGTTCACTATTATTATCAGTGTCAACTTAACGTGACAAAAGGTATCATTGTTTATGATGGCAAACATGGTTTTATGTTGTTGCTTTATGGTAATTTAGCTATTAATTTAGCCAAAGTTCTTGCTCATGATTATGTGCTTTATGACTCTCTAGTCAAAAATGGAACCAACGGGATGTTTTGATTAGAGATCTAAAAAATGTTATAATGGCATATGATGATATTCTGACCAACGTTGATTATTTTCATGTGTCATTTATGAATATGGATCAGAATAACAATTAAGCATCTCTTTGATTCATCTCATTGCATGGTTAATTCATGCTTCATGTTTTGTTGTGATGCTCATAATGGTGTCTTTTTTTAGCAATGAACATTAATAATGATGCCAGACTTCCGTTTTGGCATAGATGATCCTTATGTAAATAACTTTTGCACATGGAGGAATCTCCGGTGTTTTCTTTGCCACTAAGGTTGAAGGATGTTAATCATGATGATAAGGCAGACATTGGGAGAGATCTCAAGACGCATTTGCCATCATGCATATTACTAATGCAAAGGATATTAAAGTCAAAACTATTGGATTTATTCCACTAGATTTTGGAGATAACTTCATTCTTCATCTTATTGATGATGTTTGTTCATGTTCCAGTTATTGGAGAACCTTAATTTTGTCTCTCGAACAGATGACATGATTTTGTATTAAGTCATCTCCAATTATGTAATGTTAGTCCCACTCTAGGGTGAGACAAGTTAAGTTTTCACTGAATGAATCATTTGTAAAGATTAAGTGATATGTATAACTAAAGATATATGAGAATTTTAAGAGACCTTATCAAAATTGTGGTTTTCGACCACATTTCGAGTGGGAGAATGGAAGTATTTTTTAATATGAGGTATCATGTTCACTTCTCCTACTTATATCATATAAAGCTAAGAAAAATATGTGCGTTAATTCTCTAATTAAGATGGAACCAACGAGAAGTCTTGGTTGGAGAATGTATGAAAAGCACACACTAATTTTTGTTATCTAATTAAGATGCAACAAGTCTTATTTAGAAGAATGAACGAAAAATCACTCCCTTTATTATGTTAATGTGTAATCCCTTATGAGCATTATGAAGCACACATGAATGCTAAAGTGACAAGGTTGCTGGTGTAATGACCATCAAGATGTAACATGTTGATAATATATTTAATCATATGTCACATTTCACTCAAGTGGCAAGTTTGTTAGTATCATGTGGCTCATGGTTATATTTCATTTATAATCATCTGTCATAGTTCATTAAGTTCTTTTCCATCTTCAGCCCGACGGTGTTGTGGTTTAGAACTAAAATGATTATCATTAAGTTTTTGGGTATGTTTTCCATCTTTTAAATAAAGTGATCATCAGGGAACCTGGAGAGTATGAGCAAGAATCTTAAGGATAACTCCATTAGATCTTTGTTCATATGCATGCAGGGATGGTGAGAAGAAATGCATATTGCAACACTTAATGTTGAGACTTGACAATTTCCCTGTGATTGATAATGTGTGCGAATGATCATCTTAGAGGCTTGTCTGATAGTGAGCTCTAAGGATGTATGGAACTCAATAGAGTTTCTCATTAAGAGGTTATGACGCTTGTGTTACGATTATAACATGCTCTTGTGTTGACTAATTAATAGTGTATATATGACTAAACCATCGGGTTTTATCAAATAGATGAAGTTAACATAAGGTATGTTGCCTCAAGATATTCAATTATGAAATAAGACGAGCATTGGGACAAAGGGGAGTAAGTTCACTAAATGTGAAGTTGGAATATTTTTTGGCGGGCCAAGAAATTTCTATCTTCTATTGACATAAAAGGAACTTGGTGATGCCTTATACTTTATTTATATCGGGCTTCATCAAGATATAGGTCCAAAAGGAGTATAAGTTCTCTTATGAAGACATACTTCGATAGAGTACGGAAGAAAATATTATCTGGTAATACTATATCTCACCTGCTGCTAAAGTTAAGGGCAATAAAGGTGGACATTTTAGTGTCCAAGGAACCATTATGAACTGATCAGATAATGTGGTTCCTTATGCTTCAAATTTGTCGGAAGCAACATGTGTATTCAAGTATGAACATGCCCTTATTTGTGATCGGAAAATTGGCAAATATACAAGTAAGTCCAAAATGGACCACCGGAAAAGCCATCAAAAGTCTTGCGGATATGCAAGACAATAAAGTTTACATGCTCATCGATGAGAAGTCGATAACCTGGTTATCCTAGGTTATTTAGACATTGTTTACTGCGAGATGTGTGGATATTAAAGTTTCCACGTCATGTTACATCCTCACTCTCGCATATGGAGCTATATCGTGGAAAAGCTCCATAATGACGCTGATGGCATTAGAAATAATGCACTTAATTATGTGGCATGTTAAGAGGCTATTGGGCAGGTTGTATGTCGAGAAATTTATTCCCAAAATTATGGTGGTAGACATCATTTTGTAACCACATACTGCAATATCAATCACAATTTTCTATGCGAGTAACAACAAGTTAAATGGTGTTGCCAAAACCATTGATAATATGTTTAGTGTTGTGAAAGATAGAATCCAGGATCAAGCTATTGAAGTTGAGAGTATGAGTATGTTTGAATGTTTTACGGATCCGTTTATCAAAGGCTTACCACCCAATTGTGTGATCATGTTGCTAGCATGGGTTTAGATAGCCTTTTGATCCTGGAATTTAGGACCGTCAAATGAACCAACTCCCTTTAAGTAAAATGATATCCATTTCGAGATAGAATGGTATACTATAATTACTGAGGTTCAATGAAATTTCATTGGTCATTGCAACACCTTACTTTGGTATATTATTTCTATGATAAGAGTGGGCTTATGATGTTTGTTAACTTTACGATCAAGGGGGAGAATGTTGGAATTGATCTCAGTATAACAAACTGAGAGAAATCAGGGAGAGACAAAGTCTCCTCACCTAACGTAAAGATGCACCATGATCGGAGGTGCCAAACCAATGTTTTGGTCCGGTCCCTGTTCCCTAGCGCTTATACATAAAAGGGAGGTATATGTCCCATGTATGGATGACGATTACAAACACACAGAACCTCAACTGCCGATCCTAAAGAAGCGCCAAGGGTCCGAAGACCGTCCACCACCGCCCGGCCACCGGGAGGGTAGTGCGGCGGCGTCCATCACTCTGCACGTCCATCTCCATGCTCTGCTTCTTCCCCAACAAACTCCACTCCATTTGGAGGCTCACGGCAGCTACATGGAGCCCCTGATGGTCTCTGAAAAATCACGGTTAGTTCCCAATATTCTACAGAAGAGGTGTTTTAATATAGAGATCAAGATCCTATTATGTTAATACTAAAGAATTATTTCTAACAGATGCCCCATTCCATATGTTAAATAATTTCAGGTGGGCCTCCGAATCATCATATTAGTTTCCGTTGGTACCTGTCCCAGCCACAAATTAAGTTCATCACTTGCATGATCCTTTTAATATGCAGTAGCTTGCAAATACATGCCTAGTATGCACTCCTCTGTTTGTGAATTTGCCTACCTGTTCTCATGTGACTCAGTGAGCATGCTTAAGTGTTTCTGTAGGTATGTTTAGCACGACCCAGTGCTTTGTGTTTTTAGGTACTCTAGCATTCAAAATAATTTAACCATGAACCCGGATCCAGAGCATGTACTCTACCCAGAGCATGTACTAGAAATTTCCTGGATACCAGGTGCAACTATGCCCTTAATTAGTAAATTTCCTTCAATAACACATGCTTATTATCTGAGAACACTATTTGTGTACTAATGTGCATTGGATGTCTGGCTTTTAATTGTGAGTGTGTGTAAAGTGATGTCTGGCATTCGATTGAAGTGGCACTCCTATATTTGCTTATAACATAAATACTTATTTATGCACACAATGCAAATACTTTGTTTATGCATACCTAAATTCCTAGCTAGCAAAGCAGATGTCTTGTTTCCTGCCTCTTTGATTTGTTCGAATACTATCTGCACATTAGTTTTTTTCGTTGAGTAGTTGGTATTTTCTGCTCATCTATGTTTGACATATATTTGTTCTATTTGAAGGTGCAGATTGTATAAGATGGGAAATGGACAACTCCAACCATTCCAAACTAGTTCAAGGGGCCATGGAAACAAAAGGTATACCATGAACTATCTCATGGAAATATGACTAGGTAGTTTATTTGCTTAGACAAGCAGCGATGTGTATTACAAGTTTTGAGCTGAGATTTCTGTGTATTCAGAATATCAAGAACCTGACCAGCAAGGGAAAAGTGGAAGGCACCTCTGGTCGACAACCCAGGTAACCTGAGCTTACCCACTGCTATACTTTCTGTCCAACTTATTCGCTGAAAATTCAAAGCTTATGTAGTTTTATCCCGTATTGTTGCAGAGTACATGGATTAATCTTGCACCTATGCTTTTGATAGCTTGAAGTACATCACTGCTGAGCTGTGGTAGGTTATTGCTATGAAGTTCAGTGACTTGCACATGGCTGCCTTATGTTCTTTTTACTTCCAGGGCTACAGTGCTCTCATACTATCATTGCATTGCCTGTTGTTCTTGCTACATACCTATATCTCAAGTACTGTACTTAGTTTTGTTTAGACGGACAACTACTGGTGTAATATGCAAACAACAACAGAGCTAGTGATGTTAACATTAATGTGTATCAATTCTAGTTTATATTGGTGTCTTGCGATCCTGTTCTAATTAATGTATATACTGCAAGACAATTAGCTAGGGTCAATTTCTGCTGCTGCTAATGCCTATTGATCCATATGTTCTTGTTTTTGTACACATGGGCAGCTTACACCTAACGCCATGTAGTATACTGACAACCGCCTTTCCTCTAGCGCTGCTACACAACCGCCTTTCCTTACGTTCTTGTTTATGATGGTCTTTGTGAATTCTTCTTGAGAACAGATGTGCTTGTGAAAGTTAGATCAGTACTGTTGCTTGATTTGTCTCATGTGTCCATGTCCAGGTTCAGTTATTTCCCTTTGTAATAAGCTCTGTTTTATGTCATGTCCTGGTGTTAACATCACCATGGCATGACTATTATATCACTTATTGAATGACTTGGTGGAATATGAATCTTGGTGACAGTAATGTTATGGTTGTATAATTCGGCAATTCGCCTCATCCAGTTTTGTAGCTGAATGCTGCGGCATCTGTTGTTTCAATCTGATGTTGTTTTAATATTTGTCATTTGAAATCAAATGTTCTCATTTTATCTTCACATCTAAACACACACACACACACACACACACACACAGCTTTTTCAGATGTGTTGTGCACATGGATGTGGAATAATGCTCATTTTGGTAGAAAGATTTGGAGTCTTGCCCAACTTTGCCTCACTGTTCCGCTGTGGGCACAGAAATATTGTTGTGTGATGTTCTATCCTGCTTGTATGACCAGTCTGGCCAACAAATCTCATGTTATCAGTCTGAGGGGTGCAGTAACCTAGTTAGATTCTGCTGATTAAGCTGCAAGTATTGTAGCTGCTGGTATTCTTGCTCGGATAGTAGTGGAATGCTAGTTTAGTTGCTCTCTTACTATGTAGGATATTAATTGTTCGTGTCCCAAAACTTAATTGGTTTTCCATAGCATAACTGAGGGGCAGCTTGTTTAGCAAAATGCTAGTTTAGTTATCTCTTACCATGTTGATGATTTATACATGTCTAGTTTCTGCTCGCATTGCACCCTTGTTATAAACACTAGATTGCTTGAAATGTCCTGGTAGCAAGTACTAGCATCATGTGCTTCATTCTATGTGTTGTGCCGGTGCCTGTGCTAGTATGCTTAGAAATTTGGGCTAGCTTTTTGTGTAGATAGTCTGTGAGTTGTTGCTTCTTTCTATAGAAAATAATTTGGGTTGTCTTCTGTGGGGGTGTGCAGGGCTGGAGAGCTCTCCGCGGAGGAGATGGACCGTCTGATGGCGGTGGTGCACAATCCGCGCCAGTTCATCTCAGTCCGTCTCCAACTTCGTCGACATGAAGCTCAGGGATGACCTTGAGAGGCTCAAGAAGATCAGGTATAAACTCCTCCCCCTCTTGTTTGTTTTTGCTTCATACTGTTTGGTGGTTGATCGATGATTAGGTGCTAGGTTCAACTGCGTTAACCAACATCTTGCACATGCTTTAGTAGTAGCAGTAGTTGATATCTCATCTAGTACTTTACAGTCTAGTTTTGGGATTGACATAGTGGGTTTCTGGAAGCAGATCTCCAGACATTAGAATGCCTCAAATGCGTTTATTTTGTTGTTCTTGATGGGCATAGTATTGTTCTGGTAGCAAGTACTAACTCTTGTGCTTCATTCTATACTGATTTATACATAACAATGTGGCTGGAGTTTGACCTCAAAATTTCTGACTCCTCCTATCCATGTGCAACAGCGATGCTTTGGATTTCATCCGTGCAGCAGAGGACAAGGGCTTCATGGCCAACCAAGGTGCACGGTGCTCGCAAGCGACGAACGGAGGCTGTTCAACATCGGCTGCACAAACCACCACTGTGAGCTCCTCCCTTTTCTTTGCTACAACCATGCTCTGTTTCATGTGTTAGTTAGGATTTTGATGTTTTTTGCACCGTGGTTGAGTCCTTGCCGACTGTTGTGTTGATGATCAAGTGCTGGTGCTTCATCTGGCTATTTGATTTACTGCTGGTAATTAGTAGTATTAGAGTGTCGCTGGTTTATTAGGATGTGGCTGAAACCATTGGATGGCCTTCCTGGACATGTTATCCAGAATTAGTACTTGTCCCATTTTTTGTTTCCTTGCTGGGCATGTTATGGTTCAAGTATCGATGATGTCTAGTAGTAGTTTGCTAGCTATATACCTGCTATTGATTGATACTCTTGTGGTCTCCTGGAATCATATTATACTATATCTGTGAAGATGCATCACAAACATCTAGGTCTTTGAAGTTGGATGAATATGTTGCTTTATCATATATTTGGTCCATAAATCTACATTTCTATGAGATCTCTCTCAATATATAATTTTTTGATAGTCCATGAATAATAGTGACTCTAATGCTGGTAGCCTATGTGTTCACTCTTTTACAGGAGCTCTAGGTCTACGGAATTTGAAGTTTCAAGCCGTATACTAAGCAAAGAGTTGTCTCTTATGTTTGACTGTAAATATTGTAATATTGTAACAATAGGCATATTGGGGTTGTAATAGATTATGTACAGATTGTAGTAGACTTAGTGTTATTTGATGAACTACATTTGTATTGTTCTGTCTGAAATATTGATTATATATGTGATCTAAAAATGTGTGGAATGGAAACATGACTCGTGGGACCAACTTATGAAAATAATTTGAGCAGTTTTGAAATTTCTGTCAAGTGGGCCCAATGTGTGAGATGATGACAAGTGGGACCAGCTCCAAAATATAATGGCCCAAACAATGTTAAAAGGCCACGGTCCAGAAATAAATAAAAGGTCGAATTGTTGGTTCAAGCCCAGATAGCTAACAAAAATTGGCAGAATTTTTTTATATATAAATGGGTTGAATTGTTGGGCTCGGCCCATATAGACACCTAATCGGGCTGGGCTGAATCTTATCAACAACCTTTTCAACTGGTCGTAATTTTGCCATGTCAGATTGCCACGTCGGATCCGACGTGGCCTGTGCAGAGAGCTAGTGACCAAAACAGAAGGTCATAGAATCAACGACCTTTTGTTTTGGTCGTGGAATTCCATGACCTTCTCACAGAGAAGGTTGTTAAT
The DNA here is from genome assembly GCA_021605145.1 of Aegilops bicornis. Lineage (NCBI taxonomy): Eukaryota > Viridiplantae > Streptophyta > Magnoliopsida > Poales > Poaceae > Aegilops > Aegilops bicornis. The sequence goes on from CM038670.1 coordinate 88,323,488, forward strand.
TTCAGTTTACGACCGCCAGCTTTTGACCTTCTATTTTTGGTCACAAAAAGGTCGCAAATTAAAAACAATGACCTTTCAGTGACCAACAATGATGGTCGCAAGTTGACATATTTCTTGTAGTGCTCGTCCACCACAGCGTAGGCCCTTCACTGACTCCCTCGTCCGCACCTTCACTGGCCCTTCATACAAGCCCTCGTCCGCGGCAACAGATCCGCCTCACCGAAAGCAATCAGATAACGCGCCCTTGAAGCCTTCGTCCATCGCACCGACCGGCTCCACGGACACCATATTCAACTCCACCGCCAACTTTCGACGCCTTGCAGCCTCATCAGGTTATTTCGATTTGTACTCCTTCGGTTTTTCTCTTTATCGTGCAACTGTTCACTTACCACAGATGAGCTTTCTTGTATGTCGACAGGCGCCGCAACCGTAGCACCGGAGCCGCTCCAGCGATGGCGACAGCCGGCCCAAACTCAACCGCAACACGAGCACCATCGACGATCCTTAGCTATCAAGTATGACAACGATACCCATACGCCGCCGAGAATCAGGTACTATTATCCAACGACCGGCGCCTACGTTCACTTTCCTAGCATAAGCACCGCACCTTTGAATTTCTTGAGGCATCATTCAGTTTTTCATGAGGCGCGTTATTCTCGCTTCCACAGCAGGGCCATACTTACAGCGTTGAACATGTTACATGTGCTAGATTACATACCAGGCACATATAGTTAATATGCTTTAGTTTTGTTACGATGCCACTGTTGGTTCCATCAGACTGCTTAATGTTCTCTATGCTTAATTACACATCAGCAAACTAGCATGGGGTTCCGCTACTTTTTGTTTGTTTTACCCTACATTTTCTGATGCTAGCTATTACATCACTGCCCCGAGCCTCTGTTCATTACTTGTTTGTGTGTTTTTGATCTTCCCAAGTTGCATGACTAATTTGATGCTTCTATTAATTATGGAGCTGCCAACCCCATCAAGCAAAATATTTGTTCTTTTGGGGTGGCACCTCGAACAAGCATAAAAATAGAGGGAAGCAGATATATTGTCGTGTATGCACACACCCTTCTTTCATTAGTTTAGATGAACCATTGATGATCAATTCGGACCAGTGCATGCGATTAAAATTAATTTTACCTAAATAGATGGTGCGGAATAAACTACAACAACTAGATTTGCAACCACGGGATGCTAACGATATCTTCAAAGAACATTGCAACAGCAGCTAGGATTCACAACAACATATGGTAAGCCAGTGTGTTTTAGTACATGTGAAATGTAATGCGAGTGGGCTGCTTTCTTGGCTTGTGCCCTCAACGTGTAATCCTACCGAATTACAAATAGTTCAGTTATGCGCTTTCTTTGTATTGCTTGATTGAATGCTTGTTTGTTGTTACGCTATACCTGAGTTGGCCAATATGTCGTGATTGCCTCTTTGTACTATCATAAAGAAATGCATGCCTATTTCATTTGAGGCCTTAACTTTTCCTCTCAACTTCATCACAAGACTGTCTTCATAGTTTATATGAGGCCACACTGTTAAGTGCTTTCTCAGATTAGTTCAACTGCTTAGATGCCTTGGCAACTTAAATATAGCGGTTGTACACTCCCTTTCAACTAGGGATGTCAACTGGGTCCCGTTTAATCCCGATTAAAGTCCACTAGTGGTATGATAGTTCAGAAGAGTTTTTGATTTTTTGAGGAAAATGAACTAGGGAGGTAGCAAAAACTAATTAGATGGGACTGGCGGATGTCGTTTATTTGCCACTTACATCCCTAGTTTCATCTTACCATTTTAATTTCTTTTCGGCTGATGCTGCTTTGAACCATTTAAATATAGTTTGCCATGCTCGGCAATAGTTAAATGCATCGTTTACCATGTAAGCTTACTGCATGGATCATATGATAACTATCTCTTACTTATGTCCGGTGAAACCTTTCAGGATGCCGTTCACACTAGGACACAATGTACAACCCCAGAATCTATTTGTGGAAGCAGTGCGCCATCCATGTTACCAGATGGTAGTAGTTCAGAGGCAACACCGCTGGAGAGCAGTCTGAGCACATATATTATTGTGCTTGAGGCTCTACTAGAGGCAGAAAGAGATGGTGTGGCTGCCATGAATGAGGTAATCTTTATCTTGAGGCTGGAAACTACGGAATTAGCGGCACACATTATGCAAGCAACCCAAGAATTGGAGGAAGTAAGAATGTTGCATTTGAAGGCGGAGGAGGTCCTGCTGTTTACGCTATCTGAAGCGAAGGTAATCCCGGTTCTTCTTTAGATACCAGTTGAAATTGTCATTAGATTATTGTACTTGCATGTTCTGTCATGTCTCTGAATGGATTATGTTGCAAGACCTCCTATGTTTTCCATGTGTTGTAATGATCCGAATTTTTTAGGCGAGGTAATCCTCACTACTTGTATGATTGACATAAGGTGAACTGTTTTTCGTGTGAGCATATTGTATTGGATGAAATAACTGTTTGAATCAGAGTGTGTCCAACCCTCTTGAATTCAAGATCACGACATTTCTAAATCATAATCATATATAAAGGTGGAATAAATCTTTGTTGTGGTTTGGAAGAAATAAATAACAAAATGTATAATTATCTGTGGATATTCGTGTCGAATACAAATTGGATTTGAATTTAGTTTTCCGGGTCCTGTGGCAAACGTGAATGCTAATTCTCCCAAGTTTTGAAGCAAGCGGCTAAACACCCACTATAATTTATGGCTGCGAAGCAAGTGTTTGCGAGATGGAAATTACTGTCTACCCACGACACTTGACATCCTTATCGACCGGATTTACACTCATCCGATAGGGGTAGACTAGTAACTTCAATCGACGTGACACGACGGCATCTGAGCCCATTCGGACACGGTGGGTGCCAAGCGTGGTAATGAAACACATTTGATTCAAGCTCGTCCGAAAGAAATGTGTCTCTTCCTCCATTTCCCCATTCATACGGTGGGCGGCAAAACAAACTCTCCTCGTCCGAAATCGATGTAGGCTAATATTTTAAATAGGGGCAGATGTGTAACTTCCATCAGACGTGACACAACCGCCCTACCTGTCAGCCATGTTCATACACCGTGGGCGCCAACCGTGGGCAGCAAAACACCCTCTCCTCGCCCGAAATAGTTACCTATAAATATTTGGGAGAAGCGAGATTACCGTCCTATCCCCAACCGACGCGATGTCCGAAATTTTAAACGAGGGATAAGTTCGTAACTTTCCCCCATTTCAGAGAAGCGCGTCCCAAAGTTTCAGATCCCCCCTCCCCTCAATTTCCCCATTCATACACCGTCGGCGGCACGACAACCTCCGCCTTTGACGACCTCCTCCGTCCGCCACCCCATCCTCCACCTTGCCGGAGCCGCTACCCCTACCCCATCGTCCACTGCAAGAGATGGATGTCTCTCATCCACGGCGCTGGACCAGGATCCTTTCATCGCCTCCTCTCGCTTCATCACCGCCGTCGTCCACCTTGTCGTTGCCGCTCCTATGACCGCCTCGTCCACGGCAACAGGATATATCCCCGACCCGGCCGTCTGCCGTCTAAAGACTTCTTCCCCGCCGCCGACAGCCATCGCACCTGCAGCACCCTCAACTTATCAGCATAGGCCTACACGGCGTCGCAAGAGAGGTGGTACTCTTCCATATGTGCTTAAGTTATTGATTTCACCCGGAAAATAGATCGTAATTTGTTTACTGTACTTTTCTTGTCCGTACCAAATCGTAGTGGCTAGTTGAAAGCAAACATTGGTTGCGAAGTAGCTTTGTCCATTTGCACCTTCAGATCCGCCATGGCACGGGCACTATACTCGTAAAAGCTTATGGTTTCCCCCCTTTATATTCACTACCATCATCGTAGGTGCTTCGTGTATGCTATAGCACTGCTCCTCAAGACCTCAACCCAAAGCTTACGTGTTGAAATCTGAATCTGATATGATGCTCATATCACTAAAAGCGAAGAACGTTTAATTGGTCACCTAATGTTCCTATATTCATTTCGAAAAGCATGTGCGCCACCCACTGGTCCAGCTAGTCCACTTTCCTAATTTTTCTCTTGATGCTTAGGGTTTTCCCCTTTTATCTACTCTACTATGATCTGCGTAGGTGCTTTCTGTCGTACTAGCATTACTCCACCCTTCAAGCTAAACAACACAACACTCAGAATTGGAAAGCTTGGTTGTTCAAATATGATTGTGATATGATCTTGATATGAGTTAACCAACACATTTAATTGGTTAGCTAAAGGTCCCACTTGAGTTTCCAAATGCATGTCGCGACATATAGAGACAGACATAATTGCATTTCTTTGTCACTTGTTGACCGTACTTTCTTGTCCATACCAAATCTTAGTTGTTATTTCAAAGCAAACATCGATTTGCTAACTACCCTTTCTTGCGGTTTGCGACTTTCAGATCTGCCATCTAACTGCCACGGTCAACCTTGTACTCATCATGCTTATGTTTTCCCATTTTATGATGACCACAATCAGCTACGTGGTTCGTGGTCGTAATAGCACCGCTTCCACCCATCGAGCTAAACAAGCTTAGTTGTACAAATTCATATCTGATATTATTGCTGATATTAGTAAAAGCGAGAGATGTTTAATTGGTGAGCTAAATGTTCCTACTTTAGTTTGAAATGCATGTGAGCCACATATGGATAGATCGGAAAGAATAGTATTTCTGTGCGCTCTGGTTCATCATGGGTGGCCAACCGACATTGTATTGAAAGACTTGCAATATCTTCAATCTGCTTGCTCTTCTGCTCTTCTTTAAGATGATACTCTTCTCTTGCGGTCGATTGGTCAGGTCAAGTTGTTCTCCCTTAGCATATTTTGAATCCGTTAGGTCAGGTCGACTTGTTCTTCTTTACTATATGTTGAAGCTATCATCTGCGAAGTGTCATCACTTCTGGAGCTCTCATATTTTGAGTAGTAGGCCACATTATGTTAATACACACAACAAATTACAGCATGCATGGCATCTTTTAAAAGAATTGCGAGAGATAGCACAAAGGGGTTTCTGAGGGAGGCGGTATTGGATTAGAATCACTACGCATTACAAAGGAAATCTCACTTGTTTTTATGTTTTCATGCATGTCAGATATTGAACATTATCAAAATGAATATGAGAATGGGCGCACGAGAGGAATAATGCGGAACGATCCACTGGCTAACAAACTTGGCATGGTGGAGGATGGCCTATCTTATTCACCCATCAAGGTGCTTGCTCTAAATTTGCAAAGTTGTATTGGTCGCACATATTTTGCATCTGACCTCTTGCATTACTTCTACTTTGTTACACCATCTGCTTAGTTTAAGCATCATATATGATTATATGCCATACCTATCCATTTTACGTACCTATTCCATGTGTCGTCACACTATGTTTTCCAGTCAAATGTTGTTCTTTCGTAATAGATGTCCAAAAGGAAGAGGGTGAGTGCAGATCCTCAAGGAGTACAAACTAGGTATTTGGAAAAGCTAGTGATACCTGTTAAATCAGATAGATCAGCAGCCACAGAAAACACAGGCCCAACTGTACCACACTTTACCCCTACTCCAGTGGCCAAACCCCTATTACAACTGCTGGGAGCCTAGCGTCAGGTACTGTCTATGATATCAATTCAAAATTTGAACTCCTAAATTTCTGCTGGTGCCTTACCTTGTCTCTTTTATGAAAACTAATTTCAGATGAATCTCCTTGCTCAAAGGATCATACGATCTCAAAACAATAATGGGCTCTGCATTGCTCTTGTCAGTACCTCTCTTCCTTTTGCCTTGTAACGTTGTACTTAATTAATTGCTATTTGATTATGTATCATCGATTGCACTTTTGAGCTTCATTATCCTCTGTTTCTTCCAATATTATTTTATCTATATTTACTCTTTGCAAAATGTAGAATAATGGCAACGCTTATAAAGATTTTTCTTTAGGGAATTTATTGAGTTATCCTTCCATCAACATGGAGAAGGGCTTTGTCCAGCCTGTGTTAACATGTAATGTAAGTTCATCCTTCTCAAGCCTTCAAACTTTGTTCTAGTATAGATTTGGATAGGCATCATTACCTCCACTTCATTTGCTTTGTTGTTTACATCTGATTGGATGTTTGCAACAACTACCAGTTCAAATTGTAGTTGTAAAACATGTTCCTTATGCGAAAACAGATCCATTTATTTGCTTATATAATTGTGAAACCTGTTACGTGTCTCCTTGTTTCTCTTCCAGTCGTATCTCTTACTCCGAGCGAGAACTTGAGGGAAGATAGTGAGCCAAACCATCTTGAGGACAGCGAGATGACCCCAAGGTCCTGTCTTGATGAAGAAAGTGAGTTGAAGCTACTCAACGGCAGGTGTGAGACAACCTCGTGCAGTCATTTGCCTCAATCAGTTCGACTTCTTGATCTCAACTTAAAGCGGAAAGGCTTGCTTCATTTCAGCTCCAACTTGAAGTCAAAGATGCAATGAAGATGTCAAAGGACTGCCGTCGCACCATCATGCCTTAAATCTAGTGTTGATGCATCTATCGTTGACACTGGCGAGGTCTACTCAGCTTCTTCAGCTGCTTGCAGGGCCCGATCTTGCCAGGCCTAGTGCCTTTTGAAGTGCTCTCAGTTTTGTATATTCTTTTGTCGGCGCGTTTATTTGCACTGGTGGCGAACTTTGATGCCAAGTGGATGTAATATGTGATAGTCGTGATAGCCTAGCGTAAGTTGCTTGCTTATTTATTTCCTTGTTGTCTTGTTTATTTGTTTGCTTGTAGTCATTGCAGTTCTTTTTCCGCGGTTTACTAGTGGCTGCAATAACCTACTTTTTAAAACTAGGCTACAATAAACATGGGCTAATATTTACTGTAGTGACACTGGGCCTCCTACGGGCCGTAGAAACAGTGGGCCTTCTACGGGCCGTAGAAACAATGGGCTTTCTACGGGCCGTATCATCAATGGGCCTTATATGGGCAGTATGATAACTGATACGTCTCCAACGTATCTATAATTTTTTATTGCTCCATGCTACTTTATCTTCTGTTTTGGACTATATTGGGCTTTATTTTCCACTTTAATATTATTTTTGGGACTAACCTATTAACCGGAGGCCCAGCCCAGAATTGCTGTTTTTTTTTGCCTATTTCAGTGTTTCAAATAAACGGAATATCAAACGGAGTCCAAACGGAATGAAACCTTCGGAAACGTGATTTTCTCACCGAACGTGATCCAGGAGACTTGGACCCTATGCCAAGGAACAACACAGGCGTCACGAGGGTGGGGGGCGCCCCCCCTAGGGCGCGCCCCCTGCCTCGTGGGCCCCCTGTTGCTCCACCGACGTACTCCTTCCTCCTATATATACCTCATTACCCCAAGCGATCGAGCAGGAGCCAAAAACCTAATTCCACCGCTGCAACTTCCTGTATCCATGAGATCCCATCTTGGGGCCTGTTCCAGAGCTCCACCGGAGGGGGCATCCACCACGGAGGGCTTCTACATCATCACCATAGCCCCTCCAATGAAGTGTGAGTAGTTTACTTCAGACCTTCGGGTCCATAGCTAGTAGCTAGATGGCTTCTTCTCTCTTTTTGGATCTCAATACAATGTTCTCCCCCTCTCTCGTGGAGATTTATTCGATGTAATGTTCTTTTTGCGGTGTGTTTGTTGAGAATGATGAATTGTGGGTTTATGATCCAGCTTATCTATGAATAATATTTGAATCTTCTCTGAATTCTTTTATGTATGATTGGTTATCTTTGCAAGTCTCTTCGAATTATCCGTTTGGTTTGGACAACTAGATTGATAGTTCTTGCAATGGGAGAGGTGTTTAGCTTTGGGTTCAATCTTGCGGTGTCCTTACCCAGTGACAGAAAGGGTTGCAAGGCACGTATCGTACTGTTGCCATCGAGGATAACAAGATGGGGTATTTATCATATTGCATGAATTTATTCCTCTACATCATGTCATCTTGCTTAAGGCGTTACTCTGTTTTTAACTTAATACTCTAGATGCATCTTTGGATAGCGGTCGATGAGTGGAGTAATAGTAGTAGATGCAGAATCGTTTGGTCTACTTGTCTCGGACTGATGCCTATATACATGATCATACCTAGATATACTCATAACTATGCTCAATTTTGTCAATTGCTCAACAGTAATTTGTTCACCCACCGTAGAATACTTATGCTCTTGAGAGAAGCCACTAGTGAATCCTATGGCCCCCGGATCTATTCTCATCATATCAATCTCCATCACTTTAATACTTGCTTTGTTTTTACTTTGCCTTTTACTTTTCACTTTGCATCTCTATACCAAAAATACCAAAAATATTATCTATCATCTCTATCAGATCTTACTCTCGTAAGTGACCGTGAAGGGATTGACAACCCCTAATCGCGTTGGTTGCGAGTAGCTATCGTTTTGTGCAGGTACGAGGGACTTGTGCGTGGCCTCCTCTTGGATTGATACCTTGGTTCTCAAAAACTGAGGGAAATACTTACGCTACTTTGCTACATCATCCTCTCTTCTTCGGGAAATCCAACGCGATTGCTCAAGAGGTAGCAAGATGAATTTACGGCGCCGTTGGGAGTCTACGCAAAAGTCAACATACCAAGTACCCATCACAATCCCTATCTCTCGCATTACATTATTTGCCATTTGCCTCTCGTTTTCCTCTCCCCCACTTCACCCTTGCCGTTTTATTCGCCCTCTCTTTCCCAATCTCCTCCTCTTTTTCCCGTTGCCTTTCTTGCTTGCCTTTTGTTTGCCCGTGTGTTGGATTGCTTGTCTGCCGCGATGGCTCAAGATGCTACCAAATTTTGTGACTTCACCAATACCAATAATAATGATTTCCTTAGCACTCCGATTGCTCCTCTTGCCAATACTGAATCTTGTGAAATCAATACTGCTTTGTTGAATCTTGTTATGAAAGATCAATTCGCCGGCCTTCCTAGTGAAGACGCCGCTACTCATCCGAATAGCTTCGTTGATTTATGTGATATGCAAAAGAAAAAAGATGTCAATAATGATGTCATTAAATTGAAGCTATTTCCTTTTTCGCTTAGAGATCGTGCTAAAGCGTGGTTTTCATCTTTGCCTAAAAATAGTATTTATTCTTGGAACAAGTGCAAAGATGCTTTTATCTTTAAGTATTTTCCTCCCGCTAAGATTATCTCTCTTAGGAACGATATTATGAATTTTAAGCAACTTGATCATGAACATGTTGCACAAGCTTAGGAGAGAATGAAATTAATGATACGTAATTGTCCTACTCATGGTTTGAACTTATGGATGATTATACAAAACTTTTATGCTGGATTGAATTTTGCTTCTAGAAATATTTTAGATTCGGCCGCGGGAGGCACTTTTATGGAAATCGCTCTAGGAGATGCTACTAAACTTCTAGATAATATTATGGTTAATTATTCTCAATGGCATACTGAAAGATCTACTAATAAAAAAGTGCATGTGATAGAAGAAATCAATGTTTTGAGTGGAAAGATGGATGAACTTATGAAATTATTTGCTACTAAGAGTGTTTCTTCTGATCCTAATGATATGCCTTTGTCTACCTTGATTGAGAATAATAATGAATCTATGGATGTGAATTTTGTTGGTAGGAATAATTATGGTAACAATGCGTATAGACGGAATTTTAATCCTAGGCCTTATCCTAGTAATCCTTCTAATAATTATGGAAATTCCTACAACAACTCTTATGGAAATTTTAATAAGATGGCCTCTGAATTCGAGAATAGTGTTAAAGAGTTTATGAATTCACAAAAGAATTTTAATGATTTGCTTGAAGAGAAATTGCTTAAAGTTGATGATTTGGCTAGGAACGTTGATAGAATTTCTCTTGAGGTTGATTCTTTAAAGCTTAGATCTATTCCTCCTAAGCATGATATCAATGAGTCTCTCAAAGCTATGAGAATTTCCATTGATGACTGCAAAGAAAGAACCGCTAGGATGTGTGCTTCCAAAGATGCCTTTATTAAAGCGTGTTCTTCTAATTCCTATGAAAATCAAGATGAAGATCTAAAAGTTATTGATGTGTCCCCCATTAAATCTTTGTTTTGCAATATGAATCTTGATGAAACGAAATATGATCTTCCTTTACCTAGAAGGCGTTCTAAGAATTGGAGTTTTTAGATCTTGATGATGAAATTGATAAAAGTGGGATTGAAAGAAATAAAAATCTAGATGTTGCTAAACCCACTATATTGGATCTCAAGGAATTTAATTATGAAAATTGCTCTTTAATTGATTGTATTTCCTTGTTGCAATCCGTGCTAAATTCTCCTCATGCTTATAGTCAAATTAAGGCCTTTACCGAACACATTGTTGATGCCTTGATGCAATCTTATGAAGAAAAACTCGAGTTGAAAGTTTCTATCCCTAGGAAGCTCTATGATGAGTGGGAACCTACTATCAAAATTAAAATTAAAGATTATGAGTTTCATGCTTTCTGTGATTTGGGTGCTAGTGTCTCCACTATTCCCAAAACTTTGTGTGATTTGCTAGATTTCCGTGACTTTGATGATTGCTCTCTAAACTTGCATCTTGCGGACTCCACTATTAAAAAACCTATGGGAAAAATTAATGATGTTCTTATTGTTGCAAATAGTAATTATGTGCCCGTAGATTTTATCGTTCTTGATATAGATTGCAATCCTTCATGTCCTATTATTCTTGGTAGACCTTTCCTTAGAACGATTGGTGCAATTATTGATATGAAGGAAGAAAATATTAGATTCCAATTTCCGTTAAAGAAGGGCATGGAACACTTTCCTATAAAGAAAATAAAATTATCATATGAATCTATCATGAGAGCCACTTATGGATTGCCTACCAAAGATGGCAATACCTAGATCTATCTTTGCTTTTATGCCTAGCTAGGGGCGTTAAACGATAGCGCTTATTGGGAGGCAACCCAATTTTATTTTTAGTTTTTTTGTTTTTGATTCTGTTTAGGAATAAATAATCCATCTAGCCTATGTTTAGATGTGGTTTTATGTTTTAATTAGTGTTTGTGCCAAGCTAGACCTATTGGATCTTCTTGGATGATAGTTGTTTGATCTTGCTGTAATTTCCAGAAACTTTGCGCTCAGTGCCGGAATTATTAAAAATCACGAGAACGTGATAAAATACTGATTCCAATTGCTGCTGATCAAGAAATACATTTTCTAGGTCTTATAATTTTGGTAGAATTTTTTGAGTTCCATAAGTTTGCGTTAGTTACAGATTACTACAGACTGTTCTGTTTTTGACAGATTCTGTTTTGCGTGTGTTGTTTGCTTATTTTGATGAATCTATGGCTAGTAAAATAGTTTATGATCCATAGAGAAGTTGGAATACAGTAGTTTTAACACCAATATAAATAAAGAATGAGTTCATTACAGTACCTTAAAGTAGTCTTTTGTTTTCTTTCTCTAACGGAGCTCACGAGATTTCTATTGAGTTTTATGTTGTGAAGTAGTTTTGGGTGAATTCTTTTGATGGATTATGGAACAAGGAGTGGCAAGAGCCTAAGCTTGGGGATGCCCATGGCACCCCCAAGATAATCCAAGGATACCAAAAAGTCAAAGCTTGGGGATGCCCCGGAAGGCATCCCTCTTTTAAATCCACTTCCATCGGTAATTTACTTGGATCTATATTTTTATTCACCACATGATAAGTGTTTTGCTTGGAGCGTCTTGTATTATTTGCGTCTTTGCTTGTTAGTTTACCACAATCATCCTTGCTGTACACACCTTTTGAGAGAGCCATACATAAATTGGAATTTTATAGTTTTGCTCATAGTGTTTCACTTATATCTTTTGAGCGTGATAACTTTTGCTCTAGTGCTTCACTTAGATCTTTTAGAGCACGGCGGTGGATTTGTTTTAAAGAAACTATTGATCTCTCATGCTTCACTTAGATTATTTTGAGAGCCGTTAATAGCATGGTAATTTGCTTAATATTAATATACTTGGTATTCAAAATATGTGAAACTTTCTTTTGAGTGCGTTGAATACTAAGATAAGTTTGATGCTTGATAATTGTTTTGAGATATGAAGATAGTGATATTAGAGTCATGCTAGTTGAGTAGTTGTGAATTTAAAGAATACTTGTGTTGAAGTTTGTGATTCCCGTAGCATGCACGTATGGTGAACCGTTATGTGATGAACTCGGAGCATGATTTATTTATTGATTGTCCTCCTTATGAGTGGCGGTCGGGGACGAGCGATGGTCTTTTCCTACCAATCTATCCCCATAGGAGCATGCGCGTAATACTTTGCTTTGATAACTTCTAGATTTTTGCAATAAGTATATGAGTTCTTTATGACTAATGTTGAGTCCATGGATTATACGCACTTTTTCCCATCCTTCCACCATTGCTAGCCTCTCTAGTACCGCGCACTTTTCGCAGGTATCATACACCCACCATATACCTTCCTCAAAACAGCCACCATACCTACCTATTATGGCATTTTCATAGCCATTCCCAGATATATTGCCATGCAACTTTCCACCGTTCCATTTATTATGACACGCTCCATCATCGTCATATTGCTAGCATGATCATGTAGTTGACATCGTATTTGTGGCAAAGCCACCGTTCATAATTCTTTCATACATGTCACTCATGTTTCATTGCATATCCCTGTACACCGCCGGAGGCATTCATAGATTCATATTTTGTTCTAAGTATCGAGTTGTAATTGTTGAGTTGTAAGAAAAATAAAAGTGTGATGATCATCATCATTAGAGCATTGTCCCAAGTGAGGAAATGATGATGGAGACTATGATTCCCCCACAAGTCGGGATGAGTCTCCGGACGAAAAAAAAATAAGAGGCCATAAAAAAGAGAAAAGGCCCAAATAAAAAAAATGAGAGAAAAACAGAGAAGGGACAATGTTACTATCCTTTTACCACACTTGTGCTTCAAAGTAGCACCAAGATCTTCATGATAGAGAGTCTCTCATTTTGTCACTTTCATATACTAGTGGGAATTTTTCATTATAGAACTTGGCTTGTATATTCCAATGATGGGCTTCCTCAAATGCCCTAGGTCTTCGTGAGCAAGCGAGTTGGATGCACACCCACTTAGTTTATTTTGTTGAGCTTTCATATACTTATAGCTCTAGTGCATCCGTTGCATGGCAATCCCTACTCACTCACATTGATATCTATTGATGGGCATCTCCATAGCCCGTTGATACGCCTAGTTGATGTGAGACTATCTTCTCCCTTTTTGTCTTCTCCACAACCACCATCCTATTCCACGTATAGTGCTATATCCATGGCTCACGCTCATGTATTGCGTGAAGATTGAAAAGGTTTTGAAAATGTTAAAGTGTGAAACAATTGCTTGGCTTGTCATCGGGGTTGTGCATGATTTAAATATTTTGTGTGGGGAAGATGGAGCATAGCCAGACTATATGATTTTGTAGGGATAACTTTCTTTGGCCATGTTATTTTGAGAATACATAATTGCTTAGTTAGTATGCTTGAAGTACTATTATTTTTATGTCAATATGAACTTTTGTTTTGAATCTTTCGGATCTGAATATTCATACCATGATTAAGAAGATTTACATTGAAATTATGCCAAAGTATCACTCCGCATGAAAAATTCTCTTTTTATCATTTACCTACTCGAGGACGAGCAGTAATTATGCTTGGGGATGCCTGATACGTCTCCAACGTATCTATAATTTTTTATTGCTCCATGCTACTTTATCTACTGTATTGGACTATATTGGGCTTTATTTTCCACTTCTATATTATTTTTGGGACTAACCTATTAACCGGAGGCCCAACCCAGAATTGCTGTTTTTTGCCTATTTCAGTGTTTCAAGAAAGCGGAATATCAAACGGAGTCCAAAGCGGAATGAAACCTTGAAGCGTGATTTTCTCACCGAACGTGATCCAGGAGACTTGGACCCTACACCAAGGAACAACAGAGGCGGTCACAAGGGTGGGGGGCGCCCCCCTAGGGCGCGCCCCCCTGCCTTGTGGGCCCCCTGTTGCTCCATCGACGTACTGCTTCCTCCTATATATACCTACGTACCCCAAAACGATCAGAACAGGAGCCAAAAACCTAATTCCACCGCCGCAACTTCCTGTATCCACGAGATCCCATCTTGGGGCTTGTTCTGGAGCTCATGGGGGCATCCACCACGGAGGGCTTCTACATCATCACCATAGCCCCTCCGATTAAGTGTGAGTAGTTTACTTCAGACCTTCGGGTCCATAGCTAGTAGCTAGATGGCTTCTTCTCTCTTTTTGGATCTCAATACAATGTTCTCCCCCTCTCTCGTGGAGATTTATTCGATGTAATGTTCTTTTTGCGGTGTGTTTGTTGAGAATGATGAATTATGGGTTTATGATCCAGCTTATCTATGAATAATATTTGAATCTTCTCTGAATTCTTTTATGTATGATTGGTTATCTTTGCAAGTCTCTTCCAAAACCCGACCCGATAGCTTAACGGCGTTCCGTTACGGTGGATGCCACGTGTCGGTCACCCTTGACGAAAGCACTTCTGTGACGCGGGATTTATCATCATGAAAGTGGACACTTTCGTGATGATAATTTTGGTAATGTCACGGAACACTTCTACGACAGCACAAGTATGACTATCTTGATTCTGTCATAAAATCATCATGGATGTACATGCATGACAAAAAACACGACCTACTATGACAAACACGTATCATCACGGAAGTGTATTTTTTTGTAGTGTCAATTCCATGTTAGAGGCACAACTTGAGCTCAAAGTATGATTTTCAAGTACGGAATTTAGATATTTCTAAGGATAGTACACATTTGCCCCCCAAAGACAACCTTTTACAGGATCTGAGAGAGCTGGCGACTACGACGACAAGTTTGCACAGGACCATCAGGTGCCTGGTCGTTTTCGCACAATAGACTTTCGGAATCGATAACTCCTGAACGTCGGGATTTTAGCGTTTGATCCCGAACGCCTCGACTGCCGTCAGATGATTTGCACAAATCTTAGAGCAGGTGACACTGCCAAGTCAGCAGAAAATTAGTACGGGATTTTCCTCTGACTCCCGAACGACCTCGTCTCCTTCTCTCCCCGCAGCCTTATCCTTTTCTTGAGCAATTTGATTATATGACACACCTTTCCTGGGAGTTTGATATAGTGACACACTTTTCTTTTGGTTTGATTATATGACCCACCTTTGATTGATAGCTAGATTAAATGACACAAATTGAGTTTTTCTCTCCTTTTTCAGGTATTGGGCCCAACATAATTTGTTTGAGGATGGTTTTGCCCTCGTCGATTCACTTGCCTGGATCGATCGAGCCTTCATGGTCGAACGGAAACACGCACAGGAGGCCGGCCTCGATCAGTACATGCATGTAGAGGCTCCATGCATGCACGCGTACATATGGGAGCTCTAGGTATGGAACGAGGTGATCCTGATGCATGCCTCCTTCCCGGCGCCTGCACCTCACCGTGGCTCTTCCTGGGCGCGCCCGCCACCTCGCTGTGTCTCCTTCCCGTCGCCGGCACGGCCGCGCCGTCGCCAGAGCGTGCCATCGTTGCTAGCTTTGTAACTGTTCGTTAGCTCTGTAGGTCTTCGTTGCTAGCTTTTTTTTAAAACAAAGGCTCAAAACGAGCCCGGATTTGAATTAACAAAGCCATCAACAGTCCAGGATTACAACATCAACCCATTTACGGAAGAAGAAAACAACACACAGCTAAGAGATACATGGTGCTGTGCAACAGCTAGCTAGCTTCACACACCTACAAGCAAGGATGAAGAACACTAAAGCCCAGGAACAGCTTGAAGAGAATGAAGCCCTCCATCGATCGCAATTCATCGCTCAGTGACACCAGGAAGGCCTTGAGGAGACACAACTAGCAGATTGGAAGAAACACGTTGTCAGCTCCATGGGCTGCGGCCAAAACGGATACAACCTTCTCCATCTCCGAAAGGGGCTCCCTGCCCCCTCGCCTGGCACGAGGCGCCGATCCGTCGGAAGATAGAGACGCTCTCCCAAGAGCTAAGATGAATAACCGCCACCGTTGCCACCGGGAAGACCAAACCAGAGCACCGCCAACCTGCAGCGCCGGGCTCAACAAGGGGGAACCTTGGCACTGAGAAGAACTGCACACGAGGAGAAGCAAATGCGCGGCGCGAGATTGTTGATGGCAAAGCTGCAATGGAGGAAGCCCCAACACCGCAGACTCCAACCACACAGCCGCCGAACACCTAGCAACGGAGAGACTTGCCATCGCCCCAAGACTCACCAAAGGCGGCACCTTCATGAAGGAGACGGCGCCACGGCGTCGCTGCCGCCCAATCCAGATGGATTTTGGCTTTCGCCCGGAAACGAGCAGGGGAGAAACGCAAAAGGGGAAGGGAAGTACCAAAGCAGGCGCCCTCTGGTGGGGGCGGCGCTTCATGGCGTCGCCGCCCGTCGTGGCCGGTGAGTCGGCTGGATTTCTCCGGGCACTACCCGCCCCGCCCCAACTTCAAACACGGCGCTTGCAGCCAGGGGCGACCGAACCCGGATCTGAAAGGGGATCTGGCGTTGGAGGCCGGCGTCGGATCGAACGAGGGCCCCCAGTCGGCGTCAGCAGCCTCCACCCGCCGCCACCTTGCCGCCCAGCAGCCAAGGCAGCCGACCAGCACCCGCGGCCGCCGCTGGCTGAGAACGGCGTCGCGCCACCACCCGAAGCCGCCGCCTCGGCTCCAGAGCCCCCCGCGCGCGGTGGAGCAGGCAGATCCTCGCCGCCACCTTCCCCGGAGGCCGTGCGGCTTGCCGGCGACCCCCTCCGGTGGCGAAGAGGTAGAGGAGAAGGGGGGAGGGAGGCCGGTGGCGGCTAGGGTTGGCGCCGCCCGAGTCGCCCCTGCGGGAGCGACGCTGCTAGCCTTTTGCTGTTGGCTGAAGCCTTCTGTTGCTGCTCGCTGTTGTTGTCTGAAGTAGCATACGACCAACAACAAACTACTATAACTGTAGCCCTTGCTTGATGGTTGTAGCATGAATTGATGTACAATTTTGTTCAGAAAATTGACATTTCACCTTGACGGGAACCGGCGCGGCGGCGGCGCAGTGCTTCATCTTCTTGTGCGTCGCCTCGTCTAGCCTCTCTGCTTAGTTTAAATGAGGCTCGATCGAACCAGGCAAGTCAATCGATGCATGAGAGGGCAGAACCGTCCTAAAATAATCTTGTGCGGGCCAATACCTGGAAAAGGAGAGAAAAAACTCAATTTGTGTCATTTAATCTAGCTACCGATCAAAGGTGTGTCATATAATCAAATCAAACGAAAAGTGTGTCACTGGATCAAACTCCCAGGAAAGGTGTGTCATATAATCAAATTGCTACCTTTTCTTTCCCTCACCCACTCTTCCTCTCCATAGCGTCTTTGTGGATCGCCGCTACCGCCAGCTCCTCGCGTCTCCGCGTTGGGCGGGGTCGAGGCCGCATACATCCGCGTGATCCTCACCGGTGTAGAGGTGTGGTCGTGGAGGAGGCCAAGCGCCACCCGCTCGCGTGCGCCACCGCGGTAGCCGTCTCCCCTCCTCGAGCTCGCCCAGGTGATGTTGACCGGAGCGCGGCGTGACTCTGGTCCGCTCCCACCCGCTAGAGGTGCGGCCGTGGCGGAGGCAGAGCGCCCCCGCTCGCCCACGCCGCGGCGGTGGGCATCTAGGTCGTTTCCCCTCCTCAAGCTCATCGCCCGGCTCGAGGTGTGGTCGTGCGAAGAGAGCGGCGGCGGAGCAGCGCAGCGCCTTGCCATCTCTGTTGTCGTCCAGTGAATTGGGGGAGGCAGCAATGACTCCAGCGATTCCCGCGTGCACCGGGCGGAGAGCGGAGTCGGGTGCCCGGCGACGAGTCCCCTGGGACAGCGCCATGCGTCTGCGGCGGGGCGACACGATGGGCTCCTCACAGACGGCGTCCATCCTCAGAAGGGAGCCCGGCAGGGAGGTGCTCGAGCTCGAGCTACACCACGGGTGAGGGGGATCCGACGGGTCGATGCACGCGCCACTCTCCTTCTGCAGTTCTGTGTGTGCATCTGTACAACGTCCCACATCCCCCATTTTTTTTACCAATGTGTGATCAATTTTGCTAGATGCTGAGTACCATGAGCTTTTTGAACACATTTTTGCCACTGCTTGTGTATGAAATAGTCCCTAAATTTGCCATGCTACACTAAAATCTGAGTAGAACACAATTTTTTGGTGCGATTTTTGTAGTTACTAACTTTGCCATGTGAGTAGTACACAAATTTAGGTTTTTGGTCCTATAATACATGGCAATTTCTAATCACGATGTTCAGCACAACATGGAAATTTCTTAGATTATTAGAAATTCTCATACCATGGCAACTTTATAAATTGTTAGTTCATTCACACATGACAATATTTTTGATAGATTTTGTCTTAATATCACGGCCCATCTCAGATTGTCGTTTTCTAATGGTTATATGGCAAATATAGGCTTTTTTAGTTAATATGTGTCATATGGTCATATGGCAACGAAGTGATCATTGCAATTTACGGGGTTTTTTTTTTGCCATGGAAAGTAATTTTTTCCATGGCTAATTATGTTGTTTTGCCATGGCATTTTCTAGAGTTCTTTTTGCACGGCAATTTAACGATTGCCATGACAACTTAACATGTGTTTTTCCATGGCAAGTGTAGATGTTTTCTCATACCTCAACCATTAATACCTTTTTCGCGATGACATTTTAGAAATTATAATTTATGGCAAACTCAAATTATGTTTTTCGCCATTTTGGGAACTCAAAATTTTGTTGCCATGGCAACTCAATTTTTATTGCCGTGACAAATTACATTATTTTATTGCCATGGCAAAAATCGCAATATGTTGCCTTCAATGGCTTTTGCTTTTCTAAAAAAACTAGTTGTGCCATGGCAAGTGTATTTTGCTAACGTAGCAGAAGCTATAATTTGCCATGGGTCGTAAAGTGATTTTGCCATGGCAAAAAAATTCATAACTTTTGGCTTTTGTAAAAAGAAAATGTGTTGTGGCAATGTCTAGAGTTTTGTATTGATGACATTGAAATTTTACCTTCAATTGAAGAAAAAATGGAATTTTTTCTTTTAAATTGCCATGGCAATTTCCCCTATATTGGCATGGAAAATCTATCTATAACGCCATGGCAATTATTTTTTTAACCTCTATTTTTTCTTTGAGAATTTTATTAATTTATTACCATGGCAAATTTTACCGTTTTGACATGGCAAGCTTCCGTATTTTTTCCATGGCAATATTGGACCTTCAATTGAAATAAAGATGGATATTTTTTTTCAATTTGCCATGGCAATTTTTTCTATGTTGACATGGAAAATTTATCTGTAACGACATGGCAATTTCTTTCTTTAACCTCTATTTCCATTTTTTTTGTTAAAATTTTATTTTTTTATTTTTTCATGGCAATTTTTACCTTCTTGACATGGCAAGTTTACCTATATTGCCACGGCAATATAGGGCCTTGAAATGGAAAAAAAGATGGCAATTTCTTTCTTTCAATTTGCCATGGCAATTTTTCCTATATTGACCTGGAAAATTTATACGCAACGCCATGGCAATTTCTATTTTTACCTCTATTTTTATTTTTTGTTAAAATTTTAATTTTTTTCCATGGCAATTTTATCCTTTTTGTCATGGCAAGTTTAACTATATTGCCACGGCAATATAGGACCCTTAAATGAAAAAAATATGTCACATTTTCTTTCAATTTGCCATGCCAATTTTATCTGTAACGCCATGGCAATTTCATTTTTAACCTCCATCTCCTCCTATTTATTTTTTGTTAAAATTTTACTTTTTTATTTTGCCATGACAATTTTTACCTTTTTCACATGGCAAGTTTACCTATATTATCGACCTTCAAATGGATAAAAAGGGCAAATTCACCTATATTACCTTTACATACATGTCAATGTAATTTCTAATGGTTCTTTTTATGTCAAACCAACTTTATGGGACTGGGATTTTTACTCTAATTTTCTTTGAAAATCTTACTTTACATATGATCCATGGCAATTTTTGACCCAGCAAAAAAGGGCTTGTGTTTATTTTGTCCCAGCAAAGAAGGGCTTTTTGTTGCGCTTCTGGGCTTTTTTTTGTTTCTACAGAGAAAAGGCCTGTAAAGCGGTGTTCCTAAAAGAGGGCGTTCGGGATACGGGCCTCTCGTCCCGAACGAAATCGTTCGGCGGGGCTACAGATGGCGTACCGAACCTTTCGTTCGGTCTGGTGCCTTCCCAGACCGAACGTTCGGCAGTTATCGACGTCCACTTTCCTCAGTCGCGCACCCTCACAACAACGACGATTGACGAAGAAATAGCATTGCAGAATTTAAGAGATCAACCCAGTCGCAAAATCAAGCCTGTTTGGTCTGAGGACGAAACTGCTCTGCATACGATTCATTTTCCTCGTACGCTGGTACGACTAGACTGCAAATGCCATGGCCCACAAACTGAATCGTAAGTGTTGGACGGGAAATCCATCGTACGTATAGCAAGGTTCATCTGAGAAATTGGGCATGGCGAAAGCTGATGAACAAGCAAGGCCCCAATGGGCACCACAAAACGTAAGAGGGGTACTAGAAGATAGGTGAGCCCATTGATTAGATCGCAGAAAAATGGAGACAATGCAGGTCACAGAGTAGCACAGTACAGGGCCCAGTACCAAGAAAACACAGACGAGTTACATCAAAGTTCAGACTTCGGAATCATGGTCCCTCTCCTCACTCTCTCCAACACTCTCTTCTTCCTCGCAGAAACGCCGGCTCAATCAATCACAAGGCTGACACACGACGCACGCACACAGACAGACACCATTGCCACACATCGCACACGGTTTTATTTGGACACAGCAACATTATTCGCTACCAGCAGAGGACTACGATAACGACGACGACGACGACGGACGGACGACGACTACGACGACTCGGGGTGCTTGTCCCCGGACTCATCCATGGCGATGTGTCGATGGCAATGCGGCAGCTCTCCTGGTACAGCATCTCTGCACACGCAGGAAGCAACAATTTCACCGGTCAGAACACAGATGCAAGCAAGATGCATATCAGATTGAACGGCAGAATAGTGCTACTCTACTTACACCAGGGGAGGATCTTCCAGCGCTGGTTGTCGCCCTCGCACCACTTCCAGAGCACGACCTCGGTGCCGTCGTGGACGCCGCCGTGGGCCTTGTCGCCGTGGAAGGCATCGAAGTTGAGGTAGATGTTGTTCACCATGCGCACGCAGCGGAAGCCCTTGCCCACGTCGCGGCTCTCCGTCCACAGCACCGACTCGTCCTGGTACGCCGGGTTGTACGGCACCAGCTTCACCTGCGCATGCACCATCAATTACAGATCTTGGTGAGAACTCCTGCCAGATGCTTCACTGCTCAAATCATGCACGACTCAATTTGTGTGTGTGGGTGTTTGCTTACGGGGTGGCCCTGGCCGGTGGAGTGCTTGATGCATTCGCCGGTGACCTTGTTCACCAGCGCGAAGGCAGGGTACCCTTCCTCGTCCCTGATCTTGTTGCTGTGCCTCATGTCCTTGATCCAGTGCTGCACAAAGATCCGGTAATTTCAGTTTCATTCACAGATCGCCACACGGCACGACAGGTAAAAAGAAAGGACTCTGTTTAATTTGGTCAAGTAGCAGCAGCAGAATTGACCTGGTAGTCGTCCCTGGGGTTGGTGGGGGCGAGGCAGACGGTGCCGTTGCGGGCGGTGAGGCTGTAGTCCTCGCCGGCCTTGCAGAAGACGCGCACGGCGTGCACGGGGGGCCCGCCGCCCATGGCGTGGGCGTTGTTGCCCATGGTGGCGCCGGACTCGACGGCGGCGTGCGCCTCGGCCCAGGGCCAGATCTTCCAGCACTGGTTGTCCCCCTTGCACCACTCCCAGAGCACGACGGTGGTGCCGTCGTGCACGCCGCCGTGGTCCTTGTCGCCGTTGAGGGCGTCGAAGTTGAGGCGGGTGTTGTTGACCATGCGGATGCAGCGGAAGCCCTTGCCCACGTCCTTGCTCTCTGTCCACAGCACCGACGCGTCCTCGTACGCCGGGTTGAACGGCACCAGCTTCACCTGCAACACCACCCGTCCGTGCATGTCAAGAACTCAAGATCAATCGAAGCAAAGAAGGCGAAGACGGCCGATCTGATTCTGATGGAGCGAACGGAAGGAGGAGATGGACGGAGGACTTACGGGGTGGGACTGGCCGATGGAGTGCTTGACGGCGAGGCCGGTGGCCTTGTTGACGAGCGCGAAGGCCGGCATGCCCTCCTCGTCCTTGACGGTGGTGCTGAAGCGCATGTCCTTGAGCCAGTGCTGGGTCTCGTCCTTGGGGTTGACGGGGGCGAGCACCACCTCGCCGTCGCGGACGGCGAGGCAGTAGTCCTCTGAGGCCCGGCAGTAGATCTTGAAGATCTGGTTGGGGCCCGACGCCGCCGGCGCCTGGTCCTTGTGGTGGTGCCCGAACCCGAACATCTCGGCGGCGAGGAGAGCGTGATCGACCGGAGAATGGTTGGAGCTGTGTGAGTGAGGAGAGAGCGCTGCCCCATGGCCCCGTTATATAGAGCGGGGAGCAGAGGAAACCAGGAGCATATCTCCACTCACGCGCTGTAAAATCTTGAAAAATCTTTGGAGCATATCTCCAGCGGCCTCGAATAAATGGTAAATAGTAAATGACGGATACGATCGCTCGATCGCTGCCAGCACTAGCACTAGCCGTTTGGCGTGAATGTGCTGCCGGAAGATTTTGGTTCGATTAGCAAGATTTTGGCTCGATTGACACTTTGACAGCAGTAGCCGGTTGCTGCCAGTACCAAAGTTTAGCTGGACGCATGCAAATATATGCAATGGCCAAAAATGCCAGCAGCATACTGTATAAATTGTTGTGTTGGTGGAGTACAGTTAGAGTGTTTAGTATTTTGCACACCATCCATTGTCTAATCCTAGCAGTGTCTTCTTCTGATAGGAGTACATCCTTAGAGGCTAAGTATCCTGGTAATTAAAGACTAAATATTTTTCTCTGCTCTTGGATTATTTTGGTCCTGCAGCAGTACTAGTGTCAGATTTCGGCTGACACTTGGCATTGCCTTGCAACATAGCCGTTTGGTGTGAATGTACTGGAAGGTTCTGGTTCGGTTCACCTACTACTCCTTCAGTGTTTTTCTCGGAATTAACTTTGCATTAGCTGTATGCATGCAAATACGCAATGGCCAGCGTGTTTTGGATTAGCGGAGTAGAGTTAATGTTTTTTGTATTTTGTACTCCATCCAGTGTCTCATCTTAGCAACGTTTTCCTCAAGTGTATATATATATATATATATATTAGAAAAACTAGTGTACTAATCCTTACAGGCTAAGTATCTACTATGTAATTCGGTCGACTCCAACAGGCCGACGCAAAAAACAGACGCGGATTTGACCCGTTTTGTGCCCATTTGGGTCGGCCAAGCACAGGAAGATGCCCGGTTCTGTCCAATGGGCCATAGATGTATCCAATGCGGCCAAAGCATTTCAAATTTGCATATTGAAAACAATAGTAATCTAAGTAAAACGCTAAAAATATAAACTTTATAGTAGTTAAAACGCCGGTCAAAGTCCACTTACATTAACTAAAATTTAAAACAATAACCATAGAAACTTTTATAAAAAAAGCAGCCGTCGGCCCTAGGTTGCGTCCTCGTTCTCCTCGTTGGTTCGGTCGACGAACATTGGCGTCTACACCCACAGGAAGGCCTACAGTGGGCTGCATGCACCGCGTTTGGCTGGGTAGCCTGCACCTCCTGCACCGCGCTAGGCCGCTAGTGTTGGGGAACATAGCATGCAATTTCAAAAAAAATCGTACGATCACGCAAGATCTATCTAGGAGATGCATAGCAACGAGAGGGTAAGAGTGTGTCCACATACCCTCGTAGACCGAAAGCGGAAGCGTTATGATTAACGCGGTTGATGTAGTCGAACGTCTTCACGATCCAAGTACCGAACGTACGGCACATCCGTGTTCAGCACATGTTCAGCTCGATGACGTCCCTCGAACTCTTGATCCAATAGAGGGTCGAGGGAGATTTCCGTCAGCACGACGGCGTGGCGATGGTGTCGGTGATGTGATCCGCGCAGGGCTTCACCTAAGCACTACGGCGCTATGACCGGAGGTGTAATCTGTGGAGGGGGGCACCGCACATGGCTAAGACAAATCTTTGTCGTGCCTTTGGGGTGCCCCTGCCCACGTATATAAAGGGGGGAGGCCGGCGGCCTAGGAGGGGCACGCCAAACAGGGGAGTCCTACTTGGACTCCTAGCCCAAGTAGGATTCCCCCCCCCCCACCTTTTCCTTCCAACGGAGGGGGAAAGAGGGAAGGAGAGGAGAGAAAGAGGGAAAGGGGGTCGCACCCCCTCCCCTTCCTATTCAGACTCGACTTGGGGAGGGGGGGGGGGGCGCCTCCCCATTGTGGGTTGTCCCCTCTTCTCTACCATGGCCCATGAGGCCCATGATTTCCCCCGGGGGGGTCCGGTAACCCCTTGGTACTCCGATAAAATACTCGGATCACTCGGAACCATTCCGATGTCCGAATATAACCTTCCAATATATGGATCTTTACCTCTCGACCATTTCGAGACTCCTCGTCATGTCCGTGATCTCATCCGGGACTCCGAACAAATTTCGGTCACCAAAACACATAACTCATAATACAAATCGTCATCGAACGTTAAGCGTGCGGATCCTACGGGTTCAAGAACTATGTAGACATGACCGAGACATATCTCCGGTCAATAACCAATAGCGAAACCTGGATGCTCATATTGGCTCCTACATATTCCTCGAAGATCTTTATCGGTCAAACCGCATAACAAACATACGTTGTTCCCTTTTTTTTGAGAAACTTGACAGTAGGGCGAAAAAAACCTACTGTATTTTCATATATCTATATAAATGGGGTGTTTACATAGACATATCCAACAGATCCTCACAAGGTGCAATGTGCACATAGTGTGTAACTATCCAACAAAAAGAAGTGAGACTGCTTTCTATACAATAGAGTTACAAAAGTTCAGAAAGGCAGCTCTATGAGCTGCTTTAATCCTATGCTGGAGAAGCTTGATGTCCTCTTTGAAGCGGTTTAGCCAGGACCCCACACTAGGAGCCACCCCTCGAAAGTGCTTGTTGTTTCTCTCTTTCCAAATGCTCCAGGCCGAAGTTAGGAATGTTTCAAAGAAAAATTGGTTCGGCCAGAGTGATCGATAACGAAGGAGATCAAGCCGGTCATGAAAGGGGCCCCAGTCAATATGAAGTTTAGCCCAACAACTTTGGCTAAAGGGGCAGGTGAAGATCATATGATCCACGGTCTCCTCAACACGTTGGCCACAGAGGATGCAGTCAAAGTTGTCGCCGATATTGTAATGCCTTCTTTTAAGCATATTGCGAGTGTTGAGTCTATCAAGGAATAGGAGCCAGCCGAATACTTTGATTTTCATAGTGCATCGTGACTTCCAAAGGGTTTTGAACACAGGGTGCGCCACCACGTCCCTGAAGTAATTGTTGTAATAGTCCTTTGGCAGGTAGCATGCCGAGCCCCAGGAGTAATGCCACACATCATGTAACGAGGTTGATGGAGATATCCAAAAGGGAGGGGATGTCATGGACTGGATCTCCTCGAATGCCTGCGGCGATACTGGTAGACGAAAGGTTTCATGCAGCTTCGTGTGCACCATCGCCTCAGCCACAGACCAATCTTCACGAATAGCATAGGAAAAGGCTCGAGGGTGAGAAACTTGGAGGATTTCCTCTTTCCACAGATCTTTCCAAAAGAGAGTCGTTTCACCATCAACCACTTGAACACGTGTGATTCCTCGAAATATGGGGGTCAGTTTTAGGATATCCTTCCACCAGAAGGAGCCAATCGAATCCACTGCATGTGGGATCTTGCCAACGTAAAGATTGTCCCAAATAAGGTTCACCCACGGGATATCCTGCTTGTTGAAGAATTTGTCATTGGTATGTTATTTGCCTGAGATTCGATCGTCGGTATCATCATACCTAGTTCAATCTCGTTACCGGCAAGTCTCTTTACTCGTTCCGTAATGCATCATCCCGCAACTAACTCATTAGTCACATTGCTTGCAAGGCTTATAGTGATGTGCATTACCGAGAGGGCCCAGAGATACCTCTCCGATACACAGAGTGACAAATCCTAATCTTAATCTATGCCAACCCAACAAACACCTTCGGAGACACCTGTAGAGCATATTTATAATCACCCAATTATGTTGTGACGTTTGATAGCACACAAGGTGTTCCTCCGGTATTTGGGAGTTGCATAATCTCATAGTCAGAGGAACATGTATAAGTCATGAAGAAAGCAATAGCAATAAAACTAAACGATCCTTATGCTAAGCTAACGGATGGGTCTTGTCCATCACATCATTCTCCAATGATGTGATCCCGTTCATCAAATGACAACACATGTCTATCGTTAGGAAACGTAACCATCTTTGATCAACAACCTAGTCTAGTAGAGGCATACTAGGGACACTCTGTTTTGTCTATGTATTCACACATGTACTAAGTTTCCGGTTAATACAATACTAGCATGAACAATAAACATTTATCATGATATAAGGAAATATAAATAACAACTTTATTATTGCCTCTAGGGCATATTTCCTTCAGTCTCCCACTTGCACTAGAGTCAATAATCTAGATTACGTAGTAATGATTCTAACACCCATGGAGTCTTGGTGTTGATCATGTTTTGCTCGTGGAAGAGGCTTAGTCAACGAGTCTGCAACTTTCAGATCCGTATGTATTTTGCAAATCTCTATGTCTCCCTCCTTGACTAGATCGCGGATGGATGATGTGTTTGGTTCTTTAGTAAAATTTTGATTCCTTCCTAAGGCTATTGCTCCAGTATTGTCACAAAAGATTTTCATTGGACCCGATGCACTAGGTATTACACCTAGATCAAATATGAACTCCTTCATCCGGACTCCTTCATTTGCTGCTTCCGAAGGAGGGATACGTCTCCGACATATCTATAATTTTTGATTGTTCCATGCTATATTATATTCTGTTTTGGAAATTAATGGGCTTTATTATACACTTTTATATTAGTTTTGGGACTAACCTATTAACCGGAGGCCCAAATTGCATTGCTGTTTTTTGCCTATTTTGAGTTTCAAGAAAAGAATATCAAGCAGTACAAAGCGGAATGAAACCTTCGGGAACGTGATTTTTGAACGAGCGTGATCCGAAGGACTTGGACCCTACGTCAAGAAAGCTACCGAGAAGGCACGAGGTAGGCGCGCCTACCCCCACAGGCACGCGCTTCACCCTCGTGGGGCCACGTTGCTCCACCGACGTACTTCTTCCTCCTATATATACCTACGCATCGCCAAACTACCGGATATGGAGCCAAAAACTAATTCCACCGCCGCAACCTTACATGCACTGTGAGATCCCATCTTGGGGCCTTTTAGGAGCTTCACGGGAGGGCATTGATCACGGAGGGCTTCTACATCAACACCATAGCCTCTCCGATGATGTGTGAGTAGTTTACCTCAGACCTTCAGGTCCATAGTTATTAGCTAGATGGCTTCTTCTCTCTTTTTGGATCTCAATACAATGTTCTCCCCCTCTCTTGTGGAGATCTATTCGATGTAATCTTCTTTTGCGGTGTGTTTGTTGAGACCGAAGAATTGTGGGTTTATGATCAAGTTTATCTATGAACAATATTTGAATCTTCTCTGAATTCCTTTATGTATGATTGGTTATGTTTGCAAGTCTCTTCGAATTATCAGTTTGGTTTGGCCTACTAGATTGATCTTTCTTGCAATGGGAGAAGTGCTTAGCTCTGGGTTCAATCATGCAGTGTCCTTTCCCAGTGTGATGAGGGGCAGCAAGGCACGTATTGTATTGTTGCCATCGAGGATAACAAGATGGGGTTTATTTCATATTGCATGAGTTTATCCCTCTACATCATGTCATCTTACTTAAAGCGTTACTCTATTCTTTCGAACTTAATACTCTAGATGCATGCTGGATAGCGGTCGATGTGTGGAGTAATAGTAGTAGATGCAGTCAGGAGTCGGTCTACTTATCGCGGACGTGATGCCTATATACATGATCATACCTAGATATTCTCATAACTATGCTCAATTCTGTCAATTGCTCAACAGTAATTTGTTTACCCACCGTAATACTTATGCTCTCGAGAGAAGCCACTAGTGAAACCTATGGCCCCCGGGTCTAGTTTCCATCATATTTAATCTCCTGACAACAAGTTATTTTTGGCGCCATTTTTATTTTCCTTTCTTTACTTTGCATCTTTACCATAAAAATACCAAAAATATTATCTTATCATATCTATTAGATCTCACTCTCGTAAGTGGCCGTGAAGGGATTGACAACCCCTTTATTGCGTTGGTTGCGAGGATTTATTTGTTTGTGTAGGTGCGAGGGACTCGTGCGTGGCCTCCTACTGGATTGATACCTTGGTTCTCAAAAACTGAGGGTAATACTTACGATGCTTTACTGCATCACCCTTTCTTTTTCAAGGGAAAACTAACGCAATGCTCAAGAGGTAGCAAGAAGGATTTCTGGCGCCGTTGCCGGGGAGTCTACGCAAAAGTCAACATACCAAGTACCCATCACAAACCCTTATCTCCCGCATTACATTATTTGCCATTTGCCTCTCGTTTTCCTCTCCTCCACTTCACCCTTGCCGTTTTATTCGCCTTCTCTTTTCTGTTCGCCTCATTTTCGCTAGCTTCTTATTTGCTCGTGTATTGGATTGCTTGCTTATCACGATGGATCTACCTAGATTTGGTGATCTTCACCTTAAAAGGTTAGAAGAGATCGAAAGCAACGTCAGGATTTTTATGGTCTTACAATTTGAGCATAATAATTTCTTTAGAAACGAGCTTAAGGAACAAAAAAGCTTTATGGGTTATATGAATAAAGAGCTCGATGATATGTCTAAATATTTGATGGTTTGAAATCTCAGATTGCTCATCTTGAGAAGTTAATAGCTGAAGTTTCGAATAAGCAGGCCACCTTAGTTAATAAGATGGCCGATAATCCGGATTTTTTTTGGGAAAATAAAGATGAAGATCTAAAAGTTATTGATGTGTCCCCTATTAAATCTTTGTTTTGCAATATGAATCTTGATAATGATGGGACTGAATATGATCCACCTTCTAGAAGGCGTTCCAAAAATTCGGAGTTTTTAGATCCTGATGCAAAAATTGGTAAAAGTGGGATTGAAGAGATCAAAACTCTAGATATTAATGAACCCACTATTTTGGATTTAAAGGAATTTAATTATGATAATTTATCTTTGATACATTGTATTTCCTTGTTGCAATTCATGCTAAACTCTTCGCATGCTTATAGTCAAAATAAATCCTTTACTAAACATATCGTTTATGCTTTGATGCAATCTTATGAAGAAAAACTTGAGTTGGAAGTTTCTATCCCTAGAAAACTTTATGATGAGTGTGAACCTACTACTAAAATTAAAGTTAAAGATC
Organism: Aegilops bicornis; assembly: GCA_021605145.1. Classification (NCBI taxonomy): domain Eukaryota; kingdom Viridiplantae; phylum Streptophyta; class Magnoliopsida; order Poales; family Poaceae; genus Aegilops; species Aegilops bicornis. The sequence goes on from CM038670.1 coordinate 88,353,032, forward strand.
ATGAATGCTATGCTTTGTGTGATTTGGGTGCTAGTATTTCCACGATTCCAAAGACCTTGTGTGATTTGCTAGGTTTCTGTGATTTTGATGATTGCTCTTTAAACTTGCACCTTGCGGATTCCACCGTTAAGAAACCTATGGGAAGAATTAATGCAAATAGGAATTATGTGCCCGTAGATTTTATTGTTCTTGATATAGATTGCAATCCTTCATGTCCTATTATTCTTGGTAGACCTTTCCTTAGAACGATTGGTGCAATTATTGATATGAAGGAAGGAAATATTAGATTCCAATTTCCATTAAGGAAAGGCATGGAACACTTCCCTAGAAAGAAAATAAAATTACTTTATGAATCTATTATGAGAGCCACTTATGTATTGCCTACCAAAGATGGCAATACCTAGATCTATCCTTCCTATTATGCCTAGCTAGGGGCGTTAAAATGATAGCGCTTGTTGGGAGGCAACCCAATTTTATTTTTAGTTTTTTTCCTTTTGCTTCTTTTTAGGAATAAATATTTGATCTAGCCTCTGGTTAGATGTGTTTTTATGTTTTAAATAGTGTTTGTGCCAAGTTTAACCTATAGGATCTTCTTGGATGATAGTTATTTGATCTTGCTGAAAATTCCAGAAACTTTCTGTTCACGAAAATAATTGTTAAAAATCACCAGAACGTGATAAAATATTTATTCCAATTGCTGCTGATCAATAAACAAATTTTCTAGGTCTTCCTATTTTGGCTGAAGTTTTGGAGTTCTAGAAGTTTGCGTTAGTTACAGATTACTACAGACTGTTCTGTTTTTGACAGATTCTGTTTTTCGTGTGTTGTTTGCTTATTTTGATGAATCTATGGCTAGTAAAATAGTTTATAAACCATAGAGAAGTTGGAATACATTAGGTTTAACACCAATATAAATAAAGAATGAGTTCATTACAGTACCTTGAAGTGGTGTTTTGTTTTCTTTCACTAACGGAGCTCACGAGATTTTCTGCTGAGTTTTATGTTGTGAAGTTTTCAAGTTTTGGGTAAAAGATTTGATGGATTATGGAACAAGGAGTGGCAAGAGCCTAAGCTTGGGTATGCCCATGGCACCCCAAGATAATCTAAGGACACCTAAAAGCCAAAGCTTGGGGATGCCCCGGAAGGCATCCCGTCTTTCGTCTACATCCATCGGTAACTTTACTTGGAGCTATGTTTTTATTCACCACATGATATGTGTTTTGCTTGGAGCGTCTTGTATTATTTGAGTATTTGTTTTTTAGTTTGCCACAATCATCCTTGCTGTACACACCTTTTGAGAGATACACACATGATTCGGAATTTATTAGAATACTCTATGTGCTTCACTTATATCTTTTGAGTTATATAGTTTTTGCTCTAGTGCTTCACTTATATCTTTTAGAGCACGGTTGTGGATTTGTTTTATAGAAACTTTTTTTATCTCATGCTTCACTTAGATTATTTTGAGAGTCCTATAAAACAGCATGGTAATTTTCTTTAAGTATGATAGGCATTCAAGATTAGTAAAAAAATTCTTATGAGTGTGTTGAATACTATGAGAAGTTAGATGCTTGATAATTGTTTTGAGATATGGAGATGATGATATTAGAGTCATGCTAGTTGAGTAGTTGTGAATTTGAGAAATACTTGTGTTAAAGTTTGTGATTCCCGTAGCCTGCACGTATGGTGAACCGTTATGTGATGAAGTCGGAGCATGATTTATTTATTTATTGTCTTCCTTACGAGTGGCGGTCGCGGGATGAGCGATGGTCTTTTCCTACCAATCTATCCCCCTAGTAGCATGCGCGTAATACTTTGCTTTGATAACTTGTATATTTTTGCAATAAGTATATGAGTTCTTTATGACTAATGTTGAGTCCATGGATTATACGCACTTTTCTTCCTTCCACCTTTGCTAGCCTCTCTAATACCGCACACTTTTCGTCGGTATCATACACCCACAATATACCTTCCTCAAAACAGCCACCATACCTACCTATCATGGCATTTCCATAGCCATTCCGAGATATATTTCCATGCAACTTACCACCGTTTCGTTTACTATGACACGCTCCATTATTGTCATATTGCTTCGCATGATCATGTAGTTGACATCGTATTTGTGGCAAAGCCACTGTTCATAATTCTTTCATACATGTCACTCTTGATTCATTGCATATCCCGGTACACCACCAGAGGCATTCACATAGAGTCATATTTTTTTCTAAGTATTGAGTTGTAATTGTTGAGTTGTAAGTAAATAAAAGTGTGATGATCATCATTTTTTAGAGCATTGTCCCAAGTGAGGAAAGGATGATGGAGACTATGATTTCCCCACAAGTAGGGATGAAACTCCGGACGGAAAAAAAGAGGCCATAAAAAAAGAGAAAAGGCCCAAATAAAAAATGAGAGAAAAAGAGAGAAGGGACAAAGTTACTATCCTTTACCACACTTGTGCTTCAAAGTAGCACCATGATCTTCATGATAGAGAGTCTCCTATGATATCACTTTCATATACTAGTGGGAAATTTTCATTATAGAACTTGGCTTGTATATTCCAATGATGGGCTTCCTCAAAATGCCCTAGGTCTTTGTTGAGCAAGCGAGTTGGATGCACACCCACCTAGTTCCTTTTGTTGAGCTTTCATATACTTATAGCTCTAGTGCATCCATTGCATGGCAATCCCTACTCACTCACATTGATATCTATTAATGGGCATCTCCATAGCCCGTTGATACGCCTAGTTGATGTGAGACTATCTTCTCCTTTTTGTCTTCTCCACAACCACCATTCTATTCCACATATAGTGCTATGTCCATGGCTCACGCTCATGTATTGCAAGATTGAAAAGTTTGAGAACATCAAAAGTATGAAACAATTGCTTGGCTTGTCATCGGGGTTGTGCATGATTTAAATACTTTGTGTGGTGAAGATAGAGCATAGCCAGACTATATGATTTTGTAGGGATAACTTTCTTTGGCAATGTTATTTTGAGAAGACATAATTGCTTAGTTAGTATGCTTGAAGTATTATTTTTATATCAATATTAAGCTTTTGTCTTGAATCTTGCGGATCTGAATATTCATACCACAATTAAGAGAATTACATTGAAATTATGCCAAGTAGCATTCCACATCAAAAATTCTGTTTTTATCATTTACCTACTCGAGGACGAGCAGGAATTAAGCTTGGGGATGCTTGATACGTCTCCAGCGTATCTATAATTTTTTATTGTTCCATGCTATATTATATTCTGTTTTGGACATTAATGGGCTTTATGAAAGTGCAACTATTCCTAGGTGTTTTGGTAATTCATAACAACATATAGCTCATTGAGCTAATGCTATTCCAAGACAAATATTTCAGGAAAGCTCAATGAATGGCATGGCATGGATGATGAAAGTGGATCCCTCAAAATATCAAGGACAAAGGATTGACTCAAGCTAAAAAGCTCAAGACTCTACATTTTACATTTTAGTGATCCAAGATCACATTGAGTCTATAGGAAAAGCCAATACAATCAAGGAGGGATGAGGTGTTGCTTAATGAGCCTTTTGCTTCATGTGCTTAGTGATATGCTCCAAAACCCTCCACTACTTTCTCACATCCACATATGACCTAAACCTAAAGTCAAACTCGGCCCTACCGATTCTTTCTATCCGCGCCACCGAAGTTCGAGATATCATAGCCACTGCCACAAACCCTAGGCAAATCGGTCTCACCGATAGGGATCTCGGTCTCACCGAGATGGGATTGTAATCTCTCTGTTTCCCTTCGTAATGTTTCGGTCTAACCAAAGTGAGAGAATCGGTCCCACCGAGATTACAATGTAAACTCTTTGTTTCCCTTTTGTAACTTTTCAGTCTCACCGAAAGAGCGAATCGGTCCCACCGAGTTTACCTGACCAACTCTCTGGTTAGCTAATTACCAAAATCGGTCTCACCGAGTTTGTGTAATCGGTCTCACCGAGATTACGTTATGCCCTAACCCTAACCATATCGGTCCTACCGAGTTGCATGTCAGTCCCACCGAAAACCCTAACAGTCACTAGGTTTACTAAATCGGTCTGACCGATTTTTATGATTCGGTCCCACCGAGTTTGGTAAATTGTGTGTAACTGTTAGATTTTGTGTGGAGGCTATATATACCCCTCCACCTCCTCTTCATTCGTGGAGAGAGCCATCAGAACAAACCTACACTTCCAACTTACCAGTTCTGAGAGAGAACCACCTACTCATGTGTTGAGGCCAAGATGTTCCATTCCAACCATATGAATCTTGATCTCTAGCCTTCCCCAAGTTGCTTTCCACTCAAATCTTCTATCCACCAGATTCAAATCCTATGAGAGAGAGTTGAGTGTTGGGGAGACTATCATTTGAAGCACAAGAGCAAGGAGTTCATCATCAACACACCATTTGTTACTTCTTGGAGAGTGGTGTCTCCTAGATTGGCTAGGTGTCACTTGGGAGCCTCCGACAAGATTGTGGAGTTGAACCAAGGAGTTTGTAAGGGCAAGGAGATAGCCTACTTCGTGGAGATCTACTGCTAGTGAGGCAAGTCCTTCATGGGCGACGACCATGGTGGGATAGAAAAGGTTGCTTCTTCGTGGACCCTTCGTGGGTGGAGCCCTCCGTGGACTCAGCAAGCAACTGCTACCCTCGTGGGTTGAAGTCTCCATCAACGTGGATGTACGATAGCACCACCTATCGGAACCACGACAAAAACATCCGTGTCTCCAATTGCGTTTGAATCCTCCAAACCCTTCCCTTTACATTCTTGCAAGTTGCATGCTTTATTTTCCGCTGCCTATATACTCTTTGCATGCTTGCTTGAATTGCGTGATGATTGCTTGAATTGTTCAAAGATAGCTAAAATCTACCAAAGTCTAAAATTGGGAAAAGGCATAGCTTTTAATTGGCGAAGTAGTCTAATCACCCCCCTCTAAACATACTTCCAGGTCCTACAAGTGGTATCAGAGCTTTGGTCTCCATTTGCTTTGATTTCCATAGCTTTTGGTGGTCATAGCCTTGGTTTCACAACCTAGGAGAGTATGGCGTCTAGCGAGGGAAATTATCACCGTAGAGGTCCTTACTTTGATGGCACTAATTTTGCTAGTTGGAAGCATAAGATGAAAATGTATATTCTCGGACATAACCCCGCCATTTGGGCTATTGTGTGTATTGGCTTGCAAGGTGAATTCTTTGATGGGAGAGAACCGAACCGTGAAGCTAGTGCAAAAGAGTTGAAGATATTGCAATACAACACTCAAGCTTGTGATATCCTCTTCAACAGATTGTGCCCCGAAGAATTCAACAAAATCAGCCGTCTTGAGAATGCAAATGAAATTTGGGATACTTTGATTGATATGCATGAAGGTACCGACTTCGTCAAGGAATTCAAGATGGATGTGCTCCAAAGTCAGCTTGACAAGTTCAAAATGAAGGATGGTGAAGGTGTCGCTGAAATGTACTCTTGGCTTGCTCTTATCACAAATGAGATTGCCGACTTAGGAAGTGAAGAAATGACCGACAGATTCATCATCAAGAAGATCCTAAGAGCATTGGATGGAAAATATGATACCGTGTGCACATTGATCCAAATGATGCCAAACTACAAAGATCTCAAGCCAACGGAAGTCATTGGAAGAATTGTTGCTCATCAGATGTCACTCAAGGATAAGGAGGAACTTCACAACAAGTCAAGTGGTGCTTACAAAGCCTCATGTGAAGCCCCCAAATCATCAAGTGAGAAACAAACCTTCAATGAAGAATTGAGCTTAATGGTGAAGAACTTCAACAAATTCTACAAGAGTAGAAGCAAAGAAAGAAGCTCCAAGTCAAGGTCCTACAATGACAAAAGATCTTCTAGTCGAGAGCGCAATTGCTACAATTGTGGGAGACCCAGACACTATTCCAATGAGTGTACGGCACCCTACAAAAGAAGAGAAGATTCTCCCAAGAGAAGAAGTAGAAGAGAAGAATCACCACCAAGAGAGAGAAGGAGTAGAGATGATCGTTATGAACGAAGACCCTCACGGAGAAGCAAGGATTCGGAAAGGAAAGACAAGTCATCAAAGAGCTACACAAAACGAAGACATCAAGCTCATGTTGGTGAATGGGTATCCGCTCAGAACTCCGACAATCACTCCGAGAGAAGCTATCACTCCGACTCCAATACACTCAAGATGAAGGTGTTGCGGTTTAGCACTTGTGTCAACCAACTCCTACGAAATATTTGAATCACCAAATGAAGGAATTGGAAGATGCTTCATGGCCAAAGGTCCTAAGGTAACACACCCCAGTATGTTGATTTTAATAGTGATGAAGATGACTTGCTAGGTGATGATGATTTACTTGTTGACAACACTAGTGATGAATACTATGATGAAACGTCAATTAATCATGCTAATCAAGATGAAACGAATGACAATGATAAGGAGAAAATTGAGCGTCTAACTAAAGAACTAAACACTCTTAAGTTAGCTCATGAAACTATCTTTGAAGATCATCGAGAACTTTTAAGGGCTCATGAGAAGTTACGCTTTGAAAAGATCAATCTTGAGCAAGAGCATGAGTTCCTAAAAGCGATCAATGATGATATTCGTAAGAAAAGTTCTTCTTACATTGCCAAGCGTTTACTCTTATCTACTTACATGCCTCAAGTCAAGTCTAGTAACAAGAACAAAAAGGATTCTTCTTCTAGTAGTAACAATAACAATGCTAAACCCAATATTGTTGCTTCTAGTAGTTCTCTTGATTCCACTAATGATTCTCTTAGCCAAGTTACACTTGAGCAAGAAAACAACTTATTGAAGGGAATTATGGAGAAAGGTGTATACAAGAGCCTTGCGGAGTAAGCAATTTGAGGAAATTGTACGCAAGCAAGGAAGGCACCGGAAGAATCAAGGTGTTGGTTACGGCGAAAGTTCAATGCCAATGGAGTAGAGTGGGAAGAAGATCAATACCCCAAGACAAAGTTTGTTCCTCAACAAGAGAAGTATGATCCTACTTCCTTCAAGGGAACACAAGCACAAGATGATCTTCCACCACAAGACCACAAGAACAAAGGCAAGGACAAGCTTCAAGAGGAGATTGATGCATTTGAAGAAACACCTATGGCCTTGGTCAAGTGGGTTCCACTACTAGGAAAAGGCCTACTAATGGCGCACCTAATTTGGCCATTAATGGTGCATTAGTGGTGCGCCATTAGTGCCACGCCATTAGTATATTTTACTAATGGCGCACCACTGGTGCGCCATTTCTATCTGGTATACTAATGGCTGACCTCAGATGCGTCATTAGTATATACAACAGTGCGCCATTAGTGTGCCTCCCAGGGGCCATGTATACCCAGGTGCTTTGGCATACTAATGGCACACAACAACAAGATGCGCCATTAGTAACCCGGCATACTAATGGCGCCTTTATTAATGATGCGCCATTAGTATCCTGGCATACTAATGGCGCCTTTATGTGATGCGCCATTAGTATGAATATTAGGTTTTTTATTTTTTAATTTTCTGTTTTTGCACAGGTTACAAAATGTATAATTGGACAAAATATAGACAGCACACATCAACAACAGATTCATCGAATACAATAGAAGATTAGTCTCTGAATACAATTCATCATATTAGTCTCCGAATACAATTCATCATATTAGTCTCCGAATTGAAAAGACCGAACAAAAATAGAACATTATATTACAAGTCTCGAGACCGCGAGTAGCGAGTTTGTCTTCACATTACAAGTCGATATCGATCATCTAAACTACCATCACATAGAAGAGAGCTGCGGTCATCACGATGAGCATCATCACGATGAAAATCGTCTTCATCCGGTTCCTCCAACGCTCCCTCCCCTCTCCCGCTAGATAGCGGGCGTATCTAGATTCGGCCTCGGCCCTAGTGGTGTACCCTTTGTAATCTATTACCGCTGAATCGGTGAACCTGTCTCCGACACTCCTCCTAGTAAATCGTAGACTCCGGGAACCTTACCCTTGTACCACGACATACGACGGCATCGCTATGCACTAGCCAAACGAAACGTTAGTACCAATTCACGTACAATACATAAGCAATATATAAGTATGCAAATGTAACGATCGGAAGAGAAAAGCAAGACATTAATAGCATCGATTACATCTAAGTTGAGCGACTCTCGAAACCAAAGAGACATACTACAAGTTCATTAAAGTTTAATTACAACATGAGCCAATCGATGTTTCAGAACTAGACATAGCATCACTGCTTTCGACTCGACTTAAGGGACCGGAGCGTGGATGAAGCCGCCGTCTACCGTGGGAGTCATGAAATAACGGGCGTTGTCAGCCTGCATTTGTAGCATTCTGTCGATGTCACAGTTGGACGGTTGATTTCTGAGGTAGAACTGCCCCGAGGTACGAAGGACATCTTGATGGATGATTTCCGCAAACTCCGACTGGATGCGAAAGAATTCTTGTCTGATGTCCGCGTCCTGGATTGCCGACACGCCGCGGCCCAATCTTTGAGTTTACTCGGTAGCGAAGTTGATGATGGTCCCGTCACGATCGCCCGCATGTGATGGATGGCGTAGTAGGCACCCTTCGATCACAAAGCGGCCGCTTGACGCAGCAGAACATCGTATTGTGGGAGAACACGTGCTTGCCGTACTTACGAATAGGCACGGTGAAGGTGCCTCCAGATTTGGCGTGGTGGGGAGAACATCATCAAGAACCTTCTTGACATTTGTGTAGTCTACGTTAATCGACGGTCCGGTCGAAACACGTGGCCATGGAATATTTGGGGCTTAGGAGGATGAGCGTGCAATGTGTCACTGCGGAAAACATGGAATGTTAAAAGAAAAGCGATCAAATCTAAGAATTCATATGTTACGGGCGGTTGAGGGAGGACTTACTCGGGAAAGTAAGGCACGAGGAAGTTATCCTTATCTTGGTTTGCCAAAATGACGCCTTCGAGGTAAGAACTCGCGACTTGCCGGTCCCCAACGCTGCCCAAGATCTTGGCACGCATGTAGAAGGGGTCGACTATCACGATGTCCGTGGTCTTGTCGCGAATGATCCGCATCTCCATACTCAGCGAAAATAGCCGAACGAAGGTGTAGTGCAGCGGATGAAGGTTCAACATAGCGTGGATGTCATCAAAAGCGCAGGGGCGTTAAACGCCCGATGGAGTTATCCACAAAGCCCTTGCCCTCGGCACCTTGGCCGCGAAAACCGGTATGCCACATCCTTCTCTACGAGATGCCGCTTCTCCAAAGAAAGAACAACATCATGCAGACTCCGCATAGCACGGTTGCGGCATTGAGCATATTTGTCGGTAGCATCGCCCTACCCGCCACATGCACCCTCCTCGAGATATCCTCGGTGAAGGTGGCCCGTCACGAGCATGGATCGTACTCGGTGCGGCTGGGCCGCAGCCTTGTTAGTCTTTCTTTTGCGTGCCTTCTTCTTCTGCTGTAATGGGACCGAGTTCTGCTCACAGACCGCCTTCTTGAGTGTGTTGGGGCTGATAATATTTCGCACCTCGCCTATCTGAGGCTCGGTGAAGTCGGCAGCTAGGCGTCTCTGAGAGAGCTGAGCAGCGGGCGGCCTTTGTTGCAACTTGGCTTCTCCGTGGTACCGGCTAGATCGTGCACGCCTTTTGTTGGGTTGGGTTCTTGAGAAGGAGGCCCCATGAAGTCGCCACCGTACCCATGATCGGCAAAATCTTGATCGACGCGTTGCCAAATGTATCGTCGTCGTCGTCGTTACGATCTGCGCCATACGCATGTTTGGATCGATGGCATAGGGATGTCCGGCACCGTTGCGGCGGTCTTGCCATGGGGCCGACTTGGCGCCGCACGATTGGCGGTGTTGTCTTTGGGGTGGTGTCCCCGCCCCCAAAGCGAATCTGGCTCTTTAGCCAAAGCGAGGCCAGCTCAGGTAGGCGCCGAGGGTCATCACGTCATCATCGTCGGCCCGACGGGTCGAATCGGAGGTAACAACTCGTCGCAGCTGGCAGCACCGAACCGGTTGAACCCTAAACAAGTTGGGTGGCATCTGGGTACCGTGGAACAAGGGGTTGCCCGGTTGAACGATTTTGCCCTTGGCGACATCGACCAACTCGTTGTTCACGAAGTGCGTGAGAGTGCACGGAACATCGGCGGTGCCTGCGAAAACATGTAGGGCGTCGGGGATGCCCGATCAAAGGCAAGGAGATGAAGTCCTCGGCGAGAGAGGCTTAATTAGTTACCGTGATGATGGCGTCGAGCTCGGCTAATGTCGAGGCACCGCCAACGGCGGGCGTCAGATTAACGGAGGGGCCGCTTATGCAGAGGTGGCGGCGGCGTACACCGGGTGCATTAAGCTCCCGTGCGGCGTCGGAGACACCAATGCCGCCTCCACCGGAGACACCAATGGCCCCGCCATCGCGTTCAGCGAAGTTGTTGGCCGTGAAGCTAGGAATCGGGCGGCCCTGTTGGCGCCCGCAATCCACGCACTCAACCCCTCGATCAAGGTAGGCACAATGGCGGTGATCGTCGCTCCGAGTTGTTGTTGCACTTGCTCTTGGACAATCTCCTAATCCGCGCCACTGTGCCTTGAGTTCTTGAACCTCGCGCGCTGGCTTTCCGATCTGGTCTTTTTCTCCTTTCGCCCACCCGGTGTTATAGTATGACGACCATTTTGTCGACAAGCCTTTGCCCGGCCACACGACCAGGTGGCGTCGACTTCGAGCTTATCCTTGTTCTTCATTACATTCAACGCCCTATTTAGAGTGGTGTCCCAAGGGTTGCTCTTAGTCGACCCAGCGCTCGCTTTCGATGCGCTGCGGAAGGAATGTGAACCATTTAGAAATTTGGCTTCATTAATTAGAATGCAACCATATGGAGCTAATTACGCGAGGGTGTATTCCTTACCAGAACAAGCTCAAGCGCCCTGGTCTTCGGATCCGTGGTAAGCTCCTTTGTTTTCGGGTCCTTCTTGTACCGGGCCCTGACAAAGTTCCTGGTCTGCTTGTCACCGTATTTATCAAAGAGGGGCGGTAGGCCTTGCTCGGTAAGGTCCGCCTCCTCCTTGTCCCATATAGGCTCCACCATTCTGTAACCATCGGGACCGAGTGTGTGTTCCCCTAAGTTCAGCTCCCGCATTTCTTTCCCCCACTGACTTGATTGGGAGTTTGCGGTGCTCGAGCAATTGATCTTGAAGTCGTTGTAGTCATCTTCGGTGATCGAAGGATTTTCTCCTTGATCTTCTCAAAACTCTCACCTTTCTCGATCATTCTCTTCACATTGCTTTTCCAAGTAGATGTGGCCTTGCTCATCTTCGTGAGGGCAGCATTGTTCACTTTATTCCCTTTGAGGCTTGTGTTTTCAAATTCAGCGGGGAACTTGTATCATTCGTGCAGCTTCGTGAAGAGGAGGTTGCGCAAATTCCCTCGGTCAGGATGCCTCAGGTTCTCGGTGTTGATCGAGACGGTGCTCCGGAGAATGCACCCGAGCTGAAGCGAGTACCCCTTGACTATTCGTTCGGGCGCCGTTGGATTCTCGTCGGAGTCCACTTCAGTAACTTCCTCCGTGAGGGTGCGAACCGCAGTCGGCGCCAGTCCTTCCGTTGCCTCTTGATTTGGCTGCCATGCATGCGTGTGCCGCCATCATCGATGGTGGCATCCTCGGCGGCACCATCGGTGGTGGCATCGGTGGGGTCATCCTCTGCGGTACCATCGGTGGTCTCGGGATCGGTGGGGAAGCGGCGTCCTCATACAAGTGAGGTTGTTCCTCCATCTCTGGGACAGCTCGAGAATGCCTTGCCGCACGAACCCCCGGCCTCATCATTGTTGGCCATGTTTCTCGCTAAATAGGAACAAAGTTTGGTCAAAAAGTTGGTTATTGTCAAGGAACAAGATCATGGTCTCATCATTTAGGGTTTGTCGACACCGAGGCATCCTAAAAGCTAAGCTTTTATCATTGAGGGTTTTTCGACGCCAAGGCACCCTAAAAGCCTAAGCTTTCATCATTAGTCACAAGTACCCGGCCCATGCATTAGTCACAAGTACCCCTATGTCCTATTTTTAGCAAAGTCATGCTAAAATTCACGGAAAATTTCAGCATGACCTTTGCTGAAAATAGGACATATGGAGTACCAATTTGCCGGAACGGAAGTTAATCGACATTCCAGCAAACTCAAGGGCCTCTCGGTACTGCAAAATCATCACGACACGATGGTGGGAGACAAAACCCAGCAAACTAGCAAAGTTCTTGGCGTGTTTACAGAAATTGTTTTACGTAAAGATGATCATCATCTTTACAAGTCTTTCTCAATGTGATCACAAGTAATTCGGAGGCATCACAAGTAATTCGTGAGCATCACAAGGCATTAGTAGTTCAAGACATGAACAAGTTTTACAAAACACATCAATATGTACTGTATTTCATTGTGGAGTGATATACAATATGTTACAAAGAAAGAAACAACTTAATCCTACAAAGGATGCCCTTCCCATTTGTCCCTCCCCAACTAGATACTAGAGTAGCACTATTGATGCCCTGTTCTTGCTGAACTTTATGACATTATATACAACAACTTATCCTAAATGTGGCTAGAACTGCAGATTTACAAATTAAAGGACACAAACTCCTCAGTAGTCTGAATCAAACTCCAACAAGTAGCATAGTTGTGTTTCCTAGTCATCACACTTGAATGAAATTCCCAGCAGGGTATAGCAAATATGTACAGAATCATATTGTTAAGGATTGCATCGAAATTGTGAGAAAATGTAGGCTATTTTCACATAGATAACACAAAAGAGATGGCACTTAGTTATGTAGGCCGGAGGAGTGCATCAAAAGGATAATGAGGAACTACAAATGATCTTTTATTTTTACATTACATATGTAGCTAAATAACAAAAAGGCACAATGTATAGTAGCCTCAACGAGCAAGTGGCTAGAAAAGCAGTACAACAAGTCCATTGGCATCGATTCTAGTGCAAGAAAATAACTGAATAGAGATAATCATGGCATTTGATTAAAAAAAGCGCCCATTAGCAACAAGCCAACACTCCTAGTGTAGGCTGAAGTGAAACTCAACAAACTAGCGAGGAGCAGTTGTCTTTCCTAGTTATAACACTAGAGTAAAACTCCTATCATTTGCCTATCCAATTTGTATGCAATTTTGAAGCTCCATGGTAGATAAACTGAACTGCATCATATGCAGATTGTAAAAGGCATGGCATTTACTAGTTATCTAGGCCAGGAAATCCAATCATGTAAATGATTAAAAAGAAGAGTTGTGACCCAAAAGATTTATTTTTACAATGCACCAAATTAAAAAGCACAAGTTATACAAGAGCCTCAAGCGAGCAAGTGTATAGCAAGTTGATAAAAGAATGCTCGATCAAGGCATTTGATATCACAAGAAAAGAATGCTCGGGCATGTAAGGTGCAATGTTGTGTACACTTTGTAATTCTATAATAATTTGTAGTGCACTTTGTGGCTAGAAGCCGAGTACACTTGATGTTACAAACTATGCAACAAGCCTGAAACTCCAACAACAAGAAGAAGAGTTGAGTTCCTAGCCATCAGACAAGACTGAAACTCTCAACATTTGCCTCTCAAATTTGTATATAGACTAAAAATTCCCAGCAGGGTAGATAGACATATGCTACCTTTTAGAATTGCATGATAAGTTGCAAGAAGTTGAAGATTAATTAGCTTCACATGGATAACATAAAAGAGATGGGCATTTAGTTATCTACTAGACCAGACAATCCAATATGCAGGAAAATGATGATAAGAAACCAAGAGTTGTGATGCCAACGATTTTCTTCTTCGCATTACCTATTTAGCTAAATAAACAAAAAGAAAAGCACAAGGTATACGGTAGCATCAGTGAGACCAATTGGCTAGAAAAACACACATCAATTTCATAGGTGTCGATTCTTGTGTAAGCAAATAACTGGATAGAGATGAACATGGCATTTGATCTAAAAAGTAGCCCATTAGCAACAAGCAACACTACCTAGTGTAGGGCTGTAGGCTCAACTAAAACTCCAACTAGCAGGGCAGAGATGTGTTTCCTAGTTATCACACTTGAATGAAAGCTGCCGGAGGGTATAAGAGAAATGCACATGTTTCTATCATCTGCCTAGCAAATATGTACAAGCTCAAACTCCCAGCTGGGTAGATAAACATACTGTTAAGGGTTTCATCATAGATTGTGGGAAATTGTAGGCTATTTTCACATAGAGAACGCACAAAAAAGATGACATTTAGTTGAACTGACCTCGGGGCATTGAATCAGCAGGATTTCGCGTCTCCGGGGCGTCCGTCGCCCGCGCAGAGCTTCGTCGCTTCCTTCTTCTCCTTCCCCGTCGCTGCTTCCTTCTCCTCCTTCTCCGGTGATGGTGATGGTGATGGCGATGTGGCCTCCTCACACGCAGTAGTAGCAGCTTGTTCAATGGTGATGGTGATGGCTTTTTGCACAAACAAGCAAACAAAAAGCAAATCGGATAACAAATCCATAAGAGGAAAAGATGAGGGAGGGAGGGAGGGATTTGGGAGGAAGATGGCTTACGTACGTACCTACCTACCTTTGGCCGGGGTGTAGGTGCTGCAGGCTGTCGCCGGCGTCGAGGTCCTCCCCGCCGAGCACCGAGAGCAGCCGGCACGCGTCCTTGGAGGTTGAGGTCGTCGTTGCCGGCTAGCTAGGGTTTCGTGGCTGCTGCCGACCTCGAGGATGGTCGCCGCAGATCAGATCGACGGCGCGGCAGCCGGTGCCATGGGCGGCGCCGAGGCGGCGGGCAGCGGCCGGGAGAGGAGAGGGAAGGGGATCGAGGCGAGGCGAGGGAGAGAGGGATAGGTTTGGGCGGCCGGGAGGAAATATGGATGGGGGCGGCACAATACTAATGGCGCACCACCCCTCGGTGCGCCATAAGTACATCCATACTAATGGCGCACCTCACCCACAGTGCGCCATTAGTATTTTTTTGATTTCTGCTCGAGCCAACAGGTTATCTTCCACCTGACCTGATCCGCATCAAGTTCCTCTACTAGCTCGACCGGTCAACAGCCAGTTCTCACACCAGAGGTCACAGGTTCGATTCCCGAGCTCCACAATTTTTTATGCATTTAAAATGTTGTTTGATACTTATTTGAGTTTAAATATGTTCAAACTTGTTTAAATCATAATAGTAATATTTTTTATAAGACAGTAATAATTTTTTAAAAATATCATCAAACAAGTAATGCCGGTGGAAGCAGGGAGGTGCTAAGTGCGGGGGTCGGCGGCGGTTGAGTAGGGAGGGTGCGGGGGTCGGCGGTTGAGTAGGGAGGGTGCGGGGGTCGTGGCGGTTGAGTAGGGGAATCGAGGTGCGGGGAGTCGGCGGCGGGCGGCCGGTGGACCGGGGTGCTTTCGGCGAGGGACGGATCTGGCGAGGTGGGATAGCGATCGAGATGGAGGGATCGAGATCGAGTGTCCATGAAATTTAAAATATTCATGATAGTTCAAAAAGTGCCCATGAAATACAATCGAGAAATGAAGGCTACGATTTAAATACAATCGATCTTAGCTAGCTATCTGCTCACAATCTTCTTGCCCTTCTTTTTCGCAGATGGAGTTCTTACGTGGAGCAGACGTCCTTTAGGTAGGGTGGTCCTGCTTCTTCTTGTGGTGTATGCTGCTACTTCATCATCGTCGTCATGTTCGATCCTCGGGTCGCCCGTGCTTGTCGAAGTCTTGCTCATTGGCTACTCCATCCATTCCGATGATCTTCCTTTTGCCTCTCCTCACGACAACCACGGTGGGCTTTGTGACGGGTCGGTAATGAAGAAGCATTGGTCAACTTGGGAAGCCAAGACCCATGGCTCATTTTTCAAGCGGTGACGCTTACGCCATGATCTTGGATTTGGCTTCGGGTATAACCATGGTGGTGAAATACGGTCTTCTTTTAGGACGATCTTCGCCCATCGACACGGAACATCGGGACCTTCTCTCCGGCGTAGCTCAGCTCCCAGATTTCCTCGATCCTTCCGTAGTATCATCCTTGTCATTACCGGTGTAGGATTCCATCGTTACCGGAGTTACGATAACCATCGCTCTTCATGTCCTTGGCCTCGGTGTAGAATGTGTAGCCGTTGATATAAATGCGCCTCATAGGTCATCGAGGTTGTGCTCGGCCACTGTGACAAAGCGAATATGAGTTGTTCTTCCGCGGAAGAATCCTCATGTAAAGGATACGACGAAGCTTCTGCTTGAACCAACGCGTGAAACATGAGTTGTGCTCTTTGTTTATATCTCCGTCCGTCCTCTGTTGGCCTCGGTCATTGTACGTCTTCTTAATAAAGGTTTTGTGCTCTACCACCCAAGGATCGACCACGTCTATGTGTTGTAGCGACTAGGTTTGCTCTTTCAAAAGTCGGCGAGTCGACCCTCTAAGTCGACATGCATTTGGCGGCGACCCTCACGGGCGACCCCATCCAGCGAGCCTGCCGAGGTGCTGTTGACGGCGGACCAACGGGGTTCTCGATGCCTAGATAATTCGTGCGATGGGAGATGCACTCTTGATTGAAAAGCCCCGGCTATACTTCCCTACGGGCGTGACATGTCGCGAACGTATCCTTTGATGACACCATTCATCCTTTCGAGCGGCATCATGCTGTGCGAGGAACGTCGGCCCGAGTTGGATGATATCCTCCACTATATGGACCAGCAGATGCACCATAGCGTCAAAGAATGCGGGCGGGAAGTACATCTCAAGCTCGCATAGTATCACCACGATCTCTTCCTGTAGCCTTCTGAGTTGCCTCACGCCAATCGGCTTCCGAGAGATGATGTCGAAAAAGTTGCATAGGCCAAATAGCGTTTCACGGACGTGCGGCGTCCATGATCCCTGATTGCAACTGGAAGTATCTGCGTCATCGGCATGTGACGGTCGTGAGACTTCATCCCATCGAACTTCGCTTCATTTGGGTCTAGGTATCTGCTTATCTTCCCAGCGTAATCGTAAGGAAGTTTTACTCCTAGGAGGCGGTGAAAAACTGCTCGATCTCCTCGACTTAGAGTGAAGCACGCGGGAGGGTAGTCATTTCCGGTCTTCTTGGCCTTTTTGCCTTTGCGACGACTTACTGTGTCTTGCTTCGCCTCATCATCATCATCATCATCATCATTAGCGTGAAGCTCCTGCCTGATGCCCACTAATTTCAAGTCTGCCCTTGCTTTCGGCCCATCTTTGGTCCTCTCTGGCATGTTGAGCAGGGTACCAAGCAGACTCTACGCACGTTCTTCGTGATATGCATGACATCAAGGCTGTGAGGCACACGGTGGATCTTCCAAGACGGCAAGTCCCGTAAAACAGACCTCGTTTTCCATACCTTCAAGCAGCGGCTCTAAGCGCCTTTCGCTTCTTTCGGCTCTGGCGCCTTTTGCTTCTTTCCGGCACTGGGCGGTCTTTCCAATTTTTCAACAGCTTGTCTATTTCCTCGCCGCTCCTCGTACACGCAGGCGTTTTGGGTTCGGTTTCACCATCGAACAGATCCTTGCGTTTCCTCCACGGGTCATCGTCATGAAGCCACCTTCGATGTCCCATGAACACGGTTTTAAAGACCCGGATCTCTATCTAGCTGGCGTACGTTGTGTCATCCATGCACCTTACGCATCCGGAAAATCCGTGGACTACCTTGCCCCGCGAGATATCCGTAATCGAGATAGTCGCGCACCGTCGTGGCGGTCACGGCTCTCATAGGGAAATATTCTTTCTCTCTGGCGTCCACGTATTGGTGGCGTTTTCCACAACGTGTCAAGCTCCTCTTTCGGCAGCCCGGTCTGATTGATGTCGTTCCTCGTTGTTTCGGCCCTTCAATTAGCATACTCATGTGAATGTACTTCCTCTTCATGCACAACCCGGGAAGGTTGTACATCCACACAAACACAGGCCAGGTGCTATGTGTGCTTCTCTGGCTGCCAAACGGATTGACTCCATCGGTGCTCGCGCCCAGCACGATGTTCCTTGGATCGTTCCCAAATTCTGGGCCTTCGAAGTTCAACGCTTGCCACTGGCTCGCATCCTTAGGGTGACTCAACATCTTGTCTTTTTTATCTATCTCCGGATCATTTGTGTCATCTTCTCGCTTCTTCTCCTCCCTATCCGCGTGCCAACGCAGGAGCTTTGCTACCTTAGGGTCCGCGAAATACCGCTGCAGACGAGGTGATCGGAAAGTACCACACCACTTTTCGAGGAGCTTTCTTCCTCTTCTTGTATCGAGTGACGCCGCACCGGACAACATATGGTAGACTCAGCGTGCTCGTCCCGATAAATGATGCAATTGTTCATGCACACATGGTATTTCACGTGCGGTAAATCCAGAGGACACACGATTTTCTTCGCCTCCTCCAAACTGGTGGGCACTTGTTCCCCTTGGGAAGACGTTCGTGCGAATGACATGTTCTCGTCGAAGCATGCGTCGATCATTTTGTGTTTTACCTTCATCTCCGAGCCATGGCGTTACTTTCAAAGGGTATCCTCGGGCTGCATCCTTCATACAATGGAGTAACCGCGTCTAACTCAAGTTGATCCATCTTGGCTTTCTCTCGGGCGGCAGCTCTTGCGTTATCCGTCTGCTTGAGAAGCAGCTCTTGAATATGAGGGTCCTGCACCCAGCCCATCGATGGTCCAGCGTCGTCTGCTCCGCCGGCATCATCATCTTCATGATCATGCCCATCGTCTGCTCCGGCATCTTCCTCATCATCATGTCCTGCATCTTCTACATGATGATCGTATACAAGATCACCGTCGTGATCATCTCCACAGGGATTCTTCGTCTTCTTGCCGCCCGAGCCGCGGTGGTTGTCTTGCTGCCCTTCCTCATTTCTTGCCCAGCCCCATGGGCGACTTCGTAGTCATCTTCATCACCTTGCCACCGATAGCCATCCATGAAACCACGCAAGAGCAGGTGGTCCCGCACTGCCCGAATCCGGTCCGCAATAAGGCTCTTCACTTGCATCTTCGACACGGACATCTTATCTCCGTCTGTTCTTTTGAAGCATCTCGGCCTTCGCGGACCTCCAAAACCTATTCACGATGCCTTCGGTCATCGTGCGGACCATAATGGCTGCGGGGTAGAGCAAAACGATATTTTGGAACCAAGAAAAAATTTGGCATGACTTTCCTAAAAATAGGACCAAAAAGAATGCTTAATGCCAAAATTCTCGCCGAAACGGAAATGAATCAACATTCCGGCAAAATATTGGCAACTATCGCATTTCAAATACCGGTACACCTCCAAACACAAACACATATGCAACACCACAAACATATGCAACACCACGAACATACATAGATCTAGCTAGGCCATAAAACGTGCATGTGCACATTGTTGTAGGGAGAACAACATAAATATAGCTTCCCCCCTTACTTACCTATCAAAACAATGTAATTTAACCACTTAATTTGAATGAATCTATGGTGGAAATGAGGTGAAAAAGAGGAGGCACCCAAGACAAGGAGGAGGTGGAGAGAATGAAGTGGGGAGAAAGTGAGTGTGGGTAGGAGAGGCTGTCCAAAATATCTTGTTGCTGCCCACTTACTAATGGCGCACCAACTCTAAATGCGCCATTAGTAATCCAGGTTACTAATGGCGCACCTTCCGGTGGTGCGCCATTAGTAGTTTTGCAAAAAACATACTAATGGCGCCTTTGTTCACGATGCGCCATTACTAGTTTAAACTAGTAACAGTGCGCCATTAGTAGTTTTGAAAAAAAGGAATAAAAAGTATATTAAAAAACAACATTAGTGGCGCACTCTCCGACAGGTGCGCCATTACTAGTTACAAGTAGTAATGGCGCACTTAGTCCTGAATCGCCATTAGTATGTTTGGACAGGCGCACTAGTTCAAAAAAAAATTGATACTAATGGCGCACCTTGGGCCAGGTGCGCCATTAGTAGTTTCAACTCTAATGGCGTATCAGAAGGTGGCGCACCGCTTGTCTGGTGCGCCATTAGTGTCAATCCCATCTATAGCCCTTTTTCTAGTAGTGTTCCAAAGACTACGTCAAGTTCTACTTCATCAAGCACAACTACTACACCAAGGATTCCCATCAAGATGATGTGGATCCCGAAGAACAAGAACTAGATAGTTCTTGAGGGTGACCCCGCCAACATTTTTCACTCATATCATTATGGCAAGGACAAGTGCAGTCAACTTCCATATCTTGCACTAGTTCAAGGAGTCACAAACCCTCATGTTGGTAAGGCAAGGGACAAGGTAACCTAATGTTTTCATGGACATCATTTTGTGTGTGCATCACTCTATGTCTATGGATATTCTTGTTTGTTCCTTGTGGGACTAACCCGTGTAGGTATTGAAAGTGCAACTCATTCCAAAGGATTGCTCTAAAAGATCTACATCAACATTGAGCATCCACATCTTCAACACCTACATGAAGTCATCATCGACAAAACCCAAGGTTAGTTTATCATTCTAAGGGGGGATCTCACATCTAGGGGGAGCTTAACTCTAAGAATTGAGTCAAAGCAACTCTAATGATGTGAACACATAAATGCTTTATGTAAAAGTGGTAACCCCACTTGAGCTTAAACGATGAGTATGACCGATGATCAAATGTTCTCATTTGACTCCTAAGTCAATATACTCATATATAGATGACCTAGTCATCGCCAATTGCTTGATAGATGCTAGAATTGGTTGTGCATTCTTTGTCACATACTTCATTTGTCATTTTATTGTGTGAGCATGTTGGTTGCATATTTTACTCATTCGAGGAAATCCACTTGTTGTTTTGATTGTTTGGCTTTTCTTTCTTTGGCCAAGTGGATGGACAAGAATGCCTAAGAATCTTCTCTAGCTATCTATGCTTTTCTCGTCTCAAACTCTATTCATGCTACATCACGAAATTTGATCAAGTCAGATTCGAACCACTCTGTGTGAGGAGCACTCATAGTCCCCGATTCGTCATAGACTTAAACTTCCAAAACTTCTTTGAGATTTTCGGTCTGACCGATTCCTCCATTTTGGTCATACCGAGATTACTAAGTCGATCTAGGTTTTCAATCTCGGTGCAACCGATTTTAACTTTTCAGTCACACCGAGTTCTTTGTCAGAATTACTTGATTATGCATCTCGGTGCCACAGAGTTGTTCAACTCGGTCACACTGACAGTGTCGGGCTATATATACACACGACAAATTTTTGGAAATTTTCTCTGAAACTCCTCGCCCGCGCATAGCTCGCTCTGCCTACTTGGTCTACGGATCGTCGACTTAAATACTTGACCGCCTCCTCATCCTTTGGTCTCCGCCGTCAGCGGAACTCTCCTCCGCCGTTGCCGCCGTGGCGAGTTCACCGCCCGAACTAGGGTATGAACTCGATCAACTTTGTGCTATCCTCGTCCGATTCTCGGCACATTGTATTCGTAATGCATCTTGCCACGATTGAAACACTTCTATCCAGTCAAAACAATCCTTAGAATAGGTATGATTCGAAAATTTAGGGTTAGGTTTCCGCCGAAACCATCTCGGACCCACCGAGTTGAAAAACTCGGCCCCACCGATTTATCTAACGCCATTGCACTTGTAAGTCTCGGTCTGACCGAGAATTACAAATCGGTGTGACCGGTTTTAGAACTTTGTGAAACCCTAGCAGTCTCGGTGCCACCGAACCGTGACTCGGTCTGACCGAGTTCACTAGTTTAGGTTCCAAAACTGCTTCGGTATCACCGAGTTTAAAAATCGGTAGATCCGAAATGCTTCCTGTGGAAACTAAAACTAAGTTTTTTGAATCATTCTTTTGCAAAAATCTCTGCATTTTGTGATGCTCATCCACTCTACCTCATCTATAACTATTCGCAGGGTCAGTGATCGGTCGGGCAGCATGTCGAGACCAAAGTGACCGAGAATAGGTCGAGGAGCAAATTCAAATGAGTGAGGGCACTAGTCCCTCAAGCAGCTCAGATGAGGGGAGCGAAGCACTCCCAAGAATTTGCCCAAAGGCTGCCACAAGGACAAGGAAGAAGAAGACCTCAGTCCGAGGATGAAGATTATGTGGCGAGGATGAGGCCGATTCAAGAAGAAAGTGCTCAAGAAAGAGTACAGCTCGATAGCGATTAAGCACTGGAATGAAGATCAAAAGGCCATGGTAGACAACCTATGTCCAAAGCCGTAGTCTCCACTCAAGCTTCTTTGGAATCCCAACCCAAAGAACCCTGCTTTGTTGAAGGTAAGAAAAGGAAGGAAAGGGTCAAGAAGACCATGGCCAGAGTGATTGGGAAACCATCTATGATGGAGGAAGAGGAAGAAGAAGAGGTTGCTGAGCCTGCACCCAAGGCACAAAAGCTGATGGGTGATGTCATAAAGTCAGGGGCTGCAACTTCAAAGCCCAAAGCTGCCCCCAAGCCCAAGAGTGCACCAAAGAGGAATACCAAGAGTATACCAGCAACTGAGAAGAACAAGGCCCCAATGCCTGAGGTTGATGCTGAAGAAGATGAAGAAGGGCAGGTCCTAAGGAAGCTCAAACCCAAGATCCCAGACCACAATGATGCTCATCATGTGGCTGAGAACATGAAGATCAGGAGAGATCAAGGGTTGAGGCTATGGAGAGAGACAGATCCATATGCCACCAGGAGAAGGACTGCTGTGGATTACAGGTTCCACACCAAGGAACAACATGACTTCTATGAGACTATCATGTTGGATAAGAAGCCCATAGTTTGTGATATGAGGTGGGTCGACTGGACCTACATTCAGGAGAATGAAGAACACTATCCTGGAGTGTATGACAGCTTCAGTGCTTGTGGAGTTGCAGATTTTGTTGGGCAGAAGCTCACAAATTGGAACGACGAGCTCATAATGCAATTCTACTCCACAACACATTTCTATCCAGATGGCAGGATAGTTTGGATGTCTGAAGGAACACGATATCAGTTAACCATAGAGGAATGGGCAAGTCTGATCAATGCCCCAAAGGAAGATGAAGATGACTTGGACATTTATGCCAAGAAGAAGATGGGTCACAACTCGATGTTACACATGTACAAGGAAATCCCAGATGATGCACTTGAGTCATTCAAGTTTGGATCAGTTCACTATCTTCTATCAGGGCTGCCTACAATCAACTGGATCCTAAGGCACACTCTTTTGCCCAAATCAGGTGACCAAAACATGATCAGAGGGCATGCAATCAATTTGCTTCACGTTTTTGATGTGCCTCAGAAATTCAAAGTCATGAGCCTCATAGTTGAAACTATCAAGAGGACTGCAGTAGACTGAGAAGAGGAGGCTGTGGATATGCCCCACAGATATAGGAGTTGATAAACTCAAAGATGGGCCTGAGGAAAATATCTGTTGGATAAGGAACACATGGTTCTCTATCCTGACTTTGAGGACAATCAAGTTGTCATGACTGAAAATGAACCAACATCAGTACAAGCGCAAGAGAAGAAGGAGAAAGCAAGGCAAGAGAAGGCTGCCAAGATGCCAACTCAAGCAGAGGCATCTGAATATTTTCTGAAGAACAAGCAGGAGCTGCCTGGTTACTTGATAGCATCAACTCTGCGGATTGAGAAGGGGTTGGCCACCCTAACTCAAAACCAGGAGAGCCTGGAAAGAATCATGGAACAAAAATTCTATGATCTTGATGTCAAGGTAACTGAGATTCAGTCAGCTGTGGAGCAGCTACAGGATGACATGCATGAGAGGAAGGGCAGGACTACGACTGATGCATTTGCCAGAGTGCCACGAGCACAGAGATCAGCTACAGAGCCAGTTCAAGACACTAGAGTCACTTCATCAGCTCCAGCTACAGCTCCAGCACCAACTCCATCAGCTCCGTCTACATCGATTGAAGCCTTCGTTCTTGGAGTTCTCCGGACACCACCACCACCAGAAGACCAAGCCTGAGAGACGATATAGTCCTATGCATTTTCTAGGAACTTTTTGGTAACTTGTTGCCAAAGGGGGAGAAAAATGTATAGATCATAGGCTTCGAGAGAGAGAGATTTGCTTTTGTTCTCTCTTGTCTTTTTGGTTGAACTTTATTTGCTTTTGATTGGTTGAGATACTATGCTTTCACCTGTGAGACATTGATGATCATGTGTTTGATCATAAGCTACACTTATGCTCGTTATGATATTATCTTACTTATCCTTATATGATCATTCACTTTGCTTGGTGATGAGTGCATGTATTCAATCTTTGTTATTTTGAGCGCTCCACCAAGATGTATGTGACATGGAAGAGTAACCCATGAGCCTAATTCCTTGTGCATTTGCAGTCCAAAGCAAATATTAAAATATGCACAAATTTAGGGGAGCTCTTGCTTATCACATACTTCTCAAAGCGACGATGTTTTTCAATTTTATTATCATTTGTCGAAGCTTTGATCTATATGTTGTCATCAATTACCAAAAGGGGAGATTGAAAGTGCAACTATCCCTAGGTGGTTTTGGTAATTCATAACAACATATAGCTCATTGAGCTAATGCTATTCCAAGACAAATATTTCAGGAAAGCTCAATGAATGGCATGGCATGGATGATGAAAGTGGATCCTCAAAATATCAAGGACAAAGGATTGGCTCAAGCTCAAAAGCTCAAGACTCTACATTTTACATTTTAGTGATCCAAGATCACATTGAGTCTATAGGAAAAGCCAATACTATCAAGGAGGGATGAGGTGTTGCTTAATGAGCCTTTTGCTTCATGTGCTTAGTGATATGCTCCAAAACCCTCCACTACTTTCTCACATCCACATATGACCTAAACCTAAAGTCAAACTCGGCCCAAAAAAGGGCGAGCGAAGTAAGTGATCGAAAAACTTTGTTCTTTGTTCGTCCTATCTATAAGAGGAGAGCATATGAAAAATGTAACCCATTCTTTCGTTTTTTTAGCTCATCGCCATCCATTTGGCAGTTTCGGGCTTAATACCGATACTTTAGCAACAAATCTAATAAATCTAACTGTAGTGGTTGGTGTTTTGATTTTTTTTGGAAAGGGATTGTTTGGTTTCAACCTCCGATTCAAACAGGAGGAGTACGCCATGCTAATGTGCCTTGGATGATCCACATCTTCGGGTCAGGCGCTGATGAGCACATTGAACTATCCACGTGGCTGAGAGCCCTCACTTTCAAAATCTATCTTTCAAAATCTATCTTTCAAAATATATATCTTTCAAAGATTCACTAAAAAGACAGTTGGCGGGTCTCTTTGTATGTCTTGTCCGGAAAGAGGACTTAATGATTATTTGTTCGCCGGAACCAGAAGTAAAAATTGTTGTGGATACCGATTCTTTCTATCCGGCGCCACCGAGTTCAGATATCATAGCCACTGCCACAAACCCTAGGCAAATCGGTCTCACCGATGGGGATCTCGGTCTCACCAAGATGGAATTGTAATCTCTCTGTTTCCCTTTGTAACGTTTCAGTCTAACCGAAGTGAGCGAATCGGTCTCACCGAGATTACAGTGTAAACTCTTTGTTTCCCTTTTGTAACTTTTCGGTCTCACCGAAAGAGCGAACCGGTCTCACCGAAAGAGCGAATCGGTCCCACCGAGTTTACCTGACCAACTCTATGGTTAGCTAATTACCAAAATCGGTCTCACCGAGTTTGTGTAATCGGTCTCACCGAGATTACGTTATGCCCTAACCCTAACCATATCGGTCCTACCGAGTTGCATGTCGATCCACCGAAAACCCTAACGGTCACTAGGTTTACTAAATCGGTCTGACCGAGTTTGGTAAATTGGTGTAACTGTTAGATTTTGTGTGGAGGCTATATATACCCCTCCACCTCCTCTTCATTCGTGGAGAGAGCCATCAGAACAAACCTACACTTCCAACTTACCAGTTCTGAGAGAGAACCACCTACTCATGTGTTGAGGCTAAGATATTCCATTCCGACCATATGAATCTTGATTTCTAGCCTTCCCCAAGTTGCTTTCTACTCAAATCTTCTATCCACCAGATTCAAATCCTATGAGAGAGAGTTGAGTGTTGGGGAGACTATCATTTGAAGCACAAGAGCAAGGAGTTCATCATCAACACACCATTTGTTACTTCTTGAGAGTGGTGTCTCCTAGATTGGCTAGGTGTCCCTTGGGAGCCTCCGACAAGATTGTGGAGTTGAACCAAGGAGTTTGTCAGGGCAAGGAGATCGCCTACTTCGTGAAGATCTACCGCTAGTGAGGCAAGTCCTTCGTGGGCGTCGGCCATGGTGGGATAGACAAGGTTGCTTCTTCGTTGACCCTTCGTGGGTGGAGCGCTCCATGGACTCAGCATGGCAGATTACCCTACGTGGGTTGAAGTCTCCATCAACGTGGATGTACGATAGCACCACCTATCGGAACCACGACAAAAACATCCATGTCTCCAATTGCGTTTGAATCCTCCAAACCCTTCCCTTTACATTCTTGCAAGTTGCATGCTTTATTTTCCGCTGCCTATATACTCTTTGCATGCTTGCTTGAATTGCGTGATGATTGCTTGAATTGTTCAAAGATAGCTAAAATCTGCCAAAGTCTAAAATTGGGAAAAGGCATAGCTTTTAATTGGTCAAGTAGTCTAATCACCCCCCTCTAGACATACTTCAAGGTCCTACACATTATTATACACTTTTATATTATTTTTGGGACTAACTTATTAACCGGAGGCCCAGCCCAGAATTGCTGTTTTTTTGCCTATTTCAGAGTTTCGCAGAAAAAGAATATCAAACGGAGTCCAAACGGAATGAAACCTTCGGGAACGTGATTTTCGGAACGAACGTGATCCAGAGGACTTGGACCCTACGTCAAGAAAGCTACCAGGAAGGCACGAGGTAGGGGGGCGCGCCTACCCCCCTGGGCGCGCCCTCCACCCTCGTGGGGCCCATGTTGCTCCACCGACGTACTTCTTCCTCCTATATATACCTACGTACCCCAAACTACCAGATAAGGAGCCAAAACCTAATTCCACCGCCGCAACCTTATGCCCGTGAGATCCCATCTTGGGGCCTTTTTCGGAGCTCCGCCGGATGGGGCATCGATCACGGAGGGCTTCTACATCAACACCATAGCCTCTCCGATGATGTGTGAGTAGTTTACCTCAGACCTTCAGTTCCATAGTTATTAGCTAGATGGCTTCTTCTCTCTTTTTGGATCTCAATACAATGTTCTCCCCTCTCTAGTGGATATCTTTTCGATGTAATCTTCTTTTGCGGTGTGTTTCTTGAGACCGATGAATTGTGGGTTTATGGTCAAGTTTATCTATGAACAATATTTGAATCTTCTCTGAATTCTTTTATGTATGATTGGTTATCTTTGCAAGTCTCTTCAAATTATCAGTTTGGTTTGGCCTACTAGATTGATCTTTCTTTGAAATGGGAGAAGTGCTTAGCTTTGGGTTCAATCTTGCGGTGTCCTTTCCAAGTGACAGTAGGGGCAGCAAGGCACGTATTGTATTGTTGCCATCGAGGATAACAAGATGGGGTTTATTTCATATTGCATGAGTTTATCCCTCTACATCATGTCATCTTACTTAAAGTGTTACTCTGTTCCTTTGAACTTAATACTCTAGATGCATGCTGGATAGCGGTCGATGTGTGGAGTAATAGTAGTAGATACAGGCAGGAGTCGGTCTACTTGTCGCCGACGTGATGCCTATATGCATGATCATACCTAGATATTCTCATAACTATGCTCAATTCTGTCAATTGCTCAACAGTAATTTGTTTACCCACCGTAATACTTATGCTCTCGAGAGAAGCCACTAGTGAAACCCTCATTTGGTCTATTTTCCATCATATTTAATCTCCCGACAACAAGTTATTTCTGGCGTCGTTTTTATTTTGCTTTTTTTTACTTTGCATCTTTATCATAAAAATACCAAAAATATTATCTTATCATATCTATCAGATCTCACTTTCGTAAGTGACTGTGAAGGGATTGACAACCCCTTTATTGCGTTGGTTGCGAGGATTTATTTGTTTGTGTAGGTGCGAGGGAGTCGTGCATGGCCTCCTACTGGATTGATACCTTGGTTCTCAAAAACTTATGGAAATACTTACGCTGCTTTACCGCATCACCCTTTCCTCTTCAAGGGAAAACCAACGCAGTGCTCAAGAGGTAACAAGCAGCTATGTACTCTGCTTCACTTGTAGATCCCGCCACGACGCTTTGCTTGTAACTGCACCAACTTACAGCTCCACCATTGAATATAAATACGTATCCGGTTTGCGACTTAGAGTCACCCGGATCAGTGTTAAAGCTTGCATCGACGTAACCATTTACGACGAGATCTTTGTCACCTCCATAAACAAGAAACATATCCTTAGTCCTTTTCAGGTATTTCAGGATGATCTTGACCACTGTCCAGTGATCCACTCCAGGATTACTTAGGTACCTCACTGCTATACTTATAGCAAGGCACACATCAGGTCTGGTACACAGCAGTGCATACATGATAGAACCTATGGCTGAGGCATAGGGAATGACTTTCATTTTCTCTCTATCTTCTGCAGTGGTCGAACATTGAGTCTGACTCAAACTTCACACCTTGTAACACATGCAAGAACCCTTTCTTTGACTGATCAATTTTGAACTTCTTCAAAACTTTATCAAGGTATGTGCTTTATGAAAGTCCAGTTAAGCGTCTTGATCTATCTCTATATATCTTGATGCCCAATATATAAGCAGCTTCACCGAGTTCTTTCATTGAAAATATCTTATTCAAGTATCCTTTTATGCTATCTAGAAATTCTGTATCATTTCCAATCAACAATATGTCATCCATATATAATATTAGAAATGCTATAGAGCTCCCACTCACTTTCTTGTGAATACAGGCTTCTCCAAAAGTCTGTATAAAACCATATGCTTTGATCACACTATCAAAGAGTATATTCCAACTCCGAGAGGCTTGCATCAGTCTATAGATGGATCGCTGGAGCTTGCACATTTTGTTAGCACCTTTAGGATTGACAAAACCTTCTGGTTGCATCATATACAACTCTTCTATAATAAATCCATTAAGGAATGTAGTTTTGATATCCATTTGCCACATTTCATAAAATGCGGCAATTGCTAACATGATTCGGACAGACTTAAGCATCGATACGAGTGAGAAAATCTCATCGTAGTCAACACCTTGAACTTGTCAAAAACCTTTTGCGACAATTCGAGCTTTGTAGATAGTAACATTACCATCAGCTTCCGTCTTCCTCTTTGAAGATATATTTATTCTCAATGGCTTGCCAATCATCAGGCAAGTCAACCAAAGTCTACACTTTGTTCTCATACATGGATCCCATGTCCGATTTCATGGCCTCAAGCCATTTCGCGGAATATGGGCTCATCATCGCTTCCTCATAGTTCGTAGGTTTGTCATGGTCTAGTAACATGACTTCTAGAATAGGATTACCATACCACTCTGGCGCGGAACGTACTCTGGTTGACCTACAAAGTTCGGTAGTAACTTGATCCGAAGTTTCATGATCATCGTCATTAACTTCCTCACTGATTGGTGTAGGCATCACTGGAACTGATTACTGTGATGAACTACTTTCCAATTTGGGAGAAGGTACAATTACCTCATCAAGTTCTACTTTCCTCCCACTCACTTCTTTCGAGAGAAACTCCTTCTCTAGAAAGGATCCATTCTTAGCAACGAAAATCTTGCCTTCGGATCTGTGATAGAAGGTGTACCCAATGGTCTCCTTTGGGTATCCTATGAAGACGCACTTCTCCGATTTGGGCTCGAGCTTATCAGGTTGAACATTTTTCACATAAGCATCGCATCCCCAAACTTTAAGAAACCACAGCTTGGGTTTATAGCCAAACCACATTTTATATGGTGTCGTCTCAACGGATTTAGATGGTGCCCTATTTAACGTGACTGCAACCGTCTCTAAAGCATAAACCCAAAACGATAGTGGTAAATCGGTAAGAGACATCATAGATCGCAGCATATCTAATAATGTACGATTACGACGTTCGGACACACCATTATGCTGTGGTGTTCCAGGTGGCGTGAGTTGCGAAAATATTCCACATTGTTTCAAATGAAGACCAAACTCATAACTCAAATATTCACCTCCACGATCAGATCGTAGAAACTTTATTTTCTTGTTATGATGATTTTCCACTTCACTCTAAAATTCTTTGAACTTTTCAAATGTTTTAGACTTATGTTTCATCAAGTAGATATACCCATATCTTCTCAAATCATCTGTGAAGGTCAGAAAATAACGATACCCACCGCGAGCCTCAACACTCATTGGACCGCATACATCAGTATGTATTATTTCCAATAAGTTAGTTGCTTGCTCCATTGTTTCGGAGAACGGATTTTTAGTCATCTTGCCCATGAGGCATGGTTCGCAAGCATCAAATGATTCACAATCAAGTGATTCCAAAAGCCCATCAGCATGGAGTTTCTTCATGCGCTTTACACTAATATGACCTAAACGACAGTGCCACAAATAAGTTGCACTATCATTATTAACTTTGCATCTTTTGGCTTCAATATTATGAATATGTGTATCACTACGATCGAGATTCAACAAAAATAGACCACTCATCAAGGGTGCATGACCATAAAAGATATTACTCATATAAATAGAACAACCATTATTCTCTAATTTAATTGAATAACCTTCTCGCATGAAACAAGATCCAGATATAATGTTCATGCTCAACACTGGCGCCAAATAACAATTATTCAGGTCTAAAACTAATCCCGACGGTAGATGTAGAGGTAGCGTGCCGACGGCGATCACATCGACTTTGGAACCATTTCCCACGCGCATCGTCGCCTCGTCCTTAGCCAATCTTTGTTTAATCCATAGCCCTTGTTTCGAGTTGCAAATATGAGCAACAGAATCAGTATCAAATACCCAGGCGCTACTACGAGCATTAGTACGGTACATATCAATAACATATATATCAAATATACCTTTCACTTTGCCATCCTTCTTATCCGCCAAATGCTTGGGGCAGTTCCGCTTCCAGTGACCAGTCCCTTTGTAGTAGAAGCACTTAGTTTTAGGCTTAGGTCCAGACTTGGGCTTCTTCCCGGGAGCAGCAACTTGCTTGCTATTCTTCTTGAAGTTCCCCTTCTTCCCTTTGACTTTTTTCTTGAAACTAGTGGTCTTGTTAACCATCAACACTTGATGTTCCTTCTTGATTTCTACCTCCGCGGCCTTTAGCATCACGAAGAGCTTGATAATTGTCTTTTCCGTCCCTTGCATATTATAGTTCATCATGAAGCCTTTATAGCTTGGTGACAATGATTGAAGAACTCTGTCAATGACACTATCATCAGGAAGATTAACTCCCAGCTGAGTCAAGTGGTTATGGTACCCATACATTTTGAGTATGTGTTCACTGACAGAACTATTCTCCTCCAACTTGCAGCTATAGAACTTGTTGGAGACTTCATATCTCTCAACTCGGGCATTTGCTTGAAATATTAACTTCAATTCGTGGAACATCTCATATTCTCCATGACATTTAAAACGTCTTTGAAGTCCCGATTCTAAGCCATAAAGCATGGCACACTGAACTATCGAGTAGTCATCAGCTTTGCTCTGCCAGACGTTCATAACGTCCGGAGTTGCTCCTGCAGCGGGTCTTGCACCTAGCGGTGCTTCCAGGACGTAATTCTTCTATGCAGCAATGAGGATAATCCTCAAGTTATGGACCCAGTCCGTGTAGTTGCTACCATCATCTTTCAACTTAGCTTTCTCTAGGAACGCATTAAAATTCAAGGGAACGGTAGCACGGGCCATTGATCTACAACAACATAGATATGCAAGAACTATCTGGACTAAGTTCATGATAAATTAAAGTTCAATTAATCATATTACTAAAGAACTCCCACTTAGATAGACTTCCCTCTAGTCATCTAAATGATCACGTGATCCATATCAACTAAACCATGTCCGATCATCACGTGAGATGGAGTCGTTTCCAACGGTGAACATCCCTATGTTGATCAGATCTACTATATGATTCACGTTCGACCTTTCAGTCTCAGTGTTCCGAGGCCATATCTTCATATGCTAGGCTCGTCAAGTTTAACCTGAGTATTCTGCATGCGCAAAACTGGCTTGCACCCGTTGTATGTGAACGTAGAGCTTATCACACCCGATCATCACGTGGTGTCTCGGCACGACAAACTGTAGCAACGGTGCATACTCAGGGAGAACACTTATACCTTGAAATTTTAATGAGGGATCATCTTATAATGCTACCGCTATACTAAGCAAAATAAGATGCATGAAAAATAAACATCACATGTAATCAAAATATGTGACATGATATGGCCATCATCATCTTGTGCCTTTGATCTCCATCTTGAAAGCACCATCTTGATCTCCATCGTCACCGGCTTGACACCTTGATCTCCATCGTAGCATCGTTGTCGTCTCGCCAACTATTGCTTCTAAGACTATCGCTACTGCTTAGTGATAAAGTAATGCAATTACATGGCGATAGCATTTCATACAATAAAACGACAACCATAAGGCTCCTGCCAGTTGCCGATAACTTCTACAAAACATGATCATCTCATACAACAATTTATATCTCATCACGTCTTGACCATATCACATCACAACATGCCCTGCAAAAACAAGTTAGACGTCCTCTACTTTGTTGTTGCAAGTTTTACACGGCTTCTACGGGCTTCTAGCAAGAACCGGTCTTACCTACGCATCAAAACCACAACGATTTTTCGTCAAGTGTGTTGTTTTAACCTTCACAAGGACCGGCCGTAGTCAAACTCGATTCAACTAAAGTTGGAGAAACAGACACCCGCCAGCCACCTGTGTGCAAAGCACGTCGGTAGAACCAGTCTCATGAACGCGGTCATGTAATGTAGGTCCGGGCCGCTTCATCCAACAATACCGCCGAATCAAAGTAAGATGTTGGTGGTAAGCAGTATGACTATTATCACCCACATCTCTTTGTGTTCTACTCGTGCATATCATCTACGCATAGACCTGGCTCGGATGCCACTGTTGGGGAACGTAGCATGCAATTTCGAAAAAATACCTACAATCACGCAAGATCTATCTAGGAGATGCATAGCAACAAGAGGGGGAGAGTGTGTCCATGTACCCTCGTAGACCGAAAGTGGAAGCATTATGTTAATGCGGTTGATGTAGTCGAACATCTTCGTGATCCAACTGATTCAAGTACCGAACATACGACACCTCCGTGTTGAGCACACGTTCAGCTCGCTGACGTCCCTCGAACTCTTGATCCAGTAGAGGGTCGAGGGAGATTTTCGTCAGCACGACGGCGTGGTGACGGTGTTGGTGATGTGATCCGCGTAGGGCTTCACCTACGCACTACGACACTATGACCGGAGGTGTAAACTGTGGAGGGGGGCACCGCACACGGCTAAGACAAATCTTTGTCGTGCCTTTGGGGTGCCCCCTGCCCACATATATAAAGGAGGGAGGAGGAGGCCGGCGGCCTAGGAGCGGCATGCCAAAGGGGGGAGTCCTACTTGGACTCCTAGTCCAAGTAGGATCCGGCCCCCCACCTTTTCCTTCCAACGGAGGGGGAAAGAGGGAAGGAGAGGATAGAAAGAGAGAAAGGGGGGCCGCGCCCCCTCCCCTTCCTATTCGGACTCCCCTTGGGCAGGGCATCTCCCCCTTGTGTGCTGTCCCCTCTTCTCTCCCACGGCCCATGAGGCCCATGATTTCCCCCGGGGGTTCCGGTCACCCCTCGGTACTCCGATAAAATACTCGGATCACTCGGAACCACTCCGAGGTCCGAATACAACCTTCCAATATATGAATCTTTACCTCTTGACCATTTCGAGACTCATCATCATGTCCGTGATCTCATCCGGGACTGCGAACAAACTTCGTTCACCAAAACACATAACTCATAATACAAATCGTCATCGAACGTTAAGCGTGCGGACCCTACGGGTTCGAGAACTATGTAGACATGACCGAGACATATCTCCGGTCAATAACCAATAGCGGAACCTAGATGCTCATACTGGCTCCTACATATTCTTCGAACATCTTTATCGGTCAAACCGCATAACAAACATACGGTTTTACCTTTTTCATCAGTATGTTACTTGCCCGAGATTCGATCGTTGGTATCATCATACCTAGTTCAATCTCGTTACCAGCAAGTCTCTTTACTCGTTCCGTAATGCATCATCCCGCAACTAACTCATTAGGCACATTGCTTGCAAGGCTTATAGTGATGTGCATTACCGAGAGGGCCCAGAGATACCTCTCCGGTACATAGAGTGACAAATCCTAATCTTGATCTATGCCAACCCAACAAACACCTTCTGAGACACCTGTAGAGCATCTTTATAATCACCCAGTTACGTTGTGACGTTTCATAGCACACAAGGTGTTCCTCGGTATTCGAGAGTTGCATAATCTCATAGTTAGAGGAACATGTATAAGTCATGAAGAAAGCAATAGCAATAAAACTAAACGATCCTGATGCTAAGCTAACGGATGGGTCTTGTCCATCACATTATTCTCCAATGATGTGATCCCGTTCATCAAATGACAACACATGTCTATTGTCAGGAAACATAACCATCTTTGATCAACAAGCTAGTCAAGTAGAGGCATACTAGGGACACTCTGTTTTGTCGATGTATTCACACATGTACTAAGTTTCCGGTTAATACAATTCTAGCATGAATAATAAACATTTATCATGATATAAGGAAATGTAAATAAAAACTTTATTATTGCCTCTAGGGCATATTTCCTTCAGCTAGCTGCTTGGCCCTCCATCGCCTGCTCCACCTGGCGTTCGGCCGCCTCCCACTTGGTCGCCAACGCCCACATCTCGATGTCATACAGGTGCTGCCAGCCTCGCCAATCAAGACACCCACCCAGGCGCACACGACATGTAGAGAGGCAAGGTGCTCGTCTATGACCACGTTTGGAGTGGCGATGGAGTGGGAGGCGCGTTGGCCTCCACCCCGGCTGCAGATTCGGCCCTAGCGAAAGCAAGGCTAGGTCAACACGCCATCTCCTCGCGCTCGGTTTCCTCGAGCCCCCGCCTATTCGCCTCCTTCTAGGGTCACGAGGTACCCGGCCTCCTCCTCATCCTCCTCCTTAACTACCACAGGCGATGGTGTAGCGCGGGCCTCCATCGTGAAGCTCCTGCGACGGCCTACGTCGTGCTCCGTGGCGATCCACACATCCCACATCGGCGAGTTCAACGCGTAGTCCTGGTCACAATAGAGCGCGGGCAGGACGGCAGCACGGTGGTTGTGAATGTCGGCGGCACGCGTGCGGTCAGATGGCGGCACCGCCGACATTGGAACCCTGTCGGGGTTGAGGTGCCAGCCATGCGGGAGATTGACGTCCGGCCATGGCAGAGACAGGCGGTGCTCCCAATGGTAGAGAGTCCAGTGCACATGGATGTACATTCATGTGCATGTCGCCTCCGGGGGGCATGCAACACCAAAGCGAAGTGGGCGGGGCAGCGCGAGCAGCCAGCCTCGTGGTCATGCTTGCCACACTTGCAAAAGAAGTCCATGGCGACGACATCATGTCAGCCGGCGGGGGATCAAGCTAGATGTGGACTGGTAGACTAGTGGGGACGGAAGTGGATGAGGCGGCCCCCATCCCATGCTTGCCATTTAAATAGGACAGGCATGGACACTTCATGTGGCTGACGTGCGGGCCCGAACGTGCGTGTGGCATTTACTAGGACCGGAGGTGGTGGTTGGGAAGTCGACACACGGGCCAGAGGAGGACATAGATCGAACGGGCGACGCTTCGGTCTTGTGTCCGTGTGGACGCAAATCAGGCATAAAATTTGGGCCGAAAATGCGTCCAGACGAACACCAAGCAGACATAATTCGGGAATAAGCCAGTGCTTTGGGGCATGTTTTCTGTCTGCGCGGGCCCAAACAGACGTTGTCTGATAAAATGTCGGCGGGTTGGAGTTAGCCTTACACAACTAGAGAAGCAAGCTCATGCCCGTCATTTATCTTCCGCTTCGTCTCTTCGCCCAAGGAAAAAAGACGGCTAGGATTCCTGCCTCCCGTCGGCGGCGCCATCGGTCTACCATGTTTCCTGGGGCCTTAGGGCCATGGGGGCGCGGTGGATCCCGGTGATTGCTGGCGGGAGGGCTCCGTTTCTAGGTGTTTCTTCAAATTTTGTTAGGGTTTGTGTCATACTCAGGAAGGTGAGATGGCGGTGGCTCTTGATACGTCTCCAACGTATCTTAATTTTTGATTGTTCCATGCTATTAT
This sequence comes from Aegilops bicornis, assembly GCA_021605145.1. Lineage (NCBI taxonomy): Eukaryota > Viridiplantae > Streptophyta > Magnoliopsida > Poales > Poaceae > Aegilops > Aegilops bicornis. Next base: position 88,389,249 of record CM038670.1, read on the forward strand.
ATTACCCATCTTGGATGTTTTATATGCATTTATATGCTATTTTATATGATTTTTGGGACTAACCTATTAACCTAGAGCCCAATGCCAGTTTCTGTTTTTTCCTTGTTTTTGAGTTCCGCAGAAAAGGAATATCAAACGGAGTCCAATTGACCTGAAAATTTACGGAGAATAATTTTTGAAAACATAAAAAATATTGTAATGAAAAGATATCAGAGAAGAGTCCCGAGGCCACCGCAACGATGGAGGGCCCCCTCCTAGGGGGCGGCCACCGTCCTTGTCGTCGCCTCGTGGCCCCCCTGACTTGTCCCCAACGCCAACACCTCCTATAAGTCCCAAAATCTCCAGAACATAACCTAGATTAGGAGTTCTGCCGCTGCAAGCCTCTGTAGCCACGAAAAACCAATCAGGAGCCCGTTCCGGCACCTTGCCGGAGGGGGAAACAATCACCAGTGGCCATCTTCATCATCCCCGCGCTCTCCATGACAAGGAGGGAGTAGTTCATCCTCAGAGCTGAGGGTATGTACCAGTAGCCATGTGTTTGATCTCTCTCTCTCTCTCTCTCTCTCTCTCTCTCTCTCTCTCTCTTGTGTTCTTGATTTGGCATGATCTTGACGTACCACGAGCTTCGCTATTATAGTTGGATCTTATGATGTTTCTCCCCCTATATCTTCTTGTAATGGATTGAGTTTTCCCTTTGAGGTTATCTTATAGGATTGAGTCTTTAAGGATTTGAGAACACTTGATGTATGTCTTGCATGTGCTTATTGATAACCCACAAGTATAGGGGGTCGTAATAGTTTTCGAGGGTAGAGTATTCAACCCAAATTTATAGATTCGACACAAGGGGAGCCAAAGAATATTTGAAGGTATTAGCAGCTGAGTTGTCAATTCAACCACACCTGGAGATTAATTATCTACAGCAAAGTGATCAGTAGCAAAGTAGTTTGATAGTTTTGATAGTAGTGACAGCAGCAACGGTAACAGTAACAGTGATAGCAGTAATTTTGTAGCAAGTGTAACAGTGATGATAGCAATAGTAACGCAGCAAGATCAATAAGGATAAATTCGTAGGCATTGGATCGGTGACTTGTTGGATGATATTCATCATGTGACAGTTATAATCTAGGGCGATACGGCACTAGCTCTAGTTCATCGATATAATGTAGGCATGTATTCCTTAAATAGTCATACGTGCTTTATTAAAAGAACTTGCATGACATCTTTTGTCCTACCCTCCTCTGGCAGCGGGGTCCATATGGGATACTAAGGGATATTAAGGCCTCTTTTTAATAGGGAACCGGAACAAAGCATTAACACATAGTGAATACATGGACTCCTCAAACTACGGTCATCACCAGGAGTGGGCCCGGTTGTTGTCACTCCGGGGTTGCCGGATCATAGCACGTAGTAGTTGACTATAACTTGCAAGATCGGATCTAAAACATGGATATAATGATGAATTCATAAACGGTTCAGATCTGAGTTCATGGCACCCGGGGCCAAAGTGACAAGCATTAAGCATAGCAAAGTCATAGCAACATCAATCTAAGAACATAGTGGATACTAGGGATCGGGCCCTAACAAAACTAAGTCGATTACATGATGAATCTCATCCAACTCCTCACCGACCAGCGAGCCTACGAAGGAATTACTCACTCTCTGTGGGGAGCATCATGGAATTGGCGATGGAGATGGGTTGGTGATGACGAAGAACAAAGATCCCCCTCTCCGGAGCCCCAAACGGACTCCGGATCTGCCCTCCCAAGGAAGAACAGGGCTTGGCGGCGTCTCCGTCTCGTTGATTGCGATAATTCTTTCTCCCTAATTTATTTCTGGAATAATGTGAATTTATAGTATCAGGGGGGTCGCCAGCGGGGCCACCAGGTGGGTACAACCCACCTGGGCGCGCTAGGAGAGGGGGGCGCGCCCGGGTGGGTTGTGCCCAACCAGTGGCCCCTCTCTGGTGGTTGTTGGCTCCAAAAATCCTTATTTATTCCATCAAAAATCCTCGCAAAGTTTCGTTCCATTTCGAGAACTTTTATTTCTGCACAAAAACAACACCATGGTAGTTCTGCTGAAAACAGCGTCAGTCCGGGGTTAGTTTCATTCAAATCATGCAAATTAGAGTCCAAAATAAGAGGAAAAGCATGAGAAAAAGTAGATACATTGGAGACGTATCAACTCTGCCAAGCTTAAACCTTTGCTTGTCCTCAAGCAATTCAGTTGATAAACTGAAAGTGAGAAAGAAAAACTTTTATGAACTCTTTTGCTCTTGTTTGCATAAATATGCTTAAGCAGCACCCAGGTTTTCAGCCAACATTATAACTAACCATGTCAACAATAACCCTTAAAGATTATAATGATTCATATCAATGACATAATCAGCTAGCAAGCAATAATAAAATATCTCAAACGGCAACACGTTGTCAAAACAACCATGATATAATATGACAATAGTGGTATCTCGCTAGCCCTTTCTGAGACTGCAAAACATAAATGCAGAGCACCTCCAAAGTTCAAGCAGCGACTAAACATTGCAATTCATGGTAGAAAAGATCCAGTCTTGATGCACCCAACATTAGCTATACACAATGCATAAATCATGACAACTGTGCTCTACTTAGTTTCTGGCGCTTGTTTTTAGAAGGTGGTGACACAACATAAAAGTAAATAGAAAGTCCCTTCGTAGACGGAAGAAGGGATTTGCAGAGGTGCCATAGCACAATTTTTAAAATAGAGATAAATGATATTTTGGGACATGCACCCTTCTCATTCACTTCACGACCATCAGTTATCAACATCTTCCATGCTAAGCATGCTAGTAGCGGTCCCCAAGCGGAAAGTAAAGGTTTTGACTCCATTGGGAGTTTTGTTTGATTATTCAAGAGATGAACTCTTTTTCATATTTGTAGTTTGGGACCGGGCATCCCTATTACCGCTCATTTACTCATGCGATGGCAAGTGAATAAACACTCGACCTGAGGATAACATGCTTAGCACGGAAGATATCGACCACCTCCTGTTGTTCCATGAACAATCCAGGCACACAAAAAGGATAGTTTTTTAGAAGTTTTTAGAGGTGGCACATGCAAATTTACTTAGGACGGCAGGGTAATACCGTATGTAGGTAGGTATGGTGGACTCATCTGGAATAACTTTGGATTCAAGGTTTATGATGTACAAGCAAAATTCCCACTTAGTACAGGCGAAGGCTAGCAATTTAAGATTGGGAAGCGGCCAGCTAGAGAGCGACAACGATCATGACTAGGCATTATGCATAAGTAACAATGGACACTAGCATGAGTAGGATATGAACACCATGAACATAAATATTATAGATGCTATGTTGGTTTTGATTCAACTACATGCATGAACATGTACCAAGTCAAGCCACTTGAACATTCAGAGGACGATACCATATCATCATACTACATCACAATCATTTTAACGCTATGCTGATATCCAAGATAAATCATTATCAACTCCCAGCTACTTATGCATGGCATGAGAAACTATAATCTCTAATTGTCATTGCAAACATGTTTAATCATAATGGGCTGAAGCATGGGGACTAGGTTAAACATATTTACACAACAAGAACAAGTCGAGTTCATACCAGTTTCTCTTTGCCACGGCCAGCTCATCGAATATCATCATTATTGTCTTTCACTTGCACGGCCGAATGATATGAAAATAATAATAGTGCAAGAGTGTCGTGGACTAAGCTGGAATCTGCAAACATTTTATTCAACATGATAAGACAAGGTAAAATGGGCTCTTTATTAGTTCAACAGTTATTCATATGAGAGCCACTCAACATTTTCATTGTGGTCTTCTCCTCGGTAAGACTTGAATAAAAGGAAAAGAAATTCAGAGAAACACACTGAAATATTTTTTGGAGTTTTTGGTTTTTCTTCAACAAGAAAATAAAAAAGGCAAAAACGAGAAAAACTATTTACACGGGAAAGCTCCCAACAAGCAAAAGAAGAGCAAGGAAATCTTTTTGGATTTTCTTTTTAGTTCTACTACTAAGCATGCATAAAAAGTAAATTACTACAACTTATTTTTTTCTGGTTTTTCTAAAGTTTTTCAAACACACAAGAAGAAAGCAAGAAACAAATAAATCTAGGTATGGATGATACAATGAAAAAGTGTGAACACCGAAAAATAGAATGATATGTGGGCATGAATATAATGTCGGTGAGAAACACGTACTCCCCCAAGCTTAGGCTTTTGGCCTAAGTTGGTAGTCGATCAGTAGCATGGAGGGTAGTAGTCGGCGTGGTAGCTCACCGAGGCTCTCGGTGCGGATGCCTCAGCACGCCGTGCCGCCAACACTGTTGCGTTGTGAGCTCGGGCCTCACACTCAAGAACAAAATATCTTTCCTTGCTGTGATAATCAAAGAGAGCAGGTGCAGGAAAATATGTGTCCACAACATGTGACTGGTTAAGCAACAAATTATAAGTGAAGTTATCAGCACCACCCTTGAGAATCTTATGATCCTTTAAGGTGTCAAAATCTAAATACTGCATGGGTAGGATAGGATCAAAGGGCAAAGGTGAAACATTCAGCCCTCGTGCTAGGCGTGTGGCATAAATTCCACCATAGAACCAGCCACTTTTGGCATTATGCTGAAGTCTACGTGCAACAATCGCTCCAAGGTTATAATCACTTTCACCAGTGAGAGCAGTGTGAATGAGGCTCAAGTCTGGAGCACATAGTATGCTACAGTCTTGCTTGCCTACTATGCACTTCCCGTTAAATAAAGCAAAGTACTGGATTGCGGGAAAGTGAATGCTCTTTATTCTACCTTGCCTCACCCCCCTATTTTCACCATAGCAAAGGCTAGTCAAGAAAGACTCATACTCAGCCTTCGCCGGCTCATCAAGCACACCCCAAAATGGAAGTTTGCAATGGTAAGCAAAGTTCTCTAGTGGGATAGTAAATGGTTCATCATAAAGCATGAACGACACCCTAGACTCACGTGGAAAATATTTAAACCCCTTGACAAATGATTCAGTGAGAAGATGACGTTGTTCACACTTATCTGAGAGGTAGGGACCGAGACCGACATTGTGAACATATTGCTAAAATTCCTCCTTAATGCCCACTTGCATCATATACTCATCGCAAGGCCATAAGCAATTTTTGGTGGCAGCATCTCGCGTGGAACTTTCGCTTGGTTCAACATAAGACTGACAAGCAGAACTGTCACTAGAAGATGCTCCCAAGGACCTTCTCCTCGAAGAACTCCTTCCAAAGAGGTTCATAATGTCCGCGTATAATTTTTCCTATGAACAAAAATCTGAATTTTTAGTCCACAAATTCTTTCCAACAAAACTTCACAAAACTAATAGCAACTACTCATAGGGATACATAGAGGCCATAGCAAGCATTCAAACTACTTAGAACACTAAGAATTCTACATGCAAGCACATGTACAGCAGCACCAAGAGTAGCTATTTATTCAAAGTATAAACCACTAAAATAAAAACTAATTGGACAAGTGGTGGAGTCACATACCAAGCAACAAATCCCCGAAACAGTTTCGGAAATGGAGCTTCAAGCAAACAGATCGAAATCCGCGGTTTTGGGAGCAAGAACACGAGAGAGAGAGAGCTAGAGTGATTTTTTTTCTGGAGGTAAGTGACCGTGTGGGAGGAAGAAGTAAGTGAGGGGGCCCACGTGGGGACCACAACCCCCCAGGGCGCGCCAGGCCTGGTGGGTTGTGCCCACCAGGTGCACCCCCTCTGGTAATTTTCGCACCAAAAATTCTTAAATATTCAGGAAAAGATCATATAAAATTTTCAGGGCATTCTGAGAACTTTTATTTTTGGGACATTTTTTTATTGCATGGGAAATTCATAAAACAGACTAAACATGGCATATATTTTATTTAACTAATAAAAATAGATAATAAAAAGTAGGGATAGACAGTAGTGCTTACTAAATTCATCAACTTCATACCGTTCAAAAATGATTCATTAATAAGGTTGATCGGGTCTTACTAACAACCACTTTCGATTAGCATGAAACCGAAGAACTTTCGTAAATCACTAAGTTACCTCAATGGGGATTAGCATTTCTCCAACAATAAGCATTTAATATTTCTTTTTGACAGTAGGTAGAGGTATTTGAAAACTTACAATAGTGATTGTCTGAGATTTTTCAGTAACATTAATACCATTCACTTGGAATTGTTTCTTCGGAAAGTGCATCGTATGCTCATTACCATTGATATTAAAAGTGATCTTGCTTTTATTGCAATCAATAATAGCCCCTGCAGTATTCAAGAAGGGTCTACCAAGGATAATTGAAATGTTGTCATCCTCGGGCATCTCAAGTATAACAAAGTCAGTCGAAATAGTAACATTAGCAACAACAACGGGCACATCCTCACAGATACCGATAGGTATGGCAGTTGACTTGTCAGCCATTTGTAAAGATATTTCATTAGGTGTGAGTTTATTCAAGTCAAGTCTTTTATATAAAGAGAAAGGCATAACACTAACACCAGCTGCTAAATCACAGAAAGCAGTTTTCACATAATTCTTTTTGATAGAGCAAGGTATAGTTGGTATACCCGGATCTCCAAGTTTTTAAGGTACTCCATCTTTGAAAGTGTAATTAGCAAGCATAGTGGAGATTTCAGCTTTCGGTATTTTTATCTTATTAGTGATAATGTCTTTCATATACTTTGCATAAGGAGGCATTTTCAAGATGTCAGTCAAGCAAGTACGCAAAAGGACTGGCCTCAGCATTTCAGCAAAGCGTTCAAATTCTTCATCATCACTCTTTTTAGTTGACTTGGGTGGAAAAGGCATAGGTTTTTGAACCCACGGTTCTCTTTCTTTACCTTGTTTTCTAGCAATGAAGTCTCTTTTATCATACCTTTTATTTTTGGGCTGTGGGTTATCAAGATCAGCTGGTGGTTCTATCTCAACATCATTGTCTGGTTCTTTTTCATTATTTATTTGAGTGTCTTCATGAACCATCATTATCTTTTTTATTATCACTAGGTGAGTGTTTGTTACCAGATTGAGTTTCAGCATCAGAGATAGAAGTTTCATTTTCATTATCAGGAGGTTTCTCTATTTCAGGTTCATTGGAAGTGTGCAAAGTCCTACCATTTTTCTTTTTCTTTTTCTTTTTAGAAGGACTAGGTGCACTAGTGTTAGCTCTTTGTGAATCTTGTTCTATTCTTTTTGGGTGTCCCTCAGGATAAAGTGGTTCCTGAGTCATTTTACCTCCTCTAGTTGCAACTCTAACAAGAAAGTCATGCATATTATGATTCATTTCATCAAGTAATTCTCTTTGTGATTTAGCAACTTGTTCTAACTGAGTTTGAACCATAGAAGCATGTTTTCCAACTCCTCTAACATCATTTGATATTCTAAATAACAAGTCACTCAAGCGAGCAATCATATTAGAATTATATTTCAATTGTTTCATGACATTTGCATTGAAGTGATCTTGTTTCCTAATGTAGTTTTCAAACTCATAAAGGCATTGACTAGGATGCATATTGTGAGGATTATCATTTTCATTAAACTTTATAAGAGAATTTACCTCTACCACCTTAGGCATTGGTGGTGTATTAAGCCCATGTATTTCTTCAATAGGAGGTAAATTTTTAACATCCTCACCTTTAATACCTTTTTCCTTCATAGATTTCTTTGCCTCTTGCATATCTTCGGGACTGAGATATAATATACCCCTCTTCTTCATAGTGGGTTTAGGCGGTGGTTCAGGAATAGTCCAATCGTCATAATTTTTCAATATGTTATTCAATAATTCTCCAGCTTGAGCAATAGTTCTTTCCCTGAAAACACAACCAACACACCTATCTAGGAAATCCCTAGAAGCATCGGTTAGTCCATTATAGAATATATACAATATTTTATTTTTCTTAAGAGGATGATCAGGAAAAGAATTAAATAACTGGCAAAGCCTCCCCCAAGCTTGTGGGAGACTCTCTTCTTTAGTTTGCACAAAGTTAAATATTTCCTGCAAGGCAGCTTGTTTCTTATGAGCAGGAAATTATTTTTCAGAGAAGTAATAAATCATATCCTGGGGACTACGCACACAACCAGGAGCAAGAGTATTGTACCAAGCTTTAGCATCACCCTTTAATGAGAAAGGAAATAATTTGAGAATAAAGTAACAGCGAGTTTTCACATCATGTGTAAAAAGGGTGGCTATATCATTCAACTTAGTAAGATGTGCCACAACAGTTTCAGTTTCATAACCATGGAAAGGATCAGATTCAATCAGAGTAGTTAACTTTGGGTCGACAGAGAATTCATAATCCTTATCAGCAATACAGATAGGTTAAGTAGCAAACTTAGGATCACATTTCATTCTAGCATTCAGAGATTTTTCTTTATACTTTTGTAGTAATTTCTCTAGATCATCACTATCATTGCAAGCAAGAATATCTCTAGTGGCTTTATCACTCATAACATAACCTTCCGGTACCTTAGGCAATTCATATCTAGCAAGGCTAGTTCTAGCAGGTGTTTCAGGAGTTTTAGTTTCAAGCTCATCATCAGATTCAACAACATCATGTTGTATAACTCTAGCAATTTGTTCATCAAGAAATTAACCAAGTGGCACATCATCATTATCAAGCAAGGTACTAGCATCATCATAAGCATCATTCATAGTAGAAGTAGCATCATCAATAACTTGCGACATAGTAGAATTCATAGCATGTGGTGGTGTTGCAAGTTTACTCATAATGTATAGGTGAATCTAAAGCGTAATGGATGGCAGTTCCTTACCTCCCCTCGTCTTTGAGGGAAATATCTTAGTCTTTGGATCCTTCAGATTCTTCATAGTGATAATATGATAATAATCCCAAGTGACTCAACAAATATAGCTATGCTCCCCGGCAACGGCGCCAGAAAAAGGTCTTGATAACCCACAAGTATAGGGGATCGCAACAGTTTTCGAGGGTAGAGTATTCAACCCAAATTTATAGATTCGACACAAGGGGAGCCAAAGAATATTTGAAGGTATTAGCAGCTGAGTTGTCAATTCAACCACACCTGGAGATTAATTATCTGCAGCAAAGTGATAAGTAGCAAACTAGTTTGATAGTTTTGATAGTAGTGACAGCAGCAACGGTAACAGTAACAGTGATAGCAGTAATTTTGTAGCACGTGTAACAGTGATGATAGCAATAGTAACGCAGCAAGATCAATAAGGATAAATTTGTAGGCATTGGATCGGTGACTTGCTGGATGATATTCATCATGTGACAGTTATAACCTAGGGCGATACGACACTAGCTCCTTTTCATCGATATAATGTAGGCATGTATTCCGTAAATAGTCATACATGCTTTATTAAAAGAACTTGCATGACATCTTTCGTCCTACCCTCCCGTGGCAGCGGGGTCCATATTGGAAACTAAGGGATATTAAGGCCTCCTTTTAATAGAGAACCGGAACAAAGCATTAACACATAGTGAATACATGAACTCCTCAAACTACGGTCATCACTGGGAGTGGGCCCGGTTGTTGTCACTCCGGGGTTGCCGGATCATAGCACGTAGTACGTAACTATAACTTGCGAGATCGGATCTAAAACATGGATATAATGATGAATTCATAAACGGTTCATATCTGAGTTCATGGCACCCGGGCCCAAAGTGACAACAATTAATCATAGCAAAGTCATAGCAACATCAATCTAAGAACATAGTGGATACTAGGGATCGGGCCCTAACAAAACTAACTCGATTACATGGTGAATCTCATCCAACTCCTCACGGACCAGCGAGCCCACGAAGGAATTACTCACTCCCGGTGGGGAGCATCATGGAATTGGCGATGGAGATGGGTTGGTGATGACGAAGAACGAAGACCCCCCTCTCCGGAGCCCCAAACAGACTCCAGATATGTCCTCTCGAGGAAGAACAGGGCTTGGCGGCGGCTCCGTCTCGTGGATCGCAATAATTCTTTCTCCCTGATATTTTTCTGGAATAATGTGAATTTATAGTATCAGGGGGGTCGTCAGCGGGGCCACTAGGTGGGTACAACCCACCTGGGCGTGCCAGGAGAGGGGGGCGCGCCCTGGTGGGTTGTGCCCAACTAGGGGCCCCTCTCTGGTGGTTGTTGGCTCCTAAAATCCTTATTTATTCCATAAAAAATCCTCGCAAAGTTTCGTTCCATTCCGAGAACTTTTATTTCTGCACAAAAACAACACCATGGTAGTTCTGCTGAAAACAGCGTCAGTCTGGGGTTAGTTTCATTCAGATCATGCAAATTAGAGTCCAAAACAAGAGGAAAAGCGTGAGAAAAAGTAGATACGTCGTAGACGTATCACTTATCTGTGGTGACAATGGGATATTCACGTGATGCACTTGATGTATGTTTTGGTGATCAACTTGCGGGTTCTGTGACCTTGTGAACTTATGCATAGGGGTTGGCACACATTTTCGTCTTGACTCTCCAGTGGAAACTTTGGGGCACTCTTTGAAGTCCTTTGTGTTTGTCTGAATAGATGAATCTGAGATTGTGGGATGCATATCGTATAATAAAACCGGAGGATACTTGTGGTGACATTGGAGAATCTAGGTGACCTTAGGGTTTTGGTTGATGTGTGTCTTAAGGTGTTATTTTAGTATGAACTCTAGGGCTGTTTGTGACACTTATAGGAATAGCCCAATAGATCGATCAGAAAGAATAACTTTGATGTGGTTTCATACCCTACAATAATCTCTTCGTTTGTTCTCCGCTATTAGTAACTTTGGAGTGACTCTTGGTTGCACGCCAGGGATTGTTATATGATCTAATTATGTTATCATTATTGAGAGAACTTGCACTAGTGAAAGTATGAACTCTAGGCCTTGTTTCAAAGCATTGCAATACCATTTTCACTCACTTTTACCACTTGCTACCTTGCTGTTTTTATATTTTCAGATTACAAAAACATATATCTACTATCCATATTCCACTTGTATCACCATCTCTTCGCCGAACTAGTGCACGTACACAATTTACCATTGTATTGGGTGTGTTGGGGACACAAGGGACTCTTTGTTATTTGGTTGTAGGGTTGTTTGAGAGAGACCATGTTCATCCTACGCCTCCCATGGATTGATAAACCTTAGGTCATCCACTTGAAGGAAATTTCTACTATCCTACAAAACTCTGCACTTGGAGGCCCAACAACGACTACAAGGATAAAGTTGCGTAGTAGACATCAAGCTCTTTCCTGGCGCCGTTGCCAGGGAGGCTAGGTAAACAGCACTCACATCCCGTCAACGAAGCTCTTTTCTAGCGCCGTTGCCGGGGAGGTTAGTGCTTGAAGGTATATCTTTAGATCTTGCAATCGAATCTTTTAGTTTCTTGTTTTATCACTAGCTTAGTTTATAAAAGAAAACTACAAAAAAATGGAATTGAGTTTGCCTCATATGCTTCATCTTTTTAACGTCTTTTGTGAAAATGATAGAAAGGAAAATTGTGCTCAAGTGTTAGAAGAAGAAATCTATAGAATGTTTGGCACTAGATTTTTGAATGATGAGCATGACTGCAATGTTGTTAGTATGAATTCTTTGAATATCCATGATGCTAATGATATGCAAAGCCATAAGCTTTGGGATGCTATGTTTGATGAAGATGATATTTTTGTCCCCCAAGTTTTGATGAGCAAATTTACTATGATGATAGCATGCCTCCTATTTATGATGATTATACTGATGAAAGTGGGTTTGGAAGAGTGTCAACTCTAGGTAATGATCCCACTATTTTGGAGGGTGTTGAATCTTATAATATTTATGAAGGGTTAATTATTATTTTGCCCTCAGTGGTGTCCATGTGCTCAGTTTTGCCCTCAGATGCGAATTGTTCTCAGTTTTGCCCCTAGTCCAAGCACACCGACTCGTTCCGTGAACTCAGCCCTCTCCGTCGGGTCAACCTTTTGACTCGGCCCTTACAGGTGGGACCAGGCGGCAGGGACAGCCAATTTTATTCAGACCGTTGCACGCGTGGCTTGTGGGACCCAGCAGAGAGCCGTTGAGCAGAGAGCCATTGCAGGTGTTCTATATAAGTGGGCGACAGCGGCGGTGACCACGGCGACAGAGAGCACGGCAGTGACCACGGCGAGAGAGAGAGAGAGAGAGAGCATGGCGGTGGGAAGCTAGCTGTGGAGGGCGCGGTGGCGTTGAGATCCCCTTCGGCTCCGAGCTCCATGTCTTGCTCAAGCTCCCGTGCCACCTCGCGGATGCAGAGCCGGGCGCGTGTGGACATGCCTGTCTTCGTCTGTCCACGGTGCCGGGCGGGCGTTGATCGGAGGGTTTCTCACACACTGAGGAACCAGAATCGTCCGTTCTACGTGTGCAGCGAGAATGGGGTAAGAATTGGGGCAATTGCACCATTTTCGTGGTCGGGATCTTTGAGCAATGGGCTGATATGTTTGGTGTTCATGCAGGTGACATGCTTCTTTCTTTGGGTCGATGCTCTGGCCAAGACTCCGATGAATGAACTGCAAGAAGAGCATGAAGAATGGTTGCGCATGCTGCCACGAATGGCAGTGGCCGCAACACGAGCTCCGGAAGAAGAGATGGAGGGCGAAGCACACACTGACAGAGAGCTAGCTGTTGAGCTTAGGATGTTGAAGAAGAAGGTTAGAAATCTTGAAGATCAAGCACTACCAATACCCATTTGCAAATACTTTTGGGCATTTGTAGGTATGGTAATCGCACTGGTTGTAATGTTGAAAATGTATGGAAAGGCATGAATTATGGAAGAATTTGTAATCTTGAAATTATATGAGAAATTAACCTAGTTTAAATGTTGGTTAAATTTGTTTAAATGTTGAAAAAAAAAGAATTGACCAACATTTAAATATGTTGAAAAAAAAGAAAAGAAATGAGGAACTCAGAAACTTTTGATCAATGAAATGCAGCTCTCTTCTCTGCCTTTCTGTCCAAAAAAAGGTTGCTCTTGGGCCAAATTCAGAGCGTAGAGCCAAATGCAGGCTAGACTAATGGGCCAACTGCATCCAATTAGGCCCATTCGGGGGTTCTCTTGCGTATTTTTCTGTTTTCTGTTCTGATTTAATTTAGGCAGTAAATCATAATGCTGAAACCTTTTGTGGAAGCTAATTGAATTATTCCGGAGCCAAACAATTAAGGTTAGAATTTTTTTGGAGCTGTTAATTAATCCAATTCAAATACGCCGTGATTTAAATCAAAGACCAAAATGTCATGGAAAATGTGCCTCAGCTCTGGTAAAGGTTTACACCCGGTGCCAAAATAAATGGACATTTTTTAAGGGCATTACATTGAGAAAAAAATAATTTGTCTAAAAAATGAAGGGTGGAAAATGCACAAAAAATTGGTGCGGCTGGGGACCCGAACCCAGGACTGCGTGGATTTGTGGTGTTTAGGGCTGCGCTGGTAACCGCTAGGACAGATGGAAGACTTTGACATGGGTAGGGAAGGAAGGTATATATAGTGAGACTGTGAAAATTGTCAAAAAAAATAGTGAGACCGTGAATGTTTGCACACGCGTGAGAGTGGTTTTCCTTTGTTTTGCACTAAAATTTTGGAGGGTTGGAAGGTTGAAAATGTATGTTTGCACTGCCACATGATTTTGGTTAGAGTGGCACTTGGTTTAGGATTTAAAGGGAATAAATTTGCATGTTAGTTCATGACTTTTTTTTGAATGAAACAGAGGGCTTCTCACCCCCTCCGACTTTCATTAATGAAAACCACAAGTTCTCGAACTTCATGACTTGGTTTAGGGAAGAAATGATATGTTTGGGCACGGATATTTTTTAACACACATAATGAACCCTAATAACTTAGATAAGATGCAACACATCGTACCATTACAATAATAAGTTCACGGACAGTTCACGGACACATGACGAAACATGACACGACACGACACGACATAGAAAAGCAACAAAATAAAAAATGAAACATGACGAGCTTGACTCCGGGCTTGAAAATCTTCATCTTGACCTCCTTCTTCCACCTTGGCTGCAGCCTCTTCAACACCGTCTTCATCTTCACACCTCCTCCTCCTCGTCAGAGGGAAGGGAGTGCATCCGCCTGGAGCGGGGAAGATGCGCTCGTAGTTGGTGTAGATGTTGTAGATGGTGAAGAAGATGGCCTCGCAGCCGCACCAAAAGACTTGGCCAAGGAGCTCACGCGCGTCAAACGGGTTGGTGAAGGTGACCATGAGCAGTAGGAGGATGTCGCCGCGGTCACGAACCTCGTTGAGGGTGAACATCCTCGGTGAGCCCCGTGGGAGGTGGGCATAGCCGGCTCTGAGGAAGGCGCGGGTGAGTTCGACGGAACGCCTCCACCTCGAAATAGCCCACACACGAAGCTCCCTCTCCACGAGCACGCCCGGTGGGTAGCACAGCTCCAGCACGACAGGCGGACGGTTGAAGGTTGGCCCGTTGAACTGCATCTTCGCTTGGTCTCGCTTGGGGAGGGCTCGGTCGCTTGGGTGTTTGAAGTTGGAGAGAATGGATCGGATCTGGCTTGTGGGTGGGAGAGGAAGAGAGGCACCCCATTTATAGGCCTGTGGGTGGGAGAGGAAGAGAGAAAGGATGAGAATGGTGCGTGTGTGAATCCGGGCGCGTGTGTGTATTCGGACGCGTGTGTGTATCCGTTACATTTGGCACTCTTAAATGTTTGCACGAAAACGATGCATGGGGCGCGTGCGTGCATCTGAATCACTGCATAACTCTTTGACCAGGCGGTGCATCTGAATCGCTGCCCTGAACCACCTAGCTCTCCTTGCTAGCCTAGCTCGCCTAGCGCGCCTCGCTCGCCTCGCTCGCATGCATGCATGTCGCCGCCTCCCGCGCATGCAAACCCACGTCACCGCCTCCCATGCATGCAAGGCCTGGAAAGGCTGAGACGGGATATTTACTGCGGTCTCAGGCCCAGACAACAAGATGGCCCAACGGTCCATCCAGCGCGCCCGGTATTTGTTTTAAAAAAACAATCTCCCAGCCAATCAGATTGCATCTCGCGGATCGCCCCCTACTCCCCGCAGATTCCTTCTAGAAGGGTTAGATCGACGGCCCTTGATCGCCGCTAGGGTTAGATGAACGGTCCTTGTTCAGCGCTAGGGTTAGCGGGGTTTGGGAGGGGTTTGGAGCAGTCAAAGCTATGTTTGACCAGATTTCAAATGAGCATAATAAATTGAATAAAAATCAGAAAAATAAAAAACCTGCGCACATAGTCTTCTTATGTCATGTACTAACGATTTAAGTTGATAAACAAGGTTTACATACATTTAAACGATAAGTTCATGTGTATTGTGTGATATCTCGAGTATCTCAAACTCTCTTGTATGAAGTGAAGAGAAGTGTTTTGGGGAAATGAACATGAAAATTTCAAAAAAAAACTCACCACAGCTTCATTTTGGAGTTACTAAGAAGGATCCAGGCTTAGTTTTTCATTTTGATGTTTTACACTTTTTTAAATTTTGGTCAAAGTTAAGTTTGACCAGAATTGAAATGAGCAAAACAAATTAAAAAAATCAAAAAAATGGAAAAACCAGCGCACATAGTCTGTATATATAGAATAGATGTGTAGGAAAGTTATTTGGCTGATTTAGACAAGGTCGAAAAAAACCTTGCTTACAACTGAGGCCGTTTACCCTACCTTTGGACCCCTCTTTTTAGCACATTTTTCATGAAAATTTCAAAAACCTCACCACAACTTCATTTTGGATTGACTAAAAAGGATCCAGGATTAGTTTTTCATTTTGATGTTTTAGACTTGTTTAAATCTTGATCAAAGTTAGGTTTGACCAGAATTCAAATGAGCAAAACAAAATTCAAAAAAATCCAAAAAAGGAAAAACCATGTGCTCATTCAAACATCATCCAACAGATTTAAACATCATGTCAAACATACTTCTAACATAGGTCCAACATCATCCAACAGAAATACAACATGTCAAGTGATAAATGTTTCATAATACAACATCATCCCTTATTCATAATGTTTCATAATTATTCATATATAGCGTTGGGGCTTCTGTCTGTTCCTTGAGCTTCTTGCCATCACTTTGCTCCTCGTGCACCTTGTGCTCATTGCTTCTTCTCTTCCCCTCTTGGTTGTCGGTACCTTGCGCGTCTTCTTCAAACCTATCAAAGAGTTGTGCAAAACATAAAGGGTAATGAGATCATGTCAAGTGATAAATGTGCAGTAGTATTTGACCCTTGCAAGATTTACAAACATACCAGAACTCAAAACAACAGAAGGTTGGTCACCATTTGGATCCTCACTTGGATCATCATTTGGAGCCTCACTTGGATCACCATGATCACCATTTGGAGCCTCACTTGGATCACCATGATCACTATTTGGATCCTCACTTGGATCACCATTTGGAGCCTCACTTGAATCATTATTTGGAGGATATTTTGGATCGTCGTCAAAATCATGCGGCTGTTGACCATCATCATTTGGAACCTCGTCAAAATCCTCATCTGATACAACCAGCTGTTGACCATCATTTTCATCATCGTTGAGGCAACCGGCTGCTGACCAACATTTTCATCGAAGCCTTCATCGAAACTCTCTCCGAATGCTGGATCTACGGTGTTATCACAATACTTACCGAAATGACCAGACCCACCACACCTTGTGCACTTACGCTTCCTCGCTCCAAGTCCAGCTCCTTCACTGCGAGGTCTGATTCGACTCTTCCTTGGTCTACCTGCTGCTCTCTTCAGAACTAGAGCGCAAAGCTTGAACCACCATGTCCCATTGTTGTTTTCCCTCCATAGCAGGCAAGGCATAAGCATATGTGGCTTTGAACCTTGCAACAGAGTAGTAATCATGCACATACTGCTGTATGTTCCCTGCTGGACCTGGGAGAGAAGTGATGAAAAACAAGGCATGAATGCATGGCAACCCAGTTATCTGTCATTGCCTACAACTGCAAGGTGACGCATGCATTCCCTATGCTCTACTCTAGGGAACACATTGTCCACGGCCACTTCTAAACCTTTGCAGGCAACTGTATGAATGACCAACCCATTGGGATGTGCAATAGCCCGGCGCAGATTATGCAAAAACCAAGTCCAGCTCTCCTCAGACTGCATCTCCAAAGACACCGTAGGCAATCGAAATACAAAACTGTGTGCATCAACTGCACAAGCTGCTACTAACTTTCCTTTAAACCTCCCTGTGAGAAAAGTGGCATCAATAGCCAAATAAGGCATGCAGCCTGCCAAAAAACCCCGACAACAAGCCTCAAAGTAGACAAAAACCCTCCTAAAGCATTCCTTTGTCTTTGTCACTCCCCTGAATGTGTAGTCCACGGTGTGGTGATCAATATCTACAATACTACACGGGCTTGTCCTCTCCACTTCACCTTTGAATGAATACAACAATTGAAAACTTTCCTGCCAGTTACCATAAATAGAATCCATAGCATGTTGTTTACCATTGAACAACCTCATGTATGGTAAATCTATCTTGAACTTATCTTTGATGTTCTTCCGCAATTCCTTTGGACCCACTTGCTGGTTTTCTTTCACCCACTTCTTTACTTCTTCCGCCACCCATCTTGACTTGGCTCTCTTGATTGTATCCTTCCTAAGGGTTGATTCCTGGCATGTGTGCTTAAAAGGGTTCACTTTGACTGAACATTAGTGCTATTTCGCATTTTAGATGCGAGCAGCCTCCATGGACAACCCTCGGTCGGACAAAGGCACTCTGTAACGCATTTGATCGCTCTTGTCAACTTTGAAAGTACGTTCTACCTTGATGGAGTATGTCACAAGTGCATTTCTACACTCATTCATGGATGCGAAAACTGTACCTTCTTCCATATGAGGGTTCAAAGGGTCCCATTCAACAGCTGCAAGGTCTTTGTCCTCACCCACCGTGTCATCATCCACACAGACTGCATTGTGAGCCTCATCTTGGTTTTCAGTCTGAGGTGCCCGTCGTAAATTCTGAATAACATCAGAATATAGCTTCTCTTCATCAACCCCAGAATTGTAGTCATCAAGCTCCACTTCAAGGGGGGCCCTACTGCTGTTGCGCACACTTGTCGAGCCACCACGTTGTCGTGCACCAACTGAACTGTTCTGGCTAGAGATGCCATTACAATGACTTGGTTCTCCCCGAGATGTTGCACCCGTCATCCTAGGTCCAAATGCCTGCTCAAGCACATCAACTTGCAGCCTCACATGAAAATTATCTTTCTCTTTATGCCTAACAAACATGGTAGCTAGCTCTCACTACTACAAAAAGGGCTATAGATGGAATGGCCACTAATGGCGCACCTGTCATGTGGTGCGCCATTACTATATTCTAATGGCGCATCATGTCTCGGTGCCCCATTAGTAATATATTACTAAAGGCGCACCTGGTGTGTAGTGCGCCATTAGTAGTTTTGAAAAAAAACATAAAAAAATATTTGTTACTAATGGCGCACCATGTCCGCCGTGCATCATTAGTAGTTGACATAGTAATGGCGCACCACATCCGCCGTGCGCCATTAGTAGTTTTGAAAAAAAAGTAAAAAATAAAATAAAAAAATATTTGTTACTAATGGCGCACCATGTCTCGGTGCGCCATTACTAGTTTTAACTAGTAATGGCGCACCACCCCACGGTGCGCCATTACTAACTTGCCCCAACAACGAATGCACCCCCTCCCCATGGATCGCCTTTTCAGTTTTAAAAAAAATAAAAGAAAATGATGGAAATGTCAAAAAAATAAAAGAAAATAAGTTTCCCATGTGATATGTGGTCTAGTTGTTGGGAAAATTTACAAATATGAATTTCGAATTTATTTGCAAAATTTCTCTGGAAATTTGTAAAATGGGCATAACTTTTGCATACGAACTCGGATGAAAAAGTTTTTTATATGTAAAATCATCTACTCGAAACCTAATAGAAAAAAAGTTACGGGGCTTTCAAGATCTAGAGGCAAAAAAATTCAAAAAATTTCAAGCTTACTAGTGGCGCACTGTGGATGTGATGCGCCACTAGTAACAGAAAAAAAATTGGTTTTGAATTTTTTTTTGAATTTTTTTTCAAAAAATGATACATAATATGACCGGGAAGTTTGAAATAATTTTCAAAATTTCATCATAGTCATGAACATGAACAAAGTCCTAGACATCAACAAGGTATAATAGGATTGATATGCTAGATATATCAACAAGTGCACAATGAAGTGAGTCTTTGGTCTTTGGATAGAACTCAAGTTAAGCGTGCTTGGGCTGGAGTAGTGTGAGGATGGGTGACCTTTCGGGAAGTTTGACCACGGAGTGCGATTTGACCTGAGATTAAGCATATTGACCCAAAATTAAGCCATAGTGAACTGAGATTAAGAAAAAAGGAAAAAAATTGAAAAAAATTTAAAAAAATATTGTTACTAATGGCGCACTTCTATGTGGTGCGCCATTAGTATACTAATACTAATGGCGCACCGTGGACTATTCTAGGTGCGCCATTAGTAAAATATACTAGTGGCGTGGTACTAATGGCGCACCGGTAGTGCGCCATTAGTAGGCAAAACCGGTGCGCCATTAGTAGGCCTTTTTCTAGTAGTGTCTTCATCATTACTAACTGTCACCCATTTCTTTTCCCCATCATAGTATTTGTATACCACTTCATCAAGCAAACCCCAAGGATATTGGCTACAAATTACCTCCCAAAATTGTCTGAAACTCCAATTACTAGCCATTGGCAACCGATAATCAAAACCTCCTTGGTATTTCTTCTTATCCTTTGCATCAAACATGTACCGGTCCCTTCTAATGTGCACCATGAAAGCAAACCGCAATCGCATCCTAACCGCTAAAAAACAGAGACGCAATCAGCACACTAATTGGGCAAACCTAATCGAATCGAGTGTTAAAATGCACAATTAAGCTCATTCTAAACAAGAGGCGAGACTTACCCCTCGGGAATCCAGTCATGGACGCGACAGATCTCCGGCCCGATGCCTGCCTCGCCAAATACTCCGGGGTCGCCGCTGCTCGCCATTTCGCCCTAGGTTTCTTCCTCCTAGTTCAAATAGCTCCAGCAGCTCCCCACCTTTGAGCGCTCCGGCCGGGCGCACGGAAGGAGGCCGCGCCGCGGGTCGAGCAGGTGGTGGGCGCCCCACCCGTGGCGTCGCAGGAAAGTGGCGGTCGTCGCAGGTAGCCGTGGAGCGTAGGCGCAGGACGGAGCGGCGAGCGCACTGCAGTACCGGTGGCGGGCAGTCTTGGCAGCGGCGCGGACAACCGGCAGCGGATGGGCAGAGTGAGCTAGAATGATTTGGGGATTTAGTTGCACGGGCCTACATGTCAGCTCCGGACCCACGTCCACGCGGTCCCACGTGTAAGCTCCGGACCCACAACCACTAACGCCGACGGACGGAATGGACTCAAATATGGCCGTTTAGCCTCGTCATAGTTGCTGTGCATGGACTAGGGGCAAAACTGAGCACAATTCGCATCTGAGGGAAAAACTGAGCACACAGACACCACCGAGGGCAAAATGAAAATTAACCCATTTATGAAAGTGGATTTGGAGAGGTCATGACTTTATTTAGTTATGAATCCACTATTTCGGAAGAGGTTCCAATTGATTATGAGAACAAAATTACTATTTATGATGATTATTGTGATCACATGTATGCTATAAAGAATAATAATAACCAGGAAACTTGTCTTCGTGATTTTAATTTTCAATTGGATTATGCCTCACATGATAGTTATTATGTTGAGTTTGCCCCCACTACTGTTCATGAGAATAAATTTGCTTATGTGGAGAGTAATAAAATTTCTATGCTTGTGCATCATGATAATAATGCTTTGTGTGATGGTTATATTGTTGAATTCAGTCATGATGCTACTGAAAATTATTATGAGAGAGGAACATATGCTTCTACATATTGCAATACTATCAAGTTTCCTCTCTATGTGTTGAAATTTTTGAAGTTGCACTTGTTTTGCCTTCCTATGCAAGTTGATTGTTGTTCCCATAGGTTGTTTTCTCACAAAATCCCTATGCATAGGAAGTGGGTTAGGCTTAAATGTGCTAGTCATATTCTTCATGATGCTCTCTTTGTGTTTCAATTCTTATCTTTTATGTGAGCATCATTGAAATCATCATGCCTAGCTAGAAAGGCATTAAAGAAAAACGCTTGTTGGGAGACAACCCAATATTTATATCTACTGTTTTTGTGTGTTAACATGATTAGGCTACTGCATTAATCATGTTTTGTAGCTTTTGTTTCAATAAAGTGCCAAGTAAGACCTTTGGGATGATCTATGGTGATAGTTGATTTGACCTTGCTGAAAAACAGAAACTTTTGCACTCAGGTAAACAATTCTCGTTTTTAACGGAAGTGTGGTAAAATACTGATTCTTTTTGTATAATATTAATAAAGAAATTGCTCAGGTTGTCCTAATTTTGCAGAATTTTTGGAGTTACAGAAGTATGATGCCAATTCAGATCTTTACAGACTGTTCTGTTTTTGACAGATTCTGTTTTCGATGCATAGTTTGCTTGTTTTCTAGTTTCTATGGTTTATATTGCTTAATATAAATTGTAGAAATGATAGGGTACATTAGACATCATGTGAGAAAAATTATGAATCTTGTCTTGACAGTACCAAAGTGAATGATTTGTTTTATTATACTAACGGAGCTTACAAGTTGTCTGTTGAGTTTTGTTTGTGATGTTTTCGAGTTTTGGGTAAAGTTTTGATGGACTATGGAATAAGGAGTGGCAAGATCCTAAGCTTGGGGATGCCCAAGGCACCCCAAGGTAATATTCAAGGACAACCAAGAGCCTAAGCTTGGGGATGCCCTGTAAGGCATCCCCTCTTTCGTCTTCGTCTATCGGTAACCTTACTTGGAGCTATATTTTTATTCACCACATGATATGTGTTTTGCTTGGAGAGTCATTTTATTTTATTTATTTTGCTTGCTGTTTGAATAATATCCCAAGATATGAAATTCTTAAATGTTAGAGAGTCTTCACATAGTTACATAATTATTCCACTACTCATTGATCTTCACTTATATCTTTTTAGAGCACGCCGGTAGTTTTATTTTGAAGAAATTGCTGAACTCTCATGCTTCACTTATATCATTTTGAGAGTCTCTAAACAGCATGGTAATTTGCTTAGGTTATGAATTTAGTCCTAATATGATGGGCATCCAAGAGGGGTATAATAAAAACTCTCATATAAAGTGCATTGAATACTACAAGAAGTTTGATTCCTTATGATTGTTTTGAGATATGAAGATGGTGATATTAGAGTCATGCTAGTGAGTAATTATGGATTGTAGAAATACTTGTATTGAGGTTTGTGAGTTCCATAGCATGCACGTATGGTGAACCGTTATGTAAAGAAGTTGGGGCATGGGATATTTTTTGATTGTCTTCCATATGAGTGGCAGTCGGGGACGAGCGATGGTCTTTTCCTACCAATCTATCCCCCTAGGAGCACGCGCGTAGTACTTTATTTTGATGACTAATAGATTTTTGCAATAAGTATGTGAGTTCTTTATGACTAGTGTTGAGTCCATGGATTAAACACACTCTCATCCTTCCACCATTGCTAGCCTCTCTAGTGTCGCACAACTTTTGCCGGTACCATAAACCCACCATATACCTTCCTCAAAACAGCCACCATACCTACCTATTATGGCATTTCCATAGCCATTCCGAGATATATTGCCATGCAACTTTCCACCGTCCTGTCTATTATGACAAATTCCATCATTGTCATATTGCTTTTCAGGATCATGTAGTTGACATCATATTTATGGCAAAGCCACCATTCATCATTTTTTTATACATGTCTCTCTTGAGTCATTGCACATTCCGGTACACCGCCGGAGGCATTCATATAGGGTCATATTTTGTTCTAGTATCGAGTTGTAATTTTTGAGTTGTAAGTAAATAAAAGTGTGATGATCTCATTATTTGAGCATTGTCCCATGTGAGGGAAAAAAAGAGAAAAAGCCAAAAAAAGAGAAGGCCCAAAAAAAGAAAAAAAAGAAAAAAAGAACAAAAAGAGAGAAAAAGAGAGAAGGGCAATGTTACTATCCTTTGTCCACACTTGTGCTTCAAAGTAGCAGCATGATCTTCATGATAGAGAGTCTCCTATGTTGTCACTTTCATATACTAGTGGGAATTTTTCATTATAGAACTTGGATTGTATATTCCAATGATGGGCTTCCTCAAAATGCCCTAGGTCTTCTTGAGCAAGCAAGTTGGATGCACACCCACTTAGTTTCTTTATGAGTTTTCATACACTTATAGCTCTAGTGCATCCGTTGCATGGCAATCCCTACTCACTCACATTGATATCTATTAATGGGTATCTCCATAGCCCGTTGATACGCCTACTTGATGTGAGACTATCTCCTTCTTTTTGTCTTCTGCACAACCACCATATTCTACTCCACCTATAGTGCTGTGTCCATGGCTCACGCTCATGTATTTTGTGAAAGTTGAAAAGTTTGAGAACATCAAAACTATGAAACAATTGCTCGGCTTGTCATTAGGGTTATGCATGATTTCAGTATTTTGTGTGATGAAGATGGAGCATAGCTAGACTATATGATTTTGTAGGGATAAGCTTTCTTTGGCCATGTTATTTTGAGAAGACATAATTTCCTTGTTAGTATGCTTGAAGTATTATTGTTTTTATGTCAATATTAAACTTTTGTTCCGAATCTTATGGATCTGAAAATTCATGCCACAATAAAGAAAAATTACATGGATAAATATGTTAGGTAGCATTCCACATCAAAAATTCTATTGTTATCATTTACATACTCGAGGACGAGCATAAATTAAGCTTGGGGATGCTTGATACCTCTCGAACGTATCTATAATTTTTTATTGTTCCATGCTATTATATTATCCACCTTGGATGTTTTATATGCATTTATATGCTATTTTATATGATTTTTCGGACTAACCTATTAACCTAGAGCCCAGTGCCAGTTTTTGTTTTTTCCTTGTTTTTGAGTTTCACAGAAAAGGAATATCAAACGGAGTCAAATTGGTCTGAAAATTTACGAAGAATATTTTTGGAAAATATAAGAATACTGGAATGAAAAGATATCGGAGAAGAGTCCCGAGTCCACCATAAGGGTGGAGGCCCCCTAGGGCGTGCCCCCGTCCTTGTCGTCGCCTCGTGGGTCCCCCTAACTTGTTCCCGACGCCAACACCTCCTATAAATCCCAAAATCTCCAGAACATAACCTAGATCGGGAGTTTCGCCGCCGCAAGCCTCTGTAGCCACGAAAAACCAATCGGGAGCCCGTTCCGGCACCTTGCCAGAGGGGGAAACCATCACCGGTGGCCATCTTCATCATCCCGGCGCTCACCATGACGAGGAGGGAGTAGTTCACCCTCGGGGCTGAGGGTATGTACCAATAGCTATGTATTTTATCTCTCTCTCGTGTTCCTGATTTGGCACGATCTTGATGTACCGCGAGCTTTGCTATTATAGTTGGATCTTATGATGTTTCTCCCCCTCTACCTTCTTGTAATGGATTGGGTTTTCCCTTTGAATTTATCTTATCGGGTTGAGTCTTTAAAGATTTGAGGACACTTGATGTCTGACTTGCATGTGCTTATTTGAGGTGACAATGGGATATTCACGTGATGCACTTGATGTATGTTTTGGTGATCAACTTGCAGGTTCTGTGACTTTGTGAACTTATGCATAGGGGTTGGCACACGTTTTCGTCTTGACTTTCCGGTAGAAACTTTGGGGCACTCTTTGAATTTCTTTGTGTTTGTTTGAATAGATGAATCTGAGATTGTGTGATGCATATCGTATAATCAAACCCGCTGATACTTGTGGTGACATTGGAGTATCTAGGTGACATTATAGGGTTTTGGTTGATGTGTATGTTAAGGTGTTATTTTAGTACGAACTCTAGGGCAGTTTGTGACACTTATAGGAAGAGCCCAATAGATCGATCAGAAAGATAACTTTGAGGTGGTTTCGTACCCTACAATAATCTCTTCGTTTGTTCTCCGCTATTAGTGACTTTGGAGTGACTCTTTGTTGAGCGTTGGGGGATTGTTATATGATCTAATTATGTTATCATTGTTGAGAGAATTTGCACTAGTCAAAGTATGAATCCTAGGCCTAGTTTCCAAGCATTGCAATACCGTTTTCGCTCACTTTTACCACTTGCTACCTTGCTGTTTTTATATTTTCATATTACGAAAACTTATATCTACTATCCATATTGCACTTTTATCATCATCTTTTCGCCGAACTAATGCACTTATACAATTTACTATTGTATTGGGTGTGTTGGGGACACAAGAGACTCTTTGTTATTTGGTTGCAGGGTTGTTTGAGAGAGACCACCTTCATTCTATGCCTCCCATGGATTGATAAACCTCAGGTCATGCACTTGAGGGAAATTTTCTACTGTCCTATAAAACTTTGCACTTGGAGGCCCAACAACGTCTACAAGGATAAAGTTGCGTAGTGGACATCAGCTCTCTGAAGATGAAATAAGGTTCTCCCCGACTAGCCCCGCCCCGATGGTGCGTCTAGCATCGCCGGAGGGCGAGTGGAGGTGTGTCTCCGGCGGATACCCCGAGATTCGGCCGGTGGTTGTCTTTGGTGGATCTGTTTGGATCCGGTCTTCGTTCGTCTATGCTTGTGTGTCTTCCGGTTGGATCCTTCCGAAATACGATTCTCTTCATCTGCGGCGGCTGCTGTTCCGGTGCATTGGTCCTATGAAGACTTAGCACAACGATTTTCGACTGTCTCCAACGAGAGCGAGGGGCGATGACGGCGACGTGCCTTCGCTTGCTTCGGCGCTTGTAGTCATTGTTAGGTCGTCTACGAATTTGGATATAATTTTCATTATTTCTGATGTTCGTTATAATGTCAAGTTTGAAGATGAATAGATTAAAAAAAATTAGAAAAAAAATCCTTGTAACTAAAGACTAAATATGTCGTTGTCTTATAAGTTATTTTGGCCATTTATTTGACCACTATTCCCCGCTTGCCTTGGCGGCTGGCCTTATTTTCTCTCTTATTTAAAATCTCTACTACTTAAAAAGAACATAAGGTTCTCATTTTACCTTTCTTCCCACCACCCCTTCGTCCAACCTTTCATTTATGTGATTTAATTTACTTACCTTCTGAACCAATTTTATTTTAATTTAATTACCAAATTTCTAATTAAAATATAAGGTAATTCACGGGCAGAATTTGATGAATATTTATTTACACAATTGCATTATTATTGATAAGTAAATCACAAGCTAACGTATTAGAATATTTATATCCCTTTATAACGCACGGGCATTGTTCTAGTTAAGATGAAAAATGCACATGCTGTATTTCAGAATAGAGAAAAACATAAATGCAAAAGAGAAGCATCATATTTTAGTCACGAACGGCCTTGCTTGGAAGCGTGCACCCGACGCTGCGCGATTCCCCCACAAAACAAGGTGGGATTCCAAGTTCGGATGCCTCCTGCGATCGCTCTTGTAGTTTTCCTCCGCTCCGCTGCACTAGACAACTAGCAACACAGTCGGCGCTTTATACTCTGATGAGTGATGATCATGGCCGGGTGCTTCTTTTGCATCTCACTGCTGTCTCGAGCCTTGATCGACGTGCCCCACTTGCGTCGACAAAGCTACTTGCTCTTATCATGAAAGTTTCAAGCAGAATACGAAAGAAACTCACATGCCGAAGGCGATGCTTGGGTCGGGATAGAATAGCCATCTGGTAAAACGGAGTTGGTAAAACTATCATCTTGTTCTGCCCACCTTATTTTCTGGCCGAAACTATGGTGCATGCAATCCCATCCCGCGTACCAAACTGAACACGTAGTCGCAACACTTTTTTTTTTCTCAACCGGTCGGACTCCGACGAGCACGTCTTTGCCCCGTTTCTGCCTGGCTGTCTCGATTCTCGACTCTAAACTTTGTGGGTTTCTCGAAGCGTCTGGGGCGTTCCTGCGTATTGGCAGCGCGAAAGTGTCCACTGAGATCAACGTTCGGCTGGTGCAGGTGAGGTAGGTGAACCTGCCGTGGTGTGCTATCAAGTTTTCGAGGCAAACTTTTGTCCTGTGTGAGTAAAATGGGAAGTGGATTGAACGGGCGGCCACTGCTGGCGTGGCCATGTGTGCACTGCCCTGCCATTGTTGGGAAACAGTACAACTTAGTACGTACTGGGGTCAAGGAAGAGTACATTTACGTGAAGTTTAGCCGGTTGTATCGATCTTGTTTATTTCGAGGGCTTTGGCTATTTGCTAGCTATATAGTACGGGACTTGGTGAAGTGAACCAACCACTTCTTTGACCGATTTAAAAGTGCTGCGTACTCCATGGCGGGGCTTGGCAGGGCAGGTAGGCCTGCTGTGATAGAACTGGTTCGCCAAGATGTGCACATCCACTCGTCGAAGGATCAGCTGAAAACGTGTCCATGTGTCCGTGTCACCACAACGACAAGGCATCGACGACGTGGGCCGGCCAAGATCAAGTTCTTGACACGGACAGTAATAATAAGTAAATAAGACACGGTTTACGACAAACACGCACACTCTCTCTCGTGACGGGTGGGAGTGAAAAGATAATCTTGTTTCGATGAACCTTTTTTTCTTGCGGGGTTTCGATGAACTAGTCCTTTGGCGAACAGATACACACACAAAGAAAATGGTGCTTTGTTTTAGGCATGGTGCTTCGGCAAAAATGAAATAGGCTTCCCCCACAAATTCATGTGGAAGATTAAGGTGCCAGCTAAGATCAAAATGTTTTTTTGGCTTATGGTGAGAAAAAGCATATTAACTAAAGATAATCTTCTCAAGAGGGGATGGAAAGGATTTTTTTTTGAAACTATGATGATTTTTATAGCAAATTCGGAAACTATACACCCTAATGGAGAAAAATCAAAAGTATCACCCCGTCGGCCTCCCGTTGGCCGAAAAGGGACTTTTCGGCCCGTTGGCCAAAAAGGACTTTTCGGCCAACAGTTGACCAAAGAGTCCTTTTTCGGCCAACATCTGCTCTAATTTTTAGAAAATTCATATCAAATAGGATTTTTAGTATTTTAGTTTGATTCTTTTTGCGTTAGATTAGAAATTTTATGAAGTTTCTATAGATATCAAGTTTGACTAGATTTGAAAGTTTAAATTTGAATTTTCATGAATTTTCTCAAATCACTAGATTGCCTATAATTTGAGTTAGGAGTATTCATTTTAGTGTTTTATAGGTTTTCTGCTATTTCTTTTCATTTTAATTGTTTTAAATTGTTTTCTTTATTTTTTTGACATATTCTTTTAGTTTCTGTTAAGTTATCAGTAGATATTTTATTTGTAGTATTTTTTTGTATTTTATTTCTTTTATCCTCCATTTTCTTTCCCGTCGTTCTTTTCCTCCATTTTCTCCCGCTATTTTCTTTGCCGCCATTTTCTCCGGCCATTCTTTGCCGCCATTTTCTCGTGTCATTCTCTCCCGCATTCTTTGCTATCATTTTCTCCTGCCATTTTCTTTCCCGTCATTTTAGTTGCGCCATTCTCTCCCTCCATTTTATCCCGCCATTTTCTTTCCCGCCATTCTCTCCCGCCATTTTATTTCCCGCCATTCTCTCCCGCCATCTTCTTCCCCGCCATCTTCTTTCTCGCCATCTTCACTTCTCAACTTATAAAACGAGCCTCATGGTGTCCACGATCGTAGATAACATCGTCTGACACGGTCTGTGTCTCCTGCGTCGGTGCTGCTGGTTGAGTGTGAAACACTGTCTGAGAGAAGTCATAAGTGTTTGCAGCTTCGTCATCATCATCGGAGAGTGTTTCACACTTATGACTTCTCTCACACAGTGTTTCACACTCCACATGAAGGCATCCTCGTCATCCTCCGTCGCTGCAGCACTCCTTAGTGTGGCGGGAGAGAATGGCGGGAGAGAATGGCGGGAAAGAAAATGGCGGGAGAAAATGGCGGCAAAGAAAATGGCGGGAAAGAAAATGGAGGGAAAAAGATTGCGGGAAAATATTTTTTTCATGTATAAAACGACAATAGTTGTACAGGATTTACAAGGCACTTTTAAATATAAACTCCTATGAAGCTCAAAACAAGTTTTCTAGTAGGATAAAAGAAATAAAATACAAAAAAATACTACAAATAAAATAGCTACTGATAACTAAACAAAAAAAAGAATAATATGTCAAAAAACCTAAAGAATTTTTTTTAAAGCAATTAAAATTAAAAGAAATAGCATAAAACCTATAAAACACTAAAACATAATTGTTTTCATAAAAACCTAATTTTAAATAATTATAAAATTTGCCAATTAATTACTACTGATAAACAAATTCACAAAGAACCAGTAGCAAAAGGAATCATCTGAAAAAATACTCCTAGCTCAAATTATAGGCAATCTAGTGATTTGAGCAAATCCATAAAAAATCAAATTCAAACTGTCAAATCTAGTCGAACTTGATATCTACAGAAACTTCATAAAATTTATAATCTAATGCAAAAAGTATCAAATTAAAATACTAAAAATCCTAATTGATATGAATTTTCTAAAACAGTAGAGCAGGTGTTGGCCGAAGAGGGACTCTTTGGCCAACTGTTGGCCGAAAAGTACTTTTTGGCCAACGGTTGGCCGAAAAGTCCCTCTTCGGCCAACGGTAGGCCAAAAAAGTACCTCTTCGGCCAACGGTAGGCCGACGGGGTGATACTTTTGATTTTTCTGCATTAGGGTGTATAGTTTCCGAGTTTGGTATAAAATCATCATAGTTTCAAAAAAAATCCTGGAAAGGAAAACAAGGTTGTGCTCTGTGTGGGTAGGAGGAAACTATAAATCACTTGTTTTTTAGGTGCTCGGTAGCCAGGCTTTTATGGAGTCTGGTGAAATGCTCCTTCAATTTAAGATCGATACCTGGTGACTTAGATGATTGTTTGAACATTTGGCTCAAAACATTTCAGAAACCGGGAAAAAAACTAATCCTAGTTGGGTTGTCTGCCTTGTTCTGGGCCATTTGGAATGTAAAAATGATATAATTTTTAGAGGAAGAAAAATTAATGATCCAATGATTTTAGTGAGGCTAATGGCCACTTGGATTGTAGATTGGGCTGTTTTGCAGAAAAAAAACTCATAGCAAAACCTTCTGAGCTTGGGAGCAAAGCTAATCGAGCGGGTGGCAAGTGAAGTCTATCTAGCGTCGCAAGGTTGGAGACCGGGAGGCTCGGGCTGGACAATCAAGCAATAAAACTTCGGCAACTCGAGCTAGGGTCGTTAGATTCTCTTTTCTCTTGCTGCTTGCTTTGTTTTCTTTCATCGCTCTTCGCTGCTAAGCTGGCTGCGTCCCTTTCCTTGCCGCTTGTGGCTTTTGCAGTATTTTTTTTAGAGAAAAGGGGGTTTTGAAACCCCCCGGCCCCATTTTATTGATGAGACCAGGAAAGTAACAACACAAAAACAAGCATGCCTTGCATGTTCATCGCCAATCAGGCAAAAGAAAGAAAGAGAAAACTAAACAGTAGACAGCAGAGCAGAAACTAGACAGTTTAATAGTTTTGAACATATTACAAACTTGCGCACAAAAATTGTAACAACCAAACTTTAATCTTCTTCCTTCTTGAGCCTGAAGTTTTCGCGCCTCATTCTCCAGGCTTCTTTCCCTCTCAGCTTCGTGTTGCGTATTAGGCAATCCCCCGCGGCACCGTCTCTTTCGCTGCATCCCCCACGGCCACACTCTTGAGCTTCTTCCATGGTTTAACCGGGGATCCACACAGTTCCAAAGGGGTGACCGGGCTGAGCAGCGTTGTCTTGCACGTGTTTTTTGTGGGGCTTCTTGGCGGAGAGGTTTGGAAGCTTGGATCCTCTGTTTTTGTAGCACCATTAATCTTCAGGCGCGAGATAAACAGGGAGTGGTTGAAACCACCTTCAGTGTTCTTCTCCCCATCAGTTACCCTGCCAGAATTTGGAAAGGAGTTTCCAGGATGCATGAGATATTCTGAATGAATGTCTCCATCTTTGTCAAGACAGGTCCTTCGAATAAGATCAGTCATCTCCTGACAATTCCTAGCATTCTCCTCCATATCTGTTTCACATCAGTCCAAACAGCGTTGTTAAAGACATGTGAATTTCTATTCTTCCACATAGTCCAAAGGACACAAGCACATACTGAATTTAAAGCAATATGTTTCTTATTTGCTGGCCAAAATCTAGCATGGATAAGTAATTAGCCCCTAGTTCCAAACCCAGAAGATCTGAGACCCTTTCCCAGATTTGTTTGGCCACTACACTTTCAAAGAATAGGTGTGTAATGGTTTCTTTTTCAGAACAATACACACACTCTGTTTTTTTTCCATACCTCTCTTGGCTAAATTGTATTTGGTCATCAGTTTGTTATGGTAAAGCAGCCATAAGAACACCTGGACTCTGGGGGAGGTTTTAATTGACCACACTGCTGGTATATATACTGGCTGGACTCCTCTAAAATTGATGATGCTATAGAGAGAGCCAGTGGTATACTCCCCCTTAGCCTCATATACCAAATAAGTGAATCACCCTCTTCGCGGAGTAGGGTGCTCAAAACGACTTGTTGTAGGGCATACCACTGCTCCATCATGGCAGGGGTAAAAACTCTCCTAAAAGTGAGTTTGATATTTTTGTTGTCCCAGATCTCAGCTATGGTACAACACTGCTGGTGGCAGATGGAGTACAGAGGCCAGAATTGGACTGACAGGGGGGATGTCCCAAACCAAATGTCTTCCCAGAATCTAATCTGCTTCCCATCTCCCACCATCCATTTATATCCAAATTTCAAAGCCTTTTGCAGCCCACATGACTCCTTGCCAAAATCTAGAAGGGTTCTGGGTTTTACTAGCAAAAATGTTAGGGGAGTTGTTGAAGTACTTCCTATCCACTATTTGCCTCCAAAGTTTCCCTTCATCTTTGATGTATCTTTTTACCCAGCTCCCAAGGAGACAAAGGTTTACATCCTTGATATTGGGGACCCCCAAACCCCCATGTTTTTTGCTCATGCAAACTAAATCCCAATTGGCAAGGTGAATTTTCCTGTTTCCTTCAAAATCATTCCACAAGCAATTGGCCATCTGACTATTGATCATATCTAGAGCCCATTTGGGGAACTTGAAAAAGGAAAGAAGGTATATAGGGATGCTGGCTAGGCAGGTCTTAATTAAAATTAACCTAGCAGCATAAGAGAGGAGCTTACCTCTCCAGCCAGCCATCCTTTTAAGGATTTTGTCTATCAGGGGTTGTATATCCTCTCTCCTTAGTTTATCATAGTGAATAGGAATTCCTAGGTATTTTATTGGGAAAGTCCCAATGCTACATCCTAGGACATCTGCAAAAGATTGTGTTTCTTCAGGAGAAAGCTCTATTGGGATGATCTCACTTTTTGAATAGTTAATTCGCATGCCTGAGACTCGCTCAAAACAAGTGAGTACCATCTTCATATTTGAGATGTTTTGCTCGTTTTTCTCCATGAAGAGGATGGTGTCATCTGCATATTGCAGACAGATGACACCATTTGGAATTAGGTCAGAGCACAACCCACTAATCAGCTTGTCTGAAGCTGCTTTGGATAGCATTTTGCTCAGGACATCTACAACCAAGTTAAAAAGCAGAGTGGACAAAGGGTCACCCTGCCTTAGGCCTTTCCCTGTAAGAAAGTAATTGCCTTCAACACCATTAATCTTCACTCCAACCG
This sequence comes from Aegilops bicornis, assembly GCA_021605145.1. Classification (NCBI taxonomy): domain Eukaryota; kingdom Viridiplantae; phylum Streptophyta; class Magnoliopsida; order Poales; family Poaceae; genus Aegilops; species Aegilops bicornis. The sequence continues at coordinate 88,421,931 of CM038670.1, forward strand.
ATCCCATGTGTGTGACTTGCTTGATCCAAGTCACCCAAAGGGGGTTGAAGTTCCTTTTCCTTAAGATTTCAATAAGAAAATCTAGGTTGACTTTATCAAAAGCCTTTTCATAATCTAATTTCAACACCAGGCCTGGGTTGCCAGATTTAGCAGTGGAGTGAAGCACTTCATGTGCTGTGACCACACTCTCCAGTATAAACCTGCCTTTAATAAAGGCAGATTGGTTACTAGAGGTGACTCTATTCATCAGCATTGCTAATTTGTTTGTAAGCACCTTAGTAAACACTTTGAAGATACAGTTGATTAAGCTAATAGGTCTAAATTTCTTCATGCTGGTAGCCTCTTTTTCTTTAGGAATAAGGGTCAACACATCAAAATTTAACCTATACAGGTCTAACTCTCCCTTGTGGAAATCATCAAACATGGCTAACACATCCTTTTTAATTACCTCCCAGAAATTTTGAAGGAAGAGGAAGGATAGACCATCTGGACCAGGGGCTCCATCAGAGTATGATCCAAAGATGGCCTCCTTTATTTCTTCTTCAGAGAAAGGTTTTTGTAAGGATTGATTTTCTAAGTCATTGACCTTTTCCTCATCAGGATAAAAATCATCATTAATTCTAAACCCTTTTATATCCTCCTTTTTGAAAAGGTCTTTATAGAAATCTGTGGCTATCTCTAACATGCCTTTGACATCAGTAGTAGTGCCATTAGGTCCTTCTAGCTTACTAATCAGGGTTTTCCTCCTTCGCTGATTTGCTACAGCCTGAAAATATCTAGTATTTCTGTCTCTTTCTAGTATATCCCTATCTCTGGATCGTTGCCTAGCTTTTACTTCCTCTACTATCCATAGATTGTGGAGTCTAGAAAGGAGTTCTTTCATCCTCATATTTTCTGTTTCAGAAAGCTGCATAGTTTCTGACTTTATATCAAGTCTGTCATATTCTTCTGTTAGTTCCTGCTTAGTTTTTCTAATTTCAGCATCTATATTTCTACTCCATCCCCTACTAAATTTTCTAAACCTCCTCACTTTCTCCTGCCAAATGTCAATGGAGGTAGTACTTTTGACAGGTGCAGACCAGTTTTTTTCTACAAGCTCTTTGAATTCAGCTCTAAGTAGGCACCATTTCTCAAATTTATAGCTTGAGCTCTTTGGGACACTATCTATGCCAGAATCCCATAGAATACGAGTGTGATCACTACCAGTTCTAGGGAGAGCTTGAGAACTACTTAAAGGAAATAAAGAGTCTAGTTCAGTGGTACAAAAGATTCTATCTATAGTGCTCATAACCAAGTTATCCTGATTATTTGCCCAGGTAAATTGCCTTCCAGACATCCTGATTTCAAACAGGTTCCAAATTTCTACCCAAGCATTGAATTTGTCACTCCAGCTCTGGTTAATTCTACCATTATTCTTATCTTTCTGGTATCTAATTAGGTTAAAATCTCCCCCAATAATGGTGGGTTGGTGATCATCAATGAACATACTATGTAGTTCAGAGATGAAATCATCTTTGCCATCATCATATGGTGACCCATAAACTGCTATAAACCTGAAAGTTTTTTCACTGGTCTTATGCACTAGGTCACACGCTACAGAGTATTTGAGGGTCTTCCAATTTATGACATCAAAGATATCTAAATCTACACCTACCAACACACCACCTGAGGTGCCTTCTGCAGGAAGGTGGTGCCAGTTATAAGGTTTATCACCACTAATAGACTTAAGAAAGGAAGCAGAGAGATTCTCTTTCTTTGTTTCTTGAAAAGCAATTATACTAGGCTTATGCTTAGCTAAAGTTTCTATGATGCAGGGTTTCTTCCCTAGAGTTGTTATCCCTCTAATATTCCAAAATAAAGCATTCATTGCATCATGTGTTTCCTAGGGTGCTTGCCCCGTCCTTTCTTGGAGACTAGGCTCCACAACACACTCTGATCCAAATGTTCAGAGGCGATTACATGCAATTCTGAGGGAGTATCAGGTGAAACACATTGATCTATGAATCCTTTTGGGGTATGGATCCCTCCAGGCTCTTTTGCCCAAGAGTTTTCTGTGAGTCTAGGATAGTCAATTAGGCTACTGATATCTGGGGGCCCATCAAGCCTCTTCACTACTTGATTCAATTTTTCCATGTCATCTATCCTGCTTTTCTTTCTATCTACAGTTTCACTATATTCTACAGAACTACCTTGCCCATACTTTTCTGCATTTTGTCCTTCAGACAAGTGCAGTGTATTAGAAGAGCCATTTCCTGCATGAATATTATAGCTACTATATATCTCTATTCCTATTTTCTTAGCTACTTCAAAGAAATTAGGATTATTAAAGAGGTCAAAAGAGTTTTGAATAATAGTACCTTTAGTTTCTCCTTTTGAAACCTCCAAATTCTGCACTTTCTTGGTATTGATTGCAATTTCCATCATCGTCCTGCCCCCTACTTCAACCCTGTTACTTTTCCTGGATGCTTGCACTGGTCCCCATTTACTTTTCCCCTCCTTGGTCACAGGTAGAGCCTCTGTCTCACCCTGTGAAAGCTGAGAGTTGAGAGTTTTTTCTGGGTTGAGCTGGGGGCTGAAAATCACCTCTTCTTCATCACCAGCCAGATTTTCTCCATCTTCAGTTAGCAAATCTTCTATTTCATCCTCATCTTCATCCAGCTCCATCTCCTGCAGTATGTTGTAGCTCTGTTCCATACTGATAGGGTCTTGCAGCTGTTTCAGGTATTCAGACACTTTCTGTTTTGAGCTTTGGCTTGAGGTGCTGTTAGCAGACTTGTTACTTTGAAGAGAGGGAGTGGATCCTCCTCCAGTGTTTTCCTTCTCTCTATTGTTTATTTCTTCCTCCTTCTTGTTCTGTTCCAGCTTGTTGCCATTTGCATTGTCAGTTAGTTCATCTCCTAACAGATCATCCATATCCATTTCTGGGTCTTCTTCTGGTGGTTCTACAATTATCCCAATTCTGAACAGGTTGTCTCCTATGCCAAACAGTCTTTCAGGTGGGATTTTTGTGTGATCCTTGCATTTGATCTTGATTCTGACTACCTCAAAGAAAGATTTGGAGTTCCCTTGCCAATCAACATCAATTAGCGTCCCAAAGATAGAAGCAAATTGTTCCAGTACAGCCCATTCAGCCCAAGCTGGTGCAACTCCATCCAGTTGAAGCCATACTTTCTGTAATTCACTATGGTGTTCTAGTGTTCCTTTCCACACTTCCACATTCACTGTGACTCCATCTAATTCTGGCAGGCCAAAAAGAGGATACCTGGCCACACTTTCCACTGGTATGTGAGGAGGAAACTTGACCAAGAAAGTCCAGTCATCAAGCATTCTTATCTGCCATGGCCAGTTGGTTTTGTAAATCAAAGAGAAGTTGTGGGCCAGCTCCTTCTTGTTGAACTGTCCTGCTTCCACATACACTATTCCTATATTTCTCTTAGACCCAATGTGTTGGTCATTTACATCAGGAACATCAATTTGGTGATAGCCAAGGCTAGGGTCTCCACTGCCAGTATGATGACGTGAGTTAGACTCCTCAGTATTTGAACAACGTAACGACTGTAAGGATGCCGGTTCTTTTGGTTTCGGTAATGAAATCGAAGGGAAACCCCCTCTTTCAATAAAAAAGGATATATTTGTACATGAATAATCACAAAGAATTTAGAGATGTTGAATAATGGTGTTGCTCCGGTTGTATCGTCTAGTAGCGGCAATTTCGTTGTTTTCTATGTTGAACCAAACGCTCCATCCTAACCCTTCCTTGAATTGACATTTGACAGCACCTGAATAACACGGAGTGGTGCTTAGGCGTTAAGAATTAGGCCGATATATATGTAAGTAAAGATGTGTTGGGCGGCATGACCTGGCAATCTAGAAGCTCTTCAGTCTCACCGAGTGTCGATGTCATCAAAAATTCTTCTGTACTATAAACCTTCATTTCTTGGCTTGGTCGCAGATAGTACGTGGAGTACTAGGTACTCCCTCTGTCCGGTGAAGAGTGTACATCTAGATTTAAAATATGTCCACAAAAGAATGTACTTCTATCTTTCCAATGCACTTTAAAATAGGAAAAAAATACTTCTCTCTCATCACACGGTAATCAAGACCAATAGCAATCTACAATTTCTATATGCACTTAGTTCATTGAAAGATGGGTAATTAAAGAGGAGAGAGGTGGTGGCTTGCACCTTTTCAATGTATTTTTTACTCAATTCCATAATTTATCCTAAAATTTCTAGATGTACATTCTTCACCGGACGGAGGGAGTAGCAGCTGTGACCACAACTGCCAACTTGTGAGCCCCGGTACCAACCACACCAGAGGAAGAAAAAGCAGAACAATAATGCAGGACAGTGGCTTATGCAGGCATATATTTGTTCATTACAAACATAAATGCACAGTCATACTTGTTATTCTTCCGAAACTGCCAGATACAAACTCTCACACAGACGGGAGAAAACACATGCGCATCGATCCAGACGAAACTCAGAAGATAACTTGCTAGACCGCCCTGCAGCTCATCAACATCCTGAATTTTTTCTCAGACCAAGAAGCGATCCTGTCTCGACCAAGCAGCACACTGACATTGGGATCGTCGCTGCAGTCCGGGTTTATTCTCTCTACTGAACGCGCAGAAGTGCAGAAGCGGATGACAGTAAGGTACACTCTCTGCATGAGAAAAGCAAGCAAGCCATGGTGATCAGTGGACAGATTAAGTACGCACGGAGTGAAATGTTGTGAAAGATGCAGAGAGAATAGCTTACACCATGGGACGATCTTCCAACGCTGGTTGTCGCCCTTGCACCACTCCCAGAGCACGACCTCGGTGCCGTCGTGGACGCCGCCGTGGTCCTTGTCGCCGTGCAGCGCGTCGAAGTTGAGGTAGATGTTGTTCACCATGCGGACGCAGCGGAAGCCCTTGCCCACGTCTCTGCTCTCCGTCCAAAGCACCGACTCGTCCATGTACTCCGGGTTGTAACCCACAAGCTTCACCTGCAGCCCGCTCACATGTCAAGCACGGTTCACCAGCGTGTTGCAAACGTCTCAAAACGTACGGGAGCAGGTGTAGAACAATTTCAATTCGTGTGACGCGAACATGGAAATCGTAAACGTAGATAGGCACGTGCCAACCCCTGCATGGACCTACTCGCTTGAATTTAAGGAGCAGAGACAGGTATCAACGTCACAAGATGACTATGTTTGTAGTGGCTTAGTTTTGCTTACAGGGTGGCTCTGTCCGAGGGAGTGCTTGATGGCTTCGCCGGTGATCTTGTTCACCAGGGCGAACGCAGGGTAGCCCTCCTCGTCCTTGATCTTGGTGCTGTACCTCATGTCCTTCACCCAGTGCTACATTTCGTTTTTGTTGTCACGCACACGCAAAATTAACAGAGATGAAAGTTTAGTAAAGATCGTAATGGATGGATTGATTCGGATGGAAGAAGCTAGTGTGTGCATGCATCCATTTGGTTTTCACCTGGAACTCGTCTCTGGGGTTGGTGGGCGCGAGGCACACGGTGCCGTTCCTCACGGTGAGGCTGTAGTCCTCGCCGGCCGCGCACAGGACGCGCACGGTGGACTCGGACGCCAGCGCGCGGTGCAGGTTGCCATACCCATACCCTGCACCCGGCGGCGCGTATGCCTCTGCGCCGTGGGCATGCGGCGGCGGGTAGGCCTCCGCGCCACCCGGCGGGGGACGGTAGCCTCCTCCATACGCAGGCGGAGGCGCGTAAGGATCCTGGCCGCCGGACGAGCCGCTGCCGTACCCGTACCCGTACCCGCTGTCAGCGCCCCAGGGCAGGATCTTCCAGCTCTGGTTCTCCCCCTTGCAGAACTCCCAGAGCACGACGCCGGTGCCGTCGTGCACGCCGCCGTGGTCATTGTCGCCGTGGAGGGCGTCGAAGCTGAGGTTGAGGTTGTTGACCATGCGGATGCAGCGGAAGCCCTTGCCCACGTCGTTGCTCTCCGTCCACAGCACCGACTCGTCCAGGTACTCCGGGTTGTAGGGGATGAGCTTGACGGGGTGGGACTGGCCGAGCGAGTGCTTGACGGCCAGCCCCGTGGCCTTGTTCACCAGCGCGAACGCCGGGTGGCCCTCCGCGTCGCTCACCCGCGTGCTGTGCCTCATGTCCTTGTACCAGTGCTGCACCCACACACATGCATGCACACACAATGAGATATAGGAGTATGTACGTACGTACGTTCGGGAGAGAACTTAAGCGTATATATACGTGCCTGGTGCTCGTCGCGGGGGTTGGTTGGGGCGAGGACGACGGCGTCGTGGCGGATGGTGAGGCAGTAGGCCTCATCGGCGCGGCAGAAGATCTTGAACGTCGGCTCCTGCTGCGGCATCATCGGCGGCGACGCGGTTGGGTAGCCGGCACCGGCCGGCGGCGGCGGGGGCTGGTTGTGCTTCTTGTGCCCGAACATTATGAACGTTCGATTCAATGGACAGAGTGCGAGGGAGTGTTCCGCGTGTTGATCGCTGAGATGTGTGTGCTGCTGGCCGGCGGCCCCGGCCAGGGTTTTATAGGGCTTGGGAGCCCACGCCCCACGGGAGTTAACTAGTGTGACCAAATTAGGGAAGGTGGAAGATGCATAGGTGAGGGTTGAACGACGCGGGCTCCGTTAGGACCGAGGAGTGCCGGAGGCCGAGAGCCGGCCAGCCGCGGCGTTGTTAATCGCTTGCCTCCGCTGACTAGAGACACCGTGGTTTGTCATCCGCATCGGTCGTGTCCGCAGACGTGGGGCCGGCCGGTGATCGCAGGTGCCCACGTAGAGATTGTTTTGTTGGGAAGTGCCGTCCTGAAAGGGGCGGAGCCAGGGGGGACGAGCTGGGCCGGCCCCCCCCCCCCCCCCCCCCTCCCAAATCCTATGGGACGGGGCCTCATAGTCTCCTCTGCAGCCCCTTTTTAGATTTTGACACGTTATCGGTGGCACACATCTTAAAGTGAGCCTAATTTGTGACATCAGATTAGATCGCAATATTCGTACGATACAGTATCAACCAGATCGATATTTTCCATCTAAGGAAACAGAACACCGCGATCATCTCGCCGGTTCTCCGCTGCACCCGACGCCGACGCCATCACCTATCCCCCATGGCGACCGCTCCATGCGCCGGTGACGACGACCCTCATGGAAACGGAGGCGCCGCCGTGAGCTCTCCCTGCGCCGGTGACGCCGACGTGCTCGTCGTCCCTCGCGGAACCAACAGCAACAGCCACATGATGATGTCCACCGTCTCCACCACAAACCTGCCCGAACGCGGCAACGCCCGGCGTCGGCAAGCCAGCCATCTCCCGTGGCGACCTTGCAGATTCATGTCATTCGACATTCAGAGATGTGAACATTTAGAGTTGTAAATGTTCGTAGATCGTTAGACAAAAACATTCGTAGTTCTGTGATCACAGTATCTATGTATTGTGATTATAAACATTCAGATATTTTACCACATTAAAATTGATGTTGAGCTTCTTCAAAATTCTGTCAATGATATGTGACATCTTAAGACCGAATGCTGACATTGGCCAAACAATTGGAATCCGAACGACAACTTTCTGATATTTATTTATACATGATAAACTTTGAGTTCGTTGAGAGAGTTATCTATCAGTACATGCTGTTGTAAGTTTCAGACCTTCTGTTGGTGATGGACCTTTAATAGAAACGAGATTACAGCCGACGCTGTATTGTGTAACACAGTAGCTAGAGCAGAAATGAAAGCTAATTGTGATGTCGACCAGGACCAAGAGCTGAAATGAAAAGTATAGCGGTGATTCTGATCAGGATCATCAGCCTAGATAGCTCTACTACATTCATAAGTGCATTGGGAAAGAAATGGGTGGGGAAAATAAAGACTGATGAATGAATACAAATCAAAGTCTGGCAAAAATAAATGGTATTCAAGTGTGAAAAATCTGATAATTAATTGGCGAAAATAATTTCACTCATGAGAGTGCAGCATTACATTTATTATTTCTGTCTCACACGAAACTCTATATATTGGTCTCTGTCGACAAGAAATAAAATATACTGCTGCTGCTGCTACTACCCTACTTCTTTGATGCGTAAGGAAGGGTTTACTTCATCAAAAATCTAATCTTCTTGAAGTGTGCCTCATCCTCATATTTCATAGGTATCACCATGTAAGTTTTGACTGTCCCCATGTGGATACTAACTGACACCTGGCAGAAATTTGCTGCTTGAACTGCTCCTCAAATTCAGAATAAAGGCTTCTTGTATACGATTCGGCAGCAGTCTTCAACATAGGTAAGTTTCTAATGCAGGTGACCGGTTTAGGTGACGTGATCTATAGTCCTCGTCGAGTTCATTTTCCCGAAGGCTAGCGGCACACTTATCATATTCTACCAGGAGTTCGAAAGGCAGAGTCTCTTACGAAATCTTCTCTTAAACACATTGTTCATACCTTCGCTCCTTTGAGTTGAAGTCATGTTGGCGCAAAAGGAATCACGGCGGTAGACAGTAGCCCACTTCTCACACAGATCATATAGTTGTTGTAACCATGTGTTATCCTGAAGGTTGTAAGCAGTCAACAATTCTTGCCACTTCATTTCAAAGTATGCCGTTGGTTCCGCGAGGGACAATGAGCACGCTACGCCACCGGCGCAGGAGAGCTCACGCGGCGCCTCCGCTTTCTTGAGGGTCGCCGTCACCGGCGCATGGAGCGGTCGCCATGGGGATAGGTGGCGATGGCGTCGGCGTCGAATGCAATGGAGAACCGCGAGATGAGCGGTGTTCTGTTTCCTTAGATGGAAAATATCGATCTGATTGATACTGTATCATACGAATACTGCAGTACCTAGTCTGATGTATGTATCAACTAATTAGGAAATTAGGCTTGTTTTAAGATGTGTGCCACCGATGACGTGTCAAAATCTGAAGAGGGGCCCAGGAGGGAGACTATGAGGCCCCGTCCCATAGGATTTTCTCCCCCCCCCCCACACCCAACGATCAATAATTTTAGTAGAAGCAACTAGTAATTATCAACGAGATTCGATCAAAATACGTACTCGGCCCCCCCTATACTCGAATCCTGGCTCCGCCACTGGTCCTGATGGTCAAGGTGGTGAGTGTTCTCTCTTCGGGGCGAAGGCACCTTCATTACCTGCTCCCTACTGGCGTTACTGCGAAGCCATTCGGAGAATGCTGGTGATGGAACGTGTATGCTGTTTGCTCGTGGCTCGAATCTTCTGCATGTCAGTACAGATAGATTTTTTAAAGATTGCATGAAAACAAACGGAGCAGACTTAATAGAGCCTGGCTAAGGAGATGCTGAAATATATTGTCCGCCTCTTCATTAGTTTAGACTTTTTTTTAATATCAGTACAGACGCAATCGCATATATACACGCGCATACACTCATCCCTATGAACACAGACACGCACACCCTACCCCTATGAGCACCTCTGAAATACTGAGCCGACATAAGATTTACGACGTTACCGTAGGCGCCTCGTCGTCGAGGGGAACGTATCCTCCCACTAAATGTGCATCACCGAAAATTCTGAATTAAATTCAGGAATAAATGCGAGCATCAGGATTTGAACCCTGGTGGAGTTTTGAAGCAATAGACTAATGCATGAATTTAATACGGTATCTGAGCCATGAGATCTTGAGTTCAATATCCTGCCAACGCAGTATTAAAAATAGATTATGCAGCCCAATTGATCGGGTTCGGCTCTCTTGCTGGGAGCCCTGCACGCACTATTGTGCAGGGCCAACCAGTGGCCAACACGTGGCCTGGTGGACCCCACCACTTATTAAATAGATTTTGTTTTTTTAATTTTCTGAGAAGTCCTTCGCCTTGCCTTATCCGCCGCGGACGCTTCGAGCTAGTAATACCATTATTCCACTGAACTAAGCTCCGTGAGTGAGAGAGATAGAGAGTTCCAGAAAGTGAAGTCTGTCGTCCGGCGGTGTCGTGGTCGTGGCGAGCGACAGAGGGAGCAGCCGCGGCTGCCGCTGCCTGACTCCGGCGCGCCCAAGCCCCGGCCAAGGCTGGAGCAGCTGCTCTGGCATGCCGCCGTTCCCCTCCTGGACTGACCAGATCCCTTAGAGAAGGTGGGGAACTGCAGGCCATGCGGCCGGCTGGGTGCAGCGCTGCTTCGCCGGGATGCCGCAAGAGGCCGAGCAGGCGCACATCAAGACGGGAGCCCGATGCACACTTGCCGGACAGAGGTTAGTGGTAGCTGATTTCTTCATCTATCCTGTACTAGTAGCTAGCTTTCGATGGCTTCAAACTAGTACAAGGGCTATCTAATTAATTAATTACTAATATGTTGCTAAGATAACCGTTAATTTGAGATTAAACTAGCTTTCAATGACTTCAAACTAGGCAGCGTCATGTAGCTATGTTCTCTGTTTTTAGTCACACGACAGTCACAGAAATCTCAAATTGGTGAAAGATCCTTGTGGATGGAACCACATATAAAAAAACAGCAACTAATCAGTGCACCTATATATATCCATTTAGAATAAATCCGTTATACATCTCACACCAAAAGGAAAAGTAAGATAAACTATTACATGGGAACGTAATTGTTTTGTAGAGCAATCCTGAGAAGCAAAGTTTATATAGAGCTATTTAAAAGTGCTATCTTGTCCATGGCTTGATTGGCTACCCAAGTCCTGAAATTAAAAAAAGGAACGATTTCGTGTGAGAAATAAACTTGAATTTGAGAGTCTGAGTTGTAAGTGAAACATTACCTTAGTCGGCAGCTGGTCATTTTGATGTGCTGGCCGTTCCGAGTTCGGTATCAATACAGAACTCTACATACAGTTTAAAGTTAATGGAAGTGAATGACCTATGCATGTTCGTCTTAATTTTTAACGACTAACCAAGTAAATATACCTGACTTGGTTGAGTGCCATAATAGAAATATGGTTGTTGTGGTTGCAAGCCGAGTAACTGCTGAAAAGAAGTAGCATCTGCCTGAGGTAGTTGAGGCAGGCCGTGATGCAATACTTGCAAATTATAATTATGTGGCTGTGGCACTGGTGTCATAGTCTGAGGAAGTAGATGCAAATTGTAGTTTTCTGCCTGTGGTTGCGGAGGCATAGCACGCGACAATACTTGCAAATTGGAGTTTGTAGCTTGTGGTTGCAGAGGCATAGCTTGCGGAAATACTTGCGAATTGTAGTTCGTAGCTTGTGGGTTCGGAGGCATAGCGTGCGACAATACTTGCGAATTGTAGTTTGCAGCATGTGGTAGTGGAGGCATAGCGTGCGACGATACTTGCAAACTGTAGTTCGTAGCATGTGGTACTAGAGGCATGGCACTCTGCAGTACTTGCAAGTTAGAGTACTGATTTGACATGGTGAAGCTAGGATTTGCTTCAGTTGAGGCAGAAGCACAATCACCATTCTTATTCTTGCATGTTGTTGCTTGTCCTATTTGGAAAAGAAATTTTTAGATCTATTTGAATAACATGAGCAGATAATTATGTAGCCATTTCTTGAGCTGTACCATACCTTTCTTATGTGTATTCTTTTTGTTTAGTTTCAATCCAGATTTAATCCTCTTACTGCTATTTCCTTTTTCTTTTCTCCTTATTCCTTTTCCTTGGACAATGTTCTCATTGTTGCATTCAACTGGCTATTTCTCTGCTTGTTCATGATTTGATGGTATATCTTTCGACTGGTTGCTTCCATGTAAAATCTGGTCCACCTTTTTCATTAGTTCTATTGACATACTTTGTAGTAGTGCATAGGCCTCTTTGTTTGCTGCTGCTTTGCTCAAAATGTTATTGTAAGTGCGACATAGTGATTCATACTGCCTAGCTAGCACAACTCTAGCATCTTCATCATCAGCACACTTTTCAATTGCATATGATGACCCTAATTTTGCTTGCCTTGTCCATCTTTTCAAGATATATTCCGGTGCCAACTCCTTAATATTTTTGTGGTCCAACACCTTCAATGCATGACGACACAAGACCCCAATAAATTCGAACTTTTTGCATGAGCAGCAAACTTTTGATCCATCGTGATCAAATTTCACTGTATGACTATTTTGGCTAGCTGAATGGGTAACCTTGAACTCAGAAATAGAGGCAGTACGACCACTTTCATACACACAATATCCCATTACCATGTCAAATTCTTCCTTAAATATCTCGAAGATAGCAGGTGTATATACTTTGGAAGTTTGAATCAACATCTGCACATGTGGCACTTTTGGTGATGTTTGACTCGCATAGAAATCACTTTCCACTTCAGCATACCTTCTATCATCCATGGCCCTCTCATAGTGCTTGAAGAAATCTAATAAATCAAGGCGAACATGCAAGTATCGCTTCAATAGTGCATTCATACTCTCGCTTCTTTGCGTAGATTCATATCCGCACAAAAGGTCTGTCGACCATAAACCAAAGCCCACTTCTCCTTGTTCTGAAATAATCTATGTAGTCAGTCATTGTCTTCCAAATTATATTTCACTAGCATATCATTCCAACCTGCTAAGAAATCATCAACTTCTTCAAAATCATAAACACACCTGCCAAAATCTTTCTTAAATGTCTTCGAACCTTGGAAAACATGACTCAAATGTTTTGCAGCATTCTGATACATGTGCCACACACATAGACGATGAATTGAATTGGTAAAAACCTTGTCAATGGCACTAATAATGGCAGGACATTGGTCGGTCAATATTGTTTTTGGTTCTTTTCTTGACATAGCCTTTTTGAATGTTTCAAATAACCATTCAAACGTGTCAGCTGTTTCATCATACAATAATGCAGCTCCAAAAACAACTGTTTGTTTATGATGGTTGACACCAACAAAAGGGGCAAATGGTCTTCCATAACTATTTGTCTTAAAGGTTGTGTCAAAGCATACCACATCACCAAAGTAGTGATAATATAATATTGATCTTGCATCTGCCCAGAATATATTGGTCATCATATCCTCTTCATCTACTTGTATTGCATAAAAAAGGAAGGATTTTCCATTTGCTTCTCATGTAGGTATTGAAGAATGGCACCTGTATCTCCTTCTTGGATTGATTGCATACGCTTTGATCGGAGATAATTCTTTTAATCTTTGTGACTGAAGCAAAGACTTTGTCGCCCCCCTGCTTGCCTACTCATCACTTCATGACCAGATTTTGGTCTAATACACGAATCATTCAATATGTCAATCTGGGCCTTCTGAGCTTCTGTAATTCTTCTTTGGGATTGCAGTAGATGGGATTTTCTTGGAGTTACGGGTTCATGATTATGGGCATCCTCCAAGCTGCTTACAACATATTTTCTGTTAGCACTTATTTTGATGGTCATCTCTGCCAGACAGCCAACTCTTGTATCTGCTCGCTTCCGCTAGCATTGTTCCTTGCTCTTGTCCTTGAAACCTGCCTTTGAGCATACAAATTTCTTTGTTCGAATAACATTCGTTGAGGATTTATCATGCCAAAATTTCCTGACACTAAAACCTACATGTCCTGCATATGCATTATAAAACTCATATGCTATATCTTCATTCTCAAATTCCATTCCTATCTCTGGTTTTAATCTTTTGCAGTAATAATCATCTGTGTTTCGACCTGCCTCTCCCACATTAGTGGTCTCATGATCTACACAACATAAAAATATCATATACTAATTAGTTCATGGACGACACATTTTTGTTAAAACAAAACACGATATTCAGAGTCCTGTTGTAGTGAAACCTGAACAACACTTGAAGATGGGACAACATATTTTGCCAAATATCACACTGTATTCATAGGAGCATTAGCAAAACATTGTCCTTTTCTTAGATACAATAATCTCTATAATTACAATTGGCAAAGAAGACACAAGAAACAGACCTATGGAAGATGAAGTACGAGGAGCTAAGTCTCAAGGATTAATTTGCATGTCATAGATTAAGCTCTTCCTTTGTTCCTGTTTAATCTTGTCTCCTCCATATGATGAGAGTGTTGATAATTTGCAGATTCAAGACACAACAACAAACCTATGGATGAAGTCGCAGGAGCTCCTTCCATGCTGAAGAACACCGTAGATGCTGGTCCACGTGAGAGGGCAATTCTCTATCGATCCTGATCTATTCTTGTGTGATCCACAAATGGAGTAGATAGATAGGAGAAAGGATGTTGGAGATTTTGGCGGCAATCTGTTGATACGCGCGAGAAAGAAAGGCAGTTTTACTGATTTTCTGTAATTAGAGAGATACGGGCTGGTTGTTTTAGTGGTGGGGTCCACCAGGCCACGTGTTGGCCGCTGGTTGGCCCTGCACGATAGTGCGTGCAGGGATCCCAGCAGGAGAGCCCGACCACAATTGATCCCATGTCTAAGGAATAAAATAAGCCTAAACGTGAGGGGGAGTGTTGAAATATATTGCCCGCTTTTTTCGTCAATTCAGACTTTTGAAGCACCTGGCTGGGGCATGAATTCAATTCAATAGGATGCATGGCTACACACGGGGTTCACATGTTGCTTAGTTACCTACATATGGTTGCCTCCATCGTGAAAGCAATTTCTCCCTGATGTTTAGTTACATACATGCATCGTGATTAGAGTTAACAACTACTACCTCCGTTCCAAAATATTTGTCCTTTTAGAGATTTCAAATGGACTACCACACATGGATGTATATAGACATATTTTAAAGTATAGATTCACTCATTTTGCTCCGTACGTAGTCACTTGTTAAAATCTATAGAAAGATAAATATTTAGGAACGGAGGAAGTACACTAGAACAGAAAGGTTACAGTACAATATACACGTGACATACACGTTTACATGAACAACACACACGTGACAGCAATTCCACAAGTTCGAAGCACCATTGTACAGTGCATTGGGGAGATTAGAAGGGACTGGTAAGATATACTAGTGGATGGGGCGCGCCCTGGGCGCGCCTCCTGAGATGAAGCTGTGCGCCCTTTAATTATTGGAGCACCTTAACCCGTGCCTTTTGGATTGTGGGTGTAGTACATGCAGACCCAACTAAGAAGCTATTCATAAAAAATGACATTAAGTATATGAAATCCATTACATGTGACAGTCGGCCGGGGAGTAGCATCCAACTTAATAGCCAGGTACATAATATAATGAATCATGGTAGCTGGTTCACAAGACAGGAAAAGCAGTTTGGATCATAGCATACATGACATGAGAGCATCTCCATATAAGGAACTTCTATCGCCACTGACGATCATCTTCCTCCCTAAGCCATTGTCGTCCTCTTCTTTCCAAAGATACCGATGCCAATGTCGTGCTGTGGTACTGGAGATGGAAATGTTCAGATTCAGTATCAGGCATGGCTAGAGATAATGGACAATGCCAAGAAATCAATGAAATGCTAGGCGTCACGTACTCAGATCAAAACAACCGAGATCAATATTGCCATCATGGATAAGAAAGTTGGGTCACGTAATAGATTAAACTGAACTTTGATCAATATTTCAATCTCCGCATCTCAGTTTATAACTTTATATAGTACCTACAGTTCAAAAATTTGAACATACAAAACTGAGAAGGAAATGCATTTTAACAAACATAAGATGGTCATGAGCGTAGTGCCAACCTGCTAACATATTGGATGCATCGCGGATGGCCCAGCGAGCGTGGCTAGCACCCACTCTCTACCTCGCCTCCACTGCCCTATTCCATCCCGCCACCAAGCCACCATGGAGAGTCATCAGCCGTTGATCGCCACCTGCCTACAAGGGAGACATGACGAGAACAGTGCATGAAAGCGATACATCCAGTGACAACAGTACCACGACCCTGCAAATTGGAAGCAATTAATGAACATTTAGAATTACTTGGGAATGATAATATCAGGCAAGACAAATGTATGATATTGTCATTTTTATTCATTTATGGAGCTGAGAAAAATACAAATAATAAAAACTAGGATAGTCTGATCATGAGTAATTTAGTTCAAATATTGCTTGGGAAAACCCGGCTATTGAGCAAGACAACATCATAAAACACAGGCAATAGATTGTACCTTTTGGGAGTAACTGATAAAAAACATGGTTTTATTGGGCAAACCATGTTATCAAAGTGGGAAGCATGGTGTGAAGATGAAATGTGGAAACAAATTATGTTATCAAAGATTCACCAATGCACGGATACATCAACACAAGTGCCCTAACATCACATGGCATAGTACATCTATCATGGAACAATGGAGATGTTTTGATTCTCATAGATAACCGTTAGCTATGCTTTCTAACAATCAAACGTCAGAGTGAAAATGTAACACCAATAAGGCATCAAGAAAGACTTATCAAGCACCCTCATAGGATCAGGGATGCATGAATTGACGGAATTGCATCAGTTTCAAAAGAGCATTCTTTCCAATCTCCTCGTCCCTTCTATCCAATGCTGCCAAAGCAGATCCACGAATGATAGGAATCTCATTGCCAGGGAACATGTAGAGACTGAGGACCTCTGCAGAAAAAAAAAGTAAGGTGGCAAAGTTGCTTTACAGAGGAGCATAATCAAAATAATGTGGATAACTGAAAAATGTTGGCATACCTCAAAGCTCAATCTCAACTAATTCTGGGAAATCTTCATCTCCAACTACATCAATTTTGTTCAAGAAATAAACAATTGATGGCACGCCAACCTAAAAAAACAGAGAGGAGAAGTATTCATCTGCTCGTAACTGAAGAGAACATGCTAAAGGGACAAATTGCTGCCAAGAATATTGAGAATTTGTAACCTGTCCATCTAGAATAATATGCTCCCTTGTTTGTGGCCTCACGCCATCAAGAGCTGACACGACGAGAACACCAGCATCCATTTGAGCAGCTCCCGTGATCACGTTTTAAATAATCCACAGAAATAAAGAAGCATACAAGCAAAGCGTCAGAGAAGTTTGTGCTAGACAGATAATTAAGCTCTAGAATGCAAAGTTCAGATGTGGTAAGAAGCCATGAATTTAACATATGCAGGGCATTCCTTATTTATTTATAAGATAACTCATCAAGATCATATACCCTGACATAATCGACATGCCTTGGAAAGTATACATGGGCGTAATGCCTCTTACCGGTCTCATACTCGACATGAATCTGCGCAAAAGAACCCCATGGAATTAGCACTTGTCTGCAAATATTAATGGAAGTGAACACAAAACAATATTATGGCCCGATGTGCTGCGTGCTACTGTCTTCACATTGCAATACCCTCTTACTCTTGCAGCCCTCTTCCTCCAATGCAATGAACAGCAGCTACATACACCATAGAGAAAATGTGCGCAACTAAACATGACATCCTTCATTACTTCTTAAATGAACTACTAAAAATGAACCTCATCTTCAATTCTTGCTTCTCGCAAAAAGTTTTCAGTTTAAAAAATAACCAAATAAAGAAGCAACCAGAAGCTGCAGGTAGTAGCACATAGCAGCAACCAAATAAATGCCTCCTACTTATGATGATAATATTGATGAAAGTGGGTTTGGAAGAGTGTCAACTTTAGGAAGTAATGATCCCACTATTTTGGAGGATGTTGAATCTTATAATATTTATGAAAGTGGATTTGGAGAGGTCATGACTTTATTTAGTGATGTATCCACTATTCGGAAGAGGTTTCAATTGATTATGATGAGAACAAAGTTGCTACTTATGATGATTATTGTGATGAAACTTCTGCTATAAAAAGTAGTGATGATTATATTTATAAAACTTGTCATGATTATGATTACCCTTTTTCTGAACATTACTCTTTTGACGTGGAAACAATTTATAGTATTCAAGTCTCTTATGATACTCCCACTATTCTGAATGAGAAGAATTTTGCTTATGCGGAGAGTAATAAAAATTATATGCTTGTAGATCATGAAACGAATGCTTTAGGTGCTGGTTATATTGTTGAATTCATTCATGATGCTACTGAAAATTATTATGAGGGAGGAATATATGCTTGTAGGAATTGCAATAATATCAAGTTTCCTCTCTATGTGCTTAAAGTTTTGAAGTTATGCTTGTTTTGCCTTCCTATGCTAGTTGATTATTGTTCCCATAAATTGTTTGATCACAAAATACCTATGCATAGGAAGTGGGTTAGACTTAAATGTGCTAGTCATATTCTTCATGATGCCCTCTTTATGTTTCAATTCTTATCTTTTATGTGACCATCATTGAAATCATCATGCCTAGCTAGGGGCATTAAACGTAAGCGCTTTTTGGGAGGCAACCCAATTTTAATTTTTCTTGCTTTTTGGTTCTGTTTAGTAATAAATAATCCATCTAGTTTATGTTTAGATGTGGTTTTGTGATTTAATTAGTGTTTGTGCCAAGTAGAACCTTTGGGAAGACTTGGGTGAAGTCTTTATGATCATGCTGTTAAAAATAGAAACTTTAGCACTCACGAGATTAGGTTCAACTTTTTACTGGAGAGTGCTATTTAGTTGATTCTTTTTGCAGATGATTACTAGACAAATTCCTCAGGTCCACCAATTTATTTTAGAATTTTTGGAGTTCCAGAAAATTTGCGTCTGATACAGATTACTACAGACTGTTCTGTTTTTGACAGATTCTGTTTTCTATGTGTTGCTTGCTTATTATGATGAATCTATGGTTAGTAAAATAGTTTATAAACCACAGAGAAGTTGGAATACAGTATGTTTAACACCAATATAAATAAAGAATGAGTTCATTACAGTACCTTGAAGTGGTGTTTTGTTTTCTTTCTCTAACAGAGCTTACGAGTTTTCTGTTGAGTTTTGTGTTGTGAAGTTTTCAAGTTTTGGGTAAAGATTCGATGGACCATGGAATAAAGAGTGGCAAGAGCCTAAGCTTGGGGATGCCCAAGGCACCCCAAGGTAATATTCAAGTATAACCAAGAGCCTAAGCTTGGGGATGCCCCGGAAGGCATCCCTCTTTAAATCTTCGTTAAGTCGGTAACTTTACTTGGAGCTATATTTTTATTCACCACATGATATGTGTTTTGCTTGGAGCGTCATTTTATTTTCTTTAGCTTTGCTTTCTGTTTGAATAAAATACCAAGATCTGAAATGAATAAATGGGAGAGTCTTCACATAGTTACATATTTATTCAACTACTCATTGATCTACACTTATATCTTTTTGGAGTAGTTTGTCATTTACTCGTGTGCTTCACTTATATCCTATGAGTAAATGGTTGAATGAATTGAATATCATAAATCTGAAATTATATATGTTTCATATGGGAGTAATGCCTTTACATATAAGGAGTAGAGGTGGTAAATTTATTGAAGGTTAGCAAACATTGTATTGGTCACTTGAACAATTCATGAAAGAATATTGAAGGAAAAGAGATTTCACATATAATACTATCTTGGACATCTTCTATGATTGTGATCCCCATTAATTATTTTCAAACCTGAGCAAATTAGTTGAAGTTGGACAAGGAAGACAACATAATGAGTTATGCTTGGGTATATTTGTATAAGTTATATTGTTATGGATCCTCTAACATGTGGTGCTTGCTATTTAGAATCCTTTGCTAGTCAAAATATTTGTACTGAGCGGGAATACTGCTTGTGCATCCAAACTCCTTGAACCAAGTTTATTCCATGAGTGTCCACCATATCTACCTATATGCGGTATTTACCTGCCGTTCCAAGTAAATTTGCATGTGCCAAACTCTAAACCTTCAAATAATAATCCTTTTTGTATGCCCGAACCGCTCATGTAGCGACTACGGGTTAGCAGTATCTTCCATGCTAGGTGGGTTATTCTCACGATGAGTGGACTCCGCTCATCATTCACGAGAAAATGGCCGGTAACTGGGATCCCCAGTCCCATGATCAAAAGATCGAAATCAAATCAAAAATAATTGCAAACAAAACTCCCCCAGGTTTGATGTTAGTTGGAGGCACCCATTGTTTCGGGCAAGCCATGGATTGATGATTGTTGGTGGAGACGGAGTAAAAATCTTTACCTTTCTGTTTGGGAACCGCCTTTAATGTATCTAGTATGGAAGATATTGGGAACTCTTGGTTGTTATGTTGACAATGAAAGCATACCTCTCAAAATTATTTTCATCTCTGTTTTGCTTGAGCTCGCACCTCTGCAAATCCACTTTCCCTCTGCGAAGGGCCTATCTTTTACCTTTATGCAAGAGTCAGTAGTATTCCTTCTCATTCCAACCTACTCTTTAGTTGGCAAGCATCATGTGATGGAAAGATCTAGGCATATATGGCCATTCAAATATATTTGAGCATGAATTATTACTATTGACATTACCCTTGAGGTAAAAGGTTGGGAGGCGAAACATTAAGCCCCTATCTTTCTCTGTGTTCAATGAATACTATTTGTTCTAAAAATATGCTTTGAGTGGTAGCAATCATGGAAGACTAAATGATAGTTGAGTATGTGAAGTTTGCTGAATCAAAGCTCTGACATAGACTCTTCCTGAAAATAAGATGAATTGTAATTGTTTGATGACTAATAACACGGTTTGTTAGTTTTCAAGAAAGTTTATGATCTATACTTTAACATGTGAATAGTTTGTTACTTGATCATGAAAATTTCTATGAGTTGAGCTACTGTTATGACATATGATGATGCTAGAAAAGGTGATTGAAATTATCACTGATCAAACTTGTGCACCTGCTAGCATTCACACTTCATAAATTATTTCTTTTATCATTTACCTACTCGAGGATGAGCAGGAATTAAGCTTGGGGATGCTGATACGTCTCCAACGTATCTATAATTTATGAAGTATTCATGCTATTATATTATCCATCTTGGATGTTTTATGGGCTTTACTATGCACTTTTATATTATTTTTGGGACTAACCTATTGACCCGGAGGCCGATTGCCGATTCTGTTTTTTCCTTGTTTTAGTGTTTCAAGAAAAGGAAATATCAAACGGAGTCGAAACGGAATGAAAACTTCTGGAGAAGTTATTTTTGGAAGGAAAGCTACCCGATAGACTTGGAGTGCACGTCAGGAAAGAAACGAGGGAGCCACGAGGTAGGGGGGCGCGCCCTCCACCCTCGTGGGCCGTCGTGGCTCCCCTGACGTATTTCTTCCGCCTATATATATCCATATACCCTAAAACGATCGGGGAACAGAATAGATCGGGAGTTCCGCCGCCGCAAGCCTCTGTAGCCACCAAAAACCAATCGGGACCCTGTTCCGGCACCCTGCCGGAGGGGGGAGCCCTCACCGGTGGCCATCTTCATCATCCCGGCGATCTCCATGACGAGGAGGGAGTAGTTCACCCTCGAAATTTGAGGGTATGTACCATTATCTATGTGTTTGATCTCTCTCTCTCTCTCGTGTTCTTGAGGTGATACGATCTTGATGTATCGCGAGCTTTGCTATTATAGTTGGATCTTATGTTGCTTCTCCCCCTCTACTCTCTTGTAATGGATTGAGTTTTCTCTTTGGAGTAATCTTATCGGATTGAGTCTTTAATGACTTAAGAACACTTGATGTATGTCTTGCCGTGTGTATCTGTGGTGACAATGGGATATCACGTGATTCACTTGATGTATGTTTTGGTGATCAACTTGCGGGTTCCGCCCATGAACCTATGCATAGGGGTTGGCACACGTTTTCGTCTTGATTCTCCCATAGAAACTTTGGGGCACTCTTTGAGGTTCTATGTGTTGGTTGAAAAGATGAATCTGAGATTGTGTGATGCATATCGTATAATCATACCCACGGATACTTGAGGTGACATTGGAGTATCTAGGTGACATTGGGGTTTTGGTTGATATGTGTCTTAAGGTGTTATTCTAGTACGAACTCTAGGGCTGTTTGTGACACTTATAGGAATAACCCAACGGATTGATTGGAAAGAATAACTGAGGTGGTTTCGTACCCTACCATAATCTCTTCATTTTTTGTCCGCTATTAGTGTCTTTGGAGTGACTCTTTGTTGCATGTTGAAGAATAGTTATATGATCCAATTATGTTATTATTGTTGAGATAACTTGCACTAGTGAAAGTATGAACCCTAGGCCTTGTTTCCTAGCATTGCAATACCGTTTACGCTCACTTTTATCACTTGTTACCTTGCTGTTTTTATATTTTCAGATTATAAAAACCTATATCTACCATCCATATTGCACTTGTATCACCATCTCTTCGCCGAACTTGTGCACCTATACAATCTACTATTGTATTGGGTGTGTTGGGGACACAAGAGACTCTTTGTTATTTGGTTGCAGGGTTGCTTGAGAGAGACCATCTTCATCCGACGCCTCCCATGGATTGATAAACCTTAGGTCATCCACTTGAGGGAAATTTGCTACTATCCTACAAACCTCTGCACTTGGAGGCCCAACAACGTCTACAAGAAGAAGGTTGTGTAGTAGACATCAAGCAGTTTCTGGCGCCGTTGCCGGGGAGGTGAGTGCTTGAAGGTATATCTTTAGATCTTGCAATCGAATATTTTTGTTTCTTGTTTTATCACTAGTTTAGTTTATTAAAGAAAACTACAAAAAAATGGAATTGAGTTTGTCTCATACGCTTCATCTTTTTAATATCTTTCGTGAGTATGATGGAAAGGAAAATTGTGCCAAAGTGTTAGAAGAAGAATGCATTAAAATGTTTGGCACTAAATCTTTGAATGATGAGCATGATTGCAATGTTGTTAGTATGAACTCCTTGAATATCCATGGTACTAATGATGATTGCACTAGTTATGATGAAAATGTCTCCTATAAACATGTCAATTTTTGTGGAGTGCATTGGGTTTGCATGTACACACCAAATAGGTGAAGGAAATATGCCCTAGAGGCAATAATAAAGTTATTATTTATTTCCTTATTTCATGATAAATGTTTATTATTCATGCTAGAATTGTATTAACCGGAAACATGATACATGTGTGAATACATAGACAAACATATAGTCACTAGTATGCCTCTACTTGACTAGCTCATTAATCAAAGATGGTTATGTTTCCTAACCATAGACATGTGTTGTTATTTGATTAATGGGATCACATCATTAGGAGAATGATGTGATTGACATGACCCATTCCGTTAGCCTAGCACTTGATCGTTTAGTATATTGCTATTGCTTTCTTCATGACTTATACATGTTCCTGTAACTATGAGATTATGCAACTCCGTTTACGGAGGAACACCTTGGTGCTACCAAGCGTCACAACGTAACTGGGTGATTATAAAGGAGTAATACAGGTGTCTCCAAAGGTACATGTTGGGTTGGCGTATTTCGAGATTAGGTTTTGTCACTCCGATTGTCGGAGAGGTATCTCTGGGCCCTCTCGGTAATTCACATCACATAAGCCTTGCAAGCATTGCAACTAATAAGTTAGTTGCGAGATGATGTATTACGGAACGAGTAAAGAGACTTGCCAGTAACGAGATTGAACTAGGTATTGGGTACCGACGATCGAATCTCGGGCAAGTAACATACCGATGACAAAGGGAACAACGTATATCGTTATGCGGTTTGACCGATAAAGATCTTTGTAGAATATGTAGGAACCAATATGGGCATCCGGGTTCCTCTATTGGTTATTGACCAAGAATAGTTCTAGGTCATGTCTACATAGTTCTCGAACCCGTAGGGTCCGCACGCTTAACGTTACGATGACAGTTTTATTATGAGTTTAAGTTTTGATGTACCGAAGTTTGTTCGGAGTCCCGGATGTGATCACGGACATGACGAGGAGTCTCGAAATGGTCGAGACATAAAGATTGATATATTGGAAGCCTATATTTGGATATCGGAATGGTTAGGGTGAAATCAGGATTTTACCGAACACCGGGGTTACGGAACCCTCCCGGGGATAATGGGCCTTAGTGGGCCATGAGGGAGAAGAGGAGGGCCGGCCGGGGCAGGCCGCGCCTCCCCTAGTCCGAATAGGACAAGGAAGGGGGGCGCGCCCTTTCCTCTTTCCTCCCCTTTCCTTCTCCAACAAGGCAGAGGGGGAGTCCTACTCCCGGTGGGAGTAGGACTCCTCCAGCGCACCCCAGGGGCCGGCCGCACCTCCCCTCCCTCCTTTATATCACGGGGCAGGGGGCACCCCATGACACACAAGTTGATCTACGGATCGTTCCTTAGCCGTGTGCGGTGCCCCTCCACCATATTCCACCTCGGTCATATATCGTCATGGAGTTTAGGCGAAGCCTCGCGCGATAAAGCATCATCATCGTCACCATGCCGTCGTCTTGTGGAACTCATCCCGACACTTTGCTGGATCGAATCCGGGGATCGTCATCGAGCTGAGCGTGTGCTGAACTCGGAGGTGCCGTCGTTCGGTACTTGGATCGGTCGGATCGTGAAGACGCGTCTGACTACATCAACCGCGTTGTTATAATGCTTCCGCTTACGGTCTACGAGGGTACGTGGACAATACTCTCCCCTCTCGTTGCTATGCCATCACCATGATCTTGCGTGTGCGTAGGAAATTTTTTGAAAGTACTACATTCCCCAACAGTGGTATCAGAGCCAGGTTTTGTGCGTAGATGTCATATGCACGAGTAGAACACAAGTGAGTTGTGGGCGATACAAGTCATACTGCTTACCAGCATGTCATACTTTGGTTCAGCGGTATTGTGAGATGAAGCGGCCCGGACCGACATTACGCCAGACGCTTACGCGAGACTGGTTTCACCGTTGCGAGCACTCGTGCTTAAAGGTGACTGGCGGGTGTGTGTCTCTCTCACTTTAGTTGACCCGAGTGTGGCTACGCCCGGTCCTTGCGAAGGTTAAAACAGCACTAACTTAACGAACTATCGTTGTGGTTTTAATGCGTAGGTAAGAACGGTTCTTGCTCAGCCCGTAGCAGCCACGTAAAATTTGCAACAACAAAGTAGAGGACGTCTAACTTGTTTTTGCAGGGCATATTGTGATGTGATATGGTCAAGACGTGATGCTATATTTTATTGTATGAGATGATCATGTTTTGTAACCGAAGTTATCGGCAATCGGCAGGAGCAATATGGTTGTCGCTTTCTTGTATGAAATGCAACGCATACTGTAATTGCTTTACTTTATCACTAAGCGGTAGCGATAGTCGTAGTAGCAATAGATGGCGTAACGACAACGATGCTATGATGGAGATCAAGGTGTCGCGCCGGTGACGATGGTGATCACGACGGTGCTTCGGAGATGGAGATCACAAGCACAAGATGATGATGGCCATATCATATCACTTATATTGATTGCATGTGATGTTTATCCTTTATTCATCTTATCTTGCTTTGATTGACGGTAGCATTTTAAGATGATCTCTCACTAAAATTATCAAGAAGTGTTCTCCACGAGTATGCACCGTTATGAAAGTTCTTCGTCTTTGAGACACCACGTGATGATCGGGTGTGATAGGCTCTACGTTCAAATACAACGGTGCAAAACAGTTGCACACGCGAAATACTCGAGTTAAACTTGACGAGCCTAGCATATACAGATATGGCCTCGGAACACGGAGACCGAAAGGTCGGCGTGAATCATATAGTAGATATGATCAACATATTGATGTTCACCGTTGAAACTACTCCATCTCACGTGACGATCGGACATGGTGTAGTTGATATGGATCACGTAATCACTTAGAAGATTAGAGGGATGTCTATCTAAGTGGGAGTTCTTAAGTAATATGATTAATGGAACTTTAATTTATCATGAACTTAGTCCCGTAGTATTTTGCAAATTATCTTTGTAGATCAATAGCTCGCATTGTTGCTTCCCTATGTTTGTTGCTTTCATATGTTTATTTTAATATGTTCCTAGAGAAAACTGTGTTGAAAGATGTCGTAGCAATGATGCGGATTGGATCCGTGATCCGAGGTTTATCCTCATTGCTGCCTGGAAGAATTATGTCCTTAATGCACCGCTAGGTGACATACCTATTGCGAGGAGCAAATGCGGGCGTTATGAACGTTTGGCTAGCTCAATATGATGACTACTTGATAGTTTAGTGCACCATGCTTAACGGCTTAGAATCGGGACTTCAAAGACGTTTTGAACGTCACGGACCATATGATATGTTCCAGGAATTGAAGTTAATATTTCAAGAAAATACCCGAGTTGAGAGATATGAAGTCTCCAACAAGTTCTATAGCTAAAAGATGGAGGAGAATCGCTCAACTAGTGAGCATGTGCTCAGATTATCTGGGTACTTCAATCGCTTGAATAAAGTGGGAGTTAATCTTCCGGATAAGATAGTGATTGATGTAATTCTTTAGTCACCATCACCAAGTTAGTAGAACTTCGTGATGAACTATAATATGCAAGGGATGACAAAAGTAATTCCCAAGCTCTTCGTGATGCTGAAATCGTGAAGGTAGAAATCAAGAAAAGAGCATCAAATGTTGATGATTGACAAGACCACTAGTTTCAAGAAAAGGGCAAAGGGAAAGAAAGGGAACTTCAAGTAGAATGACAAGCAAGTTGTCGCTCCTTGAAGAAGCCCAAAGCTGGACCAAAGCCTGAAACTCAGTGCTTCTACCGCAAAGGAAATGATCCTTTGGGAGCAGAAATGACCTGAATATTTGGTAGATAAGAAGGGTGGCAAACTGAACAAGGGTATATTTGATATACGGTGTTTGATGTGTGCCTTACTAGTGTTTATAGTAGCCCCTGAGTATTTGATACTTGTTCGGTTGCTAAGATTAGTAACTCGAAACAGGAGTTACATAATAAACAGAGACTAGTTGAGGGGAAGTGACGATGAGTGTTGGAAATAGTTCCAAGATTGATATGATCATCATCACACACTCCCTATATTTTCGAGATTAGTGTTAAAAGCCAAATAAATGTTATTTAGCGTTTGCGTTGAGCATGAATATGATCTGATCATGTTTATTGCAAAACGTTATTCATTTAAAGTTAAAGAATAATTGTTGTTATGTTTACATGAATAAAACCTTCGATGGTTATACACCCAATGAAAATAGTTTGTTGGATCTCGATAGTGTGATACACATATTCATAATATTGAAACCAAAAGATGTAAAGTTAATAATGATAGTGCAACTTATTTGTGGCACTGCCGTTTAGGTCATATTGGTGTAAAGCGCATGAAGAAACTCCATCTTGATGGGCTTTTGGAATCACTTGATTATGAATCACTTGGTACTTGCTATCCGTGCTTCATGGGCAAGATGACTAAAACGCCGTTCTCCGGAACTATGGAGCGAGCAACGGATTTGTTGGAAATCATACATACTGATGTTTGTGGTCCAATGAATGTTGAGGCTCGCGGCGGGTATCGTTATTTTCTCACCTTCACAGATAATTTGAGAAGATATGGGTATATCTACTTGATGAAACATAAGTCTGAAACATTTGAAAAGTTCAAAGAATTTCAGAGTGAAGTGGAAAATCATCGTAACAAGAAAAATAAAGTTTCTACGATCTGATCGTGGAGATGAATATTTGAGTTACGAGTTTGGTCTTCATTTGAAACAATGTGAAATAGTTTCGCAACTCACGCCATATGGAACACCATAGCATAATGGTGTGTCCAAAAGTCGTAACCGCACTTTATTGGATATGGTGCGATCTATGATGTCTCTTATCGGTTTACCACTATCGTTTTGGGGTTATGCATTAGAGACAGCTGCATTCACGTTTAATAGGGCACCATCTAAATCCATTGAGACGACACCGTATGAACTATGGTTTAACAGTAAACCTAAGTTGTCGTTTCTTAAAGTTTGGAGTTGTGATGCTTATGTGAAAATGTTTTCACCTGATAAGCTCGAACCGAAATCGAAGAATTGCGTCTTCATAGAATACCCAAAGGTAACTATTGGGTACACCTTCTATCACAGATCCGAATGCAAGTTATTCGTTGCTAAGATGGATCCTTTCTAGAGAAGAAGTTTCTCTCGAAGGAAGTGAGTGGGAGGAAAGTAGAGCTTGATAAGGTAATTGTACCTTATCTTGAATTGGAAAGTAGTTCATCACAGAAATCAGTTCCTGTAATTCCTACACCAATCAGTGAGGAAGCTAATGATGATGATCATGAAGCTTCAGATCAAGTTACTACCGAACCTCGTAGGTCTTCCAGAATAAGATCCGCACCAAAGTGGTACGGTAATCCTGTTCTAGAAGTCATGTTACTAGACCATGATGAACCTACGAACTATGAGGAAGCGATGATGAGCCCAGATTCCGCGAAATGGCTTGAGGCCATAAAATCTGAGATAGGATCCATATATGAGAACAAAGTGTGGACTTTGGTTGACTTGCTCGATGATCAGCAAGTCAAGTTAAATAAATGGATCTTCAAGAGGAAGACGGACACTGATAGTAGTGTTACTATCTACAAAGCTCGACTTGTCACAACAAGGTTTTCGACAAGTTCAAGGTGTTGACTACAATGAGATTTTCTCACCCGTGGCGATGCTTAAGTCTGTCCGAATCATGTTAGCAATTGCCACATTTTATGAAATCTGGCAAATGGATGTAAAAACTACATTCTTTAATGGATTTATTAAAGAAGAGTTGTATATGATGCAACGAGAAGGTTTTGTCAATCCTAAAGGAGCTAACAAAATGTGCAAGCTTCAAATGATCCATCTATGGACTGGTGCAAGCATCTCAGAGTTGGACTACACACTTTGATAAGTTGATCAAAGCATATAGTTTTACACAGACTTGCGGTGAAGCCTGTATTTAAAATAAAATGAGTGGGAGCACTACCGCCTTTTTGATAAATATATGTGAGTAACATATTGTTGATCAGAAATGATGTATAATTTTTTTGGAAAGCATAAAGGAGTATTTGAAAGGAGTTCTTTAAAAGAAAGACCTCAGTAAAGCTACTTACATATTGAGCATCAAGATCTATTGAGATAGATCAAGACGCTTGATAAGTTTTTCAATAAGTACATACCTTGTCAAGATTTTGAAGTAGTTCAAAATGGAACAGTCAAATAAAAGTTCTTGCCTGTGTTGCAAACGTGTGAAATTGAGTAAGACTCAAATCCCGACCACGGCAGAAAATAGAAAAGAGAATGAAAGTCATTCCCTATGCCTCAGTCATAGGTTCTATAAAGTATGCTATGCTATGTACCAGACCTATTGTATACCTTGCTCTGAATTTGGCAAGGAGTACAATAGTGATCTAGGAGTAGATCACTAGACATTGGTCAAGAACATCCTTAGTGAGGACTAAGGAAATATTTCTCGATTATGGAGGTGATAAAAGAGCCCGTCAGTAAAGAGTTACATCGATGCAAGCTTTTTACACTGATCCAGATGACTCTAAGTCTCAATCTGGATACATATTGAAAGTGGGAGCAATTAGCTAGAGTAGCTCCGTGCAGAGCATTGTAGACATAGAATATTTGCAAAATACATATGGCTCTGAATGTGACAGACCCGTTGACTAATCTTCTCTCACGAGCAAAACATGATCATACCTTAGTACTCTTTGGGTGTTAAATCACATAGCGATGTGAACTAGATTATTGACTCTAGTAAACCCTTTGGGTGTTGGTCACATGTGATGTGAACTATGGGTGTTAATCTCTTACAGTTGTGAATATAAGTGTTGAATCACATGATGATGTGAACTAGATTATTGACTCTAGTGCAAGTGGGAGACTGAAGGAAATATGCCCTAGAGGCAATAATAAAGTTATTATTTATTTCCTTATTTCATGATAAATGTTTATTATTCATGCTAGAATTGTATTAACCGGAAACATGATACATGTGTGGATACATAGACAAACATATAGTCACTAGTATGCCTCTACTTGACTAGCTCATTAATCAAAGATGGTTATGTTTCCTAACCATAGACATGTGTTGTTATTTGATTAATGGGATCACATCATTAGGAGAATGATGTGATTGACATGACCCATTCCGTTAGCCTAGCACTTGATCGTTTAGTATATTGCTATTGCTTTCTTCATGACTTATACATGTTCCTGTAACTATGAGATTATGCAACTCCCGTTTACCGGGTGATTATAAAGGAGGACTACAGGTGTCTCCAAAGGTACATGTTGGGTTGGCGTATTTCGAGATTAGGTTTTGTCACTCCGATTGTCGGAGAGGTATCTCTAGGCCCTCTCGGTAATGCACATCACATAAGCCTTGCAAGCATTGCAACTAATAAGTTAGTTGCGAGATGATGTATTATGGAACGAGTAAAGAGACTTGCCGGTAACGAGATTGAACTAGGTATTGGGTACCGACGATCGAATCTCGGGCAAGTAACATACCGATGACAAAGGGAACAACGTATGTCGTTATGCGGTTTGACCGATAAAGATCTTCGTAGAATATGTAGGAACCAATATGGGCATCTAGGTTCCGCTATTGGTTATTGACCGAGAATAGTTCTAGGTCATGTCTACATAGTTCTCGAACCCGTAGGGTCCACACGCTTAACGTTACGATGATGCTTTATTATGAGTTTAAGTTTTGATGTACGAAGTTTGTTCGAGTCCCGGATGTGATCACGGACATGACGAGGAGTCTCGAAATGGTCGAGACATAAAGATTGATATATTGGAAGCCTATATTTGGATATCGGAATGGTTCCGGGTGAAATCAGGATTTTACCGGAACACCGGAGGGTTACCAGAACCCTCCCGGGGGATAATGGGCCTTAGTGGGCCATGAGGGAGAAGAGGAGGGCCGTCCAGGGCAGGCCGCGCGCCCCCTCCCCCCTAGTCCGAATAGGACAAGGAAGGGGCGCCTCTTTCCTCTTTCCCTCCCCCTTTCCTTCTCCAACAAGGCAGAGGGGGAGTCCTACTCCCGGTGGGAGTAGGACTCCTCCAGGCGCACCCCTCGGGGGCCGGCCGCACCTCCCCATCCCTCCTTTATATACGGGGGCAGGGGGGCACCCCATGACACACAAGTTGATCTACGGATTGTTCCTTAGCCGTGTGCGGTGCCCCCCTCCACCATCTTCCACCTCGGTCATATCGTCATGAGTTTAGGCGAAGCCTGCGTCGGTAAAGCATCATCATCGTCCACGCCTGCCGTCGTCTTGTGGAACTCATCCCGACACTTTGCTGGATCGGAGTCCGGGATCGTCATCGAGCTGAACGTGTCTTTGAACTCGGAGGTGCCGTGACGTTCGGTACTTGGATCGGTCGGATCGTGAAGA
Organism: Aegilops bicornis; assembly: GCA_021605145.1. Taxonomy (NCBI): domain Eukaryota; kingdom Viridiplantae; phylum Streptophyta; class Magnoliopsida; order Poales; family Poaceae; genus Aegilops; species Aegilops bicornis. Next base: position 88,452,964 of record CM038670.1, read on the forward strand.
CGTATGACTACATCAACCGCGTTGTTATAACGCTTCCGCTTACGGTCTACGAGTGTATGTGGACAATACTCTCCCCTCTCGTTGCTATGCCATCACCATGATCTTGCGTGTGCGTAGGAATTTTTTTGAAATTACTACGTTCCCCAACAATAGGGAAGATAGATATTGCAAGAGGCATAAACACTTAGAAACTAAATTGTTGCAAGAAAGGCTAGATGTTTGTGCTGAAAATTTAAATTTTGTTGGCCGTACTTGTGGACTTTGCAATGAACAAGGTCATTTAGCTATCCGATGCAAATTGTTTCATGATCTAATCATGTCCAAAAATTGTGATGACTTGATTTCCCTTGCACATTATAATGAACTTAGTTTGCTTATGGGCTACAAAGAAATGAAATGTATAACTAAGCATCTTCCAGAATTTGCCCGTTATAAACTTCTTGGTTTTGATCTAGAGGAAATTTATATGTATTGTGCGGTGAATTGCATTGAAAATCCTTATATTGCCAATTACATAAATAAAATAAAACAAATATAAGATGAAGAGAATACTAACGAAAGGGAAGAGACTTCCCAATATTCTCCTATTATTTCTTATGATGAATCAGGTAACGAGGAGGAGCCTTCTATTCAACCAATCTCATTAATAAGGAGCTCCAAAAAGAGTATTGAACCCACACATGAGGTGAAGAAGAAGAGAAGAAAAAGGAAGAGAGGTAAAAAGATATCTCTCCCAAATAATGCTGCTCCTATTATTATTGTGCCTCATGAAAACGAATCAAAAATAATTGTGGAAGATGATGCACTTGATGATGATCTCGTTATGCCTATTGCTTGTTGTGATGATTATGATTGGGAAGATAATGATACTTCTTATGATCTTGAGAATCTTTTTGGCACTTACTTGGAAGTATATGATAATAATGTTTGCTATACTACTGGTGCTATCCATACTATTAATGATGAGAGTGACTATGTTTATGATATGAAAAGGCCCAAGCTTGGGGATGCTATGTTTGATGAATATGATGTTTTTGAGAATATATTTGCTGCAATTAATGTTTGTCCTAAGCTTGGGGATGCTACGTTTAATGAAGATGATATTTTTAGTCTCCCAAGTTTTGATATGCAAATGTATAGTGATGATAGCATGCCTCCTACTTATGATGATAATATTGATGAAAGTGGGTTTGGAAGAGTGTCAACTTTAGGAAGTAATGATCCCACTATTTTGGAGGATGTTGAATCTTATAATATTTATGAAAGTGGATTTGGAGAGGTCATGACTTTATTTAGTGATGTATCCACTATTTCGGAAGAGGTTTCAATTGATTATAATGAGAACAAAGTTGCTACTTATGATGATTATTGTGATGAAACTTATGCTATAAAAAGTAGTGATTATTATATTTATAAAACTTATCATGATTATGATTACCCTTTTTCTGAACATTACTCTTTTGATGTGGAAACAATTTATAGTATTCAAGTCTCTTATGATACTCCCACTATTCCGAATGAGAAGAATTTTGCTTATGCGGAGAGTAATAAAAATTCTATGCTTGTAGATCATGAAAGGAATGCTTTAGGTGCTGGTTATATTGTTGAATTCATTCATGATGCTACTGAAAATTATTATGAGGGAGGAATATATGCTTGTAGGAATTGCAATAATATCAAGTTTCCTCTCTATGTGCTTAAAGTTTTGAAGTTATGCTTGTTTTGCCTTCCTATGCTAGTTGATTATGTTTGATCACAAAATCCCTATGCATAGGAAGTGGGTTAGACTTAAATGTGCTAGTCATATTCTTCATGATGCTATCTTTATGTTTCAATTCTTATATTTTATGTGAGCATCATTGAAATCATCATGCCTAGCTAGGGGCATTAAACGTAAGCGCTTGTTGGGAGGCAACCCAATTTTATTTTTTTCTTGCTTTTTGGTTCTGTTTAGTAATAATTAATCCATCTAGTTTATGTTTAGATGTGGTTTTGTGTTTTAATTAGTGCGTGTGCCAAGTAGAACCTTTGGGAAGACTTGGGATAAGTCTTTATGATCATGCTGTGGGATAACTCATTCTTTATTTATATTAGTGTTTGTGCCAAGTAGAATGAGTTATCCCACAGCATGATCATAAAGACTTGGGTGAATGTCTACATCACCATCCGGCAGCAATGGCAGAGAGCTCCTACTTTTGTCCATCCGATAGGTTATCCCACAAGGCTTTGGAGCTTGAGAAAATGGTGGATGTGGTGTAGAGAGGAGAACAAGGAGTCGAGGTGGGGTGCACATGTTGCCGGTTCGAGCCACATTTAAATAGCGGGCGGATGTCAGGCCAAGCGCCGAGGTGTTTAATGCCGGCAGACAAACACACTGATGGGTGAGCGTCGGAGTATGTTCCTTGAAGACCACATGTGTTTAATGGAGGAGGGAGGTAGATGGACGGGTGACGTTTGAATGCGGAGAGTGAAGGAAATATGCCCTAGAGGCAATAATAAAGTTGTTATTTATATTTCCTTATATCATGATAAATGTTTATTATTCATGCTAGAATTGTATTAACCGGAAACTTAGTACATGTGTGAATACATAGACAAACAGAGTGTCACTAGTATGCCTCTACTTGACTAGCTCGTTAATCAAAGATGGTTAAGTTTCCTAGCCATAGACATGAGTTGTCATTTGATGAACGGGATCACATCATTAGAGAATGATGTGATTTACATGACCCATCCGTTAGCTTAGCACTATGATCGTGTAGTTTATTGCTATTGCTTTCTTCATGACTTATACATGTTCCTATGACTATGAGATTATGCAACTCCCGAATACCGGAAGAACACTTAGTGTGCTATCAAACGTCACAACGTAACTGGGTGATTATAAAGATGCTCTACAGGTGTCTCCGATGGTGTTTCTTGAGTTGGCATAGATCAAGATTAGGATTTGTCACTCTGATTGACGGAGAGGTATCTTTGGGCCCTCTCGGTAATGCACATCACTATAAGCCTTGCAATCAATGTGACTAATGAGTTAGTTATAGGATGATGCATTACGGAACGAGTAAAGAGACTTGTCGGTAACAAGATTGAACTAGGTATAGTGATACCGACGATCGAATCTCGGGCAAGTAACATACCGATGACAAAGGGAACAACGTATGTTGTTATGCAGTTTGACCGATAAAGATCTTTGTAGAATATGTGGGAGCCAATATGGGTATCCAGGTTCCGCTATTGGTTATTGACCACAGATGAGTCTCGGTCATGTCTACATAGTTCTCGAACCCGTAGGGTCCGCACGCTTAACGTTTGATGACGATCAGTATTATGAGTTTATGTGTTTTGATGTACCGAAGGTAGTTCGGAGTCCCGGATGAGATCACGGACATGATGAGGAGTCTCTAAATGGTCGATACATAAAGATTGATATATTGGAAGACTATATTTGGACACCGGAATAGTTCCGAGGTGTATCGGGTATTTTCCGGAGTACCGGGGGGTTACCGGAACCCCCCGGGGGGTTATTGAGCCTCATGGGCCTAGTGGTGGAAGAGAGGAGGCAGGCCAAGGTGTGGCGCGCGCCCTCCCTAGCCCAAACCGAATTGGACTAGGGGGCCGCCCCCCTTCCCTTCTCTCCTCCCACTCCTTCCTTCTTCTCCTACTTGGACTAGGAAAGGGGGAAACCTACTCCAACAAGGAGTAGGAATCCCCCCATGGGCGCGCCCCTTGTGGCTGGTCGTCCTCCTCCTCCCCTCCTTTGTATACGGGGGAGGGGGCACCCCATAGACACACAAGTTGATCTTTAGCCGTGTGTAGTGCCCCCCTCCAGAGTTTTCCACCTCGGTCATATTCTCGTAGTGCTTAGGCGAAGCCCTGCGTCGGTAACTTCATCATCACCGTCACCACGCCGTCATGCTGACAAAACTCTCCCTCGACCTCAGCTGGCTCTAGAGTTCGAGGGATGTCACCGAGCTGAACGTGTGCAGATCGAGGAGGTGTCGTGCATTTGATACCTGATTGGTTGGATCGCGAAGACGTTCGACTACATCAACCGCGTTACTAAACGCTTCCTCTTTCGATCTACGAGGGTACGTGGACACACTCTCCCAGCTCGTTGCTATGCTTCTCCTAGATAGATCTTGCGTGACCGTAGGAATTTTTTTGAAATACTACGTTCCCCAACAGTGGCATCCGTGCCAGGTCTATGCGTAGATGTTATATGCACGAGTAGAACACAAAGACTTGTGGGCGATAATAGTCATACTGCTTACCAGCATGTCATACTTTGATTCGGCGGTATTGTTGGATGAAGCGGCCCAGACCTACATTACATGACCATGTTCATGAGACTGGTTCTACCACCGTGCTTCGCACACAGGTGGCTAGTGGGTGTCTGTTTCTCCAACTTTAGTTGAATCGAGTGTGACTATGCCCGGTCCTTGTTGAAGGTTAAAACAACACACTTGACAAAAAATCATTGTGGTTTTGATGCGTAGGTAAGAACGGTTCTTGCTAAGCCCGTAGTAGCCACATAAAACTTGCGACAACAAAGTAGAGGACGTCTAACTTGTTTTTGCAGGGCTTGCTGTGATGTGATATGGTCAAGACGTGATGATATATAAACTGTTGTATGGGATGATCATGTTTTGTGAAAGTTATCGGCAACTGGCAGGAGCCTTATGGTTGTCGCTTTATTATATGAAATGCAATCGCCATGTAATTGCTTTACTCTATCACTAAGCGGTAGCGATAGTCGTAGATGCAATAGTTGGCGAGACGACAACGATGCTTCGATGGAGATCAAGGTGTCAAGACAGTGACGATGGTGATCATGACGGTGCTTTGGAGATGGAGATCAAAGGCACAAGATGATGATGGCCATATCATATCACTTATATTTGATTGCATGTGATGTTTATCCTTTATGCATCTTATTTTGCTTAGTTTGGCGGTAACATTATAAGATGATCTCTCACTAAATTTCAAGGTAGAAGTGTTCTCCCTGAGTATGCACCGTTGCGACAGTTCATCGTGCCGAGACACCACGTGATGACCGGGTGTGATAAGCTCTACGTTCACATACAACGGGTGCAAGCTCACGCAGAATACTCGGGTTAAACTTGACGAGCCTAGCATATGCAGATATGGCCTCGGATCATTGAGACCGAAAGGTCGAGCGTGAATCATATAGTAGATATGATCAACATAGTGATGTTCACCATTGCAAACTACTCCATCTCACGTGATGATCGGACATGGTTTAGTTGATTTGGGTCACGTGACCACTTAGATGATTAGAGGGATGTCTATCTAAGTGGAAGTTCTTAAGTAATATGATTAATTGAATTTTAATTTATCATGAACTTAGTACCTGATAGTATTTTGCATGTCTATGTTGTTGTAGATCAATGGCCCGTGCTACTATTCCTTTGAATTTTAATGCGTTCCTAGAGAAAGCTAAGTTGAAAGAGTATGGTAGCAACTACATGGACTGGGTCCATAACTTGAGGATTATCCTCATTGCTACATAGAAGAATTACGTCCTGGAAGCACCGCTAGGTGCAAGACCCGCTGCAGGAGCAACACCAGACATTGTGAATGCCTGGCAGAGCAAAGCTGATGACTACTCGATAGTTTAGTGTGCCATGCTTTACGGCTTAGAATCGGGACTTCAACGACACTTTGAACATCATGGAGCATATGAGATGTTCCAGGAGTTGAAGTTTATATTTCAAGCAAATGCCCGGATTGAGAGATATGAAGTCTCCAATAAGTTCTACAGCTGCAAAATGGAGGAGAATAGTTCTGTCAATGAACATATACTCAAAATGTCTGGGTATCATAATCACTTGACTCAACTGAGAGTTAATCTTCCAGTTGATAGTGTCATTGACAGAGTTCTTCAATCACTGCCACCAAGCTACAAAAGCTTCGTGATGAAATATAATATGCAAGGGATGGATAAGACAATTCCCGAGCTCTTCGCGATGCTAAAGGCCGCGGAGGTAGAAATCAAGAAGGAGCATCAAGTGTTGATGGTCAACAAGACCACTAGTTTCAAGAAAAAGGGCAAAGGGAAGAAGGGGAACTTCAAGAAGAACGGCAAGAAAGTTGATGCTCAAGTGAAGAAGCCCAAGTCTGGACCTAAGCCTGAGACTGAGTGCTTCTACTGCAAAGGGACTGGTCACTGGAAGCGGAACTGCCTCAAGTATTTGGCGGATAAGAAGGATGGCAAAGTGAAAGGTATATTTGATATACATGTTATTGATGTGTACCTTACTAATGCTCGCAGATGGTGCACAGGTATTTAATACTGGTTCTGTTGCTCATATTTGCAACTCGAAACAGGGACTACGGATTAAGCAAAGATTGGCTAAGGACGAGGTGACGATGCGCGTGGGAAATAGTTCCAAAGTCGATGTGATCGCCGTCGGTACGCTACCTCTACATCTACCTTCGGGATTAGTTTTAGAGCTGAATAATTGTTATTTGGTGCCAGCGTTAAGCATGAGCATTATATCTGGATCTTGTTTGATGCGAGACGGTTATTCATTTAAATCAGAGAATAATGGTTGTTCTATTTATATGAGTAATATCTTTTATGGTCATGCACCCTTGATGAGTGGTCTATTTTTGTTGAATCTCGATAGTAGTGACACACATATTCATAGTATTGAAGCCAAAAGATATAAGTTTAATAATGATAGTGCAACTTATTTGTGGCACTGCCGTTTAGGTCATATTGGTGTAAAGCACATGAAGAAACTCCATGCTGACGGGCTTTTGGAATCACTTGATTATGAATCACTTGATGCTTGCGAACCATGCCTTATGGGCAAGATTACTAAGACTCCGTTCTCCGGAACTATGGAGCGAGCAACAAACTTATTGGAAATAATACATACTGATGTATGCGGTCCGATGAGTGTTGAGGCTCGCGGCGGGTATCGTTATTTTCTAACCTTCACAGATGATTTGAGCAGATATGGGTATATCTACTTAATGAAACATAAGTCTGAAACATTTGAAAAGTTCAAAGAATTTCAGAGTGAAGTGGAAAATCATCGCAGCAAGAAAATAAAATTTCTATGATCTGATCGTGGAGGAGAATATTTGAGTTATGAGTTTGATCTTCATTTTAAATAATGCGGAATAGTTTCGCAACTCACGCCACCCGGAACACCACAACGTAATGGTGTGTCCGAACGTCGTAACCGCACTTTATTAGATATGGTGCGATCTATGATGTCTCTTACTGATTTACCACTATCGTTTTGGGGTTATGCTTTAGAGACGGCTACATTCACGTTAAATAGGGCACCATCTAAATCCGTTGAGACGACACCATATGAACTGTGGTTTGGCAAGAAACCCAAGTTGTCGTTTCTGAAATTTTGGGGCTGCGATGCTTATGTGAAAAAGCTTCAACCTGATAAGCTCGAACCCAAATCGGAGAAATGTGTCTTCATAGGATACCCAAAGGAGACTGTTGGGTACACCTTCTATCACGGATCCGAAGGCAAGATATTCGTTGCTAAAAATGGATCCTTTCTAGAGAAGGAGTTTCTCTCGAAAGAAGTGAGTGGGAGGAAAGTAGAGCTTGATGAGGTAACTGTACCTGCTCCCTTATTGGAAAGTAGTTCATCACATAAATCAGTTCCTGTGATTCCTACACCAATTAGTGAGGAAGCTAATGATGATGATCATGAAACTTCTGATCAAGTTACTACCGAACCTCGTAGGTCAACCAGAGTAAGATCCGCACCAGAGTGGTACGGTAATCCTGTTCTGGAGGTCATGTTACTTGACCATGACGAACCTATGAACTATGAGGAAGCGATGATGAGCCCAGATTCCGCGAAATGGCTTGAGGCCATGAAATCTGAGATGGGATCCATGTATGAGAACAAAGTGTGGACTTTGGCTGACTTGCCCGATGATCGGCAAGCCATAGAGAATAAATGGATCTTCAAGAAGAAGATTGGCGCAGACGGTAATGTTACTATCGACAAAGCTCGTCTTGTTGCGAAAGGTTTTCTACAAGTTCAAGGAGTTGACTACGATGAGACCTTCTCACCTGTAGCGATGCTTAAGTCCGTCCGAATCATGTTAGCAATTGCCGCATTTTATGATTATGAAATTTGGCAAATGGATGTAAAAACTGCATTCCTGAATGAATTTCTGGAAGAAGAGTTGTATATGATGCAACCCGAAGGTTTTATCGATCCAAAGGATGCTAAAAAAGTGTGCAAACTCCAGCGATCCATTTATGGACTGGTGCAAGCATCTCGGAGTTGGATTAAACGTTTTGATAGTGTGATCAAAACATATGGTTTTATACAGACTTTTGGAGAAGCATGTATTTACAAGAAAGTGAGTGGGAGCTCTGCAACATTTCTAATATTATATGTGGATGACATATTGTTGATTGGAAATGATATAGAATTTCTGGATAGCATAAAAGGATACTTGAATAAAAGTTTTTCTATGAAATACCTCGGTGAAGCTGCTTATATATTGGGCATCAAGATCTATAGAGATAGATCAAGACGCTTAATTGGACTTTCACAAAGCACATACCTTGATAAAGTTTTGAAGAAGTTCAAAATGGATCAAGCAAAGAAAGGATTCAATGCACGAACACTGCAGAAGATAGAGAGAAAATGATAGTCATTCCCTATGCTTCAGCCATAGGTTCTATCATGTATGCAATGTTGTGTACCAGACCTGATGTCTGCCTTGATATTAGTTTAGCAGGGAGGTACCAAAGTAATCCAGGAGTGGATCACTGGACAGCGGTCAAGAGCATCCTGAAATACCTGAAGAGGACTAAGGATATGTTTCTCGTTTATGGAGGTGACGGAGAGCTCGTCGTAAATGGTTACGTCGATGCAAGTTTTGACACTTATTCGGATGACTCTAAGTCACAAACCGGATACATATTTATATTGAACGGCGGAGCTGTCAGTTGGTGCAGTTCTAAGCAAAGCGTCGTGGCGGGATCTACATGTGAAGCGGAGTACATAGCTACTTCAGAAGCAACAAATGAAGGAGTCTGGATGAAGGAGTTCATATCCGATCTAGGTGTCATACCTAGTGCATTGGGTCCAATGAAAATCTTTTGTTACAATATTGGTGCAATTGCCTTGGCAAAGGAATCCAGATTTCACAAGAGAACCAAGCACATCAAGAGACGCTTCAATTCCATCCGTGATCAAGTCAAGGAGGGAGACACGAAGATCTGCAAAATACATACGGATCTGAATGTCGCAAACCCGTTGACTAAGCCTCTCTCACGAGCAAAAGATGATCAGCAGCAAGACTCCATGGGTGTTAGAATCATTACTGTGTAATCTAGATTATTGACTCTAGTGCAAGTGGGAGATTGAAGGAAATATGCCCTAGAGGCAATAATAAAGTTGTTATTTATATTTTCTTATATCATGATAAATGTTTATTATTCATGCTAGAATTGTATTAACCGGAAACTTAGTACATGTGTGAATACATAGACAAACAGAGTGTCACTAGTATGCCTCTACTTGACTAGCTCGTTAATCAAAGATGGTTAAGTTTCCTAGCCATAGACATGAGTTGTCATTTGATGAATGGGATCACATCATTAGAGAATGATGTGATTGACATGACCCATCCGTTAGCTTAGCACTATGATCGTTTAGTTTATTGCTATTGCTTTCTTCATGACTTATACATGTTCCTATGACTATGAGATTATGCAACTCCTGAATACCGGAGGAACACTTAGTGTGCTATCAAACGTCACAACGTAACTGGGTGATTATAAAGATGCTCTACAGGTGTCTCCGATGGTGTTTGTTGAATTGGCATAGATCAAGATTAGGATTTGTCACTCCGATTGTCGGAGAGGGCCCTCTCGGTAATGCACATCACTATAAGCCTTGCAAGCAATGTGACTAATGAGTTAGTTACGGGATAATGCATTACGGAACGAGTAAAGAGACTTGCCAGTAACGAGATTGAACTAGGTATAGTGATACCGACGATCGAATCTCGGGCAAGTAACATACCGATGACAAAGGGAACAACGTACATTGTTATGCGGTTTGACCGATGAAGATCTTCGTAGAATATGTGGGAGCCAATATGAGCATCCAGGTTCCGCTATTGGTTATTGACCAGAGATGAGTCTCGGTCATGTCCACATAGTTCTCGAACCCGTAGGGTCCGCACGCTTAACTTTTGATGACGATCGGTATTATGAGTTTATGTGTTTTGATGTACCGAAGGTAGTTTGGAGTCCCGGATGAGATCATGGACATGATGAGGAGTCTCGAAATGGTCGAGACATAAAGATTGATATATTGGAAGACTATATTCGGACACCGGAATAGTTCCGAGGTGTATCGGGTATTTTTCGGAGTACCGGGGGGTTACCGGAACCCCCCGGGGGGTTATTGGGCCTCATGGGCCTAGTGGTGGAAGAGAGGAGGCAGGCCAAGGTGTGGCGCGTGCCCCCCTATCCCAAACCGAATTGGACTAGGGGGGCCGGCCCCCTTTTCCTTCTTCTCCTACTTGGACTAGGAAAGGGGGGAACCTACTTCAACTAGGAGTAGGAATCCCCCCCTTGGGCGCGCCCCTTGTGGCCGGCCCTCCTCCTCCTCCCCTCCTTTATATACGGGGGAGGGGGGCACCCCGTAGACACACAAGTTGATCTTTAGCCGTGTGCGGTGCCCCCTTCACAGTTTTCCACCTTGGTCATATTCTCGTAGTGCTTAGGCGAAGCCCTGCATCGGTAACTTTATCATCACCGTCACCAGACCATCATGCTGACAAAACTCTTCCTCGGCCTCAGCTGGATCTAGAGTTCGAGGGACGTCACCGAGTTGAACGTGTGCAGATCGCGGAGGTGCTGTGCGTTCAGTACTTGATCGGTTGGATCGTGAAAACGTTAGACTACATCAACCGCCTTACTAAACGCTTTCGCTTTCGGTATACAAGGGTACGTGGACACACTCTCCACGCTCGTTGCTATGCCTCTCCTAGATAGATCTTGCTTGATCGTAGGAATTTTTTTGAAATACTATGTTCCCCAACAGAGAGCGCGCGCGTGCATTGGCACGCTTCACGGGCGACACTCTCTGTCGGCGTGCTGCTTCAATGCCGGCTCAAGTGAGAGGTCGCATCCGCTCTAGGCTGATATTAATGTGGCATTGACGATCTGGAGCGGCGCTGACTACTTCGGGGGGAAAGGCGTCGGCAAGAGAGAGGGTTTTGGGTGGGCCGTGCATGGCAGCGGTCTGGAAGCCCGCAAAGCCCCCTCAGTTAAGTTCCAGTTTGCGGGAAAAAGGACGTCTCGACTGGTCCGCAGACATATGTAGGGCTGCGTTGCATGACGAAACACGTCCGGACAGCACGGTCCGGGCGGATATGGGCGGTTTGAGGATCCTCGTTGGAGATGCCCTCGGCTCTGTTTGCTCATTTTTCATTTCAATGAAAATGTCTGCAGAGAAAGCACTAAGCATGTGAAATGTAGATTTTGGGTGGATGCAATATTCCATCTTGTTGGGTGAATGGGGATGTTGATTTTGGGGAAAAATTTCTTGACTCCACAAAGGTCTCAATTCGAACTGAGCGGGAGCAAAATGAAAGTCAGATGATTGGTTAGATATACCCAAACCTTTCTAAAGGGTCTTCTCCCTATAGGATGCAATATTTTTCACCTTAGAGGGCCCGTACGATATTGGTTTGAGGCATATCAAGGAAATACGCTTTCCTTTGTGTGTTAGATTCTTAGATGACTTGACCCTTTCTTTGTGAAGGAGGTTATTTTAAGACTGGTAAAGAGCTAGGATTCCTCTCCCTGCCGTTGTCTGAGGAGGTTGATATGGCCTGAAATTATGGTGGTAATAGAGGTCGGGGTAGATTTAACAGAGGGGGAAGGGAGGTTTTCAGTATCCAAGGCAAAATTGTGGTTATTCTTCCAGAGGTAATGATGGTTCTAGACACGATTTGCCCCAACCTCCTTAGCAAAATTCTTTGAACAAAGGATGGGGAAATCTTGTTGATAAGGAAGTTCTTAGTGGAGGGAGGGGGCTGGTAATCAGGGCAGTGCTCGAACTTGGACTAGTGATGGTCTTGAAATTGGAGGCCCTTCTCATGGAGGGGTGACTTGTGCCTCTTCCGGTCAGGTTCAAGGTGGACATGGGGCTCATGTGATGACAATGGATCTCCTCCAACAACAACAGTGCCTAGTTACTTTGCTTTCTTGATTTGCTCAAAAACAATCATTTGATGTTTGTTGCCCTTGGATCGTCTGGTCAAGAGGGGCAACCAAAATCTTCTCTGCTATTGTGGGTGAGAAAGGAAAAAACTCTGCGGGAGGGTATGGTGGTTTACCTAGGAGCTATGGTGGTAATTATGTGGAGAGTTTTGGAAATGTTGGAAGGCCACATTACATGAACAAAGAGTTTGGTAAATATGGAAATGTACATGGATCTATGTTGGAGGTTAACATAATGGTGGATTTGATAAGCAACCTTGTGGTAACGTACCGAAAAGAACCTCATATATTGTTGACTGCACTTGATTAAAGCAAATGAAACATGTGCCCAACTATGTGGGATATGCTGCTAAAGGACATGGGGTGTTGTGGGTACATAATTCCAAAGTTGTGTTTGCTTCTGAGCATGCCAATCCAATGGAAGTGGTTAGGATCAAATCTGGACACTTGAATGAAACTGAGTTTTTACAAACTTGTAGTGAGACGTTTAGTTGGACTGGCAATGGAGGGCTAAGAGTCATTGAAAAACTGCTATTTCATAAGGTTTCCAAGTAAAGATGGGTAGTGTAGCTTTCTAAGTTTAGTGATTTTAACCGTTTTAGTACTAGAGTTGTGTTTAAGGTTCAGGGGTGGTCCTTAGATAACCAGGCAATCAGAAAACTACATACTACTTGGGTAAAATTTGGAAATGTACGTGACTGTTTTAGGCATTTCTATGGAATGTGTGAAACTATTGCTTCTCTTGCCCCTGTTCTTGAGATCGGTACTATTACTAATGAAAAACTTAAACTAAAATGGGGGTCAGAGATGTTGAGAGGATTCCTGCTACTAAAATAACTTCCAAATATCTGCTAATCTTCATCGTTACTACTAAGATGGATTCTGTAGTGGAGATAAGATCGTACAATGAATTCAAGACACTACGAGCTGGAAGAAAATCCTTGTGTCCTTATGTAAGAACTTTGGATTTAGGGGCAATTACAATAAATTTAATTAATGCTAAACTTTTGTACTTTTATAAAAATTGTTTTTTATCATTATAATATCTTAATTGTTCATTACAATTGTCTCTTTATGTAGTTAGCATAGTTAACTCATATAACACTGCTTTTCTCCAAAACAAAGATATTTAACCACGTAACTTTGGTTTCCGCCAAATAAACACAACGATGATGCTAGTTATTAGTTACATTTTTTCTTTTTTATACAGTTGTAATGTACATTATTACAAAATACACTTGTGTTGTGCTAGATAAAAATTGTGTTTGGAATGGAAGCCCTCCTTGAATCATTAGGAAAAAAATAACATAAGCTATGTAGTGTGGCACCACTCATGTATATTTTAGTGATCTTAAATAACATGGTAGAGTTTCTGGAAAAAGAGCATTGTAGAGATCTCTAAAACATACAATCAAACAAATATCTTAACAATCATATCTAGTTTATGATTATGGAAACATATATAGAAACTTCTGGAGTATAAATAGAACTGTTCAGGTTGTTTTTTACTGGTATTTTCATGGTCAAACGTTTCAAAGTCCTACAAAACAAATTGCAAAAAAAAAAGTAAAAAAACCATGCCAAAACACAAAACCTAAAGAATAAGTCTTGCCCCGCTAGCGGGCCCACCTTGCGAGGTGAGCGCCTGCCATATACTTGAAGTAAACCAGAAATAGCATTTAGGCCATCTCCATTGCATAGGTTATAAATAAATAAAGAAATACCTAGAGTTTGTAAAAAAAATCAGCACTGCCTAGAGTTTGTATAAGAGCCTCAATCTCCAACACTTGGATTCTTCAAGGCACGCTAATTCTCTCACGTCGAACCTGCTGCTTTTCAACCAGAGCACCAGCTATCAAATCTAGTATCGCTGGCTAGGAGGAGCCATGGTTTTTTCTCCCTCAACCAATATGCCTGGGATTATGATCCTTAGCGCCACTATATACATTTTTTACGGGAAAAGCCAAGTTTTATTCATCAAAGATCACACAACCAATATGCCTGGGATTATGATCCTTAGCGCCACTATATACATTTTTTACGGGAAAAGCCAAGTTTTATTCATCAAAGATCACAGATTGTGGAATACATCTCGGATCATGGGGTTGTCCAAGCCACACATGGCGCCACCTTATACATGGCCTCACGAGCACATAATAGGTTTTGCAATGAGCTTTAACACAATAAAAGGCCTGTCGAGAACTCCTGTTCCTGCATGTGCTTTTGGCCGACCCAGTACAGGGCATGGGCCCTTCTTTCGTTTCCTTTTTTCTTCCATTTCTTTTTCAACTTTTAAAAATTGTTCTAATTTTTTAAAAGTTTTATAATTTGAAAACAAGGTTCAAAAATTAAAAAATGCAAGAATTTCTTATGAAAAGGCGTCAAATTTTCAAACATATATGCTATTTCATAAAATGACCTGAATTTTAAATAATATTCAAGAATTTTTAAATATTCTAAATTTAAAATAATATTTACCTACATCAAAAAATATTTCAAATTTTAAAAATACATATAAAGTTGAATTAAAATTTGCCTATTCAAATAATATTGGAAATTTCAATGAATATTCAAGATTTCAAAAAAGATCCAAAATTACCGAGTGTTCATGAATTTTAAATATATTCGAATAAGAATAATTTTCTGAATCAAAAATATATATTAATGGACTTGGAAATATTCCCAAATTTCAACAAAGTATCAAAATCTAAAAAATATAAGAATTTGAAATAATGAACTTGTATTTCCTTTTTCAAATATTGGATTTTTTAAGTTCTTCCCGGATTTCTAAAGGTGTTGTGAATTTTAAGAAAAACCATGTATTTCAAAATGAAAAATTTCAAAAAGGAAATTGAAAAGTAAAATGAAAAATAAAATGGTAAAGGAAAAAGTAAAAGGAAGCAGAAAGGGATGAAAAGGATAAAGTAATAACAAAAAAAACAAAAGGAAAAGAAGGACTGATTCAGGGAAGGCCTTCACAAAACCGGTAGGAAGGAAAACCTAGAAATGTGCCGGCCCATAGAGGAATAGCATAACTGTCGATGGGTTCGCAATTGCCCCCTTTCCGCTGCCGGACGTGCGTATTAGGATTGGGAATCCTATTCCCCGCATAGGTCCATGGATTGCGAGGTAACACATAACCCTAAGGACAAATAGGCCGGCACAACTAGCAAGTATCCCCTTTCCATTTCTCGAACGGTTCTATTATATTCATAGAGCAGCTTTTTTCAGTGTTCAATTTTAGTTTTTTCATTTTTGTTTTTTCTATAGATTTCTTGTTTACAAATTCATTAATACTTCTAAAATTCGGTAAATATTTTGCAAATTTGGAGCAGTTTTTGGATCCATAGACATTTTTTAATACATGAATACTTTTCAAATTCAACAACATTTTTAGAATTCATGGAAATGTTTCAAATTTGCAACACAAAAATAAATTGGAAATGGTTTGAAATTACAATTTTCTGAATTCTTGAATATGTTCATTAATTGGTGAACATGTTTTTAATTCGTGGAAATAGTTTGTGGCTTCATCTTTTTTTTTGGAAATCATAAACATTTTGAAAAATTACGATTTTTTATTTTTTCGTAAGTTTGGGTGTAGCCGATTTTGGGGCAAACAGACGCAAAAGCCGACTAAAATGAGCAGACCCAACCCAAGAACTAGGAAACCACGTCCGAATGAAAGAACGAGAAATCATGAAATGCGCTTACCCATATGCTTTTGCCCCTATGCGTTTGCTCTCCTAGACAACAAGTGCTATGCGCGCGGGGGAATATCGGGAGCACCCAGGCTTGTGCTACTAATGCACCAAACTTGTGTAGCACATTTGAAATGTTTGGAAAATTAAGAAAAATAGCACATTCACACAACATCAACCTATGTTGTCATAAAATTTCAAATCAAAGTTTAAAACATAGATTAGAAAACAAAAAATGACCAATTTGACACTAACTAGGTCGTACTGTAAGTTGGCCTTAGATTTGGAACATTACCGTATTGATGTCAAATTTGTCATTTTTGCATCTTGAAAACTTTTAATCAAAAATTTGTGAAAATATAGATTGATATTGTGTCAATGTACTTGACTTTTTAAATATATTTTAATGTATTTTAAAATGTGCTAAGACATTTGGTGCACTGGTAGCATCTCAAGGTTGAGTGCACCAGATACATTCCCTTGTGTGCACACTAGGAAGTCGCAAAGAGCCTATTTCTCACATGACGCGACGATTAGTGCCTTAACCGTAAAACGCGCTCATGCGCCCCGAGAGCAGAAGTGGATCGGCCATAAGGGTCCATTGCTTTTGAAAAGTACCAGCCATTTTTTCGTTTCTACATGCCAAGTTTTTCCAAATTTTTAGTTTTTAAATTTCCTTCTTGTCAAATCCTTGAATTTGTTTTCAAACTCCTGAACTTATCTTCATTTTCGTTTCTTTTTCAAATTATGAACTTGTCTAAATTCACGCCTTTTTTGAATTCATGGTCGATTAAATCTCACAAGTATTTTGAATCTCGCAAACATTTTATAGATTCATGATCATTATTTTCAAATTCACATTTTTTTTGCAAATTTACGAACTATTTTTGAATTTATGAACATTTTCCGAATTGCTATTTTTTTCAAATTTATGAATAATTTTTGAAAATCAAAAACCTTTTTCGAAATACGTAAACATTTTTTAGAATGAATTTGTTATCTATAAAAAAGTGGAAGTCAGTTTTTCCTGAACCAATACATGCTCGTTTTCTAGCTGACTTGTGCAAGCTAGGGAGCAAGCAACATCGAGCAACCGAGCGAGTCAGTCGCTATAGAGCCGCAACCCATGCTAGCCACAACGGAGTGTTGGTGTAGTGTCAAAAAACGTCTTACATTATGAAACGGAGGGAGTAGTGCTTAACGCGTTGGGCATGGTGGTCTCCTATAGCGCATAGTTCGCGGTGGACACCATACAAATACGTAGCCTCCCTCCCAGCGGCACTTTGTGTTGGCCAATGTGCGGGGCGGGGTACACCTTTTTTTATCTTGTTTGATTTTTTGCTTTTTTGTTTATTTTTCTTTTTTTGCTTTTAACTTCGAAAGCTATTCACAAGTCCCAAATTTAGAAAATGTTCATGATTTCAAAAAATCTTTCTAATTTAAAAAAAATGATCATGAATTTGAAAATTATTTTTAGTTTTAAAACATGTTTGTGAATTTGAAAATTTTCCTGATTTCATAAAATGCTCCGAATTTCCATACAAATTAAAATATGTTAACATTTTTTAAAATTTTAATTTTTTTCCAAATCTGTGAGCATTTCAAATATATTATTTTTTATCTATAAAAACTAGAAGTCAGATTTTTTAGTCTAAACACACTTGCTTTATTGATTAATAATGTTCAAAGGGATACAATTCAAGTCTTGGGGATTTAGCAGCCACACATGGCGCCCCTAGTCCAAACCAAAAGCATGCTTAGCAAGGCTATGAACCTCTTGATTAGTTTCACGACCTTCGAAGATGAAGATGTAGTGTTGAAAGAGGAGCGAAGTAGCGGTGATCTCCTTTACTATGCTTGCATACATTCCTCCGATGTCAAGGTTGATGTCCTGAACCACGCCCTTGCAATCTGAAGCAACAACTACATGATATAATGACAGGTCAAGAGCAAGAGCAAGTGCTTCCCAACAAGCTAGTGGCTCAAGTGTCGCCGGATCGGTGATGCCTGCACATCTGATCACAGATGACCCCAAATAGTTCCCTTCATAGTCCATGCATATCGCATTGTAACATCCTTCATTGTTTGCTCTATTCACGACCCCGTCGACCCTAATCTTGGAGAAACCCACTATTGGTCAGATCTTCCTGGGTTTTATGTTGGTTGCTGCATGTGTGGGATTGTAGTGGACCTCTTCGGGTTTGCAATCATTCAGTTCTCGAATGCACTTCATGATGAACTGATACGTATCCATTGGATTTTGATTTTTTTTCATGTAGAGCTTGCCTACAAGAGAATCAAATTACCCAGTGGGTTATCAGAACCTGGGTAAAATCTGTCGAGGGGAGCACGTCCAGCAGGGCGAGCACCCACCGTTTAGCATTAGGCTCGGTGGTGCCGTTCATGATCTGATAGAGTTCGGGAGCTTGTACCACCCAGACGGATCGAGCAACATTATAGTGCAAGAGCGAATGTTGCCACAAATAAGCAGCTCCGCACAGCCCGCAACTCTCGATAGTAGACATGTTCCGGTGGTGTAGTAAGTCAGCGGTTGGGATAGATAGTAGACACATTCCATCATGGTCCAAATCATCTATCAGTTTTATGCACAAGGGAATTGAGAAAATCGTCGTTGCATCAGTGGGTAAGAACGGTTCCAGGACTATCATGTGATCCCAGCTAGCATATGGTAAAATCATGTCCCCAACTAGTTGCGGCGGGTTTGCAACTTTGCTCATGACCGGCCTCATATTTGTGCACGTGGAAGCCAATTGTGCTGCTATATTTGAGTTGTTTGGCCATCATATATGCGAGGTATGAGGCCTTGTGAGAGTGTGTCTCGCCCTTCTAGGATAGCTCTCTACACCTGGGAAGGAGATGGTCCAAGTTCTGCCTGCAAGAAATCATCCGTAGGGAAATATTTGGCTTTGAGAGTCCGTGCACTTAGAGAGTTGGGATCCATCAGAATTCGCCAAGCTTGACTTGCTAATAGCCAGATTGAACAATTCAATGTCGCGAAACCTAGCCCACCACATTGCTTAGGCCTGGTCACTATGCTCTAAGATACCCAACTTGGATTCCTTTTGCCTTCCTTTGTTCCCCACCAGAATTTCCGTATCAATGAGTTCAAACGCCCGCAAAGGCCGTGAGGAAGTTTAAAACAAGACATGGAGTACCGCGAGACTGACTGCACCACTGATTTGATTAGAACTTCTTTCCCACCTACCGATAGGATTTTTTCCACCCATCCCATAACTATATTCCAAACTCTATCTTTCAGATATTTGAAAGCACCATTTTGCTAATACTAACATCAGATGGCATCCCCCAGATACCTCTCTGGTAGAGATTCATTAGTGATGTTGATCGCAATTTTCACTTCCGTTCTGAGAATGGAAGGACATCCCTTGCTAAAGAAAACAGAAGATTTTGATAGATTTACTCTCTGCCATGAAGCATTGCAATAACATTCTAACAAGGAGGACAACTCATTTGCTCCATCAACACTGGCTTTAACAAACAACATGCTATCATCTGCAAAGAGCAAGTGGCTTACCGGCGGCGCCGATAGAGCTACTTGTATACCACTAAGGTGTGATGATTCATTTGTAGGTTTTAAGAGGCACGAAAGGCTCTCCCCGCAAGCGTAAACAGGTATGGAGAAATGGGGTCCACTTGTCAGATCCCTTTGGATGGTGCAAATTCTTCGAGTTTACTTCCATTGAACAAGATAGAGAATTTAACAGAGCTCACCATTCTCATTACAAGAGCCACCCAAGTTGGTGCAAACCCCAACTTGAGCATGATAGCTTCCAAATACTCCCACTCAACCCTGTAGTAGGGTTTCATCTTATCCAACTTCATTGTGACAAATCTGTTTCTTTGTGCCTTGTTCCTTTTCATGAAGTGTTGGCATTCATATGCCGTGTTGATATTATTTGTTATCAGCCTTCTTAGAACAAAGGCAGATTTTCTAAACCGTGTACTTGCTAGTTTTATAGATGGCTAGTGCAACTCAACGAGCCAGCAGAGCGACCGAGCAATTTACTTGCAATTGGGCTACAGCCCACGCTAGCCACACGAGCGCCAGCTGGCAAACACTTAAGGCGGTGAGTCGCTCAAAAAAAACTTGAGGCGGTGAGTAGGAGGTTCGCGCAGTACGGGATAGACAACGCAGAAACGTACGCAGATTTGGGTTCTCATTTCTTTTTAGTTTTGCTTTTTAACTTCGAAAAATGTTCAACAATATTTTGGAATTTCAAAAAGAATCACAAATTTTTTAAAAAATAAGGACTTTAATAAAATATTTATGATTTTAAAAAATGTTCCCAATCTTTTTCTAAAGAAAAATCTTATTTTCAGAAAATGCTTAAGAATTTTCCAAAATTTCACGAATTAAAAATATATTCTTGTATTTCGAAAAATGATCCCTAAATATAAAAAGTATTCGCGAACTTGAAAAGTGCTCTCAAGTTTTAAAACTATTCCCACATTTGGTAAATATTTCAAATTTTCCAAAAAAAAAATTCCAAAAAAAGAAAAGTTAAGAGGAAAAATAATATTAAAAAAGTAAATAAAAATTAAAACAAAGGAAAACTAGGTCATGGAAGGTTATAGCATCGTCGCAAAATCGTAGTGAGGAAATGCAGAATGTGTCGGGCCCAATATAGCAGCGCTTTTTTGTCAGAGTATGTGTTTGCTCCGTATTTCCGAAATCACTGGTTAAGATTTACCCCTTACAAAGGTCATTCTGACGTTCTCAGCCGCTTACAAGTGGCGTACTACATGTGGGCCACTTCTCGCAACCTGTGAGTTTTCTTTTTCCCATAGATTTGTTTATTGAAAATACTTTATCTCCTGAACCATGCGTCCAAAATCTGAACCATTTTCACCATTAGATTTCTCGCGTCTAGTTCTTCGAAACTTGAACCCATGTTAATAGGTTTCGATGAAGTTTCTTTTTTTTTCATATAAAAAAAGCCAGAAGAACCTCACAAAACCAATCTAAAACAAAAAAACACATACAAAATAAAATAAAATAATAAGAATCAAGAGTGAGCGCTCAACACACGACATGTTGCAGCGACTGGATGCACCACTTGGCGTGCTCCAAGAGCCCCAAAAGTGACGCCCTGAGGTCCCCGCAAGGGGTAAACTCCAATTAGTTGATCTCCCGTATTTCTGGCCCTATGCGAGGAATCTACCCTGAAATGCCACCAACACAGGGACCTAGCGTCTACCCCCACCGGCCGCCTATCCAAGTACGTGTGCCGGCCGAGTCTGGTTTCTTCCAACCGTACTTTCTCTGTTTTTTCTATCAACATTTTCTTTTTCCTTTTTCTTTTTTGTTATTATCTTTCTTTCCTTTTTAAATTTTCTATTTAATTTCATTTCCCCTTTTCTTTTTGCCATGTTTCTTAGTTATGTTTTTCACAATTTTCTGCCCTTTTCTTGTTTTTTCCTTTTTATACTGTTTTTGTGAACATTTTCTTTTTTTTTTGATTTTTTTGAAATTATTAACTATTTGTACAAATTTGCTAAAACATTTGTCACCATGAACATTTTTCACAATTTTGTGAATATTTTGCGATAATTAGAACATTTTTTAAACGCTTGAACATCTATCGGTTATTTTTTGTATAAACAAACATTTTTTAAAATTAACGATCTTTTTTATATTTTTTTACTAAACTGCATCAATGTTTTTTAAATTCATGACCTTTTTTTAATAAGTGGACATTTTTTGGTTTAGTGACATTTTTTCAGAAATTTGGGAACAATATTTGGAAATTCTAAAATACTTATTCATGCTAACTGTGAACTGTGTCTAATGTTCTGATTCATTTTTTTTATTATGGAACAATTTCTTCACAATCGTGAACATTTTTTGTCATAATACCAAACATTTTATGAATCAGCGACATTTTATCTTACCTTTTTTTAGTTTAAGTATATTTATGATTTCTTAAACATTATGTGTCAAATTTCAATATTTTTTTGACATTGTAAACTTTTTGAAATCCTGTATTGTTTCCAAGAAGTAAAAAAAAGAAAAATATGATATTAAAAAACGAAGGCGTCCCGTCCCGGAAATGGCCCAACCCCCCAAAAATTGTATGTGGTGGTAACGTTTTTGTTTCAAATATTTTTTTTTACTAAAATACATGAAATCAACGAAAAATGTGTGTGTGGGGGTGCGCGTTCGCTTGTTATTTGCTGCGGATGTCACTAAATAGGATGTCCCACCAACAAGTTTGTCAAATAAAACCGAGTTGATCCCTTTCCGGTTGGGCGCACTTAGAACAACATTAGTTTTGGATCAAACAAACAAAAAAATCACACCAACATTTTTTTGGGATGTCAAAAATGTTTTGAATTTCAAATGATCATGATTTTCAAAATACCTTTTATATTTCAAAAGATATAGCAATTTTGCATTATTGTTTTAGCTTTCCAAACATGTTCGTGAATTTAAAAATTATTCCAATATTTCAAAAAGGAAAATTCTGATTTTTGAATAATTTTAAAATTGTTCATGAATTTGAAAAAGATACCCAAAATTCAAAAAACCATTCCGAAAGTAAATTATTCAAGAATTTGAAAAGTGACCTTGAACTCAAAATTAGTCAATAATTTGAAAATGATCCCACATTTCAAATAATATTTTGAAATTATGAAAATATTTATGAAGTTTTAAATTTTGACATAAAGAATGAAGAATAGAAATAATAATTATGGGCAAAAAGACCAAAAACAAAGGAAAAACGGGGTCATGGAAGGTTGTAGAATCTTCCCAAAATAGGTTACGAGAAAACCGGGCAGCACTCTTTGCTAAGGTACACATTTGCTCCATATTCCGGGCCCTACACGGGGAATATGATCTACGTGCAATGGCTTTAGAATAACTTTAGGCACTTAGGGAATGTTCAATGTCGACCGATTAACCGCTCGTGACCGTCTGAACCGCACGGTCTGGATGTGTTTTGTCATTCACTGTAGGCCTGTATATATCCGCTGACCGATCCAAACTTGAATTTTCCTGCAAACCGAAAACAAAAGCAGCGGGGTGTTTAGGCGTGCGGACGGCCCGACATGTATGCTTCTAACAACCTTGACCCATCCAAAACACCTCTTCTGCGCTCGCGCGCTTTCCCGCCCGAAGCCAACCGCTCACATTCATGTCGATCCAGAGCGGGCGTGACCGCTTACTAGAGCCGGCATTGAAGCGGCTCCCTGGCCTAGAGTGTTGCTGCTCGCCCGCTACACACGTCTTCTCCAGCATTGAAAGGGCATCCCTCTGCCCACCTACCTCCATTAAACCGACACGTGTGCCGAAGAACCTACTCAGGCGCCCCGAGCGCCACACGTCTGTTCTTGTGTCGACCGGCATTAAACACCTCTCGGGTTGGCTCCTCGCATCTGCCCGCTATATAAACGTGGCCACGCGCCAAGCCAGAACCGCACCTCGCCTCCGCTCTCCAACAAGGAAAAGTAGATCATGGGAGGCTGACATCGCTTGGGTGCGACAAAGGCTACCGCCACCGCGTCGCCGGGTTGCACAGACGGTGACTTGTCGTCTTCGTGGGGCGTAGGCCACGGCGACTGTCTTCCCCGCCCCAAAAACCAATTTTGATATGTGCTTGGTGGCAGGGAAGGATGACTTCTCTCCCCCTCTCGCTGAAACATACCCTCCGAGGTTCACGGCAGTTCGATGAGCGGGCTGTCGGACATAGGGAAGACATGTCGTGGGAATGGAGATCCAGATCCGCCGCGGCTGACCATAGACTAGTTCTAGAATAGTTCGGAATTGTTTAATTAAAATATGTCTGAAATGCAAATGTTTTCATCCGGTTTATATGAAAATCATCTGGCTTACGTTTAATTCGTCTAAGAACTTAAAATGTATGCGGTCAGCTTTAAATGGCCGGCTCCCGCATCTGTGTCCACGGATTGGTCCTGCGGACCCGTAGACGGATGCAGTATCCAGTTTACGCCTTAGTGTTAGGGTTGTACTTTGAACAACGTTACTTGTCAATCGAATCAAATTAGCAAAAAAAAAAAAAAACAGAAAACAAACTCACACCAACATTAGGCGCAAAACAAATCAGCTTTGGCACCGCAGTGACCTTGTTTGTTTTCCCTAGTCTGTCAGCAAAAGTCCGTCACGCACTCGCCCTTGAGAGTACACCTCAAGTTTTTCTTTTCATTGTTTTTTGTATAGCTCATCATTTATGTGGAATGGTAATATACCTCAAATTTAATATGCAATAAAACGGTCAAGCTCAGCCTAACCTCTAAGAGCATCTGCAGCCGGATTTGACAAATCCGGGCTCTGAAACACAAGTGGAAGCACCTGGATGTATCCAAGGCCAGTAACCAGTCACGCCTTTAATAATCCATTCCACAACCGGATATTTTAAATTAGAAACCTCAAATTCATACTATTACATGCAACAAAAACCTAATCTTAAGTGGAGCTCGTCCGGCTATGCCGTGGCCATTTCCGGCAGCTGGCTGCGCTCTCCAGAGTGTTAGTCCGCTCGCTAGCAAGCTAGAGTAGGACATGAGACACGAGCCAGCTCAAGGGACTCAAGGCGCTGCCGTCTCCCATGCCCTACTCTTCCTCGTCGAAACCTGGAATCTTAATGGTGCCAGTGGACGTGAGATTGATGATGAATCCGTCCTGCGAGGAGCTGGCGACATCCATCATGACGTGGTTGCGTCGCCCGGACTGGTGCACCATATGGGGCGCCGGAGAATACGACTCCGACTTGCCAACGTCCACCGTCGCAAGAGCTACCACCGTCTCCCGTGCCCATTGCCTCGCATGGCAGGCACGACGCACCATGTTTGCGTCGGACGACGCCCATAGTGCGTTCACCTCCGCGTCGGCCAGCGCCATAGCGGAGGGGTTGCACCTCTGCCGCCGTATTCGGACGCCAGATGGACCGCATCGCCTATGGTGAGGCAGCAAGAACACACCTCGCGACAGATCCATGCACCACTTGGGCGGACGCAATGGATTCCTGACGGAAGGAGTTCGTGCGCTGCCGTTGGGCGGCCTCCTCCCGGGAGCGGCGAAGTACAAGCGGAAAGATCTTCTCCGCCTCGGGCCGGCGTGGGATGAGCTCGGGGTCAACAGATCTAGAGGTGTAGCACTCGGATCCGCTGTCTGCCATGCCGAGGAAGGCCAGAGATCGCCAGACGGAGCTTGGGTGGCGGAGTGGAATGACTAGGGTTTGGTCCGGGGAGGGGATGAGGACGAATATATGTGGGGTGAGATGGGTCACCGTGGCCCGGGTCCGACATGACAAAAACGCCCGGTCTTGCCCGGGCCTCCCCATATACGACCCTTTTTTGGGCTAGATATGAGGGGTGTCGGTCAGCCCCAGCATTTGAGGCAGGTTTGAGGCGCCCGGCTGGGTCGGATTTTTTACCCGGTCGACTGCAGGCGTCCCGCCCAGCGTATGAGGGGGAGGCACTAGTAGAAAACAGGGCTTTGGTTGGGGCCTGGCCAGCCCATTAGTCCTGGTTCATCCACGACCTGGGACCAATGGTTGCATACGTCCCGGTTCGTGAGCCCAGGTGGCCGGCCGGGCCTCGTGGGACATCTGTCCCGGTTCGTTTGGACCCATTTGTCCCGGTTCCAGGCACGAACCGGGACCAATGGTCCTCGCTCCTGGCCCGCTCCTAGCCCACAACCATTGGTGCCGGTTCGTGGCTGGAACCGGGACTAAAGGGTCACCTTTAGTCCCGGTTCCAGCCACGAACCGGGACCAATGAGGTGGCTATATATACCCCATTTCCGGCGAGCAGAACACTCCACACTGCTCTGTTTTTGCTGGCCGGCGAGGGGAGAGCTTTGTGGTGCTCTAGCTCACCTCCTATGCACATGAGCTGTTCAATGAAATGCCCGAGCCACACTAGTTAAGCTTTCTCCTCTCGAAGCTCGATCTCCAAGCTCCGTTTTCCTCAAGATTTGTCTAGGTTTACCGGTCCATCATGTCCCGTCCCTGTCTTCACCGCCGTCGATCGCCAGCGCCGATCTCATCGCCGGCACCACCGTGGTGAGCCTCTTGTTAATTCTTATCTTCTTTCTGAAAGAAAAATTCTTACTTGTATGATTAGATAGATACTTGTCTAATTTTTCTTACTTTTATTATTGCTTATTATTATATAGTGCGATGGTTTTGGTATCCGCTCCCGTCGTCCCTCGTCCCGTCTATGATTCGGATGTGGTATATATTATCTTTTATAACTATTTGGTTCATTTATTGTTTATGACAATTATGCCGACCAACGTGACATAGATTTTATTTATCTAGGAGGTATGTGAACCGGAAATTCCAACCAACCCTATTGTCGATAGGTTAAATTTAGTTGAAAAAGAAAACAATTACTTGAAGGAAAAAAATTAAGGAGGAGAAGATGATATTGGAGTTGCATGTTGCGGATGTCGTCGATGATCACAAGATCAAGATGGACGCAATGCGTTTGAAGATTAAAAAGATTAGAAAATATGCCATTCATACCGAGGCTTGGTATCATTATGCCGTTGGATCAATTGTTACCTTGGTTGCGATTATGATCGCATTTGTTGTTGCATTGAAATGTTTTACATAGTTTCAATGTATGGTTTAATTAGATGCTCTGGAGAGCTATATGTTGTTCAATGAGAACTATGTATGTACTTTGGTTTTAATGTGATGATGAACTTCTATTAATTTGGTCACTTATCTATTCATGATATTCTATAATGGTTTTTGACACACTTAATTTTATATAATGCACGCAGATGAACCGACAATGGATGTATGGTGACAGACACACCTCCGAGTACATTAAGGGCGTGCATAATTTCCTCGAAGTGGCCGAGGCAAACAAGCAGAATGGTTTTATGTGCTGTCCATGCCCTAGTTGTGGGAATACGAAGTCTTACTCTGACTCGAAGACCCTTCACACCCATCTACTTTATAAGGGTTTCATGCCACACTATAATGTTTGGACCAAGCATGGAGAAATAGGGGTTATGATGGAAGACAACGAAGAAGAAGAGGACAATGACAACTATGTGCCGCGTGAATACAGTGATGCTGCAACGGGGGAAGCTAAAGATCAAGAGGAACCAGACGATGTGCCCGATGATGATCTCCGCCGGGTCATTGCTGATGCAAGGGGACATTGCGAAATTGAAAAGGAGAATCTGAAGTTCGATCGCATGTTAGAGGATCACAAAAAAGGGTTGTACCCCAATTGCAAAGATGGCAACACAAAGCTCGATGCAGTCTTTGGAATTGCTGCGGTGGAAGGCGAGAATCTTGTGCTCGACAAAGGATTTGAGAAGCTACTAAAAATATTGAAGAAGAAGCTTCCAAAGAATAACGAATTGCCTGACAGTACGTACGCAACAAAGAAAGTCGTATGCCCTCTAGGATTGGAGGTGCAGAAAATACATGCATGCCCTAATGACTGCATCCTCTACCGTGGTGCGCATGAGGATTTGAACGCATGCCCGGTATGCGGTGCATTGCAGTATAAGATCAGACGAGATGACCCTAGTGATGTTGACGGCGAGCCACCCAGGAAGAGGGTTCCTGCGAAGGTGATGTGGTATGCTCCTATAATACCACGGTTGAAATGACTGTTCAGAAACAAAGAGCATGCCAAGTTGATGCGATGGCACAGTGAGGACTGTAAGAAAGACGGGTAGTTGAGAGCACCCGCTGACGGGTCGCGGTGGAGAAAAATCGAGAGAAAGTACTGGGCTGAGTTTGCAGGTGACCCAAGGAACGTATGGTTTGGTTTAAGCGCGGACGGCACTAATCCTTTCGGGGAGCAAATCAGCAATCACAACACCTGGCCCGTGACTCTATGTATGTATAACCTTCCTCCTTGGATGTGCATGAAGCGGAAGTTCATTATGATGCCAGTTCTCATCCAAGGCCCTAAGCAATCCGGCAACGACATTGATGTGTACCTAAGGCCATTAGTTGAAGAACTTTTATAGCTGTGGAATGGAAATGGTGTACGTGTGTGGGATGAGCACAAACAGGAGGAATTTAACCTGCATGTGTTGCTGTTTGTAACCATCAATGATTGGCCTACTCTCAGTAACCTTTCAGGACAGACAAACAAGGTATACCACGCGTGCACGCACTGTTTAGCTGACACCGAAAGTATATACCTGGACAAATGTAGGAAGAATGTGTACCTGGGGCATCGTCGATTTCTTCCGACCAACCATCAATGTCGAAAGAAAGGCAAGCATTTCAAAGGCGAGGCAGATCACTTGAAGAAGCCCACCATGCGTACCGGTGATCATGTACTTGCTATAGTTAATGATTTACGCGTAATCTTTGGAAAGGGTCCCGGCGGACTATCTGTTCTGAATGACGCTGACGCGCACCCATGTGGAAGAACAAATCTATATTTTGGGACCTACCCTACTGGAAAGACCTAGAGGTCCGCTCTTCAATCAATGTGATGCACGTGACAAAAAACCTTTGTGTGAACCTGCTAGGCTTCTTGGGCGTGTATGGGAAGACAAAAGATACACCGGAGGCACGGGAGGACCTGCAACGTTTGCATGAAAAAGACGGCATGCCTCCAAAGCAGTATGAAGGTCCTGCCAGCTACGCTTTTACCAAAGAAGAGAAGGAAATCTTCTTTGAATGCCTTTCGATATGAAGGTCCCGTCTGGCTTCTCGTCGAATATAAAGGGAATAATAAATATACCAGAGAAAAAGTTTCAGAACCTAAAGTCTCATGACTGCCACGTGATTATGACGCAACTGCTTCCGGTTGCATTGAGGGGTCTTCTACCGGTAAACGTTTGATTAGCCATTTTGAAGCTATGTGCATTCCTCAATGCAATCTCTCAGAAGGTGATCGATCCAGAAATCCTACCAAGGCTAAGGAGTGATGTGGCGCATTGTCTTGTCGGGTTTATTTGGCGTTCCCACCATCCTTCTTCAATATCATGACGCACATCCTAGTTCATCTAGTCGACGAGATTGTCATTACGGGCCCGTATTTCTACACAATATGTTCCCCTTTGAGAGGTTCATGGGAGTCCTAAAGAAATATGTTCAGAATCGCGCTAGGCCGTAATGAAGCATCTCCATGGGCCATCAAAGCAGAGGATGTCATTAGGTTTTGTGTTGACTTCATTCTGGCCTTAAGAAGATTGGTCTCCCTCAATCGGGTATGAGGGGAGGCCCGGCTGGAAAAACACGCTTGGAGGGACTCAACAATATGTAGGGACATGCATTCTTGGTGAAGCACACTACACAGTTCTCTGAGAACTCTACCTTGGTGACCCGTATGTCGATGAACACAAGAACAGTCTGCGCTCCAAATACCCGGAGCAGTGTGACGACTGGATTACATGTGAACACATCAGGACTTTCGGCAGTTGGTTGGAAACATGTCTCAGAGGTGACAACACTATTTCTAATGAGTTGTACTCGTTGTCCAGGGGACCATCTTCGACTGCATTGACTTACAAAGGATACGAGATAAATGGGAGTACATTTTACACGATCGCCCAAGATCAAAAGAGCACCAACCAAAACAGCGGTGTCCGCTTTGATGCATTAACCAATAGGGGAAAGGACACATATTATGGTTACATAGTGGACATATGGGAACTTGACTACGGACATGATTTTAAGGTCCCTTTGTTTAAGTGCAAATGGGTCAATCTGTCAGGACGCGGGGTACAGGTAGACCCACAGTATGGAATGACAACAGTGGATCTGAACAATCTTGGGTACATAGATGAACTGTTCGTCCTAGCCAATGATGTGGTGTAGGTTTTCTATCTGAAGGACATGCCTACCAAACTGAGAAAAAGAAAAGATAAGGAAGCGAATACATCATACGATGAGCCAAAGCGCCACATAGTTCTTTCAGGAAAAAGAGACATCGTGGGATTGGAGGGCAAGACAGACATGCACTACTAGGAAAAAGCCTAGCAGCAGTGTGGGTTTTAGGCCTCTCAATAGCGCGGGGACCGGCGCTACTAATAAGGCGCTTCTGACTAACGTGATAGCGATGGCGCTGTTGTCCCACGCCTTCGCTATACATGAATAGCTGTGGCGCTCTTTAGAAAAAGGGCGCTGATATTATCTGCAGCGCTGTTTACAAGGAAGTGCTACTGGTAAGGCGGCGCTACTGCTAAATCCCCCCCCCCCCCGTCGCTACTACTAGTTTTATTAGTTTTTTCCTACATATTTGGTTTGTATTTGAATAGGCTTTATACAATAATCTTTAGCATATCATACACATACAAATGTAATCATAGCATATACATACAACTAGTCTCATCAAATCGTGTCATCATCATAATCATCATCCAACACAAAGTGGTCTCTCGTCATCATCTCGAAAATAGTGATACAAGTCTCGATTACTTGCAAAAACATCGTCATCCATCTAAACAATGATATACGCGAGAAGATCTATCACTTTGAGTACATGAGTTCGTATCCCTCTCTAGCATTAGCGTGAACCTAAACTAACTACTGCACGCTGAAACCGAAACCGATGCACGCTGGGCCTAACACTCCGGCCACTCGTCGTATATATACTCCTGGCGTAGCACTTCTTCGCCATCTATGATCTATGCACCTGCATCGTCACATGAGTCGATGATATGCAACATATATAGTGGAGCAACAAAAAGATACAGACTTGGCAAAAATAGAAACAACATATCATAAGCATAAATAACAAAGTTCATCGTACCCAAAATGCCCTAACTAGAGTGATTTTCGCTAGTCGAGGAAGAGGACAGTTTAATTACATCACAAATAAAGTTTCACCGTGCATAACTCAATTTTTGTCATATAGAAAGTATGGACTAAACGGACACATTGTCATATATCGACAATCACTCCACCATGGCGTGCCATCCATCCATGTCACGGAGATAGTCCTCGAGCTTAGTGAAAGGCTTCATGTCGAGACGCTGAGAGGCTATCCATGTTCGGACGTCTTCCCGCGACATTTGTCCTTCTCCGTAGAACATCCCTGTTTTTCGGCGACCTCTTTCATGATGATTTGGGCAAGTTCAAGGCTGTATGTTATGGAACTCAGCTCGAAGTCGATGATCCTCGATATCTCCTATGTCCTTTGCCCATTGCGAGAATATGGGCATCGCCGGATCTAGGTGACATGCGAAGGTTACCGCGATCCCGTCTGTACTCCGGCATGTGTTGTAGGACATAGAATCCATCATTAAGAGAATCGTTGGGTTCTTTGGATGCAGCGAAGTCGGTCTTATGGCTGAAAGGCGGCCCGCCCTTCTCTTCTTGTCCTGACCTTTCCACACCTTGCTTGGTAGTAAAACATAGCATCGAGAACATCCTTGATGTGGGTGTAATCCTTTTTGTGAATGTTCTTCGACGAGTCCAAGTAAAGAGCGTGGGAGAATCGGGGGTAGAGGATGATGAGGACGGCGCGCCCGCCGTTGCGCAAAATAAGCACCTCAAACTAATTAGCCTCCACCGTGCAAATGAATGATTGAAATCGAAGGAAGGATAGCAGCACGGATGACTTACACAGGATGATAAGGCACGAGAATCGCCTTCTTGTCCTTATTGGCGAGCATGAAACTGGCGATGTAATCCCTCGCGTATTCACCGTGCTTTGCGCAGACTCCCAAGAAGCCCTCGTGCATGTAGTACGGGTCAGCGACACATATATGAGGTATCTGCTCAACCCCGATGATGTAGTTCATGTGCAAGGAATAAAGGCGGACAAACGTAAAATCCAGCTTCTTCACGTGAAACATGTCGAATATGTAATCGAATCGGAGGAAGAACTTATCCGCCGGGAAGTTGTCGACGTACGACATTTGCCGCGGAACGTTAACCACGTAGAGTGGGTATCCTGGATCTTTCGAGGCGATGAGGCCTTTCTATACCCGTAGCACATCGTCATGAAGTCTCCTTAGACCGTCGAATCTGGCCCGTAGCGCTGTTGCAGGTAGGATTGGTTGACCGGGGATATGCCATTTATCCGCATCGGGGATATCTATACGGTCCTGAAGCCAAGGCTGCTGAGGCGGCTGGATCATAGAATCAGCTTTTTTGTCTTTCCTCGCTCTCTTCCTAGACTTCTTTCCTATCGGAAGGTCGTCCATAATATGTTGAGACGGCAATTCAGGCACCGACTCATGACGCTCAAACCCTGAGGAGGCGCCAGTATAGACATACTGTTCAGCGCCATCATCATCCTCACCCTCATCCATGGCGACGACTTCAGCGACTAATGGATCCTCCTCCTTACCCCGTCCGCTATCACCCAACCCGACACCCGACGCTAATTGGGTAGGTGGGGTGTTGATGTTCATACCTTGCTGAGGCTGCGTGCTCGTGGATGTGCTCCCGGCCGCCTCCAGACGAAGCAGACTCTTTGGCCAAAACATGACCCACCCATTGCAACAATCACCAAGCCGCCACTGGGTCTCGTCGTCATCCCCCACTAGTATTAGAGGAGGCAAATTCTTGTGGCCCGGTTTGACACTGGCCACGGAAACCTTGAAGACGTTCGGGGGGATCGGCTGGTCAGGAACAATGGTTCCTTCGGCTCCATTATCGTCGCCTTCCCACGTCCACCTTACGCTGGCGATGGTGTACAATATGGTGCACGGGGTTTCGTCGGCCTGCAAAGGAAAGTCTGCGACGTGAGACATCCGAAAGGCAACGAAAACGGGAGATTATACATTTATATTGAATGGGGCCGGTGTGACACATACCGTGAGGGCGTCGAGCTCAGCCAAAGACGAAGCACCGCCGAGCACGTCCGGTGCGGGAGCAGGTGCTCCCAAGAAGTCAGCAAGGGGAAAGTCCTCTGCATTTTTTTTATGGATTTTGCCTTGTCCAAGTGAAAGCGCCCGTCACCAAGGAAGTAGACAAATCTGCAATCACCTGTTTTTGCGGCTACCGCTATTCTTGTTGTCTGAGATGATTTCTTCTCAACCGCAATCTCAACCTTCTTGTCGATGTTTTCTTCAGTTAATCTCCGTCTTTCCTTTCTCTCCTCCGTGGTCTCACGGTAGTACTTCTTCCACGTGGCGCCGTCTCCGACACCGTGCACGCGTCCATACGACGGTCGAGTATAAACCGGTTGTCGTTTCAATATGTTCAACACCCGGTTGAATGGAGTGTCCCACTTGGGCCTCGCCAATGCCTCAGATGGCGAGTCGCTTTCGGCCGCAATCCGGTGCTGCTCTCTCTGCAAAAGGCACAAGGATCGTTTACAAATATGACTAACGTGTGCAGTCGAATTGATCAGAAACTAAAATTACCAGCAGTCTCATGAACTCCGTAATGACCTGTTTTGTCTCGTAAACCTTCTTCATTGGGTCCCAACGGTGCCGGGCCCTGAGGACGCCACGCTCCTGCGGGACGGTGAACTCCGCCAAGGGGTCTGGGATGCCCACACTCGCGGCTTCCGCATCCTCCTTGGCCCATTTGGACCTCTTTCCGCCGTAGCCACGACTTCCGAGGTGGTGGCTCCCAATGTTCCTCTCTTGAAGCCCCTTCATGTACTTAGACTTTTTTTGGCAGCTTCGGCCTCGCAAGCCTCCTTGAATATTTGAAACTGCTCTTCCGTGATTGTCGGATTATCCTTTACAATCTCGGAGTAGGGTTCCTTCTTGTCGATGATCTTTGCTTTCACTCGATTTTTCCAGGCGGCCAACGCGTCACTAAACTTGGTCATGGCGTGTTTGTTTATCTTCTTCATTGTCGGGTCCTCATCTGGATCTTCATAATCCTTCTCATTCCGGCCCGGGAACAAGAATATCTGGTGAAACTTCTTTAGGAGGGAGCTCCTCATATTTTCTATCTTCTGTAGTTTCTCATCGTTGATGGTGGCGGTTGTCCGTACGATGCAGTCTATTTGATTGCCGTAGCACGCACGCGCTTCATCGGGCGCCTTTGGCTCAAAATTGCTGTCGTCCACCTCCGTGACCACCAGTCTAGTAGTCCTGAGTTTGTTAGGAAGCCATTGCCTCTTTGCTTTCGGTTCTACACCGGCTCCGCTCCCCAAGGCAGTGCCGGTCTCAGTCTCAGCGCCGGTCTCGATGCCGGTCTGAGTCTTAGCGCCGGTCTCAGTCTCAGCACCGGTCTGCGTGTCGGTCTTAGTCCCCGATGCCACTGGTGGGCCCAGCAACAACATCGGTTGATCATCGGCAAGGCTAAAAAATTCGTCTGCCGCCCGGTAGACGTCGTCGCAATCACCAGAACCCTGTCCTTCATCATTGCTAGCCAAGTTTTCTATGATTAAATCTAGTCAATTAATTATAGACCTAATAAAATGAACAATTACATAAAAGGCCTATTGTTTTGCAGGAACGTTGACTCCTTCCTGGTGCGGCAAATCCCGGGCACTCGATATGTCCTAGTTTGTAGCACAAGTCATGCCGAAATTCACGGAAAATTTTGGCATGACCTTTGCTAAAAAGTTGACAAATCGAGAACGTGAAATTTGCGAGCGGAAATGAATCAACATTCCGGCAAAACATATATAGGCCACTCAGCTTCATTGAAACAACAAAGGCACTTGGGCACAATCGAACCACTTCAATGAAAAGATATAACATGACCACTTCAATGAAAAGATATAATCAACAATAAAAGGCTAGGAAGGGATCATCTTTAAAATAAAGCTTGCCTAAATAACCTAGATAATTAACCTAATTAAACTCGTTAACCTGACTAGTTCTCTGTCAAAGCCCTAACTAAATTTTTGCACTAACCTAGATAATTAACCTAATTAAACTAGTTAACCTAACTACTTCTCCGTCAAAGCCCTAACTAAATTTTTGCCCTAACCTAGATAATTAACATAATTAAACTAGCTAACCTATGCATGAGAGAGAGAGAGAGGAGAGGTGGGGTCTTACAGAGGATGGCTCCGGTGGTGGCGAGGGAGGTAGTGGTGCCGAGGGAGGCAGGGGCGTCTCCGGTGACGGCGAGGGAGGCAGTTGTGGCGAGGGAGGATCCAGTGGCGTCGACGGCGGCTCCGGTGGCGTTGATGAGGCCGCGCGGCTCCGTGGCGTTGGGGGCGGATCCGGTGGCGTCGACGACGCACGGCTCTGGTGGCTCGGCGTCGGCGTCGGCGAGGCAATGGCGAAGTGGGGCGACGGCGACTCAGGGAGACGCCGCCGGGGTGGGTCGAGAGATTTTGGGGGCAAGTGGTGGCCGGGGGGAAACGATTTTTTGGTTAAGTCAAAATTAGCGGTAGCGCGTTTCGCAAAACACGCTATAGCTAAGGTAGCTATAGCGCTTTTCACAGAACGAGCTACTGCTATAGCTATGTAATTTTCTCCTTTTTTTATTTCCTTTTCTGTTTCTATAGCGGAGGTCTAGAAAACGCGCTGCAGCTACGTTAGCTATAGCGCCTCTTACGAACACACGCTACAGCTATGCCTTTCTCTGTTTTTTCGCTTTTTCATTTATTTTGCTTTACATTTTAATTTTTCTTTCTCCTTTTTCTGTTTCTTTCATTTTCATTTACTTTTCTATTTGTTTTTCATTTTTATTTTATTTCCATTAGCAGTAGCGCTCTTCTTAGGAAACGCGCTGCTACTCACGCCCTAGCGGAAGCACGCTTCCTCCAAGCCCGCTAATGCTATGCGTAGCCTATCGTTCCACCAATGGGAATATTAGTAGTAGCGCTTTTAGTGCCACACGCGCTACTGCTACAATTGTATCTGCAGCGCAGTTTTTTCTGAACCGCTACTGCTATCTAGCACTAGCACCCTTTTTTGACCCGCACTGTTGCTAAATTTCTATATATAAGGTTTTCCCTAGTAGTGATGTCTGAAGATTTTGAAAAGTTTCATCAAGTTCCTCTCTTCAAACTCAAGGCTGACACAAGCACCCTGTTAAGCGATGAAGAATATCCATGGTTACGGCGCAATAAGCAAAGGACACAAGCGAAGAAAAAGTGAAGACTTTCTCTCCACAACTATTATGATGATGCCTTTGATCTAGAATATCACTGCAGTTACATGTGAAGAAATGAAATGCCTGTTGTAACAGACGAGTTTCCGTATGAAACCATGATATCTCGAAACAGATTGTCCGTTTTGTACACGAACTGCATCCAGTTTTTGCCGTAACCCTCTCAACTTTTTAGCACATCTATGTGGGTGAAATGATGATACCATGCCAACTTTCAACCTTTTCATAGTTCATTTGAAATGCTTTTCAATTTCAGGGTCTTATAGCTCAAAAAAATCAGTAAATGCATGAAAAATAACAAATGAAGTCAGAAAGGCTTGAAAATTGATGATGTGACTTTGAATGGTGCATTTTGAACACAGAAAAATTCTGGAGTTCAAATAAGTTTAAAAAAATGAAATCCCTTTGTAACAGATGAGTTTCCGTATGAAACCCTGATACTTCGAAAGAGATTGTCCGTTTTATACACGAAGTGCATCCAATTTTTGTCGTAACCCTCTCAATTTTTTGCACATGCTATGTGGATGAAATGATGATACCATGCCAACTTTCAACCTTTTCAGAATTCATTTGAAATGCTTTTCAATTTCAGGGTCTTATAGCTCAAAAAAATCAGTAAATGCATGAAAAATAACAAATGAAGTTAGAAAGGGTTGAAAATTTATGATGTGGCTTTGAATGGTGCATTTTGAACATAGAAAAAGTCTGCAGTTCAAATAAGTTCAAAAAATGAAATCCCTTTGTAACAGATGAGTTTCCGTATGAAACCTTGATACTTCGAAAGAGATTGTCCGTTTTGTACACAAAGTGCATCCACTTTTTGCCGTAACCCTGTCTACTTTTTCGCACATTCTATGTGGGTGAAATGATGATACCATGCCAACTTTCAACGTTTTCAGAGTTCGTTATCATAAAATAATTATCAAAGTATTTTCTGTTCAAAACATTAAAAGCAAAAAGAATTTTAGAAAAGAACTTTTTTTGT
Source organism: Aegilops bicornis (assembly GCA_021605145.1). Classification (NCBI taxonomy): domain Eukaryota; kingdom Viridiplantae; phylum Streptophyta; class Magnoliopsida; order Poales; family Poaceae; genus Aegilops; species Aegilops bicornis. The sequence goes on from CM038670.1 coordinate 88,489,894, forward strand.
TAGAAACTTTAATAGCAAAAAGAATTATCATAAAATAAAATAAATAAGTAGAAACAAAATAAAATAAATAAGTAGAAACAAAATAAAATAAATAAGTAGAAACAAAATAAACTTTAATAAATAAGTAGAAATAAAATAAAATAAAATAAACTTTAATAAAATAATTTTTTAGAAAAAAATTAAAATAAAATAAACTTTAATAAAATATATAATTAGAAACAAAATAAAATAAAATAAAATAAAATAAAATAAACTAAACTTTAATAAAATTAATAAAATTTATGGCACTAAAATTGTCAAAGTATTTTCTGTTCAAAACATTATAAGAAAAAAGAATTTTTATCAAGTAAATAAAATAGCAACAGTAAGTATTTTGTTGTAAGTAGAAACAAAAGAAAATAAATAAAGCAAAAGAGAAAACAAAAAAAATTAGGAAAAATGAAAAAAATGCCATCTACTGGGCCACCACAGCCTGAATACGACTAGAAACGCATCAATGGGCCAGGATTCAGGCCTGCAGAAGGCCCAACAGGCCCACATGCATAGCGGTGTGAGATTAGGCCTATAGGCCTGCAGTTCTGAGGAGTTCAATGGTGATGGCAGGGCGGCGTTTATAAACAGGTGCGACCGCTCCTCAGCTAGCGAGGTGGCACTAAACATCCCACCGCACCGCGGCTTTGGCAGGCGCAGGACATTGGTCCCGCTGGTGCCACAAACCGGGACCAATGCATACCTTTGGTCCCGGTTCATGGCACCAACCGGGACCAATGCCCCCCGTTAGGCCCGGTTGGTGCCACCAACCGGGACCAAAGTGTTGGGGAACGTAGTAATTTCAAAAAATTTCCTACGCACACATAGGATCATGGTGATGCATAGCAACGAGAGGGGAGAGTGTGTCCACGTATCCTCGTAGAACGAAAGCGAAAGCATTATGACAACGCGGTTGATGTAGTCGTACGTCTTCACGATCCGACCGATCCAAGTACCGAACGCATGGCACCTCTGAGTTAAGCACACGTTCAGCTCGATGACGTCCCACGAACTTCGATCCAGCAGAGCTTCGAGGGAGAGTTCCGTCAGCACGACGGCGTGATGACGATGATGATGATGCTACCGACGCAGGGCTTCGCCTAAGCACCGCTACGATATTATCGAGGTGGATTATGGTGGAGGGGGGCACTGCACATGGCTAAGAGATCCAAAAGATCAATTGTTGTCTCTAGAGGTGCCCCCTTGCCCCCGTATATAAAGGAGGGAGGGAGAGGCCGACCCTAGAGGGGGTGCGCCAAGTGTGGGGAGTCCTACTAGGACTCCCCAGTCCTAGTAGGATTCCCCTTTCCTTTCCGGAGTAGGAGAGAAGGAAAGAGGGGGAGAGGGAGAAGGAAAAGGGGGCTGCACCCCTTGTCCAATTCGGACCAGAGAGGGGGGGGGGGGGCGCACGCCTCCTTCCTTTTATCCTCTCTCCTCTATTCCCGTATGGCCCAATAAGGCCCAATACTTCTCCCGGTGAATTCCCGTAACTCCCCGGTACTCCGAAAATACCCGAATCACCCGGAACCTTTCCGATGTCCGAATATAGTCGTCAAATATATCGATCTTTACATGTCGACCATTTCGAGACTCCTCGTCATGTCCTCGATCTCATCCGGGACTCCGAACTACCTTCGGTACATCAAATCACATAAACTCATAATATAATCGTCACCAAAACTTTAAGCGTGCGGACCCTACGGGTTAGAGAACTATGTAGACATGACCGAGACACGTCTCTGGCCAATGACCAATAGCGGAACGTGGATGCTCATATTGGCTCCCACATATTCTACGAAGATCTTTATCGGTCAAACCGCATAACAACATACGTTGTTCCCTTTGTCATCGGTATGTTACTTGCCCGAGATTCGATCGTCGGTATCTCAATACCTAGTTCAATCTCGTTACTGGCAAGTATCTTTACTCGTTTCGTAATACATCATATCGCAACTAATTCATTAATCACAATGCTTGCAAGGCTTATAGTGATGTGTATTACCGAGAGGGCCCATAGACACCTCTCCGACAATCGCAGTGACAAATCCTAATCTCGAAATACGCCAACCCAACAAGTACCTTCGGAGACACCTGTAGAGTACCTTTATAATCACCCAGTTACGTTGTGACGTTTGGTAGCACACAAAGTGTTTCTCCGATAAACGGGAGTTGCATAATCTCATAGTCATAGGAACATGTATAAGTCATGAAGAAAGCAATAGCAATATACTAAACGATCAATTGCCAAGCTAACGGAATGGGTCAAGTCAATCACATAATTCTCCTAATAATGTGATCCCGTTAATCATATGACAAATAATGTCCATGGCTAGGAAACTTAACCATCTTTGATTAACAAGCTAGTCAAGTAGAGGCATACTAGTGACACTCTGTTTGTCTATGTAGTCACACATGTATCATGTTTCCGATTAATACAATTCTAGCATGAATAATAAACATTTATCATGAAATAAGGAAATAAATAATAACTTTATTATTGCCTCTAGAGCATATTTCCTTCACAAAGGCCTCTGCTTCCCGCCCTTTGGGCTGCTGAAAAGAGACCTTTGGTCCCGGTTGGTGGCACCAATCGGGACTAAAGGGGGGCATTGGTCCCGGTTTGTGCCACGAACCGGGACCGATGGGCCTTGCTATATAACCAGAGACTTAGCGTTTTTCAGATTCATCTTTGCTGTTGCCCCGCCCCGACCACGCCGTCAGGCTGCCCGATCTCGCCCCGTCGACGCCGTCGCCGCCCTCTGCCCCGTCGGCGCCGCAACCCCTATCCCGACCACGCCGCTGTTGGCCCGCCCCGACCACGCCGCCATCGCCCCTGCCCGGACGACGCGCTGCGTCCTCGCCGTGCCTCTTTCGCCCTGCCCGACCCGATCGACCACGCCGCCGTCGCCTCTGCCCCGACCACGCCGCCATCGCCGCCCTATACACCGACGCCGTGCCTCTGCCCCGGCCCCGACCACACCGCACCTCTCCTTGGTCAGACCGGCGCCGCCCCCTTCCCCTGTCCTCTCCTCCCTATTTTTTTCCACATATATATGATGTTTTTTTTCCAGATTATATGTATATGTGTGAGTATATGTATGTGTGTATATCTGACTATATGTCATTTTTTCAGATTTTTTGTTCATATATATGATGATTTGTTTTTTGCATTTTTATAAAAATGTATATATGTATGTATGTTCTCTGTGTATATATGTTCATGTATGCAAAAGATAGATTTTTAGAAAAGTTTTATCTATGTATGTTCTCTGATTTAGTGCATTTTAGGTTAGTTTTATTTTTAGAAAAGTTATACATATTTAGGAAGAAGGAAGAGAAGGAAGGAAGGAAGAAGAAAAAGTTCTACATATGCAAAAGTTACATTTTTAGGAAAAGTTTTATATATCTAGCTACAAAGAAGGAAGAAGGAAGAAAAAAAAAACTTCTATATATGCAAAAGTTACATTTTTAGAAAAGTTTTATCTAGGAAGAAGGAAGAAGGAAGAAGAATAAAAAGAAGAGGAGAGGCAAAAGGAAAATTAGAAGAGGAAGAAAGAGAAGAAGAAGGAGAAGAAGAGGAGAAAAAAATAAGAAGAGGAAAAAAGAAGAAAAAGAGAGGAGAAGAAAGGAATAGAGGAGGAGAAAAAAAAAATACAATTATTCTATTTTCTTCTTCTCCTCCTCTATTCCTTTCTTCTTCTCCTCTTGTTTTTCTTCGATCTCCTCCTTTATTCCTTTCTTCTTCTCTTCTTTTCTTCTTCTTTTTCCTCTTCTTATTTTTTATCAGGTATGTCGTTGTCGATATACCCCCTCCCCGATAACTTTGACATGAGGGGGGGAGGGTCGATATCCCCTCCTCGATAACTTCAACATGAGGGGGGGGGGGTCGAGGGTTGTCGAGGATTCGAGGGGCGAGGGTCGGGAACTAGGGTAGAGGTCACCGAGGGTCGAGGGTCGTCGAGGATTTGAGGGGCGAGGGGTCAAGGGTTCGAGGGTCGTCGAGGGGCCGAGGGTTCAAGGGTCGTCGAGGGGTCGAGGGTCGAGGATCGCCGAAAGGTCTAGGGTCGAGGGTCGTCCAGGGGTCGAGGGTCGAGGGGTCGAGGGTTGAGGGTTCGAAGGTCGTCGAGGGGCCGAGGGTTCGAGGGTCGAGGGTCGTCGAGGGTTTAGGGTCGAGAGGTTGCCTAGTGTCAAAGTATTGAAGAAATCCATGGCTTCATCATTAGCCGGAAGTAACCGGGGCATGACGGTACGAAGTTCTCCAAAGTTATTTTGGAAGGGAGTCCCGGATAGGATAATTCGTTTTTTGGTAGAATTTCAGCAAAGGCCTTCCAAATAGCGATATTCGGAAGGATCTTGCTGAACTTTGTACCAAAAAGCGGATTATCCTATCTGGGACTCCATTTCAAAATAACTTTGGAGAGCTTTGTACCATCATGCGCCTGTTACTTTTTCCTAATGATGAAGACATGGTTTTGTTGAATCCTTTGACACTATACAAACGTCACATGAGGGGGTCGAGGGTCGGGAACCAGGGTAGAGGGTCGTGGATCGCCGAGCGGTCGAGGGTCGAGGAGTGCCGAGGGGTCAACAGGTTGCCTAGTGTCAAAGTATTGAAGAAATCCATGGCTCCATCATTAGCCGGAAGTAACCGGGGCATGATGGTACTAAGTTCTGCAAAGTTGTTCAGGAATGGAGTCCCGGATAGGATAATCCATCTTTTTGTATGAATTTCAGCAAAGTCCTTCCAAATAGCGATATTTGGAAGGCCTTTGATGAAATTCGTACAACAAGATGAATTATCCTATCCGGGACTCCGTTCTAGAACAACTTTGGAGAACTTCGTACCACCATGCGCCTGTTACTTTCTCCTAATGATGAAGACATGGTTTTATTGAATCCTTTGACACTAGACAATTTTCTGCACATCCAGAATGGCGCCATTTTGTTAAATCCCTTGTCGGTCCGGACGTCGGACAATCATGAGAGAGGTGGTCCGGCCCAAACCCTAGAAGCGATGCCGAGGCCACCCAAATTTACCAAGTTAAAAGAGCGTTGTCGTCGAGGCCACCCCGAACCCTTGAAGCGTTGCCGAGGCCACCCCAAACCTTAGAGAAGCGTCGAGGCCACTAATATGATTCCTTGTTGTGATACCTAGCTAGGTCAACGTTTGCCACTAATATATCCATCTGTCATGTTTGTATAATAATTGCCATGTTGTAATATTTGCAGAAACTATGGAGCACGACCGAGACGAGGAAGCAGAATAGGTGTTGGGGGACATAATCGTAGCCGGAGCTGATGTCTTGTCGTATCTCAACGACACCGAAGGTCTGGAAGGACAGGGTGAAGAAGCAGGCCATGGTGATCGAACAATGGAGGAGAAAGGACATGATTATGATGGCTCCGGTAATCGAATCCTGGTGGAAGAAGGACACCGTGATGACGGCTCCGGTGACCGAACAGAGTCCGGCTAGGTATATATATTAATTAGCATGTGCTGACTAGCTAATTGATGCATTAACTGTTTTGGTACGTACACATATTAACTCTCTTCTTTCTTCTTTTCCAGCCCTCCGAATCGAGCCAAACTTCGGTAACGAGACGAGACCCGAAGAAAAAGTTGCGCTTGGATGAAAGGTTCACGATCACAGAAATCTCGCGCGATAGCCAACCGATTGCACCCATCCGGACCAAGGAAGCATTTTATTCTTAGTGCGGGGTTCTTGTTAGGGACATGATATAAGCCTAAGAAGGAAGACCCTGAGGTGTCTTATGTCAACGATAGGCAGAAAGCTGATCTTTGGGCCGCGTTGAAGGCATATTTCACCCTACCGCCAAAGGAGGATCAGGAGAAGCCAGTTAAAGAGCCATTGATCAAGGCTCATGCTCTTAAGAAGATGGCTGATCTATTCAAGAGGTGGAAGAATGAGCTGAAATCAACGTTTGTCGACACTGACCAGACTCCAGAATTCACCGGCCGATTTGAGAAGATCAGAGATCACTAGGACGCATTTGTCGCCCACAAGAAATCGGAGAAGAGTATGAAGATGTCAGTGACAAACAAAAATAATGCTGCAAATAAGATGCATCACCATTGCACGGGGTCAGGTGGCTACCTCAGAGCCCGGCCGTTGTCAGGACAAGGCTGAGAATGACACCTTGATAAAGGGGTCGAACCGGAGACATTACCTTTGCCTGCACCGTTCAAGGACTTGGTTCTTCGGGGTTGGGGGATCGTTGGACCCTGAAATAGGGAAGTGCGTTTGGACGAACGAGCAACTGACAATACCCGTCATGAGGCTTTAGGAGTATATCACCGCAACGCTGGAAGGGAGGTTCATTCCCGACAGAGAGAACGATGAGCTCACACAGGTGCTCGGGAATCCTGGGCACCCTGGACGGAAACGAGGCATGCCAGGCTCCGTTTCATGGAAAGCTGGGTTTCCCGACACATGCGGTTACAAACGCCGGGAGAGGAAGAAGAAAGTGGAGCTGACCCAACTGCAGGCGCTGCACGCAAGGGTACAAGCGCTAGAGGAACAAGAAGCAGTTCACAGCAAGCGACCTGCCGAAGATACCCCTGAAGCTACCCCGCCATCTCAGCGGAGAAGCAGCGTGGCTTCCAATGAGCTGCTTCAGGAGCCTGTCTTCATGGCTCCTGCTAGCTACCCCGTGGATGCTATCACGGAGTATCAACATTGCCACCTTATGACGCAATGGCAGAAATTCAAAGTCAAGGCGGCTGTTGGCTCTGTTGCACCTCCTGAACTCGGCGCAACTTTTCACTGCTGGCCAATTTCAAAAGGATATGCTAGGGTGATGGTGGATGAAATAACGGAGAGATTTGAGGAGCTTGAGCTTGACCACCCTACCGGTGAAGGGGAGACTCGGCTGGGTTTTGCTCTGAAGACTCCATGCCTATGGCGGAAGGAGTTCATCAACCTTCTGAACTGGATACCTCCTTCTCCTCCTCCGGCGAGTTAGGGCACTCTGCCTCGTCCTCCTCCTCCGGCGAGTGATCAAGGCACTCCGCCTCCTTCTCCGGCACGTGGCGCCACTCCGCCTCCTTCTCAGCCTGCGCCGGCGCCTTCGAGCAGACCGACTCCTCCTCTGCCTCGTCAGCAAGGGCGGAAGAGACCTGCCGCCGCTCTGGCTGCTCCGGCACGTCGTGGTCCTTCTTCTCCGCCTCATAAGTAAGGAAAGAAGGCAGCCGCTCCGTCTGCTCCGGCATCTAGCAGTACAGCCAGAGGCAGGAGGCAATACAGATTCGGTCCATCTCTCAAGCCTCTAGAGAAGTTACCATACGAGATGACCGAGAAGGAAAACGCGGAGATATGTCAAGCCCAAGTGAGGGACTTCTTTGAAACGCAAAGAGCTAAGAAACATCCACCTCCGGAGGAGAAGGTAGATCCGGTGAAAGCAAATCGCACTATCGATGCCCTGACGAAACCACCACCGTCTCCGCCGAAAACCAACTATGAGCGCATTATTGAAAGGACATATCAGGAAGCAGAGCAGTCGGGAAGTACTTGCAGTGATCGAAGGTTAGCAGAACGACGAGCTGGGAAAAAAATTGCCCAGCTCGGTGAACAAGCGAACCAATCGGTCCCCCCGCTCAAGGTGTCTAGTGATATCGTTGCTAATCATCCGGGGGTTTTGCCCGGTACCAATCTTGGAGATTACCTGCCCGACGATGCACATTATGATTTCTTGGCTGTGGACGAACACAAATACCAGTACGGGAAGGCTCTCGTCAAAGATGGAAGTCCTCCTCTAACAACGATGATGGGAAGACTCCATGATTGGTACATGGACACCTGCAGAGAGTCTGGGAGGGATACTTTGACGCTGAGAATTAAAGAGGAGCACGACCTCGCTGGAATTGATCGTTATGCATTCCATTTTAGGAGTTCTTTCAGTTTTCAATCAAAAGGCCCTTGATAGATTAAAGGTTACTTGCTATTGTGTGTAAGTACTAGTTCTGTCATTAACTCTCTATATATAGCTCAGCTTATTGCATGTATATGTAATTATCCTCACTATATTATGCAGATTGAAGATCGTCGAATGCAGAAAATCAGAAATCTATGATATTGGGTTCATTAACACAAATCTCATAGATGAATTTACGGTTAAATTTAATGCCAAAGAAACCGAGGACAACTTTCTACGATCGTTGGTAATAAATCAAAACAAAGATAAAATACTCTTTCCTTACAACTTCAAGTGAGTGTTACTGTCTTGTGCATATTCGGTTTCCCTTATTACTCGAGGTATAGTAATGTAATTGATGAGTTATGCATGCGTGCGCAGCTTCCACTATATTATCCTAGAGATTAAGCTTGAGTAGGGACTAGTAACCGTTTTAAGATCCCGAGGACTATGCGGACATGACTAAAATGCTCAAGAAGTAAGTTCAATCGATCATTATCGCACCATATCGGAAACTTTGTTCATTTCCTGATATCAAGTAATTTTTTTCTTTGTCTCAAGGGTTTGGAAAGTATTCACCACACAAGCTCCGGGACTGCCGGGGGAGCTGCGATTTACATACCCGAAAGTAAGTACTACTAGCTAGCTAGTTCCGCGCATCTCCCGTTGATTCTAGCTACTTTCATCAATGCCATTTATAATGCTCCATTATCAGTTTGATTGACCTCTATTTCTCGTAAAGTGCTTGTGGTAGGAACCCGGGAATAATTACTGTGGATACTACATTTGCGAGTTCATCTACAACGCGACGGCCAAGAATAAGCGGGGCTACTCTAAAAGACAATATGATGTGAGTAAGCAATAATATTCACAATTTCATTTTATTACCATCATTTGTGTTGAGTTTCATTCATATATATGTATTGACCCCCTTCTTCAAATTAGACGTGGCAGATGCGAGATGAACTCCTACCACAAGAACGCAAAAAAGCAATTCAAGAGGAATTGTCGGGATTCTTTCTTGACCACGTCATCAGTAAAGCCGGAGAATACCATGTGGAACTTGAGTTCATATGCTAGGGGATTGTAAGAGATCTTATATTGTATATATGTAGCCAGTAGCGTCGGATAGATATACGAAAACTTGTTGTTCGACCAATATCTCGGAGAAGGAGAGGTCGATCACTTCTCTCTGTATATGTTCATGACGATCTTCTGTATGGTTTCCTTCATTTGCTTACTAGCTAGCGTGTCGAGTCCTCTCTATACGTATAGTACGTAGCGTCGACCAAGCACGGAGATAAGAGAGGACACTTCTCTCTATATTAGCTAGCTAACACAATATATGAAACCCCTAAATTAACCCTGCAAAACTCCCAAAACCCCCAACCCCCCCCCCCCCCTTTAAAAAAAACTCAGCCCCTGAACTGCTGACGTGTGGATGCCTTTTGGTCCTGGTTGGTGCTACCAACCGGGACAAAAGCGCCCCCCTGCCTGGGCAAGCCGCTGCGGCCACGTGGAGCGCCATCTGTCCCGGTTGGTATAAGAACCGGGACTAATGGTACTGGGCTTTAGTACCGACCGTTTAGTCCTGGTTTGGAAACCGGGACAGATGGGCCTTATGAACCGGGACGAATGGGCCTTTTTCTACTAGTGGGGGGGGGGTGTTGAGGCTCCCGGCTGTAGACGCTCTCAGACTTACCATTATTATGGGCATCTTCAACGTTAACCCGCAAATTTGTTCCTGCATCTGTCTGCGGATAGGGGACCAGTTCGGCGGCACGGAATTGGGAGCCGACCATCCAATGCTACCCGCATACATTCCAAACAAGGTTTAAACAAACTAGATGTAATTCATTACAATCCGGACATTTTTCATTAAAAAAAGTGGACGGACCCTAAACCTATCCTACAACGTCGCCCATCATCCATTTTCTTTGTATTCTGCATCGGCGAGCACGTCCTCCATCAGCTGTCTCCATGAGCGGCGACAGGGTTCAAGACCCGTGAAGTGAAGGTGCGGTCTCCAGCGAGGAAGAGTAGAACATCGGAGAATGACCGGCCCACTTGGGACACAATGCCCTGCCGCCTCCCATGACCTACTTATCCTCGGAGGAGTCCGCGGCCTGTGCGTCGCCGGTGTCGGTGGACGTGATGTCGACGATGGAGGTAGACGGTCCCTCACTGTCCACCTGCCACATATGCCCCTGTAAGTTGGACGGCGCGTAGGACGCGCATCTGGCGGCGTTCTCGTCCTTGACTGCCAGCACGGCCAGCGCGTGTGCGACTGCGTCCAGCTGCATCGGCTTTGCTTTGTGAGCGGCGTCTTGAGCATGCGCAGCCTCGTAGAGCATTCGTTGCGAGTTTGGGTTCACCGCGACCATGACGGCCACAGCCTCCTTGCTTGCGCGCTCGCCTTAGATTTGACCCTCCGCCAGCAGGTGTAGTTCGAGGGGGAATATGTTGTACATCTGCTCCTCCTGCACCTATCGAAACACCGACGTCGGACGCGGCGGGTAGATATCCATCCCGTCCCGCAGAGTAATGTATCTCCGACATTGAACTAACGCAGACATCAGGGATGGGACGTGGCCGGTACTCTCGGCCAGCGCGCCGCTTCAATGCCGATGGTAGTGAGAGGTCGTGTTCGCTCTAGGCCAACATCAATGTGGAGCGGCCGCTCTACAGTGGCATGAATGCGGGCAGCTGGTGCCGGGCGGGAACGCACGCGGGCGAGGGAGGAGGATTTGGTGGGCTATGGTAGTCAGGAGCGGGTGTGGCAGCGGTCCGGTCGTCCACAAAGCCCCCCCCCCCCCCCCCCCCTCCAAAAAAAATTATCTCCGTTTTGCTGGCTAAAGTGCGCCCGCCGATATATGACCGTGTTGGATGACAAAACATGTTCGAAACACATGATCCGAACGGTTAAGGCAGTTTAAGGGTCGGCGTTGAAGATGGCCTAACTAACAAGCGTTCACAAGCTGGATTTGTGATGCCGTCGACAAGTCTCATCCTGAATTTGTCTTCCAGTGAAGAAAACAGATAAGCTGAGGAAAACTCAGACCACGCACACACAGACACAGCTTTACTTTCTTCACCACACAATCAATTTCACAAATTCAAACGACGATCAACTTGTAAAAGTTGGTGTTGAACTCTCTGAGTTTCTGTTCATTGTCACAGTATATTCTGCGGTCTCTGCTTTTGCTTCCATGTACTAGCTGCATGCACGCATGCATGGTTGCATGCGCATCTCACACTTGGATGGTGCAGACAGATCTTACACTTCTATCGGACTTGTGTCGATCTAGTCCAGATGCTCCATTACATTAGGGAGATGTCACTTTAGGCTAAAAGTAAGGACTGCTACTGGCGTACATAGCGTGTGGTCTATTACCACTTGCACTTACCACACCACGTGGTCGTATACACTACAGTCTGCAGAGACGCTAAGCTGTGCGCCACGCCAATGTCGACACCTGTGGATACGCCGTCGACTAAATCTTTTCCTTCCTTCACTTTTTTCACCCAATGGGATTTACATCACGTTGAGAATTACCATAACCAACCATGCCGATCCTATCATAGCTAGCTAGCTTCCATATCCTTTTCTTAAGCAGCCAAGTTGCACATCACTGCTCCACTCCATGGATGCTTAGCTGCTCGCTTAATTGCTTGTAGCTCTGGCCGAGATAGTTACGCACAACTCCTGCTGCATCGTCCAATAGTACCGGCTGTGAAGTCTCTCTCACACACACAAGCACATCACACATGCATGCACTAGACAATAGTGCTCTCTATATATTCTTGGACTATTCAGTCTGTTTTCTTGTCTGGAAGATGGAAGAAGTTGGTGACATCGCCGGAGAGCGATCTTGAAGGGATAAGGGCATCTCCAGCCGCGCCCCCAGGAAGGCCTTCCCAGGTGTATTTTTCGCGCCGGCGCCGAAAAACAGCCAAGTCGCGTCTTCAGGAGCCTGATTTTCGCCGGCTTGGGCCGAAAACAGTGCCGGCGGACCCAACCCGAACCCGGCGCGCTTGGATTTTGAGTTTTGGGAACGATCGTGTCGGTTCGGACTACATCTCATGGCTAGGTGGTTTTAGTTGTGTGTGTTCTCTTTGGGTTGAGCATCCCTCTTCCCTCTGCTTCGGGCACAATACTCGCACCTGTTTGTGTAGTGTGTTGTACCCTATCCTGTACTTTCTCTATCATCTTCTATCAATGTAAAGATACGCAAGCTTTGCGTATTCGTGAAAAAAAAAGTCGTCGTGCATGTACATGTTTCTCCAGGAACCTCACGTAGTAAAAATCGGAGTAGCTAGTGCGGTACGTGGTTATTTCGAATCTTATCTCCCTTTCATGAGTGGAGTTTGTGCATTCAGATGTCTGCAGGTTGTTCCTACAACGTGTGTAAAAGGTTATCTGGCTACTCTGAGCTTCTACTTTAGCCACACCGACGCCACCTTTTAGATTCTAAAAAAAAATACAACGTATAGATAAACTCATTTGAGGAACAACTAATTCCAGATGAATGAAATGTTGTTCATGTGATTCTGAAAAAAACAACACCATTTTTAACTAATTAGTTATATATTTTCTACGTGAAAAAACAAGAGGGCCGAGAGAAAGAATCGATGGGCAGCTAACGCTCGAAAAAGTAGTGGCTAGCTGTGCAATGTGGAGCCAGGCCGACGAGGTACGTTTATGGTGGAATGAGGATGAGGAGCTATCGAAATCTTTTTGCGCCGACTGCAACAGCTAGCACTACTTCACTACTCTAGCTCTTCCATGGAGCGTGTCCTCTGAAGCTACCCGCCAGTCAAAAGTGCACGCGCGCGCGCGGCCCATACGTGCATGCATGAACGGAACAGAAATTGAAACCCCTCAACGTGACCAAATTCACGCCACGTCTCTCGTGCGTATGCAGTGAGGCAATTCCATGCAAGCTTCACGAGCATTAATACGACCATAATCTTAGTTTTTATTTTTCCCTTCTCAATTGATTCGATATGTATGCAGTATAATCATCGTCCTGACCTCACATGCACGTACCACACCATTTATTCATCACGTGGACACGTTACCACTAGTAGAAAAGGGGGCAATGACCCAGGCCTGCTCAGCCCATTAGTCCCGGTTTTGCCACGAACCGAGACCAATGGAGGTATTTGTCCCGGTTCGTGAGCCCAGGGGGCCAGCCGAGCCACGTGGGCCATTGGTCCCGGTTCGTCTGGCCCTTTTGGTCCCGCTTGGTGGGACGAACCGGGACCAATGAGCCTCGCTCCTGGCCCACCATCATTGGTCCCGGTTGGTGGTATGAACCGGGACCAATGGCTTCCCTTTAGTCCCGGTTCATGCCACGAACCGGAACCAATAGTGCTGCCTATATATACCCCCCGCGTAAGAGCAGAGCACACTGCTCCGTTTTTTGTCTTAGCTGAGGGGAGAGGGCTTGGTGGTGCTCTAGCTCACGTCCTATGCACACAAGGTGTTCGATGGAATACCCGAGCCATACTACTTAAGCTTTCTCCTCTCCAAGCTCGACCTCCAAGCTCCATTTTCCTCAATATTTGTCTAGGTTTAGCGGTCCGTCACACTCCGTCCCCGTCTTCACCGCCGTCGATCACCCGCGCCGTCTCATCGTCGGCACCACGATGGCGAGCCTCTTGTTCTTATCTTCTTTCTGAAAGGAAAAATATTCTTACTTGTATGTTTAGATAGATACTTGTATTATTTTCTTACTTTTATTATTGCATCTTATATAGTGCGATGATTTTGGTATCCGCCCCCGTCGGCCCTCGTCCTGTCTATGATTCGGATGTGGTATATATTATCTTTTCATAACTATTGGTTCATGTATTGTTTATGAAAATTATGCCGACCAACGTGACATAGATTTTATTTATCTAAGATGTTGTTGAACCGGAAATTCCAACCGACCCTATTGTCGAGAGGTTAAATTTAGTTGAAGAAGAAAACAATTTCTTGAAGGAAAAAATAAAAAACTTGAGGAGGAGAAGATGATATTGGAGTTGCATGTTGCGGATGTCGCCGATGATCACAAGATCAAGATGGATGCAATGCGCTTGAAGATTAGAAAGATTAGAAAATATGCCATTCATACCGAGGCTTGGTATCATTATGCCGTTGGATCAGTTGTTACCTTGGTTGCGATTATGACCGCATTTGTTTTCGCATTGAAATGTTTTACATAGTTTCAATGCATGGTTTAATTAATTTAGATGCTCTGCAGAGCTTTATGTTGTTAGATGAGAACTATGTATGTACTTTGGTTTTTATGTGATGATGAACTTCTATTAATTTGGTCACTAAATTATCTATTCATGATGTTCTGTAATGATTTTTGACACACTTAATTATATATAATGCACGCAGATGAACCAACAATGGATGTACGGTGACAGACACACCTCCGAGTACACTAAGGGCGTGCATGATTTTCTCGAAGTGGCTGAGGCAAACAAGCAGAATGGTTTTATGTGTTGTCCATGCCCTATATGTGGGAATACGAAGTCTTACTCTGACCGGAAAATGCTTCACACCCACCTACTTTACAAGGGTTTCATGCCACACTATAATGTTTGGACGAGGCACGGAGAAATAGGGGTTATGATGGAAGGCGGCGAAGAAGAAGAATACGATGACAACTATGTGCCCCCTGAATACGGTGATGCTCTTTGAACATCAAGAGGAACTAGGCGATGTGCACGATGGTGCTGCAGAACGGTAAGCTGCTGAAGATCAAGAGGAACCAGGCGATGTGCCCGATGATGATGATCTCCACGGGTTATTGTTGATGCAAGGGCGCTTAATCACGAAAGTCAAAAGGAGAAGCTGAAGTTCGATCGCATGTTAGAGGATCACAAAAGGGTTGTACCCCAATTGTGAAGATGGCAACACAAAGCTCGGTACCGTCTTTGGAATTGCTGCGATGGAAGGCGGAGAATCATGCTGATAAAGGATTTGAGAAGCTACTGAAAATAATGAAGAAGAAGCTTCCAAAGGATAACGAATTACGACAGTACATACGCAGCAAAGAAGCTCGTATGCCCTCTAGGATTGGAGGTGGAGAAGATACATGCATGCCCTAATGGCGCATCCTCTACATGATCCATACAAGGATCTGAACGCATGCCGGTATACGGTGCATTGCGGTATAAGATCGAACAAGATGACCACAGTGATGTTGACGGCGAGCCTCCCGGGAAGAGGGTTCTTGCGAAGGTGATGTGGTATGCTCCTATAATACCACGGTTGAAGCGTATGTTCGAAGCGGAGAGCATGCCAAGTTGATGCGATGGCACGGTGAGGACCGTAAGAAAGGCGGGAAGTTGAGAGCACCCGCTGACGGGTCGCGATGGAGAAAAATCGAGAGAAAATCTTTGGGATGAGTTTGCAAAGGACCCAAGGAACGTATGGTTTGCTTTAAGCGCGGATGGCATTAATCCTTTCGGGAAGCGAGCAGCAATCACATCACCTGGCCCGTGACTCTATGTATGTATAACCTTCCTCCTTGGATGTGCATGAAGCGGAAGTTCATTATGATGCCAGTTCTCATCCAAGGCCCTAAGCAACCCGGCAACGACATTGATGTGTACCTAAGGCCATTAGTTGAAGAACTTTTACAGCTGTGGAATGGAAGCGGTGTATGCGTCGTGGGATGAGCACAAAAAGGAGGAATTTGGCCTAAAAGGCGTTGCTGTTCGTGACCATCAACGATTGGCCCGCTCTCAGTAACCTTTCAGGATAGACAAACAAGGGATACCACGCATGCACGCACTGTTTACTTGACACCGATAGTATATACCTAGGAAGCTGCACGAAGAATGTGTACCTGGGCCATCGTCGATTTCTTCCGACCAACCATCAATGTAGAAAGAAAGGCAAGCATTTCAAAGGCGAGGCAGATCATCGGAAGAAGCCCGCCATGCGTACCGGTGATCACGTACTTGCTATAGTCAATGATTTACACGTAATCTTTGGAAAGGGTCCCGGCGGACTAGCTGTTCTGAATGACGCTGAGAATCACGCACCCATGTGGAAGAAGAAATCTATATTTTGGGACCTACCCTACTGGAAAGACCTAGAGGTCCGCTCTTCGATCGAAGTGATGCACGTGACGAAGAACCTTTGCGTGAACCTGCAAGGCTTCTTGGGCGTGTATGGGAAGACAAAATATACACATGAGGCACGGGGGGACCTGCAACGCTTGCACGAAAAAGAGGGCATGCCTCCGAAGCAGTATGAAGGTCCTGCCATTACGCTCTTCTGAAGAAGAGAAAGAAATCTTCTTTGAATGCCTGCTCAAGATGAAGGTCCCGACCGGCTTCTCGTCGAATATAAAGGAAATAATAAATATGCGGAGAAAAAGTTCCAACCTAAAGTCTCATGACTGCCACGTGGTTATGACGCATCGCCTTCGGTTGCATTGAGGGGCTTCTACCGAAAAAGCGTCCGATTAGCCATTGTGAAGCTATGCGTTCCTCAATGCAATATCTCATAAGGTGATCGATCCAGAAATCGTACCAACGCTAAGGAGTGATGTGGCGCAATGTCTTGTCAGTTTCGAGCTGGTGTTCCCACCATCCTTCTTCAATATCATGACGCACGTCCTAGTTCATCTAGTCGACGAGATTGTCATTCTGGGGCCCTTATCTCTACACAATATGTTCCCTTTGAGAGGTTCATGGGAGTCCTAAAGAAATATGTCCGTAACCGCGCTAGGCCAGAAGGAAGCATCTCCATGGGCCATCAAACAGAGGATGTCATCGGGTTTTGTGTTGACTTCATTCCTGGCCTTAAGAAGATAGGTCTCACTAAATCGCGGTATGAGGGAAGACTGATTGGAAAAGGCACGCTTGGAAGGGACTCAATAATATGCAAGGACGGATATTCTTGGTCTGAAGCACACTACACAGTTCTACAAAACTCTACCTTGGTGACCCCGTATGTCGATGAACACAAGAACAGTCCGCGCTCCAAACACCCGGAGGCGGTCTGACGACTGGATTACATGTGAACACATCAGTACTTTCAGCAGTTGGTTGGAAACACGTCTCAGAGGTGACATCACTGTTTGTGATGAGCTGTACTTGTTGTCTAGGGGACCATCTTCGACTGTAATGATTTGGAAATGATACGAGATAAATGGGAATACATTTTACATGATTGACCAAGATCAAAAGAGCACCAACCAAAACAGCGGTGTCCGCTTTGATGCAGCAACCGACAGGGGAAAGGACAC
This sequence comes from Aegilops bicornis, assembly GCA_021605145.1. Classification (NCBI taxonomy): domain Eukaryota; kingdom Viridiplantae; phylum Streptophyta; class Magnoliopsida; order Poales; family Poaceae; genus Aegilops; species Aegilops bicornis. The sequence continues at coordinate 88,507,119 of CM038670.1, forward strand.
ATATTATGGTTACATACTGGGCATATGGGAACTTGACTACAGAGTAGATTTTAAGGTCACTTTGTTTAAGTGCAAATAGGTCAATCTGTCAGGAGGCGGGGTACAAGTAGACCCACAGTGGATCTGAAAAATCTTGGGTACACTGACGAACCGTTTGTCCTAGCCAATGATGTGGCACAGGTTATCTATGTGAAGGACATGTCTACCAGACCGAGGAAAAGAAAATATAAGGAAGCGAATACATCATACGATGAGCCAAAGTGCCACATAGTTCTTTCGGGGAAAAAGGGACATCCTGGGAGTGGAGGGCAAGACAGACATGTCTGAAGAGTATGAAAAGTTTCATGAAATTCCTCCCTTCAAAGCCAAGGCTGACCCAAGCATCCTGATAAACGATGAAGATTATCCGTGATTACAGCGCAATAAGCAAATGACACAAGCGAAGAAAAAGTGAAGACTTTCTCCCGCAACTATTATGATGATACCGTGCCAACTTTGTAACAGACGAGTATGATACCATTGTTCGTTTTGTACATGCACATGCTATGCCAACTTTTTCAGAGTTAATTTGAAAACTATGAATTTAGGTCGAATTTTCTCTATAGGTGCATCTATGTTCATATATTAGTCCCTGGCCCATGCGGCTCGCCCCTGGCCCATGACCATTAGTCCCGGTTTGTGCCACAAACTGGGACTAAAGGGTTGGTCCTCGTTGCGCTCAGAGTTTAGTCCCACCTCACCAACCGAAGGGCGCTCACACCGGTTTATAAGCCCGTCCCTCTCTGCCTTGTTGCGCTCCTCTCAAAGTGAAAATATACGCCTCTATACAGGGAATTTGACCTATCTGAAATTCATAGAAATTGATTATGAATTTAGGTTTAATTTTCTCTATAGGTGCATCTATGTTCATTTTTTTAGTAAAGTTAATCACAAACTTGTGATTCACACAAATTTCAAAGAATTCAAATTTAACTATTCAAATTTGAAAACTAATGGCACAAACAGAAAGTTTATAATTTTTCTAAAACTAATGGCACTAACAGAAAGTTTATAATTTTGCTGACCTAAAAGCAAAAAGAATTAAAAAATAAAGCAAAAAACTGAAAGAAAAAAAATAATGCAGAAAACAAAACAAAAAAACTGGAAAACAAATAAAAATAGCAAGAATAAGTATTTTGTTGTAAGTAGAAATAAAATAAAATAAATAAAGCAAGAAAGAAAACAAAAAAAGTGTTTTCAAATTTGAAAACTAATGGCACTAACAGAAAGTTTATATTGTTTTTAAAACTAAAAGCAAAAATAATTAAAAAATAAAGCAAAAAACAAAAGAAATAAATAATGCAGAAAACAAAACAAAAAAACTGGAAAAAAATAAATATAGCAACAATAAGTATTTTGCTGTAAGTAGAAACAAAATAAACTAAATAAAGCAACAAAGAAAACAAAAAAACAGAAAAAACAAAAAAAGTGCCACCTACTGGGCCCCCACGACGCGAATACGACTAGAAACCCTACCATGGGCCAGGATTCAGGCCCGCGGGAGGCTCAGTAGGCCCACAGGCACACATTGCACGGTTAGGCCCGAAAGCCTGCTTTAGAGAGGAGCTCGAGAGGGAATGCGCACCACACCTTATAAATAGGTGCGGCTCCCTCTCAACTAGCGAGGTGGGACTAAACATTTGGGCGCGGGGCAGCACAAGGCCTTTGGTCCCGGTTGGTCGCACCAACCGGGACTAAAGGGGGGCATTGGTCCCGGTTCGTGGCACAAACCGGGACCAATGCACCCTTTAGTCTTGGTTGATGCCACCAACCGGGACCAAAGGCCGCCGCTTCCGCCCTTTGGGCTCTTTGAAAAGAGGCCTTTGGTCGGTTGGTGGCACCAACGAGACTAAAGGTGCATTGGTCCCGGTTCGTGGCACAAACCGGGACCAATGCGCCGTCTATATAAGCAACACTTGTGAAAAAATTCATTCAGTTCTTCGATCCCGCCCCGACGACGCTGCCAGGCTGCCCCTCTGCGCGTCACCGTCGCCGTCGTCGCCCTGCCTCCGGCCTTGTCCGCCGCCCAGCGCCGTCGCCACTCCGTGCCGCCCAAGCCCGTCGCCAGCGCCGCCAGCCGTCGCCTTGCTCACCAGCGCCGTCGTGGTCTCCCAGCGCCCGCCCAGCCGCCGTCGCCGCCCAGCGTCAGCCAACGCCCGTCGCCATGCCTCTCGCCCGCGCCCAGCTGCCCGCGCCGCCCGACACCGTCGCCACCCAGCCTGTCGCGGTCTCCCCGCGCCGCCCAGCCGCCGTCGCCGCCCAGCGTCGCGCCCAAGCCCGTCGCCGCCCGCCTCTGCCTCGTCGTCGCCTCTGCCTTGCAGCGCCCAGCTGCCCAGCCGCCGTCGCCTGCCTCACGCCTCGCGGTGGTCGTGGCGGCACCGCCCCTCTTCCCCCTTTTTTTTGCAAACATATATCTGTTTTTTCCTGCAGATTACATGTATATGTATGAGTATAATGTATGTGTGTATATCTGTTTATATGTCCTTTTTTTTAGATTTTTTGTTTTTTTCATTTTTATAAAAATGTATATATGTATGTATATATATGTTCTCTGTGTATATATATGTTGATGTATATATGCAAAAGATAGATTTTTAGAAAAAATACTATTTTTTTCTGTTGATGATATGATGATGTTTTTTTTTCATATATGCATTTTTCATATATGTATTAATTTTTTTAAGTTGTTAGTAGATATCGATTTTAGGTTAGTGCATTTTATCACTGATTTTTGGGTAGTTGATCGATTTAGTGCATTTTATGTTTGTTGCATTTTAGGTTAGTGCATTTTATGTTAGTGGAGAGGAAAAAGTAAAATAAGGAAAAGGAAGAAAAGAGGAAGGAAGAAGAAGGAAGAAGAAGAAAAAGAAGGAGAGGAAAAAGGAAAATAAGTAGAGAAAGAAGGAGAAGACGAGGAGAGGAAGAAGAGGAAGAAGAAGAAAAAAAGAGGAGAAGAAGAAGGAATAGAGGAGGTTTTTCTCTTTTTTTTTCTCCTCTTTTTTTTTCTTCTTCTTCTTCTTAATTTTTATCGGGAACGAGGGTGTCGAGGATCGCCGAGGGGTCGAGGGTCGGGAACTAGGGTAGAGGGTCGAGGGTCGTTAAGGGGTCAAGGGTCGAGGGTTTCAGGTTCGAGGGTTCGAGGGTTCTCTATAGGGTCGAGGGATCGATGGTCGAGGGTTCCAGGGTCGTCTAGGGGTTGAGGGTTCCAGGGTCATCGAGTGTTCGAGGGGTCGAGGATCATCGAGTTGTCAAGAGAGGTTTCCTATAGTGTCAAAGTATTGAAGAAATCCATGGCTTCATCATTAGCCGGAAGTAACCAGGGCATGATGGTACGAAGTCCTCCAAAGTTATTCTGGAATGGAGTCCCGGATAGGATAATTTTCCTTTTGTATGCAATTTCAGCAAAGGCCTTCCAAATAACGATATTCGGAAGGTTCTTGCTGAACTTTGTACCAAAAAGCTTAATTATCCTATCTCGGGACCTCCGCTCCAAAATAACTTTGAGAGCTTGCACCATCATGCACCTACATTTTGCCTAATGATGAAGACATGGTTTTGTTGAATCCTTTGACACTAGGCAACCTCCCGACCCTCGGCGATCCTCGACCCTTGACCCTCGACACTCGGCGATCCACGACCCTCTACCCTACCAAGCGTCGATGCCCACGTCACTTGTGGGACATAGATGTTTGTTCATATATAATGTAGATGTCTATGTATGTATGGAATGATATCGATGGATGTATGTTATCGGGTCGAGGGTCGTCCAACCCCAGAGCAAGAAGAGGATAAAAAAAGACGCCCAAGAAGAAAAAAAAGAGGAGAAGAAAGAATAGAGGAGTTCTTCTCCTCTATTCTTTTTTCTCCTCTTTTTTTTCTTCTTCTTCCTCTTTTTTTTATCGAGAACGAGGGTCGTCGAGGGTGGCCGAGCGGTAGAGAGGAAACCCTAATTAAATAGCAAGTATCGTCGGTGTGAGATACATGTGGCAGTCGGTGTCGGACACTACATCCACGTCCCATGTACGTATGTCGTCGTTGTCGTCGCCATTGTCGATATTACCCCATGTACATATGTCATCGTTGTCGATATTACCCCCTCCTTGAAGCGTTCTCGAGGCCACCTGTGACGCCCTCGATTCAATCGTACACTAATCATACACGCAAATGTGTACGATCAAGATCAAGGACTCACGGGAAGATATCACAACACAACTCTAGACACAAATTAAAAATAATACAAGCTTTATATTACAAGCCAGGGCCTCGAGGGCTCGAATACATAAGCTCGAAAACACAAGAGTCGTGGAAGCAACAATATCTGAGTACGTACATGAGTTAGACAAGTTTGCCTTAAGAAGGCTAGCACAAAAGCAACTACGATCGAAAAGGCAAGGCCTCCTGCACAGAGCCTCCTAACCACTCCCGGTCGGCCGGTCTCCACGTAGTAGTAAGCATCGGCGGTGGCATCCGACTTACGGGCTCCAACATCTGGTTGCATCAACCGGAAAGAAGAAGAAAGGGGAAAAGGAGGAGCAAAGCAACCGTGAGTACTCATCCAAAGTACTGCAAGCAAGGATCTACACTACATATGCAACATTATCAAAGGGAAGGCTGTATATGTGGACCGGACTGCAAGTGCTAGAATAGAGAGAAGGCCTAGTCCTATCGAAGACTAGCATCTTCGAAAACCACCATCTTGCAGCAAACAAGAGGGAGTAGAGTAGCATAACTTAAAGTAGCAGTAGTGTTACCAACCTCGGCGAGAGATCCTTTCTCGACTCCCTGCGAGAAAGGCATCCCGAAGCCATACTATCCAGCTTATCATCACAATCCAATTCTTATCGCAATCCATTGCTCATATCCATGTCTCATCTCAAGTATCCAGTTCTAGTTGTATCGATCGGGATACAACTCCAAGTGTCCGCTATCGTGGGACAGGCTATCGATAGATGTTTTCTTCCCTGCAGGGGTGCACCAACTTACCCACCACGCTCGCTTAACTCCGGCCGGACACACTTTCCAGGGTCATGCCCGGCCTCGGCCAAACAATACGCCGCAACCCGACCTAGGCTTAATAGAGAGGCCAGCCCGCCGGACTAAACCTATGCCCCCAGGGGTCATGGGCCATCTCCCCGGGAACTCCTGCACGTTGCGTACGCGGCCGGAAGCAGACCTAGCCCATCAGGCGTTCCAGTCCAATCCGGCAGCCCGCTCCGTCACGACGTCTAATAAGCTTCGGCTGATGTATCTGACGCAGAACGCCCATACTTAGCCCACGTGATGGTTAGTGCTATCGGGCCAAAGGCCCCTCGGATCAAATATCCAAATCGTAGTGGATTAGGAACGCAGCGGTAACAAGCGAGACTCACGAAAGATGTGACCCCGTTGCCCGTCTCGAGGACTTGCGGCAAGGGCTAGGAATGCCCGCCACGCCTCGTAATTATCTCGCGGGCACCCTCCGGTCAACCCGTCTCCACATCACTGCCAATTAAGCCTGCGGGTACCCTCGAGGGTCGACCCGTCTTTCCAAATAACAGTGGTAAAAGTCCAAGTAACCGTGAGTCCAAACATCAAGGGAAAAACACGAGGAATCACCCCGATGAATTCCACTAGATGTAATCATCAAGGTGAGCGTAAGAGGAATCACCCCGAGGTTCACACTTGAGGGGTTGCTTGTGACAGTCGTGTCGGAAGTGGTTAAGGAGGAAATCACCCTCGATGACCACGGCCAGGATAGCTATACTCTGAGGTTAATATCAAAAGTCTTGTAGAGGTTTCACCCTCGGTACTCGATAGTAACCCAAGTGTCGAGCAACTAAGGGGAAGTGATGTGCGGTGTCGGGTCCTGGTCTTGATCCCGTTGATCGGGTCTTCAATGATGAAGCGAGGCAACAAGGACAAGGTGAGGAGGGGGTCACTGATGGGTCTCTAACCAACCTATTCTAAGCAGTTTAGGATAAGCAGGTAAGGTACAACAGCAGATACAAAAGCAGGCTATGCATCAGAATAGGTGCAAACAATAACAGTAGCAAAATCTAATGCAAGTATGAGAGAATGGAATGGGCGATATCGGGATGACCAAAGGGGGGGCTTGCCTGGTTGCTCTGGCAAGGGAGAGGGTCGTCAACACCGTAGTCGAACCGCCACCGCAATTTCGGTCTCGTAGTCTAGGAGAAAAGAGGCGAAACAATGAATACAAAGTAAACAGATGCATATCGATGCATGACATGCCAAGAAGCGAAACTAGGCGTGCCCTAACGTGGTATGAGGGGTCTTGGTTAAGGGGAAACATCCGGAAAGTATCCCGGTGTTTTGGGTTTTCGAGGCGGAGGGCGGAGGGAAAAGTTACAGTTTGATAGGTTAGGGGTGTGTGGCGGACGAGCGAATTGCGTATCCGGATTCGTCTCGTCGTTCTGAGCAACTTTCATGTTGGAAATATTTTAATCCGAGATACGGATTAAAAGATATGATTTTTAAAAGATTTTAATAATTTCTGGAATTTAATTAATTAATTAATTAATTCGAAAAATGTATTTATGACGTCAGCATGATGTCATGCTGACATCAGCAGTCAACAGGGTTGACCAAGTCAACCCTGACATGTGGATCCCGCATGTCATTCTCTATTAATTTAATTAGCCTAATCAAAGTTAATTAACCTTAGTTAATTAGGTTAATTAATGATTAGTGTTAATTAATCAGAATTAATTAGATTAATTAATTAATTAATTAGTTAATTAGTTTTAATTTATTTTCATTTTATGTTTTAATAAAACCGTTCCTTTTTTTGGGGGGGTGGGGCCCCCATGTCATGGGCCCCGAGGGGCAAACGGATCGGGTGTCTTGGCGGGCGGTATGGCCCGAACCATGACAGCCAACGGGGACCGGGCGCCGAGGCCAAGTCGGCGTCGGGGCCGCAGCCACATGACCGGCCGTGGCGAAGGCGCCGGTGAGGCGACGCAGTGGTGGTGAGGCGTGGAGCCGGCGACGGGAGGCCGGGCGGAAGGGCCGGGGTTTCAAGGCCGTGGGGAAGGGCGCTGGCGAGGGTGGCGTCCGGGCCGGAGGCGTCGTCGGCAGGGAAGAAGAGAGGAACGGGGGGGTTGAGCGTGGCCATGGCCGGGCAGCGACGGAGCCGGCAGACGGGCTCTGGCGTCGACGTGAGAGGAGAGGAGCGAGGGGAGGCGGTGCGACTGGCCGGGAAGTCGGGCGACGAGGCGCCGGCCGACGGGTGCGATTCGGGAGGGAGGAGAGAGGAGAGGGCCTCACATGGGGAGTCGGGACTAGGCAAAGCGGCTCGGTGGAGGACGGTGGCGACCGGCGGGAAGGCCCAGTTAGGGAGCGCGTTAGCGGCGTCGGGGAGGCGGAGGGGGTCGGGATCGACCGCGGCGGAGGTCGCTCGTGCTTGGGGGGCGACGGAGGGGAGGAGGCGGCGGCGGGACGAGCGGCGTGCCACAGAGGCGATGGGATCGGGCCCGATCCGATTGGATCGAGGAGGGAGAGAGTGGGGGCGAGAGGGAGAGGTGGGGCGGCTAGGGTTTGCAGCGGGGGTGAGGGGATAAGTGGCGGTGTGGGCGGGCCGAGGAATGGGCGGAGGAATGGGCCAAGGGGTTTTCCTCCCCTCTTTTCTTGTTTTCTTTTCTTTTTTAGTTTATTTAAAATGCCGAGCATTTTACAAAAATTAGTGCACCCCACCATAATTAGGTTAGCTATTTTAGACAACCCCCGAACATTTTAGATTTTGTTTTTGAAACTTTTTATCGTTTGTTTTAGTTTTGATTTTTGTTTTAGAACGGGTTCGAATCAAAGAGAGGTTTGGCACAGTAACCGAGGTGACGTGGCATGATTAGCGTGGGATTACTGTAGCGTGATTATCCGGGCGTCACAATTCTCCTCTACTACAAGAAATCTCGTCCCGAGATTTAAGAGGGGAGTAAGGGGGAAAGGTCTGGTTACGAAATCCTAACGAATCTTCTCAGTCTTGGTTGATCTTCTTGAAGAGGCCGATCCATTACCTTGACATCTTCATTTCTCTCTTCTGGTCATCATGGTGATGCCGCCCCTTTTCTCGGTAACTTCAACGTGCATTTACGAATAGGTAAGGGGTTATTCCGGCAGAACGAACCTCTGCAAGGTTGACTATCTGGTAGCTAACATCGAGGAAGGTGGCGGAAAGTAACTCTCGAACTGGAACTTAAGAAAACATCGAGAGCAAAGTAAGAAGGTACCATGAGAAGTTTCAAGCGGGTAGGCAATCATCCGATGCCTGAAACAGGGTGCAAAAGGGTTGAACAACGGAATAAGTATTGCGTCCGATACTGCAATAGATCAACGAGCAAGTGGCCCGTGAATTACATACAAAGTCAAGCGTGAGGAGTAACTTCGGCAACAGGGGTGTACAGGAGAGTCGAGTTTCGATCCACGGGACACATGGGTTATGGGCCCACCATGTGGTTAAAAGTAGAAAGGTTGGTGACATCTTGCACGATCATGTAAGCAAGGCATGTCGAGGAGAGTCCGAGGGTCATGTCGGCAACATCATAGGTACCAAGGGCGAGGGACGAAGAGAACCATTTTCCTGCTCGTTGAGCGAGGCGGACCAATAGGCAAGGTTCTCGTCCATCGGTGGTTACCGAAATGTCACCACAATAATGTGAGGTCTTCTTGGCGGTGTTGTAGCACGAGGTGCTTGCACAAGCGATGGATTATTACTGCTTATCTCATGTAGATCATAGAAAAGGTTTAAACAAACCAATGGATGGAAAATATGATCATCAGATTAAACAGAACAATGGAAAGGAAAATATGTTTAAACACATAATTCAAGGGTATATCCTTCCCAAGGACAAGCAGAGCAAGATATCCACGACAGGAGATAATGTAGAGAACCCTTTAGGTAAGGGGAGAAATTTCATGACATTACCCATACAACGGTGTTTGGATAATTGAGCAAGAAACATTTAGCATTGGGCTTGAATGTTCTTGTTGAAAACCCAGTATCACAGACATGCTTCGAGATAGCATTGGCATGGTCTTCAGGTGAAGATCGGACTTTGGAATCACGAAGGATCCATCAGGAATAACTTGTAGAAACAGTATTACGATTCCCTCATGGATGAAAGAATAACCCTGCTGAAAAGGAATCTATAATGATAGGTCCTCCGGCCGGAAGTGCTAGGCATGACATCATGTTACCGCGTCAACAAAGGATCAACGTCATAACTCTTGAAATTGTCCCAACCATCATATCGACCGAGATTCAGATCCGATTGGTGTCGTGGATACCTCGGACTTAGGATACACGAGAAGACAAGGTGCAACGCAAATTGACAAGATGACAATGTAAGATTCTCGGGGGAAAGGAACTATGAAGTGATTTCCGTTAACAAGAGTCCATCATTAACCCAAGGAGAGGGCAAGGAGGTGTCTGGTGAACTCAACGGCAATTTACCGAGATTCCCAAAATATGGATTTCCGCAATTAAGTGAACAAGGAGATAACATTTATCAGATCAAATGATATAAGGAAGTATGCTCGAGGAAAACATACACAAGTAAACACGGGTTGAAAGGTGCGCCTGAAATATGGGCCGGGTTGCACGACCAACGTTGGAATGGTGATTCAATAATCAATAGTCTAAGAATTTCACTTCAAAGCAAGAGGCTTGCTAGAAGTTTTGAATTCTACGACATAGCTCAATTGTCGGTAATCCGGTTGAAAACAATACGGGGGCCAAGGAATGAACGAAGATGGCAAGAAGTATTATGATATCAAGAATTCTTAAGAGGTGGTGAAATTCTCACCACATCCTCGACAAAAGGAGATGGTAATACTTCCGAGGTAAGGAAGATCAACTGCTGGGTAGCAGGGATCTCAAGGTTTACACAAAACACGAACAAGTTGTGTTGAGCGGAAGGCAATAAAGTGGTCGATGAGAACAGGAATCATCGAGGGGCAAGGAAAGGTATTACCCACCATGAATTCAATTGAATTCCTGGAAGAGCTCATAAGGTTGATGATGATCACGACACAATTGTCGAGAGATTTCATGCAGATGTAATCGAGCAGCGACGACAACAAGTCAAAGTAATGATGAAGTGAAAGGTTATTGGAACCAAGGGTACGTCACAAACTCGAAACCAAGCTTGTTGTTCAAAGGCGAAATGATATGGACGATGAGGATCGACGTAAGGTTAGTTCATCGTCGAAAATTGTGCTCCGAGAAGAAGGACCGGTAGCACGATTAAAATCATCACCACAATGATATAGCCAATGTGCTAGGAATGGCGTGGTCGGTACAAACTCGCATTTATAGAAGCTTCTTGAAGAGTTGTTGGACCGTAGTGCGGGCTCGGTTCGATTATCGGTGTCTTTGAGTGTTTAATAACTCGAGCCCGTGAATAATTGGAATCGATTGGGAAGGTAGCACTTGATGAAGAACTCATAAGAAGTTATGCAGTTCCATGATAATCTCGAGATACCGGGGGTAATACTCGACACAAGATCAAAAGTAAAGGTTGGACTGGTGTATTGATCCATAGGAGACAATTGATTTAACTTGCACAGGACATGATATTTAAAAGAGAACATGGTCGGAACCACGATTGCAAAAGGCCAGATCTCGGATATAAGATGAGCTTATACCAAAGGAAAAATTAATTTAAGAGAAGCTTTAATGATAAGATCTGCATCGTGTCCATGGGCATGAACACAAAGTTCAAGGTCGTCTCCCACTTCTCCAATGCACAACCTTTCATTCACTTCTCACGTTCAATGAAGTTGCGGTGTTGAAAATTTTATCCTGGCGAAGCACCGAAAGAGTATGATTCGTGAAAACTTTCGGGTTCACACGGTTTAGTGAAGGCATATGTCCTACCCATAGGGGCTTCTTGGAATCATATACCGGAATCGTTAGAAATAATTAACTCAAGCTCGAAGGCAGAGCATGGTTGAGAAAGCGAGATGATACAATTTATCAAAGGCATTATGTATGAGAGGAAAGGCTCACAAGGTTATTGAATATGAAGGGCGTTGTCGGATAAAATCCAACAAAGGATCCGTGGTCCACAAGGGATCCGGCGTGAGCATCGATACTCAACTAGAGGAAGAAGAATGCAAGGAGGTCAAACTATAGAAACAACTGACTAACTCAATTGTCAAATGCAAAAGAATTATGATTCCCAATCAAGGGGTCAAGCAATGCTACGATTAGGGATGGATAAGTTGAATAGCCTTAGGGTACAATCAACGACACTTGGACTGGTCGAGAACCAATTCCAGCTTAAAAGAATGGCAGCTCAGCCGGAAAGGTAATTTATAAGGATCAATGATGATTGCGGTGTTCGCAAACATATTGAATTAACAGACTCAAAATGATAATGACAAGGAATGTCAATATGACTACGAGACTTATGGGATTAACCATAATGCAAGCAAGCAAGAATTTCAAGAGCCAAAGGCTCCAGAGGGTTTTCGGAAGATCAAATAATATTTTGAAGACTTTTGTGAAACACATGAACAACTAGGGTTGAGCGGATACTCGACAAGTGCGAGGTTTATTTGAAGGGGTATTCATGTGGCAAAGAACTGCTAGGCAGTAGGCACAAAGTATTCTCGAAACAATAGAGAAAACTTCGGGGTATCTTGTAATAACAAGATCAATGGGGGATGATCGTATGAATGGCAAGTGTAAGTAGTTATCCATACGGATTTATCGGTGGTCAGGAATAGCAAAAGTGATGAGCACAAAGTCTCGAGAGAACATCAGAGAGTATCTTCGGAATCTTCTGATTAGCAGACGATCATCTGAAGTGAGGGGCTCTCCGGGAGAAAGTACTTGCGAGAACCTAAAGTTAGTTTTGTTTTTAGCAAATTCATTTAACCCGAATAGAAGAGAGTTCAGAGTCCCAGAGTAAAGATCGAGGAGTAAAAGATCCTAATACCACCCAATGGCGACGTGGGCCCGTAAGGCACACAGCCAAGTTAGTAAAAGTTTTTGCAATGTCTAGACTCGACTTCGGCCAAGGAGTGTGGAAGGGGGATTCCTACAGGCAGTCGGCTCTGATACCAACTTGTGACGACCTCGATTCAATCGTACACTAATCATACACGCAAATGTGTACGATCAAGATCAAGGACTCACGGGAAGATATCACAACACAACTCTAGACACAAATTAAAAATAATACAAGCTTTATATTACAAGCCCGGGGCCTCGAGGGCTCGAATACATAAGCTCGAAAACACAAGAGTCAGCCGGAAGCAACAATATCTGAGTACGTACATGAGTTAGACAAGTTTGCCTTAAGAAGGCTAGCACAAAAGCAACTACGATCGAAAAGGCAAGGCCTCCTGCAGGAGCCTCCTAACCACTCCCCGGTCGTCGACGGTCTCCACGTAGTAGTAAGCATCGGCGATGGCATCTGACTTCTGGGCTCCAACATCTGGTTGCATCAACCGGAAAGAAGAAGAAAGGGGGAAAAGGAGGAGCAAAGCAACCGTGAGTACTCATCCAAAGTACTCGCAAGCAAGGATCTACACTACATATGCAACATTATCAAAGGGAAGGCTGTATATGTGGACCGGACTATGAAGTGCTAGAATAGAGAGAAGGCCTAGTCCTATCGAAGACTAGCATCTTTCTCGAAACCACCATCTTGCAGCAAACAAGAGGGAGTAGAGTAGCATAACTTAAAGTAGCAGTAGTGTTACCAACCTCGGCCAGAGATCCTTTCTCGACTCCTGCGAGAAAGGCATCCCGAGCCATACTATCCAGCTTATCATCACAATCCAATTCTTATCGCAATCCATTGCTCATATCCATGTCTCATCTCAAGTATCCAGTTCTAGTTGTATCGATCGGGATACAACTCCAAGTGTCCGTTACCGTAGGACAGGCTATCGATAGATGTTTTCTTCCCTGCAGGGGTGCACCAACTTACCCACCACGCCGCTTAACTCCGGCGGACACACTTTCTGTGGTCATGCCCGGCCTCGGCCAAACAATACGCCGCAACCCGACCTAGGCTTAATAGAGAGGCCAGCCCACGGACTAAACCTATGCCCCTGGGTCATGGGCCATCTCCCGGGAACTCCTGCACGCGTTCGACGTCTGTGACGGTAGCAGACCTAGCCCATCGGCGTTCAGTCCAATCCGCACGCAGCGCCGCTCCGTCACGACGTCTAATAAGCTTCGGCTGATGTATACGACGCAGAACGCCCATACTTAGCCCACGTGATGGTTAGTGCTATCAGCCAAAGGCCCTCGGATCAAATATCCAAATCGTAGTGGATTAGGAACGCGCGGTAACAAGCGGACTCACGAAGATGTGACCCGTTGCCCGTCTCGAGGACTTGCGGCAAGGGCTAGGAATGCCCGCCACGCCTCGTAATTATCTCGCGGGCACCCTCCGTGTCAACCCGTCTCCACATCACTGCAATTAAGCACGCGGGTACCCCTCGTGGTCGACCCGTCTTTCCAAGTAACAATGGTAAAAGTCCAAGTAACCGTGAGTCCAAACATCAAGGGAAAACACGAGGAATCACCCCGATGAATTCCACTAGATGTAATCATCAAGGTGAACGTAAGAGGAATCACCCGAGGTTCACACTTGAGGGGTTGCGCGACGTAGTCGTGTCGGAAGTGGTTAAGGAGGAAATCACCCTCGATGACCACGACCGGATAGCTATACTACAGGTTAATATCAAAAGTGTTGTAGAGGTTTCACCCTCGGTACTCGATAGTAACCCGGTGAGTGTCGAGCAACTAAGGGAAGTGATGTCTTGTTGTCGGGTCCTGGTCTTCGATCCCGTTGATCGGGTCTTCAATGATGAAGCAGGGCAACAAGGACAAGGTGAGGAGGGGTCACCGATGGGTCTCTAACCAACCTATACTAAGCGGTTTAGGATAAGGTGTAAGGTACAAGCAGATACAAAAGCGGGCTATGCATCGAATAGGTGCAATCAATACCAGTAGCAAAATCTAATCCAATTATGAGTGAATCGAATGGGCGATATCGTGATGATCAAAGGGGTGGCTTGCCTGGTTGCTCTGGCAAGGGAGAGGGTCGTCAACACCGTAGTCGAACCGACCACCGCAGCTGGCCGGTCTCGTAGTCTATCGGAGAAAAGAGGGGGCAGAAACAATGAATACAAAGTAAACAGATGCATATCGATGCATGACATGCCAAGAAGCGAAACTAGGCGTGCCCTAACGTGGTATGAGGGGGGTCTTGGTTATGGGGAAACATCCGGAAAGTATCCCGGTGTTTTGGGTTTTTAGGCGGAAGCCGGAGGAAAAGTTACTGAGTTCGATAGGTTAGGGGTGTGTGGCGGACGAGCGAATTTGCGTGATCCGGATTCGCCTCGTCGTTACGAGCAACTTTCATGTTGAAATATTTTAATCGAGATACGGATTAAAAGATATGATTTTAAAAGATTTTAATAATTTCGGAATTTAATTAATTAATTAATTAATTCGAAAAATGTATTTATGACGTCGAGATGATGTCATGTCGACATCGGCGATCAACAGGGTTGACCAAGTCAACCCTGACATGTGGACCCCGCATGTCATTCTCTATTAATTTAATTAGCCTAATCAAAGTTAATTAACCTTAGTTAATTAGGTTAATTAATGATTAGTGTTAATTAATCAGAATTAATTAGATTAATTAATTAATTAATTAATTAGTTAATTAGTTTTAATTTATTTTCATTTTATGTTTTAATAAAACCGTTCCTTTTTTTTGGGGGGGTGGGGCCCCCATGTCATGGGCCCCGAGGGGCAAACGGATCGGGTGTGCGGCGGGCGTATGGCTCAACTCATGCGCTAACGGGGACCGGGCGCCTGAGGTTAAGTTTCGGCGTCGGGGTCGAGCCACGGCGCGACCGCCGGGCGGCGAAGCGGCGCCGCAGGCGACGGTGCGAGGTGGGGGGGCGGAGCCCATGACGGGAGGCCCCGGGGCGCAAGGGGCCGGGGTTTCGCGACTGCGTGGGGGGAAGGGCGCTGGCGAGGGTGGCGCCCGGCGGCTGGAGGCGCTGCCGACGGGGGGGGGGAAGAAGAGAGGAACGTGGGGGGTTCGGGCGAGGCTACGGGCGGGCCGGGCGACGGAGCCGGGCGACGGCTACAGGCCAGACGGGAGAGGAGAGGGAGCGAGGGGGGAGGCGCGACCTGCTGGGGGTGGGCCGGGTCGACGAGGCGCCGCCGACGGGCGCGATTCGGGAGGAGGAGAGAGGAGAGGGCCTCACAATGAAGTCGGGACTAGGCAGGCGGCTCGGTGGAGGCCGGTGACGACCGTGGCGGGAGGCGGTTGGGGAGCGCTACTGGCCGGGCGCCGGGGAGGCGGAGGGGGTCGGGTCGACCAGCGCGGTCGCTTTCGTGCTTGGGGGCTGACGGAGGGAAGGAGGCGGCGGGGACGAGCGTGCCACAGGCGATGGGATCGGGCCCGATCCCGATTGGATCGAGGAGGGGGAGAGTGGGGCGAGAGGAGAGGAGTGGGGCGGCTAGGGTTTGCAGCGGGGGTGAGGGGATAAGTGGCGGTGTGGGCCGGGCCGAGGGAATGGGCGGGGGAATGGGCCAAGGGGTTTTCCTCCCTCTTTTCTTGTTTTCTTTCTTTTTTTAGTTTATTTAAAATGCCAGAGCATTTTACAAAAATTAGTGCATTCCACCATAATTAGGTTAGCTATTTTAGACAACCCCCGAACATTTTAGATTTTGTTTTTGAAACTTTTTATCGTTTGTTTTAGTTTTGATTTTTGTTTTAGAACGGGTTCGAATCAAAGAGAGGTTTGGCACAGTAACCGAGGTGACGTGGCATGATTAGCGTGGGATTACTGTAGCGTGATTATCCGTGCGTCACACCACCCCTAACCCTTGAAGCGTTGTCGAGGCCACCCGAAACCCTAGAGAAGCAGCGTCGTGGCCACTAATTAATATGATTCCTTATTGTGATTAGCTACTAGTTCTATGTTTGCCACTAATATATCCATATCTGTCATGTTTGAATAATAATTGCCATGTTGTAAATATTTGTAGAAACTATGGACACCCCTCCCCGAGACGAAGCACAAGAAGCATTGTTGAGGGACATAACCGCAGAAGGAAGTGATGTCGTCTGCTTGTTGATGTTTCTCAACGACACAGATGGTTTGGAAGGAGAGGGTGAAGAAGCAGCTGGCTATGATTATGATGGCTCCGATGACCCAATGCCGGTGCAAGAAGGAGAGAGTGAAGAAGTAGACTGTGAGGACGGCTCCGGTGATCACCGAACCGAGTCCGGCCAGGTATATATATTAGTTAAGCCTGTGCTGACTAGCTAATTGATGCTTTCATTATTTTGGTATATACACATATTAATTAACTCTTGTCTTTGTTCTTTTTTCTAGCCCTTCGGATCAAGCACAACTTCGGTAAAGAGACGAGGCCTGAAGAAAAAGTTGAGCTCGGATGAAAAGTTTGAGATCATAGAAATCATGTACGACGGCCAACCGATTGAACCCATCCGGACAAAGAAGGCATTTGTTGCTCGGTCAAAGGCGGGTTCTCGTTAGGGACAAGATCCCGATTAGCATCCAAAGCAATGGTATAAGCCAAGAACTAATTCCACGAGGTGTCTTATGTCAATGATATGCGAAAAATGATCTTTGGACCGAGCTGAAGTCAAATTTCACCCTACCGCCAGAGCATGATCCGTAGAAGCCAGTTGAGCAATTAATCAAGTCTTTTGCTCTTAAGAAGATGGCAGACCTATTCAGGAATTGGAATAAAGACCTGAAGAAGTTTGTCAATAATAAAGAGACCCCGGAATTCAAGTGCAAATATGAGAAGATCGAGATGATGGTAGCCCGCATTTGTGGCCCACAAGACATCGGAAAAGAGTAAAAAGAAGTCGGCGACAAACAAGAATAATGCTGCGAAGAAGAAGCTTCACCATCGCACGGGTCGTGGCTACCTCATAGCCCGGCCTAAGTGGGCCAAGGCTGAGAATGATCTGCTTGATAAAGGGATCGAACCAGAGACAATGAACTGGCCAGACTGCTGCGGACTTGGTTCTTCGGGCTGGCGGAACCTTGGACCTCGATCGTGGAAGTGCATTTGGACGGACGAACAATTGGACATACCAGTCAAGAGGCTTCAGCAATATATCGAAGCGGCCTTGACAAGGGACGTTCTTTCCGAGACAGAGAACGACGAGCTCACAATGGCCCTCGGGAATCCTGAGCACCCTAGACGGACACGAGGCACGCCAGGCTCCGTTTCATGGATGGCTGGGTTTCCGGACGCAGGCGGTTACAAATGCCAGGAGAGGAGGAAGAAAGTGCAGCAGACCGAACTGCAGGCGCTGCATGCAAGGGTACAAGCGATAGAGGAACGAGAAGCAGATCGCAACAAACGACCTACCGAAGCTTCCCCCAAAGCTACCCCGCCATCTCAGCGGAGAAGCAGCGTGGCTTCCACCGAGCTGCTTCAGCCGGAGCATGCCTTGACGGCTCCTGCCAGCTATCCCGTGGATGCTATCACGGATGCTGAAAATTGCCACCTTATGGCGCAATGGATGAATTTGAAGGTCAAGGCGGCTGTTGGCTCTGTTTATCCTACTAAACCCGACGCAACTTTTCACTGCCGGCCGATTCTAGAAGGATATGCTAGGGTGAGGGTGGATGAAATAACGGAGGGATTTGAGGACCTCCGGCTTGACCACCCTACCGGTGAAGGGGAGACTCGGCTGGGTTCTGCTCTAAAGACTCCATGCCTATGGCGGAAGGATCTCATCAACCTTCCGAACTGGACGCCTCCGCCTCCTCCTCCTCCTCCGGCGAGTTAGGGCACTCCGCATCCTCCACCGCCTCCTCCTTCGGCGAGTGACGATCAGGGCACTCGGCCGGCTCCTTCTTCGGCGCGTGGCGGCACTCCGCCTCCTTCTCCGCCTTGCACGGCGCCCGAGCAGCCAGCCTCCTCCTTCTCCGCCTCGTCGGCAAAGGGCGGAAGAGACCCGCCGCCGCTCCGGCTGCTCCGGCGCGTCGTAGTCCTTCTCCTCCGCCTCGTAAGCAAGGAAAGAAGACATCCACTCCGTCTGCTCTGCCGGAGTCTAGCATTACAGCCAAAGGCGGGAGGACATACAGATTCGGTCCTTCTCTGAAGACTCCAGAGAAGTTACCGTACGAGAGGACCGAGGAGGAAAACACAAAGATCGCGCGGACCGAAGTGATGGACTTCTTTGAAGGGTTGAAAGCAAAGAGACATCCACCTCCGGAGGAGAACGTAGATCCGGTGAAAACGAAGCGCACTCTGGCTGCCCTGACAAAACCACCCAAGTCTCCGCCGAAAGGCAACTATGAGCGCATTATTGGAAAGGAATTTGCCGAAGCGGAGAGGTCGGGAAGTACTAAAAGTGATCAAAGGATGAAAGAACGACGAGCTGGGAAACAAATTGCCAGCTCGGCGAATAAGCAAGCAATCGTGCCCCCGCTCAAGGTGCACGCTAAGCGACATCGCCGATCCGAGGATGGTGCCCGTTATGGCAATCCTAGAGATTACCTGCCCGACGATGTACGTTATGATTTCTTGGAGGTGCAGATACAAAGATACGAGTACGGGAAGCCTCTCGTCAAAGATGAAAAATCTCTATCAACGATGATGCGGAGATTGCATGATTGGTACATGAAAACCTGCAGAGAGTCTGAGGGGAGGAGTACTTTGTATGTGAGAGTTAAAAAGGAGCATGACCTCGTTGGAATTGAACTGTTGCCTATTCCATTTGAGGAGTTTTATTAGTTTTTCAATCAATTGGCCCTCGATAAAGCAACGGTCACCTCCTACTGTTTGTAAGTAGTACTACTTCTATCATTAAGTCTCTCTATATAACTCAGCTCTTTCATTGCATGTATTTATAATTATCCTCACTATATTATGCAGATTGAAGATCACCGAATTGAAGAAAAGACAAGTGGGTGATATTGGGTTCATTAACACATATCTCATAGATGCAACTGAGGTTGAATTTCATGCAGAAAATACCAAGGCCAACTTGCTACAATCGTTGGTAATAAATGAACACAAAGATATAATACTCTTTCCTTACAACCTCAAGTGAGTGTTACTGTCTTGTGGCATATTCGGTTTCCTTTATTAGTCCAAGTTATAGTAATGTAATATTGATGAGTTATGCATGCGTGCGCAGCTTCCACTATATTCTCCTAGAGATTAAGCTGGAGCAGGGAGTAGTAATTGTCTTAGACTCGAGACGAAAAGATCCCCAGGAGTATGCGGACATGACTGAAATGCTCGAGAAGTAAGTTAAATCGATCATTATCCACCATATCAGCAACTTTGTTTATTTCTGATATCAAGTAATTGTTTTCTTTGTATGGCAGTGTTTGGAGAAAATTCACCAAAAAAGCTCCAGGACTGCCGAAGAAGCTGCAATTTAGACACCCGAAAGTAAGTATATAGTAGCATATTCCACGCATCTCAGTGATTCAAGCGCTAGTTTCATCAATACCATTTAGCATGCTTGCTAATTATCAGTTTGATTGACCTCTATTTCTTGTAAAGTGGTTGTGGCAGGAACAAGGGAATGATTTCTGTGGATACTATATTTGCGAGTCCATCCGCCACACGACCTGTGAGTGGAGCTACTCTGACAAACAATATGAAGTGCGTAAATAACAATATTCACAATTTTATTTTATTACCATCATTTGTGTTGAGTTTTATTCATTCATATATATATATGTATTGACCCCCTTCTTAAAATTAGATGTTTCGGATGCGAGATGAACTCCTAGCACCAGATCGCATGCGAGCAATTCAAGAGGAATTGGCGGCATTCTTTCTTGACCACGTGATCGCTGAAGATGGAGAATACTATGTGGACCACGCGTCCGTATGTTAGGAGATTATATTTGTAAAAGATAATTTTGTATATATGTAGCCGGTAGTGTCGGATAGATATACGAGAACTTGTTGTTCGACCAATCTCTCGAAGAAGGAGAGGTGGTCGATATCACTTCTCTCTGTATGCATATATGTTCATGACGATCTTCTGTTTCCTTCGTTTGCTTACTAGCTAGCTAGCGTGTCTAGCTAGTCCACTCTATATGTATGTATATGTAGCGTCGACCAAGCACGGACAAAAGAGAGGACACTTCTCTCTATTAATTAGCTAGCTAACACAATATATGAAACACCTAAATTAACCCCCCAAAACCCCCAAACCCCCGCCCCCCTTTTCAAAAAAAGAAAAAACAAAAACCCCAGCCACTGAAATGCTGACGCGTGGATGCCTATTGGTCCCGGTTGGTGCCACCAACCGGTACATATAACCCTCTGCACTGGCTCAACAAGACAAAGCCACGTGGAGGTTTCATCCGTCCCGGTTCGGATTGAACCGACTAAAGGGTCGTAGCATTAGTACCGACCCTTTAGTCCCGGTTCAGGAACCGGGACTAAAGGCCCTTACCAACCGGGACTAAAGGCCCTTTTTCTACTAGTGTACGTACTCGGACTGTTTCTATCTCTCGGAGACAGGCAACATGTATGCGTGTGTGTGCCTCTATGTTTATACCGTGTTTCAAACTTATATTTGCACGTGCAACCTTGGGTGAGATCCGGCGTGAGGACAAAGCACCAACACGTAATGACTCAAGAAGCCATCAAGACAAACCACCTAGACCAAGCTCTCCACCTGATAATGACTACCTTAACTAGTCTATATTTATTCTGCAACTCCTGTTTTGAGTTACTAATCTTAGCAACTGAACCGGTATCAAATACCCAGGGGCTACTACGAACACTAGTAAGGTACACGTCAATAACATGTATATCAAATATACCTTTGTTTACTTTGCCATCCTTCTTATCCACCAAGTATTTGGGGCAGTTCCGCTTCCAATGACCATTCCTTTGTAGTAGAGGCACTCAGTTTCAGGCTTGGGTCCAGCTTTGGGCTTCTTCATGAGAGCGGCAACTTGCTTACCATTCTTCTTGAAGTTCCCTTTCTTTCCCTTGCCCTTTTTCTTGAAACTAGTGGTCTTGTTAATCATCAACACTTGATGCTCCTTCTAGATTTCTACCTTCGCCGATTTCAGCATTGCGAAGAGCTCGGGAATCATTGTCGTCATCCCTTGCATATTATAGTTCATCACAAATTTCTAGTTTGGTGATAGTGACTAGTGAATTTTGTCAATCACTATCTTATCAGGAAGATTAACTCCCACTTGATTAAAGTGATTGTAGTACCCAGATATTCTGAGCACATGCTCACTGGTTGAGCTATTCTCCTCCATCTTGTAGGCAAAGTACTTGTCAGAGGTCTTATACCTCCGGACACGGGCATGAGCCTGAAATACCAATTTCAGCTCTTGGAACATCTCATATGCTCTGTGGCGTTCAAAGCGTTTTTGAAGTCCCGGTTCTAAGCCGTAAAGCATGGCGCACTAAACTATTAAGTAGTCATCATATCAAGCTTGCCAAACGTTCATAACGCCTGCATCTGCTCGTATAATAGGCCTGTCACCTAGCGGTGCATCAAGGACATAATTCTTCTGTGCAGCAATGAGGATAACCCTCAGATCACGGACCCAGTCCGCATTATTGCTACTATCATCTTTCAACTTAGTTTTCTCTAGGAACATATCAAAAATAGGGAAGCTACAACGCGAGCTATTGATCTACAACATAATTTGCAAATACTATCAGGACAAAGTTCATGATAAATTTAAGTTCAATTAATCAAATTACTTAAGAACTCCCACTTAAATAGACATCCCTCAAGTCATCTAAGTGATACGTGATCCAAATCAACTATCCCATGTCCGATCATCACGTGACATGGGGTAGTCATCAATGGTGAACATCTCTATGTTGATCACATCTACTATATGATTCACGTTCAACTTTTCGGTCTCTAGTGTTCCGAGACCATGTCTCAGACATGCTATACTTGTCAAGTTTAACCCAAGTATTCTGCATGTGCAAAACTGTCTTACACCCATTGTATGTGAACGTAGAGTCTATCACACCCGATCATCACGTGGTGCTTCGAAACGATGAACTTTAGCAACGGTGCATACTCGGGGAGAATATTTTTATCTTGAAATTTAGTGAAGGGATCATCTTATAATGCTACCGTTGTTCTAAGCAAAACAAGATGCATAAAAGATAAACATCACATGCAATCAAAATATGTGACATGACATGGCCATCATCATCTTGTGCTTTTTGATCTCCATCTCCAAAGAATCGTCATGATCTCCATCGTCACCGGATCGACACCTTGATCTCCATCATTGCGTCGTGGTCATCTCTCTAACTATTGCTTCTACAATTATTGCTAATGCATAGCGATAAAGTAAAGCAATTACATGACGTTTACATTTCATACAACAAAGAGACAACCATAAGGCTCCTGCCAGTTGCCGGTAAATTACAAAACATGACCATCTCATACACTAACGTATATCACATCATGTCTTGACCATATCACATCACAACATGCCATGCAAAAACAAGTTAGACGTCCTCTACTTTGTTGTTGCAAGTTTTACGTGGCTGCTACGGGCTTCTAGCAAGAACCGTTCTTACCTACGGCAAAAATCACAACATTGATTTATCAAGTTTCCTGTTTTAACCTTCTTCAATGACCAGCCGTAGTCAAATTCGATTCAACTAAAGTAAGAGAAATAGACACCCGCCAGCCACCTTGATGCAAAACTAGTTGCATGTCTGTCGGTGGAACTGGTCTCATGTACGTGGACATGTAAGGTTGGTCCGGGCCGCTTCATTTTACAATACCGCCGAATCAAAATAAGACATTGGTGGTAAGCAGTATGACTATCACTGCCCACAACTCTTTGTGTTCTACTCGTGCATATCATCTACGCATAGACCTGGCTCGGATGCCACTGTTTGGTAACGTTGCATGGAAAACAAAAAATTTCTACGCACACGCAATGATCTATCCATGGAGATGCATAGCTACGAGAGGGGAGAGCATCTTCATACCCTTGAAGATTGCAAAGTGGAAGCGTTTATCAATGCGGTTGATGTAGTAGTACACCTTCATGATCCGTCCCAATCAAGTACCGAACGTATGACACCTCCGCATCCAGCACATGTTCAGCTCGATGACGTCCTCGCCTTTTTAATCCAGCAAGACGGGCGAAGTAGTAGATGAGTTCCGGCAGCACGACAACATGGTGACGGTGTTGGTGAAGAACAATCTCCGCAGGGCTTCGCCAAGCACAACAGAAACTATGGCGGAGGAAGGACTAGAGGGAACGGGGTTGCCGGCACACGGCTTGGTGATTCTTGATGTCTCTTGGGTGCTAGCCCCGCCCCTCTATTTATATTGACCCCTTGGGTCGAAACTTGGAGTAAAAGCCTCCACAAAGTCGGTTTTGCCCGAAAGGTAAGAGTCCTTCTCGGACTCCAAGGCTAGACGCCAGGGTTCCCGGCGTCTACCCCCTAGACGCCAGGGTTCCTGGCGCCTAGCCTCTGGTCTTCGCAGAACTCCCTTTTGCACTTTCCAAAAGCCTCATGGGCTTTCCCCTTTGGCCCAAATAAAGTATTCTCGTACCCAAACATTTCGGGAAACATCCGGAACCCCTTCCGGTGAATTCCGCAACCCTTCTGGAGATTAGACACTACTATCCCATATATCAATCTTTATCTCTGGAGCTCCTTGTTATGTCCACGATCTCATCCGGGAATCCAAACAACATTCGGTCACCAACATACATAAATCATATAATACTATATCATCAACGAACGTTAAGCGTGCGGATCCTACGGGTCTGAGAACTATGTAGACATGACCGAGACACCTCTCTGATCAATAATCAATAGCTGAACCTAGATGCCCATATTGGCTGCTACATATTCTACGAAGATCTTTATCAGTCGAACCTTATGACAACATACGTAATTCCCTTTGTCCATCGGCATGTTACTTGCCCGAGATTCGATCGTCGGTATCTCTATACCTATTTCAATCTCGTTATCGGCAAGTCTCTTTACTCGTTCCGTAATACATCATCTCGTAACTAACTCTTTAGTCATTTGATTGCAAGGCTTATTATGATGTGTATTACTGAGAGGGCCCAGAGATACCTCTCCGAAACTCGGAGTGACAAATCCTAATCTCGATCTATGCCAACTCAACAAACATCTTCGGAGATACCGGTAGAGCATCTTTATGATCACCCAGTTACGTTGTGATGTTTGATTGCACACAAGGTATTCCTCCGGTATATGGGAGTTGCATAATCTCATAGTCGAAGGAATATATATTTGACATGAAGAAAGCAATAGCAATAAAACCGAACGATCATTATGCTAAGCTAACGGATGGGTCTTGTCCATCACATCATTCTCCTAATGATGTGATCCTGTTATCAAATGACAACACATGTCCATGGTTAGGAAACCTTAACCATCTTTAATCAACGAGCTAGTCTAGTAGAGGCTTGCTAGGGACACGATATTTGTTTATGTATTCAAACATGTATTTAAGTTTCTGATCAATACAATTCTAGCATGAATAATAAACCTTTATCATGAATAAGGAAATATAAAATGACAACTTTATTATTGCCTCTAGGGCATATTTCCATCACCGACATCATGGCCGCCGATGCCAGCCAGAAGCTTTCCCCGAACCAGGCGCGGGCTAGCACGGCGAGGTGTACCTGGAGGAGAGGAGTCTTGGGAAACGTTGCATGGAAAACAAAAAAAATTCTACGCACACGCAAGATCTATCAAGGAGATGCATAGTAACGAGAGGGAAGAGTGTGTCTACGTACCCTCGTAGGCCGTAAGCGGAAGCGTTTGGTAACGCGGTTGATGTAGTCGAACTTCTTCGTGATCCAACTGATCGAGTACCGAACGTACAGCACCTCCGCGTTCAGCACATGTTCAGCTCGGAGACCTCAATGCTTTCTTGATCCAGCAAGACGGCGAGGTAGTGGATGAGTTCAGGCAGCACGACGGCGTGGTGACGGTGATGGCGATGCTATCTCCACAGGGCTTCGCCTAAGCATTATGAAAATATGACCGAGGGTGTAAACGGTGGAAGGGGCGCCGCACACGGCTAAGAGATTGTCGTGGTTTGGCGCTCCCCTCCCACACGTGCGCGCGCGCGCGCACACACACATATATAGGGAGAATACATCCTACCACTAGGTGGTAGTTACCTCTGCTCCCGTTGCCGTCAGATCTAGTCTCGAAGTGGGTATTGATTAACGGGTTTGGACTGTGAAGCTAGTTGGTTGTTTTTCTTTTTTGAAATTAGATTTACTAGTCGTCCCTATTTTTGTGGCCATCGGGTGCCGATGTAAAACTACCTCCGATATAGAGAGCGCTTCTCAAAAAGCAGTCGTCAACACTGTTAAGATTTAGTTAATTAGTTTAATTAAAGGGAAATCCCAGCTTTTCCAAACCGATGTGCGGTTTCTCCCCCGATGGGTCACGTCCTAATGTAACGGACGCGTCCTTTTAATCTTGCCTCTTGTAAGCGTTGCGACTGTGCGACGTGTCCCTTCCGGACATATAAATATGTACATCATTGCAGTCAATCAACAGCGATCATTACTGTTCATCGCACTATTTCTTTACACGTTATCACGCACTTCTCTCCAGCGAGAGCGATAGGCCACACAGGAACTCGCCGGAGAAGAAAAACGGTGAGGATGCCGTCCCTCGCCTCCCTTCTCCTTGGTCTTCTCTGGGAAGAAGGTCGCCGCCATTTCCTTGCCGAGCAGCGCCGCCGGTTCGTCCGCCATCGATGGGGCGCACCACCACAAGAATCTGGCCTCGGCGTTAACCGCCGCCAGAACTTCGCTGGTGGACGCCGCCATCACACGGCCGCTGGACGCTGCCGTGATGCCACGCCGGTGAACCGACGCCTGGCCATGCCGGTTGTCCACCGCCAGGCCTGGATCTGTGGCTTGTCGCGGACCGAGTGCTCTTCCACCGCTGAACGCCGACATGGGCGTGCAGGACCTGCAGATTGCCGCCGGCACGCCGCCGCCCCCACGCCGCGGCAGAAGAGGAGGAACGGGTGATAGTCGTTGGCGTACTCGCACGCTGCTGGCCCGACTCGACGCTGCTGCCGCCAGCGTCGCCAGGGCGATAGCCTCGTCTTCATCCCAACTCCGGGACGCGCGCCATGGCTACCGCTGGCGCGGTCACCGCTGCCGAGCAAGTGGCAGCGCCGTCCAGGCCTGAGATGGCCACTGAGACAAGCAGCGCCCCATGGGCGTTGGCGCTCCGCCTCCCCCTCCGTGAGCGAGCATCTTCCTCTTGAGGCAGGAGGGGCGCCCGCCACGGACGTCGCACGAAGCGGCGGCGCGGGTCCGCCTGACACCGGCGCGAGCCGCCGTCTTCTCTTCGGGCGCTCCATCGCCGCCGTCGACCGCCGCCAGGCGCCGTTGTGGCGCTTCGAACCAGCGTCGCCGGCCTCGCCAACGGATCCCGTAATGGGGAGGACATCCATGACTACACCCCTCGTCGGACGAGGAGGAGGGCTTCATCCCTTCACCGCCGGGCGGCTCGCCGTAAGCGTCGGCCGCGGCGGCCGAACGGGGAGAAAGGCGCCGCGTGGAATGGGGATCGGGGCGGTAGGAAAACCCTAACCGCCGATCCATTTTATCCAACGTCTAAAGCGGTGCCGGGCTAGTTGGGCCGAAAGGCTAGACGGGCTTCGGCCTGTGCCCCGTTCTGATCCGGGAAAAGAAAGAAAAATGAAAAAAAAAAATGAAAATTACTGTAGCAGTACTGTAGCAGTGGGCTGTGCTACTGGTTTGGGTCTCCCTGTATGCGACCCAGGACCATTTTTTTCGTTTTTCTTTTTCTGTTTAGTTCTTTAACTAGCAGTTTGAAGTTGTGACTAGTTATTTAGTAATTTGTGTAAATTACTATGTTGTATTGTTCAGTAATTAGTGTGTATTACTGTATTGTACAAGTACAATGTATGTCAACGTATATGTTCCGGCAATTTGGCAATTGCTATATGTTGATCAATATACATGCATTGTTTTATTTACAACACAATTAATTTGCTATGAGAGTAAATTAATAAGCATGATGATTGCATGCAGAATATGGCTGACATATCTAAAAAAAGAGTTTGCTGAACTTGCCGTCGATGGTTCTAACTATTTGACATGGGCAATGGATGTCAAAATCAATTTGACGGCCAAGGGACTCAATTCCGCTATAACCACACCTGCCCAAGGGACTGCATCCGTAATGCATATAATAAGGTATTCAGCGTTGCACTTCATTCGACATCATCTTCACCTGACCTAAAGACAGAGTATCCGATGGAGGAGAGCCCTCGACACTCTGGAACTCCTTAAAGTAGAGGTATGATCAACAAAGGCGGTGATGTTGCACGAGCGCCAACGGAATGGGCACTAGTCCGATTCCAAGACTTTAAGTCTGTAGCTGCATACAATTCTGCTGTTCATAAGATCAACTCCAAGTTGAGATTCTGTAATAGTGCAGTTTCTGATGCCGATCTTATTGAAAAGACGCTTTCTACTTTTCATCCTTCTATGAGGATACTTGCTGAACAAAGATCGTCAAGAAAAGTATAAGAAATATTCTGAGTTGATTTACTCACTTTGCTTGCAGAGAAGCACAATGAGCTTCTTGAGAAGAACAATTTGGCTCGCCCAACAGGAACGATGCCTCTTTGAATCACACTTCAACTCTAAGAATACTCAAAAGTTCAATGGTTCCAAAAAGAACCGTAGGGACATTCAATGGAAAGTGGAAGCGTAATGAAAAGCAGAATAAGTATGGCGTCCAAAGGGAAAAGGTTCTTTCAAGAAGAATGAAAGGGCTAGCAACACTGGTTGCTTCGTGTGGTTGTAAGGAACATATTGCAAAGAAGTGTGACACTTCAAAGCATTTGGTGGAGTTGTACCAACAGTCACTTGGAAAGGGCAAGAAGGCTCGGGGAACCAAGATGAAGCACACTTCACTTTGGAAATGAAGATGGAACCCCTATGGTTGATGGTTCTCAAGATGATTCTCCGAACATGGACAACCAGGAGCAGAATCAGCAAGTGGAAGATCCAATACTAGATGTCGATGACATGCTAGTGGAACTTGGTTCTACTGACATATATGGAGACCAGATTTAGTCTCATTTGTCTAAGTATTGTAATGATGTTATTAGACATATTACATGTGTTGTAAAATAAGTTATGTCCTTAGACATAATGTGTTTGCTATAATGTGTGACATAGGGCTTGTAATAAGTACAAGACATATATAGTTTGTAATGTATGTACTGATTCTATAAGAGTTTGATTATATACTGAACTTTGTTCTTTACTCTATAGAACTTCAAGAAATAATACAATGGAGGAGGAAATGTGTTTAGTGGATAGTGGATCTACTAACACGATACTTAGGGAGATGAAGTATTTCCAAACACTCAAGAAGAGTAATGGAAGTGTCATGACAATTGCTGGTCGAGACACGGTAATTGTTGGTTCTGGTCAAGCTACAATTACACTCCCTATGGGTACTAAATTGGTAATCCCGGATGCTCTCTGTATCCAGATTCTACTCGTACCTTGCTGAGTTTTAAAGATATCCATAAAAATGGTTTCCATGTGGAAACTAATGAAGAGAGTGGGACTGAATGCCTACTCATAACTCAGCAAAAGGGATTTTGAAGGAAGTCCTTGAGAATTTGCCTTCTCTATCTTCTCGGGTTGTATTATACATACATTAAACCGTAGACGCATTTGGCGTACAAGATAATTTTTCAGAATCTTGATAAGTTCAAGATTTGGCATGGTCGCCTGGGTCATCCTGCTATTGGGATGATGAGAAAAATTATTGATGGTTACATTGGACACAACATAACGGATAGAAAGTTCCCAAAATCATCGGATTTTGTATGCACAGCATGTGCAATCGGGAAATTGATCACAAGGCCATCTTATGTGAAAATAAAGGATGAGCCGCTTAATTTTCTTGAACGCATTCAAGGAGATATTTGTGGTCCAATACAACCGTTATCTGGACCATTCAGATATTTCATGGTCCTAATTGATGCATCAACGAGATGGTCAAATGTGTGTCTACTGTCAACAAGGAACCATGCTTTTGCAAAGCTAATTGCTCAGATTATTAAATTGAGAGCAAATCATCCCGAGCATAGGATAAAAACCATCAGTAATGGATAATGCTGCGAATTTAGTTCACGAGCATTTAATGATTACTGCCTAGCTTTGGGCATTTACATGGAGCACTCGATTACCTTATGTACATACCCAGAATGGTCTTATGGAATCACTTATTAAGAGGATCAAGTTGATAGCAAGACCGCTCCTGCAGAATAGTAATCTTCCAGCTTCATGTTGGGGTCATGCAGTTTTACATGCCGCAGAATTGATACAAATTCGACCAATCTGCATATCATACGGTCTCCCGTTGCGGTTAGTAATGCGTGAAACCAGCCAAGTATTTCCCATCTGCGGCAATTCGGTTGCGCGGTATATGTACCGATCTCACCACCGCAGCGTACATCAATGGGCCCTCATAGACGAATGGGGATCTATGTGGGTACAATTCTCCGTCAATCATTAAGTACACTGGAACCCTTGACCGGATTTGTTTACAGCCGATGCGCTGATTGCATTTTTTATGAGGACAATTTCCCGGCATTAGGGGAGAGAATAACCACAAAGAATGCCGAGAACTAGATTGGGATGTGACAGGCATCCAGTCCTTAGATCCACGTACGAATGAGTCTGAACTGGAGGGTCAGAAGATTATAAATTTGCAAAATATTGCAAATAATCTGCCGGATGCATTTCTTGATTATAAAGGTGTCACAAAATCAAATGTTCCCGCTTATGAATGTGCGGAGAGAGTGGATGTGACCCATAGATCTACTCAGCCACCTAAGAGGGGGAGGAATCGGACACAAAGGACAAGGCTTTGCAAAAGCGTCCAAGGGAATGAGGAATCCTCAAAAGGTAAATGCAAGTCAACAAGATGTTGATATTCAACCTAGGGTTGAAGGACACCTGAAGGATGTTGGACATCCGTAACCCAACACGAGTGTGCACACAAATTTTGGTGTTGGGACATCGGAAGACCTTGATCCAATTGTTGAGGGAAATCACGAAGGATCAAAAGGTATTGATGAGATATCCATTAATTATATTGATTCAGGAGAATCATACAATAGAAAGACTACAGTTGTCGACATTTATTTCGCCTCTAGAATTGCAGAAGGCCTTGATTTGGATCGAGAACCTAAGTCCATGGCAGAGTGCATGAAGCGCTCAGACTAGTCCAAATGGAAGGCAGCAATTGAGGACGAATTGCGCCGCTCATAAAAGAGGGTATTCACTGCAGTAATACCCACTCCTCAAAGATGTGTTCCCTGTGGGAGCAAAATGGGTTTTCGTTAAATGAAGAGGAACGAGAACAATGAGGTGGTGAGATATAAGGCGAGGCTTGTAGCACAGGGGTTCACGCAGAGACCCGGCATCGATTATGATGAAACATTTTCTCCTGTTATGAGTGGAACAACGTTCGATATTTAATATCACTTTGGCAGTGAAAATGAATTTGTCTATCCAATCGATGGATGTTGTGACTGCATATTTATATGGGTCACTGGATTCGGATATTTATATGAAAGTTCTGAGGGAATGAAGCTTCCGAATCCAAAGGCTAATCGCAACATGTATTGCGTAAAGCTTAAGTCATTATATGGCTTGAAGCAGTCGGGAAGAATGTGGTATAACCGACTGAGTATATTCCGTCTTCGTAAGGGTTATCAAACAACAGTGATTGCCCATGTGTGTTTATTAAGAAATCTAATAATGGATTTTGCATTATTTCGGTATGTGGATGATCTGAATATCATTGGGACTACACAAGAAATACATGAGGCAAGTAATCATCTTAAGACGGAGTTTGAGATGAAAGATCTGGGTAAGACTAAATTTTGTTTGGGCTTACAACTTGAACATCTTCCTTCAGGAATACTTGTTCATCGATGCTGCTTATATCCAAAAGATTCTTGAGAAATTTAATATGGATAAAGCATATCCATCGAAAACACCAATGGTTGTTAGATCTCTTGATAGAGATAAAGACCCATTTAGACCTAAGGGTGATGATGAAGAGGTATTAGGGCCTGAGTTTCCTTACCTCAGTGCTATTGGAGCACTAATGTATCTAGCAAACTGCACCAGGCCTGATATATCATTTGCAGTAAATTTATTGGCTAGATTCAGTGCATTACCAACAAAGAGGCACTGGGTTGGTGTGAAGAACATTTTCAGAT
Source organism: Aegilops bicornis (assembly GCA_021605145.1). Taxonomy (NCBI): domain Eukaryota; kingdom Viridiplantae; phylum Streptophyta; class Magnoliopsida; order Poales; family Poaceae; genus Aegilops; species Aegilops bicornis. The sequence continues at coordinate 88,538,483 of CM038670.1, forward strand.
ATCTTCAAGGCACCAAAGATCTTGGTTTGTTCTATCGTAAAAATCAAGATAAGACCATGGTGGGATATTGTGATGCTGGATACCTATCGGATCCCCATAATGCCAGATCACAGACTGGTTTTGTCTTCTTGAGTGGAGGTACGGCCTTTTCTTGGAAGTCGACAAAACAAACTCTGGTGGCTACATCCACGAATCATTCTGAAATTATTGCTTTGTTTGAAGCATCATGTGAATGTGCATGGCTTCGCAGAATGATTAACTTTATTGAAAGTTCAAGTGGGATTGGATCATTGGAATCACCCACTATTATCTATGAAGATAATGCTGCATGTATTACACAGATGCAAACAGGTTATATAAAGAGTAATATTACAAAGCATATTTCTCCTAAGTTATTTTATCCCCATGAGTTACAGCAGACTGGGGAGATAAATATTTTGCAAACGAAGTCATGTGATAATCTTGCTGATTTGTTTACAAAATCATTACCAAGTTCTTTATTTGTGAAGTACATCAATGGAATTGGTATGAAACGACTTCGGGATTTGCAAAGTTTAGGGGGAGTGTCTCCCTGAATGATAATCTGTTTGTGATCCTCCGATCTTTGATATTGCACTCTTTTCCTTTATAAGTTTTCCTAAATGGTTTCTTATGGAAGGTTTTTAATGAGGCAATAGTAATGCAGGCATTGTGATATGTCAGTTTCTCCTTATTTTCCCACCGGTTTTTGGAAGGAGTTTTTGACGGCATATTGTATATATCTCCTCATATTTTTCTTACAGGGTTTTTTTGGAGGAGACTGATCATGATGATGATGTTGATGGTGATGATGATGTTTACAAGAATAAAGAAAGCAGGGATTAGGGGGAGTGTTAAGATTTAGTTAATTAGTTTAATTAAAGGGAAATCCCAGCTTTTCCAAACCGATGTGCGGTTTCTCCCCCGATGGGTCACGTCCTAATGTAACGGACGCGTCCTTTTAATCTTGCCTCTTGTAAGCGTTGCGACTGTGCGACGTGTCCCTTCCGGACATATAAATATGTACATCATTGCAGTCAATCAACAGCGATTATTACTGTTCATCGCACTATTTCTTTACAAACACCATGTTCGATAGGAGATGAGGAGACGTAGGTATTAATGTTAATTCTTGTTGTTTTTCATCCTATTCCACACGTACGCATACATGATTGATCAACCACTGATATGATCTCTCATATTGTAGGTTTGAGCCTCTGTTATGTTGCTTCTACTTGATCGATTCTCCGGCGACATGGACAAAGTACGTGACCGTCGGCGGCCTAGATCCGAACTGCCAACACGACGCGATGACGACGTTCTACTCCAAGCTCTCTGTTCACGGTATATCGTTTAGATATTTTGCAGGATCTACATCTCTAGATTGTGCTCTGCAGCATTGGCCGGCCGTGCGTCGTCTTTATACTCTCCGACGCCACCGTAAGCTTGAGGAAGATTGGTGCCCAAAACCCTCCGTGAAATTCTCCTTTTCTTGTTGAGTGGATGAAGATCTTGCCGGTGGCTTCAATTGAATAGACACAATCCGGAGGAGGTTCTTCACGGAGATCCTTTTTTCGCGTAGATATGAATGCTAGCACGGCTATGTTCCATGGCTGAAATCATGTATGCATGCAAGATACCCACTAGACCGTGTAATGCCTATCAGATGCATGATCAACTGGAAGTATAACATGTACTTTATACTCGTTGGCTGCTACATACTACATACTTTATACTAGTGTTTTGTACTCGCCGGGGGCGGCACACGATCGATATACTACATACTCCCGTTTTATATATCATATAATCCATATTTTTTTACTTGCTTAATACTACATGCTACATACTCCCTCCATTCCAAAATAGATGACCCAACTTTGTATTAAAGTTAGTACAAAATTGAGTCATCTATTTTGAAATAGAGGGAGTACTTCATCCTCCATACTACGGGAACATAGCGTGGACGCCCACGACCTATTGCTTCGTCCCTGGTATGGTAGCGACATATGAGTAACAAGAATCGGCAACTGCTTCACTCGGCGGCGAAGGCGGTGATGAAAGGTTGTGCCTAGCCCTACGTGCAACTTCTCCGGCAAGGTGGCAGGCCCAATGATGAACAGATGCGCGTAGACGGCTGCTCCATTACGGTGCACGCCAGGGCTCTGACTTCACGGGCAGCTTGTCATCGGCGTCCATGGGCTGCCTTCTTGCTTTCCTATAAGGCACAGGGACATCTTCTTCCTAACGGTGGACTGATCGTCACGCTCGGGACAGAAGCTAGTGAGCTGCATGCACAAAACCATAGATCAATGTTAGCTACTCCCTATGATATGCATGTGTGACATCACATCTGCATCATGTACGTACACGTCATGTGTACTTCTTAAGTAATGATGAAATGCATCAGCTAGATGTACGTACATACAGTATTGTCAATTATGTTCACAATATTCATTCTATGTGTATACTACTCCATACTCCTTGCGTATATATATTTCATACTACTACCACTCCTTTTTTTTGGATACTACCACTCCTTTTATGGAGTAGTACGAAATATATATACGCATACTATTTTTATTTATTTGAGAGGATATACTCCATACTCTATATACTACATACTCGGTTCCTTAAAAAAGATAGCGCATACTCATTTTGTAGAAACTATATACTCATACTATTTTTTTATTTGAAAGGATATACTCAATACTCTACATACTATATACTTGGTTCCCCAACAAAAAAAACATACTACATACTCATTTTCTATAAACTATATACTCATAGAGTGCGGCTAATCTGCACCCGGGCTCAGCTGCACCCACGCTTAAAAAAAATAAAAAAAAATACTAGAAAAATTCAAAAAAATTCAAATTTTTTTGTGGTGGTAGATATTTTGAGGCGTGAGGTGCGCCCCAAAATTCAACTCATTTGAGCATCTGAGCAGCTCTCGACAAAAAAGAAAAAATCAGGGTCTGTAAAAACGTTTACTATTTCACGCACTGTTTTGACCCGATTTGTCTTTTTTGCCGATAGCTACTCAGATGTCCAAATAAGTTAAATTTTGGGGCGCACCTCACGCGTCAAATTATCTACCACCACAAAAAAATTAGAATTTTTTGAATTTTTCTAGTATTTTTTTTAATTTTTTGCTGAGAGGGAGCAGATGAGCCCGTGCACCGTTTTGAGTTTTCGATACTCATACTCTTTTTTTATTTGAGAAGATATACACCATACTCTACATACTAAATATTCGGTTCCTAAAAAACATACTACATACTCATTTTTTATAAACTACTCCATACTCTTATTTTATTTGAGAGGATATACTCCATACTCTGCATGCCTTTTATAGGAATGTCCCTACTCTGCATGCTCAATGTGCATGAATAATGCGTACTTGATGTATAAGCTACGAACCTATTATCCATCCAACCGGCCGGGTGATTAGGCGAAAGATTATAAGGTTGTTGACGGGAGGTGCGCTACTACCTGATTAATTAATTATTATTTTTAGGATAAGTACCTTCTACGGCAGCTAGCGGGTTAGAGGGTTCTGGCCACAATCGATACCTGGCGTACCCGGTTGCCTCGTTCCTACGTCCGGGGACACGTGGAGGCTAATGAAGCAGGCGGTAACTACCACTGATTGTAGATAAAATTTGTCATATATATATATATATATATAATGTTACTATTCATCATTCAGGGTGCACAATAAGTTATTCTTCACCCGAGGTAATCTTACGATTATTTTATAAATAAATTTCATTTGAAATACAAGTAGTTACATTCATATTGATTTATAACATAAAATTTGGCATAACAAAAAAATTGTAGGTCAAAAATTGTATTTTATGTACATTTTACACTATGTTTTTACATTTGTAATTTTACGTAACATAACATAATTTTTATGACGATTATAGGTTTTCTTACATTCTCTTTTTATGTCTAAAATAAGACAAAATTTACGAAACGTAAAATTATGGTGCATAGACGTTAAAATAGGGATGGGTGAAGAATAACTATTCCTCATCCAAGGTGACGAATAGTCAATCCCCAAGCCGCGCCCCCCAAGGAGGCACCCCAAGTAGGCCGAATCCTACTTGGGGTCTTCCCCAAGCCGCGCCCCCCTTTTCCTTTCAAGATGAGCGGGGGAAGGCAGGGGAGGGTGGCGCCCCCCTTTCCTTTCTCCCATGTGGAAGGGAAGGCAGGAGGGGCTAGCCGTCCTCCCTTTCCTTCCCTAGGGCCGGCGGCCAGGGAGAGGGGCACCCAACCCCCTTGTGGGCTGGTCTGTCCCTCCCTTGGACCATTAGGCCCATACACCTACCGGGGTGTCCGGAACCCCTTCCGGCGACCCGATGACTACCCGGTGCATTCTGAAACTCTTCCTGTGTCAGAATATCATCGTCCTATATATCAATCTTTACCTTCGGACAATTCTGGAGCTGCCCTTCATGTCCGTGATCTCATCCAAGACTCCGAACAATATTCGGTCACCAAATCATATTACTCGTATAACACTATATCATCAACGAACGTTAAGCATGCGGACCCTATGGGTTTGAGAACCATGTAGACATGACCGAGACACCTCGCCGGTCAATAACCAATAGCGGAACCTGGATGCCCATATTGGCTCCTACATATTCCACGAAGATCTTTATCGGTCGAACCTTATGACAATATACGTAACTACCGTTGTCCATCGGTATGTTACTTGCTCGAGATTCGATCGCTGGTATCTTCATACCTAGTTCAATATCATTACCAGCAAGTCTTTTTACTCGTTCCATAATACATCATCTTGCAACTAACTCCTTAGTCACATTGCTTGCAAGGCTTCTTATGATGTGTATTACCGAGAGGGCCCAGAGATACCTCTCCGATACTCGGAGTGACAAATCCTAATCTCGATCTATGCCAACTCAATAAAGACCTTCGGAGATACCCGTAGAGCATATTTATGATCACCCAGTTACGTTGTGATGTTTGATAGCGGACAAGGTATCCCTCCGGTATTCGGGAGTTGCATAATCCCATAGTCGAAGGAATATGCATTTGTCATCAAGAAAGCAATAGCAATAAACTGAATGATCAATATGCTAAGCTAGCGGATGGGTCTTGTCCATCACATCGTTCTCCTAATGATGTGATCTCGTTATCAAATGACAACACATGTCAATGGTGAGGAAACCTTAACCATCTTTGAACAACGAGTTAGTCTAGTAGAGGCTTACTTGGGACACGATATTTGTTTATGTATTCGCACATGTATTTAAGTTTCTGATCAATACAATTCTAGCATTAATAATAAACCTTTATCATGAATAAGGACATATAAAATAACAACTTTATTATTGCCTCTAGGGCATATTTTCTTCAAGGAGGACAACATCTTCAGCCCGAAGCACGGGGCCCGCGAGGCAACCCCAGCCTCGAGCCCCACGCTCGCCGCCACCTTGCCGCCTGATCAGCCAAGGGAGGCACCCCGCAGCATCCGCGCTAGCCACCCTCCGCCGGAAGGGAGGCGCGCTCACCGAAAGAGGCCGCCACCTCAGATCCATAGCTGACACGGCCAGCAGCCCGCCCCCACACACACACACACCCGCGGATAGGGGATGAGTCTCCAGGCGGCACGCGAGCCACCGCACCCACCAGATCGGCCACCACACCGCCCCACAGCCGCTGCGCGCCACGTCGGCCTGGCCTCCGACGGATCTCACCGCCCCCGCGCCGCCAGACCAAGCAAAGGGAAGAGAAGTCCCCGCCGCCTCCAGCACCACACGGGCTTAGCCTGGCGACTCATGCCGGCGGTGGCGGAGGGGAGGGCTGGAGAAGAGGGGGCAGGTTCAGGCGGCTAGGGTTGAGCTCCCGGGTCGCCGACAGGGGTGACACGGGAGAGGAAGGGGGAGGAAAGGAAAAAAAATTACCCCTATGAACACACACACACACACACCATAGGCACCTTGTAGTCGACGGGAACGTCTACTCCCACTAAACACGTATCGCCGAAAATCCTAAAATAAATTGAGGATACATGTGAACACTAGGATTTGAACCCTGGTGAACTGGGGATATTACTGTTTTCCTTACCATCCAACCATATGTTCATTCACTTGCACAGTACCAACTAAAGACTGGACTTGTGCAGACATAACCCAAAAAAACTATTCTGTTTTGTTGAGATAAATATAAATTAACCGAAATGCAAAAATGTAGGCGCCTGAATCTTTTTAACGTTTCAAACTCTTTTTTCATTAATTGGTGTTTCAGTCGCTCCCTCGTGAAGTTTCATCCTCTTTCGTGGAATCGGAAATAGAAGTTACTTTTTGTGGTCACACTGTTACAGTCGGGCAAAAAAGTGATCGAAACTTTTTAAAATAATTACTCGTCCGTCTCCTGGATTAAACTTTTATAAAAGTTTGCTCCCTCCTTTTATACAAATATAAGATGTTTTAACTTTTGTCTGAATTGAATGTATATAGACACATTTTACTATGTATGTTCACTTATTTCAGTCTCTATGTAGTTCATATTGAAATATCTAAGAGCATCTCCAGCCGTTGGCACCCCCAAAAACATCACCGAACCAAAAAAGTTGGTGTCTTGGGGGTCATCCGGCGAAATAAAGTGGGCATCTTCCAAGTCACCCCCCCCCCCCCCCCCCAAGCAAAAGTTTGTGAAGAGAGTGATTAAGTGGGCCAAGAAGAAGGACATGTGGTGAGACACGATTCGCCGAAACTTCCGCCGGCGCCCCCAAGAGACCCCCAGCGCGCCGGGTTTCGCCTGGGTTTGCCGGCGCTATTTTGACGTCCTGGGGGGCGTTGGGGGCGTGGTTGGGCCGTTTTTCGGCGAAAATTGCCGTCCAAACCTAAAACCGAGCTTAAAAAGGTGTCCTGGGGAGACTAGTGGAGATGCTCTAAACCACCTTATATTTGTGAATGGAGTGAGTACTTTTATTCGTAGCAATTGCACCTTTCAAAAAACTTCCATAAACGAAACCAAGCCTCTAACGACGAGAGAAACAACTCGGTTCCGAGAAATGAGAGAACCGGCCAATCGACAAAAGTCAAAGTCGAAAAAAGCAATAGGAGTAAGCGAGGCGGTTGGCGTTCGCCTAGTGCCTAGGCAGTGCTTAAGCGTCTTTGGCATGGCTATCAGGGTGTATATGTTCTTAGTATATGTGTATCAATATTAATTTAGGGCATATAAATAAGTTAAATACCATCTACTACCATTAGACTATGGCCTTTTTTGGCATATCAGTGCAATATGTCATGATTTCTCGCTTGAGTAGATAGTTTCTTGCTTGCGCTCTTTAGACTTTTATTTATGTCATAGACGGGACATTTGGCCATCATCTAACGCCTAAGCGTGCCTAAATGCCTTCTATGCACTGCCTTTTTCAACATAGACAAAAGTGTGTGAAAACGATTCCACACTGGCACTTGCACAGCTAGCTACAATCTAGATTTTGGTATGCATGTATTTTTTTTTCTCGAGAGAATGCATGTTAGAATTTGAAGAGGCGGAAATATCACATGAAGGACTTCATCGACAAAATAGAGCCAGCCAACGCACGCATGCACACCTCATCTTCCGGCCGTTGTGGTGCGAGAAGGATACCAAAGTGACACTTGAACAGCTTTCTGCATGCTAGATTTTTCATGTATACTAGTAGATTCTTTCTTTTCTTGACAAGGCCCGCTAGATTTTTAAGAGGCAGAGATATCACATGAGGTTGATGAGCAATGAGGGCGGTGGCTACGAGTAGCAGCACAGCTCATGGACGCAAGTGGGCCGGGCGCACGCACGCACGCTCCAGCTCGGCTCGCTGACGCCACACGTCACGCCGGACGCCAGGAATAAGAGCAACTCCAACGAGCTGATTCAAACAAACGGCGATTTCGTTTATTTTTTATCCGTTTGAGTCGGCCAGGTGGACAAGGACATCCGCTTTCGTGTTTGGGTCGGTGTATGCATCTAACGCTCGCCCGACCCATTTTGACGGTGTTGATAAAAAAAACTGTGCATGCATATTTCAGATGAAAACAAAATAATTAAACATTAAAGCCGCCAGGAAAACCGGCGAGAGTCCACACATCCACATTAGCATTAAAAGAAATTAAAAACAACCTAACTACAAGGCGGCGCGCTGCCCAGTGTGCCCTAGGCGTAGTCGTCATCGTCGTCCTCGTGGTCGGTGAGGTCGATGAGCGCCGGCGCAGGGCTGGCCCAGAGAAACGTCGTGTTTCATGCGGCGGCGATGTAGGCCGCGGGCAGCTGTTCCGGCGGGGGCAGTGCCGACGCGGGGGGCTGTGCCGGCGCGGGGTAGCTGTGCGGCCGCCTGTGCAACCGTGGCCTGGCGCGCCTCCTCCTCAGCCTCGCGCACCTCCTCCTCGAGGTCGCGCTTGAGCATCTCCTCGTACTCGCCGCGACGGCGCTCCTCAGCCTACCGTCGCTGGCGCCACATCTCGAGGTACGCCGCCTCCTGCTCCGGGGTCGCCCCATCCAAACCGGTGGCGCGGACACCCACTCGCGCACCACTCCCGTCGAGGAGAAGCGCGCGATGGGCTCCGGCTCCGGCTCGGGCTCCGGCTGCGGCTCCAGGTCGGCCTTGACGAGGCGTCGGGGAGGGGATGGCGGGGCCACCGGCGGCACCACGCAATCGCCGGACGCGGAGAGGGCAAGGGCCTGCGCCATGGCCACCTCGTAGCGAGCCTCCTCTTCCTCGACCGCCTCCACCCTGCGCCGCTCGTCCTCCTCGCTCTCGCGGTAGACCGCCGCAAGGGCCGCCTGGTCCTCCTCGCGGACGACAAGAGGGGGCGGCGGCACGCTGCGGTCGACCTCCCGCACACCGCGTCGCCTCACCTCCTCGTGCTCGAAGGCGAACCACCTCTTCCAATTCGGCGAGTCGATGGCGTAGGTGGCGTCGCCGCGTTGCTCCGGGTCAGCAGCGCCCGTCGGCGCCGCACCTCCTCCGCGTGCGCCCTAGCCGACCGCAGCGCCACAGGCACTGGGATCCTCTCTTTATCTAGATGCCAGTCGTGCGACAGGGTGACGTCGGGATACGACAGAGGCACGCGGTGCCGCCAGTGCCACTCCGCCTGGTGCACTGGCACGTTCACGTGCACCTTCTGCCGGCAAGCTGGCGGAGGCGGTAGGAACTCGGAGGGGAAAGGGACGGCGGGGGCCTTGCCCTTGGCCTTGCTGCTGCTGCCGGCGCCGGAGAAGAGCCCATTTGGCTTGGGTTGGCTAGGGATTGCCGGCGATGGGGGAGCGAGCTTGTGATGTAGGGTGGAACCCTATACAATGATCTTTCACGAAAGGAGTGGATCCCAACTAAGAACACGAAGAACACACGGGGAATCACAAGGGAAAACACAAGAGGAACTCTCAAACCAACAAGATATAGTCACACATGTGCTAGATCCTCGGAACACAAGAGGAGATACAAGATCCAAAGTCAACAAAGGACGATACAAGGGTAACCAGTTCTTCTCCGTGAGGAGGTCTTGATGGGGGTCTTCTCCATAAGGAGGTCTTGAATCCAAAGGGATCTTCTCCGTAGAGGGGCCGCGGTCTCTCTCATGGATTATATCCGTAATGGATGAGCAAAGCTCTAACTCACATATGAGCTAAGCCAATGCTGACCCTAACTAGGAGGAGGTGGAGGAGTATATATAGTCTAGTGCCACGAAGGGGTAAGTGAGGGGCGAAGGGGTACATGAAGGAAATATGCCCTAGAGGCAATAACAAAGTTATTATTTATTTCCTTATATCATGATAAATGTTTATTATTGATGCTAGAATTGTATAAACCAGAAACATGATACATGTGTGAATACACAGACAAACAGAGTGTCACTAGTATGCCTCTACTTGACTAGCTCGTTAATCAAAGATGGTTATGTTTCCTAGCCATAGACAAAGAGTTGTCATTTGATTAACGGGATCACATCATTAGGGAATGATGTGATTGACTTGACCCATTCCGTTAGCTTAGCACTTGATCGTTTAGTATGTTGCTATTGCTTTCTTCATGACTTATACATGTTCCTATGACTATGAGATTATGCAACTCCCGTTTATCGGAGGAACACTTTGTGTGCTACCAAACGTCACAACGTAACTGGGTGATTATAAAGGTGCTCTACAGGTGTCTCAGAAGGTACTTGTTGGGTTGGCGTATTTTGAGATTAGGATTTGTCACCCCGATTGTCGGAGAGGTATCTCTGGGCCCACTCGGTAATACACATCATTTAAGCCTTGCAAGCATTGCAACTAATGAGTTAGTTGCGGGATGATGTATTACAGAACGAGTAAAGAGACTTGCCAGTAACGAGATTGAACAAGGTACTGAGATACCGACGATCGAATCTCGGGCAAGTAACATACCGATGAAAAAGGGAACAACGTATGTCATTATGCGGTTTGACCGATAAAGATCTTCGTAGAATATGTGGGAGCCAATATGAGCATCCAGGTTCCGCTATTGGTTATTCACCAGAGACGTGTCTCGGTCATGTCTGCATAGTTCTCGAACCCGTAGGGTCCGCACGCTTAAAGTTCGATGACGGTTATATTATGAGTTATGTGTTTTGATGTACCTAAGGTAGCTCGGAGTCCCGGATGTGATCACGGACATGACGAGGAGTCTCGAAATGGTCGAGACATGAAGATTGATATAGTGGACGACTATATTCGGACACCGGAATGGTTCCAGGGGTTATCGGATATATACCGGAGTACCGGGGGGTTACCGGAACCCCCCCGGAGGTTATTGGGCCTCGTGGGCCCAAGTGGTGGAAGAGGAGAGGCGGCCAAGGGTCAGCTGCACGCCCCTACCCCCAAGTCCGAATTGGACAAGGAGGGGGGGGGGGGCGCCCTCCCTTTCCTTTCCCCCTCTCTCTCCTTCCCTCTCCTCTCCTACTCCAACATGGAAGGGGGGAGTCCTACTCCCAGTGGGAGTAGGATTCCTCATGGGGCGCGCCAAGGGTGGCCCGCCCCTCCCCTTCCTCCACTCCTTTATATACGGGGAGGGAGGCACCCCCTAGAGACAACAATTGATCCCTTGGATCTCTTAGCCGTGTGCGGTGCCCCCTCCACCATAATCCACGTCGGTCATATCGTAGCGGTGCTTAGGCGAAGCCCTGCATCGGTTGAACGTCATCATTGTCACCGCGCCGTCGTGCTGACGGAACTCTCCCTCAAAGCTCGGCTAGATCGGAGTTCAAGGGACGTCATCGAGTTGAACGTGTGCTGAACTCGGAGGTGCCGTGCGTTCGGTACTTGATCGGTCGGATTGTGAAGAGGTACGACTACATCAACCGCGTTATGCTAATGCTTCCGCTTTCGGTCTACGAGGGTACGTGGACACACTCTTCCCTCTCGTCGCTATGCATCACCATGATCTTGCGTGTGCGTAGGAATTTTTTTGAAATTACTACGTTCCCCAACAGTGGCATCCGAGCCAGGTTTTATGCATTGGTGTTATATGCACGAGTAGAACACAAGTGAGTTGTGGGCGATACAAGTCATACTGCTTACCAGCATGTCATACTTTGGTTCGGCGGTATTGTTGGATGAAGCGGCCCGGACCGACATTACGCATACGCTTACGCGAGACTGGTTCTACCGACGTGCTTTGCACGCAGGTGGCTGGCGGGTGTTAGTTTCTCCAACTTTAGTTGAAGCGAGTGTGGCTACGCCTGGTCCTTGAGAAGGTTAAAACAACACTAACTTGACGAACTATCGTTGTGGTTTTGATGCGTAGGTAAGAATGGTTCTTGCTCAGCCCGTAGCAGCCACGTAAAACTTGCAACAACAAAGTAGAGGACGTCTAACTTGTTTTTGCAGGGCATGTTGTGATGTGATATGGTCAAGGCATGATGCTATATTTTATTGTATGAGATGATCATGTTTTCTAACCGAGTTATCGACAACTGACAGGAGCCATATGGTTGCCGTTTATTGTATGCAATGCAATCGCCCTGTAATTGCTTTACTTTATCACTAAGCGGTAGCGCTAGTCGTAGAAGTAATAGTTGGCGAGACGACAACGATGCTACGATGGAGATCAAGGTGTCACGCCGGTGACGATGGTGATCATGATGGTGCTTTGGAGATGGAGATCACAAGCACAAGATGATGATGGCCATATCATATCACTTATATTGATTTCATGTGATGTTTATCTTTTGTGCATCTTATCTTGCTTTGATTGACGGTAGCATTATAACATGATCTCTCACTAAATTTCAAGATAAAAGTGTTCTCCCTGAGTATGCACTGTTGCCAAAGTTCGTCGTGCCCAGACACCACGTGATGATCAGGTGTGATAAGCTCTACGTCCATCTATAATGGGTGCAAGCCAGTTTTGCACACGCAGAATACTCAGGTTAAACTTGACGAGCCTAGCATATGCAGATATGGCCTCGGAACACTGAGACCGAAAGTTCGAGCGTGAATCATATAGTAGATATGATCAACATAGTGATGTTCACCGTTGAAAACTACTCCATTTAATGTGATGATCGGTTATGGTTTAGTTGATTTGGATCACGTGATCACTTAGATGATTAGAGGATGTCTATCTAAGTGGGAGTTCTTAAGTAATATGATTAATTGAACTTAAATTTATCATGAACTTAGTACCTGATAGTATTTTGCATGTCTATGTTTGTTGTAGATAGATGGCTCGTGCTGTTGTTCCGTTGAATTTTAATGCGTTCCTTGAGAAAGCAAAGTTGAAAGATGATGGTAGCAATTACACGGACTGGGTCCGTAACTTGAGGATTATCCTCATTGTTGCACAAAAGATTTACGTCCTAGAAGCACCGCTAGGTGCCAAACCTACTGCAGGAGCAACACCAGATGTTATGAACGTCTGGCAGAGCAAAGCTGATGACTACTCGATAGTTCAGTATGCCATGCTTTACGGCTTAGAACCAGGACTTCAACGACGTTTTGAACGTCATGGAGCGTATGAGATGTTCCAGGAGTTGAAGTTAATATTTCAAGCAAATGCCCGGATTGAGAGATATGAAGTCTCCAATAAGTTCTACAGCCGCAAGATGGAGGAGAATAGTTACATCGGTGAGCATATACTCGTAATGTGCAGGTATAACAAGCACTTGATTCAACTGGAAGTTAATCTTCTGGATGATAGCGTCATTGACAAAATTCTTCAATCACTGCCACCAAGCTACAAGAGCTTCGTTATGAACTATAACATGCAAGGGATGGATAAGACGATTCCCGAGCTCTTCGCAAGGCTACGGAGGTAGATATCAAGAAAGAGCATCAAGTGTTGATGGTCAATAAGACCACCAGTTTCAAGAAAAAGGGCAAAGGAAAGAAGAAGAGGAATTTCAAGAAGAACAACAAACAAGTTGCTGCTCAGGAGAAGAAACCCAAGTCTGGACCTAAGCCTGAGACTGAGTGCTTCTACTGCAAGCGATCGTCCTTTGAAGCGGAACTTCCCCAAGTATTTGGTGGATAAGAAGGATGTCAAGGTGAACAAAGGTATATGTGATATACATGTTATTGATGTGTACCTTACCGGAGCTCACAAGAGCACCGGTATTTGATCTTGGTTACATTGCTAATATTTGCAACTCGAAATAGGGACTACGGATTAAGCGGACCTTTGGCTAAGGATGAGGTGACGATGCGCGTGGGAAACGGTTCCAAAGTCGATGTGATCGCCGTCGGCACGCTACCTCTACATCTACCTTCGGGATTAGTATTAGACCTAAATAATTGTTATTTGGTGCCAGCGTTGAGCATGAACATTATATCTGGATCTTGTTTGGTGCGAGATGGTTATTCATTTAAATCAGAGAATAATGGTTGTTCTATTTATATGAGTAATATCTTGTATGGTCATGCACCCTTAAAGATGTTGGGGAACGTTGCAGAAAATAAAAAATTTCTACGCTTCACCAAGATCAATCTATGGAGTCATCTAGCAACGAGAGAGAGGAGTTCATCTACATACCCTTGTAGATCACAGCGAAGCGTTCAAGAGAACGGGGTTGAGGGAGTCGTACTCGTCGTGATCCAAATCACCGATGATCCTAGTGCCGAACGGACGGCACCTCCGCGTTCAACACACGTACGGTTGGGGAAGACGTCTCCTCCTTCTTGATCCAGCAAGGGGGAGGGCAACGTTGATGGAGATCCAGCAGCGCGACGGCGTGGTGGTGGATGCAGCGGGGATCTCGGCAGGGCTTCGCCAAGCTCTACGGAGGAGGAGGAGGTGTTGGAGAGGGAGAGGGAGGCGCCAGGGGCTAGGGTGCGCAGCCCTCCCTCCCCCCTCTATATACAGGGGTCCAGGGGGGCGCCGGCCCCTCTAGATCCCATCTAGATGGGGAGGCGGCGGCCAAGGGGGTGGCTTGCCCCCCAAGCCAAGTGGGGCGCCCCCACCCCTAGGGTTTCCAACCCTAGGCGCAGGGGGGCCCAAGGGGGGGGGGGGGCGCACTAGCCCACCAGGGGCTGGTTCCCCTCCTAATTAAGCCCATGGGACCCTCCGGGATAGGTGGCCCCACCCGGTGGACCCCCGGGACTCTTCCGGTGGTCCCGGTACAATACCGGTAACCCCGGAAACTTTCCCGATGGCCGAAACTGGACTTCCTATATATAATTCTTCACCTCCGGACCATTCCAGAACTCCTCGTGACGTCCATGATCTCATCCGGGACTCCAAACAACTTTCGGGTTACCGCATATTAATATCTCAACAACCCTAGCGTCACCGAACCTTAAGTGTGTAGACCCTACGGGTTCGGGAGACATGCAGACATGACCGAGACGACTCTCCGGTCAATAACCAACAACGGGATCTGGATACCCATGTTGGCTCTCACATGCTCCTCGATGATCTCATCAGATGAACCACGATTTCGAGGATTCAATCAATCCCGTATACAATTCCCTTTGTCAATCGGTACGTTACTTGCCCGAGATTAGATCGTCTGTATCCCAATACCTTGTTTAATCTCGTTACCGGCAAGTCACTTTACTCGTACCGTGATGCAGGATCCCGTGACCAGACACTTGGTCACATTGAGCTCATTATGATGATGCATTACTGAGTGGGCCCAGAGATACCTCTCCGTCATACGGAGTGACAAATCGATCTCGATTCGTACCAACCCAACAGACACTTTTCGGAGATGCCCGTAGTGCACCTTTATAGTCACCCGATTACGTTGTGACGTTTGGCACACCCAAAGCACTCCTACGGTATCCGGAGTTGCACAATCCCATGGTCTAAGGAAATGATACTTGACATTTGGAAAAGCTCTAGCAAAAGCGAACTACGATCTTGTGCTATGCTTAGGATTTGGTCTTGTCCATCACATCATTCTCCTAATGATGTGATCCCGTTATCAATGACATCCAATGTCCATAGTCGAAACCATGACTATCTGTTGATCAACGAGCTAGTCAACTAGAGGCTCACTAGGGACGTGTTGTGGTCTATATATTCACACATGTATTACGATTTCCGGATAACATAATTATAGCATGAACAATAGACAATTATCATGAACAAGGAAATATAATAATAACCATTTTATTATTGCCTCTAGGGCATATTTCCAACAGTCTCCCACTTGCACTAGAGTCAATAATCTAGTTACACTGTGATGAATCGAACACCCATAGAGTTCTGGTGTTGATCATGTTTTGCTCGCCGAAGAGGTTTAGTCAACGGATCTGCGACATTCAGATCCGTATGCACTTTGCAAATATCTATGTCTCCATCTTGAACATTTTCACGAATGGAGTTTAAGCGAAAGCTTGATGTACTGGTCTTCTTGTGAAACCTGGGCTCCTTGGCAAGGGCAATAGCTCCAGTGTTGTCACAGAAGAGTGTGATCGGCCCCGACGCATTGGGTATGACTCCTAGGTCGGTGATGAACTCCTTCACCCAGATTGCTTCATGCGCTGCCTCTGAGGCTGCCATGTACTCCGCTTCACATGTAGATCCCGCCCCGACGCTTTGCTTGCAACTACACCAGCTTACTGCCCCACCATTCAAAATATACACATATCCAGTTTGTGACTTAGAGTCATCCAGATATGTGTCGAAGCTAGCATCGACGTAACCCTTTACAACGAGCTCTTCGTCACCTCCATATACGAGAAACATATCCTTAGTCCTTTTCAGGTACTTTAGGATGTTCTTGACCGCTGTCCAGTGTTCCATGCCGGGATTACTTTGATACCTTCCTACCAAACTTACGGCAAGGTTTACATCAGGTCTGGTACACAACATGGCATACATGATAGACCCTATGGCTAAGGCATAGGGGACGACACTCATCTTTTCTCTATCTTCTGCCGTGGTCGGACATTGAGCCGAGCTCAATTTCACACGTTGCAACACAGACAAGAACCCCTTCTTGGACTGATCCATATTGAACTTCTTCAATATCTTATCAATGTATGTGCTTTGTGAAAGACCTATGAGGCGTCTCGATCTATCTCTATAGATCTTGATGCCTAATATGTAAGCAGCTTCTCCAAGGTCCTTCATTGAAAAACACTTATTCAAGTAGGCCTTAATGATGTCCAAAAGTTCTATATCATTTCCCATCAAAAGTATGTCATCCACATATAATATGAGAAATGCTACAGAGCTCCCACTCACTTTCTTGTAAACGCAGGCTTCTCCATAAGTCTGCATAAACCCAAATGCTTTGATCATTTCATTAAAGCGAATGCTCCAACTCCGAGATGCTTGCACCAGCCCATAGGTGGAGCGCTGGAGCTTGGATAACTTGTTAGCATTCTTAGGATCGACAAAACCCTCCGGCTGCATCATATACAGTTCTTCCTTAAGATGGCTGTTAAGGATTGCCGTTTTGACGTCCATTTGCCATATCTCATAATCATAGTATGCGGCAATGGCTAACATGATTCGGACGGACTTCAGCTTCGCTACGGGAGAGAAAGTCTCATCGTAGTCAACCCCTTGAACTTGTCGATAACCCTTAGCGACAAGTCGAGCTTTATAGATGGTAACATTACCATCCGCGTCCGTCTTCTTCTTAAAGATCCATTTGTTTTCTATCGCTCGCCGATCATCGGGCAAGTTTTTCAAAGTCCATACTTTGTTTTCATACATGGACCCTATCTCGGATTGCATGGCTTCAAGCCTTTTGTTGGAATCTGGGCCCGCCATTGCTTCTTCATAGTTCGAAGGTTCACCGTTGTATAACAACATGATTTCCAGGACAGGGTTGCCATACCACTCTGGTGTGGAACGTGTCCTCGTGGACCTACGAAGTTTGGTAGTAACTTGATCCGAAGTACCTTGATCATCATCATTAGTTTCCTCTCTAGTCAGTGCAGGCACCACAGGAACATCTTCCTGAGCTGCGATACTTTCAAGAGGTAGTACTTCATCAAGTTCCACTTTCCTCCCACTTACTTCTTTTGAGAGAAACTCTTTCTCCAGAAAGTACCCGTTCTTGGCAACAAAGATCTTCCCTTCGGGTCTGAGGTAGAAGGTATACCCAATGGTTTCCTTAGGGTATCCTATGAAGACACATTTTTCCGACTTGGGTTTGAGCTTTTCAGGTTGAAGTTTCTTGACATAAGCATCGCATCCCCAAACTTTTAGAAACGACAGCTTAGGTTTCTTCCCAAACCATAATTCATACGGTGTCTTCTCAACGGATTTAGACGGTGCCCTATTTAAAGTTAATGTAGCTGTCTCTAGAGGGTATCCCCAAAATGATAGCGGTAAATCGGTGAGTGACATCATAGATCGCACCATATCCAATAGTGCGATTACGACGTTCGGACACATCATTACGCTGAGGCGTTCCAGGCGGCGTGAGTTGTGAAACGACTCCACATTTCCTTAAGTGTGTACCAAATTCGTGACTTAAATATTCTCCCCCACGATCTGATCGTAAGAACTTTATCTTTCGGCCACGTTGATTCTCTACCTCATTCTGAAATTCCTTGAACTTTTCAAAGGTCTCATACTTGTGTTTCATCAAGTAGACATACCCATATCTACTCAAGTCATCAGTGAGGGTGAGAACATAACGATAGCCTCTGCGAGCCTCGACGCTCATTGGACCGCACACATCAGTATGTATGATTTCCAATAAGTTGGTTGCTCGCTCCATTGTTCCGGAGAATGGAGTCTTGGTCATTTTGCCCATGAGGCATGGTTCGCATGTGTCAAATGATTCATAATCGAGAGACTCTAAAAGTCCATCAGCATGGAGCTTCTTCATGCGCTTGACACCAATGTGACCAAGGCGGCAGTGCCACAAGTATGTGTGACTATCGTTATCAACTTTACATCTTTTGGTATTCACACTATGAATACGTGTAACATCACGTTCGAGATTCATTAAGAATAAACCATTGACCAGCGGGGCATGACCATAAAACATGTCTCTCATATAAATAGAACAACCATTATTCTCGGATTTAAATGAGTAGCCATCTCGCATTAAATGAGATCCAGATACAACATTCATGCTCAAAGCTGGCACTAAATAACAATTATTGAGGTTTAAAACTAATCCCGTAGGTAAATGTAGAAGTAGCGTGCCGACGGCGATCACATTGATCTTGGAACCATTCCCGA
Source organism: Aegilops bicornis (assembly GCA_021605145.1). NCBI lineage: Eukaryota > Viridiplantae > Streptophyta > Magnoliopsida > Poales > Poaceae > Aegilops > Aegilops bicornis. The sequence continues at coordinate 88,557,132 of CM038670.1, forward strand.
CGCGCATCGTCACCTCGTCCTTCGCCAGTCTCCGCTTATTCCGCAGCTCCTACTTTGAGTTACAAATATGAGAAACCGCACCGGTATCAAATACCCAGGAGCTACTACGAGTCTTGGTAAGGTACACATCAATTACATGTATATCACATATACCTTTAGTGTTGCCGGCCTTCTTGTCGGCTAAGTATTTGGGGCAGTTCTGCTTCGATGACCACTTCCTTTGCAATAAAAGCACTCGGTCTCGAGCTTGGGTCCATTCTTTGGCTTCTTCGGCAATCGGCTTACCGTCTTGTGCAACTCCCTTTCCGTCCTTCTTGAAGTTCTTCTTACCCTTGCCTTTCTTGAACTTAGTGGTTTTATTCACCATCAACACTTGATGTTCCTTTTTGATCTCCACCTCCGTTGATTTCAGCATTGAATATACCTCAGGAATGGTCTTTTCCATCCCCTAAATATTGAAGTTCATCACAAAGATCTTGTAGCTCGGTGGAAGCGACTGAAGGATTCTGTCAATAACCGCGTCATCCAGGAGATTAACTCCCAGCTGAGTCAAGCGGTTGTGCAACCCAGACATTTTGAGTATGTGCTCACTGACAGAACTATTTTCCTCCATCTTACAACTGAAGAACTTGTCGGAGACTTCATATCTCTCAACCCGGGCATGAGCTTGGAAAACCATTTTCAGCTCTTCGAACATCTCATATGCTCCATGTTGCTCAAAAGCGCTTTTGGAGCCCGGTTCTAAGCTGTAAAGCATGCTGCCTTTGAACGAGGGAGTAATCATCGACCGAGACTGCCAAGCGTTCATAACATCTTGGTTCTCTGGGATGGGTGCTTCACCTAGCGGTGCCTCTAGGACATAATCTTTCTTGGGAGCTATGAGGATGATCCTCAGGTTCCGGACCCAGTCCGTATAGTTGCTGCCATCATCTTTCAGCTTGGTTTTCTCTAGGAACGCGTTGAAGTTGAGGGCAACATTTGCATGGGCCATTTGATCTACAAGACATATTGTAAAGATTTTAGACTAAGTTCATGATAATTAAGTTCATTTAATCAAATTATTCAATGAACTCCCACTCAGATAGACATCCCTCTAGTCATCTAAGTGAAACATGATCCGAGTCAACTAGGCCGTGTCCGATCATCACGTGAGACAGACTAGTCAACGTCGGTGAACATCTTCATGTTGATCGTATCTTCTATACGACTCATGCTCGACCTTTCGGTCTTCCGTGTTCGAGGCCATGTCTGTACATGCTAGGCTTGTCAAGTCAACCTAAGTGTATTGCGTGTGTAAATCTGGCTTACACCCGTTGTATTCGAACGTTAGAATCTATCACACCCGATCATCACGTGGTGCTTCGAAACAACGAACCTTTGCAACGGTGCACAGTTAGGGGGAACACTTTCTTGAAATTATTGCGAGAGATCATCTTATTTAAGCTACCGTCGTTCTAAGCAAATAAGATGTAAAACATGATAAACATCGCATGCAATCAAATAGTGACATGATATGGCCAATATCATATTGCTCCTTTGATCTCCATCTTCAGGGCGCCATGATCATCTTAGTCACCGGCATGACACCATGATCTCCATCATCATGATGTCCATCATCGTGTCTTCATGAAGTTGTCACGCCAACGATTACTTCTACTTCTATGGCTAACGTGTTTAGCAATAAAGTAAAGTAATTTACATGGCGTTATGCAATGACACGCAGGCCATACAAAAATTAAAGAAAACTCCTATGGCTCCTGCCGGTTGTCATACTCATCGACATGCAAGTCATGATTCCTATTACAAGAACATGATCAATCTCATACATCACATATATTTCATTCATCACATCCTTTTGGCCATATCACATCACAAGGCATATGCTGCAAAAACAAGTTAGACGTCCTCTAATTGTTGTTGCATGTTTTTACGTGGCATCTATAGGTTTCTAGCAAGAACGTTTCTTACCTACGTAAAACCACAACGTGATATGCCAATTTCTATTTACCCTTCATTAGGACCCTTTTCATCGAATCCGCTCCAACTAAAGTGGGAGAGACAGACACCCGCTAGCCACCTTATGCAAGTAGTGCATGTCAGTCGGTGGAACCTGTCTCACGTAAGCGTGCGTGTAAGGTCGGTCCGGGCCGCTTCATCCCACTATGCCGCCAAAGCAAGATAAGACTAGTAGTGGCAAGAAAATTGACAACATCTACGCCCACAACAAGTTTGTGTTCTACTCGTGCATAGAAACTACGCATAGACCTAGCTCTGATGCCACTGTTGGGGAACGTTGCAGAAAATAATATTTTTCCACGCTTCACAAAGATCAATCTATGGAGTCATCTAGCAACGAGAGAGAGGAGTGCATCTACATACCCTTGTAGATCGCACGCGGAAGCGTTCAAGAGAACGGGGTCGAGGGGGTCATACTCGTCGTGATCCAAATCACCGATGATCCTAGTGCCGAACGGACGGCACCTCCGTGTTCAACACACGTACGGTTGGGGAAGACGTCTCCTCCTTCTTGATCCAGCAAGGGGGAGGGAGAGGTTGATGGAGATCCAGCAGCACGACGGCGTGGTGGTGGATGCAGCGGGGATCTCGGCAGGGCTTCGCCAAGCTCTACGGAGGAGGAGGAGGAGGTGTTGGAGAGGGAGAGGGAGGCGCCAGGGGCTAGGGTGCGCAGCCCTCCCTCCCCCCTCTTTATATAGGGGTCCAGGGGGGCGCCGGCCCCTCTAGCTCCCATCTCGCTGTGGGGGGGGGGGTGGCTTGCCCCCCAAGCCAAGTGGGGCGCCCCCACCCCTAGGGTTTCCAACCCTAGGCGCAGGGCGGGCCCAAGGGGGGCGCACCAGCCCACCAGGGGCTAGTTCCCCTCCTACTTCAGCCCATGGGGCCCAAGGGGGGGCACACCAGCCCTTCCGGTGGTCCCGGTACAATACCGGTGACCCCCGAAACTTTCCCGATGGCCGAAACTGGACTTCCTATATATAATTATTCAACTCCGGACCATTCCGGAACTCCTCGTGTCGTCCGGATCTCATCCGGGACTCGGAAAAACTTCCGGGTTACCGCATACTAATATCTCAACAGCCCTAGCATCACCGAACCTTAAGTGTGTAGACCCTACGGGTTCGGGAGACATGAAGACATGACCGAGACGACTCTCCGGTCAATAACCAACAGCGGGATCTGGATACCCATGTTGGCTCCCACATGCTCCTCGATGATCTCATCGGATGAACCACGATGTCGAGGATTCATTCAATCCCGTATACAATTCCCTTTGTCAATCGGTACGTTACTTGCTCGAGATTCGATCGTCGGTATCCCAATACCTCGTTTAATCTCGTTACCTGCAAGTCACTTTACTCGTACCGTAATGCATGATCCCGTGACCAGACACTTGGTCACATTGAGCTCATTATGATGATGCATTACTGAATGGGCCCAGAGATACCTCTTCGTCATACGGAGTGACAAATCCCAGTCTCGATTCGTGCCAACCCAACAGACACTTTCGGAGATGCCCGTAGTGCACCTTTATAGTCACCCAGTTACGTTGTGACGGTTGGCACACCCAAAGCACTCCTACGGTATCCGGGAGTTGCACAATCTCATGGTCTAAGGAAATGATACTTGACATTTGGAAAAGCTCTAGCAAAACGAACTACACGATCTTGTGCTATGCTTAGGATTGGGTGTTGTCCATCACATCATTCGCCTAATGATGTGAGCCCGTTATCAATGACATCCAATGTCCATAGTCAGGAAACCATGACTATCTGTTGATCAACGAGCTAGTCAACTAGAGGCTCACTAGGGACGTGTTGTGGTCTATATATTCACACATGTATTACGATTTCCGGATAACACAATTATAGCATGAACAATAGACAATTATCATGAACAAGGAAATATAATAATAACCATTTTATTATTGCCTCTAGGGCATATTTCCAACAGAAGAGTGGTCTATTTTTGATGAATCTCGATAGTAGTGATACACATATTCATAATGTTGAAACCAAAAGATGCAGAGTTGAAAATGATAGTGCAACTTATTTGTGGCACTGCCGTTTGGGTCATATTGGTGTAAAGCGCATGAAGAAACTCCATACTAATGGACTTTTCAAATCACTTGATTATGAATCACTTGGTACTTGCGAACCATGCCTCATGGGAAAGATGACTAAAACGCCGTTCTCCAGAACTATGGAGCGAGCAACTGATTTATTGGAGATCATACATATTGATGTATGTGGTCCAATGAATGTTGAGGCTCGTAGCGGGTATCGTTATTTTCTCACCTTCACAGATGATTTAAGCAGATATGGGTATATCTACTTAATGAAACATAAGTCTGAAACATTTGAAAAGTTCAAAGAATTTCAGAGTGAAGTTGAAAATCATTGTAACAAGAAAATAAAGTTTCTACGATCTGATCGTGGAGGAGAATATTTGAGTTACGAGTTTGGTCTACATTTGAAACAATGTGGAATAGTTTCGCAACTCACGCCACCCGGAACACCATAGCGTAATGGTATGTCCGAACGTCGTAATCGTACTTTACTAGATATGGTGCGATCTATGATGTCTCTTACTGATTTACCGCTATCGTTTTGGGGTTATGCTCTAGAGACGGCCGCACTCACGTTAAAAAGGGCACCATAAAAATCCGTTGAGACGACGCCTTATGAACTGTGGTTTGGCAAGAAACCAAAGTTGTCATTTCTTAAAGTTTGGGGCTGCGATGCTTATGTGAAAAAGCTTCAACCTGATAATATCGAACCCAAGTCGGAGAAATGTGTCTTCACAGGATACCCAAAGGAAACTGTTGGGTACACCTTCTATCACAGATCAGAAGGCAAGACATTCGTTGTCAAGAATGGATCCTTTCTGGAGAAGGAGTTTCTCTCGAAAGAAGTGAGTGGGAGGAAAGTAGAACTTGATGAGGTAATTGTACCTGCTCCCTTATTGGAAAGTAGTTCATCACAGAAACCAGTTCCTGTGACGTGTATACCAATTAATGAGGAAGTTAATGATGATGATCATGAAACTTCAGATCAAGTTGTTACTGAACCTCGTAGGTCAATCAGAGTAAGATCCGCACCAGAGTGGTACGGTAATCCTGTTCTGAAGGTTATGTTACTGGACCATGACGAACCTACGAACTATGAAGAAGCGATGGTGAGCCCATATTCCGAAAAATGGCTTGAGGCCATGAAATCTGAGATGGGATCCATGTATGAGAACAAAGTGTGGACTTTGGTTGACTTGCCCGATGATCGGCAGGCCATCAAGAATAAATGGATCTTCAAGAAGAAGACTGACGTTGATGGTAATGTTATTGTCTATAAAGCTCGACTTGTTGCAAAAGGTTTTCGACAAGTTCAAGGGGTTGACTACGATGAGACTTTCTCACCCGTAGCGATGCTTATGTCTGTTCGAATCATGTTAGCAATTGCCGCATTTTATGATTATGAAATTTGGCAAATGGATGTCAAAACTGCATTCCTGAACGGATTTCTGGAAGAAGAGTTGTATATGACGCAACCGGAAGGTTTTGTCGATCCAAAGGGAGCTAACAAAGTGTGCAAGCTCCAGCGATCCATTTATGGACTGGTGCAAGCCTCTCGGAGTTGGAATAAACGTTTTGATAGTGTGATCAAAGAATATGGTTTTATACAGACTTTTGGAGAAGCCTGTATTTACAAGAAAGTGAGTGGGAGCTCTGTAGCATTTCTGAAATTATATGTGGATGACATATTATTGATCGTAAATGATATAGAATTTCTGGATAGCATAAAGGGATATTTGAATAAGTGTTTTTCAATGAAGGACCTCGATGAAGCTGCTTATATATCGGGCATCAAGATCTATAGAGATAGATCAAGACGCTTAATAGGACTTTCACAAAGCACATACCTTGACAAAGTTTTGAAGAAGTTCAAAATGGATCAAGCAAAGAAAGTGTTCTTGCCTGTGTTACAAGGTGTGAAGTTGAGTAAGACTCAATACCCGACCACTGCATAAGATAGAGAGAAAATGAAAGATGTTCCCTATGCTTCAGCCATAAGCTCTGTCATGTATGCAATGCTGTGTACCAGACCTGATGTGTGCCTTGCTATTAGTTTAGCAGGGAGGTACCAAAGTAATCCAGGAGTGGATCACTGGACAACGTTCAAGAACATCCTGAAATACTTGAGAAGGACTAAGGATATGTTTCTCGTTTATGGAGGTGACAAAGAGCTCGTCGTAAATGGTTACATCGATGCAAGCTTTGACACTGATCCAGACGATTCTAAATCGCAAACCGGATATGTGTTTATATAAAACGGTGGAGCTGTCAGTTGGTGCAGTTCTAAACAAAGCGTCGTAGCGGGGTCTACATGTGAAGCGGAGTACATAGCTGCTTCGGAAGCAACAAATGAAGGAGTCTGGATGAAGGAGTTCATATCCGATCTAGGTGTAATACCTAGTGCATCGGGTCCAATGAAAATCTTTTGTGATAATACTGGTGCAGTTGCTTTGGCAAAGGAATCCAGATTTCACAAGAGAACCAAGCACATCAAGAGACGCTTCAACTCCATCTGGATCAAGTCCAGGTGGGAGACATAGAGATTTGCAAGATACATACGGATCTTAATATTGTTGCAGACCCATTGACTAAGCCTCTTCCACGAGCAAAACATGATCAACACCAAGACTCCATGGGTGTTAGAATCATTATTGTGTAATCTAGATTATTGACTCTAGTGCAAGTGGGAGACTGAAGGAAATATGCCCAAGAGGCAATAATAAAGTTATTATTTATTTCCTTATATCATGATAAATGTTTATTATTCATGCTAGAATTGTATTAACCGGAAACATGATACATGTGTGAATACAGAGACAAGCAGAGTGTCACTAGTATGCCTCTACTTGACTAGCTCGTTAATCAAAGATGGTTATGTTTCCTAGCCATAGACAAAGAGTTGTCATTTGATTAACGGGATCACATCATTAGGAGAATGATGTGATTGACCTGACCCATTCCGTTAGCTTAGCACTTGATCGTTTAGTATGTTGCTATTGCTTTCTTCATGACTTATACATGTTCCTATGACTATGAGATTATCCAACTCCCTTTTACCGGAGGAACACTTTGTGTGCTACCAAACGTCACAACGTAACTGGGTGATTATAAAGGTGCTCTACAGGTGTCTCAGAAGGTACTTGTTGGGTTGGCGTATTTCGAGAATAGGATTTGTCACTTCGATTGTCGGAGAGGTATCTCTGGGCCCACTCGGTAATACACATCACTTAAGCCTTGCAAGCATTGCAACTAATGAGTTAGTTGCGGGATGATGTATTACGGAACGAGTAAAGAGACTTGCCGGTAACGAGATTGAACTGGGTATTGAGATACCGACGATCGAAACTCGGGCAAGTAACATACCGATGACAAAGGGAACACCGTATGTTGTTATGCGGTTTGACCGATAAAGATCTTTGTAGAATATGTGGGAGCCAATATGAGCATCCAGGTTCTGCTATTGGTTATTGACCGGAGACGTGTCTCGGTCATGTCTACATAGTTCTTGAACCCGTAGGGTCCGCACGCTTAAAGTTCGATGACGGTTATATTATGAGTTATGTGTTTTGATGTACCGAAGGTAGTTCGGAGTCCCGGATGCTATCACGGACATGACGAGGAGTCTCGAAATGGTCGAGACATGAAGATTGGTATATTGGACGACTATATTCGGACACCGGAATGGTTCCGGAGGGTATCGGATATATACCGGAGTACCAGGGGGTTACCGGAACCCCCCGGAGGTTATTGGGCCTCATGGGCCCAAGTGGTGGAAGAGGAGAGGCGGCCAAGGGGAAGCCGCGCGCCCCTCCCCCCCAAGTCCGAATTGGACAACGAGGGGGAGGGGGCGCCCCCTCTTTCCTTTCCCCCTCTCTCTACTTCCCTATCCTCTCCTACTCCAACATGGAAGGGGGGTAGTCCTACTCCCGGTGGGAGTAGGATTCCTAATGGGGCGCGCCAAGGGTGGCCGGCCCCCTCCCCTCCTCCACTCCTTTATATACAGGAACTGAGGCACCCCCTAGAGACAACAATTGATCTCTTGGATCTCTTAGCCGTGTGCGGTGCCCCCCTCCACCATAATCCACCTCGGTCATATCGTAGCGGTTCTTAGGCGAAGCCCTGCGTTGGTAGAACATCAGCATCGTCACCACGCCGTCGTGCTGACGAAACTCTCCCTCAAAGCTCAGCTAGATCGGAGTACGAGGGACGTCATCGAGTTGAACGTGTGCTAAACTCGGAGGTGCCGTGCGTTTGGTACTTGATCGGTCGGATCGTGAAGACGTACGACTACATCAACCGCGTTGTGCTGACGCTTCCGCTTTCGGTCTACGAGGGTACGTGGACACACTCTTCCCTCTCGTCGCTATGCATCACCATGATCTTGCGTGTGCGTAGGAATTTTTTTGAAATTACTACGTTCCCCAACAGTACATGGGCCTCGGGCCCGATACACTGTGCACAGACAGGCGTCGGACGTCCGGTGGGTGTCGGTCGTCCGTGTAACAGCCCCAAAATTGGGTTATCAATTTTTGAGTTGTTATTCCTTCCTGGCACTCATTTTCAAAAATTTTCTCCGGAGTTTGTTGGATGACTCTGAGAATTCTTGTCATTTCCCACCATTCAAAACCTTGCTCATGTATTTGTCAGTGAGCAATACCTCTTTTGCATCATCTCAAATCCTCTCAAACCCTAATTCCAAATTTTTGGAGTTTGATTGTGGCCTTTGTGATTACAAAGGGGCTATCATTTTCCTTGATCTGTTGATCCTCCCATATGTTCCCAGAGACCCTCCTATCCTTGTAAACCTTGGATATGCAAAAATACTGCTAAGTCTTATGCAATATTTTTGAATTATGATTTATTCCTTTTCTTGCATTTCCGAGGAATAAAATCCAAAGGCATAGCAAGCCATCTCCTAAATTCATGAGAATTGATGGAGTTGATATTTATGCCTAATCCAAGCTCTGGCAAATATATTGGCCATAATTAAATAAGGAAAATTGCCTTTTCTCATTTTAAGCCAATATTGTATTTCTGCCATTTTCCAAAGGAGCTACCATTTTTATAGCAAGGAAAATTCCCAAATAATTTGTGGATCTTGTACTTGCTATATCTTCCCCATTTCCATCCAAACCCATGCTCCAAAGATCATAAATTGAGCACATGATCCAATGCAAGTTTCTGCCCTCTCTGAAATTTTTGCAAAGTGATTTATTCCTAATTCCAATTGAGCTCAAATTTGGCAGGGTGATTAACCTTGATAAATCACCCACGGATACCAAAGATGAGCTCAATCCATTCATCCTAGCTCCCTGTGCAATTTTTTAAAGTTTCTGACCAGATGGCATGCTTGTGAAGGAAGTAACTTCATAGAGTTTCCAAATGGGATGAAACTTTTCCATCTTCTCAAGTATTCCAAATCATTAGCCTCCACCTAAATTCAGTTAAATTCATTGAACTATGTGAGCACAGGAGGAATTCTTGGTTCTGTCCAAATTTTCAGTTTGTGAAGCAAGTATATTTTATCTTGCTCCATTATGGCTGAAAATATTCGTAAGCCTTCTCCAATCCCTATAACCTATCTCCAACAAATTTTGGCTCAGTTCATGTAGCCAATATTTTCCTAGATTTTTTCAAAGTTTCTGGTCAGATGTGATGCTTGTGAAACAAGTACCAATTTTGAAACTACATTTGGTATGATCTTTTTGCAGCATCTAAATTTGACCAAATCAGGAAACTTTGCCAAGTTTTAGCCCAATCCAGCACTCCTAGTGAGTGTTTCTTCCTCATTTGTTTTCTAGGCCATATTTCCTAGTTGCACTGCAGCTATGTGAAATACTTGCCCAAATCCCTCCCAACTTCCTAGGACCGTAGTCTTTGCTTCCCTAAACCTCCCAGACAACCAGTTTAGCCCTTATCCTCTCTGGTTTGATCACCAAGATGTGGCCAAGTTTGCAACAGAAAAATTGTCGAGCTTGGTTCCCTCTGCTCTATACACTTCTGCCCGTGCCATCACCTCCTCTTTAATGAGCCTTGGAAGGACTACGTTGTAGACATCATTTGGCACCAAGTAGAAGTCCCGAGCGTGCGTTGTCGGTGGTGACGACGGGGCATTGCCAGCCAAATCGTTGGTCTGCTCACTGTTGGCCACAGTAGCGCAACTCCGACTGGCTCTGGCTCGTCCAAGCTTGTCAACCAGCTCAGCCTCATTGTCGCCGTGCGCCTTGACCCGTTTCCCCCTTCGTTTGCTTCCCCGTTGAGCCGTCGTTGTCGCCGCATAGTTCCTGCCCGTGTGCACCGTCGCTTCCTCACTCTTGTCCCCTTCTCCCTCTCGTCCACGAGCGCCCCTTGTCTCCGTGAGCCCCTGCGTGTCGTCCGCATCCCCTTCGTCGCCTTCTCACTGCTCCCCGTGACCTTTGGCCGCGCGTGCGCATCGCCGGCGCGCGGACATGTAGCCGCACGCGTGCCACCTCACCCTCCTCGACGCCGCGCCTATTTAAGGCCTCCCCTGAGCCATTCGACCTCACCAGAATCCTCACCGAGCTCCTCTACGCCTCCCCAACCACTCACTCGAGCTCAAGGAGCTCTCGGCGGCCACCATTGCCGCCATGGCCGCCGGCCTTCTCCTCCGAAATTGGAGCGAGCCGAGCCCTCCGCCTCCCTCCTGACCTCACCAGTGGCTCCCCCGTGCTCCTGCAAGCCTCCCCTGCCCATTCCCTCGTCGCCGGAGCCCCGAGGCCGTGTCCTCCCTAGCTGGTCACCGTCATCGTCCTCGGCCTCCACGTGGTGCCGCGACCACGCTCCCCCCGGCGTCCGCTGCTGCTCCAGGCGGGAGCAGCACCGCCTCCCGTGCCCACCGGTGGCTTCGCCCCTGTCGGAGGTGGCCGGAGTCGCCGGGAGCCGTCGCAGGTCGCCGGGAGCCGTCGCAGGTCGCCGCGCCCTGCTGCCCTCCTCTGTTGGATCAGGGCAGGTTGAGGAAGGAGACGACCGCGAGCCAGGCGGGCTCCGCGTCTCTCTCGACCCCACCTGTAAGCCTCTACATGCGTTGACCCCGCCTGGCCAGCGTGGATAAGTGACGGGCCCCACTACTCGTGGGACCCGCACGTCAGCGTCACGCAAGCCGGCCCCGCCTCTGCCTAGTCACGTAAGTGAACTAGTAGAAAAGGGGGCAAAGGTCCAGGACGGGTCATCCCATTAGTCCCGGTTCAGTCCAGAACCGGGACCCATGGGGGCATTGGACCCAGTTCGTGAGCCCCGGGGGCCGGCCGGGCCACGTGGGCCATTGGTCCCGGTTCGTCTGGACCTTTTGGTCCCGGTTGGTGGGACGAACCGGGACCAATGGGCCTCGCTCCTGGCCCACCATCATTGGTCCCGGTTGGTGGCTTGAACCGGGACCAAAGGCTGCCCTTTAGTCCCGGTTCATGCCACCAACCGGGACAAATGAGGTACCTATATATACCCCCTCGCGTATGAGCAGAGCACACTGCTCTGTTTTTTCTGGACGCCGAGGGGGAGAGGGCTTGGTGGTGCTCTAGCTCACCTCCGATGCACACAAGGTGTTCGATGGAATGCCCGAGCCACACTACTTAAGCTTTATCCTCTCCAAGCTCGACCTCCAAGCTCCATTTTCCTCAATATTTGTCTAGGTTTAGCGGTCCGTCACGCCCGTCCCGTCTTCACCGCCGTCGATCACCGAGCCGATCTCGCCATCGGCACCACCGTGGTGAGCCTCTTGTTCTTATCTTCTTTCTGAAAGGAAAAATATTCTTACTTGTATGTTTAGATAGATACTTGTATTATTTTCTCACTTTTATTATCGCATCTTATATAGTGCGATGGTTTTGGTATCCGCCCCCGTCGGTCCTTGTCCTGACTATGATTCGGATGCGGTATATATTATCTTTATAACTATTGGTTCATTTATTGTTTATGAAAATTATGCCGACCAACGTGACATAGATTTTATTTATCTAGGAGGTATGTGAACCGGAAATTCCAACCGACCCTATTGTCGAGAGGTTAAATTTAGTTGAAGAAGAAAACAATTTCTTGAAGGAAAAAATAAAAAATTGAGGAGGAGAAGATGATATTGGAGTTGCATGTTGCGGATGTAAATGCGATGATCACAAGATCAAGATGGATGCAATGCGCTTGAAGATTAGAAAGATTAGAAAATATGCCATTCATACCGAGGCTTGGTATCATTATGCCCTTGGATCAATTGTTACCTTGGTTGTGATTATGATCGCATTCGTTTTCGCATTGAAATGTTTTACATAGTTTCAATGTATGGTTTAATTAATTAGATGCTCTGGAGAGCTATATGTTGTTAGATGAGAACTATGTATGTACTTTGGTTTTAATGTGATGATGAACTTCTATTTATTTGGTCACTTATTTATCTATTCATGATGTTACGTAATGGTTTTCGACACACTTAATTATATATAATGCCTTGAGATGAACGGCAATGGATGTACGGTGGCAGACACACGTCCGAGTACATTAAGGGCGTGCATGAGTTTCTCGAAGCGGCCGAGGCAAACAAGCAGAACGGTTTTATGTGTTGTCCATGCATTAAATGTGGGAATACAATGTCTTACTCTAACCGGAAAATCCTTCACACCCACCTGCTTTACAAGGGTTTCATGCCACACTATAATGTTTGGAAGAGGCACGGAGAAATAGGGGTTATGATGGAAGACGGTGAAGAAGAAGAGTACGATGACAACTATGTGCCCCTGAATACGGTGATGCTGCAGCGGGGAGCTGGTGAAGATCAAGAGGAACCGACGATGTTCCCAATGATCTTTATGTAACGGGTGAAGCTCTTTGAAGATCAAGAGGAACCAGACGATGTGCCCGATGATGATGATCTCCGCCGGGTCATTGTCGATGCAAGGACGCAATGTGGAAGTCAAAAGGAGAAGCTGAAGTTCGATCGCATGTTAGAGGATAACAAAAAGGGTTGTACCCCAATTGCGAAGATGGCAACACAAAGCTCGGTACCGTCTTTGGAATTGCTGAAGTGGAAGGCGAGAGAATCTTGTGCACGACAAAGGATTTGAGAAGCTACTGAAAATATTGAAGAAGAAGCTTCCAAAGGATAACGAATTGCCCGAAAGTACATACGCAGCAAAGAAGCTCGTATGCCCTCTAGGATTGGAGGTGGAGAAGATACATGCATGCCCTAATGACTGCATCCTCTACCGCGGTGCATACAAGGATCTGAACGCATGCTCGGTCTGCGGTGCATTGCGGTATAAGATCGGACAAGACGACCACAGTGATGTTGACGGCGAGCCCCCGGGAAGAGGGTTCCTGCGAAGGTGATGTGGTTGCTCCTATAATACCACGGTTGAAACATCTGTTGAAGCGGAGAGCATGCCAAGTTGATGCGATGGCACGATGAGGACCGTAAGAAAGGCGGGAAGTTGAGAGCACCCGGCGGGTCGCAGTGGAGAAAAATCAAGAGAAAGTATTGGATGAGTTTGCAAAGGACCCAAGGAACGTATGGTTTGCTTTAAGCGCGGATGGCATTAATCCTTTCGGGGAGCAGAGCAGCAATCACAGCACCTGGCCCGTGAGTCTATGTATGTATAACCTTCCTCCTTGGATGTGCATGAAGCGGAAGTTCGTTATGATGCAGTTCTCATCCAAGGCCCTAAGCAACCCGGCAATGACATTGACGTGTACCTAAGGCCATTAGTTGAAGAACTTTTACAGCTGTGGAATGGAAACGGTGTACGTAGGTGGGATGAGCACACACATGAGGAATTTAACCTAAAGGCGTTGTTGTTCGTGACCATCAACGATTGGCCCGCTCTCAGTAACCTTTCAGGACAGACAAACAAGGGATACCACGCATGCACGCACTGTTTAGATGACACTGAAAGTATATACCTAGACAAATGCAGGAAGAATGTGTACCTTGGCCATCGCCGATTTCTTCCGACCAACCATCAATGTCGAAAGAAAGGCAAGCATTTCAAAGCGAGGCAGATCACCGGAAGAGGCCCGCCATGCGTGCGGTGATCACGTACTTGCTATGGTCAATGATTTACACGTAATCTTTGGAAAGGGTCCCGGCGCACTAGCTGTTCCGAATGACGCTGAGCGACACGCACCCATGTGGAAGAAGAAATCTATATTTTGGGACCTACCCTACTGGAAAGACCTAGATGTCCACTCTTCTATCGACGTGATGCACGTGACGAAGAACCTTTGCGTGAACCTGCCAGGCTTCTTGGGTGTGTATGGAAAGACAAAAGATACACCTGAGGTACGGGAGGACCTGCAACGTTTGCACGAAAAAGATGGCATGCCTCCGAAGCAGTATGAAGGTCCTGCCAGCTATGCTCTTACGAAGGAAGAAAGAAATCTTCTTTGAATGCCTACTCAAGATGAAGGTCCCGGTAGCTTCTCGTCGAATATAAAGGGAATAATAAATATGCCAAAGAAAAAGTTCCGAACCTAAAGTCTCATCACTGCCACGTGATTATGGCGCATAGCTGCTTCCGGTTGCATTGAGGGGGCTTCTACCGGAAAACGTCTGATTAGCCATTGTGAAGCTATGTGCATTCCTCAATGCAATCTCTTAGAAGGTGATCGATCCAGAAATCGTACCAAGGCTAACACTACAGGAAACATGTAATTTGCCGTCTGTGGATAACAGACGGCAAAGACCTAAATCCAAACGCCAAAGATTTTGCCGTCAGGAAGCAGACGGCAAACTCAGACGGCAATAATAAGTCGGCAAAGAATACTTTGCCGTCAGCTTTTCATCAGGAAGACGGCAAAATCTTTGCCGTCAGCCAACTACAAATTTGCCGGCTGCCGTGAAAATACCATACGGCAAAGAATGCGGTGTTTGCCGTCAGTCAAAATGTTTGTTTTGCCGTCATCCGGACTAACCCACATATGGCAAAGATAGTTTTTTATTTTTTTAAAGAAAAATGACGGCAGTTAAAGTGTTCGGAGGTCGGCTGCTGCTCCGGTGAGCTCGAGAAGAAGGGAAGCAGAGAGGAGGGCAGCTGCTGCTTCGGTGGTCGCCGGAGTTGCCAACTCCGGCAGCCGCTGCCTCTGCCAGAGGAGCTCTGGCACTGGGCGAGAGGAGGAGGCCGGGAGGCTCGAGCACGACGGGTCCGGGCGAGGGGCGTGCCACGGCGCAGACGGGCGAGGGCGTCCACGGTGGTCCGCGAGTGACGGCGGCATAGTCTGGAGAGGGGCGGAGAGGAGGTTGACAACATCAGGAGCTCGTCGGTGTCGCCTCCGGACCCACACATGAAGCCGTCGTCGTCGCCGGCCACCGCTGCTCTAGGGGTGCTACTTCTCCGGCGGTCCGTTGCTACTCCCGCGGTGCTGAAGGGAGAGAGGGAGACAAAGGAGATGGTAGAAAGAGAGGGAGGAGGGGAGATGGATGGCGATCTCCGGCAAGGGGCGTCAACAGAGATCCGACGAGGGGCGGCAGCGTGGGAGTCCGGCGAGGCAGCGGCGTGGGAGTCCGGCAAGGCAGCGACGATGGGTGCTGCAGTGCTTCTGTGGAGAAGAAAAAGAGATCGAGGAGTGGGTTGGGCTGTACGTGCACGTGGGTCGTGGGGTTGGTTGGGGCTAGCTGGTGCATGCGATGCGTGTTGGGGGCTGCTGCCCCGCCACGTCATTGATCCAGGGGATGTTGGTTCCAGCCAATAGGAACACAACAAAACATTTGTGTTTGTTTAGCCTATTACTGTTAAGCAAATAAACATGTTAAAATATAGTAAAATTTCCCAGGTTTGTTCCACACCTTCTAGGACTTGTAAAGTTGCACCACGCCAAATTTCATATCATTTAGACCTTGTTTACATTTTCAAAAAAAATGAAAAGTCTATACAGTAACCATGGGCTGTGTTTTCTCTTTGCCGTCTGCGTTTTTGTTTTACAGACGGCAAAGAGCTCACTTTGCCGTCTGTAAGATAAAAACGCAGACGGCAACGATTTTTCCATCTACCTTTTTTTTAACAGACGGCAATGTAAGCTCTTTGCCGTTTGTAAGAAAAATCACAGACGGCAAAGATACTTTGCCGTACGTGTTTTCTTCTGACGGCAAAGTGACCTCTTTGCCGTCTGTAAAGAAAACACTGACGGCAAATTATCTTTGCCGTTAGCCGTCTTTGCCGTCCGCGGCTGTCGGCAAAGTTTGTCTTCTTACCGTCTGACGAAATCTTGTGACAGCAAAGAGTAGTCTGAACGACAAATCTTACATTTCCTGTAGTGTAAGGAGTGATGTGGGCGCAATGTCTTGTCGGTTTTGAGCTGGTGTTCCCCACCATCCTTCTTCAATATCGGGGCCGCACGTCCTAGTTCATCTAGTCGACGAGATTGTCATTCTGGGGCCCGTATTTCTACACAATATGTTCCCCTTTGAGAGGTTCATGGGAGTCCTAAAGAAATATGTCCGTAACCGCGCTAGGCCAGAAGGAAGCATCTCCATGGGCCATCAAACAGAGGATGTCATCGGGTTTTGTGTTGACTTCATTCCTGGCCTTAAGAAGATAGGTCTCCCTAAATCACGGTATGAGGGGAGACTGACTAGAAAAGGCACGCTTGGAAGGACTCAATAATATCTGAGGGACGAATATTCTTTGTCTCAAGCACACTACACAGTTCTCTGGAACTCTACCTTGGTGACCCGTATGTCGATGAACACAAGAACGATCTGCGCTCCAAACACCGCAGCGGTCACGGCGACTGGATTACATGTGAACACATCGGGACTTTCAGCAATTGGTTGGAAACACGTCTCGTGAGGTGAAAAACTGTTTGTGATGAGTTGTACTTGTTGTCCGAGGACCATCTTTGACTGTATTGATTTACAAAGGATCTGAGATAAATGGGAATACATTTTACGATTGACCAAGATCAAAAGAGCACCAACCAAAAGCGGCGGTGTCCGCTTTGATGCAACAACCGAGAGGGAAAGGACACATATTATGGTTACATAGTGGACATATGGGAACTTGACTACGGACATGATTTTAAGGTCCCTTTGTTTAAGTGCAAATGGGTCAATTGATCTGTCGGAGGCGTAGTGCAGGTAGACCCACAAAGTCTGAGAATGACAGCGATAGATCTGAAAAATCTTGGGTACAGCACGAACCGTTCGTCCTAGCCAATGATGTGGCACAGGTTATCTATGTGAAGGACATGTCTACCAAACCGAGAAAAAAAAATATAACGAAGCGAATACATCATACGATGAGCCAAAGCGCCACATAGTTCTTTCAGGAAAAAAGGGACATCGTGGGAGTGGAGGGCAAGACAGACATGTCTGAAGATTATGAGAAGTTTCATGAAATTCCTCCCTTCAAAGTCAAGGCTGACCCAAGCATCCTGATAAACGATGAAGATTATCCATGATTATGGCGCAATAAGCAAATGACACAAGTGAAGAAAAAGTGAAGACTTTCTCCATAACTATTATGATGATACCATGCCAACTTTGTAACAGACGAGTATGATACCATTGTCCGTTTTGTACATGCACATGCTATGTGGGTGAAATTATGATACCATGCCAACTTTCAACTTTTTCAGAGTTCATTTGAAATGCTTTAATGTCTTATGGTTCGGCCCTCATAATACCATTAATCCTGGTTCGCTCCTTGTCAACTATGTTCTTACCAAGAACACTATCAAGAGGGTAGCCACATGGGCCATTGGTCCCGGTTCGTCTGGACCTTTTGGTCCCGGTTCCACGCATGAACCGGGACCAATGCGCCTCACCCCTGGCCTATGACCATTAGTCCCGGTTTGTGCCACAAACCGGGACTAAAAATTGGTCCTCGTTAACGCTCGAGTTTAGTCCCACCTCGCCAACGAAGGGCGCTCACACCGGTTTATAAGCCCGTCCCTCTCTGCCTTGTTGAGCTCCTCTCAAAGTGAAAATAGATGCCCCCATACGAGAATTTGACCTAAATTCATTGTGAATTTCTCTGAAATTCATAGAAATTTATTATGAATTTAGGTTCAATTTTCTCTATAGGCGCATCTATGTTCGTATTTTTAGTAAAGTTAATCACAAACTTGTGATTCACACAAATTTCAAAGAATTCAAATTTTAACTATTCAAATTTGAAAACTAATGGCACTAACAGAAAGTTTATAATTTTTCTAAAACTAATGGCACTAACAGAAAGTTTATAATTTTGCTGACCTAAAAGCAAAAAAGAATTAAAAAATAAAGCAAAAAACAAAAGAAAATAAACAATGCAGAAAACAAAACAAAAAAACTGGGAACAAAATAAAAATAGGAGCAATAAGTATTTTGTTGTAAGTAGAAACAAAATAAAATAAATAAAGCAACAAAGAAAACAAAAAAACAAAAAAAGTGTTTTCTTATTTGAAAACTAATGGCACTAACAGAAAGTTTATAATTTTTCTAAAACTAAAAGAAAAAAGAATTAAAAAATAAAGCAAAAAACAAAAGAAAATAAATAATGAAGAAAACAAAACAAAAAAACTCTAAAAAAATAACAACAATAAGTATTTTTTTGTAAGTAGAAACAAAATAAAATAAATAAAGCAAGAAAGAAAACAAAAAAACCAAAAAAAGTGTTTACATATTTGAAAACTAATGGCACTAACAGAATGTTTATAATTTTTCTAAAACTAAAAGCAAAAAGAATTAAAAAATAAAGCAAAAAACAAAAGGAAATAAATAATGCAGAAAACAAAACAAAAAAATGGAATAAAAATAAAAATAGCAACAATAAGAAAAGAAAACAAAAAAAGTGCCTCCTACTGGGCCCCACGGCGTGAATACGACTAGAAACCCTACCATGAGCCAGGATTCAGGCCCGCAGGAGGCCCAATAGGCCCACAAGCAGATAAGTGACTTTAGGCCCGTAAGCTTGCATTTGAGAGGAGCTCGAAGTGGTCAGCGCAGCAGCGCTTATAAACCACTGTCGAGCCCTCTCGGCTAGCGAGGTGGGACTAAACATCCCACCGCACCGCGCTAGTTCTAGCACAAGGCCTTTGGTCCCGGTTGGTGCCACCAACCGGGACTAAAGAATACATTAGTACGGTTAAGTGGCACAAAGCGGGACCAATGCCCCTTTAGTCGGTTGGTGCCTGCCGGGACCAAACCCGCCGCTTCCCGCCCTTTGGGCTGCTGAAAAGAGGCTTTTGGTCCCGGTTGGTGGCACCAACCAGGACTAAAGGGGGGCATTGTTCCCGGTTTGTGCCACGAACCGGAATCGAAGCCTTTGCTATATAAGCAACACTTGGGAAATTTTCAGATTTCCCTCACCAGTTGCCCTCGACGACGCCGACGACCTCCACGATGTCGCTAGGCTGCCCGTGCTCGCCGTCGCCGCCCGCTCCTCGTCGCCATCGCCCTGCGCCCCTCCCCCGTGCTCGCCATCACCGCCCGCTCCTCGTCGTCGTCGCCCTGCCCCTGCCCCGTCCTGCCCCCGCGCGCCGGTGCCCTCGCCGCCCCCGCCGTCGCCTCGAGCTCCCCTGCTCGCGTGCGCCGCCCCGGCTCCCCGAGCCCCTGCCACGTGCTCGCCGTCGCCGCCCGCTCCTCGTCGCCGTCGCCCTGCCCCTGCCCCCTCCCTCCCCCGCGCGCCGGTACCCTCGCAAGCCCCCGCTGTGAGCCACCGCCCCGGCTCTGTTTTTTTAGTTTAATTTTTTTGTTCATATATATATATATAAGGTATATGTGTATGTATGTGGCTATATGTTTTTTTATTTTTCTTAGTTTACTTTTTTTGTTCATATGTGATGTATATGTGTAGGTGGCTATAATGTATATGTGTATGTGATGTATATGTGTATGTGGCTAGAATATGCTAATTAAGTATATATGTCAAAAATATTTTTTTGTTCATAGAAAGGTTTTTGTTCATATATAGAAAGTTTTTATATATGATAATGGATATATATTTGATATATATGAGAAATGATGATCCGTGGAAAAGTTTTATATATGCAAAAGTTACAATTTTAGAAAAGTTTTATATATCTAGCTAGGAAGGGAAGAAGAAGAAAAAGAAGGATAGGAAAGAATTAAATAAGAAGAGGAAAGAAATAAGAAGAGGAGAGGAAGAAGAGAAGAAATAAATAAGAAGAGGAAAAAAGAAGAAAAGGAAGAGGAGAAGAAGAAAGGAATAGAGGAGTCTATTCCTTTCTTCTTCTCCTCTGTTTTTTGTTATTTTTTTGTTCAATCTTCTCCTCTATTCCTTTCTTCTTCTCCTCTTTTTATTTCTTCTTCGTTTTCTTATGTTTTATCGGGTCTGTCGTCGTCCATATACCCCTCCCGATAACTTCAACACGACGGGGGGGCCGATATACCCTCCCCGATAATATTATTTTCCCATGTACGTATGTCATGTCTATATAAACTCCCAATAACATGAACATGAGGGGGGGGGGGGTCGATATACCCCCTCCCGATAACTTCAACACGTGGGGAGGGGTGTCGATATACCCCCTCCCCGTTACTATTATTTTCCCATGTACGTATGTAAATGCGTTGTCGATATAAACCCCTCCGATAACTTCAACATGTGGGGGGTCGATATACCCCTCGATAACTTCAACACGTGGGGGAGGGTCGATATACCACCTCCTCGATAATATTATTTTGCCATGTACGTATGTAAATGCGTTGTCGATATAAACACCTCCCGTAACTTCAACACGTGGGGAAAATATACCCCCTCGATAACTTCCACACGTGGGGGGGGGGGGGGGGTCGATATACCCCCTCCCCGATAACATTATTTTCCCGTGTTTGTATCTCGTCCTTGTCGATATAAACCCCTCCCGATAACTTCAACACGTGGGGGGTGGGTCGATATACCCCCTCCCGATAACTTCAACACGTGGGGGGGTCGATATACCCCTCCCGATAACATTATTTTCCGTGTATGTATCTAAATGCGTTGTCGATATTACCCCCTTGAAGCGTTGTCGAGGCCACCCCAAACCCTAGAGAAGCAGCGTCGAGGCCACTAATTAATATGATTCCTTACTGTGATTAGCCAGCTAGTTCTACGTTTTCCACTAACTAATATATCCATCTGTCATGTTCGAATAAAAATTGCCATGTTGTAAATATTTGTAGAAACTATGGACACCCCCCGAGACGAAGCACACGAAGCGTTGTTGGGGGACATAATCGCACAAGGAAGTGATGCCGTCTGCTCGTTGTTTCTCAACGACACCGATGCTCTAGAAGGATAGGGTGAAGAAGCAGCTGGCTATAATTATGATGGCTCTGGTGACCCAGTGCCGGTGCAAGAAGGAGACCGTGAGGATGGCTCCGGTGACCCAATGACGGTGCAAGAAGGAGATCGTGATGACGGCTCCGGTGACTGAACCGAGTCCGGCCAGGTATATATATTAGTTAAGCCTGTGCTGACTAGCTAATTGATGCATTCATTGTTTTGGTATGTACACATATTAATTAACTCTCGTCTTTGTTCTTTTTCTAGCCCTCCGGATCGAGCACAACTTCGGTAAAGAGACGAGGCCCGAAGAAAAAGTTGAGCTCGGATGAAAGGTTTGAGATCATAACAATCGCGCGCGACGGCCAACCGATTGAACCCATCCGGAGAAAGAACACATTTGTTGCTCAGTTCAGGGTTCTGGTTAGGGACAAGATCCCGATCAGCATCCACCAATGGTATAAGCCTAAGAACGAAGACCCTGAGGTGTCTTATGCCAATGATATGCAGAAAAATGATCTTTGGACTGAGTTGAAGTAAAATTTCACCCTACCTCCAGAGGATGGTCCGGAGAAGCCAGTTAAAGAGCAAGTAATCAAGTCTTTTGCTCTTAAGAAGATGGCATACCTATTCAGGAGGTGGAAGAAAGACCTGAATACGTTTGTCGACAAAAAAGAGACACCAGAATTCAAGGGTAAATATGAGAAGATCAGAGATCACTGGCCCGCATTTGTGGCCCACAAAACATCGGAAAAGAGGAAGAAGATGTCAGCGACAAACAAGCAAAATGCTGCGAAGAAGAAGCTTCACCATCGCACGGGGTCAGGTGGCTACCTCAAAGCCCGGCCTAAGTGGGCCAAGGCTGAGAATGATCTGGTTGATAAAGGGATCGAACCAGAGACAATGAAATGGGACTTGGTTCTTCGGGGCTGGCGGAACCTTGGACCCTGTATCAGGGAAGTGCATTTGGACAGACGAGCAATTGGAAATACCAGTCAAGAGGCTTCAGCACTATATCGATGCAGCGCAGCAAGGGACGTTCGTTCCAGATAGAGAACGACGAGCTCACAATGGCCCTCGGGAATCCACAGGCACCACAGGACGGACACGAGGCACGCCAGCTCCGCTTACGTGGAATGCTGGTTTTCGGACGCCTTGATTTACAAATGCCGGGAGAGGAGGAAAAAGTGCAGCAGACCCAAGCTGCAGGTGCTGCGCAAAGGTACAAGCGATAGAGGAACGAGAAGCAAATCGCAGCAAACGAACTGCCGAAGCTTCCCTGAAGCTACCCCGCCATCTCAGTGGAGAAGCAGCGTGGCTTCCACCGACCTGCCTCAGCCGGAGCATGTCTTGACGGCTCCTGCCAGCTATCCCGTGGATGCTATCACGGAGTCTCAAAATTGCCACATTATGACGCAATGGATGAATTTGAAGGTCAAGGCGGCTGTTGGCTCTGTTTAGCCTACTGAACCCGGCGCAACTTTTCACTGCCGGCCGATTCCAGAAGGATATGTTAGGGTGATGGTG
Source organism: Aegilops bicornis (assembly GCA_021605145.1). Lineage (NCBI taxonomy): Eukaryota > Viridiplantae > Streptophyta > Magnoliopsida > Poales > Poaceae > Aegilops > Aegilops bicornis. The sequence goes on from CM038670.1 coordinate 88,579,950, forward strand.
GATGAAATAACGGAGGGATTTGAGGACCTCGGCTTGACCGCCCTACCGTGAAGGGGAGACTATGCTGGGTTACGCTCAAGACTCCATGCCTATGGCGGAAGGAGCTCATCAACCTTCCGAACTGGACGCCTCCGCCTTCTCCTCCTCCTCCGGCGAGTCAGGGCACTCCGCCTCCTCCACCGCCTCCTCCTCCAGCGAGTGACGATTAGGGCACTCGGCCTTCTTCTTCGGCGCGTGGCGGCACTCCGCCTCCTTCTCCGCCTGCGCCGGCGTGCCCGAGCAGCCAGCAGCCTCCTCCTTCTCCGCCTCGCCAACAAGGGCGGAAGAGACCCACCGCCGCCCCGGCTGCTCCGGCGCGTCGTAGTCCTTCTCCTCCGCCTCGTAAGCAAGCATGAAAGAAGACAGCCGCAGCCGGTCCGTCTGCTCCGGCGTCTAGCAAGACAACCCAGAGGCGGGAGGCAATCTGAATCGGTCCACCTCTCAAGCCTCTAGAGAAGTTACCGTATGAGAGGACCGAGGAGGACAACACGAAGATCGTGCGGACCGAAGTGAAGGACTTCTTTGAAGGGTTGAAAGCAAAGAGACATCCACCTCCGGAGGAGAAGGTAGATCCGGTGAAAGCAAAGCGCACCATCGATGCCCTGAGGAAACCACCAAAGTCTCCGCTGAAAACCAACTATGAGCGCATTACTCAAAAGGCATATCAAGAAGCGTCGCGGTCGGGAACTACTGTCAGTGATCAAAGGTTAAAAGAACGACGAACAGCTGGGAAAAAAATTGCCCAGCTCAGTGAACAAGCGAACCAATCGTGCCCCCCGCTCAATGTGTCTAGCGACATCGTCGCTAATGCTCCGGGGACGGTTCCCAGTTATAGCAATCTTGGAGATTACCTGCTTGACGATGTAAATTTTTATTTCATGGAGGTGGTCGAACACAGATACGAGTACGGGAAGCCTCTCATCAAAGATGAAAAATCTCTAACAACGATGATGCGAAGATTCCATAATTGGTACATGAAAACCTGCAGAGAGTCTGGGGGGACGAATACTTTGTATCTGAGAATTAAAGAGGAGCACGACCTCGTTGGAACTGATCATTGCACTGTTCCATTTGAGGATTTCTTTGAGTTCTTCAATCAAAAAGGCCCTCGATAAATTAACGGTCTTTTGCTACTGTCTGTAAGTACTATTTCTGTCATTAAGTCTCTATATATAGCTCAACTCTTTCATCGCATGTATTTATAATTAATTATCTTCACTATATTGTGCAGATTGAAGATCGTCGAGTGCAGAAAACAAGAAATGTATGATATTGGGTTCATTAACACAAATATCATAGATGAAATTCAGGTTAAAAAGCACGCCGAAGACGTCGAGGCCAACTTGCTACAATCGTTGATCAAAAATAAAAACAAAGATACCATACTCTTTCCTTACAACTTCAAGTGAGTGTTATTGTCGTGTGCATATTCGGTTTCCCTTATTATTCGAGCGAGGTTATAGTAATGTAATTGATGAGTTATGCATGCGTGCACAGCTTCCACTATGTTGTTCTGGAGATTAAGCTTGAGCGAGGACTAGTAACCGTCTTACACTCGAGACGAAAAGATCCCGAAACCTATGCGGACATGACTAAATTTCTCAACAAGTAAGTTCAATCGATCATTACCGCACCATATCGGCAATTTTTTGTTCATTTCCTGATATCTCAAGTAATAATAATTATTTTCTTTGTCTTGCAGGGTTTGGAAATAGTTCATCGCAGAAGCTCCGGGACTGCCGAAGGAGCTGTGATATACATACCCGAAAGTAAGTACTACTAGCTAGCTAGTTGCGCACATCTTCCGTTGATTCTATAGCTATACTTTCATCAATGCCATTTATAATGCTTCATTATCAGTTTGATTGACCTCTATTTCTCGTAAAGTGCTTGTGGCATAAACAAGGGAATAATTATTGTGGATACTACGTGTGCGAGTTCATCTACAACGCGACTTTGAAAAATAAGCGGGGCTACTCTAAAAGACAATATGAAGTGCGTAAGCAATATTATTCACAATTTCATTTTATTACACCATCATTTCTGTTGAGTTTCATTCATATATATGTATTAACCCCCTTCTTCAAATTAGACGTGGCAGATGCGGAATGAACTCCTACCGCAAGATCGCATGAAAGCAATTCAAGAGGAATTGGCGGGATTCCTTCTTGACCACGTCATCAATAAAGCCGGAGAATACCATGTGGAAGTTGATTTCAAATGCTAGGGGATTGTAAGATATCTTACATATTGTATATGTATGTAGCCAGTAGCATCGGATAGATAATACGAAAACTGGTTGTTCGACCAATCTCTCGAAGAACGAGAGGTCGATCGATCACTTCTCTCGGTATGCATGACAAACTTCTGTACTTAATGGTTTCCTTCATTTTCTTACTAGCTAGCATGTCGAGGGCCTCTCTATGTATAGTACGTAGCGTCGACCAAGCACGGACATAAGAGAGGACACACTTCTCTCTATTAATTAGCTAGCTAACACAATATATGAAACACCTAAATTAGCCCCCAAAACCCCCAACCCTCCCCCCCTTTCAAAAGAAAAACAAAAACCACAGCCCCTGAAATGCTGACACGTGGATGCCTATTGCTCCCGGTTGGTGCCACCATCAGAGACCAAAGGCCCTCCTGCGTGGGCTCGGCGCACCGGCCACGTGGAGGCCCATACATCCCGATTACAGACTGAACCGGGACTAAAAACCAGGGCATTAGTAACAACCCTTTAGTCCCGGTTCAGGAACCGGGACAAAAGGCCCTTACCAACTGGGACTAATGGTGGTTTATCTACTAGTGGTGGAAGCGTATTCGCCGGAATACGTGTCCGTTTCTCGAAAGCGTATTCTCCCTTCTTATAAACCATAATGCGCTTTCCCTTCTAAAAAGCGAATTTCCTTTAACTTCAGCTCAAAATACGTTTTCCTTTTCAGAAAACGTACTCGGCCGAAGGCGCTGTCAGTTTTTGCCTCCAGGGACCTGTTTGTTGAAGTTTTATTCACAGATTGGTCCCTGGTGTTCAATACCTCATAACTCCGCAACCGTAACTCTGATTGAGGTGAAACCAACACCCACGTCTTCGTCTCGACGAGCCCGTTCTGTTCCCATAATTTTCACTATGGTTTGACATATTGAAAATGACCACTTTGCTCTTGCCCGTAAACAGCCCCCTTCGAGAGAGAACTGTTTCCGGCAACTCTTTCCGCGATCGTTTCACACTTCTTCCCGAAGTATTTGTCGACCCCAGGCAAGCCAATCTCTTATCATGAGCCCTGAACTTGCATGTTGACTTTGCTTGCACCTCGTGTGTGTGTTTAGTTGCAGTAGTTTCTTGTTTGTTCCGTCCGCTGCTATTTCATTCGTTCTATATGCTTTTGTTATCTGTGTTGCATGTTTGTGTCCTCATGAAATAAGTTGACATGCTAGTTTGTTGTTGTTACTGATAATATCATGCCTCTGTCTAGTTTAGTTCATGATTAGTAGTAACGATGCTATGATAATTCTGTTGCACTGATAAATTTTGCTACTTCTTGGTATTGCTATGCTTCGCATGCTATCATTGTTTATTTGAAATGCTTGCTATTTTGTTACTGCATCGGTATGTTGCATGTTAGTTGTTGTATTCATTTTAATAATGCTCGCATAATGATCGATGATGGAGAGGTTAATCATATGACTTAATAACAAACCCCCTCCGTCATCACTGGGATGTCATAGTGCCACCAAATCGGGCTTTTTCCAGAGCAGCCACATTTGCCTAGGAATGGGAAGGCCCTAACAGGTCTATTGTCATGCCTCTCGCCGGTGCCTCCAACGTAGGGAAGGTTATGGGCACGCGCTACCCTGATCAGGTAGGCGGACATGAACCTTGTGAGCCCGAGTTGTTTTGCGTGTTTTGTACCCGTTTGGGACCATTTTTGCCACGATGGTGGCCGTAAGACCTTTGGTAGGCATGTGCCACCCAGGACTGAACCCAAAAGAGGTGTTGGTCGGAGTGGCCGGGAGAGTGTCATGGCAATAGATCGGTTTTGTCGGAACGTCGTTGGTCCACCCGAATGGGAGTGCGAGGCCATGAGTTTCGTGGTGTGGGTACAGTGCGCTACCTCTGCAGTGTGTGTGTGTGTGTGTGTGTGTGTATTAAATCTATCGATAGCCGCATCCTCGGTCATGGGCACAAGTTTGTGGTAGGTCACACTATCAGGTCTCGGTAGAAATGGACGATAATCCTAATATAACTAAGTTGATGAATAATGTGAAATAATGTGATGACTTGGACTATGAGACAGTCGTGAGTAATCACAATGATGAGTTGGTATGATCACGAGACAAGGTCTCGGTGATTATTGAACCAAGTGTGGTTCCGTTGGTGATCCGTGCATGATCATCGCTTGGTTGCGAGGCAACCCACTGGTAAGAGAGTCCGAGGGACTCGGTGCACAATTTTGTTTGCATTGCATGAGTAGTAAGTGTTATTTGCCTTTAAAGAACTATGGTAGAACAGTAGATGGTTGCATAAAGTTAACATGTTATGTTTGCATCGGATATGACTGGTAGTTTATTTTCAGCATAGTTTCATGATGCCATGCCATGCTTTGACTGAATTTATGCCATGCTTTAGTATGCCATGTTTTGACATGTTATGCTTTGCGGTAGCCATGTTAGAAGTAAGTTTGATATGCCATTGCCATGCTTAGTTTCCGCTATGAGGTATGTTGTTACATACGCTTGGTTCTTGCTTTGTCATCTGTTTGTTTGGATGCTCTGTATTTGGTTGTCTTGCAAGTACATTCAATGTACTAACCTCGCGTGTCATCCCAGTTTTGTAGGTCGTACCGACTTGTTCGCTTGATCCGCCGTGCTAGGCCGTAATCTTGCCAGTCCTGTGAGTTGTGGAGCCCAGCCTAGATGAGACACTGCCAAACCAAGACTTCCGCCGCCATTTAAATAGACTTCCGCTGCCATCCGTATAGCCTTAGGGCTATGCCAGATAATTGTATTCATCAAGGATGTAATCATATACACATGTATTTGATGAATATTATTGTACGGAATCTTTGTATCATGGACCTCTCGTCGTCGTCGGTGTTATCACGGCTGGCGTCTGAGCCCCCCTGCTCCATGCGGATCGTGGTGCCACAGTCCGGAGGCTCGGGACGGCCCGGACGTCCGGAAGTCTTCGGACTTTCGTAAATAGCGTTTTGTCACCGTGGCACCGGTCGTCCGGTGGCGCTCGGTCGTCCGGGGCCTGGGAAGTGTGGGACGACCGGTCCGCGTCGGTCGTCCGACCACTGTAGTATTCGCGGGCTGACTCTTCAGGCTGGTGTGAGCTCCAGGCGTCGGACTCCAGCGGGGTCCGGTCGTCCGGAAGCTGTAGACTTCGGGCAGCTTCTTCTCTTGGTCCTTGTACTTGGCATTCTCGCTAGCTTGTCCGTTGGATGTGGTGGCTCCGTGGCTTTCTTCTAAGTACCTGATCATGCATAGCACATATATTTGAGGTAGTAGCCATGTCTCATATGTGGAAAGTGATGGTTCAGAGAGGAGCGAGTTCACCTTGCGTCCAATGGCGTATAGTCGAGGTCTTATCTTATGTATCCTTGGGGCTTGGAGAGTAGTCGGAGTGTTCATGGGGATGAACGTGGGATGCTCCGCATCATCTACTCCCCCTTGGGAAAGATCCGACCTCCGATCGTGATCCTCATCACCATGGAAACGGTTGTCGTGGACGGACTTGTAGTTGGACGAAGTGGAAGGCATGGCGCAATCCAAGTACTCCAAGGTGTCTCCGGAACGACACTCTGAAATACAATGGTTAGCGCACACAAAGTGTCCATCATAGAAGAATGAGTCTGTGAGGCAAGATTTTTCATGACAAAGCGCATGAAGCTTATCAAGATGATCTAGAATGATATGCATAGCATTCATGGGAGCAAAATCATTCATTGTGCACAAAAATGTATTGTGAATGTGATCAATGCAACCATTGTGAAAAATGATGTCATAGAGAGACGGTTTATCAATAGCATGAATATGGCAATGGATGCTCAATATGATTATGTTATCATGCAATTGATGGTAGGCAATGTGATCATTATGTATGAATATGCCATCAAGGAAGATCACAACAAATTTGCTAAGGAAATGCACAAACTCATATATCATGGATGACATGGGAATACAAGATGCAACAAAGCAATCATAATGTGAGTCAATCCATGCATAAGATGCAAACTTGTGGTGACTATGATATGTCCATCGAGCATGACATGTGTGAGCACAATCAACAAATATGGAGGTGTTGGTGTACCAATGCTCGATGTCGTGGCATGAGTGGAGGTTCGAAGGTGCATCCAATAAGTCTGAGCGCTCCACAATGTAAAGGTCCATAGAGCCAATCTTCAATGTCGCTCCTCCGTTCGCGAGGTGTATCATATATGCAACAAGAGGGAAACAACAATGAAAGAATGACCCGTCCAATATGCGTATTTGAGGATGGCTCAAAGGGAAGGAGTTCACCTCATGAATGTTCCCAAAGATGTTGGAGTTGCAAATCATGTATGCCTTCACATGACCATGTTGTCTCGTGATAGTACCGTCTTGTGAATCCTTCAAAACGAAAGAACATGACAAACACTCGGAAAAACAAATGAGGTTAGCGGAAATGCAAAACCTAGCATTCGTGTGGTGAAATACCCAACAAGTGTATGCATCATGCTCATCATAAGAAATGACAAGGGAGCATTTCATAGTATGGAGGTATATGATGCAAGAACAACCAAATATAGTAGTCTCAATCAAACAAGCATGCATCACAAGTAAGGTGCCAAAGTCTCCAAGCTTAATAAGCATAGCATGGTTGCACTCACTACAAGTGGATATGAGAGAGGCAACTAATGGGCACAAGAGACAATGATCAAGATATAACATGTGAGAGGCATGAACATGTATGTCATCAACCCAAGAAAGCGAGTAATAGTGGAACATGGGTGATGCGACAAAGCAAGCAATCATAGAGATCATGTCAAGCAATCTAGTAGTGCGAAGATGCGACATACTAGAGGTAATCAAGGCAATATCACGAGGCACATGATAAACATGGCAATAGCAACAAGGATCTCCACCAAGCATGCAAATATACATAGGAGTAGTATAATGATGAATCATGGGTAAGTGCAAGCAAGGGTCACAATTGCATGGCAAAGGCATATAAGCAAGCATAACATGCAAAGTGAACACTGGAAAATGAGCATAAGATGACAAATGATAAATAGCCCATAGCCATGTGAGAGCCAAGTAAAAGAGATGTGCGTAGTGCTTGCGCAAAGGGAATGGTGGTAAGGATAATCCACGGGATCCCAAGTCATCATTGCTCTCAAGAGCTCGTGTCGTCAACTCTTGGGATTGAGGGGTTGACGAGTATACGTGAGTACCTACACAAAACAAAGACAAGGGGAAAATTGTGTGTGCGTGGTATATGTACACATCATCCATCATGATGCATACGTGCATGTGTTGGTTAGCACAAAATAGCCAATGCTCAAATAAATGAGATGCATGATATAGAAACATGTCATCCATCATGAGAGGTTTGTTGTTATGTATAGCATAATGGAGACTCAAATTGTGTAATGCATCATGGGAAATATCGAGAGCATTGTTATGCATAGAATGCATATGGTGCACACAATCATGGGAATCATGCAAAGTATGGAATGAATCAAAATCTCCTAATATGTATGAGGAAACTATGGGGGTATCCTCATGAGCATTAGTAGAAACATCACATGGAGAATATTAAAAACATCCAAAACAATGCATATTTGGAACAATGTGATCATGGCATGGCATAGTAGATGAATTGCGCAAATCATGTCGAGGAAGCATGGCAATATCATCGCATGAAAAACAAAAGCCAATGACCATCATCTCATCATCTATGCCATAAGTGCAAATGGGATTTATTTTAATGGGGCAGGCATAGTTACTATGTTGAGATTGAAATGATGCAATATGGGAGATCTCACTCATAGCATATGACAAGGTTAAAGGATCGTCAAACATGACGTGACCAATAGAATTTTCACATGATATCCTATGGAGCATAGCATCACAACTAGGCAATTCAACATGCTCATCATCATATTCATCATAAATGGGTAAGTCATGACATGAGGAAGTCGCACTAGCATGAAGCATGGGAATAGGTGGATCAACGTCATGCAAGAAATCATTCATGAGATAGTCCACTAGTGGGACAAGAGAAGTACCATCACCTATGCTACCTTTGGAGAATCGCCCACGTGTTGTCGGTGAGGTGTCGAAGATCCACTCGTTGTCATCTTCATCTTGATGGAACCATGTGGAGGGTGCATCATTGTCCACCATGGCCATCGTCGTCTCCATTGGAGGTATGGACTCGTCGAGGATAGGCATGTCGTCATGTAGGAGACCTAGCACCAAAGAAAACACACTCAGAGTAGAGGTTAAGTTGTTAGAAATCATAGTGGCCTCACGTGCCGTGTCAACTACCTCACTCACTAAGTGTTGCGGCTCACTCACTCCCTCTTGGATGCTCTCACTCGTATGCTTGGTGGAGTCACTGAAATGGCGCTCAACCTCACATAGGATGTGTGGCATGCTCTCACGTGTGGGGCTAGTGGTGGTCACACTCATCCTCTCATAGGAAATGCACACAATGTCACATATGGTGGAGTCACTCATATCACTCATGGCGGGGTGGCTCTCACATGGGGATTGGGACATCTCGTCAAATGTGGGTGTCGGAGAGGTGTAGGTGCAAACGTCTCCATGCTCAATCATGTCATAGTCGTAGCCGTGGATGAAGGCCGAAGATGGCACATCATCACTCTCCTCCAAGACCAAAGATAAGGTCTCATGTGCGCTCGCGTAGCTTGACTCGGAGTATGAATCCAATATGGGCGCCGTCTTCGTGTTGTTGAAGAGGTTCGTGCTCGTCGCCGAGGTCGAAGGGGATGGCCCTTGCTCGACCTTCTTGTCACCGTCTTGTTGTTGGAGGCCCATATGATGTGGCACCTCGTAGCACGTATCCATGACCGAAGGGAATTTCCCATGCTAGGCCATCTTCTTTGAGGGGCTTCCGAAGATGGAAGTGTCGCCCTTGCTCATAGGTGGGCGCCTTGTTGTTGAAGATGTTGATGTAGGCGAACTTGTGGGAAGTAGGCGAAGATGCCGTACATCAAAATGCAAAGATGCCTTGAGAACACTTGGCAAAGATGCCAAAGTGGTTGGTGTAGCCGTAGCTCCGTCATGGTGGTGCTCGTCTCGCGGTCTTCTCTTTTGCTCATGAAGCTTGGACTTGGCGTGAAGTAGGGCTTGTTGGGACTTGTACGTTTGCGCTTGTGGAGCATCTTCATGATGATGGTGTCGTTGTCGCACTTGAGCTCGTAGTAGATGTCGTTCGTCATCGTCGTGCACATGATGCTTGGAGGTGACTTGCCCTTCATGACGATGTGGATCACGAACGTGATGGGGCTCGCCATGGAGATGTGGACGTGGATGACTTGCGCTTGCATCGCTTGGGCGCTCCGAAGATGATGGACTTGGTCGCCGCGCCTTGAAGATGACGAATTGGAAGTAGACTTGATCAAGGCCTGAATCTCCTCCATCCTTGCATCATGCTCCTCCTTTTGTGCGGAAAGATTGTTGTCGATGTAGTCCCTTTTCCTTGCTTCGGAGTGATGAATGTCGATGGAGAGGTTCTCGAGGCGCTCTTGCAAGCTAGAATGTGCGGCTTTCGATGCTCGTTGTAGTTCGAAGATGGACGCTTTGGTGGTGTAGTTGTTCAGGACGTCGTTGTAGTCAAAGACCGGAGATGAAATGCCTTGCCTATCCATCACAAGACTCGAGAAAATATGAGTGGAAGAAAGATAAGAACTATACCAAATGTACCTTGACCGATGTTGAAAATGGATCAATGATCACTCAATGATGTAACAAGGAAATAGCACAATTGGTACCGATCTCATCGATTTCTCACACCTACACAAATAAGGCTTATGGTGGAGCTCAGTGAGGATAGTGGCACAAAAATTTGATGCAAAATGTTAGCAAGAGTCAATAATGTTGAAAGAGATTCACAAATTTGCAAGTGAAACAAGTAGACCAATAGCAAAGAATGGCACACGGAAACACACACACGGATAGATAAATGGGGTCGTGAAACCAAGGAATGAGCACAAAATGTGGAATCCACGAAAAACGCTCGTGTTGCACAACTCAAGAGAGACACTAGCACGATTGCTCAATAGGAGGATACGACACTTGTGCACAACCTATGATATGCAAAATGGATAAACTTTGTATCCCAAGTATGCTATGTATGTATGGTTCCCAGTGTTTGATCCAAGATGATCGGATATGACAATCTTATGCAATGTGGTATGATGCTATGACTATTTATTACAAGCTTCTTTGCTCTTTCTCTTTTTTTTTGCTTAAAAGTTTTTATGTATGGCCACTTTTGCACAATGCACAAACCAAGATAGCAATAGTGTATATGTGGGAACAAACTTTGTGAAACAAGAGATGATATGATACCAAGATGATATGGTAAGTATGCAATGGAAGGTGTATCGATGATCACTAATGTGCACAAGTAATGTTGCCGGCAATACTCAAATGGCTAGTCTCGATAGGCAAGTGACGCAAAATGGGCTAGGGGTTATCAATGCAAAGGCAAGGGGAATATACAATGAAGTCGTCGAGGTTACCGTCCGTGTCGATGATGAGAGGCGGTGTTGTCGATGTCGACCCGTTCCTAATTAGCCGAAACACCTTAGGAAACGGAAAAACCACAACTCAAAATCTCAAGGACCAAAGTCAAAAGGTGGTAGCGGAAAGCGGTGGTAGTTTTGCAATTGGCAATGCGGAAGTGGAATGATGGGTTATGCGTGTCGAAGTTGAGGTCACCATCCCTAAGTAGCCGAAACACGTTAGGAGACACAACGCACAACACAAATAAGATTGGGTTAAGTTGGGGTGGAGGAAGTGTATGGTGGGCAAGGTTATGCGGAAGTGGTGGTGATGGTTGAGGAAGAAGCAACCATCCTTAAGTATCCGAAACACCTTAGGAGACTCAAATCACAACTCAATCAACCACATATGCAATGGGGAACAAAATGGGTTAGGTTTTGGAAGTCGGTGGTGGCTATGTGGATGATGTGTGGTGGAAGCCCTAGGCAAAGATGCCAAAGTTGGTAAACTTTGATGGAGTCAAATGATGTTGGTGGTATTTTTGTGGGAAGGGGGATGTCAAGAGCTTCAAAATGAGCTAAAGAACGTCAAAATTGGAGTTCGGATGAATTAGTTATGGACAAAACAAAAATTAGCCGAAGTCTGAAACTACAGGTTAAGGAATACGTAAATGGACGGATGTCCGGTCGGGCTAAAAAATCAGTAAATTTCGTTCTGTTGGCAGGTTCCGGTCATCCAGTGGATGACGGACGTCCGGTGGTTCATGGGCGGGGGGAGGGGGGGGGGGTCCGGACGTCCGGAAAAGTGACGGTCGTCCGATGGGTCGGGGTCAACGCGAGATGCGAGTTTCGGGACACGATTTTGGGCGGAAAATGGGGATTTTGGGGTCAAAATTGACGAGATTTTGTGGATGAAAGATGGGGAAACTTGGGGAAATGCTAGATCCACTCGAAACCAAGCGAATCCATGGATGAAAATCAACAAAACATCATCAAACCAACAAATCACAAAAAAAGTTGGGGCTACTTTTGGTGGGGATTTTTGAAATTGGGGGAAGAACACAACAAAATCAAGCTAGAAAATACAACGGGGGATCCGAAATCGTGATAAACGTGGCTCATGATACCAAGATGATGGAGGGTGGAACCCTATACGGCCAATCTTTCACGAAAGGAGCGGATCCCAACTAAGAACACGAAGAACACACGGGGAATCACAAGGGAAAACACAAGAGTAACTCTCAAACCAACAAGATATAGTCACACATGTGCTAGATCCTCGGAACACAACAGGAGATACAAGATAAGTCAACAAAGGACGATACAAGGGTAACCGGTTCTTCTCCTTGAGGAGGTCTTCATCGGGGTCTTCTCCGTGAGGAGGTCTTGAATCCAAGGGGATCTTCTCCATAGAGGGGCCGCGATCTCTCTCTTGGGGTAGATCCATAATGGATGAGCAAAGCTCTATCTCACATATGAGCTAAACCAATGCTGACCCTAACTAGGAGAAGGTGGAGGAGTATATATAGTCTAGTGCCACGAAGAGGTAAGTGAGGGGCGAAGGGGTACATGGGCCTCGGGCCCGATACACTGTGCGCAGATAGGCGTCGGACGTCCGGTGGGTGTCGGACGTCTGGAGGCTTGGGATGGACCGGACGTCCGGAAGTCTTTGGACTTCCGTAAATAGCGTTCTGTCGCCATGGCACCGGTCGTCCGGTGGCGCTCGGTCGTCCGGGGTCTGGGAGGTGTCGGACGTCCAGTCCGCATTGGCCGTCCGGCCGCTGTAGCATTCGCAGGCTGACTCTTCAGGCTGGTGTGAGCTCCAGGCGTCAGACGTCCGGCGGGGTTTGGTCGTCTGGAAGCTGTAGACTTCACGCAGCTTCTTCTCTTGGTCCTTGTACTTGGCGTCCTCGCTAGGTCGTCCGTTGGATGTGGTGGCTCCGTGGCTTTCCTCTAAGTACCTGATCATGCATAGCACATATATTTGAGGTAGTAGCCATGTCTCACATGTGGAAAGTGATGGTTCGGAGTGGAGCGAGTTCACCTTGCGTCCAATGACATATAGTCGAGGTCTCATCTTATGTATCCTTGGGGCTTGGAGAGTAGTAGGAGTGTACATGGGGATGAACGTGGGATGCTCCGCATCAGCTTGCCTAGATGTGGACGGGGAGTTTGGATGAGGATGGCCCCGCCGCACGGTCGGCTTAAAAAAAGGACGACCGCCATCGCTGATGCATGGGCCCGTGGTCATAAATTGAGCTGACCACGTGGGCAGCGCGTAGTTGGGCGGCCGCCAGGGGGGACGCGGCGGACAGCGAGAAGGTGTGCGTGGCGTCTGTTCGGCGTCCGTGCTGACGCATTTGAGTCGTAAATTTTGACCGCAAATGCGTCGGCGCGGACGCGAAGCGGACGTGATTTGGGTTTGGGTCGGTGCGTTGAGCCACCACTTTTGCCCGCGCCGACCCAAATGGACGCGGCCAGACGAAATGGGTCGCTCCATTGCAGTTGCTCTAACGAACCAATCAGCCGGCGCGACGCTCCCCCTCTCCTTGAGCATGCACCTGCCGCTTCTGCCCCTCGAGAACTCCAACAATGACGGGCCCTGCCACCCAGCGTTAACGGACAAGATACCTTGGACCATATAAGCACACACATGCCCATCATATACGACCAGGGGCAGAAGCGGCAATCGCTGGATGTGGTCTCCCGATGGGCGCTGTACAACCCGGTCGTATAGGATTTTTTTCCCCGTCCATCCATCCGGCCACTCAATCCCCAGGATAGATTCTGGGTTGGTCCAGTGCGTGTGTGAGAGCTTCTCCCTTCCTCTTTTGATCGTGTGTGCAGTGTGCATGTCGGTTGGGTGGACGAACGATCATGTCGATGGCGCAGCAGGGGGCGGCGACGTTGTTGCCGCCGGGGTTCTGGTTCCACCTGAAGGACGAGGAGCTCATCCTGCACTACCTTCGCAACCGCGCCGCCGTCGTGCCGTGCCCGGTCCCCATCATTGCCGACGTCAACATCTACAAGTTCGATCCATGGGACCTCCCTTGTAAGTTCTTAACCAATCAACCGATCACCGCTGTATGTAATCCCTGATCTTCTGCTCACCGTTGTTCGACTGTGATGATGAAAACTGCAGCCCAGGCTGTGTACGACATCTGCGAGTGGTACTTCTTCAGCTTGCGGGACCGCAAGTACCCCAACAGCATCCGGCCCAACCGCGCCGCCGGCTCCGGCTACTGGAATGCCACCGGCACCGACAAGCCGATCCACGACCCCGCCACCGGCCAGGGCGTCGGCGTCAAGAAGGCGCTCGTCTTCTACAAGGGACGCCCGCCCAAGGGCACCAAGACATCCTGGATCATGCACAAGTACCGCCTCGCCGCCGACCCCCGAGCCGACGCCGTCAACACCTACAAGCCCATCAAGTTCCGCAACTTCTCCATGAGGGTACGTGACGTCTCCATGAGTAGTTCGTTACCGGCGGTGCCGGCCAAACCCGTGTGCAGCAGTGTCACGCGGCTGGCATGCGTGCTATCCTGATCCTCTTCGCGCCACAGCCCATGCGTTTGCTTTGTTGCACGGTTGCATCTGCCGTGCCGTTGCAGTGTCGACCGGTAAAACATTCATATTTTTTTAATGACTGAATTGCCCTATAACTGTTAGCACCCCTGACGGCTCGGCCCCACCTGCCAACGAGGCCCGGTCTCGGCCCAGCCGTGCCCGATGCAGCAACCAGCGCTACTTTGGCCCAGAATGACACAACCAGCCCGGCCCAATGGCTTCCACTACTTAAGGCGCCGCTTCCAGCCGTCCTCCTCATCCAGAGGACCATGAACCCGGCGGCGGCACGAACCCTAGTTCTTCCTTGTTTGATCCATTCTTGTACTCAAACTTGTATCGCGACTATATTGCTACCGAGAGAAATACTAGATCGATTCCCCACTTGTTTGCCCCTAACATCTGGTATCGATCGCCAGAAATCCACTCTTCCCTCCGCCCGATCTGGCTCACCTCATCGACAAGAGGGATTCGCCACGGCCGCCACATCGTCGAAGCCATGGATCCATCAGCGAAAGCTTACCTCGACAAGATCACAGCGACAATGGAGGCCAACACCGCGGTCACCGCACGTCTTGATGATCTCGGCCTGATCTGGAGCGCCGCGTCTCCGATCTGGGCGACGCGGTCACCGTTCTGCAGCAGGCGCGCCCACACCCCATCACCGACACCAACGGGGGCGCGCCATCGATACGCTCTACGGCGCCACCGCCCGTGTTGCCCACCGACAAATTCGGCCTGGCGGGAGGCGATGAGGACGCCCCTCAAGGGTCTAAGGACCACGGTGATTTCCACCTATAGCGGGGGGGGGGGGGGGGGGTCGTTCCAGACGCCGCCGCCAGTCCCGGCCAACGGTCAGATCGAGCTCTTATCTTCTCCTTTTGCACATGCTAGTTAGATGCTTGCGGGATTGGGACAAGCCCACCCTTCCATTTCGTTTCCTCAATTTTCGGGCGAGAACCCAAACATGGGGAAAACGATGTGTGAGCAATATTTTTCCATGTTTGGCATTCACAAAACCTTCTGGGTTCCCATGGCCGTCCTCAACTTCTCAGGGGCTGCGGCCATTTGGTTACAATCAGTCCAAAAGAAGCTCAACAGCTTCGATTAGGAGTCCTTCTCAACACTGTTGACCACACAATTCGGTCGCGATCGCCATCAACTTCTCATTCGTCAATTTTACACCATTAAGCAGACATCCACTGTAGCTGATTTTTCCGAGCGTTTTGAGTTGATCATTAATCATTTGAGCTCTTATTCAGACTCAATTCACCCATTTTATTTTCTCATCCGTTTTGTGGAAGGACTGCGGGCGGACATCCGAGCGGTGGTCATGGTTCAGCGACCGCCCGATTTGGACACGACATGTGCTTTGGCGCTGCTCCAGGAGGAGGTGGCCGACAACGCTCGCGCGGAGGTGCAGCGCCCCACTCCAATGCGCCCTCCCAGCACGTCGCCGCGGCCCAACATATCGCTGCCACTACCACCTCCACCGGCGCGCGCAACACCACCAGCTCCAGCCACGGATCACCGTGGCACGGAGGCCGCACGAGCCGACTCCTCCAAGCTCAAGGCCCTGCACGATTACCGACGAGCGTGCGGGCTGTGCTTCAAGTGCGGCGAGCGTTGGGGACCCCACTACAAAAAAATACACTTCCGTGATGATACGTGTTTGTCACAGTAGGTCGCGTTTTTTGTCATGCATGTACATCCATGACAAATTTATGACAGAATCAAGATAGTCATACCTGTGCTGTCGTAGAAGTGTTCCATGACATTACCAAAATTATCATCACGGAAGTGTCCACTTCCATGACGATAAATCGCGCGTCACAGAAGTGCTTTCGTCAAGGGTGACTGAGGGAGTCCTGGACTAGGGGGTGTCCGGATAGCCGAACTATCATCACGGCCGGACTCCAAGACTATAAAGATACAAGATTGAAGACTTTGTCCCGTGTCCGGATGGGACTTTCCTTGGCGTGGAAGGCAAGCTTGGCGATACGCATATGTAGATCTCCTACCATTGTAACCGACTCTGTGTAACCCTAACCTATCCGGTGTCTATATAAACCGGAGGGTTTTAGTCCGTAGGACGAAGAACAATCATACCATGGGCTACCTTCTAGGGTTTAGCCTCTCTGATCTCGTGGTAGATCTACTCTTGTACTACCCATATCATCAATATTAATCAAGCAGGAGTAGGGTATTACCTCCATCGAGAGGGCCCGAACCTGGGTACAAACATCGTGTCCCTTGTCTCCTGTTACCATCCGCCTAGACGCACGATTCGGGACCCCCTACCGAGATCCGCCGGTTTTGACACCGACATTGGTGCTTTCATTGAGAGTTCCTCCGTATGCCGTCACCTATAGGCCCGATGGCTCCTTCGATCATCGAGGAGCAGCGCAGTCTGAGGTGAGACTTTTGTCCCCGGACAGATCTTCGTGATTCGGCGGCTTTGCTGCGGGCCAATTCGCTAGGCCATCTGGAGCGGATCGAAAGCTACGCCCCGCCATCAGGTCAGATTTGGAAGCTTGAATTATACGGCCGACATCCGCGGAGACTTGATCTTCGACGGATTCGAGCCACAGCCAAGCGCGCCACACTGTCTCGATGGGCATGATCTAACTCTGCCGCCGAACAGTGTCCTGGAGGCCGCACTAGTGTCCGCTCCGAACATTGATTCGGAGCCAATCTCGCCGATCGAGGATGGTTGGTTGGACACCACCTCGGGGGCTGAAATCTCTACGGCGGTCGAGCCGAACACAATCCCTGTCGCTGCGAAGACCGTGACTCCCAGTGCCGGACTCCTTTCCGGACTCGAACCCTCCGCCCCGCCAATCGAATCCGATTGGGCGCGGTCATGGAGTTCACCGCGGACATCTTTTCGGACTCGCCCTTTGGCGACATCCTGAATTCACTAAAGTCTCTCTCTTTATCCGGAGAGCCATGGCCGGACTACGGTCAGGAAGGTTGGGATGCGGACGACGAAGAAATTCAACGCCCACCCACCACCCACTTCATAGCCACTGTCGAAAGCTTACACGACATGCTCGATTTCGACTCCGAAGACATCGACGGTATGGATGACGATGTAGGAGACAACCATGAACCAGCGCCTATAGGATGTTGGACAGCCACCTCATCCCATGATGTATACATGGTGGATACACCTAAAGGAAATGAAGACGAGGAACAACGGGACGCTACGAAGGATAAATCCCCCGAAAAGCAGTCAAAACGGCAACGTAAATGCCGAACCAAGTCCCACCTCAACAAAGACCCAGCCATAGAGCAGGGCGAACCGGTGGACGACGAACATGCTATCGAGCAATCGTCCGAACAAGACAACTTGGATAAACAACCCGTCCCCGGCGAAGACAACAGTCCGGATGATCTCACGCCGGACAAATTGTTGGAGCAGAATAACCTCCACAAAAGGCTCACGCCATCGCTGCGCGTAGCCTGAAAAAGCAGAAACGGAAGCTCAAAACAGCGGAAGATGCACTCAGAATCAGATGGAGCAAAGTATTCAACACCATAGACAGATACGGCGACAGTCGCCGAACAAAGAGCTTCCCAAAGAGAAAACTACTGCCCGAATTTGATGAGGAGGCCATAGAGCCCCCACAATCAAAAAGTAAGAAGGCCACCCGGTCGGATGGACGACCCCACGGCAAAAAGAGAGCGGAAAATGGCGCCGCACACAAGCCGGTACGCGATCCGCATAAGGATTCACATCAAAAGGATGGCCCATTTAGGTCCATCTATGGGTCAAGAAAGCAAGCTCTTCAAAGCAATGCAACACGCCAAATATCCGAACATCACGGCACACCCAAATATAGGGGCGCCGCACACCCCCTGTGTTTCACCGATGAGGTGCTGGATCACGAATTCCCGGGATTCAAACCCGTAAACATAGAGGCATCTGACGGAACAACAGACCACAGAGTCTGGATTGAGGACTATATCCTCCACATACACATGGCTAGAGGAGATGATCTCCACGCCATAAAATACTTACCCTCAAGCTCAAAGGGCCAGCCCGGCATTGGCTCAAAGGCCTCCCGAAAATACCATTGGAAGTTGGGAAGAGCTCGAGGATGCTTTTCGAAAATTTTCAAGGGACTTATGTCCGTCCTGCGGATCTGACGATTTAAGTCATATAACTCAACAACCCGGAGAGTCAGCCCGCAAATTCTGGAACATGTTCCTCACCAAAAAGAACCAAATAGTCGACTGTCCGGACGCCGAAGCCTTAGCAGCTTTCAAACACAACGTCCGAGACGAATGGCTCGCCAGAAACCTCGGCCAAGAGAAGCCGAGAACCATGGCCGCATTAACAAGCCTCATGACCCGCTTTTGCGCGGGAGAGGATAGCTGGCTAGCAAGATGCAGCACCAGCGACCCAAGTACATCCGAAGTCAGGGATGGAAATGGGAAACCACGGCGCAACAAGGACCAGCGCCGTATTAAGGGGAACGGTCCAAAGAGCGCGGCAGTCAACGCCGGATTCAAAAGCTCACGGCAGAACAATAAAAAACTGCCCCTTAAGGACAATAGCGATGAGCTATCCAACTTAAACAAAATCTTGGACAAGATATGTCAAATCCACAGTACTCCCGGGAGGCCTGCAAACCATACCCACAGAAATTATTGGGTCTTCAAACAGTCCGACAGACTTAACACCGAACACAAGGGGCTCGACACACCAAGTGAAGATGATGACGAGCACCACAAGCAGAGCCCCGGAAAACAAAAGAATTTCCCACAAGAAGTTAAAACAGTAAACTCACTTCACGTGATCAAAGGGAAAAACAGAGCGGCGCCCACCAAAATGCGCGCCGCACAAACTACCCTAGCGGAGTACCAACACTGGTTGTCAAAACCAATCAGCTTCGACCATCAGGACTATTTCGAAAGTATGCGGAACGCAGGATGGACTGCCTTGATATTGGATCCTATAATTGACGGATTCCAATTTACACAAGTCCTCATGGATGGCGGCAGTGACATAAACCTGATATATTAGGACACAATCCGCAGCATGGGGATAGACCCAACCAAAATTCGCCATAGCAACACCTCCCTCAAAGGGGTAATGCCCGGCCCATATGTCCATTGTACGGGCTCCCTTCTACTAGAAGTTGTGTTCGGCTCATCCGACAACTTCCGCCGCGAAAAGTTAACCTTCCACATCGCCCCCATTCGACAAAGTGGCTATCAAGCACTCTTTGAGGCGTGAAGCTTTTGCCCGCTTTAACGCAATACCGCATTATGCATCTCTTACACTTAAAATGCCCGGTCCACGCGGCATCATCTCATTAAAAGGGAGTATTAAGTGTTACTTGAGCACGGAAGAACGTGAGACTGCCTTGAAAGCCCCACACCTATCCGGCTCCCCTAGTCAAAGAACCTGAATAGGTCATTCAAACCCCGGACACGGCTAGACGGGTCCGGCGCCTACTAGCAGCATACCCCCATACAAGGGGCTGCATGCATGTACAACAAGAGACAATAAAGCTCAATTTTATTCACTTATTCGAATCGTACTCTGTTTATTTAATATAAAGTACATCTTTCGCACGATCCTTTTTCTTTTAAACTAAGTTCCTCTCTTTTATAGATGAACAACATGCTACACCCGTCCAGGATACGGCACAACGGAGACACAGGCGCAGACGTGCAGTAGGGACCCGTTGCAAGGATTCTTTTCAGATTAAGACCCTGCATAAACCTTTTTACTGTCTCTTGTTGATATACATCCCCCAGTTTCTTACTATAACCGAGGAGGAGGCTGGCGTTTTGGCATTGGCCGCACCAGAATTTTTGCGCGTACCTGGACACCAGGGGCTTAGGGCATTATTCTGCCCATTTTTATAAAGACCGAATACCTTAGGGAGTATTCGGCGTCTTGAGTAAGGCCTTATATGCATCAGCTCCGAATCATGTCTTTGGTCAAATGTTGGGTTTGCCCGGCTCCTGTGTTTTGCTGCCTTACGTTCCGTTCTATCGGCTAACGCGGCACCGGGAGAACTACTGCGATTGTGCCCCGGTTCGGCCGGGCGAGCACCTCAGTAGAGAAAGCCGAAAACTGACTGTCATGATATAGCGAGAGACTGGTCAACCACTCGATGACTCACCGGAATATTTAGAATTCCTCTGCATTAACGAAGGACCGTTTTTCGGTCAGGCACATACGCACCCCGAATTTGGGAGAGTGCGGTGCCCCCAGGGGCTATATAGTAGCCCCACCCTCGAACTCCTATGGCTAAGTGAAAGTGATAAAGCATTATAGTCCGGTTGCCTAGTTTGCTACGCTACCACCTCCTTAATAGGACCAAGATGTTGGATTAAGTGTGAAAAAGTGCCTTCTTTGCAAACACCCCCGCACTATGTGCGTGGGGGCTGAAGCCAAAGACTGCCATCTTTCAGGTTATATATACATATACATCAACGGGCCGCATAGGGAGTAGTTTACTACTTGAACGCACAAGTATAAAAAGCTCTTATATTATATTGAAACATTGTTTTCACAAATCATACATGTCATTTAAACATAATATCCTTCGAAAGCACTGCGTCTCTATTAAACGAGCGCCCTGCAGGACTTCCTCAAAATAGTGCTCGGCAGGTACTCGGCTTCTGTCCGAATCTTGGGATGCAACGTCGGTGGCCTTCATCTCCGCCCAGTATGTCTTGGCACGAGCCAGAGCCATCCGCGCTCCCTCAATACACGCCGACCGCTTCATTGCGTCGATACGCGGTACTGCACCAAGGAACTGCTGCACTAAACCAAAATAACTCTTGGTGAGGTCCGCCTGGCCACAAATGAGTCATGACATGCTTCATGGCAAGTCCGGATAATCGATTCAGCTCGGCCCATTCGGCTAACCGATCGGTCAACGGAAGAGGACGATCCGGACTATGGAATTGCGACCAATATAGCTCTTCCCTTCTGTGCCCCTTCTGGCCTCGGAAGTGCTCAATCGCGTCCGCAGCGCTCGCCGCTAAGTCCAGATAAGCATCCTCCGAACTCCACAACTTGTCCAACTGAGCATACTTTGGATCCGTATATTTCCTCCGCAGCAGAAACGGTTTTCCAGCCGCAATAGCCCCGGCCTGACTCAGCTCCTCCTTGGCAGCTCTCAAAGCGGGACGGGCATCCTTGGATTCGGCGGTGGCGTTTTTCGAGCCCTCTTGCTCCGCTTTGACGTTCCTTTTCAAGAACCTCGCAGCGGTCGGTAGTATTCTTCAACTTTATGGCCATATCGGCCATTTCCTCTTGCTTCGGCGGTGAGCAGCCCGTTCGCTTTTAGCTCTTCGCCGCCCTTAAAGCGGCCGACATTACTATTTCTCGCTTGCTCTTTCGCTCGGGCAAGTTCCGCCCGCAGCTCCTCCACGCTAGCGGCACCACCTGCATTGAGCATACAAGTA
The DNA here is from genome assembly GCA_021605145.1 of Aegilops bicornis. NCBI lineage: Eukaryota > Viridiplantae > Streptophyta > Magnoliopsida > Poales > Poaceae > Aegilops > Aegilops bicornis. The sequence continues at coordinate 88,601,732 of CM038670.1, forward strand.
GTAAGGCATGGGCGTCAAGCTCCCTTACCAGGTGTCCGCGACAGAAGTCACATACCTTGTGACTCGTCAAACCGTTTATTGACCAGCGCGATGTCCGCATCCGCCTCATCAAGTTGCCGCTTTAGTACGGCATATTCATCAGTCCGGCTGGCCACTGGATGCCCCACCACCTATTTAGGAGCGGCGATACGTCATAACTGAGATTATGATCCTCGGCACGATGTCAATTTTGACAACATACCGAGTCTCAGGGGCTACTATCTATACAGGACGCATTCTATATGCATAACTGTCAGAAGGTACATCATTTTTGCCTACCTCGAACCCCGTCAGCAAGTTTCTTGCAGCTTCATGCAATCCGCTCTCAGCGTATGCAATTCTTTCAATCACCGTACCCATTAGAGCACGGTGATCTTCTGAGATAGCCGCGAGCCCGAGCAGATCCTTCAGTTCCTCCGACCACACGCCAGCTGGCGCCGGACCTTCCGGCCCCGCCAGACTCGGTGAAACTCTCTGCGACGACACCTCAGGGGCGTCCGCGTCACATGAAGGTGCGACAGGTGGAGGCGTTTCGCTCTCCATCACCTCCGGAAGAAGATCCCCGAAGACGAGCTCTGCTGAGAAGGGCTTAGATCCGAACTACAAGGTACAATTTCGGTTATCTTTAGAAATAAATGCAGGGATGTTCCTTATTTACAAGACCCCTTCTTTTTTTACTTACGGCTCGCTGGAGGGCTGATCCCCTTGGGGAAACAGTGCGGCTGGGTTACTTCCCAACGCCGGACTCTCTGACGAAGATTTCTTTCCCCTCTTTGAGGCCTTGACATCCGGATCGCCACCAGCAGACAGCTGATTACGTACACTGGGCATCAAAGATCGCCACCAGTGCAAATAAACACGCCGACAAAATAATATACAAAACCGACAGCACTTCAATAGAGTTCAAGAAAGGTTAGCCCTGCTGGGGAGCTGCAGCGCAATCAGCTGAGCAAGATGATGAGACTGCGCTTTTTCAACACTTATATCTCCCTCACTCTGAAAGATAAACAAGCAGACAGATGATAGGTTTTGCACATAAAAGTATTAGTGCTGACAATTCATCACATTTCTTACTGACGAATAAAGTGACATAGTTTAAAATTGCATTAACACAATATGGTATTGTTCAGGTCAAGACATGGCAGGAAATGACATTGTGAAGGAGTTGGCAGCTTCACGACACCACTGGATTACAGATCAAGAACTCATAAGTATCAATGTTTAGTGTGCTATCAATTTATCCCATTTCAGATTGGCAAATAAAGAGACGGTTTAAATAATAGTAGAATGATATGACATTGTTCATAGTTAAGTCATTACAGAATATGACATTGTGTCGTAGTGGGTAGGTTCACCACACCACTGGATTACGGATGAAAAACATAAGCATACATGTAGTGCAAAAGAAGATCACTTGCTCTGTATAGTTTAATTTACATGGTACGAAGAAGGAACTTGGTTGTACAACTGAAAACTTAAATTGAGAAGGACAATCTTTTGTTTATGTACATAATAAACTTTAAACATGCAATTTGATGCAAACACCAAAAATAAACAGCTGTTGTAGTCATGCCTAACCAAATATACACAACAAAGTTTGAAGGCTTGAGAAGGACAAACTTACATTACTGGTGAAGACAGGCTCTATAAAGCCCTTGTCCATGCTGATGGGGGGGGGGGGAATTCAAGAAGTTTAGCACAGAATCTTCTTCATTAGCATTGTCTTTATTCTACATTTTGTTAAGAGTAAATATAGATGTGATAATATACGAAAAATGGAGAATATTTAAGATAAGATGAAGAGTGATGCTACATAACCAAGTAGCTATAAATGTATGTGCAGCGATGCAGGCAAAAGGCACAGCCAAGAGCAATGCACAGCTAAACTTCTTCAGTACCAGCCTTATGGTAAGAGTAAATATAGATCTGATGTGTAGAAAATGGTGGGCAAAGGAAAATAAGCTGCAGAGTGATGGTACATGAACAACTACCTGTCAATATAAGTACACTGATAAAGGACAACATGTACTTACAAGAACAATGCAGAGTTAAAAAAATTCATTGGCATTGGATATATTCTACACTAATGTAACCTTCATACAGATCAGATAATTTGGAGCGAACAATTGATAAGCAAGCTATCATGCATACTGCTGTCACATAATGAACCAGGTATGTATGCAAGTACAGTGATACAGGACAACAAGTACTAACAAGAGCAAAGCAGCGGGCAGCATATTTGCGATATCCCGTCGTTCTTTTCAAACCGAATTCTTCTTCGAGCAGATTTCCTGCAAAAAGATCCGTAAGGCACATGCGGAAAAGTAGAAGTTCAAATTGTCATGTTATTTCATAGACAGTACCTCATCCTGGGAACGAGACCAGTGCATAACAAGGTTTTTCCATTCAATGTCTTCTAAATTTAGCACAGGAGACATCATGGGAAATTCGTTTATATACTTTCCATCAAAGTGTGATTTCCTCAGGTAACACCGATACTGCTGCAATGCTTCCTTGAAAAGCACAAGCAAGCTTTGCTCTTCATAAATATCCAGATTGACCCTCACCTAGTTACAACAATGTAATGTAAAACACTGATGTGTTCGATCAGCAGAAAATAGGAAAATAATAACCATGAATAATAGCACTTACACGTAAGTTGGACAGGAAGATGTGAAAATGGTGTTTGTCTTCACTATAATCTTCCCATGATGGGAATATATGCACGTAGTCCCTAACAACATTGAAATAATTGTCTTTTAAATAGGGAATAAATGGAATGGGGTTCCAATCTGCAGGAATTGGTCGTCTCAGTAGTTGGGATAGGTCTTCGGCCGGTGGACTTGCTGTACTTTTTGCTGGAGTGGGATTTTTCTGTGGTACGGCTGGTGCTATGGCAAATGAAATCGGTATACCTTTTCTTTGGAGTGCAGGTCCTGTGGTGGTGGGGCTAGTGGTGTGGCGGTGAAGTATGGGTACAGTCTGCTGGAGTCGGTCCAATGTTTTGTGTCACCGGGTTGTACAACCAATATAAGTGAGGCGCTGTCTGATTTCTCGGCACCACCACGCTTTTCAAGGACTTTCTTGGTGCTCCTTCGTGTTCGCAATCACCCTCTTCCTTTTTGATGTCTGATGCACAAGAACAGCATTTGAGTGAAAAAACATGGTAAGATGACAGATGGAATATGTATTGATAATGGATGGGCATGGCATCTCGAGTTATATGATGAGTAAACTAAACAGATGGCGGTCCAACAAAGTAGAAGAAATGCAAGACAACATATGCAAGATACGCGCAATCAATAAAACCTTGCCAAATTAGAACAGGCACCTTGATGGGTGAACAGGACAGGCCATCTGCCTTTGACTCCTCGAGGTTAGAATAGTCATTAGGATGATATTCTGAACAAGAATCAACAGGTGGGGAGCATACGAGTTTCATTGCTTCCAGAATGGCACTCAATGCCTTGGTGCCAATTTTGTAAGTCATTGCAGTGTTCCACAATAATCTTCTGATGCGCGGATTTCTATATTCACCGTAATTGCGTATAATATCTGAGAACCATGAAAACATAAATAGTTGTGAGATTATCTTTGTAATGCAGATGATATTCTAATATAGGGGCGCCCCTGTAAACACTTATGTGCTATCACTGGATTATGATGAGAGAGCTCATGTGTGCTGTAATATGGTGCGTGCATTTATATAATCTGGCACAAGTACACAAAAAATAGGCTCCAGAAGTAAGGATAGCTGGCAGATGATAGGTTCATAATATACTGTATAGAGAGTTTATTGCCAAACCATGATAACAAGAGCACACAACAACTAGGCAGATCATAGTGTACATAACAGGGGTACACCATAACCACGATATATAAATCTGGAAAGTGGAACTGGCTTGAAAATACGGTGTTGTATTTCCGCTAGTAATTGAAAGCCTATCGATCACGTACATGCCAGCTCTATCGAACATGGTAAAGAAGAGCAAGCAGATTTTGGATAATAAAATGTTGGTTGCATAGTGCCCACACATGATGAACCAGAGCGCATTAAGAATGCAACTCCCAGCTGTCTCTCGACCATTTCAGGCGGTTGGATGAAGATCCTACGTCTCCTAACCCTTCTTCTTCCTCGTCTCTGATTCTTCCCATACAGACCACCGCACGGGCTGCCAGCCGGACCACCGGTCCCCACCGCCTGTGTTCCTCCGCCACCCCCACCCCCACCCGCGCCCCAACCCCCACCCGCGTCGAGTTTTCTTCGTTCGGCGAGGCCCCACAACCACCCGAGCCCCTTCGATAGCACCGGCGAGCTCTAAAAAATCGACTGACCCAATTTTGAAATTTAGTCTACTGTGATTTAACTAGTGTGGAATATAAAAGGGGAAAACCATAAGCATTGGGAGTATAGTGTTGAGCGTGCCATGGCGGATCTGAAGGTGCAAAGCTGGACAAAGGCAACCGCAACCAAGACAAGAAATCGAGTAAAGCAAAGTGGCGATCTATTTTCTTGCTGCGATAAATAAGTTGAGCAGAATCTGAAGAGTACCGTCTACAGTGCGGCACCGTGTACGCATCTGCTGAGAATTTGACGGTGCTGCGGTAGCGATGGCTGTTGGCGGCGTGGAAGCAGATCTAGGAGGGTAAACGGTGGCGGCGGGGCGCGGTGGACGAGACGGTCGTAGGAGCGGTGCCGGCAAGGTGGACGACGGCGGGGATGATGCGAGAGGACGGGATGCAAAGATCCCGATCCGAATGCGTGGATGAGAGAGGTCGATCTCTTGTAATGGACGGCGGCGTCGGGGTATCAACTCCGGCATGGTGGAGGAGGACGGCGGTGGATGGGGTGGCGGACGGCGGCGGACGGGGGAGGGTGGGGTGGAGAGTGTGTTTTGGCGCCCACGGAGTACGAATGGGGAAAAGGGAGGTAGAGAGGAAGGGGAACCATGTATTCAGTATGCGCTTGTCTCATATGCAAGGAAATTTACAAACTTAGCCCCCGTTTCAAATTTCTACTACATCACAACAACATTAGTCGGTTGGGGATAGGACGGTAATCTCGCATACACCAAATATTTGCCGACGAGAGTTTGTTGTTGGCGCCCACCGTCTATGAATATGAATCGGGGAGGGAGTCGATTTCAGCCGAGGACACACTGTGTTTTGGCACCCACCGTGTATGAATCCGGGTGAGAGGCGGTTACGTCACGTTTGGGTGAAATTACAAACCTACCCCTATCGAAACCTATATAAATCCAGCGAGATAGGCTTTGCGTGGCAGGGATAGGCGAGTGATTTCCATCTCGCAGATTTTGGTTTCGAGGCGATTCTTTGGGACTTTCCCAGCTTTGTTCAAATTTTGCAGAGTGCACGTTTACCGTGCCGACTCAATTTGAATCCCGTTTGTATTCTACTAGCAAGAGGCCCATGCGTTGCATGGAACATCAAGATGCATTTATACGAGTTGTTTATCTTGTGGGAGACAAAGATGAACGATGGAAGTCCTTATCTGCAAATGTGGAGAGGGGTGCGGGTATCTTTTAGCAAAATTGTCATAGTTTGCTTTCTATCCGTCAGATATAGATCAGACGGTCCATATTGCAGGATGGCAGGCACACCATCATCACCAACTCGGTTTTTTATAAGAGTAGAGATTTTTTTTCGGGCGGGATCCATTTTCAATTGGAATTACATTCTATATACATCATTTTTTATATATACTTTCAAAAGCACAACACCATTTATACATAAATATGGTTTACAAATGGCATGATCTCAGATTCATAAGGCTGTATCCATCAATTTGGATTTTCAAATATTTGAAACCACTTTATGTTGAAATCCAATGTATGCACTCCTCGCTAACTGTCTCCAATTAATGTGTGTTTCATGTGGGTTTTTTTTACTTCTCAAACATGTATAATGTGTTTCACACACGCAACATATAGTGTAATCCCGTTTAGACATTAATTGCATATAAACCATGCATTGTTTGTAATTGAAGAATCTATGGATCACCAATATTGATAAACTATATAACATTACACGTGTGCCCAAATTCAAATGAGTATGCATGTTTGATACACAAATTTGCGTTATGATATTATCGATGTCGTGATCTCCAGTTTAAATATTTGAATCCCCTTTAATCCAGATATTCGTCTCATATAGCTATCACTCATGCTTATATAGGACTATCTCTCTGGACCTATACGTGTTCATCGTCTCTCAGGTATCTCTCGTGCTACCTGTATGTCGACAATGATCTTTTATCTTCGTAACACACTAACGGTACTCTCTCCCTCGACCTTCATCACTCTATCTCTCTCTAAGTATATCTCGCTCCCTGCTATGTGTCTCTAACTATGATTCTCCATGTGGAATCTCTTTCTCTCACACAAACACAAAACTTTGTCTCCCGGGGTCTCATTTCGCTCTACTATTCCCATGTGTGCCACTCGCACACCCCTCATACAGAGATGTCTTTCGCTCCTTAGATATGAGAACCTACGACTCTTCCTCTTCAATATCTCTTTCTCACACGCAAACACAAACTCTGTCTCCCAGGGTCTCATATTTCTCCATTGTTCTCTTGTATGTCGCTCACACACCCTCTCTCCCTAGAGATATCTTGCGTTCCCTCATATGTCTCTCTAGCTATCACTCTCGTTGTGAAATATCTTTCTCTCTCGCAGACACAAAACTCCGTCTCTTTGGATCTCATTTCTCTGTGATATATGTTTGTATGTGCTGACATGCACCCTCTCTCTATCTCTCTCACACCCACACACATAACCCAGCCTTCTGATCCACTCGACTCCTATCTCTAACGCACACTAGCTAGCATCTTTATCTTTCTATTTATTTGTTTCTCCACCAACCTTCTTCCTCGCCCTCACTCTTGATTCCTATCACGCACACTACATATGTTTCTCTCTATATGCAGTCAAGTGCCCTCTCACACACATATATAACTTCACCCTTTGAACCACCCGACGGTCATCTTCAACACCCAAACTAGCGGATGTCCCTCTAGCTAGCATCACCATCTCTGTATCTATTGTAGTTTCTCCGTCAACATTTCTTTCTCGCACGGAGTCTTGCTTCCTATCACCCACACTATATATGTCTCTCCATACATATGCATTTATAGGTTGATCTCTTTTGCAAAATCGTTGCGCCTCACCACCTCTGCTCGCCATAGATGCATGCTCCAGCCCACGCCACACTCTCTTAAAGACAAAAACACAGGCTCAATTGTCGGGCCTTCTTCCCTGCATTCTCACATGCATGCATATTGTCATACTGATCTGTCTCTCCCATGTCGTTGATCTTATGACTTGTGTCTTCTTTCTTTTATCTCGATCATCTTGGCCTCTCACACACATCCCACGTATACATGTATACCTCTCACACATGCACGTTCAAGGTCTCTATGTCTCCATACGTAGTTAATTACCCTCAATCCTAACGCCACATCGAATCGTTCTCCTCTTTTGTGCACATAACTTCCTTTGGATGGGTAAAACACACACTCACACTTAACAATCTCCTTCTAGCTACCCCCCCGGCGCCTCTCACTCTTCCCCTATATCCCCGAAACCAATAATACCAACCCTTTGTTTAATTACCGCCTACATATGCACCATCGATATATAGTAGTCTTCCTCGGTGTCTCTCGAACACACACGTTCTCTCGATGTCGCCTCCTCACACGCGCGCGCACCTTCTCTTCCCTCTCTACGGGCTTTTTCTCTCGCGCCCCCCATCGTTGGTGGCCTCTGCCATACACATCACCTCTCTATGATGAAGCCATGCACACTTAAATTACATCCGCCACAGAGGACCCCGACACACACACACACACACACACACACACACACGCATGCACCCCCACACACACACACTTAGACTCCATCTCTCTCTCTCACACACACACACACACACGCACTAACTAAGACTCCATCTCTCTCTCTCCTCTCTCTCTCTCTCTCACACACACACACACAGACACACCCCACGCACACTAAGACTCCATCTCACACCCACATGCTCTAGGCGGAGCATTTGTTCCTACCACCCTTCATCCAACCTTACCAGTATGATAAACAATCACCTTTATTTACTTGCATAACATGGACAAATTCCACTTTACTTTAGTAGTCAGCAAACTTATCATCTATACCCTTATAAAAAAACGAGTTGGCGATGATGGTGTGCCTGCCATCTTGTAATACATACCGTATGATCTATATCTGACGGATAGAAAGCAAACTATGATAATTTTACAAAAGATACCCGCACCTCTCTCCACATGATTATCTCCCGCAACCTCATTGCTCAGCAATTAAAAAAGGAATAAGTCTCTGGAACAATCTAGCATGCATGGTGGCCGCTGTCGCCTGCCGGGGCCGTCCATCCCCATGCCCCCGGCCATTCCGACCACCAGTCACCACCACACTCCACTCCTCCTCGCCTTATCTCTCATCTTTCATTTTTTCGATGACATTCTCGAGATACCGGTTTTCCTATAAAATTCTCGAGATATCATTAGTTTTTACACATGGGATTACTCCTGCATGGGTCAATCACAACAGGTGTGTTGTACAAAAATGCATATTGATGTTCCGTGCAATGCACGAGAATCTTGCTTGTAATTATATAACGCAAATCACGAGCAGGAAGTGACATTTTTTTGACACAACCATGTTAACATGGCCACGTAAATCACTAGCTAAAGTAAATACCATTATACTTATATCCCGATGCAAAAGGTTCAGTACATGTCGAAGAGTAGAGTCGCACACACGCACTCTGTCTATCAGAATCTCTCTCTCACACACACACACCAGTTATGTGACGCCCACTTAAGCAGACACGAGTATGTTACAATTTGTGCACCCGCGGGTACACGTGATGCTGCGCATTTATTTAAACCGAAAGGCGAACCCAAACAATAGCTGCATTCATTCCCCTCCCGCCGCCTCTTCTCTGGTCGCCGTCGCCCGGTAGCCATGGGCGGCGAAGGTAACAACATCGCCATACTCCCGGGAATGGCGCTTTAATATGGAAATTTTAGTGGTCATGCATGCATCTTTTTGTGCTAGCACTCCTATATAAGGGTTGACCGGTCGCTTCACACGGACGTGCGCGGGCGGTGGAATTGGGCTGTGGAGTAATGTTTTTACCACAATTTCTTAGGAAACTGAGTGCAATAATTGAGTAGTTTTGCAAACTACCAGTAGTACACCTGAAACGGTTCAAAACCTATACTCCCTTGCCAGCGCGAGCTTCCCGCGTGAAACGGTCAGCGTCGCCCTGGTGCGTCAGTGCCGCATTAGTGCCCGACCAGAGCGGAGGCGACCTCTCACTGGCGCCACGCCCGAGAGAGCGCCGCTTCCCGGGGCACGCGACTGCTCCTCGTCGAGACTGGCCATAGGCCCTATTTGGATCCATGGGTTAGAGTTAGTTTGAGATAGTTGGGGCTCAAATAGCCCTAAAGTATCCAAGCATGAGGGCTTAAATTGGAGCAAGTTGCACCGGACCCACCAAAAAAAACTATCCCACCCAAGAGGTGCTAGCGGAGATAGTTCTCATTGGGACCACTGAAAAATCACTTTTCTCTCTCCATGAAGTGCATTTATTGTCAATCTAACCCTGTCACCCAAACACCTCTTTGGCTACAGTTAGTTCAGGGTTAGTCATGAGTTAGTCTAACCTCTAGCTAAGTTAGAGTATCAAACAGGAGCAGTATAGGACATGCAAGTTGCTCAAAGCATAACGGCTAATTCGTACGTGAAAGGATTTTTTTCTTTTTGAAAACAGAACGTGAAAGGAATTATTTTAGAATGCTCTTGGCATGTCGCTGACATGTGATAGTTAACCGACCTCAATAGACGGCAGAAACGCCAGCCCGCCGCACTTTGATAGAGACGAGGAGGGAGAAGCGATACAGGCTGCTGGATTACTATAGAGATAGGTGTCGCACGGAAGCCAAGAAATATGGTGATAGCGTGGGTTAGCCATGTACTAGTATGATGTAACTACACTGGGCTGCCGTGTTTTGTACTCTTCCAGTCCACTGTGGAGATGATTGGTTAATTTTATATCGCTGAATAGTATTAAATATTATGAGTGCAGACGCTCCACCACAAGGTTCCTTGCTCCTTCTCGGTCGTCCGGAGTCTATGTTCTTCCACTCTTTTTTTTACGTGAGCTTTGTTCATCCTTTTGCTAACACGCGAGACATCAAGGTGCACGTGTTATGCAAGGATCGTTCCATCTATATGAAGAACACGTGGGACTGGAACTACGAGATGGACATGTACCCAGGAGTGGATGTACGAACCTGAGTAATGTAGCGCGATGAAGTGAAGTAGAAAGGCACAAATGGTATGAACATGCATGGCATATAGGGTGTGTTTGGTTGGGTTCTCGACTCATCATAGTTGTTCCCTCTTCATGCATGCTCAACTCAACACCCCTCTTCATGCATGCTCTCTTCATGCATGCTTCTAGTGTATTTGTGCTAAACTAGTGTGGACTCATGCACCCTCCATACACTCTACCAAACACCCAAAAGTAGGTCGAGAAGGGAACTCTTAGGCGGCATTTGTCTCTTACTACGTACTACCACTAAATATTGTATGCGTGCAATGCACGGTGATGTTATAGATGCGTGCCTAAGTAATCTACTACTACTATATTAGTTGGAGGCACATATTAACTTTTATATTTGTTGATGTGTATGCCCCGAGACCTTCCAACTAGACGTGTCTTTCTCTCCAGGTTGCACTTTGTATGGTTCATACCACTAAGTACTACTACGTGTGGTCTCCGACCCAGAAGTGGAAGAAGTGGAGACGCTCTGCCACGCTGTTTTTTTACGCTGGGCTCTACCACGCTATTCATGTCCCACCCCTTTTCGCCGACGTGTGGGACATCCAAAGACGCGTCCGTGTTTGGCACCCTTCGTCGTAAGAGTTGAAACGCTAGCATTCATCGTAAATAAAAACAATTATAAATCGGCGGTGATACCATTTTTTTTGCGAACCAATCAGCATTTATACTATACCACGCGGTTTCCTTGCTCCTCGATATCGGAAAGAATACTTCCGTTCGCCAACATGTGGGACATCGACCATCTTGGTCCACTTGCCATGCACGCAGAACTCCAAGGGAGTCAGCCAGGTCGTCACACCGCAGTAACAATGACTAATGAGCCGTCAAATCACAGGCCCACTTCCCACTTTGAAGTTGCTCGGACGAAGGAACCATCATGACTCGTTGAACTTCGCTTCTTGAAGAAAACTACTGTACCAGCAGTACTGCTAGCTACAGTAGTTACTCCAATAGAGGCCTCCTTTCGTTCATAGGATAGGAATATGAAAATCATAGGAAGTGAGATAACATGCATCTCAATTCCTATAGAGAAAGAGATGCCATTTGATGCTTAGGATAGGAATTTTTCCATTTAGTCTAGGCTAATGTCTTTGGTAATTTGCTCTAAAAACTACAGTAGTAACTAGTACTAGTATTGGTACATGCTCGTACTCAGACACAGACACACACACTAACTACTCGTACTACTACTTCTTACATGCTGGCCAGACGCCGTCGTTCTCCTTCCCGGCTTTGTCGGTGACACCCCACTGTTCTTGGATCTCCGCCGACCTCTCCGCAACAGCGCGTGCGTCCTTTTCTTTCTTGCGGCGGCGGGCCTCTCTTGCCTTGAGTGCTTTCTGACTTTTCCGCTCCCTCTGTGCGGCTTTGGCCGCCTCTTGCTCTACCGCCCATTCGACCTCGGCATCTTCAAATTCCTCCCACAAAGTTGTCAGGTCGCGAGCGGCGATGAACTCGGCACGGGGGGATGCCATCGATACCCTACCATTTTGTGTGCGGTCGTGGGCGGCGAGGAACTTGGCGCGGCGGGATGCCATCGCTGCCTTACCGGTTAGTGTGCGGTGCGGTGGCATGAACGACGCTTGGTGAGAGATCTGGGTGGAGTGGCCGGACAACCATACAGTGCATTGGTTTGTCAAGAGCTCAAGGACAAAAGACGAAGCAAATTTGGATTCCCCTTCAATCCTGGTCATTTATTACCGAATAAAATGCATTGGCGGTCATCGAACTTGTCTTGATAGCTCACTTTGATCATTGTATACGAGATATGGTGATTGTACGGTCACTGGCTCAGCGTATAGCTCCATATTTGTCTGGTTAACCAGTCAAACAGTGCGCATGCGCCTCATTAGCTCGTGTTCTTTATCTATCTATCTATGCGGGCCTACCTGTCAGTGAAGAAAGAAATAAAAACCAAAATTATGCGTATGTGACATTATTGTTTAGACGTTTGCTGGAGGCCTCCGCAAACACCGAGCATGTATTCACCTGGCTCAACACCAATGGTCATACTCATGAATCGGCACCTTGCTCATGTATATCGTCCATCACAACGACAATCTATAAAACAGCCTTGCTAGAGAGGGTACTATGGTGCAGAGTATGTACTATCATGAGCAACTGATCATAGTGCCACTGCACACGAGTGTGTGTCTGATCGATTCATCCATTATTCATAAGTTATGTATGGTTGTGTGGTGTCTAATGGTGGTCATCGAATGCTAGCTGGCGAGAAGAGCGGTTGCATGGACGCCTGGTTGTCAATACGTGCCGCATACGCTTCAAAGGCTCATCATCCATGAGTTCACATTTTACCACCACGCCAGCGTCTGACCGCCCTGGCCTACCGAAACCCCTTCCATCACTAGCGAGTGCTTCCTGCCTGAAACAATCACTGTCTCTCCAGAACGTCAATGCCGCATTCACCATCCTTAACTGCAGGTGCGGTTGGTGTGTCACTGACATGCGGGCCTAATGCCCGTTGGGCCCACATGTTAGTGAGACAACGCACCTGCGGTGAAGTCACTGAAGCAGCGTCCGCATTCATGCCTGACGCGACCTCTCACTGGTGCCGGCATTGCAGCAGCCGCCGAGAGCGCCACCAGCGGCATCCCGGTGCAAGCGACTGCTTCGCTTTAATGACACCACAGCTACCGACAAACCTACTCCGCTGCCAGCCGTCCAGCCGTCTGTCGCGGCTCATTCCCATTCGCCCGCTATATTAACTTGAGCCCCAGCTCCCAGCCATAGCCAAAGACCCACACTCATTCTCCTCCGGTCCCTTCCTTTTGTTGGTACCACTCCAACCATGGCCTCGAGGCACTCCAAAGAACTCTTGGACGTACTGTCGCAGGAGCAGACGAAGGACATCGGTGGCTCCGCTCCGGGCGCGCTCCAAAGCTCTCTTGGACATACTCTCGCAGGAGTAGACGAAGGAGATCGCCAGCTCCCCCCCCCCCCGGCCGCCCTCCGCCGCCACGACCACGAAGCCGGCACGCGGGCGCGGGCGCAGCCGGCAGCGAGGAAGAGTAGTACACGGTAGGTTGCCACTGCTCTGGTCCTAGGAAGGCCACCGCTCCTCCACTCAGTCGATGCCAAGCTTGGCGGGATAAAAATCGGCGGCCGATTAGCCGCTTGATGGCGACGTGGAGGAGGAAATCTTCATAACCTTGTGCTCCGGAGGAGGAGGTTATCGAGGCGGATAAGGAGGAGGCAAAGGCAATGGCCAGATTTCTTGGGTTCATGGCCGGACATGGTGGTCGGGGCCCGGCGATCGTTTAGATTAGGTTTAGAGTAGGTTTTAGTACGGTTTATGCGAAATATGTAATGAATTTCATCCAGTTTATAGGAAAAGTTCTCGAAATGTAATGAATTTCATCCGGTCAATTTGAAATTTGCTTTGTTTGCACGAATTTCGTTCGGTTAGTTCATATAGTTGTCGAAAGGTATGCAGCCAGCATCGGATGGCATCCATCAGTGTCCTCGGACAGATGCCGGTGTAAATTTGTGGGCCAGCGCTGGAGATGCCCTAACTATCATGCTATAATCGCTAACAATCCTCCATTATTTGCGAGAACAGTTATCCCTCAATCAAAATCAGATCCGCGGTGTTTCGCACTCCTCCAGCGTAAGAGTGTAAACTCTTGCTTACATAAAAATGGAGCAAGTGGACAGCATCAGAGCATGTCATATCACTCGAACTAGCCCGCCTAACGAGCGGGAAAGCACCGCCCTCGTCATTTTGTTCTGGATTTCTATCGATCGATCGCGCAAAAATGTTACGCTTCGCAAGTTCTAAAGGAGAAGGCGGCACACTTACGACTCGTACGCGTCGTAACCCCGACAGTCCGGCTCGCACGCCGCTCACCGAGAGGGACACGCGTTGTCTTGCAATTTCACTGACATGTGGGACCGTAATTGAATAAACCGTCGATAGCCGAAATCTAATCGCTCGGCGGGCGTCGGCTAAGAAGAGAGAAACGGGGGAGGGAGAAGAGATCGCCCGCCCGCCACACACGGACTCCAAGAAATATATGGTGATAATGTGAGGTGGACCATGCTGGAGTCCGGACCGCTTCCGGAGCCTGCTCTCACCACACTGGCCCCTCAAGATGCCAGTTGCCCGCCGCATGCATGCATAGCAAGTAGTACTCCTTATGTGGAGGAGAGAGAGGCATTGACAAAGTCAAGGAGTGGGCTCTGCAAGAGCCCGTATCGACACGTGCTCCTAGGTATAAAAAAATAAGTCTAAAAATGCATAAAAACAATTGTGTCTTTAAAAAAGAAAGGTAAAAAACATTTGAGAGGAAATAGATAGAGAGAAAGTGAGAAAAAGTTGTAACCTAGGCATTACACGAGGAAGGAGGGAGTGGTGCACATGCCAAGTTCACTGGGCTGCCGTGTTTCACACTCCTCCATCGTAACAGTGGAGACAATAGCTTTCATAAAAATTAAACAATGAATACTCATTGCTCGTCCTCTATATCGGAAAGAATACTTTCATTCGCCGACATGTGGTACGTCGACCATCCTGGTCCACCTGCCATGCACAAAATTATCCTAGTCTACCCCTGTCGTATCGCAGGCCCAACCTTTCCCACTGTAAGTTGTTCGGACGAAGGAACCATCATGACTTTGTTGAATTCCGCTTCTTCAAGAAAACTTACTGCACTCCGCAATATCGCTACCACATGCGAAGACTGGACGGCACTGTACCATGTCATATCACTGAAACCCACTAGGCCAAACTAGCCCGCCTAGGTCATCTATTTTGGAACGGAGGGAGTGCGTCTCTGCACTGCTATGATTTTGTGTTGCACGTTCTCTGTACTTTTGCTACGATTTTCCTACCCTATGAACCAAATGTGGCCTGAATGTATGTCGACTATTGTCCGATCGATCGCTAAGCCTACATTTTAGGAGCTAGGGCTATTGGTCGATCGACGACGGATAAGTATAAGCGTACCACGAGCTCATCAGCCCCAACATTTCTCTTCGGTGAGTGTTTTGCAAGTACTATAGCTCGCACAATACCTAGCCTACTAACACCAAGAATCATCAAACAAGCCCTGCTGATAAGATAAACAGTTCAAACTTACATCTAAGCATGCCATATATTACATCAAAAGCTGGTGAGGATACATCTGTTTCCATAACTCGGAGAGGTTTCACATGATTCACTATCAAACAAAAGTAGCAAGATCCGCCCACACACAAGGCGATTGCACTAGCCCTAAGATGGTTTCATAACACGCATCATTACGGTAATTAAACACAGGGCAATGCAAACTACCCTGAAGGATTAGCGCGACCAACTATTTCTTGTCATCGATCTCTCGGGCAATGACCACAGCACGGACAGCGGCATGGGAATCGATTTCTGGGGCGATGTCCGCAGGATTGACCGTGACATCAGAATCGATCTTTGGGGCGATGTCCATAGGATGGACAGCGACATCGGAATCGATCTCCGGGGCGATGCCAACAGGACATGCCACAACATCGGAATCATCAAGGACGTCCACCGGCACCTGCACAACCCTAACATATTAGCAAGCACATTGCAAATAATCAAAAACCACAACCATGGTAATAAGCCATTGTTTTTTACCTTTTGCAGCTCACCGGGGGATCTCATCCCTCCGGGGGCCATCTCCTCGTCCTCGATGGGGGCCATCACCTTGCCAGGGGAATACTGCTTCTCAATGACGACTATCTCCTCAAACTAGGTCTTGAGCCTCAAATAGGTGGCAATCAGAGTTCCTGGGGTAGGCACGGTGGGGCCCTTGCTGTTCTTCCAACTTTCTTTGAGGAGTTCGTCCGCCAACATCCTCAACTCTTGGGCCAGTGCTTGTTTCTTGGAGTTCTTCGTCCCCATGGGTTGGCCCGCCAACATGGTTAACTCGTTGGTCGGTGCTCGCTTCCTGGAGATCGCTGTCTATAGTGGGTTGTCCGCCGGCAACTCTTTGCCTAGTGCTCCAGGATCCATCAATGAACTGACAAACAAAAAGCAATCGAAAGGAAACCACAATTGCAATGAAGACGGGAAAATAATAAGATGTGAGAATCGGTCGGTGCTTCGCAAAAAGAAGATTCTTGGAATGAAAATATAGTAGCATAACTGATTCGCCCACCTTTCCTTCATCGGTACAGAAGAACAATGGCAGAAGTGAATAGCCTGGAGTGAGGTTTTCTTCAATAAAGGGAAGAAAGGTCTTGAATGAGCGTTCCAGTGAAATGATGGTTGCTTCGTCCAGTCCATCTTGGAGGCCACCTTACCACTGCTGGTAAAGGTGTGGGTTTTGTGATATGACGGGTGATGACGGCCACACCATGGTGACAGGTGAGTCTCGACTATAGCACCTCGCTGTGATTTGGTGGATGGCACGCGGGCCCGGATGCTTTGAAATGTCCCGCATGTAGATAGAGCGGCTAGTCATATAGGAGTGCTCAATATTGTGCACCGTGACCAAGGCGGATAGGAAAACGAGAGAACTACGTAATTAATGCATGAGTTTAATTAGGGTATTTTTGTAAAGTATGAGATACATTCCTCCAATCGCAAAATGCCTTGGTTCATGAGATTTGAGATTTGAGCCCTATAAACCGGAAGGGAGGGGGTACTGCACGCGGTGTAGTCTAGTCACTTGTTGAAATCTCTAGAAAGGCAAATACTCCCTCCTTTCCGGTTTATAGGGCTTATCTCAAAATTTTAGTTTTTCCATTTTATAAGGCTCAATTTTGTTGTTTCCCATCACATGTTCAGATTCCAATGTGCATTAAATCATTGCATGCAAGTATTAAGAGAAAACTGACGAATGCATGTAATTTATGCATGCATGAATTGCAATTAATGCATTGGTAAACATACTTTTTTGAGGAAAACAAGAGCATCAATTGGGTGCTTTTGCAAACTACAAAAAGTATTCCACCACTCACCATCTACCTTGGTTGGTGGGATTTTTGAATTGAGCCTTATAAACCGGAAAGGAGGGAGTACTCCTTTCCGGTTTACAGGTCTATACTACTCCCTCCGTCTAGGTGTGTAAGTCATCTTACGAAAACCAAATAGTCCTAAAACACTTAGGCACGATGCATTAACTTCTACCTTGTTTTTTGTTTCTTGACATATCAACCAATAAGAGATGAGAGGTGTGCATGCTTTTAATGACTTGCAATGGCTAGTTCATTGCATGCAATGCTATTAATTAGCAAATAAACATTGGTGACCCTAGGAGGAAATGGTGCTAAGCGCGTGGACCTATGCAGAATGAGTATCAACCAATGGATAATGGAGTTTAATTGTTAAACAATACTCCCTCCTTTCCGGTTTATAGGGATAATCTCAAAATTTTATGTTTTCCATTTTATAAGGCTCAATTTGGTTGTTTTCCATCACATTTTCAGATCCCAAGGTGCATTAAATCATTGCATGCAAGTATTAAGAGAAATTTGACCAATGCATGTACTTTATGCATGCATGCATTGCAATTAATGCATTGATAAACATATTTTTTTGAGGAAAACAAGAGCATTAATTAGGTGCTTTTGCAAAACTACAAATCAGATTCCACCACTCACCATCTACATTGATTGGTGAGATTTTTGAATTGAGCACTATAAACCGGAAAGGAGGGTAGCAATTTTGTCTCATGCAAGAGCTCGGCTAGTATATGCGTGCTCCAAGGAACCGCACCACACGGCGTTCGCAATCGCCCTGCTCGGGTTGCGCTTGGATCTTCGCCTCTTCGAGAAGACGAACAATGATGCTACTCCTACTTCTACAGTATCGAATCCACTGCTGCATGTCCGTCCACCTCGTGCGGGAGGGATAGCGTGTAGTGAAAGCTTCTACTTACTGCTCCTGCCTTTGCGTCTATGACAGGTGGGCCCAACAGGTGGTTGGCCTCCTATCATGCAGCCAAAGGCAGGTCCAGTGAAGGCACCGGAGCTCAGTCCGCGAGGGAGAGGGCGTCGTAGTAATCAAATTTCTCGGTCTTGTACGAGTTGACACGACACATCAAAGCACTGCACTCGATAAAAGTTTTTTTACACATTTCAAATGGGCTACTTCGTATGTAGGAGTAGACATATTCTGCTTTGTATGTAGTCACTTGTTGCAATCTCTAAAAATACTTATATTTGGAAACTGAGGGAGTACAACGCATGCATGCATGCCGTGACTTTCCTTTTGATACTTGCATGTGTTGATTTGATGCACCTTGCCAAATTTTGACTATAAATTTAACTAACCAAATTTTCATGCATGTCACAAAAAATTATGGGGCTGTTTGGATTGTGACTATGTTTGTCTTATGTTGCAACATTATTTTTCCCACACTTGCCACACTTGCCTAACCTGAGTTGCTCAAATTGTTAGACACACTTTGGCTTGCCTAAGGGAATCTTGCCAAAAAATTTGTGTCTATGACATGTGGGGTTCACTGCTAATAAAAAAATTCTTGTCTTAGGTGTGGCTAATAAAATAGACTTATATTTAGGAACGGAGGGAGTAGAAAATATAAATAATAATGCATGTTGGGGCAACCCACGTTTCCGCTAATTTTAGCCGTGGGCTTGTTCACAATTTTTACGAGGGGGTGGTTGTTCATTTAATGGAGGGACTTGTAGTACCAGACTTGAACGATATAAAGTGCGACCTGGCACACCGTAACACCACTTGGAAAAAGCGGGTAGCTATCTCAAAAAACAATCAACAACTAAAAAAACCGCGACCTGGCATGTAGTAGTACACAATTTTAAACGATTGTTTTGATGGAGTGAAAAAGGAAAACTACCCCACTACTTATATATAGGCTGGAGCCTCCGCGCTTGCTTGCTAGAATTGCTCTATTCACATACTCTCATCCTCTCCAGATCTAAACAAGATAGGGGTAGTAACACTGTCTTTCTCCCTTCAAAAAACACTGGCTTTCTATCCTCACCGTTGGCTACACATCCGGACGTATCCCCCTCCGCCGGTGAAGGGGAGGAGGGGCAGCATTTAGGCCATCGTCGACAGCGAGGGAGGAGACCCACTGTTGGCCGCACCGTTATCTCTGGCCGAGTACCGGCACGGGAGGTCCTCCGATCCCTTCATCGTTGCCTGTGGGCGGATCCGGCCTCCCGCCTCCCACCTATCCACATCCCGACGACCTTCAGGTATATCTTCATTCGAAACCGCCTTAGCTCTACTTCCCCAGCTCGCTACGTCATTGCATGTGCATCATTTACTACCTCCCCGCCCCTCTCGATCGGATGGTCCAACGTCACCTATTTTTTTTTCTATTGTTAGAGGTAAAGCTACTCCATGGAGTCGAATCTTGTACTCCCTCCGTCCAAAAATACTTGTCATTGAAATGGATGTATCTATATGTATTTTAGTTCTAGACACATCCATTTTGATGACAAGTAATTCCGGATGGAGGGAGTACTTGGTTCAAACAAGAAATAAAGTGGGGGGTGGGGGAATTTAGTATGTACATCGGACTTGGTACAAACAAGAAGGAAAGGGGTGAAAGTAGTACAGACTGGTCATCCAACCGGTCTCTTGGTCGAAAAGGGAAATATAGGGGTAACACTGTACACAGTGGTATGACCAGGACCAGATTTGCTATCCACACATAGGAGTAAGTGGCTAGAGTGTACAAAAATGGGACCAACCCAGATATGTTTCTTGGATGTTTGTTTCTCGGGGCAACAAACTATGAATCACCACTTTATGCCCCTGTTTACGTACATGGTGTTGTACTCTTTGGTGCACCTTGTCCCATGCCCTTATACCAAATATTTAGGCTCTGGTCGGAATAAAGGGGCAGAAAACATAGATCTTGATGAAAATAGAGGAATAGGAAAGGAAAGTAGGTATAAAACTATGGAACAGCGAACCGGAGGAAACTCTCAAGAGAATGTGTTCCGATGGACTACGAAATGTACATATTTGTTTTTTTAGAGTAGCATGCTTGGCAGTATGAGATGCTATTTGTTTATTCAGCTGCACAGTGACTACTCTTGTCCTCACCTCACGTACCACACATAGGTTGATTTCTTTATTCCGGCAAACACAACACAGCAACCTATCTAACGCATGGCAGCGAGCGCCTGCCTCGGGTTTCCGCTCAAAAAATGAGCAGCGCGTGGATGTTTCTAATCCTATGGAATCAGTACTACCAGACCAGCTTTCCTATGAAACACTATTCACCTTTCCCGTGTTCCGAACGGTTGGAATGGAAAGAATACCATAGGAATTGTGTTCCTCTGAAAATCCTGCACCAAACCTGTGAACCGAACGCAGCCTTAGTTGTTCTTAATATAATGTCCCTGGTAAAAATGAAGCCATGCCACAGTTTTTGCCTGTAATTGTTTGAGACTCTGACAAGTTTAGCCAAATTTTTTTGCCTATAATTGTTTGAGACTCTGACTGTTTCCTCTGTGCCTTTTTGTGCAAACAGGGATATCCAATTCACCTGGTTGTTGTTGTGACCTTTTGGTGCACTGCACAAAACTCTTCTTAAAAGAAGTGACTTTTGTGCTGGTTAACTGGAATGTCAGAATGGAACAGTTGGTTCATTTTGGTGGAACTGCGCAAAGGGAGATCTGTGTTCCAATCCTCATCATCCATATTGGCGCCATAACCTTCTTTTAGGTAAGAATGATATTTAATGCATGTGTTCATCTCTATTTTCCGACTGCCATGAGAAAATAATGATGTTTTTTACGAGTACACTTGTACTCCCTCACTGACAAAACCAATTCTGAATTAGAAGGCCAATCATGTACTTGGTTTCACCAACTGGTGAGGAGAAAGAGAAACAAAGCATGAAGAGGAAGAAGAAGAAGAATAAACAGTGCCAAGGCGATCTTGCTGAAGCGAGAGGCCTCAGTCGAGGCCAATCAAGGGCTCCGGCAACGACTACCTTACATGTGAGACGATCCTCCAGGGTGCCCTTCCACTTCTGCTGTCTCGCTTAATTAATTAGGAGTACTTAAGTACCACTAATTTATTACTGCCTAATTTTCTTGTTGGAGTTAAACAAATCTTTAGTAGGACCCTATTCTGAATCATGGACGTGTGAATGTTTGTCTATGGAGGTGAATCATGTGGTGGAGCAGGGAGGGAATATTATTAGTGTCATGACATAATAGTGCTATTGGTTTTCATGTCAATTTATTGCCATTGGTTCAATGAGGCAATGTTTTGTGTATTGTCCATCATGAATTTGATGCTACTGTTTGAGTAATATGCTAATGTCTTCCTATCCTTTCTCACTGAACTAATGAAGGTTTCACCTTGTTCTTACTTGTGCAAACATGGATCATGTTGTGCCAATCATACATTTTAGTGGACCTAAACAAGACAATACAATGAACTATATCGCAGCCAGTGCTTTAACTCTGCTGGAAGTTCTTGATAATCTTTCGATATAATCTCAGCACTGGTAAACAAGAGTGATTTCAACCATACATTTGAAGTGCACAAAAATATATACTATTGTGTGATTCCAGCGAGTGCTTTATCATCTCTTATGGGACTACATGAATAAGCTTTTTTTCTCAAAGTTGGTACGGGCCTAAGGCCTTCATCCATATTAGTTTCTTTGTCATCTCTATTTGTATCGTGCTACTGTCATGTGAAACTCCTTTATCTTTGCACTTTTAAGTTTTGCAACCTATGATAAATGGCAATGCTTTGAGGTGTTGGGTTGAGCTAATTGGCACTGATTAAATAAACTAATACCTCTCTTTAAGCAAGACTACTATGTTGCTAACTTTACCCATTAAGATAATGAGGGTGCTTCTATTTGTTAGTGTATGTTTCATCAACTAGTCCCACTATTACAGTAATCTCACTCTCTCAATATATGTGCCAACAGGGATGCTCGATTTTGGTGGAACTGCACAAAAACTTTGGGTGCTTCATTGCCTCGACAACTTCTGTCCTTTCCTGTCAGTCGCTAATCTCCGCTTGCTTTCTTCCTTTGCTGTCAGTCGCTTGGCTTATCTCGGCTTCCAGTCAAAGGAAATAGTAATTGATATGCTACCTCACACAGGTTGGTACTGGTCTTTATCCTGATTATTGTGCCTGTCATATGTATTGGTAATTTGGTATTGTGCTATTGTTTGCCGATTTCATAAAGGAGTAATTTGGAGCCTGAACTCGCAGGCAAATCATTACATCGGGTGATTTCAGTAGAACTGCACAAAATGATCGGATGGACAGGTACTTATGCTGCTGCTATGTACTCCAAAGTTCACTCAGACAAGCATCGATGTTGACAAGAAGTGCATGTATTCATTCGAGTATCAACCGGCATCAACCAATTGTCAAACTCCAAGTATTAGGAGAGTGAACGCCAAAAATATTGCTTGGTGCATAGCCCAGAAAAACACAGTCTAGTCTTTGGTCCCAACTTGTGCCTTTTGGTTATTGGCACATATGGTAGCGAACTATATGGCATGGAGTCTAAAGATTCCAGACAAATTGGTTGACGCGTATATTCATCTGGCACTTAATTAGTTTGCACGCCAAGGATGCGCCATTTCAGTTGAACTGCACAAAAAATTTGGGTGGTTCATTTTCTCAACCGCCTCCTTTCTAAATGCGCAATGTAGAATTTTGGCGAGATACAGGACCAAGATGAGCTAGTAAACTATTGGATGAAAGTAGTGGCCAAGTTGCTCAAACCTCCCTCGGCACGAGGCCACTATTTGAGGATAAACCTACAAGAAAAGTTCAGATTGTCTGTGCTGCCTCTTATGTACTCGAAAGTTTACTCGTACAAGAACTAATTTTAGCAAGAAGTACCTCCGATTGAACACCATTTACCAGTCTGTACCCTAGGTAATTAAAGTTTGTCCATGGATCATATTGGCTGTGATCTCAATCATTTGGATGCATAAACATACTGAACATGTGTATATCTGAATCTTTTTGTGAATTATGTATGAATATTGTCGTGTGATCTATCAATCATTTGGATGCATAGATATGCTGAGCTTGTGTATATATGAATCTTTTGAGTTGTTGATAGTGAATGTTGTCTATGAAAATGAATGTGTCCAATTTATGTTTTCCCTTCTAACCACATATATATTTATATTATTACTATTATCGTATATTTTATAGAGACTTATATATACATTATAAAAACATCACACGTGTTATTAACTTATAAAAGAAAATGTTTAACGGAAAATCCTAGTTGTTTTTGACTCACAGGCAAGGAAAATCCCGGTGATTGCGTACAAAAGGTTGCGAAAATTTTGAAGGACCAATTTAATAATAACACACTCATTTTTATTTTGAGCAATAACTCGCTAATTTCTTAATTATATCTATAAAAAATGTGCCTCTCCGGTTTATTCTTTGATATTAATTGCTCCTTCTAACATAACATTATATATATAACGAGCCCACCTAATATGTGTATTTCAAGGAAGTGCAAATGGGCTGGAATTTCTTAGAAAATATAAATGAGCCTGATTGACGCGAAATTATTTGTTCACCCAGCCCAGCAAATGGACTGTACATTCTAGAAAACATGGGTTAAATATATGCCACATTTTTGTAGGCTGACATGTGGGCCAATAGGTCGAAGCCTACGCAGGGCGTTGTCAACTTGGTCAATAAATGATTGTGTCCTCCACAGCCATTGGATTTATATCCAACGGCCGGCATGCACCTTCAATATCTTGTCTTCTTCCTCCAGTGTCGCCGGGACCGCCTAGTCCGGCCTCCGGCGGCTAGCGGCTCTGCTTAGCACGCATCGCTGCGAAGCTCTACCAAACCGCCGGCCAGGCTATCCCTCCGCCCCTTGACACCTCTTGTTATTTTCCACAGACTACAGCCCATGCCGCAACAGAACCAATTATAACCCTTCTCCTCCTCTCAATCTGCGACTCCACTGCCGCGTTTTCCCATCTCCCAGTCGTTCCCGTCCGGGGCCTTGTCGTCGTCCACCGCCTCGCTGTGCTCGGTGCGGCATGGTCAACAAACGAGTCATCGGAAGAGGATCAGACGTGGAGAGCTCGTGGCTGGGACCCACGAGGTCCATGGTCGCACGCAAGGAAAGTTCCTCCTTATTAAGCTAAAAAAAATGTTTCCTCCACATGACAGCTGGGACCCGCCGGCTATATCTTCGCATGGAAGGAAGTGCCTCCTTGTTTTGCGAAAAAAATTATTCATCCCGTTGACAGCTGGGACCCGTCAGTTGGTGACCGACTTGTGGGCCTACTAAGCGGGACGATACGCATGCGGCTTTGTCAACTTAATCAACAAATGATTCTAGCAGCTGGACCGTTGGATGTTAATCCAACAGTCGTGCTCCTTCTTCAACCTCTGTTCTTGCTCCACTGTCTCCGTATGCGCACCGTTGTCTTTGCCGTGCACCCAAACCGATGAAGTTTCCACTCCTCTCCATCTGCAACTCCACGCCCCGTATTCCCCATCTCCGGTCGCTCCGATGCAGGTGCGCTTCGACGCAGTGTGGTCAACGTGGTCAACAACCAAGAGTCATCGAAAGATGACTATACGTGAGAGGCTGACAGTGGGGACGCACCATGCCCATTGACGCATGCATGCAATGGAACGCGACGAGGTCAACGTGGTCAAGGAACGACTTCCATCGGAAGTATATTGTACGTGGAGAGTCTCAGCTGGGTCCACGGCCGCACCAAGTAAGTGCCTCCTTATTACGCGGAAAATAATGATTCCTCCAAGCGGCGAAGGACCCACTTTGGGCCGGGCCACCGTATTTTGCAAAAAAATGTTTGCCCCCTGACTGCTGGGACCCACCTGACGGGCCACCGTATTTCGCGAAAAAACGTTCCCCCCGCTGTCAGCTCGGACCCACCGGAAGTGCCTCCTTATTACGCACAAAAAAATGAATACTCCCCCGGCTAGCTGGGACCCACCTTGGTGGGAGGCTAACTTGTGGGCCTACTAAGTTGACGGGGACGAAGGGCTTTGTCAACTTAGTCAATATGAACGATTCTAGCTCCAGTGACCGTACGATGTCCATCCAACGGCCGTAGTGCTTCTTCAACCTCTGGTCTTCTTGCTCAGGCCGCCCAAACCAGCGCCGGTCGTGCCTCATGCTCCTGCCTCCCGTGGCTGGTTGTGCTGCCGCGGAGGCCTCACCGCCCCCTACTATTCCCACCACTGGCCAGGCCCTGCGGCGATGGCAGCCTCACACCACAGTCGAACCAGTGAACCCTCATACTCCTCTCCGCACAGGCTTCCACTGCCGCGTCTTCCCCGGCTCCGCGTCGTCCCCTTCCAAGGCCTCACCGTCGTCCACCGCCGTGGTGCTCTCTATGCGGCGTGGTCTAAGTGGTCAAGGAACGACTTCAATCGGAAGAGTACTGTACGTGGAGAGGCTGACAGCTGGGTCCACGGCCTAGCCGGCTCCCCTTGGGGCTTCTGAAAAAATTACAAGCCAACCAAGACATCCAACATCCAGGACACCGGGCCGCCTTCCCCCCGGCCGGCTATCATTCAGGCCGGCTGTCAGGGGGCGGCCTGGCCCCAAGACCCATAGGAGAAATGGCCGGCTTCCAAGGAGCCGGCTACCAGAGGGCTGACTCCGCGTAGCCGGTCGCGAGAAGGCCGACTCCAAGGAGCCGGCCACCCCGCACGCGGCCAAGGCCGCACCCTCAGAATCTGCACCCACATAATGGCGGCAGGGCAGGCGTGGCTACAGTGAAGCCTGCCACCCCCGCATCCCGGAGCACGCGTGGCTACAGTGCGCCGTATGGGGTAGCCATCACCCGTCCGGCGCGGCACTGTTGCCACGTTGACTATGACGTCACCCACGACAGGCTGTCTGTACTACCCGCAGGCGGCGGGTCCCCCCGGTCAGAGAGATGTCCGAAGGTGGCTCGGCCTCCCCCAGTTGGCCTGATGCATGGCCGGCTCCCCATAGCCGGCTCGTTCCTTCTCTCGAAGGAAGCGCCTCATTAAGGAGACAAGACGAAGTGAGGCTACAGTAATCGCCGCCAAGGCGGCGGCACTGTAGCCATGCTTACCCCGACAAAGCCCTCATCATCGGGATCGAGGCAACAGCGATAACCAGCCCCACAAAGCCCTCGGCGGTGGGGCCACTGTCGACCAGGAAGCCGGCAGTCGGCGGGGCCCACTAGTCGGCGGGCCCCAGCGGCCGGCGGAGAAGCCGGCGGATGAAGACACTGACGGCTAGGGCCCACACCTAGCCGGATTACCATTGTACCCCTGGGGGGTAGGCCTATATAAACCCCCCGGGGCACCCATGCAAAGGGTTGGACTCTGATAGTTTTAGACACACGTAGAGGGAAGAGGAGAGCTAGCCGTGCCCTTCTCCGTCCCCACCCCGAACAGCTCAAGGAGCCTCTTGTAGCTCTTGTTCATCTAGTGATCATGCGGAGACCCCGCAGAGCAGCAATAGGGGTGTTATCTCCACGAAGAGCCCCGGAGCTGGGTAAGATTCACCGGCGTGCATGTCTTCGCCTCATCCCGTTTCCAGGCACCGGCGACGTCTTATTGGCTCCCACTATGATTAGCCACCCGTTGGCATATGTCGCACCTACCACTCGACATGGATCCAAGCATGGGTGAGGCTAGCAAGTTTTAGTCCCACTACTTTTAGTAATGTGACTAAAACGTATCCAAGCACCCTTTAAATTACAAGCCAACTGAGCATACATATGTGCAATTAGTCTTCCTGCCAACTAAACATCAATGTGTGTGCAACTAGACTACATTACAAGCCAACTAAACATAAATGTGTGTGCAACTAGTCTTCCTGCCAACGAAACATCAATATGTGTGCAACTAAACTAAATTACAAGCCAACTAAACATCAATGTGTGTGCAACTAGACTACATTACAAGTCAACTAAACATCAATGTATGAGTATGGGTGATGGGTCAGCTCAAATGGGAAGGGTAAGGGTATGGGGTGGCTCCACCCGTACCCATTCCCTGCGGGTGCCATCCCTAGGAATGTGAGGGTTGTACATCGACTACTAGTTAGTTGGCCGGGTAGTAGACTAGTTGCACATCACTAAAAATTGGTTGTCATGGTGGCTAGGTTGCAAATCTCATAATTTTTTTGATTATGTAGCTTTACAAAATGGGTTAAAAAAAGTTGCAGAGTGTTGTACTAAAATTGCACAATGTAGTAATAGAGTTGCACAATATAGCATCAAAGTTGGCATCAAAAAAAATTCGTCAAAACATATCTATGCGGGATCTAGTTTTGAAGATCTCGTCACGGGGATTTCAACGGTGAAAACGGATCTGAATTCCGGCGCATGGTTTGAAAGATATGACTTTTTGAAAATTTGCAAACCCGAATAAATGCATATGCGCATCCAACAGTCATGGAATAAAATACGCTGACCTTTCCATGTGCCCATCCTATTAGTACTTGCCACGTCATGAGTAAAGACAAAATTTGAAGCACAAAACTACATGCATGCTTGTGTGAGAGCCGGCCGCTTGTTTTGACCAAATAGTACGTATGCACTTTTAAAATTTCAGGATCTTTTCCTTCCTTCACTTTTTAGCCTAATGGGATTTACAGCACGTTGAGAATTACCATAACCAACCAGAACCAGGTCGATCTTACCATAGCCAGCTAAGCTTCCATATCCTTTTCTTAGTAGCCAAGTTGCACATCACTGCTCCACTCCATGGATGCTTAGTTGCTGGCTTAATTGCTTGTAGCTGTGGTCGAGATAGTTACGCACAACTCCTGCTGCATCGTCCAGTAGTGCAAGTTGTGAAGTCTCTCTCTCACGCACAAGCACATCACACATGCATGCACTGGACCTAAAGACAACTTTTCTTAGATCAAGACACATAGTAATTTGCTCACATTAATTCTTCCATTCCACTCCCAATGCACTCTCTCACATGCATGCAACCAATGAAAAAACACGCATGGAGTGTATTAATTTTCCAGCCATGGCACAAACAACAATGGCTTTCAATGCAACCAATGAAATGGCTGCATGCATGCACCTTTTCAAAGCAGGGCCTTATAAAAGGGGACATGCTTGTAATGCTGAGAGGCCTAATAAACCCGGACGGAGGGAGTAGAACTGTTGGTGACACCGCCGGAGAGCGATCTCGAAGGGATAAGCATCAAGTTGTTATCGCCTGATCATCTCCCCCTCCCATCACTACAACACAGATGAGGTTACGAGGCATTTTAAAATGCCTCTGTACGAGTTGAAAATGCCTCCAATTCTCTTTCGAGGCATTTACAAAGAACGCTAGAGTTGGACATTTTTAAGTAATGCCTCGAAAGCTCCCTGAATTTCAGATAGCGCCACTAAGTGTAAAAAACTCGTCAGTCGTTTTCCATGTACACCCCTCTCCCGCCGTGGCCCCCGTCCCCTCCTCCTCCCTCTACCAGGCTGGCTAGCTGCTTATTATTCTATA
Source organism: Aegilops bicornis (assembly GCA_021605145.1). NCBI lineage: Eukaryota > Viridiplantae > Streptophyta > Magnoliopsida > Poales > Poaceae > Aegilops > Aegilops bicornis. The sequence continues at coordinate 88,630,599 of CM038670.1, forward strand.
GCTGGGCTAGCTAATCGGACTTGCACTGGTAGCGATAGGACCGGACGATTGATTATTAATGATTGAAACTGGGCACACATTTCTCCCTTTTAAACACGTCTGACTCTTGTTGGCTAAGCAGTATGGGACTAAATTGATCGGTTGTGTGGAAAGCTCAGCCGGGAACAAAAAAACTTAGTTAAAAGGCAACAACAGGATTCAAACCAGGACCGATCGGTGCTAGCCTCGCATTCACGACCAGTAGAACTAGTCTGAAGCTGTGATTTACTACGGAATCAATATCATAAATATTGCAGATTTCGTCATCATCAACCTCCAGCCGCTGCTGTCGCTAATGTCCCCAGTCCCCACCAGGAACTTTCACGTCACCTTAGACAAGTGAACAATTCTTCAGTTCCCTGGAGCTTTGGAGTAGTTAGATTCTTCCGAACCAAATTCCAAAGAATCGTTAGACTAGCATGTCCCCCGATCAAAAATCATTACGCAGCTCATCTCCGATATGCCAATAATCTCAGCACCGGCGGATTGAACGACGACGACCAAGAGAGAGAGACTCATGCAAGCTTGGACACTGAAGGTCGCGCTGCAGTAGCACATCAACCCGCATCAGCCGCAATAGGTGGGCAGTTTGCCGCTACCGGCCCTGCCACGCTGCATCAATCAAAGGCATTTTGCTAATACGCCTCCAAATCTGCAACAATCCAAGGCATTTCCCAAAAGTGCCTCCAAAGCAACATCAACCAAGGCGCTTTTCTGTAACGCCTTCAAAGCGGCATCAATCCAAGGCATTTTTCTAAAACGCCACCTATAGGCATGATTTTGAGGCATTTATAAAGTGCCCTTATAAAAATGCCTTCAATTAACAACCGTGGTGTAGTGCATTACGGTCTCACTCCTCCATCCCTTTTGTGAGCGCAATTGGCGTGGATTATTGGTTTAAATCATACGTTACATAATCGAAAAATCTATCGGAAGCTTCGTGCAGCGCTTCATACTGACGTAGGGTGCATCATGGCTGACATGTCTAGCAATGCCGGTCGCTAGCTAGCTCTTGCTTGACAAAATGCGCTTTCTTTCCGGAAATGCTCTTTGGAGGCCGGGCTACCTGGTGGCCGGTATCACATCCGTTTGTCTTTATTGGGATCAGCTGCAGACAGGTATTCCTCTCCTGTACTTCAGGTACGAGTCATTTACAAGCTACTGTATTCTCAATTAATGAACAGTGGTATCCCATGGAGACGAGTCTGTCTAGCAGCGCTGGCACAAGTGCCATCAACATTCCCTTTATGTTCCATGCTTGGACCTAGAAAGCAGAACAAGGGATCTGGAGGCCGCATGCATCGACCTTAACCACTCTTTCAAGTGGTGAATAATCAAACGGTTTTAAAGACACATGAATTCAAACGCAGAGTGATAAACGCAATTACATAGGCGATTACTAGGACAAGTCACACACCAGCATATCGTGCACAAGATATGAAACAGGGCTAACCAATCCTGCTCTAAAATCTACTAGTGTCATTTCACAGTAGGCGGTCAAACTATCCTGGCTTTTTTGACTGGCTTGTTCGTTACTTCCTCGTCTTCAGAACATGTACCATCGCTTGCCGCAGCACCGTCAGATATTGTCGAACATGTGCTCCGATTCATAACTTGCTGCATGGCTCGGTGGGATTAACGCCAACAAGGGGTCGAAGTGGCCGCAACCCTCTTCAAGATCATGACCCACAGCGACGCGATGCTGCGTGCGGATCAGAACAAAAATTCAAATAATCAACCGATAAAGAAATTCAGAAAATATCCAATATGGCAGATTTTGTGAACGGGACCTCCTTCACTGACACCAGAAAAACTGGCCACGATGTTGTAAACTTTGCATGTGCTTACATTGTTTGTTCTTTTACCATGCCGCCGGTGTACCTATCTATGTGTCGATGCGACTTTCAATGTAACTTCTCCATACAGTTAACTGAGAGTTCATGATCATTTCTGACCTATGCTCGCACCCGTACGAACCGTTATCATCCGATCTGAGTAGCCACATCATAGCGGTGCAGCCACACCGCTTTGATCTGCTATTGGACTGCAGTGGTTTACCCTGCAAATGATCTCGAACCAGACCCCATAAGCACATTGAAATACGGGCAAATGAAAAAAAGAATCTTCGGGCACAAGGACTCAATAATTAGTTTAGCTCTGACTCACCGCGCATGCATGCACTTTATCCAATGGACATTGAGTCGGCTCTTTGCATACCGAACACCAAAGTCAGTCTCCCAAAGAGTACAAGTTGTAAAACTCATATACTTCTTCGACGGAAGCGAAGCCTCAAGTGCAGGAGGCACTCTGCTGGGATTGTTCTCCCTCTCATATGCATCCTAACTGATCCTAATTCTGCAAATTTTAACATGGACACCAATTAATTGTTGAATCACACATGGGATCCTGAACCTGAAAAATGAAGATATCTGATGCTTTGCATGTCATGATCACCTGTCAATTTCACATGAAGACTCGTTTACTCCATTATGTGCTACCATTATACAGAGTCACAAAATAATAGATTAGATCACAAGTAAACTTCCTTTGTGTCCAGCAGGAGCCCTGTGATTTTGATACGACCACCCCCTATGCATCTCATCTTCTTTGGCAACTCATATTTTAGGGGACGTTGAATCGGCACCACCTCGCTACCACAGATGTACGAATTGATAATCTCCTCTGTCATGATTGTCTCTTCCGGGTGCCGTCCTCCTCCGTTCTGTCCGGCCTCCATTCCTCCACTGTTGGATGGGAAGAAATCAAATCTCCATTGCCTGTGCGAGGCCCATGAATAGAAGCAACAGCCAATTCCACTGCAGCCACTTCCCCCTTTAAGATAGACCCTGCATCCGACCTAGGAACAAAAGTGCAACCCAATCCAGATGAACACGAGTTAGATCTAATTTTTAGTAGACGATTCCGATTTAAAAAACCTACCAGAACAAACACCCCGCACACGCCCAATCGATTCCCAATACCAGAACAGAACAAAAATTGCAAGATATGTCAGAAGATTACCCCGAATCGTCATCTTCGAAGAAGAACTCCATCCCGTCCATGGGGACCCGTCCCATGTCCAGTGCGCCGGGAGGAAGGTGATGACCGGTCTATCTCTAACGAGGTAAATGCAAATCGATCTGTAACATTAGCCCAGGAGGCACATCGTGTCCCCGCATCACGCACCCATGGGGAGGCCCATGTACAAAGATAGCACCCCAGCCCATGGCACCGCTGTATTCCAACTTCGTATAAGGACTGGAAAAGTGAGCAGCACCAATCACAACATAACAACCTTCGGCCCTGATAACGGGAGTCGGGTAGCTCGGCCTCTAAAACGTCCCACACCTTTCTTTCCATGCTCAAATGCTATTTTCCCTGATGTCTCAGTGGCCAGACAGGATGGCCTTATCGTCTGATTTGGAATCGGTGGCTTGCCTTCTTACGGCAGTCCGTACTACTACTGATCAATAGCTGGTCAAATCGTCGTGCATGTACATGTCTTTTCCAGGAAGCTCACGTAGTAAAAATCAGAGTAGCTAGTGTGGTACGTGGTTATTTCGAATCTTTTTCTCCCTTTCGTGAGTGGAGTTCATGCAGATGCCCGCAGGTTGTTCCTACAAGAGAAAAATTCACTGTAGGTCACAAAACTTGAGTTGGATGACACTTTAGTACCACTACTTCAAAATAACCGAACTACAGTCCATGTACTTGCACAGAGGGTTCACTTTGGTCCGTATGTACGAATTTAGCTACATATTCGCCGACTTGGGCGAGTCGGCGGCTACCAGCTAGGCTTTGACCGCCACCTGTGTAGCACCTGGACAGGGGGGGGGGGTTAATACCAGTAGTTTGGGGGGGTTGCAAATGCGCCAAGACCATTAAACGCTCGCGCACCTGGTCGGACCGCACCCGCTCGCACCTGGTCTCCTCCCGCACCCGCTCACACCAGTCTCCTCCCGCACCCTCTCTGCTCCCGCACCCTCTCTGCTCGTCGTCACTTCCGAGGCAGTCCCTTGAGCTCGTCGGCGTCGACGACGGCTCGATGAGCATGTCGTCGAACGCTGAGCCGCCGCTGTCCGCGCCGTTCGGGAGGGGCCTGCGCGATGTCCCTCTTGCTCCTTCGCGTCGCCGTGATGATGCCTCACCGCCTATGTACGGTACGTCACCGTCGCCAGTAGCTTTGTTGATCGATCTGTCGAATTTAGCTCCCGTAACGAGTTCTTGGTTGCATCAATTGCGCGTACGAGCTAGGGTCTGGGCGTTCCTTCAACTCTCTGATGGATTGGGTGTGGGTGGTAGGGTTTTAGTAGTTTCTTGATGAACTTTGTGGCAGGCAAAAAATAGAGCTGCGTCATGGGGGGTTTGCAGTTGATGGCCATGTTTGCAGAGATCTGGAGTGGTCAGGGTTCTTTCTTCCCCAATTTGTCATGGGTCCAGGGGTCTAGGGTTTAAGCAGTAAAGTTTGCTTTTAGTGTCAGAGTGTTAATTGGACCAAAAATTGTTTTAATTTGCAATTACATTGTGTCAGATTTACCAAAAATGGTTGCTTTTCGACCTATAAGATCATACATTTGTTAATTGGAGCCATGAATCTCTGTTTTTCTTTCTGAAAAAGTAAAAAAAGTCTGAATGTCTGAACTGTAGTCTGAAATGTCTGAATCTCTCTGTCTGAACCTCTCTGTAGTCTGAAATGTCTGAACTTTTTCAACTTGATTGTTTTGCAGGACCCTTAAGCAACCACTTCTCTATTGAGGTCATACATGGTGGCTACTTTTTGTGTTCTGGCAAGCATAGGGATTATCACAAAGGTCACTCCATTTGGTATGATTACTGTGACATAGATAATTGGACACCTAATGTTGTTGCCAGTCTAGTGGAGAAAATTGGATATGAGTTTGAGGGCAGGATCAGGGCTTATTGGTGTGTTCCTGGTGACGATGTATATAAACGGATTAAGAGAGATCAAGATAGGGGACAACACTATGACAGAAAACATGAAGGATTGTGTTCTGAATGGCAACCACTTCCAACAGATATTCCTTGATCATGATGAGAGCATGAGATCATATATTTTTGTTGTACAAGTCCACTCTGATGATGAGGATCCTCCAATTGTCAGGTTCAGTGGCATTAGGCCAAAGAAGGAGAAGGCACACCAGCAGAAGCGGAAAGGCAATAACAAGAAGAAGAGGAGCAGGCTCAGCTCACTCTAGTGGAACAGGAGCAGGCTGAGCTCCCTCAAGTGGAACAGGAGCTGCCTCAGCAAGAGCATGAGCATGATCAAGAGCATGAGCATGATCAAGAGCATGAGCATGATCAAGAGCATGAGCAAGATGAAGCAGAGTAAAAAAGTGTATCAGAGTCAGAAGAAGATGATTTCATACCATGTCCACCCCACCCTGGAACTACTTACCTTTTCATCTCAGTTTGGGTTTAAGGCCAGGTAATCCTGTAGGTTTTTGAATATGGATGCAGCAGACACAGTTGGTTATTCAGTAGTGCAGGATCCAGATGAAGATTACAATCCAAAAATTGTTGATTCAGACATTGATCTGTTGGATGATGATGACTTGTTTGACAAAAATGTTGACTATGAGAAAGGAAAAGGTAAAGCAGTCCAAGAAGAAGCTGATGATCCTACTGAAGATGTGGATATGTGTCTGCCATCTTCTAATGAAGATAAGGTGAAGCTGAATTTCAAAAGTTTTAGAGAGGAAGACCTGACTAAACCACAGTTTCACGTTGGCCATACCTTTGGATCTGTTGAGTTCCTGAGAAAAACTATCAAAGAGTACAGCTGTCAGGAGAGAGTTGACATTAAATGCCCCAGAAATGATAGGAAAAGACGGAATGCCATTTGTGAAGATGGGTGCCCTTGGACCTTGTCTGCATCATTTGATCGGAGAATCAACTGGTTCATGATCAAGAAATACAACCCAAAGCATACATGCATAAAGAAATGGTGTGTTAAGTTATTCACTGCTCCTTTATGGCTGGAAAATATGTTGATTCTTTCAGAGCAGATGAAAACATGAATATGAAATTTTTTGCAAGGGTGGTTCAGAAAGATTGGAACATGACAGCAACAAGGAGCAAGCTCAGAAGGGCTAAGAGGCTAATGAAGAAAGTGATTGAAGGAGATGAGTTGGAGCAGTACAGCAGCATGTAGGATTATGCACAAGAATTCAGAAGATCAAACCCAGGGAGTTCTTTCTATGTGGGTGTCAGTGATGGCATATTTGCAAGTTGTTATTTCTCTCTGGATTCCTACAAAAGGGGATTCATGCAAGCTTGTAGGCCTGTCATTTGTTTGGATGGATGCCACCTGAAGACAAAGTATGGAGGTGTTATGCTATGTGCTGTTGGCATGGATCCTAATGACTGCATTTACCCTATAGCTTTTGTAGTTGTTGAGGTAGAGAACACTGACACATGGAAATGGTTTCTGTCAAATCTGAAGAGTTACTTGGGAATTGTAAACACAGAGCCATGGACTATAATGCCAGACAAGCAAAAGGGCATGATCAAGGGAGTGAGGCAGCACTTTCCTGATGCAGAGCATAGACACTGTGTTAGGCATATATGGCAGAATTTTCAGCAAACACACAAAGAAGATGTTCTTAAAAACCAGTTATGGAAGTGTGCAAGGAGTACAACACCAGAACTGTGGGCTGCAAGCATGGAGGAAATGAAGTTCATCAGCCTTGAAGCATACAAGTGGCTTGAGCAGCTACCACCCAACACTTGGGTTAGGGGCTTCCAAAGAGAATTGGTGAAGTGTGATATCCTTCTTAACAACAACTGTGAGGTTTTCAACAAATATATTCTTGAGGCTAGGGAGATGCATCTCAGATCGATGATTGACAAGATCAAAACACAGCTCATGGTCAGGTTCTACAACAAAAGAAAGGAGGCAGAGACCTGGCCTGGCTCAATATGCCCAAAAATTAGGAAAAGAATTGAGAAGAACATAGAGCTGTCAGCTACATGCATGGTTTCAGGTGCTGGTGATGGCATCTTTCAGGTTGCAACAGGAACAGGACATACATTGTTGACCTGAAGGAAGAAAGCTGTACATGCAAAAGGTGGGATCTTAGTGGAGTTCCATGTCACCATGCAATTGCATGCTGCAGACAAGAGAGGATTGATCCTGAGAGTTTGGTGCACTCCTATTACAGTATAGAGGCATTCAAACTAGCATACAAACCCATTATCAAGCCTTGCAGAGATAGGAGTGAGTAGCAGAAGATGAATGGTTGTGAAATCAAGCCACCTGTGTTTGAAAAAAAGTAGGGAGGCCTTCAAACAAGAGTAGGAGAAAGCAGCCTTATGAGATTGAAAAGAAAGATGGAACCAAGGTGATGAGCAGACATGGAATCACAATAACATGTTCATACTGCCATGAAATAGGCCACAAAGTCAAAGGATTTAATCTCAGAAAGGCTGACATTTTGCCAAATCTAGCAGAGAGAACTACAAGAAGGGGCCCAAGGGCCATTCCTGATGATGTGTCAGATGATGAAATTGTTTTGGCACAACAAGATTATGGCCAAGGTACACAGGAGGAGGTTAATGTCACACAAGAGGATGGTCAACTTACACAGGAGGAGGTCCATGTTGATGGCCAATTTACACATGAGGAGGCCCATGTTGATGGCCATGGTACAAGATGATGAGGTCATTGTCACACAAGATGATGGAGCAGATACACCAGTTGTTTTTCAGGCAAATTCTCCACTTTTGTCCCTTCATTTTGACCTCTTTTGTCCAATCTTTTTTGTTGTACTGATGTTAGCATGTGATGTTTGTTTTGTATAGGTGCAGGACTTTGGACTTACAATGCTTCATAGGATGCAACAATCCAGATCTGTTCCTAGAGAAGAAACTGAAACCATTTTGCCAGATTCTTCATTCATCTCACTGGCAGCCAGTTCTCACACTGCAGCACACACAACAACAACTAAAAATGAAGGTAACCAGACCATGAAGTTGCTGAAGATGAAGACAGAGAAAGAAAGACATATGTCAGCCAAGAGAGATGCAACACTTGAGGCCATGAATGAGATGGCAGAGAAGAAAGCAGAGGAGGCAGAAGCAAAAAGGCAAGAAATTGCAAGGAGGAAAGCAGAGTCTTCACAAAGAAGAAGAAGAAGAAGAAGAAGAAGAAGAAGAAGAGCAGGACAAGAGAAGAAAGCTCTGGAATCTGCAGCAAGGCAGGAAACTACAGCAGCAAGAAAAGCTGCATTGCAAGAAGAGAAGGAGGCCAGAGCCCTAGAAGCAATGGCAGCTAAAGCAGAGGCAGCACTAAAGAGAAAAGAAGATCAAGAAGCAAAGAGAGCTATGACAGCACTGAGGAGAAAAGAAGATCAAGAAGCAAGGAAGAAACAGCAAGAAGAGGCCAAGAGATTAAGAGCTGAGCAGAGGAAGCAGGCAGGACCAAGTGGACATATGCCCAAGAAGCTGAAGAGAGTGAACATGTTTGATGAGTTAGGTGATTCAGTGCTTTTGCACTTGTAATTTTTTGGCAAAAACTACAATGAGACTCTTTGAAACTGTTGGAGTTGGGATGATTCAGTGCTTTTTCACTTATTTTTTGGCAAAAACTACAATGGGACTCTTTGAACTGTTGGAAATGTGAAGATTCAGTGCAGTTGCACTTGTACTCATTCAGTGGCTTCATTCACTGAATTCAAAATGAAAACTGTTGGAGTTCAGTGGCTTTATTCAGTTGATTCAATTTGAAAACTGCAATGAATCAGTTGCTTTATTCACTGTTGGAGTATAGATACTTAACTACATAAAATAAAAAATAAAATAATGAAAACAGAAAAAGAGTGGCTTGGGTGTCGAACCCAAGACCTGTGGTGTGATAAACTGCGTGCAATGCCAGTGTGATAGGAACGGTGCTTTGCTCAAGTGTTACTTGACAACCGACTTATTATTCTTCCACTCCCCTCCTAGTGTGAATTTTAACAGTTGTCTGAATTTAGTTTGAAAGGTTAACTGATTTTTTACAGTTCACTGAATTCAAAGTTAACTGATTTTTTACATTTGCTTGAATTTAGTTTGAAAAGCTAACTGATTTTTTTACAGTTAACTGAATTTTAACAGTTGTCTGAATTTAGTTATCTGAGAAAGATTTAGACAAAAATTCAGTTAAGACAAAGTTCAGTTAAGACAGAATTCAGTTAAGACAAAATTCAGTTGAGACAAAGATTGAGACAAAAATTCAGTTAAGATTCAAAACATTAGCAGCTACTTCTTTTGGAATTATTGCCTTATATAGCAACAAGACACTTTTGGATTGTTGCCTTATATAGCAACAAGACTGCATCAACAACATTATATACCAACAAAACACTTTTGGATTACTGCCACTTATATAGCATCAACACAGTACAGCACATATATAGCATCACAGCCAGTTCACTTATATAGCATCAACACCCAGTTCAACAGCCAGAAATTACAAATAATCTATGTGCTTAATATACAATCACACCTAACAAACTAATTCTTTATAACTTATATGCTGAAAATCTGTATATTACAGCATACCTAACTACTGCAACTGCATCTTCTTCATGCCTTCTACTGCATCTTCTTCATCTTCAGTTCTTCAACTTCTGGAGGCGCTCTGAGCGGCAAACCTCCATGTCAGCTGCCACCTTCCTCTTCTTGTTCCTCTCTGGCTGCGCTGCGACGTCCACCTGTGCTTGCACGGCCAAGACCATCTCCACCTCCTGCTTGACGATGTGAGGAACATCTGGAAGAAGCTCGACGTCAGTGGGGCGGTGCTTGGCATCCTCCCTGGCGACGGGGCGCCACGATCTGGACCTCCGGCTCGGGGACGACGGGCGCCGCCACCTTGATCTCCGGCTCGTCGTTAGAGAGGACAATCACCTCCGGCTCCTCCCAGCCAGTCGACCAGGATGAGTCGGCAGCGTAGCTAGAGTCGTCGTCGGAGCCAGAGTCATACTCTGAGTCAGACGAGATGTACTCGGAGACGTCGTCGCGCCCGAGGAGGTCGGGCTGGTAGTGGTCCCAGTACGCCGTGTTGACAGGCGCGGGAACGGCTAGGTCGATGTTGTGGACACGCTCCATTTGCGAGCCAACGCGCAACGGATCCGGCTGCCGCGGCGCGGTGGCGGACCGGTGCATCCACCACCGGGCTCGCTGCCCGGGTCGTCGGAGCGCGTTTCCTGCATCGTGAAGCGGAGGACGAGCGCAGGAGGGATACCTTGGGGGTCGTCGCAGGCGCGGTCTAGCTCGTCGTCAGTCATGACCTTGAGGAGGCCACGCGCGTGGCGACGCAGCATCCCAGTGCTGGGGAACCACTTCCCGATCTCCGTCAGGTCTGCGCGCTTCGCCTTGTCGTCCCCTGCGAGGTCATCGATGACCCTCTTCCTGGCAGGGCTCTTCTCCGTGTCTGCGGGGGTGGTGTGGTGGTCGGCGGCGAGGGTTTTCTTGACGGCTGAGTGGGGGTTCGGTGCAAGGTAACCGAGGCGAGGTGGTGGACTGAAGGTGAGTGGAGAGTGGAGCGGTGGGTGGGTGGGCTTAAGAGCAGAGAAGGAAACGGAAGAGGCGTGAGCCATTGGGCCACTAGCAACTGCTAAATAGCTAGGTTAGTACCTACCCTTGATCAAAGCACTACTACTTACCCCACTGGCATTGCCACCAACGTTCAATACCACAGGTCCTGGGTTCGAGACCTAGGCAAAACTCTTTTTGTGCAATTTTTTTCTTTAATAAAAATTTGGTACAGGCATACAAATTCAGTCATATAAAACAGCAAATCTTTCCAAAAGAAGCAACACAAAATCAGTCATATAAAACAGCAACTGCAGACATGTAAAATTCAGGCAAATTCAGTTATATAAGACATAGACAATTAACTTTATTTTCTTATCTGAACCCACTTAAATTTCTTACCTGAACCCAATTTAGTTAACATTTGACAGAAAGTACAAATGACACCAATCCAGGAGGAAAGATACAAAGTCATTTTTTTACAATGACACAAATTCAATCAAATTCATTCAAAGATGCCCTTGACTTCCTTATCTTCTCCTTGGTGGCCTCTTTGTGTTTGAATAGGTCACCAATCATGTACTCAAGCTTCCTTTTCTCATGCTTCAAGTCACCCCTCTCTTGAATCACTTGATCCCTCTCCTGCACTGCTTGGTCCCTCTCTTTCTCTGCTTTAACCCTGAATACCTGATGAATGTTGGTTACTGACTTGTCTGTCATCTTCTTCTCAAGTTCTTCCTTCAGATCTGTCAGAGCAAGTTGTGTGCTGCCTAATTAGCTCATTGCCTTCTCCTTCTCAGCCACCATCTTAGCAAAATCAAGCTTGAAATGCCTCAACTCATTCTCCATCTTCTTCTTCTCTTCAAGAATCTTCAAGTTTTCTTCAGCACTCACAACATTACATGCGAGCCTCTGTTTTTTCTCCTCTTCATACATGGTCCATATACTATCTAGGCTCATCTTCAGAGCATCAGGCCACTCAGGGTCAACCCACTCAACATATCTGCATTTAGGTACCTCCTAACAATTTAGAACATACAAAAAGAGATTCACTTAACTGCCAGTATTCAGTTCTGTGCATGATGATGGAACTTAAAACATACTACAAATCACTTCCTGTTTAACAGTGCCAAATGCAAAAAAATTGCTAACCTTATGTGCACAAGCTAGAAACCTTCTGCCAGTATCAACAGATTCAAATGCCACATGCTTCTCACACAAAGATCCATGCCCACATCTTAAGCTAGGAAGATCAGTAGCCAAGTGACTCCATTCCTCACAGGATATTGTGGTAGGTGGCTAAACAAATGAGAGACATTTGGAATCAATTGATAGACAAACCCTAACTGAGAAACCCTAGACTGGGTGTTCAATTGAGAGAGCACACTAACCTTGCTAGTCACAGAGTCATCTTCAGAAGAACTGGGAAGTGCATCCCAGGACACCATGGTTGCTGCTAGCTGAAGATGAGAAGGGGATCTGTTAGTGCTATTGGACAGAGGAGAGAAGGGATCTGGTGGTGCATGAAATTGAAGATGAAAGATGAGGAAGAAGAAGGGGATCTGGTGGTGGTGGTGGTGGACTGGTGGTGGACCAAAGCTACATGTAGAGTGCAAGTTGTTGGATGGGTCTTTGCAGCAGGTGCAAGTGCATGCTTGCTTTTGAGTTCAGTTGTGTTGAGAAAGGGGGCCTGGGCTGACATGAGTTACATTTATGACATCAATTAGTTATAATAAGTTAGTTCAGTTGTGACAACAATTAGTTATAATAAGTTAGTTCAGTTATGACAACAATTTCTGTCAGTAATTTGAAAGCAATGAGGTTAAGTACAATTCAGTTAAGTTTGCAAACTAAATTCAGTTAACTATAAAAATTCAGTGAACTGCAAACTAAATTCAATTTGACAGAATTTCAATTAGGTAAACTTCTGTCAGAATTAGTTTAACTACACTTCTGACATGAAATACATATGTCAGTAATTTCAAAGCAATTAGGTCAAGCATTTCAAAGCAATTAGGTGAAGCAGACTTCACATTACTGACATATTATCCATTACACAAGCATTACAACCAAGACTTCATACTGAGCAAACAAAAGCAACCATTTTAGTATGCTCAGTTTAGAACACCTGCACCTACTCAATTAACAACAGTTCACTTCTTCATAATTAAGGAGAAACACATCACACAAAGCACTATAACAAAAGCAATCATCAGCTTTAGCAGCAGCAAAATCTCTCTGCCTAATCCTAAAAGCATAGCAATTTGCTGCTTGGTAGCATACTTATTCTCACTAGAGCTACCATAATTAGCTCTTCCAGCCATGCCTCTCCCAGCCATGACCCTTCCAGCTGTGCCTCTGCCTGCCATTGATTCAGTCATCTGCCTCTCAAGCTCTTCCCTCCTGTCCTCGGCTGCACCAATTGCATCTACAGCAGCATCACCAACCAGATGCCTTGTTTCAACTAGATGCTGCACATATTCAAGCTCCCAGTGCCAGAAATCACAAGTGACCCGAGAACACAAAATTACAGAGTGAATGAATCAATGGCAACCTAGTTAACCAACTACTGTATTAACCAGTCTCAACTGACCATGAGCTACTGTAATAATTTTGCATACAGGGACAGTCTAAACTACTGTATTAATCAGTGCAATGACTAGTTAACCAATTGATTTTGCAACCTAAAGACCAATTTAATCAGTGCTCTGCTTCATTACTACAGTGCGTTGACACGGCATGAATCAGTGATCTACTGAACTGGCACTTACATGGTGGTTCACGCACTTGTAGAAGATCTATCCACCATGCTCATCGGTGCTAGACCGGTAGAACCTCACCTGCTCGCCGCAATCCGGGCACCCGATCAGTGGTACAGCAACGGAGTGGCCACGCAGCGCAGAGCGGACGTAGCTGGAAGACGACATGAAGGAGGAGACAGAGGAGGCGGAGGAGGGCGTCGGCAATGGCTGCGGCAGCGGAGGGCGACAATGTCGATAATGGCTGTGGCAGCGGGGACGGGAGTTGGCTAGGGTTCGGAGGAGAGGAAGCGGAGAGCGAGGGGATAAGGGAGCGACCAGATGCGACCGACCAGGTGCGCGGTCATTCCGACCAGGTGCGACCAGGTCTTGGCGCATTTGCAACCCCCCCCCCCCCCCCCCCCCACCAGGTGAAACACAGGTGGCGGTCAAAGCCTAGCTGGCGGCCGCTGACTCGGCCAAGTCAGTGAATACGTAGCTAAATTCGTACATACGGACCAAAGTGAACCCTCTGCGCAAGTACATGGACTGTAGTTTCCGTATATTGAACTAGTGGTACTAAAGTGTCAGCCGGCTCAAGTTTTGTGACAAATGATGAATTTTTCTCTTCCTACAACGTGTGTAAAAGGTTATCTGCCTACTCTGAGCTTCTACTTTAGCCACACCAACGCCACCTTTTAGATTCTCAAAAAAATACAACCTATAGATACACTACAACCATACGCGCGCTTTGCTGCGCCGTCTACTTTCCTGCCTTTTATTTGTTTGCTTGTTAATTCACGTATAGATTCTTTGTTCCTCCAGTCGTGGGCAGAGCATTCTTATTCATTTTATGGGCATGTTTTATTCTTTTCAAACCTTGCACGGAGAAATACTAATATCTTGAAATAATCCGCTACTTTTTCGGCCTCAAGCGAGCGAGAGATTGAATTTGAATCAGGTTGACAAAGAAAGGATGAAAGATGGAGAGGAAGGAGGAATCGGGAGTTATGATACATATCTTGTGGACCATGGTGTGTTGAAGAAGGCGACCAGGTCCGGAAGACGGGGTCGTCCCTGTCGAGTGTCGTCGCTAGCCATGTCGGCCTACCTCACCGCTTGCCCATTCAGGCCCCGCGCGTTGCCGTTGCTGGATGCTAATTGCCGCAACGAGAGAAGGGGAGAAAGATGGAGAGATGGGCCGGGCATTTGGCACGGTGCTGGACTGGCAGCGCCGGTGCAACCGTGTGGTGCTGAGGAGGCAGTGATGGGTCGGGCTGGCAGCGCCTCTACGGTGGTCTATCACTTTGACAGGCAAGGATAGTCCGCCGGACTACTAATTTCCCTTATACAAAATGTACATAAGCGATAGGTAGGAGTGAGCATGCCCCGAACCCATGGGTATATGAACTCGCTTAAAAAAATGCATTTTAAACGTGTTTTACAATGTTAAAAGTATCAAAACAAAATTTTACGCATACATCTTCGCAACATGTGTGCGCAATACAAAGTTTTGTGAAAAATCTTTCTTTATTTTTCCTCCACAAAAAAGACAAATTTCAGTTCTCCTAAATATTGTTCTACGATAAATTTTTTGTCTTTTGCACCGGCTAAAGAAAAAGTTGCTTATCTACGAAACTTTTTGCGCGCCCATAAAATGTGAAGATGTATGCGTGAATTTATTTTTTCCAGATCTTTTTGGCATTTCGGAATGAGTTTTCCTTAAGTGGGTTCATATGCCCATGAGTTCATCCGTATACTTTCCCGATAGGTAGCCCATTCTTTCCCTACCCGATGTACATTAGCTGCAAACCAACATGTGGTTTGATGGTTAGGAGGACAATGGTATCCCCATCCCACCAAGGTTCAAGTCCTGGTATTCGTATTTTTTTGGATTTATTTCATAATTTTCGGCAATGTTCCCGTCGACTACAAGGTGCCTATAATGACTTCGTCAATCTCACGATGATATGCCGGCTCAATGTGTGTGTTCATAGAGATGAGTGTATGCATGTATATATATATATATATATATATATATATATATATATATATATATATATATATATATATATATATATGCTTGTGTCTGTACTGTGTTAAACAAAGCAAATGTACATTAGTTACACGTAACTTTTTTTACCTAAAAAAATAAGTGACACATAATCCATGAAGTGTTAGACACATGTTATTGGATGGTTGACCCAAGCGACAAACAATACCACAACTCAGACATTAAGAGACGTGGTCCATTTGACCCTCCTAGCCGGAGCCCTCACAGCTCTCAAATTCGAGGGAGCTTAGATACTCTAGTGATTCATCTTAGCGACAGTTAATTGACAGTTAATTCTCGATGAATGGAATATTATTTATTTGAAAAAACCAACACCATCTTT
Organism: Aegilops bicornis; assembly: GCA_021605145.1. NCBI lineage: Eukaryota > Viridiplantae > Streptophyta > Magnoliopsida > Poales > Poaceae > Aegilops > Aegilops bicornis. The sequence goes on from CM038670.1 coordinate 88,646,305, forward strand.
AATTAATTAGTTATATATTTTCTACGTGAAAAAGAAAGAGGGCCGAGAGAAAGAATTGATGGGTAGCTAACGATCGAACAAGTGGTAGCTAGCTGTCCAATGTGGAGCCCGGCCGACGAGGTACGTTTATGGTGGAATGAGGATGAGGAGCTACCAAAATCTTTTTGCACCGAGTGCAACAGATAGCACCGCTTCACTGCTCTAGCTCTTCCGTGGAGCGTGTCCTCTGAGGCTACCCGCCAGTCAAAAGTGCACGCGCGCGCGCGGCCCATACATGGATATGCATGAACGAAACTGAAACTGAAACCCCTCAACGTGACCGAATTCACGCCACGTCTCTCGTGCGTATGCAGTGAGGCAATTCCATGCAAGCTGCTCGAGCATTAATATAAGGGCGCTGATCTGCGCCGGTGCGCCGGCCCAACCGTTGGGCCGGTCCAACACTAGCCGTCCGATGCGCGAGCTGGGGTCGTCAGATCTGCGCGATCGAGATTCCTCTGGAAAAATCCTCCCGCACTGCACCCGCCCCTCGACGCACAGCACCGCACCGCAGCAGGCTGCACCTCGCTGCGCCCCGCCTCGCCGCAGGCTGCACTTCGCCACACCGCCCTCGCCGCACCGCACCGCTGCCGCCCCCGCCGTTGACCTCGCAGCACCCATCCCCGCGGATGGCAGCTAGCCACCTCCTCCGTCAGCCGCAACTTGGCGATGAAGTTCGCCGCAACTCCGTCGCTGCCGCCATCGACACATGCAACACTCGCCGCAGTTGTAGCTAATCCGTGAACGCTACTGGAACTCGCCGCCGCGCTTGAAGCATCATGGCCTCGTGAATGGATGTAGCAAAACACATCGCCACTGGTAGCAAAAAACCGAGGCTGTTGCAACAAAAATGGCGTCCTCGTAAATGCCGGTCACACCTCGGTCGTAAAAAGCGCCATGGCCGCATGAATGGATATAGCAAAACACACATACGGTAGTAGCAAAAAGTTGACACGGTTGTAGATTTTCTCTCAATGGTTGAAGCTTTTGCCTCTACGGTGGAAACTTTTTTGTAAATGATTGAAACTTTTTTCGTTTTGAGCAGCGCCTGGGTGAAATCTTCCTCTATCGTTAGGTTGCAGCAAAAATCACAGAGAGACGCCATGGCCGTCGTTGAGGAAGATTTCTCAATCTCTGGTTGAAACTTTATCTGCGGGTTGAAGCTTTTTGTCAAACGGTTGTAACTTTTCCTGTATTTTGTTGTCTGGTTGAAGCATTTTTATTTAGTGGATGTAGCTTTTTGTGTCCATGGTTATAGCACGGATAAACGCCGTTTGCAACTCTCCCAGTACCGCGGTTGCAGCTCCTCCCCGTGGCCATGGTTGTAGCACGAGCACCTCGGTCCTCCCAGCGTTTTGCCCGTCGCAACAAAAGGGGAAGAGAGGAGGAGGAAAAGGGAAGAGAGGGAGAAGGAAGAAAAAGGAGGTGGGAAGGCGAGCGGGGCTGCAACCTATATCCATGGTCGACGGCGAGCTGCTCCACGCGCTACAATGGGGGAGACGAGATGGGGTTAGACGGAGGCGGAAGGAAGAAGAAGCAAAGAAAAAGAAAAAGAAAAGGTAAAAAAACGTTTCGTCAACTAAGCGCGCGCGTGCCAGCGTGTCCCGCGCGTGAAAAAAGGAAGCGACCGGCCGAGCGCTTCGGCCGGCGCACCGTCCCCAAACACTTACCATAATATAACCATAAACTTAGTTTCATTTTCCATTCTCAACTGATTCGATATGTATACCCATCGTCCTGACCTCACATTTTTCAAAAGTATCGTAAAGATACCAATTACACCCAGCCTCTACACCTACGAGATGTCACAAAGACTTCCTGTATGCACACAGCCAAAGGAGAAAATGAAAAGAAAGGAAAATAGAAAGGTCTTGCCACAGCAATCGACTCCTCTCAATAGCATCATACCTACCACCACCTAAGACAACACCTGGAAAACGTAAAAGGTCTCCAAAAGCAACGCCTTCAAGAACGGAAAAGTGCACAAGCGCCATCGTTGCCCGATCAAAGATCTTAGGTTTTCACCCTAGAGAAAGTCCGCGCTCTCAAAACAATTCCTTCAGCAAGGCAATCACCAGGCACAACCAATGAAGGTCAGATCTTAGGTTTTCACCCTGAAAGTCACGACCCGACACTCGAGGAGTACCACCAAAAATGACATCCGCCAGTGTTGCTTCCTCCACTTATCATTGCTGCTCCTGAGAGTTATATGACACCTAGCTGACTCCATCGCCTCCAAGGCTCTGTCCGTCTAACTGATCCTCCGATCTCGGCCACCATGACCTTCTCCACCGCTGCCTTCACCATGGAAATCAAGAAGCCGACATGTCCCAAGGTGTCATCAACCAATAGAGCTTCGTGCCACACCCTCAGGACATCGGTGGCTGATATGGGCGTGCACGACTGGAATCTAACCGATCCAGATATCATGAGCAAGATCTCCAATGGCCATCCCGAAACATGTCGATGACCAGAACGAGGAGGGACGATCATGCAGTCCGTTGCCGTGATGCAAAAAGAGTACGAGGACCGCCACCTTAATCATCACGGCACCAGGCCCCCACGCCGCCCCGATCCAGCCTACCGCCGCCAGGCCGGGCCGGCACCACCACAGTACCTAGCAACCGGTGCCGCCAGGCACCACTGCGCCAGCCTGCAGCCACATCCCAGAAGAATCGATCCGCCCATGCCCATCCGAGCCGCGCGAGATCGGCGCTAGCAGATGGTGCAGACCTCTCTCGGATCGACACCACCACCGAAAGACCGCTGGAGGCACCATCCACCACCGCCACACCCGTCACAAGGGGCAAGTGCCGCACCACCGAGACAAGGATGGCCACGAAGGCAATCCGAAGACCGACGGCGCCCAGATCTGGACCACCAGCCCTGACCGTCAACACTCCGTCCCCGCCATGCTCCTGAGCATCCTCCTCGTCATCGACCCTTGCCAGACGCTCGCTGAAGACCTCCGCCTCACCCCGCTGCCGACCCATCCAGATCGTGAGTTCACCGCCAAGCCTCCGCCACACGTCATCGAGGCTGAGAGAATGAAAGCGGAGGTTTCCCAGGGGAATCTCCCCGCCACCGCCATCATTAGATCCGCCCGGGCTTCACCGGTGGTGCCACCGACAACGACGAGACGTGGAGGATCAAAGGAAGGAGGCCCCTGGCATGTCCTGACCTCACATGCACGTAGCACACCATTTATTCGTCACGTGGACGTGTTACTCGGGCCGTTTCTGTCTCTCGGAGACAGGGAGACTAGTGCGACTAGGCGCAAGAGGGATTGGAGGAAGGATGCTGGGTGGAGATACCAGCCTTGCTTGCACGTGTGGTGCCTTGGTATAACCACACCTAGACTTTTTGCACAACCATGTGTTAGATAGTTAAAGATAGAGATAGGAGTTGTATTTCAAACCTAGTATATCTCTTCTTCTGTTTACTTCTCCCTCATGATGTAATCTCTTTCTCTCTCGTAACTCTCGAAGAATCCTAGCGAAATTCCAAATCTTGTAAGCCACGACATATGTTCCATATATAGAGATGCGGCCCGAGAAAAGGCTTCAACGCTTCCCACGATCTTACATGGTCATCAAAGCCACTTCCTCTCGCATCTAGCCTTACAAGAAAACAAAAACCCTCACGTCTAGCCTTCGGGAGAAAACCGATCGAGCGTTCCAGAGAGAAACCCCGAGAGAACTATGTCAGCACCGCTGCTTCCGCATCCACCATGGGCGCTCTAGTTACCCAATCCTCAAACTCCACCTTCGCCCCATCTTCTTCCACCACCAGCATCTCTCTTGGCCCTCCACCTGCAGAAAAAAGCTTACAAGGACAATCTTCCTCCTATGGAAGGTCGTCGTGCGTCCCCAGATCAGAGGAGCACAGATGCAACACTTCCTGGACGCCGCAAGCCCGACGCCGCCTGCCACCCTTACCATCACCAAGGATGGGAAGGAGGATCAGGTCATCAACCATGCCAGGATGATCTGGTACGCGCAACAGCAACATGTACGAGGATATCTAATGGCTTCACTTTCTCGTGAGGTTCTTGCACAGGTTGTGACGTTGCAGACGTCGGCCAAGGTATGGAGAACAATCCATGCTACTTTTGCTGCCCAAACTCATGCACAAGAGATCAACAACAGGATAGCCGTTGCCAATCTTTAGAAGGGAAGCTCCGCCATGGCGTAGTACCTCGCAAAGATCAAGGCTCTCGCAAATGAGATCGCCACCTACGGTGCTCCTCTCACTGATCGGGAGATCACATCCTATGCTCTGAAGGGTCTTGATCTCGAGTATAACTCGGTGGTCTCAGCCCTTGCTACCCGCGTCGAGCCAATCACAGCCCCGGAGCTCTACAACCAACTACTCAGCTTCGAGGCACGGGTGAACTTGCTGCAAGGTATGAACTTCAGGCAGTCTTCTGTCAAAGCTCTCTCCCGCGGTCATGGAAATGGCGGCCGAGGCCGTGGTCACCAGGGGCGTGGTCACAACAGCGGTGGGCGCGGGCGCTCGAACAACAATGGCTCGCGTCCATCTGGTGGTTCCTACAACACATCAGGTGCCTCCAACTCAAGACCTTGGTGCCAACTCTACAAGAAACTGGGTCATGAGGTGATCGAGTGCTGGCACCGCTACGACGAGAACTATGTCCCTAATGAGCGCCATGTTGCTACTGCAATAAGGGAGCAAGGAGAAGGGACACTGTTTGGTATGCCGACTCCGGTGCAACCGATCACATCACAAGTGAACTTGAGAAGCTTGCTTTCGGGGAGAAGTACTACGGCAATGATCAAGTTAACACCACTGCAAACGGTGGAGTTATGGACATACATCATATTGGTCATGCTTTAATTAATTCCCCTACTTCTAAACGTGATCTTCTTCTAAAAGATGTCCTCCATGTTCCACAAGCAAATAAAAATCTTGCATCCATGTCTCGTTTAACAACCGATAATAATGTCTTCTTTGAAACTCATCCCACCTATTTTTCATAAAGGATCGCGCAACGAGGGAGCTTCTCCATCACGGTAGATGCATTGGAGGGCTTTACCCCATCACTTTCGGAGCACTTAATCGAAAGCGTCGTCGTCAAGACTACTCCGTCATCAAGCCTTCCTTGGCGAGATGGCATCAAAGATTAGGACATCTGTCTTCTGTCATAGTTGAGCAAGTAGTCAATAAAGACAATCTTCCATTGTCCAATAGTCAAAATAATGAGTTTGTTTGTGATGCTTGTCAATGTGCCAAGAGTCACCAACTTCCTTATCCTAGATCACATTGTGTGTCAAGTGCTCCCTTGGAACTTATTTTCAGTGATGTATAGGGTCATGCAAGAGATATTTTTGGTAGAAAGAAATATTATGTTAGCTTCATCGATGAATGATACATCTCCAACGTATCTATAATTTTTTATTGTTCCTTGCTATTATATTATCTGTTTTCGATGTTTAATGGGATTTATTATACACTTTTATATTATTTTTGGGACTAACCTACTAACCAAGGACCCAGTGCAAATTGCAGCTTTTTTGCCTATTTTAGTGTTTCAGAGAAAAGGAATATCAAATGGAATCCAAACGGAATGAAACCTTCGGGACACTGATTTTTGGAACAAACGCAATCCAGGAGACTTGGAGTGGACATCAAGGAAGCGACGAGGTGGCCATGAGGCAGGGAGGCGCGCCCCCACCCTCGTGGCTCCCCTAACCGACTTCTTTCGCCTATATATATATATATATATATATATATATATATATATATATATATGTATATATATATTCATATACCCCAAAAACATCCAGGAGCACCACGGAACAGTATTTCCACTGCTGCAACCTTCTTTACCCGTGAGATCCCATCTTGGGGCCTTTTCCGGTGCTCCGCCGGAGGGGGAATCGATCACGGAGGGCTTCTACATCAACACCATAGCCTCTTCGATGATGTGTGAGTAGTTTACCACAGACCTTCGGGTCCATAGTTATTAGCTAGATGGTTTCTTCTCTCTCTTTGGATCTTAATACAAAGTTCTCCTCGATTCTCTTGGAGATCTATTCGATGTAATTCTTTTTGCGGTGTGTTTGTCGAGATCCGATGAATTGTGGGTTTATGATCAAGATTACCTATGAACAATATTTGAATCTCCTCTGAATTCTTTTATGTATGATCTGATATCTTTGCAAGTCTCTTCGAATTATCAGTTTGGTTTGCCCTACTAGATTGATCTTTCTTGCAATGGGAGAAGTGCTTAGCTTTGGGTTCAATCTTGCGGTGTCCTTTCCCAAAGGATGTTAGGGGCAGCAAGGCACGTGTGTATTGTTGCCATCGAGGATAAAAAGATGGGGTTTATATCATATTGCTCTAGTTTATCCCTCTACATCATGTCATCTTGCCTAATGCGTTACTCTGTTCTTATGAACTTAATAAAAAGACGGTCGATGTGTGGAGTAATAGTAGTAGATGCAGAATCGTTTCGGTCTACTTGTCACGGACGTGATGCCTATATACATGATCATGCCTAGATATTCTCATAACTATGCACTCTTCTATCAATTGCTCGACAGTAATTTGTTCACCCACCGTAAATTATGCTATCTTGGGAGAAGCCACTAGTGAAACCTATGGCCCCCGGGTCTATCTTCCATCATATAAATTTCCGATCTATTTTATTTTGCAATCTTTACTTTTCAATCTATACAACAAAAATACCAAAAATATTTATCTTATTGTCTCTATCAGATCTCACTTTTGCAAGTGGCCGTGAAGGGATTGACAAACCCTTTATCGCGTTGGTTGCAAGGCTCTTATTTGTTTGTTTTGGTACAAGGAGACTTGCGTGTAGTCTCCTACTGGATTGATACCTTGGTTCTCAAACTGAGAGAAATAATTACGCTACTTTGCTGCATCACCCTTTCCTCTTCAAGGGAAAACCAACACAGTGCTCAAGAGGTAGCAAGAAGGATTTCTGGCGTCGTTGCCGGGGAGATCTACACACAAGTAGAGACATACCAAGTACCCATCACAAACTCTTATCCCTCGCATTACATTATTTGCCATTTGCCTCTCATTTTCCTCTCCCCCACTTCACCTTTGCCTTTTGTTCGCCTTCTTCATGTATGTCTTTTTGCTTGTGTTTCCATGTGCCTTCTATTTGCTTGCATCTTTTCTTGCCAAACATCTATTGATATGGATCCAATTAAAGTGTTCTACTTGGATCATCTTCGATCCTTATGCGTTCGTGCTAAAACCCCAACTAGCCTAGTTGATGGGAAATCTTTAGATGAGCATGCTCATTTTGTGCGTCATCGTTTGTCTGAAAAGGGGAAACTCTTATGGTATCGAATAAATAGTTTGCTATGCTATGCTTGGAATCTTTGTGAAATTTATGACTTTACTTGTTGCTCTAAGAACCCTAAAAAACACCTTCCCTACCTATGTGAGTTTAATGATAATGAAATCTTATCTTATTATGGAAAGGGTGTTTATAGTTACTATGATATCGAACAAATTGAAGAATTTGCCGTTTTTAAGGGTGCTCATGATATTTCTTCTTTGATTGAAAATTATGATATTACTCTCTACAATTCTGAAAATTCCGACATACTTAAATATTGCTATGAAAACTATGCTCATAATGCCTATGTTAAGGAGTTTATTAAGAGAATGAACATTGCTTTGGAAGAAAATAATGATATGCACGAATCTATAGATAATTATGATTCTGATGATTTGATTGAAATACCCCTTGATGAACATGATGCTTGCTATTCTTGTGGCCATGATGCCAATATTTATAAAGACAAATTTGCTATAGTTCCTTATGTTAAACATGAGATCGTTGCTATTGCACCCATACATTATAGTTCCTTCGATGAAAAGCATGATTGCAATAATCTTATTATAAATTCTCTTGATGTTAGTTGTGCTAATAGTATGCAAAACCCTAATCTTGGGGATGATAGTTTTGCTATGTCTACTGCTTGTTGCAATGATCATGATTGGGGTGATTCTTCTTATGATCTTGAAAATTTATTGAAGCCCCATAATGAATATGAGATTGATAATAGTGTTTGCAATAATACTGAAAGTGGGTTGGAAGAGTGTCAACTTTAGATCCCACATATTTGGAGAATGTTCAATCTTATGGTATTTTTGATAAAAGTGGGTTTGGAGAGGTCATGGCTTTAGTTAATGATAATCCCACTATTTTGGAAGAGTGTCAACTTTGCATGCATGTGGATTGTGTTGAGAATATCTTATGTGATAGCTATATTGTTGAATTTGCTTATGATTCTACATGTAATTATTATGAGAGTGGAAAATATGGTTGTAGAAATTTTCATGATAATAAATTACCTCTCGTTATGTTGAGATTGCTATTGTTTCTTTCCACTTCCTTGCCTATGCTAGTTTTTGCTTGCTATGATAATTTGTTTGCCTATAAGATGCCTATGTATAGGAAGTATGTTATACTTAGATGTGTTTGTCATGTGTTTTATGATGCTCTCTTTGCTCTTCAATTCTTGTCTTTCATGTGAGCATCATCGAAATCTCAATGCCTAGCTAGGGGCGTTAAACGATAGCGCTTGTTGGGAGGCAACCCGATTTTATTTTTGTTTCTTGCTTTTTGGTTCTTTTTAGTAATAAGTAATTCATCTAGCCTCTGGTTAGATGTGGTTTTATGTTTTAATTAGTGTTTGTGCCAAGTAAAACCTATATGATCTTCTTGGATGATAATTATTTGATCTTGCTAAAAAGATAGAAACTTTCTTCTCACGAAAACAATTGTTAAAAATTACCAGAACGTGATAAAATACTGATTACAATTGCAGTAGATCAATAAACAAATTATTTAGGTCATCCTATTTTTGCAGAATTTTTTAGTTACAGAAAGTTTGCGTTTGATACTAATTACTGCAGACTGTTCTGTTTTTGACAGATTCTGTTTTCCATGTCTTGTTTGCTTATTTTGATGAATCTATGGCTAGTATCGGGGGGTATGAACCATAGAGAAGTTGGAATACAGTAGGTTTAACACAAATATAAATAAAGAATGAGTTCATTGCAGTACCGTAAAGTGGTGGTTTGTTTTATTTCGCTAACGGAGCTCATGAGATTTTCTGCTGAGTTTTGTGTTGTGAAGTTTTCAAGTTTTTGGGTAAAGATTTGATGGATTATGGAATAAGGAGTGGCAAGAGCCTAAGATTGGGGATGCCCAAGGCACCCCAAGGTGAAATTCAGGGACAACCAAATTCCTAAGCCTGGGGATGCTCCGGAAGGCATCCCCTCTTTAAATCTTCGCTCATCGGGAACTTTACTTGATGCTATATTTTTATTCACCACATGATATGTGTTTTGCTTGGAGCGTATTGTATGATTTGAGTCTTTGATTTTTAGTTTACCACAATCATCCTTGCTGTACACACCTTTTGGGAGAGACACACATGAATTGGAACTAATTAGAATACTCTTTGTGCTTCGCTTACATCTTTTAGAGCACGGTGGTGGTTTTATTTTATAGAAATTATTGATCTCTCATGCTTCACTTATATTATTTTGAGAGTCTTATAAAAATCATGGTAATTTGCATAAATTAGTTCTAATATGATGAGCATCCAAGATGGGTATAATAAAAACTATCATATAAAGTGCATTGAATACTATGAGAAGTTTGATACTTGATGATTGTTTTGAGATATGAAGATGGTGATATTAGAGTCATGCTAGTTGAGTATATGTGAATTTGAGAAATACTTGTTCTAAAGTTTGTGATTCCCGTAGCATGCACGTATGGTGAACTGTTATGTGATGAAGTCGGAGCATGATTTATTTATTGATTGTCTTCCTTATGAGTGGCGGTCGGGGACGAGCGATGGTCTTTTCCTACCAATCTACCCCCCGAGGAGCATGCACGTAGTACTTTGTTTCGATAACTAATAGATTTTTGCAATAAGTATGTGAGTTCTTTATGACTAATGTTGAGTCCATGGATTATACGCACTCTCACCCTTCCACCATTGCTAGCCTCTCTAGTACCGCGCAAATTTCGCCGGTACCATAAACCCACCATTTACCTTCCTCAAAACAGCAACCATACCTACCTATTATGGCATTTCCATAGCCATTCCGAGATATATTGCCATGCAACTTTCCACCATTCCGTTTATTATGACACGCTCCATCATTGTCATATTGCTTTGCATGATCATGTAGTTGGCGTCATATTTGTGGCAAAGCCACCTTCATAATTCTTTCATACATGTCACTCTTGATTCATTGCACATCCCGGTACACCACCAGAGGCATTCACATAGAGTCATATTTTGTTCTAAGTACCGAGTTGTAATTTTTCGAGTTGTAAGTAAATAAAAGTGTGATGATCATCATTATTAGAGCATTGTCCCAAGTGAGGAAAGGATGGTGGAGACTACGATTCCCCCACAAGTCGGGATGAGACTCCAGACGAAAAGAAAAAAAATCAAAAAAAGAGGCCATAAAAAAAGAGAAAAAGGCCCAAACAAAAAAAATGAGAGAAAAAGAGAGAAGGGACAATGTTACTATCCTTTTACCACACTTGTGCTTCAAAGTAGCATCATGATCTTCATGATAGAGAGTCTCCTATATTGTCACTTTCATACACTAGTGGGAATTTTACATTATAGAACTTGGCTTGTATATTCCAATGATGGCTTCCTCAAAATGCCCTAGGTCTTCGTGAGCAAGCGAGTTGGATGCACACCCACTTAGTTTCTTTTGTTAAGCTTTCATACACTTATATCACTAGTAGAAAACGGAGCTTTAGCGCCGGTTCGTAAGGGCCTTTAGTGCCGGTTCCATAACCGGCACTAAAGGGTGGGCACTAAAGGCCCCCCCCCCTTTAGTACCGGTTCGGCACGAACCGGCGCTAAAGTGCCACCACGTGGCGTGAGCTCACGCCCTGGTAAGGGGGACCTTTAGTACCGGTTGGTATTACCAACCGATACTAAAGGTTTTTTTTTTTTGAAAATTTTGGAAATTTTTTTTGATTTTTTTTCGATTTTTTATTTTTCTGAATTATTTGATGATTTAGTCTCTAATCACCTCTCTTAACTGCTCAAGTGTGGATCACTCATTCCAAATCATCTAACTTCTCGACCGTCACCCATCCCTCTCACTACTCTAGCCCGAGCACGCTTAACTTTCGGGTTCTATTCTCCTTCGTTTCCGAGTCTGCACTTGTTATTTTCCTGACAATAGTAAAATGTCAATCCTATTAACCCTCAGGAGTTTAGCTTGAGCATGAAGTCACACATTTCACCGTTTGAGTTTTTGAAACTATTATTCTAAAAAACATTAATTATTTAGTAACACTAATATTCTTGAATAATTATGTAGTAACATTAATACTTCTTGAATAAGTAGTTTGACCAGATTTAACCAAAAAATTTTAAAAAAACTGAAATTTGACCATATCTTTTTTTCCTTTTGAATTTGAGGATTCTAAAAATTCCAAACAGGTCAGAGGCCGTCTCCACCGGATCTGGATTTTCGTGCTGAATTTTTTGATATATTATCGTTTTTTCCAACATCGTATGCAAAAGTTATAGCCGCTTTTACATTTTCCTGCACTTTTTGCAAAACATGTCCAAATTTAAGTTTTAAATTTTCCTAACTAGTAGATGTAGTAATGTAACTACATCTCGAAGAATTTTATTTTTGAATTTTTATCATTTTCTTCTGTATTTTCAAAACTGAAATGGCGATATACGGGGGTGTAGGGATTGAAAATTGCCCTTTAGTACCGGTTCGTGGCAAGAACCGGTACTATAGGTCAAACACCTCTAGTACCGGTTTCGTGGCACGAACCGGTACTAAAATTAACTAGTGCGGTTTGTGCCACGAACCGGTACTAAAAAAGGTGATCGCGCCCCGACGCCTTGACTGCCACTACCCCTTTAGTACCGGTTCGTGCCACGAACCGGTACTAAAGGTTCAACACGAACCGGCATTAATGCAAATCCGTTTGAACCGGCACTAATGGTACCATTAGTACCGGGCCAAAATCAAACCGGCACTAATGTGCTTCACGTTTGACCCTTTTTCTACTAGTGTATAGCTCTAGTGCATCCGTTGCATGGCAATCCCTACTCACTCACATTGACATCTATTGATGGGCATCTCCATAGCCCGTTGATACGCCTAGTTGATGTGAGACTATCTTCTTCCTTTTTGTTTTCTCCACAACCACCATTTTATTCCACATATAGTGCTATGTCCATGGCTCACGCTCATATATTGCGTGAAGATTGAAAAAGTTTGAGAACATCAAAATTATGAAACAATTGCTTGGCTTGTCATCGGGGTTGTGCATGATTAAATACTTTGTGTGATGAAGATAGAGCATAGCCAGACTATATGATTTTGTAGGGATAACTTTCTTAGGCCATGTTATTTTGAGAAGACATGATTTCTTTGTTAGTATGCTTGAAGTATTATTATTTTTATTTGAATATTATACTTTTATCTTCAATCTTTCGAATCTGAACATTCATGCCACAATAAAGAAAATTACATTGAAAAATATGCTAGGTAGCATTCCACATAAAAAAATATGTTTTTATCATTTACCTACTCGAGGACGAGTAGGAATTAAGCTTGGGGATGCTTGATACGTCTCCAAGGTATCTATAATTTTTTATTGTTCCATGCTAATATATTATCTGTTTGGATGTTTAATGGGCTTTATTATACACTTTAATATTATTTTTGGGACTAACCTACTAACCAAAGGCCCAGTGCAAATTGCTGTTTTTGCCTATTTCAGTGTTTCGCAGAAAAGGAATCTCAAACGGAATCCAAACGGAATGAAACAATCGGGAGAATGATTTTGGGAACAAACGCAATCCAGGAGACTTGGAGTGGACGTCAAGGAAGCGACGAGGTGGCCACGAGGCAGGGAGGCGCGCCCAGGGCAGTAGGCGTGCCCCCACCCTCGTGGGCCCCTTGTGGCTCCCCCAACCGATTTCTTTCGCCTATATACATTCATATACCCCGAAAACATCCAGGAGCACCACAGAACCCTATTTCCACAGCCGCAACCTTCTGTGCCCGTGAGATCCCATCTTGGGGCCTTTTCCAGCACTCCGCCGGAGGGGGAATCAATCACGGAGGGCTTCTACATCAACACCATAGCATCTCCGATGATGTGTGAGTAGTTTACCACAGACCCTCGGGTTCATAGTTATTAGCTAGATGGCTTCTTCTCTCTCTTTGGATCTCAATACAAAGTTCTCCTCGATTCTCTTGGAGATCTATTCGATGTAATTCTTTTTGCGGTGTGTTTGTTGAGATCTGATGAATTATGGGTTTATGATCAAGATTATCTATGAACAATATTTGAATCTCTGAATTCTTTTATGTATGATTTGATATCTTTGCAAGTCTCTTTGAATTATCAGTTTGGTCTGGCCTACTAGATTGATCTTTCTTGCAATGGGAGAATTGCTTAGCTTTGGGTTCAATCTTGCGGTGTCCTTTCCCAGTGACAGCAGGGGCGGCAAGGCACGTATTATATTGTTGCCACCGAGGCTAAAAAGATGGGGTTTATATCATATTTCTTGAGTTTATCCCTCTACATCATGTCATCTTGCCTAATGCGTTACTCTGTTCTTATGAACTTAATACTCTAGATGCATGCTGGATAGTGGTCGATGTGTGGAGTAATAGTAGTAGATGCAGAATCGTATCGGTCTACTTGTCACGGACGTGATGTCTATATACATGATCATGCCTGGATATTCTCATAACTATGCACTCTTCTACCAATTGCTCGACAGTAATTTGTTCACCCACCGTAGATTATGCTATCTTGAGAGAAGCCACTAGTGAAATCATGGCCCCCGGGTCTATCTTCCATCATATAAGTTTCCGATCTATTTTATTTTGCAATCTTTACTTTTCAATCTATACAACAAAAATACCAAAAATATTTATCTTATTATCTCTATCAGATTTCACTTTTGCAAGTGGCCGTGAAGGGATTGATAACCCCTTTATCGCGTTGGTTGCAAGGTTCTTATTTGTTTGTGTAGGTACAAGGCGACTTGCATATAGTCTCTTACTAGATTGATACCTTGGTTCTCAAACTGAGGGAAATACTTACGCTACTTTGCTGCATCACCCTTTCCTCTTCAAGGGAAAACCAACGCAGTGCTCAAGAGGTAGCAATGACTACAGTAAATTTACTTGGATATACTTGCTCAAATTCAAATCTGAAGTTTTCTCTATTTTCCAAGATTTTCAGAAACTCGTTGAACGCCACTTTGATAGGAAAATTCTCATAGTCCAAAGTGACTGGGGAGGAGAGTATGAGAAGTTGAATTCTTTGTTTCATGATATTGGCATTGAGCATCATGTTTCTTGCCCTCATGCACATCAACAAAACGGTTCGCAAAACGTAAGCATCACCATATTGTCGAAGTTGGACTATCTCTTCTTGCTCATGCTTATATGCCTCTTAAATATTGGGACGAAGTATTTATTGCTGCCACCTATCTCATCAACCGCTTACCTAGAGTGGTGATTGGTAATACTACTCCCTTAGAACGTTTGTTCAAACAAAAACCAGATTACAACTTCCTTAAAACGTTTGGATGTGTTTGCTGTCCAAATCTGCCTCCCTATAGTCGACATAAGCTTGAGTTTCGATCTACACAATGTGTTTTCATCGGCTACAGTAATCTTCATAAGGGATATAAGTGTCTAGAGATTGCTACTTGGCGTATTTACATCTCTAGGGATGTTGTCTTTGATGAAAATATTTTTCCCTTTGCCAAATTTCATCCAAATGCCAGAGCTCTTCTCCGTGCTGAAATTTCCCTTCTTTTTGATTCTTTGAACCATCCTGATCATGGGGAGAATTAACTAAAATTGATCAAATGAGTAGTTCAGGAAAAAATCTGGAAGAAAATCCTACTGATGCTAATCAAAGAAGGGCAGACTCTATGTATAATTTTATGTGTGCGGATGCAGACGAACGAGGCGCTGGATCCCAGGAGGATTTGCCTGGCCAGTTCTAGAAGAGCTCGATCCGAGGAGGATCGTTTGGTCAGGCGCGCCGCGGCGAAAACAGCGTCGCCAAGTGGCGTGGCCCAATCGGCTGAAGGGCTAGTGGCCAACCAGCCCGCCAGCGAGGAGCCCACCTACACTACAAGAAATATATCAACTTGTGACCTTGACTATTGGTCACTGAATGGTCATTATTTTCCATTTGTGACCTTTTTCTCACAAAAAACAGATGGTCAAAAGCTGGCGATCGTAAACTGAAATTAACGACCTTCTCTGTGAGAAGGTCGTAGACGTTTACGACCAAAATATGCCTACTGTTTTGTTTTGGTCACTAGCAGCCTCCCCAGGCCACGTAAGCATCCGATGTGGCAATGTGATGTGGCATAAGAATCAGCCCGGTCCAATTCAGTGTTTTACATGGGCCAACCCATTAATTCAGCCCATTTATATTTTTTTCCTATGAATTTTTTGTCAGCTAACTGGACCAAGCCCAACATTGCAGCCTTTTTATTTTTGGACCATGGCCTTTTTGTCTCAACAAATTCATTTTTTTGTTTTTTTCTAAATTGGATTCACTAGTCAGGTGGGTCCCCATTGTTAGGTTCTAGTACTGGGTCCTAGCCGTCAGGGCAATATTCTTCATTTTTTTTATTTCACGCAAATAAATACCTGGTATTTAAATTGGCACACGTAAAAACACACGAAATACTTCAAATATTATCAACCATCAAAGTGCTACATCATATAACACACATACAAATGTGATCAGCATCAAGTTTACAATCATATAACAAGCTCCACAAGTGTACAATCACATGAGCCAGGTTCTGCTAAATCATACACACATACGAATAGGAGCAGTATAAAGGGCTTCATTAATGCAAAACTTGACAGTTGACAGCAATGTTAGAACTATGCTTCCTCCGACTTCTTTGTCCTGATGCTCACGAAGAAACATGAAAGCCCAACATCTGCACGTTACAGAACAAAATGTTTAGGAACAAAATAGAAGTAAATCTAACAGCATATTTAACAATAAATAACAGAATAATGAAGTTAATGAGACATTTTAGAATCAACTTTGACAGCTTGACAAAGAATGTTTGCATTGGACACATCCAAAACTAAAATTATACATAAATGCCTAAATTCCAATGCCCAATGTCTCAGTTTAGTAAACACTAAGCATGGTACATAGTAAAGATTTGACACAACCAGAACTGAAATCATTTACTCTATCAAGCAACAATGATGCAGCACACAAGAAAAGAGATATGCACAACGGAGCAGCATCGTATATCACACAATATGGATACTGCCAGCTCACCGAAGAACTTGTGGTCGCCGCCGTACACAGCTGCCATAACACCGGTCACCTTGTTGATCTTGTATGTGAAGTTCTCTAACTCCAGGTTGTTCCACTGCAGCTCGGTATTTGCTCAACCATATGTGTACATGCATCAGGGCATACATATAATATTCTAGTCAATATTCTCAGCCAACTGTGATGTAATGAAAATAATTACTTAATGACTTGGGGTAAAAATTGATTTTAGACATCAAAATTAGCAGCGCTCATTTCAACCATGTTCTGATAAACTTGAGGTAAATTAGCAGTAATGATATTAGTTACAAGCTAGGTGTGTAACTGCTGTCAACACCACCACTACCAGAGACACGCAAGATAAGCATCAACACCACCATGATCTTGATATTAGCCACCCCATGTCACCAGAGCATCACAGGAGCACATATATAAAGCAAGTACACGTGGGCAGCTCTTGCACCCTAGAACCGCATGAATTTATCACCAGAGAGCTCCAGTAGGAGTGGATGCTTAGTTACAACATCTAGCAGCAACTAGTAGAGCCGCACATCCAACCCAAATCATGGAGAAGGCCATGCAGGAGCTACATCAGAGAAGAAGTTACGGGGAGGAGCTCACCAGAGGGAGGTTGTAGCCGTAGTAGAGGCTCAGCCACACCACGGCTGTGGTGTGACCATCACCACATCTAGGAGAGGGTCTGGAAGCCGCTGAAGCACCACCTCCGTGACCAGGGAAAGCGCCGGGCACAGTGGCGCCACCCCAGGGACATCACCGCATGGACATCACCGGCCTCACCCTGTTTCAAGAAATGTTCACAACAACTTTGTCAGACTCGATCAATTCTGAAGAAACAACCTTCGCCGTCAGACACATACATACAGGAAGCGAAAAAGAAGAAGAAATGGAGCAGGGACCTAGTCTATCATGAGATAGTGTTCATATCATTAGGAAGAAATAGGCCATTGTATAGATCTACTACTATGCACAACACAAGCACCCACTTGCACTTGGTATATTTCTGTATCTAGGACACCCAGCAAGCTATTTTGTATTTGAGAAACTAAGAAATGCACGAACAATTTTTCAGAAGGTAACTCAAATTCTGTGCACGCACTTAGACAGGAAAACAAGGGATTGTAGTATACACATTAATTAGAACAGGATTGCAAGACACAAATATAAGCTAGAATTGACAAGTACACATTAATTTTAACATAGCATCACTAGCTCTGTTGTTGTCTGCATATTACACCATGTGGAAAAATGCTTAGGTCTACACAGAAGTAAACTATAAGACCTCTGGATATTTATTTCCAAGCATAACAGCCAGAAGCATACAAAATATATTTACTTTTGAACAAAGCAAATCCTTCCATTGCTGGTTAATTTCTTGCTTGAGTCTGGAGCTAAGTGTTTTTCATACAAAAGAACGAAGATGGTAGTGCCTTAAACAGTAGCCAATTCAGCTAATTAAGATCAAACATACAGGTTTTTCCCCAACAAACAGATCATCAGGTCTACACACAACTTACAGGTTAAAGCAACAAATAGCACAAGCTACACAATGGTTTGGTCCTAATTAACACCTTCATGTATTTACAAGTCAAGATTGTCGTATAAGAATTATACTCCCTTGATCATCCATTGAACGATAGCCATGAACCAGAGAATGGATAGCAGAGTAAGGAGAGGAGCTGCAGTAGCTCACTGTCGTGATTTGTGTGGCCGATGTTGAACAGGACCGCCTCCGCTCCATGGCTTGCGACCACCGCACAAATATTGATAGCAACAAATGATGTGGGCTTCACAAGAGAAATCAGCATATATTAATCCACTTGGCACGAAGATGAATGTACAGACACCACAGGGAGATGCAAATAATATTGTGCAGCCCATGTACAACTTTTATAAATGGATTAATACAAGTGCCTTTCTTTATGTTTAGAGCACCAAAATCATACTAATTCAGAAATAAAACAGATAGATAGGTGAAGCATTTGCAGTGGGCAAGGTCTCTTTATCTTCATTATTAAACTAGAGCAAGTTGGGAACAAGAACAACCAGTAAGAAGGCGTCTTTTTCAGGACATGAATCCTACATCTAGTAGTAATCAACGATCTTGCGCAGCTACAACTACTAGCACGAGGCAGAAGGAACAGAGAGGAGAGCCTCACCTTTCCAGGACGAGGAGGTGGCTGAGCAGCGGGATGAGTTGCTACTCCTGCTCGGGCCTAGGCCAGGAGCGGTGATAGACGGGCGGGGCGGAGCTCGAGCTCGTGGAGCACGGGCACAATTACAATAGGCACTGCACATACATGGAGAGGTGTTTAAAAATAAAACTCAGGATTTAGGCATGCACTGGGCATGTATGGATACTAATTGCTCAACCACACGAGGGTAGCCAGTTCGTTGTCACATACAGAAAAGCATGATTCAGATCAACACCATAATGTAGATTGCTAAACCTCAACAAAGGGCGTGCATTTATATACAAACAGAGATGGTAGTGACACCGTACTACTACTACTTGAAAGATTGGCAGTGAGGCTTACCCATTAGCGAAATAGTCAGATGAGGACACCTCATTGTACTTCATGAGCATGCCTGGGAACCAAACAGGAATATCAAAGCAATTGCATCCAGATTCTATCTTCTGCAAATCACAATAAACTCCAGTCACATTGTGTAGTATCAAATATAAGCAACAATGCAGCAGCTGAAACCACTACCTTACTAATTTGTAGAAAACTTCATGATGTAATCAAATATTCACTTAAGGACTGGGTTATTGATTACAAGCTAAGTAAAATGCAAACATACTCATATTGTAGTGATGGATCCCAACTCATTTAAATTAGAGTAGTTCGTCGTTAGCTCATTCGCGTTGCAGAAGTAAAAGCATCTGGCACACACATGATGAAATGAAATGAAAAAAAGAATGCTTCAGCTTATTTAAAAAAAGATGTGTGTGCCTGTGTTGACAGAGCCGATGGTGGCCTTCTTGTTATGGTCAGATGAACTAAATAGTAGTGGTAGTTAACATTTCACCATCTAAAGCAGTCACTCAACTCCTTGAATACTACAAAGAAATCAGAAATGTGAGGCTAGTGTATTCTATAGTTATCCATGAGTGTGACATAGTTCTTTTGGGTTGAGCTGACCCAACAAAAACAAAATCCAATTCTGAAGCATGTGCGCTCAATGTTACATGCACTTCCACTTAAATTGGTACTGCAATGATGACAATACATTACAGATCATCAGTCATGATGTGCATACTGCTTAGGTCGTCAGGTAACTTAACTCAGGAAAATGCTGTGACAAAACAATACTACTGACACAGTTGCAAGATCTGGTGGAGAGATGAAGCTCACTCACCACATTTTTGCTGGATGTTGGCCAGCTCCTCTCCTCCAAGATTCAAGCTGCCGTTCTTGCAAAAGTACCCCATCTAGAGCACACATTTGCAGCAGCATATGTTGATTGGACGTTACGGTCACCGAAATGTCAACAATCAATAGTCAGAACGTCACATCATTGACAGTATTAATTAACCCCTAAAACATTTTCATGTCTTGGTGGGCAGATCTATTCTATGCACAAAAACAAAAGGGAACACTTCCCAGATAGAAGAAAGATGCATATTAGTCAAAATACAGTAGTAACCCCTTTTGTTATTAGCACATAATACACCAATGGGCATCGTCCGCTTAGTATTAAGGCCCTCTGCTTACCCCACTCATTTGCATGAAAAATTGTTCCAAGTGAATGACCGTTGCTAATGAAAAACAAATTCAGAGTCACCTCTACAGAATACAGAGACACGATCCAACAAGCGATCAAGAAGCGGATCTTCTTTTTTCAGATGGTTAATCTTATCATTGACAATGGTCAATATTAAGCTTGTGTAAGGTAAACAATCAATATTCAGAAATTCACATGGTTAACAATATTAAGGCCAAAAACATTTTAGTGCTTTAGTGGGCAGACGTATGCACAAAATGGGGGACATTTTATAAACTGAAGAGAACACACATATCATTCAGTAGCAAGTACCAAACTACCAATCCCTGTAAGTGCATAATACAACAATGGGTAGGCATACAGGATTGTGTGTCCTCTGTTTTACCCCACCCCACCCATGACCCTTACTAGCCACTGATAGTTGGCTAATCTAGAACATACACACGATTGCAGTACTACATAGCTAGTAAACAAACACTTGCATCATGTGTAGAACCAAAACATGATCACCTCTACAGCAGCACTAGAGAGCCATGATTCTTCTACTACTAGGAGAAAAGACATCGAAATGGGAACCTGCAGTCCACACTTGGCATATGATCTAGGGTCAATCTATGACATCACATATGATCTCAGTACTAACAAACGACAGTCCACAATTGCATTCATAGAAGAAATTCATAGTCAACTATACAGCAATACATACAGAAATATAATCATGGCTGGGCAATACCAGTGAAGGACATGCTTTTTTCACATGGTTAATCACATCACTGACAATAGTCAAAATATTAAGCATGGATGAGGTAAACAATTAATAGTCAGAAAGTCAGGTCATTGACAATAATAAGCACTAAGTAAAACATTTCGCGTGGTCCTGTGTTTACCCCAGCGCACCCCAACCATGGGCATGAGAAAATTGTTACACAAGCCACTAATCTTCTAATCTAACCATTTCGCAAACCCTCGGCTGCTTGACCGTGAGCCTCACCCAAGAGCCTTGAGCCTCATCATCATGGATGGAGTGGACAGAAAGATAATCTGACCTTGCCGAGTTCCTTGAGCCTCAAAGACCGCCTCGCCCCTCGAGAATCTCCTGTCGGACCGTCCCCTCCCAAATGCTCCAAATTTCATCTGATTAAAGAATAACCGTGGGTGAGAAACAACCCACCGGGGACGGGGATCGAGGCGAGGCGGGCCGGCATGGCGGAGAGGAGGAGGATGAGCAGCACGGAGGGGAACCAATCGAATAGGAGAGGGAGGGGCTGACCTTGATGGCGTCGGAGTAGGGTTGGAGCGGCGTCGTCCATGGCCTTCCCTTTGCAGTTCCAACACGAGCGAAACGACGGTGACGGTGGCGTGCTCGATCTGGGAGGGAGAGGAGACGAGCTGAGTAAGAGAGGGTGGGTTGCGGGGGATCTCGATGGAGAGATGTACCTGAGCCGCCGGAGCCACGCCGGCGACGCGGTGGCCGAAACCCTAGCTTAGGGGACGGTTGCGGGTGACCGGTAGAGGAAGCGAGCGACGAATCTGCTCGGAGGGAGGACGGAGCGGACGGAGGCGATCATGGGAGTATGCTTGCCGTCGTCGGTAGACTCCGGAAGCCGCCGGAATTGCCGGCGTGGGTGGCGGCGGTGGAGAAGGCTCGCGGGGAGAGAGAGAGAGGTCGAGGGCTGCGTGGGGTGCGGAGTGGTGCCGCTCTGTTGGGTGGGTTCTCTCTCGCTTCTCTTCCTTCCATTTTTTGTGACGGTGGGTCGTCGATGGTGGCGGTGGGGGCGGCGGCAGATCGAGATCAGGGAGGGGGCGGCGGCGAGTAGATGGGGACAAGGGAGGAAGGGGGCAACGGGGGGAGGGGTCGATTTGAGCTAGGGTTTGGGCTACGGGTGGGGGGTATCTCCTTTTCTTTTCTTTTTTTCTTTTTTCTGTAGATAGATGGATGGAGAGATGGATGGATGGATGGATGGACGCCATGTCAACGATCCGTGGACAGAGTTATGATTGGTTCAGAAAATCAATGATGTAAAATAGTTTTCAATTACTAAAAATAGAGGGATTTTATGAAGTAGCTATCAAAAATATTTTGCAAAAGGGCACCACACAAACTTTCACTAGAGTTAGACCACATTTTATGGATTAGGACCAATTTGTATGCATTTTTCATATTTCTAGTTATTTTTAATCATTGTTTGAGTGGCAAAAATTTATTTTTGTGAAGAACCTACCAAATATTGTTGCAAAATTGCACTAAATCAGTTTTCGAAAATATTAGGCCATATTTAATGCACAATTGACCAAATGGTTGGATGTCAAAAAAATTCATCCACCTCTCGTGAAAAAGACAAATTTCTGCCGGTTCAGCTAGAAGCGGATCAAATTTGTACTGCAGTTGCCTCATAGTTTGCTCTTTATTTTGTCAAAAAATCATTTTTAGGTACAAAAGTATCTACTTAATCAGAGAAACACCAAAAAAATACAAATATTCAACCACTAGCTAGGAACGGTCATTCCCGCCGTTTTGACCGCATTTTGGAACGGGCATAAAAATTTCAAAAAAAATCAAAAAATTGGAAAAACCTTCGCATTGTGTCATTATATGTGACCAAGTTTCCAGGAAAAATAATAAATTGGTAATACGGAAATTATTTTTAAAAAGTGTTCTCAGAAATGAGCTATCATGCGTGAAGATTCATGGCTTTCAAGCCAAATGATCAATCTTATGGACACATTCATGGCATAGTTAGTTCAAATGATCTCATATTTTGCACAAGGGTACATCTTGGAATTCCAAACAATGTTGCCTAAGGGAGTTTTCACTTTCATTGCACAAAAGAGACATTTTCCATTTTTCGAGTGCCCCAAATGAGGTTTTTTTGTGAAGGATCTACCAAATAATTAGTGCAAAATTGGACCATATCATTTTTCTAAAATACTAGGCCATATTTAATGCACAATTGACCATATGTTTGGGTGTAAAAAGTTTTGATCCACCTCTGGTGAAAAAGACAAATTCCCGCTGATTCAGTTGGAAACGGGTCAAATTTGAACTGCAACTACCTCATAGTTTGCTCTTTATTTTTTACAAAAATCATTTCTAGGTACATAAGTATTTGTTTAATCAGAGAAACACCAAAAAAATTCCAAGATTCAACCACTAGCTAGGAACGGTCAAGCCCGCCGTTTTGACCGCATTTTGAAACGGGCATAAAAAATTCATAAAATATCAAAAAATTGGAAAACCTTCGCATTGTGTCATTATATGTGACCAAGTTTCCAGGAAAAATAATAAACTTGTAATATGGAAATTATTTTTAAAAAGTGTTCTCAGAAATGAGCTATCATGCGTGAAGATTCATGGCTTTCAAGCCAAATGATCAATCTTATGGCCACATTCATGGCATAGTTTGTTCAAATGATCTCATATTGTGCACAAGGGTGCATCTTAGAATTCCAAAAAAGGTTGCCTAAGGGATTTTTCACTTTCATTGCACAAAAGAGCCATTTTCTATTTTCCGAGTGCCGCAAATGAGGTTTTTTTGTGAAGGACCTACCAAATAATTATTGCAAAATTGGACCAAATCATTTTTCTAAAATACTAGGCGATATTTAATGCAAAATTGACCAAATGGTTGGGTGTAAAAAGTTTTGATCCACCTCTGGTGAAAAAGACAAATTCCCACCGATTCAGATGGAAGCGGGTCAAATTTGAACTGCAGCTGCCTCATAGTTTGCTTTTTATTTTTTCCAAAAATCATTTCTAGGTACATAAGTATCTATTTAATAAGAGAAACATCAAAAGTTTTCCAAGATTCAACCACTAGCTAGGAACGGTCAAGCCCGCCAACCGCATTTTGAAACGGGCAAAAAAAATCAAAAAAATCAAAAAATTGGAAAACCTTCGCATTGTGTCATTATATGTGACCAAGTTTCCAGGAAAAATAATAAACTTTTAATACGAAAATTATTTTTAAAAAGTGTTCTTAGAAATGAGCTATCATGCGTGAAGATTCATGGCTTTCAAGCCAAATGATCAATCTTATGGCCACATTCATGGCATAGTTAGTTCAAATGATCTCATATTATGCACAAGGGTGCATCTTGGAATGGCAAACAATGTTACCTAAGGAAGTTTTCATTTTCTTTGCACAGAAAATTCATTTTCCATTTTCTGAGTGCCTAAAATGAGTTTTTTTATGAAGGACCTACCATATATTTGGTTCAAAATTGGACCAAATAAATTTTATAAAATACTAGGCCATATTTAATGCACAATTGACAAAATGGTTGGGTGTCAAAAGTTTTGATCCACCTCTGGTGAAAAAGACAAATTCCCGCCGATTCAGTTGGAAGCGGGTCAAATTTGAACTGCAGTTGCCTCATAGGTTGCTATTTATTTTTTCCAAAAATCATTTCTAGTTACAAAGTACCTATCTAATCATAGATACATGGTTTGGTGGCGATACGTCGAGGTTTGGACGGGCCGAGGGCCCCAACTCTAGAGCTGCCAGAACTCAAGATGTTCGCCGCATGGTCACCGCGTGACCGTGGGGTTGCCATGTGTTCTGGGCTGCCTAGGCATGTCTAGTGCGTTGGGCACTCCCCAGGTAGGTGATAGGAAGAAAATCACAACATAAGATTCTCACGAGGAGACTAATCGATGCTCAAACATGAATAAGCAGCCAAGTGTTTGATTAGCGGTACGGGAAATGCACATGGCTAATGGGTGTGAGTTTTCGCTGAGGATGATCAATTACTAAGAAGACCGTCTTCACAAATTTTCAGCTCAAAAGGAGGAGCCTAGGTGGTACTTGCTTTGCAAAGTACCACACTGGACATAAATACGAATGTTGAAGCCGGGCTCAAAATAATGAATGGATTGAGCTGGCATTTGGTGGAGGATGGTTATTTGGGTAGAGGAAAGCACTGTAGAAAATGGATACCATTTGGACATGCCAAAGTGGTAGTTCCTTCACAAAGTGTTTTTCTGAACAGAATAGGAAAATGAATATTTTTGAACTACGCAAGGAAGGTTTTTTTATATATTTGACGAAGATATGACCCAAAGAATTTATGAGATTTTTTTGGGAATTTTGGGAATGACAGAAATATAGTTTGCTTCACAACTTAGGGCAAAAACTGCCACATGGACATGACACATAGGCAAAACTGATGAGGTGGCGCCTAGTCATAGCAACCCACCACAATTTACAAGGTTATGACCATCTATATTGGTCATGATCAGCTAGAAATAAGGCAGCAGACCTGTGCTATCTGCTTTATGACCATTTCGTGTAAGGAAATTGCGACCTTTCTGACCAAAATGGTCCTTATTGTTTATGGTTTGGAAGCCCCCGAACAGCTTTTGACCAATTGGTCTGAAATGGTCATAGATCTATGACCAATTCTTCCAGGGTCACTGACAGAAGGTCACTAGTTGACATATTTCTTGTAGTGCAACTCGTGGGGCCGAGCTAAGCCTGCGGTCGACATATCGATCGATGCGAGGTCCAGCAACAGTGCGCGGTGCCGCACGCCCATGCACCAGCTTCTCGCAGCCTTAGTTGGATCAGGAGCCGATCGACTCTCCAGTCAAGGGTGATTCATCGGGATCTTCTGTGGCAGCGTCATGTACATCAGAAACATAAACAAACAGAGTTTCTACTATAAGGGCTCCTCTAGATATTCCTCCACGCCACACCAGGTCAACTTCTGGGATTGTGAAGCCCAAAGAATCAAAAGATGGTACAGTGAGGTGATACGTCTCCAACGTATCTATAATTTTGGAATGTTCCATGCTATATTATATTCTGTTTTGGACATTATTGGGCTTTATTATACACTTCTATATTATTTTTGGGACTAACCTACTAACCGGAGGCCCAGCCAAGAATTGTTGTTTTTTGGCTATTTCAGAGTTTCGCAGAAAAAGAATATCAAACGGAGTCCAAACGGAATGAAACCTTCGGGAACGTGATTTTCGGAACGAACGTGATCCAGAGGACTTGGACCCTACTCAAGACATCAACCACGAGGGCACGAGGTAGAGGCGCGCCTACCCCACAGGCGCGCCCTCCACCCTCATGGGCCCCATGTTGCTCCACCGACGCATTTCTTCCTCCTATATATACCTACGCACTTCAAACTACCAGATCTGAGAGAAAAAACCTAATTCCAGCGCCGCAACCTTCTCGTATGCCGTGAGATCCCATCTTGGGCCTTTTTCGAGCTCCACCGAGGGGGCATCGATCACGGAGGGCTTCTACATCAACACCATAGCCTCTCCGATGATGTGTGAGTAGTTTACCTCAGACCTTCGGGTCCATACTTATTAGCTAGATGGCTTCTTCTCTCTCTTTGGATCTCAATACAATGTTCTCCCCCTCTCTTGTGGAGATCTATTCGATGTAATCTTCTTTTGCGGTGTGTTTGTTGAGACCGATGAATTGTGGGTTTATGATCAAGTTTATCTATGAACAATATTTGAATCTTCTCTGAATTCTTTTATGTGTGATTGGTTAGCTTTTGCAAGTCTTTTCGAATTATCAGTTCGGTTTGGCCTACTAGATTGATCTTTCTTGCAATGGGAGAAGTGCTTAGCTTTGGGTTCAATCTTGCGGTGTCCTTTCCCAGTGACAGTAGGGGCAGCAAGGCACGTATTGTATTGCTGCCATCGAGGATAACAAGATGGGGTTTATATCATATTGCATGAGTTTATCCCTCTACATCATGTCATCTTTCTTAAAGCGTTACTCTATTCTTATGAACTTAATACTCTAGATGCATGCTGGATAGCGGTCGATGTGTGGAGTAATAGTAGTAGATGCAGGCATGAGTCGGTCTACTTGTCTCGGACGTGATGCCTATATACATGATCATACCTAGATATTCTCATAACTATGCTCAATTCTGTCAATTGCTCAACAGTAATTTGTTCACCCAATCGTAATACTTATGCTCTTGAGAGAAGTCTCTAGTGAAACCTATTGACCCGGGTCTATTTTCTATCATATTAATCTTCCAACACTTAGTTATTTTTATTGCCTTTTATTTTACTTTGCATCTTTATCATAAAAATACCAAAAATATTATCTTATCATATCTATCAGATATCACTCTCGTAAGTGACCGTGAAGGGATTGACAACCCCTTTATTGCGTTGGTTGCGAGGATTTATTTGTTTGTGTAGGTGCGAGGGACTCGTGCGTGGCCTCCTACTGGATTGATACCTTGGTTCTCAAAAACTGAGTGAAATACTTATGCTACTTTACTGCATCACCCTTTCCTCATGAAGGCAAAACCAACGCAGTGCTCAAGAGGTAGCAAGAAGGATTGCTGGCGCTGTTACCGGGGAGTCGACGCAAAAGTCAACATACCAAGTACCCATCACAAACCCTTATCTCCCGCATTATATTATTTGCCATTTGCCTCTCATTTTCCTCTCCCCCACTTCACCCTTACCGTTTTATTCGCCCTCTCTTTTCCGTTCGCCTCTTTTTCGCTCGCTTCTTGTTTGCTTGTGTGTTGGATTGCTTGCTTGTCACGATGGCTCAAGATAATACTAAATTATGTGACTTTACCAATACCAACAATAATGATTTTCTTAGCACTCCGATTGCTCCACTTACCGATACTGAATCTTGTGAAATCAATGCTGCTTTGTTGAATCTTGTCATGAAAGATCAATTTGCCGGCCTTCCTAGTGAAGATGCCGCTACCCATCTAAATAGCTTCGTTGATTTGTGTGATATGCAAAATAAGAAAGATGTGGACAATGATATTGTTAAATTGAAACTATTTCCTTTTTCGCTTAGAGATCATGCTAAAGCTTCATTTTCGTCTTTTCCTAAAAATAGTATTGATTCTTGGAATAAGTGCAAAGATGCTTTTATCTCTAAATATTTTCCTCCCGCTAAGATCATTTCTCTTAGAAACGATATTATGAATTTTAAGAAACTTGATCATGAACATGTTGCACAAGCTTGGGAGAGGATGAAACTAATGATACGTAATTGTCCTACACATGGTTTGAATTTATGGATGATCATACAATTTTTTATGCCGGATTGACTTTTGCTTCTAGAAATCTTTTAGATTCGGCCGTAGGAGGCACTTTTATGGAAATCACTTTAGGAGAAGCTACTAAACTCCTAGATAATATTATGGTTAATTATTCTCAATGGCACACTCAAAGATCTACTAGTAAAAAAGTGCATGCGATAGAAGAAATTAATGTTTTGAGTGGAAAGATTGATGAACTTATGAAAATAGTTGCTACTAAGAGTGTTTCTTCTGATCCTAATGATATGCCTTTATCTACTTTGATTGAGAATAATAATAAACCTATGGATGTGAATTTTGTTGGTAGGAATAATTTTGGTAACAACGTGTATAGAGGAAACTTTAATCATAGGCCTTATCCTAGTAATTCCTCTAATAATTATGGTAATTCCTACAACAATTCTTATGGAAATTTTAATAAGATGCCTTCTGAATTTGAGACTAGTGTTAAAGAATTTATGAATTCACAAAAAAAATTCAATGCTTTGCTTGAAGAAAAATTGCTTAAAGTTGATGAATTGGCTAGGAACGTTGATAAAATTTCTCTTGATGTCGATTCTTTAAAAATTAGATCAATTCCACCTAAGCATGATATCAATGAGTCTCTCAAAGCCATGATAATTTCCATTGATGAGTGCAAAGAAAGAACCATTAGGATGCGTGCTAAGAAAGATTGCTTTGTGAAAGCGTGTTCTTCTAGTTTCTATGAAAATAAAGATGAAGATCTAAAAGTTATTGATGTGTCCCCTATTAAATCTTTGTTTGTTTTTCAATATGAATCTTGATAATAATGGGACCGAATATGATCCACCTTTACCTAGAAGGCATTCCAAAAATTCGGAGTTTTTAGATTTTGATGAAAAAATTGGTAAAAGTGGGATTGAAGAGATTAAAACTTTAGATATTAATGAAACCACTACTTTGGATTTCAAGGAATTTAATTATGATAATTGCTCTTTAATAGATTGTATTTCCTTGTTGCAATCCATTCTAAATTCTCCACATGCTTATAGTCAACATAAAGATTTTACTAAACATATCGTTGATGCTTTGATGCAATCTTATGAAGAAAAACTTGAGTTGGAAGTTCCTATCCCTAGAAAACTTTATGATGAGTGGGAACATACTATTAAAATTAAAATTAAAGATCATGAATGATATGCTTTGTGTGATTTGGGTGCTAGTGTTTCCACGATTCCAAAAACTTTGTGTGATTTGCTAGGTTTCCGGAATTTGATGATTGCTCTCTAAATTTGCACCTTGCGGATTCCACCATTAAGAAACCTATGGGAAGAATTAATGATGTTCTTATTATTGCAAATAGGAATTATGTGCCCGTAGATTTTATTGTTCTTGATATAGATTACAATCCTTCATGTCCTATTATCCTTGGTAGACCTTTCCTTAGAACGATTGGTGCAATCATTGATATGAAGGAAGGAATATTAGATTCCAATTTCCGTTAAGGAAAGGCATGGAACACTTCCTTAGAAATAAAATAAAATTACCACATGTATCTATCATGAGAGCCACTTATGGATTGCCTACCAAAGATGGAAATACCTAGATCTATCCTTGCTTTTATGCCTAGCTAGGGGCGTTAAACGATAGTGCTTGTTGGGAGGCAAACCAATTTTATTTTTAGTTTTTTGCTTTTTGCTTCTGTTTTGGAATAAATCTTTGATCTAGCCTCTAGTTAAATGTGTTTTTATGTTTTAATTAGTGTTTTTGCCAAGCTAAACCTATAGGATCTTCTTGGATGATAGTTATTTGATCTTGCTGAAAATTGCAGAAACTTACTGTTCACGAAAATAATTTTTAAAAATCACAAGAACATGATAAAATATTGATTCCAATTGCTGATGATCAATAAACAAATTTTCTAGGTCTTCCTATTTTTTCTGAATTTTTGTAGTTGCAGAAGTTTGCGTTAGTTACAGATTACTACAGACTGTTCTATTTTTGACAGATTCTGTTTTTCGTGTGTTGTTTGCTTATTTTGATGAATCTATGGCTAATAAAATAGTTTATAAACCATAGATAAGTTGGAATACAGTAGGTTTAACACCAATATAAATAAATAATGAGTTCATTACAGTACCTTGAAGTGGTGTTTTCTTTTCTTTCGCTAACGGAGCTCACGAGATTTTCTGTTAAGTTTTGTGTTGTGAAATTTTCAAGTTTTGGGTAAAAGATTTGATGGATTATGGAACAAGCAGTGGCAGAGCCTAAGCTTGGGGATGCCCAAGGCACCCCAAGATAGTCTAAGGACACAAAAAGTTAAAGCTTGGGGATGCCCCGAAGGCATCCCCTCTTTAAATCTACTTCCATCGGTAACTTTACTTGGAGCTATATTTTTATTCACCACATGATATGTGTTTTTCTTGGAGCGTCTTGTATTATTTGAGTCTTTTCTTTTTAGTTTACCACAATCATCTTTTCTGGACATACTTTTTGAGAGAGAAACACATGATTCGGAAATTATTAGAATACTCTATGTGCTTCACTTATATCTTTTGAGCTATATAGTTTTTGCTCTAGTGCTTCACTTATATCTTTTAGAGCACGGTGGTGGTTTTG
Organism: Aegilops bicornis; assembly: GCA_021605145.1. Classification (NCBI taxonomy): domain Eukaryota; kingdom Viridiplantae; phylum Streptophyta; class Magnoliopsida; order Poales; family Poaceae; genus Aegilops; species Aegilops bicornis. Next base: position 88,677,098 of record CM038670.1, read on the forward strand.
TTTTATAGAAACTATTATTCTCTCATACTTCACTTATATTATTTTGTGAGTCTTAAACAGCATCGTAATTTGCTTAGATAATCCTAATATGCTAGGTATTCAAGACTAGTAAAAAACTTTCTTATGAGTGTGCGGAATACTAACAGAAGTTTGATGCTTGATGATTGTTTTGAGATATGGAGGTAGTGATATTAAAGTTGTGCTAGTTGAGTAGTTGTGAATTTGAGAAATACTTGTGTTGAAGTTTGCAAGTCCTGTAGCATGCACGTATGGTAAACATTATGTAAAAAATTTGAAACATGAGGTGTTCTTTGATTGTCTTCCTTATGAGTGGCTGTCGGGGACGAGCGATGGTCTTTTCCTACCAATTTATCCCCCTAGGAGCATGCGCGTAGTGCTTGGTTTCTGATGACTTGTAGATTTTTTGCAATAAGTATGTGAGTTCTTTACGACTAATGTTGAGTCCATGGATTATACGCACTCTTACCCTTCCATCATTGCTAGCCTCTTCGGTACCGTGCATTGCCCTTTCTCACATTGAGAGTTGGTGTAGACTTCGCCGGTGCATCCAAACCCCGTGATATGATACGCTCTTTCACACATAAACCTCCTTATATCTTCCTCAAAACAGCCACCATACCTACCTATTATGGCATTTCCATAGTCATTCCGAGATATATTGCGATGCAACTTTCCACCGTTCCGTTTATTATGACACGCTCATCATTGTCATATTGCTTTGCATGATCATGTAGTTGACATCGTATTTGTGGCAAAGCCACCGTTCATAATTTTTCATACATGTCACTATTGATTCATTGTTATTCCGGTATACCGCCGGAGGCATTCATATAGAGTCATACTTTGTTCTAGTATCGAGTTGTAATCATTGAGTTGTAAATAAACAGAAGTGTGATGATCATCATTCATAGAGCATTGTCCCAATAAAAAAACAGAGAAAGGCCAAATAAAAAAGAGAAAGGGCAAATAAAAAAAGAAAAGAAAATAAAAAGGGACAATGCTACTATCCTTTTTTTCCACACTTGTGCTTCAAAGTAGCACCATGATCTTCATGATAGAAAGTCTCTTGTTTTGTCACTTTCATATACTAGTGGGAATTTTTCATTATAGAACTTGGCTTGTATATTCCAACAATGGGATTCTTCAAATGCCCTAGGTCTTGTGAGCAAGCAAGTTGGATGCACACCCACTTAGTTTCTTTTGTTGAGCTTTCATGCATTTATAGCTCTAGTGCATCCGTTGCATGGCAATCCCTACTCCTTGCATTAACATCAATCGATGGGCATCTCCCTAGCTAATTGATTAGCCTCATTGATGTGAGACTTTCTCCTTTTTTGTCTTCTCCACATAACCCCCATCATTATATTCTATTCCACACATAGTGCTATATCCATGGCTCACGCTCATGTATTGCGTGAAGGTTGAAAAAAGTTTGAGATTACTAAACTATGAAACAATTGCTTGGTTTGTCATCGGGGTTGTGCATGATGAGAGCATTCTTGTGTGACGGAAATGGAGCATAACTAAACTATATGATTTTGTAGGGATGAACTTTCTTTGGCCATGTTATTTTGAGAGGACATAATTGCTTAGTTAGTATGCTTGAAGTATTATTACTTTTATGTCAATATTAAACCTTTATCTTGAATCTTTCGGATCTGAATATTCATACCACAGTTAAGTGAATTACATTTAAATTATGCCAAGTAGCATTCCACATCAAAAATTCTGTTTTTATCATTTACCTACTCGAGGACGAGCAGGAATTAAGTTTGGGGATACTTGATACGTCTCCAACGTATCTATAATTTTTTATTGTTCCATGCTATATTATATTCTGTTTTGGACATTATTGGGCTTTATTGTACACTTTTATATTATTTTTGGGACTAACCTATTAACCGGAGGCCCAGCCCAGAATTGTTGTTTTTTGCCTATTTCAGAGTTTCACAGAAAAAGAATATCAAACGGAGTCCAAACGGAATGAAACCTTCGGGAACGTGATTTTCGGAACGAACGTCATCCAGAGGACTTGGACCCTACGTCAAGACATCAACCAAGAGGGCACGAGGTAGGGGGCGCGCCCTCCACCCTCGTGGGTCCCACATTAATCCACCGACGTACTTCTTCCTCCTATATATACCTACGTACCCCCAAACTACCAGATATAGAGCCAAAAACCTAATTCCACCGCCACAACCTTCTGTACCCCTGAGATCCCATCTTGGGGCCGTTTCCGGAGCTCCGCCGGAGGGGGCATCGATCACGGAGGGCTTCTACATCAACACCATAGCCTCTCCGATGATGTGTGAGTAGTTTACCTCAGACCTTCGGGTCCATAGTTATTAGCTAGATGGCTTCTTCTCTCTCTTTGGATCTCAATACAATGTTCTCCCCCTCTCTTGTGAAGATCTATTCAATGTAATCTTCTTTTGTGGTGTGTTTATTGAGACCGATGAATTGTGGGTTTATGATCAAGTTTATCTATGAACAATATTTGAATCTTCTCAGAATTCTTTTATGTATGATTGGTTATCTTTGCAAGTCTCATCGAATTATCAGTTTGGTTTGGCCTACTAGATTGATCTTTCTTGCAATGGGAGAAGTGCTTAGCTTTGGGTTCAATCTTGCGGTGTCCTTTCCCAAGGATGAGGGGCAGCAAGGCACGTATTGTATTGCTGCCATCGAGGATAACAAGATGGGGTTTATATCATATTGCATGAGTTTATCCTCTACATCATGTCATCTTTCTTAAAGCGTTACTCTATTCTTATGAACTTAATACTCTAGATGCATGCCGGATAGCGGTCGATGTGTGGAGTAATAGTAGTAGATGCAGGCATGAGTCGGTCTACTTGTCTCTTGACGTGATGCCTATATACATGATCATACCTAGATATTCTCATAACTATGCTCAATTCTGTCAATTGCTCAACAGTAATTTGTTCACCCACCGTAATACTTATGCTCTTGAGAGAAGTCTCTAGTGAAACCTATTGACCCGGGTCTATTTTCTATCATATTAATCTTCCAACACTTAATTATTTTTATTGCCTTTTATTTTACTTTGCATCTTTATCATAAAAATACCAAAAATATTATCTTATCATATCTATCAGATCTCACTCTTGTAAGTGACCGTGAAGGGATTGACAACCCCTTTATTGCGTTGGTTGCGAGGATTTATTTGTTTATGTAGGTGCGAGGGACTCGTGCGTGGCCTCCTACTGGATTGATACCTTGGTTCTCAAAAACTGAGTAAAATACTTACGCTACTTTACTGCATCACCCTTTCCTCTTCATGGGAAAACCAATGCGGTGCTCAAGAGGTAGCATGAGGTATGATACTCGCAAACATGCTTTTCTTACTAGTACCGGTTAACCTATTCATTTGCATGATGCACTTGCACACAAAGAATGAAAGGAGGCCATGGATACCGAATATCAAGCACTTATGAGGAATAAAACCTGGCACTTAGTTCCACCAAGAGACAAAAAAATGTGATTGATTACAAATGGGTTTACAAGATCAAAAGAAAGTCAGATGGCAGTATAGATAGATACAAGGCTAGATTAGTTGCAAAAGACTTTAAACAGAGATTTGGTATTGACTTTGAGGACACTTTCAGTCCTATTGTTAAAGCAGCTACTCTTAGGCTTGTATTATCAATTGATGTGTCCAGAGGGTGGAGTCTTCGACAGCTAGATGTACAGAACGTGTTTCTTCATGGTGTTCTTGAGGAAGAAGTGTTCATGAAGCAACCACATTATGTTTGCAAGTTGGACAAAGATTTATATGGATTAAAATAGGCCCCGAGAGCAAGTACTCAAGGCTAAGTACACAGTTACAACAGCTTGGGTTTACTCCATCAAAGGAAGATACCTCGTTATTCTTCTATAACAAAGGCAACATTACCATGTTTATTCTTGTTTATGTTGATGATATTATTGTTGCCAGTTCCAATGCAGATGCCACAAATTGTCTTCTTCGATATCTTAATGTGGAATTTGCGTTGAAGGATTTGGGCAATCTTCATTATTTCCTTGGCATTGAAGTGAAACAGATAAGAGACGGAATGCTCTTGACATAGGAAAAATATACCTCTGACATTCTCAGAAACGTAGGAATGGAACACTGTAAGCCTGTAATTACACCACTCTCAACCTCAGAAGAACTTTCAGTTGAGGGAGGAGAAGCACTTGGTCCAGAGAATTATAGAAGTGTTGTTGGCGCACAACAATATTTGACTTTGACACGTCCAGATATTTCATATTCTGTCAATAAAGTATGTCAGTATTTGCATGCTCCTAGTACAGTTCATTGGATAACATTAAAAGAATTCTGAGGTATCTTAAGTTCACAATGGGGCTTGGAATCAAGATTACTAAGTCACCATCAATGCTTGTTAGTGCTTATTCCAATGCAGATTGGGCAGGATGTGCTGATGACAGAAGGTCCACGGGTGGATTTGCTGTATTTCTGGGATCAAACCTTGTACAATGGAGTGCAAGGAAACAAGCCACTGTCTCCAGATCGAGTACTCAAGCAGAATACAAAGCTTTAGCTAATGCAATTACTGAGATCATGTGGATCCAGACTCTACTGTTTGAATTAGGAATAAAGGTTCCTCAAGCTGCAAGGTTATGGTGTGACAACATTGGTGCAACCTATCTTTCAGTGAATCATGTATTCCATGCACGAACAAAACATATAGAGGTTGATTTTCACTTTGTCAGAGAAAGAGTAGCTCGGAAGCTCCTTGAAATTCGGTTTATTCCCACGGGAGATCAACTTACCGATGGCTTTACTAAACCACTTACCATGAGGAGACTTGATGAGTTTAAGTACAATCTAAACCTAGCCAAGGTTCCATAGGTTTGGATTGAGGGAGGATGCTAGATAGTTAAAGATAGAGATAGGATTTGTATTTCAAACCTAGTATATCTCTTGTTCTCTTCTTCTGTTTAGTTCTCCCTCACGATGTAATCTCTTTCTCTCTTGTAACTCTGGAAGAATCCTAGCAATATTCCAAAACTTGTAAGCCACGGCATATGTTCCATATATAGAGATACGACCCGAGAAAAGGGTTCAACACTTCCCATGATCTTACACCATGAGCTACCTCTAATCACGGGAACTCAGCATAGCTCAGATGGATAGATTAATTGTATTGGAATCTTGGGATTTATCGTCGAATCTTTGGCATATCCTTCTGTGTGTCCATCAATTACATGGCGTCTATTCACCCGCAAAAACAAATAATTACATGGCGTCTATAACAATTTCGTCAATCTCAAGATCTATGAACGCAGTTTCTCGAAGGTAACGTGTGATTACTTACTTTCTTAGGGACATGTGTGTGCCATGTTTCAAACTTATATTTGTACGTGCGGGCACCTCGATGAGATCCAGCGTGAGGACAAAGTACCAATAAGAAATGACACAATAAGCCATCAAGACAAATCACTAAACCAAGCTCTCCACCTAATAATGATTGCCCAATTATGAGCAAAGGACTACCGCGCCCTACGCCCATCTCCATAACGACCGGAATCACCTGTCAGGGAAGAAGAGGGAGCGAGCCGACCTAGCTTTGCCGGCTCCCAATGGGGGCTGGGCGAGAGAGGAAATGAAAGGGGAAAAGAGAATCTTCGTCGCAACCTAGTATGCCACGCGATATATTTCAGGTAGGCAAGAGTTTTATTTAAGTTATCTAGAATTAATATTATTGAATTTAGTTTTCCATCAGTTATGAGAGCAGATGGAGCATGGCTTATTACTGCGAGTGAGATCATTTGAAATTTTAGCTCTATATGTTTATTTGGGTTTCTCTTAGGCTCGGATTGGCCATGAAGCTGGTGTAGGAGACACATTATTTTCAAGACAAACATTGGTATAGTTGCGAAGATAGCGAAGGGACACGATTTTTTTCATTGGTGGGGCTTCATGTGTTCCTATATTGGTAGAAAAAAGGCAGTAGTTTGGTAGCCATCTTCACGGGATGCAATAAGATCAGGTGAACGCGCAGTATTTACTAGGGAAAATAAATAAATTGTACATCTCAAATTGCGCCAATTTTTCTTCTAGTAAAGACAGCGTGGTTTAAGCTCCCTCTCGATTTAATTTAACTGAAACCACATCTTTTTTTTTTGCGGGTCAAACCACACTTTCTTTACAAGAAGAAAAATTAAATTGTTCATCTTAAACTGCGCCAAATTTAGCTTCACTCTTATGTTCCTTTTAACAATCCTCGTACCAATCTAGTCGTGTGCATGCTCCCTTATTGTAATACAAGATCGGTAGCGCGCCTTGGTGTGGGGTGCCGGTCCAAACATTTGGTCAAGCATGTAATGGTAAGTAGTGGTAGCCCAGATTTAGCATATGCATTGAAATAGGATGATAACAAAGCTAAGGAAAACAATTAAGTACGGTAGGAGCAAGATATATTGATGCACAAAGATGATAAGAGATTAGAAAGAAGAATTGATTTCAGATCGTTCATAATACCACAAAAGATAGTCAGTTTTCATGAAGCTTGACACTGAAATCGCAGCCACTTGACATGAAGTTCAACATCACAAACGTGAATACAAGGCAGGAAGTAATAAAGGCATGAACATAGAGGAAGAATGACAGAGCCATGTCTACTAAGCATGCTAATAAGCGGCTTCAGTCAACTGCCTTGTCGTTTAATTATGCAGGGTTGTTTCATAACACCTTCAGGGTTGAGTTTGATCGTTATGTCATCGACCGGTTCATTCAGATGGTCCTCTAGATATAGCCTTGTGAAACGACAGGAGAAGTACTTGAAAAATAAACGCGCATTTGTCACAGTTGGGTACGACGATTCTCTACTTGTAAGAAGTCAGGTTTCTAAGATCCATACAATTCTTTGTCCAGGAGCGACGAATGTCCTGTTCATCTTGCAAACATAATACTTGATGAGATGGGTGGTCGAACCAATGTAACGCATGGGGAAATGTCCATTTCAGCTGCATAGACACACTCGTTTCTGAAGACGTCAAAACTACCCAGATGTGGTCCTGTATGGTAGGACATCTATCTTTAGCCCATGGTTAGAAATAAAACGTCGTTAAAAATGAAAAGTGGAGATGGAATTGTTACCCCGGGTCAAAGTCCTGTTACATAGACATGGTTCGTCACATGTAGCCTGAACCTTTTGCTTCTTAGCACAGCGGTGTTTTTCTTGACATTTGATAACAGGAATATGGAAAACAATCATCAGCAAAGATCGCATAGCTATATGAATTTGCATTGTGCTGTGCTAAAGCGTCAAAGCAGCAGGAATGTGGTACATATCTATAAATAGATATACCTCTCTTGTTACTGATGTGTAATGGTTTGCGATCGCTTGTCGTTCTCACATTATGGGTAGTTGAGCTAACAGAACCATTTAACGTGCCCCTCCCCTCCCGTGGCGCCCCCGCGGGCGACCCAGGAGGAAACCCTAGCCCGCCGCCGCAACTTTCCCCCACCTTGCCCCCCTCCTCTGCCGCCGCCGGAGGACGTCGCCGGGCAAAGCCCGCGCGGCGTCGGCGGCAGCGGGTCCTGTTCTCTCTTCCTCTCACATCGGACAGGGCGGCGCGGGACGCCAGATCCGGCGAAGGCTCGCGCGGTGGTTGGGTGTGCGCCGGCGTCGACCGCGAGCTCGGGGCGGCTTGGGATGGAGGATTGGTGCCGGCGGTGGTCCAGGCGGAGGCTGCGGCTCGATGGGGCGTCCCTTCCGTTTTGGATCTGGCCTCTGCAGGGGCGGCGGCTCGGCTCACCGCGGCCACGGCTATAGGCCGGAGGTGGCTGCCGCTTCGAGAAGAAGGTGGATGGTGGTGGGTGGATGCGCGGTTCCGGGTGGCGGAGGATGGCGGAGATTGTAGGTGCCCTTCCCGTCGGTGAAGCTCGTGGCGCCGTGGATGTGGAGGGCTGACCCTGGCCTTGGGGCGCGGTGCGGGGGGGCTTGCTACGGTGGCGCGCTGGCGGTCAAGGCTGAAGATAGATGGCGCCAGCCGGTGGCATATGTCCAGTGAGCGAGCTGGCTTGGAGGGCTGGTGGTAGTGTTGGCGGCGGCGGGTGTCCTCGGCTCCGTGTGCAAGGTGGTGGGAGGTGCTGCAACAACAAGGTTCGATCCCCCGCCTTCAGTCTGCACTGCGGGCGCTTCGGTTCTGGCCTCCGGCAGGCGTGCCTGATGTATGGATGCAGCCCGGAACCATGGTGGTTCTTGGCCTCGGGCAGCGCCCCTTTGCTCCTTGCCGTCATGGTGCTGGGTGGGGCACGGTGGCTCGCGTTGTGTCCGGTGGCTCTGCGTCCGACCGGCCAGTGGTGGATCTGGCGCCTAGTGTTGAGTTTGGCCGTCGGTGGTCTTCGCGAGGTGCGGCTGGCTGAGGCGGTCCGTCGTGCTTCTTCATCGTTAGAGGGTTCCGCGGTGGTGGTGGTCGGCTGCCGTATTGCTGTAGGGATGTGCTCAAATTCCGGGTGAGAACCCTGCATCGGCTATGCTGATGCCGGCGCCAGCAGCGTCTACGGACGTCGTTGTCCTCGTGGGAGGTGCCATCGTGGAGCTACGACACCTACAGTTCTTTGTTTGTGGTCTCCGGGTAAAAACTCAAGATCGGGCTTGCCAGATCGGATGACGGTGTCGTGTGCTCGACAACACTACCTCCTTGGAGGCGTCGTCTTGGAGACCCAAACAACGGCGTCTGTTGCTGTGTGTGGTTGTGGGTGGTGCGTTTGGTGGTGGTAGTGCGGCCTGCTCAGGACCGAGGGTGGTGTTTCTTCTTCAGGTGTTTCTCTTCGGCTGTCCTACGTGTGGTCTCTGCCTGCTTGTATGCATGCTCATGACCCTGTTCTGTTGAGGCGAGCCTCGGGCTCTTGGTCCCGTCTTGATTCACCTTTGCTCAATGACGAAGCAATGACGCCTCCCCACCTTGCTAATCGTCTTGAACTTCCATGGCGGAGCACTCAGTCAAGGATCGTGTTAAGCTTTGGCACAAGGTTCGTGTTAAGTTTTGGCACTCGCTGATTGTGGAATCTCCTTTGTTGTGCTGTGGGGTTTGATACGCACGCCGGTGCGGTGCGTTAGGCTGTTTGTAGAGTCTTGGTATTGTTATCCCTCGACGCACCCCTCTGCTAGCTAGTTCTTGCCTCATGTTGGGCGTCTTATTCCTCTCCTTTCCTTGTAACACATGTTACTTGTCTGGTTTTCGGCTCAGTTTTCCTCATAAACGGAGTCAATTTGTTAAGGTTTTTGATCCGATTTTCTTTATAAACTGGATCACTCTCCTGGCATTATGGCCACTTTGAGTAATATATTCAGGTGGAGGGACTCCTCCCCCGGTGATTCTCAAAAAAACATTATGGGTAGTTCGAATGATTGTTCTTCCCGTAGAATGGTTGCTTCCTAAAATGTAAAATGCAAGACGGTTAGACAGGCGTTACAGCTCTCATTAGTGCTATTACAAGGCATGCAGAATGGTTTAAATAACAGTAAGCCTATATCTACGATGTAGAATCAACGCTTTTAGCACAGAGAATAATCACATCTGACACAGAATGTGCATGCGTGGGCCGGCGGGTAACATGATCGTGCTGCAAGAGAGTACAATGTAATTTTACCTTCGCTGTCAGTGATACATATCGAATCGTAGTTCGTCGACCCCCTCATGATGTGGTTGCTTACAGTGCTCTAAGATAAATAAAGTTGGGTTAATAGTGATTCGGTAAAAAAAAAATAAAATAGCATGTTGAACTCGTATAGTGAGATTACTGAAACTCTGTACATCAGGAAGCAATTTTATTATCACTAATTTTTATTCACAACAAATGGTAGCAAGCATATCAGTTCATGCTGATCTTGTGCTAATAACCATACCAGCCCGAAAGTATCAATACAGAGTTTATTAGCATAATGTAAACATAAAGCCATAAATAGTCAAGAAGAGGGGGTGTGTTAGGAGAGGACGTGCAGCGTGTTTGCTCGGGGACTGTAGTTTGGGTGTCGCAAGGATGACGAGAACCTCTACTGTGGACCGGATGGGAGCGGCTAGTGTTCTCAACGCCCCTGTAATTTGCCTAGCTTCCATGACGCAGATGTAGAAGCGTAACAGATCTTGGAAGAGATCGAGAGAGGAGAAACGGATGGAAGAGGATATGTTACCTATCTCGGTCGAAGATCAACATGGATGAGCACCCGTCAGTCTTGTCCCTCTATCGATCTGACCGATCCAGGCGCGCCGTGGCCAAGAGCGTCGGTTCGAGCCGCCGCACCATGGAAACTGTAAACCGAGACAGTAAAATAGGGTTCGTCGATTCCTACCCCCGTCTGTTGTGCTTCTGCCATAGACGGGCCAGGCCTGGTTAAAGGTTGGTGGGAAATAAGATTCAGTTGTACACAACTTCAGGCAATATAAGCATATATTTTTCTACTGAACTGTATATTTGCATTGCCCAAAAAACATGAAAGGCAAGCTTCGAGATTAGGGTATTTCGGCTGCCGGATCGTAACTTTGGGAGGAGATATATCTGCTCCGACGAATCGACTAGTGAAAAGGCATGGTGCATTGTATTTTCTCTAGAACACAGAAGATATAAGTATAACGAGAAATGCCTACCGTGTTGCAAGGCAAATCTTTATGGCGTGCTAACAGCCCAAGGTATATGGCACAAGAATACTTTATGGTTTAATTCTTCTATAAGCCACGTTGATATTATGAAGCAAACCACCTAGCATCAGGGAAAAAAAGAACAGTAGTTAGTTCATAAAAATAAACGCTAAAAGATCGACTAATGCCTCTTCGCCGTTTCGAACAGCACGATTAGTCCGCAGGTCGTAAGATCGAATCAAGAATTTCATTATATCCATTTCTTATACCTATATTTTATATAGTAGTTCATAAGAATAAACCATAGGGATAGGGTCCAGAATAAAAGTAATAAAGTGAATAAAAAGAGAGGGCAATATAAATATTGCTAATATATTAGGACCATCTTACTAACAATTCTAATGAGTTATCTTGGAATTTAGAATTAAATTAAGAGCCCTATATTATGCTCAAGGAAAGTATATATAGATAGGAGCATATGCCCTCAAAAAATTAACATAAATATATAAAGCACATATAAGTCACACTAGTCGAAAACAAGGCTTTGGTCTAGGCCGGGCCAGCCCATTAGTCCCGGTTCAGTCACTAACCGGGACCCATGGGGGCAACGGTCTCGGTTCGTGGAGGTTGGGGGGCCGCCTCGTATCGGCATTGTCCTGTTGTTCGGATTTTTTGGTCCCTTCCTGCATACCGAACCGGGACCAATGGGCCTTTTTCTACTAGTGTCACAGGCAGCAACATAGACCATATCATCGATAGAAACATCACACACGTAAAATGCAAGCGAGGAGATATAGAACAGCATACATAGTGATCATACCAAATAAGATAGTAAATGACGTTTTTACATTCACCAGCAACCAACAGCTAAACAGCTACCACACAACAGTAATCTGATACCCACTGCACAGAACACATACAAAACATAGTGAAAGGAGTGCCAAGCCAATGGAGATAACATCAGAAACATGAAGCATCTGATAGCAAAATGGCATACCTTAGGTCCTTGATGCTGATACAATGCTTTATGGAAGGCTCGCGCCTGCTTGAGTTGCGATACTGGACAACCTCGGATACACCAGTGATAACGCCAAGCACGTCTAAACAATTAGAGAAAGGGAAGACATATCATGGGTGCACATATCAAACATAGGAAGACAACAATCGTCTAGCAGACACACCTGTGAAGAATTCAGTTGTATCGAGAGGCACAAGCAAGCGTGACAGCTCGGCGAGCGAGTAAGTGCAAAATGGAAATTGAGCCTCTGGATCATTATTAGGACTGGCTGTAGTGAACCTATCGAACCTGATCATGTGCACCGAGTCGATAGGCTTGAAATAGCGTTTGTACAGAAACACCAAAAATTGAGAAATCTCATAAGCACATCCTTCCTTCAGTTTACCCATAAACTTAGGCACAAGTTTCTCACCAATCTCAGCATAGATGTGGTCGCCCTGCCAAGAAACAACATGCATCAATCACCAATTGGAAAAGGCAGGAGAAAATTACAAACAAGGACACGCGGGCTAGAGAAGTCATATACCCGGGTATCCAGAAGGACCATGTCACTGTGCTTAATAGGCCCGTTATCAATGGTTCCATGATGCTGCCATAGACACGACACAAACACACGAATGGTCAAGTTCCTGTTCCCCACAACAAGACCCTGCAGACTAGACATCACGATCTACAACAAAAGGACCAGCACCAAAACACAGCACCACCGTTAAATCGAGTAAATGTACACGACACAATCCAAAGAATGGAACAAAGCCAATGCCAGCACACATGAACATCGAAGACATCACCCCTATCGCATGGGACCACATATTTATTCAGCCAACGCCAAACGTCGCCAACAAAAAGATCATCCAAATAACAAAAACACACCAACACCTGCCAAAATGAAGACTGCCATCATACATAAGCCTAAGTCATCCCTGCGGCCCGGAAGACCTCAGGGAAAACAATGTTCTTGGTCTCAGAGCTGCATTTGCCATCAGAATCCAATATAAGAATCTTCAACGAAGCTCTGGAAGTAACACGAGACACCGCCACATAGAGCTGCTGATACGTCTCCAATGTACCTATAATTTTTGATTGTTTCATGCTGTTTTATTATCAATCTTAGATGTTTTATAATCATTTTATATCATTTTTGGTACTAACCTATTGACATAGTGCCAAGTGCCAGTTGTTGTTTTTTCCATGTTTTTTCCATCACAGGAATCAATATCAAACGGAGTCCAAGTGCCACGAAACTTTACAGAGATTTTTTATGGACCAGAAGGAAGATAATAGGCCCTGGTTGCACCTGGGGGGAGTCCCGAGGAGGGGACAACCCACCAGGGCGCGCCAGGAGGCCCAGGCGCGCCCTGGTGGGTTGTGCCTACCTCGGGTGCCCCCAGACTGCCTCTTTGCTCTATAAATACTCCAATATTCCAGAAACCCTAAAAGTGTCGACGCAATATTCATCCAGCCGCTGCAGAGTCCAGAACCACCAGATCCAATCTAGACACCATCTCGGATGGGGTTCACCACCTCCATTGCTGCCTCGCCGAGGATGCGTGAGTAGTTCTTTGCAGATCTTCGGGTCCGTAGTTAGTAGCTAGATGGCTTTCTCTCTCTCGCTGAATTCTCAATACAATGGTCTCTTGGAGATCCATATGATGTAACTCTTTTTGCGGAGTGTTTGTTGGGATCTGATGAACTTCGAGTTTATGATCAGTTATATCTTTTTATATCCATGAAAGTTATTTGAGTTTCTTAGATCTCTTATATGCATGATCTCTTATAGCCTCGTATTTCGTCTCCGATATTTGGGTTTTGTTTGGCCAACTTGATCTATTTATCTTGCAATGGGAAGAGGTGCCCGGTAGTGGGTTCGATCTTACAGTGCTTGATCCCGATGTAAAGGAAACAACACGTATGTATCGTTGCTACTAAGGATAAAAAGATGGGATCTATATCCGCAATAGATAAACGGATTTTGTCTATATCATGTCATCGTTCTTATTGCATTACTCCGTTTTTTCATGAACTTAATACACTAGATGCATGCTGGTTAGCGGTCGATGTGTAGAGTAATAGTAGTAGATGCAGGCAGGAGTCGGTCTACTAATCTTGGACGTGATGCCTATGTAATGATCATTGACTGGGTATCGTCATAATTATTTGAAGTTCTATCAACTGCCCAACAGTAATTTGTTTACCCATCGTTTGCTATTTTTCTCGAGAGAAGCCACTAGTGAAACCTACGGCCCCCGAGTCTTCTTTCTCATATATTTGCCTTTGCGATCTACTTTTTCTTTGCTTTTATTTCAGATCTATTAAACCAAAAATACAAAAATACCTTGCTGCAAATTTTTTTTTTTGGCGTTCGATCTATCAATCTACTACAATTTCCTCACGCCCGTTTTGCCTATCTTGAGGCGCCGTACCCCGGAAGGGATTGACAACCCCTTTAACACGTCGGGTTGCAAGGATTTGTTATATGTGTGCAGGTGTTGTTTATGTTGTGTTGCTTGGTTCTCCTACTGGTTCGATAACCTTGGTTTCTTCACTGAGGGAAATACCTATCGTCGCTGTGCTGCATCATCCCTTACTCTTTGGTGAAATACTGACGTAGTTCTAGCAGACAAGTACTTTCTGGCACCACTGCTAGGGAGTCATCAAAAGGAATTTATGGCGCCGTTTCCGGGGAGAACCTTCAACATAACCAGGTTCCTAATCACAAATCTCATCCCCTCGCAGTTTACATTATTTGCCATTTGCCTCTCGTTTTCCTCTCCCCCACTTCACAAAAATTTGCCGTTTTATTCGCCTCTCTTTTTCCGTTCGCCGTTTTCTTGTCAGATCTATTCTCTGCTTGCAATCATGAGTGATTTCGGTATGGCACCAACAGATGATGGCCTAACTCCTAAGATTGGACGTACAGGCAATCTGGATACTAAAACTTTTATCTTGGGGAAAGGGAACGTTATGGGAAAGGAACGTATCCAAGAATTCTTCAACTGTGTTGGAAATCTGAGTCTTGATGATGCTCCTATACTTAAAACTACTAGATCTTATGCGGATGCTATTTCAGCACTAGTTCTGAAACTTGAAAGTAGATTTATTCGTATGCATCCTACTTTGCAAAGATTGTTTTATGAGCTCCCCGAGATAAAGAATCCTAGGGCTAAAAATTTAGCCACTCTTGTTCTTATGAATGAGTTTGACTACATAATAAGAGAAGCTAGGGAAATCTTTGATTTTTATGGTATGAATCGTGAAAAGCCCGTGTTGATGAAATTCTTTACAATAGTGACTATGCACTAAGGCATTTGCTTGGGGATAATAAAATCTTTGATGAGAATCTTAAAAAGGAAGTCCCCGTTCTAGATATAATCCAACAAGTTTTCAACAATGTCAATCAATATTATTCTTGGATTGTTGCGGGAAATCAAAGGGGTTATGATGAAAACCAACTAAGGATTGCTAAAGTTTCCATGGATTATATGTTTTATGTTGTGTTTACAAAACCCCATGATGAAAACACCTCTAAGAAAACTAAGAAGAATGAAGAAACTTGTGCATGCAAGCTCTGTGGAGAAATAGGAGACAGCCATAAGGAACACAAGGATGAATGCCCAAATTGTGAAGGAAGTCACCCAGCTGAAGAATGCCCAACTAGGCAGATTACTTGTTTCTTGTGTGAAGGGACTACCCACTACCCTACTCAGTGTCACATTTACCCCATGGTTCAAAGAACCATCCGACAGAAGAAAGAAGAAATAAAAGGAGCTCTCATGGAAATTTTAGGAGAACCTGTAATGAAGGAAGAGGTGGAGGACACACCCAAAGAAGACCCAATTAAACCCTGCACTAAGTCTTGCTATTCATGTGGAGAAGAAGGACACATCTCCCAAAATTGTCTGAATGGGTATCTAGTAGAATTCCCGATAGAGGAAGTAGAGTATGACCCACAGGAAATTGAAGCCCTGATTGGAACAGAAAGGTCTAGGAAGAGAAATAGATTGGATTCCAGGAACAACCCAATTGCTACCAAGAAGGACCTGAGCCGTATCACATGTTTGAGGTGCAAGGAGTCAGGGCACTACTTCAGCAGTTGCCCAAAAAGGAAGCCGAGGACCCAAGGAGGCTATGTAATCACAAGGAAACCTCTAGACTTGTCAGAAGTAATATGTTTCGGTTGTAATGAAGCAGGGCACTTTGCCAGAGATTGTTCCAAAGACAAGGAGACTCGTGATGAATAGTTGAGTCTGTGAGAAATAGAGTAGTAGTAGCGGGAACAATTCTTTTGAGGTGTTGAGTTGAGGCATGTAATGGAAAAAACAGGAGATTGTAATAATTGAGAATCAATAAAGTTAGCATCGTTGGTACTGATTGGATTCTATGAGTTGTTACTCTATGAAGTAAGATTTTGACCATTTTCGAGGATATGAGAAATATGGTCTATGGAAGAATTGGAGCATTTTAAGGGTGGTAGTACCCTGTGAGGAGACTTGACCCTTGGAAAAGATAATGATATTCCACGGAGTGGATTTCGGACAAAATAAGTGTGAGTTTTGTCTCGATGTGTGGAATACCCCTGGAATATGAAGGGATGAAGTATTATTGGACGTAAAGGAGGTATAATGTTGGTAATATGGAGCAATTGTAACTCCATGATGAGTCTGAGTAATCACGTCTTAGTTTGGTGCCAATAGAAGGAAGACAAAACAATTGGATGGATTTAAGAATGCTAGGAAGTTAGAGGTTGGATTAATGATCAATTGCCCCGATGATGAGTTCAAGGTTTACAAGTGATGAGATGGGCCATAACCCACAGGCCCCAGGACCTGCCAAGAAGCAAGCACATTCTTGCTGAAGGAAAAACCCTGGAAGAAGTTACGACTTTATCAACAGACGATTTTATAGGAGTAACGCAAAACTTGAGAGTTGTGAAGGAACCATTGATGTTTGTTTGGCTTGCAGAATCAAAGGATATATCCGAACTTGGTTCGTCGACAAGAGAAAGTCTGCAATGCTTGTGAGGATGACCGAGTGTTAGAATGCAAGATTCGCTATACTATATACAAGGTAATGATTTGGGTGCGGGATGGATTGATCACCATACCGACTTACTCTTATTATTCGCCTTGCTATATGGGATGGTAAATCTGAGTGACTTACCTATAGTAGAGAGACGGTGATATTAAACCTTATTTGAACCTTAGAATGGTATAAGTATTTTCCCTTGTACAAGGCAGTTGTTGCCAATCGTAGGTCATACGGTGAGGTTCAACCCAGACCCATTTCCTGCAGGAGAAACCATAAATTGTTGACCACCAAGAGATATTGATAGTTGTTTCGTATTAGCGCCAGACCCGTCAGCTAAGAAGACCCAGTCACAGAAGAACTTTATCAAGAGGAAAGGACAGAAGGATTGCGGTAAAGGTTATGCCACTACTAGAAGAGCCCAGAGAAGCACTACTAGGGAAAAGCCTATACACAGAATCTTACCAGCAGCGCTCCACAAAATACCACGCTGCTGCTACTTAGCAGCAGCGCGTGTTAGAGAAACGCTGGCGACAGGAAAATAGCAGTAGCGCGTCCACCACAAACAGCGCCATCGCTATAATTGCCATGACCTCGCCCCGCTAGTTATAGCAAAGGCGCACTATACTAAACCGCGCTACTACTATAGAAGTTAGCAGCAGCGCTTATAGAAAAAACCGCTATCGCTAAGATCAGCCCACAAGTTTAGTCCCACCTCGCTCCGTGAATGTGGTGTTTACCACCTTAAATATGTTATTTCTGAAACTACCACAACCAGTTGGTCTTCACCGAACTCTATGTGTAAAATTTGTGGTCAAGAATATGAGTCCTCTCCGGTTCCTACCGGATAGGACTCATATTGACAATTCAGATTGTACACAAAAAGATCATTGATGGCCAATGTATTTTTTGCATTGACGTATTTTTTGTATAGTTACACTTAGCAGTAGCGGTTTATGTGCAAGGCGCTACTGCTATTCAGATTAGCTGTAGCGCTTTTTGGCAAACGCGCTGCAACTATCCCTACCTTATCCCCACGCGCACGACCGGCCCTCACTCACACTCTCACTCTCGCCCCCCATGCCGATAACCGTCAGGTAAATGCGTAGCTGGCCGCCGCCCTTCGTCCGTCACGCCGAGGTACTCCTCCTTCCGTCCCTCCTCCCTAGGCCTCAGACATCCTCCCTTACGCTGGCCGCCCTCCCTCCTCTGCCGCCTCCTCCTCCCTCACTGTGACGCCCTCCTCCCTCCTCCGCCGGCAGCCCTCCTCCCACCGCCCTCGACCTCGCCGCCCCTAGCTACCTCTCCGTCGCCCCCCACCCCCTGCCACTACTTAGTACTAGATTTAGTAGTTGTAGATGTTAATATAGGGTTCATAGCTATTACTAGATGTTGCTTAGTTAGTACTAGATTTTTAGTAGTAGTAGATGTTAATTACTAGTAGTGATGGTACTAGTTAACTAGATGTTGCTTAGTTAGTACTAGATTTTTAGTTGTAGTTGAACTAGTTTACTAAGTAAATTAATATAACTAGTTGAACTACTTTATTTTTAGAAAGAACTAGTTTTTTCTATTTATAGTAAGTTTGTATTTAGTAAGAACTAGTTGAATTAATAAAACTAGTTGAACATGTCATATTTGTTGTTATTTTTAGTTTAAGCAATTATTCGGGATGTATTAGTGATAACTTATATGGTTTCTCAGGTGACCACCGTCGTCCCCGTCACCGACCCCCTCCGACATCCACGCCGTCGTCCCCGTCACCGACCCCCTCCGACAGTCACCGACCCCCTCCGACATCGAGGTGAGACCAGCCAAATATCCTTGTATATCTTGTGTTGTTGCTCAAATAGGATATGTGGTTGCCCAAGTGACCGTTGATGTTCATTTTACATCTCCGAGTGGCCTATGTTTTGCCGGAATGTTGATTAATTTCCGTTCCGGCAAATTTCAGGCGCTCGATATGTCCTTTTTAGCAAAGGTCATGCCGGATTTTTTCATGAATTCTGGCATGACTTGTGCTAGAATATGTACAAGTTTAATCTTTGAATTATGAAGGTAGGAAATGTCGTACTCGGACGACAACAGTCTCCCGGGGGAGTGTAGCTGGTGCCACGACGATCGAGGTATGTGCGACAGGTTCGTTCAGCTGGACGAAGATCGGCGCTTCAGCATTAAGCTCGAGGAGACCTTTGATTGTGAAACGGTACGCAACAACGACAAGTGTTTTTTCGTAATTAAGCATGACTTCAACTATTTCAACGTCTAATTTTCATCTTTTACAATTCAACTAGCTTATCCCATGCCATGCAAGACGCTATGTCTTGGAGAGGATGGGTTTTGAAGACCATGAAAATTTTGAAACAAAGAAAATACACCTAAGGACCCATCATGATATGGATTTTGAAGTAAATTTGTGCAATGCTCAGAGCGTAACCCATTTTGGTTGCCAAAATTGGGAAGCACTTTGCAAAATGTATGGTTTTTATGAGGGTATGATTGTCACCATGGATCTTGGTGATCCTGACATCGAGCAAGACAATATGGACATTTGGGTCCTTGTTGATACACTTCCGATTCTACCGCAATGTGAGTTTCTCAAACATAGTTATTAACTAATTTATATTGTTTATTTCAAAATTGTTGATAGCTTATTTCCATTGACAGCTTATTTTGAATCTTCAAAGAATGTGCAAAAGATGGTAGACAAAACCCACTACACCGATGGCACCGAATTAACGTATAAGGAGAAAAATCATCTGATTGCTTATTGTACTTTCTTTGAGAATTACAATACCTATTATCGAACTCCTCCAAATTATGGTGAATACGTGCCACTAGTGCACGTGTTGAACCACGATAACTTCTATGGAGATACCCTGGTAAGATTTTTACTATTACGACATCCATGCATCTTTTGCATACTTCCAAAACTAGTACATCATTGCTAACTACGGTTATTACTATGTTTTCAACAGAAAATCCCGATGGATTGTGTGCCTCATCTGATGTATTACAATGGTCGCCTTGAAGTTCTGAACATACAGCCAGGTCATCCTACGGATCTCACCTGTGCATATCGGATTTCCAAAACCGGTGAACACATGCTAATCAAAGAATGGAAAAAATGTTTGGACATTCGCAAGGAGGTTCTTGTAAGTAACACTAAGCGAAAGGCAAGAATTGGAGACAGGATAATCTCCAGTCTCCATAATGGAGAGTCAGGGGCTATCTTGTTTTTTGCTATTTTACCTTAGAGAATATAGTAGCTCCTAAGAGAATGTAGTAGGTCCTATGAGGTACAATATGTTTATTATGTGATACAATGTGTTAGAGTTTATGATGAGGAGTACTAGTGATTACGACTAGTGACCAATTTGTTATGTGATGTCTCATTGATGAAAACGATGATCTTGAGGTGTTATATGACAATGATGTATTATGATGATAAGTTGTTAATGATATGATATGATATTTATTATATCATTGGGTGAAAGAATCATGATTAGTTTCAAGTGGATGTCCATCCACTTGAAACTAGTCCACGGTTGTTTCACCTACTCATTATGATGTAAAAACAGTCTCTAAATTCCTGTTGTATGAAAAATTGGGTAAAGGTGTATGAAATACAACATGAAATAAAAAAGAAATAAAATACTAAATAATAGTAGTAGCGCGGGCAAGGAGGAGCGCTACTACTAATTACCAGCAGCGCTGCTCAGGAGAAGCGCTACTACTAGATCATTTTAGCAGTAGCGCGTGTCCAGCGCTGCCATCGCTAAGCTTTAGTCAGAAGCGCCTTTATCGCATGCGCTCCTGCCCGCGCTACTAATAGGCCTAAAACCCGCGCTGCTGCTAAGCTTTTCCCTAGTAGTGAAGGAATTTTCCCGAGAACCTGAGAAGACCGACCCTGTCAACAATAAGGATGGAGTATATAAGTTTTGATGGAACCGTAACCATGCTTCTAAGGGTGGTAGCACCACAGACCCCCGGAGACGATCGATGGATTTTGAGAAGACCCCCAAACGTAACCTATTAATTTCTAGCCTCTCCGAATCTCGAGGACGAGATTCATTTTAAGGGTGGTAGGTTTGTAACATCCCAAAATTCTAAATTTTGGAATGTTATATTAAATAGGTAGTTATGATTGATTGTTGGATTGCTTGTGTGAAATTGAGTGAAATTCGAAACTTTTTGAAAGTTAAATGAGAGGGAATAAAAGGACTTTCCCAAACTTTCACCTTGCATTCGTGATCTCCGTGAATTCAAATTCTTTTCACCACAAAACCCTGGAGAGAAGATGACATGACTTCTTCCATTTATTTAAATGACAAGGGGCGTTGAAAATATTTGAATTTCATTCGGAAATATTTCCAATTCATAAACTTCATGCAACTCAATGATTTTCATCAGAGAAGATAAAATGACTTCTTCAAAACATATGAAATATGAGTTGGGAGTTTCGAAGGATCAAATTTAAAGTCCTTCTAGAATTCATTTTCGATTTGGAGTTATTTGGTTTTTATTCAAATTATTTTTATCCAAAAATAAAATATATGGAAAATAGGGTAAAATGATTTCCTACATCAAAAAATTGGAGAGAAATAAATATGAAATCATTTTGGTATTTTTAAAATGATTTTTATTGGATTTTATTAGAGCAGTAGCACTCTTTGCTTTATTTGAATTTCTGTAGATTTTATTTGGTGCTAGAAAAATGTTCAAGTCGTAGAATATCTTTTTCTGAAAATTGTGATATATTATATGCCTATATAATATTTTTGTTTATTTTGTTTTATTTATTTTTGTTTGTCTGGAAAATCTTAAAAAAACATTTCTCCTCCGCCGAATCGACGGCCCAATGTGCCACGACCCAGCCCACCAAAGGCCATGCCTTCCTCGTCACAAGGCACTGGGACTCGCCGGAGTCCGCCGCCCCCACGGTGCCCGTCGCCCCCTCGCCAAGTCAGCTACCTCACCCCTCCATAAATAGCGCTCCATCGACACCGTGCCGCTCTCCCCTTGCCTCGCCTCGCATCTCGCGCCGCCAAGATCACCGCCGCCGCCACGCCCGATCCAAGCCGTCGCCGCCGCTTTGGTTCGCCATTGCCATTATTGTTGCTGTCGCCCGCCGACGCCTGTTGCCGGACACGCCGGAGCCGTCGCCGACACGCCAGAGCCGCCGCTTGCCATCGTTTCACCGTCCACGGCGGTTTTCTCCGCCTAAACCACCGAGCCGGCCGAACCGGTATAACCCCGATCCTGTTTTATTTGAAGTTTTCTGTTTTTCTTTTTAGTCCGGTTTATTTTTTTAGTTAGTTTAGTTAGCGAGCTTTCACTTGTTAGCTTCTGGTAGCGAACGTTTTCGTTCTGTAGGGTTCTGTAGCGAACGTTTGTTCGATAGGATTTTTCTTTTTATTTTAATTTACTGCCAGGGACTTCTCCGTAGTTATTTTTCTTTACCGATTAGTCCCTGTTTTTCAAACCTCTGCTACTTTTCGCTCGTTTATCCAAATTCAACGAAACCAACGCCCACTTCTTTGTTATGATCCCCTCTATCCAGTAAAACAACTTAAACATGTTTTGAAAGTTTTAAAATTTGAATTCAAACAGATTTATATTTGAACTTCGTTTGATCGTAACTTGAGTTTCGTAGCTCCGTTTGAGTTGATTCTTTTTGCTAATCAAAGCTCTTGACCTAAACTTTCTGATAAGGCCAAATTCATATGATTTTGCTACTGTTACAAATTGTTTTATGCTGCAAGAGTTATTTTCTTGGTTTTGAAGTTTTCCGAATTGTTTTCTTCGTTCTTTCCAATCTTTTGAGTGATTGCTTATGTGTGGTTACTATTGCTTGCTTACGATAGATTGACTGGAGTGTGACGAGTAGAACTATCAAGAGTGTTGAGTGCGAATCATCTTCATCAACAGTACATGCAAGTTCACACTTTGATCATATCCCTTTCATACCCAGTTTTAATGCACTAGTTTCACCCTCAAACATTGCATGAGTAGTTGATGAGGTAGGAACCTATTGTCCTGTATTCAAACCTTGGGAGTTACTATTACGTTATGCTTATATTGCTATGCTATTCTCGTAGATGTGGATTGGGTTTGAGTGTATCCATGACAGATGTGAGATTGTTAATTAATGGTTCAACTTAAGGTGGCAACTTTAATACACATCTGGGTGGATTGCTTGTTTGGGCACCTGGGGTATCCAATGTTGTCTTAGGAGATCCCGGGGCATCCGTGTGATCATCTTAAGGTCTGCCACCCAGGCCCAATGGGATCATAAGATTATTCATGCTAGAAACTTCCGTGTGCAGCCAAGCCATTATGGGCTCTAGCATAGTTGAGTATGTTGCATGACCTCTTCCAGTGGTAGGCTAGCAGATGTAGGGGGGTGTAGGTTGGTACTGTCTACCCGCGGTTAGAGTGAATGCTTCTGAAAGACAGTGTCTCGGTCATCCGTTTCTCGAACACCTCAGAAAAGTAGAAATCCAACGGAGGAGATCGAGTCTTGTGGGGAAAAGTGCGCAAACCTCTGCAGAGTGTACAAACTAATCATGATTAGATGTGTCCCCGGTTATGGACATCTTGAGTATCTGGTTCTTGGATTACGATGTTGATCTCATCACTTTATTTAATTAATTTGATTGGGTTAATGATTATTATTTTGGGATTGAGTTGGAGGAACCTTCTCAATATTTATCAACCAACTTTGTCGTTAAATAATATATTCCTTTGAAGTAGGGAATAATTGGCTTTTCACAAAAACATTATAACCAAAGAGCTTTTCCACCAGCCATATATGCATGTAGTGATAGCCATTAATCATCTTTATCCTATGGTGTGAATTTGCCAGTACATTCAATGTACTGACCCTTTTTGGCTGCAACGTCTCATGTTGCAGGACTTCTTACGATGAGTAAGTGATACGTTAGGGTTACGATTTCTACACTCAACTTTGCCGTTGGTGTTGATGGGAATCCACAACCTTGTTGTTACTTTCGCTATTTGGATTGAGGTAATAGTATTTATGTTACTTTATACATGTGATTTACCTCCGTTATAAATTCTCAAGTACTGTGTGTGTCAGCATACCGATCCAGGGATGACACTTAAGCACATAGACTTGACTGTCTGAGGTCGAGTCGCTACACATAATCGGAACACCAACCTTAAGAGTCAGTTTATGATTTGGAAAATTTATAATCTTTGTTGCATTTAGGTACTCAATAGGATAGTAAACATCTTTGTCCTTAACTAAATCCGCAGAGTTGTTGATAGAATCGGCACTCAAATAGTCTCTGCTATCAGTAGGAACTAATCCAAGAACATGATCAATTATATCCTCAGCATGTTCAATGGTAGGGGGCAAAATGGCTCTCTCTTCCAAGTAACCTGAGTTTAAGTAGTTATGGATAAAATCATCGTATACAGAAGAAAAAATAGCAGCTATTATATCACCGGGTGCACAAACCAAGAGGTCATCCGGTATCTTTATCCAAGAAGCCTCGACCTCATCACCTCGCCTCATGACAGGTAATTTCCCTTCACCAAGATCCAACACCCATTTGCTAAATAAGGCAACATCCTCCTGCGCTTGGGCATCCGCACCAGGTACAGCTAAGCGCATGTTAATAAGGAGTGACAGTTTCCGAACAAAACGCCACAACAGAGAATTTGTGATCGCCGCATCAATGTTCTGAGGCCTAGTACCTCCCTCAATAACCGGTGAGATCTGTTTAAGGTCACCACCCAAGACCATTACTATCCCACAAAACGGAACATCTGCAAGATCTGGATTAGCAACCGAGAGGACGTCCCGCAAAGTCCTATCTACAGCCTCAAAGCATCTCATGTGTGTCATGAGCGCCTCATCCCAAATAACAAGCGAAGACACCATCAGCAACTTACAAAGCTTAGAGCATCTCCTAATATCACAGTGTGTATCATAATCAAGAAGAATAGGTATCTTAAAGCGAGAATGAGCATTCGTCCCATTAGGCAACAGAAGGGACGCAATTCCCGACGATGCAACAGTAAGTACTATCTTTCTCTTGCCCCTAAGCTTGGCACATATTGCATTCCATGGGTAGGTCTTTCCAGTGCCACCGTACCCAGAGACAAAAAAAACCGGTTCCCCCGCCTGCACACAATCTACAATCGTCTTATAAGCAATCGATTGATCCTCATTTAGACTATCAAACATAACCAAGGCCTGTCTAGACAAAGCACATGCATCATAAGACAACTCCTCATGAATTAGACGATTATCATCAGACTGTTTGATACGTCTCCAACGTATCTATCATTTTTGATTGTTCCATTCTATTATTTTATCTGTTTTCGATGTTTAATGGGCTTTAATATGCTCTTTTATATTATTTTTGGGACTAACCTATTAACCGGAGGCCCAGTGCCAGTTTCTGTTTTTGCCTATTTTAGAGTTTTGCATAAAAGGAATACCAAAAGGAGTCCAAATGGAATGAAACCTTCGCGATGATCTTTCTTGGACCGAAAGCAATTCAGAAGACTTGGAGTCGAAGTCTGGAACTCCACGAGGAGACCAAGAGGAAGGAGGGCGCGCCCGGGGGGTAGGCGCGCCCCCACCCTCGTGGGCCCCTCGTAGCTCCACAGACGTACTTCTTTCGCCTATATATACTCTTATACCCTAGAACAATCAGGGGGAGCCACGAAAACCACTTTTCCACCGCCGCAACCTTCTGTACCCGTGAGATCCCATCTTGGGGCCTTTTCCAGCGATCTGCCGGAGGGGGAATCAATCACGGAGGGCTTCTACATCAACATCATTGCCTCTCCGATGAAGCGTGAGTAGTTTACCACAGACCTTCGGGTCCATAGTTATTAGCTAGATGGCTTCTTCTCTCTCTTTGATTCTCAATGCAAAGTTCTCCTCGATGTTCTTGGAGATCTATTCGACGTAATACTCTTTTGCGGTCTGTTTGCTGAGATCCGATGAATTGTGGTTTTATGAACGAGATTATCTAAGAATATTATTTGGTTCTTCTCTGAATTCTTATGTGCATGATTTGATATCTTTGCAAGTCTCTTCGAATCATCGGTTTAGTTTGGCCTAGTAGATTGATCTTTCTTGCAATGGGAGAAGTGCTTAGATTTGGGTTCAATCTTGGGGTGTCATTTCCCAGTGACAGTAGGGGCAGCAAGGCACGTATTGTATTGTTGCCATCGAGGATAAAAAGATAGGGTTTATATCATATTGCTTGAGTTTATCCCTCTACATCATGTCATCTTGCTTAATGCGTTACTCCGTTCTTATGAACTTAATACTCTAGATGCATGCTGGATAGCGGTCGATGTGTGGAGTAATAGTAGTGGATGCAGAATTGTTTCGGTCTACTTGACACATACGTGATGCCTATATTCATGATCATTGCCTTAGATATCTTCATAATTATGCGCTTTTCTATCAATTGCTCGGCAGTAATTTGTTCACCCGCCATAATACACACTATCTTGAGAGAAGCCACTAGTCAAACCTATGGCCCCCGGGTCTCTTTTCTATTATATTGCATCTCTTTTATTTACATCGCATCTCGTTTACTATTTTGCAATCTTTACTTTCCAATCTATACAACAGAAATACCAAAAATATTTTCATTACTATCTATATTAGATCTCACTTTTGCGAGTGACCGTGAAGGGATTGACAACCCTTTTATCGCGTTGGTTGCAAGGTTCTTGATTGTTTGTGCAGGTACTAGGTGACTTGTGCATTGTCTCCTACTGGATTGATAACTTGGTTCTCAAAACCGAGGGAAATACTTATGCTACTTTGCTGCATCACCCTTTCCTCTTCAAGGGAAAACCAACGCATGCTCAAGAGGTAGCACTATTCACCTTTGCCAGAGCGAGCTGGCAGGTTAAAATTTCTTATATCAGAACCATGCTTCAAAAAAATGACGGCCAACTCTTCAAGAAGCATATCTCTCAACCTTTTAGGAGGAACAATGTTGTTTTGATTACCCGGCACGACGCAACCCATTCAGGATATCATCGTACATGCTAACACAGTACCGTTGAAAGAAAACCAACTCATCCCTGATAGAACAGTGCATGAGCATGGTTACAAACAACTGCCTAAGTCGATGCCCAAATCCCCAGACAACTGCTTCATCAAACGCTACGTACCACTCATTATCATCTCCTAACAAACTGTGTGTGGCACAAGCCTCTTTAAAGATATGACAAAGACGACCAGCATATGTTCTGAGATCCTTGAAAGACCTAGCCCCTTTAACAATCATCAATAGCATGCACAAGTAATACAACTCGCCACTCAAAGGATGTACATTATATATGCGCCCAATCTTTTCACCCCCATCCCTTGGATGACATGATCTACTTTTAGCGTCCCACGTCCAAGAAATTAGAAAATCACAATATGTTGACGATCGAGCCTGTTCAAACATCTCATTCGCAACAAACCATTCAGTAAGCATAGTCTTTTGCAATAAGTCAGAATCAACAATTTTGGTGAGATCAGCACCACCACGGTAGTAGACAGTATTCATCCCACGCATATGAATAGTAAGTGTTTGAACCGACGACACTTTAAAGTGTATTCCAAAACCAAATATGCGCCATAGGGCGTCATACTCACATATATAACGACATATCAGGTACTCCTGAACCTCATCTATTATACGGCAACCAGATTTATTTAACTTTTTTAGCCTTTCTAACATGACCTTAGAATAATCAGCACCCTTGGTGACATATTTAAAGAGGTATTTCATGACCTGGGTTTTATTACAACACTCTACATTTATATGGCCCTGAAATTTTTTGAACATCGCCATATTATAAGGAACGACATGCCTATAGTCAAGGTAATGACCATTTTTATAGATCCTCCGACCGTCGTCACGACGTCGATACAGGACAAACCCATTATCATCTACGACAGTGGTATCTCTGAAACCTTTTATAAAATATTTAGAACAAACACCATTTTTCATGCAGACGCACTTATTGTTCATTTCACCACACGGACCGTGCATCATAAACTCAGAAACCAACGCATATCCAAGAGGATCAAGCAGTGCATCAGGTATTTCAGTGGATATTAATGTATTGATATTTTCAACGCCGATCTTAGCGTTGCTCCCTTTCCGCCACACAAGTATATGTGTGTGAGGCAGCCCCCGCTTATGGAACTCAACTGTGTACATTACTGAAAAACAAAACACAAAAGTTAGATCAGTCAAACCTGCCAGCAAACGAACTGAAACATCGCTGGAAAATAACGACCAAAGATAAAACACAACAGCATGAAGTACCAGTCGTAATTGGGCCAAAAGCACAGCCTTACTTGATCTCGTCTAAGTGCTCGGTGAGCTTCATATGGTAGACCCTATCAACAATATCTGCCCTATCAGACGGCGTCTGAACCGACTCCGATGCAATGGTGATCTCAGGCCACATGGGATTGCAAGTAAAGGTGGTAAACACATCTGGCGCACCGTGCACCCGACAAACGGCAAGACCATCATGGAAATTTTCATGGTAGTAACGATGGCCACCGGTGTGGCTGGAAGGCACAATGCTCCTCTTCCCAAGAGCATCACCATTAACACACCCGTCACCCACCGTATCAGCAATACCCTGCATGTGATCTGACCTAAACATGTCTTGATTTCTTATGATATACCACAACCTATTTTCATCAATGCACGCACGTGCATCGACAACCGACTGAGAGGAGAGAAGACCGTAACAAATATATGGATTAGGCTGATCACTCTTGTAATGGCACACGAAACGATAGTAATCCTGCATAGTCATCCTATTCCGACTACTCATGCAATCATCACCAGAGCCAGAAGGATACGAAGAGGACGCCTCAAAAGACGGGCTTCCAGGTGCATGATTAGGATCTACATGTATGTCATAATCATCTTCCCCAGGAACAATCAAGTGAGGAACATCCACCTGAAACCATCTCTCTCCATAAGGGAAAAGCAATGGTTACTGCAGAGGCATGAATGCAGGATTCAGAGAAGATATCTAATGTAAACCATCAGGAAGGCTACAAACAACGATATCCCGAGAAGATGCCTCTAACGTGAAGCCACCACCGACAACTAAAGCAGCAAGTCTAGTGGTTGTAGGTAAGCTAAATTGTGGACTATCACCCTCCGAAGGCCCAATAACATGAATCAAGATATCCTCGATGTGTTCATCACCACGACCCTCTATCATCTTACCCGCCTCCCTAAAGGTCTGTGTTGGGTTCTACGGAAGGGTGCATCGACTGCAAATTAAAATTTTCCTACGCGCAGAACAACCAAGAACATGCTATGGGAGATGGATCACAAATCGTTACCACTAGACGCGCAGTGTCGTGCAGTGGAAGAATAGTTGGGGCAGCGCGTCCGCGTGGATCATCTCCTCCTTGTACGATCTCCCTCGAACAGCCAGTCACCGGATCCCATGTACAAGTTCGTCGGAGCGGCGCAGGTGCATCGCCTCTAACAGTATCCGCGCGTGCAGGAGGAACGTCGTGCGGCGGACTGCTAGGTCCGATCACACAACCGACGGCGAGTGGAGGTGTCTATTCGCAACACATGCAAACCCTAGTGACAACGCCGAAGCGATCAGCCTCATGAGTGTGCTGCACCTCCACTATATATAGGCATCTGTCGCGGGCTCAACTCTTGGGCCTCGCACAGATCCTTAAGCCCACAAGTCTACTCGGCCACAATCTGAATACAGCTCGGATCACATCCAACCAGTGTCCTCGGATCCGATCTCGTAGGGTCCTTCCCTTAAGCACGCGACCCCTTAGGTTCAAGTCGGCTTGGTCGCAGTTCGGATCACCTCCGAACTGCACGGTTGGTAGCGGCCTCTAGCAAGGCATGCCGAACACCAAGCAGACTATGAAGCTGGTTAGGCGAACCTGTACATCACACTTCAATTCCTTTTGCCACACGATATATGTTTTCGGACTCAAGGCGAGTCTGTCATCCTTGTGCTAGCCCGACCTCTTTCTCGTTCCAGTGATGCCGACCACTATCCGGATTATCTCATAATCCTTGTCGCATGGCCATGCTTATCCTGGTCGGATCACACGAGGGGCCCAGAGTATATCTCTCCTGGTCGGAGGGGAAAATCCCATCTTGCTCGACCATGTCTCGCAGCATGGGTCTGGACAAGCCCGAAACCTACCTTTGTAACTACCCAGTCACGGAGTAGCGTTTGGTCGGCCCAAAGCAGGTATGTCATCATCCCAAGTACATGTGCCAGCTCAGGTCTTAGGACATAGAATGTATGTTGTATTAGAGACTCATAGATGACATATCTATGCGTCTCATAGTTGGGTCTGTCCGACTCGGACCTTATCTTGACTCGGATCCGACTACGTCGAATCCGACCAGACCTTTCCAAGTGCATATTATCCGGTTAGCATCCAATGCTCTATGGCTAGTGAGACCAAGCCATCGACCGTGTCATATGCTAGTCTAGTCGGTTGCGCGTCCATACAACCCTTTTGACTAGGGACCTTTTAGGACAGTCATCATACAATGCATAGTCCCACAAACAAGTCACGTAATTGCTGATACACATCATTGATAATGTCCAAGGACTATCTTTATTCATAAACACATAGGAAATATCATCATACATGATTGCCTCTAGGGCATATCTCCAATAGTCTGCACCAATGGGTTAGACACATCAAGCATGTCTCTAAGACTAACCACAATACTCTTGTCCACACCCCCAGTAGGCTTATCTTCTTGATTTAAGGCATTCATCCTGTGTCTAATCTCATTAGCCAGGTCATGTATATATAACTCAGCAAACTTTGGGGTATCATCACCGCTAGGCACCAGCGAACCAATACGATGAGACACCTGACCACTAATCTTGGAAATCTTAGGCCCACGGCTGCCGCCAAACGAACGTTCAATGGTAGCACCCATAGAAGTGAAAGCGAACATACAATTGTAGTCACATATAGACCGTATTAAACTTTTTAGCACGAGAAGTACCATCGAATCAAAGGATCCCCCGGAGATTGGACGGGGGATCCTTAAAGGGGGCATATATACCTTAGTGCCTTTACAGCAACGATTGTAAACCATCTTACGTTTCACCCATGATGAATTGTACTTAGAACACTCAGCATACCAGAAGGAGGCACCACAGTACTGACACAAGAAATCCGGAGGGCCATAGTATGACCTATCTGCATAGCAAGCTAAAAAAGAAAAGAAAACACGCAACAATCAGGTGCAAAGCATAGGGAGACAACCATCACATACAAAACTAGCAAGGCTCTCGTCAATATGTACCTTTAAGGGATTCGGCAAACCTGGCAGAAAAACCCTGCCAATCCTTCGGCAAAAGCCCTTCAACAACAATCTCTAACAAGTCAAGCAAAACCAAATAAGAGATCACACAGTAAACAAAAACAACCAAACAGCAAACCAAGAAAGATTTAATGCACCTTCACATCCAAGATGCCGCAATTTAATTGACACTTTCTGTTTTTTTCGTTTGTTGCGATCTACCCCAGTCACCTCTGAACTCACATAGACCGAGAAAGCATGCCAAGCCTTCGGCAAGGGCCCATCAACAACATGCTCTAACAAGACATGTAGAGAACCCGAGTAAGACACCATGCGGCCAACAACAACATCTGACAACAAAGCAAGAACTTTCACGCACATATACGCCCCCTGGGAAGGAGACCCAGCAGGCTGACGGGGCACATAGCGCCTAGCATCCCCATAAACGGACGCACACCCAACAGACGCAGCACGAGCAGGGACGGGACCGAGAACACCTCTACCGCTTGGCCTGGGCACCACGGCAAGCCCACCAGTGGTAGGCACCCGCCGCGCAGCACCCGCACGTGTGGCAACAGGCTGAGCTCCAGCGGCAGGATAAGAAACTGGAGCACACTCTGCATCAGAACCTCCACGGATAGTGGCCCGTCCATGGCCACCAGTGGCCTGCCCACAGCAACCACCAGCCCGCCCACGGGAAACCACCAGCCCGTCCACGACCATCAGCAGCCTGCCCACGACCACGACCACCTATCAGCTCAAAACCAATCCCAACAGTGTCTTGACCATGGGCCGCAGCCGGACGACGTGCCATGTCAACAGCACAGGTACACCATACCCATATTCTGGTCAAATAAGAAGCAACAACCATGTACACAAGACAACATCAGGCATCAAATTATAACATAGCACGGTACATAGATAAAACATCATTTTTCATACTCTGCATCAGTAACATGGTCAGGCAAAGGACAAGACCATTGAATAAAAACAACGAATACCCACGTGTCATTACAACCAACCACTCATCTCATACACAATGATCTGAATATAGATCAACCAGCCTAAGGAAAGAACAACTACCAACTAACCACCACGAAGAGACACCCTAACCACAGGTGTGACACCCCAAAATTTTGACCTTGTTTTGTTAATTAAAATTTTGCCAGGAAATTAAATTTTCATTATTCTGGATTTATTTTCGATCTCAGAACCTCTCTTATCTTCTAAGTTGTGGAGTTTTCACCCCAGGTAAAAAATTTCCAATTATTATTGCACTTGTTTACCCTCTCAAATAAAACAATTCTTTTATCAGTGGGAATATTTATATATTTATTTTTCCCTGAGCTTTATTTCTCTAAAATAGCTTTTCAAAAGATTTTGGGTCCCATTTGCACTGCAACCCTTTGATAAATTCATTTAAAAATCCCACCAAAATTTGGAGATGACATATGATGTCCCTAAACCACTTTTGTGCAAAAATATTCCTTAGTCATTTGGAGAGTTTGAGTTTTACCACAAGTTTTTAAATCTGGTCCAGTTGCACTTTTGCACTACAACCTATTTAAATATTTATTTAAAACTTCCACAAAAATTATGGGATGTTAGTAGTAGTATATTATTCAACTTTATGCAAAAACCCAGTGATGTTCTTTGAAAATTTTAAGTAAATCAACCTCATCTTCATTCTGGTCCAGCTTGGTGTTTTGTAGTGCAACCATATTTTTACTTACTCTTTTACCCTTGATTCTTTTTCCTGCTTTTAGACCACCCTACAAAACCCTTAAGTCCATGAGAGTGGACCCATTGGAGGATTTTAAGTGCACGCAAAAATACCTTTTCTTTCTGTCCAAAACTGAAGATTTGCAAAACTTGCACTAACAAGTTTCTGGTTTTGCCGAAATGACCTTGCCATCCTCACCTACATCTAAAGAGACCCCAATCTGGAGAGTTTGGCCACCCCAAGTAATGCCTAGATGCCCTTGGCATTTTGTCAAACACTTTATGTGCATGGTCAGATTTGACATGGCTTTTAGTTTACACACTGGACCTGCTGGCTTTGCTTAACCACCATGTCCACTAAGCCTCTAGACTACCCTAACCTAATCCTGTTAAACCCCAGATCCACCCTGGCCTCCTGGCATGCCCTGTCATTTTTTCGAACACCCATGGGCGCAGGTTCGCCGCTGCCAGAGCGCTGCTTGCACGCGCGCGCCGAAGTCGCCACGTCCCCGCTGCCGCCTCCCCGCGCCTGCTTCGCCCCTTCCACTTGCAGCCAGCGCCTGACCCTCCCTCGCCCAGAGTCACGCCGGGCCCCCTCCTGGCGCCCTACATACGCCACATCAAGCCGCCACCGCCGCCCGACAACCTCTTCTGGCGGGGCCGCCCGAACCACACCAGCCAGCTCGGCCAGGAACAGCCCGAGCTCGTCCACTAGCTCGTCAGCTAGCGCTCGTCGCCGCCACGTCGCCCTGTCCACTACAGAACGTCGGTTGCCGACGATCCTATCCACGGCCGCCGCAAACCGACCTAACCGCACTATAAGTAGGGGGCCCCGAGCTCATCCGAGCACTCAGGCAACCTCAGGCCACCCCCATAGCACCCACACAGCCAGTAATCATCGGGGGAAGCCGTCTTCCTCGACTCTGGCCGGTTCGGCCGCCGCCACACCCCCGCGCCATGCTTCGCAACCAGGGCCTCCCCCGCCCATCCAACGACACCATTCTACTCCCCTCGACCGTGCGGAGCTGCCTAGCCTCTCAATCGTGATTGGGAACCACCGTAGAACAAAACCCCAAACCCACTCGAAGCCTCCTCCGCCGCGGAGTTCGCCGCCGGCGACTCCCTCCACCCCCGCCGACCCAGCAACCACGGGGAGGACCGCCTTGAGCCAGCGGATCCATCCCTGCCCTCGGGACCCCGCGAGGAGCCACGTTCCGTCGACGGCGATAGCCAGAACCCCGCCCTCGCTCGGATAGAGGAGGGAGAAGGCGCGGGCGACTGGTCAAACCTGACTAGTGGGCCCAAGGGACCCACCGCCGCTGACCAGCCCCGCCAAGAACGTGTTTTAAGTGGAAGCGTAAAACTTTAGTACATCTCCACTGCTTCAAAAGCGTATTCTCATCGAAACGTTTTCTTTTTCTGGTTTTTATTAAAAACAGAATATTGACTAAACTTTGGCTGGCTATAACTTTTTAAATATAACTCCAAATGAATTGATTCTTTTTCCTACCTCTCTCAAATTTTGTCTAGTTTATTTTCAGATTTATTTGAAAAAAAATTCAGACAACTTTTTTGTACTGTTTTGAAACTATGTGCTAATTTGAATATTTTCAAAAATAGGATTTGTTGGGAACAGAAGGAAACTTTCAAAAAGTTTTGGAATGCCCACTGCCTCTCCACAACTTGAAGGCAAGCATTCTGAACCTTGGCATAATATTTTTGTGTGTTGGTTGACCCGATTATGACACCACCTAAATACGGAGAACTCGTTATTTTATGTGGTGATACGATCATTGCATGAATGCATATTGGAGATTTCCTTGCTATTGGAAATGGATATACTAGTGATGGTAATCGTCCTCGTGTGCCTTGCATGCCTGCCGAAAGAAATCCGAAAGCATCCGCCTTCGTAGGCATGAGCTTGTCTCCGGTCTTCACGAGATGCTTATGTCCGGTATGGCATAGTAAGGTATGATGAGAGGTGATTCTATTGGTTGAAATATATTCGTTATACTAACATGCAGGGAATACATAAACCTCCTGAGTCGACCATAGATCGAGTATTGTTCCAGTAACCCCCATACTTGTGTCGTACTACCACTTGTCCCTACAGCAGGTAAGGTACGGTTCAGTAAGTTGTCAACCCCTTTCTAGCACACACTGTATAGAGAGGCCATGGTGGAAGATACGGGCCGCATCCGGTAGGCATGCCACCTGGTCCGGGGGCATGGGTGTTTCCGGTTGGGACCGAGAGGGGGGCACCCCTTAGAGCGCGCGATATAAATTTGATCCCATGCTACGCGAGGTTGTAGCCTCCCCACTTAGAGTTTCGCTTAACAGGTGTCGTGGGTGATTCCAGACACCGGTAAGTTAAGCTGGTGTGTGCGGGTCAGGTGTGTTTTCAATTAAAAGACCGTAGAAGAAATTAGTATCGATGGACTGAAGGAATCAGTTACTCGTGGGTAAAGAGTACACCCTCTGCATAGGTTAAATCTATTAGAATAGCCATGTCCTTGGTTAAGGACTACAGTCTGGGATGGGTCAAGTGCCGGTCTTAGTGTCGGTCTTCGGAGGAGAAACTGCTAAACCGGAACATGGATCATGACTTGTGACTTATGATGATTGTGATTATTATTATTATGGACTGACCCTTTTTATTATTTGAACTATTGAGTATCCATGGGACGGTCCTACCTCCTGGATATTCACTGTGATTGTTTTCGTATAAGCCCTTTATGTGGTGTCGTTGAGACGCCGGACTATAGCCTGCTCGTTATTTATTTACCTTATAAGCCCTTTATGTGGTGTCGCTAAGACGCCTGACTGTGGCCTGCTCGTTATTTATTTACCTTATAAGCCCTTTATGTGGTGTCGCTAAGACGCCCGACTGTGGCCTGGTGGTTTTTTATTTACCTTGTAAACCCTTTATGTGGTGTCGCTCAGACGCCCGACTGTGGCATGTTGTTATTTATTTACCTTATAAGCCCTTTATGTGGTGTCCCTCAGACGCCCGACTGAGGCATGCTCGTTATTTACTATCCTTTCGAGGCGTCGCTTTAGACACCCGATCGGTGCATTTTATTACTACTCTGTTATTGCATATTCATGATGTATATAAATAACCTGCTTGCATGCATCAGGGATTTAATTTTATGACTAACATTGTGATCATAGAATATTTCAGAGCATGATTATCGTCTGTTATATTATACCCATGTTCATAATGTTTGCGCGTACATTCAAAGTACTCACTGGCTTGTCCCTGGCTATAGTCTTGGCCAGATTTCTTGCTTGGAGAGGAGCGTTGCGATGACAGCCCCAGAACCTAAGCAATGGTGGTAGCAGCCTCGCGAAGATAGGAGTTAACCTGGTCAGCTGTTTATGTGGGAAATGGAGTCCCATAGACGTTGATGATCCACAAACCGCTTTTTCCTTCAACCACTAGAAACCATTTGTTGTACTCATAGGCCAGAATGGTCTTGTACTGCATATGTTGTACTTTTCTTGGAATTTCTGTATCGAGTTGGTGCCTCATGAGCTAACAGTAATTCCTGGGGCTGATGAGCACAAGGGCCATTTTCTGGGAAATTAATATCCCGAAAATCCGGTCCTGACAAACTTGGTATCAGAGCCAGGCTGACCATTGGCTAATCCTATCTTAGCCAGGTCAAAAAACCTAGGAAAACCAACCCACCAGACCTTAACCTAAACCCGGCCAAGCTTCTCGTGCAAGATAGCCACACAGTGACCCGACACCTTTCGGCAGTCGGTGCCCAACCTATCAGCCTAGCCTGTCGATCACACGCCAGTGACCGACACCTAAATTGTGTCATTCGCAAGCGTGCAAAGGAAGACTCCGTCTCCTTTTTCTATAAAAAGGGCACGCAAACCTCAACCCAGCATAGCACAGCCTCTGCCCAAACCAAGCTTAAATGCCAGGACCTATTGTTCACAATGAGACCACGGCAACCAACCTTGGAGGTTTCGTGACCGTGCTAGCAAACCTCACCCGCCGTGCATTCACGTTAGAAGAGCCTCCAGAATATGTTGTGTACCAGGGGTCCATGAGCGGTGAGAGCCACACCTGGGCCATCAGGCACATCTACGGTAGGGGTCTATCGCCGTAACGCCTTCTGTGTTCACCGAAGGACGACTTCCTTTGAGCCACAAGCCATCCAACTAGCTGCTCGAGAGGCTATAGTTCAACACCGACACTTGTCGCCCAGAGTTAACTGTCGCTCGTTCTACTACTACCCCAGCCGTAACGGGTATGGTAGACCACCCCAAGTTGCAAACGGAGATCACGAGACAGATCCTGCATTATTGCATCTGGTGTGCTATGTAAGTGCACTAGAGGGACTATTCGATCAAATCACCCTTGATCTGATTGCAGCTCGTGGAGAACTGGTTCGCCGAGCCCCGGCAAGAGGAGAAGAGGAGCCCGGCACCGACATCCCAGTCGTTTTGTTCGGACAACCGATCGAGTCCTTGAGGTCTGCCCCAGCCATAGACCATAATGCGTTGATGTCCCCAAAAGTGCTTCGTCACCTATTGGGAACACACTCCAGCGGGATTGTGGCCAACAACCCCCGCGATGGTCATCATCGCTATCCCGACCCTGTAGCACCTCAACCCCCTCCAGCTAACCCCGACGGTGAAACCCGCGGAGAAGCCTCGGCGCCCACAAGGCAAGCCCGCTTAGATATTAACAAGGTAGACTAAGTCACTCGATTAGTACCGGGTCCTATTATGCCCACACCCTGTAATTGTGTGGTCTTGTAACGCCGTAACTAAATGATGTCTGCTTGTGCGTCCCTATTTTAAATAGTAGCCATGCATAAGTATACGGTTCCTTTTTTAATCCCGGGCGTAGCTACCAAGACCAACCCCGACGACACAAAATTTGAGCTATGAGTAAACCTATTGGTTTCAACTAATAGGAATCATATTTTCAAAACGACCCTTAGCAAATCTCGAGGACGAGTTTTTCTTAAGGGGGGTAGTGTTGTGACACGCCAAAATTTTGACCTTGTTTTGTTAATTAAAATTTTGCCAGGAAATTAAATTTTCATTATTCTGGATTTATTTTTGATCTCAGAACCTCTCTTTTCTTCTAAGTTGTGGAGTTTTCACCCCAAGTAAAAACTTTCCAATTATTAGTGGACTTGTTTACCCTCTCAAATAAAAAAATTCTTTTATCAGCGGGATTATTTATATAATTATTTTTTTCCTGAGCTTTATTTCTCTAAAATAGCTTTTCATAAGATTGGGTCCCATTTGCACTGCAACCCTTTGATAAATTCATTTAAAAATCCCACCAAAATTTGGAGATGACATATGATGTCCCTAAACCACTTTTGTGAAAAAATATTCCTTAGTCATTTGGAGAGTTTGAGTTTTACCACAAGTTTTTAAATCTGGTCCAGTTGCACTTTTGCACTACAACCTATTTAAATATTTCTTTAAAACTTCCACAAAAATTATGGGATGTTAGTAGTAGTATATTATTCAACTTTATGCAAAAAACCCAGTGATGTTCTTTGAAAAATTTGAGCAAATCAACCTCATCTTCATTCTGGTCCAGCTTGGTGTTTTGTACTACAACCATATTTTTACTTACTCTTTTACCCTAGATTCTTTTTCCTGCTTTTAGACCACCCTACAAAACCCTTAAGTCCAGGAGAGTGGACCCATTGGAGGATTTTAAGTGCATGCAAAAATACCTTTTCTTTCTGTCCAAAACTGAAGATTTGCAAAACTTGCACTGACAAGTTTCTTGTTTTGCCCAAATGACCTTGCCATCCTCACCTACATCTAAAGAGACCCCAATCTGGAGAGTTTGGCCAGCCCAAGTAATGCCTAGGTGCCCTTGGCATTTTGTCAAACACTTTATGTGCATGGTCAGATTTGACATGCCTTTTAGTTTACACACTGGACCTGCTGGCTTTGCTTAACCACCATGTCCACTAAGCCTCTAGACTACCCTAACCTAATCCTGTTAAACCCCAGCTCCACCCTGGCCTCCTGGCATGCCCTGTCATTTTGCCGAACACCCAGGCGTGCTGGCGCGCGCCAGAAGGCCAGAGTTTTGCACGCAGGCGCCGATTCATCAAGGCCCCGTCCGCCGCCTCCCGCCCGTTCTGCCCTTCCGCACTTTCAGCCAGCCGACCTCCTCGCGGCAGAGCCGCCTGGCCCCCTCCTGGCGCCCTACAGCGCCGCCACCG
Source organism: Aegilops bicornis (assembly GCA_021605145.1). Classification (NCBI taxonomy): domain Eukaryota; kingdom Viridiplantae; phylum Streptophyta; class Magnoliopsida; order Poales; family Poaceae; genus Aegilops; species Aegilops bicornis. The sequence continues at coordinate 88,716,067 of CM038670.1, forward strand.
CAACACCGACAACCTCTGCCCTGGTCGGCGCTGCCCGAGCCACACCAACGGGCCAGCTTGCTCGTGGAACAGCCCGAGGTCATCCACTAGCTCGTCAGCTAGCGCCCGTTGCCGCCACGTCGCCCTGTCCACTACAGAACGTCGGTCGCCGACGATCATATCCACGACCGCCGCGAACCGACCTAACCATACTATAAGTAGGGGCCCCCGAGCTCATCCGAGCACTCAGGCAACCTCAGGCCACCCCCATAGCACCCCCACAACCAGTAATCGTCGGTGGGAAGCCGTCTTCCTCGACTCCGGCTGGTTTCGCCGCCGCCACACCCCCGCGCCATGCTTCGCAACCAGGGCCTCCCCCGCCCATCCAACGACACCATTCTACTCTCCTCGACTGTGCGAAGCTGCCCAGCCTCTCAATCATGATTGGGACCCACCGTAGAACAAAACCCCAAACCCACCCGAAGCCTCCTCCACTGCGGAGCTCACCGCCGGCGACTCCCACCACCCCCGCCGACCCAACAACCATGGGGAGGACCGCCCTGAGCCAGCGGATCCATCCCTGCCCTCGGGACCCCGCGAGGAGCCACGGTCCATCGACGGTGATCGCCGGAACCCTGCCCTCGCTCGGACAAAGGAGGGAGAAGGCGCGGGCGACTGGTCAAACCTGACTAGTGGGCCCAAGGGACCCACTGTCAGTGACTAAACTTTGACTGGCTATAAATTTTTAAATATAACTCCAAATGAATTGATTCTTTTTCCTACCTCTCTAAAATTTTGTCTAGTTTATTTTCTGATTTATTTGAAAAAAATTCAGACAACTTTTTTGTACTGTTTTGAAACTATGTGCTAAGTTGAATATTTTCAAAAATTGGATTTGTTGGAAAGAGAAGGAAACTTTCAAAAAGTTTTGGAATGCCCCCTGCCTCTCCACAACTTGAAGGCAAGCATTCTGAACCTTGGCATAATATTTTTGTGTGTTGGTTGACCCGGTTATGACACCACCTAAATACGGAGAACTCATTATTTTATGTGGTGATACGATCGTTGCATGAATGCATATTGGAGATTTCCTTGCTGTTGGAAATGGATATACTGGTGATGGTAATAGTCCTCGTGTGCCTTGCATGCCTGCCGGAAAGAAATCCCGGAAAGCATCTGCCTTGGGTAGGCATGAGCTTGTCTCCGGTCTTCGTCGAGACAGTTATGTCCGGTATGGCATAGTAAGGTATGATGAGAGGTGATTCTATTGGTTGAAATATATTCGTTATACTAACATGCAGGGAATACTTAAACCTCCTGAGTCGACTATAGATCGAGTCTTGTTCCAGTAACCCCCATACTTGTGTCGTACTACCACTTGTCCCTACAGCAGGTAAGGTACGGTTCAGTAAGTTGTCAACCCCTTTCTAGCACACACCATACAGAGAGGCCATGGTGGAAGATACCAGCCGCATCCGGTAGGCATGCCACCTGGTCCGGGGGCATGGGTGTTTCCGGTAGGGACCGAGAGGGGGGCACCCCTTAGAGCGCGCGATATAAATTTGATCCCATGCTACGCGAGGTTGTAGCCTCCCCACTTAGAGTTTCGCTTAACAGGTGTCGTGGGTGATTCCGACCTTTGGTAAGTTAAGCTGGTAAAGTCTTGGTCGGTGTGTTTTCAATTAAAAGACCGTAGACGAAATTAGTCCCGATGGACTGAAGGAATCCGTTACTCGTGGGTAAAGAGTACACCCTCTGCATAGGCTAAATCTATTCGAATAGTCGTGTCCTTGGTTAAGGACTACAGTCTGGGATGGGTCAAGTGCCGGTCTTAGTGTCGGTCTTCGGAGGAGAAACTGCTAAACCGGAACATGGATCATGACTTGTGACTTATGATGATTGTGATTATTATTATTATGGACTGGCCCTTTTTATTATTTGAACTATTGAGTATCCATGGGACGGTCCTACCTCCTGGATATTCACTGTGATTGTTTTCGTATAAGCCCTTTATGTGGTGTCGCTGAGACGCCGGACTATGGCCTGCTCGTTATTTATTTACCTTATAAGCCCTTTATGTGGTGTCGCTAAGACGCCTGACTGTGGCCTGCTCGTTATTTATTTACCTTTTAAGCCCTTTATGTGGTGTCGCTAAGACGCCCGACTGTGGCCTTTGTTGGGGAACGTAGTAATTTCAAAAATTTCCCTACGCACACACAGGACCATGGTGATGGCATAGCAACGAGAGGGGAGAGTGTCTGTCCACGTACCCTCGTAGACCGAAAGCGGAAGCGTTATAACAACGCTGTTGATGTAGTCGTCGCCTTCACGATCCGACCAATCCAAGCACCGAACGACGGCACCTCCGAGTTCTCTGCATCGCTCAGCTCGATGACGATCCCGGACTCCGATCCAGCAAAGTATCGGGATGAGTTCCACAAGACGACGGCGTGCAGGACGATGATGATGCTCCACCGACGCAGAAGCTTCGCCTAAGCTCCGCAACGATATGACTTCTCCGCGCAGGGCTTCGCCTAAGCTCCGACGATATGACCAAGTGGAATATGGTGGAAGGGGCACCGCACACGGCTAAGGAAAGATCCAGAGATCAACTTGTGTGTCATGGGGTGCCCCTGCCCCGTGATATAAAGGAGCAAGGGAGGGGTGGCCGGCCTAGGAGGAGGCGCACTACAGGTGTGGAGTCCTACTAGGACTCCCTAGTCCTAGTAGGATTCCACCTCCCTTGTTGGAGTAGGAGAGGGGAAAGAGGGGAGAAGGAGAAGGAAAGGGGCTGCGCCTTGTCCACCTGACCTGAGGGGCGAGGCCTCCTCCCTTTGGCCTTTCTCCTCTATTCCCGTATGGCCCAATAAGGCACATATACTCCCGGCGAATTCCCTGTAACTCTCCGGTACTCGAAAAATACCCGAATCATTCGGAACCTTTCCGAACTCCGAATATAGTCGTCCAATATATCGATCTTTACGTCTCGACCATTTCGAGACTCCTCGTCATGTCCCCGATCTCATCCGGGACTCCGAACTCCTTCGGTACATCAAAACTCATAAACTCATAATATAACCGCATCATCGAAACCTTAAGCGTGATGGACCCTACGGGTTCGAGAACTATGTAGACATGACCTAGAACCATTCTCGGTCAATAACCAATAGCGGAACCTGGATGCCCATATTGGTTCCTACATATTCTACGAAGATCTTTATCGGTCAAACCGCATAACGATATACGTTGTTCCCTTTGTCATCGGTATGTTACTTACCCGAGATTCGATCGTCGGTATCCAATACCTAGTTCAATCTCGTTACTGGTAAGTCTCTTTACTCGTTCCGTAATACATCATCTCACAACTAACTCATTAGTTGTAATGCTTGCAAGGCTTATGTGATGTGTATTACCGAGAAGGCCCAGAGATACCTCTCCGACAATCGGAGTGACAAAACCTAATCTCGAAATACGCCAACCCAACAAGTACCTTTGGAGACACCTGTAGTACTCCTTTATAATCACCCAGTTACGTTGTGACGCTTGGTAGCACCTAAAGTGTTCCTCCGTAAACGGGAGTTGCATAATCTCATAGTTACAGGAACATGTATAAGTCATGAAGAAAGCAATAGCAACATACTAAACGATCAAGTGCTAGGCTAACGGAATGGGTCATGTCAATCAGATCATTCTCCTAATGATGTGATCCCGTTAATCAAATGACAACTCATGTCTATGGTTAGGAAACATAACCATCTTCGATTAACGAGCTAGTCAAGTAGAGGCATACTAGTGACACTCTGCTTGTCTATGTATTCACACATGTATTATGTTTCCGGTTAATACAATTCTAGCATGAATAATAAACATTTATCATGATATAAGGAAATAAATAATAACTTTATTATTGCCTCTAGGGCATATTTCCTTCAGTCTCCCACTTGCACTAGAGTCAATAATCTAGTCCACATCGCCATGTGATTTAACATCAATAGTTCACATGTATATGTGGTTAACACCCATAGTTCACATCGACATGTGACCAACACCCAAAGGGTTTACTAGAGTCAGTAAACTAGTTCACATCGCTATGTGATTAACACCCAAAGAGTACTAAGGTGTGATCATGTTTTGCTTGTGAGATAATTTTAGTCAACGGGTCTGTCACATTCAGAGCCGTAAGTATTTTGCAAATTTCTATGTCTACAATGCTCGCACGGAGCTACTCTAGCTAATTGCTCCCACTTTCAATATGTATCCAGATTGAGACTCAGAGTCATCTAGATTAGTGTTAAAACTTGCATCGACGTAACCCTTTACGACGGGCTCTTTTATCACCTCCATAATCGAGAAATATTTCCTTAGTCCTCACTAAGGATGTCTTTGACCAATGTCCAGTGGTCTACTCCTAGATCACTATTGTACTCCCTTGCCAAATTTGGAGCAAGGTATTCAATAGGTCTGGTACATAGCATAGCATACTTTATAGAACCTATGACTGAGGCATAGGGAATGACTTTCATTCTCTTTTCTATTTTCTGCCGTGGTCGGGATTTGAGTCTTACTCAATTTCATACGCTTTTGCAACACAGGCAAGAACTTTTCTTTGACTGTTCCATTTTGAACTACTTCAAAATCTTGTCAAGGTATGTACTCATTGAAAAACTTATCAAGCCGCCTTGATCTATCTCTATAGATCTTGATGCTCAATATGTAAGCAGCTTAACCGAGGTCCTTCTTTGAAAAACTCCTTTCAAATACTCCTTTATGCTTTGCAGAATAATTCTACATTATTTCCGATCAACAATATGCCATTCACATATACTTATTAGAAATGTTGTAGTGCTCCCACTCACTTTCTTTGTAAATACAGTCTTCTCCAAAAGTCCGTATAAAACCATATGCTTTGATCACACTATCAAGGCGTTTATTCCAACTCCGAGATGCTTGCACCAGTCCATAGATGGATCAAGAAGCTTGCACATTTTGTTAGCTCCTTTAGGATTGACAAAACCTTCTGGTTGCATCATATACAACTCTTCTTTAATAAATCCATTAAAGAATGTAGTTTTTGACATCCATTTGCCAGATTTCATAAAATGTGGCAATTGCTAACATGATTCGGACAGACTTTAAGCATCGCTACAGTTGAGAAAATCTCATTGTAGTCAACACTTTGAATTTGTCGAAAACCTTTTTGCGACAAGTCGAGCTTTGTAGATAGTAACACTACTATCAAAGATCTGTCTTCCTCTTGAAGATCCATTTATTTAACTTGACTTGCTGATCATCGAGCAAGTCAACCAAAGTCCATACTTTGTTCTCATACATGGATCCTATCTCAGATTTCATGGCCTCAAGCCATTTCGCTGAATCTGGGCTCATCATCGCTTCCTCATAGTTCGTAGGTTCATCATGGTCTAGTAACATGACTTCCGTAACATGATTACCGTACCACTCAGTGCGGATCTTACTGGAAGACCTACGAGGTTTGGTAGCAACTTGATCTGAAGTTTCATGATCATCATCATTAACTTCCTCACTAATTGGTGTAGGAATCACTAGAACAGATTTCTGTGATGAACTACTTTCCAATAAGGGAGAAGGTACAATTACCTCATCAAGTCTCTACTTTCCTCCCACTCACTTCTTTCGAGAGAAACTTCTTCTCTAGAAAGGATCCATCTTAGCAACGAAAAACTTGCCTTCGGATCTGTGATAGAAGGTGTACCCAATAGTTACCTTTGGGTATTCTATGAAGACGCACTTCTCCGATTTGGGTTTGAGATTATCAGGTGAAAACTTTTTAACATAAGAATCACAACCCCAAACTTTTAAGAAACGATACTTAGGTTTATCGTTAAACCATAGTTCATACGGTGTCATCTCAACGGATTTAGATGGTGCCCTATTGAACGTGAATGCAACTGTCTCTAATGCATAACCCCAAAATGATAGTGGTAAACCGATAAGAGACATCATAAATCGCACCATATCCAATAAAGTGCGGTTACGACGTTCGGACACACCATAACATTGTGGTGTTCCAGGTGGCGTGAAAGCTGTGAAACTATTCCACATTATTTTAATTGAAGACCAAACTCAGAACTCAATTATTCGCCTTTTGCGATCAGATCGCAGAAACTTTATTTTCTTGTTACGATGATTTTTCCACTTCACTCTGAAATTCTTTTGAACCTTTCAACTATTTCAGACTTATGTTTCATCAAGTAGATATACCCATATCTGCTCAAATCATCTTATGAAAGTCGAGTAACGATACTTGCCACGAGCATCAACACTCATTGGATCGCATACATCGGTATGTATTATTTCCAATAAGTCAAGATCTCGCTCCATTGTTTCAACAACGGAGTTTCACCATCTTGCCCAAAAGGCACGGTTCGCAAGCATCAAATGATTCATAACCAAGTGATTCCAAAATCCCATCAGCATGGAGTTTCTTCATGCGCTTTACACCAATATGACCTAAACGGCAAAGTGCCACAAATAAGTTGCACTATCATTATTAACTTTGCATCTTTTGGTTTCAATATTATGAATATGTGTATCACTATGATCGAGATCCAATGAACCATTTTCATTGGGTGTGTAACCATATAAGGTTTTATTCATGTAAATGTAACAACAATTTATTCCCTTACTTAAATGAATAATCAGATTGCAATAAACATGATCAAATCATATTTATGCTCAACACCAAATAACACTTATTTAGGTTCCACACTAATCCCGAAAGTATAGGGAGTGTGCGATGATGATCATATCAATCTTGGAACTACTTCCAACACTCATCGTCACTTCCCCTTCAACTAGTTTCTGTTCATTCTGCAACTCCCGTTTCAAGTTACTACTCTTAGCAACAAAACCAGTATCAAATACCGAGGGGTTGCTACGAACACTAGTAAAATACACATCAATAATCTGTATATCAAATATACCTTTGTTCACTTTTCCATCCTTCTTATCCGCCAAATACTTGGGATAGTTCCGCTTCTAGTGACCAGTTCCATTGCAGCAAAAGCACTTAGTCTCGTGCTTAGGTCCAGACTTGGGCTTCTTCACTCGAGCAGCAACTTGCTTGCCGCTCTTCTTTGAAGTTCCCCTTCTTCCCTTTGCCCTTTCCTTGAGACTAGTGGTCTTTGTCAATCATCAACACTTGATGCTCTTTCTTGATTTCTACCTTCGTCGGTTTCAACATCACGAAGAGCTCGGGAATCATTTTCGTCATCCCTTGCATACTATAGTTCATCACGAAGTTCTAGTAACTTAGTGATGGTGACTAGAGAATTCTATCAATCACTATCTTATCCGGGAGATTAACTCCCACTTGATTCAAGCGATTGAAGTACCTGCATAATCTGAGAACATGCTCACTAGTTGAGCGATTCTCTTCCATCTTTTAGCTATAGAACTTGTTGGAGACTTCATATCTCTCAACTCGGGTATTTGCTTGAAATATTAACTTCAATTCCTGGAACATCTCATATGGTCCATGACGCTCAAAACGCCTTTGAAGTCCCGATTCTAAGCCGTTAAGTATGGTGCACTAAACTATCAAGTAGTCATCATATTGAGCTAGCCAAACGCTCATAACGCCCCGCATTTGCTCCTGCAATAGGCCTGTCACCTAGCGGTGCATTAAGGACATAATTCTTCCAGGCAGCAATGAGGATAAACCTCAGATCACGGATCCAATCCGCATCATTGATACTAACATTTTTCAATACACTTTTCTCTAGGAACACATATAAAAACATAGGGAAGCAACAACGCGAGCTATTGATCTACAAGATAATTTGCAAAATACTACCGGGACTAAGTTCATGATAAATTAAAGTTCAATTAATCATATTACTTAAGAACTCCCACTTAGATAGACATCTCTCTAGTCATCTAAGTGATCACGTGATCCAAATCAACTAAACCATGTCCCATCATCACGTGAGATGGAGTAGTTTCAATTGTGAACATCACTATGTTGATCATATCTACTATATGATTCACGCCGACCTTTCGGTCTCCGTGTTCCGAGGCCATATCTGTTATATGCTAGGCTCGTCAAGTTTAACCTGAGTATTCGGCGTAAGAACTGTTTTGCACCCGCTGTATTTGAAAGTAGAGCCTATCACACCCGATCATCACGTGGTGTCTCAAAGACGAAGAACTTTCGCAACGGTGCATACTCGTGGAGAACACTTCTTGATAATTTTAATGAGAGATCATCTTATAATGCTACCGCCAATCAAAGCAAGATAAGATGCATCAAGGATAAACATCACATGCAATCAATATAAGTGATATGATATGGTCATCATCATCTTGTGCTTGTGATCTCCATCGCCAAGCACCGCCATGATCACCATCGCCACCGCGCCGACACCTTGATCTCCATCGTAGCATCGTTGTCGTCTCGCCAACTATTGCTTCTACGACTATCGCTACTACTTAGTGATAAAGTAAAGCAATTACATGGCGCTTGCATTTCATACAATAAAGCGACAACCATGGCTCGCCAGCTTGCCGATAACTTGGTTACAAAACATGATCATCTCATACAATAAAATATAGCATCACGCCTTGACCATATCACACCACAACATGCCCTGCAAAAACAAGTTAGACGTCCTCTACTTTGTTGTTGCAAGTTTTACGTGGCTGCTACGGGCTGAGCAAGAACCGTTCTTACCTACGCATCAAAACCACAACGATACTTCGTCAAATAGACTCCGCTTTAACCTTCTCAAGGACCGGAGTAGCCACACTCGATTCAACTAAAGTGAGAGAGACAGACACCCGCCGGTCACCTTTAAGCAACGAGTGCTCGGAGCGGTGAAACCAGTCTCGCGTAAGCGTACGCGTAATGTCGGTCCGGGCCGCTTCATCTCACAATACCGCTGAACCAAAGTATGACATGCTGGTAGGCAGTATGACTTGTATCGCCCACAACTCACTTGTGTTCTACTCGTGCATATGACATCAACGCATAAAACCAGGCTCGGATGCCACCGCTTGGGGAACGTAGTAATTTCAAAATTTCCCTACGCACACACGGGACCATGGTGATGGCATAGCAACGAGAGGAGAGTGTCTGCCCACGCACTCGTGAGACCGAAAGCGGAAGCGTTATAACAACGCTGTTGATGTAGTCAGACGCCTTCACGATCCGACCAATCCAAGCACCGAACGCACGGCACCTCCGGAAGTTCTCGCACACGCTCAGCTCGATGACGATCCCCGGACCGATCCAGCAAAGTATCGGGATGAGTTCCACAAGACGACGGCGTGGTGACGATGATGATGCTCCACCGACGCAGAGCTTCGCCTAAGCTCCGCAACGATATGACTTCTCCGGCGCAGGGCTTCGCCTAAGCTCCGCGACGATATGACCGAAGTGGAATATGGTGGAAGGGGGCACCGCACACGGCTAAGGAAAGATCCGTAGATCAACTTGTGTGTCATGGGGTGCCCCTGCCCCTGTGATATAAAGGAGCAAGGGAGGGGGTGGCCGGCCTAGGAGGAGGCGCACTACAGGTGGAGTCCTACTAGGACTCCCTAGTCCTAGTAGGATTCCACCTCCCTTGTTGGAGTAGGAGAGGGGAAGAGGGGAGAAGGAGAAGGAAAGGGCTGCGCCTTGTCCAATTCGGACCTGAGGGGGGGGCGAGGCCTCCCTTTTGGCCTTTCTCCTCTATTCCCGTATGGCCCAATAAGGCACATATACTCCCCGGCGAATTCCCGTAACTCTCCGGTACTCCGAAAAATACCCGAATCATTCGGAACCTTTCCGAACTCCGAATATAGTCGTCCAATATATCGATCTTTACGTCTCGACCATTTCGAGACTCCTTGTCATGTCCCCGATCTCATCCGGGACTCCGAACTCCTTCGGTACATCAAAACTCATAAACTCATAATATAACTATCATCGAAACCTTAAGCGTGCGGACCCTACGGGTTCGAGAACTATGTAGACATGACCTAGAACCATTCTCGGTCAATAACCAATAGCGGAACCTGGATGCCCATATTGGTTCCTACATATTCTACGAAGATCTTTATCGGTCAAACCGCATAACGATATACGTTGTTCCCTTTGTCATCGGTATGTTACTTACCCGAGATTCGATCGTCGGTATCCAATACCTAGTTCAATCTCAAGCTATTGGTAAGTCTCTTTACTCGCTCCGTAATACATCATCTCACAACTAACTCATTAGTTGTAATGCTTGCAAGGCTTATGTGATGTGTATTACCGAGAAGGCCCAGAGATACCTCTCCGACAATCGGAGTGACAAAACCTAATCTCAAATACGCCAACCCAACAAGTACCTTTGGAGACACCTGTAGTACTCCTTTATAATCACCCAGTTACGTTGTGACGCTTGGTAGCACCCAAAGTGTTCCTCCGTAAACGGAGTTGCATAATCTCATAGTTACAGAACATGTATAAGTCATGAAGAAAGCAATAGCAACATACTAAACGATCAAGTGCTAGGGCTAACGGAATGGGTCATGTCAATCACATCATTCTCCTAATGATGTGATCCCGTTAATCAAATGACTACTCATGTCTATGGTTAGGAAACATAACCATCTTCGATTAACGAGCTAGTCAAGTAGAGGCATACTAGTGACACTGTTTGTCTATGTATTCACACATGTATTATGTTTCCGGTTAATACAATTCTAGCATGAATAATAAACATTTATCATGATATAAGGAAATAAATAATAACTTTATTATTGCCTCTAGGGCATATTTCCTTCAGCCTTCTTGTTATTTATTTACCTTATAAGCCCTTTATGTGGTGTCGCTCAGACGCCCGACTGTGGCATGCTGTTAATTATTTACCTTATAAGCCCTTTATGTGGTGTCGCTCAGACGCCCGACTGAGGCATGCTCGTTATTTACTATCCTTTCGAGGCGTCGCTTTAGACACCCGATCGGTGCATTTTATTACTACTCTGTTATTGCATATTCATGATGTATATAAATAACCTACTTGCATGCATCATGGATTTTATTTTTATGACTGACGTTGTGATCATAGAATATTTCAGAGCATGATTATCGTCTGTTAAATTATACCCGTGTTCATAATGTTTGCGAGTACATTTAAAGTACTCACTGGCTTGTCCCTGGCTATTGTCTTGGCCAGATTTCTTGCTTGGAGAGGAGCGTTGCGATGACAGCCCCGGAACCTAAGAAATGGTGGTAGCAGCCTCGCGAAGATAGGAGTTAACTCCGTCACTGTTCCTGTGGGAAATGGAGTCCCATAGACGCTGATGATCCACAAACCGCTTCCGCCTTCAACCACTAGAAACCATTTGTTGTACTCATAGGCCATAATGGTCTTGTACTGCATATGTTGTACTTTGCTTGGAATTTATGTATCGAGTTGGTGCCTCATCAGCTAACAGTAATTCCTGGGGCTGATGAGCACAAGGGCCATTTTCTGGGAAATTAATATCCCGAAAATCCGGTGCTGACAACAGGACACACCTAAAAGGTACATGCTGTAGAAACCAACCAAGCATGTAGCATTTGCTGGCGTGAAGCAGCATTGACGTCACCCATGACAGCAGAGCCATCACCGCCAATAACAGGCACCGAAGACCAAACCAGCAAGGCCACCAAGACAACCGCAGAACGAGCAAGCTCTCGATAGGTCATCATGCTCTTGTAATTATAATCTAAAACAACAAACCCATACAAACCTGTAAAAAGCATATAGCCTGGAGAGCAGCATCATCATAAAGAGGCAAGCAACCCAAAGTGCCATCATAAGGCGCCAAGCAACCCATCACCAGGGGCATCGACCTCTAGCTCCACTGCTCCAATCACGACGCCATCGTCCATGACCTCTCGTAAGTACGAATGAAACGGCAAACAACACCGTGATGAAACAAGGTCTAACATTTGAACATAAGAACAACCGACAGCAAACATCCTGCCAACATAATGAACAACCCAAAATAACACAATGAAGAACCCAAAATAAGAAAACTCCACACAAAAATAAAAATCACAAACCAAACACAAATGTTAGATCCCATAATGCACACACGGGACACAACAGTATATATACTTGAAATAAACACACGGGCAATACATTTATATATGGGTTTGAGACACACATACGACGACCTTGCAACATATACCAACTTGAAATACACATCTAAACAACCTAGAGAATTATATATGGGCTTGGGATACACATCTAAACATCTAAACAGCCTAGAGAAATCAGGGACAAGGCCAGGTGAGAGGAAATAATCACCTGCAAGTGAACCAGCGGGGCAACTTCGAGCACCGCAGCTAGGGAGACAGGAGGGCAATCAGACCCCAGCTAGGACAAATCAATCAGCAAACCCTAGATAGATCCCTAAAAGACAACAAAGCCCTAGATGAGCTCGCGTACATCTCAAACGACAATCAGAGGAGTGAAGAACCACCTCAGCCATCTCAGAATCCTCTCTGATGTGCTCCCTCTCCGGTCAACTCGCAAGCCAGCCCCGTCGCCACGCCACCATCCCAACTGCGAAACATCAAGAAAGATAAGGAACACACGAAGAAACAAAGCGGGATAAAAGACAGGAGCCGTCCACGAGCGAGATAAAGTTCACCTGAAGAACGGCGACAGCGGTGGCTGCGGTGTGGAGAACGAGCAACGGCATGGGGAACGAGCGGCTGCGGTGGTGGCTGCGGCATGGAGAACGAGTGGCGGCGGAGGCTGCGGCATGGAGAACGAGCGGCGGCGGCGGCTGCGTACAGGAGGTGGGGAGGCTGGGAGGGTGAAGTGAGGAGAGAAAGGTGGAGAGGCCGGCGCGGTCTGGCCCAAGTCCACCCAACCCCACGTCGTCCACCCCCGAGCCAACGAATGGCCGCCACGCAGACGGGCACACGTGAAAAACCGAAAATGCCCTCGGCGGGAGACGAGTATTTCGGCGGTGGCATAGGATATTTTGCCTCTGAAGAGCGCTGACGGGCCGGATAGAACACGCACCAGCCACAACGAATGACACCCTGGGCCCACCAGTATAGACCCCTCTCGTCAGCGGGAACCAAACGAAACAGCGGAGTAGAGAAAGCGCGGGGGAAGCAAAATTGTTCATTCCTACAGTGCTGCTCCCAGGTCCAACGGCGGAGTACGTCCAGTGGCTTGATCAGACGGTCTAGAACGCATCAAGGGAACAAAGCGGACGGACAGATGTCGTTGATCTGGGTGGGCGTCCGGTGGGCAGCTATGTTCCTCTTTTAGGATGGTTGTGAAGGAAATATTCCCTAGAGGCAGTAATAAAGTTATTATTTATTTCCTCATATCATGATAAATGTTTATTATTCATGCTAGAATTGTATTAACCGGAAACATGATACATGTGCGAATACATAGACAAACTTAATGTCACTAGTATGCCTCTACTTGACTAGCTCATTGATCAAAGATGGTTATGTTTCCTAACCATAGACATGTGTTGTCATTTGATTAATGGGATCACATCATTAGAAGAATGATGTGATTGACTTGACCCATTCCGTTAGCTTAGCACTTGATCGTTTAGTATATTGCTATTGCTTTCTTCATGACTTATACAAGTTCCTATAACTATGAGATTATGCAACTCCCGTTTACTGGAGGAACACTATGTGTGCTACCAAACGTCACAACGTAATTGGGTGATTATAAAGGAGCTCTACAGGTGTCCCCAAAGGTACATGTTGAGTTGGCGTATTTCGAGATTAGGTTTTGTCACTCCGATTGTCGAAGAGGTATCTTTGGGCCCTCTCGGTAATGCACATCACTATAAGCCTTGCAAGCAATGTAGCTAATGAGTAAGTTACGGAATGATGCATTATGTAACGAGTAAAGAGAATCGCCGGTAACGAGACTGAACTAGGTATTGAGATACCGACGATCGAATCTCGGGCAAGTAACATACCGATGACAAAGGGAACAACGTATGTTGTTATGCGGTTTGACCGATAATGATCTTCGTAGAATATGTAGGAGCCAATATGAGCATCCAGGTTCTGCTATTGGTTATTGACCGGAAACAGTTCTAGGTCATGTCTACATAGTTCTCGAACCCGTAGGGTCCGCACGCTTAACGTTACGATGACAATTATATTATGAGTTTATAGTTTTTGATGTACCGAAGGTTGCTCGGAGTCCCGGATGTGATCACGGACATGACGAGGAGTCTCGAAATGGTCGAGACATAAAGATTGATATATTGGAAGCCTATATTTGGATATCGGAATCATTCCGGGTGAAATCGGGATTTTTCCAGTACTGTGGGTTATCGGAACTCTTTCCTGGGGTTAATGGGCCTACGTGGGCCCTAAGGGAGAAGAGGGGAGCCGGCCAGGGCAGGCCGCGCGCCACCTCGCCCCCCCCCCCTAGTCCGAATAGGACAAGGAAGGGGGGGCGGCGCCCCCTTTCCTGTTTTCCCCTTCCCCTTTCCTTCTCCAACAAGGCAAGAGGGGGGAGTCCTACTCCCGGTGGGAGTAGGACTCCTCCAGGCGCACCCCTAGGGGCCGGCCGCACCCCTCCCTCCCTCCTTTATATACGAGGGCAGGGGGCACCCCATGACACACAAGTTGATCTTCCCGATCGTTCCTTAGCCGTGTGCGGTGCCCCCTTCCACCATATTCCACCTCGGTAATATCGTTGTGGTGCTTAGGCGAAGCCCTGCGTCGGTAGAATATCATCACCGTCACCACGCCGTCATGCTGACGGAACTCCTGCCCGACACTTCGTCATCGAGCTGAACGTGTGCTAGAACTCGGAGGTGCCGTAGTTTCGGTGCTTGATCGGTTGGGCCGTGAAGACGTACGAGTACATCAACCGCGTTGTTATAATGCTTCCGCTTTCGGTCTACGAGGGTACATGGACAACACTGTCCCCTCTCGTTGCTATGCATCACCATGATCTTGCGTGTGCGTAGGAATTTTTTTGAAATTACTATGTTCCCCAACAGTGGCATCCGAGCCAGGTTATATGCGTAGATGTTATATGCACCAGTAGAACACAAGTGAGTTGTGGGCGATATAAGTCATACCGCTTACCAAAGATGTCATACTTTGGTTCGGCGGTATTGTTGGATGAAGCGGCCCGGACCGACATTACGCGTACGCTTACGCGAGACCGGTTCTCCCAACGTGCTTTGCACAGAGGTGGCTAGCGGGTGTCAGTTTCTCCAACTTTAGTTGAACCGAGTGTGGCTACGCCCGGTCCTTGCGAAGGTTAAAACATCACTAACTTGACGAACTATCGTTGTGGTTTTGTTGCATAGGTAAGATCGGTTCTTGCTAATCCCGTAGCAGCCACGTAAAACTTGCAACAACAAAGTAGAGGACGTCTAACTTGTTTTTGTAGGGCATGTTGTGATGTGATATGGTCAAGATGTGATGCTATATTTTATTGTATGAGATGATCATTTTTTGTAACCGAGTTATCGGCAACTGGCAGGAGCCATATGGTTGTCGCTTTATTGTATGCAATGCAATCGCCCTGTAATGCTTTACTTTATCACTAAGCGGTAGCAATAGTCGTAGAAGCATAAGATTGGCGAGACGACAACAATGCTACGATGGAGATCAAGGTGTCGCGCCGGTGACGATGGTGATCATAACGGTGCTTCGGAGATGGAGATCACAAGCACAAGATGATGGCCATATCATATCACTTATATTGATTGCATGTGATGTTTATCCTTTATGCATATTATCTTGCTTTGATTGACGGTAGCATTTTAAGATGATCTCTCACTAATTATCAAGAAGTGTTCTCCCTGAGTATGCACCATTGCATAAGTTCTTCGTGCTGAGACACCACGTGATGATCGGGTGTGATAGGCTCTACGTTCAAATACAACGGGTGCAAAACAGTTGCACACGCGGAATACTCAGGTTAAACTTGACGAGCCTAGCATATACAGATATGGCCTCGAACACGGAGACCGAAAGGTCGAACGTGAATCATATAGTAGATATGATCAACATAGTGATGTTCACCATTGAAACTACTCCATCTCACGTGATGATCGGACATGGTTTAGTTGATTTGGATCACGTGATCACTTAGATGACTAGAGAGATGTCTGTCTAAGTGGGAGTTCTAAAGTAATATGATTAATTGAACTTTAATTTATCATGAACTTAGTCCTGATAGTATTTGCGTATCTATGTTGTAGATCAATAGCTCACGATGTAGTTCCCCGCTTATTTTTTTGATATGTTCCTAGAGAAAAATAAGTTGAAAGATTTTAGTAGCAATGATGCGGACTAGGTACGTGATCTGAGGATTATCCTCATTGCTGCATAGAAGAATTATGTCTTGGAAGTATTTTGCTTGTCTATGTTTGTTGTAGATAGATGGCTCGTGATGTTGTTCCATTGAATTTTAATGCGTTCCTTGAGAAGGCTAAGTTGAAACATGATGGTAGCAACTACAAGGACTGGGTCCGTAACTTGAGGATTATCCTCATTGCTGCACAGAAGAATTACGTCCTGGAAGCACCACTGGGTGCCAGGCCTGCTGCAGATGCAACTGACGACATTAAGAACGTCTGGCAGAGCAAAGCTGATGACTACTCAATAGTTCAGTGTGCCATGCTTTACGGTTTAGAACTGGTCTTCAACGACGCTTTTGAACGTCATGTAGAATATGAGATGTTCCAGGAGTTGAAGTTAATATTTCAAGCTAATTCCCGGATTTTGAGATATGGAGTCTCCAATAAGTTCTATAGCTGTAAGATGGAGGAGAATAGTTCTCACAAGGAACATATACTCAAAATGTCCGGGTATGATAATCACTTGATTCAACCGGGATTTAATCTTCCTAATGATAGTGTCATTGATGTAATTCTTCAATCATCGCCACCAAGCTACAAGAGCTTCGTGATGAACTATAATATGCAAGGGATGGACAAGACTATTCCCGAGCTCTTCGCAATGCTAAAGGTCATGGAGGTAGAAATCAAGAAGGAGCATCAAGTGTTGATGGTCAATAAGACCACCAGTTTCAAGAAGAAGGGCAAAGGGAAGAAGAAGGGGAACTTCAAGAAGAATAGCAAGCAAGTTGCTGCTCAGGAGAAGAAACCCAAGTCTGGACCTAAGCCTGAAACTGAGTGCTTCTACTGCAAGCGGTCGACATCGGAAGTGGAACTGCCCCAAGTATTTGGCAGATAAGAAGGATGGCAAGGTGAACAAAGGTATATGTGATATACATGCTATTGCTGTGTACCTTACTAATGCTCGCAGTAGCACCTGAGTATTTGATACTGGTTCTGTTGCTAATATTTGCAACTCGAAACAGGGACTACGGATTAAGCGAAGATTGGCTAAGCACGAGGTGATGATGCGCGTGGGAAATGGTTCCAAAGTCGATGTGATCGCGGTCGGCACGCTACCTCTACATCTACCATCGGGATTAGTTTTGGACCTAAATAATTGTTATTTGGTGCCGGCGTTAAGCATGAACATTATATCTGGATCTTGTTTGATGCGAAGCGGTTATTCATTTAAAACATAGAATAATGGTTGTTCTATTTATATGAGTAATATCTTTTGTGGTCATGCACCCTTGAAGAGTGGTCTATTTTTATTGAATCTCGATAGTAGTGATACACATATTCATAATGTTGAAGCCAAAAGATGCAGAGTTGATAATGATAGTGCAACTTATTTGTGGCACTGCCGTTTGGGTCATATTGGTGTAAAGCGCATGAAAAAACTCCATACTAATGGACTTCTGGAATCACTTGATTATGAATCACTTGGTACTTACGAACCGTGCCTCATGGGCAAGATGACTAAAACGCCGTTCTCAGGAACTATGGAGCGAGCAACTGATTTGTTGGAAATCATACATACTGATGTATGTGGTCCAATGAATATTGGGGCTTGCGGCGGGTATCGTTATTTTCTCACCTTCACAGACGATTTGAGCAGATATGGGTATATCTACTTGATGAAACACAAGTCTGAAACATTTGAAAAGTTCAAAGAATTTCAGAGTGAAGTGGAAAATCATCGTAACAAGAAAATAAAATTTCTACGATCTGATCGTGGAGGAGAATATTTGAGTTACGAGTTTGGTTTGCATTTGAAGCAATGCGGAATAGTTTCACAACTCACTCCACCCGGAACACCACAACGAAATGGTGTGTCCGAACATCGTAATCGTACTTTACTAGATATGGTGCGATCTATTATGTCTCTTACTGATTTACCGCTATCGTTTTGGGGTTATGCTTTAGAGACGGCCGCATTCACGTTAAATAGGGCACCATCAAACTCCTTTGAGACGACGCCTTATGAACTGTGGTTTGGCAAGAAACCAAAGTTGTCGTTTCTTAAAGTTTGGGGCTGTGATGCTTATGTGAAAAACTTCAACCAGATAAGCTCGAACCCAAATCGGAGAAATGTGTCTTCATAGGATACCCAAAAGATACTATTGGGTACACCTTCTATCACAGATCCGAGGGCAAGATTTTTGTTGCTAAAGTCGGATCCTTTCTAGAGAAGGAGTTTCTCTCAAAAGAAGTGAGTGGGAGGCAAGTAGAAACTTGATGAGGTAACTGTACCTCCTCCCTTATTGGAAGGTAGTTCATCACAAGAACCGGTTCATGTGACAACTACACCAATCAGTGAGGAAGCTAATGATACTGAGCATGAAACTTCAGATCAAGTTACTACCGAACTCAGAGGTCTACTAGAGTAAGATCCGCACTGCAGTGGTACGGTAATCCTATTATGGAAGTCATGTTACTTGACCATGGCGAACCTACGAACTATGAGGAAGCGATGATGAGCCCAAATTCCATAAAATGGCTTGAGGCCATGAAATCTAAGATGGGATCCATGTATGAGAACAAAGTATGGACTTTGGTTGACTTGCTCGATGATCGGCAAGCCATCGAGAATAAATGGATCTTTAAGAAGAAGACTGACACTGATGGTAATGTTATAGTCTACAAAGCTCGACTTGCTGCGAAAGGTTTTCGACAAGTTCAAGGGGTTGACTACGATGAGACTTTCTCACCCGTAGCGATGCTTAAGTCTGTCCAAATCATGTTAGCAATTGCCGCATTTTATGATTATGAAATTTGGCAAATGGATGTCAAAACTGCATTCCTGAATGGATTTCTGGAAGAAGAGTTGTATATGATGCAACCTGAAGGTTTTGTCAATCCAAAAGGTGCTAACAAAGTGTGCAAGCTCCAGCGATCCATTTATGGACTGGTGCAAGCCTCTCGGAGTTGGAATAAACGCTTTTATAGTGTGATCAAAGCATATGGTTTTATACAGACTTTTGGAGAAGCCTCAGATTTACAAGAAAGTGAGTGGGAGCTCAGAGCATTTATGATATTATATGTAGATGACATATTGTTAATTGGAAATGATATAGAATTTATGGATGGCATAAAGGGATACTTGAATAAAAGTTTTTCAATGAAAGACCTCGGTGAAGCTGCTTACATATTGGACATCAAGATCTATAGAGATAGATCAAGACGCTTAATTGGACTTTCACAAAGCACATACCTTGATAAAGTTTTGAAAAAGTTCAAAATGGATCAGGCAAAGAAAGGGTTCTTGCCTGTGTTACAAGGTGTGAAGTTGAGTCAGACTCAATGCCCGACCACAATAGAAGATAGAGAGAAAATGAAAGATGTTCCCTATGTTTCAGCCATAGGCTCTATCATGTATGCAATGCTGTGTAGCAGACCTGACGTGTGCTTAGCAATAAGCTTGGAAGGTAGGTACCAAAGTAATCCAGGAGTGGATCACTGGACAGCGGTCAAGAATATCCTGAAATACCTGAAAAGGACTAAGGATATGTTTCTCGTTTATGGAGGTGACAAAGAACTAGTCGTAAATGGTTACGTCGATGCAAGCTTTGACACTGATCCGGACGATTCTAAATCGCAAACCGGATATGTGTTTATATTGAACGGTGGAGCTATCAGTTGGTGCAGTTCTAAACAAAGCGTCGTGGCGGGATCTACATGCGAAGCTGAAAGTGCAACTATCCCTAGGTGGTTTTGGTAATTCATAACAACATATAGCTCATTGAGCTAATACTATTCCAAGATGAATATTTCAGGAAAGTTCAATCATTGGCATGGCATGGATGATGAAAGTGGATCCCTCAAAATATTAAGGACAAAGGATTGGCTCAAGCTCAAAAGCTCAAGACTCTACATTTTACATTTTAGTGATCCAAGATCACATTGAGTCTATAGGAAAATCCAATACTATCAAGAAGGGATGAGGTGTTGCTTAATGAGCCTTTTGCTCCATGTGCTTAGTGATATGCTCCAAAACCCTCCACTACTTTCTCACATCCACATATGACCTAAACCCAAAGTCAAACTCGGCCCTACCGATTCTTTCTATCCGGCGCCACCGAGTTCAATTGTCATAGCCACTGCCACAAACCCTAGGAAAATCGGTTTCACCAATAGGGATCTCGGTCTCACCGAGATGGGATAGTAATCTCGTTGTTTCCCCTTCGTAACTTTTCGGTCTCACCGAAAGAGCAAATCGGTCCCACCGAGATTACAATGTAACTCTCTGTTTCCCTTTTGTAACTTTTCGGTCTGACCGAAAGAGCAAATCGGTCTCACCAAGTTTACCTGACCAACTCTCTCGTTAGCTAATTACCAAACTCAGTCTCACCGAGTTTGTGTAATCGGTCTCACCGAGATTACATTATGCCCTAACCCTAACCAAATCGGTCCTACCGAGATGCATGTCAGTCCCACCAAAAATCCTAACGGTCACTAGGTTTACTAAATCGGTCTGACCAAGTTTGATGATTCGGTCCCACCGAGTTTGGTAAATTGTGTGTAACGGTTAGATTTTGTGTGGAGGCTATATATACCCCTCCACCTCCTCTTCATTCGTTGAGAGAGCCATCAGAACAAACCTACACTTCCAACTTACCAGTTCTGAGAGAGAACCACCTACTCATGTGTTGAGGCCAAGATATTCCATTCCAACCATATGAATCTTGATCTCTAGCCTTCCCCAAGTTGCTTTCCACCAAAATCTTCTTTCCACCAAATCCATATCCTGTGAGAGAGAGTTGAGTGTTGGGGAGACTATCATTTGAAGCACAAGAGCAAGGAGTTCATCATCAACACACCATTTGTTACTTCTTGGAGAGTGGTGTCTCCTAGATTGGCTAGGTGTCACTGCGAGCCTCCGACAAGATTGTGGAGTTTAACCAAGGAGTTTGTAAGGGCAAGGAGATCGCCTACTTCGTGAAGATCTACCGCTAGTGAGGCAAGTCCTTCGCGGGCGACGGCCATGGTGGGATAGACAAGGTTGCTTCTTCGTGGACCCTTCGTGGGTGCAGCACTCCGTGGACTCGCGCAACCATTACCCTACGTGGGTTGAAGTCTCCATCAACGTGGATGTACGATAGCACCACCTATCGGAACCATGACAAAAACATCCGTGTCTCCAATTGCGTTTGAATCCTCCAAACCCTTCCATTTACATTCTTGAAAGTTGCATGCTTTATTTTCCGATGCCTATATACTCTTTGCATGCTTGCTTGAATTGTGTGAAGATTGCTTGACTTGTTCAAAATTAGTTAAAATCTGCCAAAGTCTAAAATTGGGAAAAGGTTAAGTTTTTATTGGTCAAGTAGTCTAATCACCCCCCCTCTAGACATACTTCAAGGTCCTACAAGTGGTATCAGAGCTTTGGTCTCCATTTGCTTTGATTTCCATAGCTTTTGGTGGTCATAGCCTTGGTTTCACAACCTAGGAGAGTATGGCGTCTAGCGAGGGAAATTATCACCATAGAGGTCCTTACTTTGATGGCACTAATTTTGCTAGTTGGAAGCATAAGATGAAAATGCATATTCTCGGACATAACCCCGCCGTTTGGGCTATTATGTGTATTGGCTTGCAAGGTGAATTCTTTGATGGAAGAGAACCAAACCGTGAAGCTAGTGCGGATGAGTTGAAGAGGTTGCAATACAACGCTCAAGCTTGTGATATCCTCTTCAATGGATTGTGCCTCGAGGAGTTCAACAAAATCAGCCGTCTAGAGAATGCAAAGGAAATTTGGGATACTTTGATTGATATGCACGAAGGTACCGAATCCGTCAAGGAATCCAAGTTGGATGTGCTCTAAAGTCAGCTTGACAAGTTCAAAATGAAGGATGGTCAAGGTGTCGCTGAAATGTACTCTAGTCTTGCTCTTATCACAAATGAGATTGCCGGCTTAGGAAGTGAAGAGATGACCGACAGATTCATCATCAAGAAGATCCTAAGAGCATTGGATGGAAAATATGATACCGTGTGCACATTGATCCAAATGATGCCCAATTACAAAGATCTCAAGCCTACGGAAGTCATTGGAAGACTTGTTGCTCATGAGATGTCACTCAAGGATAAGGAGGAACTTCACAACAAGTCGAGTGGTGCTTACAAAGCCTCATGTGAAGCCCCCACATCATCAAGTGAGAAACAAACCTTCAATGAGGAATTGAGCTTAATGGTGAAGAACTTCAACAAATTCTACAAGTGTAGAAGCAAAGAAAGAAGCTCCAAGTCAAGGTCCTACAATGACAAAAGATCTTCTAGTCGAGAGCGCAATTGCTACAATTGTGGGAGACCCGGACCCAGACACTATTCCAATGAGTGTACGGCACCCTACAAACGAAGAGAAGATTCTCCCAAGATAAGAAGTAGAAGAGAAGAATCACCACCAAGAGACAGAAGGAGTAGAGATGATCGTTATGAACGAAGACCCTCACGGAGAAACAAGGATTCGGAAAGGAAGGACAAGTCATCAAAGAGCTACACAAAACGAAGACATCAAGCTCATGTTGGTGAATGGGTATCCGGCTCCAACTCCGACCATCACTCCGAGAGAAGTTATCACTCCGACTCCGAATACACTCAAGATGAAGGTGTTGCCGGTCTAGCACTTGTGTCAACCAACTACTATGACATATTTGATTCACCAAATGAAGAATTGGTAGATGCTTCATGGCCAAAGGTCCTAAGGTAACACACCCCGAGTATGTTGATGAAGATGACTTGCTAGGTGATGATGATTTACTTGTTGACAACTCTAGTGATGAATACTATGATGAAACTTCAGTTAATCATGCTAATCAAGTTGAAACGAATGACAATGATAAGGAGAAAATTGAGCGTCTAACTAAAGAACTAAACACTCTTAAGTTAGCTCATGAAACTATCTTTGAAGATCATCGAGAACTTTTAAGGGCTCATGAGAAGTTACGCTTTGAAAAGCTCAATCTTGAGCAAGAGCATGAGTTCTTAAAGGCAATCAATGATGATCTTCATAAGAAAAGTTCTTCTTACATTGACAAGCGTTTACTCTTATCTACTTACATGCCTCAAGTCAAGTCTAGTAACAAGAACAAGAAAGATTCTTCTTCTAGTAGTAACAATAACAATGCTAAATCCAATATTGTTGCTTCTAGTAGTTCTCTTGATTCCACTAATGATCCTCTTAGCCAAGTTACACTTGAGCAAGAAAACAACTTATTGAAGGGAATTATAGGGAAAGGTGTATACAAGAGTCTTGCCGAGTAAGCAATTTGAGGAAATTGTACGCAAGCAAGGAAGGCACCGGAAGAATCAAGGTGTTGGTTTTGAACGGAAGTTCAATGCCAATGGAGTCGAGTGGGAAGAAGATCAATACCCCAAGACGAAGTTTGTTCCTCAACAAGAGAAGTATGATCCTACTTCCTTCAAGGGAACACAAGAACAAGATGATCTTCCACCACAAGACCACAAGAACAAAGGCAAGGACAAGCTTCAAGAGGAGATTGATGCATTTGAAGAAGCACCCTAAGGCCTTGGTCAAGTGGATTCCCAAGACTACGCCAAGTTCTACTTCATCAAGTACAACTACTACACCAAGGATTCCCATCAAGTTGATGTGGATCCCAAGAAGAAGAAATAGAGAGTTCTTGAGGGTGACTCCGCCAACATTTTTCACTCATATCATTATGGCAAGGACAAGTGCAATCAACTTCCATATCTTGCACTAGTTCAAGGAGTCACAAACCCTCATGTTGGTAAGCAACGGACAAGGTAACCTAATGTTTTCATGGACATCATTTTGTGTGTGCATCACTCTATGTCTATGGATATCCTTGTTTGTTCCTTGTCGGACTAACCCATGTAGGTATTGAAAGTGCAACTCACTCCAATGGATTGCTTCAAACGATCTACATCAACATTGAGCATCCACATCTTCAACACCTACATGAAGTCATCATCGACAAAACCCAAGGTTAGTTTATCCCTCTAAGGGGATCTCACATCTAGGGGAGCTTAACTCTAAGAATTGAGTCAAAGCAACTCTAATGATGTGAACACATAAATGCTTTATGTAAAAGTGGTAACCCCACTTGAGCTTAAAGCGATGAGTATGACCTATGATCAAATGTTCTCATTTGACTCCTAAGTCAATATACTCATATATAGATGACCTAGTCATCGCCAATTGTTTGATAGATGCTAGAATTGGTTGTGCATGCTTTTCCACATATTTCATTTGTCATTTTATTGTGTGAGCATGTTGGTTGCATATTTACTCATTCGAGGACATCCACTTGTTGTTTTGATTGTTTGGCTTTTCTTTCTTTGGCCAAGTGGATGGACAAGAATGCCTAAGAACCTTCTCTAGCTACCTATGCTTTTCTCGTCTCAAAATCTATTCATGCTACATCACAAAATTTGATCAAGTCAGATTCGAACCACTCTGTGTGAGGAGCACTCGGAGTCTTCGATTCGTCATAGACTTAAACTTCCAAAACTTCTTTGTGATTTTTGGTCTGACCGATTCCTCCATTTCGGTCATACCGAGATTACTAAGTCGATCTAGGTTTTCATCTCGGTGCAACTGATTTGTACTTTTCGGTCACATCGAGTTGCAATAACTGTTCACAGTTTTGCATCTCGGTGCCACCGAGTTGTACCACTCGGTCACACCGACAGGGTCGGGCTATATATATCGCATGGGCAAAATTTGGAAAACTTTCTCCGAATCCTCTCGCCCGCGCATAGCTCGCTCTGCCAACTTGGTCTACGGATCATCGACTTCGTCGCCAGCCGCCTCCAGTCGCTGGTCTCCGCCGCCGTCAACGGAATTCTCCTCCGCCGTTGCCAGAAGCGAGTTCCCCGAACTAGGGTATGGACTCGATCACGCGCTTTCCTCGTCTGATTCTCAAAGACATTGTGTACATTATGCATCTTGCCACGATTGAAACACTCCTATCCAGTCTAATCAATCCTTAGAATAGTTGCGATTCGAAAATTTAGGGTTAGGTTTCCGCCAAAACCATCTCGGACCCACCGAGTTGAAAAACTCGGTCCCGCCGATTTGGCTGATGCCATTGCACTAGTAAGTCTCGGTCTGACCGAGAATTGCTAATCGGTGTGAACGATTTCTGAACTTTGTGAAATCCTAGCAGTCTCGGTGCCACCGAATTGTGACTCGGTCTGACCGAGTTCACTAGTTTAGGTTCCAAAACTGCTTCGGTGTCACCGAGTTTGAAATTGGTAGATCCGAAATGCTTTCAGTGGGAAACTAAAACTAAGTTTTTTGAATCATTCTTTTGCAAAAATCTCTGCATTTTGTGATGCTCATCCACTCTACCTCATCTATAACTATTCACAGGGTCAGCGATCGGTTGAACAGCATGTCGCACTGCAGTGATAGCTTAACAAATCTGAAGAGCAGATCCAATTGAGCGAGGGCACTAGTCCCTCAAGCAGCTCAGATGAGGGGAGCAGAAGCACTCTGAGCAATTTGCCCAAGGCTGCCACAAGGTCAAGAAAGAAGAAGACCTCAAAGTTTGAGGATGAGGATTACATGGCAGTTGAGGATGAGGCAAGCTCCAAGAAGAAAGTGCTCAAGAGGGAGTTCAGCTCATCTGAAGTGAAGCCTGGATTGAAAATCAAAAGGCCAGCAGGCAGACAACCAATGTCCAAAGCTAGAGTGTCTACTCAAGCTCCTTTGGAATCTCAACCCAAAGAGCCTGTTGCTGCAGAGGGAAAGAAAAGTAAAGAAAGGGTCAAGAAGACCATGGCAAGAGTGATAGGAAGCCTTCCATGATGGAAGAGGAAGAAGAAGAAGAGGTTGCGAGCCAAGCACCCAAGGCACAAAAGCTGATGGGTGATGCAATCAAGTCAGGGGCTACAACTTCCAAGCCCAAAGCTGCCTCCAAGCCCAAGAATGCACCTAAGAGGAATACCAGGAGCATACCAGCAGCCGAAAAGAACAAGGCCCCATTGCCTGAGGTTGAAGCTGAAGAA
Source organism: Aegilops bicornis (assembly GCA_021605145.1). Classification (NCBI taxonomy): domain Eukaryota; kingdom Viridiplantae; phylum Streptophyta; class Magnoliopsida; order Poales; family Poaceae; genus Aegilops; species Aegilops bicornis. Next base: position 88,742,395 of record CM038670.1, read on the forward strand.
GATGAAGAAGGGCAGGTCCTAAGGAGGCTCAAACCCAAGATCCCAGACCACAATGATGCTCATCCTGTGGCTGAAAACATGAAGATCAGGAGAGATAATGAGTTGAGGCAATGGAGAGAGACAGATCCATATGCCACATAGAGAAGGACTGTTGTGGATTACAGGTTCCACACCAAGGAGCAGCAGGACTTTTATGAGACTATCTTGCTGGATAAGAAGCCCATAGTTTGCGATATGAGATGGGTCAACTGGACCTACATGAAGGAGAACGCAGAACACTACCCCGGAGTATATAACAGCTTCAGTGCTTGTGGAGTTGCTGATTTTGTTGGGCAGAAGCTCACCAACTGGAACGATGAACTTATCATGCAATTCTACTCCACAACACATTTCTATCCAGATGGCAGGATAGTGTGGATGTCAGAAGGAACCAGATATTAGTCTACCATAGAGGAATGGGCAAGTTTGATCAATGCCCCAAAGGAAAGTGAGGATGACCTAGACATTTATGGTAAGAAGAAAATGGATCATAACACTATGTCACACATGTACAAGGAGATCCCAGATGATTCACTTGAGAACTTCAAGTTTGGATCAGTCATTTTCTGCTGTCAGGGCTGCCTACGATCAACTGGATCTTAAGGCATACTTTATTGACCAAATCAGGTGACCATAACATGATTAGAGGACATGCAATCAATTTGCTTCATGTTTTTGATGTGCCTCAGAAATTCAAGGTCATGAGCCTCATAGTCGAAACAATTAAGAGGACAGCAGCAGATCAGAAAAGGAGCTGTGGTTATGCCCCACAGATTCAGGAGTTGATAAACTCGAAGATGGGAACAGGAAAGTATCTATTGGATAAGGAACACATGGTTCTCTATCCTGATTTTGAGGACAATCGAGTTGTCGTGACTGAGAATGAACCATCATCGATTGCAAGCTCGGAGAGAAAGGAGAAGGCAAGGAAAGAGAAAGCTGCAAAGATGCCAACTCAAGCGGATGCATCCGACTACTTTACGAAGAACAAGCGAGGAGCAGCTTGGTTACTTAATAGCATCAACTCTACGGATTGAGAAGGGGTTGGCCACCCTAACTCAAAACCAGGAGAGCATGGAGAGAATCATGGAACAAAAATTCTATGATCTTGATGTCAAAGTGACTGAGATTCAGTCAGCTGTGGAGCAGTTACAAGATGATATGCAGGAGAGGAAGGGCAAGACGACAACTGATGCATTTGCCAGAGTGCCTAGAGCTCAGAGGTCAGCTGCAGTACCAACTCCAGACACCAGAGCCACTACTTCAGCTCCAACTACTTCAGCTCCTACCACGTCTACTGATGCGTTCATCCTTGGAGTCCTGTCTACACCACCACCAGAAGACCAAGCCTGAGAGACAACATAGTACTATGCATTTTCTATGAACTTTTTGGTAGCTTGTTGCCAAAGGGGGAGAAAAATGTATAGATCATAGGCTTCGAGAGAGAGAGATTTGCTTTTGTTCTCTCTTGTCTTCTTGGTTGAACTTTTTTGCGTTTGATTGCTTGAGATACTATGCATTACCTGTGAGACATTGATTATCATGTGTTTGATCATAAGCCACACTTATGACTTTTATGATATTATCTTATTTATCCTTATATGATCATTCACTGTGCTTGGTGATGAGTGCATGTATTCAATCGTTATTATTTTGAGCGCTCCACCAAGATGTATGTGACATGGAAGAGTAACCCATGAGCCTAATTTCTTGTGCATTTGCAGTCCAAAGCAAATCTTAAGATATGCACAATTTTAGGGTGAGCTCTTGCTTATCACATACTTCTCACAGCGACGATGTTTTTCAATTTTATTATCATTTGTCGAAGCTTTGATCTATATGTTGTCATCAATTACCAAAAAGGGGGATTGAAAGTGCAACTATCCCTAGGTGGTTTTGGTAATTCATAACAACATATAGCTCATTGAGCTAATACTATTCCAAGATGAATATTTCAGGAAAGCTCAATCATTGGCATGGCATGGATGATGAAAGTGGATCCCTCAAAATATTAAGGACAAAGGATTGGCTCAAGCTCAAAAGCTCAAGACTCTACATTTTACATTTTAGTGATCCAAGATCCCATTGAGTCTATGGGAAAAGCCAATACTATCAAGAAGGGATGAGGTGTTGCTTAATGAGCCTTTTGCTCCATGTGCTTAGTGATATGCTCCAAAACCCTCCACTACTTTCTCACATCCACATATGACCTAAACCCAAAGTCAAACTCGGCCCTACCGATTCTTCCTATCCGGCGCCACCGAGTTCAATTGTCATAGCCACTGCCACAAACCCTAGGCAAATCGGTTTCACCTATAGGGATCTCGGTCTCACCGAGACGGGATTGTAATCTCTCTGTTTCCCCTTCATAACTTTTCGGTCTCACCGAAAGAGCAAATCGGTCCCACCGAGACTACAATGTAAACTCTCTGTTTCCCTTTTGTAACTTTTCAGTCTCACCGAAAGAGCAAATCGGTCCCACCGAGTTTACCTGACCAACTCTCTGGTTAGCTAATTACAAAATTCGGTGTCACCGAGTTTGTGTAATCGGTCTCACCAAGATTACGTTATGCCCTAACCCTAACCAAATTGGTCCTACCGAGATGCATGTCAGTCCCACCGAAAATCCTAACGGTCACTAGGTTTACTAAATCGGTCTGACCGAGTTTGATGATTCGGTCCCACCGAGTTTGGTAAATTGTGTGTAACGGTTAGATTTTGTGTGGAGGCTATATATACCCCTCCACCTCCTCTTCATTCGTTGAGAGAGCCATAGAACAAACCTACACTTCCAACTTACCAGTTCTGAGAGAGAACCGCCTACTCATGTGTTGAGGCCAAGATATTCCATTCCAACCATATGAATCTTGATCTCTAGCCTTCCCCAAGTTGCTTTCCACTCAAATCTTCTTTCCACCAAATCCATATCCTGTGAGATAGAGTTGAGTGTTGGGGAGACTATCATTTGAAGCACAAGAGCAAGGAGTTCATCATCAACACACTATTTGTTACTTCTTGGAGAGTGGTGTCTCCTAGATTGGCTAGGTGTCACTTGGGAGCCACCGACAAGATTGTGGAGTTGAACCAAGGAGTTTGTAAGGGCAAGGAGATCGCCTACTTCGTGAAGATCTACCGCTAGTGAGGCAAGTCCTTCATGAGCGGCGGCCATGGTGGGATAGACAAGGTTGCTTCTTCGTGGACCCTTCGTGGACTCGCGCAACCGTTACCCTACGTGGGTTGAAGTCTCCATCAACGTGGATGTACGATAGCACCACCTATCCGAACCATGACAAAAACATCCGTGTCTCCAATTGCGTTTGAATCCTCCAAACCCTTACCTTTACATTCTTGCAAGTTGCATGCTTTATTTTCTGCTGCCTATATACTCTTTGCATGCTTGCTTGAATTGTGTGAAGATTGCTTGACTTGTTCAAAAATAGTTAAAATCTGCCAAAGTCTAAAATTGGGAAAAGGTTAAGTTTTTATTGGTCAAGTAGTCTAATCACCCCCCCTCTAGACATACTTCAAGGTCCTACAGAAGCGGAGTACATAGCTGCTTCGGAAGCAGCAAATGAAGGAGTCTGGATGAAAGAGTTCATTTGTGATCTAGGTGTCATACCTAGTGCATCGGGACCAATGAAGATCTTCTGTGACAATACTGGTGCAATTGCCTTGGCAAAGGAATCCAGATTTCACAAGAGGACCAAGCACATCAAGAGACGCTTCAATTCCATCCGGGACCAAGTCCAGGTGGGAGACATAGAGATTTGCAAGATACGTACGGATCTGAATGTTGCAGACCCGTTGGCTAAGCCTCTTCCACGAGCAAAATCAACACCAAGACTCCATGGGTGTTAGAATCATTACTGTGTAATCTAGATTATTGACTCTAGTGCAAGTGGGAGACTGAAGGAAATATGCCCTAGAGGCAATAATAAAGTTATTACTTATTTCCTCATATCTTGATAAATGTTTATTATTCATGCTAGAATTGTATTAACCGAAAACATGATACATGTGTGAATACATAGACAAACTTAATGTCACTACTATGCCTCCACTTGACTAGCTCATTGATCAAACATGGTTATGTTTCCTAACCATAGACATGTGTTGTCATTTGATTAATGCGATCACATCATTAGAAGAATGATGTGATTGACTTGACCCATTCCGTTAGCTTAGCACTTGATCGTTTAGTATATTGCTATTGATTTCTTCATGACTTATACAAGTTCCTGTAACTATGAGATTATGCAACTCCCGTTTATCGGAGGAACACTTTGTGCTACCAAACGTCACAACGTAACTGGGTGATTATAAAGGGGCTCTATAGGTGTCTCCAAAGGTACATGTTGAGTTGGCGTATTTCGAGATTAGGTTTTGTCACTCCGATTGTCGGAGAGGTATCTCTGGGCCCTCTCGGTAATGCACATCACTATAAGCCTTGCAAGCAATGTAGCTAATGAGTTAGTTACGGAATGATGCATTACGTAACGAGTAAAGAGACTTGCCGGTAACGAGATTGAACAAGGTATTGAGATACCGACGATCGAATCTCGGGCAAGTAACATACCGATGACAAAGGGAACAACGTATGTTGTTATGCGGTTTGACCGATAAAGATCTATGTAGAATATGTAGGAGCCAATATGAGAATCTAGGTTCCGCTATTGGTTATTGACCGGAAACAGTTCTAGGTCATGTCTACATAGTTCTGGAACCCGTAGGGTCCGCACGCTTAACGTTATGATGACAGTTATATTATGAGTTTATAGTTTTTGATGAGCCGAAGGTAGTCCGGAGTCCCGGATGTGATCACAGACATGACGATGAGTCTCGAAATGGCCGAGACATACATATTGATATATTGGAAGCCTATATTTGGATATCGGAATCATTCCGGGTGAAATCGAGATTTTTCCGGAGTACCGGGGGGTTATCGGAACCCCCCCCCCCCCCCCCCCGGGGATTAATGGGCCTACATGTGCCCTAAGGGAGAAGAGGGGAGCCGGCCAGGGAAGGCCGCGCGCCCCCTCCCCCCTAGTCCGAATAGGACAAAGAAGGGGCGCCCCTTTCCTCTTTTCCTTCCCTTTCCTTCTCCAACAAGGAAGAGGGGAGTCCTACTCCGGTGGGAGTAGGACTCCTCCAGCGCACCTAGGGGTCGGCCGCACCTCCCCCCTCCCTCCTTTATATACGGGGGCAGGGGACACCCCATGACACACAAGTTGATCTTCGTGATCGTTCCTTAGCCGTGTGTGGTGCCCCCTTCCACCATATTCCACCTCGGTAATATCGTTGCGGTGTTTAGGCGAAGCCCTCCGTCGATAGAACATCATCACCGTCCTGCCACGTCGTCTTGTGGAACTCATCCCCGATACTTTGCTGGATCGGAGTCCGGGGATCGTCATCGAGCTGAACGTGTGCTAGAACTCAGAGGTGCCGTAGTTTCGGTGCTTGATCGTCGGGCCTTGAAGACATGCGTCTACGTCAACCGCGTTGTTATAACGCTTCCGCTTTCGGCCTACGAGGGTACGTGGACAACACTCTCCCCTATCGTTTCTATGCATCACCATGATCTTGCGTGTGCGTAGGAATTTTTTTGAAATTACTACGTTCCCCAACAGGTTGTCCTAATCATCTTTAATTGCTTTTGATCCAACTGCATGAACAAATGAAAAATCACTACAAACACTTCATCAGTAATCAGAAACTTCACTGGTGTCATGGGTCATGGGACCTCGACCAACTTTGATTTTAATTGGGATGAGCTCAACATCCAGACCCACGATCTTTATGATCTTGGTGATGCAATCATAGAGGAAAAGGTTTGGGTGGCAATTAAAGAAATGCCTGGAGACGAGGCCCCCGAACTGGATGGCTTCACGGGCATTTTTTTCAAGAGATGCTGGAGTTACATCAAGCATGATATCATTATGGTCATAAACTTCTTCGACTCCCTCCGCACCTCCAACCTCCAATGGATTAACTCAGCCAATGTGACCCTTTTTCCCAAGAAGGAAGGGGCTGAAGGCATCTCCGACTATAGGCCCATTAGCCTTATTCATGCCATCGCCAAAATCATTGCCAAGATATTGTCCCTGCGGCTCTCTCCTCACATGGGCGCACTAGTCTCCAACGCTCAGAGCGCATTCATAAAGAAAAGGAGCATACATGATAACTTCATGTATGTTCGCAACTTTGCCCGCCGACTACACAAATGCAAGACCCCCGCTCTCCTATTCAAGCTCGACATCAAAAAAGCCTTCGACTCGGTCAAGTGGGAATACATTCTGGACTTGCTTCAACGCAAAGGAATACTGAATAAGTTCAGGGACTGGATTGCCGCTTTGCTCTCCTCGTCCTCTTCGCGCTTCCTTCTCAACGGCATTCCCGCCCACAGCCCCCATTAAGCACGGTTGTGGCCTGCGGCAAGGAGACCCTGTCTCTCCATTGTTGTTCGTCCTGGCGATTGACCCTCGTCAGCAGAGTCTTCAACTTGCGACACGCAAAGGCCTCATCCGCAAGATTCATGGGTGAGGAGCCATGGTGAGAACCTCCCTCTACGCCGATGATGCGACCGTTTTCAAAAGGGATATTGACAATCTGTCAGTAATACTAAAAGCCTCTGCACTAACCTTCGAAAAAGCTCAGTTTTGCCCATTCGGTGCAATCACCTTGACTTGGAGCGGATCCTCCATAATATGCCGGTGTCCCGGGCCTCCTTCCCCATAAAATATTTGGGGCTGCCGCTCTTGGTTTAGCAGCTACGGAAAGACGACTTCTAGTATATTGAGGATAAAGCGGCCGGTAAATTGGTCACTTGGTAGGGCCAAAACATCACCATTATTGGTCGCACGGCGCTAGTCAGATCAGTCATCACCTCCCAAGCCGTGTACTCCATCACGCCCCTTATTGTCCCGCAAGGGACGCTGCACAACCTAAACAAGATTGAGAGGGCCTTCCTTTGGTTGGGATCGGAGAAGACAACTGGTGCAAAGTGTAAAGTCAACTGGGAGGTGGTATGTCGTCCTACTGCATACGGAGGCCTAGGAGTCCTCAACACCGACAAGTTTGCCCGCGCCTTGCGGTTGAGATGGCTTTGTTATGAATGGAAAGAGCCGATAAAACTATGGGTGGGTTTGGGAAACCCATGCGCCATGGAGGACCATGATTTCTTCTATGCCTCCACGACGATCATCTTGGGCAATGGTGGAAAAAACACCTTTTTGGGACTCCCCTTGGTTGCTTGGTCGGAAGCCCAAGGATATTTCCCCACTAATCTTTGAGGCCTCGAGGAGAAAAAACTAGAAAGTGTGTGAGGCTCTGACTGGGAACGATTGGATGCTAAAGGTCAAGCGAGACACCGTCATCACCGGAAACCACGTTCGTGAATTCTTCATACTTTGGATGCTTGTTCATGATTTCCATCTTGACGAGTTTGCCGAAGATGACATTGTTTGGAAGCACTCCTTGGACGGGATATACTCGGCGGCCACTGCCTACAAGGCGCAGTTCCTCGGTTTGACTCTCTCCCCCATGGATTTCATGGTTTGGAAGGTTTGGGCGCCCCCGAAGGTTAAGTTCTTCGCATGGCTAGCCTTGCAAGGCCGGATTTTGACCGCCGATCACTTGGAGCGCCGAGGTTGGCCAAATTGTGGCCTATGCCCTCTTTGCAAAAGAGAACAAAAAAGGGGCATCCACCTCTTCGTCAAATGCCGTTTCACCATGAGGCTTTGGAACATGGTCATCGCAAGATATGGGGTCGTGCACATGGACACCACCGCTTGGCATCTTCATGAGTCGCTCCTCGATTGGTGGGATAGGAGAACTGACATGACAAACCCTAACAGGAGAGCTATGGCCTCCCTCACCATGCTAGTGTCGTCGACTATATGGAATGAGCGGAATGCTAGGATCTTCAGACACAAGAGCGCGCTGCCCCCGATCCTCCTCAAAATAATTACCGATGAGGCTAGCCTTTGGGTTACTGCCGGTGCTAAGAAACTAGGGAAAATTGTATTAAGCGAGTAATTGCCATGCCGTGTGGGGTGGGATACTGTAACCGACTTAAACTTCATTCTCCTCTCATTTAATAGATGAGGCAAATCTTTTACCTCCATTTCGAAGAAAAAAACATGATATAAACCAAGAAGGAAAGTTATAAAAAGTTAGTAATTATATCTAAAGCCTTGACTGACCACCCGAAGGGTCAAGCCATCAAGAGAACGTGTTTCATTTACTCATCCGTTCTAGTGGCACAGTGGATTGGTATAGATATCCGGTCCTGCATGCTTGGAGAACGGTACAAGTTTTTTCTCCGAACTTTTCCCCGAAAAGGAAGGATAAACCTCCCGCTCTCTTCACCCTGAAATGCACGCTCGAATGCGCACACAAGCTTATCTCTGTACTTGTGTTGCCACATTTTCTCATCCAGCTCGTGAAAACTTCGAGGCTTACGTATGGTGCACCTGTTCACGTTGAATTAGTTCCACTGAGGGCAGAAGTCAATTGTTTTCATTTCGTTTTCGTGTGGCTGCTGAACGAGGGCAGTGATACGGAATGGTCAAGAGATCGATCGATGCAGGGACTACGTACCTAGCTAGTAGTAGCTAGTAGATACAAATATGGTCGTCACGTCCGTTCAAACGGCTTTCTTCATGCAATTGAACTCCCTGCTGACCGTGCATCCATGCGTGCGTGCGTGCATCTCGGTCATCCACATCGTCGTCCCACTAAACGGCTTTATTTTATTCTCGTCCATCTCGCCGGCAACCAATTATTTATGTGGCGGCGGCACACACACTACTACTACATGCTAGCTGCAGCATGGGATTGTACCATAATAGGCTGAAAAGTTGCAGTTATTTTCGTTATCTTCATCCCACCATCTCCATCCAAAAATCTCATATACTGCTTCTGACCTCATATTTTTTGTTATCTGGATTCATTATACATGTAGTCTATTAGTACCCGATCTGAGAAATTTGTACATTCAGCAGCTAGGTAGCGGGCATATCATTTGAGCTGACCTGCACGCACTAGGTTTGTCACGGAGCTCCATGTCAATTCTGGCAAGTGGAGTGCTCGGGAGGAGTTCCAACAGCTCTAGCGCTGGCTGCGCGCGCGTCCGTCGCCGTCCTCATCGTCACGGCTCATGAGGACGGATGACCACCGCCATCTCTCTCAGCAGTTTCAAGATCGGGTGAGTGGGCCGGCCGGCCGACGGCGTGCGCACGTCGACACGTGCGACGAGGGCGACAAGACGGGCGACGGCAAAGCTAGCCCCGGCCCGCCCAGGTCCATCGCCCGAGTTCACGTCAACGGCGACGTGCGCGCGCTCGGTCGTACGCTACGCTAGATGTGCTACATGTCGTTGTTCTTCCAATGCTTGCCTGGTTTCATTTGTTTTGGCAGAAAAGTACCCCAAAGGTGGACGCGGCTAATCTGCACCCGAGTTCATATGCCCCTGCATGAACAGTAAAATCGAATTTTTTTTAAAAGAAATTCTAAAAATTCCAATTTTTTTGAGAGAAACATTGACAAAAGTTCTAAGTGCCTGCAAAAATTCTTCATGAAATCACATTCCTAGAAGGCGTGGCAAAAAAAACAAAAATAGTACTCTGAAAAAGCTACTTTCAAACGCATTTTGAAGCACAGAATTTGTTTTTTTTTTTGCCACGCCTTACAGGAATGTGATTTCATAATGAATTTTTGCAGGCACTTAGAACTTTTGTCAATGTTTCTCTCAAAAAAATAGAGTTTTTTGATTTTTTTTATTTTTTTTATTATTTTCGATTTTACTGTTTATGCGGGAGCATATGAGCTCGGGTGCAGAATGGACTTTTCGCCCAAAGGTGCCCTATAGCTAAGCCATGGGTCTACAACACCTGCCTGGAAACAAAAAAGTACTCCCTCTGTTTTTTTTTGGAACAAAAGGGGTTTCCCCCCACCCCAACTTTTATGGAAAGCCAAGGCAAACGTCAACCAATGTAGACTATTAACAGCGCTCGGCGGCAACTGGAGAGTAGCTGCCACAGATGGAAAGCAGGTTTTTAGACTACCCTATTACAAGTTTTAGGCAGGTCAAGCCAAGATACATAGCCAGGAAGCAACATGCCAGCCTACTTAAGATCAAAGCTAAGAATTGTAAGCCAGCATAACATATCCCAGCGATGACCTTGACAACAGCATTTATCGCCAGGCAATCCTAAGCAATTCCCCTCTTCAGTGGTCCAGTAGCCTTAAACATCGGAGAAGTAGCGCACCCTGAGCTTCTGAGCATAGTATTTTCCATTGCTTGATCGTTGCCCCTAACAGGTCCAAAACACATCGTATACTTCGCCATCTTCATCCTTGAAAAACAAAGTCATTTCGAAAATGCCATAAGATCCACAAGGTAGCAGCAGTAACAATGTTTAAAGCTTCAAAGTATTTTCTCCTCTTCCAGAAGGAAGCCAGCAGAGCAAAGGAATTAGGAACAGCAACCTTAAAGCTATCAGCAACAAGGACCCAGACATGTTTAGCAACAATGCAATCAAAGAAAAGATGCTGGATAGTTTCAGGTTCGGTGCAAAAGACACAAGTCATGTCATCTACATGCCTGCGTTTGGCCAGATTGTCTCTAGTTAAGCTCTTATTATAGTATATTAACCATAGAAAAACATGGATATTAGGTGGCACTTTGATTTTCCATATATCATCTTTGATGACAGAAGATATCCCTCCAAAGTTTATTACTCCCTCCGTTCCATAATGTAGTGCCTATAGATTTTTCCAAAAGTCAAACACTACAAACTTTGACCATATTTATAGAGAAAAATAGATACATCTAGAATACCAAATGCACATCACTGGATACATCATGAGTTATATTTTCAGAATGTACATGTTTGGTATTGTAGATGTAGACAGTTTTCTTTATACACTTGGTCAAAGTTGGCAAAGTTTGTATTTCAAAATAATCTATAGGCACTACATTGTGGAATGGAGGGAGTAGCTTATAGAAGGATTTGACCGAGTACTTGTTAGAAGAATCCAACATCCAGACAGGCTGATCTGGAGAACCAGACAGACATACAGGTTCAACAACTTTGATAAGTTCCTCCCATCTAACTAAGGTACTTTCTGTTACACACCTCCTAAAGGTTAGGCGCAGCTCACCATTCACCCAGACCTGCGCAAGGGTAGAATCTTGCTGCTGGCAAATATTGTACAGATCCCAAAATGCAGTTTTAAGAGAGCAATATCGAACCCAAATGTCGTACCAAAAGGCAATGCTTTTACCATCTCCAGGGATCCATCTATAAAAGTTCTTAGCAGCTGTAAGAGCCCAAGATAGACTTTTCATAAATGGAGATCCAAGGGTCACCCTAGTGTTAAAGAAATTAGGGATAGTAGTGTTATATTTGTATGCCAATATCTTCTTCCAATCACTCTCCCTGTCATCATAAAGTCTTTTCCCCCAAGAGGCCAAAAGAGCCATGTTAAATTCACTTAGGTTGGGAACCCCCATACCCCCAAACTCTTTCCTTCTGGAAATCAACCCCCAATTAGAAAGGTGATATTTATGAGTGTCACCCATATTCCCCCAGAAGAAGTGAGACATTTGAGAGGTGATCATATCAATTGCCCATTTAGGAAATTTCACAATAGACATTAGATAGGCAGGAATGCTAGCAATACAGGTGGTAAGCAGGATCAATTTTCCCCTATATGAGAGAAATCTCCCTAACCATCCAGAGATGTTTTTGATGATCCTATCAATAATGGGTTGGATGTCCTCTCTTCTCAACTTTTTAAAGTGAAGGGGAACACCTAAATACTTAAAGGGGAAATCCCCAAGCTGGCAGCAGAAAACCTGAGCAAAATCATTAGATAGATGCTCATAGATGTTAATAGCATGGAGATCACTTTTATGGAAATTAATCTTCAAACCAGACAGACTTTCAAAGCAGTAAAGTATCAATTTTAAATTCTTGGCATACTCTAGTGAATTATCTAAGAATAGGATGGTATCATTAGCATACTGTAGGCTGACCACCCCACCTGGAAATGCATGTGGTAGAAGTCTACGAATTAAACCATTATTAGCAGCCTTATGAAGCATTTTAGAGAACACATCAGCTACCAGATTGAACAGAAGGGGTGAGTGAGGGTCACCCTGTTTTAAGCCTTTTCCCCCAGAGAACTGGGGACCATTAGAGTCATTAATTCTAACTTGAAAAGTTCCTTGATGAATGGTAGACATAACCCAATCCACCCAGTTATTACCAAAGCCTCTAGATATAAGCATCTCTTTCAAAAATTCCCAGCTAACTCTATCATATGCTTTCTCATAATTTAGTTTAAGAATCAAACCAGCAGATCCAGACCTATGAATTTCATGAATGACCTCATGAGCCATAACCACACATTCCAGAATGAATCTACCTTTAATAAATGCAGTTTGGTTAGAGGAAATAAGCTTGTCACATAAGGGAGAAACCCTAGTAGTCATAGCTTTAGAAAAAATCTTAACAGCACAGTTACTAAGGCTGATAGGCCTAAAATTCTTCATATCTCTAGCCATTGGGATTTTAGGAATAAGAGTAATAATGGCATAGTTCAACTTATACATGTCAAGGTTACGATTCTCAAAGTCTCTAACCATCCACATAAAGTCTTTTTTAACCAGGTCCTAGAAGGTTTGATAAAACAGAAAGGACAGGCCATCAGGTCCAGGGGCACCACTAGCATAGGAACTCATCACAGCTTGCTTGATTTCCTCTTCAGAAAAAGGTCTCTCTAGTTGCTCTCTCTCATCATTACTAACCATTTCATCCTCAGACCAAAAGTTAGCATCCAAATGGATATCAAGTTTGGTTTCAAACGCAAACAACTCTTTATAAAAAGAGGTGGCCACCTCAAGCATCTCTTTGGTCGAAGTGACCACACCATCAGGGCCATTTAGCTCAGAAAGATGGTTTTTCCCGTGTCTATGATTAGCCAGGGCTTCGAAATAGGCCTTATTCCTATCCCCTTCTAAAATTTTCCTATCTCTAGATCTCTGCCAAAGAGCAGTTTCCTCTTTTTCCACACTTCATCCAATTCTATCTTGATTTCTTTCATTCTATCAAAGTCAGGAACAGATAGTTGTTGGGTTTCAGACATGACATCTAAGATGTCAAACTCCAAAAGGAGTGCCCTCTTCTTTTTCTTCAGAGCTGCCTCTCTATTAATGGTCCATCCTTTAGTTTTTTTCCTAAGAGTTCTAGTTTTAAGCATCCAATTATCAGCTGAGGATTTGGATGAAGACACAGAGTTCTAGGCTTCCACCACCATTTGATGAAAGTGTGGTTGGGAGAGCCACCATTTCTCAAACCTAAAAGGTTTGGGGGTGGTTGGGGCTCTAGCACCAGTGTCCAGGACCAGAGGAGTGTGATCACTCCCCACCGTGGGAAGAGCTACCAAAGTGGAAAAACGAAAATGGGTGTCCCAATTCACAGAAATGAATACTCTATCTAGCACAGCAAACACAGGGGAAACCTAGGTAAACACCCTATTGGAGATAGAAATCTCCATCAATGCCCATCTATTGATCCAGTCATTAAACAGAAATGCAGTATGTTGATTTACTAACCACTACTTTTCTCTCTGTCATTCCTAACCAAATTAAAATCTCCACAAATCATAATAGGAGAAGAAGCATTAGATAAAGTATCATGCAGTTCAGCTATAAAGTCCATCTTAAATTCAGGGTAAGCAGACCCATACACCGACACCATCTGCCAGACAAAGCCATCAGATTTATTTTTAACAGTAGAAACTAAAGAAAATCTTTGGTTAATAAAACCAACTACCTCAAAATACAATTTCTTAAAACCCACAAGGATTCCCCCAGCAGTATTTTCAGCTGGCAAAAAATGCCACACAAAATTATCAAATTTATCAATAGCTTTGAGGAAACCCTCAAAATATTCTCTTTCTTTGTTTCTTGAAAACCAATAAAGTCAGGATCAGATTTGGCAATGGTATCACATAGGCACTGTATTTCTTCATGCTGTCCTAGACCTCTAATATTCCAAATAAGCCCTATCATAATTAATTAATTTTGAAGGGATGGGATAAGCCACAAGGCTTAACTTTAGTTAGAACAACAGGTGTACCCCTGGAAGCATCAGCAGCGCCCACTGGCTCCAAGGGGGAGGTACCCTTAAGTGTACTAACTAAGTAATTAGAATCAATGTCAAGATTGTCAGGAAGCACGATTTCAGGATTATTACTGGCAAACACCAAACACCTCTCTTTCTCCACAGCTATCATTGATGTCGATAGTAAGATTCGTTTGAGTGTCATCCCCCCCCCCCCCCCCAATTATTAAGTTCATTTGACTCATTTGGTTAGTAAGGATAGATTTATCCATAGTAGAGAAGGATTTACCTTTGAACGTGGGTGGGATTTTCAAGTTCTTCTTCCTCTTGTATGCTGTAGCTTTCTCCATGATGTTAACATTGCCATGACCTCTAGTGGCAGGTCTTTGAGCTAACACAGGGCCCATTCTGGTTTCTTCTCATGACTGACCTCTTCACTTTTGGTTTGGTTAAGTTACTCCAGCAAGGACCTCCTCCAAGTTTCACTTTGTAAGATTCGGACAACCTCAGGAGGGAGAACCCCCAATTCTTCTTCTTTTGTTTCCTCATTTTCAAAATCATATATGTCCACTGATCTTAATAGATACTCACAGTATTCCATACTATCAGCATTCCTCTCAGGAGTCCTGTGTGTAGTATCCTCCTTAGCTGGATATGTGTTTTTGTGAGTAACCATTTCTCCATCCCATTGTTTCCCCCATCCGCATTCATGATTTGATCTATAAGATTACCCACACAATCAGACTCAGGTTCATGTCCATCAGAAGATGTATCATCAAGGCCAGCAGCTGTCAAAGCACATTTTAGAATGAATTCCTCCTGATCAACATCATTCTCATCTCTCATAGGTGTAACCACCATCATATGAGTACCAGACTTGTTTGAGGATCATTGTTTAGCTGAGAAGTTGGCTTTATCAAGTTCATCAATGGCTAAGTCACCCCACCTGATCCATCAGAAGCTTGTTCACCCTGAGTTCCATTTTCTCTTCCTGCCTGGTCTTCCTCAGCTTTCTCATCCTCCTCAAAATCATCTTCATCCTCATCTATATCAATGACAGAATCAACCCCACCTGTTTGTTCAAAGCCCTCAACAGTGAAGCCAAGTAGGAACAACTTCTTCATTTCAATCAGTCTCTCAAAAGGGATCTTGGTTGGATCTCTTCAGGCTATCTTAACTTTGACATTCTCAAAGAAAGTTCTGAACATTCCATTCCAGTCCACATCTGCAAGCACCCCAAATAGTGAAGCAATTTGGGCAAATACTTTCCAAGTGCACCACTTTGGGGGAATCCCCTCAATCAGTACCCAGGCTTCAATCAGCTCACCAAAAGGTTCACATCCACCCTTCCATTCAGTTAATGTCACATAGACATCCTGTGGCAGGGAGAACCCAGGCAGTTCAATAAGATCTTCCACTTTCTTCCAGGGAGGAAACCTGACCAAAAAGGTCTTGCTAGAGAGCCCTCTGATTTTTCAAGGCCAGTTCTTAGTCTTACAAAAAGTAGCAGATAGTAGTTCCATCAGTTTGGCACAATTCACTTCTCCTTTTAGGATGTTGACCACCGCACAATTCTGGAAGTTCAACCGTTTAGACTCATTTGCAACTGGGACATCCACATGGTAGAAACCAAGGCCTTGAGCACCACTACCAAAAAAGGCAGCAGCAGGTTGAATCTTAGACCATGATGCGTAGTTGTTCACGTTGTGGTTTTGCTGACAGATAAAGAAGACTTTCGGCTTCACACAATTTCTGACATAGTGCCCCGGTCCACCACAGTTAAAATAGTTCATATCTTTATATCTAGGATCAAGGACTTGTTCCACTTCGACCTCTACAGATTGGGATGATTGTACCTGAGCAGATCCAGCAGTCGAAGCTGTGGATCTGGTAGGCTTGGGGGCAGGGGCTTGTTCCTTTGTAGCAGGCGCAGCTGGCTTCCGCCTAGCGAATGTAGCAGGTTTCTGCCCTGCCCCTTTGGACGGACCAGCAGCAGGATTCCTACTCCCTCCAGCACGGCGATCTGCCATCTTCACCCCTCGCTTAACAGCCTCCGCGAAAGAGATAGAACCAGGACCAATCCCCTCACGAGCTACCTTAATTTGTTTTGGAGGTGGATCAAATGGCTGACGGACTGCAGGAAAGCAATCTGCTGCCAAAAAGGACTTGTTCTCGACCAGGTCTCTCCGGATCCAACAGAGGGATTCGGATTTCCGGGGGTCTTGCGGTTGCTGGGTAGGGTTTCTAGGGAGGCGGCGGCGAGGGGGAGAGGGGATGAGCCAGAGCTGGCCAAAGTGCTCCTCTACATTTTCCAGGGATTCGTCTTTACGCCATCCCCTCGCCTTATCCGCTTTCTCCCCAACAACACGTATTTTGAGCGTGGTCCAGACAAAGCTGGGTTCACCAGGTGGGAACGGCAGGGAGATGTCGCTCCTGGTTTGGGACTGGAATTCAAACTACGGTCGAGCCCCTCGCCGAAGATAGCCTCCGATGAGGTCTCCCAGCTGTAGAAGCAGCCACGCACTTCTTATTACAATTGGGGTCAGGAGGGAGAACCCTTGATTTCATCATCAAATCCTGATCAGGTGCAAGAGTAATCGAACCAGGCGCATGCTCAAATGAACCAGCATAATCATGCATCCCCCGACGGCGCAAACAAAAATCCCTCAATCTAGCCCTAAGAGTTTAATCAACATGGAGATGCATACCCAACTCACCAGGCCATGGGGGGGATCGATGGGTCGTCGATGTGTCTCAACCAGTCGGGGCAGGCGATCTACTGACGGCGCAGTGGCCAGACGGTCCCCGGGGGGATGGACTCCGGCGGGATCCTTGCGATGCCCTCCCACGATGGCGGCCGGATGTTGAGCCTTGAGGGTTTCGCCGTCCTGAAGTTCTCCCAGCGGGCGGCCTACCGTGGATCTGGCGATTCCACCTCCTGAATCGCCCAGAAGAGGAGCTCCACATCCTCGCAGCCGTCGTCTCCGATGAAGCGCACTCGCTCAACGAAGTTCGCATGGCGGAGGATGTGCATGTGAATCTCCCCCCACTCGTCGCGGTCGGGGAAGCGTTCCAGCACCACCCGTCGCATCTCGCGGAGAGCCTCCGGCGAGTGCGTGTCGATCTCGGGCAGCGGCGCCGCTACCGGAGGCGGAAGTGCCCTCGGCTCTGCTACCCGCGCCACCGGCACAAGTCGGCAAACCCGCACACCACGGCGTCGCGCTCTAGCCATGCGTGCTCTCAGATGGGGATTTGGGGCGGGGAGAGCTCGGTGAGATGCGGGGTGGGTGGGAAGCTGGGGCTTGGGCTTTAATGGCGGCTTGCTGCTTTGCACGAGGGGAGGAGGGGTGGGAGGGAGGCGGCATCCTCTGCCCTCCCTCCGTTTCTAAATATAAGTATTTTTAGATATTCCACTATAGACTACATACGGAGCAAAATGAATAAATCTATACTCTAAAATATGTCTATGTAAATCTATATGCAGTTTGTAGTGTAATGTCTAAAAACACTTATATTTAGGAACGGAGGGAGTATACCCTTGTTCATGCATGTGTGTGCACATGCAGATGGATATATGTGCAGTGACCCATGTGACATTAAGACGAATCTTAGCGTTGATGCACTGTAGAAAAACACCTATTAGTCCCGGTTCGTAAGGGTCTTTAGTCCGGGTTCATGAACCGGGACTAATGGGTCGTTACAAATACCTCCACCCATTAGTCCCGGTTCAAACACGAACCGGGACAGATGTGCCTCCACGTGGCCGGTCCGCCGAGCCCAGTCAGGGGGGCCAAAAGTCCATGTTTCTTTTTGAAAAGTGGCTACTTTATGGGTTTTGGGGGTTATTTTTAGGTTGTTATTAGCTAGCTAATAGAGAGAAGTGTCCTCTCTTATATCTCCGTCCTTGGTTTATCAACGCTGCTGCTATGTTCATTTCACCCGCTGATATAACATGCTCATGCATGCTCGCATCATACATCATCATATATAATAACAAGTCCTACTAATCATGCATCATCATACAACTTCTACTCGTTATTAATAATAAGTCATACGATCATCATCCTCATAGTCATCGAACCCAACCCTACATAATTGTTCTTAGCACATGATCATCAGTATCATGTAGGACCTAATTAAACACCCTTAAGGTAAAATAGCATAAAACAATATAGACCCTAACTCTCCATTATGAAGAATGGAGATCATCCTGTCTCCAATTCTTGCGCTTCGCTTCCTTTTGCTTCCAAGAAGCTCCTTACGACTGTCCATACATTTTTTCCATTCTTTGATTGTCATGTCTCCACTTCTTTTAGAAATTCGGTATGGACAGTTGAGATTCGTAGGATGACCTGGATATATGTTCAAAACATGAAGGCTGCCATTCTCATACATCAAATGAGGCACATAATCCTCTGGGATTCTCTCGTTGAAAAACATAGTAATAACTTCGTAGTTAGCAATGATGTACTAGTTTTAGAAGTATGCAAAAGATGCACGGATGTCGTAATAGTAAAAAATATTACCAGGGTATCTCCATGGTAGTTACCGTAGTTCAACACGTGCACTAGTGGCACGTATTGACCATAATGTTGAGGAGTTCGATTGTAGACATTGTAATTCTCAAGATCAGTACAAAATGTGATCAGATGATTTTTCTCCTAGCCATCGGTGTAGTGGGTTTTGTCTACCATCTTCCGCACATTCTTTGAACAATTAAAATAAGCTGTCAATGGAAATAAGCTGTCAACTATTTTGAAATAAACAATATAAATTACTAAATAACTATGTTAAGCTCACATGGGGGAAGAATTGGAGGTGTATCCACAAGGACCCAAATCGAAGGTGTCTCTTGCTCGATTGTAGGATCACCAAGATCCATGGTGACAAGCATACCCTCATCAAGACCATACATCTTGCAAAGTGCTTCCCAATTTTTGCAACCAAAATGGGTTACACTCGAGCATTGTACAGCTTCACTTGAAAATCCACACCATAATGGGTACTTAAGATAACTTTTTTGGTTTCAAAACTTTCATGGTCTTCAAAACCCATCCTCTCCAAGACATAGCGTCTTGCAAAGCATGGGATAAGCTAGTCGAATTGGAAAAGATGAAAAATATTGTCATGATTAAAATAGTTGAAGTCATGATTAATTACGAAAAAATCTATTGTCGCTGCTATGCATCAGATGAACATCGAAGCTCTCGTCGAGCTTAATGCTGAAGCGCCGATCTTCGTCCAGCTCAATGAACTCTGTTACAGATACCTCGGTCGTCGTGGCACCAACGCACTTCGAAGCGGTTTTCGTCGTCCGAGTACGACATTTCCGCCTATATTCATAATTCAAATGAAGGAGAACTTATCCAATATGAGCATTCAATAAGCGAAACCAAATCATAAAATAAGCAAAACCAAATCATAAAATAAAGTAGTATTCAAATTAGCATGCATTCAATAATTATAAGCAAAAGTACATCATCTCTTGGTGTTCGTACATCGTCGAATATTATCACTAATATAGCATCACTAATACAACTAGAACCGTGGCGCCTGACGGGTATCGACGCTGCGGTTGACACTCAAAGATAAGGAACCATCACAGGATCATAGCTCCAGTGAGATCCTCAAGAACCTGCCGTGTATTGTCGAACCTGCCCTCCAATGCAACCATGTAGCGACGGACGTGCTCGTCCTCCTCGCCGACACGGTGACGTACCACCTCCGCGGTGTCCGGAAGCCTCGGCACCACATCGCCCACGCGACCGCCACCAAACAAGGATCGGGTCAACAACGGGCTGCCTCCTCACCAACCTACGTCCCCGGAAGGTAGCACCTCCCAATACCAGCCCGGAGCCCAAATTCCCAACATGGCCCTGATCAAGCAAGCCTCCACCATCGAGTCGACGACGACGAGGATGCGGGATAGGCATCGCCGACGTTGATGCGGGAACTACTTCTATATATAGTTAAATAAAGTATTTTTATTAATTAAATTAACTATGTAGTTCAACTACTATACTAAGCATTTACTATAAATAAATAAAGTAGTACTTACTATAAATAAATAAAGTAGCACTTACTATAAATAAATAAAGTAGCACTTACTACAAACTACTTTTATATATAGTTAAATAAAGTAGTTTTATTAATTAAATCAACTATCTAGTTCAACTATACTAAGCACTTATTACTATAAACACTACGGGAAACAGCTAATTTGCCGTCAGGGGGCGTCTTTGCCATCAGCTTTTCTTCGGGCAAGACGTCAAAGAAAGGTTTGCCGTTATCACCAGACGGCAAAGAAAAACTAACGGCAAAATATACTTTGCCGTCTGCGAAAAAAAACAGACGGCAAAGAGCGCACTTTGCCATCTGCGAAACAAATCACAAACGGCAAAGAATCTTTGCCGTCAGTTTTTGTTCTCGCAGACGGCAAAGATGTTTTTAACAGCAGACGGCAAACTGAGCTCTTCCCCGTCTGCATTTTTTTTACAGACGGCAAAGAAGAAACACAAGACGCGGATTGATCACATGGATCGATGACATGGCACAATCTACTCCACTCATCCCAGCTCCCCACAGCGCCCCATCCCACGCCCCACACGCCCTCACCCCACGCTCCACGCGCCCCCACCACTATCTCTCTCTCCCTTATCCTCCCGCTACCCACCCTCACCACGATATCTCCCCCTTCTCTCTCGTACCTTTCTCTGCTCTCGATCCACAGCAAACCGGCGCCCGACACCACCTCGTTCGCCGGCCCCCGCCTAGCCCACTGGCTCCGGCCCCTACCTCTCAGCCCCCCTCGCCACCGCCCCCCCATCCCCAGTTGCCCTGCCGGCTTCCACGCCCGTCCGCCGTCACAGCTGCCTCCGCCCGCGCCACCGGAGCCCGCCTCCGTCTCCTCCCGCCACCGAGGCCACTCCGCCTCCTCCGCGCCACCGGAGCCCGCCTCCGTCTCCTTCGCGCCACGGGAGGCCACTCCGCCTCCGCCACGCCACCGGAGCCCGCCTCCATCTCCTCCGCGCCACCGGAGGCCACTCCTCCTCCTCCGCGCCACCGGAGCCCGCCTCCGTCTCCTCCGCGCCACCGAGGCCTCTCCGCCTCCTCCGCATCACCGAGCCCGCCTCCTCCGCGCCATCGAGCGGCCTCCGCCGTGCCACTGCGCCCGCCCGCCAGCCTTCGCCACAAGAATCGATCACGCCGCCCGCCTCAGCCACGCGCCACCTGTCTTCGCCTGCGTCCGCCTGTTGGGGCCCCCTCCGCCCCCGCCACCGGCCGGCGCCGGCGCCGGAGCCACCAGATCGAGCGCGTCCCGCAGTGGCCTACACAAGAGAGCGACGGAGCAAGAAGCGGTTGTTCGTCTCCACCAGATTGAGGCCGCGGTGGATGGAGAAGATATTTGTGTAATATTGTTGTGTATTGTGATGTAGACATGTGGTAGTCCGTATTGTATAATGTGTATTGTGTATGATATAGGTATAATGTGTATTGTGTACGATGTATATCATGTGGGTTTTTTTCAGTCTGAAAATATCGACTATGTGTATTGTATACGAAGATTGGTAGTGGGGTTTGCTTGACCGCGTTGACCATTCCGTGTAATATTTGCTTGCTGATCTCACCTGTGCACTGTGGGTTCATTTTTTATTTGATTAAAGAAAATACTTCTATGCCGTCTGTGATGTTTGAGGTTGACAGCAAAGATGGCGTTTGGCTGATGGCAAACATGCTTTTCTTTGCCGTCTGTAATTTATTTGGTTGACGGCAAATCTGATGTTTGGCTGACGGCAAAGTCTTTGCCGTCTTACCGATTAAAAGCTGACGGCAAACTATTGTTTGCCGATTAGACTTTGCCGTCTGTTTCCTGACGGCAAAATCTTTGCCGTCTGGATTTAGGTCTTTGCCGTCTGTAATCCACAGACGGCAAATTAACTGTTTCCTGTAGTGAAATAAATAAAATAGTACTTACTAAAAACAAAGTAGCACTTACTATATAGTAATTACTAAAAATAAACTAGTATTTTTCTAACTAACTCATATTTTTCTAACTAACTCATATTTTTCTAACTAATTATATTACCAAAAAAATCTAAATAAAATAGTAATTATATTTTTCTAACTAGCTAGTTCAGTTATAGTACTTACTAACACAATCTAAATATCACCAAACATACTATGAACAAATTAATAGAAAAAATCTATTAACTAAGCACTTACTAATTCAACTAATTAAGCACTTATTAATTGTCTTACTAATTTAACTAAGCACTTACTAATTCGTCTAACATTAATATATCTAATTCATCTATAATAAATATATAAAAAACTAACTCATATATTTAGCATTAATTAATATCTAGCTAATTCATCTAACATTTGACATTAATATCTAATTTTTCTATCTAATTTATCTAACAGAAAACGGAAAACGGAAAATACGGGGCCGGCGACGACGGGGCTGGGGCGACGGGCGGCGACGACGGGCGGAGGCGCGAGACGGCGATGACGGGACGGGGTGTCGAGGGGGACAGCGACAGCGCGTGGCGGGGGCGGCGACGGGCGACGGTGCAGACGGGCGGCGACGGGACGGGGCGACGATGACGGGACGGCGGCGGCGTGGGCGCGGCGACGGCGTCGGGCGGGTCGGCGATACAAGGCCGGGAGATCGAGGAGGAGGAGAGATCGAAGTGGGGATGCAGTTCTGAAATTTTCGTTATATAGCAAAGTCTTTGGTCCCGGTTCGTGGCTCCAACCGGGACCAATGCACCTTTAGTCCCGTTGGTAGCACCAAAGGCCTCTTTTCAAAGAGCCCAAAGGGCGGGAAGCAGAGAGTGGTCCCGTTGGTGCCACCAACCGGGACTAGCAGGGCATTGGTCCCAGCTTGGAGCCACGAACCCACCAATGGCCGTAGGCCGCACGGTGCGGCACGAAAGTTTAGTCCCACCTTGCTAGCTGAGAGGGGCGCGCAGTGGTTTATAAGCCCCACTGCCGCTCCCCTCTCGAGCTCCTCTTCACTGCAGGCTTGCGGGCCTACTTACTACTTGAAAGTGCTAGTTATCGACTAGAGGGGGGTGAATAGGCGATTTTTATGAAAGTCTTCAAAACACGGATGTTTCGAAGACAAACAATAGAAATGACCTAATTGATATGCAGCGGAAGGTAAACTACAACAAGCAAACCATAGTCAAGTATGCAATAACGTGAAAGTACAAGACTAATAGCAGCTCGGTAGTAAGGATCAAGATGGAAGATAGTGAGAAGCCAATCAACAAAAGTAGTCAAGCAATGAAGTCAAATAGGTATGATGGATAGGCAATGACTTCACGAAGACAAACTCTAAGTAAGGTGAGGGAGAAGATAGAACCGGTCACTTGTTGAAGACACAGATTTGTTGGACCAGTTCGATTCTTTGTGACAACTGTACATCTGTTAGGGAGGCTGAGATTCAACCTCAAGACCGCGTCTTCACCTTATTCCCTTGAGCTAAGGACACACGGTCCTCGCCCAATCAAACAGGAAAGTCTTCAAGGTAGACTACCGAACCATCACATACAGCGTTCACCGGCAATCCACAATGACTCTTGGATGCTCAGAACGCGACGCCTAACCGGCAGAAGCATTCACAGTCCTCAAGTGTAATAAGTCTCCAGGTCACATGCAGACGTAAAGACTTCGATGCCTAACACTCTTTGGCTCTGGGTGTTTGGGCTTTGTCCTCGCAAGGATTTCTCTCTCTCAAAGGCTTCGAGGTGGGTTGCTCTCAAACGACAAAAGCCGTGCACTAACTCTCGAAAGCAGCCACCAATTTATGGTGTAGGGGTGGGCTATTTATAGCCACTAGGCAACCCGACCTGATATGTCCGAAATGACCTCGGGTCACTAAGGAACCGACACGTGTTCCAACGGTTAGATTTCAAACACACACGGCAACATTACTTGGGCTACAAGCAAAGCTGACTCATCCAGCTCTGGATAAGTTTTGCTCTCATTGTCTTCGCTCGAAGACATAGGATTTGGGTTGAGCATCACTTCAGTCATTCTGACTATGATCACTTGGACCCCACTTAATAGTATAGTGGTTCCTATGACTCAACACAGAAGAAACAGGAAACAACGAAACGACACAGTCTTCGCGCTCCATAGTCTTCACTCAATGTCTTCTCTTGTCATAGTATTCAATATGAATACCTTCATATACCACCATTGTCTTCAATGTCTTCATACATTTTTAGGGGTCATCTCCGGTAGGTAAACCGAATCAATGAGGGACACTACCTGCGTTATCCTGCAATTCTCACAAACGCATTAGTCCCTAAACCACATTTGTCGTCAATACTCCAAAACCAACTAGGGGTGGCACTAGATGCACTTACAATCTCCCCCTTTTTGGTGATTCATGACAAACTGGTTGAAGTTTTCAATGGGATAAAATATGTGAAATTGTAAAGGATAGGGAATTGTCTTCATAAGTGGCAAAGGCTCCCCCTGAAGATGTGCATATAAGTAGTTTGCTTTTGGAATGCAAATGCACATGGCAGGTTGTACTTGTGGAGATCCTCTTCAACTTATGAAGATAATTCATCATGCATGAAATGATATAGCTAAGAGAATGACATGCATAATGAAAAAAGGACGTCTGCAGAATGATCTAAGTGCGGAAGTTATCGTCGCACATGCGGAATTTATCATCGCAACAGAGTAAAGATAATAAGTAGCATTTACCATCGAGGTTTAAGTGTTACAACTCAAAGAACCAAATGTATCAAAAGCGAGAGTTGTAAACACTAGGCAAATTATTATGCAACCGCCTCTTATGAACCCGCTTGAAGACTATCAAACTCATATGCTTCTCCCCTTTTGTCGAAGAAGGACCAAAAGGTTTGAAGACATAGAGCATCTACTCGTCCTCTTCGTAAGTAGATGATGCAGCAGGGTTGTCGTTGTTGGTTGGCGGTGCGCATTTGAGCTTGGTGCAGGTCGATGCGTCTAGTAGGAGGCGGTGAAGTAGCATCGGCTTCATCATCGATCACTCTGGCATTGACAGTTCCGCAGAGGAAGAATAGTCAGAGTCTTCAAGTGATGGAGTTCGTCGTAGGACTACATTCCGTGGAGGAGTGGAGTCAAACTTGAAGCGTTCAGTGAAGCCATCGTCTTGAAGATCTGCTTCAAAGATCGAAAGCAGGTCAATCTCTTCCATGATCGCGACAGGTCTCGTGAGTGACAAAAGCATTCTTGGTGGCAAGGTTTCGAATGCGATTGACGTCCACCAAGAGGCTTTGCATTTGTCGCTTGAGCCAGGAGTGATGCTTATCTTGTTTTTGATGTAGCACCACAAGAAGTTCTCGATCATTGAGGACTCGAGAGTGCTTCCGAGGCCTTTGGCCAATTGTGCTCTCAGTGGCTTCAAGACGCTGCGCATCGATGAGGCGTATATGTGTTCCCAGCCAGAGGATAGACACGAGATACCGCTTGGACGCTTTCTATGGGTTGAGAGAAGCTATGGTGATCTGCATTCTGAAGACAAAGTGGCGCTTAAGGTGCTCGTGGTATATGGCTTCAATCGCATATCAACCTCTGGTAGAAAGATCGATGATTGCGAAAGCAGTAGGGTCGATAGTTGATAGCAGAGTGCATCTTGATGAGGCGCATGACCCATGGAGCATAAAATTTCAGACCAAACAGATAAGATCCAGACGCAGCCAATTGTCGGATGAAGAATTCTTGCGTGTTGAAGCTGATGCCATTGAGGATGTAAAAGACCAATGTCTTCATTGCTCCTTCAAGTTTTGCAGACGATGAATGCCCTTTGATGGGCCATAGAGTTCGCCTGATGATGTGATATATTGTACGAGGCGTATACTCAAGGTCATCAACAAAGAAGTGCCGAGGGTATTCAGCGTCATGTGGCGATGGCTTCATCATGCTCAACATCCGACTCATGTCGGGTTACGGCTTATGAAATATGCTCTCCAAAGGCATCGCCATGGAGTTGACAACCAGGTTCAAACAGCTCTCCGGGAGTGGGTAGGCCTGTGAGCTCAATGACGTCAAGAGCTTTGGCTTCATGATGAACATTTCCTGTCATCCACTCGAGAACCCATGTCTTCGTATCTCTGTTGTTGCTGTGGATGTGGAGGGTAGCATAGAATTTAAGCACAAGTTCTTCATTCCAGTGTTCTTTGTCATGCTTGAAGCGGCCGACTGCATCACAAAAGCAATCAAGTGCTTCTTCTAAGCACGGCAGTCCGGCAATGGCTTCGAGTGTCGAGGCGCATATGAGGGAAAATGCGCCTTGATCATACGTAACACATGAGTAATAGCTTCGTTGCTGATAACTCCAGAAACGGTCAGATGATATCCTTGGCCTTGTGTAGGGGTTCTTTGCTCTGTCAAAGAAAGTGTTGTGGGCTTTGAAGCCATTTGCATTGAAAGAGCCTGTAGATGTGGCAGTGCCTGGAAACCTTGGCAGTCTTGGCTTCGGCTTCTGGACCTGAGGCCTATGCGCAATATGATAGTCGAACTGAGGACCAGAGGCATGAGGCGGAGGGACGTAACAGGCCATCTTACTGTGACTAGCTCACCATAGTTGTATGCATGCTCAATTGTGTAAGGCCTTGGTGGCGGAACTGGAGCAGTGGCAATAACTGAGGCTTCAGGCTGCTCAGCAGATGCTTCGGGAGCAGCTGCCTCATTGGCTTCAGGCACATTTCCTTCATTGGCTTCAGGAGCTGTTGGTGCAGGCTCCACATTTGCTTCAGCCATGACCACGTCATTGGCTTCATTGGTGTTGGAGGTGGCAGCCTCAATGTTTTCAACCTCCACTTGAGGAGCCGGAGGGTCGGTCATCGCACGTTGATATCGTGAATAACTTGTTCAATTACTGAGGGTGTAGGGACACGTTCTTCTTCTTCTTGGGTGTCTTCGGTGATGCAGCCGGATTGTCTTCAAGCAGCTTTGGCTTCGCACTGGAGACATTCACAGTTGGAGTGGCTTGAAAACACTTGACGTGCAACAGGTTGGTGGTGCACTTCTCCTTCTCGAACGCCGAGAGAGGTACTTGAGGCCTTTACCCTTTGCGAAGCTGCGAAATGCTGGCGACGCCTTTGGAGATGGGGTTGCCTGGGCCTCAAAGTCTTCCTCTTCTTCTTGTTGTTGTTGTTGGGGAGTGACTTGTTGTTGGGGAGTGACTTGTTGTTGGGGAGTACTAGGGGAGTCTTGTTGTTGCGGGCGATCAGCCCATGAAGCATCCTGAGCAATTGGCGTCAGAGGACGACCAATGCTGATGAGTTCGATGTTCGTACGAACAGGCGATGATACCACATTGTATTCAATTTGAGGAAGAACTTCATCATCTTCAACATTGTCATGGTGATCAATGTCTTCGTAAGTGATGGGATCAACTCATCGAATCTCTTCACTTTAGGAGCCTCTGTGGAAGCGAGGCTCATGAACAGTCATGCAAAGTTCTTGGGTTGCGACGCTGGACGAACCAATCGAAATGGTTTCAACAACCACGGGCTCTGTGGAGCAGCCCGATTCTTCTTGGTCTTGAGCTTCTTCTTGGAGGGAGCTGCATCAGAGGCGTCAGGATTTTTCCTTTTTCAGGCTTCAGCATCGGCAGCCCTCGTCTTCTTCTTCTCGTAAGCGGTTGGACCGGACCTTTGGCTTCGAGCCAGTCATGCTGCTTGGGAAGACTATGCGGGTTCTTCCCGCCTTGAAGGTGCAGCTTGGTCATTGAAGACTTCTTTCTCTTTGCAGCCATTCTGGTCAATGCCAGACGGCCAAGAGCCTTGCGCTTCTCGGCCTCATTGTAGGCAAGCACACACTTGTCGGCCAGAGCCTTCATGCTCTCACGAGCCTCCGCTTCTTCACGCTTCTTGACAAAGGCTTCCTTGAGGTCGTGCAGCATGACCTTGAAGTTTTTGACGTCTTGCACGCCGAGTGTAGCCCTATGCTTCTTGAACTGAGCCTTCTCATAGTCAATCTTATGCTTCAGTTCAACAATGCGCTGAGCAAGAGCTAGCTCAGAAGCAATGGCGCCATTGAAGGAGACGCTGAGGCCAATAGGAAGTTGCAGATCTTCAAATCTGATGTTTGGGGTGTCAAACCACTCATCAATGAAGTGATGGATGATTGCCACATCAAAGAGAGGCAAATTGTTGAAGATTTCTGCTTCTTCCTTGCTCTTGATAAGTTGCTCAAGGGCATCATCTGCAAGATCTTCATCACTGGACAGATCAATGTGCTCTTCACGCAGAATGGCAGCAGGAGTCAGTGTCAGTTCAGTATTCTTGACAATTTTCTTTCTCTTCTCCGTCTTCTTGGAGATACGGGATTGATCTTCGCATCGCACACCGGCTTCGTGGAGGTGCAAGAGCTGCTGGCTTCACACGTGAAGCTTTTGGAGGAGCAGCTGACTTTGAAGTCTTGACTTTCTTTTGCTTCTACGGCTTTGGAGCAGGAGCTGGGGGCTTCATCAGAATCAGCATCGTCATCAGAGTGATCCACTTTGGCACCTTGGACCAAGATGTAAGTGATGAGGCCATCAAGGTTTGAAAAGGGACCGGTGACATTGGGTTCAGCATCACGTGAGCCGTCGGCCACGAGGAAGCAGAGGGACCAGGGTTGAAGTCTAATCCCAATGACTTCTTGTTTTCCTTTGCGTGCCTTTGCGTCTTTGGAAATTGCGCTTGAAGAGATTATCGCCACGACACCGAGCAAAGACGTTGGGTCGGCATTCTCGTGCTGAGGTCCACGGACCATACAAGGATAGAAGCCTTGTGCAATAGCTTCACCATGTTCTTGGGTGGAAGGCCTCGAAGAGAATATCACCCCAAGGGCTTCTGATAGCATTCTTCTCGGCATATTCCTGGGTGACGAAATTGTACTTGAACCACTGTTCAGCCCAATATCGCCGAATCCATTGGATTCGCGTCTTGCGCTAATTGTAAGTCTCTTCGGTATCTGTCTTGTAAAGCTCTGCGAGGTCATCAGGCAGATCTTTTGAGGTTCCTCACGACGCTATCTGCCGCCCTTCCTGACTGATTTATCTGCAGCCATGAATTTCAAACTGAATGGCTTCACTTTCAAAGGCTTCAAAGGCTTGCATTTGCTGGACATATAGGAACTGGCTTCGGGAGAGTTAGTTTGATGCTGTAAGAATTCTGCAAACGAATGCAGACTATGAGAACTAAGGGATTCTCCCACGGACATGTACCTGTGACAGCATTAGAGATGCGAGGGAAGGGGAAGAGGTCATATGCATTCTTAGAAGATTTTGAAGATAAATCAGTTTGAAGACATTGACCTCATGATGTGAAGACATTCACTTATACGCTGAGAGTTGGTTCTAGATTTGTACGAATCCGTGAATAAGTACAAGTGAGGAATCTAACTAGTTGTGAAGCTTAAGTGAATATACTAGGCGTATGAGATGCGCATGTAATAGATCTAACATAGTATGGGCAGAAACCAGCTTTGGCAAGTAGGATGAATCTTGAAGATAAAAAAGATGGTAAAAATAGAGTTATATTTACCACTCGAAGAACTGCTAGACGGGAAGAAAAGGAAGCCGAGCAGTTCAATCCACCGTGCCCTAACTTGGCGACGGAGGACACCTACGACGGCGGCGGAGATGACGATGTTCGCGGCCGGCGTGAGGACGGCGTCGGAGAAGTCACGGCAGCTAAGCGCTTCATCACCGGCGTCGTCGAGAGCTAGTGGTGGCGCTAGGGTTTTGACGAGGTGGAGAGGTGGAAGAAGATTTTCTTTACCGCAGGGGACATGTATTTATAAGTAGGTGTGCAGCACAGGCAATTACGCAGGTGCCCCTGGCGGTTCACATCTGAGGGGCACGTGGCAAGCATGCAACATGCTCTGAGTTGTCCCACGTTCCCACACCCGCCAGGTTTGTCGGATGGTCATTCCGGCTTCTCCGGATTTCAACAGTAAGGATGAATCATTTAAAACAGACTTAAAGTTTGTCTCTGTGTCTTCTCTGGCGACAAGGACGCAGAGAAGACATTCGACAGCTTCAATAGAATGCATATGATTTGGACAGATAGAGTTTGAGATAGAAAGCATAGAGAGATTGGGGTCCCATCACATTCACTTAGTTCAAAAGATTCAACTTGGAAGACATAGCTATAAGTGAATCTTTGTAGAGGACAGAACAATATATATATATATATATATATATATATATATATATATATATATATATATATATATATCTGACAGAAACAAAATAACAGGAGGGAAAAAAATCATGTAGATAGGTTGAAGTTGAAGACAAATCAAATGCGAAGATATTGCAGAAAAAACGCCATGAGTGAAACACTTCAACAAAGAAATTTGGTGGTGGCGTTACCCACCGTATAGGAAGTATTAGACCCAGACACGGCGCACAATTATCGTGGCGCTCCGAAGTCAAATTCCACTTTAATGTATTCACAATATTAATGTAAGTCTTCATTGATTGAAGATATTCGTTACTTCGTGTTTTTAACATCTAAGTAATCAACATGCATAAGTGTTAGTATGTGTGCTTGATCACAGGACATTTGAGGATTCCAAGATATTTAGCTCACACCGTAACTTGCAAAACCTTTTCTCATCCAAGGGCTTTGTGAAGATATCTGCCAGTTGCTCTTCAGTGTTGACGTGAATGATGTTAATATCTTTCTTCATGACATGATCCCTGAGAAAATGATGACGAATTTCAATGTACTTTGTCTTCGAGTGCTGGACTGGATTGTTGGCAATCTTGATGGTGCTTTCGTTGTTGCAGAAGAGAGGTACTTGTTTCAGATTGATGCCATAGTCCTTGAGAGTTTGCTTCATCCATAGAAGCTGAGCACAGCAAGATTCAGCAGCAATGTATTCAGATTCAGTAGTTGAGAGTGATACACAGTTACGCTTCTTTGAAGACCAACGGACAAGTGATCGTCGTAAAGTGACATGTGCCTGATGTAGACTTGCGATCCACCTTGTCACCAGCATAATCAGCATCCGAAAATCCAACCAAATCAAATTTTGAGCCCTTTGGATACCATAATCCGTGTGTTGGGGTGTGAGCCAAATATCGAAGAATTCGCTTCACAGCTAAGTGATGCGATTCCTTTGGTGCTGCTTGGAATCAAGCACACATGCAAACACTAAGCATAATATCTGGCCTAGATGCACATAGGTAAAGTAAGGAACCAATCATGGAGCGGTATACCTTTTGATCGAACTCTTTACCATTGTCGCCGGGACCCGGATGGTGTTTGGTGGCATTGGCGTCGTGTATCCTTTGCACTCTTGCATTCCAAAATTCTTGAGACAATCTTGGAGGTATTTTTCTTGAGATATAAAGATGCCATTCCTTTGTCGATTTAATTTGAAGGCCAAGGAAGAACTTGAGCTCTCCCATCATGGACATCCGATATTGTTCTTGCATCATGTATCCAAATTCATCACTGCATTTCCGGTTGGTGCGGTAGAAGATAATGTCATCCACATATATTTGGCATACAAACAGTCCACCATCATATGTCTGCGTGAAGAGTGTGGGATCAAGGGATCCAGGTTTGAAGCCTTTTCTCTTGAGGAAGTCTTTGATCGTATCATACCAGGCGCGAGGAGTTTGCTTGAGGCCATACAGTGCTTTATTTAGCTTGTACACCATATCAGGATGTTTTGGATCTTCAAAGCCAGGTGGTTGAGCGACATATACTTCTTCTTCAATCTTGCCGTTGAGAAATGCACTCTTCACATCCATTTGATATAGCAAGATGTTGTGGTGGTTAGCATAGGCTAGTAGTATGCGAATAGCTTCAAGCCTAGCTACAGGAGCAAATGTTTCATCGAAGTCAATTCCTTCAACTTGAGTATATCCTTGAGCCACAAGCCGTGCTTTGTTTCTGACGACTTGACCATGCTCATCTTGCTTGTTTCGATATATCCATTTGGTGCCAATAATGTTATGCTTGCGAGGGTCAGGGAACTTGACAAGTTTCCAAACATTATTTAGCTTTAACTGTTGAAGTTCTTCTTGCATAGCTTGTATCCATTCTGGTTCCATAAAGGCTTCAGCAACTTTCTTGGGTTCTGATATTGACACAAAAGAAAAGTGCCCACGGAAATTTGCTAGCTGTGTTTCTCTTGAGCGAGTAAGCGGACCAGGTGCATTGATGCTATCGATTATCTTCTCAATCTGTACTTCATTTGCAACTCGAGGATGAACTGGACGAAGACTTTGCTCATGCTGATCATTGTCATCATTGGGAGGGTTGTCTTCCGGCTGAGCATTGTCTTCTGGTTGGTTAGGTGAAGAAATGATAAGTTCATCTTCAGGCTGTGCTTCAAAAGGCATGATTTCACCAGATCCATTAGCTTGATAGATTCGCTGGGTGGAGCTTCGTCTAGTGTACTTGGCAGAAACTCTCTTTGTGAACCATTGGTTTCATCAAATCACACGTCTACAGTTTCGACGATTTTGTAGAGATAAAGGTTGAAGACTCTGTAGGAGTGCGAGTCCTTTCCGTAACCGAGCATGAAGCCTTCGTGAGCTTTAGTTTCAAATTTTGACTTGTGATGGGGATCCTTGATCCAAAGCACTTGGCCCCAAATACTCAAGTAGGCGACATTTGGCTTCTTGCCAAGAAGGAGCTCATAGGATGTTTTGTTCAAGCTTATGGATATAAACACGGTTGATGACATGACATCTCAGTATCAATAGCTTCAGCCGTAACTTTCTTGGTGTCTTGTACTCGTCGAGCATTGTTCGAGCCATCTCAATGAGGGTTCTGTTCTTGCGCTCCACGATGCCATTTTGCTGAGGTGTGTATGGAGCATAGAACTCATGAGTGATTCCCATGGTATCCAGCTAAAGATCAAGTCTGGTGTTCTTGAATTCAGTGACGTTATCACTTCTGATATGCTTGATCTTGACGCCATAATTGTTCATTGCTCGATTGGCGAAGCGTCTGAAGACATCTTGCACTCCAGTCTTGTAGAGAATTTTGTGCACCCATGTGTATCTTGAGTAGTCATCAACAATGACGAAGCCATAGAGACAAGCAGTTGTTGTGAGGGTAGAGTAATGAGTAGGGCCAAACAAATCCATGTGTAA
The DNA here is from genome assembly GCA_021605145.1 of Aegilops bicornis. Classification (NCBI taxonomy): domain Eukaryota; kingdom Viridiplantae; phylum Streptophyta; class Magnoliopsida; order Poales; family Poaceae; genus Aegilops; species Aegilops bicornis. The sequence goes on from CM038670.1 coordinate 88,775,686, forward strand.
CAGCTCGAAGGGTTGAGATGTCGTCATGATTGTCTTCGAGAGGTGCTTTGCCCTAGTCATCTTTCCAAATTTCGCAGCACCACACAAATGATCCTTCTTGAACTTGACACCTTCGATGCCTATGACATGCTTCTTCTTGGCGAGTGTGTGTAAGTTCCTCATGCCAAGATGCCCCACCTCCGATGCGAGCCAGATTCTCAAGCTTTTGCAAGAAGACATACGGCAAGCTGTGGACCTGCTGAGAAATCTACCATGTATAGATCATCTTTCCTATACCCTTCAAAGACTAAAGACTTGTCAGATTCCATTAAATCATGTTCAAGTCACAAAGCATTGAGACAGACATCAAGTTGAAACCAAGGGATTCAACAAGCATCAATTTATCCATGTGTTGATCCTTTGAGATTGCAACTCTACCTAGACCCAATACCTTGCTTTTGCCAATGTCAGCAAATGCAATGTGACTCTTGTCAGATGGACGTAAGGTTGAGTCCATGTGAAGACTTCGATCACCTGTCATATGATTAGTGCATCCACTGTCCATAATCCATTCTGAAGCATGAGGTGTCATACCCTACAGTACAGTTAGGGGAATAGGCTTCACCAAGAGCATTGTGAAGCATAAACATTTGACGGGCAAGTGGATTATTGAAGCTTAAATCAAGATTAGGACTGATAGGATGAATGGCAAACGATTCAGGAACGAAATACATAGTGAGACCATTTGGGCATTTGATCGTGTGCCCTACAAGATGTTTTAGGTCCCCAGCAATATCATCAGACGCCTTTGATTTTCGCTGGAGACCCTTTCACGCAAAGAGAGTTAATTCTTGTTAACCACCCACATCTTCGTGGGTGGCTTAGAAGCAATGAGTCTAAGTGCAGCATCTCGAGAACTTCGGCTTTGGAGCCCTAGCAAATAGCCTTGCAGGAGATGAACGATACTCATATGAATAAGCAGAAAAGTTCTTAGTTCTATGAACATAGCGGTTTGAAGACACACACTCATATTCATAAATTTGAGTACGGTTTCCCTGCAAAACATTGGCGTTAGGGTGACTCAGGTGAGTCCTCTTTCTGTCTGAAGCCTTTGGACCATATGACGCCTTTGGTGCTGGGTTTGTCTTCTTCCTGTGTGGTGTCATGATGACATTCACGGAAGATTCTCAAGACAGCTTTTGGGAACCCAGATCTTCTTCATAGGTGGTCCATTCCTGCAGTTAGTACCAATATACCTGGCAAACACTTCACCATTATGATTCTTGAACATCTTATAGTTTGCATAAAAGGATTCATCAATGATAATAGGGTTAGCACAAGTAAAGCCAGATAAGGTGGATGGATCCACTGAAGGTCCCTTTGCAAAGAACCCATGTGGTTTTGGGATACCGCTCGGGCTTCCAAAGAGGGAACCATCAACATTCATTTTCCTCTCAACCCAACACCCTCTTTCCTAGGGTTTGGTTCAGAATCGCTTTGAATACATCGCAAAGTGTCTGATGCCCTTTCAGACTTTTATACATCCCTGTTCCAAGCAATGTCTTCAACCTAGCATTTTCATCAGCAATAGCAGTGGTATCCTCCGCAGAGGGGTTAGTTACCACATTAGTAGTTGAAGACAATGCAACAGTAGCAGCAATTGAACATTCAGCAACAGAGGTAGCGATATCATGCTCAAGACATTTTAGACATGGTGGTTCCAATCCATCCTGGCCGGAACTGATCTGTTGAGCACGGCGACTCATTCTCTTTTGAAGATCTTCATGAGCCGCTCTCAATTTATCAAGCTCTTGCTTCCTTTGAAGATAATCATAGGAGAGCTTTTCATGAGTAGTTGAGAGCGTTTCATGACGACTTTCAAGTTCTTGGTACTTAGCATGAAGATTTTTAATGCCTTCAACTAAGGACTGTGAACGTGTCATTTCCGCGTCCAACAGGTCATCGCTTTTGTCTAACAGTTTTTGAGTATGTTCCATAGCTCTTTGTTGTTCGGTTGCAATTTTAGCAAGTGTTTTGTAGCTGGGTTTGGATTCACAATCAAAGTCATCTTCACTTGATGTTTGAAAGTAAGCATCACGTGATTTTACCTTGGCACCACGTGCCATGAAGCAGTAGGTGGGAGCAGGGTCGTCCTTGTCATCGCCTTGACGTTGGTGTAGAAGTCGTTGTCTTGATGTTGAAGATGGACTTGGCAACATAGGCTGTGGCTAAAGCCGGACTTGCAACGCCAGGTCGGACTCCTCTTGAGACTCCACCTCCACCTCCTCGAAGCGGACTCCTCCTCTGAATCCATTTCCTTGCCAACAAAAGCACGAGCCTTGCCGGATGAGCTCTTCTTATGAGATGAAGACTTTGATGAGGACTTGGAAGAAGACTTTGAAGATTTCTTCTTCTTCTTGTCATCGTAATCATATTCCTTGCTCTTCTTCTTCTTCTTCTCATTGTCCCACTATGGACACTCGGAGATATAGTGTCCAGCTTTTCTTGCACTTGTGACAGGTTCTCTTCTTGTAGTCATGAGTGGAAGCTTCATCACTTCTTGAGCTGGATCGTGAAGACTTTCTGAAGCCTTTCTTCCTAGTGAACTTCTGGAACTTCTTCACAAGCATAGCAAGTTCCTTTCCAATGTCTTCAGGATCATCAGAACCGCAGTCAGATTCTTCTTTAGATGAGGAAACAACTTTTGCCTTCAAAGCGCGAGTTCGGCCATAGTTGGGACCATAGATATCTCGTTTCTCGAGAAAATTTGGAACTCATGTGTGTTGAGCCTCTCAAGTATATCGAGACGGATCGAGTGTCTTGAAGTCGGGGCGTTCTTGTATCATGAGGAAAGGGTGTCAAAAGAGCTGTTAAGTGATCTCGGTAGTGTCTTGACGATTTCATGCTTGGTGACCTCGGTGGTGCGAGAGCATGAAGCTCATTTGTGATGTCAGTGAGGCGATCAAACGTGAGTTGGACATTTTCATTGTCGTTTCTCTTGAAGCGGTTGAAGAGGTTGCGAAGAACACTGATCCTTTGATCTCTCTGGGTTGAGACGCCTTCGTTGACCTTGGATAGCCAGTCCCAGACTAGCTTCGACGTTTCCAGAGCACTCCACACGGCCATCTTGTCCTTTGGTCGGATGACCACAGATGATGTTCTTTGCGGTAGAGTCCAGTTGAATGAACTTCTTGACATCGGCAGGGTGACACCTTCACCAGATTTGGGAACGCCATTCTTGACGACATACCGTAGGTCGACATCAATGGCTTCAAGATGCATGCGCATCTTATTCTTCCGATAGGGATAGTCGGTTCCATCGAACATGGGGCAAGCAGCGGAGACTTTGATTATCCCTGCAGTCGACATAGCTAAAACTTCAGGTGGTTAAACCGAATCACACAGAACAAGGGAGTACCTTGCTCTGATACCAATTGAAAGTGCTAGTTATCGACTAGAGGGGGGTGAATAGGCGATTTTTATGAAAGTCTTCAAAACACGGATGTTTCGAAGACAAACAATAGAAATGACCTAATTGATATGCAGCGGAAGGTAAACTACAACAAGCAAACCATAGTCAAGTATGCAATAACATGAAAGTACAAGACTAATAGCAGCTCGGTAGTAAGGATCAAGATGGAAGATAGTGAGAAGCCAATCATCAAAAGTAGTCAAGCAATGAAGTCAAATAGGTATGATGGATAGGCAATGACTTCACGAAGACAAACTCTAAGTAAGCTGAGGGAGAAGATAGAACCAGTCACTTGTTGAAGACACATGATTTGTTGGACCAGTTCGATTCTTTGTGACAAGCTGTACATCCGGGTTAGGGAGGCTGAGATTCAACTTTCAGAAGACCGCGTCTTCACCTTATTCCCCTTGAGCTAAGGACACACAGTCCTCGCCCAATCACTCTGGTAAGTCTTCAAGGTAGACTTCCGAACCTTCAAAGACTGCGTTCACCGGCAATCCACAATGACTATTGGATGCTCAGAACGCGACGCCTAACCGTCTGGAGGATTCACAGTCCTCAAGTGTAATAAGTCTTCAGGTCACACAGACAGAAAGACTTCAGTGATGCCTAACACTCTTTGGCTCTGGGTGTTTGGGCTTTGTCCTCGCAAAGATTTCTCTCTCTCAAAGGCTTCGAGGTGGGTTGCTCTCAAACGACAAAAGCCGTGCACTAACTCTGAGCAGCCACCAATTTATGGTGTAGGGGTGGGCTATTTATAGCCACTAGGCAACCCGACTGATATGTCCGAAATGACCACAGGTCACTAAGGAACCGACACGTGTTCCAACGGTCGATTTCAAACACACGGCAACATTACTTGGGCTACAAGCAAAGTGACTCATCCAGCTCTGGATAAGTTTTGCTCTCATTGTCTTCGCTTGAAGACATAGGATTTGGGTTGAGCATCACTTGATCATTACGACTATGATCACTTGGACCCCACTTAATAGTACGGTGGTTCCTATGACTCAACACGGAAGAAAGCGAAACAACGAAGCGACCACGATCTTGGCTCCATAGTCTTCACTCAATGTCTTCTCTTGTCATAGTCTTCAATATGAATACCTTCATATACCACCATTGTCTTCAATGTCTTCATACATTTTTAGGGGTCATCTCCGATAGGTAAACCGAATCAATGAGGGACACTACCTGCGTTATCCTGCAATTCTCACAAACGCATTAGTCCCTCAACCACATTTGTCGTCAATACTCCAAAACCAACTAGGGGTGGCACTAGATGCACTTACACTACTGCTTTGCCTGATGGTCCTAATGGGCTACCTGCGGGCCTGAATCCTGGCCCATGGTGGGTTTCTAGTCGTATTCAGGCCGTGGGGGCCCATTAGGAGGCACTTTTTTCTTTACTTATTTATTTTATGCAACTGTTTTTTTGGTTCCACCTCGCCAAGCGAGAGGCACTCGCAGCTGTTTATAAGCCCTGAGTGCAGAGACGATGAAGAAGAGGCTCAATGCTCACTGCCGTTGGTTCGCTTCAAGCCTTCAGAATAGGGTAGACTGCACGGAGCTATGTGCAGTGCAGTTTACATTATTCGAAAGGCTTGAAGCGAATTAACTAGCATTGCGCCTTTTTATTTTTAATGACTTATTACCACACGTAAATAAATATAGCGAGAAAAGAAAAAACTATATAAAAACTACTCAGAAATAAATAGAAGAAAAAATAGTTGTGATTAACTTTACTAAAAATGAGCATAGATGCTTATTTTTAATGACTTATTACAACTCAGAAATAAAAAGAAAAAATAAATATAGCAGAAAAGAAAAAAACTATATAAAAACTATTCAGAAATAAATAGAAGAAAAAATAGTTGTGATTAACTTTACTAAAAAATTAGCATAGATGCTTATTTTTAATGACTTATTACAATTCAGAAATAAATAGAAAAAAAATAGTTGTGATTAACTTTACTAAAAAATGAGCATAGATGCTTTTTTAATGACCTATTACAACTCAGAAATAAAAAGAAAAAAATAAATATAGCAGAAAAGAAAAAAAAATATAAAAAACTACTCAGAAATGAGCATAGATGCGCTTATAGAGAAAATTCAACCTAAATTCATAATAAATTTCTACTAACTTCAGAGAAATTCAGTATGAATTTAGGTTAAATTCTCAATATAAGGACATCTATTTTCATTTTGAGAGGAGCTCAACATGGCGTAGAGGGAGGGCTTATAAACCGGTTTGATTCCCCTTGGTTGGCGAGGTGGGGCTAAACTACTGGCCATAACGAGGACCAACCCTTTAGTCGGTTGGTGGCGTGAACCGAGACTAATATGCAGCCTTTGGTCCTGGGTTCAAGCCACCAACCCAATAATGGTGGTGGGCGAGGCGAGGCCAATGGCGATTCATCCCAACCACCAATAGGTCCAGACGAGCAGGACCAATATGGCCCACATGGCCAGCCGGCGGCTCATGACAGAGTTCAATGCCTTCATTGATCTCGGTTCTGGATTGAACCGGGACTAATGGACTGGACCGGCCTGGATCATTGGCCCCTTTTCTACTAGTGATGGGTTTGGTAGACTAGTTCGTTCGAGATATGGGTTTGTCATCTGTCACCTGTCATGCACGTTTGGTTGGTGTTCACTCGAGTAGTGCACCCACGTGCCTGGTTGACTTGAGTAACTCGACCCTAGCTTTCTTCAGAAAACACTGGCCGAGTTTAATAGCATACAGCTTAATGATAGCTAGTGTCAGGTTGCTCGTCTCATCGTAAGTAGTGGCTACGGACCGAACTTCGTACATGTTAAAAACATATGGGATTGACCAGCAAGTCAAGTTTTTTATTGTGAATCCTGTGGTTGAGTTGGTTAGGTGGATAGTGATATTCCCAACCCATCAGGATTCAAATCCTGATGCTCGTATTATTCCCGGATTTATCTCAGGATTTCCGGCGACGCGCTTTCAGTGAGAGAAGACGTTCCTGTCGATGACGAGGCGCCTACAGTGACTTCATAAGTCTCAAGATGATATGCTTATTCATTCTCTGAAGGTGCTTTCATAGGGGTAGGGTAATGCGTGTAATGCGTTCATAGGAATGAGTGTGTGCGGCGTGTATATGGTAACATTGTGTACATCTTGATGCTAAAAAAAAGTCAAGTTTTTTATTGCAAATAAGTTTTTTTAAAGGGTTTTATGAACTTAAATGGCATCCTTCCAGCAAAAAAAAACCTTAAATGGCATCCAACACTCACAAGAACACGTTGATTAATTAATTAACCAAGCAATTTATACTCTTGGATAACTTTATTTGTGTGTAGCTGCGTGGAATGCTGGAAATAAATCATGTATTTATCCGGGAATAAATATGGCACGTCCACTTCACAATTCGGATTTCCTGAGTTTGGTCTTTCAGTTGATAAGGACGAGCCATGCGAGGCCAATGAATTCATCCAGAACCTAGCGCGGTGGCCAGTGGCCAGGATAGCTCTAGCTAGTATATCGACGTAACGTACTACGAAACTACCAACGAAAAATACCACATCCACAACCAGATGCAAGGACTTCACAATACCAACTGAAGGCTGGACTTGTGCCAATATAACCCGAAAAATATACCATGTTTTGTTGATGTAAATGTAAATTAACGGAAATGCTAAACGTAGGCGCCTGAATATTTTTAATGTTTCAAACTACTTTTTTTTTGTTAATTGGTGTTTCAGTCGCTCCGTGGTGAAGTTTCATCCACTTACATGGAATCGGAAATAGAAGTTACTTTTGTGGCCAAACTTTTACAACAGGGCAAAAAAGTGATCCAAAGTTATAAAAAATCACTCGCCCGTCCCCTGGACTAAACTTTTTCAAAAACTTCTATAAAAGTTGCCCCCCCCCCAACCTTTACAAATATAAGATATTTTTAATTTTTGTCTGAGTTGGATATATATATATATATATATATATATATATTTATATGTTTTAATGTGTTTGTTCACTCATTTCAGTTTATATGTAGTTCATATTAAAATATGTAAATTATTTTATGTTTGTAAACGGAGTGAGTACTTTTATTCGTAGCAATTGCACCTTTCAACAAACTTTCATAAATAAAACCAAGCCTCTAACGACAAGGGAAACAACTCGGTTCGAGAACCAAGCGACCCGGCCGGTCGACAAAAGTGTGTGAGGAAGATTCCACACCGGCACTTGCACAGCAAAAATGATACACCTACGTACAATTTCTACGTAACCTGCGTAATCCCTTTCCCCACTAATGAAACTGCACCCCCCCCACCCCCCTATTTCAAGGGTGGGCCCGCATCCCCAACTAACGGCCAATAAAAATCTGTCAAATCAGCTCATAAGTAAGATACATAACAAACATTACGTAAGTGTAGCATTTTCTTGAGAGGATGCATGCTAGAATTTTAAATGGTGAAGATATCGCATGAGTGACTTCATCAACAAAAAGGGCAGCGAACCAACCTGTGGTTGGATGGTTAGAGGGATTGTGGTATCTCCAGCCCACCAGGGTTCAAATCTTGATGCTCGCATTTATTTTTGGATTTATTTTTTGATTTCTGGCGATGCGCATTCAGTGGGAGGAGACGTTTCCGTCGACGACGGGACGCCTACGGTGACTTCGTAAATCTTAAGATGATATGCCAGATCAATCTTTCGAAGGTGCTCATATGAATATGATGTGCGTGTGTGCGTTCATAGGATGAATGTATGTGCGAGTATATGAGGGCTTGTGTTTGTACTGATGTTAAAAAAAAGGCCAGCCAATGCACGCATGCACGCCTCATCCGGCTAGATTTCTGCATGCTAGATTTTTCTTTCCTTGACAATGCCCGCTAGATTTTTAAGAGGCAGAGATATCACATGAGATTGATGAGCAATGAGGGCGGCGGGTAGGAGTAGGATCACAGCTCATGGACGGAAACGGGCCGGGCGCACGCACGCACGCTCCAGCTCCGCTCGCTGACGCCACACGTCACGCCGGACGGGAGGAATAACGAACCAATCGGCCGCCCAGCGTTAACGGATAAGATACTTTGGACCATATAAGCACACCTCCGCCGAATAAGTAATTTTATAGGTGTCGGGATGTACCGGTGGGCAATCCACCCTCCATCGTTTTTATCAAGATCAGTGTAGATTTTATACTTTATTTTTAGATATCAGACTACACATAGTAATACATGTACTAGTGTCAGATATTGTCAGCTTTTACGGAAGAGAGAGATAGAGTTCACTCACGGAATACATATGACATGCATTTTATTTTCATCCTCATATTTTTATGACTTGTATCTTTTGAACCAAATGTCCATTATTGAAACTTTTTGTATATTTAAATTCATGGTGACAAGATCTACAGAACAAGATCAATTTTGGATATGTTTGAAATATATTTTATTTTATATGTTTTAATTATCTTTGAAATCACTTTCATAAAACACTTAATTGTTTCATTATTTCATAAGTTTTTTCTAGTGTTTCGCTCATTTTCACAAACTGGACTATGAAACTCACAAAGACACCGATATATTTGATATGGTAGTAAAATAGAATTTTAATATAATCAATTTAGACGTGTTTGACTGCAACTTAGACGTGTTTGAAATAGTCAATTTCACATAGTTTCACTAATTTTTTATTTTTATATTTTAATCATCTTTTTATATCGCTTTCATAAAACATAAGATTGATCCTCTATTTCAAAAAAGTGTTTTTGAATGTTTCGCTAATAGAAGTTAAAAAATCATTTCACTCGTTTCAAAAATAGATTTCACACATTTCAGAAAACACGTTACTCTCATTCGCAATACTAATTTCACTGCAAATTTAAGAAATATATTGAAATATATTCCGCTCATAAAAAAATATCAGTTTCAAACACTGAAAAATTAGTTTCACAACAAAAAATGGTTTTATTTCACTTTTATTCAAATAACTAATTTCACTCATTTCAGAAAACACACTGCACTCATTTACAAAATATAGATTTCACCCATTTCACTAGTTTCAGAAAACTGATTTCACTCATTACAAAAAATATATGAGAAACTAATTTCACTTTGTATTTATGAAAAAAATATTGAAACATATTTCACTCAGCAGAAATATCTGTATCACTCAATGAAAAAGTCGTTCACACCAAAAAGATATATTTCACTTTTTTCAAATAACTCATTTCACTCATTCAGAAAACACACTACAGTCGCTCAATTGAAATAATATATTTCACTTGTTTCAAAAAACTGATTACACTTATTACAAAAGATAAATTTCACTAGTTTCAGTAAAACACATCACAGTTTTTTTCCAGTAAAACACATCACAGTTACTCCATTGAAAAAACAGTTTCACAAGCTAGAAAATGAAACTCACAAAGAAAACTATATTCGGAAAAGTGTTTCAATCATTTCAATAACTGATTTCAATCATTTCGAAAATTGTAATTTAAAATGAGTGAAATTAATATTTTGATATGATTGAAATAATAAAAATTAAACTAGTTTAAATATATTCAAGATTGGTATCATTATAAAGATCTTATGTTCAAGAATTTCAATATATGGAAATTTTAAATAATAGAACAAAGCTGTAAAAAATATTGGTCATCTAAAAATATAACCAAAAATAAAATGCATGAATTTGTTTGAGAGAGAGGAGAGATGCTGCATGCATGCGTACATTCCATTGCAAAATGTACTACCTCTCACCCTACTAGTCTGACATTGATTTGACCATATACAAAAGGTCACTTGTCTCAATACATGATTATACATATGAATGAGCCCTACATATGCACAGATCATAAAGCATGTAGATGGTGGATGGCTCCGGTACATCCCGCCTCCGGTAAAAACGAATTTGCGACACCCCCGCTCCGTCCATCCATCCGGCCACTCGATCCCCATGATAGATTCTGCTCTGGTTCTGGTCCAGTGTGTGTGTGAGCTTCTCCCTTCTTCTTCTGATCGTGTGTGCGTGTGTGTGTTACAGAGCTTGGGTTGTTGCACGTACGAGGTACGTGCGTGTCGGTCGGGTGGTCGATAATGGCGATGGCGCAGGGGCAGGGGGCGGCGACGTCGCTGCCGCCGGCGTTCCGGTTCCACCCGACGGACGAGGAGCTCATCGTGCACTACCTCCGCAACCGCGCCGCCGCCGCGCCGTGCCCCGTCCCCATCATCGCCGACGTCGACATCTACAAGTTCGATCCATGGGACCTTCCTTGTAAGTTCTCAACCAATCAACCGATCACCGCGCTGTATGTTATCCCTCCTCTGCTTGCTCACCATGGTTCGGCTCTGATGATGAATGAAACTGCAGCCCAGGCGGTGTACGGCGACTGCGAGTGGTACTTCTTCAGCCCGCGGGACCGCAAGTACCCCAACGGCATCCGCCCCAACCGCGCCGCCGGGTCCGGCTACTGGAAGGCCACCGGCACCGACAAGCCCATCCACGACCCAGCCACCGGCCAGGGCGTCGGCATCAATAAGGCGCTCGTCTTCTACAAGGGCCGCCCGCCCAAGGGCACCAAGACGGCCTGGATCATGCACGAGTACCGCGGAGTTGCCAGAAATTCGGGTCGATCGGGTCGAGGAACGGGGTCACGGGTCGAGGGTCGCCACCCCTCCGGAACGTGGTACGACGAGGAGTATACTTCTTCGGAACGCTAATTGGGGACGAGGATCGCGATCCAAAGATTTTTGGGTCGATGAACCCGGTACGATCGTCGGTTCGTGGTACGCGATACAAAGATCCCCATGATCCTTCCAAAGATATTACGATCTGTGTTGATAAATTTCCCGTATTCCAGTCAAAAAAAATCACATCTAACTTTTTTACATTAAATGTCATTTATCGCAGCAACTAATTAATAGAAATGGGGCCACATGACACATGTGCGCTAATGACTGCGCCGTGATTTTCTCAGCTGCCAGTTTTCCTTTCACACGAAGCATTCTTCTCCATAGAAGTATCCCAAATCCCTCTTCACCGTCCTTCGTCGTCAAAACTCCAGCGAACCAGCCCCCCATGGATGATGGATCCATCCTCAATGTCCAAGCCACCAAGGTTCTCCTCCTCGAGCGTCCCCTCGCGTACGATGTATGCATCATTGGCGGTAGTGGAATGGGAGAGGCCTCATGCAGCAGCGGACAGATTGAAGCGCCGGCGTCCGGCAGGGAGTGGCGTATCGGGGAAGGGCTGATGCCGGTGGTCCGGCGGTGGAGCGCGGTTGCGTGGTGCCCTGGTAAGCCTCCATCCTCATGAACTACCTTACGTCTTGCATTACGTTTTGGGTCAGCACCATCGATCAGGGTCGCGATCCCTCCATCGACCCAGCTCGACCCGACCTCGTCCCCGATCCCCGATCCGGATCGATCGACCCCGGGTCAGGGATCGCACCCTCGACCCGCGAACCAGGCTACTATGGTACCGCCTCGCCGCCGACCCCCTCGCCGCCGCCGTCAACACCTACAAGCCCATCAAGTTCCGCAACGTCTCCATGAGGGTACGTGACCGTGACGTCCATCCCACTTGCTTCGATTAATTCGTCGATCGAGCATGGACTGTCGCTATCTATCGTTTCGTTACCGGCGCCGGCCATGCCCGTGTGCAACAGTGTCATGCGGCTGGCATGCATGCTATCCTGATCCTCTTCGCGCCACGGCCCACGCGTTTGCTTTGTTGCACGGTTGCACCGGCCGTTCCGTTGCTACGTTGATCGCTAGAAATGCATCCATCTTTATTTAATGACCGAATTACCCTCTTAACCTGAGATGACTGTGATTAGTATCATATCACATCGAGCTGTACTAGCTAATAGTATCATATCACATCGAGCTGTACTTTGATGAATGATACCTTGGGAGTGAGCACGAGAGATGCTTAATTTGTTTTCCTCTGCTTTGATTGGAGAAGAGAACAGCTTCGTGATTGATGGGTAGCTAGCTAGTCGCATGGCGTGCAGTTGGGTTACTGGCATAGCTAGTGGCAGCAATTGATTCGTAGCTTTCGACAGCGATAGGCATGGCGGTACCGGCACCGATATTGATATATGTTGTTCACATGTGTGCAGCTGGATGACTGGGTGCTGTGCCGGATCTACAAGAAGACGGGCCTGGCGTCGCCGATGGTGCCGCCGCTCGCCGACTACGACCACATGGCCGACCACGGCGACCTCTCCGGCGGCGGCGCCTTCCATGACGCCACCTGCAGACCCCTGATCAAGCAGCAGCACCACCACCAGCCGCACGCCGGGAGGCTCCCGGCGTTCCCGTCTTTCTCCGAGCTGTTCGACGACTACCCGTTCGCGCAGAACTTGGACACCTACGTCGAGCACGGCGCCACCCACCACCTCGCCGTCCACCCCTCCCTGAACCAGCTCCTCCCCGTCGGCGACAGCAGGCACGTAGTGGAGCCGTCGTACTACGCGCCGTCGTCGTCATCGCCGGGCGCCAGCGGCGGGAGCGCGGGGAAACGCAAGGCGGCGAGCCCGGAAGAACGCGCCACGCACCAGCCGTCGGCCAAGAAGCTCAACGGGTCGTGCTTCGACGCGCCGCCGCAGTCGGCGAATGGCTGGCAAGCCGTCGCGTCCGTGTTTGGCGGCCTCAACCATCACATGCTTCCTCAGTTCTAAGCTGCTCTTCACCACCCTTCTTCAGGATCTTCGGCATATCCGGGAGCTGCTGTGCGAGCTGGGTGATGGCGTTCGTTGGACGAAAGAAATCTTATACGACCTGGCTGTACGGTTTATCTCAGTTAGCCCCATCGATCAGATGACACGTGGCTTTGCAAATCTCAAAGCAACCAAAGCCCCCAACCTTATGTTCCCCATCACTAAAACCTGGTGTTGATTAGAATTCCTATGCCATTTTTTTGAAAGAAAGGGTTTCCCCCACGAAAGTGTCTTTCTGCTCCCGAGCTCATTTGACCTCGGTGAACAGTAAAATCGAAAAAAAATTAAAAAAATTCCAAAAAAATTCTCAGAGAAACATTGACAAAAGTTCTAAGTGCTTGCAAAAATTCATCATGAAATCATATTCCTGTAAGGCGTGACAAAAAAAAAACAAATTCAGCCTCCAAAATGCTTTTGAAAATAGCATTTTTAGAGTACCGATTTTGTTTTTTTTTGCCACGCCTTCTAGAAATGTGATTTCATGACGAATTTTTGCAAGCACTTTTGTCAATGTTTCTACCAAAAAATTTTTGGAATTTTTTGAATTTTTTTGATTTTTTTTCGATTTTACTGTTCACCCGAGCTCATATGAGCTCGGGTGCAGAAACTCCACGTCCCCCCGCGAAAGTGCCTTTCCCCCGCCCCATTTTATTATAAGTGAGGCACACAGGCACAACAAATCGTTCCCAGATCTCGAGCCAAGCTAAAGTAGCAGGGCCAAATTGACAAGTTTTCTGGTATTTTAAGCAACAAATAGAGCCTACACGCGAAACATCAGGGACCAATCATCAACATTACAAATTTAGCTAGAATGGCATCTTGCAAATCCAATGATGGGTCGATATGGAGCTCTCCCCTTCGCCGGTCCAGAATCAACAAGCATCTTTGAAGCAACACATATTGAGAGTCATCGCACATGATCTTCCATTGACGCAGCAGAGTGCTAACCCTTGCCAAAAGAGTTCAAGCATCTTTCCAGACCAAGGCATGAAAATGCATTTCATTACACATAGTCCATAAGCTCCACAAGGCAGCAACGTATGACATATTAGGAACAACCATCTTCTTAAATTTAAGCCACATAGCACAAAGATCATCCATAGAATTGGGAAGGCGAAACTGAAAGATATCAACAATCACAAACTAATAGCACGGGCAACAATGCAACCAACCAAAAGGTGTTAGACATATTCATGTTCATCACGTGAATAAACATGTCAAATCTTCAACATGTCGTCTCTTACTTAAATTATCTTTAGTGAGTATATGATTCCTATGCCATTTTTGGTCTGTCGAGAAAGATGGCGGGCTTCAACCGGACGCCGACATAGCGAGGTGCGGCGGGCTTTCTTCCCCAATAAATTTGAAGGAATATTCCATAGGTGGTGCCTTAAGGATATTGAATGGATCCAAGGATGAATGGCATAAAGATGAAGATACCACTACTAGGAAAAACCTTATACACAGAAGTTTATCAGTAGTGCGGTTTAAAAATGGGCCCTACTGCTAATTAGTAGTAGCGAGGGGTATAAAAACCGCGCTACTACTAAGTTGATAGTAGTAGCGCGGGTTTATAACCCTCGCTACTACTAAGTGATTTTCACCGTGCCCCTCTGGACCAGCCATAGTAGTAGCGCGGGTTATAAACCCACGCTACTACTAAGTTGATAGCAGTAGCGCGCGTTATAAACCCCACGCTACTACTAAATGGTCTCCACCGTGCACCCACGACATGCCATAGTAATAGCGTTGGATTAGCGTGGGGTATAAACCCAACGCTACTGCTAAGTTATCTCCTTGCCGCCCCACCTCAGCCTCTCACCCCTGCTCTGCCTTTCTCTCCCCCGACGCCTCTCCTCGTCCTCCACTCCCCACGTTTCCCCCAACCAACCCCGCCGCCACCACCGACACCGACGACCTCCTTTCCCCCAACCCCACCGCCGGCGCCCCCCACCTCACGCGCGGATCCTCCTCCTCACCGTGCCCTTGTGCCGGCCCCAAAGCCTAACTAGGGGCCCCCTTCTCCGGGCGCGGTGCGGCGCGGGGAGGGCTCCCTCTTGCCCGCCGCCGATGTAGACGGCCCGCCGGAGGTCCTGCTACTTGCTCCTCCGACCCTCCTCCTCCTGCTGCTAGTGCGGACCGACGCCATGGAGGTGAGGTTCCCCCTTATCCTCTCTTTTTCTTCACCGCAGGCAGCCCTTGACCCCCTTGGATCCGATTTGTCAGGCCGTGTGCAGGCGGGGAAGGACAGCGTGGCGCGCCTGGTGTGCGAGCTCGAGGGCGCCGGCCTGCTCGTTGAAAGCGTCCGCGGCGTCCCCGCCGAGTTCATCAAGGTCAGTGCGGCTCTCTGTCATGACACCAACACCGAGGCTCACTGCTACGTGGTTACTTCTGAATACCGACCAACTTGTAAAAATTCACTGTTGGATGTGAATTGTTCTGCAGAAACTGGGTAACAGGTGTAAGACTCGGAAAATGATGAACAAGGTAATGGATTTCATTTCATCATCATTGGATTTAGTTGCTCGGTCGTTACTTTTAGTCGTTGGTCAGCAGGTGAACCTGCTAACTTGGAACTGAAGTTCAAGGTCTTTTTTCCGCATGGTCTGAAACTACGAAGGTTGACAAGTGAAACATCACCATATATCAAAACCGCATGTATGAGGATGCGATCGGGAAGGTGTATGGTCTGAAATTACAAGGATTCACCATTAGTAAGCACGAATCAGTATGAGCCAATAATCAACCTGTTCCAATGTTGCACGAAACATGTTTTAATTAGCATTGGTATACATTCGTAAAAAAGACTATGCAAACATTCTTGCCTTAAACTAACAAAGTGGAGCAAAGAAGGTGTGTTGCATGCACAATATACAAAGAACTAAAACATACCGTAACATAAGATTCTCTTCCACCCAAATTCTTAGTCTCGTGAAACTGAAACACGGGATGTGCGATCCTTTGGGAAGCCAATGCTCACATGCGTCAGTGAATAGCATGTAACAAATCTGTTCTTTAGTGGGTCCTTTTATTTTTCCCTTTCTAAAATAAGGGAAAGAATTGACCAACTGAACTTTTCTGATAGATGGTCTATGAAGAACTGTGCAGCTCCTTCAGGACAGCAAGACATATGCTTCCTTCTTTTTACTCCCTCCGTTCGATTTACTTGTCGTGGTTTTAGTTCAAATTTGAAGTAAAACCACCGCAAGTAAATCGGAACGGAGGGAGTATATAGTTTGGATGCAACAACAAAGTTCTGAATTCCAACAATGAATCGACGGTTGGCTGTCATGGTTCTGCAGAATACAAGTAATGAATGTAAGACTCCGAGAATTATGGTTCAGCAGAATCCAAGTAGTGAATGTAAGATTCTCACTACTTGTTTTTTGTTTAAGGATCCATTCACCTAGTTCCTAGTTTTGATGGCTTTTGTTCTGTTTGTTTACAGATCAAGTCTTTCATTGCCTTTACCGTGTTTCTTAAAGACTTTGGTGGTCTCCTTTTCATCCTCAGCAGCTCGTTCGAAGCGTTCGTACTGGTATGTACTCTTCTTCTGAATGCACCGTATCAAGAATTATTTCATGTTAAGGGGTTATCAAGATGCATACTATTGTGGCTGCCATTAAATGTGGACTTGCAGCACCATGTCTTCTCAAACTAATAAAAATGAAGTATTGTTGCCATGCCATTTAGGTAGTTTTAACAATTTTAGTGTGTCCATTTTATCGGGTCAGAAATGCTAAATCTGGCATTGTTGCTACTTCGATGTTTGATCTTCATACATTTTGCTTCTGCAATATCCTGTTGTAGCATATGACAGTGGAATGCTTTAACAACAACTTTCCTGAAAGATTCCAAATGTGGTGGCAGGTTATTCTTATTGTTTAACCACTTGATAGGCTCATGTCTGTTGAGTTTGTGCAACTGATTTGCTGCAGTCCAAATTTACGTGTTTATGCTTATATTTATTGTTTGCATTCTATATGTGACAATGCAACAGTTCTTTGAGGCATCAATCAATGATAACTGAGCATATTGGTTTATGCTTAGATATAAAGAAACCAAATATATATTCTGTCTTATTATACGGAACCAATTATATTTAATCCATGTTAAAGGCCAATTCAGGCATTGTAGCTGCTTCAGTATTTGATCTTCATATATTTTGCTTTTGCAATATCATGTTCTAACATCTGAAAATGGAATACTTTAACAATATAATCTTCCTGACTTTCTGCAACTGATTTTTGCTGTAGTCCAAAATTATATGTTTGTGTTTATTGCGTTTTTTAGTGTGTTGATATTTGAAAGGGGAACAGGGCAACGTGTTGCACTCTTGCCTTTGATAGAGCACTATATTTTATTGTTAACCATGCTATGGTTGAAACTCCTTTTTATTCTGCTCATATGATATTGCTCATCTTTTGTTTTCTGTCCAATGCCTCCTGTATTTAGAGTAGAAATATTCTTAATTTAGTGTTTCTTGAACATGGCCAGGGCAATGGATAAAATCTACTCTGGATAGTTGACACAGGGAGTACATGCTAAGTTGACTTTTTTCCTACGGATTTGCTTATCGTGAGGATGCTTGCAAGGATGCAGAGGGAGCGGATTATTTGGAGAGATAGGGTGCCACCGTTTGGTGTTTTTATGCATTTGGGTTTGCTTGTAACTGTGTTTGCACTAGCTAGGAGTAAGTGACTTGGCAAGAAGTGTAGGTGTTTTAATTGAAGGCATGAAAAGCCATGACAATATGTATGCTCTTACACGATGTGCTCTAATGCCGCTGGTTTATTATAAATCCTGGATTAGTAATGATGTGTAATGTCACGTTTATTGCAAATATGTGTTTGCTTTAGTTGGAATTGTATGCATAGAATGGAATTGGTGGATTTTATTTTTTTAATTCCTAATTAGTTAGTAGTAGCGTGGGAAAACACCAGACACATTACTACTACTTCATTAGTAGTAGCATGGGTTTGCATCCTGGCTACTACTAACTTTTTAGTAGTAGCGTGGGAAAAAACCTGAGGCGCTACTACTATTTCATTACTAGTAGCGCGGGTTGCACCCGCGCTACTACTAAAATGTTACTAGTAGCGTGGGTTTCACCCGCGCTACTACTAACTATTAGCTGTAGCGCGATACTAGTAGCGCGAGTACCCGCGCTGCTAGTAGCCTTTTTCCTAGTAGTATACACATGCTCTAAGCTTTGGTATTGAATGACAATTCCTATGGAGCGTCAAGTGCATTGAGTTTTTTGCTAAGATATGTTCCAGAATGATGCATGAAGTTTATTGGGTTGATTTGGGAAGAATCCATCAAAAGACTCACAAAGAAGTCCTCATAGTATCCCCCTTTGGTTACCCCGTGCCCATGGAGCCAGGGAAATTCTCTTTGGACACCCTGTGCGCATGGGCCACCTAACCCCATGCACACGGGGTCGAGTATTGAACTCTCTGGATACCCTGTGCGCACGGTGTCTCGGACCTCAATGCCCAGAGGGCCTAAAGTTTGGCTCTTGGAGTCTCATGTCTAATGTGGATACTAGTTGGTCTTTGGAGATATCTATTGAAGCCATCAAAATTAATTCAATTCTAACCAAATATTCTCAAGGTGAAATTCATTGGAGAATCTCAAATGCTGACATATTTGGGCTTATAAGGATCAAGGACCTGAGAGAGTAATTAAAGAGAAGAATTCAAGTTATGGTTTCAAGACAAGATCATAATGAGATCATGCCTTGGGTTTGTGAAAAATTTATTGTGCATCTCAAGAGATTGTGATGGAGCATTTAGAGGAGCAAGTGATGACTAATATGTTGAGTTACAATGTTGAAACTTAGTATGAGGGATCGATAAAAATCAATTATTTTTTGTGTTTACTACCGAAAGAAAAAATTGCTTAAAAGTACATCTCTTATTATTTAAACTTGACAGTTTTAGATTAAAAAAACCGTTGAAACTTAAAACTTCTTGAGGGGTTTTATTTTTTACTATAGCCTCGTGCATGATTCAACTACTCCACGAATCGCGAGGCAAATCGAGTGGACGCCAGGGCTTGATAGATGTGTGCCCCACTCATGTGCCCCTGCGAATTTCCTCATCGGCTCCACAAATTCAAGCGACACTAGTAGAAAAAGGGTCAAATGTGAGACACATTAGTCCCGGTTTGTAACAGAACCGGCACTAATGTGTCCATTAGTGCCGGTTACAACGGCTAGGCGGGAGGAGCTCTTTAGTACCGGTTCGTGGCGAACCTTTAGCACCGGTTCGTGCCACGAACCGTACTAAAGAAAGTGGTGGCAGGATGTTGTCGAGTGGGGCCCTTCAGCACCTTTAGTACCGGTTCGTGGCACGAACCGGTACTAAAGGTCGTCCTATATAAACCCTTCGTCCACCCGCACTTTGTTCTTCCCCCTTTCCCCTCTCCCTCTCCTCTGTTCTTCCCTTCTTCCTCTCGAGTTCATCACAAAATTTGCCCCAAATTTGTCAAGATTTGCAGCCCCCATCCATTCAAATGATCACCAAGGTTAGCAACTTTGTCCTTTCATCTCTCATTGCTAGATTAGCTCTTGCATTGGTTTATATAGTGATTAATTGTGGGTTTTAGTAATTTGGGAGGAATTATATGTGGTAGTATTTGATTTATATGCAATTTGAGGTCAAAATAACACTTAGTTGGCATATGTAGGTGTGTTTTACTTAGTGCCTTCTAAATCTCCGTCGTAACCACCGTCGATCGCCGTCACCGTCCCATCGCCGGCACCACCTTGTGGTGAGCCTCTTGTTCATGAAATTTTATATAACAAATTGATGTTTGTGTGATTTGGATATATAGTTACTTGTATAATTATCTTACCCGTACGTTGTTTGTTATACATAGTGCCATGGTTTTGATATCTGTCCCCGTCGGCCCTCGTCCTTGTTATGATTCGGATGTGGTATATTCTCTTTTAAAACTATTTGTTGCATTTCGTGTTTATGACAAATTATGCCCATCAAGTTGACATAGATATTTTTATCTAGGAGGTATGTGAACCGGAAATTCCAACCGACCCTATTGTCGAGAGGTTAAATTTAGTTGAAAGAGAAAAGCGAGTACTTGAAAGAAAAATTGAAAAGAATTGAGGGGAGAAGATGGAATTGGAGTTGCATGTTGCCGATGTCGCCGATGATCACAAGATCAAGATGGAGAAAATGCGCTTGAAGATTAGAAAGATTAGAAAATATCCCATCAATAGTGAGGCTTGGTATCATTATGCTTTGTTGGATCAATTGTTACCTTAGTTGCGATCTTGATCGCATTTGTTGTTGCATTTAAATGCTTTAGCTAGAGAGTTATTTGTTTGTTGCATTTAAGTGTTGTATGAATTTTATGTATGAACTTGTATTAATTTGGTCTATTCGGTGTTGTGTAATGAAGACGAGCCGCAATGGATGTATCGATGACCGATGCTCTCCCAGTTCGTTGAGGGCGTGCATACTTTTTCTCGCTATGGTGAGGAAAACAAGCGGGCGGATGGTTTTATGCCTTGTCCATCTGCTGGCTGTAAGAATGGTCGCAATTACCTACGTCAAGAACCATTCACGTCCACCTGTTTGAGTCCGGTTTCATGCCCCACTATAATGTTTGGACCAAGCACGGAGAAAGAGGGGTTATGATGGAAGACAATGAAGAAGAAGAGGACGACGACAGCTATCCCGCCATGGGTTCCCTGAATACGATGATACAACAATGGGGAAGAAGCTGGGCCGGCAATGCGGGAAGAAGCTGAAGAAGAGGCATCAGATGAGCCCGTTGATGATCTATCTAGGTCGGGCCATTGCCGATGCAAAGAGAAACTAGCAAGTGATTTGGAGAAGAAGAAGTTGCGGCGCATGTTAGAGGATCACAAAAATTGTTGTACCCGAATTCGTAGGTGACAAGAAAAAGCTGGGCACCACACTAGAATTGCTGCAATGGAAGGCGTAGAATGGTGTATCCGACAAGGGATTTGGAAAGTTGCTGGTAATGATAAAGGATATGCTTCCAAAGGACAACGAATTGCCCGAGAGTACATAATACGGTTAAAGAAGGCTGTCTGCCCTCTAGGGTTAGAGGTGCGTAAGATACATGCATGCCCTAATGATTGCATCCTCTACCGCGGTGAGTACGAGGATTTGAACGCTTGCGGTATGTGGTGCATTGCGCTATAAGATCAGCCATGATGAGCATGGTGATGTCGAGGGCGGCGCCCAGAAGAAGATTCCTGCCAAGGTGATGTGGTATTCTCCTATAATACCACGGTTGAAACGTTGTTCCAAAACAAAGAGCATGCCAAGGCGATGCGATGGCACATAGAAGACCGTAAGAAAGATGGGAAGTTGAGATTACCACGGTGACGGGTCGCATGATGGAGAAAAATCAAAAGAAAGTACGGGAAGGAGTTTGCGAGATGACGCAAGGAGCGTATGGTTTGGTCTAAGCGCAGATGGCATTAATCCTTTTGGGGAGCAGAGCAGCAACCATAGCACCTGGCCTGTGACTCTATGTTTGTATAACCTTCCTCCTTGGTTGTGCATGAAGCGGAAGTTCATTATGATGCGGTGCTCATCCAAGGCCCTAAGCAACCCGGCAACGACATTGATGTGTACCTAAGGCCATTAGTTGAAGAACTCTTACAACTGTGGAATGGAACAGGTGTACGTCGTGGGATGAGCACATGGGGAAGAATTTGACCTAAAGGCGTTGCTGTTCGTGACCATCAATGATTGGCCTGCTCTCGGTAACCTTTCGTGACAGACAAATAAGGGATACCACGGATGCACGCACTGTTTGGATGATACCGACGGTATATATTTGAATAGTTGTAAGAAGAATGTGTACCAGGACATCGTCGATTTCTTCCGAGCAGGCATCCCGTAAGAAAGAAAGGCAAGCATTTCAAAGGTGAGGCGGATCACGGACGAAGCCTCGCCACCGTCTTTGGTGCTGATGTACATGATATGGTCAAGGATTTGAAGGTGATATTTGGAAAGGGTCCTGGCGGACAACCTGTTCCAAAGGACGCTGACGGACGCGCACCCATGTGGAAGAAGAAATCTATATTTTGGGACCTGCCATATTGGAAAGATCTAGATGTCCGCTCCGCAATCGACGTGATGCACGTGACGAAGAATCTTTGCGTGACCATGCTTGGCTTCTTGGGCATGTATGGGAAGACAAAAGATACACACGAGGCAGGAGGACCAGCAACGTATGCACGGAGAAGACGGCATACATCGTGGTCATGCAAGCTACGCTCTTACCAAAGAAGAGAAGGAAATCTTCTTTGAATGCCTGCTCGATATTAAGGTACCGTCGGCTTCGTCGAATATAAAGGGAATAATAAACATGGCAGAGAAAATGTTCCGAACCTAAAGTCTCATGATCGCCACGTGATTATGACGCAACTGCTTCCGGTTGCATTGAGGGGGCTTCTACGGAAAACGCTCGATTAGCCATTGTGAAGCTATGTGCATTTCTCAATGCAATCTCTCGTAAGGTAATCGATCCAGAAATCATACCAAGGTTACGTAATGATTTGGTGCAATGTCTTGTCGGTTCGAGTTGGTGCTCCCACCATCCTTCTTCAACATCATGACGCACGCCCTAGTTCACCTATGCTTGAAGAGATTAACGTTTTGGGTCCTGTATTTCTACACAATATGTTCCCCTTTGAGAGGTTCATAGGAGTCTTAAAGAAATATGTTCATAACCGTGCTAGGCCGTAAGGAAGCATCTCCAAGGGCCATCAAAATGAGGAGGTCATTGATTTTTGTATTGACTTTATTCTGACCTTAAGCCGATTAGTGTTCCTGAATCGCGGCATAAGGGCAGATCGATGGAAAAGGCACGCTAGGAGGGGAACAAATAATATGTATGGACGGACATTCTCTCACCGAAGCACACTACGCTTCTACGTAATTCCGCCTTGGTGGCTCCGTATATGGATGAACACAAGAATTTGCTACGCTCCAAACACACAGGCGGTCTCGATGACCGGATTACACGTGAACAAACTAGGAGTTTCGCCACTGGTTGCGTACATGTACCATGCATGACACCTCTATTGAAGATGACCTGTACTTGCTGTCCCAGTTACCATCTTCGAATATAATGACTTTCAAAGGGTACGAGATAAATGGTAATACATTTTACACGATCGCCCAAGATAAGAAGAGCACCAACCAAAACAGTGGTGTCCGCTTTGATGCATAAACCAAGACGGAAAGGAAACATATTATGGTTATATACATGACATATGGGAACTTGACTATCGACGTGGTTTAAAGGTCCCTTTGTTTGGTGCAAATGGGTCAATATGACAAGAGGCGGGGTAACGGAAGACCCGCAGATGCGGAATGACAACAAGTGGATCTCAACAATCTTGCGTATGCAGACGAACCATTCGTCCTAGCCAATGATGTGGCACATGTTTTCTATGTGAAGGACATGTCTACCAAGCCAAGAAAAAGAAAAGATAAGGAAGCGAATGCATCGTACGATGAGCCAGAGTGGCACATAGTTCTTTCTGGGAAGAGAAACATCGTGGGAGTGGATGACAAGACAGACAAGTCAGAAGATTATGAAAAGTTAGATGAAATTGCTCCATTCAAAGTGAATATTGACCCGAGCATCCCGTTAAATGATGAAGATTTTCCATGGTTACGGCGCAAAGGGACACACGCGAAGAAAAAGTTTCACACCCAAAGATCTGGGATGTGATCGGCTTCACTAGCTATCATCACTTTCTTCTGTGTTTCGCACCGAGAGGGGAATCTCTGTAATAGTTAGGGTAGTTATGTGTTTTGGCATTTGAAACGCGAAGAAATTTTATGTGCAAACAAATTCACACTAATTTCAAATAATTCAAAATTTAAACTATTCAAATTTGAAAACTACGGGCACTAACAGAAAGTTTGTAATTTTTTGTACCTAAAGAGGTCAGGTCAGCCTCCGGTCGAACTATGGCCCCACCATCACCATTTAGTGCCGGTTCGTACCACGAACCGGTACTAATGAGGTTGTGTCAGGTAAGGTTGGGGCCCCACGAGCACCTTTAGTACCGGTTCATGGATGAACCAGACGTAAGCTGTTTTTTAGTCCCACCTCGCGAAGTGAGAGGGACTAGGAGCGGTTTATAAGCCCTGAGTGCAGAGACGATGAAGAAGAGGATCAATGCTCACGTTGCTTAGCTTCAAGCCTTCAGGAATATGGTAGACTACACGGAGCTATGCGCAGTGCAGTTTACACTATTCCGAAAGACTTGAAGCAAATTAACGAGCATTGCACCTCTTTTTTATTTTTAATAACTTATTACAACTCCGGACTTCTTCTGTTATGGCAAAAACTAATTGCACATCGACATTTCTTTTTTTTTAAGTTATAACTCCAGACTTTGTCCATCAAGTTTTGCAGAAAAGAAAAAATAGCAGAAAAGAAAGAAAAACTATAGCTGAAAAGAAAAAAACTATATAAAAAAACTACTCAAAAATAAATAGAAGAAAATAAATATAGCAGAAAAGAAAAAACTACTCAGAAATAAATATAAGAAAAAATAAAGCAGAAAAGGAAAAAAATTATATTTGCTATTTTTCAATCGTTTACAAAATGACCGTGAAATTGAAAATCACTACAAAATGAACTCTGAAAATGTTGAATTTTGGCAAACTAGATGAAAAACTACTCACAAATAAATAGAAGAAAATAAATATAACAGAAAAAAAACTATAAAAAACTACGCAAAAATAAATAGAAGAAAATAAAGCAGAAAAGAAAAAAACTATAAAAAAATTAGGCGCCTGTAATGGCTGATAGGCCACGGTGTATAATAACAGGCCTTAAAGGCCAATGAGACTCACAGTGGCAGCAGAGTTTAGGCCCACAAGCCTGCTATACAGAGGAGTTCGAAGTGGTAGCCGCGGCTGGGTTTATAAACCAGTGCGGCTGCCCTTCGACCGACGAGGTGGGACTAAACTTTGGGATGGCAACGCGAGGCCTTTAGTACTGGGTCGTGGCACAAATCGGTACTAAAGGGGGGGCCTTTAGTACCGGTTTGTGCCACCACCCGGTACTAAAGGGGGTCGCTTCCCGCCGCTTGGGCTGGCCAAAACAGGCCTTTAGTACCGGTCGGTGGCTCCAACCGGTACTAAAGGTGCCTTCTATATATACAACACTTCGAAATTTTCATTCCCCCTCGTTTCTTCCTCTGTTTCCGTCGTCTCCGTCGCCGTCGCCGCCCCCGTCCCCGTCGCCGCCCTCGTCTCCGTCGCCGCCCCCGTCTCCGTCGCCGCCCCCGTCCCCGTCGCCGCCCTCGTCTCCGTCGCCGCCCCGTCCCGTCGCCGCCCGTCCCGTTACCGCCCTCGTCTCTCCGCCGCCCGGGCCGTCCCGTCGCGCCGTCCCCACGTCGCCCGCCCGGCCCGTCACCGCCCCGACGTCGCCTGCGCCGTCGCCTGCCCGTCGCCGTCGCCCCTTGAGCTCTCCCCCTCTAACCCCGCTCCCTCGCCCCCGGCGGCCACCATGGGCGCCGCCCCTCCCCGAGCCCACACACACACACACAAGCATGATGGACACACACACACATATGTATGAATTAATGCATGTATATATTAGTATATACGTATTTTGTATGTTTAATTAGTTTAGATTATTTAGATTATTATTTTTTCACTATTATATATGTATGAATGCATGTTAGATGGATATAATTAGTGTTTAATTAGTATGGAATTTTTTATATAATGTTGTTTTTCAGTTTTTTAATGGATGTATAGAAGTTGTGTTTTCTGTTTTAGTGTTAGATGCTTAATTAGTATGAAATAGTATATAGATTTTTGAAATAGTAGAAATGTTAGAAATTTTAGTTATCAAAATCCAATCATTAAAAAATATTACTTTTTATGGGCATATAGCTAGTATTTGTTCTCGATGATGCCCGGCCCGCATCCTCGCCGACCCGTCTGGCGACGACGCCCACCGACCCATGTCCGGACTGGAGCTCACGGGCCGGCACCGGAGGTGCTGCTCGGAGGCGCTGCTTGATGAGGAACCCGCCCCGGGTCCCGTCGTCGACCCTGATCTCGCTTTGGTGGCGTTCGCGTGGGCCAGTTTCGCGGAGGGACCCGGCCCGCCGGAGGAGGTACGTCGCCCGTGTCGTGGAGGAGGACGAGCACGCCCATCGCTACATGGTTGCGTTAGAGGGCGGCAGTTCTCCAATACCGGCGATATCTTCAGGATCTCACTTCAGCTATGATCCTGTGAGGGTTCCTTCTCTTTGGGTGTCCACCGCCTCAAGGCCAGCAGAACCGCGAAAGTGTCCTAGATTCTTCCGTAGTACTCGATCTTTAATTAGCTAGCCGCTGATGTACTATTCAATATTATATATTATTCGAGACGATGTATTCGAGATTGTATCTATTATTCTAGACGAAGTATTCGAGATTATATCTATTATTCGAGACGATGTAATTTGAATACTAAATTGTTTTATATTTCTTTTGAATTAGTTAAATAAAAGCTATGGCGAACAATACCGACAGAGAGGAGAACAGACCATGTTCGATATGATACGCAGCGGATGATGATCATAATGAAGAAGATTTTGACGGCTCCGAATTTCTAAACAACACCGGAGAGGGTGATATGATATTCGATCGCGACGACCGAATTGATGAAGTCATGAACTACGATTATGACGATGACGAAGAACATGTTGATCCTGAAACAACAAAGACCGGCGAGGTATATATATTTATATAAGCGGTATCTGGTGATCATCACATGTTTTAAATGACTTGAAGATATATTAACGAATCGATCTTTGTTCTTTCAGCCATCCGGATCGAGCAAATCTTCGTGCAAAAGGACGAAACGAGGCCCGAACAAAAAGTTGAAGGAGGGCGTAAAGTACAATATCCAGGCAGTCAGACCTAATGGCGAACCATTAGCGCCTAAGAAGATTGCGGACAAGTTCGTTCGTTAGTGCAGAGTTCTTGTGAAGGACCAACTCCCGATCTCCCTTCAAGAATGGAGAGAGCCAGCAAAAGACAAAGGACAAAAAGGCAAAGAGGACGATGCTCCACGTACAGATGTTACTTTTGTCGACAAGAATAAAAAAGATCTGCTTTGGGATACTCTCATGGAACATTTCACCCTACCAGATCATTTCACGCGAAGCGGATGTGCGAGAAAGTCAAGGATGCTGCTCTTAGGAAGATGGCGGTTGCATTCAAGAATCACAAGAATCGTGAATGGGAAAAGTACGTCAAGGGAGGAAGGAAGACTCCAGTATTCGAGGGAACACTAGAGAACCAACGTGCTCATTGGGACGATTTCGTGAAATTCAAGGATTCGGAATTAGCTGCGGAACGGTCGAGAATAAACAAGAAGAATGCCGAAAAAAAGGATAAGTTCCATAAGCTGGGGCCAGGTGGCTATGCGGTGGCAATGCCTAAGTGGGATAAGTCTGAGAAAGAGATGGAGGATGCAGGTGCCACTCCGGTTACTAAGAGCTGGCCCCCCAGGGTCAGGACTTGGTTCTATGCGCATGGGGGAGTTGGACCCGAAGACAGGCAATGTTTCGACGAGGGCAAGTCTGAAGGGAGCCGACGATGCGATACTTGTTGCAATAGAAGAGGCACGATCGGGGGTTTTCCAGCCCAACAGAGAGAACGATGAGCTTACGCGTGCCCTGCGAAATCCTGAACACCCGGGAAGAGCACGAGGCAAGGGCGCTATTCCGTGGTATGAGGGGTTTTCAGACTGGAACACCGACTACAGAACCCGTGCGAGAAAGAAGATTGCGAAGGAGAAGAAGAGGAAGATGGAGGAGGAGCAGAGGAAGCGGGACTATAACGCCTTCAAGGCCTAGAAGCAAGTCAAGCGGAATTGGTAGTCAAATTCCAGCGGCAGCAGGAGCAGATCGACTCACTTACCCAAAGAAGGGGGTCTCAAAGGCTGCAGCGGCTAGCGAATGATCCAGCATTGGATAGCACCGCCCCATCCATGCCGAGAAGCAGCGTGGGTTCCGCCCAGACGACGCAATGCTGGGTAGATACCCGTGGATGACATCATGGAGAACACTAGCTGCGAGCTACACGTCAAAATGAAGAACATATCCATGAAGGTGGCGAACGGCGTTGCTTTTCCGATTACCCCAAAGCAACCTACCATTGCATCACGATTCCAGAGGGCTATGCTCGTGTCATGGTTGACGAGGTGGTGGACCCATATTCGGGCTAGAGCTTGACATTCCCGGAGGTGACGACGGCGCTTTCTCGGAGATGCCAACCATCGTATCATCCTATGGAAAAAGGATTGCATCATCTTTGAAGGCCACCGACACGCGTCATCCGACTCCTCGTCGTAGTCCGCCACCGAGTCAGCGATCTCCCGCTCCTTCAAGTCCACCAAGTCCGGCAAAGTGTCAGCCACCTCCTCCAAGTCCGCAAAGTGTCAGGCCACTCCTCCTCCTCCAAGTCCGCCACAACGTCAGACGTCCACTCCTCCTCCAAGTCCGGCACAACCTCAGGCCACTCCTCCTCCAAGTCCGGCATAGCTTTAGGCGGCCACTCCTCCTCGTCCAACTCAGCCCCGTCAGCCGGCGTCTCCGCCGCCTCAGCAATCGCAGAAGAGACACCCCGCAGCTATGGTGCGTGTGATGCAGTCGAGGTAGTACAGAAGTACAAAGCGGAGGCAAGCGATATAAATATGGTCCAAGCCTCACGCCTCTTCCGCAGAGGTCTTATGACAGGTCCGAGGAGGAAATCGCAGCCATATTAAAGTCCGAGGTGGAAGCCCATTTTGCACCGAAACCGCCACCGCCGCCAAGGGAGAAAGTGCACGAGGAAAGCGATTGACCACTTCATTCGTATGGATCAACCACCAGCTCCCAAGCCTGTTGACACGCACTATGAGCGCCACATCGGGAAGTTAAATCAAGCACGCCTACGTAAGGAGGCGAGCTCGGGTCGAGCAAACAAGAAGCATTTGTCAAAAATGCGGAAAACCATTCCCGGCTGGGAGAACAAAGCGCAATCGATCCCCTAGCTTGTTGTGCCAACAACACGTGACAGTACGCGCGCCCAATATTATTGTGGGCAAACAGTTTACGTTCCTGAGGTGGGCAATGTAGTAATAACGGATGACCATATAATGCAGGCTGAAATTCTCAAAATCACTGTTGGACAACTCCTCGAGATCG
Organism: Aegilops bicornis; assembly: GCA_021605145.1. Classification (NCBI taxonomy): domain Eukaryota; kingdom Viridiplantae; phylum Streptophyta; class Magnoliopsida; order Poales; family Poaceae; genus Aegilops; species Aegilops bicornis. The sequence continues at coordinate 88,805,063 of CM038670.1, forward strand.
AGCCCATGCCTGTGCTTAGAGAGGATGAAATAAAACGGAAATATGTCCGGGGCCAACCTTTGGTCGAGCCAGACAAGGTCAAGAACCTCCCAACGAGAATGTATGAATTACATCAATGGTACATGAACATTACCAAGATTTCCGATCGATTGTCCCTCATGGTGAATGTCAAGGAGGAGCATTACTTCCATGAGAAAGCTGTGTCCGTTGAGTATTCTGAAATGTTTCAGTTATACAATCAAGACGCACTCGACAAATCTATCGTCAGTTGCTATTGTCTATAAGTGATTTCTTTCTGTAATTTAAGTCTCAAGCTAGCTATAGTGATCCTTTTGATCAATCATTACCTGTAATTATCCTCACTATATTCTTTTCTGTGGTATCATATGCAAGATGAAGATGTATGAAATGAAAAAAGGTGGACGCTTTGGCATTGGATTCATTGACCCAAACACCGTTAATGAATACACATGGAAAATAAACCCACGTCATCAAAAGGCCGTAGAGGACAACATGCTAGAGTTCTTGAAGCGCCTCAAATACAATGAAGATATACTACTTCCTTACAACTTCCAAAGTGAGTCACACTGTCTTGTACTACAAATTCTCTGTTTTTGCCTACTAGCTAGCTACATGTTTTTGCTTACATATGCCCGCTTAATTAAGACATGCAAACGTGTGTGCATGCAGATTTCACTGGTCTTGTGTATCATTAAAGTTGGCCTTGAACAGTTGAAATCTTGGACTCACTACTCAAAGAAAAAACTGACTATAACATCTTGTTTGGGATAGTCAACAGGTAATTTCAATCATTATTAACTATATATCTCGGCCTATTTAGTTCGTCATTTTCATGATATGAACTATTTAATAACCCTTTATTCATTTTCTTTGTCGGTGGCAGGGCTTGGGCAAGGTTCATCAAGTGACCCCGGAGAATGGAAACAAAAGCTTAAATGGTTTCGACCCAAGGTAAGTAATTAAGTAGTACTAGCTAGCTAGCTAGCTGCCATCTCTTTAATTATCATGCTTGATTAATTATTATCTGATCAAATTCCATTCTCGTAAAGGCCACAAGCGGTAGCGGGGACTGATCTGTGTGCATTCTGCGTTTGCGAGAACATTCGCATGATGGCGTCCGAAAGGAGCAGATCTCAAAGACAGGAATGGGTACGCTTGTCAAAATACTATTCATAATTTTTACACCATTATCGATATCTAGTCACACAACTAATACACATGCATATTGATCTCCTTCTTAACAGTTCACAGAGGTGCGGGAGAAGCTTCTAGAAACGGAGCGCGTAGAAGCACTTCAAGAGGAAATAGCGGGATTTTTGCTCGACCAGGTCATAAATCCGAAGGGAGAATACTATTACCCGCTACCGCCCCATAAAAACCACTTCCAATTGTCATCGTGCTCCGAAGGCACCAATTAGGCTAATGCCACTGGCTCAAAGCAACATGCATATGTCTGAGAAATTGTATATAGCTATACATGTGTGTATGTGTGAATTAATTAATATGATTTTTTGAGAGACACTGATGATATATATATATATATATATATATATATATATATATATATATATGCATGATTGGTTCTACTAGACATTCTATTATATATATATATATACCAACAATACAGGGAACTAAATTTTTATTTATCTTAATATGTGATTAGATTTTGATTAGGTTAATTTGGGATTAGGTGGAAGTGGTAGACAGGTATGATTTTTATCTTGAATAGTATTTACTATTCACTAGGTAGGGCACTATTCACAATAGTGCTCCACTATTAAATACCCTATTTGAAATAGTATTCCACTATTCACAGCAATATTTAATTCAATATGATTACCTTCACGTTCTAACTTGATTATATATTTAATGCAGGATCTATTTAGAGGCTGGCGAGGCCAACAATTCGTCCGACGGTGTGCAGAGGTGTAAAATCCTACTCGGTACTCACCATATTTTTCATTATGTTGCATCAGATGTAGCTAGTTACGTTGACTTAGCAGTTTTAATTGCAAATTTATGGGGTAAATTCCTATCGTCTTCCCAGGCAGTTCCACCGAAGGAACACTTCTCTCTGACCCACACGGTTCTCATTCAAACGCCGCTCTGGGCTACACAGAGAACTACACACGCAGAGGTTTCTCCTATAGGATCCCTAGCATAAGAACTCGTCCCATAAATTCATAAGTAAAATACCAAGTGAAACCAAGAAACTACATCATTTCAACAACATAATTTACATATGGCTTTCCTTTCGGGATGCCCGAAGGGATTACACACAACTAGGAAATTACCTTCAAACTCTTGGCGAACTAAGCGCCTTCTTGGCTATTCTACTAGTAGTGGTGGTGGCTAAACTAGAAGGATTTGGTGCTCTGGTGGAGAGTCTCGATGCTCTGAGTGCTTCGTGCTCTCCCGTCTCTTGTGTGTTGTGTTCTTGAGCCCAGCGTCTCCTTTTATAGCCGCGAGGGGTGGCTGCAAGGGAGGCCTTCGGGAGCCTTCCTTCACTTATTTTACACAGTAGTATGCACACGTGTCCTACTAGGGTACACACGTGTCCTTCTAATAATATAGAAAAATGTGAGAGAGTGCCGACAAGCTTCAATCTTCAGGAATATTTGCTTTCTTCACGTGGCACCGTCTCTCGGTGAATAACTGGCTGGCTCTTCTTTTCTTCTTCGCTTGCCAGTGATGCACTTCTTCATGCCTTCAGATAGGTAGCTCTTCCTTAGGAATCCTTGTGTCAGTGTATGCGTACATACATGCCAAGGCTGCTTAAATATTCAACACTGCTTATTCATTTAATTTAAATTTAATTTAACTTGTTTAAATATTAGACATTGCTTTTTTTTATTATTATTATTAATATTATTATTATTATTATTTTTTATTTTTATTTTTTTTACAGGGGGGGTCCTCCCTGCCCATATAATTGATAATACCTTATCAATATTTAAAGGATCTATTATGGGAATTTCTATCAATATTCGGGTCGGGTATAGGTCCTCCGCGCCCGAATAATTGATAGCAATATCAATATATGCAATTTGGGCTTTATTCAGGCCGCTGCCCATGCCCTGCTATGTCCATATGATCCTCATCATTTAACAGATTGAAATCAAATTTTTCATCACATTCTTTCTTTATTTCTTCAAATTTTTCATCCATTTCTTGCCTTAATTCTTTTAATATTTCCTCCTTTAATTCTTTCTTTATTATCTTTGAAAATTCTTCAAACCTTTTATCCATTTCTTGATCCATGTATTCACTGTCTAAAGGGTCAAGCCCTTTAGAAGGCATTCTTGATATGTCTTATATTTTGGGGGTTCTTCCTTCTTTATATTTTTGAGCTTGATGCCTCCCCCTTTGTGGGAGTTGGTGAAGCAGGTATGCCTCTTTTCATTTGGATATAGTCTTTAGCCTTTGGGTCAATATAATAATCTGGTCCTAATACCTTTCTTGCCCAAAGTAAGGCCTCATCTATACTGTAATATCTTTTGAATGTTAAATCTCCTCCATTTCTTTTTGCATCTAGTTTTTCAATCATAATATTTTCCCATTCCAAATATATGCCAGGTTTATTTCCATCGAATATAAGATATAGAGTTTCTCCTTTTGGTATTTCAACCTTTGCTGGCTTTGGCACATTTTTGTTTAATTCGTTAAAATATTCAGCCAAACTGTTGAGAATTGATAAAAATATCCTTGTTCCTCTTTTACGAGCATATTGGTACCAAAAGTTATCCAATATGCATCTTTGTGCTTCATCGAGCTTAATATGGGATTTTGGCTTAAAATTGAATGTATTTGGCTGAAACATTTTCAGCCTATTTTCTTCTCCAAAGAAGAGATATTCATCCTTGTTGGCGAATAATCCTCTCTTCATTCCTGCAAATTTGATGCACGAGAAAATATGTCGTGTAAGGTATTATCCTTCCCTTTAATATGCTCAAAAATAACTTTATAACCATTCCCAGCTATGGTGTCTTCAAATAAGACCCATCTTCTGGTTGAGCTTTTCTTACTATTAATTTTATTGTAGTATCGGCATATGGCTTCACAGTCTGTTCGTACTGTAAATTCTTTAAATCCTAGATATAACCTAAATGCATTTATTGCATTTACCACTGCAAGAATTTCTCTATCAATATTATTTACCGTCTTTAATTTGTAACTTCCTAAAGCATATCTGCATATTTTTTCATCTGCCTTTGGAGAGTATTTATTGGGCTTTTGTTTTAGTATCGCACCCCATCCTACCTTAGATGCATCTGTCTCAATTATAAAATAATTGTCTTCTAGAGTCAATTCTAGGTGTTTTAAATTCTTGACCTTTTCCTTGATGGCCTTAACTAATTTTATATCTTAAGAATTTAAGTATCTTTGACCATTTTTACTTAATTTAGCATATAAATGTCCTGCTAGCTATGCTAAGATATCTATATAGTTTCGCTGCGTAGTTTACAATTCCTAAGAACTGTTGTAAAACCTTTTATCACTCATATTATCAGGAAACTCTAGTATTTTCTTTGCAATATGTTCTTGTAGATATATCTTTCCTTCTCCTATTTCATGACCAAGAAAATTTATTTTCTCTTTGCAAATTTCCATCTTCTTTTTAGATAGTATGAGCCCATTTTGTTCTACCTTTCGAAAGAACACTTCAAGATGGGCTATATGCTCTTTGTATGATTTTGAGAATACTAACAAATCATCTACATATACTAATATAAATGCTTGATTCTCATTAAATATATTTTGCATCTTTCTTTGAAATAGTGCAGGTGCATTTTTTAGGCCTAATGGCATTACTAGCCATTCATAATGGCCTTGTGGACAAGTAAATGCTGTCCAGGGAATAGATTCTTCAGCCATTTTTACTTGCCAAAACCCTGCCTTTAAATCGAATTTAGAGAACTATTTACTTCCTTGTATTCTGTTAATCCATTCCTGCTTATTAGGTATGTTGTATGCATCGTCAACTGTATTATCATTAAGCCTTTTAAAATTAATTACCATTCTAGATTTACCTCTAACTTCTTCAACATGATTTCTAACTATAAAAGCAGCAGATCGATGAGGACTTCTGCTTTCTCTTATAGCTTTTTAACTTTAATAACTCTTCAATATGCATTTTGAACTCTTCGATATCTTTAGGAGTAGCTTCTATTGGTCCTGACTTAATTATATAATCTGGATTTATGATATTTATTTTGCAAACTATAGAGTTCTTATCCCAATGCTTCATTGGTATTTCTCCAATAATTTGTATGCTTTCTAGTCTTTGCACAATCTTATCTATATCCTTTTAGATTTTATATCTCTATACCAATTTGGAGAGAATGATTGCAACCCAATGCATTCTGTACATGTATTTTCTATATGATATTCTTCTATGGTCTCACTAAGTTCTTCGTCTTTTACAGAATTCAAGGATCTGGACTTGTGCTATATTCATCATCTAAATTAGATATTTCTAGATTTTGCAAGGACTTTCTTTGTTTTCGTACTTCAGATATGTATGGAACATTATCTTGATAAGGGATAAATGTTACACCCTCTTCATGTATGATTGTGGTTTGTAAAGATTGTTGTAAAAATCTTAACCCTATTATCATGTCATCATTTATTACTGACAAATCTCTTATTGTAATTTCATCTATTATATATTTTGTGCCATTTATGTAAGCTTCAATATTATATGCTAGCTGATTATGGATCTTCTTTATTCCTGACATATCGGTAGATACTTCAGCTTTATTATCATCTATAGTTTCAACTATTTCGGACATCTCATAAAATATTTATCATGGATGATATTCTTAGTGCAACCAGTATCTAATAGTGCCAGTATTTTATATGAAATATTTGGCTTCAGAACAATCTTAACTGGGATCCTTATTCCTAACACTTCTTTGAATGGTAATCGAACAATATATTTGTTTCCAAAACTAGTAATTGCATCTTTCAATTGTATTAATTTGTCTCCTTTTTAATCCCTTACTGTTATCATTTGCTCTTTCATTTCTGTGTTTTCTGGAACATTATCATTTTCCTCTTTACTATTTTCTAACTCATCTTTAAGTTTTTCTAGCTCTGCTTCTAGCTTATTTATTCTATTTTCTAAATTTCTAACCCTACTGGATAATATTCGCTCTTCTGGTTCCAATTCTATCTCTTGTCTCCATTTTTGATTATTGGCTTTTAGACATGAGGCACATGCTTGTTTTAAACACAAGCTACAAGTGAACCTATTATCTTGGCTTGGGTAATATATACAGAAAGCACATTTTATGTTATAATCACCTTTTCCTCTAATCCAATCATGTTCACAATCTACTTGGTTCATCATTTCAATTTTTAAACCGCTAAATCATCTATTAGGTCTATTTCATCTTCACTTGATTCATATTCGGAGCCTCATTTTCTACTTCATCTGTTTCTATAATTGAATATATTGACTCATCGCCTTTTATTTCATCATCACATACTAATATATTTTCATTAACGCTATCTATAATTAACACTCTCTCTTGTTCTTCATATTTGCTAGAGTATCTTTTCTGGTCTTTATTAGGGCATGTTCTACTTAGATGATCAGGAGAGTTACATATGAAACACCTGCATGTTTTATCATAGGTTTTCTTGGGATTATATCTTCTTACATTTCTTTTATGCAAGAATGGGGCTCTATTGTCTGACCTTCTTAAGAAATATCTTTTCTTTGTTCTAAAATTTCTATTATCTCTCCTTTGTGGTTTATAATATTTGTTTTTCCTATGCCTTTCTTCTCCATATGTAAGTGGTATTTGGACTATGTTATTGCAAAATTATAATCTGATTTCTTCATAGATCTTTGGGCTTGAATACTAGTACACACCTTTCTTAATTGTTTGAAAACAAATGTTACAGCTTGAGATATATTTACCACATTTCCCCGCCGTTTCCTTTTTATATTCTTCAAATATTATTGACCCTAGGGGTCGTGCAACTTATTAAAATATCTTTCTACTACGCCTACATTAAAACCTTGTTTAGCAGTAGTAGCATTATACAAATAATGCTGGGAAAATTCTTTAATACCTTTCCAGCTAGTTAATGTTAATTTCTCTATTTCTCTTAACCTTTCATTTTGCAATGAGGTATGACCTAATTCTGGATCTTCTGCTATGATCATATTTGAAATAACATTCGCAGTTATTAGGGTTACTTCCTGCCCTTTTTAATTCTTCATATTGACTAGGGTATGATTCTACCCATTGTTCCCAAAGAACTTTTACAGATTCTCCTAAAATGTTTCAAGATATGTTAACATATCTTCTACCTTAGTGCCTATGCTATACTGATTTTGTATATATTTTTGTACTATTAAACCTTTCCATATGCTAATTATATTCGCCAATCTATTGGATCATGAGCTGCTAGGTTTAATATAGCACCATCATTTTTATAATTTTGGAATTGCACTGGTTTTTCAAAATCTCTTCTTTTAGTACCCATGTATCTATATTGTCCTGGAATATATGTAGGCTGATAATCATCTTTTTCTGGAGGCCATTGTCCAGCTGTCCTGGTAGGTCTCTCTCTTTCTCCTTCTCTTTTTACAGATGATTCTCCATATCCCCTTCTTCTTTTAGCACTACTTTCTACTTCCATGGCTTCCATTGCATTATCTAAATTATGTAGTCCCACATCATCTAGTGAGTTATAGAAATCACTATTTTGTTCTGAATCATCATACCTTTCATCTTCTAACCACATTTCTTTTATTAATTCCTCCTCTTCCTCATAACTTTCTAATAATAACTTATTATTTATATCCCATTGCTCTTCTTCACTAACAATTTCTTCCTTTTGAATAATATTCTTATCTTTATTATTATTATTATTGATAGAATTTTTATTAATAATAGCATTTGCTTTTCTTTCTGCGGATGCTATAATTTTATCTTCCATGCTTGAACTACTAGTGGCAGACTTTTTATCATTTTTTAGTTTCTTTAACCTTGCAATTTCTCTAATGATAAATAGTTCTCTTTCTCTAATTTTGGCCAATCTTTTGTCATGGAATGACTATATTCCCATTCAATATGCTTTAGCTTCTTTTCCCAATGAATTATTTCGTCATCTAAATTAGCCTTTTCCATACATTCAGATATACCTTTATTCTTATCATCATTAATTTCTGATTCTGACATAAATGATTCAGAGTCTTCTATTGAAGCAGCTTTATAGTTCATAAATCGAATACTGCTACTTCCTTCACAATTTTGATAGCTTATGTAATTTTCAGGTTGCTTTAATTCCTTTTTCTCTATTAGATCTCCTATCTTCCATTCTTCTCCTGCTCTTTCTTCAGAGCCAATTTTAAGGGGATTCATAAATTTAATACCTTTTGATTGCATGCTATCAATTACGTCATTCACATTCACTCTATATCTGGAGCTACTTCTATTAGTGAGCCTTCCTATAAATTCTATGCTTACTAGCAAATTTGTTCCTTTAAAATCTTCATAACCTTTAGTTTGGAAACCAAAACTCATTTTTTCAATAAATTCTTTTACAGGCATCATTAGGTGCAGAGCTATATAGGTTATTAATCTATTTTCATTCATGTCTCCTTCCAAAAATCCTAATGCTGCTTTATCTACAGATTCCCATCTTCTATCTAATAATGTTATTAAAACCTTTGCACCTAATTTCTTTCTTGTCATACCTTTGACTCCTATAATATACATACCTTGATGAATATATTTATAACCACAATATTTTAGTTCATTTTCAATATTTTTGCTTACAATTCTTAAATCTACTGGGTGTGTTAACACACTTAATTCTACTTCTCTGGATATTCTATATAGACCACTTTTACTTTCAAACATACCCATGTGGTATACATTCTTCTGCTTTATTTTTCTTAGGGTATCTTTCTGATATCTTTCTAGATCTCTTTGTATATCAATAACTTCTTCAATGCTATCAATATCATCAGCTTTGCATGATAATCTATGCTTCATGGCCAGAGGTCTTGAATCTTGCCTTACTAATTGGAGGGTTTTGTCTCTTCTAAGGAAGCCTTTAGATACGTCCATTTTTCTGAATTAATATTTCTAGTAGAGGCAACTATTCCAGATGATGATAACACAATTTCTTTGTTGCTTTGAACACTTTTTAGCTTATCTAATACTTGAATTAGTAGTTGGATGATTGTGTTATTTTGTCTTATTATTACTTTGGAATCTTCCTTTGGGGAGTCGTGATCGGAGAATCCGACAGAGGTGACAGTATTTTGCTACTTCGTTTAATGCTTGAGTATATTCAGTCATAAAATTATGAGATAATCAAAGTTTTAACCTCTTGCACCAACTTTTTAATTTCAAGTATATCTTGTCTTGTATCGGTGCGTGGAGTGACTCTTTGCCTTTACTTAAGTAACGGCCTATTGACAACACTTCCTCTTTAATATAATCGTTATTCTTGCAACTGTATTCTGTCTTGCTTTTGCTTCCTCTAGCTTATGTAAAGCTAGATCAATTTTATTATTCAAACTTGAATACTTATCCGCAAGTTTTTGGTATTCTTTAAATAAACTTTCAAATTTTTGGTCTAAGTTATCTTGTCTTTTTCCCCAAGATATGTAAAAGTTATATATCAAATCGACGACTGTATTTAACTGGCTATGAGATGAATGCCAGATATGCTCTTCAGAAGGATTTACTCTACACCTTATATTTAGATTTTCCTTAGTATTTATTACTTTACCTGCGCTAACTTCTAAGTTTAAATATTTTAACCTTTCAATGATTAAACGCTGGACCTGATACCAACAATACAGGGAACTAAATTTTTATTTATCTTAATATGTGATTAGATTTTGATTAGGTTAATTTGGAATTAGGTGGAAGTGGTAGACAGGTATGCTTTTTATCTTGAATAGTATTTACTATTCACTAGGTAGGGCACTATTCACAATAGTGCTCCACTATTAAATACCCTATTTGAAATAGTATTCCACTATTCACAGCAATATTTAATTCAATATGATTACCTTCACGTTCTAACTTGATTATATATTTAATGCAGGATCTATTTAGAGGCTGGCGAGGCCAACAATTAAATCCGACGGTGTGCGCAAAGGTGTAAAATCCTACTCGGTACTCACCATATTTTTCATTATGTTGCATCAGATGTAGCTAGTTACGTTGACTTAGCAGTTTTAATTGCAAATTTATGGGGTAAATTCCTATCGTCTTCCCAGGCAGTTCCACCGAAGGAACACTTCTCTCTGACCTACGGTTCTCATTCAAACGCCGCTCTGGGCTACACAGAGAACTACACACTTGCAGGTTTCTCCTATAGGATCCCTAGCATAAGAACTCGTCCCATAAATTCATAAGTAAAAATACCAAGTGAAACCAAGAAACTACATCATTTCAACAACATAATTTACATATGGCTTTCCCTTTCGGGATGCCCGAAGGGATTACACACAACTAGGAAATTACCTTCAAACTCTTGGCGAACTAAGCGCCTTCTTGGCTATTCTACTAGTAGTGGTGGTGGCTAAACTAGAAGGATTTGGTGCTCTGGTGGAGAGTCTCGATGCTCTGAGTGCTTCGTGCTCTCCCGTCTCTTGTGTGTTGTGTTCTTGAGCCCAGCGTCTCCTTTTATAGCCGCGAGGGGTGGCTGCAAGGGAGGCCTTCGGGAGCCTTCCTTCACTTATTTTACACACGGTAGTATGCACACGTGTCCTACTAGGGTACACACGTGTCCTTCTAATAATATAGAAAAATGTGAGAGAGTGCCGACAAGCTTCAATCTTCAGGAATATTTGCTTTCTTCACGTGGCACTGTCTCTCGGTGAATAACTGGCTGGCTCTTCTTTTCTTCTTCGCTTGCCAGCGATGCACTTCTTCATGCCTTCAGATAGGTAGCTCTTCCTTAGGAATCCTTGTATCGATGTATGCGTACATACATGCCAAGGCTGCTTAAATATTCAACACTGCTTATTCATTTAATTTAAATTTAATTTAACTTGTTTAAATATTAGACATTGCTTTTTTTATTATTATTATTAATATTATTATTATTATTATTATTATTATTTTTATTTTATTTTTTATTTTTTTTTACAGGGGGGTCCTCCCTGCCCATATAATTGATAATACCTTATCAATATTTAAAGGATCTATTATGGGAATTTCTATCAATATTCGGGTCGGGTATAGGTCCTCCGTGCCCGAATAATTGATAGCAATATCAATATATGCAATTTGGGCTTTATTCAGGCCGCTGCCCATGCCCTGCTATGTCCATATGATCCTCATCATTTAACAGATTGAAATCAAATTTTTCATCACATTCTTTCTTTATTTCTTCAAATTTTTCATCCATTTCTTGCCTTAATTCTTTTAATATTTCCTCCTTTAATTCTTTCTTTATTATCTTTGAAAATTCTTCAAACCTTTTATCCATTTCTTGATCCATGTATTCACTGTCTAAAGGGTCAAGCCCCTTTAGAAGGCATTCTTGGTATGTCTTATATTTTGGGGATTCTTCCTTCTTTATATTTTTTGAGCTTGATGCCTCCCCTTTGTGGGAGTTGGTGAAGCAGGTATGCCTCTTTTCATTTGGATATAGTCTTTAGCCTTTGGGTCAATATAATAATCTGGTCCTAATACCTTTCTTGCCCAAAGTAAGGCCTCATCTATACTGTAATATCTTTTGAATGTTAAATCTCCTCCATTTCTTTTTGCATCTAGTTTTTCAATCATAATATTTTCCCATTCCAAATATATGCCAGGTTTATTTCCATCGAATATAAGATATAGAGTTTCTCCTTTTGGTATTTCAACCTTTGCTGGCTTTGGCACATTTTTGTTTAATTCGTTAAAATATTCAGCCAAACTGTTGAGAATTGATAAAAATATCCTTGTTCCTCTCTTTTACGAGCATATTGGTACCAAAAGTTATCCAATATGCATCTTTGTGCTTCATCGAGCTTAATATGGGATTTTGGCTTAAAATTGAATGTATTTGGCTGAAACATTTTCAGCCTATTTTCTTCTCCAAAGAAGAGATATTCATCCTTGTTGGCGAATAATCCTCTCTTCATTCCTGCAAATTTGATGCACGAGAAAATATGTCGTAAGGTATTATCCTTCCCTTTAATATGCTCAAAAATAACTTTATAACCATTCCCAGCTATGGTGTCTTCAAATAAGACCCATCTTCTGGTTGAGCTTTTCTTACTATTAATTTTATTGTAGTATCGGCATATGGCTTCACAGTCTGTTCAGATCTTGTAAATTCTTTAAATCCTAGATATAACCTAAATGCATTTATTGCATTTACCACTGCAAGAATTTCTCTATCAATATTATTTACCGCCTTTAATTTGTAACTTCCTGAAGCATATCTGCATATTTTTAAATACTGCCTTTGGAGAGTATTTATTGGGCTTTTGTTTTAGTATCGCACCCCATCCTACCTTAGATGCATCTGTCTCAATTATAAAATAATTGTCTTCTAGAGGCAATTCTAGGGGTTTTAAATTCTTGACCTTTTCCTTGATGGCCTTTACTAATTTTATATCTTCAGAATTGAAGTATCTTTTTAAAATTTTTCTTAATTTAGCATATAAAGGTCCTGCTAGCTTTGCTAAGTTATCTATATAGTTTCATGTAGTTTACAATTCCTAAGAACTGTTGTAAAACCTTTTTATCACTCATATTATCAGGAAACTCTAGTATTTTCTTTGCAATATGTTCTTGTAGATATATCTTTCCTTCTCCTATTTCATGACCAAGAAAATTTATTTTCTCTTTGCAAATTTCCATCTTCTTTTTAGATAGTATGAGCCCATTTTGTTCTACCTTTCAAAGAACACTTCAAGATGGGCTATATGCTCTTGTATGATTTTGAGAATACTAACAAATCATCTACGATACTAATATAAATGCTTGATTCTCATTAAATATATTTTGCATCTTTCTTTGAAATAGTGCAGGTGCATTTTTAGGCCTAATGGCATTACTAGCCATTCATAATGGCCTTGTGGACAAGTAAATGCTGTCCAGGGAATAGATTCTTCAGCCATTTTACTTGCCAAAACCCTGCCTTTAAATCGAATTTAGAGAACTATTTACTTCCTTGTATTCTGTTAATCCATTCCTGCTTATTAGGTATGTTGTATGCATCGTCAACTGTATTATCATTAAGCCTTTTAAAATTAATTACCATTCTAGATTTACCTCTAACTTCTTCAGCATGATTTCTAACTATAAAAGCAGCAGATCGATGAGGACTTCTGCTTTCTCTTATAGCTTTTAACTTTAATAACTCTTCAATATGCATTTTGAACTCTTTGATATCTTTAGGAGTAGCTTCTATTGGTCCTGACTTAATTATATAATCTGGATTTATGATATTTATTTTGCAAACTATAGAGTTCTTATCCCAATGCTTCATTGGTATTTCTCCAATAATTTGTATGCTTTCTAGTCTTTGCACAATCTTATCTATATCCTTTTTAGATTTTATATCTCTATACCAATTTGGAGAGAATGATTGCAACCCAATGCATTCTGTACATGTATTTTCTATATGATATTCTTCTATGGTCTCACTAAGTTCTTCGTCTTTTACAGAATTCAAGGGGATCTGGACTTGTGCTATATTCATCATCTAAATTAGATATTTCTAGATTTTGCAAGGACTTTCTTTGTTTTCGTACTTCAGATATGTATGGAACATTATCTTGATAAGGGATAAATGTTACACCCTCTTCATGTATGATTGTGGTTTGTAAAGATTGTTGTAAAAATCTTAACCCTATTATCATGTCATCATTTATTACTGACAAATCTCTTATTGTAATTTCATCTATTATATATTTTGTGCCATTTATGTAAGCTTCAATATTATATGCTAGCTGATTATGGATCTTCTTTATTCCTGACATATCGGTAGATACTTCAGCTTTATTATCATCTATAGTTTCAACTATTTCGGACATCTCATAAAATATTTATCATGGATGATATTCTTAGTGCAACCAGTATCTAATAGTGCCAGTATTTTATATGAAATATTTGGCTTCGAACAATCTTAATCGGGATCCTTATTCCTAACACTTCTTTGAATGGTAATCGAACAATATATTTGTTTCCAAAACTAGTAATTGCATCTTTCAATTGTATTAATTTGTCTCCTTTTTTATCCCTTACTGTTATCATTTGCTCTTTCATTTCTGTGTTTTCTGGAACATTATCATTTTCCTCTTTACTATTTTCTAACTCATCTTTAAGTTTTTCTAGCTCTGCTTCTAGCTTATTTATTCTATTTTCTAAATTTCTAACCCTACTGGATAATATTCGCTCTTCTGGTTCCAATTCTATCTCTTGTCTCCATTTTTGATTATTGGCTTTTAGACATGAGGCACATGCTTGTTTTAAACACAAGCTACAAGTGAACCTATTATCTTGGCTTGGGTAATATATACTGAGAAAGCACATTTTATGTTATAATCACCTTTTCCTCTAATCCAATCATGTTCACAATCTACTTGGTTCATCATTTCAATTTTTAAACCGGCTAAATCATCTATTAGGTCTATTTCATCTTCACTTGATTCATATTCTGGAGCCTCATTTTCTACTTCATCTGTTTCTATAATTGAATATATTGACTCATCGCCTTTTATTTCATCATCACATACTAATATATTTTCATTAACGCTATCTATAATTAACACTCTCTCTTGTTCTTCATATTTGCTAGAGTATCTTTTCTGGTCTTTATTAGGGCATGTTCTACTTAGATGATCTGGAGAGTTACATATGAAACACCTGCATGTTTTATCATAGGTTTTCTTGGGATTATATCTTCTTACATTTCTTTTATGCAAGAATGGGGCTCTATTGTCTGACCTTCTTAAGAAATATCTTTTCTTTGTTCTAAAATTTCTATTATCTCTCCTTTGTGGTTTATAATATTTGTTTTTCCTATGCCTTTCTTCTCCATATGTAAGTGGTATTTGGACTATGTTATTGCAAAATTATAATCTGATTTCTTCATAGATCTTTGGGCTTGAATACTAGTACACACCTTTCTTAATTGTTTGAAAACAAATGTTACAGCTTGAGATATATTTACCACATTTCCCGCCGTTTCCTTTTATATTCTTCAAATATTATTGACCCTAGGGGGTCAGGCAACTTATTAAAATATCTTTCTACTACGCCTACATTAAAACCTTGTTTAGCAGTAGTAGCATTATACAAATAATGCTGGGAAAATTCTTTAATACCTTTCCAGCTAGTTAATGTTAATTTCTCTATTTCTCTTAACCTTTCATTTTGCAATGAGGTATGACCTAATTCTGGATCTTCTGCTATGATCATATTTGAGATAACATTACATAAAGTTATTAGGGTTACTTCCTGCCCTTTTAATTCTTCATATTGACTAGGGTATGATTCTACCCATTGTTCCCAAAGAACTTTTACAGATTCTCCTAAAATGTTTCAAGATATGTTAACATATCTTCTACCTTAGTGCCTATGCTATACTGATTTTGTATATATTTTTGTACTATTAAACCTTTCCATATGCTAATTATATTCGGCCAATCTATTGGATCATGAGCTGCTAGGTTTAATATAGCACCATCATTTTATAATTTTGGAATTGCACTGGTTTTTCAAAATCTCTTCTTTTAGTACCCATGTATCTATATTGTCCTGGAATATATGTAGGCTGATAATCATCTTTTTCTCGAGGCCATTGTCCAGCTGTCACAGTAGGTCTCTCTCTTTCTCCTTCTCTTTTACAGATGATTCTCCATATCCCTTCTTCTTTTAGCACTACTTTCTACTTCCATGGCTTCCATTGCATTGTCTAAATTATGTAGTCCCACATCATCTAGTGAGTTATAGAAATCACTATTTTGTTCTGAATCATCATACCTTTCATCTTCTAACCACATTTCTTTTATTAATTCCTCCTCTTCCTCATAACTTTCTAATAATAACTTATTATTTATATCCCATTGCTCTTCTTCACTAACAATTTCTTCCTTTTGAATAATATTCTTATCTTTATTATTATTATTATTGATAGAATTTTTATTAATAATAGCATTTGCTTTTCTTTCTTTTGATGCTATAATTTTATCTTCCATGCTTGAACTACTAGTGGCAGACTTTTTATCATTTTTTAGTTTCTTTAACCTTGCAATTTCTCTAATGATAAATAGTTCTCTTTCTCTAATTTTTGGCCAATCTTTTGTCATGGAATGACTATATTCCCATTCAATATGCTTTAGCTTCTTTTCCCAATGAATTATTTCGTCATCTAAATTAGCCTTTTCCATACATTCAGATATACCTTTATTCTTATCATCATTAATTTCTGATTCTGACATAAATGATTCAGAGTCTTCTATTGAAGCAGCTTTATAGTTCATAAATCGAATACTGCTACTTCCTTCACAATTTTGATAGCTTATGTAATTTTCAGGTTGCTTTAATTCCTTTTTCTCTATTAGATCTCCTATCTTCCATTCTTCTCCTGCTCTTTCTTCAGAGCCAATTTTAAGAGGATTCATAAATTTAATACCTTTTGATTGCATGCTATCAATTACGTCATTCACATTCACTCTATATCTGGAGCTACTTCTATTAGTGAGCCTTCCTATAAATTCTATGCTTACTAGCAAATTTGTTCCTTTAAAATCTTCATAACCTTTAGTTTGGAAACCAAAACTCATTTTTTCAATAAATTCTTTTACAGGCATCATTAGGTCTGGAGCTATATAGGTTATTAATCTATTTTCATTCATGTCTCCTTCCAAAAATCCTAATGCTGCTTTATCTACAGATTCCCATCTTCTATCTAATAATGTTATTAAAACCTTTGCACCTAATTTCTTTCTTGTCATACCTTTGACTCCTATAATATACATACCTTGATGAATATATTTATAACCACAATATTTTAGTTCATTTTCAATATTTTTGCTTACAATTCTTAAATCTACTGGGTGTGTTAACACACTTAATTCTACTTCTCTGGATATTCTATATAGACCACTTTTACTTTCAAACATACCCATGTGGTATACTTGTTGCGGCTTTATTTTTCTTAGGGTATCTTTCTGATATCTTTCTAGATCTCTTTGTATATCAATAACTTCTTCAATGCTATCAATATCATCAGCTTTGCATGATAATCTATGCTTCATGGCCAGAAGGTCTTGAATCTTGCCTTACTAATTGGAGGGTTTTGTCTCTTCTAAGGAAGCCTTTAGATACGTCCATTTTTCTGAATTAATATTTCTAGTAGAGGCAACTATTCCAGATGATGATAACACAATTTCTTTGTTGCTTTGAACACTTTTTAGCTTATCTAATACTTGAATTAGTAGTTGGATGATTGTGTTATTTTGTCTTATTATTACTTTGGAATCTTCCTTTGGGGAGTCGTGGATCGGAGAATCCGACAGAGGTGACAGTATTTTGCTACTTCGTTTAATGCTTGAGTATATTCAGTCATAAAATTATGAGATAATCAAAGTTTTAACCCCTTGCACCAACTTTTTAATTTCAAGTATATCTTGTCTTGTATCGGTCGTGGAGTGACTCTTTGCCTTTACTTAAGTAACGGCCTATTGACAACACTTCCTCTTTAATATAATCGTTATTCTTGCAAACTGTATTCTGTCTTGCTTTTTGCTTCCTCTAGCTTATGTAAAGCTAGATCAATTTTATTATTCAAACTTGAATACTTATCCGCAAGTTTTTGGTATTCTTTAAATAAACTTTCAAATTTTTGGTCTAAGTTATCTTGTCTTTTTCCCCAAGATATGTAAAAGTTATATATCAAATCGACGACTGTATTTAACTGGCTATGAGATGAATGCCAGATATGCTCTTCTGAAGGATTTACTCTACACCTTATATTTAGATTTTCCTTAGTATTTATTACTTTACCTGCGCTAACTTCTAAGTTTAAATATTTTAACCTTTCAATGATTAAACGCTGGACCTGATACCAACAATACAGGGAACTAAATTTTTATTTATCTTAATATGTGATTAGATTTTGATTAGGTTAATTTGGAATTAGGTGGAAGTGGTAGACAGGTATGCTTTTTATCTTGAATAGTATTTACTATTCACTAGGTAGGGCACTATTCACAATAGTGCTCCACTATTAAATACCCTATTTGAAATAGTATTCCACTATTCACAGCAATATTTAATTCAATATGATTACCTTCACGTTCTAACTTGATTATATATTTAATGCATGATCTATTTAGAGGCTGGCGAGGCCAACAATTAGTCCGACGGTGTGCAAAGGTGTAAAATCCTACTGGTACTCACCATATTTTTTCATTATGTTGCATCGAGATGTAGCTAGTTACGTTGACTTAGCAGTTTTAATTGCAAATTTATGGGGTAAATTCCTATCGCCTTCCCAGTGCAGTTCCACCCAAGGAACACTTCTCTCTGACCACACGGTTCTCATTCAAACGCCGCTCTGGGCTACACAGAGAACTACACACGCAGAGGTTTCTCCTATAGGATCCCTAGCATAAGAACTCGTCCCATAAATTCATAAGTAAAAATACCAAGTGAAACCAAGAAACTACATCATTTCAACAACATAATTTACATATGGCTTTCCCTTTCGATGCCCGAAGGGATTACACACAACTAGGAAATTACCTTCAAACTCTTGGCGAACTAAGCGCCTTCTTGGCTATTCTACTAGTAGTGGTGGTGGCTAAACTAGAAGGATTTGGTGCTCTGGTGGAGAGTCTCGATGCTCTGAGTGCTTCGTGCTCTCCGCCTCTTGTGTGTTGTGTTCTTGAGCCAAGCGTCTCCTTTTATAGCCGCGAGGGTCTGCTGCATGGTAGGCCTTCGGGAGCCTTCCTTCACTTATTTTACACACGGTAGTATGCACACGTGTCCTACTAGGGTACACACGTGTCCTTCTAATAATATAGAAAAATGTGAGAGAGTGCCGACAAGCTTCAATCTTCAGGAATATTTGCTTTCTTCACGTGGCACTGTCTCTCGGTGAATAACTGGCTGGCTCTTCTTTTCTTCTTCGCTTGCCAGCGATGCACTTCTTCATGCACTTCTTATATGAGAAACCTCTGCGTGTGTAGTTCTCTGTGTAGCCCAGAGCGGCGTTTGAATGAGAACCGTGTGGCCGTAGAGAAGTGTTCCCTTCGGGTGGAACTGCCTGGGAAGACGATAGGAATTTACCCCATAAATTTGCAATTAAAACTGCTAAGTCAACGTAACTAGCTACATCTGATGCAACATAATGAAAAATATGGTGAGTACCGAGTAGGATTTTACACCTCTGCGCACACCGTCGGACGAATTGTTGGCCTCACCAGCCTCTAAATAGATCCTGCATTAAATATATAATTAAGTTAGAACGTGAAGGTAATCATATTGAATTAAATATTGCTGTGAATAGTGGAATACTATTTCAAATAGGGTATTTAATAGTGGAGCACTATTGTGAATAGTGCCCTACCTAGTGAATAGTAAATACTATTCAAGATAAAAAGGTCTTACCGGTTGGTCTTACCAACCGGTACTAAAGGCTTCAGGACCCTGGAGCTGGCTCGTGCCACGTGGTTTCCCTTTAGCACCGATTCGTGCTGAACCGATACTAGAGGGGGGTGGGGGGCTTTAGTACCCACACTTTAGTGCCGGTTATGGAACTGGCACTAATGGGCCTTACGAACCGGTGTTATTGCCCGGTTCTGCACTAGTGCGATTAACTTGTAAAAGTGGAAGTTGAACTCTGTTTACTGTCACCGTATATTCTGCGGTCTCTGCCTTTGCTTCCATGTAGCTGCATGCACGCATGCATGGTTGCATGCGCATCTCACACTTGGATGGTGCACATATATCTCGTCGGCTTTGCGGATCTAGTCCAGATGCTCCATTACATTTGGGAGATGTCACATTAGGCTAAAAGTAAGACCTACTACTGGCGTACGTAGCGTGCGGTTTATTACCGCTTGCACTTACAACACCACGTGGTCGTATACACTAGAGTCTACAGAGGCGCTAAGCTGTGCGCCACGCAAATGTCGACACCTGGTGGATTCGCCGTCGACCAAATCTTTTCCTTCCTTCACTTTTTAGCCTAATCGGATTTACAGCACGTTGAGAATTACCATAACCAACCAGAACCTGGTCGATCTTACCATAGCCAGCTAGCTTCCGTATCCTTTTCTTAGCAGCCAAGTTGCACATCACTGCTCCACTCCATGGATGCTTAGCTGCTGGCTTAATTGCTTGTAGCGGTCGAGATAGTTACGCACAACTATGCTGCATCGTCCACACACACACATCACACATGCATGCACTAGACAACAGTGCTCACCGTCTATTCTTGGACTATTCGGTCTGTTTTCTTGTCTCGAAGAAGCTGGTGACACCGCCTGAGAGCGATCTCGAAGGCATAAGCGTCAAGTTGTTTCCTGATCATCGTTCCTCTCCCATTAAGGTCTCACTCCTCCGCCCCTTTTGTGAGCGCAATTGGCGTAGATTATTGGTTTAGATAGTACGTTACCTAACCGAAAAGTCTAACGGTAGCTTCGTGGAGCGCCTTCACACTGATGTAGGCGACGACGTGCATGGCTGACATGTCTGCCAATGCGGCCGCTAGCAAGCTCTACGTCTCAGTGGCCAGACCGGCTGGCCTTATCGTCTGATTTGGAATCGGTGGCCTGCCTTGTTACGGCAGTGCGTACTACTGATCATTAGCTAGTCAAGTCGTCGCGCATGTACATGTCTTTTCCAGGAACCTCACGCGGTAGTAAAAATCGGAGTAGCTAGTGCGGTACGTGGTTATTTCGAATCTTTCTCCCTTTTGTGAGTGGAGTTTGTGCATTCACTTGTCTGCAGGTTGTTCCTACAACGTGTGTAAAAGGTTATCTGGCTAGTCTGAGCTTCTACTTTAGCCACGCCGACGAGGTATGTTTATGGTGGAATGAGGATGAGGAGCTAGTTTTGTCGTCTTGTTGGGTGTGTTGCTGACTTTATTATGGTGTAACCATTGAACCTTGATGCTTTTGGGGTTTTATTAATTTAAAGCCGGACGCTTCTAGCGTCTTCGTTCTAAAAAAAAAGAATGAGAAGCTATCGAAGTCTTTTTGCGCCGAGTGCAACAGCTAGCACTACTTCACTACTCTAGCTATTCCATGGAGCGTGTCCTCTGAAGCTACCGGCCAGTCAAAAGCGGCACGCGCGCATGCATGCACGAATGAGAACTGAAACTGAAACCCCTCAACGTGACACAATTCACGCCATGGAGGCACTTTTTGGAATTAAAAAAAAGATACTGGTGAAAGAATCAACCGAAAGGGGCCCACACCCTGGCCACGAGCGTGGGGGGCGCGCCCTACCCCCCTGGGCGCGCCCCCGTCTCGTGGACCACCTGGAAGCCCCCCGATGTTCATCTTCTGGTATAAGGTGTCTTTTGCCCTGGAAAAAATCATAAGGAGATTTCGGAACGAAGCGCCGCCGTCTCGAGGCGGAACCTTGACGGAACCAATCTAGGGCTCCGGCGGAGCTGTTCTGCCGGGAAAACATCCCTCCGGAAGGGGGAAATCGTCGCGATTGTCATCACCATCGATCCTCTCATCGGGAGGGGGTCAATCTCCATCAACATCTTCACCAGCACCATCTCCTCTCAAATCCTAGTTCATCTCTTGTATTCGATTTTTGTCTCAAAACCTCAAATTGGTACCTGTGGGTTCACTACTAGGAAAACCCCTGTAGATAGACATTTAGTAGTAGCGTGGGTTATTTGCCCCACGCTATTGCTATTTAGTAGTAGCGCGGCAGAAAAAACACGCTACTGGTATGACATAGTAGTAGCGCAGGCACAAACAACCTGCGCTGCTGCTAAATGATTTCCATCCTGGCCCCTTATCAGATAATAGTAATAGCGTGCGGTATGAAACCTGCGCTACTGCTATATGGTTAGTTGTAGCACAGGTGAGACACACCGCGCTGCTACTATGCCACCAACCATCCACTCCACGTACTCCCACGCCACCCACCCCGAGCCAGATCTAGATCGAGACCCCCTGCACCAGCGGCCTCCCGTCCCCCCTTCCTCAACCTCCCGTCCCCCCTTCCTCAACCTCCTCTCCTCTGCTGTCCACCGGAGGCCCCCGCACACACGGGAAACTGCTGCTCGTTGTCTCCAGCAGCCAAGGCCGGGCTCCCGGCCTCTGCGCGGCGTCGTCTCTTCCTTCCCCTTCGCCATCTGTCACCGTCGTCGTCGCGGTCCGGCCCTCCGCGCCGCAGCGGTAAGCACGCAAGCACGCACGCCGCTGCTCCCCTGCCTCTCTCCCCGTCCATCTCCGTCGGTTCCCTTTGTGAGCGTCGGCGGGGAGTCGGCCTAGTGGACTGCGGTTTCCGCTTTGGTGGGTGGCGTTACAACTGATTTGGCCTGACGGTGGCGAGTGTCGTGGTTCTAAGTCTGACAGTAGAATGGGGGGTAGGAATGGAGAGGCAAGATCCTAGCTATGGAGTAGTTGTATACGCAAGGGATTTACGAGTTCAGGCCCTTCTCGGAGGAAGTGTAACAGCCCTACATCTCGGAGCCCGGAGGTGGTCGATTGGATTATATGCGTATGTGTTACAGGGGTGCGAACCCTTCTACCTGTGGAGGGGGTGGCTTATATAGAGTGCGCCAGGACCCCCTGACCAGCCAGCGTGGCGAGGGTTTAAGGTACGTTAAGGCTAGGCGTTACTGGTAACGCCATACATAAAGTGTCATCATGACCATAAAGACTATTTAACTACAGACCGTTTGGACACCGAGTGGCTCTTGTACTCCTGGTGGTCGAGTGGGTCTTCATGGTCGAGTGTCTTTGAATCTGTCGAGTGAAAACCTACCAGGTCGACTGGTAGGCAGCTTCTTTCACGAGTGTCCTTGGGAAGGGTACCTTTAGGCAGGTCTATGACTCTACCCTAGGTACATGACTTCATCATTAGCCCCCGAATGGATCGAGGTTTGAGTGAGGAAGGAGTTGATAATCTTTCCGACCTGTTCTTTGTGTTGCGAGTGTGCCTTACTCTGGATCAACGACATTTAGTGATGGTGTCAACTTATCTTTCAGTCGCCTTGATCCATTCTTCACATTTGCCGAGTGAACTTTTGAGAACTTGAGGATTTCCGAGTGACGGATCGGAGGAAATCTGATGTCTGACAGGTTGCTCAGCGGTTAGCGGATTTCGCGGGATCTGAATTTTGGGAAGCGCGCAAAGAGGAGAAAACTGCGACACTCGGATGGGATAAGGCGATGATGCCTCGATCTTCATGCCGCCTTTTTCGCCACGTATCGCGCGCGCGCCTGTTGCGAGATTTGACGGGATTGCCTGGGCCTACCAGTCAGCCACTCGGAAGCGGCCTCATATAAGGCATCGGACGGGGTATTTTGTACAAGCAGACCCCAATCTTCCCTCCTTCCGCCTCCAAATCTTTCTTGCGCCCTTAGCCTGCTCAGCGCCAAGAGCTCAAGACTTGCTTCACGGGCGACCATGGTGAAGGAGAAGACCGCAGCCTTGGAGCGGGTGAAGAAGGCAGCGGCGAAAGGCGAAGGAGAGCGCCCAAGGCGGATCTTCTTCATGATCGAAACTGCCGCAAGGTTGGGTCCAGGAGATTGGATCCGCCGACCATCACCGAGAAGGACCTCAACGATCTGGCCAATGAGGGACTGATCCTCCATGGGTTGGCGAGGCTTCCGGAACGGAGTGGCAGCCGCAGCTTTGAAGAGGGTGATTGGCGTTCTCCTAGCCACTTTCGTAGATCGGGATTTTCTCTGGCCAATCCTTTCTTCCGGGGGTTTCTGAACTTTTTTGGAGCGCAACTCCATCATTTCACTCCCAACTCCATTGTCTATCTTGCTGCTTTCGTGTCGTTATGCGAAAACTTCTTGGGCTATCGGCCGCACTAGGGCCTCTTCAAGCATATATTCACTTGTCGCTCTCAGACGGTGAAGAAAACGAACCCGAATGACGAGAGAACCCAAGTAATCCAGATGTGTGGGGGACTCCGGGTCCGTATGAGGGGAAGAGCTCTTTTCCGCTATGACTCTCCCCGACTCGGTTAGAGGGTGGCGATCGACTGGTTCTATCGCCAAGACCAGCCGATGCCGGGCAATGACCGACTCCTCCTTTCTCCATGGGTCGAGTGAACAAGCCATCTTCCCCAAGGTGCTACCAGAGGAGAAGGCTCAAGTAAAATTGTTGATGGAACGCGTAGTCCAGCTTATTCGCGACGGGTGACCGGCATGGATCTTCCGGAAGTTTTCCTCCGACGGCGTATTCAGCCACTCCAAGCATCGAGGCCATCCGATGTGGATGTACTCTGTCACGGATGATACCACTCGGGTCCATCCAGAGGAGGTCGATGATGCCACGCTGGAGAAGTGGATGACTGCCATCACAGAAACAAAGATAATCCTCATGAGCTAGGAGTATTCCCCCACTCGACCATTCTTACGAACCAGACAAGGTATAACCACTTATCTCCGACTGCGATTCTGCTGTATTCATTCTGTTTTGATGCAAATTCGTCGACTGACTTTTGCATTGTTTTGTTGTCTTCTAGGCCACCACTGAGATGTACTTGATGCCCAACGGGGCGCAGGAAACAGTCAAAGAAGAAGAAGGAAGCGGAGGTGAAAGCCAGGAGGAATGGGAGTCCAACGGCGAGGAGGATGAGGGGGACGACAGCTCTGATGAAGAGGAGGAGGAGGAGGAAGAGGAGGAAGACGTCGATCCTCCCCGCTCGGAAGGAAGGTCCAAGTCGACGCATGACCCGGCAGGCCGAGCGCGGTAAAGTTATACCATCAAGGCCGACGGTTTAAGCGACCTCGGACAACTTCCCCTGCGCCGACTGAGAAACCACTGAAGCAACCTCGAGCAACGTCGTCGAAGCCTGCGAAGGCCCTGCCCAAGATGCGGATGGTCATTCCCACCATCTCCGTGTAATCACCAGAACTCGTATTTCCCTATTCAACATGAGTGTACTTTTGGTCGACTCGATGACTGATCAGCCGATTCTTGAAATCTGCGGTCTTTGCTACCTCCGAGACCTCACCAAGCACGAAGATCGTGAAATGGAAGATGCCGTCACCTCCAACCTTGGTATGATATCTGCAGTTTCGCTTTTAGTCGATTGGATTTCCATGTTTACTTTTGAATCTTTCTTGTAGTTCCGCCTTATGTCAATGATCTCCCCGATGATGACGAGGAAACACCGTTGAGGAAGAGGAAGAACAAGAGGGTGCTCACTGGCAAGGCTGCTCCAGCCAGACGATACCTGAGAAGCTGGCTTCCGAGGGAGGCAACACCGCTCGGGCTTCTGTGTCTTTTGCTGTACCGCTGACAAGTGCCCGACCCACTTCGTCGACTGCTGATCCACCATCCCTTTTTGCTATACACCACGTCCCGGAAGACCAAGTGAGTGCTGCTAAGGAGGCTATACGCCAGCAGGATCATGATGGAGCAAGTGAAGGCAGTCCGAGAGGCCAGCCAAAGCGGCCTATGATGCTAGCTCAGCTCTCCAGAGCAATGTCCAAGTAAGTCGATCGTTGCTTGCTCTGTTAGGATATGCTACCTGAAACTGCTTGCTCTGTTAGGACATGCTACCTGAAACTGCTTCTTTCTCTAGTTTTCCATATCTGTACACCCACTGGGTAGGTGTGTCGATTGAGTTTTTGTGGGGGCACGCTCAATGCACCCACTGGGTGTAGTCCCCGAGACTATGGTGGACTGCGTGCAGTCGACTATAGTCTTTACACTTTGAACTTCTTCACTCGGCCTGGTCGGACCAAGTCGAATGGAACCGTAAAACCGGTGGGGGCACGCTGAGTGCACCCACTGGGTGTAGTCCCCGAGACTATAGTGGACTGCGGGCAGTCGGCTATAGTCTGAGTTTTTTTTTACCGCGGCTGGCCGCTGACAGTTAGCCATGGTTTTAGAATCATAACCTTTCTGCCTCTTTTGGTCGACTGGTCGAACCAAATTGGTAAAACCAGTGGGGGCACGCTGAGTGCACCCGCTGGGTGTAGTCCCCGAGACTACTATCGAATGTTTTGATTCGACTGTAGTCTTAGAAATGCTACGGTTTTCCCTTAGTCACTCGGAAGTGATCCGTCTTTGATGTCTTTGTTGATTGACTCTTTGTAGAAATATTGTGAGCTTGTGGCTCGCTATACTGAGTTAGAGAACAAACAGATCCAGCTCAACCTCGACTTGAAGCTTGCTCAGGAGAATTTGCAGAAGGCGAAGGATGAAGCAAAAGGTATGGCTGGTGAGAACTTGACGACTGTCTTTGTTTTTCTGTTCATTCTCAACTCTGTTCTCATTGTTGCTTTGCAGATAAACTGGAGGAGACTCTGAAGAAGAAGGACCTTGACCTTGCAGAGGCACAGAAGGCGGCTTTGGAGAAAACAAAGCTCGCTGAAGAGAAACTTGCCTCAGTCGGCAAACTTGAAGATGAAAATGCCAAGCTGAAAGCCGCTCTTGACGCGGCCAACAAGGAAGTTAGTCGACTGAAGAACGACAAGATTGCTCTGTCTGACAAGGCTGGCTAACCGGGCGAGGAATCGAAATGACCTGGAGGTTTATCTTGGAGGGCTCGCCAAGAAGCTGTTCCTCATGCTTGAAGGTAATCTATTTTATCCGACTGTCTTGCTATCACCGGCTCATCGCATGATTGTTGTTTTGAGTCTGAGCTGTGTTTTCAGAATTCTGTCATAACTTCGAAGAAGAAACCAGTCGAGTGGAAACCAGCTCGACCCCATCAACTCTCCTGTGAAGGACGAAGCTGCTATGAATGTGCTCCGACTGGAGTCTCGCGTTGCTAGCGTGGTGGATTATCTTGCTTGACGGAAAGCTGCGGTGTCGCGGATCGACTCGACTCTCTGGCCAGATCAGACGCTTCAGAATGACCTTGAATCCTTAATGACTCGACTGAATGAGATGCCAAGTCGAGTGCAAGAATGGAAAAAGTCTTCTGCCAGGTGTGGTGCTGATGTTGCTCTGTCTTTGGTTCATGTCCACTGCAAGGAAGCGCAAGAGGACAAGTTGGCGTCCCTCAAAGTTGCCAACACCAGGAAGTACGACTTCCGATCTTTCATGGAGACCTTCATCGCTGCTGCTACCCGTATTGCCGATGGAATCGACCTCGACCAGTTTGTTGCACCTTCCAGTCCTCCACCGGAGGAGTAAAAAACTTCTAAGTCCCACCTTAAATTTGCCTCGGAATGCCGGGTGGTTTTTGTAACCGACAAACTTTAACAGGCGTAACGCCTGATCACTTTCGGATCCGTAGGACGTTTATCCAAACTTGATCTATACTTGAACATGCTTTATTTGCCTTCGAGAGAACTTTGCTCTTCATTCGGAATATATTTCATTGTTGTAAGTAGTATCCTTGAGGTGAAACTCCGCCGACTTGTACTTCATCTATCTTGCGGTGTAGATACGGAGCACCTGGAACTCGACCTCGTCGTTCTTGCGGATTGGGATGGACCGCACATTGTACTTGTGGCGAAGCTCCGAAGGAGAAGGTAGCAGTCGACCTGTACCTCGTCGTCCTTGCGGATTGGGATGGACCGTACGTTGTACTTGTGGCGAAGCTCCGAAGGAGAAGGTAGCAGTCGACCTGCACCTCGTCTTCCTTGCGGATTGGGATGAATTCCTTACTTAGGCGAGCACTGGGCTGCAGCTAAGCCCCCGAGTGGGAGGTTTGCTCTCCACTCGGTAGGATTTTCAATACTTAGGCGAGCACTGGGCTGCAACTAAGCCTCCGAGTGGGAGGTTTGCTCTCCACTCGGTAGGATTTCTATTACTTAGGCGAGCACTGGGCTGCAGCTAAGCCCCCGAGTGGGAGGTTCGCTCTCCACTCGGTAGTATTTTTATTACTTAGGCGAGCACTGGGCTGCAGCTAAGCCCCCGAGTGGGAGGTTTGCTCTCCACTCGGTAGGGTTTTTATTACTTAGGCAAGCACTGGGCTGCAGCTAAGCCCCCGAGTGGGAGGTTTGCTCTCCACTCGGTAGGGTTTTTATTATTTAGGCGAGCACTGGGCTGCAGCTAAGCCCCCGAGTGAGAGGTTTGCTCTCCACTCGGTAGGATTTTTATGGTGTAACTTTGAAGGAGAAGGTAGCAGCCAATCTGCACCTCGTCGTCCTTGCGAAGCGTTCACTATATTGGATGTTTAGGCGAATCCTTGGGCTGTTGCTAAGCCCCCGAGTGAGAGGCTGACCCTCCACTCGGTAGGATTTAAATACTTAGGCGAGTACTTGGACTGCAGCTAAGCCCCCGAGTGGGAGGCAGACTCTCCACTCGGTAGGATTTAAATACTTAGGTGAGTACTTGGACTGCAGCTAAGCCCCCGAGTGGGAGGCTGGCTCTCCACTCGGTAGGATTTTGAATACTTAGGCGAGTACTTGGACTGCAGCTAAGCCCCCGAGTGGGAGGCTGGCTCACCACTCGGTAGGATTTAAATACTTAGGCGAGTACTTGGACTGCAGCTAAGCCCCCGAGTGGGAGGCTGACTCTCCACTCGGTAGGATTTAAATACTTAGGCGAGTACTTGGACTGCAGCTAAGCCCCCGAGTGGGAGGCTGGCTCTCCACTCGGTAGGATTTTGAATACTTAGGCGAGTACTTGGACTGCAGCTAAGCCCCCGAGTGGGAGGCTGGCTCACCACTCGGTAGGATTTTGAATACTTAGGCGAAGCGGATTCGCAGCTAAGCCCCCGAGTGGGAGACTGGCTCGCCACTCGGAAAGGATTTTTTTTTACAAACTTAGGCGAACCGGATTCGCAGCTAAGCCACCCACTGGGGGAAATTTCAACAAAAAGTAATAACAATCACTGGGAAAATTATAACATTCTTGTCTTAGGTAAATAAACTACAAAAGTACTTTTATTACATCTCAACCGAGTGAGTATTTAAGTATAAAAGGGGCGGAGCAGCTCCGCATTCCAAGCTCGATGCTCGTCGATCTGGCGATCAACGTTGTAGAGATGATATTCTCCGTTGTGGAGAACTTTTGTGACGATGAAGGGACCTTCCCAAGTGGGAGCGAGCTTGTGTGGTTTCTGTTGATCCACTCGGAGGACCAAATCTCCCTCTTGGAAGGCTCGACTCTTCACATTTCTGGCATGGAATCGACGCAAGTCTTGCTGATAGATAGTCGAGCGGATCAGGGCCGTCTCCCTCTCTTCTTCCAAGAGGCCGACTGCATCTTGTCGGGCTTGTTCCGCTTCTTCTTCAGAGTATAGTTCGACTCGAGGCGCATTGTGAACCAGGTCACTCGGCAGAACTGCTTCAGCTCCATAGACCAGGAAGAATGGAGTTCTCCCAGTCGACCGATTTGGAGTGGTCCTCAATCCCCTGAGAACTGATGGAAGTTCGTCGACCCAAGCTCCTGCTGCGTGCTTGAGATCACGCATCAGCCGTGGTTTCAGCCCTTTGAGAATGAGGCCGTTTGCACGCTCTGCTTGTCCATTCGACTGAGGATGAGCAACTGAAGCATAGTCGACCCGTGTGCCCTGAGAGGCGCAGAAGGCTTTGAACTGTCGTTGTCGAAGTTTGACCCATTGTCGGTGATGATGCTATGCGGAACTGCATATCTGAATATCAACTCTCTGATGAAACTGATAGCAGTGCATGCATCAAGGTTCTTGATGGGCTTGGCTTCGATCCACTTGGTGAACTTGTCGACTCCTACTAGCATATGAGTGAAGCCGCTTCTGCCAGCTTCTCGTGGTCCAATCATGTCTAATCCCCAAACAAATAAGGGCAGACGAGTGGAATGGTCTTCAAGGCTGAGGCGGGCTTGTGTGACATGTTGGAATAGAACCGACACCCTTCACACTTGTCGACTATTTCTTTTGCCATTTCATTTGCTTTCGCCAAGAAAATCCCGCTCGGTATGCTTTAGCCACAATGGTCCGAGAGGACGCATGATGGCCACAGTCCCCGAGTGGATATCCTCAAGAATTATCGACCTTCTTCCGCGTGATACACTTCTCGCCGACTCGGTCGCGCTTTCTCTGCAACTGTCCCTTGATCATCTGTAAAGGCCTTGGATCGATGGACGATCTGTCGAGCCTCTTCCTCATTCTCTGGGAGCTCTTTCCTTAGGATATATGCGATGTACGGCACTGTCCAGTCGGGAGTGATGACCACAACTTCCATAATCAGGTCGACCACGGCTGGGACCTCAACTTCAGTCGGATCATTGGCACTCTTTTGCTGTGGGGCTTCTTCTGTGAAAGGATCCTCCTGCACTGATGGTGCATGAATGTGCTCCAAAAATACATTATCGAATGGCTTCCTTTTGGACCCTATCTTCGCCAAATCATCCGTAGCTTGATTTTTCAATGGGTATATGATGAAGCTCTAACCCCTCGAATTTCTTCTCCAGCTTTCTCATCAGACATTAAGAACCAGTCATAGCTGGGCTTCCGACATCCCACTCCTTCATCACTTGATTAACAACCAGATCCAGTCGCCAGAGACCATAAGGCGGACGCCGAGTGAAATGGTCATACGCAACCCATACAGGAGTGCTTCATATTCTGCTTCGTTGTTGGAAGAATCAAAGTGAATCTGGAGAACATATTTGAGCTTATCTCCTCGGGGGGAAACCAACACAACCCCCGCACCAGAACCGTTCAACATCTTGGAACCATCGAAAAACATAGTCCGGTTCGAAAGTGAACTTGAGTCGGAAGCTGCTGTTCAGTCCACTCGGTGAGGAAGTCTGCTATTGCTTGGGACTTGATGGCTTTCTTTGCCTCAAATTTGATATCAAGGGGAAGGAGTTCAATCGCCCATTTAGCCACTCGACCAGTTGCATCTCTGTTATGAAGAATTTCCGATAATGGGGCGTCGCTGACGACTGTAATGGAATGATCAGAGAAATAATGAGCAACCTTCTTTGTGGTCATATAAATCCCATAAACAAGCTTCTGATAGTGAGGGTATCTTTGCTTTGATGGGGTCAGCACTTCAGAAAGATAATAATTTGGGCGTTGAACTTTGAAGGCTTTTCCTTCTTCTTCCCGCTCGACCGTAAGTACATACTGACGACTTGTCCAGTGGCTGCAATGTAAAGCAACAAAGGCTCTTTGCTGATAGGAGCAGCAAGCACCGGCTGGGTGGAGAGCAGAGCTTTTAGCTCTACAAACGCTGCATCAGCTTCCGAGTCCACTCGAACTTGTCTCGACTTCTTCATCACCGGTAAAGAGGCAATGCCTTTTCACCGAGGCGAGAGATGAATCGACTTAAAGCGGCCAAGCATCCAAGAAGCTTCGGACATCGTGCATTATCGCGACAGGCGCTTCATTCGGAGTATAGTGCCGACCTTTTCGGGTTAGCATCGATTCCTCGCCGTAAACGAGAAAACCGAGTAACTTTCCACCAGAACTCCAAATGTGCACTTTGATGGGTTAAGCTTGATATCATACCTCCTGAGATTGGCAAATGTTTCAGCAAGGTCACCAACAGGTCGGAACCCTTTCGTGACTTGACCACTATATCATCCATGTACGCTTCCACATTCGACCGATTTGAGTGAGCAAACACTTCAATCATCCTCATGAATGTGGCTCCGGCATTCTTGAGACCGAATGGCATGGTGACATAACAGAAGCACCCGAATGGAGTGATGGACGCTGTTTTGATCTCATCGGGTCCATACAGACGGATCTGATGGTACCCGGAATAGGCATCTAAAAAAGACAACCTCTCACATCCCGCAGTTGAGTTGACTATTTGGTCAATGCGAGGAAGAGGGAAATGATCTTTCGGGCGGGCCCGATTGATATGCTTGAAATCGATGCACATGCGCAACGACTTGTCCTTCTTGGGGACCATGACGACATTGGCGAGCCACTCGGAGTGGTAGATCTCTCGGATGAACTCTGCCGCTAAGAGCCGAAAGCAACCTCTTCACCAATGGCCTTTCTTCTTACGGACGGCATCACGAAGATATTCTTTAACCGGTTTGACTTTTGGGTCGACTTCGTGGCGGTCCTCACCAGCCCCACAGGAACACCGCATGTCGTGGGCTTCCATGCAAAGATGTCCCAGTTCTCACGGAGGAACTGGATGAGCGCTTCCTCCTATTTCGAGTCGAGTGTTGTTGAGATGTTGGTCGGAGCAGCATTGGGATCAGTCGGGTGAATGTGAACCTATTTCGTCTCACCGGACGACTAGAATGCTGACTCCGTAGCGGGCTTCTTAGCTCGCAACAAATCACTCGGATCTGCAGTTTTCTGATACTCTTGTAGCTGTACCACTGCCAACTGAGCATCGGCGATCTTAGAGCCCTTCTGGAAGCACTCTTCCGCCTTCTTCCGATTGCCGTAACAGTGATCACGCCCTTGGGACCAGGCATCTTCGCTTAAGATACACGTAACATGGTCGGGCCATGAAAGCGTGCATATGCTGCCTTCCAGAATAGCGTGATAAGCGCTCTAGAAATCTACGACCTCAAAGGTCAACTTTTCTTTCCGGAAATGTTTCGAATCACCAAAAACTACATCAAGAGCAATTTGGCCGAGTGACTCAGCCTTCTTTCCAGGAATGACTCCGTGGAAGCTCATGTTACTGGTACTGAGTCTCGACATCGGAATGCCCATCCCTTTCAATGTCTCTGTGTACAATATGTTCAAGCCACTACCACCATCCATCAGAACTTTGGTCAGTCGAGTGCCTTCGACGATTGGGTCGACCACCAACGCTTGCCTCCTGTGGGTGGCAATGTGCGTCGGGTGATCGGACTGGTCGAATGTGATGGCGGTCTGGGACCATTTCAGATAGTTGGGCGTCGCCGGAGCGACCAAGTTCACTTCCCAATTGATAACCTTCAATCGACTTTTGCTTTCGACGTCAGCAAAAATCATCAGGGTGGAATTGACCTCGGGATATCCATCATCGCTATCATCTTTGTCCTCAACTTTGTCTGTCTCCTTATCCTTATCCTTGGGATGTTTCCCTTGGAACTGCTGAATCAAGAGCCGACACTGTCGAGTGGTATGTTTCGGGTAAATGAGTTTACCCTCTTCATCTTTCTTCGTGTGAATGTGACATGGCAAATCCAACACGTCATTTCCATCCTGGTCTTTCACCTTCTTGGGGTTCCAAGGACCCTTGGGTTTCCCCTTGAACTTTCCTGGGGTCACAGCCAAGGCCTCTCCGGGAGCAGCTGGCTCGGCTTTGTGCTTCTGCTTCCGACTGGAATTTCCTCCGCCGCCTCATTAGCGGCCGATTTGTATTTACCACTCGGAGCCGGTCCTCTTCTTCACCATTTGCATACTTGGTGGCAATCTCCATCATCCGACTCAGGTCATATCTCCGGTTCGACCGAATTTCAAACTCAACTCTCTGTTCTTGACACCTTCTTTGTAGGCACAGATCGCCTGGTGATCGATACATTCTCAATCGTGTGATGCAAAGTGATCCACCTCTGGATATAATCTCTCAAAGTTTCACTCGACTTTTGCACACCACG
This sequence comes from Aegilops bicornis, assembly GCA_021605145.1. NCBI lineage: Eukaryota > Viridiplantae > Streptophyta > Magnoliopsida > Poales > Poaceae > Aegilops > Aegilops bicornis. The sequence continues at coordinate 88,838,677 of CM038670.1, forward strand.
ATCGCAACTCCGTCAACCCTGCTGGTCGCTTGCAAGTCCCTTCAAATGTCACGACAAACACTCGGGCAAGATCTTCCCAAGTGTAAATCTTGATGGGTGCTAATCGATTCAACCACGCTCGCTGAACCCTCCAACATAAGAGGCAATTGCTTCATGGCTACCTCATCGTTGCCGCCGCCGATCTGAACAGCCACTCGGTAATCTTCAAGCCAAGTGTCGTGCTTGGATTCACCAAAGTGAACTTATCGACTCGATCGCCAACCTGAAGTTGGAAGGAATCACCGCGGCTCGATGGCTCTGCTGAAACACTCGCCCCGAGACATGAACTCTGCTGCTGGAGGGAACATCTCTGTCATGACCTTCTCGGTGAGCTCTGTTCCTGTCGACCAAACCTTGAACGATAATAGACCTCGCATCAAAGCCTGGTTCCCTGGGGTTGACTGGAACTCTTCACCCAACACCGTGGTCTTTGGCGTCACGTCCTGCCGCCGAGGAGCGTATGATCCACCCCTTGGGGGAGGAGTGGGCACTCGACGTCGATCATTGCGATCGAATCGGTGCTCATATTGCTCGCGGCTCTTGTACTGATCATCACGCCGGCCCCCACGTTCCTCACGCCTCGGGGGCGATCTCGGACTATGGGCCGACTGGACTGAATTCGCAGTGACGGATCGGCTGTGAATCCTGTTCCGTGACTGTGATACGACTGAGTTTTGGTCTCCTGCCGCCCGTGCAGATCTCTCGATTTGTAGCAAACCTCTACCGCCTCCGATCGAAGGCTGAATTGACTCGCTATACGGGCGGCAGCTGCTAAATTCTGAATCGGAGTTCGATATACCTGAGTTGGTGGTGGAAGAGCCGACGTCGATCGGATTCTCGAACCCTTGGTCACGCGACGCTGCCGAGCACTCGCTGAAGGTTCTCCTCGAGGCCAGCCAAGTTAATGGCCAAGCGCATCCTCTAAGGCACGAGCCTCGGGGTTTCTCCAACGAAAGGAGTGTGAAGCGCATCCATGTTCCGACGGGCGAAGCTCCTCCCTCCGCCGGGCGAGGGCTCGGGCAGGTACTCTTCGTGGGCTTGCTCCGGATCGCCTCCACCGTCACCTCCGTTGGTGCGGGGAATCCGGGGACCGCGTGGTCCATCGACCATCGTAACCTCTGCCGCCCGGGTCATCGCTATCGCACTTTTCGGACGCAGTCTCTGCGGAGCCGGTCGACAGTCGAACAGGCCGTAGAGATTCGTCGGGCTCGATCGCCGCGGCTTGGGGTGGCCGATCGCGAGCCACCGCATGCCTCACCCACCGCTGAAGCCTCGACCGACCGGAACGCTTGCGCCGCGGGAGATCGGGAGCGAGGACGACACGGAGCCGACCCATACCGGGTCGACGGTTGCCGTGGGAGGACGCCGCGGACACGCAGCAAAGTGCGTCGCCCCGCGGACGGGGAGCGCGTCCACGTCGAGTGGAGCCTCCTGAAGCCAAGCGGAGTCGTCGGCGACGAACGTGAGCGCACCGAGACGGATCTCGCGGCCCTCGACCAGAACTCCACCTGAAACCATGATGTAGGAGATCGAAAGAATCCCAACTTCTCCAACAAATCGCTAGAACACCCGCCCCAAGGTGGGCGCCAACTGTCGTGGTTCTAAGTCTGACAGTAGAATGGGGGGTAGGAATGGAGAGGCAAGATCCTAGCTATGGAGTAGTTGTATACGCAAGGGATTTACGAGTTGAGGCCCTTCTCGGAGGAAGTAACAGTCCTACGTCTCGGAGCCCCGAGGCGGTCGACTGGATTATATGCGTATGTGTTACAGGGGTGCGAACCCTTCTACCTGTGGAGGGGGTGGCTTATATAGAGTGCGCCAGGACCCTAGCCAGCCCGCGTAGCGGAGGGTTTAAGGTACATTAAGGCTAGGCGTTACTGCTAACGCCATACATAAAGTGTCATCATGACCATAAAGACTATTTAACTACAGACCGTTTGGACACCGAGTGGCTCTTGTACTCCTGGTGGTCGAGTGGGTCTTCATGGTCGAGTGTCTTTGAATCTGTCGAGTGAAAACCTACCAGGTCGACTGGTAGGCAGCTTCTTTCGCGAGTGTCCTTGGGAAGGGTACCTTTAGGCAGGTCTATGACCCTATCCTAGGTACATAACTTCATCAACGAGCGCCGATCGATTGATTGCAAACCCCTGATGATGTGCTCGCTCCGATGTATCATCTAAAGATTACTAGTTCTGTTCATGATCTGTTCAGTGTTATTTTATTACTGCATTGGTAGGCATCTAGCGCACTGCCACCCAGTTTATTTTTAGCATAGTGCGTTGATCCTAGGCTCGCTGATGTGTAGGAGCAATTCATGTGGTTCTACAGATCGTCACCAATAATGCGGGGTGAAGAGGAAAAGGCTCATGAAACCCAGTAAATTTCTTGCTGGTTTAGTGCGCTTGTGTTCATCTTGTCGATTATATTAGGAGAAAACGCCCTTCTATGCTTCTTGTACTGATTCTGATTCTTAGGTTTTTACTTGTTGCTTTTCTAGGCCTGTGTGTGTGCGTGTAGATTCACACAAAGAAATACCTGCCACGTGCAGGTTGGTTGTGGGGTTCGTTTGCTATTTTTCTTAGTGCTTCCATGTGCAAGAGAGTTAGTAGCTCTCTGCCTTCAATGGAGTAGCGACATGGTTGACTACCAAACCTTATACTTATCTTGTTGCTTGTTGGCCTGCTCCTTATAGTTGTCATGCTTGTGGTCGATTCAGCCGAGGATCAACAACGCCGTCGTCGCCGATGGCATGGATACCATGTCCAATGCCCCCAAATACGCTACAACAGCAAGGTTCCTACTAACTTAAGAAGAATGGCTTTGTAACTGCCGGCAACTCTTCTAGTATAAAGTTTGTTGTTTACGTATTTTGACTAGTCGTTTACTATCTCTGTAGATAGTTTCTTAGATGGAAACCTCGCAGAGTAGTAAGTGTGCAGCCAGAGTCCAGTATGACATCTCAATCTTGAGTAATGAAAGCATTTGAATTTAAGCAAGTAGATATTGAGCTCTGTGATTGAAGTGTCTCTGTTGAATATATCTCATCTGAAATTTTGTCACATTTGCTTCTCTGATAAGTAAGGTCTGTTTTCATTTACAGATAGAAGATAGCGACGGAGTGGTAAGGTTTGTGCAGAGATCTTCTCCTCCGTCGCTGTCCGCGACAAAGCTGCTGGGTGCATCCGTCCATCTTCAGATCTGAGTGAAGAGGGCATTCGTCCATCTCAAAAGGTTTAGTTTTTGTACCAGCTAATTAACTTGTCTTTTCATCAGTTCCTCCTTGAGTAATTGGAAAGGGAATTATATTAGACTGCTAGCTGATTCTTGGTGAAAATTGCTTTGCCTGTATGTATGTATGTATGTAGAGAGTCTTGTAGCAATTATTCTTAGAGTAAACCAGAGTAGTATTCGATGATATATTGTCAGTCACTGAAAATGTATTCTGTTTTTTTCTTCAGGATATGGATGATTATCTGAAGGTATGCAGGTTTCTTTCCAAACTTAACAACGAGATACTAGGTGAAAGAAATACTCCTTACAAGGAAAGGTTGAGCAACCTAGAGAATTTAGTACTGATCATAGTACGGTCGACAAAGCCTGAAATCTCATTTTGATCCACGTTCAAAGATTGCATGGTAGCATATATACTTGAAGTTGGCATGGAATATCGAAATTCAAAATAGACTTCGCCTATTCCCTGTTTTGAAGAAGCAGTGGGAATTGATTTAAGTCCTTGGTTGTCTATTTCTCTATCCATGCAACAAAAAATGTAGAACAGTATGTTAACTGTCAAATATTTCAAGCATATATAGCTCAAATACACAAGTATTAATTTCTTGTATACACCAAAACAACAAGATAGCATGAACACTTATAGCTAGGGTATGCATTTAGTAGGTGTCTTTCCATTTCGAAGATTCATAATAGACTAAAAGAAACTGATAAATGAAGAAAATACCCTACTGGATCTGCACAAGTACCCGAACTAACAAGTTTTCACTTTCCCGACGTGGGCGCAGGGGTGATCGACGTGGACTACAGTGACCTGGTGGGCATCGTGCTCTTCAACCACTCAGAGACGGACTTCACCGTGAAGGCCGTCGACCGCGTCATAGAGATGATTGTCCAGGTGATTGCGGCGCTGGAGGTCGCCGAGGTGGAGGACCTCAACGCCACCGTCCGGAGTCGTCGAGGTGGAGGACCTCGATGCCACTGTCTGGAGGTTGCCCAGGTGTAGGACCTCGACGCGTTGGTAGATACATCTAGAGAAGTGGTCCACTTAGGTTGGTGGTGGAACGCGAGGGAAGGTACCTACCTTTCGATGATGTTTGTGTGCGTCTGAAGTATAAATGGGATCTCGTGATCTCTTTGAATTGAGATGTTCAATGTTGTATCCATGAACGCTGCAAGTGCTAAGTAAGAATGTAAGTGTTAAGATGGTTCTGTGACCTTCATTTATTTTGCCCTCGATGTGTCCTGATTTGTATCCATGAATAATATTGCATCTAAATTTTATTTTTTTGATTTCTAATTACTTAGCAGTAGCGTGGGGGAAGAATGACATTCTACTAGTACTTAGGAATAGTAGTAGTGTTGGTTGCACGCGCTACTACTAACTTTTTAGCAGTAGCGTGGGGTAAAAAACACGCTACTGCTAAAATTTAGCTGTAGCGCCATAGCAGTAGCGCGGGAAACCGCGCTACTGCTATACAAAAAACCTACGCTACTGGTAGCATTTTTTCTAGTAGTGGTTGCTAGTAGTGTTGATTACTCCTTGTAGTTGATGCTAGTTGGTTTACTCGGTGGAAGATTATATGTTCAGATCCTTTATGCACATTAATACCCCTCTGATTATGAACATTAATATGATTTGTGAGTAATTATGTTTGTTCCCGAGGACATGGGAGAAGTCTTGTTATAAATAGTCATGTAAATTTGGTATTCGTTCGATATATTTTGATGAGATGTATGTTGTCTTTCCTCTAGTGGTGTTATGTGAACGTCGACTACATGACACTTCACCATTGTTTGGGCCTAGGGGAAGGCATTGGGAAGTAATAAGTATATGATGGGTTGCTAGAGTGACAGAAGCTTAAACCCTAGTTTATGCGTTGCTTCGTAAGGGGCTGATTTGGATCCATATGTTTCATGCTATGGTTAGGTTTACCTTAATTCTTCTTTTGTAGTTGCGGATGCTTGCGAGAGGGGTTAATCATAAGTGGGATGCTTGTCCAAGGAAGGGCAGTACCCAAGCACCGGTCCACCCACATATCAAATTATCAAAGTAACGAACGCGAATCATATGAGCATGATGAAAACTAGCTTGACGATAATTCCCATGTGTCCTCGGGAGCCCTTTTCTTTATATAAGAGTTTGTCCAGGCTTGTCATTTTCTACAAAAAGGATTGGGCCACCTTGCTGCACCTTTTTTACTTTTGTTACTTGTTACCCGTTACGAATTACCTTATCACAAAACTATCTGTTACCGATAATTTCAGTGCTTGCAGAGAATACCTTACTGAAAACTGCTTGTCATTTCCTTCTGCTCCTCGTTGGGTTCGACACTCTTACTTATCGAAAGGACTACGATAGATCCCCTATACTTGTGGGTCATCAAGACTCTTTTCTGGCGCCGTTGCCGGGGAGTGAAGCACCTTTGGTAGGTGGAATTTGGTAAGGAAAAATTTATATAGTGTGCTGAAATTTACTGTCACTTGTTACTATGAAAAATAATCCTTTGAGGGGCTTGTTCGGGGTATCTTCACCCCGACCAGTAGAGCAAAGAGTTGCTCCTCAACCTACTGAACCTACTGAAAATGTTACTTTGAAATTCCTTCGGGTATGATAGAGAAACTGCTAGCTAATCCTTTTACAGGAGATGGAACATTACATCCCGATATGCACCTAATCTATATGGATGAAGTTTGTGGATTATTTAAGCTTGCGGGTATGCCCGAGGATGTTATCAAGAAGAAGATCTTCCCTTTATCTTTGAAGGGAAAGGCATTTACATGGTTTAGTCTATGTGATGATATTGGATGGAACTACAACCGATTGAAATTGGAATTTCATCAGAAGTTTTATCCTATGCATTTGGTTTATCGTGATCGTAATTATATATAATATTTTTGGTCCCGTGAAGGAGAAACTATCGCTCAAGCTTGGGGGAGGCTTAAGTCAATGTTATATTCATGCCCCAATCATGAGCTCTCAAGAGAAATAATTATTCAAAATTTTATGCTCGGCTTTCTCTCAACAATCGCTCCATGCTCGATAGTGATGTCTACTACACAACCTTCTTCTTGTAGACGTTGTTGGGCCTCCAAGTGCAGAGGTTTGTAGGACAGTAGAAAATTTCCCTCAAGTGGATGAGCTAAGGTTTATCAATCCGTGGGAGGCGTAGGTTGAAGATTGTCTCTCTCAAGCAACCCTGCTACCAAATAACAAAGAGTCTCTTGTGTCCCCAACACACCCAATACAATGGTAAATTGTATAGGTGCACTAGTTCGGTGAAGAGATGATGATACAAGTGCAATATGGATGGTAGATATAGGTTTTTGTAAACTGAAAATATAAAAACAGCAAGGTAACTAATGATAAAAGTGAGCGTAAACGGTATTGCAATGATAGGAAACAAGGCCTAGGGTTCACACTTTCACTAGTTCAAGTTCTCGCAACAATAATAACATAATTGGATCATATAACTATCCCTCAACATGCAACAAAGAGTCACTCCAAAATCACTAATAGCGGAGAACAAATGAAGAGATTATGATAGGGTACGAAACCACCTCAAAATTATTCTTTCGGATCAATCTATCATAGAGTTCGTACTAGAATAACACCTTAAGATACAAATCAACCAAAACCCTAATGTCACCTAGATACTCCAATGCCACCTCAAGTATCTGTGGGTATGATTATACGATATGCATCACACAATCTCAGATTCATCTATTCAACCAACACAAAGAACTTCAAAGAGTGCCCCAAAGTTTCTACCGGAGAGTCAAGATGAAAACATGTGCCAACCCCTATGCATAGGTTCATGGGCGGAACCCGCAAGTTGATCACCAAAACATACATCAAGTGGATCGTGTGATATCCCATTGTCACCACAGATAAGCATGGCAAGACATACATCAAGTGTTCTCAAATCCTTGAAGACTCAATCCGATAACATTACTTCAAAGGGAAAACTCAATCCATTACAAGAGAGTAGAGGGGGAGAAACATCATAAGATCCAACTATAATAGCAAAGCTCGCGATACATCAAGATCTTACCAAATCAAGAACACGAGAGAGAGAGATCAAACACATAGCTACTGGTACATACCCTCGGCCCCAAGGGAGAACTACTCCCTCCTCGTCATGGAGAGCGCCGGGATGATGAAGATGGCCACTGGTGAGGGATACCCCCTCCGGTAGGGTGCTGGAACAGGGTCCCGATTGGTTTTTGGTGGCTACAGAGGCTTGCGGCGGCGGAACTCCCGATCTATTCTGTTCCCCAATGGTTTTAGGGTATATTGATATATATAGGCGAAAGAAGTCGGTCAGGGGAGCCACGAGGGCCCCACGAGGGTGGAGTGCGCGCCCAGGGGGTGGGCGTGCCCCCTGCCTCGTGCTCTCCTCGTTGATCTCCTGACGTGCACTCCAAGTCTCCTGTATTGCTTTCTTTCCAAAAATAACTTTTCCGAAGGTTTCATTCTGTTTGGACTCCATTTGATATTCCTTTTCCGCGAAACACTGAAACAAGGGAAAAACAGAAACTGGCACTGGGCTCTAGGTCAATAGGTTAGTCCCAAAAGTAATATAAAAGAGCATAGTAAATCCCATTAAACACCCAAGATGGATAATATAATAGCATGAATACTTCATAAATTATAGATACGTTGGAGACGTATTAGATACTTCTTGTACTGGTTCTTTTATGATGAAGACTATTGAATTCAGATGGGATTTATTAGAAAGAATTAAATGCAACTCTGAAGATTGGGATTTCGACGAAGGTAAGGAGTCAGGTATAACACTTAAGTTTGATTGTGTTAAATCTTTTGTGGATACCAATGCTTTTCGTGAATTTAGCACTAAATATGGACTTGACTCTGAGATAGTAGTTTTTTTCTGCGAATCATTTGCTACTCATGTTGATCTCCCTAAGGAGAATTGGTTTAAATATAATCCTCCCAAAGTAGTTGAACCTGTTAAAATTGAAGAAAAGACTATCACTTATAATGTTGATCCTATTGTTCCTACCGCTTATATTGAGAAACCACCTTATCCTATTAGAATAAAGGATCATGTTAAAGCTTCAACTGTGGTTCGTAAGACTAAGGCTAGAACACCTATACCCCCTGAGCAAATTAAAGTTGAACCTAGTATTGCTATTGTTAAGGATATCTTGGTTCATAATATTGATGGGCATGTTATTTACTTCTGTGATGAAGCTGCTAGAATTGCTAGACCCGATACTAAAGGTAAACATAGACCTGTTGTTGGCACGCCTGTTGTTTCTGTTAAAATAGGAGATCATTGTTATCATGGCTTATGTGATATGGGTGCTAGTGCGAGTGCAATACCTCATTCCTTATACAAAGAAATTATGCATGATATTGCACCTGCTGAAATAGAAGGTATTAATGTTACTATTAAACTTGCTAATAGAGATACTATTTCACCAATTGGGATTGTTAGAGATGTTGAAGTCTTGTGTGGGAAAGTTAAATATCCTACTGATTTTTTTGTTCTTGGTTCCCCACAAGATGACTTTTGTCCCATTATATTTGGTAGAGCCTTCTTGAATACTATTAATGCTAGGATGGACTGCGAAAATGATATTGTTACTGTTGGTTTAGGGGATATGTCTCATGATTTTAATTTTGCTAAATTTCGTAAACAACCCCATAATAAAGAATTGCCTAGTAAATATGAAATTATTGATCTTGCTTCTATTGCCGTGCCTCCAAATGATCCTTTAGAACAATATTTGCTTGACCATGAAAATGATATGTTCATGAATGAAAGAAGGGAAATAGATGAAGTATTATTTAAACAGGGACCTCTACTGAAACACAACTTGCCTGTTGATATCCTAGGAGATCCTCCTCCACCCAAGGATGATCCCGTGTTTGAGCTTAAACCGTTACCTGATACTCGTAAATATGCTTATTTGGATGAAAAGAAGATATATCCTATTATTATTAGTGCTAACCTTTCAGAGAAGGAAGAAGAGAAATTATTGAAAACTCCGAAGAAGCACCGTGCTGCTATTGGATATACTCTTGATGATCTTAAGGGCATTAGTCCCACTCTATGCCAAAGACAAAATAAAATTGGAGAAAGACGCTAAATCGGTTGTTGATCACCAACGACGATTAAATCCTAAGATGAAAGAAGTGGTAAGAAATGAAATACTAAAGCTTCTGGAGGCAGGTATAATTTATCCTGTTGCTGATAGTCAGTGGGTAAGTCCTGTCCATTGTGTCCCTAAGAAGGGAGGTATTACTATTGTTCCTAATTATAAAGATGAATTGATTCCATAAAGAATTGTTACAGGTTATAGAATGGTAATTGATTTTCACAAATTAAATAAAGCTACTAGAAAAGATCATTACCCTTTACCTTTTATTGATCAAATGCTAGAAAGATTATCCAAACACACACATTTTTGCTTTCTAGACGGTTATTCTGGTTTCTCTCAAATACCTGTGTCAAAAGAGGACACTTTTACTTGCCCTTTCGGTACCTTTGCTTATAGACGTATGCCTTTTTGTTTATGTAATGCACCTGCTACCTTTCAAAGATGTATGGCTGCTATATTCTCTGACTTTTGTGAAAAGATTGTTGAGCTTTTCATGGATGATTTCTCCGTGTATGGAACTTCTTTTGATGACTGCTTAAGCAACCTTGAACGAGTTTTGCAGAGATGTGAAGAAACTAATCTTGTCTTGAATTGGGAGAAGTGCCACTTTATGGTTAATGAAGGTATTGTCTTGGGGCATAAAATTTCTGAAAGAGGTATTGAAGTTGATAAAGCTAAAGTTGCTATTGAAAAGATGCCGTGTCCTAAGGACATTAAAGGTATAAGAAGTCTCCTTGGTCATGCCGGTTTCTATAGGAGGTTCATTAAAGACTTCTAAAAAAATTCTAGGCCTCTGACTAATCTCTTACAAAAAGATGTTCCTTTTTCATTTGAAATACTTAAGAAAGCCTTGATTTCTGGACCTATTGTTCAGCCATCTGATTGGAATTTACCCTTTGAAATTATGTGTGATGCTAGTGATTATGATGTAGGTGTTGTTCTAGGACAAAGGGTTGATAAGAAACTAAATGTTATCCAATATGCTAGTAAAACTCAAGACAGTGCCCAGAGAAATTATGCTACTACTGAAAAAGAATTTTTAGCAGTTGTATTTGCTTGTGATAAGTTCAGACCTTATAACGTTGATTCTAAAGTAACTGTTCACACTGATCATGCTGCTATTAAATATCTTATGGAAAAGAAAGATGCTAAACCTAGACTTATTAGATGGGTTCTCTTGCTACAAGAATTTGATTTGCACATTATTGATAGGAAGGGAGTTGAGAACCCCATTGCAGACAACTTGTCTAGGTTAGAAAATGTTCTTGATGACCCACTACCTATTGATGATAGCTTTCCTGATGAACAATTAGCTGTCATAAATGCTTCTCATACTGCTCCATGGTATGCTGATTATGCTAATTACATTGTTGCTAAATTTATACCACCTCACATACCAGCAAAATAAAAAGTTTTTCTATGATTTAAGACATTACTTTTTGGATGACCCACACCTTTATAAATAAGGAGTAGATGGTGTTATTAGACGTTGTGTACTTGAGCATGAACATGAACAGATCCTACGCAAGTGTCACTCCGATGCTTATGGAGGACACCATGCTGGAGATAGAATTGTGCATAAGGTATTGCAATCCGGTTTTTATTGGCCTACTCTTTTTAAAGATGCCCGTAAGTTTGTCTTGTCTTGTGATGAATGTCAAAGAATTGGTAATATTAGTAGACTTCAAAAAATGCCTGTGAACTATTCACTTGTTATTGAACCATTTGATTTTTGTGGCTTTGATTATATGGGACCGTTTCTTTCCTCTAATGGGTATACACATATTTTAGTTGTTGTTGATTATGTTACTAAGTGGGTAGAAGCTATTCCAACTAGTAGTGCTGATCATAACACCTCTATTAAGATGCTTAAAGAAGTTATTTTTCCGAGGTTTGGGGTCCCTAGATACTTAATGACTGATGGTGGTTCACATTTTATTCATGGTGCTTTCCATAAAATGCTTGCTAAGTATGATGTTAATCATAGAGTTGCATCTCCATACCACCCACAGTCTAGTGGTCAAGTAGAACTGAGTAATAGAGAGATTAAATTAATTTTGCAAAAGACTGTTAATAGACTAGAAAGAATTGGTCCAAGAAACTTGATGATGCATTATGGGCCTATAGAACTGCATATAAAAATCCTATGGGTATGTCTCCGTATAAAATGGTTTATGGAAAAGCATGTCACTTACCTCTCGAACTAGAACATAAGGCATATTGGTCCATTAAAGAGCTCAATTATGATTTCAAACTTGTCGGTGAGAAGAGACTATTTGACATTAGCTCACTTGATGAATGGAGAACCCAGGCCTATCAGAATGCCAAACTGTTTTAAGAAAAAGTTAAAATATGGCATGACAAAAGGATACAAAAGCGTGAGATTAATGTAGGTGATTATGTTTTGTTATATAACTCTTGTTTAAGATTTTTTGCAGGAAAACTCCTCTCTAAATGGGAAGGTCCTTACATTATCGAGGAGGTCTATCGTTCCGATTCCATGAAAATCAACAACTTCGAAGGCACAAATCCGAAGGTGGTGAACGGTCAAAGAATTAAACATTATATCTCAGGTAATCCAATAAATGTTGAAACCAATGTTATTGACACCGTAACCACGGAGGAGTATATAAGGGACACTTTCCAGAATGTTTCAGACTCCGAGAAGGAATAAGTATGTGGTACGGTAAGTAAACCGACTCCAAAACAGTTCTAATAGCAATTTTTCTCCGTTTTGGAATATTTAGAAAAATAGGAAAATAAGAAGTAGTCCGAAAGGGACACGAGGCATCCACAAGGGTGGAGGGCGCGCCCTACCCCCTGGGCACGCCCCCTGCCTCGTGGGCACCTCGTGTGCTCTCCGGACTCCGTTTTCTTGCACGATACTTCTTTCGGTCTGTAAAAATACATTATATAATCTCCCGAAGGTTTTGACCACGGTACCACAAAAAAATCCTCTGCTTTTGTTTTGAGTTGTTTTTCTGACAGATCTAGATCACCATGATGTCTTCAAGCGCCCCCAAGGACAAATTCTTCAAGAAGGTCATCAACCCTTACCTCGCGGAGGTGCTGCAACACCCTCAAACCATTGAGATGCGTGAGGGGGTGCTGCACATCCATGATGTTGAGGGCCCAAGGAAGACCGGAAGCATGGAGACAAGACTCGAAGCAATGGAGCAACAAGTTTTCAAGTGCCAGGGGATGGTGGAACGCGGACTCAACGCCAACCACATGATGATCGCGGAGTTCACCAACAACCACAAGCTGGACGCCAAGAACATTGGGGAGACCATTGATACGTCTCCAACGTATCTAAAATTTATGAAGTATTCATGCTATTATATTATCCATCTAGGATGTTTTATATGCATTTATATGCTATTTTATATGATTTTTGGGACAAACCTATTAACCTAGAGCCCAGTGCCAGTTTCTGTTTTTTCCTTGTTTTTGAGTTTTACAGAAAAGGAATATCAACCGGAGTCCAATTGACATGCCAATTTTTGATGATTTTTCTGGACCAAAAGAAGCCCCCGGAGTAGAAGAGTTGGGCCAGGAGAGTCCCATGCTGCCCACGAGGGTGGGGGGCGCGCCCACCCCCCTAGGCGTGGGCCCCTGCCTTGTGGACAACCCGGAGACCCCCCCCCTGACGTGAGACCTACGCCAAAAAATCCTATAAATACTGAAACCTCCAGAAAATAACCTAGATCGGGAGTTCCGCCCGCAAGCCTCTCAGAGACACCAAAACCAATCGGGACCCTGTTCAAGACCTCACGGAGGGGGATCCATCACCGGTGGCCATCTTCATCATCCCGGCGCTCTCCATGAGACGAGGAGGGAGTAGTTCACCCTCGGGGCTGAGGGTATGTACCAGTAGCTATGTGTTTGATCTCTCTCTCTCTGTCTCTCTCTCTCTCTCTCTCGTGTTCTTGAGGTGATACGATCTTGATGTATCGCGAGCTTAGCTATTATAGTTGGATCTTATGATGTTTCTCCCCCTCTACTCTCTTGTAATGGATTGAGTTTTCCCTTTGAAGTTATCTTATCGGATTGAGTCTTTAAGGATTTGAGAACACTTGATGTATGTCTTGCCGTGCTTATCTGTGGTGACAATGGGTTATTCTATTGATTCACTTGATGTATGTTTGGTGATCAACTTGCGGGTTCCGCCCATGAACCTATGCATAGGGGTTGGCACACATTTTCGTCTTGATTCTCCGGTAGAAACTTTGGGGCACTCTTTGAGGTTCTATGTGTTGGTTGAATAGATGAATCTCAGATTGTGTGATGCATATCGTATAATCATACCCACGGATAATTGAGGTGACATTGGAGTATCTAGGTGACATTAGGGTTTTGGTTGATGTGTGTCTTAAGGTGTTATTTTACTACGAACTCTAGGGCTGTTTGTGACACTTATAGGAATAGCCCAATGGATTGATCGAAAAGAATAACATTGAGGTTACCCTACCATAATCTCTTCGTTTGTTCTCCGCTATTTGTGACTTTGGAGTGACTCTTTATTGCATGTTGAGGGATAGTTATATGATCCAATTATGTTATTATTGTTGAGAGAACTTGCACTAGTGAAAGTATGAACCCTAGGCCTTGTTTCCTAGCATTGAAATACCGTTTACGCTCACTTTTATCATTAGTTACCTTGCTGTTTTATATTTTCAGATTACAAAAACCTATATCTACCATCCATATTGCACTTGTATCACCATCTCTTCGCCGAACTAGTGCACCTATACAATTTACCATTGTATTGGGTGTGTTGGGGACACAAGAGACTCTTTGCTATTTGGTTGCAGGGTTGCTTGAGAGAGACCATCTTCATCCTACGCCTCCCACGGATTGATAAACGTTAGGTCATCCACTTGAGGGAAATTTTCTACTTTCCTACAAACCTCTGCACTTGGAGGCCCAACAACGTCTACAAGAAGAAGGTTGCGTAGTAGACATCAAGCAGTTTCCAGCGCCGTTGCCGGGGAGGTGAGTGCTTGAAGGTATATCTTTAGATCTTGCAATTGAATCTTTTTGTTTCTTGTTTTAGCACTATTTTAGTTTATAAAAGAAAACTACTAAAAAATGGAATTGAGTTTGCCTCATACGCTTCATCTTTTTAATATCTTTCGTGAGAATGATGGAAAGGAAAATTGTGCTCAAGTGCTAGAAGAAGAATTGCATAGAATTCTTGGCATAAAATATGTGAATGATGAGCATGATTGCAATGTTGTAAGTATGAATTCTTTGAATATACATGATGCTAATGATATGCAAAGCCACAAGCTTGGGGATGCTATGTTTGATGAAGATGATATTTTTTGTCCCCCAAGTTTTGATGAGCAAATTTATTATGATGAAAGCATGCCTCCTATCTATGATGATTATTGTGATGACATATTGATCTTAATTTTCAATCACATGATAGTTATTTTGTTGAGTTTGCTCCCACTACTATTGATGAGAAGAATTTTGCTTATGTGGAGAGTAATAAAATTTCTATGCAAGTAGATCATGAAAAGAATGATTTAGGTGCTGGTTATATTGTTGAATTCATTCATAATGCTACTAAAATTTGTTATGAGGGAGTAATGTATGCTTGTAGGAATTGCAATAATACCAAGTTTCATCTCTACGTGCTTAAAATCTTGAAGTTATGCTTGTTTTACCTTCCTATGCAAACTGATTCTTGTTCCCATAAGTTGTTTGCTCAAAAAATCCCTATGCATAGGAAGTGGGTTAGACTTAAATGTGCTTGGCATATGTTTCATTATGCTCTCTTTATGTTTCAATTCTTATCTTTTATGCGAGCATCATTGAAATCATCATGCCTAGCTAGGGGCGTTAAACGTTAGCGCTTGTTGGGAGGCAAACCAATTTTATTTTAGTTTCTTGCTTTTTGGTTCTATTTAGTAATAAATAATCCCTCTAGCTTCTGTTTAGATGTGGTTTTCTGTTTTAGTGAGTGTTTGTGCCAAGTAGAACCTTTGGGAAGACTTGGGTGAAGTCTTTATGATCATGCTGTAAAAAACAGAAACTTTAGCGCTCACGAGATTAGCTAAAACTTTTTACTGGAGAGTGATATTTAGTTGATTATTTTTGCAGATGATTACTAGCCAAATTCCTCAGGTCCACCAATTTAGTTAAGAATTGTTTGAGTTCCAGAAGTTTGCGTTAGTTACAAATTACTACAGACAGTTCTGTTTTTGACAGATTCTGTTTTTCGTGTGTTGTTTGCTTATTTTGATGACTCTATGGCTAGTAAAATAGTTTATAAACCTTAGAGAAGTTGGAATACAGTAGGTAGGTTTAATACCAATATAAATAAAGAATTAGTTCATTACAGTACCATGAAGTGGTGTTTTGTTTTCTTTCGCTAACGGAGCTTACGAGTTTTCTGTTGAGATCTGTGTTGTGAAGTTTTCAAGTTTTGGGTAAAGATTCGATGGAATATGGAATAAGGAGTGGCAAGAGCCTAAGCTTGGGGATGCCCAAGGCACCCCAAGGTAATATTCAAGGACAACCAAGAGCCTAAGCTTGGGGATGCCTCGGATGGCATCCCCTCTTTCGTCTTCGTTCATCGGTAACTTTACTTGGAGCTATATTTTTATTCACCACATGATATGTGTTTTGCTTGGAGCGTCGTTTTATTTTCTTTATCTTTGCTTGCTGTTTGAATAAAATACCAAGATCTGAAATTCTTAAATGATAGAGAGTCTTCACATGGCTACATAATTATTTAACTACTCATTAATCTTCACTTATATCTTTTTGGAGTAGTTTGTCATTTACTCGTGTGCTTCATTTATATCCTATGAGTAAATAGTTGAATGATTTGAATGTCATAAATTATATATGTTTCATATGCCTTACCATATAAGAAGTAGAGGTGGTAAATTTATTGAAGGTTAGCAAACATTGTATTGGTCACTTGAACAATTCATGAAAGAATATTGAAGGAAGAGAGATTTCACATATAAATATACTATCTTGGACATCTTCTTTGATTGTGATCCCCATTAATTATTTTCAAACCTGAGAAAATTAGCTGAAGTTGGACAAGGAAGCAACATAATGAGTTATGCTTGGGTATATTTGTATAGAAGTTATATTGTTATGGATCCTCTAACATGTGGTGCTTGCTATTTAGAATCCTTTGCTAGCCAAAATATTTGTACTAAGCGGGAATACTGTTGTGCATCCAAACTCCTTGAACCAAGTTTCTTCCATGAGTGTCCACCATATATACCTATATGCGGTATTTACCTGTCGTTCCATGTAAATTTGCATGTGCCAAACTCTAAATCTTAAAATAATAGTATGTTTTGTATGCCCGAATCGCTCATGTAGCGACTAGGGGCTAGCAGTATCTTCCATGCTAGGTGGGTTATTCTCACGATGAGTGGACTCCGCTCATCATTCACGAGAAAATGGCTGGTAACTGGGATGCCCAGTCCCATGATCAAAAGATTGAAATCAAATAAAAAATAATTGCAAACAAAACTCCCCCGGGTTTGATGTTAGTTGGAGGCACCCGTTGTTTCGGGCAAGCCATGGATTGATGATTGTTGGTGGAGGGGAAGTAAAAATCTTTACCTTTCTGTTTGGGAACCGCCTATAATGTATGTAGTATGGAAGATATTGGGAACTCTTTGTCGTTATGTTGACAATGAAAGCATACCTCTCAAAATTGTTTTCATCTCTGTTTTAAAGCTTCGAGCTCTAGCACCTCCGCAAATCCCTGCTTCCCTCTGCGAAGGGCCTATCTTTTACTTTTATGCAAGAGTCAGTAGTATTCCTTCTCATCCCAACCTAATTTTTAGTTGGCAAGCATCATGTGGTGGATAAAGATCTAAGCATATATGGCCATTCAAATATATTTGATCATGAATTATTATTGTTGACAATTATCTATAAGATATATAAGTTGGGAGGCGAAACATTAAGCCCCTATCTTTCTCTGTGTTCCATGGATGCTATTTGTTCTAAAAATATGCTTTGAGTGGTAGCAATCATGGAAGACTATATGATAGTTGAGTATGTGGGATTTGCTAAATGAAACCTCTTACATAGACCCTTCCTAAAAATAAGATGAATTGCAATTGTTTGATGACTGAGAACATAGTTTGTTAGTTTTCAAGAAGGTTTATGGTCTATGCTTTAACATGTGAATATCTTGTTACTTGATCATGAAAAGTTTTATGAGTTGAGCTATTGTTAGGACATATAATGATGCTAGAAAAGGTGATTGGAATTATCATTGATCAAACTTGTGCACCTGCTAGCATTCACACTTCATGAATTACTTCTTTTATCATTTACCTACTCGAGGATGAGCAGGAATTAAGCTTGGGGATGCTGATACGTCTCCAACGTATCTATAATTTATGAAGTATTCATGCTATTATATTATCCATCTAGGATGTTTTATATGCTATTTTATATGATTTTTGGGACTAACCTATTAACCTAGAGCCCAGTGCCAGTTTCTGTTTTTTCCTTGTTTTGAGTTTTACATAAAAGGAATACCAAACGGAGTCCAATTGACATGCCAATTTTTGATGATTTTTTCTGGACCAAAAGAAGCCCCCGGAGTAGAAGAGTTGGGCCAGGAGAGTCCCGGGTTGCCCACGAGGGTGGGGGGGGGGCGCAAGAGACTCTTTGCTATTTGGTTGCAGGGTTGCTTGAGAGAGACCATCTTTATCCTACGCCTCCCACGGATTGATAAACCTTAGGTCATCCACTTGAGGGAAATTTGCTACTGTCCTACAAACCTCTGCACTTGGAGGCCCAACAACGTCTACAAGAAGAAGGTTGCGTAGTCGACATCAACTATCTTCAAGCTTCACGAGAAAATCGAGCACCTCCAAGCCCAGATCTATGACCTGCAAAACCAAAACTGTGAGTATGAATATAGATTCAAGAGGATGAGTTTGGCTACAAATTTGAGGATCCCGGAGACTCGATCATCCTTCTACGATGGTGAGCTTATGCCCTGGAAGATGGATGACAAGCCTACGTCATCAACAACTCCATCATCACCACTTCCAAGGAAAGAGACATAAATAAATGGGTATGGGCACTCCCCTTGGCAACTGCCAATCTTGGGGGAGGTGCCCCGGTATCGTATCACCATCACACTTCTATCTTTACCGTTTTTCTTAGTTCGATCCTTTTGGTTATATCTTGATCTAGTAGAATAACATTTAGTATGATCTAGCTTTGAGTTTTTGTGTTGATCCTTGTCTATGTAATCGATTCCGTGAGCTTTATATAATAAAGATTAGGTTTGAGTCGAGGGCTTGGTTATCTTGCTATGATCTTGAGGGAATAAAAGAAAGAAAGAAAGAATAAAAAGAAATAAAGAGATCATATTGATCTTATGGAGAGTAATGACTTCACATATAAAGAGTATGATAAACAAAAGTTGTTGAGAGTTGACAAACATAGTTTTGGTCATTGTTACAATTAATAGGAAGTAATAAAGAAAGAGAGGTTTCACATATAAATATACTATCTTGGACATCTTTTATGATTGTGAGCACTCATTAAAATATGACATGCTAAAAAGTTGATGTTGGACAAGGAAGACAACGTAATGGGTTATGTTTTCTTATATCCGAAATAAATTATATTGTCATGGATCATCCAACATGTTGAGCTTGCCTTTCCCCCTCATGCTAGCCAAATTCTTTGCCCCAAGTAGAGATACTACTTGTGCTTCCAAATATTCTTAAACCCAGTTTTGCCATGAGAGTCCACCATATCTACCTATGGATTGAGTAAGATCCTTCAAGTAAGTTGTCATTGTTGTAAGCAATAAAAATTGCTCTCTAAATATGTATGATCTATTAGTGTGGAGAAATAAGCTTTATACGAGCTTGTGATATGGAAGAAATAAAAGTGACAGACTGCATAATAAAGGTTTCTATCACAAGTGGCAATATAAAGTGACGTTCTTTTGCTTTAAGATTTTGTGCATCCAACCATAAAAACATATGACAACCTCTGATTCCCTCTGCGAAGGGCCTATATTTTATTTTTGTCTTATACCTTATACAAGAGTCGTGGTGATCTTCACCTTTCCTTTTTTCACTTTATCCTATATATATATATATATATATATATATATATATATATATATATATATATATATAATTGGATGTGGGTTTTCATAAAACATTATTGTTGACATTACCCTTGAGGTAAAAGGTTGGGAGGCAAAATTATAAGCCCCTATCTTTCTCTGTGTCCGATTAAAACTTCATACCCATAAGTATTACGTGAGTGTTAGCAATTGTGAAAGACTAAATGGTAGTTGAGTATGTGGACTTGATGAAAAGCTTTTATATTGACTCTTTCTGATGTTATGATAAATTGCAATTGCTTCAATGACTGAGATCATAGTTTGTTAGTTTTCAATGAAGTTTCTGATTCATACTTTACATTGTGAATAGATTGTTACTTCAGCATAAGAAATCATATGACAATATATATATATATATATATATATATATATATATATATATATGTGTGTGTGTGTGTGTGTGTGTGTGTGTGTGTGTGTGTGTGTGTGTGTGTTGCTATTCTAAGAATGATCATGATGCCCTCATGTCCGTATTTTATCTTATCGACACCTCTATCTCTAAACATGTGGACATATTTTTTGATTTCGGCTTCCGTTTGAGGACAAGCGAGGTCTAAGCTTGGGGGAGTTGATACGTCCATTTTGCATCATGCTTTGATATCGATATTTATTGCATATGGGTTGTTATTACACATTATGTCACAATACTTATGGCTTTTCTCTCTTATTTTACAAGGTTTACATGAAGAGGGAGAATGCCGGCAGCTGGAATTATGGGCTGGAAAAGGAGCAAATATTAGAGACCTATTCTGCACAACTCCAAAAGTCCTGAAACTTCACGAAGGCACTTTTTGAAATTAATAAAAAATACTGGCGAAAGAATCAGCCGAATGGGGCCCACACCCTGGCCACGAGGGTGGGGGGCGCGCCCCCTGCCTTGTGGGCCACCTAGAAGCCCCCCGATGCCCATCTTCTGGTATAAGGTGTCTTTTGCCCTGGAAAAAATCATAAGGAAGCTTTCGGGACGAAGCGCCGCCGTCTCGAGGCGGAACCAATGTAGGGCTCCGGCGGAGCTGTTCTGCCGGGGAAACATCCCTCCGGGAGGGGGAAATCGGCATCATCGTCATCACCATCGTTCCTCTCATCGGGAGGGGGTCAATCTCCATCAACATATTCACCAGCACCATCTCCTCTCAAACCCTAGTTCATCTCTTGTATCTGATCTTTGTCTCAAAACCTCTTATTGGTACGTGTGAGTTGCTAGTAGTGTTGATTACTCCTTGTAGTTGATGCTAGTTGGTTTACTCGGTGGAAGATTATATGTTCAGATCCTTTATGCACATTAATACCCCTCTGATTATGAACATGAATATGATTTGTGAGTAGTTACGTTTGTTCCTGAGTACATGGGAGAAGTCTTGTTATATGTAGTCATGTGAATTTGGTATTCGTTTGATATTTTGATGAGATGTATGTTGTCTTTCCTCTAGTGGTGTTATGTGAACGTCGACTACATGACACTTCACCATTGTTTGGGCCTAGAGGAAGGCATTGGGAAGTAATAAGTAGATGATGGGTTGCTAGAGTGACAGAAGTTTAAACCCTAGTTTATGCGTTGCTTCATAAGAGCTGATTTGGATCCATATGTTTCATGCTATGGTTAGGTTTACCTTAATTCTTCTTTCGTAGTTGCGGGTGCTTGCGAGAGGGGTTAACCATAAGTGGGATGCTTGTCCAAGGAATGGCAGTACCCAAGCATCGGTCCACCCACATATCAAATTATCAAAATAACGGACGCGAATCATATGAGCATGATGAAAACTAGCTTGACGATAATTCCCATGTGTCCTCGGAAGCGCTTTTCTTTATATAAGAGTTTGTCCAGACTTGTCCTTTGCTACAAAAAGGATTGGGCCACCTTGCTGCACCTTTTTTACTTTTGTTACTTGTTATACGTTACGAATTACCTTATCACAAAACTATCTGTTACCTATAATTTCAGTGCTTGCAGAGAATACTTTACTGAAAACTGCTTATCATTTCCTTCTGCTCCTCGTTGAGGACGAGCATGACGGTAGCCATTTGATCCTTGTCTACCCAAGTACAATGTCAATGTCCACGAGGACGCCACAAATGTAGAGTAGTATGTGCGGCATAATGTCTTCCCCTCCTCATCGTCTATCCACAACAACATCAACAATTGCGATGAGGTTGTGGGAGGAGATAGTTGTAGTCGACGGTGTCTCACACCGTATCAATTTCCCTTTTTGATTCTAGGATATGACGATCAATGTAGAGTTGTGTAACGAAGTAGAGAGATTGGTGGTGCCCCAAGGAATCTTGTCGGTTATATATAGGAGGCATGGTAGTTTGGCCAGGTTCAAGCCCCAAGATGGGTAATAGACATACCTATCTTTATTGAAGCTCCTTTTGGATTTGTTCCACTTGAGCCTGCGTGCTTTTTTGCTGGCCAGCAATGCCTTGTACCGCACTTTACCTGTTCGGCTGGCTGTCTTTATGATGATGGGTTTCGAGACTTGGTTTTAAGTTTATGTACGCTACCTATGTTGTGGGCTTTATTAATTTAAAGCCGGACGCTCTTGACGTCTTCGCTCTAAAAAAACCTATCTTTATTGATCAGTGGAAAATTTATAATAGTGTTCCATCTATCTAACGAGCTAGTTTAGGAGTATACGATTCCCGCATGAACTATTAAATTGGCGGGGCTTCATCTGTTCCTATATAGGTAGACAAAAGATAGTAGTTTGGTAGCCATCTTGGAAGGATGCAAT
This sequence comes from Aegilops bicornis, assembly GCA_021605145.1. NCBI lineage: Eukaryota > Viridiplantae > Streptophyta > Magnoliopsida > Poales > Poaceae > Aegilops > Aegilops bicornis. The sequence goes on from CM038670.1 coordinate 88,860,964, forward strand.
AAGATCAGATGATCCCGCAATGTTTACAAGGGAAAATTTGGCAGAGTGGATTGGTATATATCCGGTCCTGCATGCTCGGAGAACGGTGCAAGTTCTATCTCTGAACTTTTCCCCGAAAGGAAGGATAAACCTCCCGCTCTCTGCACCCTGGAATGCACACTCGGATGCACACACAGACAATCTCTGAACTTGTGTTGCCACACTTTCTCTTCCAGCTCGTGAAAACTTCGAGGCTTACGTATGATGCACCTGGTCAGTGGTCACGTTGAATTAATTCCACTGAGGGCAAAGGTCAATTGTTCACATTTCATTTTCATTTTCGTGTGGCTCCTGGACGAGGGCAGTGATACGGAATGGTCAAGAGATCGATCGATGCAAGGGACTAGGTACCTAGCTATCCTAGCTAGATATGGCCGTCACGTACGTTCAAACGGTTTTCTTCATGCAATTGAACTCCCTGCTGACAGTGCATCCATGCGTGCGTGCATCTCGGTCATCCACATCGTCGATCCCTTTATTCTCGTCCATCTCACCGGCAACCAATTATTTGCGTGGCAGCGGGCAGCATGGGCTTGTACCAAAACAGGCTGAAAAGTTGCAGTATCTTCGTCCCACCATCTCCATCCAAAAATCCCATATACTGACTGTAACATCATATTCTTTGTTATCTTGATATACATATATTGATATATACGCACATAATAAATGTAGACTATTAGGCCAACTCCAGCGCAAGACCTCATCCTGTCCGGGTGCGTTCGTTTGGGGCAAAACGGACATACCAGACGGACCAGCGCGCGGGCGCAAACGGACTTTTGTCCGTTTTCTGTTCGCGTTCGATCCATCCCCGGCCCAAGTTTGGACCGCCTTTGAGGTGAAATGGATAGCGCGCGGACGGGCGGGACGCGCACGCTTGTCCTCCCCTTCGGTAGCACAAAGCACCCGCCCGGCGCCCCATTTCGCGCCATTCCCCCCCCCCCCCCCCCAAAAAAAACCCTCCCACGTCCCGACCTCCCCTCCGCCCACCACCCTCCTGCCATGGCCGATGCCCCGCCGTATTCCGGCGGCCAGGCCGTCGACCCGACCCGAAAGCTGAAGAAGAAGGCGGCCAAGGGTCCGAAGAAGCCGTGGTCGGAACTCTCGCCGGCGGAGCTCGCAAAGCTGGACGTGGAATCGGACAAGAGGAGGAACTGGCGGGCGGCGACGAAGGGCAAGAACGCCGCGTCCATGTTCGCCGCCCAGCGCGCTGCGTTGGAGGCCGCGCGGCACAAGGCCGACGTCGACGAGAAGGAGGCCGTCGTCAACAAAGCGCACATCCTCCTCATGCTTGGGATATGCCGCCCGACGAGCTTCTCGGCAGCGCCCGTCGACCCGGCAAGCACAGGCTCGTCGGTCGCCCGGCCTCCACAGTGCCCCTCGCCGACCTCGTGGACCACGCCATTGGCCCCCGGTTTTCCTCCGCCAAGGTACGAAGGCCAGACCCGTTTCTCGGGGTCGCCGGACGTTGGCGTGATCGCGCCGTCCACCCGCGCCCCTCGGCCGTCATCGACCTCAACGTCACGGGGGGGTCCAATAGCGGCAGTCGCCCGTCCGTCGAGATGCAAAGAAAGCAAGCACGACCGCCTTCTACGGCCACCATGACGTCGCCCTGTGTCCTGTTCGGCGAAATGCCAAGAGCAATGCCAATGGTCGAGGACCCCTTTTACAACCAGTTCATGGAGAATGTTATCTACGAGGTCCGTGGCGAGGCCTTCCAGATGGGTGGGCATGGCGATGCCTTCTATCCCGAGGAGGCCTAGAGTCAGGATGGCCGCGGCCAGTACATTGCCGATGAAGACTTTGAGGCCGACGACCATGGTAACTCGTCGCATGAAAATGATGACATATATTGTGAATGTGAAGGTGATGAAGAAAAAGAGGAAGGCGTCGATATTGTGGACGGGCCATTGTTCATCGGCGGGCTCACCCAAAGAGCGGAAGCACAAAAGAGGAAGAAGAGCATTCGTACGGGATCATACACGCAAGATGAGGACAAGTTGATTTGCGAAAGTTGGATGGAGGTTGGCCAAGATCCGAGGATCGGTGCGCAACAAAAGGGACTTGTTTTTTGGACAAGAGTTCACAAAACTTTCCATGAAAGAAAGTTGTTTGCACCCTACCAATTTATGAGCGAACGTGGCATCACCTCGATTCAAAAGAGGTGGTTGTTTATCCAACAAGAATGCAACAAGTATTGTACCGCACTTGAGAGCGTTGAAGCACGTCCTGTGAGTGGTCTTGGCATTAAGGACATGGTATGGTCTCTTATCTTTCGTTGCTACGGCCGTGACTTTGGCCTTCTCTATGTTTGCATGTCCAATTGTTGTTGATTGTGTACGCATTTCAATCTTTGGAAGCATTCAAGGCCCGACACAATGACAAGCCATTCACTCTTACGCATTGTTGGACCATCGTCGACAATTGCCCTAAGTTCAAATATCAATACCGTGAACTTCAAAGGAAGAGAGGCAAGAAGACGGCTGCATTGGCCGGAGGTGGAGATGGCGAGGCGTTGAAGAGCCCGAGGGGCAAGACCAACTCCAAGATGAACGACAAGCGTGATGCGGCATCCTTTGCCTTGCATCAGACTTTGCACGGCATGATGTCTCAAAAGGAAGTGAGGGACGAGAAACAGCGACAAGGCAAAGAGGAGCAGATGAAGCAATATATGGAGCTTCAAACGGAGAAGTTTGAGATGGAGGAGGCGGCCAAGAAGAGGAAGATCAACATGGAGGAGGCGCCCGGCAGAGGCAGCTCGACATCGAGGCCACCAATGCCACAACCAAAGCAAAAAAGATGCCGCTAGCGATCATGAGCGTCGACTTGAGCAAGATGAGCGAGAAGACGAGGAGCTGGTTCAAGGCCCGACAAAAGAAGATGTTCGACGCCGACGGCCTGAACTAGGTGGTGTGTTCGGCCGTGACCGTTCTTTACGGAGGCTCGCATGGGTGCCGGCGACAAACCTATTCATTTTGAAGGCTGGTTGTGTTGCCGGCGACAAAACTATTCATTTTGGAGGCTAGCTGTGTTGCCGGCGAGGTCGTGTAGGTTGTCTATATTGCCGACGTGAACTAGGGCCGCTGGCATGAACTACGGGTCGTGGTTATTTCAATATTTGCGTTTGAAAAAGGAGGCGGACAGGATGCGGTCAAATGATGCGTCCGCGCGTTGAGCGCACGGCCACCGTATCCCAGAAAAGGCCCGGACACTAACCATTGCCTGCTCAAAACGGACAGAATCCGGGTCAAACAGACGTTCGCTTGGGGTCGTGCGCTGGAGTTCCTTGGCTGGAGAAATTTGTACAGGCAGTAGCTAGGTAGCTGGCCTGTCATTTGAGCTGACCTTCACGCACCAGGTTTGTCACGGAGCTCCATGTCGATTCTGGCAAGTGAAGTGCTCGGGAGGAGTTCCTACAGCTCCAGCGCTGGCTGCGCGCGCACGTCCGTCGCCGTCGTCATCGTCACGGCTCACGAGGACGGATGACCACCACCATCTCTCTCAGCAGTTTCAAGATCGGGTGGGCGGGCCGGCCGGCCGACGGCGCGCGCACGTCGACACGTGCGACGACGGCGACAAGACGGGCGACGGCAAAGCTAACCCCGGCCCGCCCAGGTACATCGCCCGAGTTCACGTCAACGGCGACGTGCGCGCGCTCGATCGTGCGCTACGCTAGATGTGCTACATGTCGTTGTTCTTCCATGCTTGCCTGGTTCCATTTGTTTTGGCAGACAAGCACCCCAAACGTACACTATAGCTAAGCCATGGGTCTACAGCACGTGCCTGGAAACTAAAAGGTATACTGTTGTTCATGTATGTGTGTGTGCACATGCAGATAGATATATGTGCAGTGACCCGTGTGTCATTAAGACGAATCTTAGCGTTGATGGGTTTGGTAGACTAGTTTGTTCGAGATATGGGTTTGTCGCCTGTCACTTTTGTCACGCACGTTTGGTTGGTGTTCTCTCGACGAGTGCACCTACGTGCCTGCTTGACTTGAGTAACTCGACCCTAGCTTTCTTCCGAAAACACTGGCTGAGTTTCATAGCATACAGCTTAACGATAGCTAAGCTAATGTCAGGTTGCTCGTCACACCGTAAGTAGTGGCTACGGACCGAACTTCATGAAGGTTTTTATTGCAAAGAAGTGATCCTACTGGCATCCTTCCCGCAGTAAAACAACAACTTAAATGTCATCCAACACTCGCAAGAACACGTTGATTAATTAATTAACCAACCAACTTATACTCTAGGATAGCTTTATTTGTGAGTAGCTGTGCGGAATACTGGAAATAAATCATGTATTTATGCGGGAATAAATATGGCACGTCCACTTCACAATTCTTCGGATTTCCTGAGTCTGGTCTTTCAGTTGATAAGGACGAGCCATGCGAGGCCAATGAATTCATCCAGAACCTAGCGCGGTGGCAAGTGGCCAGGATAGCTCTAGTATATCGACGTAGCGTACTACGAAACTACTCCCTTCATTTGGAATTACTCGTTCAAAAAATGAATGTATCTAGATGTATTTTAGTTATAGATACATTCATTTTTGTGACAAGTAATTCCGAACGGAAGGAGTACCAACGAAAAACACCACATCGACAACCAGATGCAAGGACGTGCATAATACCAACTGAAGGCTGGACTTGTGCAGATATAACCCGAAAAATATATTATGTTTTATTGAGATAAGTATAAATTAACGGAAATGCTAAAACGTAGGCGCCTGAATCTTTTTAACGTTTGAAACTCTTTTTTCATTAATTGATGTTTCAGTCGCTCCGTGGTGAAGTTTCATCCACTTACATGGAATCAGAAATAGAAGTTACTTTTGTGGGCAAATATTTACAACTAGGCAAAAAAGTGATCGAAACTTTAAAAAAATCACTCACGTCCCCTGGATTAAATTTTTCTAAAAACTTCTATAAAAGTTGCCCCCGCCCCTTACAAATATATGATGTTTTAATATATATATATATATATATATATATATATATATATATATATATATATGTTTTAATGTGTTTGTTCACTCATTTCAGTATGTATGTAGTTCATATTAAAATATCTAAAACATCTTATATTTGTAAATGGAGTGAGTACTTTTATTCGTAGCAATTGCACCTTCCAACAAACTTCCATAAATGAAACCAAGCCTCTAACCACAAGAGAAACAACTCGGCTCGAGAACCGAGCGACCCGGCCGGTCGACAAAAGTGTGTGAGAAAGATTTCACACCGGCACTTGCACAGCAAAAATGCTCCACAGCAAGCAATGCTACACTTACGTAATGTTTGTTACGTATCTTATGTATGAGCTGATTTGGCAGATTTTTATTGGCCGTTAGTTGGGTATGCGGACCCACCCTTGAAATCAGGGGGTGCAGTTTGATGAGTGGGGAAAGGGATTACGTAGGTTACGTAGAAGTTCTACGCTGCACCCCCCCACCCTCTGATTTTAAGGGTGGGTCCGCATCCCCAACTAACGGTCAATAAAAATCTGCCAAATCAGCTCACACTGGTGGAAAAAAGGCCTTTGGTCGCGGTTCGCAACTGCCATTAGTCGCGGTTGGGCAACCGCGACCAAATAAGCGCGACTAATGCCCCCCACCTTTAGTCGCGGCTGCTTAAGAACCGCGACTAACGGCCCGTCCACGTGGGCGCCAGCGGCCGTCGGGGTGGAGGACCTTTAGTCGCGGTTCTTCGGCCAACCGCGATTAAAGGCCGCCACAGTTTAGGGTTTTAGCCCCCTAAACCTGTTTTCTGTTTAATTTGTATTGTTTTATTTCTTTTGTGCTTTATTTTAATTTTGAAGGAGTTTCATATATTTTGCATCGAGGGCGGCAGACAGGAAGTAGCCGGAGGTGGCCTTGGTCGGATGCACTACCAGGTTGCGTCGAGGGCGGCGAGCGAGGCGGCTGCTGCTGGCGAGGAGGCCGGTCGGCGGCGTTGAGGGCGGGCGAGCGAGGCGGCAGATCGAGGCCGCCAAGGCGCTGCTGGTAGGCGAGGGCGACGGCGGGCGGCGCCGAGGGCGAGGGGCGAAAGGCGCCGAGGGCGCCAAGAGACGAACAAAGCGAGAATCGAATCGGAGAAGACGAGAATGGCTCCAAATGGCTAAGTGTTGGCTTGGATGGGTATATATAGGGAAGGGCTTTAGTTGCGGTTGGCACAGCAAACCGTGACTAAAGGTTCGAAGGCCTTTAGTCACGGTTGTCCGCAAACCGCGATTAAAGACCTCACGTGACGCCACCGCCACCGAAGCGCCTGGCCAGTTTTGGTCGCGGTTCACCTCCGTAATCATGATTAAAGGTCCCATTAATCGCGGTTCCTACAAACATGACTTATGCTGGGCGGAAGCCCTGTTTTTCCACCAGTGTCATACGTAAGATACGTAACAAGCATTATGTAAGTGTAGCATTGTTCTCCAGCTAGCTAGTAGATTCTTCATGCATGCTAGATTTTTTTTTATCTTTTTTCTTGAGAGAATGCATGCTTGATTTTGAAGAGGCGGAGATATCACATGAGCGACTTCATCGACAAAAAAGAGCCAGCCAACGCACGCATGCACGCCTCATACGGCCGTTGTAGTGCGAGGAAGATGCCACAGTGACACATACACAGCTTTCTGCATGCTAGATTTTCATGTATACTATAGATTTTCTCTTGAGAGAATGCACGCTAGATTTTTAAGAGGCAGAGATACCACATGAGCAATGAGGGCGGCGGCTAGGAGTAGCACCACAGCTCGTGGACGCAAACGGGCCGGACGCACGCACGCTCCAGCTCGGCTCGCTGACGCCACACGTCACGCCGGACGCTAGGAATAACGAACCAATCGGCCGGCGCGACGCAACCCCCTCCGTCTGTGTAGTGCACCTGCCGCTTCTGCCCCTCGAGAACCCCAAGAATGACTGGCCCTGCCACCCAGCGTTAACGGACAAGATACCTTGGGCCATATAAGCACACCCCCGCTCCGTCCATCCATCCGGCCACTCGATCCCCAGGATACATTCTGGTCTTGTCCAGTGTGTGTGTGTGAGCTTCTCCCTTCTTCTGATCGTGTGCGTGTGAGAGAGAGCTTGATTGGTTGCACGTACGAGGTACCTGCGTGTCGGCCGGGTGGTCGATCGACCATGTCGATGGCGCAGCAGGGGCAGGGGGCGGCGACGTCGCTGCCGCCGGGGTTCCGGTTCCATCCGACGGACGAGGAGCTCATCCTGCACTACCTCCGCAACCGCGCCGCCGCCGTGCCGTGCCCCGTCCCCATCATCGCCGACGTCGACATCTACAAGTTCGATCCATGGGACCTCCCCTGTACGTTCTTAACCAATCAACCGATCACCGCTGTATGTAATCCCTGATCTCCTGCTCACAGTCGTTCGACTCTGATGATGAATGAAACTGCAGCCCAGGCGGTGTACGGCGACTGCGAGTGGTACTTCTTCAGCCCGCGGGACCGCAAGTACCCCAACGGCATCCGCCCCAACCGCGCCGCCGGCTCCGGTTACTGGAAGGCCACCGGCACCGACAAGCCCATCCACGACGCCGCCACGGGCCAGAGCGTCGGCGTCAAGAAGGCGCTCGTCTTCTACACGGGTCGCCCGCCCAAGGGCACCAAGACGGCCTGGATCATGCACGAGTACCGCCTCGCCGCCGACCCCCTCGCCGCCGCCGTCAACACCTACAAGCCCATCAAGTTCCGCAACGTCTCCATGAGGGTACGTGACGGCCATCCCACTTGCTTCGATTAATTCGTCGATCGAGCATGGCCTGTCGCTCTCTATCGTTTCGTTACCGGCGCCGGCCATGCCCGTGTGCAACTGTGTCACGCGGCTGGCATGGATGCTATCCTGATCCTCTTCGCGCCACAGCCCACGCGTTTGCTTTGTTGCACGGTTGCACCGGCCGTGCCGTTGCAGCGTTGATCGCTAGAAATGCATACATATTTATTTAAGGACCAAATTGCCCTCTAACCTGAGACGACTCTGATTAGTATACTTTGATGAATGATATCTTGTGAGCACGAGAGATGCTTAATTTGTTTTCCTCTACTTTGATTGGAGAAGAGAACAGCTTTGCGATTGATGGGTAGCTTAGTGGCATGGCGTGCAGTTGGGTGATGGCCATAGCTAGTGGCAGCCATTGATTCGTCGAGTTCAGCAGCTTTCGACAGCGATAGGCATGGCGGTACCGGCACCGATATTGATATATGTATTTCACATGTGTGCAGCTCGATGACTGGGTGCTGTGCCGGATCTACAAGAAGACAGGCCTGGCGTCGCCGATGGTGCCGCCGCTCGCCGACTACGACCACATGGCCGACCACGACGACCTCTCCGGCGGCGGCGCCTTCCACGACGCCACCTGCAGACCCCTGATCAAGCAGCACCAGCACCAGCAGCCGCACGCCGGGAGGCTCCCGACGTTCCCGTCCTTCTCCGAGCTGTTCGACGACTACCAGTTCGCGCATATCTTGGACACCGACGTCGAGCACGGCGCCACCCACCACCTCGCCGTCCACCCCTCCCTGAACCAGCTCCTCCCCGTCGGCGACAGCAGGCACGTAGTGGAGCCTTCCTACTACGCGCCGTCGTCGTCGTCTCCAGACGCCAGCGGCGGGAGCGCGGGGAAACGCAAGGCGGCGAGCCCGGAAGAACGCGCCACGCACCAGCCGTCGGCCAAGAAGCTCAACGGGTCGTGCTTCGACGTGCCGCCGCAGTCGGCGAATGGCTGGCAGACCGTCGCGTCCGTGCTGGGCGGCCTCAACCATCACATGCTTCCTCAGTTCTAAGCTGCTCTTCACCACCCTTCTTCAAGATCTTCAGCATATTCGTACGACCTGGTTGTATGCTTCATCTCACTAAACCCCATCGACCAGATGACACGTAGCTTTGCAAATCTCAAAGCAACCAAGGCCTCCAACCTTATGTTCTCCATCACCAAATCCTGGTGTTGATCATAGCATTCCTATGCCATTCTTTTGAAAGAAAGGGTTTCCCCCGCCCCATTTTATTATAAGTGAGGCACACAGGCACAAAATATTGTTCCCAACTCTCGAGCCAAGCTAAACTAGCAGGGCCAAATTGACAAGTTTTCTGGTATTTTTTGAAGGGGGGGGGAGGGGGGCAATCATTTTTTTTTGAAGGGGAGGCAAAAGATTTGCCTTATCTATTAAATAAGGAGAGAATAGAGTTTAGAGTTTTACATAAGGGAACCTTCGGCCGGTCAGCCTTCTTGTGTGGTGGAATGCGTGGTGACCGGGTCCACCAACTGCTTGCCATCAACGCCATGTGCGGCTGCGCTGCTCCATCTCTCTCTCTCTCTCTCTCTCTCTCTCTCTCTCTCTCTCATCTCGCGGGCTGGCCGGCCGCATCTCCAGTCCTCGCCCACGCCGGCAGTCCAAGTCGCCGGTCGCCGCCCATGCCGGCCGTCCTCGTCGCTGTTCGCCGCCCTCGCTGGCCGTCCTTGTCATCGTTCACGCACCCACACAACCTGCTGTTTTGCAGCTCTCGACGCGACGGTTGTAGCTCCGGTGGAGATAGCTGCAGCTCACCGGCGGGCTCGCCGCCGCTCATGTCCGTGAGTCGCAGCTCGCCGCAGATCCTCGCCCGTTGCAACATCTCACTCACCCCGTTCCAGCAAATATGAGCATCGCTTCCAGCAAAAAACGCATTGTTGTGCAATGCAGCAAATCACGATTGCGGTTGTAACTATACGGCACGTGGTGGTAGCAATTTTCAATGCCGGTTGTAGCATGTAGCATAAACCCACGAGGCCGTCCTCGCGCGAATGTTGCTTGGAGCAGCGCTGCCCATCCTCGCCGCCCGCGGTCACCACGCTCACCAGCCATGGCTGTATCAAAAAACGAAGCCAGTAGTAGCAAAGAAAACGAAGTTGGTTGTAGCAAAAACAAAATCACCGTGCGCGGTCACCACGCTCGCCGGTTGCAGCTTTCACGAACATGGACGAAGCTTTTTCAATGTATAGTTGTAAAATTTGTCAACATATGTCGTCGATGGATGTAGCTTTTGGTGTGAAAAGGTTGCAGCTCTGTACGAACGTGGATGTAGCCTTTATCGGGTATGGTTGTAACAAACGACGACGACGACCGCATTTCTGGTTACAGCTCTGGTTCCAACAAAAAACATCATCGGATGCAACATCTCTAATAGCCGGTTCCAGCATTTTCCCAATATGTTTCCAGCATCCACATCGACGGTTCGAGAAAAATCCATGGCCGGGAAGCATCGGTGGCGCGATGGTGGTTTTACAACGCGTTGGTTGCCGTTGCCAACGCCGGTGATCTCCCGCGGTGCAGCAAAACGTGCGTGGGGAGGGTGAGGGTTGTGGCGCCCGACGAGAGACACATGGGAGGCGCCGACCGCCGGCGAGGGTGGCGACCACCGGCGAGGGGCGACGACCACCGGCGAGGGCGATGACCGGCGGCGAATCTGCGGCGACCGGCGGCGAGGCGGCGAATTACGGCGGGAGTCGACGGTGCTGGCCGCAGCCTCCTGTCTCTTCGTCTATGCGGTGCTGCAATTTTTTAAGGAAGGCCATGGAGAAGAAGGACGAAGGGTAAAAGGCATATCCGACGACTAGAATCCTGGGATCGTACGGTCCTGGTTGGACCGGCCGAATCGTTACGCCGGTGCGCCGGCGCAGAGTGTTGCCCTTTACATAACCCCCTACACACAAGCGGCATGAAAATTACTCGCACAAAATTACAGTCCCTAGTTTCTTTGCGCCAGCAGAAACCCATAACTTTGCTTCTTCAAGAATGGATCTAAGAAGAACAGGTGGTGGAGCAATTTTTTGACGAAACACTCTAGCATTTCGCTCATTCCAAACGGTCCACGAGATGAGCAGGGTGAGGGAGGTTATGGCATGCCAGTTTGACTATCGATTATCGGTTCGTTTGCCCCACCACTCATTGACGGATTCATCAAGATGCCACCCAGAGGTGTTGATGTGAGCTAGCCCAAGCTTCTCGATGATAGATCTCCATAGGCTAAGCATGTACCGACACTTGAAGAAGAGGTGAGGCCCTGTTTCTTGTTCTCTCCTGCATAGTTGGCAAAGGCCACAGTTAGCCCAACCGCACCTCTCCTACCGATCGGCGGTCCAAATACGGTCTTGTAGAGCTAACCAAGCGAAGAATTTAACCTTTGGGGGGGGGGGGGGGCAAGCCGTCCAAACCATGCGGTCCATGGGTGACAGTCAAACCAATGAACTGAGCCTTATATGCGGTGGACACCGAGTAGATCCCATCATTCGCGTGCTTCCAAATGATATCATCTTCGGCTTGCCCATCAAGGTGGAAGTCATGAACAAGCATCCAAAGAGTGAAGAATTCGTGAATGTGACCAACGGTGACAACGGTGCTGGGATTGATTTCGAGAATCCAAGCATTTCCTTTAAGAGCCTCCCGCACCTTCCAATTTTTTCTCCTTGAGGCCTTGAAGATTAACGGTGCAATATCCTTGGGCTTCCGCCCAAGCAGCCAAGGAGAGTCCCAGAACGGCGTCTTAGCGCCATCACCAACGATGATAGTTGTAGAGGCGTAGAAAAACTCCAGGTCGTCATCAGTGCAAGGGTTACCAAAAGCCACCCAAAGCTTGTGGGGCGCCTTCCATTCATACCACAGCCACCGGAGTCGTAAGGCACGCGCAAACTTGTCGGTGTTGAGTACCCCAAGACCCCCGTACTCCTTGGGTCTGCAAACTATTTTCCAGTTCACTTTGCATTTGGCTCCCGTTGTCTTGTCCGTGCCGGACCATAGGAACACCCTCTCCAATTTATTGAGGCTGTTAAGCATGCTTGGTGGCACGATGAGAGGTGTGATTGAGTAGATTGCTTGGGAGGAGATGACTAACTTGACAAGTGTTGTGCGACCGATAGTAGTGATGTTTTGGCCATCCCACGTGACCAACTTGCCAGCCGCCTTGTCCTCAAGGTATTGGAAGTCCACCTTCCTAAGTTGCCACACGGAGAGTGGCAGACCTAGATACTTCACCGGGAAAGTAGCACGAGATGCCGGCATGCTCTGAAGAATGTGCCCAAGATTAAGATGATTGCATCGAATTGGCACGACGGAGCTTTTCTGAAAGTTGGTGTTAAGGCCAGTCACGTCCCCAAAACCTCTCAAGATGGATGCAAGGTTGTCGATATCTGTTTTGATAGGAGCTCAAAAAACAGTAGCATCATCCGCATATAGGGGGGCTCTCACCATGGGGCCTCGCCCACGAATCTTGTGAAGAAGGCCTTTCCGGGTTGCCAAATCCAGAATCTTATGGAGCGGATCAATCGCGATGACAAAAAGGAGTGGGGAAATGGGGTCACCCTGCCAGAAACCACTACCATGAATAATGGGGCGGCCGGGGATCCCATTCAAAAGAATGCGAGACGAAGACAAGGAAAGCAGTGCGGCAATCCAAGCCCGGAACTTGTCCGGGAATCCCATACACTGGAGGAGATCCGAGATGTATTCCCACTTAACAGAGTCAAAGGCCTTTCTTATGTCCAGCCTGAAGAGCAGAGCAGGGGTCTTGCACTTGTGTAACCGCCTAGCAAAATTCCGAACGCACATGAAGTTATCATGGATACTATGCCTCTTGATGAAGGCACTCTGTGCGTTGGAGACAAGGTCATCCATGAGAGGAGCAAGCCGCAGCAACAAGACCTTGGTAATAATTTTGGCTAGGGCATAAATGAGACTGATAGGTCTATAATCAGAGATGCCTTCCGCACCCTCCTTTTTGGGCAATAGAACAACATTGGCGGAATTCACCCAATGAAGATTGGAGGTTTGAAGGGAGTCAAAACACTGGATGACCCTCATGACCGTATGCTTGATGATTCCCCAACACTTCTTGAAGAAGATAACCGTGAAGCCATCAGGACCGGGCGCCTTATCACTAGGCATCTCTTTTATGTCCGCCCAAACCTCATCCTCTATGATGGTGTTATCCAGGTCATACAAGTCATGGGTCTCCACCCCAAGCTCGTCCCAATTGAAGTCTTTGTTGCTACTACACCCCCTACTCATAACCTGAGAGAAATGGTCATGGATGATCTTCTCTTTTTCCTTGTGCTCAGTCACCCACCCATGCGCGTGCTTAAACCGGTGAATGTGATTCTTCCTTCTTCTGGCATTGATGCGGCGGTGGAAGAATTTTGTGTTTGCATCCCCATGCCTCAAGTTTGCCAACTGAGCACATTGGCAGGGGGGCAATCATCAATATTGCAAATTTAGTGAGAATGGTATTTTGCACATCCAACGATGGGTTGATATGGAGCTCTCCTCTTTGCCGATCCAGAATCAACAAGCATCTTTGAAGCAACACATATTGATAGTCGTCGCACATGATCTTCCATTGGCGTACTAGAGCGCTAACCCTTGCCAAAAGAACTCGGGCATCTTTCCAGACCAAGGCATGAAAATGCATTTCATTACGCACAGTCCATAAGCTCCACAAAGCAGCAACACATGACAAATTTGGAATAACCATCTTAAATTTAATCCACATAGCATAAAGATCATCCATAGAATTGGGAAGGGGAAACTGAAAGATATCAACAATCACATCACTAACAACACGGGCAACAATGCAATCAAACAAAAAGGTGTTAGACAGATTCATGTTCATCATAGAATAAACATGTCAAATCTTCAACATGTTGTCTCTTACTTAAATTGTCTCTAGTGAGTATGTGATTCCATTTCCATTTTTGGTCTGTAGAGAACGATGGCGGGCTTCAACCGGATGCCGGCACAGCGAGGCGTGGTGGGATTTCTTCCCCAATATATTTGAAGGGATATTCCATAGGTGGTGCCTTAAGGATATTGAATCGATTCAAGGATGAATGGCATAAAGATGAAGATACATATGCTCTAAACTTTGGTATTGAATGACAATTCCTATGGAGCGTCAAGTGCATTGAGTTTTTTCTGAAGATATGTACCAGAATGATGCATGAAGTATATTGGGTTTATTTGGTAAGAATCCACCAAAAGGCTCACAAAGAAGTCCTCATGGTATTCCCCCTTTGGTTACCTTGTGCCCATGAGGTCCGAGGAATTCTCTTTGGACACCCCGTGCACATGGGCCACCTAACCCCCATGCATACAGGGTTAAGTGTTGAACTCTCTGGATACCCCATACGCACAGGGTCTCTGACCACAGTGCCCGCGGGGCCTAACTTTTTTGGCTCTCGGGGTCTCATGTCTAATGTGGATACTAGTTGGTCTTTGGAGATATCTATTGAAGCCACCAAAATTAATTTCAATGTCTAACCAAATAATCTCAAGGTGAAATTCATTGGTGAATCTCAATGGTTGACATATTTGGGCTTATAAGGAACAAGGACCTGAGAGAGTAATTAAATAGAAGAATTCAAGTTATGGTTTCAAGACAAGATCATAATGAGCTCATGCCTTGTGTTTGTGAAGAATTTATTGTGCCTCTCAAGTGATGGAGCATTTAGAGGAGCAAGTGGTGACCAATATGATGTTCATGGTGAAACTTTATATGCTCATGAAAGAGTCTTTGGTTATCCAATCTTGAAGCAATGAAGTGAAATGAAGAGTTCATTGTGACTTTCAAGAAGCCAAGACGGAGCTTGAGGTAAAGATGTTGGTTGACCAGGATGAAGCTCGAAGATTGTATCTAGATGGTTGATACTCTCCAACGTATCTATAATTTTTTATTGCTCCATGCTATTATATATTATGTTTTGGATGTCTAATGGGCTTATTTATACACTTCTATATTATTTTTGGGACTAACCTATTAACCCAAGGCCCAGTGCAAATTGTTGTTTTTTTGCCTATTTCAGTGTTTCGCAGAAAAGGAATATCAAACGGAGTCCAAACGGAATGAAACCTTCGGGAGCATGATTTTTGGAACAAACGTGATCCAGAGGACTTGGAGTGGAAGTCAAGAAACGAACGAGGAGGCCACGAGGCAGGGGGCGCGCCCTCCACCCTCGTGGGCCCCTCGTGGCTCCACCGACCTACTTCTTCCTCCTATATATACCTACGTACCCCAAAACCATCGAGGAGCACCACGAAACCCTATTTCACCGCCGCAACCTTCTGTACCCGTGAGATCCCATCTTGGGGCCTTTTTCGGTGCTCCTCCGGAGAGGGCATCGATCATGGAGGGCTTCTACATCAACATCATAGCCTCTCCGATGATGTGTTGTAGCGACCAGACCTCAAACAGTCTGACCTCTGTGCATCAGTGTCATCCCTGGATCAGTAATGCTGACACGCACAGTACTTGAAGGATTTATAACAGAGTATCAATCACACACTTATTACATCGAATGTCTCAAAAGAGAACTTATTACAATAAATATGGCTTAAGGCCATCTAATAACGATAACAACGGAAGGCTTGGAAGATAAGCGAGTCCATCAACTCCAACGGCATCACTGAGTAAAGAACCAAGACCTAAGGCACCTTACTCATCGTCTGAAAAGTCTGCAACATGAACGTTGCAGCCCGAAAACGGGTCAGCACATGGAATAAGCTGGCAATGTAACACATAGAGAGTAATGAACAGAAACAAACTATACTACATGCATATATGGCTGGTGGAAGGCTCTATGGTTACAGTTTTGCGTAAAGCCAATTTTTTTCCTACTGCAAAGGAATAAATTTTATTTAACTATCATGGTGGTTGTTAAATATTGAGAATGGTTGATAGCATCCTCAATCCCAATTAAGCATCATCATTAAAACCCAACAATATTATTTAAAGTAACATGATGAGATTCACATGATAATCCAAGTACTAGATACTCAAGATGTCCATAACCGGGGACACGGCTAACCATGATTAGTTTTATACACTCTGCAGAGGTTTGCGCACTTTTCCCCACAAGAATCGATCTCCTCCGTTGGTATTCTCGCACTACATGGTGTTTGAGAAACGGATGGCCGAGACATAGTCTTTCAGAAGCGCTAGCACCTTACGATCGGGTAGACAGTTACACCTACTTTCCCCTACATCTGCTAGTCTACCACTGTAAGAGTTCGTACGACTTAATCAACTATGCTAGAGCCCATAGTAGCTTGTGGCTGCACACGGAAGTTTCTAGCATGAATAATCGATGATCCCTTTGAGCACGGGTGGCGGTCCATAAAGAAAAAGCAGCAATCTCGGAATACCTAGGTACCTCAATCCACCCAGATGTGTGTTAAAGTTGCCACCTTAAATAAACCATTAATTAATAACCTCACATCTGTCATGGATACACTTTCCCAATCCACGTCTACTAGCATAGCATGGCATAAGCAAACGTAGAAGTAACTCCCAGGGGTTTGATAATAAAACAGGTAATAGGTACCACCTCATCTACTTTCCCAAAACCCACAATTTACTTAGATCCTAATCATGCAATGTTTGAGGATTGATCTAATGCATAAAAACTGGGTATGAAAGAGATGTGATCAAAGTGTTACTTGCCTTGCTGATGATCCGCGAAACCTAGAGATTCAAAGTAGCAAGCGGGCGACTCAAGTACTCTATCGCAAACAAACAAGCATACAATAAGTACAACTCTAATGCACAGGTAAAACGCAAATAAGAGATCTAACCAGAAAGTTCAACTTAAGAACTCCGCTTTGCAAAAAGAATCAAATCAAACGAAGCAACAAAAGTCAAACGGCGAAAGAAACAGACTTTGTTTACTAATCTGGACCTAAGTCAAATTTAACAGAAGCAAAAACTTGTTTTAGTTGATTAATCGGAAAGAGGGTTTCGAGACGAAACTCTAGGCGCTTGAATCACCTGATTCCGATAAACGAGCAAAAAGTTATACTAGAACGAAGAACAGATCGGAAATCACGATCAGAAATAATCGCGGAAAATCCGAGAAAAAGAAAAGACGGACGAACAGGCTAACGAACAAACGTTCGCTGTCTGCGGCTAAGCGACGAAAATCGTTCGTTAAAACGAGCGAACAAGCGAACGCTCGCTAAATAAATAAACCGAAAAAAATAAACCGATCTATTCTAAAAAGAAGAAATCTAGGGTTTTCAGAAGAAAAAAACGGATCGGTTTTTTCTCCAAAAACCGGTGGTGGACGGCGCGGCTACCTCGCGAACTCCGGCGGGGTGGGGCGACGTCGGCGGCGGTGGCACGGAGCGGCGGCTGGCGGCGAAGCGCGGCCGTGGGAGGCGGGCGGGATGCGGTGGCAAGTGAGCGGGCGACGAGGTATTTAAGAGTGGGGAGGCTCTACCGGGCTTAGGGAGGGGCGACGGCGGAGGCGGCTCGGGTCGGACTCCCGAGTTCTACGGCGACATCGGCTGGCGGTGGCCGGCGAGGCCGGGTCTCGGGCCTTGGCCCAATGAAAGGCTATGCTGCTTTTTTAAACAGATTTCACCAAACGAGAAAAATTCTAGAAAATAAAATAAAATTCTAAAAATGCCAAAATAAATTTTCACCGCCTAAATAAAATATTTAGAACGAGGTGAACATTTTCTTGGCCCTAAAATTCAGTTTTGAAAACGTGCAATTTTTCCTAAATTCAAATAAAATAGCGATAAACTCCAAAATAAAATCCTATTTGATTTTTTTATTAAACCTTCAATATTTCTTTATTTTGGGAAAGTCATTTTATCCCCCCTCTCATATTTTTATAATAAAAATAATTGAAGATAAAATAAATAAAATCAAATGATCCTATTTTCAAAATTTGAGAAAACTCAAATATGAAAATAACAAAATCTCCAACTCTCTACGTGGGTCCTTGAGTTGCGTGAAATTTCTAGGATCAAGCCAAAATGCAATAAAACATGATATGCAATGATGATCTATGTATAACATTCCAAATTGAAAATTTGGGATGTTACAAACCTACCCCCCTTAAGATGAATCTCGCCCTCGAGATTCGGGTTGGCTAGAAAATAGGTGAGGGTGGTTCTTCAGCAGATCTTCCTCTCGCTCCCAGGTGGCTTCATCCTCGGTGTGGTGGCTCCACTGTACTTTGCAAAACTTGATAACCTTGCTGCGGGTGACTCGGCTGGCATACTCGAGAATCTTGACTGGTTTCTCCTCATAGGTCAAATCACGATCTAACTGAATTGCTTCCAGAGGCATTGTATCCCTTAGCGGTATATCAGCCATCTCTGTGTGGCACTTCTTCAACTGGGAAACGTGGAACACATCGTGAACTCCTGACAATCCTTCGGGCAATTCCAATTTGTAAGCAACTTCTCCCATACGTTCCAAAACTTTGTATGGTCCCACAAAACGTGGCGCTAATTTTCCTTTCACCCCAAAGCGCTTAACTCCTCGAAGTGGACATACACGAAGATAAACTCTATCTCCGACTTCGTAAACTGTCTCCTTGCGTTTAGAATCCGCATAGCTCTTCTGCCTAGATTGGGCTACCTTGAGCCTATCGCGAATCAACTTCACCTTCTGTTCAGACTCCTTAATCAAATCTGGTCCAAACAACTGGCGGTCTCCAACTTTATCCCACGACAATGGTGTCCAGCACCTCCTTCCATAGAATGCTTCAAAAGGGGCCATCCTCAAACTAGATTGATAACTGTTTTTGTAAGAGAACTCCGCATATGGAAAGTTGTCATCCCAACTAGATCCATAATCTAGTGCACAAGCTCTCAGCATATCCTCCAAAATCTGATTGACTCTCTCAGTCTATCCGTCTATCTACGGATGAAAAGTCAGATCTTGAACTCTAGTCCGGTTCCCAAAGTTTCGTGCAATCAATTCAACTTTGATGTAAACCGGTTCCTCTATCTCGATACAATGCTCCTCGGAACTCCATGCGCATATCGTTCCTGATCATGTATATCTTAGCCAACTTAGCACTGCTGTAAGTAGTCTTCACTGGGATGAAATGAGCTACCTTCGTCAAACGATCGACTACAACCCAAATCGAGTCATAGCCTAAACGAGTCCTGGGCAATCCCGTGATAAAGTCCATGCCTAGTTTATCCCACTTCTATGTCGGGTATCAGCAATGGCTGTAACAATCCTGCTGGCTTCTGATGTTCTGCCTTCACTCTCGGACATACATCACAAACTGCTACATACTCTGCAATATCCTTCTTCATTCCGGTCCACCAGAAAATGTCCTTTAGATCCAAATACATCTTGGTATTTCCTGGGTGAATCGAGTAGGGCGAATCATGGGCCTCCTGCAGAATCAAATTCCTGATCTCCGGGTCATTAGGCACATAAACGCAGTCCTCAAAACATAGGGTATCGTGTTCATCCTCACGAAATCCTTTAGCTTTTCCCTTGCTCATTTTCTCTTTAATAGAGGCAATCTCCTTGTCAGCTTTTACGAAGCTTCTCTGATCTTATCCATCAAAGTAGACTGAATCTCCAATGCTGCTACATAGCCTCTCGGAACTATTTCCAAACATAGCTCGCAAAGATCCTCGGCTAACTCCTTTGGTAAATCCCCGGTCATGAGTGTGCTGACATGGCTCTTGCGGCTCAACGCATCTGCTACTACGTTAGCCTTTCCAGGGTGGTAATGCAGTTTCATGTCATAATACTTGATGAGCTCCAACCATCTCCTTTGCCTGAGATTCAACTCCTTCTGCATGAAGATGTACTTCAAACTCTTGTGATCCGTGTACACCTCATAATGGTTTCCAATGAGAAAATGTCTCCAAGTCTTCAATGCATGCACTACGGCTGCTAATTCCAAATCATGTGTGGCATAATTCAACTCATGGGGCTTAAGTTGTCGTGAAGCATACGAAACAACTCCTCCCTCCTGCATAAGCACTACTCCAAGTCCTCGACGTGAAGCGTCACAATATACCTTGTAATCTTTACTCTGATCTGGTAGAATCAACACTGGTGATGTAACCAAACGTTTCTTTAACTCCTAGAAACTAGCCTCACATTCATCAGTCCAATTGAACTTGGTATCCTTCTTTAATAACTCCGTCATAGGCTTCGCAATCTTTGAGAAATTCTCAATGAATCTCCGAGAGTATCCTCGCCAAATTCAAGGAAACTCTGGATCTCTCCAACTGTCGTTGGTGCTTCCCAATTTGTCACTGTGACAACCTTGGTGGGATCTACTGCTATACCTTCTCTGGATATAACGTGTCCGAGGAATCCGACTTCCTTTAACCAGAACTCACATTTGCTGAACTTGGCGTATAACTGATGTTCTCTGAGCTTCTCAAGTAGTAAACGCAAATGCTCCTTATGCTCCTCTTGATTCTTCGAGTAAACCAAAATATCATCAATGAACACCATGACGAACTTGTCCAAAAACTCCATAAACACCTTGTTCATTATGTTCATGAAATAGGCAGGTGCATTAGTCAGACCAAATGACATAACGGTATACTCATACAGTCCATACCTGGTGGTAAAAGCGGTTTTAGGTATATCCTGCTCTCGAATCTTCAAATGATGGTATCCTGATCGTAAATCGATCTTGGAAAATACCTTAGCTCCTTGTAATTGGTCAAACAAATCGTTGATCATCGGCAACAATTACTTGTTCTTAACTGTCACTTCATTCAATCCTCGATAATCAACAACCATTCTCAATGATCCATCCTTCTTCTCCACTAGAAGTACTAGCGATCCTCAAGGCGAAGAACTTGGGCGAATAAAACCTTTATCCTGTAACTCATTAACCTGCTTCTTAATTTCTTCCAAATCTTGTGCGGGCATCGGTATGGTCTCTTAGATATCGGCCCTGTGCCTGGCAAAAGCTCAATAAAAAACTCAATGTCTCTATCCGGTGGCATACCTGGCAACTCTTCTGGAAATACATCAGGGAGCTCTAGAATTGTACTTCCCTTGACCATACTTCCTCTTGCGGTTTTCAATCTGTTGCTGCTTCCCTTCAATCATAAGAGCACGATCTACCAACTCCTGGTAGTTGTTGAAGTTGCTACCATCAACTGCATGCTCAGCTCATCATTCAGTCCTTCCAGAAACTTCTCCTGCTTAGCTGCATCTGTAGCAACGTCATCTGGGGCATAACATGCTAACTTACTAAAGTCCTCCACATACCGCCTACAAGCGTCCTCCTTGGCGTAAGTTGCGAAACTCACGCTTCTTCATGGCCATAGCTCCTGCTGAAACATGGGCAATACGGAAAGCTTGCTGAAACTGATCCCATGTGATAGTGTCAATAGGGTGCATGGATGTGTAATTCTCCCACCATGATGCTGCGGGTCCATCAAGCTGATGTGCGGTAATATGCACTCTCTCCGCATTTGTGCATCCTGCAGTTGCCAGCTCCCTTCCAACCTTGCAGAGCCAATCATCTGCAACAATCAGCTCGGTGCTACTGGAAAACACCGACGGATTTAGCCTCAAGAAACAAGTCAAATGGTCAACAGGTGGTGGTGGTGATGGGTTGTTGTTGTTGTTGTTGTTGCCTTGGTTCTCAGATTAGTGCTTGCATCAAAGCATTCTGCTGCTGAATCAACTGAGTGATCTCTGGTGGGAAAACAAATCCGGTGTCGCGTCTCGGAGGCATCTGAAGGTTTTAGAAAAGATGAGAATATAGAATAGAATGAGGTATAGAGAGAAAACACTACCCATATGCACATGAGACAAATGCAAACAAAATCACTTCATTCAATTCAAACAAAGGCATACAACGGTCTATCTATCATTACAAAAGTGCTCAGACTATACTAGATAAATGGGGAAATACTACTACTGTTATGGTGGTCAACTAGAAAAACTGCTCCGATGAGGACTCCATGATATCCGCTCCAGCTTCATCAACATGGTCATCATCGCTATCGTCTAGGTCCGAGTCGGTGTCGTCGATGATGATATAGTTATTCGCGCAAGTGGAATCGTCGTCTTCTCTTCCTGGTGCGGGGTCTCCCATGAAAACTCCTAGCTTCCTGGTTAAGTCGTAATTCTTCTCCACTAGCACTTCAATTTCTTCCATATAATCTTCACGTGTAGCCTTGAGTTCCTCCTCTAGCTCCCTGATCTTGGTCAAGGCCTTCTACAGATCCACCATGCCTGCGCACATCTGGTTCTCCTGGCGTTGGATGTGCTGGTTTAACTCCTGAATAAAAGCTGCGATTGATCTATCCTTCCTGGTGCTGATCATCTCCCCATTGCTCATCTCGGCGCCCACAAATCTGGTAGATAGTATCCTTGAGATCATTGAGGTAAACTTCTCCAATACGTCCCATGGTGATGTGGGCTGCCATGCTCTTTCCTAGATTCCAGGTTGGTGCATCAAAGGAAAACTCAATGGGCTCCGTGACTGGCGCGAACGTCCTTCCTGGAACTTGAACTTGAATCATCCATCGCTCCTCTTCGGGTAAAGTGGCGTTGTAGGTCCCGGTGAAGCTTGGTACTCCGATGTTCAGGTATGTAGTGACTTCCTTCAAGTGACGTCCAAAGGGTGTATCATCATCCGGTTGCATGAACTTGTTCCTTGCATCTGCCATCCTAAAAGAGTAGAAAAGAGAAGGAGTCAGAAATGAGAAGAAAGAGGAGTGATCTAGGGCTTTAACTTAGTGGCCGTGTCCTACAGTCATCATGTGCTCTGATACCATCTTGTAGCGACCAGACCTCAAATAGTCGACCTCGTGCATCGTTGTCATCCTGGATCAAGAATGTCTTGACACGCATACGATTTGAAGGATTTATAACAGAGTAGCAATCATACACTTATTACATCGAATGTCTCAAAAGAGAACTTATTACAATAAATATGGCTTAAGGCCATCTAATAACGATAACAATGGAAGGCTTGGAAGATAAGCGAGTCCATCAACTCCAACGGCATCATCGAATAAAGAACCACGACCTAAGGCACCTTACTGTCATTCGAAAAAGTTCGCAACATGAACGTTGCAGCCCGAAAACGAAGTCAAGACGTGGAATATGCCGCAATCATAACACATAGATAGTAATGAACAGAAACAAACTATACTACATGCATATATGGCTGGTGGAAGGCTCTATGGTTACAGTTTTGCGTAAAGCCAATTTTTTTCCTACTGCAAAGGAATAAATTTTATTTAACTATCATGGTGGTTGTTAAACATTGAGAATGGTTGACAGCATCCTCAATCCCAATTAAGCATCATCATTAAAACCCAACAATATTATTTAAAGTAACATGATGAGATTCACATGATAATCCAAGTACTAGATACTCAACATGTCCATAACCGGGGACACGGCTAACCATGATTAGCTTTATACACTCTGCAGAGGTTTGCGCACTTTTCCCCATAAGACTCGATCTCCTCCGTTGGTATTCTCGCACTACATGGTGTTTGAGAAACGGATGACCGACACATAGTCTTTCAGAAGCGCTAGCACCTTACGAACGGGTAGAAAGTTACACCTACTTTCCCCTACATCTGCTAGTCTACCACTGTAAGAGTTCGCACGACTTAATCAACTATGCTAGAGCCCATAGTAGCTTGTGGCTGCACACGGAAGTTTCTAGCATGAATAATCTCATGATCCCTTTGAGCCTGGGTGGCGGTCCATAAAGAAAAACAAGCCTTCCTGGAATACCCAGGTACCTCAATCCACCCAGATGTGTGTTAAAGTTGCCACCTTAAATAAACCATTAATCAATAACCTCACATCTGTCATGGATACACTTACCCAATCCACGTCTACTAGCATAGCATGGCATAAGCAAACGTAGTAGTAACTCCCAGGAGTTTGATAATAAAACAGGTAATAGGTACCACCTCATCTACTTTCCCAAAACCCACAATTTGCTTAGATCCTAATCATGCAATGTTTGAGGATTGATCTAATGCATAATAACTGGGTATGAAAGAGATATGATCAAAGTGTTACTTGACTTGCTGATGATCCGCGAAACCTAGAGATTCAAAGTAGCAAGCGGTGCACTCCGGGTACTCTATCGCAAACAAACAAGCATACAATAAGTACTCATCTAATGTACAGGTAGAACTCAAATAAGAGATCTAACCAGAAAGTTCAACTTAAGAACTCCGGTTTGCAAAAAGAATCAAATCAAACGAAGCAACAAAAGTCAAACGGTGAAAGAAACAGAGTTCGTCTACTAGTCTGGACCTAAGTCAAATTTAACAGAAGCAAAAACTTGTTTGAGTTGATTAATCGGAAAGAGTGTTTTGAGACGAAACTCTAGGCGCTTGAATCGCCTGATTCTGATAAAGGAGCAAAAAGTTATACTAGAACGAAGAACAAATCGGAAATCGCGATCAGAAATAATCGCGGAAAATCCGAGAAAAAGAAAAAACGGACGAACAGCCTAACGAACGAACGTTCGCTGTCTTCGGCTAAACGACGAAAATCGTTCATTAAAACGAACGAACGAGCGAACGCTCGCTAAATAAATAAACCAAAAAAATAAACCGATCTATTCTAAAAAACGAAATCTAGGGTTTTCAGAAAAAACCAGATCGGTTTTTTCTCGGAAAACCGGCGGCCGACGGCGCGGCTACCTCGCGAACTCCCATGGCCTGGCAGGTGGGCGGCGGCGGCATCACAAGGTCACAAGGCGAAGGGCGGCATAACATGGAGGCGGGCGAGATGCGATGATGGCGAGGCGGCCATGGGGGGGGTATTTAAGAGGGGGGGGGGCTCGGCCGGCTTGGGGGAGGGGTGACGGCGTAGGCGGCTCGGGTTCGGACTCCTTGAGTCCGGCGGCGATATGGTGGGGCTGGCGGTGGCAAGCGAGGCCGGGCCCGGCTGCCCCGGCCTGCCCACAAGGCCAAGGTTTTTTAAAAACATATTTCCGCCGAAATAAGAAAAATTCTAGAAAATAAAATAAAATTCAAAAAATGCCAAAATGAATTTTCGCCGCCTAAATAAAATATTTAGCACGAGGTGAACATTTTTTTGGCCCTAAAATGCAGCTTTGAAAACGTGCAATTTTTCCTAAATTCAAATAAAATAGCGATAAACTCCAAAATAAAATCCTATTTGATTTTTTTATTAAACCTTCAATATTTCTTTATTTTGGGAAAGTCATTTTATTCCCCCTCTCATATTTTTATAATAGAAATAATTGAAGATAAAATAAATAAAATCAAATGATCCTATTTTCAAAATTTGAGAAAACTCAAATACGAAAATAACAAAATCTCCAACTCTCTCCGTGGGTCCTTGAGTTGCGTGAAATTTCTAGGATCAAGCCAAAATGTAATAAAACATGATATGCAATGATGATCTATGTATAACATTCCAAATTGAAAATTTGGGATGTTACATGTGTGAGTAGTTTACCACAGACCTTCGTGTCCATAGTTATTAGCTAGATGGCTTCTTCTCTCTCTTTGGATCTCAATACAAAGTTCTCCTCGATCTTCTTGGAGATCTATTCGATGTAACACGTTTTGTGGTGTGTTTGTCAAGATCCAATGAATTGTGGGTTTATGATCAAGATTATCTATGAACAATATTTGAATCTTCTCTGAATTATTTTATGTATGATTGGTTATCTTTGCAAGTCTCTTCGAGTTATCAGTTTGGTTTGACCTACTAGATTGATCTTTCTTGCAATGGGAGAAGTGCTTAGCTTTGGGTTTAATCATGTGGTGCTCGATCCCAGTGACAGTAGGGGAAACGACACGTATTGTATTGTTGCCATCGAGGATAAAAAGATGGGGTTTATATCATATTGCTTGAGTTTATCCCTCTACAACATGTCATCTTGCCTAATGCGTTACTCTGTTCTTATGAACTTAATACTCTAGATGCATGCTAGATAGCGGTCAATGTGTGGAGTAATAGTAGTAGATGCAGGCAGGAGTCGGTCTACTTGTCACGGACGTGATGCCTATATACATGATCATGACTAGATATTCTCATTTTTTTCTATCAATTTCTCGACAGTAATTTGTTCACCCACCGTAATACTTATGCTATCTTGAGAGATCAATTCGCTGGCCTTCCTAGTGAAGATGCCACTACCCATCTAAATACTGTGTTGATTTGTGTGATATGCAAAAGAAGAAAGATGTGGACAATGATATTGTTAAACTGAAGCTATTTCCATTTTCTCTTAGAGATCGTGCTAAAACTTGGTTTTCATCTTTGCCTAAAAATAGTATTGATTCTTGGAATAAGTGCAAAGATGCTTTTATCTCTAAGTATTTTCCTCCCGCTAAGATCATCTATCTTAGAAACGATATTATGAATTTTAAGCAACTTGATCATGAACATGTTGCACAAGCTTGGGAGAGGATGAAATTGATGATACGTAATTGCCCTACACATGGTTTGAATTTGTGGGTGATTCTACAAAAAATTTATGTCGGATTGAATTTTGCTTCTAGAAATCTTTTCGATTCGGCCGCGGGAGGCACTTTTATGGAAATCACCTTAGGAGAAGCTACTAAACTCCTAGATAATATTATGGTTAATTATTCTCAATGGCACATGAAAGATCTACTAGTAAAAAGGTGCATGCAATTGAAGAGATTAATGTTTTGAGTGGAAAGATGGATGAACTTTTGAAATTGTTTGCTAATAAGAGTGTTTCTTTTGATCCCAATGATATACCTTTGTCTACCTTGATTGAGCATAATAATGAATCTATGGATGTGAATTTTGTTGGTAGGAACAATTTTGGTAACAACGCTTATAGAGGAAATTTTAATCCTAGGCCGTATCCTAGTAATTCCTCTAATAATTATGGTAATTCCTACAACAACTCTTATGGAAATTTTAATAACATGCCCTCTGATTTTGAGACTAGTGTTAAAGAATTTATGATTTCTCAAAAGAATTACAATGCTTTGCTTGAGGAAAAATTGCCTAAGATTGACGAGTTGGCTAGGAACGTGGATAGAATTTCTCTTGATGTTGATTCTTTGAAACTTAGATATATTCCACCTAAGCATGATATCAATGAGTCTCTCAAGGCTATGAGAATTTCCATTGATGAGTGCAAAGAAATAACCGCTAGGATGCGTGCTAAGAAAGATTGCTTCATGAAAGCGTGTTCTTCTAGTTTTCATGATAATAAGGATGAAGATCTAAAAGTAATTGATGTGTCCCCTATTAAATCTTTGTTTTGCAATATGAATCTTGATAATGATGGGACTGGAGATGAGTCAACTTTAGTTAAAAGGCGTCACAATAATTTGTAGTTTTTAGATCTTGATGCAAATTTTGGTAAAAGTGGGATGGAAGAGGTCAAAACTTTAGATAGCAATGAACCCACTATCTTGGATTTCAAGGAATTTAATTATGATAATTGTTCTTTAATAGATTATATTTCCTTGTTGCAATCCGTGCTAGATTCACCGCATGCTTATAGTAAAAATAAGGCTTTTACTAAACATATCATTGATGCTTTAATGCAATCTTATGAAGAAAAGCTTGAATTGGAAGTTTCTATCCCTAGAAAACTTTATGATGAGTGGGAACCTACTATTAAAATTAAAATTAAAGATCATGAATGCTATGCTTTGTGTGATTTGGGTGCTAGTGTTTCCACGATTCCAAAAACTTTGTGTGATTTGTTGGGCTTCCGTGAATTTGATGACTGTT
The DNA here is from genome assembly GCA_021605145.1 of Aegilops bicornis. Classification (NCBI taxonomy): domain Eukaryota; kingdom Viridiplantae; phylum Streptophyta; class Magnoliopsida; order Poales; family Poaceae; genus Aegilops; species Aegilops bicornis. The sequence goes on from CM038670.1 coordinate 88,888,510, forward strand.
CTTTAAACTTGCACCTTGCGGATTCCACTATTAAGAAACCTATGGGAAGAATTAATGATGTTCTTATTATTGAAAATAGGAATTATGTGCCCGTAGATTTCATTGTCCTTGATATAGATTGCAATCCTTCATGTCCTATTATTCTTGGCAGACCTTTCCTTAGAACGATTGGTGCAATTATTGATATGAAAGAAGGGAATATTAGATTCCAATTTCCGTTAAGGAAAGGCATGGAACACTTTCCTAGAAAGAAAATAAAATTAACTTATGAATCAATTATGAGATCCACTTATGGATTGCATCCCAAAGATGGCAAGACCTAGATCTATCCTTTCCTTTATGCCTAGCTAGGGGCGTTAAACGATAGCGCTTGTTGGGAGGTAACCCAATTTTATTTTTGTTTCTTGCTTTTTAGTTCTGTTTAGGAATAAATAATCCATATAGCTTCTGGTTAGATGTTTTTTTGTGTTTTATTTAGTGTTTGTACCAAGTAGAACCTTTGGGAAGACTTGGGTGAAGTCTTTTTGATCTTGCTGTAAAAAACAGAAACTTTAGCACTCACGAGATTAGTTACAACTTTTTACTGGAGTGTGCTATTTAGTTGATACTTTTTTAATATGATTAATAGATAAATTCCTCACGTACAGCAATTTATTTTAGAATTTTTTGAGTTCCAGAAGTTTGCATTAGGTACAGATTACTACAGACTGTTCTGTTTTTGATAGATTCTATTTTTCGTGTGTTGTTTGCTTATTTTGATGCATCTACGGCTAGTATCGGAGGTTATGAACCATAGAGAAGTTGGAATACAGTAGGTTTAACACCAATATAAATAAATAATGAGTTCATTACAGTACATTGAAGTGGTGTTTTGTTTTCTTTCGCTAACGGAGCTCACGAGATTTTCTGTTAAGTTTTGTGTTGTGAAGTTTTCAAGTTATGGGTAAAGATTTGATGGATTATGGAACAAGGAGTGGCAAGAGCCTAAGCTTGGGGATACCCAACGCACCCCAAGGTAAAATCTAAGGAAAAACCAAAAGCCTAAGCTTGGGGATGCCCCGGAAAGCATCCCCTATTTTGTCTTCGTCCATCGGTAACTTTACTTGGAGTTATATTTTTATTCACCACATGATATGTGTTTTGCTTGGAGCGTCTTGTATGATTTGAGTCTTTGATTTTTTTTAGTTCACCACAATCATCCTTGTTGTACACACCTTTTGAGATAGACACACATTATTCGGAATTTATTAGAATACTCCATGTGCTTCACTTATATCTTTTGAGCTAAACAATTTTGCTCTAGTGCTTCACTTATATCTTTTAGAGCACGGTGGTGGTTTTATTTTATAGAAATTATTGATCTCTCATGCTTCACTTATATTATTTTGAGAGTCCTTTAGAACAGCATGGTAATTTGCTTTGGTTATAAAATTAGTCCTAATATGATAGGCATCCAAGATAAAAACTTTAAAGTGCATTGAATACTAAGAGAAGTTTGATACTTGATAGTTGTTTTGAGATATAAAGGTGGTAATATTAAAGTTGTGCTAGTTGAGTAGTTGTGAATTTAAGAAATACTTGTGTTGAAGTTTGCAAGTCCCGTAGCATGCACGTATGGTAAACGTTGTGTGACAAATTTGAAACATGAGGTGTTCTTTGATTGTCATCCTTATGAGTGGCGGCCGGGGACGAGCGATGGTCTTTTACTACCAATATACCCCCTAGGAGCATGCGCGTAGTGCTCGGTTTTTGATGACTTGTAGATTTTTGCAATAAGTATGTGAGTTCTTTATGACTAATGTTGAGTCCATGGATTATACGCACTCTCAACCTTCCATCATTGCTAGCCTCTTCGGTATCGTGCATTGCCCTTTCTCACCTTGAGAGTTGGTGCAAACTTCGCCGGTGCATCCAAACCCCGTGATACGATACGCTCTATCACACATAAACCTCCTTATATCTTCCTCAAAACAGCCTCCATACCTACCTATTATGTCATTTCCATAGCCATTCCGAGATATATTGCCATGCAACTTTCCACCGCTCCATTTATTATGAAACACTTCATCATTGTCATATTGCCTTGCATGATCATGTAGTTGACATTGTATTTGTGGCAAAGCCACCATGCATATTATTTCATACATGTCACTCTTGATTCATTGCCCTTCCCGGTACACCGCCGGAGGCATTCATATAGAGTCATACTTTGTTCTAGTATCAAGTTGTAATCATCGAGTTGTAAATAAATAGAAGTGTGATGATCATCATTAATAGAGCATTGTCCCAAAAAAAAAAGAGAGAAAGGCCGAAAAAAGGCCCAAAAAAGAGAAATAAAAAGGGAAAATTCTACTATCCTTTTTCCACACTTGTGCTTCAAAGTAGCACCATGATCTTTATGATAGAGAGTCTCTTGTTTTGTCACTTTCATATACTAGTGGGAATTTTTCATTATAGAACTTGGCTTGTATATTCCAACGATGGGCTTCCTCAAATGCCCTAGGTCTTCATGAGCAAGCAAGTTGGATGCACACGCACTTAGTTTCTTTTGTTGAGCTTTCATACATTTATGTTGGAAATATGCCCTAGAGGCAATAATAAATAAGTTATTATTATATTTCCTTGTTCATGATAATCGTTTTATTATCCATGCTATAATTGTATTGATAGGAAACTCAGATACATGTGTGGGTACATAGACAACACCATGTCCCTAGTAAGCCTCTAGTTGACTAGCTCGTTGATCAATAGATGGTTATGGTTTCACGACCATGGACATTGGATGTCATTGATAACGGGATCACATCATTAGGAGAATGATGTGATGGACAAGACCCAATCCTAAGCCTAGCATAGAGATCGTGTAGTTCAGTATGCTAAAGCTTTTCTAATGTCAAGTATCATTTCCTTAGACCATGAGATTGTGCAACTCCGGATACCGTAGGAATGCTTTGGGTGTACCAAAGCGTCACTGGCAATCGGGTGGCTATAAAGGTGCATTACAGGTATCTCCGAAAGTATCTGTTGGGTTGGTACGAATCGAGACTGGATTTGTCACTCCGTAAACGGAGAGGTATCTCTGGGCCCACTCGGTAGGACATCATCATAATGTGCACAATGTGACCAAGGGGTTGATCACGGCATGATGTGTTACGGAACGAGTAAAGAGACTTGCTTAACGAGATTGAACAAGGTATCGGTATACCGACGATCGAATCTCGGCAAGTACAATACCACTAGACAAAGGGAATTGTATACGGGATCGATTGAGTCCTTGACATCGTGGTTCATCCGATGAGATCATCGTGGAACATGTGGGAGCCAACATGGGTATCCAGATCCGCTGTTGGTTATTGACCGGAGAACGTCTCGGTCATGTCGCATGTCTCCCGAACCCGTGAGGGTCTACACATAAGGTTCGATGGCGCTAGGGTTATAAAGGAAGTTTGTATGTGGTTACCGAATGTTGTTCGGACTCCGGATGAGATCCCGGACGTCACGAGGAGTTCCGGAATGGTCCGGAGGTAAAGATTTATATATGGGAAGTCCTATTTTGGTCGCCGGAAAAGTTTAGCACTTTATCGGTATTGTACCGGAGTCTTGAAAGGGGTCCGGGGGTCCACCGGGGGGGTCCACCTGCCCCGGGGGGCCACATGGGCTGTAGGGGGTGCGCCTTGGCCTATATGGGCCAAGGGAACCAGCCCCAAGAGGCCCATGCGCCAAGGAAACTTGGGGAGGGAAGAGTCCTCAAAGGGGAAGGCACCTCCGAGGTGCCTTGGGAGGATGGACTCCTCCCCTCTTGGCCGCACCCCTTCCTTGGAGGAAGGGGCAAGGCGCCCCCCCTCTCCCTTGCCCCTATATATAGTGGAGGGAGGAGGGCATCCACACACAGGCCTGGCGCCTCCCTCCCTCCCGTGACACCTCCTCCTCTCCCGTAGGTGCTTGGCGAAGCCCTGCAGGATTGCCACGCTCCTCCACCACCACCACCATGCCGTTGTGCTGCTGTTGGATGGAGTCTTCCTCAACCTCTCCCTCTCTCCTTGCTGGATCAAGGCATGGGAGACGTCACCGGGCTGTACGTGTGTTGAACGCGGAGGTGCCGTCCGTTCGGCACTCGGATCTCCGGTGATTTGGATCACGGCGGCAGTCTGACTCCTTCAACCCCGTTCTCATGAACGCTTCCGCTTAGCGATCTACAAGGGTATGTAGATGCACTCTCCCTCCCTCGTTGCTAGTTTCTCCATAGATAGATCTTGGTGACACGTAGGAAAATTTTGAATTTATGCTACGTTCCCCAATAGTGGCATCATGAGCTAGGTCTATTGCGTAGATTCTTTGCACGAGTAGAACACAAAGTAGTTGTGGGCGTTGATTTTGTTTAATATGCTTACCGTTACTAGTCCAATCTTGTTTCGACGGTATTGTGGGATGAAGCGGCCCGGACCGACCTTACACGCATTCTTACGTGAGACGAGTTCCACCGGTGACATGCACTTGGTGCATAAGGTGGCTAGCGGGTGCCGCCTCCCACTTTAGTCGGAACGGATTCGATGAAAAGGGTCCTTATGAAGGGTAAATAGCAATTGGCATATCACGTTGTGGTTTTGCGTAGGTAAGAAGCGTTCTTGCTAGAAACCCAAAGCAGCCACGTAAAACATGCAAACAACAATTAGAGGACGTCTAACTTGTTTTTGCAGGGTATGCTATGTGATGTGATATGGCCAAGAAGAATGTGATGAATGATATGTGATGTATGAGATTGATCATGTTCTTGTAATAGGATTCACGACTTGCATGTCGATGAGTATGACAACCGCGGCAGAGCCATAGGAGTTGTCTTTATTTATTGTATGACCTGCGTGTCATTGAACAACGCCATGTAATTACTTTACTTTATTGCTAACCGTAGCCATAGTAGTAGAAGTAATAAGTTGGCGAGACAACTTCATGGAGACACGATGATGGAGATCATGATGATGGAGATCATGGTGTCATGCCGGTGACAATGATGATCATGGAGCCCCGAAGATGGAGATCAAAAGGAGCAATATGATATTGGCCATATCATGTCACTACTATATAATTGCATGTGATGTTTATTATGTTTATGCATCTTGTTTACTTAGAACGACGGTAGTAAATAGGATGATCCCTTACACAAATTTCAAGAAGTGTTCTCCCCTGACTGTGCACCGTTGCTACAGTTCGTCGCTTCTAAGCACCACGTGATGATCGGGTGTGATGGATTCTTACGTTCACATACAACGGGTGTAAGACAGATTTACACAGCAAAACACTTGGGGTTAACTTGACGAGCCTAGCATGTGCGCATATGGCCTCGGAACACGGAGACCGAAAGGTCGAGCATGAGTCGTATAGTAGATATGATCAACATGAAGATGTTCACCGATGTTGACTAGTCCGTCTCACGTGATGATCGGACACGGCTTAGTTGACTCGGATCATGTAATCACTTAGATGACCGGAGGATGTCTATCGAGTGGGAGTTCATAAGATGAACTTAATTATCTTGAACATAGTCAAAAGACCTTTTGCAAGTTATGTCGTAAGCTCGCGCTTTAGTTCCACTGTTTAGATATGTTCCTAGAGAAAATATAGTTGAAAGTTGACAGATGGCGATTATGCGGACAGTAGATAGCTTATGTCCTTAATGCACCGCTCGGTGTCAACCCCAAACGTCGTCTGTGGATGTTGCGAACATCGGACATACACGTTTTTGATAACTACATGATAGTTCAGTTAAACGGTTTAGAGTTGAGGCACCAAAGACGTTTTCGAAATGTCGCGGAACAAATGAGATGTTTCGAGGGCTGAAATTGGGATTTCAAGCTCGTGCCCACGTCAAGAGGTATAAGACCTCCGACGATTTTCTTAGCCTGCAAACTAAGGGAGAAAAGCTCAATCATTGAGCTTGTGCTCGATTGTCTGAGTACAACAATCACTTGAATTGAGTGGGAGTTGATCTTCCAGATGAGATAGTGATGTTTCTCCAAAGTCATTGCCACCAAGCTGCCAGAAGCTTCGTGATGAACTATAATATATCAGGGATAGATATAATGATCCCTTGAGGTATTCGCGATGTTTGACACCGCGAAAGTAGAAATCAAGAAGGAGCATCAATTGTTGATGGTTGGTGAAACCACTAGTTTCAAGAAGGGCAAGGGCAAGAAGGGACACTTCATGAAGCAACGGCAAATCAGTTCTTTGCTCCAAAGGAAGAAACCCAAGGTTGAACCCAAACCCGAGACTAAGTGCTTCTGTAATAAGGGGAACAGCCACTGGAGCAGAATTACCCTAGATACTTGGTAGATAAGAAGGCTGGCAAGGTCGATAGAAATATATTGGATATACGTTATGTTAATGTGTACTTTTCTAGTACTCCTAGTAGCACCGGTATTGAGATACCGGTTCGGTTGCTAAGTGTTAGTAACTCGAAATAAAAGAGATACGGAATAAACGGAGACTAGTCAAGGTGAGCTGACGATATGTGTTGGAAGTGTTTCCAAGTTTGATGTGATCAAACATCGCACGCTTCCTCTACCATCAAGATTAGTATTAAACCTGAATAATTGTCATTTGGTGTTTGCGTTGAGCATAGACATGATTGGATTATGTCTATCGCAATACGGTTATTCATTTAAGGCGAATAACGGTTACTCTATTTATTTGAATAATACCTTCGATGGTCTTGCACCTAAATGAATGGTTTATTGAATCTCGATTGTAGTGATACACATTTTCATGCCAAAGTTATAAGATAGTAATGATAGTACCACTTACTTGTGGCACTGCCATGTAAGTCATATTGGTATAAAACGCATGAAGAAGCTCCATGTTGATGGATCTTTAGACTCACTCATTTTTGAAAAATTTGAGACATGTGAACCATGTCTATTGGTGTATACGCATGAAGAAACTCCATGCAGATGGATCGTTTAGACTCACTTGATTTTGAATCACTTGAGATATGCAAAACATACCACATGGACAAGATGACCGAAAAGCCTCGGTTTCAGTAAGATGGAACTAGATAGCAACTTGTTAGAAGTAACACATTTTGATGTGTGCAGTCCAATAAGTGCTGAGGCATGCAGTGAATATCGTTATGTTCTTACTTCACAGATGATTCGAGCAGATGTTGATATTTACTTGATGAAACACAAGTCTGAATTATTGAATGGTTCAAGTAATTTCAGAGTGAAGTTTAAGATCTTCGTGACAAGAGGATAGAATGTCTATGATATAATCATAAGAGATGAATATCTGAGTTACGAGTTTTGGCACACAATTAAGACATTGTGCAAATTGTTTCACAATTAATACCGCCTGGAACACCATAGTGTGATGGTGTGTCCAAACATCATAGTTGCACCCTATTAGATATGGTGTGTACCATGATGTCTCTTATCGAATTACCACTATCGTTCATGGGTTAGGCATTAGAGACAACCGCACTCACTTTAATGGGGCACCACGTAATTCCATTGAGACGACACCGTTTGGAGAAACCTAAGTTGTCGTTTCTTGAAAGTTTGGGGTCATGGCGCTTATGTGAAAAAGTTTCAGGTTGATAAGCTCGAACCAAAGCGGATAAAATGCATCTTCATAGGACACCCAAAACAGTTGGGTATACCTCCTAATTCAGATCCGAAAGCAATAGGGATTGTTTCTTGAACCGGGTCCTTTCTCGAGGAAAAGTTTGTCTCAAAAAGTTGAGTGGGAGGATGGTGGAGACTTGATGAGGTTATTGAACCGTCACTTCAACTAGTGTGTAGCAGGCACGTGAAGATGTTCCCGTGGCACCTACACCAACTGAAGTAGAAGCTTATGATAGTAATCATGAAGTTTCGGATCAAGTCACTACCGAACCTCGTAGGACGACAAGGATGCGTACTGCTTCAGAGTGGTACGGTGATCCTGTCTTGAAGGTCATGTTGCTAGACAACAATGAACCTACGAGCTATGGAGAAGCGATAGTGGGCCCAAATTCCGACAAATGGTTAGAAGCCATGAAATCCGAGATAGTATCCATATATCAGAACAAAGCATGGACTTTGGTGGACTTGCCCGATGATCGGCAAGCTATTGAAATAAATGGATCTTTAAGAAGAAGACGGACGTGGACGGTAATGTCACCGTCTATAAAGCTCGACTTGTGGCAAAGAGTTTTTCACAAGTTCAAGGAGTTGACCACGATGAGATTTTCTCATCCGTAGCGATGCTTAAGTCCGTCGGAATCATGTTAGCATAAGCTGCATTTATGAAATCTGGCAGATGGATGTCAAAACGAGTTTCCTTACCAGTTTTCGTAAGGAAAGGTTGTATGTGATACAATCAGAAAGTTTTGTCGATCCTAAGGATGCTAAAAGGTATGCTGACTCCAGCAATCCTTTCGAAGGACTGGAAGTAAGCATCTCGGAGTTGGAATATGCACTTTGATAGGATGATCAAAGATTTTGGGTTTATACAAAGTTTATGAGAAACTTGTATTTCCAAAGAAGTGAGTGGGAGCACTATGGAATTTCTGATAACAATATGTTGTTGACATATTGATGATCAGAAATGATGTAGAATTTCTAGAAAGCATATAGGGATGTTTGAAAAGTGTTTTTCAATAGAAAACCTGGATTAGGCTACTTGAACAATAAGCATCAAAGATCTATAAGATAGATCAAAATGTTTAATAATACTTTCAAATGAGCATGTACCTTGACATGATCTTGAAGGTGTTCAAGATGGATCAGTCAAAGAAGGAGTTCTTGCACGAGATGTAAGGTATGAAGTTAAGACTTAAAGCTCGACCACGCGGCGAGCAGAGAGAAAGGACGAAGATCGTCTCCTATGCCTTAGACATAGGCTCTACAGTATGCTATGTTGTGTACCGCACCGGAAGTGTGCCATGCCATGAGTCAGTCAAGGGGTACAAGAATGATCCAAGAATGGATCATTGGACAGCGGTAAAAATTATCCTTGGAGTAAATAAGGACATGTTTCTCGATTATGGAGGTGATAAAGAGTTCGGCGTAAAGGGTTACGTCGATGCAAGCTTTAACACCTATCCGAATGACTCTGAATAGCAAACCGGATACGTATAGTGGAGCAACCATTTGGAATAGTTTCAAATAGAGCGTGGAAGCATCATTTACAATATGACCTAGAAATTTGCAAAGCACACACGGATCTGAAAGGTTCAGACCCGTTGACTAAAAACATCTCTCACAAGCAAAACATGATAAAACCTGAGAACTCATTGAGTCTTAATCACATGATGATGTGAACTAGTTTACGTAACACTAGTAAACTCTTTGGATGTTGGTCACATGGCGATGTGACCTATCAGCGTTAATCACATGACGATGTGAACTAGATTATTGACTCTAGTGCAAGTGGGAGACTGTTGGAAATATGCCCTAGAGGCAATAATAAATAAGTTATTATTATATTTCCTTGTTCATGATAATCGTTTTATTATCCATGCTATAATTGTATTGATAGGAAACTCAGATACATGTGTGGGTACATAGACAACACCATGTCCCTAGTAAGCCTCTAGTTGACTAGCTCGTTGATCAATAGATGGTTATGGTTTCCTGACCATGGACATTGGATGTCATTGATAACGGGATCACATCATTAGGAGAATGATGTGATGGACAAGACCCAATCCTAAGCCTAGCATAGAGATCGTGTAGTTCGTATGCTAAAGCTTTTCTAATGTCAAGTATCATTTCCTTAGACCATGAGATTGTGCAACTCCCGGATACCGTAGGAATGCTTTGGGTGTACCAAACGTCACAACGTAATCGGGTGGCTATAAAGGTGCATTACAGGTATCTCCGAAAGTATCTGTTGGGTTGGTACGAATCGAGACTGGATTTGTCACTCCGTGTAAAGCGGAGAGGTATCTCTGGGCCCACTCGGTAGGACATCATCATAATGTGCACAATGTGACCAAGGGGTTGATCACGGCATGATGTGTTACGGAACGAGTAAAGAGACTTCTGCCGGTAACGAGATTGAACAAGGTATCGGTATACCGACGATCGAATCTCGGGCAAGTACAATACCACTAGACAAAGGGAATTGTATACGGGATCGATTGAGTCCTTGACATCGTGGTTCATCCGATGAGATCATCGTGGAACATGTGGGAGCCAACATGGGTATCCAGATCCCGCTATTGGTTATTGACCGGAGAACGTCTCGGTCATGTCTGCCTGTCTCCGAACCCGTAGGGTCTACACACTTAAGGTTCGATGGCGCTAGGGTTATAAAGGAAGTTTGTATGTGGTTACCGAATGTTGTTCGGAGTCCCGGATGAGATCCCGGACGTCACGAGGAGTTCCGGAATGGTCCGGAGGTAAAGATTTATATATGGGAAGTCCTATTTTGGTCGCCGGAAAAGTTTCACACTTTATCGGTATTGTACCGGGAGTGCCGAAAGGGGTCCGGGGGTCCACCGGGGGGGTCCACCTGCCCCGGGGGGCCACATGGGCTGTAGGGGTGCGCCTTGGCCTATATGGGCCAAGGGCACCAGCTCCAAGAGGCCCATGCGCCAAGGAAACTTGGGGAGGGAAGAGTCCTCAAGGGGGAAGGCACCTCCAGGGTGCCTTGGGAGGATGGACTCCTCCCCCTCTTGGCCGCACCCCTTCCTTGGAGGAAGGGGCAAGGCTGCCTCCCTCTCCCTTGCCCCTATATATAGTGGAGGGAGGAGGGCATCCACACCTGAGCCCCTGGCGCCTCCCTCCCTCCCGTGACACCTCCTCCTCTCCCGTAGGTGCTTGGCGAAGCCCTGCAGGATTGCCACGCTCCTCCACCACCACCACGCCGTTGTGTTGCTATTGGATGGAGTCGTCCTCAACCTCTCCCTCTCTCCTTGCTGGATCAAGGCATGGGAGACGTCACCGGCTGTACGTGTGTTGAACACGGAGGTGCCGTCTGCTCGGCACTAGGATCTCCGGTGATTTGGATCACGACGAGTAATGCGACTCCTTCAACCCCGTTCTCATGAACGCTTCCGCTTAGCGATCTACAAGGGTATGTAGATGCACTCTCCCTCCCTCGTTGCTAGTTTCTCCATAGATAGATCTTGGTGACACGTAGGAAAATTTTGAATTTATGCTACGTTCCCCAATAATTTATAGCTCTACTGCATCCGTTGCATGGAAATCCCTACTCCTTGCATTGACATCAATTGATGGGCATCTTCCTAGCCCGTTGATTAACCGCTTCAATGTGAGACTTTATCCTTTTTTGTCTTCTCCACACAACCCCCATCATCATATTCTAATCCACCGATAGTGCTATATCCATGGCTCACGCTCATGTATTGCGTGAAAGTTGAAAAAAGTTTGAGATTACTAAAGTACTCCCTCTGTTCCTAAATATTAGTCTTTGTAGAAATTTCACTATAGACTACATACGGAGAAAAATGAGTGAATCTACACTCTAAAATGCATCCATATACATCCGTATGTGGTTCATAGTGAAATCTCTACAAAGACTTATATTTAGGAACGGAGGGAGTATGAAACAATTGCTTGGCTTGTCATCGGGGTTGTGCAAGATGAGAGTATCTTGTGTAACGAAAATGAAGCATGACCAAACTATATGATTTTGTAGGGCTGAGCTTTCTTTGGCTATGTTATTTTGAGAATACATAATTGCTTGGTTAGTATGCTTGAAGTATTATTATTTTTATGTCAATATTAAACTTTTATTTTGAATCTTTCGGATCTGAACATTCATGCCACAATAAAGGAAATTACATTGAAGAATACGCTAAGTAGCATTCCACATCAAAAATTCTGTTTTTATCATTTACCTACTCGAGGACGAGCAGGAATTAAGCTTGGGGATGCTTGATACGTCTCCAATGTATCTATAATTTTTGATTGCTCCATGCTATTATATATTCTGTTTTGGATGTTTAATGGGATTATCTATACACTTCTATATTATTTTTGGGACTCACCTATTAACCCAAGGCCCAAAGGTGCAAATTACTGTTTTTTTTGCCTATTTCAGTGTTTCGCAGAAAAGGAATATCAAACGAAATCCAAACGGAATGAAACCTTCGGGAGCGTGATTTTTGGAACAAACGTGATCCAGAGGACTTGGAGTGGACGTCAAGAAACGAACGAGGAGGACACGAGGCAGGGGGGCGCGCCTACCCCCCTGGGCGCACCCTCCACCCTTGTGGGCCCCTCGTGGCTCCACCGACCTACTTCTTCCTCCTATATATACCTACGTGCCCCGAAACCATCGAGGAGCACCACGAAACCCTATTTCCACCGCCGCAACCTTCTGTACCCGTGAGATCCCATCTTGGGGCCTTTTTCGGCGCTCCGCCGGAGGGGGCATCGATCACGGAGGGCTTGTACATCAACACCATAGCCTCTCCGATGATGTGTGTGTAGTTTACCACAGACCTTCGGGTCCATAGTTATTAGTTAGATGACTTCTTCTCTCTCTGTGGATATCAATACAAAGTTCTGCTCGATCTTCTTGGAGATCTATTGGATGTAACTCTTTTTGCGGTGTGTTTGTCGAGATCCGATGAAGTGGGTTTATGATCAAGATTATCTATGAACAATATTTGAATCTTCTCTGAATTCTTTTATGTATGATTGGTTATCTTTGCAAGTCTCTTCGAATTATTAGTTTGGTTTGGCCTACTAGATTGATCTTTCTTGCAATGGGAGAAGTGCTTAGCTTTGGGTTCAATCATGCGGTGCTCGATCCCAAAGGATGTGATGGGGAAACGACACGTATTGTATTGTTGCCATCGAGGATAAAAAGATGGGGTTTATATCATATTGCTTGAGTTTATCCCTCTACATCATGTCATCTTGCCTAATGCGTTACTATGTTCTTATGAACTTAATACTCTAGATGCATGCTGGATAGCGGTCGATGTGTGGAGTAATAGTAGTAGATGCGTGTGAGTCGGTCTACTTGTCACGGACGTGATGCCTATATACATGATCATGCCTAGATATTCTCATTTTTTCTATCAATTGCTCGACAGTAATTTGTTCACCCACCGTAATACTTATGCTATCTTGAGAGAGGCCACTAGTGAAACCTATGGCCCCCAGGTCTATTTTCCATCATATTAATCTCCCGTCAACTAGCTATTTCTGTCACCGTTTATTTTACTTTCTTTACTTTTAGTCTTTATCATAAAAATACCAAAAATATTATCATCTCTATCAGATCTCACTTTTGCAAGTGGCCGTGAAGGGATTGACAACCCCTTTATCGTGTTGGTTGCAAGGTTCTTATTTATTTGTATAGGTACGAGGGACTTGCGTGTGGCCTCCTACTGGATTGATACGTTGGTTCTCAAAAACTGAGGGAAATACTTACGCTACTTTGCTGCATCACCCTTTCCTCTTCAAGGGAAAAACCAACGCATGCTCAAGAGGTAGCAATGGTGAACACACAAGCGTTGTATCTAGATGGTGAATACAGAAGCGTAAATAATGTACCGCGTGGAACAAGTGATATAGGGTATGATAAGTAATTGTGAATTGTGTTTTATGAACTAACACATACCGTGTGTGTTGCTATGTCTATGTGGGTTATGTTTTTTATCATGGGCTTGTGTCATAACAAACATTTTCAATTAGTCTATGTGAGGATGACATCAAGTTGTTGTTGGGGAACGTAGTAATTTCAAAAAAATTCCTACGCACACGCAAGATCATGGTGATGCATAGCAATGAGAAGGAAGAGTGTTGTCCACGTACCCTCGTAGACCGAAAGCGGAAGTGTTATGACAACGCGGTTGATGTAGTCATACGTCTTGACGATCGACCGATCCTAGTACCGAACTTACGACACCTCCGCGATCTGCACACGTTCAGCTCCGTGACGTCCCATGAACTCATGATCCAGCAGAGTGTCAAGGGAGAGTTCGTCAGCAAGACGGCGTGATGACGGTGATGATGAAGCTACCGGCGCAGGGCTTTGCCTAAGCACTACGACGATATGACCGAGGTGATCAATGATCAACTTGTCTGTCTACGGGGTGCCCCCTTGATACGTTTCCAACGTATCTATAATTTTTTATTGTTCCATGCTATATTATATTCTGTTTTGGACATTATTGGACTTTATTATACACTTTTATATTATTTTTGGGACTAACCTATCAACCGGAGGCCCGGCCCAGAATTGCAATTTTTTGGCTATTTCAGAGTTTCACAGAAAAAGAATATCAAACAGAGTCCAAGCGGAATGAAACCTTCGGGAACGTGATTTCTGGAACGAACGTGATCCAGAGGACTTGGACCCTACGTCAAGAAAGCAACCAGGAAGGCACGAGGTAGGGGGGCGCACCTACCCCCGAGGCGCGCCCTCCACCCTCATGGGGACCACGTTGCTCCACCAACATACTTCTTCCTATATATACCTACGTACCCCCAAACTACCAGATACAGAGCCAAAATACCTAATTCCACCGCCGCAACCTTATGTACCCGTGAGATCCCATCTTGGGGCCTTTTCCGGAGCTCCGCCGGAGGGGGCATCGATCACGGAGGGCTTCTACATCAACACCATAGCCTCTCAGATGATGTGTGAGTAGTTTACCTCAGACCTTCGGATCCATAGTTATTAGCTAGATGGCTTCTTCTCTCTCTTTGGATCTCAATACAATGTTCTCCCCCTCTCTTGTGGAGATCTATTCGATATAATCTTCTTTTGCGGTGTGTTTGTTGAGACCGATGAATTGTGGGTTTATGATCGAGTTTATCTATGAACAATATTTGAATCTTCTCTGAATTATTTTATGTATGATTGGTTATCTTTGCAAGTCTCTTCGAATTATCAGTTTGGTTTGGACTACTAGATTGATCTTTCTTGCAATGGGAGAAGTGCTTAGCTTTGGGTTCAATCTTGCGGTGTCCTCTCCCGGATGTGAGGGGCAGCAAGGCACGTATTGTATTGTTGCCATCGAGGATAACAAGATGGGGTTTATATCATATTGCATGAGTTTATCCCTCTACATCATGTCATCTTACTTAAAGCGTTACTCTGTTCTTTTGAACTTAATACTCTAGATGCATCTTTGGATAGCGGTCGATGTGTGGAGTAATAGTAGTAGATGCAGGCAGGAGTCGGTCTAGTTGTCTCGGACGTGATGCCTATATACATGATCATCCCTAGATATTCTCATAACTATGCTCAATTCTGTCAATTGCTCAACAGTAATTTGTTTACCCACCGTAATACTTATGCTCTTGAGAGAAGCCAATAGTGAAACCTATGGCCATCGGGTCTATTTTCCATCATATTAATCTTCCAACACTTAGCTATTTTTATTGCCTTTTATTTTACTTTGCATTTTTATCATAAAAATACCAAAAATATTATCTTATCATATCTATCAGATCTCACTTTCATAAGTGACCGTGAAGGGATTGACAACCCCTTTATTGTGTTGGTTGCGAGGATTTTATTTGTTTGTGTAGGTGCGAGGGACTCGTGCGTGGCCTCCTACTGGATTGATACCTTGGTTCTCAAAAACTGAGGGAAATACTTACGTTGCTTTGCTGCATCACCCTTTCCTCTTCAAGGGAAAACCAACGCAGTGCTCAAGAGGTAGCAAGAAGGATTTCTTGCGCTGTTGTCGGGGAGTCTACGCAAAAGTCAACATACCAAGTACCCATCACAAACACTTATCTCCCGCATTACATTCTTTGCCATTTGCCTCTTGTTTTCCTCTCCCCCACTTCACCCTTGCCGTTTTATTCACCCTCTCTTTTTCCGTTCGCCTCTTTTCCGCTTGTGTCGTTATGGCTAGCTTGGTCTTCGTTCCTTCGTCTCCCGACTTTGAAGTCCTCCACTTCAAGCAAAGACAAGGGGAAAATTTAAAAGATCCTTGGTTTAGGATGCTCGATTCTTATCATAGTTGCAATATAGAGGGAGATTTTAAAATCTTGCTTCGCAATTTTTATGTTGGGCTAACCTTGCCCCATAGAAAACTACCCGATTTTTCCGCCAAAGGTAGAGTTATTGATATGGATCCTGGCTTCGCTTATGAAATTATAGAGGGGATAGTGGGAGTACTCCCCCTACAATAAGGATCATCCCTTACCCAAGAAGAGACTCAAATTCTAGAGAAATTATGTGAATTACAAAAAATTGTTGAACCTCTTAAAAGTATTGGTGGGAATATCAACCGCATGAATAATCTGATTACGCTTTGCAATAAGCGGCTGGAAGCTTTAGATCAAAGGATCACCGAGCATAAATCCATTAAGAATTTTCTCACCAAAGATGGCAACACCTAGATCTATCCTTGCTATTATGCCTAGCTAGGGGCGTTAAACGATAGCGCTTGTTGGGAGGCAACCCAATTTTATTTTTTAGTTTTTTGCTTTTTGCTTCTGTTTAGGAATAAACATTTGATCTAGCCTCTTTTTAGATTTTTTATGTTTTAATTAGTGTTTGTGCCAAGTTTAACCTATAGGATCTTCCTGGATGATAGTTATTTGATCTTGCTGAAAATTCCAGAAACTTTCTGTTCACGAAAATAATTGTTAAAAATCACCAGAACGTGATAAAATATTGATTCCAATTGCTGATGATCAATAAACAAATTTTCTAGGTCTTCCTATTTTGGCTAAAATTTTGGAGTTCCATAAGTTTGTGTTAGTTACAGATTACTACAGACTGTTCTGTTTTTGACAGATTCTGTTTTTCGTGTGTTGTTTGCTTATTTTCATGAATCTATGGCTAATAAAATAGTTTATAAACCATAGAGAAGTTGGAAATACAGTAGGTTTAACACCAATATAAATAAAGAATGAGCTCATTACAGTACCTTGAAGTGGTGTTTTGTTTCCTTTCGCTAACGGAGTGATACGTCTCCAACGTATCTATAATTTTTTATTGCTCCATGCTATATTATTTAGTGTTTTGGACAATATTGGGCTTTATTTTCCACTTTTATATTACTTTTGGGACTAACCTATTAACCGGAGGCCCAGCCCAGATTTGCTGTTTTATGCCTATTTCAGTGTTTCGAGGAAAAGGAATATCAAATGGAGTCAAAACGGAATGAAATCAACTAGAGAAGTTATTTTTGGAAGGAAAGCCACCGGATAGGCTTGGGCTCTGCGTCAGAAGATACGGGAGCTGGCCACGAGGGTGGGAACACGCCCACCCCCCTAGGGCGCGCCCCCTGCCTCGTGGGGCCCCCGAAGCTCCACCGACGTACCCCCTGCACCCATATATACCTACGAACAGAGATTAGATCGGGAGTTCCGCCGCCGCAAAACCTCCAGAGCCACCAAAACCAATCGGGACCCTGTTTCGGCACCCTGCCGGAGGGGGAACCCTCACCTGTGGCCATCTTCATCATCCCGGCGCTCTCCATGAGGAGGAGGGAGTAGTTCACCCTCGGGCTGAGGGTATGTTCCAGTAGCTATGTGTTTGATCTCTCTCTCTCTCTCTCGTGTTCTTGATTTGGCACGATCTTGATGTATCCGAGCTTTGCTATTATAGTTGGATCTTATGTTTCTTCTCCCCTCTACTCTCTTGTAATGGATTGAGTTTCCCCTTGAAGTAATCTTATCGGATTGAGTCTTTAAAGATTTGAGAACACTTGATGTATGTCTTGCCGTGCATATCTATGGTGACAATGGGATATCACGTGATTCACTTGATGTATGTTTTGGTGATCAACTTGCGGGTACCGCACATGAACCTATGCATAGGGGTTCGCACACGTTTTCGTCGTAATTCTCCGGTAGAAACTTTGGGGCACTCTTTGAGGTTCTATGTGTTGGTTTGAGTAGATGAATTGAGATTGTGTGATGCATATCGTATAATCATACACACGGATACTTGAGGTGACATTGGAGTATCTAGGTGACATTAGGGTTTTGGTTGATTTGTATCTTAAGGTGTTATTCTAGTACGAACTCTAGGGCTGTTTGTGACACTTATAGGAATAGCCCAACGGATTGATTGGAAAGAATAACTTTGAGGTGGTTTCATACCCTACCATAATCTCTTCGTTCGTTCTCCGCTATTAGTGACTTTGGAGTGACTCTTTGTTGCATGTTGAGGGATAGTTATATGATCCAATTATGTTATTATTGATGAGAGAACTTGCATAGTGAAAGTATGAACCCTAGGCCTTGTTTCAACTCATTGCAATACCGTTTACGCTCGCGTTTACCATTAGTTACCTTGCTGTTTTTATATTTTCAGAATACAAAAACCTATATCTACCATCCATATTGCACTTGTATCACCATCTCTTCGTCGAACTAGTGCACCTATAAAATTTACCATTGTATTGGGTGTGTTGGGGACACAAGAGACTCTTTGTTGTTTGGTTGCAGGGTTGTTTGAGAGAGACCATCTTAATCCTACGCCTCCCACGGATTGATAAACCTTAGGTCATCCACTTGAGGGAAATTTGCTACTGTCCTACAAACCTGTGCACTTGCAGGCCCAACAATGTCTACAAGAAGAAGGTTGTGTAGTAGACATCAAGCTCTTTTCTGGCGCCGTTGCCGGGGAGGCTAGGTAAGTGAAGGTATATATTTAGATCTTGCAATCGAGTATTTTTGTTTCTTGATTTAGCTCTAGTCTAGTTTATAAAAGAAAACTACCAAAAAAATGGAATTGAGTTTGTCTCATACGCTTCACCTCTTTAATATCTTTCGTGAGTATGATGGGAAGGAAAATTGTGCCAAAGTGTTAGAAGAATAATGCATTAGAATGTTTGGCACTAAATATTCATATGATGAGCATGATTGCAATGTTGTTAGTACGAATTCCTTGAATATCCATGATGCTAATGATATGCAAAGCCACAAGCTTGGGGAAGCTATGTTTAATGAAGATGATATTTTTTGTCCCCCAAGCTTTGATGAGCAAATTAACTATGATGAAAGCTTGCCTCCTATCTATGATGATTATTGTGATGACACGTATGCTTTAAAGAATAATGATAACCATGAAACTTGTCATCTTGATCTTAATTTTCAATCACATGATAGTTATTTTGTTGATTTTGCTCCCACTACTGTTGATGAGAAGAATTTTGCTTATGTGGAGAGTAGTAAATTTTATATGCTTGTAGATCATGAAAAGAATGCTTTAGGTGCTGGTTATATTGTTTAATTCATTCATGATGCTACTGAAAATTATTATGAGGGAGGAATATATGCTTGTAGTAATTGCAATAATATCAAGTTTCCTCTCTATGTGCTTAAAGTTTTGAAGTTATGCTTGTTTTGCCTTCCTATGCTAGTTGATTATTGTTCCCATAAGTTGTTTGCTCACAAAATCCCTATGCATAGGAAGTGGGTTAGACTTAAATGTGCTAGTCATATTCTTCATGATTCTCTATTTATGTTTCAATTCTTATCTTTTATGTGAGCATCATTGAAATCATCATGCCTAGCTAGGGGCTTTCAACGTTAGCACTTGTTGGGAGGCAACCCAATTTTATTTTAGTTTCTTTCTTTTTGGTTATGTTTAGGAATAAATAATCCATCTAGCTTCTGGTTAGATATGTTTTCATGTTTTAATTAGTGTTTGTGCCAAGTAGAACCTTTGGGAAGACTTGGGTGAAGTCTTTATGATCATGCTGTAAAAAACAGAAACTTTAGCGCTCATGAGATTCGCTAGAACTTTTTACTGGAGAGTGATATTTAGTTGATTATTTTTGCATATGATTACTAGACAAATTCCTCAGGTCCACCAATTTATTTTAGAATTTTTGGAGTTTCAGAAGTTTGCGTTAGTTACAGATTACTACAGATTGTTCTGTTTTTGACAGATTCTGTTTTTCGTGTGTTATTTGCTTATTTTGATGAATCTATGGCGAGTAAAATAGTTTATAAACCATAGAGAAGTTGGAATACAGTAGGTTTAACACCAATATAAATAAATAATTAGTTCATTACAGTACCTAAGTGGTGTTTTGTTTTCTTTCGCTAACGGAGCTCACGAGATCTTATGTTAAGTTTTGTGTTGTGAAGTTTTCAAGTTTTGGGTAAAGATTCGATGGACTATGGAATAAGGAGTGGCAAGAGCCTAATCTTGGGGATGCCCAAGGCACCCCAAGGTAATATTCAAGGATAACCAAGCGCCTAAGCTTGGGGATGCCCCGGAAGGCATCCCCTCTTTCGTCTTCATCCATCAGTAACTTTACTTGGAGCTATATTTTTATTCACCTCATGATATGTGTTTTGCTTGGAGCGTCATTTTATTTTCTTTTGTTTTGCTTGTTGTTTGAATAAAGTATCAAGATCTAAAATTCTTAAATGATAGAGATTCTTCACATAGTTGCATAATTATCCGACTACTCATTGATCTTCACTTATATCTTTCGGAGTAGTTTGTCATTTGCTCTAGTGCATCACTTATATCTTTTAGAGCATGGTGGTAGTTTTATTTTTAAGAAATAGATGAACTCTCATACTTCACTTATATTATGTTGAGAGTCTTAAATAGCATGGTAATTTGCTTAAATAATCCTAATATGCTAAGCATACAAGATTTGTAAGAATTCTTATGAGTGTGTTGAATACTAAGAGAAGTTTGATGCTTGATGATTGTTTTGAGATATGAAGATGGTGATATTAGAGTCATGCTAGTTGAGTAGTTGTGAATTTGAGAGATACTTGTGTTAAAATTTGTGATTCCTGTAGCATGCACGTATGGTGAACCGTTATGTGATGAAGTCGGAGAATGATTTATTTATTGATTGTCTTCCTTATGAGTGGCGGTCGGGGACGAGCGATGGTCTTTTCCTACCAATCTATCCCCCTAGGAGCATGCACGTAATACTTTGCTTTGATAACTTGTAGATTTTTGTAATAAGTATATGAGTTCTTCATGACTAATGTTGAGTCCATGGATTATACGCACTTTCCCCATCCTTCCACCATTGCTAGCCCCTCTAATACCGCGCACCTTTCGCCGGTATCATACACCCACCATATCATTCCTAAAAACAGCCACCATACCTACCTATCATGGCATTTCCATAGCCATTCCGAGATATATTGCCATGCAACTTTCCCCAATTCCATTTATTATGACACGCTCACATTGTCATATTGCTTAGCATGATCATGTAGTTGACATCGTATTTGTGGTAAAGCCACCATTCATAATTATTTCATACATGTTACTCATGAATCATTGTATATCCCGGTACACCGCCGGAGGCATACATATAGAGTCATATTTTGTTCTAAGTATCGAGTTGTAATTGTTGAGTTGTAAGGAAATAAAAGTGTGATGATCATCATTTTTAGAGCATCGTCCTAGTGAGGAAAGGATGATGGAGACTATGATTCCCCCACAAGTCGGGATGAGACTCCGGACGAAAAAAAAGAAGCCATAAAAAAGGGAGAAATGGCCCAAACAAAAATAAATAAAAATGAGAGAAAAAGAGAGAAGGGACAATGCTACTATCCTTTTACCACACTTGTGCTTCAAAGTAGCACCAAGATCTTCATGATAGAGAGTCTCTCATTTTGTCACTTTCATATACTAGTGGGAACTTTTCATTATAGAACTTGGCTTGTATATTCCAATGATGGGCTTCCTCAAATGCCCTAGGTCTTCGTGAGCAAGCGAGTTGGATGCACACCCACTTAGTTTCTTTTGTTGAGCTTTTATATACTTATAGCTCTAGTGCATCCGTTGCATGGCAACCCCTACTCACTCACATTGATATCTATTGATGGGCATCTCCATAGCCCGTTGATACGCCTAGTTGATGTGAGACTATCTTCTCCTTTTGTCTTCTCCACAACCACCATTCTATTCCACCTATAAGTGCTATGTCCATGGCTTACGCTCATGTATTGCGTGAAGATTGAAAAAGTTTGAGAACATCAAAAGTATGAAACAATTGCTTGGCTTGTCATCGGGGTTGTGCATGATTTAAATATTTTGTGTGGGGGAGATGGAGCATAGCCAGACTATATGATTTTGTAGGGATAACTTTCTTTGGCCATGTTATTAAGAGAAGACATGATTACTTTGATTAGTATGCTTGAAGTATTACTATTTCTTTTATCAATATGAACTTTTATTTTGTATTCATTCGAATCTAAACATTCATGCCACAATAAAGAGAATTACTTTGAGAATCGTGCTAGGTAGCATTCCACATCAAAAATTCTTTTTTATCATTTACCTACTCGAGCACGAGCAGGAATTAAGCTTGGGGATGCTTGATACGTCTCCAACGTATCTATAATTTTTTATTGCTCCATGCTATATTATTTAGTGTTTTGGACAATATTGGGCTTTATTTTCCACTTTTATATTACTTTTGGGACTAACCTATTAACCGGAGGCCTAGCCCAGATTTGCTGTTTTATGCCTATTTCAGTGTTTCGAGGAAAAGGAATATCAAACGGAGTCAAAACGGAACGAAATCAACTGCAGAAGTTATTTTTGGAAGGAAAGCCACCAGATAGGCTTGGGCTCTACGTCAGAAGATACGGGAGCTGGCCACGAGGGTGGGGGGCGCGCCCCCTGCCTCGTTGGGCCCCCGAAGCTCCACCGACGTACCCCCTGCACCCATATATCTACCTACGTAACGTAAAACTTCCAGGAAAGAGATTAGATCGGGAGTTTCGCCGCCGCAAAACCTTCAGAGCCACCAAAAACCAATCGGGACCCTGTTCCGGCACCCTGCCGGAGGGGGGAACCCTCACATGTGGCCATCTTCATCATCACGGTGCTCTCCATGACAAGGAGGGAGTAGTTCACCCTCGGGGCTGAGGGTATGTACCAGTAGCTATGTGTTTGATCTCTCTCTCTCTCTCATGTTCTTGATTTGGCACGATCTTGATGTATCGCGAGCTTTGCTATTATAGTTGGATCTTATGTTTCTTCTCCCCCTCTACTCTCTTCTAATGGATTGAGTTTTCCCCTTAATGTAATCTTATTGGATTGAGTCTTTAAAGATTTGAGAACACTTGATGTATGTCTTGCCGTGCGTATCTGTGGTG
Source organism: Aegilops bicornis (assembly GCA_021605145.1). Taxonomy (NCBI): domain Eukaryota; kingdom Viridiplantae; phylum Streptophyta; class Magnoliopsida; order Poales; family Poaceae; genus Aegilops; species Aegilops bicornis. The sequence goes on from CM038670.1 coordinate 88,911,540, forward strand.
ACAACGGGATATCACGTGATTCACTTGATGTATGTTTTGGTGATCAACTTGCGGGTACCGCCCATGAACCTATGCATAGGGGTTGGCACACGTTTTCGTCGTGATTCTCCGGTAGAAACTTTGGGGCACTCTTTGAGATTCTATGTGTTGGTTTGAGTAGATGAATTGAGATTGTGTGATGCATATCGTATAATCATACCCACGGATACTTGAGGTGACGTTGGAGTATCTAGGTGACATTAGGTTTTGGTTGATTTGTATCTTAAGGTGGTATTCTAGTACGAACTCTAGGGCTGTTTGTGACACTTATAGGAATAGCCCAACAGATTGATTGGAAAGAATAACCTTGAGGTGGTTTCGTACCCTACCATAATCTCTTCGTTCGTTCTCTGCTATTAGTGACTAGTGACTCTTTGTTGCATGTTGAGGGATAGTTATATGATCCAATTATGTTATTATTGATGAGAGAACTTGCACTAGTGAAAGTATGAACCCTATGCCTTGTTTCAACTCATTGCAATACCGTTTATGCTCACGTTTACCATTAGTTACCTTGCTGTTTTTATATTTTCGGAATACAAAAACCTATATCTACCATCCATATTGCACTTGTATCACCATATCTTCGCCGAACTAGTGCACCTATACAATTTACCATTGTATTGGGTGTGTTGGGGACACAAGAGACTCTTTGTTATTTATTTTGTTGCAGGGTTGTTTGAGAGAGACCATCTTCATCCTACGCCTCCCACGGATTGATAAACCTTAGGTCATCCACTTGAGGGAAATTTGCTACTGTCCTACAAACCTGTGCACTTGTAGGCCCAACAACGTCTACAAGAAGAAGGTTGTGTAGTAGACATCACGGAGCTCACGAGATTTTGTGTTAAGTTTTGTGTTGTGAAGTTTTCAAGTTTTGGGTGAAAGATTTGATGGATTATGGAACAAGGAGTGGCAAGAGCCTAAGTTTGGGGATGCCCATGGCACCCCAATATAATCTAAGGACACCTAAAAGCCAAAGATTGGGGATGCCCCGGAAGGCATCCCCTCTTTCTCTACTTCCATCGGTAACTTTACTTGGAGCTATATTTTTATTCACCACATGATATGTGTTTTCCTTGGAGCGTATTGTATTAGTTGAGTCTTTGTTTCTTATTTTACCACAATCATCCTTAATGTACACACCTTTTAAGAGAGACACACATGATTCGGAAATTGTTAGAATAAACTATGTGCTTCACTTATATCTTTTGAGCTATATAGTTTTGCTCTAGTGCTTCACTTATATCTTTTAGAGCACGACGGTGGATTTGTTTTATAGAAACTATTGATCTCTCATGCTTCACTTATATTATTTTGAGAGTCTTAAAATAGCATGGCAATTTTCTTTAATTATAATATCATGAGAAATTTGATGCTTGATAATTGTTTTGAGATATAAAGGTGGTAATATCATAGTTGTGCTAGTTGAGTAATTGTGGAATTGAAAAATACTTGTGTTGGAGTTTGTGATTCCCGTAGCATGCACGTATGGTGAACCGTTATGTAATGAATTCACAGCATGAGGTATTTATTGATTGTCATCCTTTGTGTGGCGGTCGGGATCGCGCGATGGTTAACTCCTACCAACCCTTCCCCTAGGAGCATGCGTAGTAGTACTTTGCTTCGAGGGCTAATAATTTTTTGCAATAAGTATATGATTTCTTTATGACTAATGTGAGTCCATGTATTATACGCACACTTACCTTTCCGCAATTTTCTAGCCTCTTTAGTACCGTGCATTTCCCTTTCTCACCTTGAGAGTTGGTGCAAACTTCGCCGGTGCATCCGTTGCATGGCAATTCCTACTCCTTGCATTGACATAAGTTGATGGGCACCTCCATAGCCCGTTGATTAGCCTCGTTGATGTGAGACTTTCTCCTTTTTTGTCTTCCCACATAACCCCTACCGTTATACCTTATTCCACCATAGTGCTATATCCATGGCTTGCGCTCATGTATTGCGTAAGACTTGAAAAGGCTGAAGCGCGTTAAAAAGTATGAACCAATTGCTTGGCTAAAACCGGGGTTGTACATGATATGAATATTTTGTGTGGGGAAGATGGAGCATAGCCAGACTATATGATTTTGTAGGGATAACTTGCTTTGGCTATGTTATTTTGATAAGACATAATTGCTTGGTTAGCATGCTTGATGTATTATTGCTTTTCGGTCAACATTAAACTTTTATCTTGAATCATATTAAATCTGAACATTCGTGCCACAATAAGAAGAATTACATTGAAATTATGCTAAGTAGCATTCCACATCAAAAAATCTGTTTTTATCATTTACCTACTCGAGGACGAGCAGGAATTAAGCTTGGGGATGCTTGATACGTCTCCAACGTATCTATAATTTTTTATTGTTCCATGCTATACTATATTATTTTTTGGACATTATTGGACTTTATTATACACTTTTATATTATTTTTGGGACTAACCTATTAACCGGAGGCCGAGCCCAGAATTGCTGTTTTTTGCCTATTTGAGTTTCGCAGAAAAGAATATCAAACGGAGTCCAAACGGAATGAAACCTTCGGGAACGTGATTTTTGGAACGAACGTGATCCAGAGGACTTGGACCTTACGTCAAGAAAGCAACCAGGAAGGCACGAGGTAGGGGGCACGCCTACCCCCACCCCCCCCAGGCGCGCCCTCCACCCTCATGGGGCTCATGTTGGTCCATCGACGTACTTCTTCCTCCTATATGTACCTACGTACCCCCAAACTACCAGATACGAAGCCAAAAACCTAATTCCACCGCCGCAACCTTTTGTACCCGTGAGATCCCATCTTGGGGCCTTTTCCGGAGCTCCACCGGAGGGGGCATGGATCACGGAGGGCTTCTACATCAACACCATAGCCTCTCCGATCATGTGTGAGTAGTTTACATCAGACCTTCGGGTCCATAGTTATTAGCTAGATGGCTTATTCTCTCTCTTTAGATCTCAATACAATGTTCTCCCCCTCTCTTGTGGAGATCTATTCGATGTAATCTTCTTTTGCGGTGTGTTTGTTGAGACCGATGAATTGTGGATTTATGATCAAGTTTATCTATGAACAATATTTGAATCTTCTCTGAATTCTTTTATGTATGATTGGTTATCTTTGCAAGTCTCTTCGAATTATCAGTTTGGTTTGGCCTACTAGATTGATCTTTCTTGCAATGGGAGAATACATTATCTTTAGGTTCAATCTAGCGGTGTCCTTTCACAGAGACAGAAGGGGCAGCAAGGAACGTATAGTATTGTTGCCATCGAGGAAAACAAGATGGGGTTTATATCATATTGCATTATATTATCCCTCTACATCATGTCATCTTACTTAAAGCGATACTTCTTTCTTATGAACTTAATACACTATATGCATCTTTGGATAGCGGTCGATGTGTGGAGTAATAGTAGTAGATGCAGGCAGGAGTCGGTCTACTTTTCTCGGACGTGATGCCTATATACATGATCATACCTAGATATTCTCATAACTATACTCAATTCTGTCAATTGCTCAATGGTAATTTGTTTACCCACCGTAATACTTATGCTCTCCAGAGAAGCCACTAGTGAAACCTATGGCCCCTGAGTCTATTTTCCATCATATTAATCTTCGAATACTTCGCTATTTTTATTGCCTTTTATTTTACTTTGCATCTTTATCATAAAAATACCAAAAATATTATCTTATCATATCTATCATATCTCAATTTCGTAAGTGACCGTGAAGGGATTGACTACCCCTGTATTGCGTTGGTTGCGAGGATTTTATTTGTTTGTGTAGGTGTGAGGGACTCGTGCGTCCTACTGGATTGATACCTTGGTTCTCAAAAACTGAGGGAAATACTTACACTGCTTTACTGCATCACCCTTTCCTCTTCAAGGGAAAACCAACGTAGTGCTCAAGAGGTAGCACCCCTGGCCACGTATATAAAGGATGGAGGGAGGAGGAGGCCAGCCCTCATAGGGCGCGCCCAAAGTGTGGAGTCCTACTAGGACTCCCTAGTCCTAGTAGGATTCCACCTCCCACATGAAATAGGAAAAAGGGAAGGGAGAAAGAGAAGGAAGGAAGGGGGCGCCCCCTTTCCCTAGTCCAATTTGGACCAGTCCATGACGAAGGGGCGCTGCCACCCTTGAGGCCTTTCTCTCCTTCCCCGTATGGCCCATTAAGGCCCAATACGAATTCCCGTAACTCTCCGGTACTCCAAAAAATACCCGAATCACTCAGAACCTTTCCGATGTCCGAATATAGCCTTCCAATATATCGATCTTTATTTCTCAACCATTTCGAGACTCCTCGTCATGTCCGGGATCTCATCTGGGGCTCCGAACTACCTACGGTACATCAAAACACATAAACTCATAATACCGATCGTCACCAAACGTTAAGCATGCGGACCCTACGGGTTCGAGAACTATGTAGACATGACTGAGACTCATCTCCAGTCAATAACCCATAGTGGAACCTGGATGCTCATATTGGCTGCCACATATTCTAAGAAGATCTTTATCGGTCAAAGCGCATAACAACATACGTTGTTCCCTTTGTCATCGGTATGTTACTTGCCCGAGATTCGATCGTCGGTATCTCAATACCTAGTTCAATCTCGTTACCAGCAAGTCTCTTTACTCATTCCGTAATGCATCATCCCGCAACTAACTCATTAGTCACATTGCTTGCAAGGCTTATAGTGATGTGCATTACCGAGAGGGCCCAGAGATACCTCTCAATAATCAGAGTGACAAATCCTAATCTTGATCTATGCCAACTGAACAAGTACCATCGGAGACACCTGTAGAGCACATTCATTATCACCCAGTTACATTGTGACGTTTGGTAGCATAGAAAGTGTTCCTCTGGTATTCAGGAGTTGCATAATCTCATAGTCATAGGAACATGTATAAGTCATGAAGAAAGCAATAGCAATATACTAAACAATCAAGTGCTAAGCTAACGGAATTGGTCAAGTCAATCACATCATTCTCTAATGATGTGATCCCGTTAATCAAATGACAACTCATGTCTATGGCTAGGAAACTTGACCATTTTTTATTCAACGAGCTAGTCAAGTAGAGTCATACTAGTGACACTCTGTTTGTCTATGTATTCACACATGTACTAAGTTTCCGATTAATACAATTATAGCATGAATAATAAATATTTATCATGAAATAAGGAAATAAATAATAACTTTATTATTGCCTCTAGGGCATATTTCCTTCAGTCTCCCACTTGCACTAGAGTCAATAATCTAGTTCACATCGCCATGTGATTTAACACCAATAGTTCACATCACCATGTGATTAACACCCATAGTTCACATCGCCATGTGACCAACACTCAAATGGTTTACTAGAATCAGTAATCTTAGTTCACATCGCATGTGATTAACACCCAAAGAGTACTAAGGTGTGATCATGTTTTGCTTGTGAGAGAAGTTTAGTCAATGGGTCTTCCATATTCAGATTCATGTGTATTTTGCAAATTTCTATGTCAACAATGCCCTGCACGGAGCTACTCTAGCTAATTTCTCCCACTTTCAATATGTATCCAGATTGAGACTTAGAGTCATCTGGATCAGTGTCAAAACTTGCATCGACGTAACCCTTTGCGGCATTTAACCTTTTGTCACCTCCATAATCGAGAAACATATCCTTATTCCACTAAGGATAATTTTGACCGTTGTCCAGTGATCTACTCCTAGATCACTATTGTACTCCCTTGCCAAACTCGGTGTAGGGTATACAATAGATCTGGTAAACACCATGGCATACTTTATAGAACCTATGGCTGAGGCATAGGGGATGACTTTCATTCTCTTTCTATCTTCTGCCGTGGTCGGGCTTTGACTCTTACTCAATTTCACAACTTGCAATACAGGCAAGAACTCCTCTGATTGTTCCGTTTTGAACTACTTCAAAAATTTGTCAAGGTATGTACTCATTGAAAAAACTTATCAAGCGTCTTGATCTATTTCTATAGATCTTGATTCTCAATATGTACGCAGCTTCATCGAGGTCTTTTTAAAAAAAAACTTCTTTCAAACACTCCTTTTATGTTTTCCAGAAAATTCTACATCATTTCCGATCAACAATATGTCATTCACATATACTTATCAGAAAGGTTGTAGTGCTCCCACTCACTTTCTTCTAAATACAGGCTTCATCACAAGTCTGTATAAAACTACATGCTTTGATCAACTCATCAAAGCGTATATTCCAACTCTGAGATGCTTTGCACTAGTCCATGGATGGATCGTTGGAGCTTGCACATTTTTTAGCATCTTTGGATCGATAAAACCTTCAGGTTGCATCATATACAACTCTTCTTCCAGAAATCCATTCAGGAATGCAGTCTTTACATCCATTTGCCAAATTTCATAATCATAAATGCAGCAATTGCTAACATGATTCGGATGGACTTAAGCATCGCTACAGGTGAGAAGGTCTCATTGTAGTCAACTCCTTGAACTTGTCGAAAACCTTTCGCAACAAGTCGAGATTTGTAGGCAGTAACATTACCATCAGCGCCAGTCTTCTTCTTGAAGATCCATTTATTCTTGATGGCTTGCCGATCATCGGGAAAGTCAACCAAAGTCCACACTTTGTTCTCATACATGGATCCCATCTCAGATTTCATGGCCTCAAGCCATTTCGCGGAATCTGGGCTCATCATCGCTTCCTCATAGTTCGTAGGTTCTTCATGGTCAAGTAACATGGCCTCCAGAACAGGATTACCGTACCATTCTGGTGCGGATCTTACTCTAGTTGACCTACCAGGTTCGATAGTAACTTGATCTGAAGCTACATGATCATCATCATTAGCTTCCTCACAAATTGGTGTAGGAGTCACATGAACAGATTTCTGTGATGAACTACTTTCTAATAAGGGAGCAGGTACAGTTACCTCATCAAGTTCTACTTTCCTCCCACTCACTTCTTTCGAGAGAAACTCCTTCTCTAGAAAGGATCCATTCTTAGCAAAGAATGTCTTGCCTTCGGATCTGTGATAGAAGGTGTACCCAACAACTCCTTTGGGTATCCTATGAAGACACATTTCTCCGATTAGGGTTCGAGCTTATCAGGTTGAAGCTTTTTCACATAAGCATCGCAGCCCCAAACTTTAAGAAACGACAACTTTGGTTTCTTGCCAAACCATAGTTCATAAGGTGTCGTCTCAACGGATTTAGATGGTGCCCTATTTAACGTGAGTGCAACCGTCTCTAAAGCATAACCCCAAAACGATAGCGGTAAATCAGTAAGAGACATCATAGATCACACCATATCTAGTAAAGTACGATTACGACGTTCGTACACACCATTACGATGTGGTGTTCCGGGTGGCGTGAGTTGCGAAAATATTCCGCATTGTTTCAAATGAAGACCAAACTCGTAACTCAAATATTCTCATCCACGACCAGATCGTAGAAATTTTATTTTCTTGTTACGATGATTTTCCACTTCACTCTGAAATTCTTTGAACTTTTCAAATGTTTCAGACTTATGCTTCATCAAGTAGATATACCCATATCTGCTCAAATCATCTATGAAGGTGAGAAAATAACGATACCCGCCGCGAGCATCAACATTCATAGGACCACATACATAAGTATGCATGATTTCTAACAAATCTGTTGCTCGCTCCATTGTTCCGGAGAACGGAGTTTTAGTCATCTTGCCCATGAGGCATGGTTCGCAAGTACCAAGTGATTCATAATCAAGTGATTCCAAAAGTCCATCGAATGGAGTTTCTTCATGCGCTTTACACCAATATGACCCAAGCGGCGATTGCCACAAATAAGTTGCACTATCATTATCAACTCTGCATCTTTTGGCTTCAATATTATGAATATGTGTATCACTACTATCGAGATTCAATAAAAATAGACCACTCTTCAAGGGTGCATCACCATAAAATATATTACTCATATAAATAGAACAACCATTATTCTTTGATTTAAATGAATAACTGTCTCGCATCAAACAAGATCCAGATATAATGTTCATGCTTAACGCTGGCACCAAATAACAATTATTCAGGTCTAAAACTAATCGCGAAGGTAGATGTAGAGGTAGCGTTCCGACCGCAGTCACATCCACTTTGGAACCATTTCCCACGTGCGTCGTCACCTCGTCCTTAGCCAATCTTTGCTTAATCCGTAGTCCCTGTTTCGAGTTGCAAATATTAGCAACAGAACCAGTAACAAATACCCAGGTGCTACTGCGAGCATTAGTAAGGTACACATCAATAACATGTATATCACATATACCTTTGTTCACCTTGCCATCCTTCTTATCCGCCAAATAGGGCAGTTCCGGTTCCAGTGACTAGTCCCTTTGCAGTAGAAGCACTCAGTCTCAGGCTTAGGTCCAGACTTGGGCTTCTTCACTTGAGCAGCAACTTTCTTGTCGTTCTTCTTGAAGTTCCCCTTCTTCCCTTTACCCTTTTTTTAACGGGTGGTCTTGTTGACCATCAACACTTGATGCTCCTTCTTGATTTCTACCTCCGCAGCCTTTAGCATTGCAAAGAGCTCGGGAATTGTCTTATCCATCCCTTGCATGTTATAGTTCATCACGAAGCTCTTGTAGCTTGGTGGCAGTGATTGAGGAATTATGTCAATGACACTATCATAAAGAAGATTAACTCATAGTTGAATCAAGTGATTGTTATACCCCAGACATTTTGAATATATGCTCACTGACAGAACTATTCTCCTCCATCTTGCAGCTGTAGAACTTATTGGAGACTTCATATCTCTCAACCCGGGCATTTGCTTGAAATATTAACTTCAACTCCCGGAACATCTCATATGCTCCATGACATTCAAAACGTCATTGAAGTCTCGGTTCTAAGCCGTAAAGCATGGCACACTGAACTATCAAGTAGTCATCAGCTTTGCTCTGCCAAACGTTCATAACATCTGGCGTAGCTCCTGCAGCGGGTTTGGCACCTAGCGGTGCTTCCAGGACGTAATTCTTCTATGCAGCAATGAGGATAATCCTCAAGTTATGGAGCCAGTCCGTGTAGTTGCTAGCATCATCTTTCAACTTAGCTTTCTCTAGGTACGCACTAAAATTCAACGGAATAACAGCACGGGCCATCTATCTACAACAACATAGACATGCAAAATACTATCAGGTACTAAGTTCATGATAAATTAAAATTCTATTAATGATATTAATAAAGAACTCCCACTTAGATAGACATCCCTCTACTCATCTAAGTGATCACGTGATCCATATCAACTAAACCATGTCCGATCATCACGTGAGATGGAGTAGTTTTCAATGGTGAACATCACTATGTTGATCATATCTACTATATGATTCATGCTCGAACTTTCGGTCTCAGTGTTCCGAGGCCATATCTGCATATGCTAGGCTCGTCAAGTTTAACCCTAGTATTCTGCTTGTGCAAAACTGGCTTGCACATGTTGTATGTGAATGTAGAGCTTATCACACCCGATCATCATGTGGTGTCTTGGCACGACGAACTTTCGCAACGGTGCATACTCAGGGAGAACACTTGTACCTTGAAATTTAGTGAGAGATCATCTTATAATGCTACCATCGAAATAAGCAAAATAAGATGCATAAAGGATAAACATCACATGCAATCAATATAAGTGATATGATATGGCCATCATCATCTTGTGCCTTTGATCTCCATCTCCAAAGCACCGTCATGATCACCATCGTCACCGGCGCGACACCTTGATCTCCATCGTAGCATCATTGTCGTCTCACCAACTATTGCTTCTACGACCATCGCTGTCTCTTAGTGATAAAGTAAAGCAATTACATGGCGATTGCATTAATAAAGCGACAACCATATGGCTCCTGCCAGTTGCCGATAACTCCGTTACAAAACATGATCATCTCATACAATAAAATTTAGCATCATGTCTTGACCATATCACATCACAACATGCCCTGTAAAAACAAGTTAGACGTCCTCTACTTTGTTGTTGCAAGTTTTACGTGGCTGCTACGGGCTAAGCAAGAACTGTTCTTACCTACGCATCAAAACCACAACGATTTTTCGTCAAGTATGTGTTGTTTTAACCTTCAACAAGGACCGGGCGTAGCCACACTCAATTCAACTAAAGTTGGAGAAACTGACACCCGCCAGCCACCTGTGTGCGAAGCACGTCGGTAGAACCAGTCTCGCGTAAGCGTACAGGTAATGTCGGTCCGGGCCGCTTCATCCAACAATACCACCGAATCAAAGTATGACATGCTGGTAAGAAGTATGACTATTATCGCACACAACTCACTTGTGTTCTATTCGTGCATATAACATCTACGCATAAACCTGGCTCTGATGCCACTGTTGGGGAATGTATTAATTTCAAAAAAATCCTATGCACACGCAAGATCATGGTGATGCATAACAACGAGAGGGGAGAGTGTTGTCCACGTACCCTCGTAGACCGAAAGCAGAAGCGCTATGACAACGCGGTTGATGTAGTCGTATGTCTTCACGATCGACCGATCCTAGTACCGAATATACGGCAACTCCGCGATCTGCACATGTTCAGCTCGGTGACGTCCCACGAACTCACGGTCCAGTAGAGTGCTGAGGGAGAGCTTCATCAGCACGACGGCATGATGATGGTGATGATGAAGCTACCGGCGCAGGGCTTTGCCTAAGCACTACGACAATATGACCGAGGTGGATTATGGTGGAGGGGGGGCACCGCACACGGCTAAGAGATCAATGATCAACTTGTGTGTCTATGGGGTGCCCCCTGGCCACGTATATAAAGGATGCAGGGAGGAGGAGGCCGACTGAGGGAGTCCTGGATTAGGGGGTATCCGGACAGCCGTACTATATCCTTTGGCCGGACTGTTGGACTATGAAGATACAAGATTGAAGACTTCGTCCCGTGTCCGGATGGGACTCTCCTTGGCGTGGAAGGCAAGCTTAGCGATACGGATATGTAGATCTCCTCCCATTGTAACCGACTCTGTGTAACCCTAGCCCCCTCCGGTGTCTATATAAACCGGAGGGTTTAGTCCGTATGACGACAACAATCATACCATAGGCTAGTTTCTAGGGTTTAGCCTCTACGATCTCGTGGTAGATCTGTTAGGGAACGTAGCAGAAATTGAAAATTTTCCTACGTGTCACCAAGATCTATCTATGGAGAAACTAGCAACGAGGGGAAGGAGAGTGCATCTACATACCCTTGTAGATTGCTAAGCGGAAGCGTTCAAGAGAACAGGGTTGAAGGAGTCGTACTCGTCGTGATCCAAATCACCGGAGATCCTAGTGCCGAGCAGACGGCACCTCCGCGTTCAACACACGTACAGCCGGTGGCGTCTCACGCCTTGATCCAGCAAGGAGAGAGGGAGAGGTTGAGGAAGACTCCATCCAGCGGCCTGGCAGGCGTGGTGGTGGTGGAGGAGGGTGGCAATCCTGCAGGGCTTCGCCAAGCACCGCGGGAGAGGAGAAGTACTTGGGAGAGGGGGAGGGCTGCGCCAGAACTTGTGGTGTAGCTGCCCTCCCACCCCCCACATATATATAGGGGCAAAGGAGAGGGGGGGCGGCCCCCTCAGATCCAATCTGAGGAGGGGGCGGCGGCCAGGGGGGTTGCCTTGCCCCCCAAGGCAAGGGGGCGCCCCCCTTTAGGGTTTCCCCCAAGCCCTAGGCGCCTTGGGCCTTGGTGGGGGGCGCACCAGCCCACCTGGGGCTGGTCCCCTCCCACACTTGGCCCATGCAGCCCCCTGGGGCCGGTGGCCCCACTTGGTGACCTCGGGACCCTCCCGGTGGTCCCGGTACATTACCGATAGCACCCGGAACTTTTCCGGTGACCAAAACAGGACTTCCCATATATAAATCTTTACCTCCGGACCATTCCAGAACTCCTCGTGACGTCCAGGATCTCATCTGGGACTCCTAACAACATTCGGTAACCACATACAAACTTCCTTTATAACCCTAGCATCATCGGACCTTAAGTGTGTAGACCCTACGGGTTCGGGAACCATGCAGACATGACCGAGACGTTCTCCGGTCAATAACCAACAGCGGGATCTGGATACCCATGTTGGCTCCCACATGTTCCACGATGATCTCATCGGATGAACCACGATGTCAAGGACTCAATCGATCCCGTATACAATTCCCTTTGTCTAGCGGTATTGTACTTGCCCGAGATTCGATCGTCGGTATCCCGATACCTTGTTCAATCTCGTTTCCGGCAAGTCTCTTTACTCGTTCCGTAACACATCATCCCGTGATCAACTCCTTGGTCACATTGTGCACATAATGATGATGTCCTACCGAGTGGGCCTAGAGATACCTCTCCGTTTACACGGAGTGACAAATCCCAGTCTCGATTCGTGCCAACCCAATGTACACTTTCGGAGATACCGTAGTGCACCTTTATAGTCACCCGATTACGTTGTGACGTTTGGTACAACCAAAGCATTCCTACGGTATCCGGAGTTGCACAATCTCATGGTCTAAGGAAATGATACTTGACATTAGAAAAGCTTTAGCATATACGAACTACGATCTTTGTGCTAGGCTTAGGATTGGGTCTTGTCCATCACATCATTCTCCTAATGATGTGATCCCGTTATCAACGACATCCAATTTCCATGGTCAGGAAACCATAACCATCTATTGATCAACGAGCTAGTCAACTGGAGGCTTACTAGGGACATGGTGTTGTCTATGTACCCACACATGTATCTGAGTTTCCTACCAATACAATTATAGCATGGGTAATAAACGATTATCATGAACACGGAAATATAATAATAATAACTAATTTATTATTGCCTCTAGGGCATATTTCCAACAGTCTCCCACTTGCACTAGAGTCAATAATCTAGTTCACATCGCCATGTGATTAACACTCACAGGTCACATCGCCATGCGACCAACATCCAAAGAGTTTACTAGTGTCACTAAACTAGTTCACATCATCATGTGATTAAGACTCAATGAGTTCTGGGGTTTGATCATGTTTTGCTTGTGAGAGAGGTTCTTAGTCAATGGGTCTGAACCTTTCAGATCCGTGTGTGCTTTACAAATATCTATGTCATCTCCTAGATGCAGCTACCACGCTCTACTTGGAGCTATTCCAAATGGTTGCTCCACTATACGTATCTGGTTTGCTACTCAGAGTCATTCGGATAGGTGTTAAAGCTTGCATCGACGTAACCCTTTACGTCGAACTCTTTATCACCTCCATAATCGAGAAACATGTCCTTTATCTACTCCAAGGACAATTTTAACCGATGTCCAATGATCCATTCCTGGATCATTCTTGTACCCCTTGACTGACTCATGGCATGGCACACTTCGGGTGCGGTACACAGCACAGCATACTATAGAGCCTACGTCTGAAGCATAGGGGACGACCTTTGTCCTTTCTCTCTATTCTGCCGTGGTCGAGCTTTAAGTCTTAACTTCGTACCTTACATCTCGTGCAAGAACTCCTTCTTTGGTGATCCATCTTGAACACCTTCGAGATCATGTCAAGGTATGTGCTCATTTGAAAGTACCATTTAGCGTTTTGATCTATCCTCATAGATCTTGATGCTCAATTTTCAAGTAGCTTAATCCAGGTTTTCTATTGAAAACACCTTTCAAATAACCCTATATGCTTTCCAGAAATTCTACATCATTTCGATCAACAATATGTCAACAACATATACTCATCAGAAAATCTATAGTGCTCCCACTCACTTCTTTGGAAATACAAGTTTCTCATAAATTTTGTATAAACCCAAAATCTTTGATCATCTTATCAAAGTGCATATTCCAACTCCGAGATGCTTACTCCAGTCCATGGAAGGATCGTTGGAGCTAGCATACCTTTTAGCATCCTTAGGATCGACAAAACCTTTCTAATTGTATCACATACAACCTTTCCTTCTAAAACCGGTAAGGAAACTCATTTTGACATCTATCTGCCAGATTTCATAAATGCAGCTAATGCTAACATGATTCCGACGGACTTAAGCATCGCTACGGATGAGAAAATCTCATCGTAGTCAACTCCTTGAACTTGTGAAAAACTCTTCGCCACAAGTCGAGCTTCATAGACGGTGACATTACCGTCCACGTCCGTCTTCTTCTTAAAGATCCATTTATCTCAATGGCTTGCCGATCATCGGGCAATCCACCAAAGTCCATGCTTTGTTCTGATACATGGATCCTATCTCGGATTTCATGGCTTCTAACCATTTGTCGGAATATGAGCCCACCATCGCTTCCCCATAGCTCGTAGGTTCATTGTTGTCTAGCAACATGACCTTCAAGACAGGATTCTTGTACCACTCAAGTAGTACGCATCCTTGTCACCCCTACGAGGTACCAGTAGTGACTTGATCCAAAACTTCATGATCACTATCATAAGCTTCTACTTCAATTGGTGTAGGCGCCACAGAACAACTTCCGTGCCCTGCTACACACTTGTTGAAGTGACGGTTCAATAACCTTATCAAGTCTCCACCATCCTCCCACTCAATTCTTTCGAGAGAAACTTTTCCTCGGGAAAGGACCTAATTCTAGAAACAATCCTTTTGCTTCCGGAATCGAGATCGGAGGCATACCCAACTGTTTTGGGTGTCCTATGAAGATGCATTTTATCCGCTTTGGGTTCGAGCTTATCAACCTAAAACTTTTTCACATAAGCGTTGCAGCCCCAAACTTTCAAGAAACGACAACTTAGGTTTCTCCAAACGGTGTCGTCTCAACGGAATTACGTGGTGCCCCATTAAAGTGAGTGCGGTTGTCTCTAATGCCTAACCCATGAGCGATAGTGGTAATTCGATAAGAGATATCATGGTACGCACCATATCCAATAGAGTGCAACTATGATGTTCGGACACACCATCACACTATGGTGTTCCAGCGGTATTAATTGTGAAACAATTTGCACAATGTCTTAATTGTGTGCCAAAACTCGTAACTCAGATATTCATCTCTATGATCATATCATAGACATTCTATCCTCTTGTCACGAAGATCTTAAACTTCACTCTGAAATTACTTGAACCATTCAATAATTCAGACTTGTGTTTCATCAAGTAAATATACTCAACATCTACTCGAATCATCTGTGAAGTAAGAACATAACGATATTCACTGCATGCCTCAGCACTCATTGGACTGCACACATCAAAATGTGTTACCTCCAACACGTTGCTATCTAGTTCCATCTTACTGAAACCGAGGCTTTTTAGTCATCTTGTCCAAGTGGTATGATTTGCATATCTCAAGTGATTCAAAATCAAGCGAGTCTAAACGATCCATCTGCATGGAGTTTCTTCATGCGTATGCACCAATAGACATGGTTCGCATGTCTCAAACTTTTCAAAACCGAGTGAGTCCAAAGATCCATCAACATGGAGCTTCTTCATGCGTTTTATACCAATATGACTTACATGGCAGTGCCACAAGTAAGTGGTACTATCATTACTATCTTATATCTTTTGGCATGAAAATGTGTATCACTACGATCGAGATTCAATAAACCATTCCTTTAGGTGCAAGACCATTGAAGGTATTATTCAAATAAATAGAGTAACCATTATTCTCCTTAAATGAATAACCGTATTGCGATAGACATAATCCAATCATGTCTATGCTCAACGCATAAACACCAAAAGACAATTATTCAGGTTTAATACTAATCTTGATGGTAGAGGGAGCGCGTGCGATGTTTGATCACATCAAACTTGGAAACACTTCCAACACATATCGTCACTCACCTTTAGCTAGTCTCCGCTTATTCTCAGAGCTCTTTTATTTCGAGTTACTAACACTTAGCAACTGAACCGGTATCTTAATACCCTGGTGCTACTAGGAGTACTAGTAAAGTACACATTAACATAATGCATATCCAATATACTTCTATCGACCTTGCCAGCCTTCTCATCTATCAAGTATCTAGGGTAAATTTGCTCCAATGGTTGTTCCCCTTATTACAGAAGCACTTAGTCTCGGGTTTGGGTTCAACCTTGGGTTTCTTCACTAGAGCAGCAACTGTTTTGCCGTTTCATGAAGTATCCCTTGTTGCCCTTGCCCTTCTTGAAACTAGTGGTTTTACCAACCATCAACAATTGATGCTCCTACTTGACTTCTACTTTCGCGGTGTCAAACATCGCGAATAGCTCAAGGATCATCATATCTATCCCTGTTATGTTATAGTTCATCATGAAGCTCTAGTAGCTTGGTGGCAATATCTTTGGAGAAACATCACTATCTCATCTGGAAGATTAACTCCCACTCGATTCAAGTGATTGTTGTACCCAGACAATCTGAGTACAAGCTCAACGATTGAGATCTTCTCCCTTAGTTGTAGGCTAGAAAAATCGTCGGAGGTCTCATACCTCTTGACGTGGGCACGAGCCTGAAATCCCAATTTAAGCTCTTGGAACATCTCATATGTTCTGCAACATTTCAAAAATGTCTTCGGTGCCTCAATTCTAAACCACTTAACATTACCGAACTATTATGTAGTCATCAAAACGTGTATGTCAGATGTTCGCAACATCCACAGACCATGTTCGAGGTCCAGCACACTGAGCGGTGCATTAAGGACATAAGTCTTCTACTGTCCGCATAATCGCTACTTTCAACTTTCAACTATATTTTCTCTAGGAACATATCTAAAAGTGGAACTAAAGCGCGAGCTTACGACATAATTTGCAAAAGGTCTTTTGACTATGTTCAAGATAATTAAGTTCATCTTATGAACTCCCACTCAGATAGACATCCCTCTAGTCATCTAAGTGATTACATGATCCGAGTCAACTAGGCCGTGTCCGATCATCACGTGAGACGGACTAGTCATCATCGGTGAACATCTTCATGTTGATCGTATCTACTATACGACTCATGCTCGACCTTTCGGTCTCTAGTGTTCCGAGGCCATGTCTGTTCATGCTAGGCTCGTCAAGTTATCACTAAGTGTTTCGTGTGTAAATCTGTCTTACACCCGTTGTATGTGAACGTAAGAATCCATCACACCCGATCATCACGTGGTGCTTAGAAGCGACGAACTTTAGCACCGGTGCACAGTTAGGGGAGAACACTTCTTGAAATTGTTGTAAGGGATCATCTTATTTACTACCGTCGTTCTAATGTAAACAAGATGCATAAACATAATAAACATCACATGCAATTATATATAGTAGTGACATGATATGGCCAATATCATATAGCTCCATTGATCTCCATCTTCGGGCCTCCATGATCATCATCGTCACCGGCATGACACCATGATCTCCATCATCATGATCTCCATCATCGTGTCTTCATGAAGTTGTCTCGCCAACTATTACTTCTACTACTATGGCTACCGGTTAGCAATAAAGTAAAGTAATTACATGGCGTTGTTTAATGACACGCAGGTCATACAATAAATAAAGACAACTCCTATGGCTCCTGCCGGTTGTCATACTCATCGACATGCAAGTCGTGAATCCTATTACAAGAACATGATCAATCTCATACATCACATATCATTCATCACATTCTACTTGGCCATATCACATCACATAGCATACCCTGCAAAAACAAGTTAGACGTCCTCTAATTGTTTTTGCATGTTTTCTGATAGTTGCTATGGGTTTCTAGCAAGAACGTTTCTTACCTACGCAAAACCACAACGTGATATGCCAATTGCTATTTACCCTTCATAAGGACCCTTTTCATCGGATCCATTCCGACTAAAGTGGGAGAGGCGGCACCCGCTAGCCACCTTATGCACCAAGTGCATGTCGGTCGGTGGAACCTGTCTCACGTGGAAATGCGTGTAAGGTCGGTCCGGGCCGCTTCATCCCACAATACCATCGAAACAAGATTGGACTAGTAACGGTAAGCATATAGAACAAAATCAACGCCCACAACTACTTTGTGTTCTACTCGTGCAAAGAATCTACGCAATAAACCTAGCTCATGATGCCACTGTTGGGGAACGTAGCAGAAATTCAAAATTTTCCTACGTGTCACCAAGATCTATCTATGGAGAAACTAGCAACGAGGGGAAGGAGAGTGCATCTATATACCCTTGTAGATTGCTAAGCGGAAGCGTTCAAGAGAACGGGGTTGAAGGAGTCGTACTCGTCGTGATCCAAATCACCGGAGATCCTAGTGCCGAACGGACGGCACCTCTGCGTTCAACACACGTACAGCCCGGTGACGCCTCCCATGCCTTGATCCAGCAAGGAGAGAGGGAGAGGTTGAGGAAGACTCCATCCAAAGAGCAGCACAACGGGCGTGGTGGTGGTGGAGGAGGGTGGCAATCTGCAGGCTTCGCCAAGCACCGCGGGAGAGGAGAAGTACTTGGGTGAGGGGGAGGGCTGCGACAGAACTTGTGGTGTATCTGACCTCCCTCCACCCACATATATTTAGGGGCAAAGGAGAGGGGCGGCCCCTCGGATCCAATCGAGGAGGCGGCGGCTGGGGGGTTGCCTTGCCCCCCAAGGCAAGGGAGGCGCCCCTTTAGGGTTTCCCAAGCCCTAGGCGCCTTGGGACTTGGTGGGCGCACCAGCCCACCCGGGCTGGTCCCCTCCACACTTGGCCCATGCAGCCCTCTGGGCCGGTGGCCCCACTTGGTGAACCCGGGACCCTCCGGTGGTCCCAGACATTACCGATAGCACCGGAACTTTTCCGTGACCAAAACAGGACTTCCCATATATAAATCTTTACCTCCGGCCCATTCCGAACTCCCGGTGATGTCCGGATCTCATCCGGGACTCCTAACAACATTCGGTAACCACATACAAACTTCCTTTATAACCCTAAGCGTCGCCATCGAACCTTAAGTCGTAGACCCTACGGGTTCGGGAACCATCGAACATGGCCAGAGGCGTTAGCGGTCAATAACCAACAGCGGGATCTGGATACCCATGTTGGCTCCCACATGTTCCACGATGATCTCATCGGATGAACCATGATGTCAAGGACTCAATCGATCCCGTATACAATTCCCTTTGTCTAGCGGTATTGTACTTGCCCGAGATTCGATCGTCGGTATCCCGATACCTTGTTCAATCTCGTTTCCGGCAAGTCTCTTTACTCGTTCGTAACACATCATCCCGTGATCAACTCCTTGGTCACATTGTGCACATTATGATGATGTCCTACCGAAAGTGGGCCCAGAGATACCTCTCCGTTTACACGGAGTGACAAATCCCAGTCTCGATTCGTACAACCCAATGACACTTTCGGAGATACCTGTAGTGCACCTTTATAGTCACCCAGTTACGTTGTGACGCTTGGTACACCCAAAGCATTCCTACTCGGTATCCGGAGTTGCACAATCTCATGGTCTAAGGAAATGATACTTGACATTAGAAATGCTTTAGCATACGAACTACGATCTTTGTGCTAGGCTTAGGATTGGGTCTTGTCCATCACATCATTCTCCTAATGATGTGATCCCGTTATCAACGACATCCAATTTCCATGGTCAGGAAACCGTAACCATCTATTGATCAACGAGCTAGTCAACTAGAGGCTTACTAGGGACATGGTGTTGTCTATGTACCCACACATGTATCTGAGTTTCCTACCAATACAATTATAGCATGGGTAATAAACGATTATCATGAACACGGAAATATAATAATAATAACTAATTTATTATTGCCTCTAGGGCATATTTCCAACAAGATCAACTCTTGTAATACTCATATCATCAAGATCAATGAAGTAGGAAGTAGGGTATTACCTCCACCGAGAGGGCCTGAACCTGGGTAAACATTGTGTCCCCCGCCTCGTGTTACCATCCGCCTTAGACGCACAGTTCGGGACCCTCTACCCGAGATCCTCCGGTTTTGACACCGACATTGGTGCTTTCATTGAGAGTTCCACTGTGTCGTCACCGTAAGCCTTGATGGCTCCTTCGATCATCGGTAATGATGCGGTCCAGGGTGAGGTCTTCCTCCCTGGACAGATCTTCATATTCGGCGGTTTCGCACTGCGGGCCAACTCGCTTGGCCATCTGGAGCAGATCGAGAGCTACGCCCATGGCCATCAGGTCAGGTTCGGAAACTTGAATGACACTGCCGACATCCGCGGAGACTTGATGTTCGGCGGATTCGAGACCATGCCAGGTGTGCCACACAATCACGACAAGCACGATATAGCTCTGTCGTCGGACAGTGTTCGGGAGATCACACCGACAACTACTCCGGCCTTCAATCCAGAGCAAATTGCGCCATCCGAGGACGGGCGGATAGACCCCGCCTTGGAGGCTGCACTCTCAGTGGCGATAGAGACGGATACTGACCTTACCCCTCATGAGAGCCATGACGCCGAACCACTGGATTCATCTCCGGCCACGGACTCCGAGTCGCCTGCGCCCATGCCTATCGAATCCGATTGGGCGCGATCATGGAGTTCACCTCCGCGGATATCTTTCAGCACTCGCCCTTCGACGATGTGCTAAACTCATTAAGGTCTTTCTCCTTGTCAGGAGAACCTTGGCCGAACTATGTCCGGCTAGAATGGGATGCGAATGAAGAAGAAATTCACTTCCCACCCTCCACCCACTTAGTAGCCGATGTCGATGATTTAACCGACATGCTCGACTTCGACTCCGAAGACATCGATGGTATGGACAACGATGCAGGAGACGAACAGGAACCACTGCCCACAGGACACTGGACCGCCACATCATCATATGATATATACATGGTGGATACACCCAAGGAAGGCAATGGCGACAAGACATCGGAGGATGACCCCTCCAAGAAGCAACCTAAGCGCCGACGTCAGCGGCGCCGCGCTAAGTCTCGCCACAGAAAAAGCGGCACAGGAGATAATAGTACTCCGGACAAAGGTCGAAGACGCATTTACAATCCCTCCAAAGAAGATTTAGGGCCGGAGGATGAACAAGCCAACCCTCCCGAGCGAGCAGCAGAGGGAGAAGCCGAGGATGACAATTACATGCCTCTCTCCGAAGACGAAGTGAGCCTCGGCGACGAAGAATTTGTCGCACCTGAGGATCCCATCAAACAGGAGCGCTTTATGCGTCGGCTTATAGCCACAGCAAATAGCCTGAAGAAAAAGCAACAACAGCTTCGAGCTGATCAAGACTTGCTAGCAGACACATGGACTGAAGTCCTTGCGGCCAAGGAATATGAACTCAAACGCCCTTCCAAGGGTTACCCAAAGCGCAGGTTGCTACCCCGACTTGAGGAGGAAGCATTGAAACCTACATCACCAGCGTATGATGCGGCTGATCGACCACCTCGTGGCCGAGACAGAGAGGCATTCCAGCCTGAAGCTCAGCCCGCACCCCGCCGCCACTCAAACAAAAATACCAAGGCACGGGCAACACGCGAGACCTGCGAGATGTATTGGAAAACAAGGCAAACCATGCAAGATTGATCTACGGATCAAGGGGCGCGCACCAGCGCGTGACGATGATCGTCACGGCGGATACACTAAACGTAAATCCGGCCGAGCCGAAGACGGCAGACAATACTCATATGAACTGCGCTGCAATACAACCCGGCACAGAGGCGCCGCACACCCCCTATGCTTCACTGATAAAGTGATGGATCACGAATTCCCAGAGGGTTTTAAACCCCTAAATATCGAATCGTATGATGGTACAACAGACCCCGCGGTATGGATTGAGGATTTCCTCCTCCACATCCACATGGCCCGCTGTGATGATCTACATGCCTTCACCTCCCACGGAAACTCAAAGGACCAGCTCGGCATTGGTTGAATAGCTTGCCAGCAGAATCCGTCGGCAGTTGGGAGGATTTGGAAGAGGCATCCCTCGACAACTTCCAAGGCACTTATGTGCGACCACCAGACGATGATGACTTAATTCACATAATTCAGCAGCCAGGGGAATCAGCCAGGATATTCTGGACACGGTTTCTAACCAAGAAAAACCAAATTGTCGACTGCCCGGATGCAGAGGCCTTAGCGGCATTTAAGCATAACATCCGTGACGAATGGCTCGCCCGACACCTCGGCCAAGAAAAGCCAAAATCCATGGCAGCCCTCACGAAACTCATGACCCACTTTTGTGCGGGCGAAGATAGCTGGTTGGCCCGTAGTACCAATACAGCAAGCAAACCTGACACATCAGAAGCCAGGGATGGCAACGGCAAACCACGACGCAACAAACATAAGTGCCACAGATATGGTGAAAATGCCGAAAACACAGCAGTTAATGCCAGGTTCAGGGGCTCAAAGTCCGGTCAGCGGAATGGGCAACCCAAAAATAAAAAACCGGGCCCTTCCAGTCTGGACCGCATACTCGATCGCCAATGCCAAATTCATGGCACCCTAGAAACACCAGCCACCCATACCAACAGAGAATGCTGGGTTTTCAAACAAGCCGGAAGGGCAGGCGTCAGAGACAAAGGGGAGTCTCAAAGCGACGATAGCGATAAAGAGCCCAGACCACCGAACACAGGAGGGCAAAAGAAATTTCCCCCGCATATTCAATCGGTAAACGTGGTACATACCACCCAAATTACAAACTCGGACGGATATCCATCCTTCGATGGCGCATCAACGGAACTTGTCGTCCCACAATATAAAGCGGGGCGATTACCTTCATCCGCAGATTGTCCGGTCAACGCCAGTCAGGGCAACCCAGCCGCACTAGTCCTGGACCCAATAATTTACGGGTTCCACCTCACTCGAGTCCTCATGGACGGCGGAAGCAGTCTAAATCTGCTCTACCAAGACACAATGCGCAAGATGGGCATCGATCATTCAGCGATCAAACCCACTAAAGCCACTTTCTGAGGCATCATACCAGGTGAGGAGGCTTGCTGTACAGGCTCCATTACCCTTAAGGTAGTCTTCGGACCACCAGAAAATCACCGTATCGAAGAGTTAGTCTTCGAAATCGTCCCCTTCTGCAGTAACTATCAAGCACTGCTCGGACGAACCGCATTCGCTCAGTTCAACGCGGTGCCACATTATGCCTACCGTAAGCTCAAGATGCCCAATCCACGTGGCGCCATCACGGTTAATGGCAACGCCGAACATTCCTTCGGCCCCAAAATACTCACCACGGCCCTAGTAACAGAAACAACGAGCAGCATCTCGCAGCCGAACCTCGAGCGGACGTCCAGGCTTCCGGACACCGTCAGGGGACTCTGACCTACTTCACGGAAGGATAGCCCGGCCCGTCCAGGGCTCATCTAAACACTCCGGCAAAGGCCAGGACAGGCCGCACTCGGCGGCTTAACCGCCCTGCAGCACATAAATATTTCTTACATTTCCCTCGTAGGTTCACCTTTGCGCCCACCAGGACAGATTACATGAAGGAAGCTTGAACGCGTAAGGGAATCCTTAGACATTCCCCGCAATGACCATCCGGTTATACTACGGATCCGCACTCAGCCTCTTCCACCTGGTTTCAGCAGGTTCCGCAATCATATTCCTTTCTTTTATATATCACATTATTTGTACCTATACGCATAGACGTACCACCTAAATACAACATGTGGATTTATATGACGCTTATCTGCTGTTATTTCTTATTGAAATTCTTTTATCAAAGTGGCATCTGCACATAGCGATACGCCTTAAAATATGCCAGGGGCTACGTTTTACCCACAATACGGCAGCAAAGTCCGAACACCTTCATGGAAGTTCGGCACCCCGAACTTATAGCACTATATGCATCAGCTCCAAATCATGTCTTGGGTCAATAGTTGGGTTTGCCCGGCTCCCATGTTTTGGTACCTTACATTCCGCCATATCGGCTAAGGTAGCACTGGGAGAACTACTGCGACTGTGTCCCGGTTCTTCCAGACGAGCACCTCAGTAGAGAAAGCCAAAACTGACTGTCATGGTATGGCGAGAGCTGGTCAGCTGTTCGAGAGGTTACAAAATCTTTAAGGATTTCTTCTGCACAATGCCATAACCAATGCAGCGTGCGAGGGATCGGTTTTTCTTCCGATCAGGCGCCTATAGAGCCCCTCGTGCGGTCTTCCGAACACCAGGGGTTGCGCCTACCATACTAAAGCTCCTATGGCTAAGTGAGAGTGATAAAGCCCTATAGTCCGATTGCCTAGTTAGTTGTCTGAGCACCTCCTTCAAGGACCCAAAATTGGGATAAAGAGTGCTCGAGTTTATCCCGAACACCCCGTATTTTTACATGGGGGCGTGAAGCGATCGCCAACTCTCGTGATTAACATATAAAAGCGGTCGATAGGAGGGTAAACTTTATACAACAGGCAATAAATAAATGACCTCGTTCCAACTTTACAAAGGATAACATGATTGACATTCATGGAAATATAATGTCCTTGGCACATTGCTCTGCCGCAAGGTAGGATCCTTTCAGGACTCCTTCATAATATAATTCGGGCTTGCGGTGCTCCTTCCCCTCCGGCGGTCCTTCGATCATCAGCTTTTCAGCATCCATCTTCCCCCAGTGCACTTTTGCGCGGGCGAAAGCCATTCTCGCACCCTCAATACAGACCGACCGCTTGATGACGTCAAGTCGAGGGCGAGCATTTACAAGCCGCTTCCACGAGCCCAAAGTAATGGCTGTTGAATTGGCTTGGCAGGCCATAGCCGGATAATCAAATCCCTCATGGCTAGTTCCGCGCCTTTCCGCAGTTCGGTCACTGTTTGATTGATTGGCAAAAGGCACCGGATAATTCGGTGCCAAATCTGCGACTGTAAGAGCTTATCCGTAGTGTTCCTTTCTTCGGCTCGGTAGAAATAGGCAGCATCTGATATGCTGCGGGGCAGCTCCGCAAATACCCCTGAGAATTCCAAGTTTAAAACTAGAAAGATAATTCTCTCCGCAAATACTTGTTTTACAGAGAACAATCCTTACCCGCCGCAATCTTCCGCGCCTCTTGGATCTCCTGCCGGACGCCGTGGGTTTCCTCCTGGGCATCGCTTAGGACCTGATGAGCCTTGGTATTATTCGGATTCCTTCTCGTTTAAACTCTGCTCCAAGGTCTCGTACTTCGTCACGGCCTTTTGCAGCTCTTGCTCAGCCTTAATGGCCCTAGCCTCGTGCTTCTCACGAAGAGCCTGCTTAGTGGCTGCCTTCTTCTCGGCCTTGGCCACAACCTTCTTAAGGACTTCGACTTCGGTCACAACCCATAGCGCAAGTCATAAAGCTCAAATCATACTAAACATTCATTCGCAATTAACACAAATTTGACGGGTGTGTACCTTGTTTATCCCTCAACTGCATTGTCACTTGGCCAAGTTCTTCTCTGGCCCGCTCCAGAGTTTGATTCAGCCCGGAGATCTCTGCAGTATGAGAAGTAGCAGCCGCTACAGATGCCTGCTTATAACATAAGAGATATTGATGTCATTCACTGCGTCTCCCCGCGATCATAAATTCGATCCTTTGTCCGGTTATTTGTTTCACCGAACACTGTATCAGGGGCTACTATCTATACTATGACACTCTTCGACAACCCATAAAACATACCTCAAAGCCTCTTATAAGGCTGATACAGGCTTCATTCAGTCCACTCTCAGTTGACTGAATCTTCTCAATCACCGCACCCATAAGGGCACGGTGTTCGTCAATGATGGATGCGTCTTTCAATGCCACCAACAAAGCATCTGGTTGAGAGCCGAACTCAGGATCGCCCCCGCCGTCAGCCCCCATGGGAATCTTTTCCCTCGCGTGTCCAGCCTCCGAGGTCTGACCTCCAGGCGCCGCCTTCACGGTTTTTTCCTTTCCTCCATGGCAGGGGTCCTTTTGGGGCGAGGCCTTGGTGTTATGCGCCTGTTCGGAGGAAGGGGCCTTTGGGGGCGTCCTGCTCTCCATAGCATTTGAGCTCAGCAGGTCCTCTGAGAGGATCGCTCGGTACGGGACTTCGCCGGACTTAAAAAAATATGGCATAAGTTAAAATACTAAGTCACTATGAGTCCGGACGCCTGAAACGTACTCGGATTTTACACACTTACGAGTTCACCAGGGGCTGGACCCTTGGATCCCATGCCATGCCGCTATCGGCGGCGGCAGTGGACTCCTCCCGAAGGGGAACCTTTCCCCTTTTGGGCAGCTCGGCCTCCAAGTGTGCGGAGGCCGTCCTCTTCTTTCTTCCCCTGCAGGGGATTCTTCTTCCTCCTCCTCCTTGTCCTCTTCGGAGGTGGAGTGGGCATCGGGACCTTCGGATATTGTGTCTGAAGTACCGCGACGACGAAGGCCGCCCCAGATCTTTTTGGCCTCCTTCTCGGCCGCCTTCTTCAGCACCTTGTAAGGCGCCGGGACCAGCATCTTTGTCAGAAGTGGGATGGCCGGTTCTTCGGGCAGCGGGGCCGGATAATGGATCCGCTCCGCCTTCTTCGTACAGCCCTGGAGATTGTACAAAACACACTAAGCGCTTCCTTTGGGTTACACGGGTAAAGGTATGATGACTTACCGAACTTGCAGGACGGGACAATTGGTACCCGCGGTCCTCGGCGGAGTCTGGCCACGATTTGCTGGACTTGAAAAGCACCCTCCAGATGTCCTTGTGTGATGAGCCGAAGAGCTCTCGTGGGTCGTGCTTGGCCAGATCGAATTCCCATAGATTGCGAGTCCGGTGTTGGCAAGGCAGGATCCGGCGGGCTAGCATCACCTGGACCACATTGACAAGTTCAATGTTCTTGTCTCCCATGTCTTTGACGCGCGTCTGGAGCACCAACAGTTCGTCGGGCAAGGACCAGTTCAAGCCCTTTTTGACCCAGGATGTAAGCCGCAAGGGGGGATCAGATCGAAATTCGGAAGTAGCAGCCGATTCCGTGCTGCGCGGCTCGGTGATATAAAACCACTGTTGTTGCCACTCCTTGACTGAATCATTGAAGGTGCCCGTTGGCCATATGACATTGGGCATCTTGCTCACCATAGCGCCCCCACACTCGGCGTGCTCGCTTCCCACTACCTTGGGCTTCACATAAAAAATCTTCAGCCATAGGCCAAAGTGTGGCGTGATGCGGAGAAAAGCCTCGCACACGACAATGAATGTCGAGATGTTGAGGAAGGAATTAGGGGACATATCGTGAAGATCGATCCCATAATAATACATGATGTCGCGAACAAACGGGTGGAGGGGAAACCCCAGCCCGCGGACGAAATGAGGGAGGAATACAACCCTCTCGTGGGGTTCTGGAGTAGGGACGATTTGTCCCGCCGTTGGAAGACGGTGGCTAATTTTCTTGGCCAGGTACCCGGCCTTCCGAAGCTTTTTAATATCCTTCTCTTGGACGGTAGAGGCCATCCATTTGCCTCCCGCTCCGGATTCGGACATCCTCGGAGGACCTCTTGTGGGCAGGGAATAGGAACGCTTGAGCGTTGGAGCTTGAACGGAAAGGAGCGAGCTGGGAGGACGGCGTGGGTAAGAAGAATAAACCCTTGCCCCCTTATAAGGACGGAAGAGGCGATGAGCCTCCCCACTTTCCTGGTCAAACCTCTTACTCCCCAAACACCGTAATTGATGGCGCGACTGGGTTACCCACGTTCGTATTGACGAGAATCCCGCGATAAGGGGACGCGATCTCTGCTTCGACAGGACGTGCCAAGGAAACTGCCTCGCGATATGCGCCAAGGCTGGTTGAGAAAAACGGTTCAAATGATGACCGGGTCGTGGTGTGATGTCATGCTATGAAATACGTCACGTTATGAAAAACGGTCGGCAGATTGGATGTGTGGAAATATTATTCTCTCTACGGTGGTATGCAGAGCTTGTTTTGCAGAGCCGGACACTATCCTTGTGTTCAAAATCTTCTATGGAGTATTCGGAGGAGGAACCCTCCTTGCAATGTTGAAGACAATCTGCGCGCCGGACTCATCGTCATTGAGGCCTGGTTCAGAACTCTTGAGGAGTCCTGGATTAGGGGGTATCCGGACAGCCGGACTATATCCTTTGGCTGGACTGTTGGACTATGAAGATACAAGATTGAAGACTTCGTTTCGTGTCCGGATGGGACTCTCCTTGGCGTGGAAGGCAAGCTTGGCGATACAGATATGTAGATCTCCTCCCATTGTAACTAACTCTGTGTAACCCTAGCCCCCTCCGGTGTCTATATAAACCGGAGGGTTTAGTCCGTAGGACGACAACAATCATACCATAGCTAGCTTCTAGGGTTTAGCCTCTACGATCTCGTGGTAGATCAACTCTTGTAATACTCATATCATCAAGATCAATCAAGAAGTAAGTAGGGTATTACCTCCATCGAGAGGGCCCGAACCTGGGTAAACATTGTGTCCCCCGCCTCCTGTTACCATCCGCCTTAGACGCACAGTTCGGGACCCCCTACCCGAGATCCACCGGTTTTGACACATAGCGGAACTTGGATGCTCATATTGGCTCCCACATATTCTACGAAGATCTTTATCGGTCAAACCGCATAACAACATATGTTGTTCCCTTTGTCATCGGTATGTTACTTGCCCGAGATTCGGTCGTCGGTATCTCAATACCTAGTTCAATCTCGTTACCGGCAAGTCTCTTTACTCGTTCCGTAATGCATCATCCCGCAACTAACTCATCAGTCACATTGCTTGCAAGGCTTATAGTGATGTGCATTACTGAGAGGGCCCAGAGATACCTCTTCGATAATCAGAATGACAAATCCTATTCTTGATCTATGCCAACTCAACAAGAACCATCGGAGACACCTGTAGAGCACCTTTATAATCACCCAGTTACGTTGTGAAGTTTGGTAGCACACAAAGTGTTCCTCTGGTATTCGGGAGTTGCATAATCTCATAGTCATAGGAACATGTATAAGTCATGAAGAAAGCAATAGCAATATACTAAACGATCAAGTGCTAAGCTAACGGAATGGGTCAAATCAATCACATCATTCTCTAATGATGTGATCCCGTTAATCAAATGACAACTCATGTCTATGGCTAGGAAACTTAACCATCTTTGATTCAACAAGCTAGTCAAGTAGAGGCATACTAGTGACACTCTGTTTGTCTATGTATTCACACATATACTTAGTTTCCGGTTAATACAATTCTTGCATGAATAATAAACATTTATCATGAAATAAGGAAATAAATAATAACTTTATTATTTCCTCTAGGGCATATTTCCTTCAGTGGTGATGGTCATGGAGAAGTGCAAGTGCAACATGAGCATCTGCAGGTTATATTCTTTGAAGCTTGAAGTTCACATCTTGATAATGTACACGTGAATATGGGCTTAAGTGAATACTTCCCTCATTGCAATATGGGGAAGCAATTACCTTCACCAAGTGATCGTGGTAAAGAAAAGGATTTCAACTTAAGGCAAGCAGTAATGTTATTGCCAAGCTCAAGAAGAATGCACAAGGAAAAGGTATAACTTAGCTAGGTTTCCTAGTTTTACATGTCTCATGGTGCTTGGTCGGAGACCGGATTATATGTGTGATAACTATACAATCAAAAGAGCGATTAGCTTGATCAAGTCGTATGTATAGGGCTCAAACCTTAGTATATTTTCCATCATTATTTATTGTTTATCTTTGGTTGTTCTCTATGTGATGACCTTAGGATTGTCTGTAGTTTAAAAAAGATCCCAACATCATCGAAATCGGAGTTCACATGACAAAGTTGTGGATGTTTCAGTTTATTGATGTGGGTTGTCTCTGGGTAGGCCGTTGGCATGGGGTTTCACCCGGGGCACGGGTTGTCTAGAGAAGTGTCGTTTGAGGCAACGACTATTTTGGGGGGGGGGGGGTGGGCTACCTAAGGTATTTCCATAGTTGCATTGGTTTGAGCTCCATGCATCGATTTCTTCAAGTGATATTCTACGAGTTCATTACTCTTGGAGGCCAACGCCTCCTAGATGATTTGTGGTGTTAACTTTGATCTCTTTGAGAAGTTTGTGAAGAATCCTAGGTGGCCAAGGTTCCTCCTGAAGCTTTCTCGTTTGTGGTGTTCTTTGCTGAAGTTTTTAAAGGTGTGGTGGTCGCCTTCAAGACAAACGCCGAGTGAATCGAGGCTCATCCGTTGGGGGTGACTCGAAAGGGGAGAATAGAGTGAGCTACTTGGTTGCACTCTGAAGCTTTGGCTTTGGCACTGCTCCAACTAAGATAGCACTCTCACAAGTGTAAAATTTGGGATAAATGTGCGTCCCTGACTCACTTATGGTTATCTCATTCCCGCACCCTTTACTTTCTGCAATCATACTTACTCATACTGTTATACCTTGTGCTAGTTCAAATTGCCTAGTTTTTCTTCAATTCCATATCTTGCAATATAGTTTGTGCTTGCTAGTTTCCTTAAGTGTCTATATTGTTTAGCATAGTTGTTGGTGCACTTAGTTGAGTCTAGCATATTTAGTTTTTGTGCTTCATAAGTATCCTTTAGTTTAATTCTGCATTAGGATAAAGCCAAATCCGTAAATGTTTCAAAACCCCTATTAACCCCGTTCTAGGCGACATCAAGGTCCTTCCAACATGGCAACCACCAGAAATTATATATTTCAAGTCAGTCGAAAATGCTTTCCCCTAATGGCACCCCCTGAAAACCCCCTTCATCTTCATCCCCGGCAATACTCTAGAATGGCTTTGGTGTCAGCCATGGCGGTCCCAAAGACCTCGCGAACAAAGTAATGAACATCTTATTTGGACTTACATCGGTGTCCATCGCAAATTACAAACAAAGTAGAAAGACATATCGATAGTCATGGTCATTAAAGGTTCACCATCATCAAGTTCACAGAAAAGTTCATGCAAAATACACTCTAAGCATAGCAGATAGCATGCTCAATTTGCTCTTCTTTTTGCCCGGTGTGCCGATCTTCGCACATAAAATCCCAAAGCGGGCCTCGTCGGGGCAAACAGGGTTGAAGCAAATGGGGTCAGGCAGACGGTCCAGAGCAAACGTCGTGGTAGAAAATTGTGTGCAGCAGACATGGCCAGAGCAAACATGGTTGAATTATACGACAACGAGAACATACTACCCGAGCATTTCTCTCTAATCCATGCCTCGAGGTGCTCATCAGCCGGCAGATTCGGTTCAACGAGGCACTTCCAAATGGCATTACTTTCGCACCCTCCTTGAACACGTATTGTATAATCACCAATGAGAGCTCACTAAGTAACTTTGACTTGAGAGTCGCCGTGGTTGGGGGACCTTCTCCGCCGTCGCATCCCAATAAATCACTTGCGTAAATGAGGTCGTCGCTGCAATGGCCACCCTTGGCGTCCACCCATGGGCATACCCGGGGAAAGCCAACATGAAGTGCTACATTATCCTCCTATAGGAGGCCCCTGTCTACAAATCGAGCCATCCCCATAGTGTAAATACGAGCCTCACCTCACGAGCCCATTCCACACTCTCTAGCTATGCTGGTTCCAATCACATGAGGAGGCGGGATGGAGGGAAAGGCAGGAGAGGTGGGAGAGCCTCAGAGCCGCGGCGGAGATGTATCCCAATGGACAATACCGGAGGGTGAGGGAGTCCTGGACTAGGGGGTCCTCGGGATGCCGGCCTATCTCACATGGCCTGGACTGATGGGCCGCACTGTATCCGGGACCGAAGACCTTTTTGTGCCTTGGTGTGCACCCCAAGTTAAGATGGAAGATCCAGCGTTTCCTTGATGTAACCAACTATCTGTAAACCCTAGTAACCCTGGTGTGTATATAAACCAGAGGGTCTAGTCCGTAGAGACCAAGAGAGAACAATCATCATCCTACTAGTTAGGGTTTAGCTCATCCGATCTCTTGGTAGATCCACTTTGTAATCCCCATATACACAAGCAATATTATCAAGCAGGATGTAGGTTTTTATCTCTTAGAGAGGGCCTGATGTTGCTTGAAGCTACGTCGGTATTTCCCCAAAGAGGAAGGGATGATGTAGCACAACGGCGGTAGGTATTTTCCTCAGATGTGAAACCAAGGTTATCGAACCAGTAGGAGAACCAAGCAACACAACGTAAACAGCCCCTGCACACAGATAACAAATCCTCACAACCCGACGTGTAAAAGGGGTTGTCAATCCCTTTCGGGTAGCGGCGCCTCGGATGGGCAAACGGACGTGAGATAAAATTGTAGTAGATTGATAGATCAAACGCCAAATAAAATGAATAAGAATAAATTGCAGCAAGGTATTTTTTTATTTTTGGTTTAATAGATCTGAAAATAAATGCAAAGGAAAATAGATCACAAAGGAAAATAATATGAGAAAGAGACCCGGGGGCCGTAGGTTTTACTAGTGGCTTCTCTCGAGAAAAATAGCAAACGGTGGGTGAACAAATTACTGTTGGGCAATTGATAGAACTTCAAATAATCATGACGATATCTAGGCAATGATCATTATATAGGCATCACGTCCAAGATTAGCAGACCGACTCCTGCCTGCATTTACTACTATTACTCCACACATCAACCGCTATCTGATGCGGCTTGAAGCTACGTCGGTATTTCCCCAAAGAGGAAGGGATGAGACAGCACCGCAGCGGTAGGTATTTCCCTCAGATATGAAA
Source organism: Aegilops bicornis (assembly GCA_021605145.1). NCBI lineage: Eukaryota > Viridiplantae > Streptophyta > Magnoliopsida > Poales > Poaceae > Aegilops > Aegilops bicornis. Next base: position 88,943,970 of record CM038670.1, read on the forward strand.
CCAAGGTTATCGAACCAGTAGAAGAATCAAGCAACACAATGTAAACAGCCCCTGCACACAAATAACAACCACTCGCAACCCGACGTGTTAATGGGTTTGTCAATCCCTTTCGGGTGACGGCGCCAGAAATTGATGCGCGGACGGGAGAAAGTTGTAATAGATTGAATAAATAGATCGCAAATAAGTAAAGTGCAGTAAGGTATTTTTGTATTTTTTGTTTATTAGATCTGAAAATAAATGCAAAGGAAAAGTAGATCGCAAAGGCAAATAAATGAGAAAGAGACCCGGGGGGCATAGATTTCACTAGTGGCTTCTCTCGAGAAAAATAGCAAACGGTGGGTAAATAAATTACTGTTGGGAAATTGAAAGAACTTCAAATACTCATGACGATATCCAGGCAATGATCATTATATAGGCATCACGTCCAAGATTAGTTGGTCGACTCACTGCATCTACTACTATTACTCCACACATCGACCGCTATCCAGCATGCATCTAGTGTATTAAGTTCATGGAAAAACAGAGTAATGCAATAAGGACGATGACAAGATCTATCTATGTAGAGATAGACCCCATTGTTTTATCCTTAGTAGAAACAATACATACGTGTCGGTTCTCCTTCTGTCACTGGGATCAAGCACCGTAAGATCGAACCCACTACAAAGCACCTCTTCCCATTGCAAGATAAATAGATCAAGTTGGCCAAACAAAACCCAAATATCGGAGAAGAAATACGAGGCTATAAGAGATCATGCATAAAAGAGATCAAAGAAACTCAAATACTTTCATGGATATAAAAAGATATATCTGATCATAAACTCAAAGTTCATCGATCCCAACAAACACACCGCAAAAGAGTTACATCATATGGATATCCAAGAGACCATTGTATTGAGAATTCAGCGAGAGAGAGAGAAAGACATCTAGCTACTAACTACGGACGCGAAGGTCTACAAAGAACTACTCACGCATCATCCGAGAGGCACTAATGGAGGTGGTGAACCCCATCCGAGATGGTGTCTAGATTGGATCTGGTGGTTTTGGACTCTGCGGCGGCTGGATGAATATTTTGTCGATGCCTTTAGAGTTTCTGGAATATTAGGGTATTTATAGAGCAAAGAGGCGGTCCGGGGGGCACCCGAGGTGGGCACAACCCACCAGGGCGCGCTTGGGCCTCCTGGCGTGCCCTGGTGGGTTGTGCTCTCCTCGGAGCAACCCCCCCCAAGGCGCAGCCAGGGCCCATTATGTCCCTTCTGTTCCAAAAACGATCTACGTAAAGTTTTGTTGCGTTTGGACTCCTTTTGGTATTGATTTCCTGCGATGTAAAAAATATACAGAAAACAACAACTGACACTTGTCACTATGTTAATAGGTTAGTATCAAAAGATGATATAAAATGACTAGAAAATGATTATAAAACATACAAGATTGATAATATAACAACATGGAACAATAAAAAAAATATAGATACGTTGGAGACATATCAGGGGCCCGAACCTGGGTAAATACTGTGTCCCGCGTCCCTTGTTCCTCATCGATCCAAGATCCACAGTTTGGAACCTCCTATCCTAGATCCATCGATTTTGACACCGACAGGGGAGCTAGAATTATGTCGTGCTCCCGGGGTATTCAAATCTACTTGAAAAACATCGATCGGTACGACGATTTATACATAAACCCCCATACACATCTCCACTAACTTCATCTCGTAAACAGTATCCACGAGATACCCACTACCCTCTTGTTTTCTTGACGGCAACAACATAACATACACAATATTTCTTCTCATCCGTGTCAACCAAGATTGCCACGTCTTCATATGGACGGGGCCTGTGACTTCTATTATTTGCGACACCGCTTACAACATTGTAAAATCATCATTACAAACACAAAACACCAACCATAAGGGGGGGCCGTGTCCTCACTCCCGTGTCGCTCATAGGGCGACAACGGGGCGCCCCAACCCTAGCCGCCACAGATCCCCACCACCACAACCTCGCCGCCGCCGCCGGCGACGGCTGCCAGCGGCGGCGAAGGCGGGTCCTCAAAGCAGGTGGCGCATCTCCCATCCAAATCCAAGTCTGTTCGTGTGCTTCTCCGCCCCTCCACCCCATCTCCGCCTTCGCTCGTGGTGGCCGTCAGGTGGCCTCCCGCCGGCGGCCGTTCGGTTTGCGCGTCCACGACCACAACCCCCGCGCCCTCCTCCACGACCTGCTTCCCCCACTTCCGTTTCATTCATCGGGATGCACCGGGGGCGCCGCTTTGCGTGGACCTCCGCGGATCTGCATCTTCCGGGCGGTCGGGCCTCCATCGGCTGTGCGCTGGACCTGTTCCACGCCGGAGTGGTCCTCGGCTGGTCACCTGGCTCCTGTGTGGCATGCTCTTGCACGCCCAGATGCGCCATCACCAGGTTCTCCCCAGATCCTCTAATCCAAAAATGCATCCACCACTCCCATCCATTGGCTCTGTTGCGTGATGGATTTGGTGTGGTGTGTGTGCAAGACCATGGTCTGCTCTGTCTCCGGGAGATTTCCTTTCGCTGGCTCCTGCTAGCGGCAACAACGGCGACGGTGCCCCCACCCTCTGTCCACCTCCAACGTCGTCGGTTCCTGCCGGGAAGGACCTCCACTCGGCAGTGCCCCCACCCCCTGCTGTGGTACAGCAGCCCCCGCTGCTCCACTACCCCACCTCGTATCCACCCTCCTCACCGGCGGCCTGCTCCACTTGTCCTTCCTCGGTTCATCATCCGCCTCACATGTCCGTCTCGGTCCTGTTCTCTGTCGCCCCTCGACTCCACTTGGATGGCGGCCCACCATTGACGGATGTGCTACGGGAGAAATCCCCGCTGACCTTGTCAGCTGACCACGGCGGCGCTACTCCGGCGTCGCTTACCCTCTTGGGGGTGTGGCTCATGTGCCACTCCTGTCTCGGTCCGGATTCTCAGCTATCGGCTCTGCCCTCTGGGAATTTAACCGGTTATGCTCCAGGCGAAAGCTCTGTGACGGCGTTGTCCTCGGATGTCGTCCACCTTCTTGAAGGCGTCACTAGGGAGCTCCTTGCCGCCGTTCATCCTCTGTTGCCCTTGGGGGTTGGTCATCATCTGCTCTGCTAGCTCAAGACCCTCTCATGCATGTCGTCTGTTTTAGTGAGCTTCGTGCTCTTCGTGCTATCTCGGTTCATCTTTGCTCAACAACGACGCAACGATGCCTCCCCACCTTGCTAATCGTGTCGGCTTGCTGTGGCGGAGTTTCCAGTTAAGGTTCGTGATGGGTCACTCGTTGATTGGTGCTGCTCCTCTGTTGTGCCAAGGGGTTGGTACGCACGCCGGTGTGGTGCGTTAGGATAGTTGTTTAGTGTTGGTATTGTGATTCCTCGACGACACACCACTTCCACTTGACTTTTATGGTGGTGGTCTCTTGGCTTGCTGGCTAGGTAGTGCCTTCTTCGGGGCGTCCATATGTTCTCACCCTATGTAATCTTTCCCTCCTGTGCGGTTTTTCGGTCCGGTTTCCTTTATAAACGGGGTCAACTTGTTAAGGTTTTCGATCCGCTTTTCCTTATAAACTGGATCAAACACTTGGCATTATGGCCATTTTGAGCAATATATTCAGGTGGGGACTCTCCCCCCCAGTGACCGTTCAAAAAAAAACACCAACCATAAACAAAACTTGCATTGAACCCGTTAAAAAGGGACCAACAAAGATTCATGGACATATTTAACCATTCCCTTGGTTTGGCATGGAAAGTGGTCCGGAATTCGCCACCAATAAATTGACCGAAAATATATCCCGTAATAGAAATGGCAAAAAGAAACGAAAAAGGAAATACCCGATAGTTGTAGTACCTCTCCATACAATCATCACTCATCTTTTTTTAACCAAAAAAAAAATCAAGAAAGAGGCTTTTGCCGCCCTCTCCTTCAGTGAGAGGTTGTAGTACCTTTGCACTATTTACCTGAAAATATGAATACACGCGAGACGAAAAAAAATCGTGTACATGTCTGCTTGTTCAATAATAGAATAATTAATTCTACACCATAGTATTATCTATCTTGAATTCTTGATAGCCTACTACCGTGTAGTACAAGATTGTTTCAGGTTTTTTTTTTTTGAAGACTAAGATTGTTTCATGTCGCCGCGCGCGCTTACACGGCCGATTAAGTTAAATTAATTACAGCTTAGAACTGAGAAAGCATATGATGGCTGAGGCCGCCCAGCACCGACGCCGCCCCCTGCCAGCCGGTCGCCGACTGCGGCGGCGCGTCGAAGCACGACCCGTTAAGCCTCTTGGCCGATGATTCTTCCGGGCTCGCCGCCTTGCGTTTCCAGCGCTCCTGCCGCTGGCGTCCGGTGACGACGACGACGGCGCGTAATACGACGGCTGCACTCCGTGCGCGCTGTCGCCGACGGGGAGGAGCATGTTCAGGGAGGGGTGGACGGCGAGGTGGTGGGTGGCGCCGTGCTCGGCCTCGGCGTTGAGGATCTGCGCGAGCGAGTAGTCGTCGAAGAGCTCGGAGAAGGACGGGATCGTGGGGAGCCTCCCGGCGTGCGGCGGCTGCTGCGTGATCATGGTTCCGCAGGCGCTGCTGCTGCCGCTGGAGTGCGCGTAGAAGCTGCAGGCGGCGTCGTCGAAGGTGCTGCCGCCGCCGGAGAGGTCGTCGTGGTCGGCCATGTGGTCGTAGTCGGACAGCGGCTGCACCATCGGCGACGCCAGGCCGGTCTTCTTGTAGATCCGGCAGAGCACCCAGTCATCCAACTGCATACATGTGAATATATCAATATCATACGCGTACCGCGCCATGCCTATCCTTGTCGAAAGCTACTGAACCTGACGAATCAATGGCTGCCACTAGCTATGCCAGCCATGAATTGCACGCCGTGCCACTAGTTAGCTACCCGTCAATCGCGAAGCTAATTTCTCCTCCAATCTAAGCAGAGGAAAGCAAATTAAGCTACTGGTACTAACCAGAGTGATCTAAGATTAGAGGGCAATTTGGTCATTAAATAAAGATGATGCATAACCGATCGATCGCTGCAACGGCACGGCCGGTGCAACCGTGCAGCAAGGCAAAAGCATGGGCCGGGGCGCGAAGAGGATCAGGATAGCATGCATGCCAGCCGCGTGACACTGTCGCGCACGGGTATGGCCGGCGCCGTCGGTAACGAACTGAACGAGAGCGAAAGTCGTCCATGCCGGACCAAAGAATCGAAGCAAGTGGGATGGACGTTACTTACCCTCATGGAGACGTTGCGGAACTTAATGGGCTTGTAGGTGTTGACGGCGGTGGTGAGGGGTCGGCGGCGAGGCGGTACTCGTGCATGATCCAGGCCGTCTTGGTGCCCTTGGGCGGGCGGCCCTTGTAGAAGACGAGCGCCTTCTTGACGCCGACGCCCTGGCCGGTGGCGGCGTCGTGGATGGGCTTGTCGGTGCCGGTGGCCTTCCAGTAGCCGGACCCGGCGGCGCGGTTGGGGCGGATGCCGTTGGGGTACTTGCGGTCCCGCGGGCTGAAGAAGTACCACTCGCAGTCGCCGTACACCGCCTGGGCTGCAGTTTCATTCATCATCAGAGCCGAACCATGGTGAGCAAGCAGAGCAGCGATAACATACAGCGCGGTGATCGCTTGATTGGTTGAGAACTTACAAGGAAGGTCCCATGGATCGAACTTGTAGATGTCGACGTCGGCGATGATGGGGACCGGGCACGGCGCGGCTGCGGCGCGGTTGCGGAGGTAGTGCAGGATTAGCTCCTCGTCCGTCGGGTGGAACCGGAACCCCGGCGGCAGCGACGTTGCCGCACCCTGCCCCTGCTGCGCCATCGACATGATCGACCACCCGAGCGACACGCACAGTGCACACACGATCAAAAGAGGAAGGGAGAAGCTCACACACACACTGGACCAGAACCAGACCAGAATCTATCTCGGGGATGTGATCGAATGGCGGATGGGATGGACGGGCGGGCGTGTGCTTATATGGTCCAAGGTATCTTGTCAGTTAGCACCGGGTGGCAGGGCCATGGCATTGTTGGGGTTCTCGAGGGGCAGAACCGGCAGAGGGAGGGGGTCGCGTCGCGCCGGCCGATTGGTTCGTTATTCCCCGCGTCCGGCGTGAGCGTGTGGCGTCAGCGAGCCGAGCGGGGGCGTGTGTGTGTGCGCGCGCGTGTGCCCGGCCCGTTCGCGCAACTGAATCTAGTAGCAGCACTCATAGGTCATAGCCGCCGCACCCCTCCTAACTTGCTCGCCAATCTCATGTGATATCTCCGCCTCTTGAATCCAGCATGCATTCTCTCGACCAAAAATCTAGGAGTGAAAAAATCTAAGCATGTAGGCAAGCTGTACAAGTGTCATTGGAATCTTTCTCGCACTACAACGGCCGGATGAGGTGTGCATGCGTGTGTTGGTTGGGTTTCCTTTGTCGAGCCATGCTATTCTTACGTATTACCAGTTTTATGAAAATTCAACGTACTAGTTCAATCTGAAGGTAGTTATTCCCATGTTTTGCTGAGTAATGCTACACCTACGTAGGGATTCTCACGTACCTTACGTGATTGCTGATTTGGCAGTTTTTAATTCGTCACTAGTTGGGGGCACAGGCCACCCTAAAAATCAGGGGGGTGGTTTGATTAGTGTTTAAGGTAATTATGTAGTTACATAACATAACGCCTGTTCGCAGGTGTAGCATTTTTCTGTTTTGCTCTGTGTACTGTATTTTATTAAAAGCAAAGGAGCACGTAAGAATAGGATTTCTAGCAGCGTCAATTACCTCGAACCCGAAACTGCTAGTAGGCACTTCGACCCCTCACCCTGCCGTGGCACTCCTGTGACCGCCTGGGGGAGGAAACCCTAGCTGCCCTGCTCAGGCCTCCACCTCCCCTCGTCGTTGCCTTAGCGTGCTGGTGGGTGAAGCCTGGCCAACGTAGGCGGCGGCGGGGTCTCCCCTCCACCCCCCCCCCCCTCGTTGCGGTGCGACGCGGGAAGTGGCCATTGGGGGAGGGGTGGCGTCGCCTGAGCATGGGACGCGGTGGCGCGGCCCTAGGAATTGGCGGCGCCATCCCAGGTTACTGGTGGTGGCATGGAGGGTTGTGGATAGGGGCGGTGCGATTCGTGGAGAATAACAACAAGTCAGGCGGCGACCCCCACCTCCCTCATTCTCCGACACCTTTTTCATGTACCTCCACACGGATTCGACTGGCTGGAGCCAGATGCAGCCATCCAGGGGTTCAACGACGCCTCTGTCATCCTTGGCAGGCGGCTCGGTCTCCGATGGTCGGGGCGTCTGGCGTCCGATGGCGCACTGTGGTTGGATTCCTATTGTGCAGGGTCCATCTCCCTAGGAGGTAGTGGCAGGGCCAGGGGTAGCGACAATCTCCTCTTCCTCGCTCAGTGGCCGGGGTGCCACCGGAATGGTCACATGTGCTCTTGTTAAAGGGTGGAGGCAGATGGGGAAGGAAGCTATCGTCCAGATCTGGTCTCCACGACCGATTTGGGATCGATGATCACCGCCAAAGTTCGTGTGGTGTCGGCATGGTGAGTGCCTTCGTCCTTGGTGTGTAGGGGCGGGAAAGGAGGGGCCTTTCCATCCCTCCGTCGATTGCGTGTGATGGTCGTGGTTTGATGCCAGGGTGCAAAGTCAAGGTTGGGATATTGGACGCTGGGTCGGCGGCCCCGGGTGGCAGCTTGTCAGTTCAGCTTGTCAGCAGGTGTCTTGGCGGCGGTGTGATGAGAACCGAACCTCATGGCGAGATCCGATCTGATGTTGCTGCCCGATCTTTCACGACACACCACCTTTAGTAGTAGCAACCTCTTGCCCGTGCACGTGATGTACACGAAGTAGAGGGATTGAACATTATGGTACAACACGAGAAACCAATATCGACGATGGTATCACGCGCAAAACAATTTCCTCGCAGAGAAATCTCGACACGGAGGTTTTCTAAAGCTTCCTTCAAAACTTAGTGATTTTTAGACAGCTTCCCCCAAAACTTGATATGGGTGTTTATCCTAAAAATACATCGTGTTTATTCATAAAAGTATAACCTGACCTACATCATACTAGCTTGGCCTTATATAATAGCTGCAAAATCTAACCATCGTGGGAAGCAAGCATCGCATCCTAGCATCCATCTCACTTACAAGATAGATAGATAAAGAAAAGGCAACTTCTAAAACTAAGACTCTAAATATAGCTATTAGATTACTTGCCTTAAGTTTGACAAGTTAATCTATATATTAACATGGACTGTTTGCTGGTCCGTCTGTGGTCGTGAAAGTGCAACTAATCCGTGGGTAGTTTTAGTAATTAATAACAACATATACTTCATTGAACTAATGCCTATTCAAAGATAGATTTCAGGAAAGTTCAATGTTGGCATGGCAAGGACGTGTCAATGTGGACTCCTCAAAATGTCATGGAAACATATTGGCACAAAGCTCCAACACACTTAATTTTTGGTTAAGTGATCCAAGAGCACAGAGTCCATAGGAAAGCCAGTACTATTAAAACCGGATGAGGTTTTGATCATGACTTAGTTGCTCAAGTGCCTGAAGATATTGCTCCAAAACCCTCAACCACCTTCCCACATTCAAATCTGTCAAAACCCTAATTGTCAAACTCGGTCCCATCGAGACCTCCACATTGGGACCCACCGAGTTGATCCTAGACAAAGCCACAACCAAACCCTAGCAATTTGGTTCAACCGAGATCACGTTCAGTCCCACCGAAATGTCGTGACCAAGTTTCTGTAACCCTTTCACTCTGTTTCGGAATTACCGAGTTGGTTTGATCGGAACTACCGAAATGAGGTCTCACTTAGTTCATCACATATCGGTCCCTCCGAATTGATCCGTTCGGTCCCACCGAGATGCCTAATGTTCGAATCTTTTACACAGGTCGGTCTCACCGAGATTATGTTTCAGTGCACCGAGTTGAGTCAAAAGGTTGTAACGATTGGATTCTTGGTGAAGGCTATATATACCCCTCCACACCCACTTACTCTCTAAGATATCCATCAGAACGAATTACACTTCCACCATTCATTTTCTGAGAGAGAACCACCCACTACTGTAGGATGCTGCTAACGCGACACTACGATCAGAGACCCTTCGACGAAACTGTGTGTGATGCAATAATCGCAAACGGTGGTGTAAAAAAACCGGCAAAAAAGGTGCAAAACGTTTGCGATGACGGATGCTTCAAACATGGTTCAGATTTTAGTTGCGTGTGCGATTCAGGGCATACGGTTCAGTTCAATTAACCGTTTTTGATAAGGAGGAACAAAAGAAACAGGCAGCCAGATGAAGGTGTGTGCGTTGTATAGCATACGGTTCACTCGGATGAACTGTTTGTGATTCGGAAACACAAAAGAAATGGTTAGCCAGATCAAGGTGTGTGCGATGTACAACATACAGTTCACTCGTATGAACTATTTGTGATTAGGCAACACAAAAGAAACGGTCAGCCAGATCAAGGTGTGTGCGATGTACGACATGCGGTTCACCCAGATGAACTGTTTGCGTTGAGACAAGAGAACAGAAATGGTTCAATATAACAAATACCATAAATATTGCAAGGTTCAAGGTCAAAGATTACAACACCCAAATTCAAACATTGCAAGGTGCGTCATTTCTGAACAGGGATCAGCCGCTGACAAGTCATGTATGGGTTTGACACAATAAATTCCAATTGCTTTGCCATAAGATCTTCCAATACGAAGTTTGGCATTTTTGGAGGCACTTCCATTCCGCAGTACCAACCGCCTCTGATAATCATACTATTGATCTTTCCAAATTAAATGCGTGTTCAACCTCAGTACCCCCAGCACCTTTGCCTTGGCAAGAAAGAATATGGCGAGTGTAATCTCCGGTGGGGTCCCTCGGTAGGAGTTCAAAGTAATATTTGAGAGATACAGATCCAGGCATTCGATGTGATTGTCGTTATCAACATCTTCCACCGGGCCTAATATGCACTACAAAAGAAGAGAACGTGTTAGTACCTACATGCAGTTTTGAACACTGCTACACTCCCATTTGGTTTGCAGGTTCTGTAAAATGCACCAACGTGCCATCTTCGATCTGGCATGATTAACATGGGCATTAATTTGATTACAATCTAGAAACATGTAGCCTTCTTCACAAGAGGTTGGATTGGATGAAAATTTCCCTAAGGAAACTAGTACGGATGAATCCAAAGGAGAAATGCTTATGGACGATTGTAACTATATGAATGAAGCAACCAATATGGGGTGGGGGTGTATGTCCTAAAATCCTCCAAAATTCCTTCAGAAATTGAACTCCCTTATGGTTAACATTTAACAGGAAAGGAACATCATCTCGATATACAGCTTCTTCAGGCACGGAAAGCATCTCAGGTAACTGAAAACTTGGTACAGGTTGGGGACGACAGATTCTAGTTATGTATTGTGCGTCTAGGCGGATGCTGAGGTGCTCTCTACTGAGGTGCTCACCCGGCCGAACCAGGGCACAATCGCAGTAGTTCTCCTGGTGCCGCGTTAGCCGTGAAAACGGAACGTAAGGCAGCAAAACACGAGGGCGCAACCCAACATTTGACCAAAGACATGATTCGGAGCTGATGCATATAAGGCCTAACTCGAGACGCCGAATACTCCCTAAGGTATTCGGTCTTTATGAAAATGGGCAAAATGAGGCCCTAATCCCTTTGTGTCCAGGTATGCGCAAAAATTCTGGTGCGGCCAATGCCAAAGCACCAGCCTCCTCCTCAGTTATATTTAAGGAACTTGGGGAATGTATATCAACAAGAGACAGTGAAAAAAAGTTTACGCAGGGTCTTAATCTGAAAAGAATCCTTGCAACGGGTCCCTGCTGCACGTCTGCGCCTGTGTCTCCGTTGTGCCGTATCCTGGACGGGTGTAGCACGTTGTTCATCTGTAAAAGAGAGGAACTTAGTTTGAAAGAAAAAGGAGCGTCATGAAAAGATGTACTTAATATTAAATTAACAGAGTACGGTTCGAAGAAGTGAACAAAATTGAGCTTTATTGTCTCTTGTTATACATGCATGCAGCCCCTTGTATGGGGGTATGCCGCTAGTGGGCGCCGGACTCGTCTAGCCGTATCCGGGGTTTGAATGACCTATTGCGTGTTCTTTGCCTAGTGGAGCCGGATAGTGTGGAGCTGTCGATGCAGTCTCCCCTTCTTCCGCGCTCGAGTAACACTTAATACTTCCTTTCAACGAGATGATGCCGCGTGGACCGGGCATTTTAAGTGTTAGAGATGCATAATGCCGTATTGCGTTAAAGCGGGCGAAAGCTTCGCATCCCAATAGTGCTTGATGGCTACTTTTAAGCAGGCGACATGGAAGAGTAACCTTTCGCGACGGAAGTTGTCGGATGAACCAAACACAACTTCTAGCAGTATGGAGCCCGTGCAAAGGGCGTATGGGCCTGGCAGTACTCCTTTAAAGGAGGTTGCTATGGCGAACTTTGGTTGGGTTTATCCCCATCCTGCGGATTGTGTCCTGATATATCAGGTTTATGTCACTGCCGCCGTCCATGAGGACATGTGTAAATTGGAATCCGTCGATTATAGGATTCAATATCAAGGCAGTACATCCTGCGTTCCGGATATTATCGGAATAGTCACGATGGTCGAAGGTGATTGGTTTTGACAACCCGATTAATGCGGCGCGCCTTTTAGGGGGCGCCGCTTTGTTTTTCCCTTTGATCACGTGAAGTGAGTTTACTGTTTTAACCTCCTGTGGGAAAGTTTTAATCTTGTATCTTCACAGTCTTGGAGTCCGGCCGATGATGATAGTTCGGCTATCCGGACACCCCCTAGTCCGGAACTCCCTCAGTAGCCCCTGAACCAGGCTTCAATGACGATGAGTCCGGCGCGCATGTTGTCTTCGGCATTGCAAGGCGGGTTCTCCTTCAGTCTTCATGTTCCCGTCGAATAGTGTCCGACTTCTTTATAAATGTTGCGCTCCTTGGCTTCTACGCCCAATAATGGCCTTCTTCCACGTGTCGTCATTTAATGCGAAAGGCTGGAATATTTTTACATTTTACCCCTAGCCGCATGAACGAGCCGCCTACAAGAGAGGCGAGGATCTAGATCCAGCTCACACCATCCTCCATCCGCAAGTTTTCATCAAGCGCCTCGACAAAATCCATTCCATCATGGATAGCCGACGCGGCTCCTCCTCTCGCGCTCCCAGCCCTAAGCCAGGAGATTGGGGAGATGCTCGATTCCACACGTGAGCTAGTGGTGCTTCAAACCGAGGATATCTTCCCCAGCTTTCATGGTTCCGGTTCGAGCCGGACTGGCCACCTACAAGGGTGGGAAGCGGTGAGGCGTCCCCAACCCTTCCAAAGGGGCGGGTATGCTTTGTCCCCTATCTAATAAGGGGACTAGGATTTCCCATACATCCGTTTCTCCGGGGGCTCCTAGAGTTCTACGGACTCCAACTTCACCACCTCATGCCCGCCTCCATTTTGCACATCGCGGGCTTCGTAGCTTTTTGCGAGCTGTTCTTGGGCATCGAGCCCCATTTTGCCATGTGGAAGAGATTGTTTTGTCTCGTACCCCGTTCTCATGAGGGGTCGATATACCAAGTGGGCGGAGCCGAAATATGGTGCATCACCGGGACCGGATATCTATTCGGCACACCGAAGAAGGCGTCCGAAGACTGGCCTTCGGAATGGTTCTACATGGAGGACACCCCTCTGCCGGATCCAGTCCGGATCGGCCTCCCGGAGTTCAACAATGCTCCCTTGAAGAAACACCTGAGTTGACGCCCGAGGAGCCCTCAACGGGAAGATGACAGGAGCGTCCATTATCTGATGGGCCGGATTAGGTTACTGGCCCATTCCGGATTGACCATGATTGGAGTCATGGCCACGTGCATTATGCGAGGGGTGCATCCACTCCAATATAGGGGCCACCCTATGTGGGATTTCAACGGGGAAGATGACGCCACCCGTCATGGCCGCAAAGGGCCAGGCTCGGCAGCCGATCTGGCAAAGATCCTGTTCGGCTTGTACAAGGGACAGGAGGAGGACTTCCTCCACAAGAATCCGTTGAATGGATTTTCTATGCATAACCCTCGGAGCTGGGTAAGCGGATGTTCATCTACCCGATCCATACCTCTTTTTTTTAAAGTCAAGTATCTTACTCTGTGATTTCGACGCAGGAGCTGCGCCGGGACATGGAGGACATATGAAGCCTAGCTCCACAGCCCGAGTATCCGGAACGATCCCTTGATCTGGCCTCCGAAGAGGATCCGGACATAAAGGTGGAGCTGATTGACGGGGTGTTCCACCAACGTAGCATAGACAATGCCCTAGTCGCCATTACGGCTGACTACCCCGGTTTGTTTTCGGCCTCCCAGGTGACTACGACCGAGGTCTTGACACCATCGTTTGATCCATGCTCAATTCTGACCATCCCATGCTGATGGTGTATCGCAGGATGTGCCTTTAAGGCGGGAAGCCGAACCCGCGGCGGCCGACCAACAAGGATCAGTCCGGCCCGGTAGGAGGAAGAGGAGTGCGGCGCGAACCGAGACGTCGCCGCAACGGTACGGAGCACCGCTATTTTTAAGGGAAGGATCCCCAGAAGTTATATTAATGCTCATGGCTTTTCCAGAAAGAGCACTCGCCGGACAGTGTCCGGAGAGGTTGCCAATCAAGCCTCCGCCGGCCATGCTCCAACGCATGGTCCGGGAGGGGAGATGAATACAAGGCGTAAACCGGATGCTCCTCCGACGAAGGATGCCGACAGGCTGTCCGCCACCCGGTCTGAGGTGGAGAGCGCCATGAATCACAGGCGTCTCCGGACAGTTCTTCGTGACGCGTGTTTCTCCCGGGCGTTAAATGCCTTCAAGCGGAACCGCGCACCTCCGTGCCGCTCAAGATGGGTTAACCAGAGCCACGGAGCAGTATGTGAAAGACATACGGGTAAGTAATTTTAATAGTTATATATGCCAGTAGCCCCTGAGACTTAAAATAGTTGAAATTACTGATTTAATGATCAATTATTATGCAGGGTCTTGCGGAGAAGAATACCCAGTTGTCCCAGGAGCTCCAAGAGTGCAAGGCCCAACTTGAAGCCGCCTTTGGCCATACAGGGGAGCCACAGAGACCCCCGCTGGTAAGACGTACTTTTAAAAGATAATTATTTAGCAAAGTGTGGCGTGAATCTGACAATAATATTGCAGAGGGCGCCGAACTAGATCCGGACAAGCAACAGCTACTGCATCAGCTAAAGGCCGGCGAGAGGGTGCTTATGAAGGTGTAGCAGGAGAGAAACAAGCTCCAAGATGCCCACACCCAGCAAGGAGAAGAGCTGAAAGGTGTTCGGGCCCGGTATGCAGCTCCGTGAAGGAGAATCGGCTTCGTCGCGACATTTATAGTAAGTGCTTGAACGAATTCCTTTGAAAAGAAGAATTCAAGAGGAAGACGATTGATGTAAATATGTCTTTAGGTGTGCTCACAGTCGCCTCATGGAGGAAATGCCTGAGTCAACGGGTGACCAACTTCCCGAGCTAGTGCAATTGCTCGAACGTGTTCGGCAGGCGATGAGTGGCGTCGTTCATGCTTTATGGCCATCCGTCTCCCTACCCGAGGGCCTTGGTGAGCTTGCTGTGAAGCTTCAGGGAGCACGACGACGCCTCCGTTTGTGGAAGATATCGGCTTGCCGTCAGGGCGCTAGGGAGGCCTGGGCCATGGTGAAGACACGTTACCCGAAGTCTGATCCAAACCACATGGCCGAGGTCGGACCTGCGGGGCCTGTTGGGAAGGAGATCCCTGTGAGCTTGATGTACGGCCAAGTAGAACTGCCGCGAAATATTCCCAACAGGACTGTAAATTAGACAGCCTGTTAGATGGGATTGAAGAGGAGTACAATCAGTCGGTTTGATGATGTAATTTGAAATAACATGTAAAATGCCTTCTAGCCAAATTGTAGATCGTTTGTCTTTGCGGACCGTTTCGCTTCAACCTCGGGACCCAACAGTCCGGAGTGTGTCCGAATACCCGTACGGTTATAAAAGAACCGGGGCATGCATGGAGACAAGGCGTCGGGGTCATATTGCTTTATCAGACAAGTGCCCGACTAGTTATGTTATATTACATGGTTAGTAAGAAACATCTTCCAGGGAGAATAGTTCCGTTAAGGGTTCCTTTCCACAGGAGGCATGCCCTAAAGTGCAATGCCGGACTGCGAAAATAGCAGAAAAAGCATCTGGGGGCAGATAAATAAGTAAGTAAGAAATCATCTTTCAAGTCACCGACCGAATATTCTCTTAAGAACGCTAGATTTCGGCTTCACCCAGTCTGAGGTACACATCCGGCTGACCCGACAGTAACAATCGCAGAGGTGCTCCCTTTACCTCCTAGCCGAACAATCGGGAACGTAGGGGTAAGCACAGGAGCCAGGCAACCCAGCTTGGCTAAAACTTAAGTCATATCGATGCATATAATGGTGAATAAAAGGTACATGCGGAAGTATGACACATGTATTGGGCATGAAGCCCGTATGAATAAGCTTCATTAAAGAAGCCCCCAGGTATAATGAGTGCGGGGCACATCAAGTGTGTGAACAAAGCGCCAAATCAGCCCATAAAAGGTAAAAAAAGTGGGAAGAAGGAGGAGGAGGAGAGACAAGTAAAAACAAGGAGTGGACGGGGAGTGAGACGAACCCGGAGTCCGGCGTTAAGCGTAGAATCTTGAGACGGGCTGCGTTCCATGGGTTCGGCTCGAGTCGGTTGTCCGATGCGTTACGTGGGCGATGCAGCTCCGCCCGGTCAGGACTTGGTCGATGATGAAGGGACCTTCCCACTTGGGCTTGAGTTTGTCCTTTTTCTTGTCCGTGAGCGTAGAACAAGTTCGCCAACATTGTAAGTTTTGGCCCGTACTTCTACGCTTTGATATCTTCGAGCCTGCTGGCGATAAAATGCGGAACGAGCCTTTGCCATGTCCCGCTCCTCCTCTAAGGCGTCCAGACTGTCCTGCCGATCTAGCTCCGCTTCTCTTTCTTCTTCGTACATGCGCACACGAGGTGAGTCATGAATTATATCGCAGGCGGGGACTGCCTCTGCGCCATATACCATGAAAATGGTGTGAATCTGGTAGTTCGGTTTGGCGTGGTCCGCAGCCCCCAGTCTGAGTCGAGCTCCTCTACCCAAAGGTCGTGTTAGATTCCTTGAGGGACCGCACTAGTGCGGGTTTGATGCCGCTCATGATTAGACCATTTGCTCGCTCAACTTGACCGTTAGTTTGGGGTGATAGATCAAGCGCAATCGAGCTTAATGCCCATGTTTTTGCACCAGAGTTTAACCTCGTCGGCCGTGAAGTTTGTGCCGTTGTCGCGATAATGCTTGTGGGGACACCAAGCGGTGTACTACCCCGGATATGAAGTCTATCACCGGTCCGGATTCTGCCGTTTTAACCGCTTGGCCTCAATCCATTTGGTGAATTTGTCCACCATGACCAATAAGTATTTGTGCTTGTGGGTTCCCCCTTTAAGGGTCCGACCATGTCAAGCCCCAGACCGCATAAGCGGCCGTAATGGGTATAGTTTTGAGGGCGGTGGGTGGCATATGGCTCGATTAGCAAAGAGGCTGGCAACCGACGCATCGTTGGACTAAATCTCGAGCATCTGCCCGGGCTGTCGGCCAATAAAATCCTGTCTGGAAGGCCTTGCCTACAAGGGCCCGGGCTGCAGCGTGGTGCCCTTGAGTCCGGGCGTGAATTTCAGCCGGAGATTTCGCCCTTCCTCTTCGGAGATACACCTTTGAAGGACTCGGTTGTGCTTTTCTTATAAAGCTCTCCCTCATGTACCTTGTAGGCTTTAGATCGCCGAACTATGCAATGGGCCTCATTTTGGTCTTCGAGAAGTTCCTGCCGCATTAAGTAGGCTAGGAATGGTTACATCCCACGGGCAATGACTGCCATTATTTTGTGATTTGAAGGTGTTATTTCGTTGGTGAGCCACCGATTGTGTCGTAATGGTCTGATTTAGGTGATGCACTGGCTCCAGTTGTTATTTCCGGACTCGTCTTCCCATAATACGGATGGCTTAAAGAGCCGTTCGGGAAGATGTTAGGAGGGACGGCGTCTCGTTTGCGCCCGATGCGTGCTAACACGTCTGCTGCCTAGTTATTATCCGGGCTACATGATGGAATTCTAGTCCTTGAACCGAGCTGACATTTTTAGGACGGCGTTGCGGTAAGCTGCCATTTTGGATCTTTGGCGTCGAAGTCTCCATTTACTTGGGATATTGCGAGGTTTGAATCCTCACACCTCTAGGCGTTGAATGCCCATGGAGATTGCCATCCGGAGGCCATGTAGGAGGGCCTCGTATTCGGCTGCGTTGTTGGAGTCCATGTACATTATTTGAAGTACGTATTGGATTGTGTCTCCGTTGGGGACGTCAGAATGGCCAGCCCCAAGCCAGCCAACATTTTGGATCCGTTGAAATGCATGATCCAGCTTGAGTACGCGTCGTACTCTTTAGGGAGTTCGGCTTGGTCCATTCGGCGATGAAGTCCGCCGTAACTCGTGACTTTATAGCTCGCTGTGGTTTGTAGGTTATGTCAAATGGTAAGAGCTCGATAGCCCATTTTGCAATCCTGCTCGTTAACTTGTCGCGATTGTTTATAATATCGTTGAGAGGTACTTGAGGCCACCGTTATTGAACACTCTTGAAAGTAGTGGCGCAGCTTCCGGATGCCATGAACACCGCATACGCTATCTTTTGATAATGTGGGTACCGGATTTGCATGGAGTTAGAACAGTGGATACGTAGTACACTGGTTTTTGAAGAGGAATTTGTGCCCTTCGCTTTCTCGTTCAACGACGAGTACCGCGCTAACAACTTGATGTGTTGCTGCGATATATAATAACATAGGCTCGCCCAGGTTGGGCGCGGCGAACCGGATTTGTTGCCGGTATGGCCTTTATTTCTTCGAAGTCGGCTGTGGCGGCATCCGTCCATTCGAAATGTTCGGTCTTGGCCGGAGGAGGCGGTAGAGGGCGAGCCTTTTCTCCCAAACGGGAGATGAAGCGACTTAAGGCCGCCACGCATCCGGTTAGTTTTTGTATCTACTTGAGGTCTTCGAATATCCAATTTTGACAGAGCTCGGATTTTGGCCGGGTTTGCTTCAATTCCTCGACCGGATACGATGAAGCCCAAGAGCTTTCCTACCGGGTACGCCCAAGACGCATTTTTCCGGATTGAGCTTAATGTCATATGCTCGGAGGTTGTCGAATGTCACCCTCAAGTCTTCTATAAGAGTTCCGGCGTGTTTGGTCTTGACGACCACATCGCCTCGTATGCCTCTCTTGTTTTGCCTATCTGGGTAACCGGACATGTTTGAATCATGCTGATATGTTGCGCCGGCGTTTTTGAGTCCGAAGGGCATTGTGTTGAAGCGAGAATGGCCCATATGGAGTAATAAATGCCGTTGCGGCCTGGTCTTTCTCCGCCATCTTGATTTGATGGTATCCGGAGTATCGTCGAGGAAGCACAATGAATCGTGCCCTGCGGTAGCATCGATGATTTGGTCGATGCGAGGGAGGGGGAAAGGGTCCTTTGGACAGGCCTTGTTAAGGTCTTTAAAATCGACGCAGAGGCACCTGGATTTGTCCTTTTTTGGTACTATTACTAGATTGGCTAGCCAGTACGGATGCTTTATATCTCTGATGAATCCGGCTTCTAAGAGTTTGGCTAGCTCTTCACCCATTGCTTGTCTTTTGGGCTCGGAAAATCACCGAAGAGCTTGTTTGACTGGCTTGAATCCTTTTAGGATATTTAGGCCGTGCTCTGCCAGCCTACGTGGGATTCCTGGCATGTCTGAAGGATGCCAGGCAAAAATGTCCCAATTTTCCCGAAGGAATTCCCGTAGTGCGGCCTCGACATCATGACTTAATTGTGCCCCAATGGAGGCCGTCTTTGTGGGGTCCGTTGGATGGACCTGAAATTTGACTATCTCGTCTGCTGGTTTAAAAGAGGTGGATTTGGACCTCTTATCGAGTATCACATCGTCCCTATCCACCGTGGGAGCGCAGCGTAGCTAGTTCCTCTGCCGCTAGGGCTTGGACAATGCCTCTAGGGCGGTCTGGCTGTCTTATTTTCAGCGCAGAGTGTCAGATCTGGATCATCAAGGCGAGTGATTATCCCATTGGGTCCGGCATTTTGATCTTCATGTACCCGTAGTGGGGTATAGCTTGGAAGATTGTGAATGCCTCTCGCCCTAACAAAGCGTGATATCCGCTGCCGAATGGGGCCACTTGAAACGTGACCTCCTCCGACTTGTAATTGTCAGGTGAGCCGAACACTACATCTAGTGTGATTTTTCCTGCGCAACAGCATTTCTAGACTAGGGATTAACCCTCCGAAGGTTGTGCTGCTTCGCTCAATGCGGCTCCAGTCAATTTCCATTTTTGAAGGGTTTCCTCATAGATGAGGTTTAATCATTGCCGCCATCCATGAGTACCTTAGTAAGACGAAAACCGTCCACTATCGGACCGAGGACCAATGAGGCTGGTGCTCTAGCTGTTCGAATTTAGGTTCGTCATTTGGCGTTGAAGGTGATAGCCGTGTCGCTCCATGGATATGTTGTTTCTACTTGGTAGACTTCGGCGAGGCTGCGGATTGTTCGCTTCCGCATGTTATTTGATGCGAAAGTCTCAAGACCGTTAATACCGTGACCGGTATCGCTGGGTTGGTTGCCGGGGCTAAAAAGCCTCGCCACTTTTGGCCACCGCCGTAGTATCCAACATGCTCGAAGGCTGTGTGTTGGAGTGGCGCCCTCCGTCTTTGTGGATTTTGCGAGGTCCGTTGAGCCAACCCTCGATGACGGTTCCGCATCTTTAGGGGTTTTGGTTTTTGGTATTCAACCACGGTGCTTGATAATGATGCACCCTTTTGTTTCGGACTAGGGATGTATTCGGGGCGGATTATCCCAAAATTTACTTTCGGTTTTCCAGCGCTCTCCATCGCACAAGACTTTTGTACTATGGTCGCCAAGTCAAGAAAGCGTGTAATTTCGCGACGACTTATGACGTTTAGGATTCCCTTGTCCGTGCAATTATTGCAGAAAATTGGGATTACGTCCTCCTCTCGGCGATCCTTTATCCTGTTCTTAACCAGAGGAATCGCCCGATAATGATGTCTTTGTTTCAGCAGGCTCTTGCCGAATTCGAGAGAGATCGCTAATGTTTGGGTGGGCGGGTGGAACTAGATCCGAACCCTGTCCAATTAAGGACTCAAGGGCCGAGAAGTTTCGAACTTGGAAGTTTGGATTTTTGAGTGTTATCCAATGAGTCCAACCCGCCACCGACTTTAAGTTCGTGGCTTGGTCGACGTCCGTCCCTCTGCAAGGGAATCCGGCATGGAGGGATCGGGAATCCGGACGCAACTAGTCTTTAAGATACAAGAAGAATCGCCGCATTGCTGCTCTATCACAGCAACATGATGGGTAGCCTAGGGAGAGTTGATCTCTCTCAGATCGGTTTTAGGCCCGATCCGGTCATAGTCTGTGGCGACTCCTGTGGCAGCGGCGCGATCCAAGAGGTCGTTTATGGAGGAGAGCTCGATCGGATCTAACTGTTCGGCAAGTTCGAACTAACACGGAGATTGGTTTCGATGACTCGAGAGGTCATCGTCGGTATGATGGCGGACCGGGCGGTCATAAGAAAACCACCTAGCGAAGAGTGCGCCAACGGCCAAGGCTCCTTTGGCGATAGTATCGTCTCTAAAGGCGAGATGAGTCATCCTACGATGGCGGCGACGGAGGAACTCTCAATGAAAGCACCAATGTCGGTGTCAAAACCGGCGGATCTCGGGTAGGGGTCCCGAATCGTGCGTCTAGGCGGATGGTAACAGGAGACAAGGGACACGATGTTTTACCCAGGTTCGGGCCTCTTGATGGAGGTAAAACCCTACGTCCTGCTAGATTAATATTGATAATGTGTGTTACAAGAGTGGATCTACCACGAGATCAAAGAGGCTAAACCCTAGAAGCTAGCCTATGGTATGATTGTTGTTCGTCCTACGGACTAAAACCCTCTGGTTTATATAGACACCGGAGAGGGTTAGGGTTACACAGACTCGGTTACAATGGTAGGAGATCTACATATCTGCATCGCCAAGCTTGCCTTCCACGCCAAGGAAAGTCCCATCCGGACACGGGACGAAGTCTTCAATCTTGTATCTTCACAGTCTTGGAGTCCGGCCGATGATGATAGTTCGGCTATCCGGACACCCCCTAGTCCAGAACTCCCTCAGTTAACATTTAACAGGAAAGGAACATCACCTCAATATACAGCTTCTTCAGGCACGGAAAGCATCTCAGGTAACTGAAAACTTGGTCCAGGTTGGGGACAACAGATTCTAGTGCCAAGACCTTCACTGTGCCCAGAGTCTGGGTGAAGCTTCGTTGGATGACAGACGAACATACATCTTCAAAACTAGAAATAATGTTGATATCAAGAAGGAGAGGTATATAAGGCGACCGTTGTACCTGAAAGTTGTAGTATTTGATAGACGAGTAGCCCACCACTTTCAATTTCGGCACAAAAATGACATTGATTCTTGTTGGACCTTGTCGATCAACTACAAGTAATCTCTCAAGTGAAGGTGTGTCCTGGATGACCATATTGTGGTCCACCTTTTGTGATCTCTCGTTGCAGCACCAAAGAACACACATAAATAGTGCAGAGTCACGGAGGTGATGTGCAAGGTAATCAACCAAGTCATCGCCTGAAGACGAAGGAACTCGAGTGCAATACAGACGCGGAGCAGGCGCTGCATGTCATCCTTTGGGATGCGGACGGTGACGAGCTCGAGGTGCTTCAGTCGTGGTAGAAAAAGCGGTAGCGTCATTAAGGGGATGGCAGTTCATGAACTTGGCGAGGCGCAGCGTATGCCAAGCGAGCGCGGACGTTGGCAGCAAGCTCATATGCCCATCATTATAACTTAGCTTCTCAAGCTGATCTGTGGCGCGGGATCAGAACCACTCGTCAATCTTGGCTCGCTCCTTGCCATTGGAACGGAACTTGCCCGCGATAAGGCCTTTGATTGGGCCATGGTGATTGTCGAGGATCTGGGAGAACGCATCCAAGCTTTGGCGACAACCATGGCAGAGATTGTGGGCGTGGAGGAGGTCGACAGGGGTGCGGAGGCATACGGTGCGCCACCGCCGGGAAACGGCGGCTGTCCTCGTCCGATTTTGGATTGGGAGGAGGGATATGATGACTATCAACATATCATTGGGGAGGTTGTTGATGAAGTCTAGGCCTGCTGGAGTCTTTTGCGGTTCTTTCTCGACCCGCCTCCGCTTGTTGGCAGCCTCATTCTCCACCTCGTCGGTGGGGACAGAAACCTCTATCTCCATATACACGATGTGCTCCGGTGCTTCAGCAGCCCCGGCGTCGCCACTCCCTCCGATGGGGCGCTTCAGCGGCATCCTCATACATTGACGGCTTTGAGGACTCAGATCGGCGTCGAGGATGCGGGCGGAGAGAGAGGAATTGTGTGTGTGGCGAGGATGGGGAAGTGCGGCGCTCGTGGCGCCATTAATTTAGACCAGTGGGAGCGAGGCGGGCGGCGGTCCAAGGCTGTCGCGCTTCCCAGTGAGAACGACTGCTTAATCTCTAGTATGAATGAAATCTATGCTTAATTACTGAATTTTAATTCCAAAAAATAGATAGTGATATTGATTTTTAGCTGCATATTTTGACAAATCGCAGTGTCTCTTGGCTTAGCGCCGAAGTCTGGCTTTAAATTGCATACCATAGTATGAACCGTTTGCGTTGAAGAGATGCACAGATCCTGCGTTGAACAGCTTGTACACTTTCCGGTGAGCCTGCGCACCGGACTGCGCTCGCACGCCTCCCGTTCAGTCAAGCATCTGTCCACACGGCACCTCCTATAGCCATTAAAACCAAGACACGTGGCGTCACGTGAATGGTTAACCGAGCGATACTGCGGTTTGAATTATACAAACGTTTGAGATATTAAAGTGGTAGCTATTTTTTCAAAATGCCTTTGTTGGCTGTCATTATTCGAAAAGTCGCCTTCTCTCAAAATGGACACGAAAAATACCACAACATGTCGGGTGCCCTTCCATGATAGCATGCCAAGTTTCATGAATTTCAGATTTAGTTTTGGATTTACTAGAATTTAAAAACCAGGCATCTCAATGTTTTGCCGGCAATCAACGGTGCCTTCGTGTTTGAAATTCATTCCCATTTCTTGCATGGGACCTAAGCATGCACCCAAGGACACATATTTGATTTTTTCAACCAATTTATATGCACTGGAGAATGCGCATGTAGTTCAAATTTGAATTATGCACATAAATGCATTGAAAACTCACTTAATGCATAAAAATGTCCAAATGAACCCCGAAAAATCACAAAAATTCACCCAACACTCCTGTTGTTCTATGTTGACACGAGAAAAAAATTGAAAGCAATAAGAGGCAATGGATATCGTTTCGTCCCTAAAGGTGGGCCGTACCCTATCGAAAACCATCATGCTTGTTGTGAGAACCTCTGGTTTGTCAGAAGCATATACAAAACCTGCCCCAAATGGGACAAAATTTGTACCACGGCATGTTGATGCCGCTCCATGATAGCATGCCAAGTTTCATGAATTTCAGACGAGTTTTGGATTTAATAGAATTTAAAAACCAGACATCTCAATGTTTTGCCGGCAATCAACGGTGCCAAGGTGTTTGAAATTCATTCCCATTTCTTGCATGGGACCTAAGCATGCACCCATGGACACAGATTTGTTTTTTCAACCAATTTATATGCACTGGAGCATGCACATGTAGTTCAAATTTGAATTATGCACATAAATGCATTGAAAACTCAGTTAATGCATTAAAAATGTCCAAATGAACCCCAAAAAATCACAAAAATTCACACAACACTCCTATTGTTCTATGTTGACACGAGAAAAAAATTTGAAAGCAATAAGAGGCAATGGATATCGTTTCGTCCCAAAGGTGGGACGTTCCCTACCGAAAACCATCATGCTTGTTGTGAGAAACTCCGGTTTCTGAGAACCATATACCCAAACCTGCCCCAAATGGGACAACTTTATACCACGGCATGTTGATGCGGCTCCATGATAGCATGCCAAGTTTCATGAATTTCAGACGAGTTTTGGATTTAATAGAATTTAAAAACCAGGCATGTTAATGTTTTGCCGGCAATCACCGGTGCCATGGTGTTAATTCATTCCCATTTCATGCATGGGACCTAAGCATGCACCCAAGGACACAGATTTGATTTTTCAACCAATTTATATGCACTGGAGCATGCACATGTAGTTCAAATTTGAATTATGCACATAAATGCATTGAAAACTCACTTAATGCATAAAAATGTCCAAACGAACCCTAAAAAATCTCAAAAATTCACACAACACTCCTGTTGTTCTATGTTGACACGAGAATTTTTTTTAAAGCAATAAGAGGCAATGGATATCATTTCGTCCCCAAAGGTGGGACGTTCCCCACCGAAAACCATCATGCTTGTTGTGAGAAGCTCCGGTTTGTGAGAAGCATATACCCAAACCTGCCCCAAAGGGGACAAAATTTATACCACGACATGTTGACGCCGCTCCATGATAGCATGCCAAGTTTCATAAATTTCAGACAGGTTTTGGATTTAATAGAATTTAAAAACCAGGCATGTCAATATTTTGCCGGCAATCAACGGTGCCATGGTGTTAATTCATTCCCATTTCTTGCATGGGACCTAAGCATACACCCAAGGACACATATTTGATTTTTCAACCAATTTATATGCACTGGAGCATGCGCATGTAGTTCAAATGTGAATTATGCACATAAATGCATTGAAAACTCAGTTAATGCATAAAAATATCCAAACAAACCCCGAAAAATCACAAAAATTCACACAACACTCCTGTTGTTCTATGTTGACACGAGAAAAAAAATTGAAAGCAATAGGAGGCAATGGCTATTGTTTCGTCCCCAAAGGTGGGATGTTCCCTACCGAAAACCATCATGCTTGTTGTGAGAAGCTCTGGTTTGTGAGAAGCATATACCCAAACCTGCCCCAAATGGGACAAAATTTGTACCACGGCATGTTGATGCCGCTCCATGATAGCATGCCAAGTTTCATGATTTCAGACGAGTTTTAGATTTAATAGAATTTAAAAACCAGGTATCTCAATGTTTTGCCGGCAATCGACGGTGCCATGGTGTTTGAAATTCATTCCATTTTCTTGGATGGGACCTAAGCATGCACGCAAGGACACATATTTATTTTTTCAACCAATTTATATGCAGTAGACCATGCGCATGTAGTTCAAAGTTGAATCATGCACATAAATGCATTGAAAACTCAGTTAACATAGCTACATAATTATTTAACTACTCATTGATCTTCACTTATATCTTTTTGGAGTAGTTTGTCATTTACTCGTGTGCTTCACTTATATCCTTTGAGTAAATGGTTGAATGTCATAAATCTGAAATTATATATGTTTCATATGCCTTTCCCATGGGGAGTAATGACTTCACATACAAGAAGTAGAGGTGGTAAATTTATTGAAGGTTAGCAAACATTGTATTGGTCACTTGAACAATTCATGAAAGAATATTGAAGGAAGAGAGATTTCACATATAAATATACTATCCTGGACATCTTCTATGATTTTGAGCCCCAATAATTATTTTCAAACCTGAGAAAATTAGTTGAAGTTGGACAAGGAAGATAACATAATGAGTTATGCTTGGGTATATTTGTATAGAAGTTATATTGTTATGGATCCTCTAACATGTGGTGCTTGCTATTTAGAATCCTTTTCTAGCCAAAATATATGTACTAAGCGGGAATACTGCTTGTGCATCCTAATTCCTTGAACCAAGTTTCTTCCATGAGTGTCCACCATTTCTACCTTCAAAGTAAATTTGCATGTGCTAAACTCTAAACCTTCAAATAATAATCTGTTTTGTATGCCCGAATCGCTCATGTAGCGACTAGGGGTTGTCTGTATCTTCCATGCTAGGTGGGTTATTCTCATGATGAGTGGACTCCGCTCATCATTCACGAGAAAATGGCTGGTAACTGGGATGCCCAGTGCTATGATCAAAAGATCAAAAACAAATTCGCAAATAATTTAAAAAAACTCCTCCAGGATTGTTGATAGTTGGACAGAACCCGTTGTTTCGGACAAGCCGTGGAGGGTGATTGTTGGTTGAGGGGGAGTAAAATCTTTACCTTTCTATTTGGGAACTGCTTATAATGTACCTAGTATGGAAGATATTGGGAACTCTTGGTCATTATGTTGACAATGAAAGCATACCTCTCAAAATTATTTTCATCGCTGTTTTAAAGCTTCGAGCTCTGATACCTCTGCAAATCCCTGCTTCCCTCTGCAAAGGGCCTATATTTTACTTTTATGCAAGAGTCAGTAGTATTCCTTCTCATTCCAACCTACTTTTTAGATGGCAAGCATCATGTGGTGGAGAAAGATCTAAGCATATATGGCCACTCAAATATGTTTGATCATGAATTATTATTTGTGACACCCGGATAATTAAGCTATAGTAATTCCACGCTAATGGTGACACGTCACCTCGGTTATTGTTGATAAACTCTCGTTAGTTCAAAACCGATTCAAATTCAAATTTGAATTAAAGGCAAACATCAAAAGTTTTCAAACGTTAAAACTAAAATGTCCGGGTTGTGCCAAATAATGCATAGGTAGTCATGGTGGAGAAATCACACTTTTATAAAATGTCTAAATACTCTAAAATGATTTAAACAATAGCAATAACAATTATTTAAACGCTTTGAAAATATCAAAAAAAATGAAAACTATTTTATTTAAAGTTCCCAAGTTAATTATGACAGAGGTATAATTAGTGATACTAATTTAGGTACAACTTTTATGAGTCATAAAGCTAAAATAAAACAAAATGGTAAAAGGTAAAATAAATAAAAGAAAAGTAAAACAAAATTAAAGAAAAGGAAATGCCCCATGCCCCACTGGGCCTTGGCCCACCAGAACCACCAGCCGTGAAAGCCCCACCCCTCGGTCGTCTTCCTCCTACTGTACACGACCGAGGGCGTGCTCCCGCCCGACCACTTCGTCGGGGACGCCTCTGTGGGGGATAAGGACGCCCCGACGCCTCAGGCTCTCTCCCCCCACTTGCGCCACTCCCACTCGCCCCTGTCTCCCCCACTCACCACTCGCTCGCCCCTCCCCCTCTCAGATTCGCTCGGGCCTGAGACACCGCCATCGCCACCTCGTCGATCCCGCGGCTGCCGACCTCCCCTCATCGCGCCAAGGCGTCCAAGAGCTGCGCCAACTCTCTCATTTAAGAATTTCAGATCTTGGGATATTATTCAAGCAGCAAGCAAAACAAAATAAAACGACATTTCAAGGATAGCACTCACCATGTGAAGAAGCAAAAACTTAGGCTCAACGGATACTAACCGATAATTGTTGAAGAAGAAAGGTGGGATGCCTACCGGGGGCATCCCCAAGCTTAGATGCTTGAGACTTATTGAAATATTATCTTGGGGTGCCTTGGGCATCCCCAAGCTTGAGCTTTTGTCTCTCCTTAATTCCTCTCATATCACGGTTTCCTAAATCTCGAAAGCTTCATCCACACCAAACTCAACAAGAACTCGTGAGATAAGTTAGTATAAAGTAATGCAAAAACCTTATCATTTTTTACTGTAACAAATCACTAAAATTATTATTCAACATTGCATACTAAATGCCTCTGCATATTTAATACTCCTATCCTCAAATAGAATCATTAAACAAGCAAACATATGCAAACAATGCAAACATAATAGCAATCTGCCAAAATAGTACAATTTGTAAAGAATGCAAGATTCATCATACTTCCCTAATAGCAAACATTATGAAATTCTACCAAACTGTAGAAAATTAATTAGAGCTTATTATGCAAAAAGTTACAACATTTTATCACATTCTGACTTTTCTAGGGAATTTTTGCAGCAGAGGTAAACTTTCTGTTTTGAAACAGCAACATGTATACTTGCAAAATAAGCATGGTAAAAGCTATCCTTGACATTTTTATTGAAACTATAGATGTAAAACATTATTCTAAATAATAGCAAGCAAATTATAACAAAAGAAAATGACGCTCCAAGCAAAACACATATCATGTGGTGAATAAAAATATAGCTCCAAGTAAAGTTACCGATGAAGAAGAAGAAAGAGGGGATGCCATCCGGGGCGTCCCCAAGCTTAGGCTCTTGGTTGTCCTTTAATATTACGTTGGGGTGCCTTGGGCATACCCAAGCTTAGGCTCTTGCCACTCCTTATTCCATAGTCCATTGAATCTTTACCCAAAACTTGAAAACTTCACAACACAAAACTTAACAGAAGACTCGTAAGCTCCGTTAGTATAAGAAAATAAATCACCACTTAGGTACTATTGTGAACTCATTCTAAATTCATATTGATGTAATATCTACTATATTCCAACTTCTCTATGGTTCATACCCTCCGATACTACACATAGATTCATCAAAATATGCAAATAACACAATGAAAACATAGTTTGTCAAAAACAGATTAGTCTGTAGTAATCTGTATCAAATGTATACTTCTGGAACTCCAAAAATTCTGAAATAAATTTTTGGACCTGTGGAATTTGTCTATTAATCTTCTTGAAAAATAATCAACCTAATAGCACTCTCCAGTAAAAAATGGCAGCTAATCTTGTGAGCATAAAAGTTTCTATTTTTTACAGCAAGGTCATAAAGACTTCACCCAAGACTTCCCAAAGGTTCTACTTGGCACAAACACTAATTAAAACATAAAACCACATCTAACCAGAGGCTATATGAATTATTTATTACTAAACAGGAGCAAAAGGCAAAGAACAAAAAATAAAATTGGGTTGCTTCCCAACAAGCGCTAACGTTTAACGCCCGTAGCTAGGCATGATGATTTCAATGATGCTCACATAAAAGATAAGAATTGAAACATAAAGAGAGCATCATGAAGAATATGACTAGCATATTTAAGGCTAACCCACATCCTATGCATAGGGATTTTGTGAGCAAACAAGTTATGGGAACAATAGTCAACTAGCATAGGAAGGCAAAACAAGCATAACTTCAAAACTTTAAGCACATAGAGAGGAAACTTGATATTATTGCAATTCCTACAAGTATATGTTCCTCCCTCATAATAATTTTTAGTAGCATCATGAATGAATTCAACAATGTAACCAGAACCTAAAGCATTCTTTTCATGATCTACAAGCATAGAAATTTTACTACTCTCTACATAATCAAAATTCTTCTCAATCGGAATAGTGGGAGTATCATAAGAGACTCGAATACTATAAATTGTTTCCACGTTAAAACAGTAGTGTTCAGAAAAAGGGTAATCATAATAATGACAAGTTTTATAAAATAATCATCACTACTCTTTATAGCATTAGTATCATCACAATAATCATCATAGGTAGCAACTTTGTTCTCATCATAATCAATTGAAACCTCTTTCTAGATAGTGGAATCATTACTGAATAAAGTCATGACCTCTCCAAATCCACTTTCATAATTATCACAATAAGATTCAACATCCTCCAAAATAGTGGGATCATTACTTCCTAAATTTGTCACTCTTCCAAACCCACTTTCATCAATATAATCATCATAAGTAGGAGGCATGTTCTCATCATAACAAATTTGCATATCAAAACTTGGGAGGCTAAAAATATCATCTTCATTAGACATAGCATCCCCAAGCCTGGGAAAAACATTAATTGCAGCAAAAAAATTCTCAAACATGTCATTCTCATCAAACATAGCATCCCCAAGCTTGGGCCTTTTCATATGATAAGCATAATCACTCTCATCATTAATAGTATGGATAGCACCAATAATATAGCAATTATCATCATCACAATGAGTAATAGGAGAAACATCATTTGGAAGGGATACCTTTTCACCTTTGCTTCTCCGTCTTTTCTTTTTCTTCATCGCATCATGTGTGGGTTTAATCCTCTTTTCGGAGCTCCTTATTAATGAGATTGGTTGAATAGGAGGTTCCTCCTCGTTAATTGATTCATCATAAGAAATAATAGGAGAATATTGGGAAGTCTCTTCCCTTTCATTAGTATTCTCTTCATCTTCTATTTGTTTTCTTGTCTTTATGTAATTGGCAATATAAGGATTTTCAATGCAATTCACCGCACAATACATAAAAATTTCTTCTAGATCTAAATCAAGAAATCTATCAAGATTAAATTTTGGAATACCCTCAATTATACGTTTCATTTATTTATACCCCAAAAGAAGACTAAGCTCTTTATGATGCTCAAGGGTAATCAAGTTATCACAATTTTTAGACACGATTTGATCATGAAACAAATAGCATTGGAGCTTTAAATGACCATGTTCATTGCAAAGTTCACAAGGATAAATATTGAATCTTTCAGCACAATCATCTAGCCTTTCTTGAAACCATTTAGTTTCCAAATACTTACGCCTCTTGCAAAATCTATCTTCCCTATTTGGTGTGTACTTGCAAGCTCTACGTATTCCATAAAAGTTGACATGCTTATAAGAGACATTTTCATCATGACTAGTGCAATCATCATTAGTACTATGGATATTCAAAGAATTCATACTAACAACATTGCAATCATGCTCATCATTCAAAGAATTAGTGCCAAACATTCTAATGCATTCTTCCTCTAGCAATTGAACACAATTATTGGAATCCTTATTTTCATGAAAGATATTAAAAAGATGAAGCATATGAGGCACCCTCAATTCCATTTTTTGTGGTTTTCTTTTATAAACTAAACTAGTGATAAAACAAGAAACTAAAAGATTCGATTGCAAGATCTAAAGACATACCTTCAAGCACTCACCTCCCCGGCAACGGCGCCAGAAACTGCTTGATGTCTACTACACAACCTTCTTCTTGTAGACGTTGTTGGGCCTCCAAGTGCAGAGGTTTGTAGGACAGTAGCAAATTTCCTCAAGTGGATGACCTAAGGTTTATCAATCTGTGGGAGGCGTAGGATGAAGATGGTCTCTCTCAAGCAACCCTGCAACCAAATAACAAAGAGTCTCTTGTGTCCCCAACACACCCAATACAATGGTAAATTGTATAGGTGCACTAGTTCGGCGAAGAGATGGTGATACAAGTGCAATATAGATGATACATATGAGTATTTGTAATCTGAAAATATAAAAACAGCAAGGTGCCAAGTGGTAAAACTGAGCGGAAACGGTATTGCAATGCTAGGAAACAAGGCCTAAGGTTCATACTTTCACTAGTGCAAGTTCTCTCAACAATAATAACATAATTGGATCATATAAATATCCCTCAACATGCGACAAAGAGTCACTCCAAAGTCACTAATAGTGGAGAACAAACGAAGAGATTATGGTAGGGTACGAAACCACCTCAAAGTTATCCTTTCCGATCGATCTATTCAAGAGTCCGTAGTAAAATAACATGAAGCTATTCTTTCCGTTCGATCTATCATAGAGTTTGTACTAGAATAACAACTTAAGACACAAATCAACCAAAACCCTAATGTCACCTAGATACTCCAATGTCACCTCAAGTATCCGTGGGTATGATTATACGATATGCATCACACAATCTTAGATTCATCTATTCAACCAACACAAAGAACTTCAAAGAGTGCCCCAAAGTTTCTACCGGAGAGTCAAGACGAAAACGTGTACCAGGCCCTATGCATAAGTTCACGAGGTTACAAAACCCGCAAGTTGATCACCAAAACGTACATCAAGTAGATCACGTGATATCCCATTGTCACCACAGATAAGCACATGCAAGACATACATCAAGTGTTCTCAAATCCTTAAAGACTCAATCCGATAATATAACTTCAAAGGGAAAACTCAATCCATTACAAGGGAGTAGAGGGGGAGAAACATCATAAGATCCAACTATAGCAGCAAAGCTCGCGGTACATCAAGATTGTGCCAAATCAAGACCACGAGAGAGAGAGAGAGCAAACACATAGCTACTGGTACATACCCTCAGCCCCGAGGGTGAAATACTCCCACCTCGTCATGGAGAGCGCCGGGATGATGAAGATGGTCACCGGAGAGGGATTCCCCCCTCTGGCAGGGTGCCGGAACGGGTCTAGATTGGTTTTCGGTGGCTACAGAGGCTTGCGGCGGCGGAACTCCCGATCTAGGTTATGTTCTGGAAGTTTGGGTATATATAAGAGGTGTTGGCGTCGGGAACAAGTCAGGGGGGTCTCCGGGCTGTCCACGAGGTAGGGGGCGCCCAGGGGGTGGGCGCGCCTGCCACCCTCGTGGGCAGCCCGGGACTCTTCTGGCCCAACTCTTTTACTCCATGGCCTTCTTCTGGTCCAAAAATATGCTCCATCAAGTTTCAGGTCAATTGGACTCCGTTTGGTTTTCCTTTTCTACGATACTCAAAAACAAGGAAAAAACAGGAACTGGCACTGGGCTCTAGGTTAATAGTTTAGTCCCAAAAATCATATAAAATAGCATCTAAATGCATATAAAACATCCTAGAAGGATAATCTAATAGCATGAATACTTCATAAATTATAGATACGTTGGAGACGTATCAGTAGCTAGTGACTTTCTTGCTTGTAAGGATAGAGATGATCTTAAGAAATTATTATGCAAGTGGAAAGAAAAATCCTTGGATGCTAGAATGCAATATGATCCTAAGTTTGCTACTTCACCTATCTTTGTTACTGATAAGGATTATGAATTCTCTGTCGATCCTGATTTAATTACTTTGGTTGAATCCGGTCATTTTCATGGTTATGAATCTGAAACTGTTGTGGCACATCTTACTAAATTGAATGATATAGCCACCCTATTTGCTCATGAGGAAAAATTCACTCTTACTATATTCTTAAGTTGTTTCCTTTCTCGTTAAAGGGTGATGCTAAGTTATGGTTTAATTCTCTTGCTCCTGGTTGTATGCGTAGTCCCCAGGATATGATTTACTACTTCTCTGAAAAATATTTCCCTGCTCATAAGAAACAAGCTGCTTTAAAGGAAATATTTAACTTTGTGCAAATTGAAGAAGAGAGTCTCCCACAATCTTGGGGGAAGCTTCTCCAATTACTTAATGCTTTGCCTGATCATCCTCTCAAGAAAAATGAAATACTTGATATCTTTTATAATGGACTAACCAATGCTTCTAGGGACCACCTAGATAGTTGTGCTTGTTATGTTTTCAGGGAAACAACTGTTGACCAAGCTGAATTGCTACTACATAATATATTGAGTAATGATAATGATTGGACACTTCTTGAACCAACTCCTAAGCCAACTCCGAAGAAAAGAGGTATTCTATTTCTTAGTCCTAAAGATATGTAAGAGGCAAAGAAATCTATGAAAGAAAAAGATATTAAAGTTGAAGATGTTAAGAATTTACCACCTATTGAAGAAATACATGGTCTTGATAACCCGACACAGGCATTAGAGGTAAATTCTCTCTATAGATTTGATGAAGGTGATATTCCTTATAATAAGTCTGCTAGTCAATGCTTGGATGAGTTTGATAATTTTATTGTTAAATAAGAAAATTTCAATGCTTATGTTAGTAGACAATTGAAACGTAATGCTTACATGCTTGACTGCTTGGGTGATTGCATGAGTAGAACTGTTAGTGATCTTAAGATTATTAGTAAGCATGCTTCCATGGTTAAAACGCAAGTAGAACATACTTCGGGCACATGATGATTTGCTCAATGAGTTGAATAGTAAGAACAATATAATGTTGTTAGGGTTATGACTAGAGGTGGTAAGATGACCCAGGAACCTTTGTATCCTGAAGGCCATCCTAAGAGAGTTGAGCAAGATTCTCAGAGAATTAACACTAATGCACCTAGTCCTCCTAGTAATAAAAAGAATAGGAAAACTGATAGGACTTTGCATGCTCCTAGTGAACCTGTTATAGACACACCTAAGAATCCTAATGATATTTCTATTTCTGATGCTTAAACACAATCTGGTGATGAACATGAACCTAGTGCTAATGTTAATGATGATGTTCATGTTGATGCTCGACCTCGTAATCATAATGATGTGGAGATTGAACCTGCTATTGATCTTGATAACCCACAGTCTAAGAATCAACGTTATGATAAGAGAGACTTCATTGCTAGGAAACATGGTAAAGAAAGAGAACCATGGGTTCAGAAACCCATGCCCTTTCCTCCTAAACCATCCAAGAAAAAGGATGATGAGGATTTTGAGCGCTTTGTTGAAATGCTTAGACCTGTATTTTTGCGTATGCGTTTGACTGATATTTTGAAAATGTCTCCTTACGCTAAGTATATGAAAGATATTGTTACAAATAAAAGAAAGATACCTGAAGCTGGAATTTCCACCATGCTTGCTAATTACACTTTGAAGGGTGGAATACCAAAGAAACTAGGAGACCCAGGAATACCAACTATAACATGCTCCATTAAAAGAAACCATGTTAAAACGGCTTTATGTGATTTGGGAGCCGGTGTTAGTGTTATGCCTTTCTCTTTATATCGTAGACTTGGATTGAATAAGTTGACACCTACTGAAATCTCTTTGCAAATGACTGATAAATCAACTTCTATACCCATCGGTATTTGTGAGGATGTGCCGATGTGGTTGCAAACATTACTATCTTAACGGACTTTGTTATTCTTGATATTCCCGAGGACGACAGTATGTCCCATCATCCTTGGTAGACCCTTTTTAAATACTGCAAGTGTTGTTATTGATTACAACAAGGGCAATGTCACTTTTCATGTTAATGGTAATGAGCATACGGTACACTTTTCGAAGAAACAACCTCAAGTGAATGGCATCAATTCTATTGGAAAAAATTCAACTATTACTATTGGAGGTTTTGAATTCCCTCTTCCTACTGTCAAAAAGAAATATGATATTCTTATTGTTGGGGACATGCATATCCCCATTGAGATAACCTAGTGTTATTAAAAAAATCTCCAGTTTCATGTTATTCGAAAGAAGTTTGTTAATAAGACCTTGTTAATGGATTCCTTTTGATGAGCATGAGATGGATGAATTTAGAAAGCACAACCTTGTGTACCCACCTTTTACTTTCTGGTATTCAGAATAAATAAAGCAAAAATACTATTACCTGTCTATTTTCTGATTTATCCGTGCAATAAAAAATGTCCCAAAAATAAAAGTTCTCCAAATGCCCTGAAATTTTAGTATGATTTTTTTATAGAATATTTGAGAATTTTTGGCACTGAGAACACACCAGGGGGCTCCACCAGTGGACCACAAGGGTGGAGGGCGCACCCTATCCCCCTGGGCGGGCCCCCTGCCTTGTGGGTCCGACATGGGTCTCCCACACTTATTCCAGCACCCATCCACTTTGTCTTCCTCCAGAAAAAATCATCCCTTTTCTCAAACCCATGTTCTAGATCATCTTGCTGCAATTTTTGATCTCCTTGTGCAAAGCTCCATTTGCAAAATTGTCTTGGGGGATTGTTCTTCGGTATGTGACTCCTCCAATGGTCCAATTAGTTTTTGTTCTAGTGCTTTATACATTGCAAATTTTTGCTGCTGTGCTGACCTTGTTCTTGAGCTTGCATGTCAAATTTATATGGTTCAAAGTAGTTTTGATGCATGATATAGCCTCTAGACACTTGCATGAGTAGTTGCTATCAATCTTGTTGAGTTTTGTTCACTTTTATTTTGAGCCACTAAATTTTTCATAAAATTTCACAGGAAAGAAATGATGAAAAGATGGTTGAGAGGCTCTTCAGCCGGGGTTCAAAGGAAAATGAAAATGAAGAGAAGAAGAAGAACAAGTACAACCTTCCTCGCACCATGGAGGTTCGGCCGTGTGAGTGGCCAAGTGATGCATTCTTGGGGCGGTCGGAATTTATGAGGATTTCTATTATTTGGCTGAGAATTTAGGCATCACCGACTTCCTCGACGATAAGTGTGATCAATACCTCCTACTCACTAATACCTTCATGCAAAAAATTTACTTTCATGCTAGGAAATCACTCCCCACGGTAGAGTTTCATTTATATGATGAGCATAAGGAGATGATGCTTTATGATTTTTGTGAGGTTTGCAAATTGCCTTATGAGGGCAGCGTCAATGAGCCATGTCCTAGAGATGTGGAAGATTTTATTGATGAAGTTACCGTAGGGGAAGGGAGAGGAGTGTCGGAAGCGAGAATGGCTAGTTTGCATTTTTCCTGTTTTATGCTATTACTCATTATTTGCTGGGAGATGTTTAATTGGTCATGGAGAGAGTGGAGGCCTTAGTGCCCCTAACCTCGCTATCTTGAGCCATGCGTTACTTCGTGATAAATTTTTTAGTTTGGGCGCTATTGTTGCTCGACGGTTGAGTTTAAACCGTTCGAGGGGTCCTATCTTTGGAGGTATCTATGCATCCCACCTTGCTAGACGCTTCGAGATACCCATTAGGCGCGATGAGGAAGAGGAGATGCTACTACACACTAGATACTTAGACTATAACAGTATGGTAGCGCATAATTTTATTAGTGATGATAAGGACAAGATACTCATATATAACCTGGTATTCAGCCAGAAGACTTGTCAAATTATTGCTTTTCCTGCACCTTCATTGTTCGATATTCATTCAGGCAGGTACCTCATTTTCCCGAGGACATTTATGCATATTAGGAGTGGACGCGATCCCCAGTTCCTGAGCCAGAACCATCACCTGTTCCGTATGAGGAGTCTGTCTATCAGTGGGAGCCACAGGAGCTCGCTAACCAGTGGAACCCTCAGGATCCTCCTCAGTACCCAAGAGAGGGATAATTTGATCCGTGGGCATAGACCAACTTAGGCCAAAAGCCTAAGCTTGGGGGAGTACGTATTTCTCACCGACATTACATTCATGTTCACACACTCATTTCAGTTGTCGGTGTTCATACTTTTTCATTGTATTATCCATGCTAGTTTATTTTCTTTTTTCTCGCTTTCTTCTTGTGTGTTTGAAAAACTTTGAGAAAATCCAAAATAATTAGTTGTAGCTTCTTTTTAGTTTCCATTCCATGTTTATTTAGTAGTAGTATTAAAGAAAACCCAAAAAGATTTCTCGTTCTTCTTTTGCTTGTTGGGAGCTTTCCCGTGTAAATAGTTTTTCTCGTTCTTGTTTTTACTTTCTTCAGAAAAACAAAAACTCCAAAAATATTTTAGCGTGTTTCTTTGAAATTCCTTTTCCTTTCTTTGGATCGAGAGTAGAAGACCACAATGAAAATGTTTAGTGGCTCTCATCTATATTATTGTTGATCTAACGAAGGGCCCATATTACCTTGTCTTCTCCTTTGAATAAATGTTTGCAGATTCCAGCTTAGTCCAATGCACGCGCACTCTTATCATTATCCACACCATTTGGTCGTGCAAGTGAAAGGTAATAATGATGATATATGATGAAATGATTGAGATGACGAAAAGCTGGTATGAACTCAACTTATCTTGTTTTTTGTAAATATGATTAGTTCATCATCCTTGATTCAGCCCATTATGAATGAAACATGTTTGCAAAGACAATTAGAGATTATAGTTTCTCATGCCATTCTTAATTATCTAGGAGTTTATAATGGTTTACCTTGCGTGCCAACATGCTTTTAAAATGGTTGTGATGTAGTATGATAGGATGGTATCCTACTTTGAATGATTTAAGTGGCTTGACTTGGCACATGTTCACGCATGTAGTTGAAACAAAATCAACATAGCCTCCACGATATTTATGTTCCTGGTGATTTATATCCTACTGATGCAATGTTGGTTAACCTCAATGCATGTTTATGATTGTTGTCGGTCTCTAGTTGGTCGCTCCTCAATGTTTTACTAGCCTTCACTTTTACTAAGCGGGAATACTGCTTGTGCATCCACTTCCATAAACCCAAAGTTGTTCCATATGAGTCCACCATACCTACCTATATGCGGTATTTATCTGCCATTCCAAGTAAATTTGCATGTGCCAATGTCGGGGAGGCTGATCTGGCCCACGAACACCTATGGGACCGGCGGACCGAGCCCCTTTCGGTTCGGCGGGGGGGCGGAGGTTGCACAAAGAGCAGATCGAGGCGAAGCACACGAGCAGTTTACCCAGCTTCGGAGCTCTCCGGAGAGATAACACTCCTACTGCTGCATGTCTGAGTGTATTGAGTTCTTCTTGCTCAGAGCGCTGAGTGCTCTGATACACACAAGCTGCTAACGAGACCCGGCGTGAGTGTTCTCTCGGCTTAGAACCTTCGAACCCCTCCAACCCCTCCTCTCGCTGCACATGGGCCTCCTTTTATATGCTAAAGGGTCTCCGCAGGTGGCAACGTAGACAAGGGTAAAATGGAAAAGGAGTGGTTGGTACAGCTACTTGTACAGTGTATCATACCTAACCCCGACGGCAGGGGACAAAGGCATTAAATGCCCGCTTCACGTCGCCCTAACAAAGGCAGAAAGGGACCGTCGGCGCCACCGCTTGCCACGATGGCAATCTTGTCACCGCTTGCCACCACGTGCCTCGGGCCGACAGCCTCTTGCCACGCTGCTACCGAAAGGTCCTGTGGAGACACGTTAGTGGATGTGCCGGAGCACAGTACATAGTGGTGGTCTCCAGCGGCAAGCGCCTTTGTCATGTTGTTGTTTTGTCGCGTCCGGAAGCTTGTCGCTCACGGGCCTTCCCGGCAAGCTCCTCTTGCCGGGCCTTGTCTCCTAGGTGCCTTGGGTGGCCTTCCGGCAAGCTCCTCTTGCCGGGCCTTGCCTCCTAGGTGCCTTGGGTAGCCTTCCCGGCAAGCTCCTCTTGCCGGGCCTTGTCTCCTTGGCTTGCATACTTTGTTCTTGAATGGCTCCAAAGGAACCACGGAGGACCTTGGCGGTCACCCGTAAGCCTTGCCGCGGAGGGCTGCAATCGCCCGTGCACAAGTTCGGGATACTAGGGTACCCCTACTCTAGTACACCGATAGGGAGCCCCGGCCTGGGCCACACATGGTGCCGAAGCGCTGTTGGACCAGGCCCAAAACAGGCACGGGCACGCTGCGCCTGGGTTACGCTGTAACTCACCTCGGACCACCACGCCCTCCACGAACGGCACGCGTCCGAATGCGGCGTCGTGTGAGAGATCGTGGGTGAGATCGTGGGTGGTTTCTTTATTCGGAAAGACGAACGTCCGCCCTCCCTCTTTATAAGCGGGGAAAGCAGGGCAGTTCGCCCATCTCGCCAGTTGCTATCCAATCTCGAAATACCCCCGCTGCTTCCCCCTTCTTCCCAAGGGTGAAGAGAGAGCAGCGCCCGCCCCCATCGCCACCAAAGATCACCAACGCAGCTTGATCTCCTCACCACCTCCGCCATGGCTCAAAGCCGACAAGGGAAGACTGTGAAGTCGGCCGAGGCGCAGCGGCTTATGCGGCACGGAAGGAGCGGCAATCTTCCCCCAGCCATGAGGGAGCCGAGGGAGTACTACTACCTCTTCGGTCGACGGTGGACGCGAAGCGCATCCGCATCGAAGGTACTCCTACCGCTGCTTGAACTGGCTCCAAATGGGTACCCTTTCTTCGCCGTTCTTCTCTGCAAGGGCTCGCCACCTTTCTCTGAATTTTTCTGCGATATCATGAACACCTACGGGTTCCGCCTCCTTGACTTCACCCCAATGTTGTTACGACCATGGCAGTTTTCGCACATCTCTGCGAAAACTTTGTCGAGTCCATCCAAACGTAGCCCTTTTCCGCCACTTCTTTATGCCCCGAGTTGAGAGAGGGGAGCCTCTTTCCGGTGGGATCGCCTGGATCTCGAGGACGGCAAGAAGGAAGCTTATCTGGAGGGGGAGCTCCGCAGCAAATGGGATGAGTGGAGAGCAGACTGGTGCTGGATTGTCGAGGAGAACCACAGCCGTTTACCGCCCAGCGCCAAACCTCAGTAGTGCGCGGCAACGATTGGAGCAGTCTAACCCCGGAAGACGCTAGGCTGAAGATTGTTGTCATCCGGATCCTACGCCTGAGACTTGCCGGACTCATCAGAGGCGCCCGTTGGCGAATTTCCTTCGCCGCCGCGCTTCGCGCAGAGAGGAGGAGACCCGCACGGGAGTTCCGTAACGCGGCGGATATCGCGAGGCTGCGCCGGGCCTCAACTTCAATTTCACTGTCACTGAACCGACGCGATGCTCTTGGAGCTGTTCAAGCACGATCCTCGAGCATCCCGGGCGTTCAGTTGCCGAAGAATGTCGTCTCCTGTGCAACAATTCCTCGCTTCGACCGCATCCGTGCAATGATGCCGCCAGCGACTCGCATGGAATCGCTCCAACTCGCAAGAGCCTGCAGATGACATCGTGCGAGTGTTCTTTGACAGCCTGGTAGAAGTGCCGGTCCGCCCGATGAATGTAAGAGCCTCACCGCGACACCACCGATGATGAGATGCGCCAGACGCCACCACGCCGAAGAGGCGGCAGAGCTGCCGCGGGCGAAGTTCGGATTCACCGTGGAGGAGGCAGAGGCGCAGAGGCGGCAAGCCTTGTCGAGCGAGGGAGTTTGCCGGGCGAGGAAGAGCTTGTCGGGCTGAAGCTGAGTCGAGCGAGCCGCCGAGGGCGCCTCCTCCCTCTTTCGCATAGCTTGCCGCGAGCGGAGCCCCAGCTCCACCAAGAAGGCGTCTCCAAGGCCGGAGACGTAAGCGGGCGGCCGACGGGTCAACAGCCGCCATGGCGCTGGCTCTACCGCGGCAAGCATCAGCGCTGGAGCACCTCATGCCGCTGCGGCAACCGGAGCGGGCCTCGCATCCACCGCTTCGCTTCCCGCCAAGCGGCCAAGGGAACCTACCTCCGCCTCGTCAGACTTTGGAGGCGGGCTGAATTTGATCTCTCCGCGCCACCGCGACGAGGAAGAAGAAGAGTAAGATTCTCTGCAGCATTTGTAGTTCTTCGCTTGTTGCTTTGTCTTGTATCTGATTTGCTTCACTCGAACCCATTCCTTTTCAGGACGCTGGCCCAGAGAGCGTCGAAGAGAGCCAAGGCCCCGGTGATTGTCATCGAGGACGAACCCACCGCGACAGCAGGAGGCGCGTCCGAGACCACCTTGCCGGACGCGGCAACTCTTCCTCAAAGCAGCCCCCAGCGCAGCCCCCAGTGTAAGTATATGGTTTACTTCTTTCTGTTCCGCGTGCATGGGTGCTCCTTCTTTGCTGATATTCGATCACGATCTGTAGGAAGCAGAGCAGCCTTACCAGAGTGCCTTGAAGCCGCCTCCCGACATGCCTTCGCTTCGACTACACCGCCAAGGGAGGATTCCCGGCAAGGGAGCGCTTCTCCGGCAAGGGAGACTTCTCCGCAAGGCAGTTCTCCGACAAGGGACAGCTCTCCGACAAGGGACAACACCAGCGATCTCGCGGCGGAGACCATGACTGCATACCCTAGCACAGGTAATCCTCTTGCTTGAAAACTTTCCTTGTGTTCTTCTTCTTCTGATCTTCTTTTTGAGTATTTGCTTGACTTTTTTTCATTTTCCGGTCGTCAGATCCATCCGCCACAGAGCCAATGGAGACCGAGGCCGCCGGCGAGGACGCCAAGGTAATCTTGACGACGCCGCTGCCATCGGAGAAGAAGCCGGCCGACGAGCCCGCCCGAAGAGGCCGCCAAAGCTGCCGCCGCAGAAGCCGGGCGAGGGGTCCGCGATCGTGACCGACGGCCCCGAGGTCGCAGGAGCGCCAGCGCTACACCGACCACGATCCCTCCGCCGCGCGCAGCTGCGGGCTCAAGAGCCCCAGCCCGCGCCTATTTGAAGGTCGGGCGATGGCGTCTTCATCAAGCTCCCATGGGCGCCGAGCCTGTGGCGCCGGCCGAAGGAGAAACTTTTGATGAAGAGCTGCTCGCCTCCACTGGACTGACGCTGGTCGACGCACCAAACAGCAGTAGCGGCGAGTCTGAGGAGGAGCAGCTGCTGCGGAAGGTGCTGTCGCTCTACCGCGCTCGACAAGCCAAGATGGAATCCCGGGAAGCGCTTGTCACGAAGGCGGGAGCAGACATCGAGAAGCGCGCGGAGGAGCTCCGGGGCCTCAACCAGGAAGCTCTCCGGTCCTTGGCAGAGGAGCGGGAGCGACTCGCCGAGGAGCGCAAAGCCTTCCTCCTCGAGAAGGCTGAAGCTGAGGAGCAACAATGACTTGCCGCCGAGAAGCTATCTCAAGCAGAAGGCGAAGTTAAGCGCAGAGGAAGGTTAATCTTGACAGCCATGAGGAGGATCTAGCCACGCGAGCAAACATTTGGCGGGGCTCTCAAGGAAGCAAAGGATGCTGCCGCAGCCGCCGAGGCCGCCAAGAAGGAGCTGGAGACGAAGGTGATGCAGCCGAGGCCAATCTAAAGGAGAGCGACGAGGAGCTTGCTGCACTCAAACATGAGCGCCGAGAAGGACGCTTATACTCTTGGCGAGCTGCAGGCTGCCTCGCCGAGAGGAGCAAGGAGCCTGGCCACGCCAAGGACTCCAACGCAGATCTTGAGTTGAAGCCGACCACCTTGACTCGGGCTGGACGGCGCCAAGGAGCAGGAGGTGGCCTTGAAGGAGAAGATCAAGGCCGACAAGGCGGCTGGCGAAGTGCTGCCGCCGCCTGTAATACCTTTAGGGAGAATGTGGAGCACCGGACCGAGGGTCTCGTGGATGTTGCCGCAGCCATCGGCGTGGAGCCGGGCGCAGCTGGGATGGAGGATCTTGGATATTCGTCCGATGAGCACCTCCGACCCAGCCAAGCTCAACTTGTTCTTCAAGGGCGTGCAGGACGGCCCTCCAGCGACTCCGGGAAGAAATCCCAAAGCAGCTGGCCGAGGAGTCGCGCCAGATCTGCACGGGAGCTCTTCAAAAGGTGCTGATGAAGGTGGCCTTCCGCAATCCAGGCCTCAACCTCACCAACGTCCTCAAGTCCTTGCCGCCGGATGCTGATGTGGAAGCGCTTAAGATCCTTGTCGCACCCATCGTGGGACAGGTGAGCGGGATCAAGAGGGTTGAGGGCGATCGCGTAGATTAGGCCGCCCGCTTTCTTTTTTCTTGCCGCTGCTGGTCATGTTATGAGAACAATCTATTAGAGCTGCGACAAGCTATCTTGTAATGTAACTCTATTTCGGTAGCAATTGCTATGTTATTTCCTTTACTTGGTTCCTTCCTTTGTATGTTTTTGCCCCACGCTTTTAGGGAACTTGTCGGCAGCACACAGGCCATGAGGCCGAAAAGTGGACGTCAAGACCTGGGCGGTGCTGCTACCGACAAGAAACCTTGTCGCAACTAGTCGCACCTCACTTAAGTTGTTGAGCGGACTCGAAACAAAGTAAGGGCGCAACTAGCTACGAGTTGGTTCCTCCGGGCACAGGTTTTCCATACAAAGTACGGTCGTTCGAGGAAGATAACTTAAATTTTTTAAAACTGATTGCTCAAACTTTAGCAACTTAGCTTTTCGTCGCTTGCTTCCCGGTAAGGCTAGACTTCCTTGAGCGACGCTTGGTCCACACCATTATCTTCTCCTTTCCCCGGCAAACTTGTGGGCGAGGGAACCTTCCTTTCTTTGAGAAAGAGAAAGAAGAGAAAATAAAGATATGGAGCCTTATGGCTTGTTATTGCTTACCGGGGTAGGTGCTGCACAAAGTGTCGATAACGCATGCAAAATAGAAGTAGAAAGCATGAAATTGACAAGATGTGCGGCACATTAGCTTTTACTTTATGCACGGGTCTGCGCCCGGCTTTGTCTGAAGGATTACATGCAACATCGGCAAGACTTGTACAAAAGGTGGTTGCCGGAACAGGTTCCGCAACCGCGCTTCTGGCTAAAACTTACGAAGATGCTCAATGTTCCAGGAGTTGCTCGCCGGAATGCCATCTTCGGTCTCAAGGCGGGCAGCGCCAGGCCTAGTGACTCGTTTCACCCGGTAAGGGCCTTCCCACTTCGGCTTCAACTTGTTGGAATTCTTGGCGGACTGAACGCGCCGAAGAACAAGGTCACCTTCCTCGAGACTTCTTGCATTAACTTTGCGGCTATGGTAGCGGCGCAAAGCTTGCTGATATCGAGCAGCTCAGATAGCAGTCAAGACGATCCTCCTCAAGGAGCGCGTCATCTTGTCGCAACTGCTCTTGCTCAAGCTCATCATAAGCGAGCACTCGAGGTGATCCGTATACGAGTTCCGTGGGGAGAACTGCCTCTGCTCCATAGACTAGAGTGAAAGGTGTCTGGCCAGTGGCTCGATTTGTGCAGCCTGTCGAAAGTTCTGGTCTTGAGCCCTCGCAGCACTTCAGCATTCACCCTCTCTGCTTGACCATTACTTCTCGGATGAGCAATGCGAAGCGAAAGCATCCTTGGCGCCAAGATCTTGGACGTCGCATGAAGGTGCGGCTCGTGAATTGCGTGTCGTTGTCGGTGATGATCCTGTTAGGGATTCCAAAACGCGAACAATCGACCTAAAGAACTTGATCACGATCAGGCTGTCACCTTCCTCACCGCTTCCACTTCCGGCCACTTTGTGAACTTGTCAATTGCAACGCATAAGTACTCAATGCCCCGACAGCTCGGGAAAGGGGCCGAGGATGTCGAGCCCCTGCATCGAAAATGGCCGTGATAAAGGGATCGTCTGGAGAGCTTGAGCCGGTGTATCTGCTTGGAATGGAACCGCACGCTTCACACTTGGTTACTTGTGCGCTTGCATCCCGGAGGGCTATCGGCCAAAAGAAACCGTGCTGTAATGCTTTGCGGCAAGTGGTCTGGCGCCAATGTGGTGACCACATATGCCTCCATGTATCTCTGCCAACAGCTTTTGTCCGTCTTCCCGGTGAATACACTTCAATTTCACACCGTTGAGTCCTCTTCTGTACAGTGTGTTGTCGACAAACTGGTACATACTTGACTGCCGGGCTACTCTTTCCGCTTCTTCTTGCTCTTCGGGAAGTTCTCACATGCA
Organism: Aegilops bicornis; assembly: GCA_021605145.1. Classification (NCBI taxonomy): domain Eukaryota; kingdom Viridiplantae; phylum Streptophyta; class Magnoliopsida; order Poales; family Poaceae; genus Aegilops; species Aegilops bicornis. The sequence goes on from CM038670.1 coordinate 88,988,874, forward strand.
AGGAAACGGACAATCTGTTGTGCCCATCTTTGGAGCTTGCGGCTCGACAACAAGGACTAAAGGCACATTCGCTGCTGCGGGAACATCCGCTTCCACGGCGAGAACTCGCGGCTCAGCCGGAGCTTGACGTTCCCGGCAAGCTTGCCGAGCAAAACTTGTCGGGAGCGCTCGCTTAACGGAACAAACCCTAGGGCTTGCCGGAGCGGACCGCTCCTCGCACTTTTGGTGTTGATCTTGAGGACCTTCTTGACGGCGACTTCGGAAGCTCTGCCGAAAATAGTCACCAGAGATCAACTTCCTCTTCTTGCTCTGTCCGGTTGATGGTGTTACAGACGGTTGAGTCAGCTTGAGCACAAAATCCTGGTTCCACAGGTAACTTAAGTGCAGCGCACTTCGACGTGCCATCGGCAATGTCGCTCGAGCTCTTGGAACATGTTCCATTTGTAGGACGTCAAAGTGCTCTTCTAGCTTTCTCACTTCATCAACATAAGCTTCCATCAACGGACTCGATAACTCTTGTTCACTTGGCGGATGACAAGTCGTGAGTCACCCCCGACAATGAGCTTCTTGATCCCAAGGTCTCATCATGATCTCGAGACCGGCAAGCAAACCTTCATACTCTGCAGATTGTTTGTTGCTTGCTCCTTGGGAAAGTGCATCTGGACTACGATTTGAGGTGCTCTCCGGTGGGTGCAACAAGTAGCACGCCAAGACCGGCGCCTTGCAGCGAGAAGGCACCATCAAAGTACACCAGCCACTCTTTGCTTGCTTCCTTGACGGGGATGCTCGTTTATGGAATTTCTTCATCTTGTGTTGGCGTCCATTCTGCTATGAACTCCACCAATGCTCTGCTTTGGATAGTTGAAGTGCTCTCAAACTTGAGGCCAAAGCTTGACAGCCCAAAGTGCCCACTCGACAATCCTGCCTGCCTCTGGATTTTGCAAGATCCTCTTCAGCCGAAAACGAGTGACGACCGTGATCTCATGTGCCCGGAAGTAATGGCGCAGCTTTCGAGGCCATGAGGAGGCCGAAAAGCAATTTCGCACACCCGTAGTACCTTGACCTAGCCCCCTGCAGAAGGGAACCGACAAAGTAAACTGGCATCGCACCATTCTTTTCTCGTGATCTTCTCATGCGTCTGCAGAGATCCATCCTTGTCGGGACCAGAGCTTGCCGGGTGAAGCCCCCACGCCGTCATTTGGATGCATCTGCCATGGTTGCTAGCTCATCATCCGCCTCCCTCTCCGCTACTAACGCAACACTAACCACTTGATTGGTTGCCACTATATATAGCAGCAACTTCTCTTGTGGCTTAGGTGCGACAAGTGTTGGAGTGGAGGACAGGTATCTCTTCAAGTCCTGCAGCGTAGCCTCCACTTCCAGAGTCCATTTAATCGGACCTGCCTTTTTCAAAATTTTGAAAAATGGCAGGGTGCGCTCAGCAGACCTAGAGATAAACCTGCTGAGAGCAGCTACGCAACCGGCAAGTCTTCGTACATCCTTGACGCCTTTGGTGCTTCAATCTGCTCAATGGCCTTGATCTTGTCGGGATTGGCTTCAATTCCCGCCGAGACACGAAGAACCCGAGAAGCTTGCCGGAAGGGACTCCAAACACACAGTTCTCAGGGTTGAGCTCGAGGTTGATCTTGCGCAGATTTGCAAAGGTTTCGTCTAAATCTTGGATCAGAGTCGCCTTGTCCTTGCTTTTGACCACTATGTCATCCATGTAGGCTTCCACATTTACGTGCATTTGCGGCTCAAAAGCGTCATGGACTACTCTTGCAAATGTTGAACCAAAGCATTCTTTAATCCGAAAGGCATCCGTCACGTAAACAAGATGTGCCACATGGGGTGATGAATGCGGTCTTCTCCTCATCCTCTTACGCCATGAAGATCTGATGATATCCTCGAGTATGCATCCGAATGAAAGCAAATCACATCCGCCGTGGAGTCAACAATCTGGTCGATGCACGGCAAGGGAAATGGGTCTTTGGGACAAGCTTTATTGACATCGGTAAAGTCGATACAAAGCCTCCATTTCCCGCTTGCCTTTATGCATAACTGTGGATTGGCCAACCACGTAGGATGGAGCACTCCTCCGACAAGGCCTGCTGCTTCCAATTTCTTGATTTCTTCTGCGATGAATTCTTGGCGCCCAACGCCGCTTCTCGACTTTCTGCTTGACGGGCCGCGCATGAGGACAAACGGCAAGATGGTGCTCAATTACTTTCCTGGGAACACCGGGGATGTCAGACGGTTGCCACGCAAACACGTCGACGTTCGCCCGCAGGAAAGCAACGAGCGTGCCTTCCTATTTAGGGTCGAGAGTGGCACTGATGGTGAAGGTACCACCAGCCGCCTCCTCCTGGCGGACACCTTCTTGGTCTCCGTGGAGCTGCCATCGCCTTCTTACACTTGCCGGTGGAGCTCGATGGTGCGTCCTCGACGGTAGCGCAGCACTCAAGAGGTGCGCTGTCGGAGTGGGCATCGAGCTCTTGCCGGACTTGGTCTTCTTCTTCGCCCGGAGCTCCAATGACAAGTGGCTTGCAATCTGGCTGCTTCCCGGTAGATCTTGTCGGGCGCAGATAAGAGCATCCTTCTTGTCGCCAGGACAGAGATGACACTTATCGGGCCTGGCATCTTCAAAGATGTTGTATGCATAGTGAGAGGCTGCCATGAATTTGGCGAGTGCCGGACGGCCAAGTATCCCATTGTAAGGCAATGGAAAGTCAAGAACATCAAAAGTGACCCTCTCATCCTGAAGTTCAACTTCGCTGCCAAATGTCACCGGCAACGTGATCTTTCCCTTCGCTTGCTCCTTCCCGGATTGATTCCTTGGAATGTGCCGGTCTCTTCGAGCTCGCCATCGTGGATCCGAGTTTCGGAGCACCGCGGAGGAGATCAGGTTCAAGCCGGCCCCGCCGTCAACTAGCATCTTAGTGACCTTGAGGTTGCGGATAGTTGGTGAAACCAACATCGCAAGCACCGACCGCAGCTACACGATCGTGGTGGTCCTCAATATCAAAGATGATAGGCGTCTTTGGACCATTTCGAGGCTTGCGTGACTCGACGGATGGTTCTGCCGCATTGACTTCCCGCATCCACCGCTTGAGCCGGGCGGTGTGAAGTATGTAGAGAAGCACCGCCACAACGCACAGGACCTCTGTGGCTTTCTCGAACTCCCGCTCATCGGTCTCGTCATCATCCATGTCTTCATCATCGCCGTCGTCTTCATCCTTGTCGCGCCGCTGGAGGTCTGTCTCCTTGCCGCTGCTTGGCCTTGCCGCGTCCTCCTCGGCCAGACGTTTCTTGCTAGCTCCTCCAAAGACCTTCCTGGGCCTTCTCCTTGTCGCGTCGTTCGTATTCAGCCTTCTGCTGCTCGACAAGCTGCTCGACCTTTTTGCAGCTCTGGAGGTCATGGCCCTTGGTGTGGTGGATCTTGCAGTACTGTTTGTTGGAGCCGTCCTGCTTGTCGGCGACCGCCACAGCCTGGCAGTTGGTGCCAGTGGCAACCTCCTTGCCGGAGCTACCAGCTTTGGCTTTCTTGGCGCCACCTCCGTTGCCGGACTGCTCAACAACTAGCACATCTTTGCCTTTCTTCTTCCTGTTGTTCTGCCGCCGGTTTTTCTTTGCCGGGGCGGTCTCCTCACTATCGAGATCCTCCCGCTTCAAGTATTCTCTCCGGGAGTCTCCTCCTTCCTCAAGACGTGCACACTTGTCGGCAGGCATATAGCTCATCGACGTCTCGATCTTGCACATCGCCATCTCCTCCCTCATCCTGCGGTTGCGCATGTTCTGATGGAACGCGCTGATTACAGCGGCAGGGTGGACAACTGGGATGTTGTCTTTGTCTGTGGTGAATCTCTGAATGTACTTTGCAGGACTCACCTTCCTTCTAGGCGAGTAGATGAAGGTCGCTTTCTTGGCCATGGGGCTTGTGGTCACCAGAAGGCGCCGACAAACTGATGGCATAGATCTGCCCAAGAGGATATGGAGTTGTCCGGCAAGTGCATGAGCCAAGATCTGACATTGGGCTTGAGCACCAGCTGGAAGTAGTTGGCCAGGATCTTGTCGTCTCGCCCCCCGACAGCTTGCACCGCGATGGTGTAGATGCTGAGGAACTCCGACGGATCCGCCTCGCCGCCGTACTTCTCTCGCATGCGTCGGCTTGAAATTCTTCTTGCTGGGCCACTGGACTTGCTGTAGCTCACGAGTGAACGCAGGGCAACCTACCACGTACGGCAAGTCGCCTGGTTCCCCTGGCGCATGCATGTCGACAGAGGGCCCAGCGCGCTGGTCGGATTGATACCGTGCTTCCCTTCGGCGCTCGATGCGAGTTCGAGCGTCTTCTTGCTGTCGTTCGTGAAGAACTTGGCGCTGATTGCGACGAGCTCGTGGATCCGATGATGCGGTGGAGTCGCTGTCGAGGTGGATCCGGCGAGTCGGCGATCTTGGCCTTCGGGGTGGAGAGTGCATGGTGGTTGCACCCCATCGGTTTCGCCGCCACCGGCTCGTGTTTGGCAGTCCTGCCGCGGCAGCGATGCACTCGGCTGTGCGGAGCGTCGCCGTTAGCAAAGCCGATGAGACTACGAATGGTGGCCTCCATTCATCGACCTTGTCGGCTGTTGGAGGGTAATCCAGAGCAGTTGAGCTCGCCAAAGCTTCGCTGGAGTGGTGGGTGGCGATGGCGAACGGCGCGAGGAGCGGGATATGCTCGGACTTCTAACTATGTTAGAAGGAGCAGTATCCCGTCAAGGCGACCGTGCCTCGCTCGCACCAGCATGTTGGCGTGCATGCTGGTCTTGAGCATCTCGAGATCCATCAACTCGATCTTGGTCCAACGAGCGTATGGCGTTGTGAATACCATGACGCTGTCGGTCCCGCGCCTCCTGAGACGGGCGCGGTGCATGTACGGACGCCGAGGTATGCGTAGCCTTGTCCTTGGACTTGGAAGCACCGTGGGCTCCCCCGTCGACGTCCATTCTTCCGCCGGCGTCTACCCCACCACCCGTTTGCTCCGGTGGTGGTGGGTTCGACGCGGACGGAACATCTGTCGCTGAAGCCTTCTTCTTCGGTGGCATGTCGATGAAGATGATGAAGATCTAGCTCATGTGGACGCCGGATCAGGTTCACACAATCTCGACGCCCCCCTACCTGGCGCGCCAAAGATGTCGGGGAGGCTGATCTGGCCCACGAACACCTATGGGACCGGCGGACCGAGCCCCTTTCGGTTCGGCAGGGGGCGGAGGTCGCACGAAGAGCATATCGAGGCGAAGCACACGAGCAGTTTACCCAACTTCGGAGCTCTCCGGAGAGATAACACTCCTACTGCTGCATGTCTGAGTGTATTGAGTTCTTGCTCAGGAGCGCTGAGTGCTACAGTACACACAAGCTGCTAACGAGACCGAGCGTGAGTGTTCTCTGGCTTAGAACCTTTCGAACCCCTCCAACCCCTCCTCTACGTTGCGCATGGGCCTCCTTTTATATGCTAAAGGGGTCTCCGACAGGTGGCAACGTAGACAAGGGTAAAAATGGAAAAGGAGTGGTTGGTACAGCTACTTGTACAGTGTATCATACCTAACCCTGACGGCAGGGGACAAAGGCATTAAATGCCCGCTCGCCACCCTAACGGTCGGCAGAAAGGGACCGTCAGGGGCGCCACCGCTTGCCACGATGGCAATCTTGTCAGCGCCGCTTGCCACCGCACTCCGCTGGCCGCACGGCCTCTTGCCACGCGCGCCTGGAAAGGTCCTGTATGACACGTTAGTGGATGTCTTTGGAGCACAGTACAGAGTGGTGATGCATCGCGGCAAGCGCCTTGCCGCGGTTGTTGTCTTGTCACTTCCGGAAGCTTGTCGCTCACGGGCCTTCCCGCAAGCTCCTCTTGCCGGGCCTTGTCTCCTAGGTGCCTTGGGTGGCCTTCCGGCAAGCTCCTCTTGCCGGGCCTTGCCTCCTAGGTGCCTTGGGTGGCCTTCCGGCAAGCTCCTCTTGCCGGGCCTTGTCTCCTTGGCTTGAATACTTTGTTCTTGAATGGCTCCAAAGGAACCACGGAGGACCTTGGCGGTCACCCGGTAAGCCTTGCCGCGGAGGGCTGCAACTGCCCGTGCACAAGTTCGGGATACTAGGGTACCCCTACTCTAGTACACCGACAGCCAAACTCTAAACCTTCAAATAATAATCTGTTTTGTATGCCCGAATCGCTCATATAGCAACTTAGGCTGTCAGTATCTTCCATGCTAGGTGGGTTATTCTCATGATGAGTGTTTATTCACTCGTCATTTACGAGAAAGTGGCCGGTATTCGGGATGCCCAGTTCCATGCTCAAATCATCAAATCAAAATATAATTTCAAATAAAACTCCCCCAAGACTGTTGTTGGTATGGACGGTACCCGTTGTTTCGGACCAGCCGTGGAGTGTGCTTGTTGGTGGAGAAGGAGTAAAAACTTTACCATTCTGTTTGTGAACCGCCTATAATGTATCTAGCATGGAAGATACCGAGATATCTTGGTTGTTATGTTGACAATGAAAGCATACTGCTCAAAATTATATTCATCACTATTTTAAGAAGCTCGAGCTCTGGCACCTCTAAAAATCCCTGCTTCCCTCTACGAAGGGCCTATCTATTTACTGTTATTGTTGAGTCATCATCCTCTTATAAAAAGCACCAGTTAGAGAGCACCACTGTCATTTGTATGCGTTGTTATTAATTAATATTGAGTATGAATATGACTGGATCCCTTTTACCATGTATTACAATGTCTAGTCAGTCCTTGATCTTCAGGGGTGCTCTGCATTTATATTTTGCGGTGTCAGAAAGGGCTAGCAAGATACCATCTTTTTATATTATATTATATTATGATTGTTTTGAAAAAGTGTTGTCATCCAAGATTCTTTATTATTGCTCCCTAGTTGATTATGCCATTGATATGAGTAAATGTGAGACCTAAATGTTATTGTGAATATGGTTAGTTCACAATCTTTGCTGAAAACCTGAATGCTGGCTATACATATTTGCAACAACAAGATCAAACAGAGTTTGTAAATTTTTTTCTTTATCACTTTCAGTTTTTCAACTGAATTGCTTGAGGAAAAGCAATGGGTTAAGCTTGGGGGAGTTGATACATCTCCATCGTATCTACTTTTCCAAACTCTTTAGCCCTTGTTTTGGACTCTAATTTGCATGATTTGAATGGAACTAACCCGGACAGACACTGTTTTCAGCAGAATTGCGTTGGTGTTATTTTTGTGCAGAAATAACAGTTCTCGGAATGACCTGAAAATTTACGAAGAATATTTTTGGAGTAAATAAAAAATATCGGTGAAAGAATCAACTAGAGGGGACCCACCAGCTGTCCACAAGGGTGGAGGGTGCTCCCTACCCCCCTCGGCGTGCCCCCTACCTTGTGGGTCCCCTGGACCTCCACCGACCTCAACTCCAACTCTATATATTCATGTTCGGGGAGAAAAAACTAGAGGGAAGGATTCATCGCGTTTTACGATACGGGGCCGCCGCCACCCCTGTTCTTCATCGGGAGGGCAGATCTGGAGTCCGTTCGCGGTTCCGGAGAGGGGGATTCATCGCCATCATCATCACCAACCTTCTTCCATCACCAACTTCATGATGCTCACCGTCGTGCGTGATTAATTCCATCGTAGGCTTGCTCGATGGTGATGGGTTGGATGAGATTTACCATGTAATCGAGTTAGTTTTGTTAGGGTTTGATCCCTAGTATCTACTATGTTCTGAGATTGATGTTGCTATGACTTTGTTGTGCTTAATGCTTGTCACTAGGGCCCGAGTGCCATGATTTCAGATCCATACCTATTATGTTTTCATTAATATATTTGTGTTCTTGATCCTATCTTGCAAGTTGTAGACACCTATTAGGAGTTGTGATCCGCATACCCCAAGGTGACAATAATTGGGATTCTTTTCGGTGATTACCGTAGTTTGAGGAGTTCATGTATTCACCAAGTGCTAATGCTTTGGTCCGGTTCTCTATTAAAAGGAGGCATTAATATCCCTTAGTTTCCATTAGGACCCCGCTTCCATGGGAGGGTAGGACAAAAGATGTCATGCAAGTTCTTTTCCATAAGCACGTATGACTATATTCGGAATACATGCCTACATTATATTGATGAATTGGAGCTAGTTCTGTGTCACCCTAGGTTATAACTGTTGCATGATGAATGCCATCCGACATAATTATCCATCATTGATCCATTGCCTACGAGATTTTCACATATTGATCTCTGCTACGTGACTTTGCCACTGCCACTGTTACAATTGCTACAAAACTGCTATTGTTACTTTTGGCACCATTACCGTTACTTCCATACTACTTTGCTACTAAAAACTTTGCTGCATATATTAAGTCTTCCAGGTGAGGTTGAATTGACAACTCAGCTGCTAATACTTGAGAATATTCTTTGGCTCCCCTTGTGTCGAATCAATAAATTTAGGTTGAATACTCTACCCTCGAAAACTGTTGTGATCCCCTATACGTGTGGGTTATCAGTGAACCATGTGGCGTGCTTCATAGGAATAGCACCTAATTCTTTTTCAGCATCGTAACTTGGCCACACGTATTCTGGTATATATGCAACATATTTTCAAAAACATCTGCCTCAGGAGAAACATCGACAACCTCGGTATTTATATTACAAGGGGTCATTTCATCCTCTCCCCCTTGAACCGAAACCGTCCCTGTTTTCGAGTCTGTCTCTTTGGCAATATTTTTATTTCTGGGCTAAACGACGACCATAGAAATTTCAGTAGCTTTGACCTTCTTCATGTTTGTATGTTCCTGCACTTTTATCTTATCAAGATGTTCTTCCTCCAAGCAACAAAAAGTTCCTCAACCATGGGAACGAGGTAACACCTATTACCCTTATTGACGGTATATTTGTGTGTTTGGAAATCATATGCAAAATCATGCTCTTTGTACCACGGCTCGCCCAACAACAAGTGACGCAAAATTATCGGTACCGGAATCATGTCCATAAAACCTCTCAAAAATATTTTCCCAACAAAAATGGTACCATGGTCTAGTGCATGCAAGTGGGCTCTTCATGACCCCAACAGAACGGGTATGGTTGTGGACGTGGTGTCATCAGCAGCTCCAACTTCTCCAATCTGAATGCTTGTGGCATTAATCAAATTCATGTGATCAATCGTCATGGCACATGATCTCTCTCTCTCACCACACGGGTGTGAAATGTCAGGCCCAATGACCCTTCTCCTCCAACTGAAATCAATAGCTTAGTGTCGGGGATATACCCCGTGATATGACCCGGTCGGAGTTATAACCCAGCTGGGACTTGGTAAACCGGCAGACAGTTAAGACAGATGGCTAAGCCAGACAGTAAACCGGCAGGTGGTAAACTGGCAGATAGTTAACCCAGATGATAACCCGGCGGATGTTAAGTCAGATCATAACCCGCCAGATGATAACCCGGTAGATGTTAAGTCAGATCATAACAAGGCAGACAGTCATAACCCAGTAGACGGAGTCGCCTGGGGTTAATAAGCCCGAGACGTTAAGAAGCCCAAGATGTTAAGAAGCCCGTGAAGAGAAGTCAGAATAGTTTAAGTCTTAATCCGAGTTGGACTCTACATGTAACCCGCCCCTTCAACTTATATAATGAGGGGCAGGGCACCCCAAGAGGGGAGAGGAATAATCTTAGGGCTAGACATAACTAGGAGAGCCGGTTTACGGCGACTCCCACGTGATGATAATGAGACCTAGCCATAGACAGCATGTAGGGTTGTTACCGAATGATGTTTCCCGGGGCCCGAAGCTGTCTAAACCCTTGTCTTGTGTTGCGTTTCTTGATTCCGCTCAACCCCTCTCAAGCTACCACATAGATGTGTTGGCCTCACAACTAAGTCCTCACACTAGGACATCCGCCGTGACAATTCCACGACAGTTGGCGCCCACCGTGGGGCCTGCGCACGGTGGTGTTGAGTTATTGGAGGGATCTCTCCAGGGATCGAGAAGCTTGCAATTTTTCATAAGAAGAAGAATCATTGCGGAAGGATTATAGTCAGATTTGAGACTCATTCGGGATTCAAGAGAAATTAAGGTTATGATCCGTTCGTAGCCACAAGTCGCCGAGATCAACAGAGCCACCACAAGTCGCCGAGGAAGCAGTCACGGGTGTGTTATCATTGTTTCCACATGAGACTATGGTCAAATCAATCTTGACCCAGAGAAGGACTCGGACGCAGCCATAACCCGGATCTGAGCCGACTCGACGCGCTGTATTTCGCCTGATCGGTTTACTGCCTTGCGGTGGGAATGTGTTGAACCGCCCCGCATTGGAGCTGGCTGCGGACGTTGACCCAGATCTCCGCCTCCTGTGCTGTGGCCCATCGCGATCGAGCCACCCCGGCCTCCGTCGCCTTGGTCCTGTTTCCTCCTAGGCCGTGGCCGAGCCGCCGACGCACCATTCTGCTTCTCCTCACTGGACAGCCTCACTGATGAGGCCGTTGTCAAGTCTCCACCTGCCACCATTAAAGTTTCGACGCCTCGACGGTCCATCTCCATAGTCGTGGCCTCGCTCTGCCTCTGCCGTGGCCGAGTCGCCACTATGGCCTCCGCCTGCGCGTCGCAGCCGCGCCTCAAACCGGCCGCGGACCTGCTTCATTCTTGAGCCCCTCGGTCTTAACCCGCCTTCGTTGACCCGCCACGGTGGATGCAACATGACCCGCCAGCTGCTGTAGCAGGCCTCCACTTCCGCCTTCAAGTCACTGCCGTCACGCTTCACCTCCCCCGAGTCGCCGTTGGGATTCGACGAGCCGCCTGCATTGCTTCTGAGACGCCACCAGGGCGCATCTTGGTTTCTTCCATTGTGCGTGTGTTGCCTCAAAACGCTTCAGAATCGGCCACGACCCGGATTATTCTGAGCTGCTGCTTCATCACTTCACCGTCAAGCTGCCGTGGCTGACCCGCTATTTGCTCGGACTTACCTGCTCCGACCCGTCTGCATGTTGGTCGTCCCGTGCCCGAGCCTCTCCAGCTGCGGTTGTGCCAAGTCGTCTCAGTCGTTTTCCTCACCGCTGCTCTACTCTACCTACAAGCTGACCCGACCTCCAGTCGTTCAGCCTCCACTCCGTGTTGCTCCGTGAGCCGCTAGTCTCTGAGCCGTGCCGTTGAGCCGTCGGTGTGCCCTCTTCAAATCACCGATTTGCATCAAGTCGGCCTTTCAACCCGCCGCGTCCTCGAATGTCTTGCCTGTTCTGAATTCCTCCAGTATGGTCCGCGCATGGTCCAGCCGTCTGCTGGTTCATCTGCTTCAAGCCGCCGCGAGTTGACGCCGCCTGCTGCCGTTTTTGCCAAGTCTCCTTGCCTGCGCAGTCTTCAGCCTCGGCTGCGGCCTTGCCGAGACGCCCAAACTCACGACGGATTAGCAAGCTGCAGTTCGGCTTGAACAGCCACTACGCCAGCCAATTACTCCTCGCTTCTGCGTTGAGCCGGCCCTGCGTCACACTTACTCTCCCGTGGCCGAACGGCCTGCACGCCAGTGACTAAAGCCGCTCCGCCTCCCCCGTCCTCAAATCTGAATGGCCTCCGAGGCCTCAATCCGGCTCAGCTTAGCACCAGTTTCGGTCCGGCGCCGTCTCCACGGCGCCGTTTTCTTACGTCGCGTTGCTCTGAGCCGGCCCCGCCGTGACTGACTCGCCTCACTCTGCCCCTGCTGTGGCTGAACTGCCTCCGAGCCGCCGTCACGGTCCCCGCTTCTGCCGAAGCTAAGCCCTTGTCCGATCTGAACCGGCTTCCAAACCACTGCGGTCTTGCCTCACTTAGCCCGCGCGGCCTCCGAGCCTCCCTCATCTTCATCGCAAGTAAACCGCCACGGGTTCAGCCGCCGCTCTGTGTTGTGGCTTCACCCCTGTCGACCCGACTGGCCATGACACGCTGCCGCACCTTTAGGCCACAACCTTGCCTTCACCGCGGGCGGCTCCACACCTTGCGCCTTCTCATGCCGCCGCCACGGTGTCCCGCCTGGCCTCCTTCCCGCGCCGGTTCGCCGTGTCACAGTCGCTGCGGCTGCTGCTGCCCGCTAAGTTACGACCCGCCCATGACATTTCATCATATTGCCTCTGCTAACCGCGGGCCTTGGCCTTGGCCTCTGCTCCTATATGTTTCACTTGTGTGCAAAAGAAAAAGATAAGAAGTAACGGACTGAAAAAAAAGGATCGTGGAAGCAGTAAAATTCGGACCAGTTGGAAAACCAACGACATACAGGGCTGGCTCGACGTCCCAGGAAAATATCAGGTGCTATCCACCTTATTTATTTGTTCAACGTACCTTAAAATTCCTCCGAGAACAATTATTTTCCCTTTAATATTTTTTGTTCCATGATCATGGCAGAGACGACAAGATCATCTGTCATAGAAATACATGAGGACAATTATTCATCGCCGAAGTGGAGTTATGTCGTGGATATGGAGTGCATAACATCGTCATTTTGCACTAACATTTATCCGTGCTGTCGTGCTCAACGGAAGTGCTGACGCTGCCGCCCTTGCGGTCTGGTCTACATCAACACACAGGGCCGCACCTGTCTCCATGAGCTGTTTATTGTGTATGAGCAAGTCACTGCTTGGGTAGCCCGGTTTTCTTCCAACAAATTTGTCGGTGGGAACGACACCTATGGGATCACAAGAGTCCCTCCTACGGTCGCGGCACCGACACCTATAGGATCACAAGAATCCCTCCTATGGTCGCGGTGCACGGGGTCGTGAGAAGAGCGGACCAAACAGATAGCACACGGTTTCCTTATCCAGGTTCGGGCCGCGAGGATGCATAAAACCGTACTCCTGCTTTGGTGGTTTGTTTATCTGTGTTCTTGAACTAGCAATGGGGCGTGAGGAGCTCCGAAGAGCCGAATCCTCCTCCTGGTCGCCTTGGGCCTCCTTTTATAGGGAAAGGGGTTGCCACAGTGGCACACATGAGGTGGAAAGGGTACAGTGATGCGAGTTTATCCCTCGCATTACATGACAAGGCGCTTTTAATGCGTCTTGCTTAGGTGTCCTTGCTTTATCGGGGACGGGGGAGAGCCCTATCTCGTCCGTCGATGCTCCCTTTCGTGTCGACATCGCCCCATCCAGCGGTGTTCAGCGGTGCCATGTAATGCATAAACAGTACCGAGGTGGCGCAGTTGGTGGGTCTCCATGAAGATCCGCTTGCCGCCACGCAGTGCCTCGCCCCAACCGGGTTGGGTCGGCAGCTGCATGCGAACGGTGGTGGAGGTTTGATTGGCGTGGGCCTGATGGTGGCCCTACGGGTGTTCTTGGCAAGGGCCTCGCCGTAGCCCCGGCAAGGGTCTTGCCATGGCGTCTGCTGTCATCCCCGGCAAGGCTCTTCCCGGGGGCCTTGTGGTCCTCCTTGGCTGGGATCCCGCCAAGGGTCGTCATCTTCTATAGTGTGTATCTGATCTTGAATGTCTTCACAAAGATCTGCATGCCACCATGGGGGTGTCTCCCGAATCCTTGCCCCATGGGGGCAGTGGACTCAAGGGTGACTCGCTTCGTAGGTGTGGGGCGAGCTGCCATGGCAAGGATCTTGCCGGGTTTGCTAAAACCGCCTCCTGGCAAGGATCTTGCCGGGGGAGTCCTCTTTGCTCTTTGTGGTCTTGGTCTTGGCGTCGCTCTGCTCCTATCGAGCTTTGGCGTTACCTTGGCTCACCTCCCTTGCCTTGCTCAGTGCGGTGGTGCCCGCGACTCAGACTGCCCGTGCACAGTTATAGGGGTACAAAAAGTGTACCCCTCTTTTGTACACCGACAGAGCCCCGGCCTGGGCCACACGTAAGCGCAATCGCGTCGTTGGGCTAGGCCCAAAAGCAATCTTGTGGGCAGGCGGGTGGTTTTACAGCAGTAAGTCTCTTCACAAGACTTGCACTTCCCATGCCTCCAGCGCGTGGCTCGGTGTGGGGAGGCGTGCGTGGCGTGGGCGGCATGCGAGGGCTGAGCTCTGTAGCGCATGCGCCACGTCATGATTAATGTGAAAGGAGGCGGCCCGCATTTTCCCCCATAAGAAGGAATAATCGTGGGCGCGCTGCTGACTTTCTCCTCTTCTCTCGTACCTTTTCCAATCTCAGAGCCGCCGTTTCCTCTCTTCCTTCCTTCCTAAGCTTTCGCCGTCGCCCGCCGTCGCTGCTTCGCCACCCCTCTTCCTCAATCCTCTAGACCTCTCGGCCGCCATGACGCCCAAATCCGCCAAGGGCAAGGGGGTGGCTAAGGGCTCTGGGACCGTAGAGCCGTCGGAGAGCGCGCTGTCGGGGGACCGGACGAAGTCCGCCTTCTTCTTCCCCTCGTCGGTTGATGTTCATGAGCTCAGGGCCTCCTTCAAGCCCTTATGGGGAGTGAAGACGGGGGGAGAGAATTCGGGGCACCCGGCGGCCAGCGTCATTCCCTGCCGCTATACGATCCTGCTCCAAATCGGAATCCCTTTTTTGTCGATTACCTTTCTTGCGGGTTATGCCCCCCTTTTTCCGACTTCTTCTGTGACATCATGCACACCTTCGGCTTTCGCCTCTTGGATTTCACTCCGAATGCGGTGGCGTGCCTGGCTCTCTTCACAAGATCTTTTGCGAAGGCTTTGCCGGAGTGCAGCCCAACACGACACTCTTTCGCCATTATTTCTCCCCTCGAATCCAGCCCGTAGGCGCCGTCTCCGGATGTGTCGCCTGGATCCCAAGATCCAAGGGGGCGTACCCGGACGGTGCCATGAAGGAGAGGTGGGAGGAATGGTGTGGCCGGTGGTGCTCGATTGAAGACGAAAACCCGCCGGAATTCTGCAAGGTCTGCCGAGCACCGCCGGTCCACGGCAGCGATTGTAGTGATGTCAATGCTGCCGACGGGAGGCTTACTGTCGCCACCACCAGGATCCTCTGCCTGACCCGGGTTGGGCTCACCCTGGAGATGATCGGGGCGGACTTCATTCGCCGCCGGATCGTCCCGTTGCATAATAAGGGGAGGCCAGCCTGCCTTTTTACAAACCCGGCTGACATTATGCGGCTCGGCCCTGGCCTCGACCACAACTTCACGGTGATGGCGCATGCCCACTTCTGCCAGCGGCTTTTCCAGCTTGATGTGGGTCGCAATGGCGAGGTCGAACGGACCGGCAAGGCCGTGAGGGATGCCGCAAAGGTCGGCAAGGCCGTCAAGGGGCCGTTCTTCAAGTTGCTAGTGGGGGTGGTCCCGTTGTGCAATAACTCACGCCGGTCTGAGATCATTGCTATGATGCCGGACTGCAATGCGCACGGCCCTGTCCCGAGCTGGAAGGAGCCGATGGACTCAGATGTGCAGCAATTCTTCGATTCCTTGATCGAGGTATACGTCAATGCTGGCGTCGAGCGGTGGCTTGTCATGGAAACCACCCAGGCAGAGCTGGACTACATCGCCACCAGGGCGAGGGAGGCACAGCTTGCCATGGAGGCCGGCAGCGCCGGGGGCGTGGAGGACAAGGCCACGACGGCTGCGTAGGAGGAGCAGTTCACCCTGTGGGCATCGGCCACCGAGGAGGTCAGCAGCGTCGACGCTACAGCTCCGCTTGTCGAGGACGCGGCCGACGAGTCGTCGGACGAGGAGGACGTGGCAGCGGGCTCGACGCCAGCCAGGGGAAGAGGGCGAGTCCTGCGGCGGTCTGGCTCCAGCGAGCCGGTCCGGCCCGGCAGGGCTACGCGGCCTCAATTGACCCTGGAGGGGTCCGGGCGCCACACGAGGGCCACGGCAGCGAAGGGGCTGACGAAGGTCAGCCGAGAAGAAGAAGGCGACAAGCCCTTCCTCATCCGGCGCAAGACAAAACCCCGCCGCTTTTCTTCGCCTCCTCCGGCGGCCGACTCGGATGATGATGTGGAGCTCCCTTTTGATCTCGGGCCTCTCAGCCCGGAGAGGAAAAGGAAACTGGTGGAAGAGGAGGAGACGGATGACGAGTAAGTACTCCGTTTCTTACTGTCATTTTGATTTCCCTGAATCGGGTCGCTTGTCTTGATCCAATCTTGCTTTTGCAAGGAGGCAGAGATGTTGGCCCAGAGGGTGAAGAGGGCGAGGACCTCGGTGAGCAGTCAGTCCCCGGCTGGGGCTTCAAAGACACCACTGGTGGTGCTGAGCAGCCCGGACAGCAGCCCCCAGCGTAAGTTCGTCACCCTCTTCTTACTCGACATGTGGCAGGCGCTCGATGCTATGATGCTGACCTTGCCGGGTTTGCAGGAGGGGAGGCGGCAGCAGGAGGAGCCACAGAGGGCTACTCCTAACACACCACCCCATCGACTATGCCGCCATGGGCGCCCCGGCAAGGGCATCGTGCATGGAGCCCACACCCATGGAGGAAGAGGGGAACTTGGGCGTGACTCGCCACGGTGCCAAATCTTTGGCGGAGAGGGACTTCGCTTCACAGCTGGCACCGTGAGTCGCCTGTCCTTCGTCTCTGTTTTTCCCTTATTCTTTTCTTGGCTTCATTGCTCCCATTGCTGCCCAGGCCCTCCTTCAACAGACATGGAGGACGTGGACACTGTTGTTGGAGACATTGCTGAGGAGGCCGCGGCGGAGGCCAGCAGGATTGCCGCTGAGCAGGCCGCCAAAGATGTTGACGAGGCCGCCGCTGACGAAGCCGCCAAGGGTGCTGCCGAGGACGCCGCTGCGGGGGCCGCCAAGGCGACCGGCGAGGCTTCTGCCGAGGGTGCCAGCGGTGGACCTGCCGGTGAGGCCAGCAAGGCCTTCGCCAAGGAAGAGGTGGCGGGTGACCAGCCTCCCTCCTCCTCAACCTGGGGCCCCGGCAGATATCTGAAGGTGGGCGACGATCTTTTCGTCCATCTTCCGGGCGTCTGTCGAGCGCCGAAGGGGAAGCCTTTGACGGCGAGGTGCTTGCTGCCACCGGGCTTGAGTGATTGATGAGCCGGGCGTTGGTGGCGACGGTTCTGCAGAAGAGCAGCTTTTCCGCGCCATGGGGGCCGATTTCCGGAAGCTCCAACTGCTCTACCGTGCCCGCCTGGACAAGGTCAAGTCCAGGATGGCAATGGTGGACAACGCGGAGGTGGACTTCAAGGCGCGCGTCGCTGAGACGCGGACCTGGTTCCACCAGACTCGCGAGGAGAAGAGGGCCTTTCAGGAGGAATTGGCCAAGCGCAATGTGGAGCTCACCATGAAAATGGCCGACATCGAGAAGGCCCTGGATAAGGCGGCGAACTTATTGCCGCGCCAAAGCCGCCTGTAACCAGCATCAAGCCGCCTTGGATTCCCTGTGAAGAGGACCTCTCCGGCGTGAATCGAAGCTTATCGTGAACGCCTCCGCGGGAAGGATCAGGAGCTCGAGGCCCTTGTCGCGCGACGGACTTGCGAGCTGGAGCAGAGGCACAAAGAGGCACTCGATGCCCAAGCTCTGGCCCATGCCGGCAAGGTGAAGGAGCTGGAAGCAGAGCGGGACGAGCTGAAGGAGCAGGCCCTCAAGCTGTCCGGCGAGAAGAGCACGCTCAACCGCGCCTTGGTAGAGGCGCAAGGAGCAGTCATCAGCAGGACTGGGGAGCTCTCCGACGCGCAGAACTCAATAAGAGACCTCAAGCTGAAGCTGGAGGATCTCGAGAAGATGTTGTCGGAGAGCAGGGCTCGGGAGGAGACCTTGACCAGGAGCCTCGAGGAGGAGAAGCAGCTGCGGGCAAACGAGGCCGCCTCCCACCGTGAATATGTGGTGGGTGAGAACAGTGGATCAGCCATCCGGAGGTCGTTGCCGCGTGGTCACCTCGCACTGGGCCACCATGGGGATGCCAAACGTGAGGTACGCCCCCGAGCGCAGCGGGACCGTCAACGCCAAGCTGACCCAGTTCTTCGAGGGCGTCCTCAGAGCCTTGGCCTATCTTCACTCCAATAGGACGGCCACGCTGGCCGAGGAGGCCCGGCTACTTTGCCGGAGGGTCGTGACCAAGGTCCTCACCAAGATGGCGCACTGGAATCCCGACCTTGACTTCGCGGCCGCGACTAAGAGCTTGCCGGATGGTGTTGACATCACGGTGCTCAAGGAGCGCATCAAGCCAATCACCGACTGCATCGATGAAATCAAGAGGGTGGAAGGCCAGCGCCGGGATTAGGCATCCCGTTCTTCTTCGCCGCTGCGGGTTCCCGACCAAGACAAATTTTATCTTTAGTTAGAACCGCAGCTATGACGTGATGTAATATAACTTTGAAGTACTCTTAATTTTCATGCATGTTATTTCACTGTTCAATTCCTCTTTGTATGCGTGCCCCACGTCGATCGGGTAGGCTTGCCGGCACGGAAGCCCCTAGCGGCGTTTTGGGGACGGATCCCCAGGGCCTGCCGAATGCATGTCTTGCCGGACGAGCCACCTTTCCGTTCTGAACGCGGCCGCTCGAACTGTCGAGCTTGACTCGAGTCAGAATCTAGGGCGTTGTTGATCGCGGAAGGTTACTCTGCCATTCTCGACGCAGTCGCTTGAGCTGTTGAGCGGACTCGAAACAGGGCAAGGGCGTTGCCGATCGTGGGAGAGCCCCCTGGCGTGCAGGTTTCTCATACAAAGGCGTGACATCTCCAGGGGGGGGATAACCTCAAATAAGAAGGGTAGCACAAATAAGGGTTCAGTGCAACTTAGCTTCTGTTTGCGATCACTCGAGTGTCGATCTTTTGGCCTCCTTTCTTTTTCAAGGGTCACGAAGATGAAGGAGTGCCGGCCTAACTGCTAAAGCCGATTCTCACAACTGCGCCCCCTACCTGGCGCGCCAAAGATGTCGGTGGGAACGACACCTATGGGATCACAAGAATCCCTCCTACGGTCGTGGGGCGTGGGGTCGTGAGAAGAGTGGATCAAACAGATAGCACACGGTTTCCTTATCCAGATTCGGGCCGCGAGGATGCATAAAACCCTACTCCTGCTTTGGTGGTTTTGAACGTGTTCTTGAACTAGCAATGGGGCGTGAGGAGCTCCAAAGAGACGAATCCTCCTCATGGTCGCCTTGGTCCTCCTTTTATAGGGAAAGGGGTTTCCAAAGTGGCACACAGGAGGTGGAAAGGGTACATTGATGCGAGTTTATCCCTCGCATTACATGACAAGGCGCTTTTAATGCGTCTTGCTTAGGTGTCCTTGCTTTATCGGGGACGGGGGAGAGCCATGTCTCGTCCGTCGCCGCTCCCTTTCCTGTCGACACGCCTGCCAGCGGTGCCCTTGATGCCATGTAGGCAGGCATGCAGCTGAGGTGGCGCAGTGGTGGGTCTCCACGAAGATCCGCTTGCCGCCACGCTGGTGCCTGCCCAACTGGTTGGGTCGTCAGCTGCATGCGAACGGTGGTGGAGGTTTGATTGGCGTGGGCCTTATGGTGGCCCTACGGGTGTTCTTGGCAAGGGCCTCGCCGTAGCCCCGGCAAGGGTCTTGCTGGGCGCTTGTCATCCCCGGCAAGGCTCTTGCCGGGGGCCTTGTGGTCCTCCTTGGCTGGGATCTCGCCAAGGGTCGTCATCTTCTATAGTGTGTATCTGATCTTGAATGTCTTCACAAAGATTTGCATGCCACCATGGGGGTGTCTCCCGAATCCTTGCCCCATGGGGGCAGTGGACTCAAGGGTGACTCGCTCCGTAGGTGTGGGGCGAGCTGCCACGACAAGGGTCTTGCCTGGTTTGCTAAAACCGCCTCCCGGCAAGGATCTTGCCGGGGGAGTCCGCTTCGTCCCCTTTGCTCTTTGTGGTATTGGTCTTGGCGTCGTTCTGCTCCTTTCGAGCTTCGGCCTTACCTTGGCTCACCTCCCTTGCCTTGCTCAGTGCGGTCGTGCCCGCGGCTCAGACTGCCCGTGCACAGTTATAGGGGTACAAAAAGTGTACCCCTCTTTTTGTACACCGAAAAAATTGGAGGCAAATTATCATTCAGCCGCCGTCTGTGCTGGATGGCTCACTGGACATGCGCACGAGTCGCCGCCACTACAGTTTGGTTAACTTCAAACAGTCAGTTGAAAGGAACCATTGGCCGAGTTGCTGACATGACTCATACGGGATCATCTATAACCCGCCGCAGTCACCTCAACCTTCTGTGGATTCACATCTCGTTATCAAAACCAATGATATATACCTTATGTTGCGGTTAAATATGGATAATCTCAATACAGCTCCTCAAGTCGTCTTAAGACTCGGGGGCTACGAGGACATGACTCATCAAATCTTGCCAGTTTCAGAAAATTTAAGAACCCCAGGACGATGGAGGGAAAGTTAACCCGGTCCCGGAGTCTAATGCTATATTGACGAAAATTTAAAGGCCGTCAGAAAATTTCCGGCTTAAAAGTATATGAAAATTACAAAATTCCGGCTCAATGAAGAAGTTCCGGGTCATCAGAAAGGATTCCGATTCAAAATCCGGTTCAAGAGACATCTCTCTCCCATAAAGCGTTGAAGCTCTCAATTATCTGGTTTAAAATCCGGCTCAAGGGAAGTCAGTCTCACTGAAGCTCTCAAATATCCGGTCTACAATCCGGTTCAAGGAAATCTGTTTTCCCATAAAGCTCTAAAGCTCTCAAATCCAGTTTAAGAATTTCTGGTTCGAAAAGAATTAATCTCTCGCAAGTTCGAGTTTAAAGGCCGTCAGAAAATTTCCGGCTGTAAATGAAGATACCGGTTTAAAATCTGGTTCAAGGGAAAAATGTCTCCCACAAAGCTTTGAAGCTTTCAATATTTGGTTTAACATCCAGTTCAAGAAGAAATATCTCTCGCAAAGTTCAAGTTCTCAGAAAAGTTACAGGGGCCAAAGAGAGTCAGTTGCAAAGCACAACTCAAACATAGGCGCCCATTGAGCACAACTCAAAATATTGCTTAGGGGCTCTTGTGTTCTAAAAGAACACAGAGTCTATAACCTTGTAATAGGCTATAAAAACCAGGCTTGGAAGCCAGGTGTATTCACCCAAAACCCCGAGTTATCCTGCCTTTTTAAGTAAGTCTCTCCGCCCAGGTAATCCTGGTATGACCCATCGCACGTTTGACAAGTCAATCTTATACATACCCTGAACTTATCTTAGTTAAAATGACGATTGGTTAATGTGAGGTCCATCTTATAAGGCTTTGTAAAATGGTTTAACTCAATGGCCTGGCAGCCCATGAAAAGCCTCGTTTTGGGCCTGGCAGCCCATGAAAAGCCTTGCTTCTTGTACGTTTATCGCAGATTCTTTCTTTTTGAGGTTTATTTGATAAGTGATGTCTACTACACAACCTTATTCTTGTAGACGTTGTTGGGCGTCCAAGTGCAGAGGTTTGTACGACAGTAGAAAATTTCCCTCAAGTGGATGACCTAAGGTTTATCAATCCGTGGGAGGCGTAGGATGAAGATGGTCTCTCTCAAGCAACCCTGCAACCAAATAACAAACAGTCTCTTGTGTCCCCAACACATCCAATACATGGTAAATTGTATAGGTGCACTAGTTCGGCGAAGAGATGGTGATACAAGTGCAATATGGATAGTAGATATAGGTTTTTGTAATCTGAAAATATAAAACAGCAAGGTAACAAGTGGTAAAAGTGAGCGTAAATGGTATTGCAATGCTAGGAAACAAGGCCTAGGGTTCATACTTTCACTAGTGCAAGTTCTCTCAACAATAATAACATAATTGGATCATATAACTATCCCTCAACATGCAACAAAGAGTCACTCCAAAGTCACTAATAGCAAGAGACTATGGTAGGGTAAGAAACCACCTCAAAGTTATTCTTTCCAATCAATACGTTGGGCTATTCCTATAAGTGTCACAAACAGCCCTAGACTTCGTACTAGATTAACCCCTTAAGACATAAATCAACAAAAACCCTAATGTCACTTAGATACTCCTATGTCACCTCAAGTATCCGTGGGTATGATTATACGATATGCATCACACAATCTCAGATTCATCTATTCAACCAACACATAGAACCTCAAAGAGTGCCCCAAAGTTTCTACCGGAGAATCAAGACGAAAACGTGTGCCAACCCCTATGCATAGGTTCATGGGCGGAACCCGCAAGTTGATCACCAAAACAAAGATCAATCACGTGATATCCCATTGTCACCACAGATACGCACGGCAAGACATACATCAAGTGTTCTCCAATCATTAAAGACTCAATCCGATAAGATTACTTCAAAGGGAAAACTCAATCCATTACAAGAGAGTAGAGGGGGAGAAACATCATAAGATCCAACTATAGTAGCTAAGCTCGCGATACATCAATATCGTATCACCTCAAGAACACGAGAGAGAGAGAGAGAGAGAGAGAGAGAGAGAGATCAAACACATAGCTACTGGTACATAACCTCGGCCCCGAGGGTGAACTACTCCCTCCTCGTCATGGAGAGCGCCGAGATGATGAAGATGGCCACCGGTGAGGGATCCCCCCTCCGGCAGGGTGCCGGAACAGGGTCCCGATTGGTTTTTGGTGGCTATAGAGGCTTGCGGCGGCTGAACTCCCGATCTATTCTGTTCCCCGATGGTGTTAGGGTATATTGATATATATAGGCGAAAGAAGTCGGTCAGGGGAGCCACGAGGGGCCCACGAGGGTGGAGGGCGTGCCCCCTACCTCGTGCCTTCCTCGTTGCTTCCCTTACATGCACTCCAAGTCCCGTGGATTGCTTCCGTTCAAAAAATAACTCTCCCGAAGGTTTCATTCTGTTTAGACTCCATTTGATATTCCTTTTCTTCGAAACACTGAAAAAAGGGAAAAAACGGGAACTGGCACTGGCCTCTGGGTCAATAGGTTAGTCCCAAAAATAATACAAAAGTGCAAAATAAAGCCCATAAACATCCAAAACGGATAATATAATAGCATGAATACTTCGTAAAATATTGATACGTTGGAGACGTATCAGCATCTTCAAGCTTAATTCCTGCTCGTCCTCGAGTAGGTAAATGATAAAAGAAATAATTTATGAAGTGTGAATGCTAGCAGGTGCATAAGTTTGATTAGTGATAATTTCAATCACCTTTTCTAGCATCATTATATGTCATAACAGTAGCTCAACTCATAGAATTTTGCATGATCAAGTAACAAACTATTCACATGTTAAAGTATAGATCATAAACTTTCTTGAAAACTAACAAACCGTGTTATTACTCATCAAACAATTACAATTCATCTTATTTTCAGGAAGAGTCTATGTCAGAGCTTTGATTCAGCAAACTTCACATTCTCAACTATCATTTAGTCTTCCATGATTGCTACACTCAAAACATATTTTTAGAACAAATAGTATTCATCGAACACAGATAAAGATAGGGGCTTAATGTTTTGCCTCCCAACGTTTTACCTCAAGGGTAATGTCAACAATAATAATTCATGCTCAAATTTATTTTAATGGCCATATATGCTTAGATCTTCCCATCACATGATGCTTGCCAACTAAAGAGTAGGTTGGAATGAGAAGGAATACTATTGACTCTTGCATAAAAGTAAAATATAGGCCCTTCGCAGAGGGAAGCAGGGATTTGCAGAGGTATGCTTCCATTGTCAACATAACGACCAAGAGTTCCCAATATCTTCCATACTACATACATTATAGGCGGTTCCCAAACAGAAAGGTAAATATTTTTACTCCCCCTCCACCAACAATCATCAATCCATGGCTTGCCGAAACAACGGGTGCCTCCAACTAACATCAATCCTGGGGAGTTTTGTTTGCAATTATTTTTGATTCGATTTCGATCTTTTGATCATGGGACTGGGCATCCCAGTTACCAGCCATTTTCTCGTGAATGATGAGCGGAGTCCACTCATCGTGAGAATAACCCACCTAGCATGGAAGATACTGCTAGCCCCTAGTTGCTACATGAGCGATTCGGGCATACAAAATAGATTATTATTTGAAGGTTTAGAGTTTGCCACATGCAAATTTACTTGGAATGGTAGATAAATACCGCATATAGGTTGATATGGTGGACACTCATGGAAGAAACTTGGTTCAAGGATCTTGGATGCACAAGCAGTATTCCCGCTTAGTACAGATATTTTGGCTAGCAAAGGATTCTAAATGGCAAGCACCACATGTTAGAGGATCCAAAACAATATAACTTATACAAATATACCCAAGCATAACTCATTATGTTGTCTTCCTTGTCCAACTTCAACTAATTTGCTCAGGTTTGAAAATAATTGATGGGATCACAATCATAGAAGATGTCCAGGAAAGTATATTTATATGTGAAATCTCTCTTCCTTCAATATTCTTTCATGAATTGTTCAAGTGACCAATACAATGTTTGCTAACCTTCAATAAATTTACCACCTCTACTTATTATATGTGAAGGCATTACTCCCCATGGGAAAGGCATATTAAACATATATAATTTCAGATTTATGACATTCAAATCATTCAACCATTTACTCATAGGATATAAGTGAAGCACACGAGTAAATGACAAACTACTCCAAAAAGATATGAGTGAAGATCAATTAGTAGTTAAATAATTATGTAGCTATGTGAAGACTCTCTCTCTCATTTAAGAATTTCAGATCTTGGGATATTATTCAAACAGCAAGCAAAACAAAATAAAATGGCATTGCAAGTATAGCACTCATCATGTGAAGAAGCTAAAACTTAGGCTCAACCGATACTAACCGATAATTGTTGAAGAAGAAAGGTGGGATGCCTACCGGGGCATCCCCAAGATTAGATGCTTGAGACTTCTTGAAATATTATCTTGGGGTGCCTTGGGAATCCCCAAGCTTGAGCTTTTGTGCCTCATTAATTCCTCTCATATCACGGTTTCCTAAATCTCGAAAGCTTCATCCACACCAAACTCAACAAGAACTCGTGGGAAAAGTTAGTATAAACCAATGCAAAAACCTTATCATATTCTACTGTAACAAATCACTAAAATTATTATTCAACATTTCATACTAAATGCCTCTGCATATTTAATACTCCTATCCCCAAATAGAATCATTAAACAAGCAAACATATGCAAACATAACAGCAATCTGCCAAAACAGTACAGTTTGTAAAGAATGCAAGATTCATCATACTTTTCTAACTCAAAACATTATGAAATAAAATTCCAACTGTAGTAACAAATCACTAAAATTATTATTCAACATTTTATCACATTCTGACTTTTCTAGGGAATTTTTGCAACAGCGGTAAACTTTCTGTTTTGAAACAGCAACATGTATACATGCAAAATAAGCATGGTAAAGGCTATCCTTGACATTTTTATTGAAAATAGAGATGCAAAACGTTATTCTAAATAACATAAAGCAAAGCTAAATAAAATAAAATGACACTCCAAGCAAAACACATATCATGTGGTGAATAAAACTATAGCTCCAAGTAAAGTTACCGATGAACGAAAACGAAACACGGGATGCCATCCGGGGCATCCCCAAGCATAGGCTCTTGGTTGTCCTTGGATATTAGCTTGGGGTGCCTTGGGCATCCCCTAGCTTAGGTTCTTGCCACTCCTTATTCCGTAGTCCATCGAATCTTTACCCAAAACTTGAAAACTTCACAACACAAAACTTAACAGAAAATCTCGTGAGCTCCGTTAGCGAAAGAAAACAAAACACCACTTCAAGTTACTATAATGAACTAATTATTTATTTATATTGGTGTTAAACCTACTGTATTCCAACTTCTCTATGGTTTATAAACTATTTTACTTAGCCATAGAGTCATCAAAATAAGCAAACAACACACGAAAAACAGAATCTGTCAAAAACAGAACAGTCTGTAGTAATCTGTAACTAACGCAAACTTCTGGAACTCCACAAATTATAAAATAAATTGGTGGACCTGAGTAATTTTTCTAGTAATCATCTGCAAAAAGAATCAACTAAATAGCATTCTCCAGTAAAAAGTTTTAGCCAATCTCGTGAGCGCTAAAGTTTCTGTTTTTTACAGCATATCATAAAGACTTTACCCAAGTCTTCCCAAAGGTTTTACTTGGCACAAACACTAATTAAAACATAAAACCACATCTAAACAGAGGCTATATG
Source organism: Aegilops bicornis (assembly GCA_021605145.1). NCBI lineage: Eukaryota > Viridiplantae > Streptophyta > Magnoliopsida > Poales > Poaceae > Aegilops > Aegilops bicornis. Next base: position 89,014,824 of record CM038670.1, read on the forward strand.
GATTATTTATTACTAAACAGAACCAAAAATCAAGAAACTAAAATAAAGTTGGGTTGCCTCCCAACAAGCGCTATCGTTTAACGCCCCTAGCTAGGCATGATGATTTCAATGATGCTCACATAAAAGATAAGAATTGAAACATAAAGAGAGCATCATGAAGAAAATGACTAGCAAATTTAAGTCTAACCCACTTCCTATGCATAGGGATTTTGTGAGCAAACAACTTATGGGAACAATAATCAACTAGCATAGGAAGGCAAAACAAGCATAACTTCAAAATTTTAAGCACATAGAGAGGAAACTTGATATTATTGCAATTCCTACAAGCATACATTCCTCCCTCATAATAATTTTCAGTAGCATCATGAATAAATTCAACAATATAAACAGCACCTAAAGCATTCTTTTCATGATCTACTTGCATATAAATTTTACTACTCTCCACATAAGCAAATTTATTCTCATCAATAGTAGTGGGAGCAAACTCAAAAAAATAACTATCATGTGATTGAAAATTAAGATCAAGATGACAAGTTTCATGGTTATCATTATTATTTATAGCATACATGTCATCACAATAATCATCATAGATAGGAGGCATGCTTTTATCATAATCAATTTGCTCATCAAAACTTCGGGGACAAAAAAATATCATCTTCATCAAACATAGCTTCCCCAAGCTTGTGGCTTTGCATATCATTAGCATCATGGATATTCAAGGAATTCATACTAAAAACATTGAAATCATGCTCATCATTCAAAGATTTAGTTCCAAACATTTTAATGCATTCTTCTTCTAACACTTTGGCGCAATTTTGCTTTCCACCATACTCACGAAAGATATTAAAAAGATGAAGCATATGAGACAAACTCAATTCCATTTTTTTGTAATTTTCTTTTATAAACTAAACTAGTGCTAAAACAAGAAACAAAAAGATTCTATTGCAAGATCTAAAGATATACCTTCAAGCACTCACCTCCACGGCAACGGCGACAGAAAAGAGCTTGATGTCTACTGCACAACCTTCTTCTTGTAGACGTTGTTGGGCCACCAAGTGCAGAGGTTTGTAGGACAGTAGCAAATTTCCCTCAAGTGGATGACCTAAGGTTTATCAATCCGTGGGAGGCATAGGATGAATATGATCTCTCTCAAGCAACCCGGCAACCAAATAACAAAGAGTCTCTTGTGTCCCCAACACACCCGATACAATGGTAAATTGTATAGGTGCACTAGTTCGGTGAAGTGATGGTGATACAAGTGCAATATGGATAGTAGATATAGGTTTTTGTAATATGAAAATATAAAAACAGCAAGGTAACAAGTGGTAATAGTGAGCGTAAATGGTATTGCAATGCTAGGAAACTAGGCCTAGGGTTCATACTTTCACTAGTGCAAGTTCTCTCAACAATAATAACATATTGGATCATATAACTATCCCTCAACATGCAACAAAGAGTCACTCCAAAGTCACTAATACGGGAGAACAAACGAATAGATTATGGTAGGGTACGAAACCACCTCAAAGTTATTCTTTCCAATCGATCCGTTGAGCTATTCCTATAAGTGTCACAAACAGCCCTAGACTTCGTACTAGAATAACACCTTAAGACACAAATCAACCAAAACCCTAATTTCACCTAGATACTCCAATGTAACCTCAAGTATCCGTGGGTATGATTATACGATATGCATCACACAATCTCAGATTCATCTATTCAACCAACACATAGAACCTCAAAGAGTGCCGCAAAGTTTCTACCGGAGAACCAATACGAAAACATGTGCCAACCCCTATGCATAGGTTCATGGGCGGAACCCACAAGTTGATCACCAAAACATACATCAAGTGAATCACGTGATATCCCATTGTCACCACAGATACGCCCGGCAAGACATACATCAAGTGTTCCCAAATCATTAAAGACTCAACCCAATAAGATTACTTCAAAGGGAAAACTCAATCCATTACAAGAGAGTAGAAGGGGAGAAACATCATAAGGTCCAACTATAGTAGCAAAGCTCGCGATACATCAAGATCGTATCACCTCAAGAACACGAGAGAGAGAGAGAGAGAGAGAGATAGAGAGAGAGAGAGAGATCAAACACATAGCTACTGGTACATAACCTCGGCCCCGAGGGTGAACTACTCCCTCCTCGTCATGGAGAGCGCCGGGATGATGAAGATGGCCACCGGTGAGGGATACCCCCTCCGGCAGGGTGCCGGAACAGGGTCCCGATTGGTTTTTGGTGGCTATAGAGGCTTGCGGCGGCGGAACTCCCGATCTATTCTATTCCCCGATGGTTTTGGGGTATATTTATATATATAGGTGAAAGAAGTCGGTCAGGGGAGCCACGAGGGGCCCACGAGGGTGGAGGGCACGCCCAGGGGGGTGGGCGCGCCCCCCTGCCTTGTGCCTTCCTCGTTGCTTCCCTTACGTGCACTCCAAGTCCCATGGATTGCTTCCGTTTCAAAAATAACTCTCTCGAAGGTTTCATTCCGTTTGGACTCCGTTTGATATTCCTTTTCTTCGAAACACTAGAACAAGGGAAAAACAGGAGCTGGCACTGGCCTCTGGGTTAATGGGTTAGTCTCAAAAATAATATAGAAGTGCAAAATAAAGCCTATAAACATCCAAAACGGATAGTATAATAGCGTGAATACTTCATAAATTATAGATATGTTGGAGACATATCAATAAGATTTATAAAGTTTTATGATTATAATTCGTCGGTGTTTATTTACCCGACCTGGCTTTTGACTATCAGTCGCCAGTATGAAGGTAACGATAAACCGGTGTTTATTAACCCGACCTAGTTTTTGACTATACGTCACCAGTAATAGGTACACTAATATCCGGTGTTTATTGACCCGGACCGGTTTTATTTATAAACCGGCAATACATGATAATTCCCAGTATTCAAGTTTTGGGTTATCACCCTTACTCTACTGGTTTGGTAAAACCAACAACGTGATCAAATATCACAGGAACCAGTATTCAAACCGGGTTATATTATTCAAATCTTTAATAGCCAACATGGCTGGATTTTTATTATGGTTATCAATAACCAATATTATGATTGAGGTTTTCAAAGTCGCTTTAGCGCAATGGCTATTATTTTATCGATGTATATGATTTATTCTACAATGGAAGGAATAGTCCCGAGTCACTACAGGCTTACGACCCGACACTTGGGGGCTACATTATTCAAGTTGAGATTACATGAAATATGCAAGTCTTATGTCGCTGCAAGCATGCACCATGACACTTGGGGGCTAATGCAAAGTCATTTACTAAGCCTTATTGAAGATCCGACTATTCACATCATAATGAGCCGGCCCTTGGGGGCTACCAATTGCTCTTGTCAACAATTCAAGGTACACAAGTTAAATCCATTTTAGCGAAGGTTCCATTGCTCAGTTGATAAAGCACAAAGCTCTTAACCTTGTGGACGTTTTTATGAGCATAAGGCAATTACAAGTCCCAGGTTGCTGCAAGCATGACAACCCGGCACTTGGGGGCTACATATGTGGAATATTCAGTTTTGACTAGTGACTGAGATAAACAACACGGATTTCTTCAAGGTTGTGACATTTATATATTGAAGCAAGTCTTAAGCTATTGCTACGCTATCTTCTTAAGACTTGGGGGCTACAAGTGATAGGCATATAAGAGGTATATTTTCAAGCTTGATGTTAACTACAATTATGACCTGGTGCCATCAATATTTATAAACCCACAATTTTGGCAATGATAAACCGGCAAGTGCTACATCATCAAGCCGGCTGAAGATCAGATGAGTATTTCAAAGACCAATATTTTTGTTAAGCATTCGGAGATGAGTCAAATGAATTATTCTTCATAATATTTCTCTGTGACAAACCAATGTCAGCAAATTGATTATGGAGCTGGCTTATTGAACCGGATTTTTCTAGAAGAAGGAAATGAAAAGGACTTAAGAATGATCAGGATCAGTTTAACATGGATAAATCCAAATTAAACTGGGGGCTAATGTCGGGGATATACCCCGCGATATGACCCGGACGGATTTATAACCCGGCTGAGACTTGGTAAACCGGCAGACAGTTAAGACAGATGGCTAAGCCAGACGGTAAACCGGCAGGTGGTAAACCAGCACACAGTTAACCCAGATGATAACCCAGTGGATGATAAGTCAGATCATAACCCGACAGATGATAACCCGATAGATGATAACCCGACAGATGATAACCCGGTATATGTGAAGTCAGATCATAACCCGGCAGACAGTCATAACCCGGCAGACAGTCATAACCCAGCAGACAAAGTCGCTTGGGGTTAATAAGCCCGAAGTTAAGAAGCCCATGTAGAGAAATCAGAATAGTTTAAGTCTTAATCCGAGTTGGACTCTACATGTAACGCACCCCTTCAACTTATATAAGGAGAGGCAGGGCATCCCAAGAGGGGAGAGGAATAATCTTAGGGCTAGACATAACTAGGAGAGCCGGTTTACAGCGACTCGCACGTGATGATAATGAGACGTAGCCACAAACAGCATGTAGGGTTGTTACCGGGTGATGTTTCCCGGGGCCCGAAGCTGTCTAAACCCTTGTCTTGTGTCGCGTTTCTTGATTTCGCTCAACCCCTCTCAAGCTACCACATAGATGCGTTGGCCTCACGACTAAGTCCTCACACTAGGACATCCGCCATGACAATTCCACGACACTTAGCTTCCATGATAATCTAGTCATCTCCTTTGCATTGTCATAAACAACCTTGGCTCTGGTACCACCTGATGAGAACCGAACCTCGTTGCGAGATTCAATCTGATGTTGCGGCCCGATCTTTCATGACACACCACCTTCAGTAGTAGCAACCTCTCGCACGTGCACGTGATGTACACAAAGTAGAAGGATTAAACCTTATGGTTGACCACGAGAAAACCAATCTCGACAATGGTACTCACGCGCAAAACAGTTTCCTTCTAAAGAAATCATAACACAAAGGTTTTACAAAGAAAGGCAACTATTACATCGTACGGGTATTTACCCTAAAAACACATCATGTTTATTCATAAAAATATACCCTAGCCCTATTGCACCGTACCGGCTTGGCCTTATATAATAGCTGCAAAAGCTAACTAGCTTGGGAAGGAAGCATCACATCCTAGTATCCATCTCATGCACAAGATAGATTGATAAAAGAAAGGCAACTTCTAAAACTAAGACTCTAAAGATAGCTATTAGATTACTTGCCTTCTAGTTTGACAAGTTAATCTCTATATTAACATGGACTGTTTGTTGGTCCGTTTTCGGTGGACCTCATCCCAAGGGATACGATGATAGAGTTCTCCACGACGCAAGCCTCCTGTAAATTCTTTCTATCTCTTCATGTGGGCGTGGCATGTCAAAGTAGTAACCAGCGTCATCTCCTTTAATTCCAACTGAATAAAATTCATGTACTTGTAACCTTGTTCGAGCAGCCAGTAAATCCTCCATATTTAGGCGCGGGGTTCCCTGCTCATCTCCTTTTATGTAGAAACTAACAATACATGCTTCATTTTTTCTATCTCCTAAAAAATTATGTGCATCAATAGCATGCAAACCGGACACTCCAAAATATACATACGTGCATGCGCTTTATCTTGGAGACACGTATAATTTGTTGTCCTCTTTCATTCGTTCTAGCTTGATGCATGGATGTTGAGATGTGGTGAAATTTGACACAATCGTGAACCATGCGGCGTGCTTCGTACAGGTAGCAACTAATTATTGTTCAGCATCTAACTTGGCCTCACCTAATTTGCCGCACGTATTACGGTGTATATGCAGCGTATTTTCTAGCAACATCGGCTTCAGGAGAAACATCGACAACCTCGGTATTTATATCATAAGCGGCCATCTCATCCTCTCCCCCTTAAACCAAAATCGTCCTCTATTTTGAGTCTGTCTTTTTAGCAATATTTTTATCTACAGGTTGAACGACGACCACAAAATTTTCAGTAGTTTTGACCTTCTTCATATTTGTATCTTCCTGCACTTTTAGCTTCTCAAGATGTTCTTTCCACCAAGCAACAAAAAGCTCCTCACCCATGGGCATGAGATCACACTTCTCACCCTTCTTGATGGTATATTTGTGTGTTTGACAATCATATTCAACATCATGCTCATTGTACCATGGGTCGCCGAACAACAAGTGACACGAAATTATCGGTAATGGAATCACGTCACACAAAACCTCACAAATTTTTTTGCAAAAAAAGGTACCTTGGTCTGGTGCATGACAGTGAGCTCTTCATGACCCCAACAGAACGAGTATGGTTGTGGACGGGGTGTCATCGGCAGTTCCAACATCTCTACCATCTCGATTCTTACGACGTTGATTAAATTCATGTGATCGATCGTCATGGCACATGATCTCTCTCTCTCTCTCTCACCACCACATGGGTGTGAAAAAGCCCGGCTGAGCGACCGTTCTCCTCAAACTAAAATTCAAAGCTTACCTTCCATGATAATGTAGTTATCTCCTTTGCAGTGTCGTGAACAACCATGGCTCTAATACCACCTGATGAGAACCGAACCTCGTTGCAAGATCCAATCTGATGTTGCAGCCCGATCTTTCATGACACGCTACATTCAGTACGTAGTAGCAACCTCTCGCTCGTGCACGCAATGTACATCAAGTAGAAGGATTGAACCTTATGGTTCAGCATGAGAAAATAAATCTCAATGATGGTACTCATGTGCAAAACAATTTCCGCGCAGAAAAATCACAACACGAGGGTTTTCTAAAGCTTCCACCAAAACTTAGGGATTTTTAGACATCTTTCCCCAAAACTCAATACAGGTATTTACCCTAAAAACACATTGTGTTTATTCATAAAAATATAACCACGCCCTCATACATCGTACTGGCTTGGCCTTATATAATAACTGCAAAAGCTAACTACCTTGGGAAGCAAGCATCGCATCCTAGCATCCATCTCACTTACAAGATAGATAGATAAAGAAAATGCAACTTCTAAAACTAGGATTCTAAAGATAACTATTAGATTACTTGCGTCATAGTTTGACAAGTTAATCTCTATATTAACATGGACTGTTTGTTGGTCCGCTTGTGCTGGATCCCATCCCAAGGCACAAAAGGATAGAGTTCTTCACGATGCAAGGCTCCTACAAATTCTTTCTATCTCTTCAGGTAGGTGTGGCATGTCAAAGTAGTAACCAACATCATCTCCTTTAATTCCAACTAAATAAAATTCTCGTGCTTGTAACCTTGTACGAGGAGCCAGTAAATCCTCCATATTTAGATGCGGTGTTCCCTGCTTATCTCCTTTTTATGTAGAAACTCACCATACATGCATCATTTCTTCTATCTCCTAAAAAACCAAAATCTTTACATGCATCAACAGCATGCAAACAAAACCCTCCAAAATATACGTACGTGCATGCACTTTTTCATGGAGACACATATAATTTGTGTCCTCTTTCATTTGTTCTAGCTTGATGCCTGGATGTTGACATGTGGTGCAACTTGACACAACCATGAACCATGTGGCGCGCTTCATAGGAATAGTGTAGCAACTAATTCTTGTTCAACATCGTAACTTGGCCGCACGTATTCCGGTGTATATGCAATGTATTTTCGGACAACATCGGCTTCAGGTGAAACATCGATGACCTTGGTATTTATATTACAAGGGGTCAAATCACTGTGATGGTGTCATCTTTTGGTCATGTGGGCGGCGGAGGAGGTTGAGCTCAGTGATCCTGTTGTCGGTGGTGCCTCGGCAGTGGTGGCTCCCAAATCTTGTATTGTAGGGTGAAACCCTAAGATGGATCTTTTCACACTTGGAGCGGGAAAAGGGATGAACACCAAGAACACAAAGAGGAATTCACTCCAACAAAACCCAATCACACATCCACTAGAATAGCAAACACATAGATCCACAAGATTACAAGCACAATCAAAGGAAACAAGCACTAGATAAAGTTCTTCCCACTCCTAAGAGATGAGGTCTTGATGATGGCAGTCTTCTCCCAGAGGAGGTCTTGAAATCCACAAGTGGATCCTCTCCTGAGAGGCCTTGATCTCTAATGGAGTGGTAGAAGGAGCAAAGCTCTCAAATATCTTACCCTAAACACGACCCTAGGTACAGAATATATAGGCATGGGGACGAAGTGGATGTAGAGGAGGCCCAACAGCCCATCATCAGCGGCCATCCTATAGGGCACGTGCGCACGGCGTGCTACAACGGTAGCCCCCTGTGTAGCATGTGGACACAGGGTCTCGGGGGCCCATGCGCACGGGGTCGCCTGGGACTCCCTGCCTGCTCCTTTGGGACTCCTTATTCTTCCTCAAGGTCTTGGGGTGCTTCTCCTACTCCTTGGTGATGCTCCTTAGCTGCTTGGGGTGTTCCTCTTCGTACCTAATGATACATAGTGCATTTTGTTAAGGTAGCAACCAAGTTCCATTCGTGTCCATATGCATGTAAAGTAGGAAGGAGTTCACCTCTGTTTCCATTGCGCACGCTCAATCTCTTGTCATAGGCCCACATGGTGCTTGATGCGTTGGTGTAGAGTCCATGGGGATGATGGAAGGATGCTCCGCATCATCTCCCCCCCCCCCCCTTGGGAGAGATCCATCCGTGGATTGTGATCTTCATCACCATGGTACTTGGTCAAGTCCTTGACATTGAAGATGTCGCTTACATTGTACTTGTCGTGTGGGATGTTGATCTTGTAGGTGTTGTCACTGTAGCATGCTAGCACCTTGAAGGGTCCATCGGCTCGTGGTAGTAGCTTGGACTTGCGCTTGTTGGGGAAGCGGTCCTTGCAAAGATGAAGCCATATGAGATCTCCCGGTTGGAACACTATTGGTGTCTTGTTGATGCTGAGCTTGATGGCGATGCGATGTACTTGACGCTCGATCGTTGCCCTTGTATCTTCATGTATCTTCTTGAGAAAGCTTTCCCTTGCACTCACAATCATGTTTGCGCATTCTTGGAGCGGAAGAGGTACAATGTTCAATGGGGACAATGGGTTGAAGCCGTAGACAACCTCGAAGGGGGACCTGTCGGTAGTAGAGTGTCGAGCTCGATTGTAGGCGTACTCGGCGATGGGTAAGCACTCCTCCCACTCCTTGATGTTCTTATTTATAAGGACGCGTAGGAGAGTAGATAGCGTCGGGTTGGTGACTTCTGTTTGGCCATCGGTTTGGGGATGATATGCCGTCGAGAATAGTAGCTTGATGCGGAGCTTGGCGCATATTGTCTTCCAAAAGTAGCTTAGGAACTTGACGTCACAGTCCGACACAATGGTCCTTGGCACTCCATGCAACCTCGAGACTTCCCTACAAAAGAGATTTGCAACATGTGAAGCATCGTCTATCTTATTGCATGGGATGAAATGTGCCATTTTTCAGAATCGGTCCACAACAACAAATAGGGAATCCTTTCCATTTTGAGTCCTAGGCAAACCAAGCACGAAATCCATACTAATATCTTCCCATGGTTGATATGGAATTGGAAGTGGCATATGTAAACCAGGAGATTGGGCTTTTGACTTAGCTTTGCGGCATGTAGAGCAAAGGTTGGTGAAGCGTGCCACGTCACGGAACATCTTTGGCCAAAAGTACTTGAAGGATAGGGTGGTCAAGGTCTTGTCACGCCTGAAATGTCCCATAAGTCCTCCGCCGTGAGCCTCTTGCAAAACTAACAAACGAAGCGAAGACTCGGGTATACAAAGTTTGTTAGCGCGCATAAGGTAGCCATTCTTGAGATAATAGTTCTCCCAACAAGTGTTAGCAAGACATTTTTCATAAGGAATCGCAAACGTAGGATCATGCGCATAAAGATCTTTAACATGCTCAAAGCCAATGACATTCAACTCGAGTTCAGTAACTAACATGCACTTGCGGGAAAGAGCATCCGCCACAACATTTTATTTACCCTTAATGTACTTGATCACATAAGGAAAAGATTCAATAAATTCACTCCATTTAGCATGCCGTTTATTCAACTTGGTTTGACCTTTAAGGTACTTTAGTGTCTCATGATCGGTGTGTATGAAAAATTCATGTGGGCGAAGGTAATGCTCCCAAACATGCAATACTCGCACTAAAGCATACAATTCTTTGTCATAGATGTGATAGTTAAGTTGAGCACCGGAAAGTTTTTCACTAAAGTATGCAATGGGTCGCTTTTCTTGCATCAAAACTCCACCAATTCCATTACCACTAGTATCACAACGAACCTCAAAAGTTTTGTTGAAATTAGGCAATGCAAGAATTGGGGCATGTGTAAGCAAAGATTTGAGCTCATCAAATGTGGTAGATTGAGATGATCCCCAAACAAAGGGTGCATTCTTCTTCAAGGCATGCAACGGTGCAGCAATAGTGCTAAAATCTTTCACAAAGCAACGATAAAAACCCGCTAGACCAAGGAAACTACGCACTTGTTGCAAATTAGTGGGTTGTGGCCAAGTTTTAATTGCTTCAATTTTAGACTCGTCAAGATGAACACCCTTTGAAGACTCAACAAAGCCCAAGAAAACAATCTTATCAACACCAAAAGTGCATTTTTCCATATTGGCATAAAGACACTCTTTTCTAAGAGTTTGCAAAACGGCCCTAAGATGATTTACATGCTCTTTGAGGGATTTGCTAAACACAAGAATATCGTCAAAGTAGACCACAACAAACACACCAATGTAAAGACAGAGCACATAATGCATAACATGCATGAAAGTACCGAGTGCTTCTGATAAACCCATAGGCATAACTAGCCATTCATAGAAACCAAATTTTGTTTTGAAAGCAGTTTTCCATTTGTCACCTTCTTGTATGCGGATTTGATAGTACCCACTTTTAAGATCAATTTTTGAGAAAATGGTGGCACCGCTAAGCTCATCTAGCATATCATCAAGGCGTGGAGTGGGATGCCTATAGCGAACGGTGATATCATTTATGGCTCTACAATCAGAACACATGCGAAAACTATGGTCTCTTTTTGGCACAAGAATGATCGGTACGACACAAGGACTCAAACTTTCATGCACATGTCCATGGCCTATGAGATGTTGGACTTGCATTTGTATTTCTTTGGTTTCTTCGGGGTTGACGTGGTATGGAGCTTTGTTAGAAAGAGGTGCGCCAGTATGAGGTCGATCCGGTGTTCGATGCCACGTACGGGAGGAAGACCGGGAGGTAGCTCATCAGGGAAGACATCCGTGAATTCCTGCAACAAATTGGACAACACTAGAGGAAGAGGATTAGAAGTGTTAGTCCTTGTCGCTTCATCTTTGCGCACTAGGACATAGTGGATGACACTAGATGGGTTCTCACACACTTCTCTCATCTCTCTTTTTGTGGCCAGGAGGACTAATTTATTCTCTCTTGATGTGTAGTCACTCATTTTGGGCTTGTGTCTCTCACTCTCTTTGTGGTGGTTCACTCTCTCACTAGTCTCTCCATGATGGGTGGATGCTTTGCTTGTCAGTGATCACTTGACTTGGTGATATAGGTCATAGCACGTACTCGTTTCCATTCATCTTGGAGCTATAGTGGTTTGTTCTTCCGTTGTGGATGACGCCGCGGTCGAATTGCCAAGGTCTTCCCAAGAGAAGATGGCACGCGGACATAGGAACCACATCACACTCCAAGGTGTCCTCGTAGGCTCCTATCTTGAAAGAAACTTGCACGGTGTGCTCCACTTGAATGGGGCCGGAGTCGCTAAGCCATTGGACCTTGTAGGGGTGAGGATGCTTCTTCTTGAACAATTATAGCTTGGAACATAGCTCGTCACTTGCCAAGTTGTGGCAACTTTTTCCGTCGATGATAAATTTCACGGAACAACCATTGATGCCGGCTTTGGTGTGGAAGATGCGGCATCGTTGGTCTTCTTCTTGTTGGTGTTGAAGCGTCAAGACCTTGGAGACCACAAGAGCGGGACTTGAATCATTGTCGCAAAATACTTGAGCATCTTCTTCTTCATTCACTTGACGGTGCATGGCGACGTGTTCGAGAGCTTCATCTTCACTCATGGAGTCGTATGTGCCATCATCATTTACAATCATGGTTCGCCGGTTGATGCATTGGAAGGACTTGTGTCCACGGCCTCCACATGTGAAGCACTTGAGAGAACTTGTCTTGATGGGTCATCTGGTGGCGTCGAATATTAAGGAGTCTTGTTCTTGTAGTTGCTTGCCGGAGGACGAGTCGAGGAAGGCGTCGCTTGCTTGGAACTTGACTTGTCGCCTGTACTTGGTGATGCTCTAGTTGGATGAGTACTTAGCGTATTTGAAGTCTTCTTGTACTTGTCGCTCTGTCTTGGTCACGTGATAAACTAGCTCAAGAAGTGTCGTGGTTTTGTCACGGCAGATGTCCTCATGAAACGACTTAGTCGTGGAGCCATCGCTACGGGTTAGCTTGAAGGGGTTAAAGCAGACACAAGGACGCAAGAGAATTTATACTAGTTCGGCCCCTTCGATGAAGGTAAAAGCCTACGTCTAGTTGTGATGGAATTGATTGGGTTTCGATGACTAGGGAGCAAACAAGCTTCGCCTAAGTCTCGAGTTTTTGTCTGTTGTCCTTGAACCGCCGCCGGGTCATCCCCTTATATACATGGGTGGCGCCCGTCGATTTACAGAGTCGCGACGCCGGTTCATAGATGTATCCGGCTCGGTCTCTACTATTCCTAACATACAATACAAGTTACATCGACGCCGGTTTACGGCTACAGGCCTTGAACCGGCTATGGGCCTTGAGCCCTCACCTGCCTACTTGGGCTTTAACATACTCAACTACTGACGAAGTTAACCCGGCCTGTCCCGTCCGGTTTACACCCAGTAGTAATATCCCCAACATTAGGCCCCAGATTGATTTGAATAGGTTCATGTCAATCCTTAGCAAAAAACTTCGTCTTCAGCATCTTTGTGTAGTTTGGTGAACTACCATGACGTCATCTTACCTGGTCGTTGTAAACCGGCGTGACGTCACCTGTCATAAAAATCTATCCACGATACCTTCTTTGTTTAATGGAGCTGCGACAATCGAGGTGACAGCTCTGTTTCCCTACTCACGGCCCCTTGATTTTCGCGCCTGACACATGTCCCTTTCTTTATAAATAAGACCGAAGGGTCATTTCTTTTTCCCCTTCGTGCCCTTTTGCTTCGTCTTCCTCGTGCCGCCCAGCTTCGGAGCTCCGCCGCCGCCGTCGACTTCTGCACCAACCTTGGCCGCTGCATCACCCTGAATATACCAGAGTATCGCGGCGATCTTCCGTTTCTTCCTCAGCTCTGGTAAGTCTTCTATCTTTTCACCATAGATCTGTTCTAGGGTTTCCATGTTCTTCAGCGTTCATCGCTTGCTTCTTGTTCATATGATAAATCTTATACAAGTCTGTAAATCTTTGTTCTGCGTAGCGGTAGTTTTTAGCCTCCGTCGTCACTTGCGCATCTCAAAGCCATAGATCTCCCTGTATCCTTGCTCATTGATTCGGTATCGCTCCCTTTTGGACCTTGAATATTTATCTCTTTTCTGGACATGTTCCAGATCCAAAACTGTGATGTAATTTTGTGAAACCTGTTTTCGCACACCTACTCCTCTGCAATCTTGATTCTTCAATGTTTCAGACCAGGCGGTTTAACTTTGTAGAAAAATTGACACCTCGGCATATACCATTAGTCCCCTTGTTTAACGCCAGGATTCCCTGACTAAGTATTGCCACTTTGCAGAACTCCCGTTTATAAGGAACTTCTTCCGGTTTAGCAATGAATGCATCAATGTATACCCTTCCAACATATTCTTGAACCGGTATTACTGCTTTGTAGATTGCACCATGGCCAAGCAAGTGTACGAGTGCAACTGGGTCCCTTCTCGGGTGACTGAGACTCAACTGGATAACCTAGTAAACACCGGCGCTTTAGGCAAAAAAGACGTCATTCACTGGAGGGTCCCTGGCCCGGAATGTCCTCCAGAACCCAAAGATGGAGAGGTTGTTGTTTTTGCTAACCATCTAGCCCGGGGCTTCAGTCCACCCGGTTCAAAATTTTATCGGGATGCCTTGGCCAACTTCCAACTGCGTCCACAAGACATTGGTCCCAACTCCGTAACCAACATCTGTCGCTTTCAAGTGCTCTGTGAGGTATTCTTTCAAGAGGAGCCCACAGTTGAATTATTCAGGGATTGCTTCCATCTAAACCGCCGCACCGAATTTACTGACGGTCCCAACACCGAGTTAGGTGGTATGGCGATTCAAAAGAGGAAAGAGGTCACTTACCCTCACGCCAAACTGCACAGCCATCCCAAAGAGTGGAATTCAACATGGTTTTATCAAGAAAGATACCTCTCCTGATGGAGAAAGTCCTTTGTCGGGTTCTCGTCCGGAGCGGCTAAGCAACACACATCCCTTCCCTCAGAGATTGACTGCTAAGGAGAGAAGCAAATATGCTCCTCAATTATCCAAGCTCCGGGCCTTCATGGCTAACGGGTTGACAGGAGTTGACCTTGCTCGCTGCTGGATATCTTGGAGTATACTACCTTTAAGCATGTGCTCCAGTTTGATGTGCAAATACACAGAAGATGTAAAAGACCCTCTACGGCATATTGAAATCCAGCTGACAGACGACGAAGTTACTGAGGCTGTTAAGAGGATGTTAAATGAACCGGAAGCTGCTTGCGCTCAGACCGGCCTGCCTCCCTTTTCTGCCATTAACAAACCGCCAACCGTAAGACTCATATCTTATGCTTTCATGAAATCTGACTATGTTTAAGTACCCTTTGTTGACTTTAACATCTTTCCAACAGGGTGATGATCCATTTTGGAGCAAGAAGCCTCCACAAGAGAAACCGGAGAAAACAACCCAGCCCAAGACCAGAGTTGTAAATAAACCGGCCAATAGAAAGAGAACCACTGCATCCTCCGATCCACCAGCTGACGATGATGTGGGTAATCCGGACTTTGAGGTAGAGCTTGACTCACTTGGTTTATTTTTCACACGCCTTATTGATAATGATTATTGCCAGGATGACGCGAAAGTCAGTCACGCTGATGTTGTAGAGGTAATCGCTCTTTCTTCCGATTCAAACCCTTTGCCTTCATTAAGAATCCGTCGGGCAAACCGAAAAGTTAAATTTTCTCATCCTCTTGCTTATTTGGACCCAAACTTTCTTATGAAGACACAACAGCATGAAGCTCGCCCACAACCCAGCATAGCGGCCAGGTAGTTACCTCCGCCGGTTTATCGAACAGTCTGGTTCAGAAATGCCGTTCAGAGGTCTCTAATTGTTTCGTCAATGCTTATCCTAAAGCGGGTTGTTTTCGTCAACCTCTTAATCCATCTGACTCCGATTATCAGGGCACTTCTCATTCTTCTTCCCATGAAGTCGTCAGCCACCCAGCTCCCACCACTCAAAACGGTGCTTGGGTGAGCCATATTCCTTACAATGTTGTTTGATATATCACTTTCAATATTCACTGGACTGATTCATCTTTTTCCTTTCAGGGCCAAGCCTAGGCCAAGCAAGAAAGCTCGTCTGGATAAAGCGGCAGAAGAAAACGATGCTCCTGAACCGGACAAAATACCAGATCTCAAAGAACACATCCACGACGATATGCTGAACGATCCACCATTGCAAGATCATGATGTTACTGCTGAAGAGGCACTTGTTGATGCCACAGGCCCTTTTAATCAGCCCACGAGTCCTGTTCAGACTGACAAAACAACGAGCCCATCAAAGCATACTGATAAACCGGCGACCCCAGTGCGGACCGGTGAAGCCAAAGATGATGATGTTGTTATTACTGGCTTTGGTCATTCCGAGCCAGGCAATCCTGTCGCTTTGTCTAAGCACACTGCCAAAGATGAATTTGCTGCATTTGGTAAAGGCAAATGGAGTGCCGATTTGGCCACTTATGCCGCTCTGAACCCCCAAGATCTTCATTCCGGCTATTTGAATCGGCTATATACCAGCCGTGATTATGAAGCCGGTCTGGTCAACATGATGAAGGACAAATATGAGGTAAATTCTATATGACTGTCTGCTTGTATATTTCAATCTGTCAAGTCCAATAGCCCCCATGTGACGGTTTTAAGATATCATCTTAAACCGGGACTTTCTAACGTGAACCTTAACGCAGCTGTACTTTGGGAAAGTAGCCCCCAAGGGCCGGTTCAACTTAATGTAGTTCAACCAGGACTTTATACAATAAGAATTCTAGTATCACTCAATGACAGAGCAAGTAGGCATTAGCCCCCAAGTGCCAAGTTGAATACTTGTATTAAGCTTGGGACTTTATATAGAAATTATAGGATGAAAAGCAAATATGCATTAGCCCCCAAGTACCAAGGGCATAACCTGTTATGTGGTTGGTACTTCAACTCGGCACCGTAATCTTTATCAAATGACTATCTGTATGCAGCTGATCTCGAGCAAAAAAGAAAGTCAAATCGCCGATCTGCAAGAAAATCTGAAATCCCAACAAGCTGAAACCTCCAATGCAAAAAATGAATTAACCAGCGCTTTAAGCGTCATGGAAAAGCTTAAAGAAGGTTTCAACAAGGAGCGGGCGGATTGGGCCACTGAAAAAGCCACTTTAACTCAACGGGCAGAGAAAGTTGAGGCTGCAATCAAAAAACCGGTGGTGGATGAATTAACCAGTGTAAAACGGCAAGTGCATGCCATGACCGCTACTGTCTTTGGTAAGCCTTCTTTATTTCTAAAGTAATGAGGTCTTCTCATGTAATCGCCGGTTCTTGACCCTTTGAATGATACAGGGACACGTATTGGTCACTTGGGATCGAGATGTGCGGAAGAAGTTGAAAGCCGCCTATACATTGATAGAACAATCAGATATCGTGCACAATGGATCATCTCTGACCGCTTCTCACAACAACCCGGCGCCGACCTTGATCCAGGACACTATTAAAAGGTTGTCAATGCTTCCTGCCCGGTTTGAAGAGTTAAAGAAATCTGCTGCTAGAACCGGTGCTATAAACTCCTTAATCCGAGCAAAAGCATGGGTGCCGGATTTTGATCCTGTTGAAGCGGCCCAGGGCTTCCCAAGCTTGAAGGAAGACGGGACATAATTCAGCGAAGTGGATCTCCGAGCTATAAACCGGGAAGTGCACCCTTTGGCTTGTCAATTGGTTGAAGAGGCAAATCTGTCTCACTATCAAGCCCAATATGATGGCGAAAACAAACGAGTGGCTGCACCAATTCCTGAAGCAGAGAACCTTATACCTCCCATCCGTAAGCATACTTACGCTCCTGACATTGAACCATCGTTGCTGATCAATGATGAAGCCGTATTTCAAGCATTAATGGGAATCGACTGGACAACTGTTGATTTCCAGCCGCTGGGTAGGGAAGCAGAAGTTGAAGCGGCGCAGGATGACCCGCAACCATCAGGCCAAGCTGGCGACCAAGCATGAACTGGAAGCCGGTTTACATTATTGCTCCTTTATGTTATGCAGAAAAACAATTATCTTATCTGGGCACCGTGTTGCCTTGTAATAGACTAGCTGCCACACTTGGTGTTGATATGCCTTCGTGCATACTTATTGCAACTTATGCTTCCGTTGAATCATCCATCTTAAACTATTGTCTGCAGCCAAAAAGCTTAAAAACGTCACGTGGTTGTATCACCGGGCAGGTCATAATATCTATGTATATGAAATCAAAGATAATATCTTAGATTTAAACATATGATCAAATATGGGAATATATGATACACGCCATCATAGGGCATGAAGTTGGCTGTGCCAATCTTGAAACGGAGTTTTAAGAAACCCACTCTGCTGGAGGAGAAAACAGCTCCTGTGAATATACGGTCGGTTTACCAGGTAAACCGTTCCGGGTTACAATGAACACCGGTGTTACTCCAAAATATGATGTTATCAAAAAATCAAACCGGGCAAAGAGTCTTCAGATTAAGAGTGGACCGTGTTCCGTCAACTGACAGTCGAACCAGTTTAATAATTGTCGGTTTAAAAAACACAACAAGAGAAATATGCAACAAGAGAAACGAATTTCAAGCAAAGACAAAGATAGAATTATTTGCAAAAAGAGGCTGTTGAGCGGATCAAGTGGCATTACCATGGTCGGACACGACCAAGCCCCGATAGGCGTAGCTATGGTTCAAGTCAGCCAGGTCCCCAAATGATGCAGTGGCATTATGCCGATCAAGAGGTGTAGCGATGGTTCGGGTTCGACCAAAGCCCCCAAGTGATTTTGTGGCCTTAGGCCGATCAAGAGGCGTGACTGGTTCAGACGTGACCAAGTCCCCAAGTGATTCTATGGCTTTCCCCTATCAAAAGGTGTTGCATTGGTTCGGACACGACCAAGCCCCCAAGTGATATGATATAAAGCTTGTTGAAAAAGCTAACTCAAGGGGTAAACCGGAGGCCGCTTTAAGATAAAAAAACTCCATATAACCACACACGATGTAAAAATAAGAGACCCCGCTTTAGCTGAGGCTCCGGTTTATTGTATTGATCATAATATATACATTGTCATAATATGTACATAAGTAGAGCCTATGGCTCAAGTATAGTAAGGCCGAAGATGAGCTATGTTCCACGGCCTGTTGGTCCCCTCCTCTGATGTACGTGAGTCTTTATGCTCCCGAATATCGATCAGATAGTATGACCCATTGTGCAGATTCTTGCTGACCACGAAAGGTCCCTCCCAAGGTGGGGACAGCTTGTGCATATCAGCCTGGTCTTGGATGAGCCGGAGCACCAAATCTCCTTCTTGAAAGGTTCTGGTTCTAACCGGCGGTATCGTGATAGCGATAAAGATCCTACTGGTAAATCACCGAACGGGCAGCTGCGATGTCACGCTTCTCGTCCAACAGGTCCAAAGCGTCTTGCCGTGCTACCTCGTTGTCCGCTTCAACATAAGCCGCTACACGAGGTGAATCATGACGGATATCACTGGGGAGAACCGCCTCCGCTCCGTAGACCATAAAGAACGGTGTGTATCCTGTTGATCTGTTGGGCGTAGTATTGATGCTCCACAATACAGATGGTAACTCCTCAACCCAACAACCCGGCGTCCGCTGCAAAGGTACCATAAGCCGAGGTTTGATGCCTCGTAAGATCTCTTAGTTAGCCCTCTCTGCTTGTCCATTGGACTGTGGGTAAGCCACTATTGAAACGTCAAGCCGGATGTGCTCACGTTCACAGAACTCCTTCATAGAACCCTTGGACAGATTGGTACCATTATTAGTAATGACGCTGTGTGGAAAGCCAAACCGGAAAATCACCTTTTTGATGAATTGAACCGCCGTGGCTGCATCACACTTGCTGACGGGCTCCGCCTCCACCCACTTTGTAAACTTGTCAACCGCCACCAAAAGGTGGGTCTTCTTGTCCTTGGACCTTTTGAAAGGCCCAACCATATCCAGCCCCCAAGTCGCAAACGGCCAGGTAATTGGAATCATCCTCAATTCTTGAGCCAGCACGTGAGCACGTCTTGAGAACTTCTGACAGCCATCACAACACTTAACCAGGTCCTCCGCATCAGCATGAGCAGTCAACCAATAGAAGCCGTGACGAAACGCCTTAGCCACCAAAGACTTTGAACTGGCGTGGTGGCCACAATCCCCTTCATGGATTTCACGCAAGATTTCACAGCCTTCCTCAGGAGACACACAACGTTGAAACGCATACGACACCTTTGCAATGATGCAACTCGCCATTGACAATAGTCATGGACTTGGATCGCCGGACTATCTGTCTGGCCAGAGTCTCATCCTCTGATAACTCGCCCCGGTTCATGTACGCAAGATAAGGAATCGTCCAATCCGGAATGACATGAAGAGCCGCCACCAACTGAGCCTCTGGATCAAGAATAGCCAAATCCTCTTCACCAGGGAGCTTGACAGACGGGTTATGCAGAACATCCAAGAAGACATTAGGCGGGACCGGTTTACATTGAGAGCCCAGCCGGCTTAAAGCGTCCGCCACTTCGTTCTTCCGTCTGTCCACGTGATCCACCTGATACCCTTTGAAATGACCTGCAACAATATCCACCTCACGATGATATGCTGCCATGAGCGGATCCTTAGAATCCCAAGTACCAGATACTTGTTGAGCCACCAGGTCCGAGTCACCGAAGCACTTAACTCGGCTGAGATTCATCTCCTTAGCCATCCGGAGACCATGGAGGAAAGCTTCGTACTCAGCTGCATTGTTAGTACAAGGAACATTAAGCGGAGAACGTAACAGAACTTATCACCTCGTGGGGAAGTTAACACGACTCCAGCCCCCGAGCCCTCCAATTGCCTGGACCCATCAAACTGAATAGTCCAATAAGTGTGATCCGGCTTTTCTTCAGGCGCTTGTAGTTCCGTCCAATCGTTGATGAAATCTACAAGTGCTTGAGACTTGACCGCCGTCCGAGGCACGTATTTCAGTCTATGTGGCCCAAGCTCTATAGCCCACTTGGCAATCGGCGATTGCCTCCCCTGCTTACGAATTATATCTCCCAAAGGAGCAGAGTGACCCTTGTGATGGGATGTCCTCGAAGTACTGTTTAAGCTTCCGGCTTGCCATGAAAACTCCATACACCAGCTTCTGCCAATGCGGGTACCTTTGCTTGGACTCAATAAGCACCTCGCTGATATAGTAAACCGGACGCTGAACCGGATATTCCTTGCCCGCCTCTTTGCGCTCCACCACATTAGCTACGCTGACTGCACGAGCATTAGTTGCAACATATAGTAGCAATGGTTCCTTGTCAATCGGAGCTGCAAGAACAGGCGGATTGGCTAGCTGCCGCTTTAAATCCTCAAATGCTTTATCAAATTAACTCCATTTAATTGATCTGTTTTCTTCAGCATTTTATACAGAGGGATCGCCTTCTCACCGAGGCGGCTGATAAACCGGCTCAACTCGGCAATCCGGCCCGCCAAGCGTTGAACGTCATTGATACACTTCGGTTTAGCCAGGGAGGTGATAGCCGTGATCTTCTCCGGATTAGCCTCAATTCCCCTGTTGGATACCAAAAAACCCAATAACTTGCCTCGCCAAGACACCAAAAACACACTTGGCGGGTTAAGCATCATCTTGTATGTCCGCAGGTTATCAAAGGTTTCCTTCAAATCGTCAACCGTAGTCTCCTTCTCCTTGACTTAACCACAATATCATCCACACAGGCATGTACATTACGGCCGATTTGCTTATGAAGGCAATTACGTACACACGTTGATAAGTTGCTGGGCACTCTTGAGCCCAAAGGGCATGGATACATAGCGTAAGGATCCAAAGGGAGTTATAAACGCCGTCTTCTCCTGGTCCTTAACTGCCATCTTGATCTGATGATAACCAGAATATGCATCCAGAAAACTCAAACGCTCACAACCCGCAGTAGCATCAATAATCTGATCGATGCGGGGGAGGGCAAAAGGATCTGATGGACAAGCCTTGTTAAGGTCTGTATAATCCACACACATGCGCCAGGTGCCGTTTTTCTTAAGGACCAGCACAGGATTAGCCAGCCATTCAGGATGGAAAACTTCAACAATAAAGCCAGCCGCTAAGAGCCTGGCTACCTCCTCTCCAATAGCTTTGCGCCTTTCTTAATTAAACCGGCGGAGAAATTGCTTCACCGGTTTGTACTTAGGATCAACATTAAGAGTGTGCTCATCGAGTTCCCTCGGTACACCTGGCATGTCAGAAGGCTTCCATGCAAAAATGTCCCGGTTCTCACGGATGAACTCGATGAGCGCGCTTTCCTATTTTAGATCCAAGTTGGTACTGATACCGAACTGCTTGGACGAATCGCCAGGTACGAAGTCAACAAGCTTAGTCTCAGCTGCCGATTTGAACTTTAGGGCCGGATCATGCTCTGTAGTTGGCTTCTTCAACGGAGTCATGTCCGCTGGATCAACATTATCCTTCTAATATTTCAACTCTTCCGTGGCACAAACCGACTCTGCATAGGCCGCATCACCTTCTTCACACTCCAAAGCAATCTTGCGACTTCCATGAACAGTTATTGTCCCCTTGTGACCCGGCATCTTGAGCTGTAATTAAATATAACAGGGTCGTGCCATAAATTTGGCATAAGCCGGCCGCCCAAATAGGGCGTGATATGGGCTCTGGATCTTCACCACCTCAAAAGTCAATGTTTCTGACCTGGAATCATGATCGTCTCCAAAGGCCACTTCCAGAGCTATCTTGCCAACAGGATATGCTGACTTACCAGGTACCACACCATGGAATACTGTATTGGACGGTTTAAGATTCTTATCTGTTAGCCCCATACGGCGGAAGGTCTCATAGTATAGGATATTAATACTGCTCCCTCCATCCATGAGCACCTTGGTGAATTTATAACCTCCCACCTAAGGTGCCACCACCAACGCTAGCTGACCCGGATTGTCAACCCGGGGAGGGTGATCCTCTCTGCTCCATATGATTGGTTGTTCACATCAGCGTAAATAACGAGGCACGGCCGGTTAAACAGAATTTACCGCTCGCTTGTGAAGCTTCTAGTATCGCTTATCCAAGCTAGTGGTGAATACATGATACTGCCTGCTATTCAACTGCTTTGGATTGCTCTGATAACCCGATCATTGTTGCCGGGTTGTAACCACCCTGGCTATTCTGATTATTTTGATTGTTATGTCCACGCTGATCACTATTGAAGCCTGAACCGGCATTTCCTCCACCGTGACCCGGCCCATAGTATCCGGATCCAGAGCCACCACCTGATCCGTGATCATATCGGAAAGCATTAGAATTGTTGAACTCCTGCATAATGTAACAATCCTTCCAAAGATGGTTGGTTGGCATCTCCTTCGTCCCGTGCTTTGGACAGGGCTGGTTTAACAGATAGGTCAGGCGGTCCGGGTTGGGATTTGGAGCTCCACCGCGATTCGATGGTTTACCCTTTCGTCGCTGGCCCTTGTCCTGCACGCTAGTATTAGCCACGAAGTCCACGCTGCTATCCGCTTTATGCTTGCCTCCGTTACCATGACCTGTCGTGTTGTGTTGCTGCCCTTTGGAGTTGCTGCTCTTCTTTCCCTTCCCTGTCTTGTCATCATCAGTGTCGGTGTCAAAACTGGCGGATCTCGGGTAGGGGGTCCCGAACTGTGCGTCTAGGCGGATGGTAACAGGAGACAAGGGACACGATGTTTTTATCATGGTTCGTGCCCTATCTATGGAGGTAATACCCTACTCCTGCATGATTAATATTGATGATATGGGTAGTACAAGAGTAGATCTACGACGAGATCAAGGAGGCTAAACCCTAGAAGCTAGCCTATGGTATGATTGTTGTTCGTCCTATGGACTAAAACCCTCCGGCTTATATAGACACCGAATAGGTTAGGGTTACACAGAGTCAGTTACAATGGTAGGAGATCTACATATCCGTATCGCCAAGCTTTCCTTCCACGCCAAGGGAAGTCCCATCCGGACACGGGACGAAGTCTTCAATCTTGTATCTTCATAGTCTTGGAGTCCGGCCGTGATGATAGTTCGGCTATCCGGACACCCCCTAGTCCAGGACTCCCTCAGTAGCCCCTGAACCAGGCTTCAATGATGACAAGTCCGGCGCGCATATTGTCTTCGGCATTGCAAGGCGGGTTCCTCCTCCGAATACTTCATAGAAGGTTTTGAACACAAGGATAGTGTCCGGCTCTGCAAAACAAGTCCCACATGCCACCGTAGAGAGAATAACTTTTGCACAGATCTACTGACGTATTCCGCGGCGTGACATCACACCGCAGCCAGGTCTTTATATGAATTGTTCTTTTACTGTTCCACCTCAGCGCATTTAGCGAGGCGGTTTCCTTGGCACGTCTTATCAAAGCATAGATTGTGCCCCTTATTCCGGGATTCCCATCAATACGGACGTGGGTAACCCATCCGCGCCATTGATTACGGCGCTTGGGAGATAAGCGAGTTTTACCAGGCTGGTGGGGGACGCATAGCTTCGTCCGTCCATATAAGGGGATAAGGATCCACCTTTTCACCTACGCCTTCTTCCTCCTTTGCTCATCCATTCTCGCGATCTCGAGCTCCAGCGACCTAGTCCGCACTTCCCACCTCGACCTTCTCCAACCATGTCAGGAGCGGGAGGCAGGTGGATGGCCTCCTCCCTCACGGAGGGGCACATCAAAAGACTGCGGGAGGCCGGATACTTGTCCAAGAACATCACGCCAAAGTTGCCCGGACGCTGGGCAGCTCATTCCAACCCCCAGGCCCCATGAGAGGGTGGTGTTTCTCCCCACTTCCTCTGCGGACTAGGTTTTCCACTTCACCCATTTGTCCGGGGCTCATGTCCTACTACGGCCTGGACTTCCACGACTGGCCCGAATTTCATCCTCAACATCTCGGCGTTTATCGTCGTGTGCGAGGCCTTCCTCTGCATCCAGCCCCACTTCGGCCTATGGCTGAAGACCTTCAATGTCAGGCCGAAGGTTGTGGGCGGCCGTCAAGCAGAGTGCGGAGGCGCCATGGTTGGCAAGATGGCCAAAGTCCTATGGCTCGAGGGCTCCTTTGTGGAGACAATAAAGGGGTGGCAATCGGGGTGGTTCTACATCACTGAGCCAGGCGACCCCAAATGGGTGGCGGCCCCAATTCAGATTTGGCTTCCCACACGGCTCTCGTCATGGAAAGAGACGGGCCTGACGTGGGGAATTCGGACGAGCTATCCGGACTCGGACATGCGTCCGAAACCTGGTGGACAAGAATCTCAGGCTTGTCAACGTAATCCATGTGATGCTCATCCGCTGGATTCTCCCATGCCAACAACGGGCCTTCAAATTGTGGGAGTTCGATCCGGCACAGCACTCAACTCTAAAAAGGCTCTTCGACACTACGTACGAAGATGCCTGGAAGGTGCTGTTCAAGGGCGCCGAGGCTCCCACATCCGCTACCGAAGATCGCGGATTCAATTTCGCAGCCAAAGCCAGCGAGGTAAGTTATTTTACCCTTACGGGACTCTTTTTTCATAGATTGACTCTATGTGGGATCTAAAACTCCCTTACCTTTAACAGATCGGTGAAGACGTCCGGACAGGTTAGCTGTCCGGCTTCTTTGCCGAAGACCCAGCCAGACGCCCGATTGATTTGGCTGCTGGCTCCGGTACCTCATGTGGTGCCGAGAAGAAGGTTAAGAAGGAGGCAACGGAACTCAAGGAGCTCCCGGCGCCTGGTGTTGTCAGATTCTGAAGCGTAATCTTCTCCTGAGGACGAGGAGGAAGAAAAAGAAGCCTCTCCCCCAGCGGGAGAGGAGAGGAAAAGGAAGGCCGCCCCAACTGGGGAGGCCGGAGGGTCCAAGAAGGGAAGAACCCTTCCTCCGGACTTCTCCACCAACATCGAAAATGACGAGGAGGATTGGCCAAAAAGGGCCAAGCCCCCGGCGAGATCGTAAGTGTCCGGATACCCATGGCTTTTTTATCATTGCATAGTGTTCTCTAATGCCGAACAATCATGCAGCCCGCCCAAGGGCGAGTTCGCCGCTTGGCCGGCGGGTCCACGAGTTCGTCGGAAATGGAGAGTACTTCACTTCGACCGCCTCCTCACCTCACGCTGACGACGGCGCTGCGGTGGGGCCCCAAGGGGGGCTTGGTCAAGAGGAGGTGGCGCAGGAGGCGCCGCAAGGCAACCTCCCGGACTCCATGCGCGTGGGGGGCGAGAACCCCAGGGGCTCTAAGCCCGACCCTCATACGGACTCCATTCCGGAACCTTCAGTGGTTCCGGAGTCCGGCAAGCGGTCCCTTCGCAAGAAGGGTAAGACGCCGGTGTCCTCCGTCCAAGCGGAGGCACCGGATAGCGATCGAGGCGCTTATGCGCTTCCATCTTGGAGGAGCACACCGCCTATGAGTGCGGTGATCCGGACAGTTCGATTCGCCAAGAGCGGGCTGACCAAGCCTGTGCCAGCCTTCTAACAAGGCTTTGAGGTAAGTTTAGAATATGTAAAATATTACCTCATAGACAAGAGCCCTCGATGCTTAGTTCGTAGTTCGTAAAGAAAAGCCGGACTAAGTAACAAAAAAGAAACACAGGAGTCTAACATAAGTACGTCAATATGGGAATGCAGGCTACGCTGTTGACCTCTGCCGCACTGACTGGGGAGGTCGATGCATTGAAGCAGAGCCTCGAGCGGTCCGAGAACGAGCTCGGCCTTGCCAAGAAGCAGCTCTAGGACAAGGAAGGTAAGTAATACCTTATTAAAGAAATACCTTATAGAAAAGGTTTTTGTTGCAAAAAATAACAGGAATAACTTGGGTACTACACGGGCCACGAACGAGGTGGCGACCCTGAAGGAAGCGGTGTCCGTGGCCGAAAGCAAAGCGGCCGCGGAGCGCACCGAGCGAGAGAAGGGGGAGGCGCAACTGGCGGAGGTGCGGCAAGAGCTCCAGGCTCTCGTGGAAAAACACGAGAGTTTGGAGCGTGACTCGAAGACTCGAGAGTCCGAGCTCGCCTAAGCCCAAAAAGCCCTCCAAGAAATTGAATCGCTAAAGAAGATAGCGGCGGGTAAGGCATTCTTTATGCAAAGCAAGCATGTGAAAGTGAATTACCTATTACTTACCCGGATTCGGAGTTCTCCATGATCATTCGCAGATCTGCCCGTCGTGTATGCGATCTTTGCCGCATTCTACCGCGCCAAGGAGGGGAGCTCAACGGAGAAGGTGTTCTGGTCTCAATATGCTGAGGCCGGACATCCGGTGCCCCTAAGTGACCAGGTGAAGCAGCTGGTCGAGCTCCACAAGGTCGCCGAACAGGCCATGAACGGCCTCATAGTTCGGCTATGGCCATTGGAAGCCATGCCTGGGAGCTATTTTGGGCTAGTGCGGCGGCTGGTGGACGCCTGTCCACGGATTGAAGTCATCAAGCGCTCCGTCTGCATTGAAGGTGTCCGTCGGGCCATTGCCCGTGCTAAAGTGCACTGGGGCAAGCTGGATGCGGAGAAGCTTGTGACGGACGGACCACCGAAGGGCAAGGAGCATCGCACGCCCGAAATGTACTATGAGGGCCTCCTGAAGGGTGCCCGCCGAATAGCGGATGAGTGCTCCAAAGATGTAATTTTTAATAGACTCGCATTTGTTATCCTTGCACGCTGAAAACTTGTTCATATGCACTAAGCAACGCTTATTAATTTAAAATATTACCTTCAGTGCCGCCGTTTATCAAATTTGAGAGATGGCAAGTCGTTGGCTTCAGCCCCCATGCCACGAGTGCTGGGGTGTTCGGGATAAACTTGAGCACTCTTGTTCCCATTCTTGGGTCCATCTAGGAGGCGTTCAACGAACGAACTGAGCAACCGGACTTATAATGCTTGAACACTCTCACTTAGCCATAGAATTCTATAATTTTAAATTTCGGTGAAGCCCCTAGTATTCGAAGACCGAGTTCGGGCGCTATCCACGCCTTTGGCGGACAATTCCGGTTCCTCGCTCTAAGCGGCATAAGTCTTTAGGGACCCGAAAAACCTCTCGAACAGCGATCGCTCTCGCCTCTATCATGACGGTCAGTTTTAGCTTTCTCCATCGAGGTGCTCGACCCAGCTCAACCGCATAATCGCGGTGGTTCTCCGGTGCTACCTTAGCCGATATAACGGAACGTAAGGTACCAAAACACGGAGCAGGCAAACCCAACTATTGACCCAAGACATGATTCGAGCCGATTCATATAATGCTATAAGTTCGGGTGCCGCACTTGTGAAAGTGTTCGGACTTATCACACCATGATTTTGGGGTACTTAAGCCCTGGTGTATTGGCTGCACCAAAGTGTACGGGTGCGACATGTCATGAAATGAACATATATATAGATAAAAAAGGAGTGCAATAATAGGCAAAAGCTATGTATTGTTTATTCAAAAGGTACTACAATGAAAGCAGAGCGATACAAATAGTGCGATAAGCAAGGGATGGGACTATCTAACATGTCCCTCCGAGGGTAAGTCATGGATGGTATGTAAAACAGGTATAATGCTCGTAATAGAGACCACCAGACACTTTCGGCGTGGCTTTACGCTTCCACAGGCTGTTGCATCGTGAGTTCGGCGGTTCTAGTGCGGACAGGACTTCTGGAAAAGCGGAGTCCTGAAAGTAAGAAAAAGTAAGAAAAGGTAAAAAGAAAAAGAATGACACAATCGGAGCCCTTGGTGCGGTTGAGCCGCATTCGGCGCGTGCCGTGGTCGTGCCCTCCCTTATGCCCATGGTATCTCTAGAGCGTAGTTATGTACGCGTAGTACTGGCTTCGCAATTTCGCGAGGGCTGGGGTTGGGGCCGGATTGCTACGCGTGATTGAATCGTGCCAGGCGGTCTTGTTGTAGGTTACTTCGGGCGTGCTTGACAGTGTCCGGACGCCTAGTAGCCGGACTCAAGACTTGCTGTGAGAGGCTGCTTTGTACCTCCGCCGCGAGGGCCGCCGTGTGCTCCTCCGTTCGGAGAGAGTGTTCAGTGTTTCCATTGACCGTGATTACTCCTCGAGGGCCTGGCATCTTGAGCTTGAGGTATGCGTAGTGCGGCACCGCATTGAACTTTGCAAATGCGGTTCATCCGGCAAAGGCATGATAGCCGGCGGAACTGGACTATGTCGAAGATTAACTCTTCGCTTCGGAAGTTATCCGGGGATCCGAAGACCACTTCGAGTGTAACTGAGCCCGTACAATTGGCCTCTACACCCGGTATGATGCCTTTAAAGGTCGTCTTTGTAGGTTTAATTCTTGAGGGGTCTATGCCCATTTTGCGCACTGTATCCTGATAAAGCAGGTTCAGGCTGCTACCGCTGTCCATCAGGACTCTGGTGAGGTGAAATCCATCAATAATTGGGTCAAGAACCAATGCGGCCAAACTGCCGTGACGGATGCTAGTGGGTGGTCCCTTCGATTGAAGGTGATCGGGCAGGAAGACCATGGGTTGAACTTTGGGGCGACTGGCTCCATCGTATATACGTCTCTTAGTGCACGCTTCCGCTCCCTTTTGGGTATATGGGTTGCGTATATCATGTTCACCGTCCGCACTTGTGTGGGAAAACCCTTCTGTCCTCTATTGTTCGGCGGTCGGGGCTCTTCCTCGTCATCGCTATGCAGCCCCTTGTCATTGAGTTTGGCACTTAACTTGCCTGCTTGCTTGAACACCCAACAATCCCTATTGGTGTGATTGGCTGGTTTTTCGGGGGTGCCATGTATCCGCACAAGCGATCGAGTATTCGGTCCAAGTTGGACGGGCCCTGGGTATTTCTTTTGAGTGGCTTCTTCCGCTGACCGGGTTTAGAGCCTCTGAATCCGGCATTGATGGCCGTATCTTCAGCATTATCGCCGTTAATGCGGTGCTTGTTCTTGTTGCGATTCGACCTGCCATTGCTATCCTTGGTATCTGAAATATCAGGGTGTTTGGCCAAGTTGTTGCTTCGAGCTAGCCAGCTGTCCTCTCCCGCACAGAAGCGGGTCATGAGTGTTGTGAGGGCTGCCATGGATTTTGGCTTTTCCTGTCCTAGGTGCCGGGCAAGCCACTCGTCATGGATGTTATGTTTGAAGGTTGCAAGGGCCTCTGCATCCGGACGATCAACGATTTGATTTTTCTTTGTGAGGAACTGTGTCAAATTGTCTCGCCGATTCTTACGGCTGCTGAATTATGTGGCTAAGGTCATCGGCGTCGTGGTCGCACATATGTGCCTGGAAGTTATCAAGAAATGTGGCTTCCGTGTCCTCCCAACAACCAATTGATTCTGGCAGCAAGCTGTTGAGCCAATACCGAGCTGGTCCTTTAAGCTTGAGTTTGAGGTATATGATGGCATGTAGATCATCACCAAGGGCCATGTGGATATGGAGGAGATAGTCCTCGATCCGCATCAAGCAGGATATGTGGTACCATCGTATGATTCGATGTTTACGGGTTTGAAGCCCTCAGGGATTTGATGATCCATTACTTCATCTGTGAAGCATAGTGGGTGTGCGGCGCCTCTGTATTG
The DNA here is from genome assembly GCA_021605145.1 of Aegilops bicornis. Taxonomy (NCBI): domain Eukaryota; kingdom Viridiplantae; phylum Streptophyta; class Magnoliopsida; order Poales; family Poaceae; genus Aegilops; species Aegilops bicornis. The sequence goes on from CM038670.1 coordinate 89,044,739, forward strand.
GGCTATATCACGACGTAGCTCATATGAGCTTTGTCTACTATGTTCGGCCCGGCCGGGTTTGCTGTATCTGGCGCGACGATAATCATCCCGCGTTGTTGGGCGCCCACGCGATCCATAGATCGATCTTGTATGTTTTGCCTTATCCTCCAATATATCTCGCAAGTCCGGCGCGTTTTCCGTGCCTTGGTACTTTTGAGCGGCGTCGGGGTGTGGCTTGAGCGGAGGGCGAGAGGCTTCTGTCAGCTGACCCGCAGGGTGGCCGGTCTGCCATGTTGTGCGCTGGTGACTTGGGTGCTTCCTCCTCTGATCGAAGCAACGGCCTGCGTTTGGGGTAGCTTTTGGAGGGGCGTTCGAGTTCATACTCTTAGGCTCCAAGGACTTCAGTCCATCTGTCAGCTAACAGATCTTGGTCAGCTCTAAGTTGTTGCTGCTTTTTCTTGAGGCTGCTTGCCGTGGATATAAGCCTGTGTTTGAAACGCTCCTGTTCGGCGGGATCCTCGTACACGACAAATTCGTTGTCGTCGAGGCTTGCCTCATCTTCGGAGGGAGGCGCATAATTATCGTCCTCGACCTCTCTTTCTGCCGCACTGTCGTGCGGACTTGCTTCTCCCTCCTCCTGCGCTGAGTCCTGCTGGAGGGGGTTTCCTTCGGCACTGTCCGGGGTGTTATCATCTCCCGTGTCGGAATCACCATTTTTATTGTGGCGGGATTTAGAGCGGCGCCGCTGACGTCGGCGCTTCGGTTGCTTCTTGGAGGGGTCATCCTCCGTTGTTCCATTGTCGTTCCAATCTTTTGGGATGTCCACCATGTAAATGTCATATGACGAGGTGGCCTTCCGATTGCCTGTGGCGCTGGGTCTTGGTCGTCTCCGGCATCATCGTCCATACCGTCGATGTCTTGAGTCGAAGTCGAGCATGTCGGTTAAATCATCGGCGGTGGCTATAAAGTGGGTGGTGGGTGGGCGTTGAATTTCTTCGTCGTCAGTATCCCAACCTTCCTGTCCGTAGTCCGCCGGGGCTCTCCGGATAAAGAGAGAGACTTTAGTGAATTCAGGATGTCGCCAAAGGGCAAGTCTGAAAGATGTCCGCGGCAGGAACTCCATGGCGGTGCCCAATCGGATTTGATTGGCGGGCGCTGGGGTTGAGTCCGGAGAGGAGTCCGCACCACAGGTTGAGGTCTTCGCAAAGGACAGGGATGGAGTTCGCTCAATCACCGTAGAGATCGTAGCCCCAAGGCGGTGTCCAACCACTCGTCCTCGATCGGGAATCCGGCTCGGATTAAGGGTCGAAGCGGATCTTTGATGCGGCCTCCGAGTACTGTTCGGCTGCAGAGCTAGATCATGCCCATCGAGACAGTGCGGCGCACTTGGCTGCGGCTCGAATCCATCGAAGATCAAGTCTCCGCGGACATCGGCCGTATAGTTCAAACTTCCAAATCTGACCTGATGGCCAGGGGCGTAGCTTTCGATCTGCTCCAGATGGCTGCGAATTGCCCGCGATTGCAAAGCCGCCCGAATCTGAAGATCTGTCCAAGGAGAAAAGTCTCACCACGGACCGCGTCGTTGTTGATGATCGAAGGAGCCATCGGGCCTATCGGTGACGACAGAGGAACTCTCAATGAAAGCACCAATGTCGGTGTCAAAACCGCGGATCTCGGGTAGGGGTCCCGGACTGTGCCTCTAGGCGGATGGTAACAGGAGACAAGGGACATGATGTTTTTACCCAGGTTCGGGCCCTCTCGATGGAGGTAATACCCTACTCCTGCTTGATTAATATTGATGATATGGGTAGTACAAGAGTAGATCTACCACGAGATCAAGGAGTCTAAACCCTATAAGCTAGCCTATGGTATGATTGTTGTTCGTCCTACGGACTAAAACCCTCCGGCTTATATAGACACCGGATAGGTTAGGGTTACACAGAGTCGGCTACAATGGTAGGAGATCTACATATCCGTATCGCCAAGCTTGCCTTCCACGCCAAGGGAAGTCCCATCCGGACACGGGACGAAGTCTTCAATCTTGTATCTTCATAGTCTTGGAGTCCGGCCGTGATGATAGTTCGGCTATCCGGACACCCCCTAGTCCAGGACTCCCTCAATCAGACTCGGGATCCTTGGTACTATCAGAATCAACATACTTCACTAACGTAGTCAAGAGGGTCCCCATATCGTTACAATGGCGCTTCATCCGTCCCAATTTCAACTTCAGAGGCTTAAACCGGCAGTTGCTTTCCAAGGTTATAACCGCGGAATCATCATTGATACGGTCTGATGAGTGCAAAATTTCCGAGACTCGGCGCACCCAGCGGGTTGTTGACTCTCCTTCCTCCTGGACACAGGCCGCTAAGTCCACTATTGACATGGGCTGCTTATATGTATCCTTGAAATTCTGGATAAATGTAACGCCCCGAGACCGATGCTCGAGAAGACTTCCATATATTCCGGGTTTCGCCGTATGTTTCATTTGTGCCTGCCCTTTTATTTTTGCATTGCATCATGTCATCATGCCATCATCTCATACATCTTTTACAACTCAACTAAATAAATGGCATGGATCTTTGATCCATTTAAATCGAGGGAATTCGCCTGGTGATTCTCTTTAAAACATATCCTCTCGATATTTAGAGAGCTATAGTAAATATTCCAATTATTTGGATTTACATAAACACACTTACAAAATATCCTAATGCCTTTGTTGTCTTAATTCTTGATCTCCAACTTTGCCATTTATTCTTTCATCATCTTCCGGAGCTCCACCAAAAATCTCAACTTTTTTGGACCTTCCAAATGCCCACTTCTTATTCAAACTCATTTGAATTTAATTTAAACGAGTTCGAATCCAGTCTTCACACACACACGCTCACTTCTATTTTCTTAGATCAAGCTCATTTTTATGAGTCTGGGAAAATAATCCCCATGCCCAGGTCCCTTCTCTAACCTTTTTCTTTCTTTCCTTTTCTTTCTTTATTTTTTTTATCTCTTATGTCATGTGTGCGAGGGAGAGAGAGATTCCAGCCCAGCCCAGCCGACCATTTGGGTCTCCTGTAGCTGCGGCCCAAGGCCCAGCCGACCCCTCTAACCCTAGCCGCCAGGAGACCGATCCCCTCCTCTCACTCGCTCCCTCGTTCCCCTCCGCCGCCACTCACACACACACATCGCCAGAGAGCCCTGCTCGATCCCTCCTCCCTTGATGCGCCGTCTTGAGAGGAAGCAGCGCCGCACCCTCGTCTCGATCCCCTCTCCCTCTCGATTCCTCCAGCGCCTCCACACGCCCCACGCCCCACGCCTTGCCTCCCATGGCGTCCGAAACCATGCCATGTCGCCCCTCCGGCCGGCGAGTCTAGGCCGCCCAGCTCGCCCCGCCTCGTTCCCGGATGGAACCGGTGTTCGCGCCTCCTCCTCGCCAAGTCCCGTCGCCCGGCGCCTGAGGAGAGGAGCTCCTCGAGCACTGCGCCCGCATCCGTCGTCCTCCAGCGCCATGGAGCCTCCCGCGCCGCTTCGTCCCCTCCGTTTTGGTCGGAGTTCGCCGGAGCCCCAAAGACTGCCGCCTTGCACCCATGAGCACCACCACCTCCCAGCGCCTCGAGCCTCCTCCTGTGCGCCTCCACCCTGGTTCCAGCCTCGACGACCCATCCCCGACCTCCTCCTCGCGTGCCGTCTCCGCCTTCAGATCCATCAAGGGACAGCATCCTCGACCGGCCCTGCCTCCAACGCCCGCAACTCCGGCCTCTATGTTGAACGACTGAGACGTCCCCGAATACATCCAAATCAAATCATGTAGACCCAAGACCGTCAAGTGTACCTCTACCGCCGCTGTGGGATTCGCTAAGTACCAGGATGACGATGACTCGTCAAGTTCATCTACATGCGTGTACCACTACTGTCGTCGAGGACCCATGCAGCGCAAGCACCAAGTTCCACTACCGTCGCCCTCGGAGACATCGGATTCGTCAAGTTCCTCTTCAAAACGTGAACCACTACTTCCACGAAGACGTGTGTACCTATACCGACGACCGAGACCCTGGTTTCGACAAGTTCCTTGTGGTGACCCCAAACATCTACGGATCATGAACAACTACTTCCACTACGACCCATGAAAGTACCACTACTTCCCTCGACGAGATCGAACCACTCCGAAATGCACGCTTTGAAGGTATAACCCCGAGACAACTGCCCGTGAACGAATGCATGTGTTGTATGAGATGCTCGTGTTTGCACCGTGTCCGAGAGAGGTCTTTGCACGTTCCTCGTTTACCATGCCGTCGACCCGTGGGAACCCGGTAGTCGGGAGCACCCCACCATCTCTTGCGTGTTCTACACATCCGCACACTTCTCGTTTGCATCGGTATCTCAATCAAGTTATCGAGATCGATATGTTGCCGTGGCATCATTTTTGAATTCGTTGTCGTGGCACCCCTTTCGTTCCGCCACGGTGAAAAATGCTTCATAACATGCTCATGTCAACATTTTCATAAAATTGCTTAAAACTTGCATATGTCATCCGCATCATGATAACAACGATTAAAATGTTTAAAATTGTTGTTGCATTAAATTGCTAAATGCATATGGGGATTTACGGTTGTTGTTTTTATATCCGCCCCATTTAAATTGTTTAGATGGTATAGTTTTGTTATGCTTCACCACTTGCCATGTTAACCAATATTTAACATTGTTGGGTACATAACCGAGAGAGAACTAAATAATTGATGTGGTGTTTCGTCAATATGCAACTCGTTGCATATTGAGCTCCACTTAACTTGTAGTGTTGTTTGTGCATATTGCCATGCCATGCCTCATTAAACCGGACATGCATCATACTTGTTTGTGCATCATGACATGTTTATGCTTGTGTGTTTACCATGTTGTTTGCTTCTTTCCGGTTTGCTTCTCTCGTTAGCTTCGGTTTCGTTCCGGAGTTGTGAGGATTCGTTCGACTTTGTCCGTTTGTCTTCTTCATGGAATCGTTCTTCTTCCTTGCGGGATTTCAGGCAAGATGACCATACCCTCGAAATCACTTCTATCTTTGCTTGCTAGATGCTCGCTCTTTTGCTATGCCTATGCTACGATGCCTATCACTTGCTTATCATGCCTCCCATATTGCCATGTCAAGCCCCTAACCATCCTTTCCTAGCAAACCGTTGTTTGGCTATGTTACCATTTTGCTCAGCCCTCTTATAGCGTTGTTAGTTGCGGTGAAGATGAAGTTTGTTCCTTGTTGGAACATGGAGATGTTGTTCCTTGTTGGAACATGTTTACTTGTTGGGATATCACAATATATCTTATTTAATTAATGCATCTATATACTTGTTATAGGGTGGAAGGCTCGGCCTTATGCCTGGTGTTTTGTTCCACTCTTGCTGCCCTAGTTTCCGTCATACCGGTGTTCTGTTCCTTCATTTTGCGTTCCTTACACGGTTGGGTGATTTATGGGACCCCCTTGACAGTTCGCTTTGAATAAGACTCCTCCAGCAAGGCCCAACCTTGGTTTTACCATTTGCCACCTAAGCCTTTTTCCCTTGGGTTCTGCAGACTCAAGGGTCATCTTTATTTTAACCCCGGACCAGTGCTTCTTCGAGTCTTTGGCCCAACCAGGCGATGTCCGGCGCCCTGGCAATCCAGGTCTATGCCAACCCGACGTCTGGCCCATCCGGTGTGCCACGAGAACGAGATATGTGCAGCTCCTATCGGGATTTGTCGGCACATTCGGCGGCTTTGCTGGTCTTGTTTTACCATCGTCGAAATGTCTTGTAAACCGGGATTCCGAGACTGATCGGGTCTTCCCGGTAGAAGGAATATCCTTCGTTGACCGTGAGACCTTATAATGGGCTAAGTTGGGACACCCCTGCAGGGTATTATCTTTCGAAAGTCGTGCCCGCGGTTATGAGGCAGATGGGAATTTGTTAATGTCCGGTTGTAGAAAACCCGAAGTTGATCTTAATTAAAATACACCAACCGCGTGTGTAACCGTGATGGTCTCTTCTCGGCGGAGTCCGGGAAGTGAACACGGTGTTGGAGTTATGATTGACGTAAGTAGTTTCAGGATCACTTCTTGATCATAGTTGTTCGACCGTGCCTTGCTTCTCTTCTCGCTCTCTTTTGCGAATGTAGCCACCAGATATGCTAGTCGCTTCGCAGCTCCATCTCACTACCTTCTCCTACCCATAAGCTTAAATAGTCTTGATCTCGCGGGTGTGAGATTGCTGAGTCCCCGTGACTCACAGATACTTCCAAAACCAGTTTGTAGGTGCCGATGAAACCGTGCAGGTGACGCACCCGAGCTCAAGGAGGAGCTCGATGAAGATCTTGTTCATTGTGTTGTTTCGTTTCAGTTGATCAAGAGTGGAGCCAGTTGGGACGATCGGGGATCCGTGGTAGCATTTGGGGTAGTCTTCTTTTATTTTGGTTCCGTAGTCGGACCTTGATTGTATCTGTATGATGTAATGTTTTACTCATGTATTGTGTGAAGTGGCGATTGTAAGCCAACTATGTATCTCTTTCCCTTATGTATTACATGGGTTGTGTGAAGATTACCTCACTTGCGACATTGCTTTCAATGCGGTTATGTCTCTAAGTCGTGCTTCGACACGTGGGAGATATAGCCGCCGAGGCGTTACAAGTTGGTAATCGAGCCATCCCGACTTAGGAGCCCCCCGCTTGATTGTTTGTCGGTGTTGTTGAGTCTAGAACAAAATGTTTTGAGTCTTAGGATTATATATCGTAGAGTAGGATTCTTTTTAATCCTCGGTCCTTCGTCGCTCTGGTGAGGTCTCCCGACGTAGAAGTTTTGACTCTTCTCTCCTCAAATTTCACTAAAAAATTAGGATCACGCTGGTATCTTGGAATCGTTCGATGGTTTTGTGACGAGAACATTGTTCTTGGTGCCTCGACATTTAGGGGTTGTGGCGGTGTCCGGGAGTTGAGCTCCGAGGTGTTGTCGTCACAATTTTATCGTTGCGATTCTGGAATACTGAGCTTTGCCGACATCGAAAATCTCTTTTGTACAGTTGTTGGTGAGATAACCCCGATAACCCGATCTTTGGGCGAAAAGTGGAGTATTGCCATGACTCGTATAACGGATGCTTTTCAAGGTCGAGGTAAACGATTTCGAAGGTTTCTTGGTTATGTGTTGAAGGATGGATACAATGGATCTAGGTATTGTTAGTTTGGGTGATATATTTTGTGTCCTCAGATCCCCAACACGTGATTGCATAACCAGAAAGTTTCGGGAGTTTATAGGTGGGAATTCAAGTAGCTCCTAGAATATCTTTCCGATAGATGCATGATATGAGATTGGGTAAATCTCTATCATATGTATTTGTTCCGGCTTATTCCGCAAGCCAAATCCTTTGTTTTTGTTTTGTTTTTGTGGTATTCGAGTTGCTTCAATGTCAAGTGTTGATTCCATACCTTTCCTAAATGGTGTTCTCATATTTCTATGTGAATACTAATCCTTCTTGATCATCGAGTTTGTCATCTCAATTTCTTCTCACCGTGCGCTTCTCTTCAAGATAATCCCATCATTCTCCCCATTCGCGAGATCAATTCTCAGTTCTTTGCAATGGTGCTTGCTTCATCCGTCCCAAGTTGTCTTTGTTTTCCCGCCCTCCCACCCTTTTCGTCAAGGACTCATATATCCCTAACCAAGTACCCATTTTATTGTTGTGAAGTCTCTTCATTCTTTTCCTCAATGCTCTTATCCGGTGATTCTCATGAAGATGCTAAAGGAAGCTCCAAGTTTATCATCCTTTGTTCTCTTATCTTCCCCAGTGGAATCAATTCAAGCTTTGTCGATCATATCCTTTTCCCCGTTTGAAATGTTTTCCCATACCGGTGCACCTCATAATCTTTCAGTTCTTGTTATTCAATTGTTCCGGAGTGCTGAAGATTATCTCAGAAGATTCGTGTTTCCATTCTTAATCCGTTCAAGTTATTTCGAGATTGTTATCTCATTCAAGCCATTTAATTCAACCGGTGCGATCTCTCTTTTCAAACAATTGTTCAACGGTGGTTCTTTTGAGTGGGCCCTAACCCACGTGTCTTTTCGAGGATCTTACCCGACTCTTCTAAATTTTCCGAGCTTCTAAAATTCTTTTCTAAGTTTGAAGTAAGAATGGGCTTTCATCACCATGGCTTTCTCCAAGATCTTTCAAATTCTTTTCATCGTTGGTTCAACCTTTCTAATTTTCATCCCGGAGTATCTCAACAATTCATGCCGGTGTTTCTCATCGTCATTCTCAACATTTGAAGACCAAAGAAGAGTTTCTCTTAAATCTTGCTCCATTCTCTTCAAGATTCATGGTTCTAGTTTGTTGCCATCCTCATAATTGTTTTGATTGTGACAATTCTTTTCACCCATCCGAGCAATTCAGAGTCTTTTCAGTTTGATTCTTCTGAGTCCGTCATCTCGTAATTATTCATTCCAGCTTTCAGCTCTCGTTCTCCAAATCATACCGGTGCATCATTCAGGTATTATCTAATCAGCTCGGGATCTCTGCGTTCACTTGTATCTAAATTCTCTCAAGTATCTTGGTTCATTTTCTAATTCTTCCTGGTATTTCTTTATCTTTTCTTCGTTCCTTTTCAATTCTTACGGTGGTTCGTTCAAGAGTTCTCTTCCTTCGTTATCATATAGATTCATTCGTTCTTTCCAATCCTACCGGTGGATCGTTGAAGACCTTCCCAAGTTGAGCAATATCTCTATCTGTAATCATTTTTCAATGAGAATAAGTAGTATGCCAAATCCATTGCTTGCCATCAATTTAATTGGTGAAGGATCAGCATAATGTAATTCTTATTCTTGTTTCATCGAGTAAGTTCAATTCCTTATTCCGGAGGTTCATCAAAATTCTCGATTTCATTTGTTCATCTTTCTTTCCGGAGTCCAAGTTTTCTCATTATATCATCGCGAAGCTTCATCTTATCACTGCAAGGCTTCACCTTGTGTTTTCAACTTCTCTTTCTTTTATCATCCTTTTCTTACCGGAGTTCTTCATGGAGGCTCTACATAATGGTTCGTCAAGAATTATTTTCATTCTTCTATTGTTCTTCAAGATTTTTCTCGAAGTTAAGATCTGCCAAGCTATACTCAAAATTAACATGGTGCTCAACACATGTTTTGTTTTGAGGAGTTCGAGTATTCTTCTTCTTGCATTCCGAAGTGCAATTCTTTCTACCTTATCTCTTGAGATGGTGTTATGTCACTCTTGGCAATTTCCCTTCGTGTTTCTTGATTCACAAGTTGTCAGGAATGAGATATTTAAATCCATCATTTCTCTTCGCTCACGAGATCTTTTCAACCCAACAATTTATTCGTTGGTGTTATCTTGGTATAGATTTCACTTAAAGCCTTCCCTAAGGAATGTTGCTATTATGGTGCTTATCAATGATCCAAGTTTTCCTCCTATCCTCTCAATGAAAGAAGTTTTCATCTTCTTGTTGATCTTAATCCAATCAACTATTTCCGTTAGTGGCGGGTTGTCACCTCATAATTTTGAGATGTGTTCCATAAGCCCATAACAAGCTTGTTCCTTTCGTTGTTGATAATCCAACAACTCCGTTCTAGCATTTCTTGTAAGCGTGCTCTTTCAAGATCTTGTTTCCCTTCGTCCATTCCATTCCATTCTTTCATTTCTTCCGAGGCCTTGTGTTGTTGCTCTCTTCGACCCATCATCTTGTTTTGTCAAGATCATGTTCTTCTCCTTGCTTCTCCGTTTAGCCGGAGTGTCATGTTTTCATTCGAGTTCTCTCATCTTATCAAGTTTTGCCTCCCTTCTCAACCGGAGTGTTGTTTGAAATCTTTCTTACCCCTTGTGCCATTCTTTCAATAGTCCCGGAGGTAGTGTGTTGTTTATTTCATCAGTATCATCCCATCTTCTCAAGCTCATGATTCTAATTCCTTCCATTTTCAGTCGGAGTGCTGCCAAAATTATATCATTCTTATTCATTCTTATCTCGTTTCAACCGTAGTGGTTCCAATTCCTTCTTGTCCATTGTACTCGTCATTCATACCTTTGCAACCCCCAAGGTTCACATGGTGTTCCTTGTTTCTATTTTCATCGAATGTTCTCAATTTCGTTCAACTCTATTGTGTTATTCTTTCAAGTTTTCAACCTCTCGAGGTTCATTGGTTTCACTTGTTTGTCAAAGAAGCAACTGTGTCTTATCGCTTTCTCTTCCGCTTCTCTCCGGCGCCATCCTAAATCTCGGGACGAGATCCTCTTGTAGTGGTGGAGTGTTGTAACGCCCCGAGACCGATGCTCGAGAAGACTTCCATATATTCCGGGTTCCGCCGTATGTTTCATTTGTGCCTGCCCTTTTATTTTTGCATTGCATCATGTCATCATGCCATCATCTCATAAATCTTTTACAACTCAACTAAATAAATGGCATGGATCTTTGATCCATTTAAATCGAGGAATTCACACGGTGATTCTCTTTAAAACATATCCTCTCGATATTTAGAGAGCTATAGTAAATATTCCAATTATTTGGATTTACTACAAACATACTTACAAAATATCCTAATGCCTTTGTTGTCTTAATTCTTGATCTCCAACTTTGCCATTTATTCTTTCATCATCTTCCGGAGCTCCACCAAAAATCTCAACATTTCTGGACCTTTCAAATGCCCACTTCTTATTCAAACTCATTTGAATTTAATTTAAACGAGTTCGAATCCAGTCTTCACACACACACTCACTTCTATTTTCTTGGATCAAGCTCATTTTTATGAGTCTGGGAAAATAATCCCCATGCCCAGGTCCCTTCTATAACCTTTTTCTTTCTTTCCTTTTCTTTCTTTATTTTCTTTCTCTCTTCTGTCATGTGTGTGAGGGAGAGAGAGATTCCAGCCCAGCCCAGCCCAACCGACCATTTGGGTCTCCTGTAGCTGCGGCCCAAGGCCCAGCCGACCCCTCTAACCCTAGCCGCCAGGAGACCGATCCCCTCCTCTCGGAATTCCCTCCTCTCAGTCGCTCCCTCGTTCCCCCTCCGCCGCCACTCACACACACACATCGCAAGGGAGAGCCCTGCTCGATCCCCTCCTCCCTTGATGTGTCGTCTTCGAGAGAGGAAGCAGCACGGCACCCTCGTCTCGATCCCCTCTCCCTCTCGATTCCTCCAGCGCCTCCACACGCCCCACGCCCCACACCTTGCCTCCCATGGCGCCTGAAACCATGCCATGTCGCCCCTCCGGCCGGCGAGTCCAGGCCGCCCAGCTCGCCCCGCCTCGTTCCCGGATGGAACCGGTGTTCCCGCCTCCTCCTCGCCAAGTCCCGTCGCCCGGCGCCGAGGAGAGGAGCTCCTCGAGCACCTGCGCCCACATCCGTCGTCCTCCGCGCCCGAGGAGCCCGCGCCGCTCGTCCCCTCCGTTTTGGTCGGAGTTCGCCGGAGCCCCAAAGACTGCCACCTTGCACCATGAGCACCACCACCTCCCAGCGCCTCGAGCCTCCTCCTCAGGCGCCTCCACCTGGTTCCAGCCTCGACGACCCATCCCCGACCTCCTCCTCGCGTGCCGTCTCCGCCTTGAGATCCATCAAGGGACAGCATCCTCGACCGCCCGCCCAACGCCCGCAACTCCGGCCTCTACGTTGAACGACTGAGACATCCCCGAATGCATCCAAATCAAATCATGTAGACCCAAGACCGTCAAGTGTACCTCTACCGCCGCTGTGGGATTCGCCAAGTACCAGGATGACGATGACTCGTCAAGTTAAATGCGACATGCGTGTACCACTACCGTCGCCGAGGACCCATGCAGCGCAAGCACCAAGTTCCACTACCGTCACGCCTCGGAGACATCGGATTCGTCAAGTTCCTCTTCAAAACGTGAACCACTACTTCCACGAAGACGTGTGTACCTATACCGACGACCGAGACCCTGGTTTCGACAAGTTCCTTGTGGTGACCCCGAACATCTACGGATCATGAACAACTACTTCCACTACGACCCGCGAGTACCACTACTTCCCTCGACGAGATCGAACCACTCCGAAATGCACGCTTTGAAGGTATAACCCCGAGACGACCGCCCGTGAACGAATGCATGCATTGTATGAGATGCTCGTGTTTGCACCGTGTCCGAGAGAGGTTTTTGCACGTTCCTCATTTGCCATGCCGTCGACCCGTGGGAACCCGGTAGTCGGGAGCACCCCACCATCTCTTGCGTGTTCTACACATCCGCACACTTCTCGTTTGCATCGGTATCTCAATCAAGTTATCGAGATCGATATGTTGTCGTGGCATCATTTTTGAATTCGTTGCCGTGGCACCCCTTTCGTTCCGCCACGGTGAAAAATGCTTCATAACATGCTCATGTCAACATTTTCATAAAATTGCTTAAGACTTGCATATGTCATCCGCATCATGATAACAACAATTAAAATGTTTAAAATTGTTGTTGCATTAAATTGCTAAATGCATATGGGGATTTACCGGATTTGTTGTTTTTATATCCGGCCCCATTTAAATTGTTTAGATGGTATAGTTTTGTTATGCTTCACCACTTGCCATGTTAACCAATATTTAACATTGTTGGGTACATAACCGAGAGAGAACTAAATAATTGATGTGGTGTTTCGTCAATATGCAACTCGTTGCATATTGAGCTCCACTTAACTTGTAGTGTTGTTTGTGCATATTGCCATGCCATGCCTCATTAAACCGGACATGCATCATACTTGTTTGTGCATCATGACATGTTTATGCTTGTGTGTTTACCATGTTGTTTGCTTCTTTCCGGGTTTCTTCTCTCGTTAGCTTCGGTTTCGTTCCGGAGTTGTGAGGATTCGTTCGACTACGTCCGTTTGTCTTCTTCATGGACTCGTTCTTCTTCCTTGCGGGATTTCAGGCAAGATGACCATACCCTCGAAATCACTTCTATCTTTGCTTGCTAGATGCTCGCTCTTTTGCTATGCCTATGCTATGATGCGTATCACTTGCTTATCATGCCTCCCATATTGCCATGTCAAACCCCTAACCATCCTTTCCTAGCAAACCATTGTTTGGCTATGTTACCGCTTTGCTCAGCCCCTCTTATAGCGGTGTTAGTTGCAGGTGAAGATGAAGTTTGTTCCTTGTTGGAACATGGAGATGTTGTTCCTTGTTGGAACATGTTTACTTGTTGGGATATCACAATATATCTTATTTAATTAATGCATCTATATACTTGGTAAAGGGTGGAAGGCTCGGCCTTATGCACATGCGTTTTGTTCCACTCTTGCTGCCCTAGTTTCCGTCATACCGGTGTTATGTTCCTTGATTTTGCGTTCCTTACACGGTTGGGTGATTTATGGGACCCCTTTGACAGTGCGCTTTGAATAAGACTCCTCCAGCAAGGCCCAACCTTGGTTTTTACCATTTGCCACCTAAGCCTTTTTCCCTTGGGTTCTGCAGACTCAAGGGTCATCTTTATTTTAACCCCCGGACCAGTGCTTCTTCGAGTGCTGGCCCAACTCTGGCGATGTCAGCGCTCAGGCAATCCAGGGTCTATGCCAACCCGACGTCTGGCCCATCCGGTGGGCCCTGAGAACGAGATATGTGCAGCTCCTATCGGGATTTGTCGGCACATTCGGGCGGCTTTGCTGGTCTTGTTTTACCATCGTCGAAATGTCTTGTAAACCGGGATTCCGAGACTGATCGGGTCTTCCCGGTAGAAGGAATATCCTTCGTTGACCGTGAGACCTTATAATGGGCTAAGTTGGGACACCCCCTGCAGGTATTATCTTTTGAAAGCCGTGCCCATGTTATGAGGCAGATGGGAATTTGTTAATGTCCGGTTGTAGAAAACCCGAGTTGATCTTAATTAAAATACACCAATCGGCGTGTGTAACCGTGATGGTCTCTTCTCGGCGGAGTCCGGGAAGCGAACATGGTGTTGGAGTTATGTTTGACGTAAGTAGTTTCAGGATCACTTCTTGATCATAGTTGTTCGACCGTGCCTTGCTTCTCTTCTCGCTCTCTTTTCTGCGAATGTAGCCACCAGATATGCTAGTCGCTTGCTGCAGCTCCATCTCACTACCTTCTCCTACCCATAAGCTTAAATAGTCTTGATCTCGCGGGTGTGAGATTGCTGAGTCCCCGTGACTCACAGATACTTCCAAAACCAGTTTGCAGGTGCCGATGAAACCGTGCAGGTGACGCACCCGAGCTCAAGGAGGAGCTCGATGAAGATCTTGTTCATTGTGTTGTTTCGTTTCAGTTGATCAGTAGTGGAGCCCAGTTGGGACGATCGGGGATCTGTGTAGCATTTGGGGTAGTCTTCTTTTATTTTGGTTCCGTAGTCGGACCTTGATTGTATCTGTATGATGTAATGTTTTACTCATGTATTGTGTGAAGTGGCGATTGTAAGCCAACTATGTATCTCTTTCCTTATGTATTACATGGGTTGTGTGAAGATTACCTCACTTGCGACATTGCTTTCAATGCGGTTATGCCTCTAAGTCGTGCTTCGACACGTGGGAGATATAGCCGCATCGAGGGTGTTACAATAAACCGGGCTCGCAACTGGGCCCATGAACTGACAGAATTGGCCGGTAATCTCTTTAACCAAATACGGGATGTCCCTTCAAGCATCATGGTGAAATACTTCGCACACGCCGCCTCATCCACATCAAGCATCTCCATGGCCATCTCATAGCTCTCCACCCATGTTTCCGGAGACAAATCGGCAGTGTAATTTGGCACCTTGCGCGGGCCCTTGAAATCCTTGGGCAGGCGCACATTGCGTAAAGCGGGGACAAGACAAGGCACTCCCAAAGAACTAGAAGTAACCCCTGGCTCGACCGAGGTGGTTGGACAAACCGGCGTAAGCTGACGAGCCTCATGCTGTGCCGCTAACTCGGCTTCCCTCAAGGCCAGGCCCGGGTCCACTACTTCCTGAGCATCACCTGCCGGGTTATTGCCACGGAGCGCTTCACGGTTCCGTGCATTACTAGACACGGCCGGTTCATCCATACGCCTGCTGTAACTCCGGCTCGGACGGGGGGTGGAATGAATTCGGTCACGGCTGTATGATTATGCTTCCTGTTGAATCAAGGCTGTCCGAAGAAGCTCCTTAACCCGACGCGTCTCCACCGCCTGCGGAGAATCACCTTCAATCGCGACGGCCTCCAGTCATGAAGCGGCGGCGACAAGATTGTCCATTGGATTGGAATAATGACCTGGAGGTGTCTGGACAGGCTGAGGCACGACATTGTTCTGTCAAGGCGGCTACATCAGGTGAGGCTGAACCGGCGCACCCGGCCCAGGTGCCTCCGCCCGGTTTATCACCAGCGGGTTACTAGTTCCTGCTCCTGGGGTGTTAAAGAGGTTTCTGGTGTCGAAAACCGTAGGCAGGCGAGACCGATACTTCCTCTTCAGAACTTCATGCGACGCGGTCTGATCCGGCATGAGCCTATAGGCCTGCGCATCCAAAGCGGCCCGCTCTGCGACCATCCTGTTATTCTCGGCTGCTAGGTCGGCCTTGGCCTGAGTGATCTGTTCCCTCACCTGTGAAATTTCCGCGTTGTGGGCATCCTGATTCGCCGGGTTAGCCTCCTCCATAAGCACAGCCAACGCATCAAACAGATCAGATAAAACTTGAGCCGGCGGGTGCACAGGGCCTCCTGCCCCGGCAGCCGTCGCCGCTGCTGACCCGGAGATCATCGCTGCTGCGGTCGAAGAGTGGATCGCCGCCTGTGTACCGGCCATGAATATTCCAACCCGGTTGGGCGGATCAGAGGGGTCCGAAATACTGTCGCCATCGGAACAGCCCCCAATCCGGCCATCTTGTAGCTGATACAATGATTAGGTTTCTCCGGTTGAGGATTCGTCGCCGGAATAAACGACGGTCTCGCTACCATATTCCGATCCATCCTCATATTCTCCTCCGTGGATGACTCCCACGAAGGCACGCTTCACGGTCGGTTTAACCTAGGCAGATCTCGCACGCTGAGCCGTTTCGACGAGGTCGGTGCAGATGTCCGGCTCAGGGCCCGGTTCACCGATCTTGCCGATGAAGACGTGTATGCCACAAAAGGGGACCCGGTACCCGTACTCAATCGAGCTGGCCTCGGGGCCCCACCCTCCATCGCCGATGTAGAGCTTGCCACGACGACTCTTGGTCATCCGGCCCACAGCATAGCCCTTGAGTCCTTCGAAGTTGCCCTCCAAGAACTTGAAACCATCGTGTGATAGCCCCACGGTGGGCGCCACCTGTCCTGGTTTTGTCACGGCAGATGTCCTCATGAAAGGACTTAGTCGTGGAGCCATCGCTACGGGTTAGCTTGAAGGGGTTAAAGGCATACAAGGACGCAAGAGAATTTATACTAGTTTGGCCCCTTCGATGAAGGTAAAAGCCTACGTCTAGTTGTGATGGAATTGATTGGGTTTCGATGACTAGGGAGCAAACAAGCTTCGCCTAAGTCTCAAGTTGTTGTCTGTTGTCCTTGAACCGCCGTCGGGTCGTCCCCTTATATACATGGGTGGCGCCCGTCGATTTACAGAGTCCCGACGCCGGTTCATAGATGTATCCGGCTCGGTCTCTACTATTCCTAACTTACAATACAAGTTACATCTTGGCGCGGTTCTGACTACAGGCCTTGAACCGGCTATGGGCCTTGAGCCCTCACCTGCCTACTTGGGCTTTAACATACTAAACTACTGACGAAGTTAACCCGGCCTGTCCCGTCCAGTTTACACCCAGTAGTAATATCCCCAACAAGAAGGTTGGAGTAGGGTTGGAAATCGGTGATCTTCCTTATTGGGTGGTTGATGCCGTTCAAGAAGCGTGCCATTGTTTGCTAATCATCTTCTTTGACATTAGCTCGTATCATTTCTACCTCCATTTATTCATAGTATTCTTCCACTGTCTTTGTGCCTTGCTTGAGGAGTTGCAAGTTCTTGAAGAGATCTCGGGTGTAGTGTGTAGGCACGAAGTGAGCTCGCATGACGTCTTTCATTTGTGTCCAAGTCCTGATGGGTGGCTCGTTCTTTTTGAGGGGTCGCTCGATCACTTGCTCCCACCAAATGAGGACGTAGTCTTGAAACTCAAGGGATGCCATGGCGATCTTCTTTTCATTGTCGTAGTTGTGAAGACGGAATATCTTGTCGAGTTTCAATGCCCATGAGAGATACTCCTCGGGGTCGTTGCTTCCGGAGAACTTGGGCATTGTGAACTTGAGCTTGCGTAGCGGAGTTCTTCATCAAAGCGACGGTGTTGCTGTCGCTCTTGGCGTGGAAGAGGGTCTTCAAGCACTCGATCAGCTTGGTGTCGCTCTTGACATGGAGGAGGATCTTCGTCGTGATTGCGCTCTTTGGCATAGAGGAGGTCGAGGCATATGCGCCTGATAACCCACAAATATAGGGGATCAGTTATAGCCTTTCTCGATAAGTAAGAGTGTCGAACCCAATGAGGAGCTAAAGGTAGAACAAATATTCCCTCAAGTTCTATCGACCACCAATACAACTCTACGCACACTTTACATTCGCTTTACCTAGAACAAGTATGAAACTAGAAGTACTTTGTAGGTGTGATAGGATAGGTTTGCAAGACAATAATGAGCACGTAAATAAAAGCTAGAGCCTGTTTAGATAAAGAAACAACTAAATTAGTTTTAGTAGAGAGCTTTTTTGTCACAAGAAAGTTATTTGTTCCTAGGCAATTGATAACTAGATCGGTAATCATTATTGCAATTTTATATGAGGGAGAGGCATAAGCTAACATACTTTCTCTACTTGCATCATATGCACTTATGATTGGAACTCTAGCAAGCATCCTCAAGTACTAAAGATAAATAAGGTAAAACCCAACCATAGCATTAAAGTATCAAGTCCTCTTTACTCCCATACGCCAACAACCCCCTTACTCGAGTTTAAGCTTCTGTCACTCTAGCAACCCACAATAAGCGAATCATGAACATATTGCAAACCCTACAGAGGGGATCCCTCATGCTTGTGCGACATGAACAGCACCATAGGACAACACCAATAATAAAACATACAACTCAAACCAATCACGATCATCAACCAACCCATTGGACAAAATGGATCTACTCAAACATCATAGGGTAGCCATACATCATTGGGAAATAATATACAGCGTTGAGCACCATGTTTAAGTAGAGATTACGGCGGGGAGAAGGGGTGTTACACTGCTTCACAGAGGGGGAGAGAGTTGGTGATGATGGCGGCAAAATTGTTGGTGTAGATTGCCGTCATGATGATGGCCCCAGCGACGTTCGGGCACGACTGGAAGAGAGGGGGAGAGAGCCCCATCCTTCTTATTCTTCCTTGGCCTCCCCCCTAGATCGGAGAAGGTTTTCCCCTCTGGTCCATGGCCTCCATGGCGGCGGAGGGGCGAGATCCCCTCCAAGATTAGATATATCTCTCTGTTTCCTTCTGTTTCTTCGTTCGCACGTTCTGGCCATTCACCGTTTCTTAAATTCTCAGAGATCTGTAACTCCGATTGGGCTGAAATTTTAACAAGACTTTTATCCGTATATTACCTTTCTTGCAGAAAAAAGAAGGGAACCAACCACCTTACGGGGTGGCCACAAGCCCCCTGGACGCACCCAGGGTAGGGGCGCGCCTCTAGGGCTTGTGGGCCCCTCGGGCATCGTCTCGTGTTGATTCTTTTTCTCAAAAATCACATAAAAACTCCATAAGTTTTTATCGCGTTTGGACTCCATTTGATATGTATATTCTGAAAAACAAAAAACATGCAACAAATAGGAACTGGCACTGACCACTGGATCAATATGTTAGTCCCAAAAATAATATATAAAGTTGCCAAAAGTATATGAAAGTTGTAGAATATTGGCATGAAACAATCAAAAATTATAGATACGACGGAGACGTATCAAGATCTAAGCTTAATTCATGCTCGTACTCGAGTAGGTAAATGATAAAAACGATATTTTTTATGTGGAATGCTACCTAGCATAATCTTGATCACATAATCTAATCATGGCATGAATATTAACACACGAGTGATTCAAAGAAATAGTCTATAATTTGACATAAAGACAATAATACTTCACGCATACTAATAAAGCAATCATGTCTTCTCAAAATAACATGACCAAAGAAAGTTATCCCTACAAAATCATATAGTCTGGCTATGCTCCATCTTCATCACACAAAGTATTTCATCATGCACAACCCCGATGACAAGCCAAGAAATTGTTTCATACTTTTGATGTTCTCAAGCCTTTTCAACTTTCATGCAATACATGAGCATGAGCCATGGATATAGCACTATAGGTGGAATACAATATGGTGGTTGTGAGGAGAAGACAAAAAGGAGAAAGTCTCACAGCAACTAGGCAAATTAATGGGCTATGGAGATGCCCATCAATTGATATCGATGCAACTGAGTAGGGATTGCCATGCAATGGATGCACTAGAGCTATAAGTGTATGAAAGCTCACAAATGAAACTAAGTGGGTGTGCATCCAACTTGCTTGCTCATGAAGACCTCAGGCATTTGAGGAAGCCCATCATCGGAATATACAAGCCAAGTTCTATAATGAAAAATGCCCACTAGTATATGAAAGTGATAACTCAAGAGACTCTCTATATGAAAAACATGGTGCTACTCTGAAGCACAAGTGTGGTAAAAGGATAGTAACATTGACCCTTCTCTCTTTTTCTCTCATTTTTTATTTTGGGCTCTTTGGCCTCTTTTTTTATTTTGGGCTCTTTGGAATCTTTTTATTTTTGTAGTTCCGAAGTCTCATCCCGACGTGAGGGAATCATAGCCTCCATCATCCTTTCCTCATTGGGGCAATGCTCTAATAATGATGATCATCACACTTTTATTTACTTACAACTCGATATTACAACTCGATAAAACTGATACATGATGACTATATGAATGCCTCTGGCAGTGTACCAGGATGTTAAATGATCTAGCATAGCAAAGTTATCAAAAAATAGACAAGACATTAAAATATCATGCTAGCTATCTTACGATCATGCAAAGCAATATGACAATGAATGCTCAAGTCATGTATATGATGATGATGGAAGTTGCATGGCAATATATCTCGGAATGGATATGGAAATGCCATGATAGGTAGGTATGGTGGCTGTTTTAAGGAAGGTATAAGGATGGTTTTATGCACCGGCGAAAGTTGTGCGGCACGAGAGAGGCTACCAATGGTGGAAGGGTAAGAATGCGTATAATCCATGCACTCAACATTAGTCATAAAGAACTCACATACTTATTGCAAAAAATTATTAGCCGTCGAAGCAAAGTATGAATACGCATGCCCCTAGGGGGATAGATTGGTAGGAAAAGACCATCGCTCGTCCCCGACTGCCACTCATATGGAAGACAATCAAAAATAAATCATGCTTCGACTTCATCACATAACGGTTCACCATACGTGCATGCTTTGGGAAACACAAACCTTAACACAAGTATTTCTGCCAATCCACAATTACTCACTAGCATGACTATAATATCACCATCTTTATATCGCAAAACTATTGCAAGGAATCAAACATATCATATTCAGTGATCTACAAGTTTTATGTAGGATTTTATGACTAACCATGTGAATGACCAATTCGTGTCAACTCTCTAAATAAATATAAGCGAAGCATGAGAGTTTAATTATTTCTACAAAAGATATGCCCACGCTCTAACAAATATAAGTGAAGAAAAAGAGCATTCTACAAACGGCGGTTTTTCATGTGTAGAGAAACAGGCAATCCAAACTTCAAATGATATAAGTGAAGCACATGAAGCATTCTATAAAGCCATACTCAAAAGATATAAGTGAAGCGCAAAGAGCATTCTATAAATCAACCAAGGACTATCTCATACCGGCATGGTGCATTACTAAAAGAAAAATAAAAGGCACACGACGCTCCAAGAATTTACGCATATCATGTGACGAATAAAAATATAGCTCCAAGTAAAATTATAGATGATCGTTAGAAGAAACAGGGGATGCCTTACGGGGCATCCCCAAGATTACTTGCTTGGGAGTCCTTGAATATTACCTTGGGGTGCCTTGTGCATCCCCAACCTTAGGCTCTTGCCACTCCTTATTCCTTCATCCATCATAATCTCACCCAAAACTTGAAAACTTCAATCACACAAAACTTAACAAAACCCTCGTGAGATCCGTTAGTATAATAAAGCAAATCACTACTTTAAGTACTATTCCAAACCTATTCATATTTTATTTTTTTCATTATAACTACTGTACTCTAACTTCACCATGACTTATATCACCGATAAAATCCATAGATTCATCAAAACATGCAAAACAATGCATCAAAAACAGAATCTGTCAAAAACCAAACAGTCTCTAGTAATCTGAACATCTACCATAGTTCTGTAACTCCAAAAATTCTGAAAATTTAGGAAAAAATAAAAAAATTGCATAGAAGTACAGTGTAAAAATTTCAGAAACTTTTAACATTGCAGTAGAAAACGTAAATTCACGCACTACAGTCAAAGTTTCTGTTTTTGCACTGCACAAACCAAACAACCAATCTAATCATCCCAAAGGCAAATGTTGGCACATTATTTTTACAATACAATGGATTTGTACGAGGGGATAATTATTTTTGTTGAAAAGTTTATGTAATTCAAGATTTGCAAAGTTTCCATGGGCATGAACAAAGTTCAAGGAGCTCCCCCACTTCAACAATGCTCGTCTTTCTTACTTTCACTTTTCTTTTTGAAAAAGTTTTAGGTTCCCCTATATTTTTTTGTTTTTTGAACTTTTTAAAAGCACACAACAGAATAAAATGACT
The DNA here is from genome assembly GCA_021605145.1 of Aegilops bicornis. Classification (NCBI taxonomy): domain Eukaryota; kingdom Viridiplantae; phylum Streptophyta; class Magnoliopsida; order Poales; family Poaceae; genus Aegilops; species Aegilops bicornis. Next base: position 89,066,489 of record CM038670.1, read on the forward strand.
CTCTAAAATTTATGGATTGTCTCCCTGGTAGTGCTTTCTTTAAAGCCATTAAGCTGGGCATAAAGTGCTCAAGTAATTGATCCACCCGGATCCCAAGGTATACAATTTTAATTAACAATGATTTGTAATTTAGTATTGAGCACAAAGCAACATATATCATGCAACAACGAAGTCTAACTCTCTTCCTATGCATCGGCATGTCATAAAAGAACAATTCATGGACATCAAGTAAAGGCCAATGCATAGCATAAGCAGTTTCTTGCAATTTTATCATATTGGAAACGTAGAGAGGTGGAGATGTAGTTCCTCTATCATAATAATTGCAAGTAGGAACAGAAAGCGCATGCATATTATGTTTATCAAAATCATCATGTGTAGTAGTAAAGCGCAACCCATCAATATAATCCTTAATAAGCGCAAACTTCTTCGACATAGTGTAGTTGGGAGAATTCAAAAAGATAATAGGACTACCATGTGTGGGTGCAATACCGATAATTTCATTATTAACATAAGGAACTATAGCAAGTTCATCTCCATAAGCATCATTCATATTGGCATCATGGCCACAAGCATAACAAGCATCAATTTCATCAAAAAGGGATAATTCAAAGGAATCCAAGGGATCATAGCAATCATCCTTCCATAAGCACGAAGGGAAATTAAACAATGTATGAGTTGAAGAGTTACTCACATTAGAAGGTGGGCACAGGTAGCTAATCCTCTCTTCCTGCTTTTGCTCTTCGCTCTCCTCGTCATCTTTTTCATCTAATGAGCTCACAGTGTTATCAGTTTCTTCTTCCATAAATTCCTGCAAAATATTAGTCTCTTCTTGGACAGCGGAGACTTTCTCAATAAATGCATCAATATCGGCTTTGTATTCATAATTTTCATAGCAATATTTAAGTATAGCATAATTTTTAAGTCCGTAAACAGCATCACCAAATTTTTCACACTTTTCAAACAAAGATTAAATTTCATAAGCACCCTTAAAAGCAACAAATTCTTCTATTTGTTCCAGATCATAGTAATCATATATACCATTAACATAAGAAGCCAAGGTTTCATTATCACTAAATTTACATGAAAAGGGAAGGTGTGGAGCCTTCATCCTAGAGCAACAAGTATAATTATATCTCAAGCATAAATTCCAAGCATACCAATGCAACATATGAATTTGATCCCATAACAGTTCCCCTTTTTGAGTCAAGCGATAATCCCTAAAGTATTCACGTTGATCCAACGTGACTCCCATTATCAAGTTCAATGGGGTTTTCTCAAGATTATCAAAGTAGTGTTTAATATTTTTCACATAACGAGCATCGCAGGTTTTAGGAGGTTCCCCATCTCCATGAGTAGCAAGTACACCCAATTTTATTTTATATTTTCGTGTTCCATATCCATAACTAAAGATAGAGAACAACTTAGAACAGAAAATAAAATCTACTTAGTGATGAAGCAACGGCGCCAGAAAAAGATCTTGATAACCCACAAGTATAGGGGATCAATTGTAGCCTTTCTCGATAAGTAAGAGCGTCAAACCCAACGAGGAGCTAAAGGTAGAACAAATATTCCCTCAAGTTCTATCGACCACCGATACAACTCTACGCACACTTTACGTTCGCTTTAGCTAGAACAAGTATGAAACTAAGAGTACTTGGTAGGTGTGATAGGATAGGTTTGCAAGATAATAAAGAACACGTAAATAAAAGCTAGGGGCTGTTTAGATAAATAAACAACTAAGTTAGTTTTACTAGAGAGCTTTTTTGTCACAAGAAAGTTATTATCCCTAGGAAATCAATAACTAGACCGGTAATCATTATTGCAATTTTATATGAGGGAGAGGCATAAGCTAACATACTTTCTCTACTTGGATCATATGCACTTATGAATGGAACTCTAGCAAGAATCCGCAACTACTAAAGATCAATAAGGTAAAACCCAACCATAGCATTAAAGTATCAAGTCCTCTTTACTCCCATACGCCAACAACCCCCTTACTCGGGTTTAAGCTTCGGTCACTCTAGCAACCCACCATAAGCAAATCATCAACATATTGCAATCCCTACAGCGGAGATCTCTCACGCTTGTGTGGCACGGAGAGCACCATAGGACAGCACCAATTATAAAGCATACAACTCAAACCAATCACGATCATCAATCAACCCATTGGACAAAATGAATCTACTCAAACATCATAGGATAGCCATACATCATTGGGAAATAATATATAGCTTTGAGCACCATGTTTAAGTAGAGATTACAGCAGGGATAAGGGGTGTTACACCGCTGCATAGAGGGGGAGAGAGTTGGTGATGACGGCGGCGAAGTTGTTGGTGTAGATCGTCGTCACGATGATAACCCCGGGACGTTTGCGCCATCAAGAAGAGGAGAGCCCCCCCTCCTTCTTCTTCTTCCTTGGCCTCCCCCTAGATGGGAGAAGGTTTTCTCCTCTTGTCCATGGCCTCCATGGCGGTGGAGGGGTGAGAACCCCTTTGAGATTGGATATCTCTCTCTGTTTCCTTCTGTTTCCGCGTTCCCAGATTTTGGCCTTTCACCGTTTCTTAAATTCCTGGAGATCCGTAACTCTGTTTGGGCAGAAATTTTAACACGACTTTTATCTGGATATTGTCTTTCTTACGGCGAAAGAAGGGCACCAACCGCCTTACGGGGTGGCCACAAGCCCCCTGGCCGCGCCCAGGGTAGGGGCACGCCTCTAGGGCTTGTGGGGGAGAGAGTTGGTGATGACGGCGGCAAAATTGTTGGTGTAGATCGCTATCACAATGATGGCCCCGACGGCGTTCCGGTGCCACCGGGAGAGAGGGGGAAGAGCCCCCCCCCCCTCCTTCTTATTCTTCCTTGGCCTCCCCCCTAGATGGGAGAAGGGTTTCCCCTCTGGTCCATGGCCTCCGTGGCGGCGGAGGGGTGAGAACCCCTCCGAGATTGGATATCTCTCTCTGTTTCCTTCTGTTTCCGCGTTCCTAGATTTTAGCCTTTCACCGTTTCTTAAAATCTCGGAGATCCATAATTCCGATTGGGCTGAAATTTTAACATGACTTTTATCCGGATATTGTCTTTCTTGTGGCGAAAGAAGGGCACCAACCGCCTTACGGGGTGGCCACAAGCCGCTTGGCATACTGGTAGGGGGCACGCCTCTAGGGCTTGTGGGCCCCTCGGGCATCATCGCACGTTCCTTCTTTTTCCCAAAAATCACATATATTCCAAAAAAAATCTCCGTAAGTTTTTATCGCGTTTGGACTCTGTTTTATATGGATATTCTGCGAAACAAAAAACATGCAACAAACAGGAACTGGCACTGGGCACTGAATCAATATGTTAGTCCCAAAAAATAATATAAAAAGTTGCCAAAAGTATATGAAAGTTGTAGAATATTGGCACGAAACAATCAAAAATTATAGATGCGACGGAGGCGTATCAGAGCCCTGTTTCGCCTTTCTTGTTGTTCTTCACGTCGGGCGGCTTCTTCTTGTCATGATTGACGAAGTGCTTCCTCTTGCTCACGTACTTCATGGTTGCATTGGGCAACGGCTCGAGTGGACTCCCGGAGTGCGTCTTGAGCCGCTTGAGCTTGAGCTTCACGGCTTTGTTTCTCTTGCCGGATTGCATCGCCATCTTGAGATGCTTGACATGGACGATGTCGTGTAGTTGCTCTTGATCCATGGCTTCTCATTCTTGGCACCGCGCCTTCTCACGTGCTCGAACTCGGTCTTGTAGTCCATTGCCATGGAATGGATTTTCTTGCGCTTGGCAGTCTTGAGCGTCCTCGCGTCATGGAGGACTCGAATCGGAAGAAGAATATGACGACGAGTGGAGACTTGAGTGACGTCGTCTTGTTGAAGAGGTTGAGGAAGACGCGTGGCTCACGATCATGTTGCGGAATTGGTCCATTTGTTTGGAGAGCTTGGCGTCTAGGTAGTCTCATTGTCTTGTCAAAGTGCAACTATCCCTGGGTGGTTTTGGTAATTATTAACAACATATAGCTCATTGAGCTAATTCTATTTCAAGATAAATATTTCAGGAAAGCTCAATGATTGGCATGGCATGGATTAGAAATGTGGACCCCTCAAAATGATAAGGACAAAAGATTGGCTCAAGCTCTAAAGCTCAAGACTCTACATTTTACTTCTAGTGATCCAAGATCACATTAAGTCCATAGGAAAAGCCAATACTATTAAAAGGGGATGAGGTGTTGCTTAATGGGTTACTTGCTCAAAATGCTTAGTGATATTCTCCAAAAACGCACAACCACTTTCTCATATCCACATATGTCCCAAACCAAAGGTCAAATCCGCCCCACCGAAACTTTCTATCCGGCGCCACCTAGTTCAGTTGACATAGCCACTGCCACAAAACCCTAGTCATTTCGGTCTCACTGATAGGGATCTCGGTCTCACCGAGATGGGATTGCAAACTCTCTGTTTCCCTTCATAACATTTTGGTCCAACCGAGATGAGCGATCAGTCCCATCGAGTTTGCAATGCAAACTCTCTGTTTCCCCTTCGTAACGTTTCGGTATCACCAAGATGAGCGAATCGGTCCCACTGAGTTTGCCTGACCAACTCTCTGGTTAGCTTATTACCAAAATCGATCCCACCAAGTTTGTGTAATTGGTCTCACCGAGATTACGTTATGCCCTAACCCTAATGAAATCGGTCTCACCGAGTTGACGTGTCGGTCCCACCAAAAATCCTAACGTTCACAATTTGAACTAAATTGTTCTGACCGAGTTTCATTATTCGGTCCCACCGAGTTTGGTGATTTGTGTGTAACGGTTAGATTTTATGTGGAGGCTATATATACCCCTCCACCCACTCTTCATTCATGAGGAGAGCCATCAGAACATGCCTACACTTCCATCATACATTTTCTGAGAGAGAACCACCTACTCATGTGTTGAGGTCAAGATATCCCATTCCAACCATATGAATCTTGATATCTAGCCTTCTCCAAGTTGCTTTCCACTCAAATCATCTTTCCACCAAATCCAAATCTGTGAGAGAGAGTTGAGTGTTGGGGAGACTATCATTTGAAGCACAAGAGCAAGGAGTTCATCATCAACACACCATCTATTACCTTTTGGGGAGTGGTGTCTCCTAGATTGGTTAGGTGTCACTTGGGAGCCTCCGTCAAGATTGTGGAGTTGAACCAAGGAGTTTGTACGGGCAAGGAGATTGCCTACTTCGTGAAGTTCTACCCTAGTGAGGCAAGTCCTTCGTGGGCGATGGCCATGGTGGGATAGACAAGGTTTCTTCTTCGTGGACCCTTCGTGGGTGGAGCCCTCCGTGGACTCGCGCAACCGTTACCCTTTGTGGGTTGAAGTCTCCACCAAAGTGGATGTATGATAACACCACCTATCGGAACCACGCCAAAAATCTCCTTGTCTACATTGCGTTTGCTCCCTCCAAACTCCTCCCTTTACCTTCATATGCAATGTTTTACATTTCGCTGCAATACTCTTAGACTTGCATGTGTAGGTTGTTTACTTGACTAGTACTAAGTTGCTAAAATCTGTCAAGACTTAAAATTGGGAAAAGGCTAGATTTTTATTTAGTCAATTAGTCTAATCACCCCCCCCCCTCTATACATACTTTCGATCCTACAAGTGGTATCAGAGCTTTGGTATCCATTTGCCTTGATTTCCATAGCTCTTGGTGATCATAGCCTCAGTTTCACAACCTAGGAGAGTATGGCGTCTAGCGAGAGAAATTACCACTGTGGAGGTCCTTACTTTGATGGTACAAATTTTGCTAGTTGGAAACACAAGATGGAAATACATATTCTTGGACATAACCCCACCGTTTGGGCTATTGTGTGTATTGGCTTGCAAGGTGAATTCTTTGATGGGAGAGAACCAAACTGTGAAGCTACCGCGGAAGAGTTGAAGATGCTGCAATACGATGCTCAAGCTTGTGATATTCTCTTGAACGGATTGTGCCCCAAAGAATTCAACAAAATCAGTCGTCTTGAGAATGCAAAGGAAATTTGGGATACTTTGATTGATATGCACGAGGGTACCGACTCCGCCAAGGAATCCAAATTGGATGTGCTTCAAAGTCAACCTGACAAGTTCAAAATGAAGGATGGTGAAGGTGTGCTGAAATGTACTCTAGGCTTGCTCTCATCACAAATGATATTGACGGTTTAGGAAGTGAAGAGATGACCGATAGATTCATCATTAAGAAAATCCTCAGAGCCTTGGATGGAAAATATGGTACCATGTGCACATTGATCCAAATGATTCCCAATTACAAAGATCTCAAGCCAACGGAAGTCATTGGAAGAATTGTTGCTCATGAGATGTCACTTAAGGATAAGGAAGAGCTCCACAACAAGTCAAGCAGTGCTCACAAAGCCTCATGTGATGCTCCCACATCATCAAGTGAGAAACAAACCTTCAATGAAGAATTGAACCTAATGGTGAAGAACTTCAACAAGTTCTACAAGAGTAGAAACAAGGAAAGAAGTTCCAAGTCAAGGTCCTACAATGACAAAAGATCTTCAAGTCGTGAACGAAATTGCTACAATTGTGGAAGACCCGGACACTACTCCAATGAGTGTATGGCTCCCTACAAAAGAAGAGAAGATTCTCCCAAAAGAAGAAGTAGAAGAGAAGAATCACCACCAAGAGAGAGAAGGAGTAGAGATGATCGTTATGCACGGAGATCCTCTCGGAGAAGCAAGGATTCGGAAAGGAAGGACAAGTCATCAAAGAGCTACACAAAACGAAGACATCAAGCTCATGTTGGTGAATGGGTATCCGGCTCCGACTCCGACCATCACTCCGAAAGAAGTTATCACTCTGACTCCGAATATACTCAAGATGAAGGTGATGCCGGTCTAGCACTTGTGTCAACCAACTCCTAAGACATATTTGACTCGCCAAATGAAGGAATTGGAAGATGCTTCATGGCTAAAGGCCCAAAGGTATCACACCCCGAGTATGTTGATTTCAGTAGTGATGAAGATGATTTGCTAGGAGATGATGATTTACTTGTTGACAACTCTAGTTATGAAAACCATGATGAACTTGCTATTAATCATGCTGATCAAGATAAAACGAATGACGATGATAAGAAGGAGATTGAGCGTCTAACTAAAGAACTAAACACTCTTAAGTTAGCTCATGAGACTTCCTTGGAAGATCATCGAGAACTTTTAAAAACTCATGAGAAGCTACGCTTTGAAAAGCTCAACGTTGAGCAAGAACATGAGTTCTTAAAGGCAATCAATGATGATCTTCGCAAGAAAAGTTCTTCTTATATTGCCAAGCGTTTACTCTTATCTACTTACATGCCACAAGTAAAATATAGCAACAAGAGTAAGAAAGATTCTTCATCTAGTAGTAACAATAACCATGCCAAATCCAATGTTATTGCTTCTAGTAGTTCTATTGATTCCACTAATGATTCTCTTAGCCAAGTTACACTTGAGCAAGGAAATAGCTTATTGAAGGGAATTATAGAGAAAGGTGTTTACAAGAGTCTTGTCGGAAGTAAGCAATTTGAGGAAATTATGCATAAGCAAGGAAGACACTGGAAGAATCAAGGTGTTGGTTTTGAACGGAAGTTCAATGCCAATGGAGTTGAGTGGGGAGAAGATCAATACCCCAAGACGAAGTTTGTTCCTCAACAAGAGAAGCATGATCCTAATTCTTTCCAAGGAACACAAGCTCAAGATGATCTTCCACCACAAGACCACAAGCAAAAAGGTAAGGACAAGCTTCAAGAGGAGATTGATGCATTTGAAGAAGGTCCCAAGGCCTTGGTCAAGTGGGTTCCCAAGACTACATCAAGTTCTACTTCATCAAGTACGACTACAACTCCACGGATTCCCATCAAGATGGTGTGGATCCCTAAGAAGAAGAACTAGAGAGTTCTTGAGGGTAACTCCGCCAACATACTTCATTCATATCTTTTTGCAAGAACATGTGCAAACAACTTCCATATCTTGCACTAGTTCAAGGAGTCACAAACCCTCTTGTTGGTAAGACAAGGGACAAGGTAACCTAATGCGTTCATGGACATCATATTATGTGAACATCACTCTATGTCTATGGACATCCTTGTTCGTTCCTTGTGGGCCTAACTCGTGTAGGTATTGAAAGTGCAACTCACTCCAATGGATTGCTCCAAATGATCTACATCAACATTGAGCATCTACATCTTCAACACCTACATGAAGTCATCATCGACAAAACCCAAGGTTAGTTCATCCCTCTTAGGGGGGATATCACATCTAGGGGGAGCTTTACTCTAACCAATTGAGCTAGAGCAACTCAAATGATGTGAACACAACAATGCTTTATGTAAAAGTGGTAACCCCACTTGTGCTTAAATGATGAGTATGACCTATGATCAAATGTTCTCATTTGACTCCTAAGTCAATATACTCATATATAGATGACCTAGTCATCGCCAAATTGCTAAACAGATGCTAGAGTGATTGTGCATGCTTTGTCACATATTTGATTTGCCATTTTATTGTGTGAGCATGTTGATTGCATATTTTACTCATTCGAGGACATCCATTTGTTGCTTTGAATGTTTGGTTTTTTCTCTTTTGCCAAATGGATGGACAAGAATGCCTAAGAACTCCCTCTAGCTATCTATGCTCTTCTCGTCTCAAACTCTATTCATGCTACATCACAAAGTTTGATCAAGTCAGATTCGAACCACTCTGTGTGAGGAGCACTCGGAGTCCCCGATTCGTCATAGACTTAAACTTCCAAAACCTCTTTGTGCTTTTCGGTTTGACCGAGTCATCCACTTCGGTCACACCGAGATCACTAAGTTGATCTAGGTTTTCAATATCGATGCAACCGATTTGAACTTTTCGGTCACACCGAGTTGCGTGAATCAGCTATGATTCTCAAGATCTCGGTGCCACCGAAGTTGTTCCACTCAAACACCGATGTGGTCGGGATATATAAACCCACGGGTGAGATTTTGGAAATTTCTTCAACTCCTCAGCCCGCGCATGTGTCCTGCTCTGCCTCCTCGGGTCTTCGGATCGTCTCCTCGCCGCCAACAACCTCTCGCCGCTGGTTTCCATCACCGTCAACGGAAATCTGCTCCTCTGTTGTCGTTGTAGCGAACCTCCGCCGAACTAGGGTATGGGTTCGACTCTATGTGCTAATTCCTTAAGTCTGATTCGTAGCACATTGCTTTGCCATGATCTTTACCACGTATGCAAACACTCTATCCACAGAAAACATCCTTTAGGTTAGATTTGATTTGAAATTTAGGGTTAGATCTCCTCCGAACTCATCTCAGACCGACCGAGCTGTAGAAATCGGTCTCACCAATTTGGCTTAGGCCATAGCACATGCGTTTTCGGTCTGACCGAAAACTGCACATCGGTGCGATCGAGTTCGATTCTCTGTGAAACCCTAGCAATCTCGGTGCCACCGAACTGTGACTCCGTCTGACCAAGTTCACTAGTTTAGGCTCCAAAATTGCTTCGGTATCACCGAGTTTAACAGATCGGTAGCTCTGAAATGCTTTCTGTGGAGAACTAAAACTAAGTTTTTAAGTCATCTGTCTGCAAAAACTTTGCACTTTGTGATGCTCATCCACTCTACCTCATCTACATCTATTCAAAGGGTTTGTTGTCAATGAGATTGCCAAGATGTCTGACCAGAGTGACAGTCAGAACAAATCTGAGGAACAAGTGCAATTGAATGAGGGTTCAGATCCCTCAAGCAGCTATGATGATGGCAGTAGAAGCACACCTAGCAACTTTCCCAAGGCAGCCACCAGAACCAGAAAGAAGAGAACCTCAGAATCTGGGGATGAGGACTATGTGGATGCTGAGGATGAAGCTACATCAAAGAAGAAGGTGCTGAAGAAAGAGTATGGCACAGCTGCTGCAACAAAGCCAGGCTTGAACAAGAAGGCACCTGCCAGAAGGATTCCTATGTCTAAGGCCAGAGCCTCTACTCAAGAGACAATGGAGTTCACTCTTGAACCCAAAGAAGCAAGAGATGGCAAGAAGAGAAAGGAGAGGGTCAAGAAAACTATTGCCAGTCATTGGCAAGCCCTCCATGATGAGAGATTCAGAAGAGGAAGAAGAAGAAGATGCTGCACCAACACCCAAAGCTCAGAAGCTTATGGGAGATGCAATCAAATCAGGGGCTGCAGCATCAAAGCCCAGGTCTGCTCCCAAAGCTCAAGCTTAGAAACCTCCTATGCCCAAGAGAAACACCAGAAGTATACCTATTGAAGAGAAGAACAAGGCCCCAGTGCCTCAAGCTAAAGAAGAGGATGATGAATCCCTTATTTTGAGAAAACTGAAACCTAAGATCCCAGACCATAATGATGCTCATCCAGTGGTTGAGGACATGCACATCAGAAAGGATGCTGGACCGAGATTGTGGAGACAGTCTGATCCCTATGCTATGAGGGGGAGGACTGCAATTGATTACAGATTTCATACAAAGGAATAGCAAGACTTCTATGAGACAATTTTGCTTGACAAGAAGCCAATTATATGTGACATGAGATGGGTTGACTGGGAGTACATCAAGGAGAAGGAAGATCACTTCCCAGGAGTCTATGACAGCTTCAAAGCATGTGGAGTTGACAAGTTTGTTGGATAGAAGCTCACAAAATGGAATGATGAGCTGATCATGCAGTTTTACTCCACTGCTCACTTTTATCCAGATGGGAAGATCATATGGATGTCTTAAGGTACTAGGTACCAATCCACTGTTGAAGAATGGGCTAAATTGATCAATGCCCCAGAGGAACATGAAGATGACTTGGATGTGTATGCCAAGAAGAAGAAACACCACAACACTATGGCAAACATGTCCAAAGAGATCTCAGATAAAGCTTTGGAGACTCACAAGCTTGGATCAGTGCATTACTTGTTGTCTGGTCTGCCTACCATCAACACAATCCTCAGGCACACTCTGCTACCCATGTCAGGAGATCACAAGATGATTAGAGGACATTCTATCAACCTGCTACAGCTTTTTGATGTCCCTCAGAAGTTCAAGGTCATGAGTCTGATTGTAGAGACAGTCAAGAGGACTGCTGCTGACCAAAAAAGAAGTTGTGGGTATGCTCCACACATTCAGGAGCTCATCAACACCAAGATGGGCGCAGGAACATATCTGCTGGACAAGGAGCATCTACCCTTATATCTTGAATCTGAAGACAATACAGTTGTGATGAATGAAGGGGAACCATCATCAGCTCAAGTACAAGAGAAGAGAGCCAAAGCTAAGGCTGAGAAAGTTGCCAAGATGCCTACTGTAGAGGAAGCATCTCAAGTTTTCCTGAAGAGCAAGCAAGATCAACTTGCATATCTGATCCAATCTACACTAAGGATTGAGAAGGGCTTGGCCACCCTGACTCAAAACCAGGAAAGTCTGGAGAGGATCATAGAGACAAAATTTTATGATCTTGATCTAAAGGTAACTGAGATCCAAACAGCAGTTGAGCAACTCCAGGAGGAAGCAGAAGAGAGGAGAGGGAAGGCAACTACTGATGCTTTTCAAATGAAGTGCCTACAGGATGTAGGTCTGCAGTAGTGCACTGCACTGATTCAAGAGCCACAGCATCAGCACCAGCAGCCACAGGTTCAGTGCCACCTCCAGCAGCTACTCCACCAGCTCCATCTACATCAACAGATGCCATCATTCTCGGAGTTCTCTCTACACCACCTCCCGAAGACCAAGTGTGACACCCCAAAATTTTAACCTTGTTTTATCAATTAAAATTTTGCCATGAAACTTAAACTTTTATTTTCTGGATTTTCTTTTGATTTCAGAACCTTTCTTTTCTTTATTGTTATGGAGTTTTTACGCCAAGTGAAAACTTTCCAATTATATTATTGGACTTTTTTACCCTCTCAAGAAAAACATTTCTATTATCAGTGGATTTATTTGCATAATTATTGCTCTCTGAGCTTTATTCCTTAAAGTGATTTTTCATTAGTTTTGGAGATCCATTTGAACTACAACCATTTGATAAATTTATTTAAAATTCCAACCAAAATTTGGGGATGTCACGTGATGTTTTTAAATCACTTTTATGCAAAAATATCTTCTGTTCATTGGAGATTTTGAGCTCTACACCAAGTTTTCAAATCTGGTCCAAAGGCAATTTTGCACTACAACCTATTTAAATATTTCTTTAAAACTTCCACCAAAATTATGGGATGTTAATAGGAGTATATTATTCAACTTTATGCAAAAACCCAGTTATGTCCTTGGAAAAATTTGAGTAAATCAACCTCATCTTCATTCTGGTCCAGCTTGGTGATTTGTACTGCAACCATATTTTAACTTGCTCGTTTACCCATGATTCTTTTTCCTACTCATAGACCACCACACGCAAAACCCCTAAGTCCAGGAGATTGGACCCATTAGAAGATCTTTGGTCCATGAAATTATGCCCTCTTCTTTCTGTCCAGAATGGATTTTCTCAAAAACTTGCACTAACAAGTTTTTGTTTGTGGAAAACTAAACTTTCCACCATCACTATCGTGGAATTTACACGTCAGATGTCCTTAGCGTGAGGACTTAGTCGTGAGGCCAACGCATCTATGCGGTAGCTTGAGAGGGGTTGATCGGGACGAGAGACGCAATACACAAGACGAGGGTTTAGACAGCTTCGGGCCCCGGGAAACATCATCTGGAATAGCCCTACATGCTGTTTGTGGCTAGGTCTCATTATGATCATGAGGGAGTCGCCGGTAAGCTGGCTCATTGTGTCTAGCCCTAGAGATTGTTGTTTCTTGTTATCTGTCCATCTTTGGGGAGCCCTGCCCCTCCTTATATAAGTTAGAGGGGCGGGTTACATGTGGAGTCCTAGTAGGACTAGGACTAGTCTATCTTTTCTTACAAGTTGAATACAAGTCCGGTCTTGCTTCCTTCCTCTTAAGCCGCCTACCATAACGTAAGCCGGCCTTCTGGCCTTGAGCCCCTTGGGCCCCGGGTCTTGTCGCTTCCTGTGATCCGCTTGCGGGTCACCCATAAGTCGCCACGCCGCGGGTCACTTAGTGAGTCGTCCAGTCAGGGCGGGTCATTAGTGAGTCGCCAAGTCCGGCCGGGTTATACATCCGGCCGGGTCATACCGCGGGGTATATCCCCGACATTAGCCCCCAAGTTTAATTTGGATTTATCCATGTTAAACTGATCTGCAACATAAACACAAGAACAAATTGACAGGTTGTACTCCGGGTTAAATATTCTTGTAAGCCGGCACTTGATCATCCTTAAGTCCTTGTCATCTCCTCCTTCTGGAAAATCCGGGTCAACAGACCAACTTCATAATCAATTTTCTTGTAGAAGAAATATTGTAAATAAAGCATCCATTTGAGTCGGCCTTCAAAGGTTCGACTTGACAAAAATATTGGTCTTGAAATATTCAACAGATATTCAGCCGGCTTGAAAATGTAGAACTTGCCAAGTTATGATTTGCAAAATCGCCGGGTTACAAAAACTGATGGTTCCGGGTCATGACTGTTTATAGATGCCGGGTCAATCTGGTTTGCTCAAAACTGAGAATTTGAAAATATTTCTCCTTATATCCGTGTTACATGTAGCCCCCAAGTCTTGAGCAGATCAAAATGATGACTTAAGACTTGATTCAATATAAATATTACCACTTTGAAGAAATCCATATTGTTCATCTCAATCACTAATCAGAACTGAGTGTTCCTCATATGTAGCCCCCAAGTGCCGGGTTGTCATGCTTGCAGCAACCCGGGACTTGTAATTGCCTTATACTCATAAAAACTTCAACCAATGTAGCCCCCAAGGGCCGGCTTAGTAAGATAATACTGAGCTGGGACTTTGTATATAATTGATAATAACATCATATAATATAGTCTCCACCATGGGGCTTGAACCCACGTCCACAAGGTTAAGAGCTTTGTACTCCACCAACTGAATAATGGACCGTTCAATCTAATGGATTAATGCTTGTGTACCTTGAATTTTTGACAGGAGCAATTGGTAGCCCCCAAGGGCCAACTCATTTAGAATGTGATGAGTAGGGTCTTCAATAAGTTGAGCAAAAAATGACTTTGCATTAGCCCCCAAGTGCCATGGTGCATGCTGGCAGTGACATGGGACTTTGCATATTTGATGTAATCTCAGCTTTGAATAATGTAGCCCCCAAGTGTCGGGTCGTAAGCCTGCAGCGACTCGGGACTATTTCCTCCATTGTAAAATAAATCATGCCCATTGATAAATAATAGCCATTGCGCTGAAGCGAGTTTGAAGACCTCCATCATAATACTGGCTATTGATAACCATAATAAAAATCCAGCCATGTTGGCTATTAAAGAATTGAATAATATAATCCGGTATGAAAACTTCAATCATCCAATATCATCCTGGCGGCTCTTGGCCGATGATGACTTAATGCGCATTCATTGTAAGACGGAATAACTGTAACCCGGTGGCCTATAGCCCTTGAGAAAATCAATAATTGATAACCCTTTTGAGACACCAATTTCAGTGATGAGCTTGGACTGAAGCATTTATATGTCATATTTCTGCAAATCCTGCAAAGAGTTTAAACAACATATGCCCTGGCGACTTAACGTCAAAAGCCAGGGCGGGTAATCACCCAAATGTAGTCTTATCTTGCACACAAGTAGATCACAAGATCCCTATGATCCTTTGAATGATACCGCCGGCTTACGTGATCTTGACAAAGGAAGTTGATAACTCAACTCTGTAAGAGCCGGCACATATGATATTTGTGACAACTCAAATACTTGCGATTGTATAAAAATAGATAAAAAAATTTAGGCTTCTGATTCGAATACGATCAGTAAACCGTTCCAAAGGGGTTAAGCTAAGATTCGAGCCCCCAGTGGCGTTGGCGTTGCCGATCAAAGTGGGTATCGAGAGCTATGTTCTCTTTGGTTCGAATACGACCTATGTTTGAACAGAAAGCCCCCAAATGACCTTAAAAGTTGTTTAACAACGTTGATTCGAATACGATCCACGTCGATTCCCAAAGGGGTTAAGCTATGATTCGGATACGATCAAGAAGCCCCCAAGTAGGTTCAGCAGTTTGCTAATCAAAAGGGTATCGACAGCTATGTTCTCTTTGGTTCGAATACGACCTATGTTTGAACAGGAAGCCCCCAAGTGACCATATAAATTTTGGCATTGCGCCGATCAAGAGGGTACTGATAGCTATGCTCGATGAGAAGGAAGCCCCCAAGAGATCATAATAAGATAAGCCGTAAAGCAGGATACCCAAGTTTGAACCACGCATCATGGCAGCAAGTTCTTTGGCAACCTTTAATTTTTTTGAGAACTCGAACTTGCGAGAGATTAATTCTTTTTGAACCGGAAGTTTAAACCGGATGGGAAAACTTCAAAACTTTGTGAGAGATAAATTTACCTTGAGCCGGATTTGAACCGGATTTGAGAGCTTCAAAGCCTTGTGGTAAATAAATTTCCCTTGAACCGGTTTTTAAACCGGATATTAAGAGCTTCAGTGCTTTGTGGGAGAGAGATGTCTCTTGAACCGGATTTTAAACCGGAATCCTTCTTTTTAAACTGGAAATTTTCTGACGGACTTTAAATTTTTCACCAATATAGCGGTAGCCTCCGGAACCGGGTTACCTTCCCTCCAATGACCCGGAGTTCTTGAATTTATTGAGACCGGCTAATTTTGCCGAGTCATACCATTGTAGCCCCCGAGTCTCAAGATGACTCGAGGAGTTGGCTTGAGATTCTCCATATTTGACCATAGCAGAAGGTGTATATTATTGGCGTTGATAACGCGATGTGAATCCACAAAAGGTTGAGGTGACTGCGGCGGGTTATAAATAATCCCGTATGAACCGTGTCAGCAACTCGGCCAATGGTTCCTTCCAATTGGTTGTTTGAAGTTAACCAAACTGTAGTAGCGACGACTTGTGCGCCTGCCCATTGAACCATCCAGTGCAGACGGCGGCTGATAATATATGATAACTTGCCTCCAATTTGGAAGAAAACCGGGCTTCCCAAGTAGTGACTTGCTCATACTCAATAAACAGCTCATCCAGACAAGTGCGGCCCGGTGTGTTGATGTAGACCAGGCCGCGAGAGACGGACGGTAAAAACGACTGTAGCATCAAAGGCGGTGCGGATAGATGAGTCGGTCACGGCGTTGTAAGCCGGCGTGGACGAGCGAGTCAATTGCAAGTGCGGTAAGCCGCGCGGACGGGCGATTCAACCATGTCGTGTTGATGTAATGAACAATTGTCCTGCATCAAAAACATCGCAAGCCGGAGTAATTGTTCTTTGACAAAAACAATAAGTGTTTAATAAGATAAATTTAGATGGATATCACCTGACTCGCCCGGACAACAGATGAATTGGCCGCGGCATTGTAAGCCGGTATAGATGGGCGAGTCAACCGCAAACACGGTAAGCCCGGTGGCTTATAAGCCGCACGGACGGGTGAGTTGATGTAAACCGGTCCGCAGGGGCGGCGACTTCAAGCGCTTCCATTGATCATGGCAACATGGACAAATACTAGTGCCAAATGATGACGCCAAGCGCTCCATATCCGCGTTATAATACCATTTTTATAATAAATAATTACCATGTATATAAAAAATACCGTAGAGCAGAGTAGTTGCACTCGGAGTAATTAAAGTGTACTTAAGGAAATATAGAGGAAAAAATAGCACCTAATTTTTGTTTTCTCACGGAAACATCCTGCTGGTCTTGAAACCCCATTTTCCAATGTGCAACAACTTGTTACAGCAGCGGGACAGAGTAGACTGACAGGGCACAGGGCAATGGCAGGTGTCGAGAACAGCTGGGCTGGCTGCAGGCGGCTCTCCCGCTGTGATTGAGGCATGCGGAAGCAGAAGGAGGCAAAACAGCTCTTGGTACTGTCACAACGACGGGTCAGCAGCGAGGGTGGACACGGCCGGGTAGCTCGGAGGCTAGAACGGCGGCGGCTCTGAACCCAACTACAACTCTCTCATGTGAATCACCTTCCATAAAACTTTCCTCGGTAAATTCAGCATCATCCATTGCCTCCTTACGTTCTTTTCTTGTCGTAATTCTGCGCGAGTATGTTTTTAGCATAATGGTCATCCGGATTAAGAGTTTTAATGCAATCCTTTTCTGCCTCTCCAAATCTCTTGGTTTGAGATACACCTTAGTTCGATTGGCAAGGGCAACAGCCGTCGGTAGCAGTGCGATATTTTTCGAGCAGTACTCAACTGTTTCAGTAATCTTCTGCTTGAAGTACTTCATTACTCTGTTCATTTTCTGACATAGCATCAGGCATTGGCTCGTTGTTTAAGTAGGAAGAGTACCAGGCATGGTCAGGGCGGCGGGTCACAGGGCACGCAAGAGGAGCAGGGTGATGTAGAGCCGGCACGGGCGTGGTGACCCGACAGGCGGCCTGGGGTGACTCGACGCAAGGGCGCGAGGCAAGCGGCGGATGCAGCGGCTCAGGAAGAGGCTACGGTGAAGGGATTCATGGCAGGGACCGGCAGCTTAGGACGTGCAGGAGGCCGGAGCAGTGGCGAAGACGCGGCGGCGGGTCAATTCGGAGGCAAGGCGGCCGGCGACTCAAGGCGCAGCGGCCCGGAGGTGAGGTGTGACGCGGCTGTGTTGACACGGACGTCGCGCGGGGGCCCCCGCGGCCCGGCAACGACAAGAGAGACCCGCCCGGGGGCGAGAAGGCCACGGCAACTCAGTGGGGTATCGGACAGACACCATCCACAATAGAAGCAGCTCGTGACGCGGTGGCGGCTCGGCGATCTGGTAGAGGTGGAGGCATCAAACGGAAACGCGGCGACTAGCGGCTTGAAGCAAGAATCCGGTAGAAGTTGCTTGGAAGGAGCAGAAACAGAGGCGGCTCATCCGCTGAGGTGCGCCGACAGAGACCAGTAGCTTGGGGCCATGGCAGAGGCAGCTCGGAAAACGGCAGCTTGAACGCGCGGTAACCCAGTGGATACAAACGATGGCTCAAAAACGATGACTTGGAGATAGTCCGCAATGGCGGCTCGTGGCCGGCTCAAGGCCACAGTGGCCTGGCGGCTCACCGAAAGGGTGAAACGGCGGAGGAGATACAAGACGCCGGGCGGCCCAAGGAGGCGGCTTAGGCAGGCATCCGCTCGGCTCAACGGCGTCTGAGGGGGAGCTGCTCGCGGCGCGGTTAGAGAGGCGCCGGCGAGACGAACGACGAGGCGGCGACACCCGGCCATAGGCGATGGGAGGCCGTGAAGGCGGTTCAGTGACTTAGGCGCTCGTAACAGCAACAGATGAGTCCGATCCCATGTTCAATCCGCTCCGGGGTCGTCTTTGTAGGGGAACGTTGCAGAAAATTAAAATTTTTCCTACCGTTTCACCAAGATCCATCTATGAGTTCATCTAAGCAATGAGTCAAGGGAGTGAGTTTGCATCTACATACCACTTGTAGATCGTGTGCGGAAGCGTTCGAGGGAGTGGTGATGATGGAGTCGTTCCCAACGTGATTCCGATCACCGATGACCAAGCGCTGAAAGGACAGCACCTCCGTGTTCAACACACGTACGGGACGATGGCGTCTCCTCCGACTTGATCCAGCAAGGATGAAGGAGAGGTTGAGGAAGACAACTCCAATGGCAGCACGACGGCGTGGTGCAATTGGTACAGCGATTCTCCGGCTGTGGCTTCGCCAAGCTCGTACGGAGAAAGAGAGGTGTTGGGGAGGGGAGGGGCTGCACCTTTAATTATCTCTGCAGCCCTCCCCTCACCCCTCTTTATATAGGAGGAGAGGGAAAGGGGGGGGCGGCCATCTAGGGGAAACCCTAGATGGGGGCGGCGGCCAAAGGGGAGGAGGAAAGGGGTGGCTTGCCCCCCAAGCCAGGGGGGTGCCCCCTTTGCCCCTTAGGGTTTCCCCTCCCCTTGCCCTAGCCGCATGGGCCTAGGTGGGGAGGCGCGCCCAGCCCACCAGGGGCTGGCTCCCTCTCCCACACAGCCCATGTGGCCCCGGAGGGGTGGCCCTCCCGTGGACCTCCGGAACCCTCCCGGTGGCCCCAGACATTACCGTATACCCCGAAACTTTCCGAGTCCGTTTAATCACTTTCCATATATAAATCTTTACCTCCGGACCATTCCGGAACTCCTCGTGACGTCCGGGATCTCATCCGGACTCGAACAACATTCGGTAATCACATACTTGTCTTCCTAATAACCCTAGCGCCACCGAACCTTATGTGTAGACCCTACGGGTTCGGTAGACATGCAGACATGACCGAGACGACCTCGTGTCAATAACCAACAGCGGATCTGGATACCCATGTTGGTTCCCACACGCCTCGATGTTGTCATCGGATGAACCACGATGTCAAGGATTCAAGCAACCCGTATTCTATTCCCTTTGTCGACGGTATGTTACTTGCGAGACTCGATCGTCGGTATCCCAATACCTCGCTCAGTCTCGTACCGGCAAGTCACTTTACTCGCATCAGTAATGCATGATCCCGTGACCGGACACTTGGTCACTTTGAGCTCATTATGATGATGCACTACCGAAAGTGGGCCCAGTGATACCTCTCCGTAACACGGAGTGACAAATCCCAGCCTCGATCCGTGTCAACCCAATGCACACTTTCGGAGATACCTGTAGTGCACCTTTATAGTCACCCAATTACGTTGTGACGCTTTGGTACACCCAAAGAACTCCCTACGGTATCCAGGAGTTACACGATCTCATGGTCTAAGGAAGAGATACTTGACATTGGAAAAGCTCTAGCAAAACGAACTACACGATCTTGTGCCATGCTTAGGATTGTCTTGTCCATCACGTCATTCTCCTAATGACGTGATCCCGTTGTCAATGACATCTTATGTCCATAGTCGAAACCATGACTATCTGTTGACCAACGAGCTAGTCAACTAGAGGCTTACTAGGGACGTATGGTAGTCTATGTATTCACACGTGTATTACGATTTCCGGATAATACGCTTATAGCATGAATAAAAGACAATTATCACGAACAAGGAAATATAATAATAATGTTTTTATTATTGCCTCTAGGGCATATTTCCAACAGTCTCCCACTTGCACTAGAGTCAATAATCTAGTTACATTGTGATGAATCGAACACCCATAGAGTTCTGGTGTTGATCATGTTTTGCCCGCGGAAGAGGTTTAGTCAACGGATCTGCGACATTCAGATCCATAAGCACTTTGCATATTTCTATGTCTCCATCTTGAACATTTTCACGGATGGAGTTGAAACGACGCTTGATGTGCCTGGTCTTCTTGTGAAACCTGGGCTCCTTTGCAAGTGCAATGGCTCCGATTGTCACGTAAGAGTTTGATCGGCCCCGACGCATTGGGTATGACTCCTAGGTCGGTGATGAACTCCTTCACCCAAATTGCTTCATGCGCTGCCTCCGAGGCTGCCATGTACTCGCTTCACATGTAGATCCCGCCACGACGCTTCGCTGGTACCGCACCAGCCATCGCTCCACCATTCAACATATACACGTATCCGGTTTGTGACTTAGAGTCATCCAGATCTGTGTCGAAGCTAAGCGTCAACGTAACCCCCACGACGAGCTCTTCGTCACCTCCACAAACGAAACATGTCCTTTGTCCTTTCTGTGTACTTCAGGATATTCTTGACCATTGTCCAGGTTCCTTGCCGGGATTACTTTGGTACCTTCCTACCAAACTTACGGCAAGGTTTACATCAGGTCCGGTACACAAGCATGGCATACATAATAGATCCTATGGCTGAGGCATAGGGGATGACGCTCATCTCTTCTTTATATTTTGTCAGTGGTCGGGCATTGAGCTGAGCTCAATCTCACACCTTGCAAGACAGGCAAGAACCCTTTCTTGGACTGATCCATTTTGAACTTCTTCAAAATCTTATCAAGGTATGTGCTTTGTGAAAGACCTATGAGGCGCCTCGATCTATCTCTATAGATCTTGATGCCTAATATATAAGCAGCTTCTCCAAGGTCCTTCATTGAAAACACTTATTCAAGTAGGCCTTAATATCGTCCAAGAATTCTATATCATTTCCCATCAAAAGTATGTCATCTACATATAATATGAGAAATGCTCTGAGCTCCCACTCACTTTCTTGTAAACGCAGGCTTCTCCATAAGTCTGCATAAACCCAAACACTTTGATCATCTCATCAAAGCGAATGTTCCAACTCCGAGATGCTTGCACCAGCCCATAAATGGATCGTTGGAGCTTGCATACTTTGTTAGCATTCTTAGGATCGACAAAACCTTCCGCTGCATCATATACAGCTCTTCCTTAAGATGCCCGTTAAGGAACGCTGTTTTGACGTCCATCTGCCATATCTCATAATCATAGTATGCGGCAATTGCTAACATTATTCGGACGGACTTAAGCTTCGCTATGTGTGATATAGTCTCATCGTAGTCAATCCCTTGAACTTGCCGATAACCCTTAGCGACAAGTCGAGATTTATAGATGGTGATATTACCTTCCGCGTCCGTCTTCTTCTTAAAGATCCATTTGTTTTCTATCGCCGATCATCGGGCAAGTCACCAAAGTCCATACTTTGTTTTCATACATGGATTCTATCTCGGATTTCATGGCTTCTAGCCATTTGTTGGAATCTGGGCCCGCCATCGCTTCTTCATAGTTCAAGGTTCACCGTTGTCTAACAACATTATTTCTAGGACAGGGTTGCCGTACCACTGCAGTGCGGAACGTGTCCTAGTGGACCCACGGGTTCAAGAGCAACTTGATCCTAAGTACCTTGATCATCATCATTAATTTCCTCTCCAATTGGTGTAGGCACCACAGGAACATTTTCCTGAGCTGCACTACTTTCCGGTTCAAGAAGTAGTACTTCATCGAAGTTCTACTTTCCTCCCACTTACTCCTTTCGAGAGAAACTCCTTTTTCCGTAAAGGATCCGTTCTTGGCAACAAAGATCTTGCCCTCGGATCTAAGGTAGAAGGTATACCCAATGGTTTCCTTAGGGTATCCTATGAAGACGCATTTTTCCGACTTGGGTTCGAGCTTTTCAGGTTGAAGTTTCTTGACATAAGCATCGCATCCCCAAACTTTTAGAAACGACAACTTAGGTTTCTTCCCAAACCATAATTCATACGGTGTCGCCTCAACGGATTTAGACGGTGCCCTATTTAAAGTGAATGTAGCTGTCTCTAGAGCGTATCCCCAAAATGATAGCGGTAAATCGGTAAGAGACATCATAGATCGCACCATATCCAATAGAGTGCGACACGACGTTCGGACACACCGTTCTGTACCGAGGTGTTCCAGCGGTGTGAGTTGTGAAACGATTCCACATTTTCTTAAGTGTGTACCAAATTCGTGACTTAAATATTCTCCTCCATGATCTGATCGTAGGAATTTTATTTTTCGGTCATGTTGATTCTCTACCTCATTCTGAAATTCCTTGAACTTTTCAAAGGTCTCAGACTTGTGTTTCATTAAGTAGACATACCCATATCTACTCAAGTCATCAGTGAGAGTGAGAACATAACGATATCCTCCATGAAGCCTCAACACTCATTGGACCGCATACATCGGTATGTATGATTTCCAATAAGTTGGTTGCTCGCTCCATTGTTCCGAGAACGGAGTCTTGGTCATCTTGCCCATAAGGCATGGTTCGCATGTGTCAAATGATTCATAATCTAGAGACTCCAAAAGTCCATCAGCATGGAGCTTCTTCATGCGCTTGACACCTATGTGACCAAGGCGGCAGTGCCACAAGTATGTGGGACTATCGTTATCAACTTTACATCTTTTGGTATTCACGCTATGAATATGTGTAACATTACGCTCGAGATTCATTAAGAATAAACCATTGACCATCAGAGCGTGACCATAAAACATGTCTCTCATATAAATAGAACAACCATTATTCTCGGATTTAAATGAGTAGCCATCTCGCATTAAACGAGATCCAGATACAATGTTCATGCTCAAACTTGGCACCAAATAACAATTATTAAGGTTCAAAACTAATCCCGTAGGTAAATGAAGAGGTAGCGTGCCGACGGCGATCACATCGACTCTGGAACCATTCCCCGACGCCAAGATCGTCACCTCGCCCTTCGCCAGCCTCCGCTTATTCCGCAGCTCTGCCGTGAGTTACAAATATGAGCAACGGCACCGTATCAAATACCGGGAGTTACTACGAGTAATCGGTAAGGTACACATCAATTACATGTATATCAAATATACCTTTGGTGTTGCCGGCCTTCTTATCCGCTAAGTATTTGGGGCAGTTCGCTTTCAGTGACCCTTCCCCTTGCAATAAAAGCACTCAGTCTCAGGCTTGGGTCCATTCTTTGACTTCTTCCCGTAATCGGCTTATCGGGCGCCGCAACATCCTTGCCGTCTTTCTTGAAGTTCTTCTTGCCCTTGCCCTTCTTGAACTTAGTGGTCTTATTGACCATCAACACTTGATGTTCTTTCTTGATCTCAACCTCTGCCGACTTCAAAGCATTGAAAATACTTCGTGAATGGTCTTCACCATCCCCTGCATATTGTAGTTCATCACAAAGCTCTTGTAGCTTGGTGGGAGCGATCAAGGATTCTGTCAATGACCGCCTCATCGTGGAGGTTAATATTCAGCTGGGTCATACGGTTGTGCAACCTGCACATCTTGAGTATGTGCTCACTGACAGAACTATTTTCCTCCATCTTACAACTATAGAACTTGTCGGAGATGTCATATCTCTCGACCCGAGCGTGAGCTTGGAAAACTAGTTTCAGCTCCTCGAACATCTCATATGCTCCGTGATGCTCAAAACGCTTTTGGAGCCCCGGTTCTAAGTCAGAAAGCATGCCGCATCGAACGAGGGAGTAATCATCAGCGAAGTTTGCCAAGCATTCATAATGTCTTGGTTCTGGGACGGAGCGTCACCTAGCAGTCCTTCTAGGACATATTGTTTCACAGCAGCTATGAGGATGATCTCGTGTTCCTGACCCAGTGAGTATAGTTGCTGCCGTCATCTTTCAGCTTGGTTTTCTCTAGGAACGCGTTGAAGTTCAAGTTGACATGAGCGTTGGCCATTTGATCTACAAGACATATTATGCAAAAGTTTTAGACTAAGTTCATGATAATTAAGTTCATCTAATCAAATTATTTCAATGAACTCCCACTCAGATTAGACATCCCTCTAGTCATCTAAGTGTTACACGATCCGAGTTGACTAGGCCGTGTACGATCATCACGTGAGACGGACTAGTCATCGTCGGTGAACATTCTCATGTTGATCGTATCTTCCATACGACTCGTGTTCGACCTTTCGGTCTCCGTGTTCCGAGGCCATGTCTGTACATGCTAGGCTCGTCAAGTTAACCCTAAGTGTTTTTGCGGTGTAAATCTGTCTTACACCCGTTGTATGTGAACGTAAGAATCCATCACACCTGATCATCACGTGGTGCTTAGAAGCTTACGAACTTTAGCAACGGTGCACGCTTAGGGAGAACACTTCTTGATATTGTTGTAAGGGATCATCTTATTTACTACCGCTGCTCCAAGTAAACAAGATGTATAAACATAATAAACATCACATGCAATTATATAGTAGTGACATGATATGGCCAATATCATATAGCTCCTTTGATCTCCATCTTCGGGGCTCCATGATCATCTTGTCACAGGCATGACACCATGATCTCCATCATCATGATCTCCATCATCGTGTCTCCATAAAGTTGCTCGCCAACTATTACTTCTACTACTATAGCTAACGGTTTAGCAATAAAGCAAAGTAATTACATGGCGTTGAATTAATGACACGCAGGTCATACAATAATTAAGACAACTCCTATGGCTCCTGCCGGTTGTCATACTCATCGACATGCAAGTCGTGATTCCTATTACAAGAACATGATCTCATACATCACAATATGTCATTCATCATACATCACAATTTGGCCATATCACATCACATGACAATTGCTGCAAAAACAAGTTAGACGTCCTCTAATTGTTGTTGCATCTTTTACGTGGCTGCAATTGGGTTCTAGCAAGAACGTTTTCTTACCTACGAGTAACCACAACGTGATCTTGTCAACTTCTATTTACCCTTCATAAGGACCCTTTTCATCGAATCCGCTCTAACTAAAGTGGGAGAGACAACACCCGCCAGCCACCTTATGCAACTAGTGCATGTTAGTCGGTGGAACCGGTCTCACGTGAAGAGCACGTGTAAGGTTGGTCCGGGCCGCTTCATCCCACAATACCGTTGAAGCAAGATAAGACTAGTAGCGGCAAGCAAGTTGACAAGATCTACGCCCACAACCAAATTGTGTTCTACTCGTGCAATAGAGAACTACGCATAGACCTAGCTCATGATGCCATTGTAGGGGAACGTTGCAGAAAATTAAAATTTTTCCTACCGTTTCAACAAGATCCATCTATGAGTTCATCTAAGAAACGAGTCAAGGGAGTGAGTTTGCATCTACATACCACTTGTAGATCGTGTGCGGAAGCGTTCGAGGGAGTGGTGATGATGGAGTCGTTCCCAACGTGATTCCGATCACCGATGACCAAGCGCTGAAAGGACAGCACCTCCGTGTTCAACAAACGTACGGGACGATGGCGTCTCCTCCGTCTTGATCCAGCAAGGATGGAGGAGAGGTTGAGGAAGACAACTCCAATGGCAGCACGACGGCGTGGTGCAATTGGTACAGCAGTTCTCCGACAGGGCTTCGCCAAGCTCGTACGGAGAAAGAGAGGTGTTGGGGAGGGGAGGGGCTGCACCTTTAATTGTGTCTGCAGCCCTCCCCTCACCCCTCTTTATATAGGAGGAGAGGGCAAGGGGGGGCCGGCCATCTAGGGGAACCCCTAGATGGGGGCGGCGGCCAAAGGGGAGGAGGAAAGGGGTGGCTTGCCCCCCAAGCTAGGGGGGCGCCCCCTTTGCCCCTTAGGGTTTCCCCTCCCCAAGCCCTAGCCGCATGGGCCTAGGTGGGGAGGCGCGCCCAGCCCACCAGGGGCTGGCTCCCTCTCCCACACAGCCCATGTGGCCCCCCCGGGAGGGGTGGCCCCTCCCGGTGGACCTCCGGAACCCTCCCCGTGGCCCCGGTACATTACCGGTATACCCCCCAAACTTTCCGGAGTCCGTTTAACCACTTTCCATATATAAATCTTTACCTCCGGACCCATCCGGAACTCCTCGTGACGTCCGGGATCTCATCCGGACTCGAACAACATTCAGTAATCACATACTTGTCTTCCTAATAACCCTAGCGTCCACCGAACCTTAAGTGTGTAGACCCTACGGGTTCGGTAGACATGCAGACATGACCGAGACGACCTCGGGTCAATAACCAACAGCGGATCTGGATACCCATGTTGGTTCCCACACGCCTCGATGTTGTCATCGGATGAACCACGATGTCAAGGGTTCAAGCAACCCCGTATTCTATTCCCTTTGTCGACGGTATGTTACTTGCCCGAGACTTCGATCGTCGGTATCCCAATACCTCGTTCAGTCTCGTTACGGCAAGTCACTTTACTCGCATCAGTAATGCATGATCCCGTGACCGCACACTTGGTCACTTTGAGCTCATTATGATGATGCACTACCGAGTGGGCCCGGTGATACCTCTCCGTAATACGGAGTGACAAATCCCAGCCTCGACCCGTGACAACCCAACAAACACTTTCGGAGATACCTGTAGTGCACCTTTATAGTCACCCAGTTACGTTGTGACGTTTGGTACACCCAAAGCACTCCTACGGTATCCGGGAGTTACACGATCTCATGGTCTAAGGAAGAGATACTTGACATTGGAAAAGCTCTAGCAAAACGAACTACACGATCTTGTGCCATGCTTAGGATTGGGTCTTGTCCATCACGTCATTCTCCTAATGACGTGATCCCATTGTCAATGACATCTTATGTCCATAGTCGTGAAACCATGACTATCTGTCAATTGACCAACGAGCTAGTCAACTAGAGGCTTACTAGGGACGTATGGTAGTCTATGTATTCACACGTGTATTACGATTTCCGGATAATACAGTTATAGCATGAATAAAAGACAATTATCACGAACAAGGAAATATAATAATAATGCTTTTATTATTGCCTCTAGGGCATATTTCCAACAGTCTTCCATCAGGATTTGGAAAAAAAATTGACGCTGTAGCGTTGTCCCATCATCTTCCGTAAATTTTCAGGTTGACCACGGGGCGGCTCAGGCGCTTGACCCATCCCTAAAGTAACCATGAATAGCGCGAGGCAAATCATAGTGACGGGGCGGTTCGGAGCCCAAGGCCGCTTGAGGTGTAGCGAGGTCGAGGAGCGACTCATCGGTCCGTCTTGACTCGGCGACTTGTGGTGCCGCATGTACGTGTAACCCTAAAAAATCTCTTGCTCGCAATCTTGTACATGCTCAAACAGCCGGCTGCTCACCGGTTCCTCTTCATCCTATTAATCGCAAGCTTCTCGATCCCTTAGAAAGATCCCTTCAAGAACTCAACACCACCGTGCGCAGGCCCCACGGTGAGCGCCAACTGTCATGGAATTTACACGTCAGATGTCCTTAGCGTGAGGACTTAGTCGTGAGGCCAACGCATCTATGCGGTAGCTTGAGAGGGGTTGATCGGGACGAGAGACGCAATACACAAGACGAGGGTTTAGACAGCTTCGGGCCCCGGGAAACATCATCCGGAATAGCCCTACATGATGTTTGTGGCTAGGTCTCATTATGATCATGAGGGAGTCGCCGGTAAGCCGGCTCATTGTGTCTAACCCTAGACATTGTTGTTTCTTGTTATCTGTCCCTCTTTGGGGAGCCCTGCCCCTCCTTATATAAGTTAGAGGGGCGGGTTACATGTGGAGTCCTAGTAGGACCAGGACTAGTCTATCTTTTCTTACAAGTTGAATACAAGTCCGGGTCTTGCTTCCTTCCTCTTAAGTCGGCCTACCATAACGTAAGCCGGCCTTCTGGGCCTTGAGCCCCTTGGGCCCCCGGGTCTTGTCGCTCCTGTGATCCGCTTGCCAGGTCACCCATAAGTCGCCAGGCTCGGGCGAGTCACTTAGTGAGTCGTCTAGTCAGGGCGGGTCATTAGTGAGTCGCCAAGTCCGGCCGGGTTATACATCCAGCCGGGTCATACCGCGGGGTATATCCCCGACAATCACCTACTTCTAAAGAGACACTAGCCTGGAGAGTTTGGCCACCCCAAGAAATGCCTAAGTGCCCTTGGCATTTTGTCAAACACCTTATGGGCATGATCAGTTTTGACATAGTTTCTGGTTTGTACAATGGACCTGCTTACTTTGCCTAACCACCAAGTCCACTAAGCCTCTGGACTACCCTAACCTAATCCTGTTAAACCCCAGCTCCACCCTAGCCTCCCGGCAAGCCACGGCATTTCGCGAGCACTGGCGTGCATGCTCTGGCGCGCAGCCAGCGTCTTACTGCACGTGTGCCCGAGCCGCCGCGTCCCATCGCCGCCTCCCGCGCTGTTCGGTCATCTCCGCTTCCAACCGGCCGACCGACCCTCCCTCACTGCAGAGCCACCCCTGGCGCCCTACAGCGCCGCCGTCAGGTCGGCCACGGCGGCTAGCGGCCGGCCACAGTGGGCTTCTGCCCCGGACGGCGCCGCCCGAGCCACCCCAGCGCGCCAGCTGCCCCTGGAACAGTGCGAGCCTATCTGCAAGCCCGTCCTCTAGCTCGCGTCGCCGCCACGTCGCCCTGCAGCACAAAAGGGCGGTTCGCCGTCGAGCTTATCTCCGGCCGCTGCCGAACCGACCTAATCACGCTATAAAAGGAGCCCCGAGCCTCTCCGAACCCTCAAGCAACCTCCTATCACCCCACTAGTGCACCCCACGGCCAGCGAGCAACGGCAGGGAGCCTTCTTCCCCGTCCCCGGCCAGTTCAGCCACCGCAGCCCTCCGGTCCATTCAGTCACAACCCAAGCCTCCCCCATCATTTTGGTGCCACCGTTCGACTCCCCATGACCCTGCGGAGCTGCGTCGAGGAACCACCATAGCCCAAATCCCCAAACCCCCTGAAGCCACCGGCCGCCGCGAAGCTCACCGCCGGCGACTCCCTTCGCCCCCACCACCCTAGCGACCACCGGGAGGACCGCCCCAGGCTGGCGGATCCATCCCTGCCCACCGGAGCCCACCAGGAGCCGCCAATCGCTGGCGACGGTCGCCGGAGCTCCGCCTCCGTTCGGCCAAAGGAGAGGGAAGGCGGGGGATGACTGGTCAAACCTGACCAGTGGGCCCCCTGGACCCACTGTCAGCGACCCAGCCCCACCCACGCGTTTTAAGTGAAAGCGCAGACGACCCAAAGTACGTCTCCTCTGCTTCGAAAATGTATTCTCCCCGAAACGTTTTCTTTTTCTGGTTTTTATTAAAAACAGAATATTGACTAAACTTTGACTGGTTATAACTTTTTAAATATAAATCCAAATGACTTGATTCTTTTTCTGTTGTTTCCCAAATATTGTCTAGTTTATTTTCATATTTATTTGAAAATTTTCCAAACAACTTTTTTGTGCTGTTTTGAAAATATGTGTTAATTCAAATTTATTTAAAATAGGATTTTGGAGAGAGAGAAGAAAGCTTTCAAAAGTTTTGGAATGCACCCTGTCTCTCCACAACTTAAAGGCAAGCATTCTGAACCCTGGCATAATGTTGTGTGTGTTATTTGACACGGTTACAACACCACCTCGACACGGAGTATCCGTTGGTTTATGTGATGATATGTTCCTGCTCATGAGTGCATATTGATGATTTCATGCTATTGGAAATTAATATGTTGTGATAGTAGTCACCATCATATGCCCTTCATGCATACCGGAAGGAAACCGGGAAAGTCCCTGTCCTGGGTAGACCCGGGCTTGTCCCTAGTTCCTTGTCGAGACGAGTGTGTCCGGTATGGCATGATGAGGTGTGACGGGTGGTGATTCTGTCTGTTGGTTGAAATATATTTGTTATGCTAATCTTGCAGGGAATCTTAAACCTCCTGAGTCGACCATAGATCGAGTCTTGTTCCAGTAACCCCCATACTTGTTTCGTACTACCACGTGTCCCTGCCATAGGTAGGGTACGGTTCAGTAAGTTGTCAACCCCTTCCTAGCACACACACCGTACAGAGAGGCCATGGTGGAAGATACTGGCTGCATCCGATAGGCAGGCCACCTGGTCCGGGGCCATGGGTGTTTTCGGTTGGGACCGAGAGGGGGGCACCCCTTAGAGCACGCGATATAAATTTGATCCCATGCTACGCGAGGTTGTAGCCTCCCCACTTAGAGTTTTGCTTAACAAGTGTCGTGGGTGATTCCAGACACCGGTAAGTTAAGCTGGTGTGTAGGCGTGTTTTCAATTAAAATACCGTAAATGGAATTAGTCCCGATGGGCTAAAGGAATCCGTTACTCGTGGGTAAAGAGTACACCCTCTGCAGAGGTTAAATCTATTCGAATAGCCGTGTCCATGGTTAAGGACTACAGTCTGGGTTGGGTCAAGTGTCAGTCTTCGGAGGAGCAACTACTAAACCAGAACATGAATCATGACGTGTGACTTATGATGGTTATGATTATTATTATTATGGACTAACCCCTTTTATATTATTTGAATTATTGAGTATCCCTGGGAAGGTTCTACCTCCTGGATATTCACTGTGAATATTTTTTTTATAAGCCGTTTATGCGGTGTCGCTCAGACGCCCGACTGTGGCATGCTTGTTATTTACTTTATAAGCCCTTTATGCGGTGTCGCTCAGACGCCCGACTGTGGCATGCTTGTTATTTACTTTATAAGCCCTTTATGCGGTGTCGCTCAGACGCCCGACTGTGGCATGCTTGTTATTTACTTTATAAGCCCTTTATGCGGTGTCGCTCAGACGCCCGACTGTGGCATGCTTGTTATTTACTTTATAAGCCCTTTATGTGGTGTCGCTCAGACGCCCGACTGAGGCATGCTCGTTATTTACTATCCTTTCGAGACGTCGCTTCAGACATCCGATCGGTGCATTTTATTACTACTCTGTTATTACATATTCATGTTGCATATAAATAACCTGCTTGCATGCATCAGGGATTTTATTTTTATGACTGACGTTGTGATCATAGAATGTTTTCAGAGCTTGATTATCGTTTGTTATATTATACCCGTGTTCATAATGTTTGCGAGTACATTCAAAGTACTCACTGGCTTGTCCCTGGCTATTGTCTTGGCCAGATTTCTTGCTTGGAGAGGAGCGTTGCGATGACAGCCTCGGAACCTAAGCAACGGTGATAGAAGCCTCGCGAAGATAGGAGTTAACCTGGTCAGCTGTTCCTATAGGAAATGGAGTCCCATAGACGCTGATGACCCACAAACCGCTTCCGCCATCAACCACTAGAAACCATTTGTTGTACTCATAGGCCAGAATGGTCTTGTACTACATATTTTTGTATTTTTCTTGGAATTTCTGTATCAAGTTGGTGCCTCATCAGCTAACAGTAATCCTGGGGCTGGTGAGCACAAGGGCCATTTTCTGGAAATTAATATCCCGAAAATCCGGTCCTGACACCAAGCCTGAGAGACGCATAGCACTATGCATTTTCGAACTTTTTGGTAACTTGTTGCCAAAGGGGGAGAAATATGTATAGATCATAGGCTTCGAGAGAGAGTGTTTTGCCTTTTATCTCTCTTTCTTTTGGTTGAACTTGTGTGCTTGGTTGATACTCTATGTCTTTGTATGTGTGAGATACTTGTTTGATCATATGCTACCTTAATGATTGCTTGGATGATATTATCTCTTATATGATCATTCACTTTGTTTAGTGATGAGTGCATGATTTTAATTACCATCATTTTGAGCGCTCCACCAGGATGTATGTGACATGAAAGAGTAACCCATTATCCTAATCTTGTGCATTTGCATTCAAAAGCAAATCTTAAATAATGCACAAATTTAGGGGGAGCTCTTGCTTATCACATACTTCTCAAAGTGACGATGTATTTCACTTTTATTATCATTTGTCGAAGCTTTGATCTATATGTTGTCATCAATTACCAAAAAGGGGGAGATTGAAAGTGCAACTATCCCTGGGTGGTTTTGGTAATTATTAACAACATATAGCTCATTGAGCTAATGCTATTTCAAGGTAAATATTTCAGGAAAGCTCGGTGATTGGCATGGCATGGATTAGAAATGTGGACCCCTCAAAATGATAAGGACAAAAAATTGGCTCAAGCTCTAAATCTCAAGACTCTACATTTTACTTTTAGTGATCCAAGATCACATTGAGTCCATAGGAAAAGCCAATACTATTAAAAGGGGATGAGGTG
Source organism: Aegilops bicornis (assembly GCA_021605145.1). NCBI lineage: Eukaryota > Viridiplantae > Streptophyta > Magnoliopsida > Poales > Poaceae > Aegilops > Aegilops bicornis. Next base: position 89,098,753 of record CM038670.1, read on the forward strand.
TTGCTTAATGGGTTACTTGCTCAAAATGCTTAGTGATATGCTCCAAAAACCCTCAACCACTTTCTCATATCCATATATTTCCCAAACCAAAAGTCAAACTCGGCCCCACAAAAACTTTCTATCCGGCGCCACCGAGTTCATTGACATACCCACTGCCATAAAACCCTAGTCATTTCGGTCTCACCGATAGGGATCTCGGTCTCACCGAGATGGGATTGCAAACTCTCTGTTTCCCTTCGTAACATTTCGGTCCAACCAAGATGAGCGATCAGTCCCACTGAGTTTGCAATGCAAACTCTCTGTCTTCCCTTCGTAACGTTTCGGTATCACCAAGATGAGCGAATCGGTCCCACCGAGTTTGCCTGACCAACTCTCTGGTTAGCTTATTACCAAAATCCGTCCCACCGAGTTTGTGTAATCGGTCTCATCGAGATTATGTTATGCCCTAACCCTAATGAAATCGGTCTCACCGAGTTGACGTGTCGGTCCCACCGAAAATCCTAACGTTCACATTTTGAACTAAATGGGTAGGACCGATTTTCATTATTCGGTCCCACCGAGTTTGGTGATTTGTGTGTAACGGTTAGATCTTGTGTGGAGGCTATATATACCCCTCCACCCACTCTTCATTCGTGAGGAGAGCCAGAACATGCCTACACTTCCATCATACATTTTCTGAGAGAGAACCACCTACTCATGTGTTGAGGTCAAGATATCCCATTCCAACCATATGAATCTTGATCTCTAGCCTTGTCCAAGTTGCTTTCCACTCAAATCATCTTTCCACCAAATCCAAATCTGTGAGAGAGAGTTGAGTGTTGGGGAGACTATCATTTGAAGCACAAGAGCAAGGAGTTCATCATCAACACACCATCTATTACCTTTTGGGGAGAGGTGTCTCCTAGATTGGTTAGGTGTCACTTGGGAGCCTCCGTCAAGATTGTGGAGTTGAACCAAGGAGTTTGTACGGGCAAGGAGATCGCCTACTTCGTGAAGATCTACCCTAGTGAGGCAAGTCCTTCGTGGGCGATGGCCATGGTGGGATAGACAAGGTTGCTTCTTCGTAGACCCTTCATGGGTGGAGCCCTCCGTGGACTCGCGCAACCGTTACCCTTCGTGGGTTGAAGTCTCCGCCAACATGGATGTATGATAGCACCACCTATCGGAACCACACCAAAAATCTCCATGTCTACATTGCGTTTGCTCCCTCCAAACTCCTCACTTTACCTTCATATGCAATGTTTTACATTCCACTGCAATACTCTTAGACTTGCATGTGTAGGTTGTTTTCTTGACTAGTACTAAGTTGCTAAAATATGCCAAGACTTAAAATTGGGAAAAGGCTAGATTTTTATTTAGTCAAGTAGTCTAATCACCCCCTCTAGACATACTTTCGATCCTACATCTTGCTTCCGATTGGCGGAGATCGGTGGTGAGTTGCTCGATGTGATCACCCAAAGCTTCACTCTCTTGATGTAGAGCTTGTTGTGCGATGAAGAAGTGATTCTTGGTGATGTAGTCGTGTTCGTCATCTTGATCATCAAAAAGCGGGTTGGACGAAGTAGTAGGCCTATCCATCATGTGGAAGTGGTGGTGAGTAGGAAAATGAGGGAACAATACCAAAGCTACCTTTTCGAAAGATTGTGGATGTAACAAGTACGATCCCACGTGGTGCTATAATAGTAGAATTGGTACCGGGTTTTGTTTCTCACACCTACAAGTAAATGGCTTTTGGAGGATCTCGGTTAGGAAATGGCACAAATAATCCAAGCAAATGTTAGTCAAGATGTTGAAAAAGTTGAAAAGATGCACAAATCACAAGTAAGACAAATAGATCAAACCCAAAGAAATCACTAGGAACACACACACGGAAGATAGACGGGATCCGCACAACCAAGGAATGAGCTTCTAAGAGGTGGAACCACAAATATGCTCTCTTGTTTTACAGATACTAGAGAGACCCAAGCTCGATTGCTCTCATGGGCTATATACGCTAGTGCGCCAACCTAGAGAGAAAATGGGGCATCTTATATCCCAAGTATGCTTATTTATGTAGTGGCCAAGATGATGATGTAACTATGCTATGAGGCTCGATGCTATTGCTTACAAGCTCTTGCTTCTCTTCTTTTTCTTTTGCTTAAAAGCTTTTTTATGACTATGCCACAATGCTTGATATGCGAGCCAGAGAGCGAAACGACAAGTAATATATGCATGGGAGAGATGTGACACTAAAGGTGCAGTAAGGTGTGGCTCGGCAACTCTGAACTTGCTAGCCGATGGGTAAGTAACGCAAAAGAGGCTCGAGGTTATCAAGGTAATGGCAAGGGTAATACAATGGTGTCGCCGAGGTTACCGTCCATGCTTACGGTTGGTATGAAGGCGAAGTGGTCGATGTCGAAGTGGAGTCCAACCCGATGACAAGTGAAGGTGAAGATGAAGATAAATCGCACTTAAGTAGCCGAAACACCTTAGGACACGTGAGAACCGCAACTCCAGAGCTCAAACACTCATGATAAATATTGCGGAAGATCAAGTGTGGTGGTGGAAAGGAAAAATGGTGGAAAACTGGTGATGGCCGAACAGTTCTCGAAGGCCCGTGCGCACGAGGTAAGTGAGGCCCGTGTCGACGGGGTCCAGATGGCCTGTGTGCACTGGGTGTTCTGGAAACTCAAGAACACCTCGGATTCGTGGATATTTTGCAAAATCCAACCAGAATCGATGGTAGGGTGGGTGGGGAAAGGTGGAAAGGGGTAGATCCACTTGTCAAACACCAAATTCGTGGATCAAATCTCACAAGATCTAACAAATTGGAAGAAAAGTTTTTGGGCTCTTTTTGGTGGGGATTTTCGAATTAGGACGAAAAACAAAAAAATCAAGCTAGCAAATGGGGGGCAGGGAATCAAAGATGTGAATCAACCTTGCTCATGATACCAAGATGTTGTAGGGTGAAACCCTAAGATGGATCTTTTCACACTTGGAGGGGGAAAAGGGATGAACACCAAGAACACAAAGAGGAATTCACTCCAACAAAACCCAATCACACATCCACTAGAATAGCAAACACATAGATCCACAAGATTACAAGCACAATCAAAGGAAACAAGCACTAGGTAAAGTTCTTCCCACTCCTAAGAGATAAGGTCTTGATGATGGTAGTCTTCTTCAAGAGGAGGTCTTGAAATCCACAAGTGGATCCTCTCCAAAGAGGCCTTGATCTCCAATGGAGTGGTAGAAGGAGCAAAGCTCTCAAATATCTCACATATGTCTTTGCTTACCCTAAACATGACCCTAGGTACGGAATATATAGGCATGGGGACAAAGTGGATGAAGAGGAGGCCCAACAGCCCATCATCAGTCGGCCATCCTGTAGGGCCCGTGCGCATGGGGTAAGTTGGGCCCGTGCGCACGGGGGTCCCGTGCGCACGTTACACGCTCGTGCACACGGGGTGCTACAACGGTAGCTCCCTGTGTATATATCCCGTGGGCACGGGGTCGCCTGGGACTTCCTGTCCTGCTCCTTTGGGACTCCTTCTTTCTCAAGGTCTTGGGGTGCTTCTACTACTCCTTGGTGATGCTCCTTAGCTTCTTGGGGGTGTTCCTCTTCGTACCTAATGATACATAGTGCATTTTGGTGAGGTAGCAACCAAGTTCCATTCGTGTCCATATGCATGTAAAGTAGGAAGGAGTTCAGCTCGGTTTCCATTGCGCATGCTCGATCTCTTGTCATAGGCCCACGTGGTGCTTGATGCATTGGTGTAGAGTCCATGGGGATGGTGGAAGGATGATCCGCATCATCTTGTCCTGGAGGCCTTGTTAGGTGGTGGCGTATCTTCCCTTGGGTGCACTTGCACTTGAGGGCCCTTGGTGTGGCGAGTGCGAGAGGCTTTGGGCGAAAGCCTTGTGCTCCGGCGCTGGCAGCGACAATGCATGTGGATGTCACATCCCTCTTGGGAGCGTCGTTGGGTACCTCTCACTGAGCTAGGGCTAAGGGTGAAAAGCCTATACCATCTTCTTGGCCTCGATAGCAGCGTCGCTGTGGAGCCCAGGGATCCCATGGCGCATGGCGTCGTCATCGGTGGGCTTGTTCGGGTCCTGGCATGAAGTTACCTAGGCTCTAGCATGGGTGGTCGATCTTGCTCCCTTTTACATGGCTCTTGTTGGCGCCCCTCGTGATCCTTGTGTCTGCAAGCAAGATCCATGATCCGGAACAAGAAGGAAGGGCCCCTCTCCGGCGGCACCTTGGTATGAGAAACGCAATAAGGTCTGGTGGTTTCCCTTGGTGGCGTGCCTTCTTCCTTGATGGTACTCTATGTGTCTTTGTGTTAGGGTGTGGACTCTCTTGTATTCTTGTTTCTTTTTTTTCTCTGCTTTGTAAGAGGATCTCATCACCTTTTATATGTTTGGCTGTGTTGCTTTATATATAAAATGGGGCGGAGCATTTTCTTGTAGAATAGGATTTCTGTCCTTTGTCAATGGAGTCGTGCTATTTGTGAGTTGCGTTGGGATTTTCCCGAAGAGGAGGGGATGATGCATTACAGTAGAGATAAGTATTTCCCTCAGTTATGAAGCCAGGGTTATCAGTCTAGTAGGAGAACCAAGCAACACTATGTAAACAGCACCTGCACACAAACAACAAATACTTGCAAGACAACGCGTAGAGGGGTTGTTAATCCCTCAACGGTATTGAGATAGATTAAATTGTATAGGATTTGATAAATAGATCCAACTAAAAATCAAAATAAAATTTAAAAAATGCAGCAAGGTATTTTTAGGACTTTTCTCTACACCTATAAAAAGCTGAGTTGGTGATGATGATGTGCTTGCCATCCTTCATTTACAACCGTTCGATCTACATCCAACGCATTTGAGACAAATTATGTCAGTTTTGCAAAAACATCCCCGTACTCCACTCCTCGTTTGTAGATAACCCCCTGCCTCTCACGTTCAGCCATCTCCCCCTCACACCTCATCTAGCCATCTCATCTCCCTCTCACCTCATCTAGCCATCTCTGGAAAAAATAAGAAGGATTTGAAGAGGTCGCTGCTCTCGGCGCTGTCTGCCACCAACACCTCTCATGCCTTCTCTCAGGCCGCATTACCGACCACCACCATGACCCCCTCCTCCTCGCCATCTCCCCCGCCCCTTCCAAGTCATCCTGAGTTACATTCATGGAAGTCTAGAAAAAATAAACAAAATCGATACTCAAAAATAAATTTTAAAGATCATTTTTTGTAAAGCATAGTACGTGATTTTCTTCATGAAGTTTTGGATGCAGGTTGAACACTTTAATGCTTTTGTTTGCAGAAGATATTTTTCTATCTATTTTGCCTACATTTACTATTCACCTGATGGTTGTGAGCTCTAGAGAAGAATAAATATCCGAAGAAATCTATCGATATTTGTCACACATGAGATGACCCCCACATACTTTGTCAAATAAACAACTCTCTGATCAATGCATTTTCAATGTTCCGTGCAATGCACATGCATCTCACTAGTATATGATAAAATATAGATTGGGGCCATAGTTTTCACTATTGGCTTCTCTCGAGAAAATAGCATACGGTGGGTAAACAAATTACTGTTGGGCAGTTCACAGAAAAGCAAATAATTATGACGATATCCAAGGCAATGATCATGTATATAGGCATCACGTCTAAGATTAGTAGACCGAAACAATTCTGCATCTACTACTATTACTCCACACATCGACCGCTATCCAGCATGCACCTAGTGTATTAAGTTCATGGAAAAACGAAGTAATGCATTAGGCAAGATGACATGATGTAGATAAGATAAACTCGCGTATGAATAAACCACATCTTGTTACCCTTAATAGCAACGATACATGCGTGTCATGTCTCTTTCTGTCACTGAGATTGAGCACCGCAAGATCGAACCCATCACAAAGCACCTCTTCCCATGACAAGAAAAATCAATCTACTTTGCCAAACCAAACCAATAATTCGGAGAAGAAATATGAGGCTATAAAAATTATGCATAAAAGAGTTCAGAGAAAACTCAAATAATATTCATGGATAGATCTGATCATAAACTCACACTTCATCGGATCCCGACAAACACACCGCAAAAAGTAATTACATCAAATAGATCTCCAAGAACATCAAGAAGAACATTGTATTGAAGACCAAAAAGAGAGAAGAAGCCATCTAGCTACTAACTACGGACCCGTAGGTTTGTGGTAAACTACTCACGCATCATCGGAAGGGCAACAAGGATGATGAAGAACCCCTCCGTGATCGTTTCCCCCTCCTGCAGAGTGCCGAAAAAGGCCTCTAGATTGGATCTTGTGGTTCTGGAACTTGCGGCGGCGGAAAAAGTATTTTGTCGACTCCTCTGGGGGTTTTGAGATTTTATAGTATTTATAGAGGCAGAGGTACGTCAAAACGATACCCGTGGGCCCCAGTACCCACCATGGTGCGCCAGAGGCCCCTGGTGCGCCCTGGTGCCTAGGGGGGCCCATGAGCCTCTTCTCGTGGCCTCCAGAAGCTTCCAGGGTCTCTTCTTGCCAGAAAAAATCTCCAAAAAGTTTCGTGGCATTTGGACTTCGTTTGGTATTGATATTCTGCAAAGTAAAAACAAGCAAAAAACAGCAACTGGCACTGGGTACTAAGTTAATCGGTTAGTCCCAAAAATGATATAAAGTTGCTACTAAATGTATATAAAACATCAAGATTGATAATATAATAGCATGGAACAATAAAAAATTATAGATACGTTGGAGACATGTCAAGTTGCTCATTTCTCGAAACTTAGTTGTTTGGTTTTGTTTATGAACGCTTTTGAAAGGCGCAATTTATTTATATCAAACAACATAATGTTTTTTGGGATTATATCTTAGCACAAGTCCAACCTTCAGTTGATACTCGATTCTGTAAGTCCATACATTTCGCAAAAAGAAGGATCTGCAATTCTTCATTGGTAATTTCGTAGTACGTTATGTCTATCTACTAGGAAGGTGTTTGATTAGGATTTTACTTAGCTTTTGCACTATGTATTATAAGCCAAAAAGCGCACCTAGCAAAAGTAGAAAGGGTATGCTCGCTCAGTTTGATTAGGATGAAGGGATATGGAGGGATTAGTGATCGATGGTGGGATCGACGAGTGGGATTAGTGGCTTGCTGCTCTCAATATTGGAACGTTTCGAACCTCTAGATCTTGTAGATAGACGGTTGAGAAGGTTTGGATCTACCTCATTTGCACATGCACCTTAATTGACCGTGCATTACAGATTTAGTTGAGGTTTTGATAACATTGATTTGATTTATATATGTGTATAGAAAGACAAGGAAACTTACGATCTAGTTGAGATTTTGTTAATATTTGATTTGATTGAGTTAGTGACGGAGGGTCGAGAGAAGGAGAAGTTGAACATACGAATGTACAATCCCCAGCTCCTTTTTAATAATAGAGATAAAGGATGCAGCTACGTACAACATATGCCCTTGCGCCAAAAAGACCCTGAGCTCCCGTGTCCTAGGTGTTCCCGCTGTGATGACGCCTGCAGCCATGTGGCCACCTTGTGCTCGCGCGGGCCTGACTAGTTGGAAACAACCAATTATGTTGTTCTTCTGCAATCAGGCTCTAGGCTGCTTTGAGTTTTATACGATGCAGGCCCAGACACACGAGCAAACAACCAAACGTGCAAAATTTGCGTCCCAGGCCTGGCTGAAGGGAATGCAGGCACCAAATAGGTCCTAAAAATTGTTTCTTTTTAGTCTCAGATGTGTCTACTGAGATTGCCTTCCTGAACGAATTGTTTAGTGCTATCAACTCGTAGTTTGTTCAAAGGGGTGTGTGGAAGCGAACTGTGATTGACACGTGTTTTCCTTTAAGACTCGTACACGAAAATTGATCGTGTCACAGCGTATTCGCACAAAAATCTCTCAGCTTACATCAGATCATTAACATTTAGGATATTTTCAGCGTTATATCCAGCACAAGTTCAACCTTCACTTGATACTTTATTATGTAAGTCCATACATTTGTTTGTGGATGTGGCGCTCTTTGTTGGTAGTTTCGTAGTATGTTACGTCAACCTACTAGAGGCCACCGTTAGGGCGCTAGGTTCTCTATGAATTCAGTGAGTTCAAATGGCTCGTCCTTATCGACTGAAAGTCCATGCTCGTACTCAGAAAATTTGAATCATGAAGGGGACATGCAAATATTTATACCCAGATAAATAGATAGTTTTTCTGCTAGTCTGTGTTGCAGCTTGTACTACCTCCTTTATCGACATATAAACTAACTTCCGACTGCTCTATTTATAAACAACAGATCTGAACAAATACACATATTGCTATTTCCGTGCGTCATGCATGTGAATCGAACGATCTGCACAAAAGTGAGCCGAATGATCACTTCTCTCCAGCTGAATTGAGTATGCATCCATGTATGTGAGATGAAAAAGCTGATGTCAGCAATGATTCCATTAAAATTTAAAATTCAAAATGTTTTATAGCTCAAACAGTCGCTCTAATTGAAAATCTTTTTTCATGTAAAAAAGACATCGCGACAAGATCTTCGAAACTAGATCCCATTGGTGTATATTTCAACAACTTTTCTTCAGGTCAAAAGTTACCACGTCTGGAGTACGTAAGCTATCATGCCTACGGTACGTAACTTATCGTAGTTTTACACTAAAGTTACCATAGGTATTTTTCAACTACTTTTTTGCCTGGGTAAAAATTCTCATGATATTTGTAAGTTAATTATCAGGTTTGCAATACCACCTTCTAGCATCGGTGTAGTGCATGAGTTGCAAGGGGTAAGGTCCACGTGCAGACACGACAAGACCTGCTTATAAACATAACTTTACAGCTCGTTTGGGCCAAGGCCGTTTAGGCATGTGCCGGGCCTGGCCGATCCCAGGCCGCCCCATTGGCTACCTATGATCAGGTATATGGTGTGTAAAATACCATATTATTTATGTAAAAGTTATCGGGGGTATGTTTTTAACTTCTTTTCCCCGGGTCAAAGTTACCGCAATTTTTGTATGTAAATTATCAGGTATGCGGTCAAATATTACCATGTCATTTACACAAAAAGATATCGAAGTTATGTTTTCAAAGAAAAAATTCCCCGGTCAAAGTTATCGCAGTGTTTGTACCTGAGTTACCAGCTCTGTTGTGTGTATTGCCATGCAATTTGCATATAAGTTACCGGAGTATGGTTTTCAACAATTTTATCCCAGGGTCCAAAAGTTACTATGGTGTTCGTACGTGAGTTATCAGCTTTGTTGTGCGTATATTATCATATGCTAGTTACACATAAGTTACCAGGATTATATTTTCAATAACTTTTATCCGGGGTCAAAAAGTTACCATGGTGTTTGTGCATGAGTTATCATCTCTGTGTTATGCGTATGTTATCATATTATTTACACCGAAAGTTACCGGGTATGTTTTTTAAGAACGTTTATCCCGGAGTCAAAAGTTACTGTGGGGTTTATGTGTGAGTTATCAACTCTGTTGTTCATATATATTGCCACCCACTGTTTATATAGAATTTACTATGGGTATGTTTTCAAAAAATTATTCCCGGCCAAAAGTTACCATGGTGTTTATGTGTAACTTATTAGGTCTACAGCTCGTCTATTATCAATGCTATTTACACAGAAGTTATTGGAGGCATGTTTTCAACAATTTTCTCCACCAGGTCAAAAAGTCACCATGATGGTTGTACGTGAGGTATCAACTCCGCGGTAGGTAAATTACCATGCTATTTATATGTAAGTTACCGTGGGTATCTTTTAAATAACTTTTTCCCGGATCAAAGTTATCATGGTGTTTGAACGCAAGTTATCAAATCTGCAATAAGTAAATTATCATGCTATTAACACCGAAATTACTTGGGGGGGGGGGGGGGGTTAGTTAATTTGGGTATCTTTTGAATAACTTTTTCCCAGATCAGAGTTATCATGGTGTTTGAACGCAAGCTATCAGATCTACAGTGAGTATATTATCATCCTATTAACACCAAAATTACTTGGGGGGTGTTGTTTACAAAAAAAATTCCTTAGGGTCAAAGTTACCCACGATATTTGTATGTAAGGTAATCATGTTTATGTGCATAAAATTATCATGCTATTTACACATAAAAGTTACTGATGGTACATTTTAAACCCCCCGCGACCTCGGTCTAAAGGTACCATGATGCTTGTATCAATGTAGGTTAATGGGGGTGCATTTTGAATAACTTTTTCCCCGGGTCAAATTCATGTAGATACTAAGTAGTTACCACCAACATAGAAATTAAGTAGTTAAAAAGTGTGTCACTAAATCTCACCATCGTCAACTACATCTCCTGTAGAGGTGCCGCTGACACCATAAGCAACATCGTCCTCGCCACTATTGAAGCCTTCCATGGGACACCGACCTCCCTCATAGGCACATAAAAGTGCAACGTCGGTGCACTAGAGTGACATGAAAATTGCAACAATGACAAACTAGAAACCCCATTGGGATATACTACATAGTAACGCACTAGTAAAGTACTAGTAGAATGTGTTTAAAACACACTACTAAAACTAGATCAAATTTTCTTACTCCAATTTACTTTGCACAATAACATGATCACGATTCATGGGATTTTACGTGAGTTGGCTCTTGGGGCTGAGTTTCTAGTTGGCCCTATGTTCAAATCCTAGGCACCCCATTATTTTCTCTTGCTTGACCCATTTTTACGTGTAAAAATCAAAGACATCGAGCAAATAAAAAAATCAGAGGTGATCATGCAATTCTAATCGAGGCGAAAAAATAGAATTGGGAGGAGAGCGTGAGATTCTGATTAAGGCGAAAAATTTGGATCAGAGGCGGATGGTGGGGTTGCCGCACAACCCGCATGCAAAAGAAGTAGAAAAGAGGAGCAAATGCGTGTTGGGAGGCAGCACATGCGTTCGGGTCTGTGGTTAGGAAGTTAGAAATTTTGATTAATTGTGTTCTCGCTCGTTTTTTTAACACTGTAGATTGACAATATCTTCATTGGGATAACAAGGACTAGTACTAGTAGAATGTGTTTAAAAATGCTATATTCATGGGATTTTACGTGAAGATCTGTGCAAAATTTTATTTTTTATTTTTTATTTCTTCTTTTTTATGTATTATGTCACTTGCCTGAGACTTCGACTGAGATCTAGACACACCCAAAAATCTAACCATCAACTAGTATGCTCGGTTATAGTTTTTTTTTTTTTTTAAGAAGGATAGCACCCTTTGCATTGGAGTGTTCTTGCTAGTGTTGGATGCCGTCTAAGTTATCCATACTCTAGTAGAGTATGTTCTTTAGGGGAAGTTATACATAATATATGTTGATCACGATTCACGAGTAATGGGGTCGTAGTATTTATATTGGTAAAAAACCTTGACTTGCTGGTCAATAAGTTAGGTCCGTGGCCACTTACGGTGTGGCCGATTGAGCAACGTGACACTATCATTGTGCTGTATGCCATAAAACTCAGCCAGTGTTTTCTGAAGAAAGCTAACGTCGATTTACTCAAGTCAAGCAGGCACGCGCGTAGGTGCACTCGTCGAGACCACCAGCCAAACGTGCGTGACAAGTGACAGATGACAAACCTCATATCTCGAACGAACTAGCCTACCAAACCCATCAACGCTAAGATTCGTCTTAATAACACACGGCTCACTCCACATATATTATCTGTCTGTGCACGCACATGTATGAACATGGCTACTCTGTTTTTAGATAAAAGGCATACAACCGACTTTATAAATAAAGCCACCAGGCAGAGTCACAGAACAAGCACCAAGCCAACAAAGTATCACAGCAACAGCTAACATAGTACGGATACATGGCTACCTAGCCAATCATGACACGCATGCCAGCAGCATAACCAGAAGGGAGGGGAGACTAAGCCATCATCCGGAATCGTCGCAACAGGGAAGAAGCCGTAGACCGCATCTTGGATAACATAACATCAAAAGCCTCGAGGTCCGCCTCCATACTCAATAATCTTCACTGCTGCAAGAAGATATTAGATTTAAATAAGCAGCTTACAGGGTTAGCTGGAAAGATATGTCCAATAGTAAACTTGTTTCTAGTAGTCCACAGCGACCAACGGATCGCCGCAAACCCAACCCAGAACACCCTTTTAGCCGTCCCGGATAAACGGCTAGCCAAACGCCGCAGGTCCTCGAAGGAAGAGGGGTTCTAATTAACGTGAAGCCAATGCCGAATACAGCTCCAAAGAAACTTGGCCAAAGAGCAGTGAAAGAAGATATGCTCGGTATTTTCAATGGCCCTACATGGCTACTTTGTTCATTCTACCTTTGAGTTTCCAGGCACGTAATGTAGGCCCGTGCATGTATGATGTGTATAGTATATCAAGATAACAAAGAATATGAAGTGACCATCAGTATATCAGATTTTGAATGGGGGTGGTGGGAAGAAGATAACAAAAATAACTGCAACTTTTCAGCCTATTTTGGTAGAGGCCCATGCTGCAGCTAGTAGTAGTGTGTGTGATGTTGGCACGGATGAAAATCTTGCCCGTCTTCGGTCGGTGCTGGCGACAACGACGCCTGTGGGTTTCGTTCCCTCCTTGGAGGCATTGCTATGATATGCCAGCATCTCCTTCCTTGTTTGGATGGTAATCTCCGGACGAAAGCCAGGTCTTTGACCGGCGTTGGCAGCGTCTTGGCGTCGTTCCTCTATTGGGAGCATCGTGGATGGAGATTTGGCCTGGAGGTTCGGTGATGTGGTTCTTTGGTGCGTGCCACTGGTCTGAGTAGAGGATCTTGGATGCTATGTATGCCAATGCCGGTGAGTCCAAGACGGTGGCTTTCTCAGGACCTACCGAGTCCCGCCACCCACTTGCCATCTCTTCAACATTCAAGGGTAGTTGGTGCGTTGACAAGGGATGTCAGGCCGAAGTTGTTGCTCTTCATAGTGAATGGCGTTGGTCGAGACGTGGCTTTGATGCTCTCGTTTGACGTGTTCCTTTGTGTTGTGTTGTAATGTGTGCGGACGCTTCTCTTCGGATTAGCTCGGATGTGGTGTTTGTTCTACACTAGTTGTTTACAACAAGTTGTAGTGTTTTATAATTGTCTTCTACCTTTAGAAATCCACTGGTATCTTTTTACGGAATAAATAGTGGAGGATATAAAGAGGATGGATATATAGTGGAGAAGATGAAGCTAGCGGTACAAATAAATATATGGCGAGTAATTAAGGGGACGTTCAGGATGCGATGGGAATTGTATGGAGAGGGGGAAAACACTCGCGTAGGGAAGGAAGAAATAGGCCAGCGAGCCGTGTGACGTGAAAGTCTTTTTCCACCGTCGTCCGTAGCTGGATCCGACTTATTGGTTGGTGTTTGCTGATGTGGCATAATATTGACATGGACAGTGTGTATGTTAAGAAAATTGCTAGTAGAGAGAATCAATTTCTTAAGAATATATGATATGGTACGCCTACTTAAAGAAAAGCAATCTCTCATATCAATTGTGACACGTACTGTAGGCCCGTGCTAGCTTTAGGGTACGTTTGGGGGTGCTTGTCTGCCAAAACAAATGGAACCAGGCAAAGCATGGAGGAACAACGACATGTAGCGTACGAATGAGCGCGCGCACGTCGCCTTTGACGTGAACTCGTTGGACCTGGGCGTGGGCCGGGGTTAGCTACCTTTGGTATCGCCCGTCTTGTCGCCGTCGTCGCACGTGTCGACGTGCACCGTCAGCCGGCCGGCCGGCCCACCCGATCTTGAAACTGCTGAGAGGGATGGTGGGGGTCATCCGTCCTCGGTGACGATGACGATGAAGACGTATGACGACGGACGCGCGCGCGGAGCCAGAGCTAGAGCTGTAGGAACTCCTCGCGAGCACTCCACTTGCCGAAATTGACATGGAGCTCCGTGACAAACGTAGAGCGTGCAGGTCAGCGCAAATGATAAGCCTCCCCCCACGCTATAAATTTGTCAGGGTACAATTTGTTAGGGGACAAATTGTCTCGTGCATGTATTATGTGTATATCATATGTGTATATATCCAGATAACAAAGAATATGAGGTGACAATCAGTATATGTATATCAGATTTTGAATGGGAATGGTGGGAAGAAGATAACGAAAATAACTTCAACTTTTCAGCCTATTTTGGTACAAGCCCATGCTGCAGCTAGCATGTAGTGTGTGTGTGCGCCGCCGCCACACAAATAATTGGTTGCCGGCGAGATGGACGAGAATAAATTAAAGGGGACGACGATGTGGATGGCCGAGATGCACGCACACATGGATACACGGTCAGCAGGGAGTTCAATTGCATGAAGAAAGCCGTTTGAAGAGGTAAAAGCACCCCAAGTACCCTAACTTGCAAGGAATGTGATGATTTAGTATCAAACTTGCAAAATGCAACTTTACCATACCCCAACTCGCACTGGGATGCGACGATTTAAATTCCCCAAATTTATCACAGCTCGAAAAGTGGCAGCCAGGTGGCTTGACTGGTCTTCGTTCGCACTTTTGCAGAAAACACCCTGCCGTCTTCTCTAATTAACCCGCAGTACAGGATGTTAAGGTGCAGGAAACTGCAGGAAACACCCTGCCGGGCCACAGCTGCCGCCGGCCGGCGCCCGCGCCGCAGCAGCACGAGGAGACTGATGGTGAGTAGAACGAGGGAATAGCCCGTCCCGATTTATTATGCACTTCTACGACAACAACCTCACCGGCACCACGTCTCTGCGCTCCGTCCCTGCGCTCCGTCTTCCTCTACGACAACAACCTCATCGGCGCCTTCTCGGCCTCGCTCTGCGACCTCCCGCGCCTGCAGAACTTCGACCTCTCCAAGAACGCGCTCGCCGCAGCTGCAGCGGCTGCTCCTTGCAAACAATAGGTTCTCCGGTCACATACCGGCTGCCGCCTTGCCGCAGATGGAGAGCCTGCAGCTGCTCGACCTGTCGTCCAACTCCCTCACGGACGCCATCCCGCCTGAGCTCGGCAAGCTCCAGGCGCTGGCCGGCACGCTGAACATCTCCCGCAACCGCCTTTCCGGCGCGGTGCCGCCGGAGCTGGGACGTCTCCCGGCGACCGTCACCCTCGACCTCCGCTTCAACAACCTCTCCGGCGAGATCCCGCAGTCCGGGTCCCTCGCCAGCCAGGGCCCCACGGCCTTCCTCAACAACCCCGGGCTCTGCAGTTTCCCGCTCCAGGTCCCCTGCCGCGCGGCCCCGCCGTCGGCATCCTCCTCCACGCCGCCTCCGACCACCACTGGCTCCGGCGGCAGCGCCGGCGGCACTAGCCAGCCGATGAAGGCCAGCCTCATCATGCTCATCTCGGTCGCCGACGCGGCCGGCGTCGCCCTCATCGAAGTCATCGTGGTGTACATACATATACTGGAAGCTGCGCAACCGGCGCGGGGACGACGTCGACGACGACGAGGACGAGGAGGGGCGGGGGCTCTTCGCCTGCCCGTGCATGCGCGCAAACACCTGCGGGGACTCGTCGGACGGGTACGACGCGGGCGGCGGCGAGAAGAAACGCGGCAACGGTTCCGGGGGCGGAGGCGGCGGCGAGGACGGGGAGCTGGTGGCGATCGAAAAGGGGTTCCGGATGAAGCTGGACGAGCTGTTGCGGTCGTCGGCGTACGTGCTGGGGAAGGGCGGGAAGGGGATCGTGTATAAGGTGGTGGTGGGCAACGGGACGACGCCGGTAGCCGTGCGGCGGTTGGGCGGCGGCACCGCGGCTCCGGAGCGGTACAAGGAGTTCGCGACGGAGGCCGGCGCCATCGGGCGCGTGTGGCACGCCAACATGGTGCGGCTGCGCGCCTACTACTTGTCGCCCGACGAGAAGCTCGTCGTCACCGACTTCATCAACAACGGCAACCTCGCCTCCGCGCTGCGCGGTATGTAACATCCTCTCCTATACAATTCGCGCTCTTTTTTCCAACGGTTTGCTCTGCTCTGAAGAACAGAACGGGTTGATAATTGAAAACGGCAGGGGGTTTCTGCAAAACTGCGTGCGCTGACCGGTCCAGCCAATTGGTGAGTTGTGATTGGCCTGGGACTAAATCATCACATGAGGTGCAAGTTGAAGTATGGTTTGATCAAGTTTTACAATTTTAAGACTAAGAGGGTGTTTGTTTTCAGGGACTTATTGATTTAGGGACTTAAAAAAGTCCATATAAGTCCCACCTAAACCAAACACAAGGGACTTATTGAGACTTATTGTGGTGATTTGGGACTTATCAAATAAGACTCTCAGGAGGAGCTTATTGGGACTTATCCCGGCCGGACCTACCCGTGTCGCTCCAGCTCGTTCCCAAGACGCCGCCTCTCGGTCCAATCGCCGCCCGCCGCCCGCCTCTCGCCCGTCGCCGCCCGCCTCTCGCCCGTCGCCGCCCGCCTCTCGCCCGTCGTCGCCCGGCCTCGATTCGTTACGCCTCGGTTCGTTGCGGTGCCTCCAATCACCGGACAGGCCCTCTCCTGAGCCTCGTTGCAGCGGTGCAACATAGACTTATAAGTCCCTGTAAACAAACAGGTAGGGACTCGGGACTTATAAGTCCCTGTAAACAAACAGATAGGAACTTATGACTTATAAGTTAGGACTTAAAAAAATCCTAGGACTTATGAAATAAACAGGGCCTAAATCATCACATTGGGTGCAAGTTAGGGTACATAGGGTGCTATTACCTCCTGTTTGAACGTACGTGACGACCATATCTATAGCTGGCTACTAGCTAGTAGTACTAGCTAGGTACGTAGTCCCTGCATCGATCGATCTCTTGACCATTCCGTATCACTGCCCTCGTTCAGCAGCCACATGAAAATGAAATGAAAACAATTGATTTCTGCCATCAGTGGAACTAATTCAACGTGACTAGGTGCATCATACGTAAGCCTCAAAGTTTTCACGTGCTGAAAGAGAAAATGTGGCAAAACAAGTTCAGAGATAAGCCTGTGTGTGTGCATCCGAGTGTGCATTCCAGGGTGCAGAGAGCGGGAGGTTTATCCTTCCTTTCTGAAAAGGGTTCGGAGACAACACTTGCATCATTCTCCGAGCATGCAGGACCGGATATATACCAATCCACTGTGCCACTAGAACGGGTGAGTAAACAAAACACGTTCTCTTGACGGCTTGACCATTCCTCTAGTCAGTCAAAAACTTTAGATATGATTATTAAGGCCATCTTCAAAGCGGACCCATAAACCGCATGCAACGGTCCACACTGCACGGTCCGGATGTATTTCGTCATCCAAGACGGTTCTGTATCTGTCCGTGCGCCGGTCCAAACATCTTTTTCGTCGTAAACTGAAAGCAAACAGCCGGGGGGCTTTGCGGGAGTCCGGACGGCTGTCACGTATGACTTCAATACCCCTGGCCCACCCAAAACCGCTCCCGGACCCCGCGCCTCCATCTTCCATTTTTCTCTGTATCCATTCTCTCTCTTGCATGCCGACACCAACCGCTACACCACCCCAGCCGCCCCGCCTCACCTTTCAGGGAACTCTGCAACTCCCTTACCTCCACCGCCACACCTGGGCTCCACACCGCTTGTCCTCCGTCGTCGGTCCATACCTCTCCTCTGTCCGTCGCACAAGTACCATCCGCCCCTATGGTAGTCACCATGTCCGGCATCTGTTCGGTGAAATGTCCGTGCTAATTTTTGTGTCCCTTCTTCTTGAAGCAATGGATTCGGATATGGCCTACACATACGAGTGCAAACATTTGCCCGGGCCTGGTCACTGCGAACACCTTTTGTGAGGGGGGCACCCCTTCTCCCGAAGCTACGGGGCTATTTTGCTAAGTTCCTTAGAGAGAGTTATCTCACGCCCCTAGGTATTCTCTACCTATCCACCTGTGTCGGGTTCGGGTATAGGTACCCTTTTGTTGAAGGTCGTTCGAGTTTTTCCTGGGAGTATGGCATCGGTTGCACACTTCAGGCCATAGCGCCTGGTATGAGCTTCGTGGAGAAGCAATTGCTAGTCCACGGGGCTCATACTTCCGTGCGCAGCGCTTGGTACTCAGACCTCGGCTTGAGGCATTTTCTCTACCCCTTCTTACCTTGAAAAAGCAGGGCCACCTTGTGTCCTTTAACCTATAACCATCTTTCGGCTAATCTAGCCTCCTCCGTCCCTCTGTACCAACAAGGGGTAAGCACTATGTTGAGTAGTCCGATGACTCGTCCTGCACAGATGAGAGGGTGGTGATATATGCGATCCTTGCAGACGCGGAGCATGCGAAAGAGCATGTTCTAAATTTCAAGGAATCGAACAAGGGTTATTGAGTGCTCAATCGCAATAGGCCACGCAGCCATTTGACACTGATGAACGACTCCCGATACCCTATTCACCGAAAATTTTCGATGGCGCTTTCGGATGCGAAAAAATATCTTTGATTGATGACCGCTTCATATTGAAGAAGGATGTCGTAGGAAGGATTGAGATCTCTGGTTACCAGAAGTGCATGGCTGCATTATGGATCCTTGCATATGTCATGACTATTGATTCATGGGACGAATACCTACGGATGTTTGAGAGCACACACGAAGACGCCATAGTCAGATTTGCTACAGTCGTGGTCTTGGTATTTGGACCTCGGTATCTGAGAGAACCAACTGTCGCAAACACCAACAGGATCTTGGCAATGTCCGAAGCAAGAGGGTGTCCAGGTTTGCTTGGATCTCTTGACCGCATGCATTGGAGCTGGAAGAACTGCCCAAAAGCTCTACAAGGGCAATCTCAAGGTCATATTAAGAAGCCCACTACAATTCTTAAAGCAGTTGCATCCTAGGATCTTTGGATTTGGCATGCTTTCTTTGGCATGCCCGGGTCTCACAATGACATCAACGTGCTGGAGCGATCACCATTGTTTGCTAGGTTGACTGTAGGAAAAACTCCTCCTTGCCACTATACTAACACTGGGCATGAAAACAACCTTGGCTACTATCTGGTCGACGATATATATCCTCTGTTGGCTACCTTTGTCAGGACCATCTCTGAGTTAGTTGGCCAAAAAAAGTCTCACTTTGCCCAAAGATAAGAAGCAGTTAGAAAGGACGTTGAGAGGGCATTCGGAGTTCTGCAGACCTGTTTTGCAGTTGTCCGTGGACCTGCTAAACAATGGGACCCGGAGAGCTTGTGGGAAGTGATGACATGTTGTGTGATTATGCACAACATGATCGTGGAGGATGAGAGTGAGGATGTTGTCGCAACTCTTGAATTCGAGAACGTGGGTGAGCCTATTAAACATCCATAGAAGAATCCGGCTAAATTTGATGAATTTGTTCAAATGCATCAACAAATTCGGAATCGAGCAACCCATGAGCAACTGAAGGAAGATTTGATTGAGCATCTGTGGGCGGTAAAAGGGGACAACTAGTAACATGTGCTAGTTAAATTCAAATTTGAACTATTATAATTTGAATACTTTGTTCGATTGTAATATTTAAATTAGAACTACTGCTGCATTTGAACATTTGAATAATTTTTAGCTAAACTTAAACTAGATATGCGGCCATTTTGAGTGTGCGGACTAGAAAAAAGATGGGGGTGGATGTATGCGGCTACGGTTGGATGGTCGGCTCCCAGATCAGTGTCCGCGGACTGGTTCCCCCCGGTCCGCGGATGGATACGGCGTCCGATTTAGGGGGTCAGTGTTGGAGATGCACTAACCATTTGTAACTTCCTCCTTCATTTATACCATGCTTTTTGATTACTAACGAAATGTTTGTAGTGATTATTCATTTGTACGTGCAGTTCGGTCAAAAGCAATACATGAGGTCCACATTTAGATCAGGACAAACATACAATAATAAGAAGTAAGGTTGCGATTGTGTTGTGTGTACACGTGAGAGCATGGCCATCGCTCCACGATGGACAGATGCCCCAGCTCTCCACATCAACCTGCTCGGTCCAGCTAAGCCAAACCTGCTGCTTGCATGCCAAAACGGCCTCCTGCAGAAGAGGCAGCCTCTTCCCTGACAAAAGCATGAGAAAGTGGTAAAAGGCAGGAATCCCTGTGCAGGACCGCTAGTCACCATGGTTTGTTTCTCACATCGAGGAAGGAGAAAGTTTGAGAGAGAAAGTAGATGGTGGTCCAAATGTGCTGCCTGCGTTTGACAAGAGCAACTGTGACAGTAGTCTCATCGTCTCTTTCCTCGCTGGAAGCACTGAGGCTACCGTATGGTGATGCTTCCACTGCTCATGCCCTGAGAAGCTAGGATTCCAGAAGGAAGCAGCCACGGACTTTGCTGAGTCCGCTCGCCTCTGGCCATCCTCGCGGAGATTGTGATGCCAGTGAGAGTAAAGGTACTCTGGTTTTTCTTCTGTTGTGGCCCAGTCTTATCGAAAGGCGTCATGGACAGTGGCGGAGATTGGGGGTGCCAGCCATGGCCTTGGCCCCCCTAACATCAGTGATTTAAGCCTAGAATGAATAGTAACAGTGATTTTTTTGCTAAAATAGTTGTTTTTTTATGGATTAGCCCTCCCTAACAAAGTTTAACAATATTTGGCACCCCTTGTCCAAATTTTCTGGCTTCGGCGCTGGTCATGGAGCCAGATATTTTATGTCTTTGCATGTCTGGTGTGTCTGATCATGTAGATTTTAGGTTCATGTCCTCGCATATCCATTCATATGGATCTGGTGAGTCCATGTTAGTGATTTCTGGTGATTTTAGTTAGTGTAATTTATTGTGCCTTTGAAGTTCTTCATTGGCATTCTCATGAAGATATTATGGTCTGACAACATGTACCTCTAGGGGATCATCCTTGGCCAGAGTACGTTCAACGATCACGACCTCCCATCCTTTTCGATGGGCGACTCGATAGGGTTTCTGAAATATGAAGGTAGTCAAGTTCGTGTCTGTGTACGAGACAGTTGGAGTGGAGACCGGAGTAGAGTGTGGGATTTCCATGTTCATAGTTGGGCTAGGATTAGTTGTAGGGCTAGGTCTAGGTGATATGTCTTAATGGCCTCTGGTGTCATGTCGTGTTGGTGCTTTGTCCTCCTGCATCTGATCTCTGTTCAAGGGCTTCTGGATCACACCCAAGGTGCCCATCAATGGTGGATGGTGGACGGTGATGGACCTAGAGGAAGCACTCCCAATCTGGTTGGTGATGGTGCTGGTTGCCGATTGTAATCTTGTTTCTAGGGTTTAGAGTCCTTGCAAAAATTAGGGATTTTCTTGTAATTTCCCTTTTTGTAAGTGAGAACTAAACTCGTTGGATCTTAGTGGACGTGGGGAGCGCTACATGTTTCTTTGGGTGTACAATGTACACTCTTGTACACCCATTATTTTTGCAAAAATGTGACTACCCATGTATAATACACATATATGCACCAATAAACTGAAAACTCTAGTGAATTTGTTATTTTTAAGGAAATGTACACACCCATTGTCTACTGGCTGGCTCCGCCACAGCTACTGGGACCCGACTAATGTTCAAAAAAGTATTGTGTATATTTGTACATGTTTCAAAAAGGCGGATATATTCTTTCAGTAGGAGGCTACGGTTCCCCTTGATAGTGAGGTGTCTGTGATGACTTCGCCAATCTCATGACCTGTTGACTCAGTATTCGGAGGTACTCATAAAGATAGTCGCTCATAACAATAGTGCGCACATGTACGTTTATAAGGATGAGTGTGCGTGCGTGCATGTGAATCGTTTGCGCTTGTACCATGCTTCTCACAAATGGAAAGAGTAGTCTTGTAAGTGCAAAAAGGAGAATGCATAACCGGGTAGAGGTAGTTTTCCTTTTAGAGAGAGTCGGGTAGAGGTAGCTCGTGGGCGTGCCAAAAGTCTTGGTGTGGTTATCCGAACGCACCTCTCGTGGAAGCAAGGCCGGTATATCCACTGAGCATCCTTCAATCCCCTCTTGTGTTGGGCCTAGTCGCACCAGCCTCTCTTTCTCTGACACAAATCAGAAGGGTACGAGTAACGTGTCCACGTGGTGAATAAACGGTGTAGTACGTGCATGTGAGGTCAGGATCACGTGTATATATACATGTGGAAACAGATGAGAGAAATCAAAAGATACGTAAGTTTATATGGTCGTATTAATGCTCCTGCAGCTTGCATGGAATTGCATCACTGCATACGCACGAGAGACATGGGTGAATTCGGTCACGTACGTTGAGGGGTTTCAGTTTCAGTTTCATTCATGCATGTATGCGCGCGTGCCGCTTTTGACTGGCCGGTAGCTTCACAGGACACGTTCCACGCAAGAGCTAGAGTGAAGTAGTGCTAAGCTGTTGCACTCGACGCAAAAAGATTTCGATAGCTCTTCATCCCCATCCCATCATAAACGTACCTCACCGGCCGGGCTCCACATTGCACAGCTAGCCACCACTTGTTCGGTCGCTAGCTAGCCACACCACTTCTTTCTCTTTCAGCTCTCTTTCTTGTTCACGTACGTAGAAAATAATTTAATTGAAGATTATTGTCTTGGTGGCCAAAGCAGAAGCTCAGAGCAGCCAGATAACCTTTTCACACGTTGTAGGCTTGTAGCAACAAACCTGCAGACATCTAGATGCACTCATCAGCCAAAGTCACAAACCGGAGAAAAGATTCGAAATAACCACGTAGGAGTACTCTAATTTTTACTACCGCGTGAGAGAGGTTCCTGGAAAAGACATGTACATGCAGGACGACTTGACTAGCTAATGATCAGCACTTCCGTAAGAGGGCTGGCCACCGATTCCAAACCAGACGATAAGGAATTTTTGTCAAAAGAGATCACTTTTGAATGAAATTGTCAAAAAAGACCCCCATCAAAACAAAGGGACAAAAAAGACCCCCTCGACTGTGACGGCAGGCCCGACAGACAACACGTGGCACCTGCTGTCACGGCGTGAGGCGGCCGACCCTGCCGCCATCGGGCCAGGCGGCAATGCTGGGCAGAACGGTGAATCTCGCACTCGCGACGGAAAGACAACGACTGTGGGGCCCGGCCGCCTGGTGGCATGGCGGCAGGACTGTGCCGGCTGTGCCCGGCCGCCTCGCTGGCTGGCGGCAGCCCTGTTCCCTCGCGCTGCGCTGCCTTTCGCTGGTTCGTACGCGCTGATTACTCCAGTATTCCACACAGTCTGTCGTTTAATTTTTTTGATCGTTTGTCCGTTGTGCCGACACTCCAGTACTCCCCTTCTTTTTATACCCTTCTCTGCACCATGCGCAGACGCTCTGTCACGAGCTCGAATCTCTGGTTGTCTCAGTGCTTGTCTACTCTCTAACAACGGACAGACAATAAAATAATTAAACGAACAGACTGCGGATATTGGAGTAATCAGCGCGTACGAAACAAGGAAAGGTAGCGCAGCGCGAGGAAACAGAGTTGCCGCCAGCCCGCGAGGCGGCCGGGCCCACTGTCGCTGCCGTTCCGTCGCGAGCTCGAGAATCACGTTCTGCGCAGCATGCCGCCTGGCCCCGTGGCGGCAGGTCATGCCGCCTCGCGCCGTGGCGGCAACTGCCACCTGTTGCCTCCGGGCCTGCCGCCACGGTCAAGGGGTTCTTTTTGTCACTTCGTTTCAGAGGTAGTCTTTTTTGACAATTTCGTTCGATAGGTGGTCTCTTTTAACAAAAAATCGACGATAAGAGCAACTCTAGCAGACCCTGCATCCCACCGGTCCGTAAAACACGTTTGCAGTTCACGCAAAATCATTTTTGCAGGCTGGCTCGGGTTGACACAGATGCAGACCCCCCAAACGGATCCGCAAAAAAGTATATTCGCGGTCGGCCTCCAGTCCGGCCGCTGCCGCCCCTTCCTCCAGCCGGCCACGCAGGCCATGCCCTGTCGCCCGTCGGCCGTGCCCCGCCCCTGTTGGCGCCCCATCACCGCTGACGGCCGTGCCCGACCTCACGGCCACGCCCGTCGCCTCCGTCGTCCGCGCACAACTTGCCGGCCACGCCCCGTCGCCTCTGTCGTCCGCGTCTTGCTCTATTGCCAGCTGAGTCGTGCCTCTTAGCCTGCCGTGTCGGGAGGATTCCGGCGGCCAGGCTGAAGTCATGGGAGGCCACGACGATGTCGAGCTCGTCCAATCGAACCGGCGGCGATCGATTGCGGCGTCTAGCGGCCTTTTCCGATGTGCAGTGATGAATTCCGGCGAGTTTAGGGCGGATTCCGGCAAACTCCGCGGCGTGTTTGTTCGACGAGGTTTGACCGGTATACGGGGCCCCTATATTCGGTCTTTCAACCTCCAAAGATAAGGGTTTTGGGTGTGCATTTACCGTGGCCCTTAAAAATTTTACGAATTAGACTACTTTTACGGTTTCTGTTCTGGCAACTTTTTTTGCCCAAAACTATAAAACGCAAAAATTTTGCGGGTTTGCCCACTTATGTGAGGTCTGTTAGATATGCTCTAAGGCCAGCCGGTCTGGTGGCCAGTGAGGCGACGACACGGAAAATGGCATTTGAGCATGGAATAAAGCGCCGTTTGTCAAGCTCCCTCGCGGCCGGTACTGGCAGACATATATGTAAGCCATGCACGTCGTCACCTACGTCACACATGGAGCGCTCCGCGATAGATTTTTCGACTAGATTTTTCGGTTAGGTAGCGTATGATTTGAACCAATAATCCACGCCGACTGCGCTCACAAAAGGGGCGGGGGAATGAGACCTTAATGGGAAGGGGGAGATGATCATGCGATAACAACTTGACGCTTATCGCTTCGAGATCGCTCTCCGGCGGTGTCACCAGCCTCTTCGAGACAAGAAAACAGACTGAATAGTCCAGGAATATATAGAGAGCACTAGTGTCTGGTGTATGCATCATGCATGTGTGATGTGTGTGTGTGTGTGTGAGAGACTTCACAGCTGGGGCTACTGGACGATCCAGCGAGAGTTGTGCGTAGCTATCTCGTTTCGACCAAAGCTACAAGAAATTACGCAACCACAGCTAAGCATCCATTGATGGAGTCATTGGGGTGGAGCAGTGATATGCAACTTGGCTGCTAAGAAAAGGATGGAGTAACTGTAGTAAGATCGACCTGGTTGGTTATGGTAATTTCTGAACGTGCTGTAAATCCCATTAGGTGAAAAAGTGAAGGAAGGAAAAGGTTTGGTCGACGGCGTATCCACCAGGTGTCGACATTAGCGTGGCGTACAGCTTAGCGTCTCTGTAGACTGTAGTTTATACGAACACGTGGTGTCGTAAGTGCATGTGGTAAAAAACCGCACGCTACGTACGCCGGTGGTAGTCCTGCCTTTTAGCCTACAGTGACATCTTCCAAATGGAGCATCTAGAGTAGGAGTAGATCGACAAAGCCGACGAGATACATTTGAACCATCCAAGTGTGAGATGGACATGCAACCATGCATGCGTGCGTGCATGCAGCTACCGTAGAGACCGCGGAATATACTGTGACAATGAACAGTGTTCAACTCCCACTTTACCAGTCGGCCGATTGAATGTGTCAAGCTGATCGATCGTGTGGTGAGCAAAGTAAAGCTGTGTGTGTGCGCGAGTTTTTCTTCCTCAGCTTATCCTTTCTTCCTTGTCTTGTCTGATATACCCGTTCAAATCCAGCTTGAGAAAGCTTGTAATTAATGGTAATTTTCTGATAGGGCAAGGCTGAGCTTGACCGTTTGTACTGCAGTTTGATTTGAGCTATATTCCCAAGCTCAAGCGTGGTAGTAGATTTCTTTTACCTCATGTCACTGTAGCAGCGCTGAGCAGAACAGAACAGACTTTCTCTGTCAGGCTGGGGAAAACAAACATGGTTACTTAGATCTTTATTTTTCTGAGGCAATGCAATTTTTTTTCTATCTCTACTAGAACAAGCTAATTCCTATTTGGCGCCCGCTAAACAGTTTTGTGGGAGCTCCTATTACGCGCCTTTAGCGCATACGGCTAACCACTACATTTACTCGAATCTACTGACTGAAGGTAGCGCCAATGATATCAGAACACTATGCCCGTGATATTTATTGCAATACCGTCCAGTGTCACACTTAGAATTTTGAATTATTTGGGAAA
This sequence comes from Aegilops bicornis, assembly GCA_021605145.1. NCBI lineage: Eukaryota > Viridiplantae > Streptophyta > Magnoliopsida > Poales > Poaceae > Aegilops > Aegilops bicornis. Next base: position 89,124,696 of record CM038670.1, read on the forward strand.
ATCATGAATTTGAAAAGTTGATTACTCGGTGAACTACATTCCAGTAAAAAAGTTTCACAAAAAAATGGAAAACGTTCATCAAGTTTGTAAACATTTTTTTAATTACTCTTGAACATTTTTTAGGTTCATGATCTTTTCTAAATTTCATCAAAGATTTCAAATTCTGGACTTTTCTCAAATTTATAAACATATTTTCAAATCCATAAACTTTTTTAAAATCTGTGAACTTTTTTTGAATTCATGAAAGATTTCAAATTCATGAAAAAAATAAACTCATAGACCATTTTAAAATCCAGGAACCTTTCTTTAAATCTGCAAAATTTTCCAGAATCCATGCAATTTTTCAAATTTGTGAAGCTTTTTTCGAACCCACGAACGTTTTACAAATCTGTGAACTTTCTATGATCCGCGGACTTTTTAAAATTCATGAAATTTTTCCAAATTCGTAATCTTTTTTAATTTCATGATTTATTTTCTAGAAAAGTCAATGGTCAAATTCCTCAAAGGGTCAATGGTCGTCAGTGGGTCAGAAATCAAACCGTCAAATAGAAAAACAAGCTGGCTGGCGGGCGCGAGCATGCCTCCGTACACTGGGCTGTGGCCCATGAGGGGAGCTCAGGCCGTTGTGCAGTTTACCTGGTACTACTTATAGGTCGCAAACTGGTGAATGGAGCGCGCGCCACACAGGGTGATGCACGACTGGGCCAGCCCACTGGAGCTGAAACGCGTTGGAAACCAAACCGCGCGACCCAAAGAAACCCAAAAAATAAAGCAACGTGAGGAATAGAACTCAAGCATTGGATCAGCCAACTTCTTATACCTCACGAAGCCAGCCACTTGAGCTAACCATGTCGGCTCGCAATTTTTTATAGCGCGAACTCTTAAGAACATAAAGTAGCAGCAGATTTGAAACATTTATGATTTTTCTTATATTTCTTTGAAATAATGAACAATTTTGAGATTCTTGTTCTTTCTGAAAACACAAACAATTTAAAAAACGTGAACAAATTTCGTAATTCCAAACATATTTCGAAAACAGGAAGAAATTGTGAACAAATTTTGAAATCCTGAACTTTTCCTAAAAATGTGAAGAATTTTTGAAAATTCTGAACATTTTTTGAAAAACGTGGATGTTTTGAAATACCGCCGTTTTTATGAAAAAGTGAAAAAAAAACAAAAAATAATTGAAAAAGTGAACAATTTATGAATGTCGAACATTTTTTGAGCAGGTAAATTTCTGTCAAGTTTTTGAAATGTTTTGAAAAAATGAACAATTTTTAAAATTATGAACTCATTATCAATAACGTGAGCTTTTTTGAATTTGGGAACAAATTTTATAACCATGAAGAGTATTTGAATTTGAGAACAAATTTTGAAATCACGAACATATTTTCTAAATCCGAACAAAATTTCCAAAACCCGAACATTTTTGGAAAGAAGGTGTTTTCTGGTTTATACTTTTTTGAAAAGAAACAAAAAAGAGAAGAAAAAAGGAATAAGGTAGTAAAGAAAACCAAAAAAGGGAAAATACAAACATTTTTCGAAAAGGGAACATTTTTTAAATCCCAGAACATTTTGTTTAAAATGCGAACAGTTTTTTAATTTATGAATAATTTTGGAAAATACGACCATTTTTTTAAAAAAAATAAACGTTTTTAAAAAGTGGGAACAACTTTTTGAAGTTTACGAACAATTTTTGAGATATGAACTTTTTCCAAAATAAACTTGAAAAATAAAAAAGAAATAGAAAAGGAAAAGAAAAGAGAAAATAAAGTAGAAAAATAAAGAGAAAAAAAGGAAAAACCAAAAAAGAAAAAAAACGGTTCAGTGAACCTTCTAGAATGTTCCCAAAACCAGAAAAAAAACGGCTGGGAAACGCTAGAAGATTCCTAAAACCGGAAACGCGAACACTGTAAATGGGCCGGCCCAGTTCACCGTTCGATCGCCAGCTCGACAGCTTGACGCAGAGAGCGTCAAATTGGATATTCCGTACTAAGGCGTCAAATAGGAGGTCTTCTAGAAATTGCACAGTTACTTGCAATTCGCGTCAACAAAAAATACAGCAATCTATAACGCTAAAATCAATAGTTAAAGAGTATCCCTTGCAAAGGTTACTCATACCTTCTGAGACACTGACAAGTAGTGCACTATATGTGCGCCACTTGTCGCAACCTGTGACTTTCTCTTTGTTTGCAGATTTGTTTTTTTTTTACATTTTATCTCTTGAACCGTGCATTCAAATCCCGAACTGTTTTCATCATTGGATACTCGCATCGAGATCTTCAAAACTAGATCCTATGATTATTGGTTTTGGTGAAAAAAAATCATGATTAAAAAGGAAGATGGAAGCGTGGTATTTTTTTCATTTTTTCCCCTTTTTGAGAAGCACAGATCTGTGTCTCCATGAGATCAAATTTGTGCTTCTTATGGAAGCACAAAAATGGCGTACAAAATCCATGACTTTTTCCTTTTATGAAGAGGCACATCTATCCTTCTCGCGGAAATAAATCCGTGCCTCCTTGAGAAGCAAATAAGTGCTTCTTGTGGACACACCAGAACAAATCATGGATATATTTTCTCTTTCCGAGTGCTTCTCACAGAAACAAATATGTGAGAGCAAATTTATGCTTCTCGTGATGCAAAAAACATGGAAAAAATTCATCATTGTGTCCTTCTCGGAAACAAATATGTGCCTCTACAAGAAAAAAAATATGTTTCTCGTGGAAGCAAAAAAATCATGATTTTTCCTTTCCTAGAAGCACAATTGTGCTTCTCACGATAACAAATATGTGCCTCTGTGAGAAGCAAATATGTGCTTCTCGTGGAAGTGGGAAAAAATCAAGATATTTTTTCTTTTCGAGTTGTAACTTTTTCTTTTCGAGTTGTGTTTCTCGCAAAAACAAATATGTGCTCTTGCATAAGTAAATTTGTGTTTACACGAGAAGCAAAACTCTGCTTCCCGATGAAGCAAAAAAATCATGAATTTTTTTCTTTTCGGAGAAGCACAACTGTGTGCTTCATGCGAATGCAAATTTGTGTCTCCAGAAAAAGCAAACATGTGTTTCTCATGGAAGCACAAGAAAAATCCCACAAAAAGTTGCGACTTTGTTTTCTCTAAAACCTAGGGAAAATCGGGCATAAACCGAAAAGCTGAAATAAAACCAAAAAAATATCTAAAACCCGGAAATGTTTACAAAAAAAACTAGAGGGAGCGCTCAGCGGTGACACATGACGACGGATATACTTACCACTTGCCGCACTATCCGTTGCAGACTCCCGCAAGGTTACCCTTTAATTAGTTGCTCTTCTATAACGTGGTTTATTTTGGGCCTGGCGATAGTGTAAATTACCTGACCGGACCTGACCGGAAAGGGATCACTTTGGTTGTGAAAAACTGTGTTAGTGGGCTTTCCACCCGGTCTTAATTAGAAAATGGCCCTAATGCACAGGGACCACCGTTCCATTGGTGACTGTAGCGGCCCGGTTCAATGCAGCGCGGTAGTGTAGCACCTCGGTTCACTGTAAATTACTCTAGCGTCCTGCTTTGGAGGCCATTGCATGCCGAGAAACCTTTTCTCTGGTTGAGGATTTGCTGCTCCAAAACTTTATTGTTGCCTCGGACTCAAAGCAGATAGTGAACGATATTGCAAGAGGGTGCAACGGAGTATATGCTAACATTATTATCGAAATCAAACATAAGACGATGCTATTAAGTTGTACCTTTACTTTTGAAGGTCGTGCTACTCATGGCGATGCTGATAAGTTAACCAAGTTATCTCATTCTCTTGATCAGAGGCGACATGTATGGTTGGTCCAACCCCAGGATCCCATTTATATCCCACTTCTTGTGGCATTTTGAGTAATAAAACGTAGTGATGCGCCTAAAAAAATGTAGCGTCCTCCTTCACGGTTCTCCGCGCGCACTGGTTTACCGTAGTGCCCCAGTTCACAGTGAACACTTTAAGAAAAAAGTGAATATTTCTTAAAATTTTGAATTTTTTCTAAATTTGTGAACAATTTTTTAAAAAGATAATTTTGAAGATATGAATAATTTTTAAAAACGATTTCTTTTGAAAAATGGTTATACTTTTTGAAGATTACTTTTAAAATTATGAACAAAATTAGAAATTAAAAAAATGTGAGCTAATTTTAGAATTTCCGAAATTGTGAACAATTTTTAGAAGAACATGAACCAGTTTCAAATTTCCTAACATTTTTTGAGAAAAATATTTTTCTTAAATGAAGTAATCTTTTAAATTTTAAAAATATTGGCACATTTTCTTAAATCAGGATCTTTTGAAAAAAATGTGAATTTTAGATTATTATTTTTTGAAAATAAAAAACACAAAAGAAATAATAAGATAAAAACTCATAAAACAAGTAAAAACAAAAAAACACAGTAAAGAAGGTCCAAAAACCGGTGGCTTGCACATGTTATACAAGTCAAGTGGACCGACCCATTTTATGCGGTTCCCAGTGTGAAGCGACGACAAATTGACAGTGAGATCGTTGTATTCCACCTGTAACTCATCGTCTCCGGCAAATTATGGGCTGCCGCTACAAGATAGGCCGAACCCACCTCCACCTCTTCCTTTTCTGGAACTTCCTTCCCTGGTGATAATTTCGGCTTCTAAGGTGTTATTTCGACTGCCATTATATTCAACTAAATATAGCTAAAAAAAGTTACTCCCTCGGTCCCATAATATAAGAGGGTTTTTAAAGTAAAAAATGCTCTTATATTATGGGACGGAGGAAGTACTTAATAACCAGCATTTTCTCGGTCAGGCTAAGGAAAACAAACATGATTACTGCAATCTTATATCTCTTTAGAACAACACAGTTACTTGCCATTTGCAACAACAAAAATACTGTAACGCTTATGCTGCTTTATTTTGGGCATGATGATGGTGTAAATGGCCGGCCCAGAAAGGAAGGAGTTCGATTGTGACAAACTTGTTAGTAAGCTTTCTGCCCGGACTTAATTAAAAAGAGGGCCTCATGCATGGGACCTCCTATTAGACGCTCTTTTTGTCAAATAGGAGGGATACCACACAGGGGGGGCGTTCAGGGTGGGGCGGCCCATTGCACGACTAGAGTTAATGGGCCAAGAGGTAGCATATCAAGCCCACTAGGGTTATAGCCCAAGATATCAAAGGTAAGGGGTTCCTCACCAGAGGACTAATTAAGTACCCATAGTCGGATCCAACACCCCTTGATGGACAAGTACCAACAGTCAGTCACCACCAAGACAGGGGCAATTGATCATCCTGCAATTGGCTACTCCTAGGATACCATGACCCCCCATGACGCCATCAATGTATCGTTAACCAATGGTGGTGTAATCTAGTCAAATACGACAATTGCTGACAGTAGTGGCCATGAACAGCCGGTCGTGCCATAGACAATCAATAGCATTTGTTACCAACCCGTTATGACACCCCTCCTAGCGCACTCTATACAAGGCAGAAGGAGGGCACCGGGCAAGGGTTGAACTCTCTCATATTGTAACATACACCAAGAGCAAGAACACCACATGCAGGAGTAAGGTGTTACCTCCATCGACGAGCGTCCGAACCTGTATAATTTCATGAGCATAGTCCCATCTGCATTGTTTGATTGATACGATTGTCTCTACATTCACACCCTCATTGTATCGTCGGGATTATATCCACAATACCAGGCTTTCTAGGTTATTCTTTCAGCGGTATGACATGTTCGTTAACTACATGACGTCTATGAAGACTTCGTCAATCTCAAAATCTACCGCCTCGGTCTCTCGGAGTTGCTCATAGGGATAGGATGCGCCTGCGTTCATAGGGGTGAGTGTGTACACGTCTGGGTTTGTATTGTGTTTCTCAAAAAGAAACTTGACCTATCACTTTGGATTATGGCACATGCTAGCTTCTTTGCCCGGCGCATGTCGAGCAAATATAGACGTCGTGCCGATACCTACTTACATCATTTTTGTTGATCCTTTCGGTGCATACTTTGGTGGAACCTGAAGTCCATGTGTTGCTCATGTGCATGATCATTGTTGCTCTCTGAAGAAGACCCAATCACCTTCATCACCCGCTTCTTCCAATTGGTCTTCACCATACACTAAGGAGGGAATTCATATTGCCCGCACGCGGCTTCCTGGCACGCTATCTTTCAATTTTGTTTCGATATTTCACCAAGGGGATAAATAAATCAATCAATTGGAATAAAGGGGGAACTTGGGCTACGTTTGGCCACTTTCACCTCTTTGTGGGCCTACGGCCCATTTGCTGCAGTCCCTAACTCGGATTTGAATTTGGGCTTAAATCATTGGCATCTGCTTTTTTTTAATGTTCTCTGCTCTTCTTTTTAAGATCTTGATGATCCACACTGATCTAAAAAGAAAAGATCTTGATCCACATTGTGCTGTGGCACATGCGATTGTTCGCCATTTTTTCTTTGTTGCATCCTCTGAGGTCCATGCTTGTCATGCGCTGCTCTCTGAAGAACAGAATGATCTGATTGATCTAGCATATGTTTACCATAACACACAAAGGCACTAGCATAATGAGCACGTTGGTGTGCCATACCCAATCACCTAATCCAAGTCCATATCATCCCCATCATCACCCCCTCCGTCCACTCGATTGCAAGCATACCCGGAGGAGGGCATGAAACCGACCATCCGCGGCTTCTTGCTGATGTATCTTGGCAGCAACGATCCTCGTCGTTTCATGTTGTTGTTGTCCTTTCCATCTCTTCTTGGTGCAAGATAGTTGGAGATGGCAGTGCGCATGTCGGAGAAGTTCATGCAAGCTTCTCCTTGTCTGGTGAACTTGGCCACTCGCTCCACCGTCTTCTTCCTCGTGTCGATCGCCACCACCCACGACTCGCGATCGTCGTGTGGGCCTGGGCCGGAGTTTGTCATCAGGTAGAGAGCATCGTCGTCGTGCGAGCTGAGCCTGGGGTGGGTGACGAATAGGTACGGGTCCAGGGGTTTGAGGATCAAACACTACTGCTAGTATTTATCGGCAAAACCTATTTGGCGCTGCAGGCGCGGATTCGAACCTGCGACCTCCCCCTCAACGGCTGGATGGTGTAACCACTGCACCAACAAGCGAAGTCGTGGTAACCATCAAACCTATTCGTCATTTATTTGATACTTTTTCCCTTTTTCTTTTTTTTTGTTTTCTTTTTGGCGAAGTATCGAGTGAAAACAGCAATTCGATGAAAATCTAAAAAACTAATGGCATGGGTCGTTGGATCAAGGGCGAAGGGTAGAGATGAAACATGGGATTGCTAACAGGTCACTTAACCCCCTTTTACACATAAACCCCTCATTAAGTCCTACGATTAGAGAAATCCTAGTGCCCCTTTGTTTGTTCGTCTTCGAGCGATTCATCTTCGATCTGGGTAAGGGCATGGCGCCATCACCGGCGAGGGCCCGCCCTTCACCGCCGGAGACCATGGCACCCCATCCTTCGCCGCCGGAGATCATGGCACCCCGTCCTTCCGACCATGTGGTGCCGCCACCCCTCCTCTCTGCTGCTCTTGTCGCTCCTCTGTACCCTCCCATTGAAGGAAATATGCCCTAGAGGCAATAATAAAGTTATTATTTATTTCCTTATATCATGATAAATGTTTATTATTCATGCTAGAATTGTATTAACCGGAAACATAATACATGTGTGAATACATAGACAAACAGATAGTCACTAGTAAGCCTCTACTAGACTAGCTCATTAATCAAAGATGGTTATGTTTCCTAACCATAGACATGTGTTGTCATTTGATTAATGGGATCACCTCATTAGAAGAATGATGTGATTGACATGACCCATTCCGTTAGCTTAGCACTTGATCGCTTAGTATATTGCTATTGCTTTCTTCATGACTTATACATGTTCCTATAACTATGAGATTATGCAACTCCGTTTACCGGAGGAACACTTTGGTACTACCAAACGTCACAACGTAATCGGGTGATTATAAAGGAGTACTACAGGTGTCTCCAAAGGTACTTGTTGGGTTGGCGATTTCGAGATTAGGTTTTGTCACTCCGATTGCTCGGAGAGGTATCTCTGGGCCTTCTCGGTAATACACATCACATAAGCCTTGCAAGCATTACAACTAATGAGTTAGTTGTGAGATGATGTATTACGGAACGAGTAAAGAGACTTACCAAAGAACGAGATTGAACTAGGTATTGGATACCGACGATCGAATCTCGGGTAAGTAACATACCGATGACAAAGGGAACAACGATATTGTTATGCGGTTCGACCGATAAAGATCTTCGTGAAAATGTAGGAACCAATATGGGCATCCAGGTCCCGCTATTGGTTATTGACCGGAGATGTGTCTCGGTCATGTCTACATTGTTCTCGAACCGTAGGGTCCGCACCCTTAAGGTTTCGATGACGGTTATATTATGAGTTTGTATATTTTGATGTACCGAAGGAGTTCGGAGTCCCGGATGTGATCACGGACATGACGAGGAGTCTCGAAATGATCGAGACATAAAGATTGATATATTGGACGGCTATATTCGGACACGGAAAGGTTCCGGAAGTTTCCGGAGAAAGACGGAGTGCCGAGGGGTTACCGAAACCCCCGGGAAGTAATGGGCCTTATTGGGCCAAGAGGGAGAGAGAGGGCTGCGCCAGAGGTGGCGCGCCCCCATGGGGAGTCCGACTGGACAAGGAGGGGGGGGCGCCCCCCTTCCTCTCCCTCTCCCTCTCTTTCCTTCCCCTTCCTCCTTCCTAGTTGGACTAGGAAAGGGAGTCCTACTCCCACTAGGAGGAGGACTCCCCCTCCCTTGGCGCACCTCCTAGGGCCGGCCGGCCTCCCCTTGCTCCTTTATATACGGGGCAGGGGCACCCTAGAACACACAAATTGATCCTTGAGATCGTTCCTTAGCCGTGTCGGTGCCCCCTCCACCATATTCCACCTCGGTCATATCATAGCGGTGCTTAGGCGAAGCCTGCGTCGGTAAAACATCAAGATCGCCACCACGCCGTCGTCCGACGGAACTCCCTCTCCACGGAGCTTTGGTGGATCGGAGCCCGAGGAGCGCCATCGAGCTGAACGTGTGCCAAGAACTCGGAGGCGCCGGAGTAACGGTGGGATCGGCTGGATCGCGAGGAGAACGTCTGACTACTTCCTCTACGCCAGATCGACTGAGGCGCCGGAGTAACGGCGCTGGGATCGGCTAGATCGCGAGGAGAACGTCTGACTACTTCCTCTACGTTGTGATCGCTTCCGCTTTGGTCTACGAGGGTGCGTAGACAATACTCTCCCCTCTCGTTGCTATGCATCACCATGATCTTGCGTGTGCGTAGGAAAATTTTCGAAATTACTACGTACCCCAACAGAGGCATCCGAGCCAGGTTTAATGCGTTGATGTCATATGCACGAGTAGAACACAAGTGAGGTGTGGGCGATACAAGTCATACTGCCTACCAGCATGACATACGATGGGTCAGCGGTATTGTGAGATGAAGCGGCCCGGACCGACATTACGCCAGACGCTTACGCGAGACTGGTTTCACCGTTAGGAGCACTCGTGCTTAAAGGTGGCTGGCGGGTGTCTGTCTCTCTCACTTTAGTTGAACGGAGTGTGGCTACGCCCGGTCCTTGAGAAGGTTAAAACGGAGTCTATTTGACGAAGTATCGTTGTGGTCTTGATGCGTAGGTGAGATTGGTTCTTGCTTAAGCCCGTAGCAGCCACGTAAAATTTGCAAAAACAAAGTAGAGGACGTCTAACTTGTTTTTGCAGGGCATGTTGTGATGTGATATGGTCAAGACGTGATATTTTATTGTATGAGATGATCATGTTTTGTAACCGAAGTTATCGGCAACTGGCAGGAGCCATATGGTTGTCGCTTTATTGTATGAAATGCAAACGCCCTGTAATTGCTTTACTTTATCTCTAAGCGGTAGCGATAGTCGTAGAAGCAATAGATGGCGTAAACGACAACGATGCTACGATGGAGATCAAGGTGTCGCTACCGGTGACGATGGTGATCACGACGGTGCTTCGGAGATGGAGATCACAAGCACGAGATGATGATGGCCATATCATATCACTTATATTGATTGCATGTGATGTTTATCCTTTATGCATCTTATTTTGCTTTGATTGACGGTAGCATTATAAGATGATCTCTCACTAAAATTATCAAGAAGTGTTCTCCCCGAGTATGCACCGCTGCGAAAGTTCTTCGTCTTTGAGACACCACGTGATGATCGGGTGTGATAGGCTCTACGCTCAAATACAACGGGTGCAAAACAGTTGCGCACGCAGAATACTCGAGTTAAACTTGACGAGCCTAGCATATAACAGATATGGCCTCGGAACACGGAGACCGAAAGGTCGAACGTGAATCATATAGTAGATATGATCAACATAGTGATGTTCACCATTGAAACTACTCCATCTCACGTGATGATCGGACATGGTTTAGTTAATTTGGATCACGTAATCACTTAGATGACTAGAGAGATGTCTGCCTAAGTGGGAGTTTTTAATATGATTAATTAAAACTTAAATTTATCATGAACTTAGTACCGATAGTATTTTGCTTGTCTATGTTTCTTTGTAGATAGATGGCTCGTCTTTGTTGTTCCGTTGAATTTTAATGCGTTCCTTGAGAAAGCAAAGTTGAAAGATGATGGTAGCAATTACACGGATCGGGTCCGTAATTTGAGGATTATCCTCATTGCTGCACGGAAGAATTACGTCCTGGAAGCACCGCTGGGTGCCAGAACTGTCGCGAGAGCAACGCCGAGAAGTTGTGAACGTCTGGCGTAGCAAAGCCGATGACTACTCGATAGTTCAAGGTGCCATGCTTTACGGCTTAGAACCGGGTCTTCAACGACGTTTTGAACGCGTCATGGAGCATATGAGATGTTCCAGAGTTGAAGTTAATATTTCAAGCAAATGCCCGGATTGAGAGATATGAAGTCTCCAATAAGTTCTATAGCTGCAAAATGGAGGAGAATAGTTCACGTCGGAACATATACTCAAAATGTCCGGGTATAATAACCACTTGATTCAACTGGGGTTACTCTTCCGGATGATAGTGTCATTGATGTAATTCTCCAATCATCGCCACCAAGCTACAAGAGCTTCGTGATGAACTATAATATGCAAGGGATGACCAAAACAATTCCCGAGCTCTTCGCAATGCTAAAAGTCATGGAGGTAGAAATCAAGAAAGAGCATCAAGTGTTGATGGTCAACAAGACCACTAGTTTCAAGAAAAGGGCAAAGGAAAGAAGAAGGGGAACTTCAAAAGGAACAACAAGAAAGTTGCTGCTCAAGAGAAGAAACCCAAGTCCGGGCCTAAGCCTGAAATCGAGTGTTTTTACCGCAAGCAAACCGACACCGGAAGCGGAACTGCCCCAAGTATTTGGCGGATAAGAAGGATGGCAAGGTGATCAAAGGTATATGTGATATACATGTTATGGATGTGTACCTTACTAATACTCGCAGAGTACAGGTATTTGATCTTTGGTTACATTGCTAATATTTGCAACTCGAAACAGGAACTACGGATTAAGTGAAGATTGGCTAAGGACGAGGTGACGATGCGCGTGGGAAATGGTTCCAAAGTCGATGTGATCGCGGTCGGCACGCTACCTCTACATCTACCATCGGGATTAGTTTTAGACCTAAATAATTGTTATTTGGTGCGAGCGTTGACCATGAACATTATATCTGGATCTTGTTTGATGCGAGACGGTTATTCATTTAAATCAGAGAATAATGGTTGTTCTATTTAAACTAATAATATCTTTCATTGTCATGCACCCGTGAAGAGTTGTCTATATTTAATAAATCTCGATAGTAGTAATACACATATTCATAGTGTTGAAACCAAAAGATACAGAGTTGATAATGATAATGCAACTTATTTGTGGCACCGCCGTTTGGGTCATATCGGTGTAAACGCATGAAGAAACTCCATACCGATGGGCTTCGGAATCACTTGATTATGAATCATTTGGTACTTGCGTAACCATGCCTCATGGGCAAGATGACTAAAACGCCGTTCTCCTAACTATGGAGCGAGCAACTGATTTGTTGGAAATCATACATACTGATGTTTGTGGTCCAATGAATGTTGAGGCACGCGGCGGGTATCATTATTTTCTCACCTTCACAGATGATTTGAGCAGATATGGGTATATCTACTTAATGAAACACAAATCTGAAACATTTGAAAAGTTCAAAGAATTTCAGAGTGAAGTGGAAAATCATCGTAACAAGAAAATAAAGTTTCTACGATCTGATCGCGGAGGAGAATATTTGAGTTACGAGTTTGGTTTACATTTGAAACAATGTGGAATAGTTTTGCAACTCACGCCACCCGGAACACCACAGAGAAATGGTGTGTCCGAACGTCAGAATCGTACTTTACTTGATATGGTGCGATCTATGATGTCTCTTTACTGATTTACCGCTATCGTTTTGGGGATATGCTTTAGAGACGGCCGCATTCACTTTAAATAGGGCACCATCTAAATCCGTTGAGACGACACCGTATGAACTGTGGTTTGGCAAGAAACCAAAGTTGTCGTTTCTTAAAATTTGGGGCTGCGATGCTTATGTAAAGAAACTTCAACCAGATAAGCTCGAACCCAAATCGGAGAAATGTGTCTTCATAGGATACCCAAAGGAGATCATGGGTACACCTTCTATCACAGATCTGAAGGCAAGATTTTCGTTGCTAAATTCGGATCCTTTCTAGAGAAGGAGTTTCTCTCGAAAGAAGTGAGTGGGAGGAAAGTAGAACTTGATGAGATAATCAGATTCTGCTCCCTTATTGGAAAGTAGTTCATCACAAGAAATGGTTCCTGTGACAACTACACCAATTGGTGAGGAAACTAATGATGTTGATCATGAAACTTCGGATCAAGTTGCTCTTGAACTTAGTGAGGTCAAGCAGAATAAAATACGCTTTTGAGTGGTACGGTAATCCTATTCGAAGTCATGTTACTTGACCATGGCGAACCTACAAACTATGAAGAAGCGATGGTGAGCCCAGATTCGCGAAATGGTCGGAAGCCATGAAATCTGAGATGGGATCCATGTATGAGAACAAAGTATGGACTTTGGTTGACTTGCCCAATGATCGGCAAGCCATTGAGAATAAATGGATCTTTAAGAAGAAGACCGACGCTGATGGTAATATAATCGTCTACAAAGCTCGACTTGTTGCAAAAGGTTTTCGACAAGTTCAAGGGTTGACTATGATGAGACTTTCTCACCCAGAAGCGATGCTTAAGTCTGTCTGAATCATGTTAGCAATTGCCGCATTTTATGATTATGAAATTTGGCAAATGGATGTAAAAACTGCATTCTTGAATGGATTTCTAGAAGAAGAGTTGTATATGATGCAACCGTAAGGTTTTGCTGATCCAAAAGGTGCTAACAAAGTGTGCAAGCTCCAGCGATCAATTTATGGTCCGCAAGCCTCTCGGAGTTGGAATAAACGTTTTGATAGTGTGATCAAAGCATATGGTTTTATATGGACTTTTGGAGAAGCCTCAGATTTACAAAAAGGTGAGTGGGAGCTCAGAGCATTTACGATATTATATGTGGACGACATATTATTGATTGGAAATGATATAGAATTTCTGGATAGCATAAAAGGATACTTGAATAAAAGTTTTTCAATGAAAGACCTCGGTGAAGCTGCTTACATATTGGGCATCAAGATCTATAGAGATAGATCAAGACGCTTAATTGGACTTTCACAAAGCACATACCTTGATAAAGTTTTGAAGAAATTCAAAATGGATCGTGCAAAGAAAGGTTTTTACCAGACATAAGGTGTAAGATTGAGTCGGACTCAATGCCCGACCACAAAGCAGAAGATAGAGAGAAAATGAAAGATGTTCCTATGCTTCAGCCATAGGCTCTATCATGTATGCAATGCTGTGTACCGGACTGACGTATGCTTAGGCTGTAAGCTTGGCAGGAAGGTACCAAAGTAATCCAGAGTGGATCACTGGACAGCGGTCAAGAACATCCTGAAATACCTGAAAAAGACTAAGGATATGTTTCTCGTATATGGAGGTGACAAAGAGCTAGTCGTAAATGGTTACGTCGATGCAAGCTTTGACACTGATCCGGACGATTCTAAATCGCAAACCGGATACGTGTTTTTGTTAAATGGTGGAGCTGTCAGTTGGTGCAGTTCTAAACAAAGCGTCGTGGCGAGATCTACATGTCAAGCGGAGTACATAGCTGCTTTAAGCAGCAAATGAAGGAGTCTGGATGAAAGAGTTCATTTCCGATCTAGGTGTCATACCTAGTGCATCGGGACCAATGAAGATCTTCTGTGACAATATCGTGCAATTGCCTTGGCAAAGGAATCCAGATTTCACAAGAGGACCAAGCATATCAAAAGACGCTTCAACTCCATTCGGGACCAAGTCCAAGTAGGAGACATAGAGATTTGCAAAATACATACGGATCTGAATGTTGCGCACCCATTGACTAAGCCTCTTCCACGAGCAAAACATGATCAGCACCAAGACTCCATGGGTGTTAGAATCATTACTGTGTAATCTAGATTATTGACTCTAGTGCAAGTGGGAGACTAAAGGAAATATGCCCTAGAGGCAATAATAAAGTTATTATTTATTTCCTTATATCATGATAAATGTTTATTATTCATGCTAGAATTGTATTAACCGGAAACATAATACATGTGTGAATACATAGACAAACAGATAGTCACTAGTAAGCCTCTACTAGACTAGCTCATTAATCAAAGATGGTTATGTTTCCTAACCATAGACATGTGTTGTCATTTGATTAATGGGATCACCTCATTAGAAGAATGATGTGATTGACATGACCCATTCCGTTAGCTTAGCACTTGATCGCTTAGTATATTGCTATTGCTTTCTTCATGACTTATACATGTTCCTATAACTATGAGATTATGCAACTCCGTTTACCGGAGGAACACTTTGGTACTACCAAACGTCACAACGTAATCGGGTGATTATAAAGGAGTACTACAGGTGTCTCCAAAGGTACTTGTTGGGTTGGCATATTTCGAGATTAGGTTTTGTCACTCCGATTGTCGGAGAGGTATCTCTGGGCCTTCTCGGTAATACACATCACATAAGCCTTGCAAGCATTACAACTAATGAGTTAGTTGTGAGATGATGTATTACGGAACGAGTAAAGAGACTTACCAAGATGCTTGAGATTGAACTAGGTATTGGATACCGACGATCGAATCTCGGGTAAGTAACATACCGATGACAAAGGGAACAACGATATTGTTATGCGGTCGACCGATAAAGATCTTCAGAGAAAATGTAGGAACCAATATGGGCATCCAGGTCCCGCTATTGGTTATTGACCGGAGATGTGTCTCGGTCATGTCTACATTGTTCTCGAACCGTAGGGTCCGCACCCTTAAGGTTTCGATGGACGGTTATATTATGAGTTTGTATATTTTGATGTACCGAAGGAGTTCGGAGTCCCGGATGTGATCACGGACATGACGAGGAGTCTCGAAATGATCGAGACATAAAGATTGATATATTGGACGGCTATATTCGGACACGGAAAGGTTCCGGAAGTTTCCGGAGAAAGACGGAGTGCCGAGGGGTTACCGAAACCCCCGGAAGTAATGGGCCTTATTGGGCCAAGAGGGGAGAGAGAGGCTGCGCCAGAGGTGGCGCGCCCCCATGGGGAGTCCGACTGGACAAGGAGGGGGGGGCGCCCCCTTTCCCTCTCCCTCTCCCTCTCTTTCCTTCCCCTTCCTCCTTCCTAGTTGGACTATGAAAGGGGAGTCCTACTCCCACTAGGAGGAGGACTCCCCCCTCCCTTGGCGCGCCTCCTAGGGCCGGCCGGCCCTCCCCCTTGCTCCTTTATATTCGGGGGCAGGGGGCACCCTAGAACACACAAATTGATCCTTGAGATCGTTCCTTAGCCGTGTGCGGTGCCCCCCTCCACCATATTCCACCTCGGTCATATCGTAGCGGTGCTTAGGCGAAGCCCTGCGTCGGTAAAACATCAAGATCGTCACCACGCCGTCGTGCTGACGGAACTCCCTCTCCCCGGAGCTTTGCTGGATCGGAGCCCGAGGAGCGTCATCGAGCTGAACGTGTGCCAAGAACTCGGAGGCGCCGGAGTAACGGCGCTGTGATCGGCTGGATCGCGAGGAGAACGTGACTACTTCCTCTACGCCAGATCGACTCGAGGCGCCGGAGTAACGGCGCCGATCGGCTAGATCGCGAGGAGAACGTCTGACTACTTCCTCTACGCCAGATCGCTTCCGCTATGTTCTACTATGGTACGTAGACAATACTCTCCCCTCTCGTTGCTATGCATCACCATGATCTTGCGTGTGCGTAGGAAATTTTTTGAAATTACTACGTTCCCCAACACCCATACCCCCGCAGGTCATGCCACGATCACCTCCGAGGCCACAACCTTCTCAGTCGGAGTTCATGGAGACGCTCCCTACAGACTGTGTTGCTCCTCTGTCTCCTGCCATGCCCCCTCCTCCTCGTATCTGTACAGATGTAAGTCCCTGACCAATCCGTTTATGATGTGTCACTTTTTTCTGAATTGATATGAGCATGAACGATCAATCCTTACTCCCTGTATTGATGCATATTTATTCTTTCTGAATTCTAATGAATGTGTCATGGTAATGCCTATTTTTTTGTAAATTGATATGAACTTGTGTGCTCAGTCCTTACTCCATGTGTGAAGGCATCTCTGTTTTTTCTGAATTCTAATGAACGTGTCATCGTACTGCCTTTTTTTGTAAATTGATATGAACTTGTGTGCTCAGTCCCTACTCCCTGTATGATCAGTTTTTAATTCTAATGAGCATGTCATATGGTCATCCCTATGTGCTTGCAACAGATCGAGCCCAAGTTAGCGTGTGATATTGCTTTGCAAAAACCATGAATGCACTGATGAATGACAGCATGATATGGAAATACGCCCTCCCCTGATCATACTTGAGAACTTCAACACCCCCAAAAAGAGAGCTACCAGCGGCCCATTTTGTGTGAGTATCGTTATCACCATATTTTTTACAAATTTCTTTAACATTCACTAACTTGTGCAGCCAATGCATCATGTAATTTCAGGGTTCAACATGTACTCCCGATTGTGATGATAACTTAAAACCAGCAGTTGGTATAAAATTTGATAGTTTGGAAGATGTTGAGGATTTTTACAAGGCTTATGCACACAATGTTGGATTTTCAGTCATGATTGGGCAGAAAAAGACCATAGATGATGTGGTTGTCTGGAGGCGATTCCTTTGTTTCAAAGAAGATTTCCGAACGAAGAAGGAGGAGGAATGCAAGAAGGATTTGAAGGGAGGGAAGATAAGAACACATGCAAGAAAGATTACTAGATGTGGTTGTGAAGCCATGATAATTGTCAAGCGTATGCAGGATGGCAAATACTCAATATCAGATTTTCACGAAGAACACACCCATCAATTTATCACACCCACCAAGCAACATTTAATCAAGTCTAATAGAGAAGTCAGCGAGAAAGCCAAGTCCACACTATTCACATGTCACGCAGCTAGTATGGGCACATCTGGAGCCTTTCGATTGCTTCGTGTTGGTGAGGGTGGATTTCAGTTTGTGGGGTGCACGAAGAGAGACTTGCGGAATTATCACCATGACATGAGAAGTACTTTCAAGTATACAGATGCTCAAATGTTTATTGACAACCTTAGAAAGAGGAAGCAAATCAACCCAGGGTTCTTCTATGAGTATGTTCTTGATGATAAAAATCAATTGAAACGTGTGTTTTGGGCAGATGCATTTTGTAGAAAGAATTATGCTTTATTTGGAGAAATGGTGTCTTTTGACTCCACATACAGCACAAATCAGTACAAGATGATTTTTTGTCCATTCACGGGAATAAACCACCATATGGGATTTGTTTTCTATGGTGCTGCCTTGATTGTTGATGAGAAAGAAGAGTCATACAAATGGGTGTTTGAAACATTTTTGAAAGCTATGGATGGGGCAGCACCGAGGCTTATAGTAACCGATGAAGATGCTAGCATGAAGGCTGCCATTGATATAGTTATGCCAAACACCGTCCATAGGTTACGCATGTGGCACATAATGAGAAAGCTTCCAGAAAAGGTTGGTCCTTCACTGAAAGAGGATGAGCATTTTTACAACTCAGTTAATGCATGTGTATGGGGTTCTGAAAGCCCAGCTGAATTTGAGGCAAAGTGGTCTTCCATGATTTCTGAATTCGGTCTTGAAGAAAACACATGGTTTGCTAGGAGATATGAAATTCGTGACTCATGGCAAAGAGAAAAATGGTTTCAGAGATACACCAAACACTAGATGACACTATCAGGTTGGCTGAACATTCTTCTGAAGAATTAGAGGCGTTGAGAAACGGTCTCCTTGACATGAAAAGAAAGTTATCTGAAAGGGTTACTGCCAATAATCCTAGTAGACAAGATGAATTCGAGGCATACATTGGTTGTAGTATGCCTAATGAAGTTGAAATTCATCCACCAACTGATGTGCATACAAAGGGGAGGTGCAAAAGAATTAAGGGACACTTAGACAAGGGTGGAGAAGGGAAACAAAAAAAGGATGGAGAAGGGAAGCAAAATAAAAATGGAGAGCAGAAGAAAAATGCCGGAGGACCGAAAAAGCCTTGCACATGTGGGACTTGTAAGCAGGTTGGCTTCCATGACAGTCGTAGATGCCCCAACAATAACTAAGAACCGAATAGGTATTTTCCATACACACAGATTGGTAACATATTTCATAGTTCTTATCTATGTATATTCGCTTTTAAATAGTGACTATATATACCATTATAACTGATCAGATCATTTCTACTTGCAGGTTCTTTTATTCTGATTTGAGTCAAAGTAAGGCTTTCTTTTTGGTGTTGTGCAAGATGGAAAATCAAAGCTTGAGTGTTATGTACTGGGCGTTACCACTTTGTTTTAATGTTACTGTAGCAGAAGAAGTTTATGTGTATCTCTAAATCTTGTGTTGGTTTGAAAATCCTATGAATCAGTGATATGTACTGGATGTTACCACTTGTTTTAATGCACTGGATTGTCTTATTTATCTGAAATGCTCTAGTGGTTATTTGGCATTATGTTGGTGGTACCTGTCGCTGAATTTTTTAATTTTTTTCTACCACAAACAGATTGATATATGGCTTGCACTTTCTAACTGAATGTATGTACTGATGTATGCACTAACAGGATACAGTGCTATCTTAGTCAGTGAGTATTTCTCATCTCAACTTGGAATTTCTCATCTCACTTAGTGAGTATGCATTGAAACACACCGTCCAGTCAATATATTCACACACCAAATGTTTACATAGACTTGCTTGATAAATATTTCACATCTCTATACATGCAAATATTCAGTACGGTTTGTATACATTGTGTTCAGAAACACTATTTTCATAAATTACATGAGAAGCTCATACTGCTACTGGATTCTCCTCTCCTATCCTTAGTAAACAACAAACATGCCTTTGTTCAGCTCGATAACACCATCGAGTAAAGCTATTTCAGACACAATAAAGTTGCAAAATTCAGATACTTCATAGACAGTAGGAAGTAGTCTTCATATACAGCAGGAAGCAGTTCTCCACACCGGCACACGTCTGTCATCTTGCAAAGTAGCTGGCCCCGATTCATGCTCACATGGAACCAGCACCATGCCACAGCCGCCGAGCCTGTCACCAGGGGGGCGCTTGGGGCCAACGCCCTAGCTACTGTTGTCGAGGTGGGGAGACCGTCATTCTTGATGCTCGGCTTGAGGCGGAGAGCGCCACGCTTGGCCAGGTCGTCGTTGGGCACCAAGATGTGGCGGCGCTGCCATGGAGCGAGCCTAGGTTTAGAGCGAGCCCGCAGGATCGAGTGAATTGAACTGGTTAATTAGGGGAGGGGGTTATGTGTAAAAGGGGGTTAAGTGACCTGTTAGCAATCCCACGTTTCATCTCTACCCTTCGTCCTTGATCCAACGACCCATGCCATTAGTTTCCAGATTTTCATCGAATTGCTGTTTTCACTCGATACTTCGCCCTTTTTTGGTTCCTGTTCTTTTTCTTTTTCTTAGTTTTTTCCTTGACCGAATGTGTTCTCCGCAAATACTTGATTTTTTTTTCAAATCAATGAACTTTTTTTAACTTCTTGAGCTTATTTTAAAATCCCTGAACTTTTTTTGAATTTCGATGAACTTTTTTGAATTTAATGAACTTTTTTCAAGTGGGATGAACATTTTTTTTCAATTTCAATGAACTTTTATGAAAAATCAATGAACTTTTGTCAAAATCGACGAACTTTTTTCAGAATCAATGAACTTTTTTCAAATTTGATGAACTTTTCTTCAAAATCAATGAACGTTTTTCAAAAATCCATGAACTGTTTTCAATTTTTTTGAAATTTTTAAAACTTTGTTAAAAAATCCATGAACTTATTCATCAAATTCGATGAATTTTCCCAATTTGATGAACTTTTTTTTGAAAATCCATGAACTTTTTTCAGTTTTGATGAAATTTTTTTAAAATCGATGAACTTTTTGTTTGAAAATTGATGAACTTTTTTTCAAGTTTGTGAACTTTTCTTGAAAATTGATGAACTCTTTTCGAAATCTATGAACTTTTTCAAAATCGATGAACTTTTATTGAAAATAGATGAACTTTTTTCAAAATTTATGATTTTTTTAAATTGAATATATCTTTTCCAAAAAAGATGAACTTTTTTCAAAGTTCGATGAAGTATTTTTCATAATTGGTGGACTTTTTCCAAGTTTGTGAACTTTTTGAAATCGTTGATTTCTTTTTCTAATTCATAAAAATTCTTTGAATTCGTGGTTTTTTTAGATCTGCGAACTTTCAAATTCTCTTCACATTTTCTTTTTCGAAACTCACGTTTTTCTATTTTCTATATGCAGTAAATAGCGTGGCGATGCGTACTTCTTAAACTGTTTACACCCTAATGATTCATTGAAGCCTGTTTGGCCTGGTGGTTGGGCAACACGCTATTAACGAATTTTTGCTGTGCTGCCTGTAGTGGAATGGGCCAGCTCGAAACCGGCCCAACGAAGGAACGTGCAGGCGCCAAGTTACCTAATCGGCGCGGGTTCCCGTATTTATCGGAGGGTTCGAGTTGGTATCGGAACGGAATAGGATGGGCTGACACAGGTTGTACATGCAGTCGGATTCCGGCCTCATTGAGTGACCTAATTGAACGATCTCGAGTTTTGACTTTTGAGACCACGTATACTTGGCAGACAATCACACAATGAGTTTGAAATATGGCAACGAAGAATGCATTTACGATAAGTGAAGAATGTGTTTATGCCCATCTCAAGTGGAAGTCAGAAAGAATGGAATGCTCTCGTCTACTCTCATCATCAGTACAAAAATAATAATGCGCCTTCCAATGGCGTCTGGCTGCAGTACAATTGGTGCCGTAATCCTCATGTCCTTGCTGCGTATGAACCTATACTGTATGGGAGGGGAGGCTGGACGAACTGACCGGGTCACAAAATGGCGACTTCAGGGGGGAAGCACACACAGAACCGGCTCAAGTCGAAACCCCCTGAATCCAAAACTTCTTCTACGGTGGTCATGCCCATGCTCCCATGTTGATGTTTCTGTTGCTACACTGGTGCTTCCTATGATGAAGATGCAACCTCTATGGCACTTCCGAGTGGCCACGCGGCTTCAACAAACGCGTCGCTGTAAGGAACCTTCTTTACCAATGTCATCTCCTGTTGGGGATCAACACCTGCAAGATGGAAAGCGAAACGAATGAGATAGGTCTATAATAGATGTACACGATTATGGACATTTTTTACTTAGTACTGAGCCTCTTACCAAATCCATCCACAAGCAGTGTGTACTGGTAAACAAGATCCATGCAAATGTATGGAACGTTATCCTTCTGGACACCAGGGTAGCTTGATTGGGCGTCATTCACGTTCAATTTGCAAGCACGCTTGGCAGCTTCCTCAAAGTCTGAAGGTTTGACCTTGGCAACAGGCGCATTGGAGTTGATGAAACCAGCCTGAGCAGGAACCACGGAAAGCTTAGAAGTGCATTATGAGAAAGAGTAGCAAGGTGAAATTGATCTTCAAAAGGAGAAGGACAGTGCTAGAATCAGAAGTTCCATAACTTACCTCAGCAGCCCTGTCAAAGAAAAACGACGCTACAAAGAGATTCTTCTGGCCAGCACCACCACCACCATTCCAAATGCCACCAAAGGAACATTTCATGTGAGTGCATGCTTCGTCTACTTTAAGAGCTTTCACTACATCAGCCCTGCATTCCGAAAAACTACTGCCAGAAGGTGCAGCCGATGCTTCAAATGTATTGCCACCATACTTGTATTGCCCTAAAATCATAAATGCCATTAGAATAGAGTCCTATGATCAGCCAATGAAAACAAGCATGTCATGTCATAGTCTGCTCGTGGTTTGTATTAGCTATGAGCTTTTATGGACATAATACAAAGTAATATTCCCTCCGTCCCATAATATAAGAGCGTTTTTTACACTACACTAGTGTCAAAAACGCTCTTGTATTATGGGACGGAGGGAGTACATGATACAAGTACTTTTAACAGAAAGGATGATAAGCGGCAAAGACTAACAAGCAGAACAAATAAGATGGTTTGTCCTGTAGAGAATGGTAATGTACACAAAACAAATTTGAGGAATTCGTCCTACTGTAAGCCTGAGTTTGTTTCACAAGATAGCAAAGCTGACTTCTTTTGGGAACAAACTTCACTGAATGGGCTGGGAACTAACCTAGACTTTTAAGATGCAGATGAAAAATACAATACACAGTTGCTGCTCGAACAGTAAGGCAGAAGAAAGCAGTCATACCCTGATGTCCAGCCAATACACAGTTGCTGTAACCATTGGCATTGCCAGCTTTTAAGATCTCTGCTCTAGCAGCCAGCAATCCGTAGCGCAAATAACTGCAACAGAAGTTCACAGTTATATTCATGATTTAAACTCATCATACCTTGGACGAGAATAATCATGTGATGTCACTTCCATTAGTGATACACCAAAAACTTATTACCCCGCAGAGCACAAGTGGATGCATGACTAAAGTCAGTTCAGATTAGGTATTGGTTGAACCGATGGCAATATGTTTGTCTACAATGCAGTTGCCTTGAAACAGTGTTAAATGAAGTCATGCTTTTCTTGAGATTACTCAGCTGTTTTTACTGATGGATTTTTACACATTTAAATTGGGATCATCATGAAATTTCTCACACTCCCATTATGAATTATTTTAGGTCATTAATGTATTGTGGTGACATGATCGTTTCTTACATAATTACACATTTTTCTTCTTTCAGTGATTTATGACTCATCAATCCAATTAGAAATAAACAAGATTTGCAGGATAGTACCAGCATCAGGTGCTTAAATAGGTTTTCATAATTGTTACTTCGTGTTATGCTTAGAAACATCAGCAGAGGGTTCACAAATTACCAGGACAATAATTCAGCTAAACAGGAGGAACAGAAAAAAGCTAACAGAAGTTATAATATCAACCTGTGCACATAAAGATGATATGTTGTCCCTTTAAGGAAAAGCTTCTTCACGTATGATTCTTCACCATCTGCTGGTTTAGGAGCCTTTTCAGCATCCTTCTCTGGGATAGCATACGCCATTTGGACAGATCCACCACCAAGGTCAACCACACCAACTGTGTCTCATGCACGTCTTTCCCAGATTTCCCAACAGATAATTAATGGTAACCTGTAAGATTATAGAAGAGTGAATGAGAGAGACATGGTATATGTCCCTGCACTAGAAGGTAAACAAAGGAGCACAGCTTATGAATAATTCCTAAACACACTGCTTAGCGCACAAGCTGACCTCTAATAGGCCTGGTCGGTGGTTACCTTGAACTCTACTTACATACAATTTTACATGTCTATACCATCTATATCTATATCTGTATCTATATCTATATCTATACCACTATATAATGTGGGAATAACTTTGAATATTGGCTGTTGGATGAAGCCAATCAAACAGTGGAAAGTTGGCAAATCCGAGCATTCTTGGCCATTAGATATCTTATTCAATACACAAGATTTTGCCATGCATGCGTACTATCTAGAATATTCCATTACCAAGCTTAAGCACAATGCACCCTATGCACAAACCTCAAATCACTATGTTTCTTCTTTGTTCTAGAATCTTCCATACTTTAAGACTGCCAACTTTTATCTTCTAAATGAATTGCTATTGTTTTTTTTACTTTATATGAATATCAATGCATAATATGCACAGACCTTATCACTTTATTAAAGAAAACACACAAAAGAAACTCCATTGCTATAGTGGCATAGCAATGTAACATGCCCCTGAGAGAATTGACATTCACTTTTGCTTTATTTACTTCTTGTACAAGGCTATGACAGCATCTTCATAAAATGATTTATATTTATCTTTCAGTGCCATGAACTACAAGAATTAAATCTACATCTCATACATGATGCATATGTGACTATAATATCTAGTTGCTTGTGTTATGTGATATGTCAAATATGCAATCATAAATTGGTTATGTATAAGTTCTCAGGTGCAATGCACATGTACCTTACTAGTAAACCATCAAATATCAGTTCATAACTTAGGAAAATGGCATGTAGTCTTCTAAAAAATGAAATACATGCAGTGATAAAAATAATTACTGAAGAGCCTTAGATTAACATGAAACGCAACAATATGTGATAAGTAAGGCCAGCATCCTACCCATTCATATGCACCTTCCTGTGTTCCATCAAGAACCGTGACCCAATCTGGCTGGTTCTTAAATGAACTCTTTTCACGAAGAAGATCCCTAACCTGCATTTTTGTGGATACATTAACATCCAGGTACACAATCAATCATGGCAAACTGGCAATAACCTAACAAAAACCTCAGTGAAACAAAACAAAAGAAACATAATAACCGCAATGCAGACAATGATGATGATGATGATGATATGATAGAAGACAAACAATGATGATGATGATATGATAGAAGACCATTTACCGCTTGCAAGATCTCTTCGGATTTTCCTGCTCCCAACGCTCTTAGCCCTGCTGTGGCCTGTGAACGAACAAGGAAGCTAAGAACATCAACAAGCACCGATTACAAAATCAATTAGCGTGAACAAACGACTCACCCCAACTCTGACAGGCGTCTGGTCGCGCAATTCAGCCGGAACCACTTCTTTGGCCTTCTCAATGAGGGAGACGAGCGATTGAGCAGCCTCACGCGGGTCCTGGGCGTACGCGCTAAGTCCAGGCTTTTTCTGCAAGGGCGGAAGGGGAACGGAATTCAGCCGACGAAGACCCAGACCAGATCCAGATCCGATGGGCGAACGGGCCGTCGTCTTACCTGGACGAAGAGCTCGATGTCGGTGCCAATGTGGACCAGATCCAGGTTGCCGTCGAAGCAGAAGACGTGGACGCGGCTGCCGGAGCTGCCGGCGTCGAATATGACGGCGTACTTCTTCGCCCCGGCGGCACCGGCCCCTCCTCCCAGGGGCCTCTGGGCGGCCCCGGCGGGCGCGCGCGGCATGAGCAGGAGCACGAGCGAGACGAGGGCGAGCGGCGCGAGCACGACGAGCAGCACCCCGCGGTAGCGGTGCACGCGGTCGGCGAGCGTGTCCTGGCGGCCGGCGCCCGGCAGCTGCGAGTAGCGGCGCATCTTGTCGGCGGGCAGGAGGAGGAGGTCGGGCGAGGAGGGCGTGCGGTAGCGGATGCGGCCCCGGGGCCGGGGGGCGACGGCTGCTTGACCGCCTCTAGATCCTCCGCGGGATCCAGCGCTCCCGTCCGTCCGCTCCGCTCCGCGCGCGTCGGCGTGGGGGAGGCGAGGCGAGGGATGGAGGGCCGATCTGCGCGAGCCCCGGGGGTGGAGTTTTAGGCGCGTCGGTGGGTTTGACTTCGGGCGGGGTGGCGTCGGGATCCGGGCGCGCGCTGGGGAAATGCGTGCGCCTCGGGATGTGGCTCGCTGCTGCCGCCGGGCACGCGCGCGACGGAGGCGGGAGGGAGGTGGCGGTGGCGTGCGGAAAGGACGGCGCTTTGTAGCGGTTGCTTGTGCGGGTTCGCCGTGCCCGTGCCGGTGCGGTTGGGTCGGGGTTGGCTTCGTCCGCGCGCGTGTGCGGAGTTGGCCGGACGCCACCGGAGCTGCGGTGCTCGGTAATTTCTCACGGCGCTGGTCCACGGGTGCGCCGGACCGTGATTGGTTGGTGCAGGTGACCGTGTACGCGCCAACCAGAGAGCGTGTTGACGTGGTGATGGATTCAGCGATCCAGTTAAACTTTTCTTTAGAAAAAAACTTTCGATGGATTCATCCATAGTCACGGCAGTACAAACAATAAAATAAAAGTAACAAGCCCATAGACCATTACCGAGGAATATAAGCACTGAAGCGAGTCAAATGAGTGTTGTTATCGTCACCTCTTATCGATGCCGGACAAATCTTGTTGTGGTAACAGTGAGGAAGTCGTTATGTTAAGACCTCACAGGACCAGCGCAACAGAGCATCATCGATAAAATTATCCAACCTGTAGACACATGGATGCAAATGAACGTGAGCCAAACCAAGTAGATTCACCGAAGACAAAAGCCGACCGAATCTTTGGAGATCAGCTAAAGACACGTCTCCAAATGCCCTCAAACGATGCTAGAAGTACCACCGGGATGGGGCTAGGCAAGGAGAACCTCGTTCCATCTTCAAAAAACCGTTGACCCCTTGCCTTTCTAAATAGGACACAAAACCTAAACCCAAAGAGACACCTAAAACGGAGCAGGACCCATCCCACTGGCAAGGGTCGAGGTCCACCGCACCTCCACTGCATAAAGGCCACAAAAATGAGACAAACTGTGGCAAGAACGACATGATTTAGGAATCTCTGATCATCCGAGTATAAGCACATGTGAAGGGGTACGTTACCAGACGCGTGCTCTAGTAGCAATCCATTTTACCCTTGGGGAAGCTCATTCAGTGCACACATTTTTTTCTCAATTCTTTTACTAGAGTGACCACAACTAATTGGAAAAACACAGCAAACACGATGTTTTGGATCATAAACAAAAAAATTACTCTCTCATGTACATATTAATTGTCATTGATTTAGTACAATAGAATACAAAACAATTCCCATAACGATGAAACTTTTCAGAGGCATCTTTCTATACCTATTAATAAAGGAAGGACTATTTTTCCCAACTACTACATGTTTTACAGAAATTCCAATTTCTGATATTCAACCCGCAATTCAGGCTTAAATCAGATTTTTTTGCTTTTGCGGAAAAAACCCTTATTGTTTTCTAATCAACTCGTGGTTCAGTTCTAAGTCAGATTTTTGCTTTTGTGGTAAACCCCCTGATATTTCGGATAATCAACTCACAGTCCATATCAAATTCTTTAAAAAAAATCCATATCTTTAAAACCGTAACTCCAAATTTAACATGTATATGGAATGTGATTAAAAAATCTATAGAATCTAAATATGATGTTATTTTATCTATTAAGTATTTTTAAATGATATTTAGGGTGCTAGTCTAATCAATATTGCATGATCCACCTTTCTTTCGTACTGGTGCCGATCCAGACTAAAAATGAATGCCTCGGCAAAACCAAATTGGAGACGAAAGAAACTATCTATAACGACAAATGCATGCCTCGTCAAAACCTCGCGGGAAAAAAGTAGATTTCTCATCTTATGCCGAGAGAGAGAGAGAGAGAGAGAGAGAGAGAGAGAGAGATGCCTTAGGATTGACCATATTCAAACACATTTATGATTGTGTGAGCACTGAGGCCACCGTCAGTGAGTGTCAAAAGGAGAATAAGTGGCAACATAGATGGATGTCATGTGTGGAAATAAAGGACATAGACCTATTGGGGTATTGAATCATGGTTATTGGGTTGAAGGCGTGTGATTTTTTTTTCTTCTATTGCAACGCACAGACTCTTTTGCTGGTCATATTTATAATGTAGGAAGTGATTTGAATTAATTTGATTGATATAGTGCAAAATATTTGATTTGATTAGGTTTCCCATATCCGACCTATATCTAGAATGTCCGCATTTGATTTGATGGAGTTAATGCAAAATATTTGATTTGATTTGGTTGCCCGTATCCAATCTATATCTAGAATGTTCGCATTTGATTTGATTGAGTTAATGCAATTACCTTACACCCATGGCGTTGCAAAAGATTTGATTTGATTTGATTGAATTAATGCATGACATGGGAGGGAAGGCTTGACTAATGAACGCACGGCCACCAACTCCCCCTTTAATACTAGAGATTGTCCTTATATAATGAAAGACAATAAACGTAATGGTAACGCGAAGGGGAACAAGAAAGAAAAACACAGGCAAAGGAACCATGCAATTAAAGCATGTTTGGATAGTTTTTGACGTGATAAATATAGGAATTTCTTTAAATCTAAACAATCGGTATGCAATTACGAGCCCTTATCATATTTGCAACAGTCCAGGTTCATTATCTAATGCATGCAACACCCAAGATCTATAAAAAGGCCAGGGGTGTGACAATGGAAGCAACCAATCACCTACGACACCAGTTTAGACCTCCCCACCAGGAAGGGTATTCTCTGCCGGCATGGCACCAAGACCATGGGCTCCCATAGGTTTGTTGATAATCACGATGGCGTTGATCTTCGTCAGTCTCCCGCTGCCAGCGAACTCAAAATCATGTGTTGAAATGATAGGCAACCGATTGGTGATCACCATGAGGGACAAATGCTTGCTTGCTTTCAATCCATCGACAAAACCTGGTTCAAATCCCGTTGCGGAGAAAGAGTGCTGCCAGGCAGTAGGCAAAGGTCTTGAGCGGTCCAGGGGAAACATGTGCCTTTGTAACTACATGAAGCTTAATCCTGGCCTGGGTGGGCCTCCTATCTTGGGTGGGCCTACTATGGCTGAATTGTGCAAGCTTAGCGAAAGGACCAAACAAATATGCGGAAATTGATTCACTTTAAAAAAATATGTGGAAGCTAATAAGAAGGAAAAGCAATGAAGGGGACCCGAGATGGTGTAGTGTCTACTCATATTATTATGCTCCAATAGTAGTAGTTGTTTCATTATTTTGATGGTTTCATGTATATGTGTTTATACCCCTAAAAATGTATGTGTGTTTATGTTTGGCAATAATATATAAAGGGACTCCCATCTGGCTACATTTCATAAATTTTCCCTACTGCTTTTTTCTTGTTCCATTATTTTCATGCCCAATGCGACGTGTATAACATAATTCCGTTTTCATGGTTTACGTCTCGAGATCTCGATTAGCGGCGCCAAAGAACCTAGAGTTGCCGCTAGCTTCAGGATGTGGCGCAAGCTAACGGGGCGTGTGATGACCCACAAGTATAGGGGATCTATCGTAGTCCTTTCGATAAGTAAGTGTCGAACCCAACGAGGAGCAGAAGGAAATGATAAGCGGTTTTCAGCAAGATATTCTCTGCAAGCACTGAAATCATAGGTAACAGATAGTTTTGTGATAAGATAATTTGTAACAATCAACAAGTAACAAAAGTAAATAAAGTGCAGCAAGGTGGCCCAATCCTTTTTGTAGCAAAGGACAAGCCTGGACAAACTCTTATGTAGAGAAAAGCGCTCCCGAGGACACATGGGAATTATCGTCAAGCTAGTTTTCATCACGTTCATATGATTCACGTTCGGTACTCTGATAATTTGATATGTGGGTGGACCGGTGCTTGGGTGCTGTCCTTACTTGGACAAGCATCCCACTTATGATTAACTACTATTGCAAGCATCCGTAGCTACAAAAGAAGTATTAAGGTAAACCTAACCATAGCATGAAACATATGGATCCAAATCAGCCCTCATTTAAAGCAACGCATAAACTAGGGTTTAAGCTTGTGTCACTCTAGCAACCCATCATCTACTTATTACTTCCCAATGCCTTCCTCTAGGCCCAAATAATGGTGAAGTGTCATGTAGTCGACGTTCACATAACACCACTAGAGGAGAGAAAACATACATCTCATCAAAATATCAAACGAATACCAAATTCACATGACTACTAATAGCAAGACTTCTCCCATGTCCCCAGGAACAAATGTAACTACTCACAAAGCATATTCATGTTCATAATCAGAGGAGTATTAATATGCATATAGGATCTGAACATATGATCTTCCACCAAATAAACCAACTAGCATCAACTACAAGGAGTAATCAACACTACTAGCAATCTCTGTGTACCAATCCTGCACTTGGAGACAAGAATTGGATACAAGAGATGAACTAGGGTTTGAGAGGAGATGGTGCGGTGAAGATGTTGATGGAGATTGGCCCTCCCGATGAGAGGAGCGTTGGTGATGACGATGGCGATGATTTCCCCCTCCGGAGGGAAGTGTCCCTAACAGCTCTGCCGGAGCCCTAGATTGGTTCCGCCAAGGTTCTCGCCTGTGGCGGCGGAGTCTCGTCCAAAGCTTGCTTATGATTTTTCTTGGACGAAAGACTTCATATAGCAAAAGATGGGCATCGGAGGGCCATTAGGGGCCTGACGAGGCGTGGGCGCGCCTGGGGGTAGGGCGCGCCCCACTCTCGTGGCTGTGGTGTGGGCCCTTCCGTATTTCTTCTGCTCAATATTTTTATTATTTCCAAAAATAACTTTCGTGAAGTTTCAGGACTTTTGGAGTTGTGCGTAATAGGTCTCTAATATTTGCTCCTTTTCCAAATTTCTGTAATTCCAAATTACCAGCATTCTCCCTCCTTATGTGAACCTTGTAAAATAAGAGAGAATAGGCATAAATATTGTGCATGTTTAGAGGTAGAGGTGTCGATAAAATAAAATACGGACATGAGGGCATCATGATTATTCTCATAACAACAACATATATGGATAATGTCATATGATTTCTTATGATAAAGTAATAATCTATTCACAAAGGCAAAGTATGAATCGAAACTTTATTGAGAACTAACAAACTATAATCTCAGTCATTGAAGCAATTGCAATTTATCATAACATCGTAAAGAGTCTATGTCGTAGCTTTTCAAAGAAGTCCACATACTCAACTATCATTTAGTCTTTCACAATTGCTAACACTCATGCAATACTTGTGGTTATGGAGTTTTAATCGGACACAGAGAAATATAGGGGCTTATAGTTTCGCCTCCCAACCTTTTACCTCAAGGGTAATGTCAACAATAATAGTTCATGCTAACCTACATCCAATTAGATATATATGTCAGGATCTTTCCACCACATTGTACTTGCCAAAGGATAAAATGTAAAAAGGAAAGGTGAAGATCACCATGACTCTTGCATAAGGTTAAGAGATAAAAGTAAAAGATAGGCCCTTCGCAGAGGGAAGCAGAGGTTGCCATGCACTTTCAGAGTTGGATGCACAAAATCTTAATGCGAAAGAACGTCACTTTATATTGCCACTTGTGATATGAACCTTTATTATGCAGTCCGTCGCTTTTATTTCTTCCACATCACTAGATCGTATAAAGCTTATTTCCTCCACACTAATCAATCATACATATTTAGAGAGCAATTTTTATTGCTTGCACTAATGACAACTTACTTGAAGGATCTTACTCAATCCATAGGTAGATATGGTGGACTCTCATGGCAAAACTGAGTTTAAGGGTTTTCGGAAGCATAAGTAGTATCTCTACTTGGTGCAAAGAATTTGGCTAGCATGAGGGGGAAAGGCAAGCTCAACATGTTGGATGATCCATGACAATATACTTTGTTTCAGATATAAGAAAACATAACCCATTACGTTGTCTTCCTTGTCCAACATCAACTCTTTAGCATGTCATATTTTAATGAGTGCTCACAATCATAAAAGATGTACAGGATAGTATATTTATATGTGAAACCTCCATTTCTTTATTTCTTCCTATTAATTGCAACGATGACCAAAGCTATGTTTGTCAACTCTCAACAACTTTTAATCATCATACTCTTTCTATGTGAAGTCATTACTATCCATAAGATCAATATGATCTCTTTTTATTTCTTTTTATTCTTTCTTTTTCTTTTTTTCTTCACTCAAGATCATAGCAAAATAATCAAGCCCTTGACTCAACACTAATCTTTATTATATAGCTCACGGACTCGATTACATAGAAGGATCATAAAGCAAAACTCAAAACTAGATCATACCAAAACTTTATTCTACTAGATCAAGATATTACTAAAAGGATCGAACTAAGAAAAACGGTAAAGATAGGAGATGTGGTGGTGATACGATACCGGGGCACCTCCCTCAAGTTTGGCAGTTGCCAAGGGGAGTGCCCATACCCATGTGATTATGTCTCCTTTGCTGGTGAAGGGGTTGTTGATGATGTAGGCTTGTCGTCCATCTTCCAAGGCATAGGCTCACCATCATAGAAGGATGATTGAGTCTCCGGGATCCTTAAATATACAGCCAAACTCATCCTCTTGAATATATATTCATACTCATAGTTTTGGTTTTGCAGGTCATAGATTTGGGCTTGGAGGTGCTCGATTTTCTCGTGGAGCTTGAAGATGGCCTCCCCAATGTCCTTGGCATCCAGCTTGTGGTTGTTGGTGAACTCCGTGATCATTATGTGATTGGAGTCAAGTCCACGCTCCACCATCTCCTGGCACTTGAAAACTCGTTGCTCCATTGCCTCGAGCCTTGTCTCCACGCTTCCGGTCCTCCTGGGTCCCTCAACATCGCGGATGTGCAGCACCCCTTCATGCATCTCAATGGTTCGAGGGTGTTGCAGCACCTCCGCGAGGTAGGGGTTGATGATCTTCTCGAAGAACTTGTCCTTGGGGGCACTTGGAGACGTCATGATGATCTAGATCTGTCAGAAAAATAGCTCGAAACAAGAACAGATGACAATTGCGTGATACGGTGGTCAAAACCTTCGGGAGAATATATAATGAATTTTTACCGACCAAAATACGTATCGTGCAAGAAAACGGAGTCCAGAGAGTGCACGAGGTGCCCACGAGGCAGGGGGGCGCGCCCTCCACCCTCGTGGAGCCCTTGTGTCCTTCTCGGACGGCTTCTTATTTTTTTCTATTTTTCTAAATATTCCAAAACGGAGAAAAATTGCCATTAGAACTGTTTCAGAGTCGGTTTACTTATCGTACCACGTACCTATTCCTTTTTGGAGTCTGAAACGTTCTGGAAAGTGTCTCTTATGTATTCCTCCGGTGTTACGGTTTCAATAACATTGGTTTCAACATTTATAGGATTACCTGAGATATAATGTTTGATTCTTTGACCGTTCACCACCTTCGGATTTGTGCCTTTGAAGTTGTTGATTTTTATGGCACCGGAACGATAGACCTCCTCGATAACATAAGGACCTTCCCATCTAGAGAGAAGTTTTCCTGCAAAAAATCTTAAGCGAGAGTTGTATAGCAATACATAATCACCTAAATTAAACTCACGCTTTTGTATTCTTTTGTCATGCCATCTTTTAACTTTTTCTTTAAACAACTTGGCATTCTCATAGGCTTGGTGTCGGTGTCAAAACCGGCGGATCTCGGGTAGGGGGTCCCGATCTGTGCGTCTTAGGCTGATGGTAACAGGAAGCAAGGGACACAATGTTTACCCAGGTTCGGGCCCTCTTGATGGAGGTAAAACCCTACTTCCTGCTTGATCAATACTGATGATATGAGTAGTACAAGAGTAGATCTACCACGAGATCGTAGAGGCTAAACCCTAGAAGCTAGCCTATGGTATGATTGTGTATCTCTATCGACTAGCCTGGCCTCGGTTTATATAATGCATCAGAGGCCTAGGATAACAAGAGTCCTAGCCGAATACGCCGATGGGGAGGAGTCCTTGTCTTGATCGCCAAGTCTTGTGGAATCTTCCTTGTATGCGGCTGTCCGGATCGGCCCATGAGTATACGGCCATGGGGGTCCTCGGCCCAATCTAACAGATCGGGAGATGACGTGGGTACCCCCTAGTCCAGGACACTGTCAGTAGCCCCCTGAACCGGTCTTCAAGTTAGGGACGCTCCTCGATTCTTCCGAACTGTTCTCCATCTTCGGTAGTCGGTCTTGAAAACTGGTTCAACAAATCTTCTCATCTTCGATCTTGAGGATCGCCGAAGTGCATCCGAAGAGTTTACATGTTGGGTATCCGAGGAGCCCCTTTAAGTTTCCGGCCTTTATCAATGCCTTGTTATTTTTATGCCACGCCTCGGGTTTGAAGTTGTTCCCGGGAGGCAGTGTCCTCTTGCGTCCGAGGTCCAACGTCGGACTATATTCGAGGTATCCTTTGCAGCCGAGCATCAATGCCGGACTGCTTCCGAGCTCCAACGCCGAAATGTATCCGAGCTCCAACGCCGGATCAGGTCCAAGCTCCAAATACGGACCGTATCCGAGCTCCAACGCTGAATATATCCAAGATGTCATAGATCATCTTGGTACAAAAAGTTGAAGGAGTGTAGCGGAGCTTAATGCCGGAAATGCGCTCTATGGAGCTACATTTGGCGCCCGAAGCTTTATGTCGGACTGCCCGAGGTGGTGCACCACCCGACCGCTGAGCTAATTTTTGTGAATATTTGTAATCGGTGCGATTTATTCTCTGCCGAGATGTATAGCCAAGATATGTATATCCGAGAGCCCTCAAGGTGTGTGTCACCAAAACCCGAGATGCACCGAAGGAAAACATGAAACCACCGATCCTAGTAGCCCCGAGACTCGTGCCGATGTGCGAATCGCCCGAGGATCAACTCCTAGCTCGGCAGCATACGTAGGAATAGAGACGCAATGTAATATATCAGAGATAATAGTGATCGGCGAACGGGCCCTTGAGAGAGGGTCTTGAGAAGTTGCCGCAATATATTAGCTTGACGCCAGATAGGTTCACATGGTACTTATTTTTGTCCGAAGACGCACTTTCCCATAGTTTGATCAAGCCAAACACTGAGCCCTTTTAATTTTCTGCATTGAATAGGCAATGCAGTAGCCCCCGAGACACTGGTCGGGCGGCAACACCAGATCAGGGGATCGATGTGCCCCTTTAATATTTGTAAATAATGAGCGCAAAGCCCAGTAGCCCCCGAGCCTTAATGTAGGCACGGGTGGCCGAATTAAGGATCGATATCCAGAGTAAAATCACAGATTATGTGTAATGATTCTATGTATCCAAGTACTTTACATCCTTATTTTGACTCCATTGTGACTGTTTTATCAGTTGAAAGTGGCCCATCGTCGGCTTCTACCCCTTGGTAGATACTACATAGGGTGTTTCCGCAATAACAAAGCAACCCTTAGACGACGTCTCGGTGCCCGAAGGCGGTTGTGTTAGCGGAAACGAGGCAACCAGATATGCGGGCTTTATAACTTTCGCTTAGTCATAGGAGCTTTAAACTGGGGAAGCTAGCTATGAGCCCCCGGTTAGTGTTCGGCGACATCCGAGGTCAAGCTGTAAACACTTCGGCCAATGTTATGAACGGCCCGTTGTTTAACATAGTCATCAGATCACTGACCAGTTTACGCCTATTGGGACAGTCAGTTTTCGGCTTTCTCCACTGAGGTGCTTGACCATGCGAATTGGAAGCACAATCGCAGTGGTTCTCCCTTTGCACACCTAGCCGAACAAAGCGGAACGTAGGAGGTAAGCACAGGAGCCGGGCAACCCAACTATTGACTGAAGACACAATTCGAAACCGATGCATATAAAGCAATATCCGAGAATGTTTTTGCCGAATCACTAAAGGTGTCCGGCATTGCACTGCGAGACTAATACTGGAAACGCACAAATAGTTTAAAAGTGCCATAGGCTCGAAAAGCCAAAAAACTTATTCAAAAGTTTAATGTCCGAACTAGATCAAGTGTTCGGTGCCAATCCGAAAATTGGACTTTAAAAAAAGGTGCTTCTGTCGTGCTTTAACATGACACATCCTATCTCAAGACTTCAAGCGGGTCAGCCTATGGCTTCAACCTCCTTATCCCGAAGGTGGAGTGCTTCTCCGAGGCTAGTTTAGCAAACTGCACTTGAGCGGATTTAGAGAGAAGCAAGGCTATCCGGCTATTGACCACACACTTGCATCGAGAAAGGAGTGATAGAAAAAAGACTTTGTAACGACCAAGAAGAAAAACAGCTCATACTAATTTAAGAGCCCCCACGTGACTTGGGTAAAAGAATTTCATGTATAATGATTATATGTACCGAAGTACTAATATCATATCTTTGTTCACCTGAACTTTAAACGCGTCTTAACCGACCGTCGGCTTCTCCCTCTTGGGTCAAGGACCGAAAAGTGTTATGTACTCCACCTGTCGAGAATATCAACGGTGTTTCCGATAACCAGGCAATCAGGCCATAAGGCTATAACAGACATAAAGCACGCCAGTGGAACTTATGCTATATTACTAACAAAGTGTAAGAAGCATCTTCAAGAAAATAGTACCCCACCGATACCTTTCTTCAAAGGCTCATTGTTACTATGAGACTTGTGCAACAGATTTCTCATGAGTTCCGTTGTGTGCCGACCATAATTGAAAACAATAAGAGCGCTAGCTTTCGGCTTCACCCAGTCTGAGGTCCGGCTCGGATGACCCGACCGTGACAATCGCAGAGGTGCTCCCTTTACTCCCTAGCCGAACAATCAGGAACGTAGGGGTAAACACAGGAGCGAGGCAACCCAGCTTGCGAATCACTTAAGTCAACATGGTGCATATTGTATGTAATACACGAACAAGGAACGAAGCCGTACAAGTATAATCATATGCAAGAGGAAAGGCTTCATAAAGGAAGCCCCCAAGTAAACGGGGTATTTGAATTTGTGTGTCACAAACAAAGTTTTGACAAGGAGGTTTTTTACAAGCAACTTTTTTCCAAAAAAGTATAATGCTTGGTCGAACCGAACACGAGTTAAAAATTTAAAACTTTGAGCATGAAGGCAACTTAGTCGGTTAATGTGTTCGGCATTGATGACGCTGTCCGAGCTTGATGAGGAACAAGGTTCCATCCCCCAAGCCGGTCCCGAGGTGGCGGAGCAAAGAGCTTGGCACTCCGAAGTGGTGGCATAGCACGGTCAATGCGGGCCGGCAGAGTGATGCCGAAGTCCCCAGCATGGGGTAATGAAGTGTTGACGAAGCCCCCCGTCCAGCTGAAGTGACGTGGTATGTCAGTATGCCGAATTGACGATACTGCCCAATGATGAAGTCATGTACCTAGGGTAGGGTCATGGACCTGTCTAAGACACCCTCCCCAAGGACATCTCTAGAAGAAACGAAGGGTTCCACTCGACCAACTGGAAGACACTCGACCATGAAGCCAACCACTCGACCGCCAGGAGATCTAAAGCCATTCTGCACACAAACGGTCGATCATTAAGTAGATTTTATGGTCATCATAGCACTTTATGTGGGCGTTACCTGTAACCCCCTATCTTAATGTACCTTTAACCCTGCATAACTGAGGGCTGGAGGGTGCAGCGAACTCTATATAAGCCACCCTCCTCGGTGTCAAGGGTTCGCACCTCTGTAACTCATACACATATAATCTGAGTTGACCGCCTCCAGGGCTCCAGAGCGTGGGGCTATTACTTCCTCCAGGAAGGGCCTGAACTCGTAAACATCTTGCGTATACACCTACTCCATAGCTAGGATCTTGCCTCTCCATACCTACCCCCCATTCTACTGTCAGGCTTAGAACCACGACAGTTGGCGCCCACCATGGGGCAGGTGTCTTAGCGACTTGTTGGAGAAGTTGCATTTTTCCGATCCCATTCATCATGGTTTCAGGCGGAGTTTTGGTTGAGGGCCGCGAGATCCGTCTCGGCGCGCTCACGTTCATTGCCGACGACTCCGCTTGGTTGCAGGAAGCTCCGCTTGACGTTGACGCACTCCCCGTCCGTGGGGCGACGCACTTTCGCATGTGCGTCCGCGGCGTCCTCCTGCGGCAGCCATCGACCCAGTATCGGTCTGCTCTTGTGCCGTCCTCCCTCCCGGTCTCGCGCCGGCGCAAGCGCTCCGGTCGATCGAGGCTTCAGCACTGGGTGAGGCATGCGGTGGCCCGCCAGTCGGCCACTCCCCAAGTCGCGACAATCGAGCCCGACGAATCTCTCTACGGCCTGTTCGATCAGTCGACTGGCGCCGCAGAGACTGCATCCGAGTGCGACAACAGCGATCCTGCGGCAGAGGTTATGATGGTCGACGGACCACGCAGTCCTCCTGGTTTCCCCCGCACCGATGGAGGCGTTGGCGGAGGCGAGCCGGTGCAGGCTCACGAAGAGTACCAACCCGAGCCCCTCACTTCGCTGCAGAGGGAGGAGCTCCGCCGCCGGAACATGGATGCGCTTCACACTCCTATCATTGGAGAAACCCCCGAGGCCCGTGCCTTAGAAGATGCGTTGGCCAACTTGGCTGAGTGCACTCGACAGGAAAATCTCCAGCAAGTGCTCGATGAACGAGCGCAACAACGGGTCCCGTCGTCCAGTCGACGTCAACTCTTTCCACAACCAACTCAGGTATACCGAACTCCCATTCGTAATCTAGCAATGCAGCCAGATAGCAGAGTCCATTCAGCCTTCCTAGTCGGAGGTCGGTGGGCTTACTCCAGATCGTAGATTTGCCACGGGCAAGGGAGATCAAAATTCAGGCAGATCGCAGTTGCGGAACATGATTCACAGCAGATCCGTCGCTGTGAATACAGTCCAGTCGGCACATAGCCCAAGATTGCCCCTGAGGCGTGAGGGGCATGGAGGCCGGCGTGAGCAGTATGAGGACCGATTCAATCGTGATGATCGACATCGAGTGCCCACTCCTCCCCCAAGGGGTGGGTCATATGCGCCGGGCAAAGAAGACGACAGACGCCTTGACAGCTTTGGGCGAAGGATTCCACGACCCGTGGAACCAGGCTTTGATGCGAGATCCTTCATCGTTCAAGGTCTGGTCGACAGAATGTAGCTAACCGAGAAGGCCATGATGTAAATGCGCCCATCGCCAGCAGAGTACACGCCTCGGGACCAGAGTGTTTTAGGAGAGCCATCGAGTCTGCGGTGATTCCTCCCAACTTCAAAGTTGGCGATCGAGTCGATAAGTTCATCGGGTGAGTCTAAGCCGGATACTTGGCTTGAGGACTACCGAGTGGCTGTTCAGATCGGGCGGCAACGATGAAGTGGCCATGAAACACCTGCCACTTATGTTGGAGGGATCGGCTGAGCATGGCTGAATCAGTTAGCACCCAAAGCAGCATTTACACTTGGGAAGATCTTGCCCGGCGTTTGTCGGGACATTTGAAGGAACTTGCAAGCGGCGGCAGGTTGATGAGTTGCGATGCGTGTGTGCGTAAGTCGAATGAAACTACGAGGATTACATCCAGAGATGGATCACTTTGCACCACACAAGAGAGAATGTATCGATCATCAGGCGATCTGTGCCTTCAAGGAAGGAGTTGAGAGAGTTGAGTCTGAAATTCGATTGGACAGAGACATGACCACGAGTCAAATGATGGAGATTGCCACCAAGTACGCCCAATGGTGAAGAAGAGGATCGGCTCCGAGTGGCAAGTACAAGTCGGCCGCTAATGAAACCAAAGGGGGGAACTCCAATGAAAGCGAAGCGGAAAGCCGGGCCAGCTGCTCCTGGAGAAGCCTTGGCCGTGACTCTAGGAAAGTTCAAGGGGAAACCCAAGGGACCTTGGAACCCCAAGAAAGTGAAAGACCAAGATGGAAATGATGTGTTGGACTTGCCATGTCACATTCACACGAAGAAAGATGAAGAGGGTAAACTCATTTACCCAAAGCATACCACTCGACAGTGCCTGCTCTTGATTCAGCAGTTCTAGGGGAAGCAGCCCAAGGACAAGGAAAAGGAGTCGGACAAAGTTGAAGACAAGGAAGATAGTGACGGTGGATACCCTCAGGTCAATTCCACTCTGATGATTTTTGCTGACGTTGAAAGCAAAAGTCGATTAAAAGTTATCAACCGCGAAGTGAATATGGTCGCTCCAGCGACACCTAGTTACCTGAAATGGTCGCAGATCGCCATCATGTTCGACCATTCTGATCATCCAACACACATAGCCACCCCTGGGAGGCAAGTGTTGGTGGTTGACCCAGTCATCGAAGGCACTCGACTAACTAAGGTTTTGATGGATAGTGGCAGTGGCCTGAACATATTGTATGCAAAGACGTTGAAAGGGATGGGCATTCCCATGTCCAGACTCAAGACCAAAGAACATGAGCTTCCATGGAGTCATTCCTGGGAAGAAGGCTGAGTCACTCGGCCAAATTGCTCTCGATGTGGTTTTTGGTGACTACAAGAATTTTCGTAAGGAAAAGTTGACCTTTGAGGTCGTGGATTTCCAGAGAACTTATCACGCTATCCTGGGGAGGCCGGCATATGCGCGTTTCATGGCTCGACCATGTTATGTGTACCTCAAGCTGAAGATGCCAGGTCCCAAAGGTGTGATCACCGCCACCGGCAAAAAAAGGCGTAAGAGTGTTTCGAGAAGGCTCTAAGATCGCCGATGCTCGGATTGCGATGGTCGACTGCAAGAGTACCGAAACTGCAGACCTGAGTGATTTGTTGCGAGCCAAGAAGCCCGCCACGGAGTCGGCATTTCAGTCGTCCAGGGAGACAAAACCGATTCATATTCATCCGACTGATCCCAATGCTGCTCCGACTCACATCTCAACAACACTCGACTCCAAATAGGAAGAAGCGCTCATCCCGTTCCTCCGTGAGAATCGGGACATCTTTGCATGGAAGTCACGACATGCCGGTGTTCCTGTGGGACTGGCCGAGCATCATCTGCGAAGTCGACTCAAAAGTTAAACTGTCAAAGAACATCTTCGATGGTCCGCCGCCCGTAAGAGAAAGGCCATTGGCGAGGAGGTTGCTCGGCTCTTTGCCGCAGAGTTTATCCGAGAGATTTACCACCCGAGTGGCTCGCCAATGTTGTCATGGTCCCTAAGAAGGACAATTCAACATGCATGTGCATCGACTTCAAACATATCAATCGGTCCTGCCCGAAGATCATTTTCCTCTCCCCGCATCGACCAAATAGTGGATTCGATTGCGGGATGTGAGCGATCGCCTTTCTTAGACGCATATTCGGGTACCATCGGATCCATCCGTATGGACCCGACGAGATCAAAACAGTTTTCATCACTCCATTCGGGTGCTTCGTTATGTCACCATGCCATTCGGCCTCAAGAATGCCGGATCCACGCTCATGAGGATGATTCGTAAGTGTTTACTCACTCAAATCACCGAATGTGGAAGTATACATGGATGACATTGTGGTCAAGTCACGGAAAGGTTCTCGACCTGTTGACCGACCTTGCTCAAACATTTGCCAATCTCGGGAGGTATGATATCGCTTAATCCATCAAAGTGCACATTTGGAGTTCTTGGCGGAAAGTTACTCGGTTTTCGCTTCGAACGAGGAATCAACGCTAACCCGTAAAAAGTTGGCACTATACTCCAATGAAACGCCTGCATGCGTGTGCACGATGTCCGACTTCTTTGGATGCTTGGCCGCTTTAAGTCAATTCATCTCTCGCCTCGGTGAAAAGGCATTGCCTCTTTACCGATCGATGAAGAAGTCGAGACAAGTTCGAGTGGACTCCTCAAGTCGATGCAGCGTTTGCAGAGCTCAAAGCTCGCTCTCCACTCCACCGGTGCTTGCTGCCCCAATCAGCAAGGAGTCGCTTCGCTTACATTGCAGCCACAGGACAAGTCGTCGAGACAAGATTTACTACGAAAGGAAGAGGAAGGAAAGGCCTTCAAAGTTCAAATACCAAAGATATTATCTTTCAAGTATTAACCCGTCAAAGCAAAGATACCCTCATTATCAGAAGCTTGTGTATGGGATTTATATGACCGCAAAGAAGGTTGCTCACTACTTCTCTGATCATTCCATTAAAGTCGTCAGCGACGCCCCATTATCAGAGATTTTGCACAACAGAGATGCAACTGGTCAAGTGGCGAAATGGGCGATTGAACTTCTTCCCCTTGATATCAAGTTTGAGGCAAAGAAAGCCATCAAGTCCCAAGCAATAGCAGATTTCATCGCCGAGTGGATTGAACAACAGTTACTGACTCAAGTTCACTCGGAGCACTGGACTATGTTCTTTGATGGTTCCAAGATGCTGAATGGTTCTGATGCTGGGGTAGTATTGGTTTTCCCCCCGAGGAGATAAGCTCAGATATGTGCTCCAGATTCACTTTGATTCTTCCAACAATGAAGTAGAATATGAAGCACTGTTGTATGGGTTGCGTATGTCCATTTCACTCGGCGTCCGTCGCCTCATGGTTTATGGCGACTCAGATCTAGTGGTTAATCAGGTGATGAAGGAGTGGGACGTCAAGTCCAAACCATGATTGGTTATCCGTAATGCGGTGAGGAAGCTAGAGAAGAAGTTTGAGGGTTAGAGCTTCATCATATACCCCATTTGAAAAATCAAGCTACCGATGATTTGGCGAAAATAGGGTCCAAGAGGGAAGCCATTCCCGGTGATGTGTTTTTGGAGCACATCCAGACACCGCCGATTCAAGAGGATCCTTTCACCAAGAAGCTCCACAGCCAAAAAGTGTCACCGATCCGATCAAGTTGAGGTCCCAACGATTGGTCGACCTGATCATGGAAGTCGTGGTCATCACTCCCGATCGACAAGATCAGACATCGCCAGATATCTTGAGGAAAGAGCTCCCGGAGAACGAAGAAGAGGCTCGACAGATCGTCCGCCGATCCAAGGCCTTTACTATGATCAAGGGACAGTTATTCAGAGAAAGCGTGACTGGAGTCAGCCAGAAGTGCATAACGCCAGAAGAAGGTCAGATAATTCTTGATGATATCCACTCGGGGACCTATGGTCACCATGCGTCCTCTCGGACCATCATGGCTAAAGCATACCGAGCGGGATTTTACTGGCCAAAAGCAAATGAAATGGCAAAGGAAATAGTCGGCAAGTGTGAAGGATGTCAGTTCTACTCCAATATGTCACACAAACCCGCCTCAACATTGAAGACCATTCCACTCGTCTGGCCTTTTGCTGTTTGGGGGTTGGATATGATTGGACCACTGAGAACTGGTAGGAGCGGTTTCACTCATTTGCTTGCGGCAGTCGACAAGTTTACGAAGTGGATCAAAGCTAAACCTATCAAGAACCTTGATGCGTAATCGCTACCGGGCCATCGAGAGTTGATATTCAGATATGGAGTTCCGCACAACATCATCATCGACAATGGGTCAAACTTCGATTCTCGACAAGTTCAAAGCCTTCTCGCGCCTCGTGGCACGCGAGTCGACTATGCTTCAGCTTGCTCACCCCTCAAATGAATGGACAAGCGTAACAAGCAAATGGTCTAATTCTCAAAGGACTGAAACCTCGACTGATGCGTGATCTCAAGCATGCAGCAGGAGCGTGGGTCGATGAACTTCCGTCGGTTCTTTGGGGATTAAGGATCACTCCTAATCGGTCGACTGGAAGAACTCCATTCTTTATGGTCTTTGGAGCTGAAGCAGTTCTACCGAGTGACCTGCTTCACAATGCGCCCCGAGTCGAACTCTACTCAAGGTGAGCCGGAGCAAGCCCTAAGAAGATGTAGTCGACCTCCTTGAAGAGGAGAGAGAGATGGCCCTGATCCGCTCGACCATCTATCAGCAGGACTTGCGTTGATTCCATGCTAGATATGTGAAGAGCCGAGCCTTTCAAGAAGGGGACTTGGTCCTCCGAGTGGATCAACAGAAACCACACAAGCTCGCTCCCACTTGGGAAGGTCCCTTCATCGTCACCAGAGTTCTCCACAATGGAGCTTACCATTTTTACAACGTTGAACGCCAGATCGATGAGCCTGGAGCCTGGAATGCGGAGCTGCTCCGCCCCTTTTACACTTAAGAACTCACTCGGGTGAGATGTAATAAAAGCACCTTTGTAGTTTGTTTATCAAAGACAAGAGTGTTATAATTTTCCCAGTGATTGTTATTACTTTTCATTTACATAAGAAATTGCCCCCAGTGGGTAGCTTAGCCGCGAACCTGTTTCGCCTAAGTTTGTAAAAAAAATCCCTGCCAGGTGGAGAGCCAGCCTCCCACTCGGGGGCTTAGCTGCGAATCCGTTTCGCCTAAGTCTCTGAAAATCCTACCGAGAGGTGAGCCAGCCTCCCACTCTGGGGCTTAGCTGCAGTCCAAGTACTCGCCTAAGTTTGAAAATCCTACCGAGTGAGGAGCCAGCCTCCCACTCGGGGGCTTAGCTGCAGTCCAAGTACTCGCGTAAGTATTTAATACAATGTGCACTTGTGACGCCCGGATAATCACGCTATAGTAATCCCACGCTAATCATGCCACGTCACCTGGGTTACTGTGACTAAACTCTCGTTGATTCAAACCCGGTTCAACTTCATATTGAAAACATAGGCATAGAAATAAAAGTTTTTCAAAAATTTAAAACAAAAAGTGTGGAAGGAAAACCCTTGGCCCAAACCCCGACTTGGCCCAACTTCCCCCACTGGGCCGCCCATCGGCCCTGCCCCGCCACATACCCCGCAAACCCTAGCCGCCCTGCACTTCCACGCCCCCACCCTCTCCTCGCCGATCTGGATCGGGGGCGGAGACCCCCGACCGAGACCTCCGTCGCCCCCCCAAGCACGAGCTCCCGCCGCCGCGGGT
The DNA here is from genome assembly GCA_021605145.1 of Aegilops bicornis. NCBI lineage: Eukaryota > Viridiplantae > Streptophyta > Magnoliopsida > Poales > Poaceae > Aegilops > Aegilops bicornis. The sequence continues at coordinate 89,169,342 of CM038670.1, forward strand.
CGATCCCGACCCCCTCCGCCTCCCCGACGCCGGTGAACTCGCCCCAACCGCCTCTCGCCGGTCGTCACTGCCTCCACCGAGCCCGCTCGCTTAGACCCCAGGCTCGGTGAGCTCGCCGACCCCCGGTTCCCTCTCTTCCTCCCGTCGACGACGGCTCCGCCACCATGACCACCGCACCGCCTTCCCCTCGCCTCTCTCTCCTCTCCGTCTGACGCCAGAAGCCTCGTCATTGCCCGTCATGGCTTGGCCGCCCATGCCACGCCCGAACCCCCTGTTCCCTCTCTTCTTCCTCCCGTCGACGACGCCTCCCGGCCGGACGCCACCCTCGCCGGCCCTCCCCCACCACGGCCATGAAACCCCGACCCTTCCGACGCCCCGGCCTCCCGTCAGCGGCTCCACGCCCTCGCCCCGCTGCCCGGGCCCCGTGCACTTCCCCGTCGGGCCCGAACCCCCACCACCACTGTCACGGCTGCGCCACGCCGACACAGCGGTGGCGACCCCCGCCGTCTTAACCTCGGGCGCCCGCCCCGATGGCCTCGGGTTGAACTTCATACCTTGGCCAAGGCCTGTGCCCCTCGGGGCCAATGACATGGGGGCCCCACCCCCCAAAAGGAACGATTTTTATTAAAACAGAAATAAAAATAGAATGAAAGTAAATTAAAACTAATTAACTAATTAATTAATTAATTAATTAATTAATTAATTCTGATTAATTAACCCTAATCATTAATTAACTTAATTAACTAATGTTAATTAACCTTGATTAGGTTAATTAGTTATTAGAGACTGACATGCGGGACCCACACATGGGGTTGACTAAGTCAACCTGTTGACCGATGATGTCGACTTGACATCATGCCGATGTCATAAATGCATTTTCGAAATTAATTAATTAATTAATTAAATTCCGTAAATTATTAAAATCTTTTAAAATCATATCTTTTAATCCGTATCTCGGATTAAAATATTTCCAACATGAAAGTTGCTCGAACGATGAGACGAATCCGGATCGCAATTTGCTCGTCCGCCTCACAACCATAACCTATCGAACCTGCAACTTTTCCCCTCCTGCCCTTCCGCTCGAAAATCCCAAAACACCGGATTACTTTCCGGATGTTTTCCCCTAACCAAGACCCCCTCGTACCCACGTTAGGGCACGCTTAGCATCGCTTCTTGACATGTCATGCATCGATATGCATCTGTTTACTTTGTATTCATTGTTTCTTCCCTCTTCTCTCCTAGAGACTACGAGACCGACGCCGCAATGCGGTGGCCGACTACGGTGTTGACGACCCTCTCTCTTGCCAGAGCAACCAGGCAAGCCCCCTTTGATCATCCCGATATCGCCCATTCCATTCTCTCATACTTGCATTAGATTTTGCTATCGTTATTGTTTGCACCTATTCGATGCATAGCCCTGCTTTTGTATCTGCCGTTGTACCTTACCGCTTATCCTAAACCGCTTAGTATAGGTTGGTTAGAGACCCATCGCTGACCCCCTCCTCACCTTGTCCTTGTTGCCCCGCTTCATCATTGAAGACCCGATCAACGGGATCGAAGACCGTGACCCGACACCGCACATCACTTCCCTTAGTTGCTCGACACTACCGGGTTACTATCGAGTACCGAGGGTGAAACCTCTACAAAGACTTTTGATATTAACCCCGTAGTATAGCTATCCTGGCCGTGGTCATCGAGGGTGATTTCCTCCTTAACCACTTCCGATACGACTGTCACAAGAACCTCAAGTGTGAACCTCGTGGATGATTCCTCTTACGCTCACCTTGATGATTACATCTAGTGGAATTCATCGGGGTGATTCCTCGGTTTTTCCCTTGATGTTTGGACACACGGTTACTTGGACTTTACCATCGTTATTTGAAAGACGGGTCGACCACCGAGGGTACCTGCGTGCTTAATTGGCGAGTGATGTGGAGACGGGTTGACTGGAAGGTGCCCGCGAGATAATTACGAGGCGCGCCGGCATTCCTAGCCCTTGCCGCAAGTCCTCGAGACGGGCAACGGGTCACATCTTTCGTGAGTCTCGCTTGTTACCGCGCATTCCTAATCCACTACGATTTGGATATTTGATCCGAGGGCCTCTCGCCCCGATAGCACTAACCATCACGTGGGCTAAGTATATGCTTCAAGGTCAGATACATCAGCCGAAGCTTAATAGACGTCGGCCGGCGAGTGGCGCGCTACCGGTTGGACCGGTAAGCTCCTCGCCTTTTTGGGAAGGTAGCTAGGTCTGCTCACCGTCACAGACGCAACGCAGGAGTTCCCGGGAGATGGCCCATGACCCCGGGGCATAGGTTTAGTCCGTCTTGGCCTCTCTATTAAGCCTAGGTCGGGTTATGCGTATTGTTTGGCCGAGGCCGGGCATGACCTCGGAAAGTGTGTCCTACCGGAGTTAAGCGGCGTGGTGGGTAAGTTGGTGCACCCCTGGAAGAAAACATCTATCGATAGCCCTGTCCCTACGGTAACGGACGCTTGGAGTTGTATCCCGATCGATACAACTAGAACTGGATACTTGAGATGAGACATGGATATGAGCAATGGATTGCGATGAGAATTGGATTGTGATGATAATCGATAGTATGGCTCAGGATGCCTTTCTCGCAGGGAGTCGAGAAAGGATCTCCTACCGAGGTTGATAACAAGATTACTACTTTACTTTATGCTACTCTACTCCTTCCGGTTCTTTGCAAGATGGTGGTTTCAAGAAGATGCTAGTCTTCGATAGGACTAGGCCTTCTCTCTATTCTCGCATTTCTGCAGTTTCACCACATATACAACCTTCCTTTGATAATGTTGCATATGTAGTGTAGATCCTTGCTTAAGTAGTACTTTGGATGAGTACTCACGGTTGCTTTGCTCCCCTTTTCCCCTTTCTTCTTCTTTTCCGGTTGATGCAACCAGATGACGGAGCCTGTGAACCAGATGCCACCGCCGATGCTTACTACTACGTGGAGGTCACTGATGACCGGGGAGTAGTTAGGAGGCTCCCAGCAGGAGGCCTTGCCTTTTCGATCGATGTTGCTTTTGTGCTAGCCTTTTAAGGCAAACTTGTCTAACTCATGTCTCAGACTCAGATATTGTTGCTTCCACGACTCTTGTGTTTTCGAGCTTATGTATTCGAGCCCTCGAGGCCCTCGGCTTGTAATATAAAGCTTGTATTATTTTTAATTTGTGTCTAGAGTTGTGTTGTGATATCTTCCCGTGAGTCCTTGATCTTGATCGCATACATTTGCGCAGTATGATTAGTGTACGATTGAATCGAGGGCGCCACAAGTTGGTATCGAGCCGATCGCCTGTAGGAATCCCCTTCCACACTCCTTGGCCAAGTCGAGTCTAGTCATTGCAAAAACTTTTACTAACTTGGCTGTGTGCCTTACGGGCCCACGTCGCCATCGGGTGGTACTAGGATCTTTACTCCTCGACCTTTACTCTGGGACTCTGAACTCTCTTCTATTCGGGTTAAATGAATTTGCTAAAAACAAAACTAACTTTAGGTTCTCGCAAGTACTTTCTCCCGGAGAGCCCCTCACTTCAGATGATCGTCTGCTAATCAAGATTCCAAGATACTCTCGGATGTTCTCTCGAGACTTTGTGCCCATCACTTTTGCTATTCCCGACCACCGATAAATCCGTATGGATAACTACTTACACTTGCCATTCATACGATCATCCCCATTGATCTTGTTACTACAAGATACCTCGAAGTTTTCTCTATTGTTCCGAGAATACTTTTGTGCCCACCGCCTAGCAGTTCTTTGCCACATGAATACCCTTCAATAAATCCTCGCACTTGTCGAGTATCCGCTCAACCCAGCTTGTTCATGTGTTTCACAAAAGTCTTCAAATTACTATTCGATCTTCCGAAAATCCTCTGGAGCCATTGGCTCTTGAAATTCTTGCTTGCTTGCATTATGGTTAATCCCATAAGTCTCGTAGTCATATTGACATTCCTTGTCATTATCATTTTGAGTCTGTTGACTCAATATGTTTATGTAATACACGCAATCATCATTGATCCTTATAAATTACTTCTCCCGAGCTGCCATTCTTTTAAATGGAATTGGTTCTCGACCAATCCAATTATCGCTGATTGTACCCTAAGGCTATTCAACTTATCCATCACTAATCAGAGCATTGCTCTTGATCCCTTGATTTGGAAATCATAATTCCTTTGCATTTGACAATTGAGTTAGTCAGTTGTTTCTATAATTTGATCTCCTTGCATTCTTCTTCCTCTAGTTGAGTACCGATGCTCACGCCGATTCCTTGTGGACCACCAGATCCTTTGTTGGATTTTTATCTGACAACGCCCTTCATATTCAATAACCTTGTGAGCCTTTCCTCTGATACATAATGCCTTTGGTAAATTGTATCCTCTGCTTTCTCAACCATGCTCTGCCTTCGAGCTCGAGTTAATTATTTCTAAAGATTCTGGTATATGATTCCAAGAAGCCCCTATGGGTTGAACATATGCCTTCACTAAACCGTGTGAACCCGAAAGTTTTCGCGAATCATACTCTTCTGGTGCTTCGCCAGATAAAATTTTCAACACCGCAACTTCATTGAACGTGAGAAGTGAATGAAAGGTTGTGCATTGGAGAAGTGGGAGACGACCTTGAACTTTGTGTTCATGCCCATGGACACGATGTAGATCTTATCATTAAAGCTTCTCTTAAATTAATTTTTCCTTTGGTATAAGCTCATCTTATATCTGAGATCCGCCTTTTGCAATCGTGGTTCCGACCATGTTCTCTTTTAAATATCATGTCCTGTGCAAGTTAAATCAATTGTCTCCTATGGATCAATACACCAGTCCAACCTTTACTTTGATCTTGTGTCGAGTATTACCCCTCGTATCTCGAGATTATCATGGAACTGCATAACTTCTTAGGAGTTCTTCATCAAGTGCTACCTTCCCACCGATTCCAATTCTTCACGGGCTCGAAAGTTATTAAACACTCAAAGACACCAATAATCGAACCGAGCCCGCACTACGGTTCAACAACTCTTCAAGAAGCTTCTATAAGTACGAAGTTTGTACCCGACCACGCCATTCCTAGCCTGTTTGGCTATGTCATTGTCGTGATGATTTTAACTGTGCTACCTGGTCCTTCTTCTCGAGCACAATTTTCGACGATGAACTAACCTTACGCCGATCCTCATCGCCTTATCATTTCGCCTTGAACAACAAGCTTGGTTTCGAGTTTGTGTCGTACCCTTGGTTCCAATAACCTTTCACTTCATCATTACTTTGACTTGTTGTCGTCGCTACTCGATTACATCTGCATGAAATCTCTCGACAATTGTGTCGTGATCATCATCAACCTTATGAGCTCTTCCAGAATTCAATTGAATTCATGATGGGTAATACCTTTCCTTGCCCCTCGATGATTCCTGTTCTCATCGACCACTTTATTGCCTTCCGCTCAACACAACTTGTTCGTGTTTTGTGTAAACCTTGAGATCCCTGCTACCCAGCAGCTTGATCTTCCTTACCTCGGAAGTATTACCATCTCCTTTTGTCGAGGATGTGGTGAGAATTTCACCACCTCTTAAGAATTCTTGATATCATAATACTTCTTGCCATCTTCGTTCATTCCTTGGCCCCGTGATTGTTTTCAACCTAATACCGACAATGGAGCTATGACGTAGAATTCAAAACTTCTAGCAAGCCTCTTGCTTTGAAGTGAAATTCTTAGACTATTGATTATTGAATCACCATTCCAACGTTGGTCGTGCAACCCGCCCATATTTCGGCGCACCTTTCAACCAGTGTTTACTTGTGTATGTTTTCCTCGAGCATACTACCTTATATCATTTGATCTCGACAAATGTTATCTCCTTGTTCACTTAATCATGAAATCCATCTTTTGGGAATCTCGGTTAATTGCCGTTGAGTTCACCGGACACCTCCTTGCCCTCTCCTTGGGTTAATGATGGACTCTTGTTAACGGTATTCACTTCATAGTTCCTTTCCCCGTAATCTTACATTGTCATCTTGCCAATTTATGCTGCACCTTGTCTTCTCGTGTATCCTAAGTCCGAGGTATCCTCGACACCAATCGGATCTGAATCTCGGTCGATATGATGGTTGGGACAACTTTCCAAGAGTTATGACGTTGATCCTTTGTTGACGCGGTAACATGATGTCATGCCTAGCACCCCCCGGCCGGAGGACCTATCATTATAGATTCCTTTTCAAAGAAGGTTATCCGCTCATCCATGAGGAAATTGTAAGACTTATTCTACAAGTTATTCCTTATGAATCCTTCGTGTTTCCAAAGTCCGATCTTCACGAAGACCATGTCAATGCTATCTCGAAGCATGTCAATGGTACTGATTTTCAACAGGAACATTTGAAGCACGATGCTAAATTTTATTTATCATTTATCCTAACACCGTTGTATGGATAATATCATGAGATTCCTCCCCTTACCTAAAGAGTTTTCTACATTATATCCTCGCCACGGATATCATGCTCGCTTGTCCTTGGTAAGGATATATCCTGAAATATGTGTTTAAACACATTTTCCTTTCCATTGTTTTGTTTAATATGATAATCATATTTTACTTTCCATTGGTTGTTTGAACCTTTCTTGTGATCTTTATGATCTAAGCAAGAATATTCTACCGCTTATGTAAACACCTCGAGGTACAACTCACAAGAAGACCTGTTACTATTGTTGATGGCATTCCAGGTAGCCATCGATGGACGAGAACTTTGCCTATTGGTCCGCCTCGCTCAACGAAAGCGACAAGATGGTTCTCTTCGACCCTCGCCCTTTGGTACCGATGTTGTTGCCGACATAAGCGATAGGGCTGATCCTCCGACATGGCTTGCTAACATGACCATGCAAGATGTCAATGCCCTTTCCTACTTTTAGCCCATATGGTGGGCCCATAACCCACGCCCACATGATCGAAACTCGACTCTCCGCACACCCTGTTGTCGAGTTATTCCTCATGCTTGACTTTGTATGCAATTCATCGCCACTTGACTGTTGACCTATTCTCGCATCGGACACAATACTTATTCCGTTGCTCAACCCCTTTCGCACTCTGCTTGAGCAATGAACGGTTGCCTATCCGCTTGAAACTTCTTATTGCACCGTCTTACTTTACTCTCGATGTGTGTCATCTGCTCAACTCGAGAGATACTCATATGTTCATTCTTGGGATACCCCTGCATGAATTTCCCTTATAACATCCTATCATTGTAGAGCTGCCCCTTACTATTCGTAAGTACGATGGAGTTCCCGAAGAAAGGACGACAACTTCATCATGATGCTTTGGAATAAAGAATTGAAGACATCAACGAAAGGGATTAACTTCTTCGAGAAGATCCGTTAGAATATCGTAACCAGAACTTCCCCCTTACTCCCCTCTTAAATCTCGGACGAGATTTCTTGTAGTGGAGGAGAATTGTGACGCCCGGATAATCACGCTACAGTAATCCCACGCTAATCATGCCACGTCACCTGGGTTACTGCGACTAAACTCTCGTTGATTCAAACCCGGTTCAACTTCATATTGAAAACATAGGCATAGAAATAAAAGTTTTTCAAAAATTTAAAACAAAAAGTGTGGAAGGGAAAACCCCTTGGCCCCACCCCCCGGACTTGGCCCAACTTCTGGCCGCCCATCTACCGGCCCGTCCCCGCCACATACCCCCATGGCAAACCCTAGCCGCCTGCACTTCCCCCACGCCCTTCCCTCTCCCTCGCCGATCTGGATCGGGCGGAGACTCCCACCGAGACCTCTGCCCCCCAAGCACGAAGCTCACGCCCTGGTCGATCCCGACCCTCCGCTTCCCGACGCCGGTGAACTCGCCAACCGCCTCCTCGCTGGTCGTCACCGCCTCCACCGAGCCCGCTCGCTTAGACCCCACGGCGCCGGTGAGCTCGCCACCCGGTTCCCTCTCTTCCTCCCCGTCGACGGCCTCCGGCCTTGCCACCCACCGCCTTCCTCGCCTCTCCTCTCCGTCTGTGCCTTGCCTGCCGGCTTCGTCGCCCGGCTTGCCGCCAGCTACGCCCGAACCCCCGTTCCCTCTCTTCTTCCCTCCCGTCGGACGCCTCAGCCGCCCGGACGCCACCCTCGCCGCCCTCCCCCCCACCACGGCCAGGCAGCCCCTTAAGCGCCCGGGGCCTTCTCCCGTCAGCGGCTCCGCCCTCGCGCCCGTCGCTCGGCCCCGTGAGCACTTCCCACCGTCAGGCCGAACCCCACCACCACCGTCGCCTCGCCCGCGCCCGCTTCGCCGGGCCGTCGCCCGTGCATTGACCCGGCCGCCGTCTTGCCTCAGGCGCCCGGCCCCGATGGCCTCGGGTTGAACTTCATACCTTGCCCATGGCCTTGGCTGCCTTGCCCCTCGGGGCCAATGACATGGGGCCCCACCCCCAAAAGGAACGGTTTTTATTAAAATGTAAATAAAATAGAATGAAAGTAAATTAAAACTAATTAACTAATTAATTAATTAATTAATTAATTAATTAATCTAATTAATTTCGATTAATTAACCCTAATCATTAATTAACTTAATTAACTAATGTTAATTAACCTTGATTAGGTTAATTAGTTATTAGAGAATGACATGCGGGACCCACCTGTCGGGGTTGACTAAGTCAACCTCGCTGATCGATGATGTCACGACATCATGCTGATGTCATAAATGCATTTTCGAAATTAATTAATTAATTAATTAAATTCCAGAAATTATTAAAATCTTTTAAAAATCATATCTTTTAATCCGTATCTCGGATTAAAATATTTCCAACATGAAAGTTGCTCAGAACGACGAGACGAATCCGGATACGCAGTCCGTTCGTCCGCCACACACCCCTAACCTATCGAACCTGCAACTTTTCCCTCCGCTCTTCCGCTCGAAAACCCAAAACACCGGATTACTTTCCGGATGTTTTCCCCTAACCAGTACCCCCTCGTACCCACGTTAGGGCACGCCTAGCATCGCTTCTTGACATGTCATGCATCGATATGCATCTGTTTACTTTGTATTCATTGTTTCTTCCCCTCTTCTCTCCTAGAGACTACGAGGACCGACGCTGCGGTGGCGATTCGACTACGGTGTTGTGACGACCCTCTCTCTTGCCAGAGCAACCAGGCAAGCCCCCTTTGATCATCCCGATATCGCCCATTCCATTCTCTCATACTTGCATTAGATTTTGCTATCTTATTGTTTGCACCTATTACGATGCATAGCCCGCTTTTGTATCTGTTGTTGTACCTTACCCGCTTATCCTAAACCGCTTAGTATAGGTTGGTTAGAGACCCATCGCTGACCCTCCTCACCTTGTCCTTGTTGCCTCGCTTCATCATTGAAGACCCGATCAACGGGATCGAAGACCAGACCCGACACCGCACATCACTTCCCTTAGTTGCTCGACACTACTTTGGGTTACTATCGAGTACCGAGGGTGAAACCTCTACAACACTTTTGATATTAACCTCAGAGAGTATAGCTATCCTGGCCGTGGTCATCGAGGGTGATTTCCTCCTTAACCACTTCCGACACGACTGTCAAGCAACCCCTCAAGTGTGAACCTCGGGGTGATTCCTCTTACGTTCACCTTGATGATTACATCTAGTGGAATTCATCGGGGTGATTCCTCGGGTTTTTCCCTTGATGTTTGGACACACGGTTACTTGGACTTTACCATCGTTACTTGGAAAGACGGGTCGACCACGAGGGTACCACGTGCTTAATTGGCGAAAGTGATGTGGAGACGGGTTGACACGGAAGGTGCCCGCGAGATAATTACGAGGCGCGGCCGGCATTCCTAGCCCTTGCCGCAAGTCCTCGAGACGGCAACGGGGTCACATCTTTCGTGAGTCTCTGCTTGTTACCGCTGCGTTCCTAATCCACTCACGATTTGGATATTTGATCCGAGGGGCCTCGCCCGATAGCACTAACCATCACGTGGGCTAAGTATGGGCGTTCTCGTCAGATACATCAACCGAAGCTTAATAGACGCCACGATCGAGCGGCGCTACCGGGTTGGACCGGTAAGCTCTCGCCTTTTTGGGAAGGTAGCTAGGTTCGCTCACCGCACAGACGTCATAGCGTCTTGAGGAGTTCGGGAGATGGCCCATGACCCCTGAGGGCATAGGTTTAGTCCGGCGTCTTGGCCTCTCTATTAAGCCTAGGTCGGGTTGCGGCGTATTGTTTGGCCGAGGCGGGCATGACCACGGAAAGTGTGTCCTACCGGAGTTAAGCGGCGTGGTGGGTAAGTTGGTGCACCCTGCAGGAAGAAAACATCTATCGATAGCACATCCTACGGTGAACGGACGCTTGGAGTTGTATCCCGATCGATACAACTAGAACTGGATACTTGAGATGAGACATGGATATGAGCAATGGATTGCGATGAGAATTGGATTGTGATGATAATCGATAGTATGGCTCGGGATGCCTTTTCGCAGGGAGTCGAGAAAGGATCTCCGCCGAGGTTGATAACAAGATACTACTACTTTACTTTATGCTACTCTACTCCTTCCGGTTCTTTGCAAGATGGTGGTTTCAAGAAGATGCTAGTCTTCGATAGGACTAGGCCTTCTCTCTATTCCGGCATTTCTGCCGGTCCACATATACAACCTTCCTTTGATAATGTTGCATATGTAGTGTAGATCCTTGCTTGCGAGTACTTTGGATGAGTACTCACGGTTGCTTTGCTCCCCCTTTTCCCCTTTTCTTCTTCTTTCCGGTTGATGCAACCAGATGACGGAGCCAAGGAGCTAGATGCCACCGCCGATGCTTACTACTACGTGGAGGTCGTGATGACCGAGGAGTAGTTAGGAGGCTCCTGTGCAGGAGGCCTTGCCTTTTCGATCAATGTTGCTTTTGTGCTAGCCTTTTTAAGGCAAACTTGTCTAACTCATGTATGTACTCAGATATTGTTGCTTCCGCTGACTCTTGTGTTTTCGAGCTTATGTATTCGAGCCCTCGAGGCCCCCTGGCTTGTAATATAAAGCTTGTATTTTTTTTAATTTGTGTCTAGAGTTGTGTTGTGATATCTTCCCGTGAGTCCTTGATCTTGATCGTACACATTTGCGTGTATGATTAGTGTACGATTGAATCGAGGGCGTCACAGCACTTTGCAAGGACGACGAGGTACAGGTCGACTGTTGCCTTCCCCTTCAGAGCTACGACACAAAATCCCTCCTTGGAGGCTTAGCTGCAGTCCAGTACTCGCCTAAGTTTGAAAAATCCTACCGAGTGGAGAGCAAAACCTCCCACTCGGGGGCTTAGCTGCAGTCTAGTACTCGCCTAAGTTTGAAAAATACTACACAGTGGAGAGAAAAACCTCCCACTCGGGGGCTTAGCTGCAGTCCAGTACTCGCCTAAGTTTGAAAAATCCTACCGAGTGGAGAGAAAAACCTCCCACTCGGGGGCTTAGATGCAGTCCAGTACTCGCCTAAGTTTGAAAAATCCTACCGAGTGGAGAGCAAACCTCCCACTCGAGGGCTTGGCTGCAGTCCAGTACTCGCCTAAGTTTAAAAAAAAATCCTACCGAGTGGAGAGCAACCCTCCCACTCGGAGGCTTAGCTGCAGTCCAGTACTCGCCTAAGTATGAAATCTATTCCAATCCGCAAGGACAACGAGGTGCAGGTCGACTGTTACCTTCTCCTTCAGAGCTGCGCCACAAGTACAACGTGTGCTCCATCCCGATCCGCAAGGACGACGAGGTGCAGGTCGACTGCTGCCTTCTCCTTCGGAGCTGCGCTACAAGTACAACGTGCGCTCCATCCCGATCCACAAGGACGACGAGGTGTAGGTCGACTGTTATCTTCTCCTTCGGAGCTACGCCACAAGTACAACGTGCGCTCCATCCCGATCCGCAAGGACGACGAGGTCCAGGTCGACTGTTGCCTTCTCCTTCGGAGCTGCGCCACAAGTACAACGTGCACTCCCTCCCGGTCCACAAGGACGGCGAGGTATAGGTCGACTGTTTCCTTCTCCTGCGCCTGCAAGAACAACGAAGTGTAGGTCGACTGGATCCACCTCAGAGCTGCATCTCAAGCATTGAAGCATAATCCGAGTGAAGAGCAAAGTTCACTCGAAGGCAAAAAAAGCATATTTCAATGATAAGTAAAGTTCAGATAACATCCTAAGGATGCAGAAGTACCCAGGCCTCAAGACTGTTAAAGATTATCGATTCTGTGATCACTCGGCATTCGAGGCAAATTTAAGATGAATCATAGAAGTTTTTTACTCCTCGGTGAGGACTGGAAGGCGCGACAAACTGGTCCAGGTCAATCCCATCAGCGATTCGGGTGGTAGCACCAATGAAGGTCTCCATGAAAGATCGGAAGTCGTACTTCTTGGTATTGGCAACTTTGATGGACGCCAACCTTTCCTCTCGCGCCTCCTTGCAATGAACGCGGACCGAGGATGAGCGACATCAAGACCACATCCGCGAAGACTTCTTCCATTCCCCGCACTTTCGACTTGAACGCGTCATTCGATCGAGTCATTAAAGACTTCGAGGTCATTTTGAAGTGTTTCGCTGGCCGTAGTGTTGAGTCGATCCGCGACACCGCAACCTTCAGTCGAGCGAGGTAGTCCACCACAGCAGCAACAATAGACTCCAGTCGGAGCACGTTCATGGCAGCTTCATCCTTCACGGGGGAGTTAATGGGGTCCAGATTTGTCTCCACCGACTAGTCTCCTCCTCGAAGTTCTGACAGAATTCTGCAAACACGACTCGAGTTCAAGCTAATGGTTCTATGATGAGTCGATGATAACAAGTCAGTCGGATAAGAGGAATTACCTTCAAGCATGAGGAATAGCTTCTTGGCGAGCCCTCCCAGATAAGCCTCTAGATCATTCCTCTTCCCGCCAAGCCACAAATTTCTTTGTCGCTCAGAGCTATCTTGTAGTTCTTCAGTCGGCTAACCTCCTTGTTGGCCGCATCAAGAGCAACTTTCAGATTGGTGTTCTCTTCTTCAAGTTTTCAGACTGAAGACAGCTTCTCTTCCGCGAGCTTGGTCTTGTTCAAAGCCGTTTGTTGCGCCTCGGCAAGGTCATGATCCTTCTTCTTCAGAGCCTCCTCCATTTTGTCTACAAAATAACAGTGAGGTCAAAATTAGGAAGGGACTGAAAAACAAAAACAGTCGTCAAGATCTCACCAGCCATACCTTTTGCTTCGTCTCTCGCCTTCTGCAAGTTCTCCTGCAAGCTTCAAGTCAAGGTTGAGCTGGATCTGCTTGTTCTCCAATTCAGTGTATCGAGCCACAAGCTCGCAAGATTTCTGCAAAGAATTAGTCGGCTGACGTCACGGATGGGTTACTTCCGGTGACCAAGAAAAATCATTGCGTTTCTTAGACTACAGCCGAATCAAAATATTCGACAGTAGTCTCGGGGACTACACCCAGTGGGTGCACTTAGCATGCCCCCACTGATCCTACCAACTCGGTTCACACCAAATGACCGAAAGAGACAAAAAAGAGAAAGGAGTTCTTCAGACTACGATTGACCGCCAACAATCCACCATAGTCTCGGGACTACACCGAAGGTGCACTCAACGCGTGCCCCACCGGTTTCAAGATTCCACTCGACATGGTCCGACCAGGCCGAGGGAAGAAGTTATCAAAGAGATACAAAGTATAAAGACTACGGTCGACCGCCAAAGATCCACCATAGTCTCGGGGACTACACCGGTGGGTGCACTCAGCGTGCCCCACCAGTCCAAAATTCACTCGACACACCTAGTGGGTGTACAGATACGAAGATCTTCAGAAAGAAGAGTTTTTCAGGTAGCATATCCTAACAGAACAAGTGGTGATCAACTAACCCGGACGTTGCTCTAAAGAGCTGAACTGGCATCATAGGCCGCTTGGCTGGCTTCCCGACCACCTTCATCTCGCTTCCTTCATGAGCCCCGCAGCGTATAGCCTCCTTAGCAGCACCCACTTGGTCCTCCGGGACGTGGTGCATGGTGAAAAGGGAGGGCGGATCAGCAGTCGACGTTGAAGGCCGGATACTCGTCAGCGGCACAGCGAAAGACACAGAAGTCCGAGTGGTGTTGCCACCCTCATGAACCAGCGCCTCAGGCATCGATGCAACCTGAGCAGTCTTGCTGGCAGGTGCCTTCTTAGTTCTCCTCCGCCTCAACGGCGCCTCATCATCATCATCAGGGAGATCAATGACATGAGGAGGGACTACGGGAAAAATTCAAAGTTAAAAACGGAACTCCAATCGACCAAAAGCAAAATTGCAGCGATCATACCAAGGTTAGAGGTAACATCTTCCATCTCCTGGTCTTCGTTCTGACCGAGGTCTCGGAGGTGGCGCTACCGCAGATTTCAGAAATCAGTTGATCACCAACAAGTCGACTGTAAGTATGTTCACGCTTAAACAAAAAAGCTCAAGTTCTGCTGTGCACCCGGAAGCGATGGGGATAGCCGTCTTCATCTTGGGAAAACCTTTGTCGGCTTCGATGGCGTCGCCGGGGTTGCTTGGTGCTTTTTCGACGGCGCCGGAGAGGTCGTCTGAGGGCGTTTGCCGATCGCCCGACAGGCGCGATAGCCTTGCCGCGCTCGACCGCGGGGTCATGGGTGAGCTTGGACCGCCTTTCCATGCGAGGAGGGTCGACTTCTTCCTCCTCTTCCTCCTCCTCCTCTTCGTCGGAACTGTTGTCAACTTCGTCTCCCCCACCATCAGACTGCCATTCCTCCTGGCTTTCACCTCCGCTCCCTTCCTCCTCCTCAACTGGTTCTTGCGCCCCGTTGGGCATCGAGTACATCTCAGTGGTGACCTGGAAGAAGACAAACAAGATGAAAGTCAACGACCGATTTAAGCAAACAAGATGGAGTAAGCGAGTCGTGGTCAAAGATACGGATTGAACCTTGTCCGCCTGCAGACGATTGGTCGAGTGGAGGGATCCTCCCGGCTCCTCGGGGTTATCTTTGTTCCCGATGATGGCGGTCATCCATCTCTCCAAAGTGTGGCATCCTCGACCTCCTCCGGGTGGACCCGAGTGGTGTCATCGGATGCCGAATACATCCACATCGGATGGTCTCGAGCATCAAGTGGCTGGATGCACCGTCGAAGAAAAACCTCTAGAAGATCCATACCAGTCACCCCGTCACAGATGAGCTGGACTACACGCTCGACCAAAACCTTGACCCGAGCCTTCTCCTCCGGGACCACCTTCAGAGAGGACAGCTTTCTCACTCGATCCATGGAGAAAGGAGGGAGTCCAGTCGACTACCCTGGCGTCGGCTGGTCTTGGCCGTAGAACCAGGTCGACTGCCACCCTCGAACCGACTCAGGAAGGATCATGGCTGGAAAAGAGCTCTTACCTCTCATTTGGACCCCAAGACCCCCACACATCTGAATCACTTGGGTTCTCTCATCACTCGGATTGGCCTTTTTCACCGTCTGGGAGCGACAGGTGAAAATGTGTTTGAAGAGGCCCCAATGCGGCCGACAACCCAAAAATTCTCACACAAAGACACGAAAGCGGCGAGATACACGATAGAGTTGGGTGTGAAGTGGTGGAGTTGTGCCCCAAAAAAGTTCAGAAATCCTCGAAAGAAAGGGTGGGGCGGCAAAGAAAACCCGCGGTCGACGTGAGTGGCTAAGAGGATGCACTCACCCTCCTGAGACTGCGGCTGCCACTCCATCCCCGGAAGCCTCGCTGATCCATGAGGGATCAGTCCCTCATTGGCCAGTTTGCCAAGATCTTTTTGGCGGATGGTCGAGCGAATCCATCGCCTCGATCCAGCCCTCAAGGCAAACCAGCCCGCGACGAGGATCCGCCCCGACTGGTCGCCCTCCCCTTCGCCTTCGCCGTCGCCTTCTTCGCCCGTTCCAAAGCCGCCGTCTTTTCTTTCACCATTGTCGCCGGCGGAGTGCGCGTGGAGCAGCGGTTCGGAGGTGGAGGCAGGCGCGGCGGATGAATCTGAGGAAGAAAGGAGGAAAGGGGAACACACTGTTCAAAAAACCCCAGTCCTGGGCCTTATATGAGGTTGCTTCCGAGTGACTGACCGGTAGGCCCAAGCGATCCTGTCAAATCCCGCAACAGTCGCCCGCGCGATACGTGGCGAAAAAGGTGGCATGGAGATCGAGGCTTGCCTTATCCCGTCCGATTACTGCGGCTCTCTCTTCGTCCCGCTCATTTCCCGAAGATTCAAATCCCGCTAAATCCACGCGCCGCAGAGCAAATCGTCAGACAAAAGATTTCCTCCGTCCTGTCATTCGGAAATCGCCAAGTACAGAAAACGCACTCGACGGATACAAAGAATGGATCAAGGCGACTAAAAAAGAAGTTGATGCCGTCACTTAAGTCCATTTGATCCAAGACAAGACACTATTACAGCACAAGAATGAGTCGGGAGTATGTTCAACTCCTTCCCCACTCAAACCTCGATCCATTCGGGGGCTAATGATGAAGTCATGTACCTAGGGTAGGGTCATGGACCTGTCTAAGAGACCCTCCCCAAGGACATCTCTAGAAGAAACTACCTTTCGATTAGACACGGAAGGGTTCCACTCGACCAACTGGAAGACACTCGACCATGAAGCCAACCACTCGACCACCAGGAGATCTAAAGCCACTCTGCACACAAACGGTTGATCATTAAGTAGCTTTTATGGTCATCATAGCACTTTATGTGGGCGTTACCTGTAACCCCCTATCTTAATGTACCTTTAACCCTGCATAACTGAGGGCCGGAGGGTTCGCACCTCTGTAACTCATACACATATAATACAGTCGACCGCCTCCGGGCTATTACTTCCTCCGAGAAGGGCCTGAACTCGTAAACATCTTGCGTATACAACTACTCCATAGCTAGGATTAGGGCTAGAATTCGAGCCGAGTCGAGCCAGCTCGGCTCGACTCGCTAGAGCTCGTTTCGTTGACGAGCTAGCTCGACTCGACTCGTTACTATAACGAGCTTAAACCCAAGATTGGCTCGACTCGTATAACTTGCGAGCTGGCTCGTTTAGCTTGTTAAGCTTGTTAAAGATATGAACATAAAACCCTCAAAATAGTAAAATTGATTATGTATATAATAAACATATATATCACAAAACAATTGTAATTTCCTTGTAACGCATGAGTCTCCTAGGCGGCTGGGCCTTCAACGGCTGGGCCTGCTGTTGTGGGCCTGGAACGTAGGGTGCTGAGTGGCTTATCTTTTTTTGTATTGGGAGTGGCTGATCTTTTGTACCGAGCCTAACGAGTTACATGAGTACTCGTGAGATTGGCTCGTTTAACTTGGTCTATAAACGATCTTAAACTAAAGCTTGGCTCGACTCGTTATTCTTCGAGTTCGAGTCGATTCAAGTCGAGTCACGAGCTACTCGTTTAGCTCGCGAGCTTCGAGCTTTTTTTCCATCCCTAGCTAGGATCTTGTCTCTCCATACATGCCCCCCATTCTACTGTCAGGCTTAGAACCACGACACCCAACCCGGATCATTTTCCTGTGCACAAAAAATAGTGCAAACCGGAGATAATAGTAATAATAATAATGAAAAATAACTGCATAATAAATAATTTATGCAAAGTGAGTAATAAAAGAAATATGGACTGGCGCCGAAGCCAACGTCGATGCAGGGCATCGGCGTGACGCAGTGAAGGCGTGACAAAGCCTGAATTTGCAGGGCGGTCCGGGTTCCAGATGGGGCGTTCGCCGAACTATGTGCGGAAACTGACCGAACCACCACGCGACCGTTGTTAATGTAGCCGCCATTTGATAGACCTGTATACAGGAGATGGAACAAACCGGAGTAACTATTCTTTAAGAAAAATAAAATTAACAAGAAAAAATTGCTAGGATTAATAGCACCTGGTTTATTTGTTGTAGCAATCCGAAGAAAGGTGATTCCCGAAATTGGGGCTCGATCCGCACACCCCTTGCCTGATGGGAGATAAAGCGACGACATGGCGATGCTGGCAAAGGTTGGCTTGCCGAGGCAAAGCCCTCGGTCCAGCTAACATGACGGAGCTGGTCGGCTAGTGACGCCGAAGTCTCCGGAGTAGGTTGATGAAGAGATGGCGAAGCCCCCGGTCCAGCCGAGATGTCGAAGCCTCGATGTCAGCCGATGAGTCGAAGTAGGTCGGCGTGATGGACATCGGCTTGAAGAAGCAACAGTGCGGCCCTGCCGATGCCGGTCGTGACATGGTCAATGCCGGCATGCCCGCTCCGTGTAATCCGTGGGGTGGCGATGTTGGTGATGATTTATCCTTTGCGATGCCGAACTCTTGTTCGGCTTGCCGATATGATGATCCGAAGAAGTTGAGTTCGGCTCAATAAAGTGACAACGTGTCTAGCGTAGGTCGGCAGCCATAGAGCAACGTTGTCGGGCTGGTTTGACACAAGCGCGATGGTGAAGATCATATTGGAAAAGACTTAAAAATTAGCGGGATGTGTTCGGGAACAAAACACAATACCCAATACAAAACTTCCTTCAAAAAGGATGTCCGAAATCCCGTTCATAAAAAAGATGAGTTCAGGTTGGATTCGTTCTCGCGCAGAAAACAGATCCAAAAAGTGATGCACTAATCGGAAGGTTCCCGGAGTTTGGACGGTCGGATCGAGCTGAAATTATGAGAGGTGGTAGATATAGGAATTCCGCAGCCGATCAACGGTTGGATCTTCCAAAGGAGGTCCGAGCTAGAAGCTGGACACCACGCCCTAAACTCGTCCAGATTCCCGTCCAGATTTGACAGGGCTCCGGTATATTGCGGATTGCCTGAGATTCCTCCATCAGTACTCGGCGAAATTTTCCAGGGTTGTTGTAGACTCAATTCCGCACAATTCCACCAAAGCAATCATTAGAATGACGCTTGAGGAGGCGGTGGCGGTGGATACAGGTTCGCTGTCCAGAAAAACAGCACGGTCGCCCGAGGGCAATGTTGACGTTGAGCCCCCGGGCTCCGTGGATGATTCCTCCATGATCTTGATAGAGATCGGAGTTGATGTTGATGAAGGCCCTCATCCGAACATGACGATCGGAGGTAGGGCATAGTCCTCGGTCCAGCCAAGATGACCCGGTCGGTGGTGACGAAGATGCGTAAGTCGCATTGATCTGGCAGCGAGCCATCGACCTTTTGCCGAACACACAGCGGGACTCTCAATGAAAGCACCAATGTTGGTGTCAAAACCGGCGGATCTCGGGTAGGGGGTCCCGATCTGTGCGTCTTAGGCTGATGGTAACAGGAAGCAAGGGACACAATGTTTACCCAGGTTCGGGCCCTCTCGATGGAGGTAAAACCCTACTTCCTGCTTAATTAATATTGATGATATGAGTAGTACAAGAGTAGATCTACCACGAGATCGTAGAGGCTAAACCCTAGAAGCTAGCCTATGGTATGATTGTGTATCTCTATCGACTAGCCTAGCCTCGGTCTATATAATGCACCAGAGGCCTAGGATAATAAGATTTCGAGCCGAATACACCGATGGGGAGGAGTCCTTGTCTTGATCGCCAAGTCTTGTGGAATCTTCCTTGTATGCGGCAGCTGTCCGGACTGGCCCATGAGTATATGGCCATGGGGGTCCTCGGCCCAATCTAACAGATCGGGAGATGACGTGGTGAGTACCCCCTAGTCCAGGACACCGTCACTTGGGTTCTCCATTCATCAAGCGAGCTAATGTCAAATAACCTCTTCTCACCGGCAAGTTTGAAATCATAGTTGAGCTCTTTAATAGCCCAATATGCCTTATGTTCTAGTTCGAGAGGTAAGTGACATGCTTTTCCATAAACCATTTTATACGGAGACATGCCCATAGGATTTTTATATGCAGTTCTATAGGCCCATAATGCATCATCAAGTTTCTTGGACCAATTCTTTCTAGATCTATTAATAGTCTTTTGCAAAATTAGTTTGAGTTCTCTATTACTCAATTCTACTTGACCACTAGACTGTGGGTGATAAGAAGATGCAATTCTATGATTAACATCATACTTAGCAAGCATTTTACGGAAGGCACCATGAATAAAATGTGAACAACCATCAGTCATTAAATATCTAGGGACTCCAAACCTCGGAAAAATAACTTCTTTAAGCATCTTAATAGAGGTGTTATGATCAGCACTACTAGTTGGAATAGCTTCTACCCACTTAGTAACGTAATCAACAACAACTAAAATATGTGTATATCCATTAGAGGCAGGAAAGGGTCCCATATAATCAAAGCCCCAAACATCAAATGGTTCAATAACAAGTGAATAATTCATAGGAATTTCTTTACGTCTACTAATATTAACAATTCTTTGGCATTCATCACAAGATAAGACAAACTTACGGGCATCCTTGAAGAGAGTAGGCCAATAAAAACCGGATTGCAATACCTTATGTGCAGTTCTATCTCCAGTGGTGTCCTCCATAAGCTTCGGAGTGACACTTGCGTAGGATCTGTTCCTGTTCGTGCTCAGGTACACAACGCCTAATAACACCAGCTACTCCTTCTTTATAAAGATGTGGGTCATCCCATAAGTAATGTCTTAAATCATAGAAAAACTTTTTCTTTTGCTGGTATGTGAAACTAGGTGGTATAAACTTAGCAACAATGTAATTAGCATAATCAAGATACCATGGAGCAAAGATGAAAAGCATTTATGACATTTAATTGTTCATCGTGAAAGCTATCATCAATAGGTAGTGGGTCATCAAGAACATTTTCTAACCTAGACAAGTTATGCAGAACGGGGTTCTCAGCTCCCTTTCTATCAATAATATGCAAATCAAATTCTTGTAGCAAGAGAACCCATCTAATAATTCTAGGTTTAGCATCTTTCTTTTCCTTAAGATATTTAATAGCAGCATGATCTGTGTGAATAGTTACTTTAGAATCAACAATATAAGGTCTAAACTTATCACAAGCAAATACAACTGCTAGAAATTCTTTTTCAGTAGTAGCATAAATTTTCTGAGCATTGTCTAGAGTTTTACTAGCATATTGAATAACATTTAATTTCTTATCAACTCTTTGCCCTAGAACAACACCTACAGCATAATCACTAGCATCAAACATGATTTCAAAAGGTAAATTCCAATCAGGTGGCTGAACAATAGGTGAAGAAATCAATGCTTTCTTAAGTATTTCAAATGCTTCTACACAATCATCATCAAAGACAAATGGTATATCTTTTTTGTAATAGATTAGTCAGAGGCCGAGAAATTTTTGAGAAGTCCTTAATGAACCTCCTATAAAATCCGGTGTGACCAAGGAAGCTTCTTATACCTTTGATGTCCTTGGGACATGGCATCTTTTCAATAGCATCAACTTTAGCTTTATCAACTTTAATACCTCTTTCAGAAATTTATGCCCCAAGACAATGCCTTCATTAAGCATAAAGTGGCACTTCTCCCAATTCAAGACAAGGTTAGTTTCTTCACATCTCTGCAAAACTCGATCAAGGTTGCTCAAGTAATCATCAAAAGAGGATCCATAAACGGAGAAATCGTCCATGAAACCTCACAAATCTTTTCACAAAAGTCAGAGAATATAGCCATCATGCATCTTTGAAAGGTAGCAGGTGCATTACATAAACCAAAAGGCATACGTCTATAAGCAAAAGTACCGAAAGGGCAAGTAAAAGTGGTCTTAGCTTGATCATCAGCTGACACATGTATTTGAGAGAAACCAGAATAACCATCTAGAAAGCAAAAATGTGTATGTTTGGATAATCTTTCTAGCATTTGATCAATAAATGGCAAGTGGTAATGATCTTTTTTAGTAGCTTTATTTAATTTATGGAAATCAATTACCATTCTATAACCTGTAATAATTCTTTGAGGAATCAATTCATCTTTATCATTAGGAACGACAGTAATACCTCCCTTCTTAGGGACACAATGGATGTGACTTACCCATCGACTATCAAAGAACGGGATAAATTATACCTGCCTCAAGGAGCTTTAGTATTTCCTTTCTTACCACTTCTTTCATTTTAAGATTCAGCCGTCGTTGGTGATCATTGATCAATAACGGGTTTGGCGTCTTTCTCCAGATTTATTTTATGTTGACATAGAGTGGGACTAATGCCCTTAAGATCATCAAGAGTATATCCAATAGCAGCACAGTGCTTCTTCAGAGTTTTCAATAATTTTTCTTCCTCCTCTGAAAGGTTAGCACTAATAATAACAGGATATATCTTCTTTTCATCAAGATAAGCATATTTAAGAGTATCAGGTAATGGTTTAAGCTCAAACACGGGATCACCCTTGGGTGGAGGAGGATCCCCTAGGATTTCAACAGGCAAGTTATGTTTCAGAATAGGTCCCTGTTTAAAGAACACTTCATCTATTTCCCTTTTTTCATTCATAAACATATCATTTTCATGGTGTAGCAAATATTGTTCTAAAGGATCACTAGGATGTACGACAATAGAAGCAAGACCAATAATTTCATCTTTACTAGGCAATTCTTCTTCACGATGTTGTCTACGAAATTTAGAAAAGTTAAAATCATGAGACATATCATCTAAACCAATAGTAACAACATCCTTTTCGCAGTCTATCTTAGCATTAACAGTGTTCAAGAAGGGTCTACCAAATATAATGGGACAAAAGCTATCTTGTGGGGAACCAAGAACAAGAAAATTACCAGGATATTTAGTTTTCCCACACAATACTTCAACATCTCTAACAATTCCAATTGGTGATATAGTATCTCTATTGGACATCAATATCTTCTAACTCAGCAGGTGCAATATCATGCATAATTTCTTTGTATAAGCCAATAGGTATTGCACTAGCACTAGCACCCATATCACATAATCCATGATAACAATGATCTCCTATTTTAATAGAAATAACAGGCATGCCTACCACAGGTCTATGTTTATCTTTAGCACAAGGTTTGGCAATTCTAGTAGTTTCATCACAGAAATAAATAACATGCCCATCAATATTATCAGCCAAGAGATCTTTAACAATAGCAATATTAGGTTCAACTTTTAACTTGCTCATGAGGTGTATAAGTTCTAAAATTGCTTTTACGAACCACAGTTGAAGCTTTAGCATGATCCTTTATTCTAACCGGGAAAGGTGGTTTCTCGACATAAGCAGTAGGAACAATAGGATCATTATAAGTGATAGTCTTTTCTTCAACTTTAATAGGTGCAACTACTTTTACTTCTATGGGAGGATGATATTTAAACCACTTCTCCTTAGGGAGATCAACGTGAGTAGCAAAAGATTCACAGAAAGAAGCTACTATCTCTGAGTCAAGTCCGTATTTAGTGCTAAATTTACGGAAAACATCGGTATCCATAAAAGATTTAACACAATCAAACTTAGGTGTCATACCTGACTCCTTACCTTCGTCGAGTTGCCAATCTTCAGAGTTGCGTTTAATTCTTTCCAATAAATCCCATTTGAATTCAATAGTCTTCATCATAAAAGAGCCAGCACAGGAAGTATCGAGCATGGTGCGATTGTTATCAGAAAGCCGAGCATAATTTTTTTGAATAATCATCTTTCTTGAGAGCTCATGATTGGGGCATGAATATAACATTGACTTAAGCCTCCCCCAAGCTTGAGCGATGCTTTCTCCTTCGCGAGGCCAAAAATTATATATATAATTACGATCACGATGAACAAGATGCATAGGACAAAACTTACGATGAAATTCCAATTTCAATCGCTTGTAGTTCCATGATCCCATATCATCACATAGCCTATACCATGTCAATGCATCTCCCTTCAAAGATAAAGGGAAGACCTTCTTCTTGATAACATCATCGGGCATACCTGCAAGCTTAAATAATCCACAAACTTCATCCACATGTATTAGGTGCTCATCTGGATGTAATGTTCCATCTCCTGCAAAAGGATTAGCTAGCAGTTTTTCTACCATACCCGTAGGAATTTAAAAGTAGACATTTTCATTTTCAGTAGGTTCAGTAGGTTGAGGAGAAACTCTTTTCTCTACTGGTCGGGGTGAAGATACCCCGAACAAGCCCCTCAGAGGATTACTTTCCATAGTAACAAGTGACAGTAAATTTCAGCACACTATGTAAAATTTTCCTTACCAAATTCCACCTACCAAAGGCGCTTCACTCCCCGGCAACGGCGCCAGAAAAGAGTTCTTGATGACCCACAAGTATAGGGGATCTATCTAGTCCTTTCGATAAGTAAGAGTGTCGAACCCAACGAGTAGCAGAAGGAAATGATAAGCGTTTTTCAGCAAGGTATTCTCTGCAAGCACTGAAATTATAGGTAACAGATAGTTTTGTGATAAGATAATTTGTAATGAGCAACAAGTAACAAAAGTAAATAAAGTGCAGCAAGGTGGCCCAATCCTTTTTGTAGCAAAGGACAAGCCTGGACAAACTCTTATGTAGAGAAAAGCGCTCCCGAGGACACATGGGAATTATCGTCAAGCTAGTTTTCATCACGTTCATATGATTCACGTTCGGTACTCGATAATTTGATATGTGGGTGGACCGGTGCTTGGGTGCTGTCCTTACTTGGACAAGCATCCCACTTATGATTAACTACTATTGCAAGCATCCGTAGCTACAAAAGAAGTATTAAGGTAAACCTAACCATAGCATGAAACATATGGATCCAAATCAGCCCCTTACGAAGCAACACATAAACTAGGGTTTAAGCTTCTGTCACTCTAGCAACCCATCATCTACTTATTACTTCCCAATGCCTTCCTCTAGGCCCAAATAATGGTGAAGTGTCATGTAGTCGACGTTCACATAACACCACTAGAGGAGAGACAACATACATCTCATCAAAATATCGAATCTAATACCAAATTCACATGACTACTAATAGCAAGACTTCTCCCATGTCCTCGTGAACAAACGTAACTACTCACAAAGCATATTCATGTTCATAATCAGAGGAGTATTAATATGCATATAGGATCTGAACATATGATCTTCCACCAAATAAACCAACTAGCATCAACTACAAGGAGTAATCAACACTACTAGCAACCTCGTGTACCAATCCTGCACTTGGAGACAAGAATTGGATACAAGAGATAAACTATGGTTTGAGAGGAGATGGTGCTGGTGAAGATGTTGATGGAGATTGGCCCCTCCCGATGAGAGGAGCGTTCGTGATGACGATGGCGATGATTTCCCCCTCCCGGAGGGAAGTGTCCCCGGCAGAACAGCTCTGCCGGAGCCCTAGATTGGTTCCGCCAAGAGTTCCGGCCTGGCGGCGGAGTCTCGTCCCGAAAGCTTGCTTCTGATTTTTCTTCGGACGAAAGACTTCATATAGCAGAAGATGGGCACCGGAGGGCCAACAGGGGGCCCACGAGGCAGGGGGCGCGCCCCCCACCCTCGTGGCCAGGGTGTGGGCCCCCTCTGGTATTTCTTCCGCTCAATATTTTTTATTATTTCCAAAAATAACTTTCATGGAGTTTCAGGACTTTTGGAGTTGTGCAGAATAGGTCTCTAATATTTGCTCCTTTTTCCAAATTTCGTAATTCCAAATTTGGCATTCTCCCTCCTTATGTGAACCTTGTAAAATAAGAGAGAGTAGGCATAAGTATTGTGACATAATGTGTAATAACAGCCCATAATGCAATAAATATCGATATAAAAGCATGATGCAAAATGGACGTATTAGCGTGTCGGGGGTTGAGGGTGCGGTGGTGCTTCGCTGGTATCTTTGGTCACACGCATGACAGAGTGGGGTAGGTGGTGGCGGTCAACGGAACGGGTGGTGCTTTGAAGTGGCCACATCAGGGGAGGAGGAGGTGGGGGCTGCTTGCGGGTTCGTCGTGCATGCGCTAGTGAGGTTGGGTTTGTTTCGTCCACGTGCCCGTGCAAAGTTGGCCGAATGCCACTGAAGCTATTGTGCTTGGTAAATATGGAGTGGAGTCTGTTTTAAACCCTGGGATTATAAAGTTCGATATAAATGAACCCCAACGTCCAAATCCCTAAAATTGATACACTGGCCTCACTGATCCCGGTCAATCCTAACCTTATAGAGAAGTAAAATCTTATTTGTTACATCAAGGGAAATAAAAATCCCAGCTAGGATCAATCTCAAATCTTGAATGTGTGGGTAGATGTGTATAATGATCTTCTTCCCTGTCGTGGAATTGTCACGACAGATGTCCTAGCAGAGGGACTTAGCCATGGATCCTTCGCAACTAGGTTAGCTTAAAGGGGTTTAACGGGACAAATGACACAGGGTTTATACTGGTTCGGCCCCTTGCGATGAACGTAAAGGCCTAATCCAGTTTGAGGTGGTATTGCTTAGGTTTCGATTACCAGGGAGAAAAAGGGCATAGTACAGGCTCGGGATAAAGAGTGCGGTCTACAAAAAGTTATTTTGGACCTCCTGTTGCACGTCTGCGCCGCCCGTCCTCGGGGAGGGGGATCCTTAACGGAAGTAGCCCCTTAGGAGAGTGACGGATCCGAACTCTGATAGAGTCTGTTGTAGATGCTGTCCCGTTGGTCACCTGTTCTTAAGAGATGATACAAAAAATAAGGAAAACAGATAAAAACATTACGAGAATGCTTGTAGGGTTGTCCGTATTGTGCTTCCGCCGATGCCCATGGTATCTTGAGTGCGTATTGATGTACGCGTGGTGTAAATTTTGCCACTACAGTAGGTGGGTGGCGGAAGCTGAACTGCTATTTCCGTTCCGGGAGTGGTCGAACTTCAGAGGGAAACTGTTTCTGGCCCCTGATGTTCGGCTGGCGAGCCGATCCGTCGTCTTTATTGCCTGGTGGCCTCCTCCCCTTGTGATCGGCGTTAAGCTTGCCTGCTTGCTTGAGGACCCAATAGTTTCTGTTGGTATGATTAGCTGGCTTATCAGGGTGACCGTAAATCTGACAAGGTCGGTCCAATATCCTGTCAAGGGTGGATGGTCCATCCTAGTTTGCCTTTAGTGGCTTCTTCCGTTGACCGGGCTTCGGATTGTAAAATCTGGCATTCACCGCTGTGTCGCGTATATTATTGCGACTGTTGTGTTCGGTTCGTCGTGGCTTACCGTTGCCGTCTCGGATTTCAGAAGTGCCCGGGTCGCTGGCGTTGTTGCTTTTACGAGCGAGCCAGTTGTCTTCTCCCACGCAAAAGCGAGTCATTAGAGTGGTAAGGGCTGTCATGGATTTGGGCCCTTCCTGGCCGAGGTGACGCGCTAGCCATTCATCCCGGACGCTATGTTTGAAGGTCATGAGGGCTTCAAGGTCCGGACAATCGACAATTTGGTTCTTTTGACTAAGAACCTAGTCCGTAGCTCCACTGGCTGACTCGTAGGGCTCTGGAAAATGTGACTTAAGTAATCGGCATCTAATGGCCGGACATATGTTCCTTGGAAGTTGTCTCGAAAGGCATCTTCCAAATCTTCCCAGTTGCCAATAGAATTTTCTGGCAAACTGTTTAGCCAGTACTGTGCTGGCCCTTTAAGCTTGAGAGGTAGGTATTTAATGGCGTGAAGGTCGTCTCCGCGAGCCATATGAATATGGAGGAGGTAATCCTCAATCCATAATGCGGGATATGTTGTTCCATCGTATGATTCGATGTTAATGGGTTTAAACCTGTCTGGAAATTCATGCTCCATTACCTCATCAGTAAAGCAGAGAGGGTGTGCGGCTCCTCTATGTTGGGCCACACTACGAAGCACCTCCGGCGGGCTCCATTTATGGTGTTTGGACCGGGCATGGTTGGCTCTGTAGTGTCCTAATAGGTGATCATCGTCCGTCGGGGTATATCTCCGGGATCTGTGCATCGATCTTGTGCGTCCTGCTCTACCCTCCAGGTCTTGGTTGATGTCGCAAGTGTTCCCCTGAGCTGTTTTTTTTACGGCCGGATGGGGTGGTGTGGTGGTCTGCTTGGGCTGCTGCTTTATCCGGACCGAACTGTGGTCGACCTACCGCATTATCCGATGGTGATACGGGCTCTAGCGCCCCGCCATCATGTTGAGGGAGCCACCTGCACTTGGGGTGGCTTTTGTCTAGGACGTTAAGGCCATATTCTTCGGCGGCCAGGACCTCGGTCCATCTATCATTGAGAAAATCTTGGCTTGCTTGAAGCTGTAGCTACTTCTTCCTTAGACTCATTGCCGTGGCTATTAGCTGGCGTTTAAAACGCTCCTGCTCGAGAGGTTCCTCAGGCATGATGAAATCCTTGTTGCCGAGGCTCTCCTCTTCCTCGGAGAGTGGGGGATAATTACTATCCTCCGAGTCTCCATATATGACCTATTCATCAGGGCTATCTTGCCCGCTTTCTTGTTCTTCCTGTTCGGATCCTGCCTCATCAGGGTCTTTGTTGTCCGGAGTGTTATCATCTCCAGTGCCAGTGTTGTTTTCTCTTAAGCAAGGTGACTGAGAGCGGTGCCGGGGGCGCCGGTGTTCGGACTGTGTGCCGGGAGGTTTATCCTTAACTAGATCCTCCTTGTCATCGTCTATATCGTTGTTGGGTGTGTCTACCATACATACGTCATACCAGGAAGTGGTCGTCCCGTGTCTAGCGGATGGTAAGTTCTAGTCTTTCCCCTCATCGTTGTCCATACCGTCGATGTCTTCGGAGCAGGGGTCCGGCGTGTTGGTTTGGTCTTCGATTATGACTATGAAGTGGGTGGCGGGTGGGAAGCAAAATTCCCCATCATCCGCCGTAAGTTCGAACCGAATATAGTTTGGCGGCGAGTCACCTGCCAGGGATAGGTTTTTTAGTGAATTTAGTACGTCGCCCATGGGTGAGTGTTGGAAGATGTTTGCGGTGCTGAACTTGAAGATCGATAACCGATCGAGTTCGGTATCCGTAGACTTGCAGGGTTCAGAATTTGTTGCCGGAGACGAGTCCGGGGTCCCGTTGATGCAGATATCATATGAAGTAAAATTTGTGTGCGGCTCCAACGCCGCGGGATCAGCAGCCTCCGTGATGGGGTTGGGCGTCCCATATTCGGATGACTCGATCTGCTCCAGATCTAAGGCCGGAGTTGTCGCAGGAGCTATCTCCTGGATGGGTCCCGATGACAGGTTTAAGCCATGCTCATCGGGGCGAAGGGGAGCGGTGGCCGCGGTCTCGAATCCGTTGAAGATCAAGTCTCCACGGATGTCCGCGACGTAGATCAAGCTTCCGACCGAATTCGATGGCGGGCGTAGCTGTCGATCTGCTCCAGATGGCCAAGTGAGTTGGCCCGCAGTACAAAGCCGTCGAATACGAAGATCTGTCCAGGGAGGAAGGTTCCCCCTTGGACAACGTCATTGTCGATGATTGAAGGGGCCATCGAACCTTTCATCGACGGCACAGTGGAACTCTCAATGAAAGCACCAATGCCGTGTCAAAACCGGCGGATCTCGGGTAGGGGGTCCCGAACTGTGCGTCTAGGATCGATGGTAACATGAGACGGGGGACACGATGTTTACCCAGGTTCGGGCCCTCTCTATGGAGGTAATACCCTACTTCCTACTTGATTCATGAGGGAGTCTTGGATTAGGGGGTCCTCGGACGGCGGACTATATACTTTAGCCGGACTGTTGGACTATGAAGATACAAGATTGAAGACTTTGTCCCATGTCCGGATGGGACTCTCCTTGGCGTGGAAGGCAAGCTTGGCTATACGGATATGTAGATCTCCTCCCTTGTAACCGACTCTATGTAACCCTAGCCCCCTCCGGTGTCTATATAAACTGGAGGGTTTAGTCCGTAGGACAACAACAATCATACCATAGGCTAGCTTCTAGGGTTTTAGCCTCTACCATCTCGTGGTAGATCAACTCTTGTAATACTCATATCATCAAGATCAATCAAGCAGGAAGTAGGGTATTACCTCCATCGAGAGGGCCCGAACCTGGGTAAACATCGTGTCCCCCGCCTCCTGTTACCATCCGCCTTACACGCACAGTTCGGGACCCCCTACCCGAGATCCGCCGGTTTTGACACCGACATTGGTGCTTTCATTGAGAGTTCCACCGTGCCGTCATCATAAGGAAGGATGGCTCGTCTCGTTGTCAGGTACAACATCACCTGTGAGGGAGCTCTGGCTGTAGGCCAAACTCTCCGACTAGGCGGCTTCGTCGTGACCGCCCGTTCGGTTGTTGCACCGACGATGACTTCCCTGGTCATCAAAAACAGCCTCCACATCGGCTCGGAACTTGCCGAGCAGATGAATCCAATGGAGCTCTCTTCTCTGAACGAGCTCTTGGATCGCATCGCCGCTTTGGGAGTCGCTACGGACTATGATCGGATTGGGCTTAAACCCGACCAAAGGGAGATTAACTCTCCGCTGGTCACCCATCAGATAGCGGTGGTGGAGGAACAATGCGGTGATTCTTCCTCTATCTTGAGGACAAACTATGTCCGGATTCCCGAGCTCTCCGAGCCGGATACCCGTCTATGGGAGGACATCGCACAAACCCTGAACCTAGAATCAGGCAGCGGGCCAGACCTATTGGGCAACATCCCGTAGCCCGAACTTCCAAAATCGGAAACTCCTCTGCCCCTGGGTCTCAGATCGGGTCAGGGTTCGGACTTAAATCCACCCACCCACCCAGATATAAGCGATCTTTCCCACATTAGGCAAGAGCCCCAGGAGACAATACATCACTATTGGGCCAGATTACTCCTTGTAATGAACAAGTTCAAGGAGTGTCACGAGGAAGACGCAATTTCATTTTTTTGCAATAATTGCACGGACAAGGGAATCCTCAACGCCATAAGTCACCGTGACATAGCACACTTTGCTGACTTGGCGGCCATAGTACGGAAGTACTGTGCGATGCAAAGCGCCTGGAAAACCCAAACAAAATTTTGGGATAATCCGGCTCTGACAAAACTCCCAGTCCAAACTAAAAGAGTGCACTCTCATAAGTCGCCCGACTCATTACAAAGAGGCAAAAGCCCATTACAGGGCATGGAACCGTATTGGAGGGATGGCTTAATGGGCCATGCAAAATTCACAGTACAGTGGATACCATACCAACACACAACCTTAGAGCATGTTGGGTACTCCGGCAGGTGGCCAAGAGCGGTGAGGATCTCCTCATTAACAATACCGCAGAGCACCATCCCGTGGACAACAACAATACAGTATGGACAGTCTTTGAGACCTTTGCCTTAAATAATAGGCATAAGCGAGCACTCCGCAGCCTTGCCGAAGTCTGCCACGTGGCAGCAATAAATCCATGGAGCGACACGGCTATCACCTTCAATGCCAGTGACGAACCTAAATTCCGAACAGCCCGAGCACCGGCCGCCTTGGTCCTTAGTCCAATTGTGGACGACTTTCGGCTTACTAAAGTGCTCATGGACGGCGGCAGCGGATTAAACCTCATTTATGAGGAGACTCTTCAAAAAATGGAAATAGATAGAAACCGCATCGAGCAAAGCAGCACAACCTTCAGAGGAATCATCCCTAGTCGGGAGGCACGATGCGCCGGGAAAATCACACTAGATGTGGTATTCGGCACGCCGGAGAATTATAGGTCCGTAGAAATTACATTCCAAGTGGCCCCGTTCAGTAGCGGATACCACGCCCTTCTAGGGTGGAAGGCATTCACGATCTTCCAAGCCATACCCCATTACGGGTACATGAAGCTCAAAATGTCCGGGCCCAATGGAATCATCACTCTAGCTAGTGATCCGGACATAGCACTCCGCGCTGAAAGCAAAACAGCCGCACTGGCCCTCAAGGCATTATCCAAAGCCCTCGCGGCCGAGGAATTAACTGCTCTGTGCTCCACAGTGAACAGGGACGGCGTGATACTCGACAAAAGATCCAAGTCCACCTCTTTTAAACCAGCAGATGAAATAGTCAAATTCCAAGTCCACCCAACGGACCCTACAAAAACAGCATCCATCGGGGCACAGTTACACCCGCTGTAGACGTCGCACTATGGGAGTTCCTGTGCGAGAATTGGGACATATTCGCCTGGCATCCTTCAGACATGCCAGGCATCCCACGCAGGCTGGCCGAGCATAGCCTTAACATTCTAAAGGTATTCTAGCCGGTCAAGCAGACTCTTCAGCATTTCTCTGAACCTAAGCGACAAGCCATGGGAGAGGAGCTAGCCAAATTCGGAGGCCGGATTCATTAGAGAAATAAAACATCCGGACTGGCTAGCAAACCTGGTGATGGTACCAAAGAAGGATAAATCCTGGCGCATATGTGTCGATTTCAAGGACCTTAACAAGGCTTGCCCCAAGGATCCCTTCCCCCTCCCCTGCATTGATCAAATTATCGATGCTACTGCAGGACACAACTCATTGTGTTTCCTCGACGCATACTCTGGATACCATCAAATTAAGATGGCGGAGTCGGACCAAGCCGCAACAGCATTTATCACCCCATACGGCCCCTTCTGTTTCAACACCATGCCTTTCGTGCTTAAGAACGCCGGCGCAATGTATCAACGCATGATTCAGACATGTCTGAAAAAACAGATCGGCAAAACAGTGGAGGCATATGTAGACGATGTGGTCGTTATAACCAGGCACATCGAATCCTTAATAGACGACTTGAGGCTCATGTTCGACAATCTCCGAACATACGACATCAAGCTCAATCCGGAAAAATGCGTTTTCGGCGTGCCCGCCGGAAAGCTCCTGGGCTTTATCGTCTCCAGTAGAGGAATTGAAGCAAATCCGGCTAAAATCCGAGCTCTATCACAGTTGGCTACCTCAACTGACCTCAAGCAAATCCAGAAGTTAACTGGATGCGTGGCGGCCTTAAGCCGCTTTATCTCCCAATTAGGAGAAAAGGCATTACCCCTTTATCGCCTTCTTCGGCGCACCGAACACTTCGAGTGGACGGATGCGGCCACGGCCGGATTGGAAAGCCATCCTGGCCACCAACCCAATCTTGGCCGCGCAAAATGTCGGCGAACCAATGCTGTTATATATAGAGGCAACTCACCAAGTTGTAAGCGCAGTGCTCGTCGTCGAATGAGAGACGGACGGACATAAATTCTCACTTCAAAAGCCGGTATATTATGTATCCACCATCCTCACTCCGTGCAAATCACGGTACACACATTATCAAAAGATAGCATACACGGTATTTATGGCATCCCGGAAATTACGACACTACTTTCAAGAGTGTTCAATTACGGTGGCCTCAGAAGTACCACTCAACGACATAATAAACAACCATGATGCCACGGGCCGGATTGCTAAATGGGCTATCAAGCTCCTCCCGTTGGACATAACATATAAACCACGGTGAGCCATTAAGTCGCAAGTACTGGCCGATTTTGTCGCCGAGTGGACAGAAGCCGAGCTCCCTAAAGAATACGGCGCGTACTCCAATTGGATCATGCACTTCGACGGCTCCAAAATGCTGGCTGGTCTGGGGTCAAGGCCGCCCCGACGTCCCCACCGGAGATACAGATTCAATACGTCCTCCAAATACTATACAGACTCCAACAACACAGCCGAATCTGAGGCCCTGTTACATGGTCTCCTGGATGGCGGTCTCCATGGGCATTCGACGCCTGGAGGTGCGTGGGGACTCGAACCTCGCAATATCTCAAATAAATGGAGACTTCGACGCCAAGGATCCGAAAATGGCGGCTTATCGCAACGCCGTCCTCAAAATGTCAGCTCGGTTCGAGGGGCTCGAATTCCACCATGTGGCTCGGGAAAATAATCAGGCGGCAGATATCCTCGCCCGCATCGGCGCTAAGCGCGACCCTGTCCCACCTAACATCTTCTTGGAAAGGCTGTTTAAGCCATCCGTGGTATGGGAAGGGGAAACCGGTAACAATAGTCCTGACCCAAGACAACACCGTGACATCGAACACTCTGACACAATTGGAGGCTCTGCCACCGAAATAACACCCTCAGCCCACGTGATAATGGCCGTCATCGCCCCGTGGACAGAACCATTCCTGGCCTACCTAATTAGGTAGGAATTACCCAAAGACCAAAACGAGGCACGCTGCATAGTGCGATGGTCTAAAGCCTACAAGGTCCATGAGGGAGAGCTTTATAAGAAAAGCACTACCGGAGTCCTTCAAAGGTGCATCTCCGAAGAAGAAGGGCGGAAACTTTTGGCAGAAATACTCGGCGGCCACCACGCCGCAGCCCGGCCCCTTGTAAGCAAGGCCTTCCGTACAGGTTTCTATTGGCCGACGACCCGAGCAGATGCACAGGATCTTGTTCAACGCTATGCGTCGATTGCCAGCTTTTGCAAACCAAAGCCATATGCCGCCTACCACTCTCCAAACAATCCCCATTACTTGGCCCTTGGCGGTCTGGGGGCTTGATATGGTCGGACCCCTCAAAGGAGGAAGCCATAAGAAAAAATACTTACTGGTCATGGTGGATAAATTCACCAAATGGATAGAAGCCAAACCTGTTAAGACGGCCGAATCCAGACCAGTGATAGACTTCATATCCGGGGTTGTACACCGTTATGGTGTCCCCCACAGCATCATCATCGATAACAGCTCGAACTTCACAGCCGACGAGGTAAAACTTTGGTGCAGCAACATGGGCATCAAGCTCGATTATGCTTTTGTCTATCATCCACAAACTAACGGTCAAGTCGAGCGAGCAAATGGTCTTATCATGAGCGGCATTAAACCCAGATTAGTGCAGTCCTTAAAGGAATCAAACACACACTAGGTAGAGGAGCTTGACTCTGTACTATGGGGGCTGCGGACCACGCCGAATCGCACTACCGGATACACACCGTTTTTATGGTGTACGGCGCAGAAGCGGTACTACCCTGCGACATAATTCATGACTCACCTCGAGTGCGCATGTATGAAGAAAAAGAGGCGGAGCTTGATCGGCAGGACAGTTTGGACGCCCTGGAGGAGGAGCATGACGTGGCAAAAGCCCGCTCCGCATTCTATCAGCAACATGCTAGAAGGTACCAAAGCAGAGAAGTACGGGCCAAAACCTATAACGTTGGCGAACTCGTTTCTCGCCTCTTTGTTGGGGATATTACTCTATCGGGCGTAAACCGCCTATTCTGGCCGGGTTAACTTCATCGATAGTTCAACGGTGTAAAAGCCCAAGTATGAAAGTAAGGGCCCAAGGCCTGTAGTCGGTTTAGAACTCAGAGCCGTAAACCGGCCTGGTATGTAAGCTTGTATTGTAAGTTAGGAATAGGGAGAGACCAACCCGGATACGAGTATGAACTGGAGATTGGGACTCTCTGAACCGACGGGCGTCACCCGTGTATATAAGGGGACGACCCGGGGCGGTTCAAGGAGAGACAACAACAACTCGAGGCCTAGGCGAAGCTTATTTGCTCCCTAGCCATCGAGACCACATCAATCCCATCACAACTAGACGTAGGCTTTACCTTCATCGAAGGGGCCGAACTAGTATAAACTCTTGTGTCTTTTCGTCCGCTTTAACCCCTTCAAGTTAACCCGTAGCAATGGCTCCACGACTAAGTCCTTTCATGAGGACATCTGCCGTGACAAAACCACGACAGTTGGCGCCCACCGTGGGGCTATCGCATGCGATGGTTTGATGATCTTGGAGGGCAAGTTCGAAGGACTCGAAGGCTATCTTTGTGGGCGGATGACCAAGAGTCGTTGCGGCAAGCTCTACATCGACGATGCAGGAAGGGGCCCCGAGGCCGGCTCAATAGAGTAAGGATACCGGGTCCCCTTTTGTGGCATAAACGTTTTAATCGGCAAGATAGGTGAGCGGGCTGGCCGGACATCCGCACCGACCTCGCCGAGACGGCTCAGCGTCTGAGATCTGCCCAGTTAAACCGGCCGTGAAGCGTGCCTTTGTGGGAGTCATCCACGGAGGAAGTTATGAGGACGGATCAGAATCTGGTGGCGAAACCGTCGTCTACTCTGACGACGAGTCGTCAACCGGAGAAACTGAATCTCTATATCAGCTACAAGATGGCCGGATTGGGGGCTGTTCCGATGGTGACAGTATTCCGGACCCCTCTGATCTGCCCAACCGGGTTGGAATATTCATGGCCGGTACACAAGCAGCGCTTCACTCTTCGACTGCTGCGGCAATGATCGCCGGTTCAACAGCGGCGACGGCTGCCGGGGCAGGAGGCCCTATCGCGCGCCGGCTCAAGTTTTATCGATCTGTTCGATCGTTGGCTGCGCTCATGGCGTAGGCTAACCCAGCGGATCAGACGCTCATAACGCCGGAGATCGCGAAGGTGAAGGAACAAATCACTCGGGCTAAGCGGATCTAGCACCGCAGACGCCAGATGACGGCAGAGCGGGCCGCTTTAGATGCGCAGGCTTATAGGCTCATGTTGGATCAGAACGCGTCACATGAAGTCATGAAGAGGAAATACAGATCCCGTTTGCCTTCAGCTTTCAAAGGAAGAGACCTCTTCAACACCCCCGGAGCGGGAACCAGTAATCCGCCGCGTAAACCGGGCGGAAGCACTGGACGGGCGCCGTCCAACCCCGCTTAATAGATCTACCTCGCCATAACGCCTGCGTGCGCCTCAGTTGTGCAAACACCTCCGGTCACTACTCCAACCCGATGGATAACCTTGTTGCAGCTGCACGGCTGGAGGCTATTCCAATTGAAGGTGATTCACCACAGAGAGAGACGCCGGGTCAAGGAGCTCCTTAGGACAGCTTTGGTCTAACAGAAGCGTATTCGTGTACCACGGCCGGATCCACTTCTACCCCCACCCAAGCCGGAGCTATAGCGAGCACGTGGATGAACCGGCCGTATCAAGTAATGCACGGCGTGGTGCGCCCGTGGCAACAACTCCGGCAGGTGGCGTCGATAACGCCTGTGAGGTGGTGGACCGGGCCCGAGCACGCAGGGAGGCCGAGTTAGCAAGACAACATCAGCTTATCACCACGCCGGTTCGTCCGACCATCTCGGTCAAGCCTGGGGTTACCTCTAGCTCGTTGGGGTGCCTTGCCTCGCCCCCGCTTACGCAATGTGCGCTTGCCCAAAGACTTCAAGGGTCCGCGCAAGGTGCCAAATTACACCGCCGATTTAGCTCGAAGCATGGATAGAAAGTTATGAGATGGCCATGGAGATGCTGGATGTGGATGAGGCCGCTGCGGTGCAAAGTACTTCACCATGATGCTCGAGGGCACGGCCCGTACCTGGTTGAAGAGCTTGCTGCCCAATTCTATCAATTCATGGGCCCAGTTGCGGACCCGGTTTATCCAGAATTTCAAAGATACCTGTAAGCAGCCCATGTCCGTAGTGGACTTGGCGGCTGGTGTCCAGGGGGAAGGGGAGTCAACAACCCATTGGAGTACGCCAAGCGTTTGAAATCTTGCACTCGTCAGACCGGATCAACGCTGACTCTGCGATCTTAACCCTGGAGGGCAACTGCCGGTTTAAGCCTTTGAAGTTGAAGTTGGGGCGCATGAACCGGTTTTGTAATGACATGGGCACTCTCATGGGCGCTTTAGTGAAGTATGCTGATTCTGATAGTACCAAGGATCCCGAGTCTGATGATGACGAGACAGGGAAGGGAAGGAATAACAGCAACTCCAAGGGCCAGCAACATCACTCGGCGAGGTAATGGTGGGGGCAAGCGTAGCGAATGGCAACATGGACTTCGTAGCTAACACCAACGCGCAGGACAAGGGCCAGCGGCGCAAGGGTAAACAGCCGAATCGAAGTGGAGCGCCTAATCCCAATCCGGACCGCTTGAACTACCTATTGAATCAACCCTGTCCGAAGCATGGGACGAAGGAGACGCCAGCAAACCACCTCTGGAAGGATTGCTACATTATGCAGGAGTTCAAGAGTTCTAATGCTTTCCGGTATGATCAAGGTTCTGGCGGCGGTTCAGGATCCGGGCCGGGTTACGGTGGAGGAATTCCGGTTCAGGATTTAATGGTAATCCGGGCGGACATAACAATCAGAACAATCAGAATAACCAAGGTGGTTACAACCAGCAGCAGCAACAGTCGGGTTATCAGAGCAACCCAAAGCAGTTGAATAGTGGACAGTACCATGTCTTCACCACTAGCTTAGACAAGCGAGACCGGAAGGTTCGAGCGGGCAAATAACGCCGTTGAACCGCCGTGCCCCATTACCCACGCTGGTCGGAGCAGCCCATCATATGGAGTAGAGAGGATCATCCTCCCCGGGTCGACAGTCCGGGTCAGCTAGCCCTGGTGGTGGCACCTCAGGTGGGAGGTTATAAGTTCACCAAGGTACTCATGGATGGAGGGAGCAGCATTAACATCTTATACTATGAGACCTTCCGTCGTATGGGGCTAACGGATAAACATCTCAAACATTGACGTTTGAAGTGGTAAAAATCCAAAGTCCATATCATGCCCTGTTCGGGCGACCGGCTTATGCCAAGTTCATGGCACGGCCATGTTATATCTATTTGCAGCTCAAGATGCCGGGTCACAAGGGGACGATAACGGTTCATGGGAGCCGCAAGATCGCTTTGGAGTGCGAGGAAGGAGATGCGGCTTACGCAGAGTCGGTTTGTGCCACCGAGGAACTGAAGTATTATAAGGACAATGTTGATCCGGCGTACATGACTCCCTTGAAGAAGCCAACTACAGAGAATGATCTGGCCCTGAAGTTCAAATCGGCAGCCGAGACTAAGCTTGTTGACTTCGTGCCTGGCGATTCGTCCAAGCAGTTCAGCATCAGTGCCAACTTGGATCCGAAATAGGAAAGCGCGCTCATCGAGTTCATCCGTGAGAATCGGGACATTTTTGCATGGAAGCCTTCTGACATGCCAGGTGTACCGAGGCAACTCGTTGAGCACACTCTTAATGTTGATCCCAAGTACAAACCGGTGAGGCAGTTTCTCCGCCGGTTTAACGAAGAAAGGTGCAAGGCCATTGGAGAGGAGGTGGCGGGCTCTTAGCAGCTGGTTTTATCGTTGAAGTCTTCCATCCAGAGTGGCTTGCTAATCTGGTGCTGGTTCTTAAGAAAAACGGCACTTGGTGCATGTGTGTGGATTACACAGATCTTAACAAGGCTTGTCCAGCAGATCCTTTTGCCCTCCCCCGCATTGACCAGATTATTGATGCCACTGCGGGTTGTGAGCGTTTGAGCTTTTTGGATGCATATTCTGGGTATCATCAGATCAAGATGGCAGTTAAGGACCAGGAGAAGACGGTGTTTATCACTCCCTTTGGAGCCTTCTGCTATGTATCTATGCCTTTTGGGCTCAAGAGCGCCCAAGCAACTTATCAACGCTGTGTACAGAATTGCCTACATAAATAGACCGACCGTAATGTGCACGCCTATGTTGATGATATTGTGGTCAAATCAAGGGAGAAGGAGACACTAATTGACGATCTGAAGGAAACCTTTGACAACCTGCGGGTTTACAAGATGATGCTCAACCCGACCAAATGTGTCTTTGGTGTTCTGGCAGGCAAGTTATTGGGTTTTCTCGTGTCCAACAGGGGAATTGAAGCTAATCCGGAGAAGATTACGGCTATTACCTCCCTGGCTAAACCGAAGTGTATTAACGATGTCCAGCGTTTGGCAGGCCGGATTGCCGCGCCGAGCCGGTTTATCACCGCCTCGAGAGAAGGCCATCCCTTTGTACCGAATCTTTGAAAAAGACAGATCGGTTTTGTCCGAGTCCACCCGGCCCGACGAAGCGTTGGAGGACTTAAAGTGGCAATTGGCCAACCGCCTTGTTTCGCCGCTCCCATTGACAAGGAGCCGCTTTTGTTATATGTTGTCGCTAATGCCGTGGCGGTCAGCGTGGCCATTGTGGTGGAGCGGAAGGAGGCGGTGTAAGGAGCATCCGGTTCAACGTCCGGTTTACTATATCACGAGGTACTTATCGAATCTAAGCAAAGGTATCCGCATTGGCGAAGCTGGTATATGGAGTTTTCATGGCAAGCCGGAAGCTGAAGCAAGTATTTCCAAGGGCACCCCATCACGGTGGTCATTACGCTCCTTTAGGCGATATCATATAGAACCGGAAGCGACCGGCGGATTGCTAAGTGGGCTATAGAGCTTGGGCCGCACGGTTCAAGTACGCGTGCCTCGGAAGGCTGTGAAGTCTCAAGCACTTGTGGATTTCATTAATGATTGGACGAAGTTGCAAGCACCTGAAGAAAAGCCGGATCACACATATTGGACCATCCATTTTGATGGATCCAGGCAATTGGAGGGCTCGGGGCTGGGGTCGTATTAACTTCCCCACGAGGTGACAAGTTTTGTTACGTTCTACGCTTAATGTTCCCTTGTACTAACAATGCAGCTCAGTATGAAGCCTTGCTCCATGGTCTCCGGATGGCTAAGGAGATGAATCTAAGCCGGGTTAAGTGCTTCGGTGAC
Source organism: Aegilops bicornis (assembly GCA_021605145.1). NCBI lineage: Eukaryota > Viridiplantae > Streptophyta > Magnoliopsida > Poales > Poaceae > Aegilops > Aegilops bicornis. The sequence continues at coordinate 89,209,502 of CM038670.1, forward strand.
TCGGACCTAGTGGCTCAACAGTGTCCGCACTTGGGATTCAAAGGACCCACTCATGGCTGCATATCGTCGTGAGGTGGATATTGTTGCAGGTCATTTCAAGGGCTATCAGGTGGACCACGTGGTCCGTCGGAAGAATGAAGCGGTGGACGATTTAAGCCGGTTGGGCTCTCAACGCAAACCGGTCCCGCCCAATGTTTTTCTGGACGTCTTTGCACAACCCGTCGGCCAAGCTCCCTGGTGAAGCGGATTTGGCTATTCCTGATCCGGAGGCTCAATTGGTGGCAGCTCTTCACGTCACTCCGTATTGGACGCTTCCTTATCTTGCGTACATGAACCGGGGCGAGTTACCAGAAGATGAGACGTTGGCTTGGCAGATAGTCCGGCAATCTAAATCTATGACCATTGTTAATGGCGAATTGCATCATTGCAGTGTGTCAGGGGCGTTTCAACGCTGTGTGTCCCCTGAGGAAGGCTGTGAAATGTTGCGTGAGATCCACGAAGGAGATTGTGGTCACCACGCCGGTTCAAAATCCTTGGTGGCTAAAGCGTTCGCCACGGTTTCTATTGGTTGATCGCTCATGCCGATGCGGAAGATCCGTCGACGATGTGATGGTTGCCAAAAGTTTTCCAGACATGCTCATGTATCGGCCCAAGAATTGAGGATGATTCCAATTACTTGGCCGTTTGCAACCTGGGGGCTGGATATGGTTGGGCCTTTCAAAAGGTCCATGGACAAGAAGACCCACCCACCGTGGCGGTCGACAAGTTTACAAAGTGGGTAGAGGCGTAACCTGTTAGCAAGTGTGATGCGGCCACGGCGGTTCAGTTCATCAAAAGGTGATTTTCCGGTTTGGCTTTCCACACAGTATCATCACAGATAATGGTACCAATTTTTCCAAAGGTGCCATGAAGGAGTTCTGCGAACGTGAGCACATCCGGCTTGACGTTTCTTCAGTAGCTTACCCACAGTCCAATGGTCAAGCGGAAAGAGCCAATCAAGAGATCTTGAGAGGCATCAAGCCCCGGCTTATGGTCCCTTTGCAGAGGACACCGGGTTGTTGGGTAGAAGAGCTACCGTCTGTGTTGTGGAGTATAAATACTATGCCTAACAGATCCATGGGATACACACCGTTCTTTATGGTCTATGGAGCGGAGGCGGTTCTCCCCAGTGACATCCGTCATGATTCACCTCGTGTGGCAGCTTATGTTGAAGCGGACAACAAGACGGCACGTCAAGACGCTATGGACCGGTTGGATGAGGAGCGTGACATAGCAGCTGCCCGCTCGGCGATTTACCAACAGGATCTTCGTCGTTACCATAGTCGCCGGGTCGTAACCGTAACTTTTCAAGAAGGAGATTTGGTGCTTCGGCTCATCCAAGACCGCATCGATATGCACAAGTTATCCCCACCTTGGGAGGGACCTTTCATGGTCAGCAAGAATCTGCACAACGGGTCGTATTTATCTGATCGATATTCGAGAGCATAAAGACTCACGCACGCCGAGGAGGAGACCAACAGCCGTGGAACATAGCTCATCTTCGCCTTATTATACCCGAGCCATCGGCTCTACTTATGTACATATTATGACAAAGTGTATATATTATGAATAAAGTAATAAACCGGAGCCTCAGCTAAAGCGGGGTATCTATTCTGTTACATCATGCGTGGTTACATGGAGTTGTTCTGTCTTAAAGCGGCCTCCGGTTTACCCCCTGAGTTTGCTTTCCAAAAGCTTTATGATATCACTTGGGGCTTGGTCGCGTCCGAACCAATGCAACACCTTTTGATAGGCGAAAGCCACCAGATCACTTGGGGACATGGTCAAGTCTGAACCAACACGCCTCTTGATCGGCCTAAGGCCATAGAGTCACTTGGGGCTTGGTCGAACCCGAACCATTGCCACGCCACTTGATCGGCATAATGCCACGGTTTCAGCTTGGGGACCTGGCTGACTTGAACCATGGCTACACCTTATAGGGAGCTTGGTCGTGTCCGACCATGGTAACACCATCCGATCGCTCAAGAAGCCTTCTTTTTTGCAAACGGTTTATCATTGCCTTTGCTTCCATGTTTTTTCATAACTGTTATTTGATTTTGTTGCGTTTCTTAATCCGATAACATTTTTAAACCGGTTCAAACTGTCAATTGACGGAATTCGGTCCATTTTTAATCCGGAGATAATTCTTCCGGTTTGACTTTTTCTGTTAATATCCCATTATGGAGTAACATGGGGCTTATCATGACCCGGCACGGTTTACATGATAAACCGGCATTATAAACACAGGAGCTGTTTTCTCCTTTGACGGTAACGGTTTATACAACCTCCGCTTCAAGATTGGCTAAGCCAACTTCATGCCCAGTGATGGCAGGTATTTTGTATCACAAATTTTGGTTATATACCTCAATATTTCATTTCATATATATATGAATGTCACAGACCGGCTAGCGGCGCAAACCGCCGTGGCAGTTTAAGATTTTGTGACTGCAGGCAATATAAATTGAAGGTTTCGATCATTCAATCAAAGGTGTCAGCACCATTGCACGAAGGCATATTAAAATCAAAAGTGTTGGCTATCCTATTACAAGGCATTCAGAGGCCCAAAATTTGGAATTGCTTCATAACGGGCAGTTTCTGATGCATCAAGCGGCTTGACGGATTAAGCTTCATTGCCGGGTTGACGTGAAGAAGATGGGTCGTCTGCAGCGTCGGTTCAACTTCTTCCTCGCCGCCATCCAATGGCCGAAGTCATTGGTGGTCCAATCAATCCGGTTAAAGCCACGAAGACAGCCTCTTCACTTATAAGCTCAGCCGGATCAACGTCGAGGCATAAGTGTGCTTACGGGTTGGTGGAACAAGGTTCTGCACTTCCGAATAACAGCTTCAACCCGCCTGTTGTTCGCGTCGTAGAAGGAGCGGTGAACCGTCAGTTGGCCTCTTCGCCAGCTTGACTCGCCAGAGGACGCATCTCCCTTGTTACCCGCTTGAGAGCATCATTATCAAATGCTTCGCCATTTTCTTGAGCACCTTTGGGAAGCCTTTGGCTATGTCACCGGATCAAGGTCACTATCCATGCTTTGGCGCGAGTTAGTGCCAATAAGGTGCCAGCCCGGCAGCGGATCGTTTCAATTCTTCTATCTCAGGCCGGTATCATAGATAGCCGGTCCAAAGGTGTCCTTGATCAATGCTCTGAGCTGCGTTATCGTAAGAAGTGGCGCAAATAACTCGCTGGGTACCAGATACATCTGCTCAATTAGCGTATACGCTGACCTTGAGTTTCTTCCGCATGTCGAGCCCTGCATGAGCAATGCGCCTACCTACACCGGTTTAAGAAAGTTCAGGTTAAACCGGAGGAAATTTCAAAACGGAATATTCATCACAACCTTGGTGAAACATTGCTTACCAAATATTGCAGAGGTCATGGCATTGATTTGGCGCTTTAATCCAGTGAGCTCTTCCGTCACCGGTTTAATAGCTCCTTCAGCATCCTCCGCCCGTTTTAGCAAGCCCGCCTTTTCAGTATCCCAGCCGGCCCGCTCAGACTTAAACCACTCCTTGAGCTGCTCCATGGTAGTCAAGGCGGTTTTCAGCTCATCCTTGGCCTTGGAGGTTTCTGCCTGTTGAGATTTCAGATTTGCTTGAAGATCATTGATTTGTGAGGCTTGTTGGCGTATCTCACTCTGCAACAAAAAGGGAGCATGTTCATATTTTCATTACAAGTCCCAAGCGTATAACCAGTCATACACTTCGCACTTGGGGGCTAATGCATATTTGATCTTCATCTGCCAATAAAATTACAAAGTCCCAAGCTCAATACAGGTATTCAACTTGACACTTGGGGGCTAATGGCTATTTGCTCGAACATGTTCTGATGCGGCGACATAAATTACAGTCCCGGTTTAACTATACTAAGTTGAACCGGCCCTTGGGGGCTATATCAGTGAATTCTGAAGTATTGAGTTTTATGTTAAGTCCCGGTTTAACTATACTAAGTTGAACCGGCCCTTGGGGGCTACAACAAGGATTCTGAAAGTATTGAGTTCTATATCAAGTACCGGCTTGAAAGAAGATTACAAACAGGCCCTCGGGGGCTACTATGCAATGAAGGTACAAGAGAAAGGCACAACTGTTTACCTCATAGCGCTCCTTCATAAGATTTACCAAACCGCCTTCAAAATCACGGCTTGTGTAGAGCCGGTTCAGGAAGCCAGAGTGAAGGTCTTGGGCAGAGAAATTGTTATAAGCTGACAGATCAGTCTTATCCTTCCCTTTGCTCATGGCGAGTAAATTCTTCCTTGGCACTGTGCTTTGATAGTGCAACCGGATTGTCAGGGGCGGTATATGCGGTGCCCGTAACTACGACATCATCATTGGTCGGACTGGCCGGATTAGCATTTTCAACAGGGCTTGGCACTTTCATACCCGGGCTTGGCGGATCAGCAGTTGAGTCCCGTTGTTCTGCTGTAGGACTCGGAGAAGCAGGAGGATGTGAAGTCTCAACTTGGACATCCGGTTCAACCTCTGGCGGATTAGCATTGGAATCTTGATTTTTCCCAGCAGAGTTGTCTTTAGCAACTTCGGGATTTTCACCATGATGCTCGAGTCTTCTCCGGATCAACATCCACAGTAGGGTCGAGGGTCTTGGCCTTTTTACTAAGACGAGCCTTGGTGCTACGACATCAAGGGTTAGAATACGATAAACCGACAAATACAAGGAACAAATTAAGGAGTTATATACTTACCCAAAGAACAACTTTGAGAGGAGGCAGCTGAGTGGTTGATGAACCGCCAGACGAGTTGGAAGAAGCCTGGTAATTCGGGTGAGACGGATTGAGAGGGCATCGGAAGAAACCTTTCAAAGGATAACGCTTTTCAGGAGAACAAGTCACCTCTGGACGACGTTTTCCGGGTTGGTGTGTCAGCTAAACCGGACGATGTAATTTGCTGACCGCTATGCCGGGTCGTACGACGTTCTTCGCTTTTGTGTCTTCAAAGAAAGTTTTGGATTCAAATGAGCACAAGAGTGAGATTGTTTCACTTTCCGGACTGCGGCGTAATTCTTTTAACCGTACAAGATCGTAATCAAGAAAGAAGGATTACCTCAACAGTTCTCGCATGGCTGGCCTCGGCGTCATCCCGGGAATTGTAATCACAAGAAATGAATGAAAAAAGAACCAAGTGAGTCAAGCTATACCTCAAGATCTCGATTCTTCATCTTCTGGCGGTTCAGAAGAGTTGGCGGTTTTCCTCTTGCCAGCTTTCTTGGTGGTCTTGGTCTTTATACGAGGAACCCGGGCCGGTTTCGTTCGTTTCCAAAAGGAGCTATTAGCCTGAGAATTAATACAGAGGGATTAATACAATCAATATGGAATCAAAGTCAAGAGAGCAATTGAGAGGAACCTTACTGCTGGCGGTTTGTTGGAGACTGCAGAACGGGGCCAACCCGGTTTGGCTGCAGGCGGAGATCGGTTCATCGAGAATTTTCTTCACTGTCTCGGTAACTTCAAGCTCAGTTATTGATAGCTCGTGATGTCGTTGGGGATCTCTGACGTCACCAGTGTATTCGTGCATCAATCCGGGGCAGCGGCTTAATGGCAAGATGCCCCAAGAAACCCAGCAGCAGACAAGGTCAATACCAGTTAAACCGTTGGCCATCAGAGCCCGCAGTTTGATAATTTGAGGTGCAAAGTTCTTCCGTTCTGCGGCAGTCAAGCGCAAAGGCAATGGGTGGTTGTTGCTAAGCTGGTGAGGGTGATAACCCGGCAAGGGATTTTCTCCGTTAGGAGCAGTGTTCCGGCAATAGAACCAGGTTTGATTCCAATCTTTAGGATGGCTATGATGTTTGGCGTGAGGGAAGTCCACTTCTTTCCTTTTTTGGATTGAAACGCCACCAAGTTCTGTGTTAGGACCGTCCGAGAACTCTGTACGGCGGTTCAAATGAAAGAAATCTCGGAATAACTCCACGGTTGGTTCTTCTTGAAGATAGACTTCGCAGAATACTTGAAAGTTGCATATATTGGACATAGAGTTCGGACCAATATCTTGTGGATGGAGTTGGAAGCTTGCGAGGACATCCCGGAAATTTTTTGATTCGGGCGGGCTGAATCCCCGGTCTAGGTGTTGCATAAAACAATCACCTCTCCTTCTTGAGGTTCAGGCGGACATTCCGATTCCGGAACTCGCCAGTGGAGAACATTTTTTGAGGCTAAAGCGCCAGTGGTGACGTAGCCGTTGAGCTGTGTTTCCGTGATCCGGGACGGAACCCAATTGCAAGAGGAAAATTGTTTCGCCATTCCGGAAGGGGGGGGGGGGGCTGAAAGAAAATCAAACAGGTGCCGGTTCACTGTCTACAGTTTGTAAGCGAAAAATTCAGTGTTAAACCGGTGAAATTACAATGCAAGGTACAGTTGGCGGTTTAAGAGAGGGCTAATGACATATGGCGGATTGGCTATCAAGGATTAAACCGCCCATAGGCAGAAAGGCCCAGATTCAAGATTTCTGCTAAGTGTTGACAGAAACAGGTTTCACACAATGTTCAAATCTATTTGGATCTACCGCGCATCTATAAAACAGTTTTTACTGCGTTCTTAAAAAGCGTTCAAGAAAAAACAGAGAAGGATATATACTCTACCGTAAGAAAAGGAAGGGCTGCTAGTATTAAAAACAGATGCGAAATGACTACCGCAGGAGATCTATACCGCTTTTGGATTAAAACTACCACGCATGTAAGGTAGGAAGAAGAGGAACAATGGAGGATCTGTGCGGATGAGCTACGCAAAGACTTAATGCAGATCTAAAGGCAAAGAAAAGAAGAAGTTTACTGCTGTAGAATACAGCGGAGGGGGGCGATGAGTCTCTGATCTAACTCAGGTTGATGCATCGGCCTTGGTTGGTGCGGTTCTCGAAGGTCGCGGACGGCGGCGGAGCTTCAGAGCTGAGGTCGTCGCGAGGAAGAAGAAGATGCAAAAGAGGAAGAGAAAAAGGGGGCCCTCGGGCTTTATTTATAAGGGAAAGAATAAAAGGAAGGCGCGAGAATCAAGGCGTCCGAAGCGGCCGAGTGCGCGCGCCTGTCGCCTCGATTTTCGAGATAATCATTAATGAGAAGGGAACCTTTTTGATCCTTTTCATGCAGAGGTGATGTCATGACGGACCATTGCGGTGCTCCAAAGATGACGTCACGGCGGTTTACAAAAAAACTCACAGGAGAAGTCAATACTGCGGTTTACAGCAACCAGAGAAGGGGACATCACAGCGGTTCAACAATTACAAGAAGATGTTGAACTTGAAGATTTTTTATCAAGGATTGACATGAACCTGTTCAAATCAATCTGGGGCCTAATGTTGGGGATATTACTACTGGGCGTAAACCGGCCTATCTGGGCCGGGTTAACTTCATCAGTAGTTCAACGGTGTAAAAGCCCAAGTATGAAAGTAAGGGCCCAAGGCCTGTAGTCGGTTTAGAACTCAGCCGTAAATCGCCCGGTATGTATACTTGTATTGTAAGTTAGGAATAGGAGAGACCAACCCGGATACGAGTATGAACCAGAGATTGGGACTCTTCAACCGGCAAGGCGTCACCCGTGTATATAAGGGGACGACCTGTATGTTCAAGGAGAGACAACAACAACTCGGGGCCTAGGCGAAGCTTATTTGCTCCCTAGCCATCGAGACCACATCAATCCCATCACAACTAGACGTAGGCTTTACCTTCATCGAAGGGGCCGAACTAGTATAAACTCTTGTGTCTTTTCATCCGCTTTAACCCCTTCAAGTTAACCCGTAGCGATGGCTCCACGACTAAGTCCTTTCATGAGGACATCTGCCATGACAAAACCACGGGATATTACTACTGGGCGTAAACCGGCCTATCTGGGCCGGGTTAACTTCATCAGTAGTTCAACGGTGTAAAAGCCCAAGTATGAAAGTAAGGGCCCAAGGCCTGTAGTCGGTTTAGAACTCATAGCCGTAAACCGCCTGGTATGTACACTTGTATTGTAAGTTAGGAATAGGGAGAGACCAACCCGGATACGAGTATGAACCGGAGATTGGGACTCTCTGAACCGACGGGCGTCACCCGTGTATATAAGGGGACGACCCGGGGCGGTTCAAGGAGAGACAACAACAACTCGAGGCCTAGGCGAAGCTTATTTGCTCCCTAGCCATTGAGACCACATCAATCCCATCACAACTAGACGTATGCTTTACCTTCATCGAAGGGGCCGAACTAGTATAAACTCTTGTGTCTTTTCGTCCGCTTTAACCCCTTCAAGTTAACCCGTAGCGATGGCTCCACGACTAAGTCCTTTCATGAGGACATCTGCCGTGACAAAACCACGACACCTACCGGAGAAGAAAAAGAACAAGCTCAAAGCCAAATGGGAAGGTCCCTTCATTATTGACCAAGTTCTGACCGGTGGAGCGTACCGTCTGCAGGATGCATCGGACACTCGACTCGAGCCAAACCCATGGAACGCAGCTAGACTCCAAAGGTTCTACGCCTAGTGCCAGACTCTATGTTCGTCTCCCTACCTCCGTCAAAATTTTACATATCCATTATCTGTCTTTTATCTCTTTCTGTTTGCCTTTTCTTCAAGGCCTTAAAAGGCTCAATTATGTCTCGACTATTAATCTTGACGCTAACCGCGCTCATTATACCCGGGGGCTTCTTATACAGAAGCTTGATATAACTATTCTCCGGGCTCTATGCCCAATACATGTGTTATTCTTCCACATGTACCTTTTTTCGCCATTATATGCATCGATATGACTTAAGTTTTGGCCAAGCTGGGTTGCCTGGCTCTTGTGTTTATGCCCTACGCACCCGTTAATTCGGCTAGGGCATAAGGGGAGCACCTCTGTGATTGTTACTGCCGGGTCAGCCGGGTGTGTACCTCAGACTGGGTGAAGCCGAAAGCTAGTGTTCTTAAGGGAATACTCGGTCAGTGAACAAAAGATGACTTTTATTTATTTTAATACATGCCTCCAGATGTTTATAGCCTGCGTCTCTTTTCGCTGTTTGGACATGCACATTAGGGATGCGTACCTAGGGAAAGGAACCCTTAACGGAACTATTCTCCCTGGAAGATGTTTCTTACTATCCATGTAATACAACATAGCTAGTTGGGTACTTGTCTGTTCAAGCACTTATGACCCCTACGCCTGGTTTCCACGCGTACCCTGGTTTTTACATAACTGAGCAAGTATTCGGATACACTCCGGACTATCGGGTCCAGAGGCCGAAGCGAAAAGGTCCGCCATGAAAAATGATTTACAATCCGGCTAGGGACAATATATGCCACTTGAAGTATACAGTCACTTAGACTGACTAAATTCTTCTTCTATACCATCCAACAGGCTGTCTAGCCTACAATCCTGTTGGGAATACTTTGCGGATAATTCTACTTGGTCATACACCAAACTGACGGGGATCTCTTTCCCATCGGGCCCCACAGGTCCGACCTCAGCCATGTGGTTTGGGTCAGCCTTGGTATATGGCGTCTCCACCATGGCCCAGGCTTCCCTTGCACCTTGTCGGCAGGCTGATATCTTCCATAATCGGAAGCGCCGTCGCGCTCCCTTGAGCTTCTCTATAAGCTCCCCCATGCCTCCTGACGGGGAGGCGGATGGCCACAAGGCTTGGGCAATACCCTGCATCACCTGCCGAACTTGTTTGTGCAGTGTGAGAGCTCAGGTAGAAGATCACCCGCAGACCCTGGCATCTCCTCCGCGGGTCGACCCATCAGCATACCTGCAGACATAACTCTGTTAGTCGGCTTCTTCACCGAACTGTTTCAAAGGTTTGTTCAAGCACTTACTGAAAATGCCGCGTCGAAGCCGCTTATTCTCCTTCACGGAGTCAGCAAGCTGGGCCTGAACATCCTTCGCCCACGCCACCGGATATTGGCGTCTTGGAGATCGTTTTCTCCTGCCTAACCCGTCGACGCTGCTCGCCAGCATTTAGTCAGCCGATTAGCACGCTATGCATCCCCAAAGATAGCCTCCTGATTCACTCCGGAGTCATCTGCAACATCTATTGTTAGATTTGCATGCATGCCGCATACTATATGGTACCTGCCATTCTTTGCAATGGAAACAAGTGTTACTAGAGGGGCCCTTCTCGGACTCCTTCAATGCGGCAACTGCGGCCCGTAGCTGGGCTTTGCACTCTTCCAGCTCTTGAGACAATTGGATATTCTTCTCTGTAAGAACCTGCACAAATAATGATCCTTAAATCAGTTGTGTCAAATGTTTCAAGTCTCGGGGGCTACTGATATATAATCATCAGATTTTCTTACCCGCATATCCTTTACATACTGGTCCGTGGCTCTGGCAAGACCATTTTTAGCGGCACGGATGTATGCGTCTCCTGAGTTGAAGGCATCAAACGCCTCTTGGGAGAAACAAGCGTCACGGAGCACGGCCCGGTGACGCCTGTGAATCATGGCGCTCTCCACTTCGGAATTTGTAGCGGATAATCTATCCGCATCCTCTGTAGGAGGAGCATCCGACATTCGCCCCGTGTTCGGCAACCTCTTCGGATATAGTCCGGCGAGCGTGTTTCCTACTAGGAAACGTGGACGTTATTATATTTTAAAAGACGACAACCACGGAGCGAGGTTCTGTATCATACCTCTGCGCCGGCGTCTCAGTCCTGACCGCCTTAATTTTTAGCCTACCCGGCTTCGGTGCCCCTTGTTGGCGATTCACCGCGGGTTCGGCATGGCGTCCTGAGGGCCTTCCCTGTAAGACACCAGTACGGTAGGTGAAGTGCAAAAAAGGGATCCTTCTCGGAAGTTGGGACTCCGGTTTTACTTACATGCGATGTAGGGAGTAGCCCAGGATAGTCGGCTATGATGGCCACCATGGCATCATCGCAGCTCAATTGATAGAATGTCCTGTCGACCAGCTCCACAAATATGTACGGATCCTCTTCGAGTCAGGGATCGAGGGCCCGGTCAGGGTCCTCCGGTTGTGGAGGCGGGCTGTTGACCTCCCTTACAGCTTTTCGCAGTTCCTGCCATGAAACAGCAAGGTAAGTACTTATGACGAAGAATGCTGGGAAGGCTGGGAGTAAAAAGTGACAGCTCACCCAGCTTGGAGGGTTGTACATGGAGAATCCGTCCCGTGGCTTAATGCGGAGGAACTCCTCTTCCTTTCCCTTGTACAAATCGGACATAATTTTTGCTAGAGCAGCAACTAAGTCCGGTCCCTTACGCCCGCAGCGGGTGGCATCATCTTCCCCGTTAAAGTGCCACACGGGGTGCCCTCGATATTGAAGTGGCTGTACCCCCCGCATTATACATATTGACGTAACCTCGGTTATTGTCAGTCCTGATTGAGCCAACATTTTTATCCGGCCCATCAGGTAAATTACTTCTCTGTTATCTTCCTCCTGAGGGCTCCGAGGCGCTAGCTGCGGTGTTTCTTCAGGGGAGTGTTGTCGAACTCTGGGAGGCCCATCCGAATAGGGTCCGGAAGGGGGACGTCCTCCATATAAAACCACTCCGAAGGCCAGTCCTCGGATGTCTTCTTCGGGGTACCGGACAGGTATCTGGTCCCGGCGATGCGCCATATTTCGGCTCCGCCCACTTGATACAGTGACCCCTCCTGTGTACAGGGTACGATGCAGAATAGTCTCTCCCATAGCTCGAAATGAGCTTCGCAGCCCAGAAACAACTCGCAAATGGCGACATAGCCAGCAATGTGTAATATGGAGGAGGGAGTGAAATTATGCAGCTGGAGGCCATAGAACTCCAGGAGCCCGCGGAGGAACGGATGAATTGGAAATCCAAGTCCTCTTAATAAGTAAGGGACGAGGCATACCCGCTCCCCCATGGATGGGTTGGGAAAGATCTCCGCTTGCTCCCCGCCGTTATAGGTGGCGAGCCCGTTCGAACAGGGACCACATATGCTGGAGGGAGAAACCCCTGGGTCTGTAGCTCTACTAATTGGCTGTGGGGGACGGAACACTTCTTCCAATTGCCGGGCTTAGGGCTACGGGAGCGAGAGGAGGAGCTGCGGCGACCGGCCATGTTGGAATGGATTTTTTCCAGGCGCGCTCCGATGGATACTCGCTGTGGGAGGATGGTGTGATCTGGATATGAGAATCCCCATCTCTTTAATATAAGATTTACCCACATGGCTAGGGTGGCAATTGTAAAAATGCCCCGACTTCTCGCATTCGCTCGACGCGTGGAGGATATCCATTATTAGGCACGGAAGCCAAGGATTGCAACATTTATGGGAAGCCGGACGCCACTCAAACAAGTATTCCGAATTTGGAGAAGAACCCGCCTTGCAATGCCAAAGACAATCTGCGCGCCGGACTCATCGCCATTGAAGCCTGGTTCGGGGGCTACTGAGGGAGTCCTGGATTAGGGGGTCCTCGGACAGCCAGACTATATACTTTAGCCAGACTGTTGGACTATGAAGATACAAGATTGAAGACTTTGTCCCGTGTCCGGATGGGACTCTCCTTGGCGTGGAAGGCAAGCTTGGCGATACGGATATGTAGATCTCCTCCCTTGTAACCGACTCTGTGTAACCCTAGCCCCCCCCGGTGTCTATATAAACCGGAGGGTGTAGTCCGTAGGACAACAACAATCATACCATAGTCTAGCTTCTCGGGTTTTAGCCTCTACGATCTCGTGGTAGATCAACTCTTGTAATACTCATATCATCAAGATCAATCAAGAAGGAAGTAGGGTATTACCTCCATCGAGAGGGCCCGAACCTGGGTAAACATCGTGTCCCCCGCCTCCCGTTACCATCCGCCTTAGACGCACAGTTCGGGACCCCCTACCCGAGATCCACCGGTTTTGACACCGACAATTGATCTTGATGAATATGAGTATTACAAGAGTTGATCTACCACGAGATCTTAATAGCTAAACCCTAGAAGTCTAGCCTGTATGACTATGGTAATGTGCCCTTTCCGGACTGATCCCTCCGGTTTATATAGACACCGGGGGGATCTAGGGTTTACATGGAGTCGGTTACATAAGAAGGAATCTTCGGTCGCCAAGCTTGCCTTCACGCCAAGTAGAGTCCAATACGGACACGGGTACAGTCTTTGGCCTTCATGTCTTCGCAGCCCATCAGTCCGACCCATGGATAACAGGCCGGACGCCCGAGGACCCCTTAGTCCAGGACTCCCTCACCCAGCCTGCATCGTTGATGTAGAGCTTGCCGCGGCGACTCTTGGTCATCCGGCCCATATCGTATCCCTTGATCCCTTTGAAGTTGCCCTGTAAGAACTCGAAACCATCGTGCGCTAGCCCCATGGTGGGCGCCAACTATAGATAGTATTGTCACGGAAGATGTCCTAGCAGAGGGACTTAGTCGTGGAGCCATTGCAACTAGGTTAGCTTAAAGGGGTTAAACGAGACAAAGGACACAGGGTTTATATTGGTTCTGCCCCTTGCGGTGTAGCTAAAGGCCTAATCCAGTTTGAGGTGGTATTGCTTAGGTTTTGATTACCAGGGAGCGAATCCGCTAGACCTAGTTCTCGATCTCTTGTTTTTTCCCTCAACCGCCACCGGGTCACCCCTTTATATACATAGGCTGATGCCCGACGGCCTAGAAAGTCCCGACCGGCTCATACACAACGTGTCCGGCTCGGTGATAGAACATATACTTTCCTTAATGTACAAATTAACATATGGCAGTTTACACCTGTGGGTCTCAAGTCGCCTTTGGGTCTTGGGCCTTCAATAAGCCTGCTTCGTGAACCGCCATCTTCAACATCTTCATGGGCCTTGTCATTATGAACTGCCAGTGGTATGACCCGGCCCCTCCTGGGCGGGTCACACCCAATAGTTATATCCCCAACATTCCCCGATGCATCTCTCGCACAAATTCACTCCCATACCCGGTCCACTTTCCTATCTCTATTGTCACCATGCTAGCAGGACCATCGTTCTCCTCTATGCGCCTGCTCCTAGAATGGCACTAGCCACCATCATGTTGCCCCACAATCTAGAGTTGGCATTCGCGTGCCATGTGGTCATTGCTATGGCCTTTACTGATGACCTGTAAGTCGATATGTCTCATTATATCTAATTTTCCAAACTCTTTTTTCCATTGTTTTGGTCTCTAATTTGTTTCCGAATGACAGTAACCAGGATTAGCGTTGTTTTCAACAAAATTGCTAGATGTTGTTTTTGTGCAAAAACAGAAGTGCTCAATGCGGGACAGAGATTTTTGGAGAATTATTTCAAAATAGTTTAGGAATTATGGAGCGAAGATGGACCAGAGGGGGCCACCAGGCCCTTGCATGCCCAGGTAGCATGCCCGCTAGGGCGCGCCATGGGGGCATGTCGGCCCGTCGGGCAGTGCCTTTCAATGACACCGCATAAATTCATATGTATGCCCCAAAAAATCCAGAAAAGTCATGGAAGCTTTTCGCAATACGGAGACGTCACCTCCTCCTCTTCTTCCTTCGGAGATCCGACCTGGAGTCTATTTTGGGCTCCAGGTAGAGGAATTTGTTGGGGAACGTAGCATGCAATTAAAAAAAATTCCTACGATCACGCAAGATCTATCTAGGAGATGCATAGCAACGAGAGGGGGAAAGTGTGTCACGTACGCTCGTAGATCAAAAGCGGAAACGTTAGGTTAACGCGGATGATGTAGTCGAACGTCTTCACGATCCAACCGATCCAAGTACGGAACGTACGGCACCTCCGTGTTCAGCACACGTTCAGCTCGATGATGTCCCTCGAACTCTCGATCCAGTAGAGGGTCGAGGGCGAGTTCCGTCAGCATGATGGCATGGTGATGGTGATGTGATCACGCGTAGGGCTTTGCCTAAGCACTACAACACTATGACTGGAGGAGTAAACTATGGAGGGGGGCACCACACACGGTTAAGAGAACAATTGATGTGCCTGTGGGGTGCCCCCACCCTTGTATATAAAGGAGAGGAGGAAGAGGAGGTCGGCCGTAGGGGAGGTGCGCCATGGGGGGAGTCCTACTAGGACTCCACTCCTAGTCGGATTCGGCCCCCCTTTCCTTCCAATGAAGAGGGGAAAGGGGAAAGAGGGGAGAGGGAGAAGGAAAGGGGGGGGGGGGGCGTGCCCCCACCCCTTGTCCAATTCGGATTGGGCATGGGGGAGGCGCGCGCCTCCTCTTGTGGCCTTCCTCCATCTCTCCACTATGGCCCATGAGGCCCATTAACTTTAGCGGGAGGTTCCAATAACCTCCCGGTACTCCGAAAAATAACCGAACCTCTTCGGAACCATTCCGGTGTGCCAATATAACCTTCCAATATATCAATCTTTACCTCTCGACCATTTCGAGACTCATCGTCATGTTTGTGATCTCATCCGGGACTCCGAACAAACCTCGATCACCAAAACAACAACAACAACAACAAAGCCTTTAGTCCCAAACAAGTTGGGGTAGGCTAGAGGTGAAACCCATAAGATCTTGCAACCAACTCATGGCTCTAGCACATGGATAGCAAGCTTCCACGCACCCCTGTCCATAGCTAGCTCTTTGGCGATACTCCAATCCTTCATGTCTCTCTTAACGGACTCCTCCCATGTCAAATTCGGTCGACCCCGCCCTCTCTTGACATTCTCTCGTGACGCTTTAGCCGTCTGCTATGCATCGGAGCTTACGAGGCCTCATACTGAATATGCCCAAACCATCTCGAGACGATGTTGGACAAGCTTCTCCTCAATTGGTGCTACCCCAACTCTATCTCAGTATATCATCATTCCGGACTCGATCCTTCCTCGTGTGGCCACACATCCATCTCAACATACGCATCTCCGCCACACCTAACTATTGAACATGTCGCCTCTTAGTCGGCCAACACTCCGCATCATACAACATTGCGGGTCGAACCGCCATCCTGTAGAACTTGCCTTTTAGCTCTTGTGGCACTCTCTTGTCACAGAGAATGCCAGAAGCTTGGCACCACTTCATCCATCCGGCTTTGATTCGATGGTTCACATCTTCATCAATACCCCCATCCTCCTGCAACATTGACCCCAAATACCGAAAGGTGTCCTTCCGAGGTACCACCTAGCCATCAAGGCTAACCTCCTCCTCCTCACACCTAGTAGTACTGAAACCGCACATCATGTACTTGGTTTTAGTTCTACTAAGCCTAAACCCTTTCGATTCCAAGGTTTGTCTCCATAACTCTAACTTCCTATTTACCCCCGTCCGGCTATCGTCAACTAGCACCACATCATCCGCAAAGAGCATACACCATGGGATATATCCTTGTATATCCCTTGTGACCTCATCCATCACCAATGAAAAAAGATAAGGGCTCAAAGCTGACCCCTGATGCAGCCCTATCTTAATCGGAAAGTCATCAGTGTCGACATCACTTGTTCGAACACTTGTCACAACATTATCGTACATGTCCTTGATGAGGGTAATGTACTTTGCTGGAACTTTGTGTTTCTCCAAGGCCCACCATATGACATTCCGCGGTATCTTATCATAGGCCTTCTCCAAGTCAATGAACACCATATGCAAGTCCTTCTTTTGCTCCCTATATCTCTCCATAAGTTATCGTACCAAGAAAATGGCTTCCATGGTCGACCTCCTGCATGAAACCAAACTGATTTTTGGTCACGCTTGTCATTCTTCTTAAGCGGTGCTCAATGGCTCTCTCCCATAGCTTCATTGTATGGCTCATCGCCTTAATTCCACGGTAATTAGTACAACTCTGAACATCCCCTTGTTCTTGAAGATTGGTACTAATATACTCCGTCTCCATTCTTCCGGCATCTTGTTTGCCCGAAAAATGAGGTTGAAAAGCTTGGTTAGCCATACTATCGCTATGTCCCGAGACCTTTCCACACCTCAATGGGGATACAATCAGGCCCATCGCCTTGCCTCCTTTCATCCTTTTTAAAGCCTCCTTCACCTCGAGACTCCTGGATTCGCCGCACAAAACGCATGCTGGTCTCATCAAAGGAGTCGTCCAGTTCAATGGTAGAACTCTCATTCTCCCCATTGAACAACTTGTCGAAGTACTCCCGCCATCTATGCTTAATCTCCTCGTCCTTCACCAAGAGTTGTCTTGCTCCGTCCTTGATGCATTTGACTTGGCCAATATCCCTCGTCTTCCTCTCCCGGATCTTAGCCATCCTATAGATGTCCCTTTCGCCTTCCTTCGTGCCTAACCATTGGTAGATGTCCTCATATGCCCGGCCCCTTGCTTCACCAACAGCTCGCTTTGCAGCCTTCTTCACCATCTTGTACTTCTCTATGTTTTCTGCACTCCTATCTAGGTATAGGCGTCTGAAGCAATCTTTCTTCTCTTTAATCGCCTTCTAGACATCATCATTCCACCACCAGGTATCCTTATCTTCGCTTCTCCTTCTCGGTCACCAAAACACATAACTCATAATACAAATGGTCATCAACGTTAAGCGCACGGACCCTACGGGTTCAAGAACTATGTAGACATGATCGAGACACATCTCTAGTCAATAACCAATAGAGGAACCTGGATGCTCATATTGGTCCCTACATATTCTACGAAGATCTTTATCGGTCAAACCGCATAACAACATATGTCATTCCCTTTGTCATCGGTTTGTTACTTGCCCGAGATTTGATCATCGGTATGATCATACCTAGTTCAAT
Organism: Aegilops bicornis; assembly: GCA_021605145.1. Classification (NCBI taxonomy): domain Eukaryota; kingdom Viridiplantae; phylum Streptophyta; class Magnoliopsida; order Poales; family Poaceae; genus Aegilops; species Aegilops bicornis. The sequence goes on from CM038670.1 coordinate 89,227,118, forward strand.
CTCGTTACCGGCAAGTCTCTTTACTCGTTCCGTAAAGCATCATCCCGCAACTAACTCATTAGTCACATTGCTTGCAAGGATTATAGTGATGTGCATTACCGAGAGGGCCCAGAGATACCTCTCCGATACACGGAGTGAAAAATCCTAATCTCGATCTATGCCAACCCAACAAACACCTTCGGAGACACTTATAGAGCATCTTTATAATCATCCAGTTACATTCTGACGTTTGATAGCACACAAGGTGTTCCTTTGGTATTCAGGAGTTGCATAATCTCATAGTCAGAGGAATATGTATAAGTCATGAAGAAAGCAATAGAAATAAAACTAAACGATCATAATGCTAAGCTAACTGATGGGTGTTGTCCATAACATCATTCTCTAATGATGTGATCCCGTTCATCAAATGACAACACATGTCTATGGTCAGGGAACTTAACAATCTTTGATTAACGAGCTAGTCAAGTAGAGGCATACTAGGGACACTCAGTTTTGTCGATGTATTCACACATGTACCAAGTTTCTGGTTAATACAATTCTAGCATGAATAATAAACATTTATCATGATATAAGGAAATATAAATAACAACTTTGTTATTGCCCCTAGGGCATACTTCCTTCAGTCTCCCACTTGCACTAGAGTCAATAATCTAGATTACATAGTAATGATTCTAACACCCATGGAGTCTTGGTGCTGATCATGTTTTGCTCGTGAAAGAGGACTAGTCAACAGGTCTGCAACATTCAGATCCGTATGTATTTTTGCAAATCTCTATGTCTCCCTCCTTGACTTGATCGCGGATGGAATTGAAGCGTCTCTTGATGTGTTTGGTTCTCTTGTGAAATCTGGATTCCTTCGCCAAGGCTATTGCTCCAGTATTGTCACAAAAGATTTTAATTGGACCCGATGCACTAGGTATTACACCTAGATCGGATATGAACTCCTTCATCCAGAATCCTTCATTTGCTGCTTCCGAAGCAGCTATGTACTCCACTTCACACGTAGATCCTGCCACGACGCTCTTCTTGGAACTGCACCAACTGACAGCTCCACCATTCAGTATAAATACTTTGTGACTTAGAGTCATCTGGATCAGTGTCAAAGCTTGCATCGACGTAACCATTTATGACAAGCTCTTTGTCACCTTCATAAATGAGAAACATATCCTTAGTCCTTTTCTGGTATTTCAGGATGTTCTTGACCGCTGTCCAGTGATCCACTGCTGGATTACTTTGGTACCTTCCTGCTAAACTTATAGCAAGGCACACATCAGGTCTGGTACACAACATTGCATACATGATAGAACCTATGGCTGGGGCATAGGGAATGACTTTCATTTTCTCTCTATCTTCTGAAGTGGTTGGGCATTGAGTCTGAGTCAACTTCACACCTTGTAACACAAGCAAGAACTCTTTCTTTGACTGATCCATTTTGAACTTCTTCAAAACTTTATCAAGGTATGTGCTTTGTGAAAGTCCAATTAAGCGTCTTGATATATATCTATAGATCTTGATGCCCAATATATAAGCAGCTTCACCAAGGTCTTTCATTGAAAAATTCTTATTCAAGTATCCTTTTATGCTATCTAGAAATTATGTATTATTTCCAATCAACAATATGTCATCCACATATAATATTAGAATGCTACAGAGCTCCCACTCACTTTCTTGTAAATACAGGCTTCTCCAAAAGTCTATATAAAACCATATGCTTTGATCACACTATCAAAGCGTATATTCCAACTCCGAGATGCTTGCACCAGTCCATAAATGGATCGCTGGAGCTTGCACACTTTGTTAGCACCTTTAGGATCGACAAAACCTTTTGGTTGCATCATATACAACTCTTCTTTAAGATATCCATTAAGGAATGCAGTTTTGACATCCATTTTCCAAATTTCATAGTCATAAAAGGCGGCAATTGCTAACATGATTCAAACAGACTTAAGCATCGCTACGGGTGAGAAGGTCTCATCATAGTCAACCCCTTGAACTTGTCGAAAACCTTTCGCAACAAGTCGATCTTTGTAGACAGTAACATTACCAGCAGTGTCAGTCTTGTTCTTGAAGATCCATTTATTCTCTATGGCTTGCCGATCATCGGGCAAGTCAACCAAAGTCCACACTTTGTTCTCATACATGGATCCCATCTCAGATTTCCTGGCCTCAAGCCAAGTCGCTGAATCTGGGCTCATCATCGCTTCCTCAAAGTTTGTAGGTTCGTCATGGTCTAGTAACATGACTTCCAGAACAGGATTACCATACCACTTTGGTGCGGAATGTACTCTGGTTGACCTACGTGGTTCGGTAGTAACTTGATCTGAAGTTTCATCATCAACATCATTAACTTCCTCAATAATTGGTGTAGGCATCACTGGAACTGATTTCTGTGATGTACTACTTTGCAATTCAGGAGAAGGTACAATTACCTCATAAGGTTCTACTTTCCTCCCACTCACTTCTTTCGAGAGAAACTCCTTCTCTAGAAAGGATCCATTCTTAGCAACGAATATCTTGCCTTCGGATCTGTGATAGAATGTGTACCCAACAGTCTCCTTTGGGTATCCTATGAAGACGCATTTTTCTGATTTGGGTTCGAGCTTATCAGGTTGAAGCTTTTTCACATAAGTATCGCAGCCCCAAACTTTAAGAAACGACAGTTTAGGTTTCTTGCCAAACCACAGTTCATATGGTGTCGTCTCAACGGATTTAGATGGTGCCCTATTTAACGTGAATGCAGCCGTCTCTAAAGCATAACCCCAAAACTATAGTGGTAAATCGGTAAGAGACATCATAGATCGCACCATATTTAATAAAGTACGGTTACGATGTTCGGACACACCATTACGCTGTGGTGTTCCAGGTGGCGTGAGTTGCGAAACTATTCCACATTTTTTCAAATGAAGACCAAACTCATAACTCAAATATTCACCTCCACGATCAGATCGTAGAAATTTTATTTTCTTGTTACGATGATTTTCCACTTCACTTTGAAATTCTTTAAACTTCTCAAATGTTTCAGACTTATGTTTCATTAAGTAGATATACCCATATCTGCTCAAATCATCTGTGAAGGTCAGAAAATAACGATACCCGTCGCGAGCCTCAACACTCATCGGACCGCATACATCAGTATGTATTATTTCCAATAAGTTAGTTGCTCGCTCCATTGTTCCGGAGAACAGAGTCTTAGTCATCTTGCCCATGAGGCATGGTTCGCAAGCATCAAGTGATTCCAAAAGCCCATCAACATGGAGTTTATTCATGCGCTTTATACCAACATGACCTAAACGGTAGTGCCATAAGTAAGTTGCACTATCATTATTAACTTTGCATCTTTTGGCTTCAATATTATGAATATGTGTATCACTACGATCGAGATTCAACAAAAATAGACCACTCATCAAGGGTGCGTGACCATAAAAGATATTACTCATATAAATAGAACAACCAGTATTCTCTGATTTAAATGAATAACCATCTCGCATCAAACAAGATCCAGATATAAAGTTCATGCTCAACGCTGGCACCAAATAACAATTATTTAGGTCTACAACTAATCCCGACGGTAGATGTAGAGGCAGCGTGCCGACGACGATCACATCAACCTTGGAACCATTTACCACGTTCATCGTCACCTCGTCCTTAGCCAATCTTCGTTTAATCCATAGCCCCTGTTTTGAGTTGCAAATATGAGCAACAGAACCAGTATCAAATACCCAGGCACTACTACGAGCATTAGTAAGGTACACATCAATAACATGTATATCAAATATACCTTTCACTTTGCCATCCTTCTTATCCGCCAAATACTTGGGGCAATTCCGCTTCCAGTGACCAGTCCCTTTGCAGTAGAATGATAACCCACAAGTGTAGGGGATCGCAATAGCTTTCGAGGGTAGAGTATTCAACCCAAATTTATTGATTCGACACAAGGGGAGCCAAAGAATATTCTCAAGTATTAGCAGTTGAGTTGTCAATTCAACCACCTGGATAACTTAGTATCTGCAGCAAAGTATTTAGTAGCAAAGTAATATGATAGCAAAGTAGCAACAAGAATAAAAGAGTAATGAAAGCAAAAGTAATACTTTTGGTGTTTTTTAGTGATTGTAACAATAGCAACGGGAAAGTAAATAAGCGTAAACTAGTATATGGAAAGCTCGTAGGCATTGGATCGGTGATGGATAATTATGCCGGATGCGGTTCATCATGTAACAGTCATAACATAGGGTGACACATAACTAGATCCAATTCATCAATGTAATGTAGGCATGTATTCCGAATATAGTCATACATGCTTATGGAAAAGAACTTGCATGACATCTTTTGTCCTAACCTCCCGTGGCAGCGGGGTCCTAATGGAAACTAAGGGATATTAAGGCCTCCTTTTAATAGAGTATCGGACCAAAGCATTAACACATAGTGAATACATGAACTCCTCAAACTATGGTCATCACCGGGAGTGGTCCCGATTATTGTCACTTCGGGATTGCCGGATCGTAACACATAGTAGGTGACTATAGACTTGCAAGATAGGATCAAGAACACACATATATTCATGAAAACATAATAGGTTCAGATCTGAAATGATGGCACTCGGGCCCTAGTGACAAGCATTAAGCATAACAAAGTCATAGCAACATCAATCTCAGAACATAGTGGATACTAGGGATCAAACCCTAACAAAACTAACTCGATTACATGATAGATCTCATCCAACCCATCACCGTCCAGCAAGCCTACGATGGAATTACTCATGCACGGCGGTGAGCATCATGAAATTGGTGATGGAGGATGGTTGATGATGACGACGACGACGAATCCCCCTCTCCAGAGCCCCGAACGGACTCCAGATCAGCCCTCCCGAGAGGTTTTAGGGCTTGGCGGCGGCTCCGTATCGTAAAACGCGATGATTTCTTCTCCTTGATTTTTTCCTCCCCGAAAGCAAATATATAGAGTTGGATTTGGCGTCGGGAGAGCTCCAGGGGGCCCACGAGGTAGGGGGCGCGCCCTATGGGGGCAGGTGCGCCCCCACCCTCGTGGACAGGTGGTGGGCCCCCTGGCCTTCATCTTTTGCAACGATTTTTTATTATTTCCGAAAAGTTATTCCATGAAGTTTCAGGTCGTTCCAAGAACTTTTGTTTCTACACATAAATAACATCATGGCAATTCTGCTGAAAACAGCGTTAGTCCGGGTTAGTTCCATTCAAATCATGCAAGTTAGAGTCCAAAACAAGGGCAAAAGTGTTTGGAAAAGTAGATACGACAGAGACATATCAACTCCCCCAAGCTTAAACCTTTTCTTGTCCTCAAGCATTCAGTTGATAAACTGAAAGTGATAAAGAAAAACTTTTACAAATTCTGTTTGCTCTTGTTGTTGTAAATATGTAAAGCCAGCATTCAAGTTTTCAGCAAAGATTATAACTAACCACATTTGCAATAATTCTCATGTCTCATGTTTACTCATATCAATGGCATAATCAACTAGCGAGCGATAATAATAAATCTCGGATGACAACACTTTCTCAAAACAATCAGAATATGATATAACAGGATGATATCTCGCTAGCCCTTTCTGGGACCGCAAAACATAAATGCAGAGCACCTTTAAAGATCAAGGACTGACTAGACATTGTAATTCATGGTAAAAGAGATCCAATCATAGTCATACCCAATATAAATTAATAGTAATGGATGCAAATGACAGCTGCGCTCTCCAACTAGTGCTTTTAATAAGAGGGTGATGACTCAACATAAAAGTAAATAGATATGCCCTTCGCAGAGGGAAGCAGGGATTTTAGAGGTGCCAGAGCTCGGTTTTGAAATAGAGATAAATAATATTTTGAGCGGCATACTTTCATTGTCAACATAACAACTAAGAGATGGCGATATCTTCCATGCTACACACATTATAGGCGGTTCCCAAACAGAATGGTAAAGTTTATACTCCCCTCCACCAACAAGCATCAATCCATGACTTGCTCGAAACAACGAGTGTCTCCAACTAGCAACAGTCCCAGGGGGAGTTTTGTTTGCAATTAATTTTGATTTAGTTTGCACTAAGCATGGGACTGGGCATCCCGGTGACCAGCCATTTTCTCGTGAATGAGGAGCGAAGTCCAGTCCTCTTGAGAATAACCCGCCTAACATGGAAGATAAGGGCAGCCCTAGTTGATACATGAGCTATTCGAGCATACAAAACAGAATGTTTATTTGAAGGTTTAGAGTTTGGCACATACAAATTTACTTGGAACGGCAGGTAGATACCGCATATAGGAAGGTATGATGGACTCATATGGAATAACTTTGGGGTTTAAGGGATTGGATGCACAAGCAGTATTCCCGCTTAGTACAAGTGAATGCTAGCAAAAGACTGGGAAGCGACCAACTAGAGAATGACAACAGTCATGAACATGCATTAAAATTAATAAACACTAGTCGTCAACCCATGCAGCTGCACGGTCTAGAAATTTTAATATTAGATTAATTTGAATATGTTTCTATAGGTTATTATTATTACACATGCACATCTAATGAAGTAACATTGCATTGACTATTTTGTGATTAGACTATTTAAGTCCAATTGTGTCACAACGATATAAATACAATAGGTGAACCACTTCAGATTTATAGAAGATATGTGGAAATATGGATGTATAAGGTTATATGTGTTATATTGGTAGCAAACACTGTTACAAACGCGAAAGTTGTTGCATGTATCATGTACTCGTGAACTATAAATTTCAAAAAGGTATTAAAGATCAAGTGTCCTATTGTAGTATATATCTTCCTTTCTTACTCAACCAAAAAAAGACATACATCTTTTTTTTGCCACAAAAGCACGATAGAATTATAAGGACTTTGTTTCTGTATAGATAATAATGGACACATGCATGCACGGCTTTCTATCAAACATATATGATATCGTAGCAAATAATATACGTATATGAAAGGTGGAAGTCCTATACTATAAGCACCATAGATTATTCGGATTAGAAATTCTTATCTGTACCAAGAAATTCTTGAAAATCAATGTATTTTGCATGACCCTTTTAAATTTTAAATTTTATATCCATACTATACATATCACTATGCTTTCCGTATGCTATAGGTTTCCAATGGGCAGCATACCAATTAGGACAACAACACGATCTACTTTAGACCACCATTGGTACACCTCATAATACACTTCATTGACCATTATCATCATTAGATTGCAATATGCTCGGAGCTTGAAGCCAAGAAGTATATTTAGATGATGGATTTGCTAGTTGGCCTTTTTTAGATCAGAAAAGTGAGTGTACTTTGAAGTTTGCAATGGATGGATAGAGATGCGGTTATCCTAACAAACATGAAGACCGCCGCTTAGGTCACTCATCATCCCTGCAGCACCTGGCTTTGGTCCCTTTGTGGTTCGCCCATGGTCATACGGGTGGGAGAGCGCACTTGATGGTGATGGGGATATCTTCGGAGAGCAAAACTTCTGCCAACGGTCACAGAATAGAAGAATTAAAGGAGATGGAGTAAGCGGCCATGTACAGTAGTCAAGACAGATGTTTTTCTCCTTCCTTATTTTTTTCGGGGGAGAGGTGTTTTTCTTTTTTTGGAGTGATTTTCCTTTTTCACCGGCGAAGAATTTCTTTACCTACATTGAATGTACATCAAATGGATATGTTTCTTTCTTTTCATCAGTAGAGTTTTTATGGGAGGATGCAATCCTTAAAAGGAAGCGATATGGATGCTTTCCTTCTTTTGTCTCACCAACATGACGTATGAGATGTTTTTTTTGACAGAACAATCTATATGTTACGTAGTATAAGTTTCGGCGCCCAGGGGTCGAGGGAGAGACGTTTTTCTTTCTTTTTTGTGATTTTTTCCTTTTTTAATTGGGAAAATATTTTATTGACCAAATTTTGAAGGTCATAAAACGGATCTGTTTCTTTTTTCTTCGATGGAGATTTATGGAAGGAGGCTATTGTTTTTTGAGAAACCGTTGATGCTTTCCTTTTGTTTCACGCCAACATAAACATGTTACATGCAAAGGAGGCTATCATTTTTTAAGAAACCCTTGATGCTTTCCTTTTGTTTCACGCCAACATTAAACGTGTTACATGCAATTTGTTCTTTCTTTCATTTTTTATGAATTATTTCTTTCTTTTCATCCGCGGACTTTATATGGAAGGATGGACTTTTTTTTGAAAGGAAGGAGGCTATCGTTAAAAAGGAACCGTGGATGCTTTCCATGTTTTGTTTCACCAGCATTAAAGTTGAACGTGTCAGATGCATTCTGTTAACTTTACTTTTTCAACTGTGGAGTGTTTACAGAAGAAAACTACCTTTTTAAGGAACCGAGGATGCTTTCCTTGTTTTGTTTGACCAACGTTGAATTTATCTATCTATAAAAAAATGTTGAATGTGTTAGATATTTTTATCGGACCATCTATGTTACGTAAGTTCTCCTTTTATTTTAGACGTAAATTCTATAATCCAATGGTGTAATTAATTTCGATGATGTGGATCAATGAGAAGGCTTAAAAGGTGCCTCCAATTAGAAAATATAAGATTGGATGCAAGCATGAGTAGGATATAATCCACCATGAACATAAATATCGTGAAGGCTATGTTGATTTTGTTTCAACTACATGTGTGAACATGTGCCAAGTCAAGTCACTTAAATCATTCAAAGGAGGATACCACCCCATCATACCACATCACAACCATTTTAATAGCATGTTGGCACGCAAGGTAAATCATTATAACTCATAGCTAATCAAGCATGGCACGAGCAACTATGATCTCTAATTGTCATTGCAAACATGTTTATTCATAATAAGCTGAATCAGGAACGATGAACTCATCATATTTACAAAAACAAGAGAGGTCGAGTTCATACCAGATTTTCTCATCTCAGTCAGTCCATCATATATCATCATAATTGCCTTTCACTTGCACGTCCGATATACATCAATAACATGTATATCAAATATACCTTTCACTTTTCCATCCTTCTTATCCGCCAAATACTTCGGGCAATTCCTCTTCCAGTGACCAGCTCCTTTGCAGTAGAATGATAACCCACAAGTGTAGGGGATCGGAACAGCTTTCGAGGGTAGAGTATTCAACCCAAATTTATTGATTCGACACAAGGGGAGCCAAAGAATATTCTCAAGTATTAGCAGTTGAGTTGTCAATTCAACCACACCTGGATAACTTAGTATCTGCAGCAAAGTATTTAGTAGCAAAGTAATATGATAGCAGTGGCAACAGTAACAAAAGAGTAATTAAAGCAAAAGTAATATTTTTGGTGTTTTGTAGTGATTGTAACAATAGCAACGGGAAAGTAAATAAGCGTAAACCAGTATATGGAAAGCTCGTAGGCATTGGATCGGTGATGGATAATTATGCCGGGTGCGGTTCATCATGTAACAGTCATAACATAGGGTGACACAGAACTAGCTCCAATTCATCAATGTAATGTAGGCATGTATTCGAATATAGTCATACGTGCTTATGGAAAAGAACTTGCATGCCATCTTTTGTCCTACCCTCCCGTGGCAGCGGTGTCCTAATGGAAACTAAGGGATATTAAGGCCTCCTTTTAATAGAGTACCGGACCAAAGCATTAACACATAGTGAATACATGAACTCCTCAAACTATGGTCATCCCGGGAGTGGTCCCGATTATTGTCACTTCGGGGTTGCCGGATCATAACACATAGTAGGTGACTATAGACTTGCAAGATAGGATCAAGAACACACATATATTCATGAAAACACAATAGGTTCAGATCTGAAATCATGGCACTCAGGCCCTAGTGACAAGCATTAAGCATAGCAAAGTCATAGCAACATCAATCTCAGAACATAGTGGAAACTAGGGATCAAACCCTAACAAAACTAACTCGATTACATGATAGATCTCATCCAACCCATCACCGTTCAGCAAGCCTACGATGGAATTACTCACGCACGGCGGTGAGCCTCATGAAATTGGTGATGGAGGATGGTTGATGATCACGACGGTGACGAATCCCCCTCTCCGGAGCCCCGAACGGACTCCAGATAAGCCCTCCCGAGAGGTTTTAGGGCTTGGCGGCGGCTCCGTATCGTAAAATGCGATGATTTCTTCTCCTTGATTTTTTCCTCCCCGAAAGCAAATATATAGAGTTGGAGTTGGCGTCGGGAGAGCTCCAGGGGGCCCACGAGGTAGGGGGGTGCGTCCTAGGGGGGCAGGCGCACCCCCCATCCTCGTGGATAGGTGGTGGCCCCCCTGGCCTTCATCTTTTGCAATGATTTTTTATTATTTCCGAAAAGTTGTTCCGTGAAGTTTCAGGTCATTCCGAGAACTTTTGTTTCTGCACATAAATAACATCATGGCAATTCTGCTGAAAACAGCGCCAGTCCGGGTTAGTTCCATGCAAATCATGCAAGTTAGAGTCCAAAACAAGGGCAAAAGTGTTTGGAAAAGTAGATACGACGGAGATGTATCAAAGCACTCAATTTTAGGCTTAGGTCCAGACTTGGGCTTCTTCCCCTGAGAAGCAACTTGCTTGTTGTTCTTCTTGAAGTTCCCCTTCTTCCCTTTGCCCTTTTTCTTGAAACTAGTGGTCTTGTTAACCATAAACACTTGATGCTCCTTCTGATTTCTACCTCCGCAACTTTTAGCATCACGGAGAGCTCGGGAATTGTCTTTTCCACCCCTTGCATATTATAGTTCATCACGAAGCCTTTATAGCTTGGTGGCAGTGATTGAAGAACTCTGTCAATGACACTATCATAAGGAAGATTAGCTCCCAGCTGAGTCAAGTGGTTATGGTACCCAGACATTCTGAGTATGTGTTCACTGACAGAACTGTTCTCCTCCATCTTGCAGCTATAGAACTTGTTGGAGACTTCATATCTCTCAACTCGGACATTTGCTTGAAATATTAACTTCAACTCCTGGAACATCTCATATGCTCCATGATGTTCAAAACTTTTTGAAGTCCCGATTCTAAGCCGTAAAGCATGACACACTGAACTATCGAGTAGTCATCAGCTTTAGTCTGCTAGAAGTTCATAACGTCTGGAGTTGCTCCTGCAGCGGGCCTTGCACCTAGTGCTGCTTCCTATACGTAATTCTTCTGTGCAGCAATGAGGATAATCCTCAAGTTACGGACCCAATCCGTGTAGTTGCTACCATCATTTTTCAACTTAGCTTTCTCTAGGAACGCATTAAAATTCAAGGGAACGATAGCACGGGCCATTGATCTACAACATCATAGATATGCAAAAACTATCAGGTACTAAGTTCATGATAAATTAAAGTTTAATTAATCATATTACTAAAGAAATCCCACTTAGATAGAGATCCCTCTAGTCATCTAAATGATCACGTGATCCATATCAACTAAACCATGTCTGATCATCACATGAGATGGAGTAGTTTTCAATGGTGAACATCTCTATGTTGATCATATCTTCTATATGATTCACGCTCGACCTTTCGGTCTCAGTGTTCTGAGGCCATATCTGCATATGCTAGGCTCCTCAAGTTTAACCCGAGTATTCTGCACGTGCAAAACTAGCTTGCACCCGTTGTATGTGAACGTAGAGCTTATCACACCCGATCATCATGTGGTGTCTCGGCATGAGGAACTGTAGCAACGATGCATACTCAGGGAGAACACTTATACCTTGAAATTTAGTGAGGGATCATCTTATAATGCTACCGCCGTACAAAGCAAAATAAGATGCATAAAAGATAAACATCACATGCAATCAAAATATGTGACATGATATGGCCATCATCATCTTGTGCCTTTGATCTCCATCTCCAATGCACCGTCATGATTTCCATAAATCCTTTGGCTTGACGACTTGATCTCCATCGTAGCGTCGTTGTTGTCTCGCCAACTATTGCTTCTCGACTATTGCTACCGCATAGTGATAAAGTAAAAGCAATTACATGGCGATTGCATTTCATACAATAAAGCGACAACCATAAGGCTCCTGCCAGTTGCCGATAACTTTTACAAAACATGATCATCTCATACAATAACTTATATCACATCATGTCTTGACCATATCACATCACGACATGCCCTGCAAAAACAAGTTAGATGTCCTCTACTTTGTTGTTGCAAGTTTTACATGGCTACTACGGGCTTCTAGCAAGAACCGTTCTTACCTACGCATCAAAACCACAATGATTTTTCATCAAGTGTGTTGTTTTAACCTTCAATAAGGACCGGTCGTAGTCAAACTCGATTCAACTAAAGTTGGAGAAACAGACACCCGCCAGCCACCTGTGTGCAAAGCACGTTGGTAGAACCGGTCTCGTGAAGTGGTCATGTAATGTTGGTCCGGGCCACTTCATCCAACAATACCGCCGAATCAAAGTAAGATGTTTGTGGTAAGCAGTATGACTATTATCGCCCACAACTCCTTGTGTTCTACTCGTGCATATCATCTATGCATAGACCTGGCTCGATGCCACTGTTGGGGAATGTAGCATGCAATTTCAAAAAAAAATTCCCACGATCACGCAAGATCTATCTAGGAGATGCATAGCAACGAGAGGGGTGATACGTCTCCAACGTATCTATAATTTTTGATTGTTCCATACTATTATATTATCCATCTAGGATGTTTCATATGCATTTATATGCCATTTTATATGATTTTTGGGACTAACCTATTAACCTAGAGCCCAGTGTCAGTTTCTGTTTTTTCCTTGTCTTTGCCTATCGCAGAAAAGGAAAACCAAATGGAGTCCAATTGACCTGAAATTTCACGGAGATTATTTTTGGACCAGAAGAAGCCCACGGAGTATCGGAGATGGGCCAGAAGAGTCCTGAGGCACCCACAAGGGTGAGGGCGCGCCCTACCCCCTGGGCGCGCCCCTACCTCGTGGCCACCTCGGAGACCCCCCTGACTTGTTCCCGACGCCAAAACCTCTTATATATATAAAAACCCCCAGAACATAACCTAGACCGGGAGTTCCGCCGCCGCAAGCCTCTGTAGCCACCAAAAACCGATCGGGACTCTGTTCCGGCACCCTGCCGGAGGGGGATCCCTCACCGGTGGCCATCTTCATCATCCCGGCGCTCTCCGTGACGAGGAGGGAGTAGTTCACCCTCGGGGCTGAGGGTATGTACCAGTAGCTATTTGTTTGATCTCTCTCTCTCTCTCTCTCTCTCTCTCTTGTGTTCTTGATTTGGCACGATCTTGATGTATCACGAGCTTTGCTATTATAGTTGGATATAATGATGTTTCTCCCCCTCTACTCTCTTGTAATGGATTGATTTTTCCCTTTGAAGTTATCTTATCGGATTGAGTATTTAAGGACTTGAGAACACTTGATGTATGTCTTGCGTGGGATACCTGTGGTGACATTGGGGGTATTCTATTGATTCACTTGATGTATGTTTTGGTGATCAACTTGCAGGTTCCGTGACCTTGGGAATCTATGCATAGGGGTTGGCACATGTTTTTGTCTTGACTCCCCGGTAGAAACTTTGGGGCACTCTTTGAAGTTCTTTGTGTTGGTTGAATAGATGAATCTGAGATTGTGTGATGCATATCGTATAATCATACCCACGGATACTTGAGGTGACATTGGAGTATCTAGGTGACATTAGGGTTTTGGTTGATTTGTGTATTAAGGTGTTATTCTAGTACGAACTCTATGATAGATTGAACGGAAAGAATAACTTTGTGTTATTTTACAACAGACTCTTGAATAGATTGATCAGAAAGAATAACTTTGAGGTGGTTTCATACCCTACAATATTCTCTTCGTTTGTTCTCCGCTATTAGTGACTTTGGAGTGACTCTTTGTTGCATGTTGAGGGATAGTTATATGATCCAATTATGTTATTATTGTTGAGAGAACTTGCACTAGTGAAAGGATGAACCCTAGGCCTTGTTTCAACGCATTGCAATACCGTTTGTGCTCACTTTTACCAATAGTTACCTTGCTGTTTTTATATTTTCAGATTACAAAAACCTATATCTACCATCCATATTGCACTTGTATCGCCATATCTTCGCCGAACTAGTGCACCTATACAATTTACCATTGTATTGGGTGTGTTGGCGACACAAAAGACTGTTTGTTATTTGGTTGCAGGGTTGTTTGAGAGAGACCATCTTCATCCTACGCCTCCCACGGATTGATAAACCTTAGGTCATCCACTTGAGGGAAATTTGCTACTTTCCTACAAACCTCTTCACTTGGAGGCCCAACAACGTCTACAAGAAGAAGGTTGTGTAGTAGACATCAAGGGGGAGAGTGTGTCCATGTACCCTCGTATACCGAAATTGGAAGCGTTAGGTTAACGCGGTTGATGTAGTCGAACGTCTTCACGATCTAACTGATCCAAGTACCGAACATACGGCACCTCCGTGCTCAGCACACGTTCAGCTCGATGACGTCCCTCGAACTCTTGATCCAGTAGAGGGTCGAGGGAGAGTTCGGCAAAGACGATGGCGTGGCTAACGTATCGCGGCGCGATCTTGCTATTGCGGGATTTGACAGGATCGCCCGGGCCTACAAGTCAGTCACTCGGAAGTAACCTCATATAAGGCACCAGATGGGGTTTTTTGAACAGTGCGTTCTCATTTCCTCCTCTCTTCCTCAGACTTATCCGCCGCGCTCGCTTCCGTCCCAGTGCCGCTGCCCTGCGCACGTCTCGCCGGCGACGATGGTGAAAGAGAAGACGACAGCCCTGGAGCGGGCGAACAAAGCGATGGCGAAGGCCAAGGGAAAGACGACTAGTCGGGGCGGATCTTCATCGAGGGCCGGCCTGCGCAGGGCTGGATCCAGGGCGACTGGATCCGCTCGAAGATTCGTCAAGAAGACCTCGACGACCTGGCCGCTGGAGGACTGATCCCCCACGAATCAGCACGACTTCCGGGGAAGGAGTCCGAGCCGCAGCCTCGGGAGGGTGAGTGCGCTCTCTTGGCCACCCATGTCGACCGTGGGTTTTCCTTGCCTCCTCACCCTTTTTTTCAGGGATTTCTGAATTTCTTTGGGGTGCAACTCCACCACTTCACACCCAACAAAATCGTGTACGTCGCTGCTTTTGTGTCTTTGTGCGAGAATTTCTTGGGTTGTCGGCCTCATTGGGGCCTTTTCAAGCACATTTTCACCTGTCGCTCCCAGACGGTGAAAAAGGCCAATCTGAGTGTCGAGAGAACACAAGTGATTCAGATGTGCGGGGGTCTTGGGGTTCAGATGAGAGGGAAAAGTTCCTTTCCAGCCATGATCCTACCCGACTCGGTCCGTGGATGGCAGTCGACCTGGTTTTACTGCAAAGACCAGGTGGCCTTGAGGCGGTCGACCGGACTCCCTCCTTTTTCCATGGACCGAGTGAGGAAGCTTCCTCTTTGAAGGTGATCCCGGAAGAGAAGGCGCAGGTTAAGGTGCTAGTCGAACGTGTTGTCCAGCTTATCCGCGACGGGGTGACTGGTATGGACCTCCTGGAGGTCTTCCTTCGACGATGCATCCAGCCACTTCAAGCTCGAGACCATCCGATGTGGATGTATTCGGGCACTGAGGACACCACTCGGATCCACCCGGAGGAGGTCGAGGATGCCACGCTGGAGGGGTGGCTGACGAGCATCACTAGGAACAGAGACAACCCTAGGGGAGCAGGAGAATTCCTCCACTCGACCAGTCTCACGTACCGGACAAGGTTCAACTCTGAATTTGTGACTGTAATTTTAACCATGCAGCTATTTATGCTCCGTCGATTGACTTTTGTTCTGCTTGTTTTTCTGCCAGGCTCTTATCGAAATGTACTCAATGCCCAACGGGTAGCAAGAGCAAGACCCGGAAGGGGAGGCGAGTGGCAGCAACAGTGGCGACTGGCATTCTGACGGAGAGGAGACCGAGGAAAGTGACGACTCAAGTGACAAAGAAGAAGCCGAGTCACCTCCTCGCAGGGAGAGGCGATCCAAGCTCGACCAAGACCCGCCGAGCGCTCGTGAAAAAGCAATTGCTCAGACTGGCCCGTCTTCAAAGCGCCCTCGGACGTCCTCACCGGCTCCGACTGAAAAAGCGTCAAAGCAGCCCAAAGTTGTAGTGCCAAGGCCTCGTGGCGTTGCGAAGATTAAGATTGACATCCACAATAAACCTGCGTGAGTGTCTCCCTTTGTATTCACTCGATGCTCTATGCTGTTTATTTTTCCCTTGATTTGACCAGATAAACTTTGGAACTAGCAGCGCTGCTACTTCCGGGGCTTCAGCTTACAGGGATGAGGATGAGCCAATGGAGGATGCAGTCACCTCCAATCTAGGTACGATTTCTGTCGTTCTGTCTTTATTTGGTCGACTCAACTCTAATATATACCATCGGGTGATGCAATTTTGGCGACCGATCTTTGAACAGCTCCCAACATTATTGACCTCCCCGACAATGACGATGAAGAGCCCGAGAGCCCTTTGACGAGGAAAAATAGGAGAACTCCTGCAGACAAGGTGCCACAATCGACGCCGATAGCTGAACCAGTCGTTCAGGACGCTGGTGATGCCAATCGTGCTTCTGTTACCTTCGCCGTACCACTGTCGAGTGCTCTGCCTTCTTCGTCGACTGCTCAAGCTCCTGCCGATCCACCTTCAGTTTTTGTTACCCATCACGTCCCAGAGGACGAAGTGAATGCTGCCAAGGAAGCCATACGCCAAGCAGGTATTATGATGGAGAAGATGAAGATGGTGCGGGATGTCGGTCGAGCCGCCTATGATGCCACTCGGCTCTCCAAAGCAATGTTCAGGTTAGCAAGACGTCGACTGGTTTTCTTGGCTTGCTCATAGGATATGGTACCTGAAAACTCTCTTTCCAAGGATCTTTGCATCTGCACACCCACTGGGTGTTTCGACTTGTCACTCAGCCAATCCATACTTTGAGCTGAATTTTTGTTTTTGAAGTTTTGGACTAGTGGGGGCACGCTGAGTGCACCCACTGGGTGTAGTCCCCGAGACTACGGTGGATCATGCGATCGACTATAGTCTTGACATTTTAATTCCTTCACTCGGTGCAGTCCGCCGTGTCGAGTGTAAACTGAACCAGCGGGGGCACGCTAAGTGCACCCACTGGGTGTAGTCCCCGAGACCGTGGTCGACTGCTGGCAGTCAACTACGGTCTGAAGAACTTGTTTGTTGCTGTCTTTCTTCTTTTTATATATATATACACTCGTGCCAAAAAGGTCTCGTCGAGTGTTAACTGAACCAGTCGGGGCACGGTAAGTGCACCCACTGGGTGTAGTCCCTGAGACTATGGTGGATCATGGGCGATCGACCGTAGTCTTAGTATTTATTGTCTTTGTCTTTTTTCTCTGTAAAATAACCCATCCTCTCTGATTGCAGAAATCTTGTGACCTTGGAGCTTGCTTTGCCGACTTTGAAAAGCAGCAAATTCAACTCAACCTTAACCTGGAGTTGGCCAAGTCAGAGCTGCAGAAGGCCAAAGATGACGCCAATGGTAAGGAAGCTTTGTCGACTGTTTTGTCTTAGACCCGGACTTCATTCTGCTCTTTCTGAACTATGCGTTATTTATTTTCAGAAATACTGAACCAGGCTCTGTTAAAGAAGGACCACGATCCGCTCTCAGACAAAAGAAGGCCGACGACCAAACTGCTCTGGCTGAACAGAAGCTGGCTTCATTCGGCAAACTGGAGGAGGAGAACGCGAAGATGAAATCTACTCTGGATGAAGCCAACAAGGAGGTAACCCGCTTGAAGAAGGACAAAGTTAACCTCAACGATAAGATGTAAGGCATTTCTCGCAGGAGGGATGATCTGGAAAGCTATCTGAGGAGCCTCGCCAAGAAGTTATTCATCAAGCTTGAAGGTACATATCCCGTTCCGATTGGTTCATCTTTGTCGAATCGGCATACGAATATTGGCTCATCCTTGGACTGCGCATGCAGAGCTTTGCCGAGACTTCAAGGAGGAGACTGGGCGAATCGAACTAAAGTTGGACCCTGTCAATTCCACCGTGAAGGACGAAACTGCAATGAACCTGCTCTGACTGGAATCCCGCATCGACGGCGTTGTTGACTACTTGGCTCGACTGAAAGTCTCCACGTCGTGGATCGACACAGCACTTTGGCCAGGGGCAACACTCCAGAACGACCTCGAGTCCCTGATGACTCGACTTAACGAGATCCCTGATGACTCGACTTAACGAGATCCCTGGTCGAGTGCAGGAGTGGAAGAAGTCTTCTGCTCGGTGCGGTGCTGATGTGGCTCTGTCTTTGCTTCGTGTCCACTGTAAAGAGGCGCGAGAAGATAAGCAGGCAGCAATCAAGGTCGCCAACACCAAGAAGCACGATTTCCGGTCCTTTATGGAGACTTTCATTGCTGCTGCCACTCGGATCGCCGATGGTGTCGACCTGGACGAGTTTGTCGAGCCTGCCAGTCCTCCTCCCGCGGAGTGAACAAACTTTTACGCCTCACCTTAAATTTGCCTCGGAATGCCGAGTGGATTTTGTAACCGCTAAACTCCTTCGGGCTGGGAGCCCGAGTACTTTGATTTGCGGTTTGGAACCTTTAAGATTTATCTGAACTTGTTTTACTTCTGAATATGCTTGCATTTGCCTTCGAGTGGACTGTGCTCTTCACTCAGAATAGTCTTTGTGTTTGAGATGCAACTCCGAGGTGGAAGATTCAGTCGTCCTGCACATCATTGTCCTTGCAAGAAGGGATGGAGTACGTATGTTGTATTTGTAGCTCCGAAGGAGAAGGTAGTAGTCGACCTGCACCCCGTCCTCCTTGCGGATCGGGATGGAGCGCACGTTGTACTTGTGGCGCAGCTCCGAAGGAGAAGGTAGCAGTCGACCTGCACCTCGTCGTCCTTGCGGATCGGGATGGAGCGCACGTTGTACTTGTGGCGCAGCTTCGAAGGAGAAGGTAACAGTCGACCTGCACCTCGTCGTCCTTGCGGATCGGGATGGAGCCCACGTTGTACTTGTAGCGCAGCTCCGAAGGAGAAGGTAACAGTCGACCTGCACCTCGTCGTCCTTGCGGATCGGGATGGAGCGCATGTTGTACTTGTGGCGCAGCTCCGAAGAAGAAGGTAGCAGTCGACCTGCACCTCGTCGTCCTTACGGATCGATATGGAGCGCACGTTGTACTTGTGGCGCAGCTCCGAAGGAGAAGGTAGCAGTCGACCTGCACCTCGTCGTCCTTGCGGATCGGTATGTTTTTGAACTTAGGCGAGTACTGGACTGCAGCTAAGACTCCGAGTGAGAGGATTGCTCGTCACTTGGTAGGATTTCTCAAACTTAGGCGAGTACTTGGACTGCAGCTAAGCCCCCGTGTGAGAGGATTGCTCTTCACTCGGTAGGATTTCTCAAACTTAGGCGAGTACTTGGACTGCAGCTAAGCCCCCGAGTGAGAGGATTGCTCTTCACTCGGTAGGATTTCTCAAACTTAGGCGAGTATTTGGACTGCAGCTAAGCCTCCGAGTGAGAGGATTGCTCATCACTCGGTAGGATTTCTCAAACTTAGGCGAATACTTGGACTGCAGCTAAACCCCCGAGTGAGAGGATTGCTCTTCACTCGGTAGGATTTCTCAAACTTAGGCGAGTACTTGGACTGCAGCTAAGCCCCCGAGTGAGAGGATTGCTCTTCACTCGGTAGGATTTCTCAAACTTAGGCGAGTACTTGGACTGCAGATAAGCCTCCGAGTGAGAGGATTGCTCATCACTCGATAGGATTTCTCAAACTTAGGCGAGTACTTGGACTGCAGCTAAGCCTCCGAGTGAGAGGATTGCTCATCACTCGGTAGGATTTCTCAAACTTAGGCGAGTACTGGACTGCAGCTAAGCCTCCGAGTGGGAGGCTGGCTCACCGCTCGGTAGGATTTTTTTAAACTTAGGTGAGTACTTGGACTGCAGCTAAGCCCCCGAGTGGGAGGCTGGCTCACCACTCGTATGATTTTTTAAACTTAGGTGAGTACTTGGACTGCAGCTAAGCCTCCGAGTGGGAGGCTGGCTCACCACTCGGTAGGATTTTCAAGTACTTAGGCGAAACGGATTCGCAGCTAAGCCTCCGAGTGAGAGGCTTGCTCGTCACTCGGTAGGATTTTTTAAACTTAGGCGAGTACTTGGACTGCAGCTAAGCCCCCGAGTGGGAGGCTGGCTCACCACTCGGTAGGATTTTCAAGTACTTAGGCGAAACGGATTCACAGCTAAGCCTCCGAGTGAGAGGCTTGCTCGTCACTCCGTAGGATTTTTTTTTACAAACTTAGGCAAAACGGATTCGTAGCTAAGCCACCCACTGGGGGGTTTCTTATGAAAACAAAAGCAACAAAAATCACTGGGAAAATTATAACACTCATGTCTTTGATAAATAAACTACAGAGGTATTTCTTATTACATCTCATCCGAGTGAGTACTTAAGTATAAAAGGGGCGGAGCAGCTCCGCATTCCAAGCTCGAGGCTCATCAATCTGGGGATCGACGTTGTAAAGATGGTACGCTCCATTGTGGAGAACTCTGGTGACGATGAAGGGGCCTTCCCAAGTGGGAGCGAGCTTGTGTTGTTTCTGTTGATCTACTAGGAGGACCAAGTATCCTTCTTGGAAGGCTCGACTCTTCACATTTCTGGCATGGAATCGACGCAAGTCTTGCTGATAAATAGTCGATCGGATCAGGGCCATCTCTCTTTCCTCTTCTAGGAGGTCGACTGCGTCCTGCCGGTCTTGTTCTGCTTCATCTTCTGAGTAGAGCTCGACTCAGGGTGCATTGTGAAGCAAGTCACTCCGCAGAACTGCTCCAGCTCCATAGACCAGAAAGAATGGAGTTCGTCCAGTTGACCGATTTGGTGTGGTCCTCAATCCCCAAAGAACTGATAGAAGTTCGTCGACCCATGCGCCTGCTGCGTGCTTGAGATCGCGCATCAGTCGGGGTTTCAGTCCTTTGAGAATTAGACCGTTTGCTCTTTCCGCTTGTCCATTCGACTGGGGGTGAGCGACTGAAGCATAGTCGACTCGTGTGCCTTGAGAGGCGCAAAAGGCTCTGAACTTGTCGGAATCGAAGTTTGACCCATTATCAGTGATGATGCTATGCGGAACTCCATATCTGAATATCAACTCTCTGATGAAACTGATAGCAGTGCAAGCATCGAGATTCTTGATAGGATTAGATTCAATCCATTTAGTAAACTTGTCGACTGCCACTAGCACGTGAGTGAAGCCGCTCTGCCAGTTCTCAGTGGTCCAATCATATCGAATCCGCAAACAACAAAGGGCCAGACGAGTGGAATGGTCTTCAAGGCTGACGCGGGTTTGTGTGACATATTGGAGTAGAACAGACATCCTTCACATTTGTTGACTATCTCTTTCGCCATTTCATTTGCTCTTGGCCAGTAAAATCCCGCTTGGTATGCTTTAGCCACAATGGTCCGAGAGGATGCATGGGGGCTACTGAGGGAGTCCCGGACTAGGGGGTGTCCGGACAGCCGGACTATCGTCACGGCCGGACTCCAAGACTATGAAGATACAAGATTGAAGACTTCGTCCCGTGTCCGGATGGGACTTTCCTTGGCGTGGAAGGCAAGCTTGGCGATACGGATATGTAGATCTCCTACCATTGTAACTGACTCTATGTAACCCTAACCTATTCGGTGTCTATATAAGCCGGAGGGTTTTAGTCCGTAGGACGAACAACAATCATACCATAGGCTAGCTTCTAGGGTTTAGCCTCCTTGATCACGTGGTAGATCTACTCTTGTACTACCCATATCATCAATATTAATCAAGCAGGAGTAGGGTATTACCTCCATCGAGAGGGCCCGAACCTGGGTAAAAACATCATGTCCCTTGTCTCCTGTTACCATCCGCCTAGACGCACAGTTTGGGACCCCCTACCTGAGATCCGCCGGTTTTGACACCGACATTGGTGCTTTCATTGAGAGTTCCTCTGTGTCGTCACCGATAGGCCCGATGGCTCCTTCGATCATCAACAACGACGCGGTCCAGGGTGAGACTTTTCTCCCGGACAGATCTTCAGATTCGGCGGCTTTGCTGCTGGGCCAATTAAACAGCCATCTGGAAGCGGATCGAAGCTTCGCCCCACAGCCCATCGGTCAGATTTGGAAGTTTGAACTATACGGCCGATATCCGCGGAGACTTGATCTTCGACGGATTCGAGCCGCAGCCAAGCGCCGCCTTGTCTCGATGGGCATGATCTAGCTCTGCGGCCGAGCGGTGCCACGGAGGCCGCACCGACATCCGCTCCGACCCTTAATCTGGAGCCGGATTCCCGATCGAGGGCGAGTGGTTGGAAACCGCCTCGGGGCTACAATCTCTACGGCGATCGAGCGAACTCCATCCCTGTCGCTGCGAAGACCTCGACTCCAGGTGCCGGACTCCTCTCCGGACTCCGAACCTCCAGCGCCCCACCTTGTCGAATCCGATTGGGCGCTCGTTATGGAGTTCACGGCCGCAGACATCTTTCAGCACTCGCCCTTTGGCGACATTCTGAATTCGCTAAAGTCTCTCTCTTTATCAGGAGAGCCCTGGCCGGACTGCGGACAGGAAGGTTGGGATACAGACGACGAAATTCAACGCCCACCCACCACCCACTTTGTAGCCACTGTCGATGATTTAACCGACATGCTCGACTTTGACTCCGAAGACGTCGACGGTATGGACGACGACGCCGGAGACGACCAAGACCTAGCGCCTACAGGGCACTGGAAGGCAACCTCGTCATATGACATATACATGGTGGACATCCCAAAAGATGGGAATGGCGATGGAACAACGGAGGATGACCCCTCCAAGAAACAGCCGAAGCGCCAACGTCAGCGGCGCCGCTCTAAATACCACCACAATAAAAACGGTGATTCCGGCGCGGGAGATAATAACACCGGACAAGGTCTTGAAGAACCCCCCTCAGCGAGGACTCGGTAGCGGGAGGAGGAAGAAGCAAGACCGCACGACGGTGCGACAGAAAGAGAGGTAGAGGACGATAATTATGCGCCTCCCTCCGAAGATGAGGCAAGCCTCGACGACGATGAATTTGTCGTGCCTGAGGATCCTGCCGAACAGGAGCGTTTCAAACGCAGGCTTATAGCCACGGCAAGCAGCCTCAAGAAAAAGCAGCAATAGCTTAGAGCTGACCAGGATCTGCTAGCTGACAGATGGACCGACGTCCTTGCAGCCGAAGAGTATGAACTCGAACACCCCTCCAAAAGCTACCCCAAACGCAGGCTGTTGCCTCGATCAGAGGAGGAAGCACCCAAGTCACCAGTGCACGACATGGTAGACCGGCCACCCCGTGGCCGCGATAGAGAAGCCTCTCGACCCTCCGCTCAAGCCGCACCCCGACGCCGCTCAAAAAGTACCAAGGCACGGGAAAACGCGCCGGACTTGCGAGATATATTGGAGGATAAGGCAAAACATACAAGATCGATCTACGGATCGCGTGGGCGCCCAACGACGCGGGATGATTACCATCGTGCCGGATAAAGCAAACCTGGCCGGGCCGAACACAGTAGACAAAGCTCATGTGAGCTACGTCGTGATATAGCCCAATACAGAGGCGCCGCACACCCACTATGCTTCACAAATGAAGTAATGGATCATCAAATCCCTGAGGGCTTCAAACCCGTAAACATCGAATCATACGATGGTACCACAGATCCTGTGGTTTGGATCGAGGACTATCTCCTCCATATCCACATGGCCCGCGGTGATGATCTACATGCCATCAAGTACCTCCCACTCAAGCTTAAAGGACCAGCTCGGCATTGGCTCAACAACTTGCCAGCAGAATCAATTGGTTATTGGGAGGACCTGGAAGCCGCATTCCTTGATAACTTCCAGGGCACATATGTGCGACCACCAGATGCCGATGACCTTAGCCACATAATCCAGCAGCCAGAAGAATCGGCCAGACAATTCTGGACACGGTTACTAACAAAGAAAAATCAAATCCTTGACTGTCCAGATGCAGAGGCCCTTGCAGCCTTCAAACATAACATCCGCGATGAGTGGCTTGCCCGGCACCTAGGATAGGAAAAGCCAAAATCCATGGCAGCCCTCACAACACTCATGACCCGCATTTGTGCGGGAGAGGACAGCTGGCTAGCTCGAAGCAACAACTTGGCTAAACATCCTGATAGTTCGGATACCA
The DNA here is from genome assembly GCA_021605145.1 of Aegilops bicornis. Lineage (NCBI taxonomy): Eukaryota > Viridiplantae > Streptophyta > Magnoliopsida > Poales > Poaceae > Aegilops > Aegilops bicornis. The sequence goes on from CM038670.1 coordinate 89,251,246, forward strand.
AAGACAGCAATGGCAGGCCGCGTCGCAACAAGAACAAGCGCCGCATTAACGGCGATAACACTGAAGATACGGCCGTCAATGCCGGATTCAGAGGCTCTAAACCCGGTCAGCGGAAGAAGCCATTCAAAAGAAATACCCAGGGCCCGTCCAACTTGGACCGGATACTCGATCGCTTGTGCCAGATACATGGCACCCCCGAAAAACCAGCCAATCACACCAACAGGGACTGTTGGGTGTTCAAGCAAGCAGGCAAGTTAAGTGCCGAACTTAATGACAAGGGGCTGCATAGTGATGACGAGGAAGAGCCCCGACCGCCGAACAATAGAGGACAGAAGGTTTTGCCCATGCAAGTGCGGACGGTGAACATGATATACGCAACCCATATACCCAAAAGGGAGCGGAAGCGTGCACTACGGGACGTATATGCGATGGAGCCAGTCGCCCCGAAGTTCAACCCATGGTCTTCCTGCCCGATCACCTTCGATCGAAGGGACCACCCCACTAGCATCCATCACGGCGGTTTCGCCGCATTGTTTCTTGACCCAATTATCGACGGATTTCACCTAACCAAAGTCCTGATGGACGGCGGCAGCAACCTGAACCTGCTTTATCAGGATACAGTGCGCAAAATGGGCATAGACCCCTCAAGCATTAAACCTACAAAGACGACCTTTCAAGGCGTCATACGGGCTCGGTTACACTCAAAGTGGTCTTCGGATCCCCGGATAACTTCCGAAGCAAAGAGTTAATCTTCGACATCGTCCCATTCCGCAGCGGCTATCATGCACTGCTCGGATGAACCGCATTTGCAAAGTTCAATGCGGTGCCGCACTATGCATACCTCAAGCTCAAGAAGCCAGCCCTCGAGGAGTAATCACGGTCAATGGAAACATCGAACACTCCCTCCGAACGGAGGAGCACCACGGTGGCCCTCGCGGAGGTACAAAGCAGCCTCTCACAGCAATTCTCGAGTCCGGCCACTAAGCGTCCGGACACCGCTGCAGCGCCCGAGTAACCTACAACAAGACCGCCTGCACGATTCAAGCACGCGTAGCGATCCGGCTAACCCCGCCCTCGCGAAATTATGCGAAGCTAGTATTACGCGTACATAATTGCGCTCTGGAGATACCATGGGCATATGGGGAGGGGCAAGACCTCGGCACGCCAAGAATGCGGCTCGACCGCACCAGGGGCTCCCGATTGTGTCATTCTTTTTCTTTTTCCTTTTTTTTTTTACTTTTTCTTAATTTCAGGATTCCGTCTTTGAGAAGTCCTGTCCGGCACTTGAATCGCCGAACTCGCGATGCAACAGCCAGGGAAGCAGAAAGTCACGTCGAGTGTTCAGGTGGTCTCTTTTACGAGCATTATACCTGTTTTACATACCATCCCGCAGCTTACCCCTGGAGGGGGACATGTTAGATAGTCCCATCCCTTACTTATCGCACTATTTGTATCGTTCTGCTTTCATTGCAGTACCCTTTTGAATAAACAATACATAGCTTTTGCTTATTATTGCACTACTTGCTTTATCTATACATATGTTCATTTCATGACATGTTGCAACCTTACACTTTGGTACGGCCAATACACCAGGGGCTTAAGTATCCCAAAATTATGGTGTGATAAGTCCGAACACTTTCAAAAGTGCGGCACCCCGAACTTATAGCATTATATGAATTGGCTCCGAATCATGTCTTGGGTCAATAGTTGGGTTTGCCCGGCTCCGTGTTTTGGTACCTTACGTTCCGTTATATCGGCTAAGGTAGTATCGGAGAACCACTGCGATTGTGCCCAGTTGAGCTGGGTCGAGCACCTCGATGGAGAAAGCTAAAACTGACTGTCATGATAGGGCGAGAGCCGATCGCTGTTCGAGAAGTTTTTCGGGTCCCTAAAGACTTATGCCGCTTAGAGCGAGGAACCGGAATTGTCCGCCAAGGCATGGATAGCGCCCGAACTCGGTCTTCCGAATACTAGGGGCTTAGCGAAATTTAAAATTATAGAATTCTATGGCTAAGTGAGAGTGTTCAAGCATTATAAGTCCGGTTGCCTTGTTACGTTGTGTTGAGCGCCTCCCTAGATGGACCCAAGAATGGGAACAAGAGTGCTCAAGTTTATCCCGAACACCCCAAGACTTTCGTGGCATGGGGCTGAAGCCAACGACTTGCCATCTCTCAAATTTGATAAACGGCCGCACAGAAGGTAATATTTTAAATTAATAAGCGTTGCTTAGTGCATATAAACAAGTTTTCAGCGTACAGGATAACAAATGCGAGTTTACTAAAAAATTACATCTTTGGAGCACTCATCCGCTATTCGGCGGGCACCTTTCAGGAGGCCCTCATAGTACATTTCGGGCGTGCGATGCTCATGACCCTTCGGTGGCCCGTCCGTCACAAGCTTCTTCGCATCCAGCTTTCCCCAGTGCACTTTAGCACGGGCAAGGGCCGAACGGACACCTTCAATGCAGACGGAGCGCTTGATGACTTCAATCCGTGGACAGGCATCCACCAGCCCCTGCACCATGCCGAAGTAGCTCCCGGGCATGGCCTCCAATGGCCACAGCCGCGCTATAAGGCCCTTCATGGCCTGTTCGACGACCTTGTGGAGCTCGCCCAGCTGCTTCAGCTGGTCGCTCAGGGGCACCGGATGGTCGGCCTTAGCATACTGAGACCAGAACACCTTTTCCGTCGAGCTCCCCTCCTTGGCGCGGTAGAATGCGGCTGATCGGACACACTCTGAGGCAAATCTATGAATGCTCACAGGAGAGCTCCGAATCTGGGTAAGTAATAGGTAATTCACTTTTACATGCTTGCTTTGCATAAAGAATGCCTTACCCGCCGCTATCTTCTTTAACGACTCAATTTCTTGGAGGGCTTTTTGGGCCTCGACCTTAGCAGCTTTGGCACTCTCAAGAGCCGAGGCGAGCTCAGACTCTCGAGTCTTCGAGTCACGCTCCAAACTCTCGTGTTTTTCCACGAGAGCTTGGAGCTCTTGCCGTACCTTGGCCAGCTGCGCCTCCCCCTTCTCTCGCTCGGTGCGTTCCGCAGCCGCTTTGTTTTCAGCCACGGACACCGCTTCCTTCAGGGTCGCCACCTTGTTCGTGGCCCCCGTAGTACCCAAGTTATTCCTGTTATTTTTTGCAACCAAAACCTTTTCTATAAGGTATTTCTTTAATAAGGTATTACTTACCGTCCTTGTCCTCGAGCTGCTTCTTGGCTTGTCCGAGCTCGTTCTCGGACCGCTCGAGGTTCTGCTTCAATGCATTGACCTCCATGATCGGTCTTGGCGGAGGTCAGCGCGCCTGCATTCCCATATTGACATACTTATGTTAGACTCCAGCGTATATCTTTTTAGATCCTTAGTCCGGCTTTTGTTTCCGAACACCGAACTAAGCATCGAGGGCTACCGTCTGTCACGGTAATATTTTTACATATTCTAAAACTTACCTCAAAGCCTGTTAGAAGGCTGATGCAGGCTTGGTCGACGCTCTTGGCGGACTGAACTGTCCGGATCACCGCACTCATAACAGTGTGGTGCTCCTCCTCGATGGAAGCGCTGTTAAGCGCCTCCAGTAAGCTATCCGGTGCCTCCGGTTGGACGGAGGACACCGGTGTCTTACCCTTCTTGCAAAGGATCCGCTGGCCGGACTTCGAAACCGCTGATGGTTCCGGCATGGAGTCCGGACAAGGGTCGGGCTTAGAGCCCCTGGGGGTCTTGCCCCAGCGCTGAGTCCGGAGGTTGCCTTGTGGCACCTCCTGCGCTACCTCCTCTTGACCAAGCCCCCCTTGGGGCCCCACCGCGGCGTCGTCCGCAGCGTGAGGCGAGGAGGCGTTCGGAAGCGAAGTACTCTCCATTTCTGACAAGCCCGGGGACCCGCTCGATGAATCGGCGAACTCGCCCTTGGGCGGGCTGCACGGTTGTTCGACATTAGAGAACACTCTGCGATAATAAAAAGCCATGGGTATTCGGACACTTACAATCTCGCCAGGGGCTTGGCCCTTGTAGGCCATCCTCCTCATCATCGTTGACGTTGGTGCAGAAGTCCGGAGGAAGGGTTCTTCCCTTCTTGGACCCTCCGGCCTCCCCAGTTGGGGCGGCCTTCCTTTTCTTCTCCTCCCCCGCTGGGGGAGGAGCTTCTTCTTCTTCCTCCTCGTCCTCAGGAGAATAATCTGCATCGAATCGGCGGCGGCGTCGGGAGCTCCTTCGAGTTCCTGTGGCCTCCTTCTTGGCCTTCTTCTCCGGAACCACATGCGGCGCTAGAGCCAGCAGCCCCGTCAATCGGGCGTCCTCCGGGTCTTCCAGCAAAGGAGCCGGACAGTTAATCTGTCCGGACGTCTTCAGCCAGTCCTGTCAAAGATTAGGGAGTTTTAGATCCCACCTAGAGTCAATCTATGAAAAAAGAGTCCCGTAATGGGTAAAATAACTTACCTCGCTGGCTTGACACCGTGAGCTGTATCCGCGATCTTTGTTAGCGGACGCTGGGGCTTCGGCGCCCTTGAACAGCACCTTCCAGGCATCTTCGTACGTAGTGTCGAAAAGCCGGCTCAAGGTTCGGTGCTGTGCCGGATCGAACTCCCACAAATTGAAGGCCCGTTGTTGGTAGGGGAGAATTTGGCGGATGAGCATCACCTGGATTACGTGGACAAGCCTGAGATTCTTGTCCACCAGGTTTCGGACGCATGTTTGGAGTCCGGATAGCTCTTCCGAATTCCCCCACGTCAGGCCCGTCTCTTTCCATGACGAGAGCCGTGTGGGGAAGCCAGATCTAAATTCGGGGGCCGCCACCCATTCGGGGTCGCGTGGCTCGGTGATGTAGAACCACCCCGATTGCCACCCCTTTATTGTCTCCACGAAGGCGCCCTTGATTCATGGGACTTTGGCCATCTTGCCAACCATGGCGCTTCCGCACTCCGCTTGACGGCCGCCCACTACCTTCGGCCGGACGTTGAAGATCTTCAGCCATAAGCCGAAGTGGGGTTGAATGCAGAGGAAGGCCTCGCACACGACGATAAACCCCGAGATGTTGAGGATGAAATTCAGGGCCAGGTCGTGGAAGTCCAGGCCGTAGTAGAACATGAGCCCCCGGACAAATGGGTGAAGTGGAAAACCTAGTCCCATGGAGGAAGTGGGGAGAAACACCACCCTCTCATGGGGCCCGGGTTGGAATGAGCTGCCCCAAGATCGGGAAGCCTGTCAGGCGATGTCGCCGGACAAGTATCCGGCCTCTCGCAATCTTGTGATGTGCCCCTCCGTGACGGAGGAGGCCATCCACCTGCCTCCCGCTCCTGACATGGTTGGAGAAGGTTGAGGTGGGATGTGCGGACCTGGGCGCTGGAGCTCGAGTCTTGTGAAATGGATAAGCAAAGGAGGAATAAGGCGTGGGTGAAAGGGTGGATCCTTATCCCTTATATGGACGGACGGTTATGCTGTCGTCCCCACCAGCCGGTGAAACTTGCTTATTTCCCAAGCGCCGTAATCAAGGGCCCGGATGGGTTACCCACGTCCGTATTGATGAGAATCCTGGAATAAGGGGCACGATCTATGCTTTGATAAGACGTGCCAAGGAAACCGCCTCGCTAAACACGCTGAGGTGGAACAGTAAAAACGATTCATATAAAGGCCTGGCCGTGGTGTGATGTCACGCCGCGGAATACGTCAGCAGATCTGTGCAAAAGTTATTCTCTCTACGGTGGTATGTGGAACTTGTTTTGCAGAGCCGGACACTATCCTGGTGTTCAACACCTTCCATGAAGTATTCAGAGGAGGAACCCGCCTTGCAATGCCGAAGACAATATGCGCGCGGACTCGTCGTCATTGAAGCCTGGTTCAGAGCTCTTGAGGGAGTCCCGGACTAGGGGGTGTCCGGGCAGCCGGACTATCGTCACGACCGGACTCTAAGACTATGAAGATACAAGATTGAAGACTTCGTCCCGTGTCCGGATGGGACTTTCCTTGGCGTGGAAGGCAAGCTTGGCGATACGGATATGTAGATCTCCTACCATTGTAACCGACTCTGTGTAACCCTAACCTATCCGGTGTCTATATAAACCGAAGGGTTTTAGTCCGTAGGACAAACAACAATCATACCATAGGCTAGCTTCTAGGGTTTAGCCTCCTTGATCTCGTGGTAGATCTACTCTTGTACTAACCATATCATCAATATTAATCAAGCATGAGTAGGGTATTACCTCCATCGAGAGGGCCCGAACCTGGGTAAAAACATCGTGTCCCTTGTCTCCTGTTACCATCCGCCTAGACACACAGTTCGGGACCCCCTACCCGAGATCCGCTGGTTTTGACACCGACAATGACCACAGGTCACCGAGTGGATATCATCAAGAATTATTTGACCTTCTTCTGGCGTTATACACTTCCGACCGACTCTAGTTGCGCTTTCTCTGTATAACTGTCCCTTTATCATAGTAAAGGCCTTGGATCGACGGACGATCTGTCGAGCCTCTTCTTCATTCTCTGGGAGTTCTTTCCTTAGGATGTACGCGATGTACGACACCGTCCAGTCGGGAGTGATGACCAAGACTTCCATGATCAAGTCGACCACCGCTGGAACCTCAACTTCAGTCGGATCTGTGGCACTTTTTGGTTGCGAAGTCTCTTCGGTGAAAGGATCCTCTTGAACTGATGGTGTGTGGATGTGTTCCAAAAACACATTGCTGGGAATGGCTTCTGAGGGAGTCCCGGAATAGGGGGTGTCCGGATAGCCGGACTATGACCTTTGGCCGGACTCCTGGACTATGAAGATACAAGATTGAAGACTTCGTCCCGTGGCCGGATGGGACTTTCCTTGGCGTGGAAGGCAAGCTTGGCGATACGGATATGTAGATCTCCTACCATTGTAACCGACTGAGTGTAACCCTACCCCTATTCGGTGCCTATATAAACCGGAGGGTTTTAGTCCGTAGGACGAACAACAATCATACCATAGGCTAGCTTCTAGGGTTTAGCCTCTCTGATCTCGTGGTAGATCTACTCTTGTACTACCCATATCATCAATATTAATCAAGCAGGAGTAGGGTTTTACCTCCATCGAGAGGGCCCGAACCTGGGTAAAACATTGTGTCCCTTGTCTCCTGTTACCATCCGCCTAGGCGCCTGATTCGGGACCCCCTACCGAGATCCGCCGGTTTGACACCGACATTGGTGCTTTCATTGAGAGTTCCTACGTATGCGTCATCTTTAGGCCCGATGGCTCCTCCGATCATCAACAACGATGCGCTCGGTGAGACCTTTCTCCCGGACAGATCTTCGTATTCGGCGGCTTTGCATCATGCGGCCAATTCGCTTGGCCATCTGGAGCAGATTGAAAGCTACGCCCCTGGCCATCAGGTCAGATTTGGAAGTTTGAACTACACGGCTGACATCCGTAGAGACTTGATCTTCGGCGGGTTCGAGCCACATCCAAGCGCGCCACACTGTCACGAGGGGCACGATCTATCTCTGCCACCGGACAGTGACCTGGAGGCCGCACCAAAGTCCGCTCCGACCTTTAGTTCGGAGCCGACCGCGCCTATCGAGGACGGGTGGCTGGACACCGCCTCGGGGGCTGCAATCTCTATGGCGATTGAGCCATACACCTACCCCGTCCTTTGCGAAGCTCGTGACTCCAAGGCGCCGGACTCCTCTCCAGACTCCGAGCCTTCCGCACCCCTGCCAATCGAATCCGATTGGGCGCCGATCATGGAATTCACTGCCATGACATCTTTCAAAGACTCGCCCTTTGGCGACATTCTGAATTCACTAAAGTCTCTCTCTTTATCGAGAGCCTGGCCGGATTATGGTCGAAGGTTGGGATGCGGACGACGAAGAAAATCAAATCCACCCACCACCCACTTCGTAGCCTTGCCGATGATTTAACCGACATGCTCGACTTGAAGTCTCAAGACATCGACGGTATGGACGACGATGCAGGAGACGACCAAGAACCAGCGCCACAGTGGCACCGGAAGGCCACCTCGTCATATGACATATACATGGTGGACATCCCAAAAGATGGGAATGGCGATGGAACTGCGGAGGATGACCCTCCAAGAAACAGCCCAAGCACGGCGTCGGCCGGGCGCCGCTCTAAATCCCGCCACAAAGAAACGGTGATTCCGCACGGAGATAATAACACCCCGGACAAAGGTCGAAGACAACCCCTCCAAAGAAGATTCAGCACAGGAGGTCGGAGAAGCTAGCCCTCATGAGAGAGCGGCAGAAAAAGAGGTAGAGGACGATAATTACATGCCTCCCTCCGAAGATGAGGCAAGCCTCGACCACGACGAATTCATCGTGCCCGAGGATTCCGTTGAACAAGAGCGTTTCAAACGCAGGCTAATGGCCACGACAAGCAGCCTCAAGAAAAAGCAGCAACAGCTTAGAGCTGACCAAGATTTGCTAGCTGACAGATGGACTGAAGTCCTTGTGGCCGAAGAGTATGAACTCGAGCACCCCTCCAAGAGCTACCCAAGACGCAGGCTGCTACCCCGATTAGAGGAGGAAGCACCTAGACCTACATCACCAGTGCATGATATGGCTGAGCGACCACCTCGTGGCCGCGACAGAGAGGCCTCTCGGCCCTCAATCCAAGCCGCACCCCGTCGCCACTCAAAAAATACAAAGGCACGGGGAAATGCGCCAGACCTGCGAGATATATTGGAGGACAAGGCAAGGCAGACAAGATCGATCTATGGATCGCGTGGGCGCCCCACGACACGTGACGATAACCGTCATGCCGGATATGGCAACTCCGGCCGGGCCGAACACAGTAGACAAAGCTCATTTGAGCTGCGTCGTGATATAGCCCAATACAGAGGCGCCGCACACCCACTATACTTCACAGATGAAGTGATGGATCATCAAATCCCTGAGGGTTTCAAACCCATAAACATTGAATCATACGATGGCACAACAGATCCTGCGGTTTGGATCAAGGACTATCTCCTTCACATGCACATGGCCCGCGGTGATGTTCTACATGCCATCAAATACCTCCCACTCAAGCTTAAAGGACCAGCCCGACATTGGCTTAACAGCTTGCCAGCAGAGTCAATTGGTTGTTGGGAAGACCTGCAAGCCGCATTCCTCGACGATTTCCAGGACACATATGTGCGACCACCAGACGCCGATGACCTAAGCCACATAATTCAGCAGCCGGAGGAATCGCCGGAACAATTCGACACGGTTCCTAACCAAGAAAAATCAAATCGTCGATTGTCCGGATGCCGAGGCCCTTGCAGCCTTCAAACACAACATCCGTGACGAGTGGCTTGCCCGGCACATAGGACAGGAAAAGCCGAAATCCATGGCAGCCCTCACAACACTCATGACCCACTTTTGCGCGGGAGAGGACATCTGGCTAGCTCGTAGTAACAACATGACCAAGAGCCCTGGTAATTCGGATACCAAGGACAGCAGTGGCGGTCGGCGTCGCAACAAAGCACAAAGCGCCGCGTAACAGCGATAATGCTTTGAGGATCTGACGATCAATGCCAGATTCAGAGGCTCTAAACCCGGTCAGCGGAAAAAGCCATTTAAAAGAAATACTCCGGGCCCGTCCAATTTGGACCGAATACTCGATCGCTCATGCCAGATACATGGCACTTCGAAAACCAGCCAATCACACCAACATGGATTGTTGGGTGTTCAAGCAAGCGAGCAAGTTAAATGCCGAAAACAATGACAAGGGGCTGCATAGCGATGACGAGGAGGAGCCCCGCCGAACAATAGAGGACGGAAGGGCTTCCCCCATAAGTCGCGGACGGTGAACATGATATACGCAACCCACATACCCAAAAGGGAGCGGAAGCGTGCACTAAGGGACGTATATGCGATGGACCCAGTCGCCCCAAAGTTCAACCTGTGGTCTTCCTGCCTGATCACTTTTGATCGGAGGGACCACCCCACTAGCATCCGCCATGGCGGATTCGCCGCATTGGTTCTAGACCCAATCATTGACGGATTTCACCTCACTAGAGTCCTAATGGACGGCGGCAGCCTGAACCTGCTTTATCGGGATACACGGTCGCCAAAATGGGCTTAGACCCATCAAGGATTAAACCCACGAAGACGACCTTCAAAGGCGTCATACCAGGTGTAGAGGCCAACTGTACAGGCTTAGTTACACTTGAAGTGGTCTTCGGATCCCCGGATAACTTCCGGCGTGAGGAGTTAATCTTCGACATAGTCCCGTTCGCGGCGGCTATCATGCACCTTTGCTCGGACGAACCGCATTTGCAAAGTTCAATGCGGTGCCGCACTCGCATATCTCAAGCTCAAGATGCCAGGTCCTCGAGGAGTCATTACGGTCAATGGAAACACCGAACGCCTCTCCGGACGGAGGAGCATACGGTGGCCCTCGCGGCGGAAGTACAAAGCAACCTCTTAAGGCAATTCTCGAGTCCGGCTATTAAACATCCGGACACCGTCAAGCGCACCCAGAGTAACCTACAACAAGACCGCCTGGCATGTTCCGAGCACGCATAGCAATGCGGCCGAAGCCCCAGCCCTCGGGAAATTGCGAAACCACTATTACGCGTACATAATTATGCTCTGGAAGTACCATGGGCACAGGGGAAGGGGCACAAGCACGGCATGCCCAGAATGCGGCTCAACCGCACCAGGGGCTCCTGATTGTGTCATTCTTTTTTTCTTTCTTTCTTTTTACTTTCAGGACTCCGTTCTCATGAAGCCTGTCCGGCATTAGAATCGCCGAACACACGATGCAACAGCCAGGGAAGCAGAAAGCTACGTCGAGTGTCCAGGTGGTCTCTATTACGAGCAATATATCTGTTCTACACAACATCCCGCGGCTTACCCCTGGAGGGAGACATGTTAAAAAGTCCCGTCCCTTGCTTATCGCACTATTTGTATCGTTCTGCTCTTACATCAACCCTTTTGAATAAACAATATATAGCTTCTGCCTATTATTGATTCCTTTTTTTATATATGATTCATTTATGACATTGTGCAACCGTACACTTTGGTACGGGCAATACACTAGGGGCTTAAGTACCCCATAACATGGTGTGATAAGTCCGAACACTTCCGCAAGTGCGGCACCCCGAATTATAGCATTATATGCATCGGCTCCGAATCATGTCTTGGGTCAATAGTTGGGTTTGCCCGGCTCCCATGTTTTGGTACCTTATGTTCCGTTATATCGGCTAAGGTAGCGCTGGGAGAATCACTGCGATTGTGCCCCGGTTGAGCTGGGTTAAGCACCTCAGTGGAGAAAGCTAAAACTGACCGTCATGATAGGGCGAGAGCCGGTCGCTGTTTGAGAGGTTTTCGAGTCCCTAAAGACTTATGCCGCTTAGAGCGAGGAGTTGGCATTGTCCGGCCTAGGCGTGGATAGTGCCCCGAACTCGGTCTTCCGAATACCAGGGGCTTCACCAAAATTTAAAATTATAGAAGTGTTCTAGCATTATAGTCCGGTTGCCTTGTTCGTTGCATTGAGCGCCTCCCTCGAAGGACCCAAGAATGGGAACAAGAGCGCTCAAGTTCATCCCGAACACCCCAGCACTCGTGGCATGGGGGCTGAAGCCGACGACTCGCCATCTCTCAAAATTAATACACGGCCGCACAGAAGGTAATATTTTAAATTAAAAAATGTTGCTTAGCACATATGAACAAGTTTTCAGCGTACAGGATAACCAATGCGAGTCTACTAAAAAAATTATATCTTTGGAGCATTCATCCGCTATAAGGCAGGCACCCTTCAGGACACCCTCATAATACATTTTAGGCCTGCGATGCTCCTTCTTCGGTGGTGGTTAGTCCTTCACAAGCTTCTCAGCGTCCATCTTGCCCCAGTGCACCTTAGCAAGGGCAAGGGCCCTACGGGCACCTTTGATGTAGACAGAGCGCTTGATGACTTCAACCCAAGGACAGGCGTCCACCAGCCGCCTCACCAGCCCGAAGTAGCTCCCAGGCATGGCTTCATTCGGCCACAGCCGAACTATGAGGCCTCTCATGGCCTGTTCGGCCACCTTATGGAGCTCGACCAGTTGCTTCAACTGGTCGCTTAAGGGCACCGGGTGTCCGGCCTCAGCATACTGATACCACAACACCTTCTTCGTCGAGCTCCCCTCCTCGGCTCGGTAGAATCTTGGCGACATCAGCCACTGCTGGGGCAGATCTGCGAATGCTCTGGAGAGCTACTGGATTCGGGTAAGTAACAGATAATTCACTTTCACATGCTTGCTTTGCATATAGAATGCCTTACCCGCCGCTATCTTCTTCATCGCCTCAATCTCCTGGAGGGATTTTTTGGCTTCGGCCTTAGCGGCCTTGGCGCCCTCAAGGGCCGTGGCGAGCTCGGACTCCCGAGTCTTTGAGTCACGCTCCAAACTCTCATGTTTTTCCACGAGAGCCTGGAGCTCTTGCCGCACGTCCGCCACCCGCGCCTCCTGCTTTTCTCGCTCGGTACGCTCCGCGGCCGCATTGCTTTCGGCCTTGGACACCGCCTCCTTCAGGGTCGCCACCTCGTTCATGGCCCCTGCAATATTCACATTATTCCTGTCATTTTTTGCAAACACATCTTTTAAATACTCCAATAAGGTATCACTTACCTTCCTTGTCCTCGAGCTGCTTTTTGGCAAGTCCGAGCTCGTTCTCGGACTGCTCGAGGCTCTGCTTCAATGCACCAACCGCCTGTCGGAGTAATTGGACACGGATACCCCGAAGACGGCGAGACAATAAATCAAGACATCGGGGCTAGCAAAGCCCCTCGGTCCATTGCCGATTGCGACAACCCGACCCGGATCGCCATTGCATAACCAACCGGTGCCGCCGATCGCCGACCAGCCGATCAGGTTAATAAGCCGGCTGCCGACGCGGCCCGGGCGGCATCGACAAGACATCGACAAGACGGCCATACCATGGACAAGACAACCGTACCACGACGCCATCATGTCTGATGTCAATTGTCCCTGGGCACTATTTATGAAGTGACCCAGGAGACAAGCATGGCACCCACACCATGCCCTCATGTCCACTACCTTAGCTTAGGTAGTAAGCTACCCCCATGCCTATATAAGGCACCCATCCATCCATCCACCAGATAGCCACGCCACATGCACTTGGCCGGCCACAAGGCCACTCACGCATGCATGCTCAGGCACATGCAGCCACTAGCTCATATGCATATATACCAAGTCAGATGCACTTGGCACTGATCCCAGATACAGCTCTAGGAGCACTTTGTACTGCCCGATGTACACCCCAGATATATACTCAGACATGCAGGAGTAGGGGTATTATCTCTCCGGAGAGCCCCGAACCTGGGTAAACTAGCGCGTGCTACTCGCATACCCGTCCCCGGATATTCCGGCAGCAGTCTTGCCCTCACACTAAGCCCTTGTGGCATATGTCGTCTTGCAACACCCCCCGTGAGAATACCACGACATTTGGCGCCCACCGTGGGGCGGTACTATGCTACCGCGCTGGTGGTGGTTTCGCTGTCCGGGCGGGAACATCTTCATCATCTCCGCCGCGGCGTCGCGCCGTCTCTCCGGTAGCGCTCGGGGGCTCGACTTCAACCCGCCCCGGAGCGGCCGCGTGAGACGGCGCGCCCTCACCGTCATCCTCTTCGTCTTCACCACCGCGGCGTCACGCCGTCCCTCCGATAGCGGTCGGGGGCTCGACATCGACATGCCCCCGGAATGGCCGTGAGGGGCGCCACGTCCTAGCCGTTGGCCTTGCCTTCTTCGTCACCACCGTTGCGGCGCCGGCTGTACGACCGCGCGCGCACCGCGCGCGGGGCCTCGTTTCGGTCGACCGTGGCCATCCACGCGCCGCTTGCTTCTGCTTCCCTGCGTGTTGCGCCTTGCTTTGGCCGACACACGAGCGCTCGCTCCTCCATATACTCCATCTATGTGAGCTAGCTAGCTGCTAAGTCAAACAGTCAAACCATTGGCCATATACTAGCAAATACTACCCCATACAGAACCCAGATGCAAACCCAGATATTAGCCGTATAATACCCAGATAATGGCCGGACGCTGCCTATACGCGACACATACTCCATCCGTCTCCGTGGGCTGCTGCTCAGCCTTGCCTGCACTCTTCTTCGCCCCGCGTCCGGCCTCATGGTGCCGCTCGGCCCAGTATTTGTTTACACAGCTCCCCAGCGCGCCCGCCGGTTGGCCGCCCTCGCGCGCGCTTTGCATCCGCTGGCGGTCGCCCCCCTCTGCCGCCCGTCGCAGCGGTCCTCCATAACGCCTACGCCCCGCCAGCTCCGCTCACTTTGTTGGGCTGCTGCGACATTACCGACCGCTTGCGGCGTGCTCGCCGACTCCTGCAGCGTGTTAAGCGGTGGCGCTGCGCCAGCGTGCCCGTTGGCCGGCTCTCTAGCTCCCGGCCCCGGCCATCTCCGCCTCCGGGTCGGCCCTTACGCGCGACTGCTGCTGCGCCTCCTTCTCTGCCCGCGCGGCTCCACCCCGCCTGGGCTCTCCACGGGCGCCGCCCCTCCACACTGGCCCGGCCGCGTCCCCGCGCCCTCCAGCGTCGTCGGGTCCGCTTCGCTCAGCAGGCTGCGGCCAGGCGGCTCCGCCCCTCGCGTCCGTCCCGGCTTCGCTCGCGCTGCCTTCCGTCTTCGCCAAGAAAGCGCAGAGGCCGACTTCGCCCAGCGTCGGCTGCCCAGCTCGGGCCGAGCCTGCTCTGCTCGCTCCGCCCCCGCATCCGTCCGGCTCGCTTCGCCCACCTTCCGTCTTCGCCAAGAAGGCGCAGAGGCCGACTTCGCCCCCAGCGGCTGCCCAGCTCGGGCGCTTGTTACTCCGCTCCGACTCCCACGCTCCCTCCGCGTCCCGGCCGCCGGCTTCGCCCGCGAACCGGCCTGCTCCCTGCAACCGCCCTCGCCGGTTCCCGGCATCCCAGCGACTTCGGCCGCTCCTCCACCAGTGCCCGTCTCCCACTGGCCGGCTCCGCCACCCAACCGCCGACTCCCGGCCACAGGAAGGCAGTTCTCGCCGCATACTGCGGCTTCGCGCCCGGCCGTGGCTCTTTCCGTCAACACGGCGACCCAGCCTGCCTGCTTCGCCCGCCAGCTCCTCCGCCCATGACGGGCCTGCCGGCTTCGCCCCGCAACCCGGCTGGCCCTCCCTTTGCCGCTGCCGCGCCTTCAGCGTCTCCGGTTGCCAAGCCGGTGAGAAAGAAAAATCTGCCTGACCGTTTAAAAAAAGAAAAAAAAAGAAAAAGAAGAAGAAGGGAGCTGTATTCGACTGCTCAAAGCCGGCTGGGAGAAAAGAGAGAAGTGGCCGGGTGCCCAGCCGGCCGCCCGAAAAGTCAGGCCGGGTTCTCAGTCGGCTGACTGCAAAAAAAAAGAAAAGAAAAAATAAAGATAAAGAAAGAAGAGGTCGGCTGCTGTGCTCCCTGTGTGGCCGCCTGCTGCGGTCGGGTGCTGAGAAAAAAAGAAAGAAAGAAAGAAAGAAAAAATGTGTGTGTGCATCCGGCTGCCCAGAGTCGGGTGAAGAAAAGGCCGGGTGCCCACGGCCGACTGGTAGAGAAAGAAAAAAGAGAAAAGGAGGATCCGACTTTGCAGATCATCGATCAGCTTCCGGCCAACAACAAGGTTGTGAGAGGAGAAAGAGAAGAAGACAAAGTAGTTTGCGGAGATCCGCCCGACTACTCGATGGTCGGCCCGAATCTCGGGCTACACCAATGGTCTGACGCCCTGCCAAGAGAGAAGACAAAGTAGTCGTAGAGATCCGGCTGACTGCTCGTGATCGACCCGAATCTCGAGGCTACACCAATAGTCTTGTTGGCGCACCCGTGAAGATTGCAGACAAGAGAAGAGTATTGTCCGGCTGCCAGCAGCCGGCAGAAGAGAAAAAGAAGAAGGAGGGCATTGCAAGACACCTCGCCGCCCGGCCGGTCGAGCCTGATCGGCCAGGACCCCGCTTCGAGCACCCGGGGGCTCGAAGGCCACACCAATGAGTGCGCCCGGCGCGCCCATGAAGTCGCGCCGGCTGTCTTCGGCAAACTCCGCCTCGGCTACACGAAAATTAATGTGAGCTCCTCACCCGCATAATTTTTGCACCGCAAAAGCACGGATAACCTCGAGCGATGCTTGGGGGCTATCTCCGCATTTTATTACAGCTTGCACTCTGTTCACCCGGCGCCCGCCGAGTTAGCCGGGCTGGCCACTTTACTGAGGCGTTAGTTCCCGCAGACGGCTTAGTAGTGTCGCGCAGTACCAAAGGCCCACTCGATCCACAGACCTTGAGCGGGCTGTCCGAGTAGCAAGAGTGAATGCTGGAGGCCACCCACGCGAAAAACGTCCGGGAAGAAAAACGCTTCGGTCGACCCGACCGTTTCCTTTACAAGTATCTACTCGGTTGAATATGCTCCCAGACTCTGAGTACTGTACACTCGGCTTCGCAGCCCACTCTCAGCGACAGACCGCAGAGCGGCTGTCCGGCGAGCAAGAGCACAAGCCAAAAAGCGGAGGGAACACGAAAAAGATTTAGGGGGCTCGGACGAAACCGAGTCGGCACCCTCCGCATAAAACTTGCAATGCTAAAAGCAATCATTTGATATATCTGCGTGAACTAACTTTGTCTTTTATGATCATTTCCATGAACACTTTCGCCAAAAACCTCCGCCCACCTTTGCCAAGTTGCGCGGAGGCTTGGGGGCTACTGTCGGAGTAATTGGACACGGATACCCCGAAGACGGCGAGACAATAAATCAAGACATCGGGGCTAGCAAAGCCCCTCAGTCCGGCTGCCGACTGCGACAACCAGCCGGTCGCCATTGCGCTAACTAACCCGGCGGTGCCATTGCGCCGACCGGTACCGGCTGCCGACTGTGCCAACCAGCCGGCTGCCGACTACAGCCCGGAGCGGCATCGACAAGACACCGACAAGACGGCCATACTGCGGACAAGACAACCGTACCACGACGCCATCATGTACAGTGTCAATTGTCCCTGGGCACTATTTATGAAGTGACCAGAGACAAGCATGACACCCACACCATGCCCTCATGTCCACTACCTTAGCTTAGGTAGTAAGCTACCCCATGCCTATATAAGGCACCCATCCATCCATCCACCGGATAGCCACGCCACATGCACTTGGCGGCCACAAGGCCACTCACGCATGCATGCTCGTGCACATGCAGCCACTAGCTCATATGCATATATACCAAGTCGGATGCACTTGGCACTGATCCAGAATCTGCTCTAGGAGCACTTTTGTACTGCCGATGTACACCCCGGATATATACTCGGACATGCAGAGTAGGGTATTATCTCTCCGGAGAGCCCCGAACCTGGGTAAACTAAGCGGCGTGCTACTCGCATACCCGTCCCCGGATATTCCGGCAGCAGTCTTGCCCTCACACTAAGCCCTTGTGGCATATGTCGTCTTGCAACACCCCCCGTGAGAATACCACGACACCGCCGTAGTCAGTGCGGTAGAGGTCAGCAGTGCAGCCTGCATTCCCATGTTGACATACTTATGTTAGACTCCTGCGTATATCTTTTTAGATCCTCAGTTCAACTTCTTCTTTCCGAACACCAAACTGAGCATCAGGGGCTACTGTCTATGCGGTAATATTTTTATATATCTTGAATACATACCTCAAAGCCTGTTAGAAGGCTGGCACAAGCTTCAGTCAGCCCGCTCTTGGCGGACTGAACCTTCTGGATCACCACACTCATAACGGTGCGGTGCTCCTCATCGATGGAAGCTTGCAGATTAAGCGCCTCCATCAAATCATCCAGTGCCTCCGGTTGGGCGGAGGTCACCGGCATCGTAGTCTTGCCCTTCTTACGAAGGGTCGCTTTGTCGGACTTCGGAACCACTTGAAGGTTCTGTCTGAGTCCCGGCCTTGAGGCCGGACTTGAAGCCCTTCGGGGTTTTATCCCCTTTGAGCCCGGATTCCGTGAGGTCGCCTTGCAGCGCCTCCATAGCCACCTCCTCCTGGCTGGGCCCCTTTTGGGACTCCACCCCGGCGTCATCCGTGGCGGGAGGAGACGAGGTGGTCGGAAGTGAGGTGCTATTCACCTTCGACGAATCCAGGGAGCCGCTCGAAGAATCGTCGAGCCCATCCTTGGGCGGGCTGCATGGTTATATCCGGCGTTATAGGATGCTGTGCGACAAATGAAATGCCAGGAGTCATTCTGGTGTCCTGACACTTACGATTTCGCCAGGGGCTTGGTCCTTGGAGCCCACCCCTCTTCGCCGTCGTCGGCATTGGCGGTGTAGTCCGGAGGAAGGGTCCTTCCCTTCTTGGACCCTTCGGCTTCCCCGGTTGGGGCGGCCTTCCTTTTCTTCTCTCCCCCGCTGGGGGAGAGGCCTCTTTTTCCTCCTCCTCGTTTTTGCGGGAGGAGTCCGCCTCGGCGTTATCGGACGATGAGTCCGATAGCACCTGGCGCCGGGAACTCCTTCGAGTTCCTGTGGCCTTCTTCTTGGCCTTCTTTTCCGGCACCACGTGAGGTGCCGGAACCAGCAGCCCTGTCAATTGGGCGTCCGCTGGGTCTTCTGGCAAGGGAGCCGGACAGTCGATCTGTCCGGACGTCTTCAGCCAGTCCTGTCAAAGGTGAGGGAGTTTTAGATCCCGCATAGAGTCAAAACTATGAAAAAAGAGTCCCGTAAAGGGTAAACTAACTTACCTCGCTGGCTTGATGCTGCGAGCTGAATCCGCGATCTTCCGTCGTGGATGCGGGAGCTTTGGCGCCCTTGAACAGCACCTTCCAGGCGTCTTCGTACGTAGTGTCGAAGTGCCGGTTCAAGGTTCGGTGTGCGGATCAAACTCCCACAAATTGAAGGCCCGTTCTTTGGCATGGGAGAATCCAGCGGATGAGCATCACACGGATTACGTTGACAAGCTTGAGATTCTTGTCCACCAGGTTTTGACGCAGGTTTGGAGTCCGCCAGCTCTTCCGAATTACCCACGTCGGGCCGTCTCTTTCCATGAGGTGAGCCGTGTAGGGAAGCCAGATCGAATTCGGGGCCGCCGCCCATTGAGAGTCAGCGGCTCGATGATATAGAACCACCCCGATTGCCACCCCTTTATGGTCTCCACAAAGGAGCCCTCGAGCCATAGGACGTTGGCCATCCTGCCCACCATGGCGCCTCCGCACTCCACTTGGCGGCCGCCCACTACCTTCGGCTTGACATTGAAGGTCTTCAGCCATAAGCCGAAGTGGGGCTGGATGCAGAGGATGGCCTCGCACACGACGATAAACGCTGAGATGTTGAGGATGAAATTCAGGGCCAGATCGTGGAAATCTAGGCCGTAGTAGAACATGAGCCCCCGGACGAATGAGTGAAGTGGAAACCCTAGTCCGCGGAGGAAGTGGGGTAGGAAGACCACCCTCTCATGGGGCCTTGGGGTGGGGATGAGCTGCCCCTCGTTGGGGAGCCTATGCGCGATGTCGCCGGACAAGTATCCGGCCTTCCGCAGCTTTTTGATGTGCCCCTCCGTGACGGAGGAGGCCATCCAGTTGCCTCCCGCTCCGGACATAGTTGGAGAAGGTTGAGGTGGGATGTGCAGACTTGGGCGCTGGAGCTCGAGTGCATGGAAATGGATAAGCAAAGGAGGAAGAAGGCGTGTGTGAAAAAGTGGATCCTTATCCCCTTATATGGACAAACAAAGCTATGCGTCCCCACCGGCCTGATAAAACTCGCTTATCTCCCAAGCGCCATAATCAATGGCGCAGTTGGGTTACCCACGCCCGTATTGATGAGAATCCCGGAATAAGGGGACACGATCTCTGCTTTGACAAGACGTACCAAGGAAACCGCCTCGCTAAACGCACTAAGGTGGGACAGTGAAAACAATTCGAATAAAGGCTTGGTCGTGGTGTGATGTCACGCTGTGGAATACGTCAGCAGATTGAACTTGTGTAAATGTTATTCTCTCTATGGTGGTATGTGGAACTTATTTTGCAGAGCCGGACACTATCCTTGTGTTCAATATCTTCTATGAACTATTCGGAGGAGGAACCCGCCTTGCAATGCCGAAGACAATATGCGCGCCGGACCCGTCGTCATTGAAGCCTGGTTCAGGGAGCTCTTGAGGAGTCCCGGATTAGGGGTGTCCGGATAGCGGACTATGACCTTTGGCGGACTCTGGACTATGAAGATACAAGATTGAAGACTTAGTCCCATGGCCGGATGGGACTTTCCTTGGCGTGGAAGGCAAGCTTGGCGATCTGGATATGTAGATCTCCTACCATTGTAACCGACTACGTGTAACCCTAACCCTATTCGGTGCCTATATAAACCGGAGGGTTTTAGTCCGTGGGATGAACAACAATCATACCATAGGCTAGCTTCTAGGGATTAGCCTCTCGATCTCGTGGTAGATCTACTCTTGTACTACCCATATCATCAATATTAATCAAGCGGGGAGTAGGGTTTTACCTCCATCGAGAGGGCCCGAACCTGGGTATAAACATCGTGTCCCTTGTCTCCTGTTACCGTCCGCCTAGGCGCACAGTTCGGGACCCCCTACCCGAGATCCGCCGGTTTTGACACCGACAGCTTCTCTCTTGGAACCTAATTTTGCCAAATCATCAACTGCTTGATTTTTCAGTCGGGGTATATGATGAAGCTCTAACCCCTCAAATTTCTTCTCTAGCTTTCTCACTGCATTGCAGTAACCAGTCATGGCCAGACTTCTGACGTCCCACTCCTTCATCACATGATTAACCACCAAATCTGAATCGCCATAGACCATGAGGCGACGGACGCCGAGTGAAATGGCCATACGCAACCCATACAAAAGTGCTTCATATTCTGCTTCGTTGTTGGAGGAATCAAAGTGAATGTGAAGAAAATATCTGAGCTTATCTCCTCGGGGGGAAACTAACACTACCCCAGCACCGGAACCATTCATCATCTTGGAACCATCAAAGAACATGGTCCAGTGCTCCGAGTGAACTTGAGTCGACAGTTGTTGTTCAATCCACTCGGCGACGTAATCTGCTATTGCTTGGGACTTGATGGCTTTCTTTGCCTCAAACTTGATATCTAGGGGAAGGAGTTCAATCGCCCATTTTGCCACTTGACCAGTTGCATCTCTGTTATGCAGAATCTCTGACAATGGAGCGTCACTGACGACTGTAATGGAATGGTCAGAGAAGTAATGTGCAACCTTCTTCGTGGTCATATAAATCCGATATACAAGCTTCTGATAATGAGGGTATCTTTGCTTTGATGGGGTCAAAACTTGAAACATAATATCTTTGGTATTTGAACTTTAAAGGCTTTTCCTTCTTCTTCCGCTCGATCGTAAATCTTGTACTAACGACTTGTCCCGTGGCTGCAATGTAAAGCAGCAAAGGCTCTTTGCTGATTGGGGCAGCAAGCACCGATCGGGTGGAGAGCGGGGCTTTTAGCTCTTGCAAACGCTGCATCGACTTGAGTCCACTCGAACTTGTCTGACTTCTTCATCAGTCGGTAAAGAGGCAATGCCTTTTCACCGAGTCGAGAGATGAATCGACTTAAAGCGGCCAAGCAACCAGTAAGCTTCTGGACATTGTGCACACGCACAGGACGTTTCATTCGGAGTATAGTACCATCTTTTTTTTGGATTGGCGTCAATTCCTCATTCGGAAACGAGAAAACCGAGTAACCTTCCGCCAGGAACTCTGAATGTGCACTTTGATGGATTAAGCTTGATATCTTACCTCCTGAGGTTGGCAAATGTCTCAGCAAGGTCAGTCAGCAGGTCGGAACCCTTCCGTGACTTGACCACAATATCATCCATGTATGCTTCCACATTCCGACTGATTTGAGTGAGCAAACACTTATGAATCATCCTCATGAACGTGGCTCTGGCATTCTTGAGGCCGAATGGCATGGTGACATAACAGAAGCACCCGAATGGAGTGATGAAAGCTGTTTTGATCTCGTCGGGTCCATACAGACGGATCTGATGGTAACTGGAATAGGCGTCTAAAAAAGACAAGCGCTCACATCCCGCAGTCGAGTCGACTATTTGGTCGATGCGGGGGAGAGGAAAATGATCTTTCGAGCAGGCCTGATTGATATGTTTGAAGTCAATGCACATGCGAAGTGACTTGTCCTTCTTGGGGACCATGACGACATTGGCGAGCCACTCGGAGTGGTAAATCTCTCGGATAAACTCCGCTGCTAAGAGCCGAGCAACCTCCTCGCCAATGGCCTTTCTCTTTTGGACGGCGGACCGTCGAAGATGTTCTTTGACAGGTTTCACTTTTGGGTCGACTCGTAGATGGTGCTCAGCCAGCCCCCTGGGAACACCCGGCATGTCAGAAGGCTTCCATGCGAAGATGTCCCAGTTCTCACGGAGGAACTGGATGAGCGCTTCTTCCTATTTGGAGTCGAGTGTTGTAGAGATATGAGTCGGAGCAGCATTGGGGTCGGTCGGGTGAATGTGAATCGGCTTTGTCTCACCGGATGACTGAAATGCTGATTCCGTAGCGGGCTTCTTGGCACGCAACAAATCACTCGGGTCTGCAGTTTTCTGTTATTCCTGCAGCTCTACCACTGCCATCTGAGCATCGGCGATTTTTGAGCCTTTCTGAAAACACTCTTCCTCTTTCTTCCGATTGCCGGTGACAGTGATCACACCTTTGGGGCCTGGCATCTTCAGCTTAAGGTATACATAACATGGTCGAGCCATGAAACATGCATCTGTTGGCCTTCCCGAATAAGCGTGATAAGCACTCTGGAAATCCACGACTTCAAACGTCAACTTTTCTTTGCGGAAATTCTTGGAGTCCCCGAAAACCACATTAAGAGCAATCTGACTGAGTGACTCGGCTTTCTTTCCAGGAATGACTCCATGGAAACTCATGTTGCTGGTACTAAGCCTGGACTTCGGAATGCCCATCCCTTTCAACATCTCTGCATATAGTATATTCAGACCACTGCCACCATCCATCAAAACTTTAGTCAGTCGAGTGCCTTCAACAACTGGGTCGACCACCAAAGCTTGCCTCCCAGGGGTGGCTATGTGCATCGGGTGGTCAGACTGGTCGAATGTGATGGCAGTCTGAGACCATTTCAGATAACTGGGTGTCGCCGGAGCGACCATATTCACCTCTCGGTTGATAACTTTCATTCTACTTTTGCTTTCGGCGTCGGCCAAAAATCATCAGGTGGAATTGACACAGGGTACCCATCATCACTATCTTCCTTGTTCTCAACTTTGTCCGACTCCTTTTCCTTATCTTTGGGCTGTTTCCCTGGGCTACTGGATCAAGAGTCGACACTGTCGAGTGGTATGCTTTGGGTAAATGAGTTTACCCTCTTCATCTTTCTTTGTGTGAATGTGGCATGGCAGGTCTAATACATCATTTCCGTTTTGATCCTTCACTTTCTTGGGGTTCCAAGGCCCTTTGAGCTTCCCCTTTAGCTTTCCTTGAGTCACGGCCAAGGCTTCTCCAGGAGCAGCTAGCTCGGCTTTCCGCTTCTGCTTCCGAATGGAGTTCCCTCCTCCGGTTTCGTGGGCGACTGACTTGTGCTTGCCACTCCGAAGCCGATCCTCTTCTTCACCATTGGCATACTTGGTGGCAATCTCCATCATTCGACTCAGAGACATGTCTCCGGTTCGACCGAATTTCAGGTTTAGCTCTCTGTACTTAACGCTTTCCTTGAAGGCACAGACTGCCTGGTGATCAGATACACTCTCTACCGTGTGATGCAACGTGATCCATCTCTGGATGTAATCTCTCAAGGTTTCATTTGTCTTCTGCACACAAGATTGCAATTCTGTCAACCCTGCTGGTCACTTGCAGGTCCCTTCAAATGTTTTTACAAACACTCGGGAAAGATCTTCCCAAGTGTAAATGCTGTTGGGTGCTAACTGGTTCAGCCACGCTCTGGCCGAGCCCTCCAACATAAGAGGCAGGTGTTTCATGGCCACATCATCATTGCCGCCGCCCGCCGCCAATCTGAACAGCCACTCGGTAGTCCTCTAGCCAAGTATCAGGTTTGGACTCACCAGTGAACTTACTGACTCCAGTCGCCAACCTGAACTTGGGAGGAATCACTGCGGCCCTGATGGATCTGCTGAAGCACTCTGGTCCTGAGACGTGCACTCTCCTGCTGGTGGGTACATCCCTGTCATGACATCCTCGGTGAGCCCTGTTTCTGTCGACCAAACCCTGAACGAGAATGGATCTCGCATCAAAGCCTGGTTCTCTGGGGTCAACTGGAATCCTTCACCCAGCACTGTGAGGGCGTCTGTCATCCTGCTGTCGAGGCACGTATGACCCACTCCTTGGGGGAGGGGTGGGCACCCGACGTCGATCATCGCGATCGAATCGGTGATCATACTGCTCACGGTTCCTATACTGATCTCGCCGGTCTTCACGCCCCTCACGCCTCGGGGGCGATCTTGGGCTGTGAGCCGATCGAATCAGATGTCTGCAACAACGGATTTGCCATGGATCCTATTCCACAAGCGTGATCTGACTGAATTACGGTCTCCTGCTGCCCGGAGTAATGCTCGATCTGCAACAAGCCTCTGCCAGCCTCGGACTAGGGCGGCTGAATCGACTACTGCTATCTGGGCCGCGTTGCTAAATTTTGAATCGGAGTTCGATATACCTGAGTCGGTGGTGGAAAAAGTTGGCGTCGATTGGATTACGGAACCCGTTGTCGCGCCACGCTTCGTCAGTACTCGTTGGAGGTTCTCCGGTCGAGTGCGCTCAATAAGTTAATGGCCAGCGTCCTCTAAAGCACGAGCCTCGGGGGTTTCTCCAACGATAGGAGTGTGTAGCGCATCCATGTTCCGACGGCGAAGTTCTTCCCTCTACAGCAAAGTGAGGGGCTCGGGAAGATACTCTTCATGGGCATGCGACGGATCGCCTCCGCCATCGCCTTCGTTAGTGCGGGGAAAGCCGGGAGGACTGCGTGGTCCATCGACCATCAGAACCTCCACCGCTGGATCACTGCTGTCGCACTCGGATGCAGTCTCTGCGGAGCCAGTCGACAGGTCGAACAGGCCGTAGAGAGATTCGTCGAGCTCGATCGCCGCGACTTGGGGGGTGGCCGATTGGCGAGCCACCGCGTGCCTCACCCACCGCTGAAGCCTCGACCGACCGGAGCACTTGCGCCGACGGGAAACATGGAGGGAGGGCGACCACGAGGGGCGACCGATCTTTGGGTTAGCCGGTTGCAGCGGGGAGGCGCTTCGCGGATACCTGCAGCGAAAGTGCGTCGCCCCGCGGATAGGGAGCGCGTCGATGTCGAGCGGAGCCTCCTGAAGCCAAGCGGAGTCGTCGGCGATGAACGTGAGCGCGCCGAGACGGATCTCGCGGCCCTCAACCAAAACTCCGTCTGAAACCATGATGAAGGAGATCGAAAAAATCACAACTTCTCCAGTAAGTCGCTAAGACACCTGCCCCACGGTGGGCGCCAACTGTCGTGGTTCTAAGTCTGACAGTAATGTAGGGGGGTCAGAATGGAGAGGCAAGATCCTAGCTATGGAGTAGCTATATACGCACGAGTTTTACGAGTTCAGGCCCTTCTCGGAGGAAGTAATAGCCCTATGTATCGGAGCCCGGAGGCGGTAGACTGGATTATGCTTGTATGAATTACAGGGGTGCGGACCCTTGACACTGAGGAGGGGGGTGGCTTATATAGTGCTTGCCAGACCCCTCCGGCCCTTAGTTATGTAGGGTTTAAGGTATATTAAGGTCGGGCGTTACCAGTAACGCCGCAAGTAAAGTGCTATGATGACCATAAAGGCTACTTAATGACCGACCGTTAGCGTGCAGAGTGACTTTAGATCTCCTGGCCGTCGAGTGGTTGGCTTCATGGTCGAGTGTCTTGAGTCGGCGAGTGGAACACTTCGAGTCGATTGAAGGGTGATTCTTCTAGAGATGTCCTTGGGGAGGGTATCTTGGACAGGTCCATGACCCTACCCTAGGTACATAGCTTCATCAGCCCACACCCTGGTCACAAGGGTGGGGGCGTGCCCTCCGCCTTGTGGCCTCCCTGGACCTCCACCGACCTCAACTCCAACTCCATATATTCACTTTCGGGGAGAAACAAACCAGAGAGAAGGATTCATCACGTTTTACGATACAGAGCCGCCGCCAAGCCCTGTTCTTCCTCGGGAGGGCAGATCTGGAGTCCGTTTGGGGCTCCGGAGAGGGGAATCTGTCGCCATCGTCATCATCAACCATCCTCCATCACCAATTTCATGATGCTTACCTCCATGCATGAGTAATCCCATCGTAGGCTTGCTGGACGGTGATGGGTTGGATGAGATTTACCATGTAATCGAGTTAGTTTTGTTAGGGTTTGATCCCTAGTATCCACTATGTTCTAAGATTGATGTTGCTATGACTTTGATATGGTTAATGCTTGTCACTAGGGTCCGAGTGCCATGATTTTAGATCTGAACCCTTTATGTTTTCATGAATATATTTGTGTTATTGATCCTGTCTTGCAAGTTATAGTCACCTACTACGTGTTATGATGTGGCAACTCCAGAGTGACAATAGTCGAGACCACTCCCGGTGATGATCGTAGTTTGAGGAGTTCTTGTATCCACTAAGTGCTAATGCTTTGGTCCGGTACTCTATTAAAAGGAGGCCTCAATATCCCTTAGTTTCCAATAGGACCCCGCTGCCATGGGAGTGTAGGAAAAAAGATGTCATGCAAGTTCTTTTCCATAAGCACGTATGACTATAGTCGGAATACATGTCTACATTATATTCACGAACTGGAGCTAGTTCTATGTCACCCTATGTTATAACTGTTGCATGATGAATGTCATACGACATAATTATCTATCATTGAACCAGTGCCTACGAGCTCGTTTCATATTGATCGTAGCTAAGTTACATTACCGTCGCCACTGTTACGATTGCTACAAAACAGCAATTGTTACTTTTGCCAACGTTACCGTTACTTCCATACTACTTTGCTACTAAATACTTTGTTGCAGATATTAAGTCTTTCAGGTGTGGTTGAATTGACAACTCAACTGCTAATACTTGAGAATATTCTTTGGCTCCAGATACGTCTCCAATGTATCTATAATTTTTTATGTTCCATGCTGTTATATTATCAATCTTGGATGTTTTATAATCATTTTATACTCATTTTATATCATTTTTTGGTACTAACCTATTGACATAGTGCCAAGTGCCAGTTGTTGTTTTCTGCATGTTTTTTACATTGCAGGAAATCAATATCAGACGGAGTCCAAATGCCACGAAACTTCACAGAGAATTTTTATGGGCCAGAAGGAACACAACGGGCCCTGGCTGCGCTTGGGGGGTGCCCCGAGGGAGGCACAACCCACCAGGGCGCGCCAGGAGGCCCAGGCGCGCCCTGGTGGGTTGTGCCCACCTCGGGTGCCCCCCAGACCGCCTCTTTGCTCTATAAATACCCCAATATTCCAGAAACCCTAGGGGAGTCGACGGAATATTCATCCTAACGTAGCAGAGTCCAGAACCACCAGATCCAATCTAGACACCATCTCATATGGGGTTCACCACCTCCATTGGTGCCTCTCCGATGATGCGTGTGTAGTTCTTTGTAGACCTTCAGGTCCGTAGTTAGTAGCTAGATGGCTTCCTCTCTCTCTCTCTCTCTCTCTCTCTCTCTCTCTCTCTCGCTGAATTCTCAATACAATTGTCTCTTGGAAATCCATATGATGTAACTCTTTTGCATTGTGTTTATTGGGATCTGATGAACTTCGAGTTTATGATCAGTTATATCTTTTTATATCCATGAAAGCTATTTGAGTTCTTTGATCTCTTATATGCATGATTACTTATAACCTTGTGTTTCTTCTCCGATATTTGGGTTTTGTCATGGTTTTGTCATGGCAGATGTCCTAGTGAAAGGACTTATTCGTGGAGCCATTGCGACGGGTTAGCTTACAGGGGTTAAAGCGGACAAAGGACGCAAGGAGTTTATACTGGTTCGGCCCCTTGCGGTGAAGGTAAAGGCCTAATCCAGTTGTTGTGGAATTGCTAGGGTTTCGATGACCAGGGAGCGAATCTGCTATGCCTGGCTCTCGAGTCGTTATTTGTTGTCCCTAAACCGCCGCCGGGTCATCCCTTTATATACATAGGTTGACGCCCGTCGGTTTACAGAATCCCGAGGCCAGCTCATAAACGTGTCCGGCTCGGTTTCTATCCTTTCCTATCTTACAACACAAGTTTACATATCAATGGCGGTTTATGTCTACAGGTCTTAATCCGCCCCTGGGCCCACTCCTTGTCTTCATGGGCTTCAAATATAAATAACTCATTATGGGGATAACCCGGCCTCTCCTGGACGGTTTATACCCAGTAGTAATATCCCCAACATTAGGCCCCAGATTGATTTGAACCTGTTCATGTCAATCTTCAACACTTAGGAAAATTCCTCCTTTAGTACCTTCGCGTAAATCTTGTAAACCGCCATGATGTCATCTTTCAGGATCATAATAAATCACCATGACGTCACCTGTTATTATTAAAAATTGTTCATATCTCACCTCCATTAATGAGCCTCCGACAATCGGGACGACAACTCTATCACATATCCAATTTTTGGGCTCCTCGATTATCGCGCCTGTCACTTATCCTTTCGCCTTATAAATAAGACCGGGGGGTCCTTTTCATCCCCCCCGCTGCCTCTCTCACTTTTTCTTCTTCCTTGGCCGACCTGACCTTCTCGCGCGGCCGCCATTGTCAAGCTCCGCCCTCGACCTCATCTCCGGCCGCTGCATCAACTTGAACGTACCAGAGAAACGCGGTGCACCTTCGTTGTTCCATCAGCAACAGTAAGTCTCTCTTTTCCTTGTTCGAGATCCACCATTTGGGTTTCGGCGTTCATCAAAGCTTGAAGTTGTTCTTCTCTGTTCATCTCCATAGTGCAAGCGGTGATCTCAGATCTGACATTTCCTTGCGCAGTCGTAGTTATAATCCCCTTTTTCCACCTTAGAACATCTTCTTCGCATAGAAAAACTCATCTGGACCTGATGAACTTGTTGAACGCCAGTATTTTAAGTCTGAAATATTTTGATTTACTGACACGCTGCAGATATGAAATTACCATACCAATCTGTGAAACTTGTTTTTCCCTTACTTAGACTTTTTAGATCTGTACCTTCCATACCAATATAGGCGGTTTAACTTTTTAGAAAATGATAATCCGGCAGGTACCTTTAGTCCCTTCTTATACCGCGAATTCGTTTATCTTTGTAACTCCTCCAATGTCAGACTCTGGTTTAACAATGTGTATATGCCTCTGTCTTCTGCTTCTAATCTTGCGTCGGTTTATGCTTGTTCTTCATAAATCTTAAACCGACGTTTGGTCTTTTTCCAGCTTTTCATTGAAATGGCCAAACAATTCTATGCTTGTAACTGGGTCCCTTCCCGGGTTACGGAAGAGCAACTAGAGGGTTGTGTCGCAACCGGCGCTTTAGCAAAGAAAGAAGTTATCCACTGGAGGGTCCCTGGTCCAGAAAATCCTCCTGAGCCCAAGGATGGGGAAGTAGTCATGTTTGTTGACCACCTGGGCCGAGGGTTTAGCCCTCCCGGATCAAAATTCTTCCGAAATGTACTCGCTAGCTTCCAACTCCACCCTTAGGACATCGGACCAAACTCTGTGTCCAATGTTTGCAATTTCCAAGTATTTTGCGAGGCTTATCTTCAAGAGGATCCCATAGTTGAACTGTTTATGGATTTCTTCTATTTGAACCGTCGTACATAATTTACAGACAGACCCAATACTGAACTTGGTGGAATGGCTATTCAGAAGAGAAAAGATGTCAGCTTCCCTCATGCCAAGCTTCAGAGTCACCCCAAGGATTGGAATCAGACTTAGTTTTATTGCCGAGATACGTTTCCAACTGAAGAAAATCCTCTGCCGGGTTATCGTCCTCACCGGCTTAGCAATACACATCCATTTCCTCAGAGGCTGACTGCAAAGGAACGGTCCAACTACGCACCACAACTCTCAAAGCTCAGGGCCTTTATGGCGAACGGTTTAACATGCGTTGACTTTGTTCATAGCTGGATATCTTGGAGCATTCTGCCTTTAAGCCGGCGCCCCGGTTTAATGTGTGAGTACACAGGGGACTTAAAAGATCCTCAACGCCATATCAACATTCAGCTAAAAGAGGCTGAAGTTACTGAATCAGTCAAGAAAATACTGAATGAACCGGAGGCTGTTTGCAGCAAGACGGGACTAAGTCCTTTCTGCATTTCCAATAAGCCGCCAGCTGTAAGAATCATATAAATTTTTATTTTAGCGTAATCCTTTGAAATACTCTGTAAAATTTTTGTCCATCTTTGACAGGGCGATGATCCGTTCTGGAAGAAGAAACCATAGGATAAACCGGCCAAGACACCTCGCCCCAAGACCAAGGTTACTAAAAAACCTGCCAAGAAGAGGACCACTGAGTCTTCTGAACCAAATGCTGATGCTGATCTGGATAATCCAGACTCAGAGGTAGAACTTGACTCTCTTGGTTCTTTTTTCATACACCTCATTGACAATGACTATTACCAGGACGACGCTGAAGGCAGCCAAGCTGATGATGCAGAGGTAATTATCCTTTCCTCCGGTTCAGATCCTCTGCCAACACAGAAAATCCATCAAGCAAACCGGAAAGTAAAATTTTCTCACCCCCTAGCTCACTTGGACCCAAACTTTCTTTTGAAGAAGCAGCAACACGAAGCCCGCCGCACAACCCGGCACAGCGGCCAGGTAGTTACCTCCGCCGGTTTACCGAACACTCCAGTCCAGAAACGTTGATCAGAGGTCTCTTATATTCCTGATACTTCTTGCCCCAAGGCGGGTTGTTTCCGACAGCCTCTTAATCCGTCTGATTCAAATTATCAGGGCACACCTCATTCGTCTTCTGGCGAGTCAACGGCCACACAACTTCCACCCCTCAAGACGGTTCCTGGGTGAGTTATGCTTTGATTTTATCCTTAATATATTATATTTGCCCTATTTATTGATGTTTATGCTTGTTTTCAGCGCCAAGCCTAGACCCAGCAAGAAGGCTCAGCTAAATAAACCGTCTGATGGTAATGTAGTTATTGAACCGGAAAAAACTCCAGATCCAGAAGGAACAAGCGCTGACGCCATGCTAGATGATCCGCCACCACAAGATCATGACTTTGTTGTTGAACAAATGGAGTTTGATCCACCGGGCCATGCTGACAAAACAACATGTCCGGTCCGAGCCGCTGATAAACCGTCCAGCCCAGTCCGCGCCACTGATAAATTGTCAAGCCCAGTGAAGGCTGCTGATGACAAAGCGGATGACATTATGATTACTTGCTTCGGTCACACCACCCCTGGCAATCATATCGCTTTATCAAAGCATAGTGCCAAGGAAGAGCTTTCTGCTATGGACAAAGGCAAGTGGAATGCCGATTTGTCAAGCTATGCCCATCTCAATGCCCAAGATATTCATTCTGGCTTCTTGAATCGTCTGTACACAAGCCGCGACTATGAAGCTGTCTTAGTGAAATTGATGAAAGAACGATACGAGGTAACCACTGCTTAACTTTGCACATCTGTTTTTCTCTTGCGTCCAAATATTAACTCCAGTAGCCCCCAAGGACCGGTTTATGATATCAATCTAAACCGGGACTTTGTAATATCTCAATTTTGCATGCTTAGCCTCCAAGGGCCGGGTTATCTTTTGAAGATGAACCGGTACTTTAGAATTGTAATGTTGTAACTTTCGCCGGTGGAACCGGTACTTTAGAATTGTAATGTTGTAACTTTCGCCGGTGTAGTCCTCAAGGGCCGGTTTAACTTATGAAGATGAACTGGGACTTCAGAATAATAACCTTGTCACTTTCGCATGTGTAGTCCCCAAGGGCCAGTTTATGTTTTCAAGCTGAACCGGGACTTTAGAAGAAACACCCATAATGTTACTTTGAGCAAATATACATTAGCCCCCAAGTGCCAAGAATAATACCTGTATTGTGCTTGGGACTTGTAAAAAATTTCTGATAATAAGCAAATAGGCATTAGCCCCCAAGTATAAAGTGTATAACTTGTTATGTGCTTGGTACTTCAAATATGTGCTGTCAACTCATAACATGTCTTTCTCTTATAGGCTGAACTGAGCAAAAAGGAAGACCAAACCGCTGATCTTCAAGAGAACATCAAGTCCCAGCAAGCAGAAACCTCCAAAGCCAAGGATGAGCTGACCAGTGCCTTAGCAGCCATGGAGAAGCTGAAGGAGGGTTTCAATAAGGAGCGGGCGGACTGGGACATAGAAAAATCCACATTGCGAAAAAGAGCTGAGGACACAGAGGCAACCCTTAAACCGGTGACAGAAGAGCTGACCGGTTTAAAGGGGTAGATCAATGCTAAGACTACTGCTATATTTGGTAAGTCTCCTCGCTTTAAGTTTTCAACATATCATCCCATACATTGCCGGTTTACTGATGTTCGTAATGATGCAGGAACTCGCATTACTCATCTGGGCTCTGACATGCAGAAGAAGCTGAAGGCTGCCTATACTCTTATAGAGCAGTTATATACCGGCGCGCAACGGGTCATATGCACTGCTTCTCATAACAAGCCGCCCCCAACCTTAATCAAAGAAACTTTAGAAAGGTTGTCAATGCTGCCTGCCCGGGTTGAAGAATTAAAAAGATCAGCTGCAAGGGCAGGTGCGCTGACCGCGCTAACCCGGGCTAACGCATGGGTGCCTGATTTTGATTCGGTGGACGTGGGTAAAGGCTATCTGAGCTTAAGGGAAAACGGTTCAGATTTTGACAATGATGACCTCCGAGTTATAACCAGGGAGATGCGTCCACTGGCTTGCCAATTGGCTGAAGAAGGTCACCTTTCATACTATCAGGAAAGTTATGACGTCAACAAAAAACGGGTTGCTACACCAACTCCTGAAGCTCAAAATCTTATCCCACCAATCCGTAAGCACACCTATGCCCCTGGCGTTGAATCGTCCACACTTATAAGCGATGAAGCTGTATTCCAAGCCCTAACTGGGATCGATTGGGCAACCATTGACTTCCAGCCACTGGGTAGAGAGGAGGAGGACGAACCGGTGCAAGATGATCCGCAGCCGTCAAGTCAGCCTGGTGCCAAGTCATGATCCGGAGGCCGGTTTAGCCTTCTGCGTGCTACAACACTTGCCGGAAAACAATTATTCTTTTGGGCATTAAAGTGCCTTGTTTAGGCTAGTTCAAACACTTGGTCTGGTATGCCATCGCGCATATTTATTTTGCCTGACACCCTTAATTCGCCATGTTTAAGAAATACGATGTTCATAATCTGTAGCTGCTCCTGCATACAAGGAGTTGAAAGTGTCCTGGCAGTTTACCGTCGGACGGGTCATGATGCCCAAATATATAGCCAGGGTTTATAACTAAGGCTGTAAAAAAGATAATCAAATATGAAAATAAATGATACCTGTGACATTGAACCACATCGTTGGTTGACCAACTTCTATAGTAAGGGTGATAACCCCAATCTTGAGTACTGATAACTCCTTCCATATTGTGCCGGTTTATGATAAAACCGTACCGGGTTGTGATAAACACTGGATTATCCATATATAACACTGGCGACTTATAGCCGAAACCAGACTGGGTTAATAAGCGCCGGATTATAACTGATCACGTACTGACAACTTGTAGTTGAAAGCCAAGCCGGGTCAATAAACGCCGGTTTATCAAAAAATATTATAAATCTCATCCAAGGAAAAAGAACTTGGCAAATAAAAGCATAAAAAGAACATGCGAGGCTTTTCACGGGCTGCCAGGCCCCAAATCGAGGCTTTTCATGGGCTGCCAGGCCACTGAGTTAAACCATTTTACAAAGCTTTTTAAGATGGACCTCACATTAACCAATCGTCATTTTAACTTTGACAAGTTCAGGGTCTATGAGATTGACTTGTCAAATGTTCAGCGGGTCATACCAGGATTACCTAGACGGAGTGGCTTACTTAAAGAAGGCAGGATAACCCGGGGTTTTAGGTGAATACACCTGGCTTCCAAGCCTGGCTTGATAGCCTATTACAAGTGTAGACTCTTTGTTGTATGCGAAGCAAAGAGCCCCCAAGCAATATTTTGAGTTGTGCTCAGTGGGTGACTATGTTTGAGTTGTGCTTTTGCAACACTCTCTTTGGCCCCTAAGTTATTTCCCTGGTGGCCTTACGCCGATCAAGAGGTGTAGCTATGGTTCGATCAAGACAAAGCCCCCAAGTGATTTCTCTGGTGGCCTTACGCCTATCAAGAGCTGTAGCTATGGTTCGAATACGACCAAGCCCCCAAGTGATTTTTATATATGGCTTTATAAGCTGGATCAATGGGTAAACCAGACTCCGCTTTATAAATAGAAGCCCCCATGTAACCACACATTGTCGGCGTTCTGGGAACGGGGGTCCCCAGACTTGCCTGCCTGCGGCCTGCGGCGTGGCTCAAAGGAGGCCTAGGACAACCCATCTCCATCAACACAAGCGCAAGACCCTCGCGAGGGGCCAAGCCTCACGGGGCGGACGACCAGGAGCTTCCTCAGGCACGGCCTCGTCAGGTTGGCTCATGAGGAGGCGGAGAGTTCAAGGCAGGGTACCTGGCCAGGTGCCCATGACGCAAGCCATGATTTACCAAGAGGCGCCCGATCGCGCCAGCCACAGTAGCGTCCTCCTTTCCTCTTTGGTGCAAAGGGAGCAAGCGCAGGCGAGAGCATCAAGCAAAGGCATCCGCTTCGATTGCAACAAGACCAAGACCAGCCCCGACGGCTGGAAGAGAGTCATCGTGGAGCCCAAGCGTCATCACCAGAGTCTTTTGCGGCGAGGACCAACTTTAGTCGGGATAAGTGTACCCGCTGTTCCCCTTCAAAATGGCCAATTGTTGGCGCCCTTCCCGCTCAATATTTGGGAAGAGGCCGGGGCCTTCGCCTATAAATAGGAGTAGCCACACTCGAGTAGGGGGATCGAAACGATCGGCATCCAGAGAAAGACAGAGACCCGATCCTCAAGCTAGAGCGACGGGACACCACCTAGCAGTTCATCACACCCACCAAGAACAGACCCTCGTGAGGCTGTTCTTCCCTGTACTGTTCCTCAACAGCCCCAGAGGCAATCCACCACGCCACAAACTAGATGCCCGAACTAGTATAAATCTTGTGTCTCTTGTGCTGTTCTGTTTAGTAGTTTAGGTCCCTGCGATTCGGCGAGGTACGAGACGGTGGAGGGTTGGATCTCCGCGCGCACCCCAGTGTTCGAACCTCAAGGGTCTGCCGGAACCCGAAATCCGACATTTGGCGCGCCAGGTAGGGGTGCGCCGGAATCTGCCTTTCGTCGCCTCGTTCTTCCCCGACCACCGCAACCATGTCTGACGCTCGTCGGACCCGCGCCGAGCGCCGAGCCGCCCTCGCCTCCCATGTCGCCCAGACAGCTCCCGTCGGCGGGCGCCCTCGTCGTTCCCCGTCACCTGCCGTCAACACCGCCACCGGCCCGGCGGGGGACGGGCAGCAAGCATCGTCCCTGCGCTCCTCGGCGACCTCAGGGGAGGGGCCGCGCGGCTTCCAGGTCACCCGCCTCGTCGTGCCGGTTCCTCCACTCGTCGCGGCCCTCCTGGGCGGCTCGCAGGCGCCGCCTTCCAGCCGCCATGTCAAGACATTCGTCCGCCGGGTCGGCGCCGCCTCCACGAGGCAGGGGGCTCCCTCAGGCCGGACGGAGTCATCGGCCGGGCTGACCTTCGACTCTCAAGACCACCCCACCAACTCGGCCGGCTCGGGTGCGCTCCCTATGCTCTGCACACCCACCATCTGCCAGGTTGCCGTCACCAGGACCCTCATCGACGGCGGCGCCAGCCTCAACATACTCTCAGTCGAGGCCTTCAGCCTCCTCTGCATACCCAGGGAGCGGCTGCAGCCCAGCCGACCTTTTTCGGGCGTAGGAGGAGGGTCATCCAGCTCCTTGGGGCAAATCCGGCTTCCGGTGACCTTCGGCACCGGCGACAACTTCCGCACGGAACTGGTCGACTTCGACATCGCCCCCATCGGCCTCCCCTACAATACCATCCTTGGCTATCCAGCATTGGCCAAATTCATGGCCGCAACTCCACCCGGGTACAACCTCATGAAGATGCACGGAGCAGCGGCGTCCTCACTGCGTGCCTGGGATACTGAAGGTGCATCATGAAAGCGCCAGCTCACTCTTCAAGACGGCAAGCGGCGCAGCCCACCGATGCGGAAGCCCCCGAGCCCAAGGGGGCTACGCCGACCAAGAAGAAGCATTTGTTCACTCAAGACAAGGCAGAGACCAAGCAGATACCTGTCGATGAGGACGGGTCCACAAACGCCACCTTCACCATAGGCGCCAACCTCGAGCCCGAATAGGAGGAAGCCCTTGTCAAGTTCCTGCGTGCGAACAAGAAGGTGTTCGCCTGGGAGCCCGATCAGCTGGCAGGGATTCCACGGGCGTGTCGAGCACCACCTCAACGTGTGCCCCAACGCAAGGCCCAAAGGAAGCAGAAAGCGAGAAGGCAGTCCACCAAAAGCAGGCCTTCATTGTCCAAGAGACCCGCAAGCTAGAAGCCGCGGGGTTATTCGCGAGGTCCGATACCTGCAGATTGGCTGGCCAACCCGTGGTGGTGCCAAAGAAGGGAGGAAAGGAGCGCATGTGTGTCGACTTCACCAACCTCAACAAAGCATGCCCGCAGGATCCGTTTCCACTCCCTCGCATCGACCAGATCGTCGATTCCACCGCCGAGTGTGACCTGTTATGCTTCTTGGACGCCTTTTCCGGGTATCACCAAATCAAGATGGCGGTGGAAGACGTGGAAAAGACGGCCTTCCTAACCCCATGTGGAGTGTACTGCTATACATGCATGCCATTCGGGCCGCGCAACGCGGGGGCAACCTTCCAGCGGCTCATGCACATCACCTTGGGCCCACAGCTCGGGAAGAATGTGGAGGCATCGTCGGCGACATCGTGGTGAAGTCTCACGAGGCCAAGACCTTGATACAAGACCTAGAAGAAACCTTTATGAGCCTCAACGCAGCGGTGAGCCCGCGACTCAACCCGGAGAAGTGTGTGTTTGGAGTTCCACGAGGCAAGCTCACAGGTTTCCTCGTGTCCCACCGAGGCATCGAGGCCAACCCGTAAAAGGTCAAAGCGATGGAAGACATGAGCCCACCAAAGACCCTCAGTGGAAATGCAGAGCTCATGGGGCGCAGAACGGCGCTGGGCTGTTTCATCTCCCGATTGGGGAGCGGGCGCTGCCTTTCTTCCGGTGATGAAGAAAAAGGGCCCTTCGAGTGGATCAAGAGGCCGACAAAGCGTTCAAGACCTCAAGAGGTACTGACCAGCCCTCCAGTGATGGTGGCCCAGCGCCCTCAGAGCCCTTGGTACTCTACCTCGCCGCCACTCCCTACTCCGCTAAGCGCTGCTCTGGTGGCGATTAGGGAGGAGCATCGAGCCAAGACCACAATGACCACCCGAGCTAAGGCAAGACCGAATCGGAAGGAACTAGCGAAGCCAGCACCGCAATGGAAGAAGATCAGCCGTCACAAAGAGCGCACCAAGAGCGGGGAGGCCTCCCATCCAAGCACCCGGCCGAGGCGTCTGCGCCTCGGGAGGCACCACAGCTTCCAGAAGACGCCACCAGCACCGATGCCCCTAACCTCGTCGATAACCCGGTGCACTTCGTCAGCACCGTGTTACGGGATGCGAGGGCACGATACCCCATGCCGCAGAAGCTCCTCCTCGCTCTTTGGTGGCTTTCATGGCAAGCTGCGGCACTACTTCCAGGGTCATCCAATCAAGGTTGTCTCGGCATACCCCCTGGAGAGGGTGCTCAGGAGCCCCAACTCGAGTTCCAGCACAACCAGAGTCATCAAGGGGGCCACGCTAGCAGATTTCATGGCCGAATGGACAGAAGCACCGGGCCTCAGGGCCGGCGAGGATCGGTCCCTCTCCCCAGGAAGCGAAGCGCCAGAAGGCTGGGTCATGTACTTCGACGGAGCGTTCTCCAGACAGGCGGCTGGGCTGGGGCGATGCTCATATCTCCCTTCGGGACAAGCTTTACTATGGCGTGCAACTCTATTTCCAAAGATGGCGAGAAGGTCTCCAACAATATAGCGAGAATCTGAGGGGGCGATGGCGGGTGCGAAGGCTGCACGCTGCCACAGGGGTGAAGCGCCTTACCATCAAGGGCGATTCGCAGCTCCTCGTCAATTTCTCCAACAAGGTGTACGAGCCAAGAGATGAACACATGGAGGCCTACCTTGCGGAGGTCCGCAGGATGGAGAAACAGTTATGGGGGTTGGAGCTGCAGCACGTGCCCCGCGGCACCAATCAAGAGGCCGACGACATCGCCAAACGAGCCTCCAGGAGGTTACCCCAGGAGCCGGGCGTCTTTGAGGGGCGACTCTTCAAGCCCTCAGCCTCACCGCCCGTTATCAAGCACAGCCACAGCCTGGGAGGAGCTCCCTCGGGCACTGCCTCGGGAGCCCCGGCTGTGGCCCGGCCTCGAGAGCACACCTGCTCCTAACGATGGAACCTCAAGAGGAGTGCGGATCACGGAGCTCAAGAGTTACTTAACGCATGGAACTTTGTCGGAGAAGGAGGAGGAGGCAGGCGTGTGGGCGCGGCAAGCCACGATACAAAGCATCATGGATGGAGATCTCTACCGGAAGCGACGAGCAGCGTATCCTGCGCTGCATCACCGAGAACAGGGGAAGGAATTGCTGGCAGATATACATGGCGGAGATTGTGGGCACCATTCATCGTCGCGGACCCTTGTCGGCAAAGGCGTTCCATAGCGGTTTCTATTGGCCCACCGCTCAATGACGCCTTATCGAACTTCGTGAAGGCTTGCGAGGCTTGCCAATTCCATGCCAAGCAGATCCACCGGCCAGCGGAGTGCGCAAACCATCCCCCTCACTTGGCCATTCGCGGTCTGGGGGCTGGACATTCTGGGCCCTTTTCCTCGGGCGCCAGGGGGCTATCGCTACCTCTACGTTGCCGTGGACAAATTCACCAAGTGGGCCGAAGTCGAGGCCGTCCGCGCCATCCCCGCTGGTTCTGCGGTCAAGTTCATCAAAGGGCATCGTGAGCGATGGAGTGCCGAACCGCATCATCACCGACAACGGTTCGTAGTTCACCGATAACCTTTTAAAAGCGTCTGCGCTAACCTTGGGGCGCAGATATACTGCTACGCGGTGGCGCACCCCCAGCAATGGACAGGCCGGCGGGCCAATGCAGAGGTCCCGAGAGGCCTCAAGACCAGACGCGTTCAAGAAGAAAGCTGAAGCCTGCAGCGAGAGGCTGGTACGACGAGCTTCCGTCCGTGTTGTGGTCCATCCGCACAACCGCTGACCAAGCCAACCGAGAGACCCCTTCTTCCTGGTCTACGGAGCCGAAGCGGCCCTCCCTCACGAGGTCAAGCGTCGATCCGCGCGGGTCCTGGCGTTCGATGAAACTCTGCAAGACGCCATGCGGGGGACGGCCCTTGTGCTGGGCGAGGAGCGCCGTCGAGAAGCTGCGCTGCGAGCGGCAAGGTACCAGCAGGCACTCCGGCGATACCATCACAAGCAACATCCGCCCAGAACTCTCGAGGTAGGGGACCTCGTGTTCAGCGGGTCCTCTCCGGGGAGGGACTGCATAAGCTCTCTCCCATGTGGGAGGGCTCATTCAAGGTTGTTCATGTTTCCGGGCTGGCTCGTGCGCTTGGAGACTCAAGAGGAGTGCCTATACTGAGCAACGTGGAACATCCGGCACCTCAGGAGGTTTTACCCTAAAAGGCCCAGAGCACATGAAGAAGGCAAGCGCTGTGAAGCTGTCGCGTTCTAGAAAGGCCCGAGCACTGTGAAGAGGGCAACGCCCGTGAAGCTTGCTTCCTGGAAGAAAGGCCAGAGCACATGAAGAAAGGCGACGCACAGAAGCTGTCAGCGTTCTGGAAGGCCCGGAGCACTGTGAAGAGGGCAAGCGCCCGTGAAGCTTGCTTCCAGGAAGAAAGGCCCAGGCACATGTGAAGAAGGCGAACGCACGTGAAGGCTGTCGTGTTCGGAAAGGCCGGAGCACATGAAGAGGGAAATGCCCGTGAAGCTTGCTTCCCGGAGAAAAGGCCAGGCACATGAAGAAAGCGAACGCCTGTGAAGCTGTCAGCGTTACTGAAAGGCCGGAGCACATGAAGAGGGCAAAGCGCCCATGAAGCTTGCTTCCCAAAGAAAGGCCGGAGCCTTTGAAGAAGGCGAACGCACTGTGGCTTCGCCGCCCGTGACACTCTCACGTAATAATGAGTTGGGGCTGTACACGCCCGGAGTCTCGAGTGCGGCCTCGGGCCACAGGGCTCCCTCCCGCCAGTGGCAGCACTTAGCTCAGCTGGTGAGAAGGCGTCGAAGACTAGACTAGGTGCAGACGTGGCTTTTTCATTTGCTACTGCAGTTGGCTAGTTATTCCCATTTGGAGTTTTTATCGAAACTATCGCCCCTTTTTGGTTCGTGGTTCTTCGATCTTTTTCGCTCTCCTGCCTCGATTTCTCTAGCGCGGGGACTCATGAGGCGGAAGCCTCGGGAGCCCCCGCGAGCGTTCCTGCCCCTATCGTTCAAGTTTTCCACGGCCACGGTCCACAGTGGAGCACCCCTCGACCATGCCTCACGGGCGGCTACGCGAACACGGGCTGGATCGGTCGCCCAGCGGCCACGGCTAGGGTTCACTTGCGAATGGGCGCATGGCGAAGGGAACGATGTCAGGGTAACAAGCGTTACAATAATTAACGGCGTTGACCTAAACGCGCCCCCACGGGGCCACACATTGTTCCCTTTTTTACGCAGGAGAAAAGAAAGGAAACGGACAGAAGCAGGTGAAGCACGCCCCGTGCCGTCTCTCTTGGAAGGCTCGAGCCACCTCCGGAGCTCAGGCGGACTCCCTCTCGCGCTTCACCGGGGCGTGGCGTCAAGCAGACCCGCTGCCACCCCCCAAGCAGGCGCGGTGGCGTGGGGGCTGGCCGCGGCCACTGCTGGAAGAATCACCACCCGAAGAAGAGCTGGTGGAGCGTGAGGAGTCGCGGGCATCGCCGGCCGCCCCCGCGCTGCCCTCTCTGCCCACGCCGGGGCTGAGTCCTCGTCCGCGGTCGTCGTCTTCAGGGCAGCACCCCATGCGGCGACCGTCTTCCCCGAACACCCACACGTAAAGGGTGGCGTCGCCATCGTACTTGAAGTGCAGGGAGCACCGGCGGCGGAGACCACGCCAGGAAGGAACGTCTGCCACCAAGCGGGCCAGAACAGGTTCCCGCAGCGAGACCTCCAGAGAAGCCCACGAAGCCCCGCTGCACCAGCCATCTGCCTGGAGCCAAAGGCCACTCAGGGCGCCATCTGGGAGCTCACCCAGGAGGAAGCACGGGAGCTGGAGCCGGACGCCGGACGGCTCCTCCGCCCTCACCATGAACTCCGGCAGTGCTTTAGCGGCATGAAGGCGCGGCCTCGGGGGACGCGCGGCCGGGGCACGCCCTCTGACCATGGCCAGCCGCTCGTCGCCACGCTGAGAGCCTCCCCCACGACCGCGGGGGACAGCCGCGGAGGCCACGGGGTGCTTGTGAGGGCGACCTCGACCACGCTTAGGCGGAGGAGAGGAAGACTCGACCTGACGGCCCTTCCCCTTCTCTGCGGCCGAGAACTTTCTTGGTGGAGCCATGGAGAAGAAGGAGAGACAAGAAAGGATAGAATGGAAGGGCGCGCGCCGTTCCGTACTTATTGCCGGCGAAGGCCAACCGTCGGCCTCCACGATCACCGGTAATCATGACCAACTC
Organism: Aegilops bicornis; assembly: GCA_021605145.1. Taxonomy (NCBI): domain Eukaryota; kingdom Viridiplantae; phylum Streptophyta; class Magnoliopsida; order Poales; family Poaceae; genus Aegilops; species Aegilops bicornis. The sequence goes on from CM038670.1 coordinate 89,292,953, forward strand.
TGCATCTAGGGACTTGTCGAATCCGGGTGGTTACCGAGGCATCATGGGGAAGCAGTGCGCACACGTCCAATCAACCGCCACGCGTCGCCCAAGGCCGCAGGCTGTTAGGGCCCGCGACGCTTTGCACTTGCCCTTCCGCCTCTCTGCTCGTCCAAGTTCAGGCGCGCCGTGGGCCCGGGGGCTACTGTCGGCGTTCTGGGAACGGGGGTCCCCAGACTTGCCTGCCTATGGCCTGCGGCGTGGCTCAAAGGAGGCCCAGGACAGCCCATCTCCATCAACACAAGCGCAAGACCCTCGCGAGGGGCCAAGCCTCGCAGGGCGGACGACCATGAGCTTCCTCAGGCATGGCCTTGTCAGGTTGGCTCATGAGGAGGCGGAGAGTTCAAGGCAGGGTACCTCGCGAGGTGCCCATGACACAAGCCATGATTTACCAAGGGCGCCCGATCGGGCGCCCGGCCAGCGCGGCGTCCTCCTTTCCTCTTTGGTGCAAAGGAGCAAGCGCGGCGAGAGCATCAAGCAAAGGCATCCGTTTGATTGCAACAAGACCAAGACCAGCCCGGCGGCTGGAAGAGAGTCATCGTGGAGCCCAAGCAGGCGTCATCACCAGAGCCTTTGGCGGCGAGGACCAACTTTAGTCAGGATAAGTGTACCCGCTGTTCCCCTTCAAAATGGCCAATTGTTGGCGCCCTTCCCGCTTAATATTTGGGAAGAGGCCCAGGGCCTTCGCCTATAAATAGAAGTAGCCACACTCAGAGTAGCGGGATCGAAACGATCGGCATCCAGAGAAAGACAGAGACCCGATCCTCAAGCTAGAGCGACGGGACACCACCTAGCAGTTCATCACACCCACCAAGAACAGACCCTCGTGAGGCTGTTCTTCCTATCTTGTTCCTCAACAGCCCCAGAGGCAATCCACCACGCCACAAACTAGAGTAGGGTATTACACCACAACGGTGGCCCGAACTAGTATAAATCATGTGTCTCTTGTGCTGTTCTGTTTAGTAGTTTAGGTCCCTGCGATTCGGCGACGTACGAGACGGTGGAGGGTTGGATCTCCGCGTGCACCCCAGTGTTCGAACCTCAAGGGTCTACCGGAACCCGAAATCCGACACACATTATGTAAGAAAAACAACAGATACCCCGCTTTAGCTGAGGCTCCAGTTTATTATATTGATCATAATATATACATTGTCATAACTATGTACATAAGCAGAGCCTGTGGCTCAAGTATAGTAAGGCCGAAGATGAGCGACATTCCACGGCCGGTGGGTCTCCTCCTCCGATTTACGTGAGTCTTTGTGCTCTCGAACATCTATAAGGTAGTATGACCCGTTATGTAGATTCTTGCTGACCACAAAGGGTCCTTCCCAAGGCGGGGATAACTTGTGCATATCAGTCTTATCATGAATGAGTCGGAGCACTAGATCGCCTTCTTGAAAAGTTCTGGTTCTAACCCGACGGCTGATAACGACGCAGATCTTGCTGATAAATCGCCGAACGGGCTGCTGCAATGTCACGCTCCTCAGCTAACAGGTCAAGTGCTTCCTGTCGTGCCTTCTCATTGTCAGCTTCAACATAAGCCGCCACACGAGGCGAGTCATGACGGATGTCACTAGGGAGAACCGCCTCTGCTCCGTAAACCATGAAAAAGGCGTGTAACCCGTAGATCTGTTGGGCGTGGTACTAATGCTCCATAACACAGAAGGTAACTCCTCCACCCAACAACCCAACGTCCGTTGCAAAGGAAACGTGAGCCGGGGTTTGATGCCTCTCAGTATCTATTGATTGGCTCTCTACGCTTGACCATTAGATTGGGGGTGAGCCACTGACGATATGTCAAGCCAGATGTGCTCACATTGACAAAATTCTTTCATAGCACCCTTGGACAGATTAGTGCCATTATCAGTTATGATGCTGTATGGAAACCCAAACCGGAAAATCACCTTCTTGATGAATTGAACCGCCGTGGCTGCATCACACTTACTGACTGGCTCTGCTTCCACCCACTTAGTGAACTTGTCAACTGCCACCAACAGGTGGGTATTCTTATCCTTGGATCTCTTAAAGGGCCCGACCATACCCAGCCCCCACATTGCAAACAGCCAAGTAATTGGAATCATCCTCAATTCTTGAGCCGGAACATGAGCTCCGCATGAAAACTTCTGACAGCCATCACATTTTTTGACCAAGTCTTCAGCATCAGCATGAGCCGTTAACCAATAAAAACCATGACGAAAAGCCTTGGCTACCAGGGACTTTGAACCGGCGTGGTGACCACAATCTCCTTAGTGGATCTCACGCAAAATCTCACGGCCTTCTTCAGGAGACACGCAGCGCTAAAACACTCCTGTCACACTGCAATGATGTAATTCTCCATTGACAATAGTCATTGATTTGGACCACCGGATTATCTGCCTGGCCAAAGTTTCATCCTCCGGTAACTCGCCCCGGTTCATATACGCCAAATATGGGACCGTCCAATCTGGGATGACATGAAGAGCCGCCACTAACTGAGCCTCCGGATCAGGAACAGCCAGATCCTCCTCTGTGGGGAGCTTGACCGACGGATTATGTAGCACATCCAGAAAAACATTGAGTGGGACCGGTTTACGATGGGAACCCAAATGACTTAAGGCGTCCGCCACTTTGTTATTTCGCCGGTCCACATGGTCAACCTGATAACCTTTGAAGTGACTGACGGTGTCCTGGACTAGGGGGTACTCACCACGTCATCTCCCGATCTGTTAGATTAGGCCGAGGACCCCCATGGCCGTATACTCATGGGCCAGTCTGGACAGCTGCTGCATACAAGGAAGATTCCACAAGACTTGGTGATCAAGACAAGGACTCCTCCCCCACCGGCGTATTCGGCTAGGACTCTTGTTATCCTAGGCCTCTGGTGCATTATATAAACCAGGGCCAGGCTAGTCGATAGATGAGATATACAACAACAATCATACCATAGGCTAGCTTCTAGGGTTTAGCCTCTACGATCTCGTGGTAGATCAACTCTTGTAATACTCATATTCATCAAGATCAATCAAGCAGGAAGTAGGGTACTAGCTCCATAGAGAGGGCCCGAACCTGGGTAAACATCATGTCCCTTGCCTCCTGTTACCATCCGCCTTAGACGCACAGTTCGGGACCCCTACCCGAGATCCACCGGTTTTGACACCAACATTGGTGCTTCCATTGAGAGTTCCGCTGTGTGTTCGGCAAAAGGTCGATGGCTCGCCTGCAGATCAACTGCGACTTCGGCATCTTCGTCACCAGCTCGACTGGTCACCTTGGTTCGACCAAGGACTGCGCCCTACCTCCAATCGTCATGGTCGGATAAGGGCCTTCTTCAACATCAGCTCTGATCTCTATCAAGATCACGGAGGAATCATCCAGGGAGCCCGGTGGCTCAATGACAACATTGCCCTCGGGCGACCGTGCTGTTTTTCTGGACAGGGAACTTGTGTCCGCCATCACCGCCTCCTCAAGTGTCATCTTAACGATTGTTTCGGTGGAATTGTGCGGAATTGAGTCTACAACAACCCTGGAAAATTTCGTCGAGTTCCGATGGAGGAATCTCTGGCAATCCGCGATATACCAGAGCCCTGTCAAATCTGGACGAAAATCTGGACGAATTTAGGGCATGGTGTCCAGCTTCTAGCTCGGACTTTCTTTGGAAGATCCAACCGTTGATCGGCTGCGGAATTCCTATATCTACCACCCATCAAAATTTCAGCTCGATCCGACCGTCCAAACTTCGGGAACCTTCCGATTAGTGCATCACTTTCCAGATATGTTTTCTGCGCGAAAACGAGTCCGACCCAAGTTCATCTTTTTTATGAACGGGATTTCAGACATCCTTTTTGAAGAAAAGTTTTGTATGGGGTATTGTGCTTTGTTGCCGAACACATCCCACTAACTTTGAGGTCTTTTCAACATGATCTTCGCCATCACGCTGGTGTCAAACCAGTCCGGCCATTTAGCTCGACGACTGCCGACCTGCTCCGTCACCTCGGCTAGACCGGGGACTTGGCTATTTCTTCGCCAACATACTCTGGTGAATTCGGCGTCACCAGCCAACCAGCTTCATCACGTTAGCTGGACCGAGGGCTTCGCCATGCCGTCGCTTTATCGCCCATCAGGCAATGGGTATGCGGATCGATTCCCAATTTTTGGGAGTCCTTTTTCTTCAGACTGCTACAACAAATAAACCAGGTGCTATTAATCCTAACAATTTTGGCTTGTTGGGTTTATTCTTCTTAAGGAATTATTACTCTGGTTTGTTCCATCATCTGTACACAGGTCTATCAAATGGCGGCCACATTAAAAACGGTTGCGTGGTGGTTCGGTCGGTTTCAGATATAGTTCGTGACGCCGCATCAGGAGCCCGAACCGCCCTGCAAATTCAGGCGTTGTCACGCCTTCACTGCGTCACGCTAACGCCCTGCACCGACATTGGCTTCGGCGCCAGGCCACATCTCTTTAAATAAATTATTTTTGCGTAAAGCAATTATGCAAGGATTATATATATATATATATATATATATATTATTTCCTAGACCGAATTGTTTTATGTGTGCAGGTAATCGATTTTGTCTGCATTACGCGGTCACTACTCTGGAGTGCCGAACTCCTTGCTCAAACACCTCGGACATGGGGGCTGGGACTGCTAACCTTGTCGGTTCAATGGGCGTCTTCGTCCCGCCACAAGCCCGAATCGCGTCATCAACACCGAACACATTAACCAGCTAAGTTGCTTTCATGCTAAAAAATTTTCAGTTTTTAAATTTTGTTCGGTTTGACCAAGCATTATACTTTTTGGCACAAAGTTCTTTGTGACAAAGTTCCTTGTCAAAACTTTGTTTGTGACACACATATTCAAACACCCCGTTTACTTGGGGGCTTCCTTTGTGAAGCTTTTCCCCTTGCATATGATTATACTTGTACAGCTTCGTTCCTTGTTCGTGTATTACGCCACAATATGCACCATGTTAACTTAAGCGATTTGCAAGCTGGGTTGCCTAGCTCCTGTGTTTACCCCTACGTTCCCGATTGTTCGGCTAGGGAGTAAAGGGAGCACCTCTGCGATTGTCACGATCGGTTTATCCGAGCAGGACCTCGGTGGGTGAAGCCGAAGCTAAGCGCTCTTCTTGCTTTTCAATTATGGTCAGCACACAACGGAACTCATGACTAAAAAAAATCTATTGCACAAGTCTCATAGTAACAATGAGCACCGAAGGAAGGTATCGGTGGGGGTACTATTTTCTTCGAGGATGCTTCTTACACTTTGTTAGTAATATAGCATAAGTTCCCTAAGCGCGCTTTGTCTGTTACATCCTTATGGCCTGATTGCACAGTTATCGTAAACACCGTTGATATTCTCGGCGTGTGGAGTACATAACACTTTTTGGTCCTTGACCGAAGAGGGAGAAGCCGACGGTCGGTTAAGACGCGTTTAAAGTTCGGGTGAACAAAGATATGATATTAGTACTTCGGTACATACAATCATTATACTTAAATTTCTTTTACCCAAGTCACGTGGGGGCTCGTAAATTAGTATGAGCTGTTTTTCTTCTTGGTCGTTGCAAAGTCTTTTTTCTATCACTCCTTTCTCGATGCAAGTGTGTGGTCAATAGCCGGATAGCCTTGCTTCTCTCTAAATCCGCTCGACTGCAGTTTGCTAAACTAGCCTCGGAGAAGCATTCCGCCTTCGGGATAAGGAGGTTGAGTCCATAGGCTGACCCGCTTGGAGTCTTGAGATAGGATGTGTCATGTTAAAGCACGACAGAAGCACCTTTTTAAAAAAAAGTCCAATTTTCGGATTGGCACCGAACACTTGATCTAGTTCGGACATTAAACTTTTGAATAAGTTTTTTGGCTTTTCGAGCCTATGGCACTTTTAAACTATTTGTGCGTTTCCAGCATTAGTCTCGCAGTGCGACGCCGGACACCTTTAGGGATTCGACAAAAACATTCTCGGATATTGCTTTATATGCATCGGTTTCAAATTGTGTGTTCGGTCAATAGTTGGGTTGCCCGGCTCCTGTGCTTACCTCCTCCTACATTCCGCTTTGTTCGGCTAGGTGTGCAAAGGGAGAACCACTGCGATTGTGCTTCCAGTTCGCATGGTCAAGCACCTCAGTGGAGAAAGCCGAAAACTGACTGTCACAATAGGCGTAAACTGATCACCGATCCGATGACTATGTTAAATGACGGGCCGTTCATAACATTGGCCGAAGTGTTTACGGATTGACCTCGGACGTCGCCGAACACTAACCGGGGGCTCATAGCTAGCTTCCCCAGTTTAAAGGTATGACTAAGCGAAAGTTATAAAGCCCGCATATCTGGTTGCCTCATTTCCGCTAACACAACCGCCTTCGGGCACCGAGACGTCGGCTAAGGGTTGCTTTGTTATTGCGGAAACACCCTGCGTAGTATCTACCAAGGGGTAGAAGCCGACGATGGGCCACTTTCAACTGATAAAACGGTCACAATGGAGTCAAAATAATGATGTAAAGTACTTGGATACATAGAATCATTACACATAATCTGTGATTTTACTTTGGATATCGATCCTTAATTCGGCCACCCGTGCCCACATTAAGGCTCGGGGGCTACTGGGCTTTGCGCTCATTATTTACAAATATTAAAGGGGCACTTCGATCCCCTGATCTGGTGTTGCCACCCGACCATTGTCTCGGGGGCTACTGCATTGACAATCCAATAAAGAAAATTTAAAGCGCAATATAGGTTTTGAGGAGATTATTATCCTCAGGTTGGTCGGCCGCACCCAACCTGAGTCTCGAGGACTTTGCACGCCGCGTCTCTATTCCTAAGTATCTTTGTCATCTTTGGGAATTGATCCTCGAGCTGATTTTATGAATCGACACGAGTCTCGGGGCTACTAGGGTCAGCGGTTTGATTTTTTCCTTCAGTGCATCCCAGATATTAGGCCAACATGCACCTTGAGGGCTACTGGCTATACATCTCGAAAGAGATTACATTGCATAATTCAAAATTAAAATCAGCCCATGGACGAGGTGGTGCACCACCTCGGATTCAGTCCGGCGATGGTGCTCGACTACAATAGACACCTCGGAAGCAGTCCGGTGTTGGAGCCAGGATACAGTCTGGCGCTGGAGCTTGGACACAGTCCGGCGCTGGAGCTTGGACACAGTCCGGCGTTGGAGCTCGGATACATTTCGGTGTTGGAGCTCAGAAGCAGTACGACATTGGTGCTCGGCTGCAAAGGATACCTCGAATGCAGTCAGGCATTGGAGCTCGGACGCAAGAGGGCACTGCCTCTCAGGAACAACTTCAAACCCGAGGCATGGCATAAAAATAACAAGGCATTGACAAAAGCCGAAAACTTACAGGGGCTGCTCGGATACCCAACGTGTAAACTCTTCGGATGCACTTCGGCGATCCTCAAGATCAAAGATGAGAAGATTTGTTGAACTAGTTTTCAAGACCAACGACCGAAGATGAAGAACAGTTCGGAAGAATCGAGGAGCGTTCCTAACTTGAAGACCGGTTCGAGGGCTCTGACGGTGTCCTGGACTAGGGGCACTCACCACGTCATCTCCCGATCTGTTAGATTAGGCCGAGGACCCCATGGCCGTATACTCATGGGCTGATCCGGACAGCTGCCGCATACAAGGAAGATTCCACAAGACTTGGTGATCAAGACAAGGACTCCTCCCCCACCGGCATATTCGGCTAGGACTCTTGTTATCCTAGGCCTCTGGTGCATTATATAAACCAGGGCGAGGCTAGTCGATAGATGAGATATACAACAACAATCATACCGTAGGCTAGCTTCTAGGGTTTAGCCTCTATGATCTTGTGGTTGATCAAGTCTTGTAATACTCATATTCATCAAGATCAATCAAGCAGGAAGTAGGGTATTACCTCCATAGAGAGGGCCCAAACCTGGGTAAACATCATGTCCCTTACCTCCTGTTACCATCCGCCTTAGAAGCACAGTTCGGGACCCCCTACCCGAGATCCACCGGTTTTGATACCGACAGTGACTAGCAACAATATCCACCTCTCGACGATATGCCGCCATGAGCTGGTCCTTGGAATCCCAAGTACCGGACACTTGTTGAGCCGCTAGGTCTGAGTCACCGAAGCACTTAACCCGACTTAAATTCATTTCCTTAGCCATCCGAAGACCGTGGAGTAAAGCCTCATATTCAGCTGCATTGTTAGTGCAAGGGAACATTAAACGGAGAACATAACAAAACTTATCGCCTCATGGGGAAGTTAAAACAACTCTAGTCCCCGAGCCCTCCAATTGCCTGGACCCATCAAAATGAATAGTCCAATAAGTATGATCCGGCTTCTCTTCTGGAGCCTGCAACTCTGTCCAGTCATTGATGAAATCCACCAACGCTTAGGACTTGATTGCCGTCCGAGGCATATATTTTAACCCATGAGGTCCAAGCTCAATGGCCCACTTGAAAACCGGCCAGTTGCTTCCCTGTTCTGGATTATATCCCCCAAAGGAGCAGAACTGACCACAGTGATGGGATGACACTGGAAATATTGCTTAAGCTTCCGGCTCGCCATGAAAAATCCATACACCAGCTTCTGGCAATGTGGGTACCCCTGCTTGGACTCAATAAGTACCTCACTGATATAATAAACCAGCCGTTGAACTGAATACTCCTTTCCGGCCTCCTTGCGCTCCACCACAATAGCCACGCTAACAGCCCGGGCATTAGCAGCCACATATAACAAGAAGGGCTCTTTATCAACAGGAGCAGCAAGGACAGGCGGCTCGGCTAGCTGCCGCATTAAGTCATCAAACACTTCATTGGCGGTGTCACTGCAGACGAAGTCATCCGTCTTCTTCAACATCTGATATAAAGAGTTGGCCTTCTCCCCGAGGCGACGGATAAACCGGTTTAAGGTTGCAATCTGGCCTGCCAAGCATTGAACATCATTGATACACTTCGGTTTAGCCAAGGAAGTAATAGCCTTGATTTTCTCGGGATTAGCTTCAATGCCCCTGTTAGACACCAGAAAACCCAAGAGCTTGCCCGCTGGTACACCAAAGACACACTTGGCCGGATTAAGCATCATCTTATAAACCCGGAGGTTATCAAAAGTCTCCTTCAAGTCATCTATCAATGTCTCCTCCTTTCTGGATTTCACCACAATATCATCCACATAGGCATGAACATTGCGGCCGACCTGATTATGAAGACAATTCTGTACACAACGCTGATAAGTCACCTGGGCACTCTTGAGCCCAAAAGGCATAGATACATAGCAGAAGGCTCCAAAGGGAGTTATGAAAGCTGTCGGAGTAAATGACAACGGGTAGCCTAGCCGGCTCCCCTGGGACTTCTGAAAAAATTATGAGCCAATCAAGCCCTCCAACATCCAAGACGCGGGGCCGCCTTCCCTCGGCCGGCTGACTCTCAGGCCGGCTACCGGTAGGCGGCCCGACTCTAAAACCAACAGGAAGAAGGCCGCAAGAGGGCCGACTACCAAGGAGCCGGCCACCAGAGGACCGACTCCAAGAAGCTGCCCCCCCAGCAGGCGGCCAAGGCCGCACCCTCAAAATCTGCACCACATAACGGTAATGAGATGGGGCGTGGCTACAGTTAAGCCTGCCACCCCCAGAACCCGGAGCACGCATGGACACAGTGCGCCGTACGGGGTGGCCATCACCCGTCCGGCGCGGCACTGTTGCCATGTTGACCATGATGTCACCCACGACAGGTTGTCAGTACGACCCGCAGGCGGCGGGCCCCTCCGGTCAGAGAGATGCCCGAAGGCGGCCCGTCCTCCCCCAGTCGGCATGAGATATGTCCGGCTTCCCGTAGCCGGCTTGCTCCCTCCTCAAGGAGGCGCCTCATTATGAGACAAGGCGAGGTAAGGCTACAGTGATCACCGCCAAAGCGGCAAAGACTGGAGCCATGCTTACTCGACAAAGCCCTCATCATCGAGGATTGAGGCAACAAGAATTCAGCCCTTGACAAGGCCCTCGGCGGTGGGGCCAGCTTGTCGACCAAGAAGCCGACAGGGCGGGACCCACCAATCGGCGGGCTGGCCGGCCGACGGAGAAGCCGCTAACGAGACATCGACGGCTAGGGGCCCGCGCCCACCGGATTACCATTGTAACCACAGGGGTAGGCCTATATAAACCCCCCAGGGCACCCATGCAAAGGGTTGATCTCTTAGAGTTTTAGACACCACATAGAGGGAAAAGGAGAGCTAGCCGTGCCCTTCCTCTTCCTCTCGCCGAACAGCTCAAGGATCCTCTTGCAGCCACTTGTTCATCTAGTGATCATGCGGAGACCCCGCAGAGCAGCAGTAGGGGTATTATCTCCACGGTGTGCCCCGAAGCTGGGTAAGATTCGCCGGCGTGCATGTCTTCGCCCCATCCCGTTTCCAGGCACCGGAGACGTCTTATTGGCTCCCACAATGATAAGCCACCCGTTGGCATATGTCGCACCTACCCCCCGACATTTGGCGCCCGCCATGGTGCCAGGTGCATCATCGTCCGGAGACCTGTTCTGGACGAGAACCCTCTTCCTCCCCAGCGAGCGTAGCCAGCCCGGCACGCCCGATGGCGCTTGCCCCGACGCATTGCAAGGCGTCGCTGACGCCTGCGCGGCGAGTTGCCTCGCCGATCTTCTTGGCGAGGCTCGCATCTCCGATGAGCCCGCCTCCGACGCGGGCACAGGCTGCCTTGAGAGCCACCTCGTCAGCCTCCTTGACCAACTACACGTCTCTAGCGAGCCTGCTGTGGATTTGGAGTCCGTTGGCTCCACCGACCCGATGCTTGTCGACTCCGACACGGCATCGGTCGACGCTTTCCCCACCAACGTTGTGATCTTCAACGACCCGCTCCCCCGAGCCGACAGCTGTGGCAGTGCCATCACCGAGGTGATGGTCATCAGTCATGGCGGCACCTCTGGCGAGAACGCCCACAACGCCCTGCCAGCGGCCATCCACGACTTGTCCGTCCCCCTCCCGGCCAACGCCGACGCTTGGCTCTTTGGAGGCATGCCGCCGCCCTCATTGCGGAGGGCGAAGTTAGCCTCCATGAGGCGCCTCACTGAGGCTCACCAGCGCGAAGTCGACCGCGCCGCCTTTGGCACGCCGCCTCCTGACGGGCTGAGCCGAATCGGCGCCATCAAGCATCATGGCGCAGCCATCGCCGACATGCTAGGACTTGACCGCCTACCACGCCACGCCTCGAGAACTGCGCACGCCCAGCGGCCGTGGACGAAGCTGAATGGACTGGGGCCAAAGAGCTCCCCACATGACCAGACGCATCCAAAGAATGATCGATGCAGCTGCAATGACCTGAAGCCGAGTCCGCGGAGAGTCCCCGCCGCCGAGAGCACGGGCGCAACGCCACGGACGCCGATCATGGGCAACACCAGCAAGGAAGAAGGCCGAGCTTAGCCAGTCCAGCAGGCGTGTATTATTTAAGTGAAATCTTGTCTACCTCGAAGCAGAACTACCCGCACTACCAGAAGATGTGCTATGGTGTGTACTTCGCCGCCAAGAAGCTCAAGCCCTACTTTCAAGAGCACCCCATCACGGTTGTATGCACCGCCCCGTTCGCCGAGATCATAGGCAGCCGGGATGGATCCGGCCGGGTGGCAAAATGGGCCATTGAGCTGGCCCCTTACACGATCTTCTACCAGCCTCGCACCGCCATCAAGTCCCAAGCATTGGCCGACTTCCTCATCGACTGGGCCGAGACCCAGTACCTGCCGCCGGCCCCCGACTCCACTCATTGGCGGATGCACTTTGATGGGTCCAAGATGCGCACCGGCTTGGGAGCCGGCATCATCCTCACCTCTCCCAAAGGCGACAAGCTCATATACACATTGCAAATTCATTTTGCCGCCTCCAACAATGTGGCCGAGTATGAGGCACTCATACACGGGCTCCGGCTAGCCAAAGAGCTCGGCATCCGCCGGATCCTGTGCTATGGCGACTCGGATTTGGTAGTCCAGCAATCATCTGGCGGCCCGGGGCGCCAGGGCATAAACATGGCAAGCTACCGCTTCCTCATTCAGCAAATCAGCAGGTATTTTGAAGGATGCGAAGTTCCTCCACGTGCCACGAAGTGCCGACAACGAGCAAGCAGATGCCCTGGCACGAATAGGCTCCACTCGACAAGCTATACCAACCGGCGTCTCTCTCCAACGCCTCCTCAAGCCGTCTATCAAGCCGTCTCCAGAATCCGATTCCATCTTCGTGCCGCCTAATCCCGAAGCAGTGGGACCCGGCTTGGGGAACCAAGCAGGCGGCTCGGGGACTTCGATAGGAGGCCCGGGGACTCCGATAGGCGGCTCGGGGACTGCCATAGTCGCACCCGGCCCGGGGACTTCAGAACCCGGCCCGGGGACTAGGATAGTCGGCCCGGGGACTCCGTCAACACAACAGGCGGTGGCCGACTCAAATCTTCACCACCCAGCCCACCCGCCCTGGTTGCAGTAGCCGTGTTGGCTATAGAAGAATTCACAGCTCCATCATGGGCTAAGCCCATCCTCAACTTCCTGGTAAACAGAGAACTGCCGGCTGACGAGATCGCGGCAAGACAAGTCCAACGCCGAGCCGGAGCATACACAATTGTTAACAAAGAGCTCGTCAGGCGCAGTGTCACTGGAGTCTTCCAGCGCTACGTCTAACCAGAGAAGGGTATAGCAATCCTCAAAGACATTCACCAAGGCGAATGCGGCCACCACCCGGCCTCAAGATCACTTGTTGCCAAAGCTTTCCGCCATAGATTCTTTTGGCCGACTGCTTTGGACGACGCCAAGGAGTTGGTTAAACACTGCAAAGGGTGCCAAGTCTTCAGCTCCAAGCAACACCTGCCAGCTTCAGCACTCAAGACCATTCCCCTCACCTGGCCTTTTGCCGTCTGGGGACTGGACATGGTGGGCCCGTTCACGACGACGCGCGGCGGCATGACACATCTGCTCGTCGCCGTGGACAAATTTATCAAGTGGATTGAAGCGAAGCTGATCAAGAAGCTGAATGGGCCGACTGCCGTGACATTCATCACAGATATTACAACTCGATACAGCGTGCCACATAGCATCATCACCGACAACGACACGAATATTGCCAAGTTAGCATTGGCACATTTCTGCGCGACACAGGGCATCCGACTGGACTTAGCATCTGTTGCCCACCCGCAGTCAAATGGCCAAGTCAAGCGAGCAAACGGCCTCATCCTTTCCGGCATCAAGCCCCGACTGGTCGTGCCACTGGAGCGTTCGGCCGGTCGTTGGCTCGACGAGCTGCCGGCCGTCCTCTGGAGTCTGCGCACTACCCCGAACAAGTCAACTGGCTTCACCCCTTTCTTCCTTGTATATGGTGCCGAGGCTGTCATCCCAACTGACATCGAGTTCGACTCGCCTCGGGTGACCATGTACACGGAAGCAGAGGCCAAGGAAGCACGAGAAGACGGCGTCGACCTGCTGGAAGAAAGCCGGCTGTTAGCCCTCAGCCGGTCCGCCATCTACCAGCAGGGTTTGCGCCACTATTACAACCGGAAGGTCAAGCCAAGAGCCTTCCAAGAGGGTGACCTTGTGCTCCGGCTGATCCAGCGAACAGCCGGCCAGCACAAGCTCTCGGCCCCTTGGGAAGGCCCCTTCGTCATCAGCAGGGCATTGGGAAACGACTCCTACTACCTGATTGATGCACAGAAGCCGAAGGCACGAAGGAGAGATGATTCCGGCAAGGAGTCGGAACGACCATGGAACGCCAACCTCCTCCGAAGTTTTTACAGTTAAAATCCAGTATGTATCACACTACCTTTTGTACTAAGTATGAGACAATAGGCCCCACGAGGAGCACTCGGGGACTGGCATCTTTTATCTATGAATGAGGAGTATCATGCTTATGATTATGTCACTACATTCATTCTTCTCGTCCAGCACCGGGTTCTACCAGTCGGCCCGGGGACTTGCCGCCTTGAGTTATATTCAAGTTCTACCTGCAGTCATACAAGTAGTGTGCCGGCACCCAAGCCCTCTCTTGTCGAAAGTCGCAGCTCGAAGAATCGGTTGTCCGGCTGGCAAGAGTCAAAGGCAGGAAGGGATGCCCACATGAAAAACGGCTAAGGACTAATGAACTTATATAACAAAAGCCGGCTTCCCCCCATCGCCGACGGGCTACCAGAGCAGCCGGCCAGCCGGCTTCCCATTCACCTTGCCACAATCTAAGAAAGCTCAAGTACTTGTCTTCCCAAAATGGTTAGTTCCTCCCACATTGCATCAGCAGAGCAGCTGTCTGGCTGGGAAGGCAGCGACCAAGGGAAGGCGGCAAAGGAAACAACCTAAGGATAAAAAGCAAATATGAATGGAAGCCAAACACATGCATGATTATATTTACACAAAAAGCCTTCGAAAGGCCAACATTCAACATAGTTTGGATACACCCCCAGTGGGTGGAACTGTGCGAATTTTAATAAATAGCTCTTCAAAGAGTAACAACAGGAAAGCAAGGACGGCAGATCAGGCCAAGGGAACGACGGGCGAGTCGGGCAGGTCGGTGGAGGCGGCAGTGTTGGCCGGAGGAGTGGCCGGTCATGGTCTCGGCTTGATCATCACCTCTGGCGGGAGCCAGCTGGCGCTACCGTTGCTGGAGGCACGATCAGGCTGAAGCTGGTTGGTCGCTTCACCGTCGGGCATGACGTCTTCGCCACCCTCCCCTTCCTCATCTTCGCCTTCGTCCCTAGAAGCGATCTCCTCCGCCGAGTCCTCACCTTCCGCCGGGTTCAGCCCGAACCACTCCTCCGGCTGGGTGACGCCATTGTCATCCACCTCAGGAGCAAAAGCGCTAGTGTCGGTATAGTCGGCGATTGCCGAAGCGCGCTAGATGATTGCCGGCCGCACCGCCACCAGCTCCTCGTCGGCCTCCTGCCGCCATGTGCTCAGCTGGGCTAAGTTCAGCCCAGGATACCAGGCTCGGACGAACTCTAGCGCCCACCTGGCGCCAGACCAAGCGGCGGAAGCCTTCCAGGCCTCGAAGCGGCCGACTGCAACCTCCAGCCAGTCGGAAGTCCGACCGGGGGTGCGGCGAATCGCCTCGCCCGGGCGAAGGCGGTCAGCGATTCTTGCCCGGCACGCTGGCGGCGGAGCATGCGGTGAGCGGTTGCGGATCGGGCACTGGATCGCCAAAAGCTGCTCCTCAAGTGTCCGGCTGGCATCTGGCGCGATGTCGACCTCTACCTGCCGGCGTGCCTCGCGGTGGGCCTCGATGGCTTGGGTGGCGGCGACGGAGTAACCGGGAAAGTAATCTGCGCGAAGAACAAAGGAGCAACACAAAATCATAAGACAAACCAGAGGGCAAGGGGCAAGCAAAGGGACAAAGAGGAAGGCGGCTTACCGTCGACCAGATCCTCAACCCGTCCATAGCCCTCGCTCAGTGCTTGCTTCGCTTCAGCCCAGCCCGCCGCCTTGGTCTCGTACTCGGCTTTGAGGGCGGCATCGCTGTCCTGCGCCTTCTTCAGGGCCGCCTTATGGCTCTCCTCCTGGTCGGCCAGTTTCTTGGCCAGGCGGTCACGTTCCTGGGCCAAGGTGCTGCACTCAGTCTCCTTGGCACGAAGGGCGGTCTGGACCCCGCCTAGCTGCTCCCTCAAGTCAGCGTTGGCCCCTGCAAGCATGGAGAAAAAGGAAAAAGCAACAAGGAAGAAGTCGTCAGGGAAGATCCGACCCGACTGCTCAGCAGTCGGCCCGAATCTCGGGGACTACACCGAGTGGGTGCGCTGACGCGCCCCCACATGAAATAAAATAAACGAAGCACTCACTCCGGCTATTAGTCAGGTCGGCGGCCTTCTGGCTCAGCTCACAGGCACAGGAGTTGAAGGCAGCTGCGAAGATTATGATATTCCTGGAAATCAGACGGGGTGCGAATAAGAATAAGATAGCCGTCAAGGCCTACTAAAAGTTCCAAGCCGCCTGCTCAGCAGCCGACTCGGAACTCGGGGACTACACCCAGTGGGTGCGCTGACGCGCCCCCACGGAAGAAATCAAGAAAGCAATCGACCAAGGCTAGAAGACTCACCCGGATGACCGCTCGCGTCGTGAGAAACTCTTGGGTGTACCATTGCAGCGAGGCGGCCTGGGCCTGAAGCCGGCTCCGGACCTCCTGCGCCGCCACGTTCAGCTCGGCCGTTCCTCCGCTGGGCGTCCACTCGGACGTGCTGGCGCTGGCCGGCTCCAGATCCTGCGCCGTCGAGCTGGCGCCCGCGTCTCTCCGTGGCTCCGGTGTGGAGGGTACCTCCCCCGCGCGCCGACGAGGTGGCGACTGCAGCACAAGATCCGCCCCCGCCGCCGACTCGCCCCCAGTCGGCTGCTCGGGCGGCGCAGCGGGTCGGCCGCCTTGGCCCGTTCCAGTCGCCGCCGACTGTGGCGCCTCCTCCAGGATGATCACGTCGTCCTCCCTCCTCTCCACCGCCGGCCGGTCGCGGTCGGCTTCCTCCGACGGGGGCACGGGGATGTTGGGAGCCACGGCGCGGAGGCCAATGACGAGCTGTGGAGGCTGATTGTGCAGGGCCTCCGCCTCCCTTTCCGCGGCCGCAGCCTCCGCCTGAGCCTTGGCCATCGCGTCGGCTTGCGCCTCGGCCGACTTCTCCTTCGCCTCCTGGGTGGCCCTCCGCTCCTCCGCTTCCTGCTCCTCCCGCGCCTCCTGCGCATTCTGCTCCGTTGCCTCCATAAGGTCGGCGCGGGGATCCACGCGGCGGGAGCTTGAAGACCCTCCCGTCGGTTCGACTATGGAGGCGGCAGGAACCCGTTCGAGAGAAAGCGGCGCCCTGATCGGCAAATCAAGAAAAAGGCTCAGAAGAGCCTCAACCAAAGAAGACAATAAAAAAGCACGAGACATTCAACACTTACGCCGAGACCGCCTGTGGCTGCTTCACCACCTTGCGGAAGCGGGCCGCCTTCGCGGCCGCCTCATCCCGCTTGGTTGCCGCCGTGGAACCCTTGGGCTTCTTCGGCCGGCTGCCAAAGAGAGTCGGCGCGTCGACGTTTTTGCGCGCCACCCGAGCAGCTGGCGCGGCGTAAGGTCCCGCGCTTTGGCGATCGGCCGCCCGGTCGGCGACGCTGACGGCCTCGGCTTCATCGTCGTCTGGCCAGTCCCCGAAGCCAGCCGCGAGCTCGTGGCCGCCTGCCTCTCCGCCGGCTCCGACAACAGCGTCATCCATGGCGGCCGCCCCCAGATCTGGGTCGTCGGGGTCATCCACCATGCGGTCGGCCGTGAATCGGTGCACCGGCCCTACGGCCCCGGCCGCCGGTCGAAGAAGGGGGTTCTTCTCAAGACAAGCCGGCTAGTCAAGAGTCGGCCGTCATGAACCCGGCAACAAGAGAAGAAGAAAAGAAGGGAAACTCACCACAGGCGGGGGATCAGCCCGAGAATACGGCGCCTTGCCATACTGCCACTCCTCGGTGAGCTTGCAGTTGGAGATGTAGTTCACCATGTAAGATACCTCATCACGAGGCATCTCCTTGGTGCTCAGCTGGCATGGGTCGAGCGGCCGCTCATCCGGCAGATCATGTGCGGCCGGCCTTGGGCGGGAGCACCGGCGCTCCTGGCGGCGACCAGGTCGGCCCCGACCAAGCCCTCCGATTGGACCATCACTCGGAGCCGGGTGACGGCAGCGTTCCCAGCCAGGGAGAGCGACCTGGCTCGGTAGGACCAAAACGGCTGCCTCCCAGCCGGCGGGCCGGCTACGTAAGCCGGCGGGCCGGCTACGTAAGCCGGCAGATTGACGAAGTTGCCTTGCGGGCGACGTTGTTCACGTAGAAGTATGATTGCTGCCAGAGTTTAACCGATTGGATCAGCGGGATAGGCGGAAACGGGTTGTTGTCGGCTGACCTCCGCATGGCGATGAAGGCACCACAGGGGGCGGGCACGCCATGGAGACGGTGCCGAAGCTTGCATCAAAAACTCCCCGAGCTCAAGGGTCGGGAGGACGCCAAGAAAACCTTCTTCGGACAGAGGTGATTTAAGGCCGGCTAACATCACCGTGGTGGGGGTGAGATGACGCGGCTGGAGATGGTAGAATTCGAGGAAGGAGTGGAAGAACCCGCTCGCCGGCAGGCCGAGGCCGTGCAGGCAGTGCGAGCGGAAGATGAGCCGCTCGCCCTCCTCAGGCGCCGGCGAGACCTCCGTCTCCGGCGCGAGGCGGGTCTTCACGTAGCCCTCGCCCGGCAGCCGCCGCGTCTTGCGAAGCTAGTCAATGTGGTCCTCGTGGACGTTGGAACCGTCCCAAGAGCTAGATAGCGCCATGGGAGCGAGAGAGGCGCGACGGCGGAGGGCGCGCAACCACGCTACGGCGGAGCTACGGTGAACCAAGAAGGTCGATGGCGAAACGGCGCGGCGGTGAGGCGATGCGGCGGCGGAGGAAAGGAGAAGGGAGTAGAAGGAAGGGTGGAGCGAGGGCGGCGTCTGGCGAAGGCTGCCGCCTCCCTCCTCCCCTACTTATAGGCTCGTGCGGCGGAGCCGAGGAGGCGAGGCATGGCGGGACATGGGATTAACTGCGCCCACTCCCCCACTCGAAACCGTCGCGGGAAGGCGAGCGGTCCGTTCGGGCCACAGAGGATCTGCACATGGGCCGAGGCCTAGGTATGGCGGGCCCCGGCCTGCGGCGACGTCCCGTCGCGCGCGTGGGTTGGCAGGCCTTTTTCACCATGTGGCGCGCGAAGTGGCGCGCGGTCAACACGCAATTCGACGCGCTGGTTGAGCTTCCTAAAGATGATGCACCCGCTCAAAGCCGGCTCCTAGCTGCCGACCCCTCAAGATAGGAAGCTGATCGAGCTTCTCGTCCTCTCTTCAGCCTCGAAGCTCAACCAGCTTCGAGGACTACTGTCGGAGTAAATGACCACGGGTAGCCTAGCCGGCTCCCCCCTGGGACTTCTGAAAAAATTATGAGCCAATCAAGCCCTCCAACATCCAAGACGCGGGGCCGCCTTCCCCCGGCCGGCTGACTCTCAGGCCGGCTACCGGGAGGCGGACCGGCTCTAAAACCAGTAGGAAGAAGGCTGCAAGAGGGCCAACTACCAAGGAGCCAGCCACCAGAGGGCCGACTCCGCAAAGTCGGCCATGAGAGGGCCGACTCCAAGAAGCCAGCCCCCCAGCAGGCGGCCAAGGCCGCACCCTCAGAATCTGCACCCACATAACGGTGATGAGACGGGGCGTGGCTACAGTGAAGCCTGCCACCCCCACATCCCGGAGCGCGCATGGCCACAGTGCGCCGTACGGGGCGGCCATCACCCGTCCGGCGCGGCACTGTTGCCATGTTGACCATGATGTCACCCACGACAGGTTGTCAGTATGATCCGCAGGCGGTGGGCCCCTCCGGTCAGAGAGATGCCCGAAGGCGGCCCGGCCTCCCCCAGTCGGCCTGATATATGGCCGGCTTCCCGTAGCCGGCTTGCTCCCTCCCTCGAAGGAGGCACCTCATTAAGGAGACAAGACGAGGTAAGGCTATAGTGATCGCCGCCAAAGCGGCAGCACTGTAGCCATGCTTACCTCGACAAAGCCCTCATCATCAGGATTGAGGCAACAGTAACCAGCCCCTGACAAGTCCCTCAGCGGTGGGGCCAGCTTGCCGACCAAGAAGCCGGCAGCCGGCAGGACCCCCCAGTCGGCGGGCCCTAGCGGCCGGCGGAGAAGCCGGCGAACGTAGACACTGACGGCTAGGGCCCGCGCCCAGCCGGATTACCATTATACCCCTGGGGGTAGGCCTATATAAACCCCCCAGGGCACCCATGCGAAGGGTTGATCTCTTAGAGTTTTAGACACCACATAGAGGGAAAAGGAGAGCTAGCCGTGCCCTTCCTCTTCCTCTCGTCGAACAGCTCAAGGACCCTCTTGTAGCCACTTGTTCATCTAGTGATCATGCGGAGACCCCGTAGAGCAGCAGTAGGGGTGTTATCTCCACGGACGTGCATGTCTTCGCCTCATCCCGTTTCCAGGCACCGGCGACGTCTTATTGGCTCCCACAATGATAAGACACCCGTTGGCATATGTCGCACCTACCACCCGACAAAAGCTGTCTTCTCCTTGTCCTTAACTGCCGTTTTGATCTGATGGTAACCAGAATATGCATCCAGAAAACTCGAACGCTCACAACCCGCCGTAGCATCAATGATTTGATCAATACAAGGGAGGGTAAAAGGATCCGCTGGACAAGCCTTGTTCAAATCTGTGTAGTCCACACACATGCGCCAGGTGCCGTTCTTCTTAAGTACTAGCACCGGATTAGCCAGCCACTCAGGATGAAATACTTAAATGATAAACCCACCCGCCAAGAGCCTGGCTACCTCCTCACCAATGGCCTTGCGTCTTTCTTCATTGAAGCGGCGGAGGAATTGCTTGACCGATTTAAACTTGGGATCAATATTAAGAGTGTGCTCAGCGAGTTCCCTCGGTACACCTGGCATGTCAGAAGGTTTCCATGCAAAGATGTCCCGATTCTCATGGATGAACTCGATGAGCGCGCTTTCCTATTTCGGATCCAAGTTAGCGCTGATGCTAAACTGCTGGGATGAATCGCCAGGAACAAAATCAACCAGCTTAGTCTCATCAGCCGATTTAAACTTCAAGGCCGGGCCATGCTCTGTAGTTGGTTTCTTCAAAGAAGTCATATCCGCCGGATCAACATTATCTTTGTAGAACTTCAACTCCCCTGTCGCACAAACCAACTCAGCATAGGCCACATCACCTTCTTCACATTCTAAACCGATCTTACGGCTCCCATGTACTGTGATGGTCCCCTTATGGCCCGGCATCTTGAGCTTCAGATAAACAAAACAGGGCCTTGCCATGAACATGGCATAAGCCGGCCGTCCAAGCAGGGCATGATATGGGCTCTTGATCTTCACCACTTCAAAAGTCAATGTTTCTGATCTTGAGTCATGCTCATCTCCAAAAGCAACCTCCAGAGCTATCTTACCAACTGGATACACCAATTTTCCAGGCACCACACCATGAAAAACGGTGTGACGATTTAAGATCTTTATCTGTTAACCCCATGCGACGGAAGGTTTCATAATAAAGGATATTGATACTACTCCCTCCATCCATGAGTACCTTGGTGAACTTATATCCTCCAACCTGAGGCACCACCACCAATGCTAGATGACCCGGATTATCAACCCGGGGTGGATGATCCTCTCGACTCCACACAATGGGCTGTTCAGACTAGCGCAAGTAACGGGGCACCGCCGGTTCAACGGAGTTCACTGCCCTTTTATGAACCTTCTGATCGCGCTTGCACAGGCTCGTGGTGAAGACATGGTACTGCCCACTATTCAACTGCTTCGGGTTGCTCTGGTAACCCGACTGCTGTCATTCTTGATTCCCCTGATGATTATAACCACCCTGGCTGCCCTGATTGCCTTGATTGCCATGTCCGCTTTGATTACTGTGAAATCCTAAACCGGAACTGCCTCCACCATAACCCGGCCCATGAGATCCGGGGCCTGAACCGCCGGCCGGTCCATGATTATACCGGAAAAAAAATCTGAATTTTTGAACTCCCGCATAATAAAACAACCCTTCCAGAGGTGCGTGGTTGGCTTTTCCCGCGACCCGTGCTTTGGGCAAGGCTGGTTTAACAGGTAAGACATGCGCTCAGGATTGGGACTTGATCCTCCACCACGCGGGGGCGGTTTACCCTTACGATGCTGACCATTATCCTGCGTGTTGGTATTAGCCACAAAATCTAAACTGTTATCTGCTTTATGCTTACCGCTGTTTCCATGACCCGTCGGGTTATGCTGCTGCCCTTTGGTGCTGCCACTCTTCTTTCCCTTTCCTGTCTTGTCATCGTCAGACTCAGGGTCCTTGGTACTGTCAGAGTCGGCATACTTCACCAGAGCTGCCATAAGCGTCCCCATGTCATTGCAGTGACGTTTTAGCCGTCCCAACTTCAACTTTAGAGGTGCAAACCGGCAATTGCCTTCCAACGTCAAAACTAGCATATCAGTGTTGATGCGGTCTGATGAATGCAAAATATCTGAAACCCGGCGCACCCAATGGGTTGTTGATTGTCCTTCCTCCTGGACACATGCCACTAAGTCCACAATTGACATGGGCTACTTGCACGTGTCCTTGAAATTCTGAATAAACCGGGCCCTTAGCTCAGCCCATGACCCAATGGAGTTAACCGGCAAATTCTTCAACCAAGTGCGAGTTGTTCCCTCCAACATCATGGTGAAGTATATAGCACATGCCGCATCATCCACATCCAGCATCTCCATCGTCATCTTATAGGTTTCTGAAAGTACAACTATCCCTAGGTGGTTTTGGTAATTCATAACAACATATAGCTCATTGAGCTAATACTATTCCAAGATAAATATTTCAGGAAAGCTCAATGAATGGCATGGCATGGGTGATGAAAGTGGATCCCTCAAGATATTAAGGACAAAGGATTGGCTCAAGCTCAAAAGCTCAAGACTCTTCATTTTACTTTTTAGTGATCCAAGATCACATTGAGTCTATAGGAAAAGCCAATACTATCAAGAAGGGATGAGGTGTTGCTTAATGAGCCTTTTGCTCCATGTGCTTAGTGATATGCTCCAAAACCCTCCACTACTTTCTCACATCCACATATGACCTAAAAACCAAAGTCAAACTCGGCCCTACCGATTCTTTCTATCCGCGCCACCGAGTTCAGATGTCATAGCCATCGCCACAAACCCTAGGCAAATCGGTTTCACCGATAGGGATCTCGGTCTCACCGAGATGGGATTGTAATCTCTCTGTTTCCCCTTCGCAACTTTTCGGTCTCACCGAAAGAGCGAATCGGTCCCACCAAGATTACAATGTAAACTCTCTGTTTCCCTTTTGTAACTTTTCGGTCTCACCGAAAAAGCAAATCGGTCCCACCGAGTTTACCTCACCAATCTCTGGTTAGCTAATTACCAAATTCGGTCTCACCGAGTTTGTGTAATCAGTCTCACCGGGATTACGTTATGCCCTAACCCTAACCAAATCGGTCCTACCGAAATGCATGTTGGTCCCACCGAAAACCCTAACAGTCACTAGGTTTACTAAATCGGTCTGACCGAGTTTGATGATTCGGTCCCACCGAGTTTGGTAAATTGTGTGTAATGGTTAGATTTGGTGTGGAGGCTATATATACCCCTCCACCTCCTCTTCATTCGTGGAGAGAGCCATCGAACAAACCTACACTTCCAACTTACTAGTTACGAGAGAGAACCACCTACTCATGTGTTGAGGCCAAGATATTCCATTCCAACCATATGAATCTTGATCTCTAGCCTTCCCCAAGTTGCTTTCCACTCAAATCTTCTTTCCACCAAATCCAATCCTGTGAGAGAGAGTTGAGTGTTGGGGAGACTATCATTTGAAGCACAAGAGCAAGGAGTTCATCATCAACACACCATTTGTTACTTCTTGGAGAGTGGTGTCTCCTAGATTGGCTAGGTGTCACTTGGGAGCCTCCGACAAGATTGTGGAGTTGAACCAAGGAGTTTGTAAGGGCAAGGAGATCGCCTACTTCGTGAAGATCTACCGCTAGTGAGGCAAGTCCTTCGTGGGCGACGGCCATGGTGGGATAGACAAGGTTGCTACTTCGTGGACCCTTCGTGGGTGGAGCCCTCCATGGACTCGTGCAACCGTTACCCTACGTGGGTTGAAGTCTCCACCAACGTGGAAGTACGATAGAACCACCTATCGGAACCACGAGAAAAACATCCGTGTCTCCAATTGTGTTTGATTCCTCCAAACCCTCCCCTTTATATTCTTGCAAGTTGCATGCTTTAATTTCCTCTGCCTATATACTCTTTGCATGCTTGCTTAAATTGTGTGAAGATTGCTTGGCTTATTCTAAAATAGCTAAAATCTGCCAAAGTCTAAAATTGGGAAAAGGTTAGGTTTTTATTGGTCAAGTAGTCTAATCACCCCCCTCTAGACATACTTCAATGTCCTACAAGTGGTATCAGAGCTTTGGTCTCCTTTTGCTTTGATTTCCATAGCTTTTGGTGGTTATAGCCTTGGTTTCACAACCTAGGAGAGTATGGCGTCTAGCGAGGGAAATTATCACCGTAGAGGTCCTTACTTTGATGGCACTAATTTTGCTAGTTGGAAGCATAAGATGAAAATGCATATTCTTGGACATAACCCCGCCGATTGGGCCATTGTGTGTATTGGCTTGCAAGGTGAATTATTTGATGGGAGAGAACCGAACCGTGAAGCTAGTGCGGATGAGTTGAAGATGTTGCAATACAACACTCAAGCTTGTGATATCCTCTTCAATGGATTGTGCCCGGAGAGTTCAACAAAATCAGCCGTCTTGAGAATGCAAAGGAAATTTGGGATACTTTGATTGATATGCACGAAGGTACTGACTCCATCAAGGAATCCAAGTTGGATGTGCTCCAAAGTCACCTTGACAAGTTCAAAATGAAGGATGGTGAAGGTGTTGCTGAAATGTACTCTAGGCTTTCTCTTATCACAAATGAGATTGCCGACTTAGGAAGTGAAGAGATGACCGATAGATTCATCATCAAGAAGATCCTAAAGAGCATTGGATGGAAAATATGATACCGTGTGCACATTGATCCAAATGATGCCCAATTACAAAGATCTCAAGCCTACGGAAGTCATTGAAAGAATTGTTGCTCATGAGATGTCACTCAAGGATAAGGAGGAACTTCACAACAAGTCGAGTGGTGCTTACAAAGCCTCATGTGAAGCCCCCACATCATCAAGTGAGAAACAAACCTTCAATGAAGAACTGAGCTTAATCGTGAAGAACTTCAACAAATTCTACAAGAGTAGAAGCAAAGAAAGAAGCTCTAAGTCAAGGTCCTACAATGACAAAATATCTTCTAGTCGAGAGCGCAACTGCTAAAATTGTGGGAGACCCGGACACTATTCCAATGAGTGTATGGCACCCTACAAAAGAAGAGAAGATTCTCCCAAGAGAAGATGTAGAAGAGAAGAATCACCACCAAGAGAGAGAAGGAGTAGAGATGATCGTTATGAACGAAGACCCTCACGGAGAAGCAAGGATTTGGAAAGGAAGGACAAGTCATCAAAGAGCTACAAAACGAAGACATCAAGCTCATGTTGGTGAATGGGTATCCGCTCCGACTCACCATCACTCCGAGAGAAGCTATCACTCTGACTCCGAATACACTCAAGATGAAGGTGTTGCCGGTCTTGCACTTGTGTCAACCAACTCCAACGACATATTTGAATCACCAAATGAAGGAATTGGTAGATGCTTCATGGCCAAAGGACCTAAGGTAACACACCCCGAGTATGTTGATTTTGATGTTGATGAAGATGACTTGCTAGGTGATGATGCTTTACTTGTTGACAACTCTAGTGATGAATACTATGATGATACTTCAATTAATCATGCTAATCAAGTTGAAACGAATGACAATGATAAGGAGAAGATTGAGCATATAACTAAAGAACTAAACACTCTTAAGTTAGCTCATGAAACTATCTTTGAAGATCATCGAGAACTTTTAAGGGCTCATGAGAAGTTACGCTTTGAAAAGCTCAATCTTGAGCAAGAGCATGAGTTCTTAAAGGAAATCAATGATGATATTCGTAAAAAAAGTTCTTATTACATTGCCAAGAATTTACTCTTATCTACTTACATGCCTCAAGTCAAGTCTAGTAACAAGAACAAGAAAGATTCTTCTAGTAGTAACAATCACAATGCTAAATTCAATATTGTTGCTTCTAGTAGTTCTCTTGATTCCACTAATGATTCTCTTAGCCAAGTTACACTTGAGCAAGAAAACAGCTTATTGAAGGGAATTATAGAGAAAGGTGTATACAAGAGTCTTGCCGGAGTAAGCAATTTGACGAAATTGTACGCAAGCAAGGAAGGCACCGGAAGAATCAAGGTGTTGGTTTTGAACGAAAGTTCAATGCCAATGGAGTTGAGTGGGAAGAAAATCAATACCCCAAGACGAAGTTTGTTCCTCAACAAGAGAAGTATGATCCTACTTCCTTCAAGGGAACACAAGCTCAAGATGATCTTCCACCAGAAGACCACAAGAACAAAGGCAAGGACAAGCTTCAAGAGGAGATTGATGCATTTGAAGAAGCACCTAAGGCCTTGGTCAAGTGGACTCCCAAGACTACGTCAAGTTCTACTTCATCAAGTACAACTACTACACCAAGGATTCCCATCAAGTTGATGTGGATCCCAAGAAGAAGAACTAGAGAGTTCTTGAGGGTGACTCACCAACATTTCTCACTCATATCATTATGGCGAGGACAAGTGCAATCAACTTCCATATCTTGCACTAGTTCAAGGAGTCACAAACCTTCATGTTGGTAAGGCAAGGGACAAGGTAACCAAATGTTTTCATGGACATCATTTTGCTTGTGCATCACTCTATGTCTATGGATATGCTTGTTTGTTCCTTGTGGGACTAACCCATGTAGGTATTGAAAGTGCAACTCACTCCAAAGGATTGCTCCAATCGATCTACATCAACATTGAGCATCCACATCTTCAACACCTACATGAAGTCATCATCGACAAACCCCAAGGTTAGTTTATCCCTCTAAGGGGTATCTCACATCTAGGGGGAGATTAACTCTAAGAATTGAGTCAAAGCAACTCTAATGATGTGAACACATAAATGCTTTATGTAAAAGTGGTAACCCCACTTGAGCTTAAACGATGAGTATGACCTATGATCAAATGTTCTCATTTGACTCATAAGTCAATATACTCATATATAGATGACCTAGTCATCGCCAATTGTTTGATAGATGCTAGAATTGGTTGTGCATGCGTTGTCACATACTTCATTTGTCATTTTATTGTGTGAGCATGTTGAATGCATATTTTACTCATTCGAGGACATCCACTTGTTGTTTTGATTGTTTGGCTTTTCTTTCTTTGGCCAAGTGGATGGACAAGAATGCCTAAGAACCTTCTCTAGCTATCTATGCTTTTCTCGTCTCAATCTCTATTCATGCTACATCACAAAATTTGATCAAGTCAGATTCGAACCACTCTGTGTGAGGAGCACTCGGAGTCCCTGATTTGTCATAGACTTAAACTTCCAAAAATTCTTTGTGATTTTCGGTCTGACCGACTCTTCCATTTCGGTCATACCGAGATTACTAAGTCGATCTAGGTTTTCATCTCGGTGCAACCGATTTGTACTTTTCGGTCACATCGAGTTGCGATAACTGTTCACAGTTTTGCATCTCGGTGCCACCGAGTTGTACCACTCGGTCACACCGACAGGGTCGGGCTATATATATTGCACGGGCAAAATTTGGAAAACTTTCTCCGAATCCTCTCCCCCGTGCATAGCTCCCTCTGCCAACGTGGTGTACGGATCGTCGACGTCGTCGCCAGCCGCCTCCAGTCGCTGGTCTCCGCCGCCGCCAATGGAATTCTCCTTCGCCATTGCCGCCGTAGCGAGTTCCCGCCGAACTAGGGTATGGACTCGATCACAGTGCTTTCCTCGTCCGATTCTCAGCACATTGTGAACATTATGCATCTTGCCACGATTGAATCACTCCTATCCAGTCATATCAACCCTTAGAATAGTTGCGATTCGAAAATTTAGGGTTAGGTTTCTGCCGAAACCATCTCGGACCCACCAAGTTGAAAAACTCGGTCCCACCGATTTGGCTGATGCCATTGCACTTGTAAGTCTCGGTCTGACCAAGAATTACAAATTGGTGTGACCGATTTCCGAACTCTGTGAAACCCTAGCAGTCTTGGTGCCACCGAACTGTGACTCGATCTGACTGAGTTCACTAGTTTATGTTCCAAAACTGCTTCGGTATCACCGAGTTTGAAAATCGGTAGATCCGAAATGATTTCAGTGGGAAACTAAAACTAAGTTTTTTGAATCATTCTTTTCCAAAAATCTCTGCATTTTGTGATGCTCATCCACTCTACCTCATCTATAGCTATTCACAAGGTCAGCAGTCAGTTGGACAGCATGTCAGACCAGAGTGACAGCCAGAACAAATCTGAAGAGCAGGTTCAATTGAGCTAGGGCACTAGTCCCTCAAGAAGCTCAGATGAGGGGAGCAGAAGCACTCCGAGCAATTTGCCCAAGGCTGCCACAAGGTCAAGAAAGAAGAAGACCTCAGAGTCTGAGGATGAGGATTACGTGGCAGTTGAGGATGAGGCAAGCTCCAAGAAGAAAGTGCTCAAGAGGGAGGTCAGTTCATCTGCAGTGAAGCCTGGTTTGAAAATCAAAAGGCCAAAGTGCACAACCAATGTCCAAAGCTAGAGTGTCTACTCAAGCTCCTTTGGAATCTCAACCCAAAGAGCATGTTGTCTGCAGAGGGAAAGAAAAGGAAAGAAAGGGTCAAGAAGACCATGGCAAGAGTGATAGGAAGCCTTCCATGATGGAAGAGGAAGAAGAAGAAGAGGCTGCAGAGCCTCGCACCCAAGGCACAAAAGGCGATGGGTGATGCAATCAAGTCAGGCTGCAACTTCCAAGCCCAAAGCTGCCTCCAAGCCCAAGAATGCACCCAAGAGGAATACCAGGAGCATTCCAAAGAATTAAAAGAACAAGGCCCCATTGCCTGAGGTTGAAGCTGAAGAAGAAGAAGAAGGGCAGGTCCTAAGGAAACTCAAACCCAAGATCCCAGACCACAACGATGCTCATCTTGTGGCTGAAAACATGAAGCTCAGGAGAGAAAGGAGAAGGCAAGGAAAGAGAAAGCTGCAAAGATGCCAACTCAAGCAGAGGCATCTGACTACTTTCTGAAGAACAAGCAGGAGCAGCTTGGTTACTTAATAGCATCATCTCTGCGGATTGAGAAGGGGTTGGCCACCCTAACTCAAAACCAGGAGAGCCTGGAGAGAATCATGGAACAAAAATTCTATGATCTTGATGTCAAAGTGACCGAGATTCAGTCAGCTGTGGAGCAATTACAAGATGATATGCAGGAGAGGAAGGGCAAGACGACAACTGATGCATTTGCCAGAGTGTCTAGAGCTCAGAGGTCACCGCAGTACCAACTCCAGACACCAGAGCCACTACTTCAGCTCCAGCTACAGCTCCAGCTCAACCAGCTCCAGCTCCAACTTCTTCAGCTCCTACCACGTCTACTGATGCGTTTGTCCTTGGAGTCCTATCTACACCACCACCAGAAGACCAAGCCTGAGAGACAACATAGTACTAGGCATTTTCTAGGAACTTTTTGGTAACTTGTTGCCAAAGGGGGAGAAAAATGTATAGATCATAGGCTTCGAGAGAGAGAGAGATTTGCTTTTGTTCTCTCTTGTCTTCTTGGTTAAATTTTTTTTGCGTTTGATTGCTTGAGATACTATGCATTACCTGTGAGACATTGATGATCATATGTTTGATCATAAGCTACACTTATGCCTTTTATGATATTATCTTATCTATCCTTATATGATCATTCACTGTGCTTGGTGATGAGTGCATGTGTTCAATCGTTATTATTTTGAGCACTCCACCGAGATGTATGTGACATGAAAGAGTAACCCATGAGCCTAATTTCTTGTGCATTTGCAGTCCAAAGCAAATCTTAAGATATGCACAAATTTAGGGGGAGCTCTTTCTTATCACATACTTCTCAAAGCGACGATGTTTTTCAATCTTATTATCATCTATCGAAGCTTTGATCTATATGTTGTCATCAATTACCAAAAAGGGGGAGATTGAAAGTGCAACTATCCCTAGTTGGTTTTGGTAATTCATAACAACATATAGCTCATTGAGCTAATACTATTCCAAGATAAATATTTCAGGAAAGCTCAATGAATGGCATGGCATGGGTGATGAAAGTGGATCCCTCAAGATATTGAGGATAAAGGATCGGCTCAAGCTCAAAAGCTCAAGACTCTTCATTTTACTTTTTAGTGATCCAAGATCACATTGAGTCTATAGGAAAAGCCAATACTATCAAGAAGGGATGAGGTGTTGCTTAATGAGCCTTTTGCTCCATGTGCTTAGTGATATGCTCCAAAACCCTCCACTACTTTCTCACATCCACATATGACCTAAAAACCAAAGTCAAACTCGGTCCTACTGATTCTTTCTATTCGGCGCCACCGAGTTCAGATGTCATAGCCACTGCCACAAACCCTAGGCAAATCGGTTTCACCGATAGGGATCTCGGTCTCACCAAGATGGGATTGTAATCTCTCTGTTTCCCCTTCGTAACTTTTCGGTCTCACCGAAAGAGCGAATCAGTCCCACCGAGATTACAATGTAAACTCTTTGTTTCCCTTTTGTAACTTTTGGATCTCACTGAAAGAGCAAATCGGTCCCACCGAGTTTACCTGACCAACTCTCTGGTTAGCTAATTACCAAATTCGGTCTCACCGAGTTTGTGTAATCGGTCTCACCAAGATTACGTTATGCCCTAACCCTAACCAAATCGGTCCTACCGAAATGCATGTCGGTCCCACCGAAAACCCTAACAGTCACTTGGTTTACTAAATCGGTCTGACCGAGTTTGATGATTCGGTCCCACCGAGTTTGGTAAATTGTGTGTAACGGTTAGATTTTGTGTGGAGGCTATATATACCCTCCACCTCCTCTTCATTCGTGGAGAGAGCCATCAGAACAAACCTACACTTCCAACTTACCAGTTCTGAGAGAGAACCACCAACTCATGTGTTGAGGCCAAGATATTCCATTCGAACCATATGAATCTTGATCTCTAGCCTTCCCCAAGTTGCTTTCCACTCAAATCTTCTTTCCACCAAATCCAATCCTGTGAGAGAGAGTTGAGTGTTGGGGAGACTATCATTTGAAGCACAAGAGCAAGGAGTTCATCATCAACACACCATTTTTTACTTCTTGGAGAGTGGTGTCTCCTAGATTGGCTAGGTGTCACTTGGGAGCCTCCGACAAGATTGTGGAGTTGAACCAAGGAGTTTGTAAGGGCAAGGAGATCGCCTACTTCATGAAGATCTACCGCTAGTGAGGCCAGTCCTTCGTGGGCGACGGCCATGGTGGGATACACAAGGTTGCTACTTCGTGGACCCTTCGTGGGTGGAGCCCTCCGTGGACTCACAAGAACTGCTACCTGCGTGGGTTGAAGTCTCCACCAACGTGGAAGTACGATAGCACCACCTATCGGAACCACGAGAAAAACATCCGTGTCTCCAATTGCGTTTGATTCGTCCAAACCCTCCCCTTTATATTCTTGCAAGTTGCATGCTTTCATTTCCGCTGCCTATATACTCTTTGCATGCTTGCTTGAATTGTGTGAAGATTGCTTGACTTGTTCTAAAATAGCTAAAATCTGCCAAAGTCTAAAATTGGGAAAAGGTTAGGTTTTTATTGGTCAAGTAGTCTAATCACCCCCCCTCTAGACATACTTCAAGGTCCTACAGTTTCAATCGATGACTCAGGGGATAAATTGATGGTGTAATTGGGCACCTTACGTGGACCCTTGAAATCCTTGGGCAGCCGTACATTACGTAAAGCTGGGGTGAGGCACGGCACCCCCAAAAAACTGGAGGTAACTCCTGGCTCCACCAAAGTTGTTGGACAAACCAGAGTAAGCTAACGGGCCGCATACTGCGCCGCTAACTCGGCTTCTCGACGCGCTCTTCCTTGGTCCACCACATTCTGAGCATCAGCACCACCACCCGCCGGGTTATGGCCACGAGGTGGATTACGGTTCCGCGCACTGCTTGATACGGCCGATTCATCAAGGCGCCTGCTGTAACTCTGGCTTGGGCGGGGAGTGGAATGAATCCTCTCGCAACTGTATGAATAAGCCTGCTACGGAGTCAAGGCCATCTGAAGGAGCTCCCTAGCCCGTCGTGTCTCAACTTCTACTGGAGACTCGCCTTCGATCGGGATAGCTGCTAATCGTGAAGCGACGGCAATAATATTATCCAACGGGTTAGAGTAATGACCCGGTGGTGTTGGGACGTGCTGTGACAGGACGTTGTCCTGACGAGGCGGATCTATCGGACGTGGCTGAACCGGCGCCCCCGTTCCAGGTGCCTCCACCTGGTTTACCACTGGCTGATTACTGGTTCCAGCACCTGGTGTGTTAAAGAGATTCCTTGCCGCATAAACCGGAGGCAAGTGAGACTGGTACCTTCTCCTCATGACACCGTTTGATGCACTCTGATCCAACATAAGCTAGTAAGCCTGTGCCTCCAACTCGGCCCGTTCTGCAGCCAACCTTGTCTCCTTGGCCGCCAAGTCTGCCTTGGCCTGAGTTATCTGATCCTTCACTTTTGCAATTTCCGTGTTATGCTCATCCTGATTCGCCGGATTAACCTCCGGTAGCAAAAT
Organism: Aegilops bicornis; assembly: GCA_021605145.1. NCBI lineage: Eukaryota > Viridiplantae > Streptophyta > Magnoliopsida > Poales > Poaceae > Aegilops > Aegilops bicornis. The sequence continues at coordinate 89,325,220 of CM038670.1, forward strand.
TGCTAAGGCGTCAAACAATTCGGACAAAACCTGAGCCGGCGGTCGCACAGGGCCTCCTGCCCCGGCTGCTGTCGCCGCTACTGACCCAAAAATCATTGCCTCTGCAGTCAAAGAATGCTGCGCAGGCTGTGTACCGGCCGTGAAGATCGCAACCCGGCTCGGCAGATCAAAGGGGTTCGGAATACTGTCACCATCGAAACAGCCCCCAATCCGGCCATCTTGCAACTGATAATGATTCGGTCTCTTCGGTCAATGACTCGTCATCAGAATAAACAATGGTCTCACCTCCAGATGCCGATCTAACCTTAGATTCCGCTCCGTGGATGACTCCCATGAAGGCACGCTTCATGGCAGGCTGAACCCAGGCTAGTCTCGCATGCTGAGCTGTTTCGACGATGTCGGTGCAGATGTCCGGCTCAGGGCCCGGTTCACCGATCTTGCCAATGAAAACGTGAATGCCGCCGAAGGGGACCCGGTACCCATACTCGATTGAGCCGGCCTCGGGGCCCTAGCCTGCGTCATCGATGTAGAGTTTGTCGCAACGACTCTTAGTCATCCGGCCCACAACGTATCCCTTGAGCCCTTTGAAGCTACCCTCTAAGAACTCCAAACCATCGTGCGATAGCCCCACGGTGGGCGCCAGTTGTCGTGGTTTTATCACGGCAGATGTCCTAGTGAAAGGACTTAGTCGTGGAGCTATCGCGACGGGTTAGCTTAAAGGGGTTAAAGCGGACAAAGGACGCATGGAGTTTATACTGGTTCGGCCCCTCGCGGTGAAGGTAAAGGCCTAATCCAGTTGTTGTGGAATTGCTAGGGTTTCGATGACCAGGGAGCAAATCCGCTATGCCTGGCTCTCGAGTTGTTGTTTGTTGTCCCTAAACCGCCGCCGTGTCGTCCCTTTATATACATAGGTTGATGCCCGTCGGTTTACAGAATCCCGAGGCCGGCTCATAAACGTGCCCGGCTCGGTTTCTATCCTTTCCTATCTTACAACACAAGTTTACATATCAATGGCAGTTTATGTCTACAGGCCTTAATCCACCCCTGGGCCCTGTGCCTTCATAAAGCGCCACACTCCTTGTCTTCATGGGCTTCAAATATAAATAACTCATTATGGGGATAACCCGGCCTCTCCTGGCCGGTTTATACGCAGTAGTAATATCCCCAACAAGTTTTTGTTTGGCCAACTTGACTATTTATCTTGCAACGGGAAGAGGTGCTTTGTAGTGGGTTCGATCTTACGGTGCTTGATCCTAGTGACAGTAAGGGAACCGACACGTATGTATCGTTGCTACTAAGGATAAAACGATGGGGTCTATCTCTACATAGATAGATCTTGTCTACATCATGTCATCGTTCTTATTGCATTAGTTCGTTTTCCATGAACTTAATACACTAGATGCATGTCAGATAGCAGTCGATGTGTGGAGTAATAGTAGTAGATGCAGGCAGGAGTCGGTCTACTAATCTTGGACGTGATGCCTATATAATGTTCATTGCCTGGATATCGTCATAATTATTTGAAGTTCTACCAATTAACGAACAGTAATTTGTTTACCCACCATTTGCTATTTTTCTCGAGAGAAGCCACTAGTGAAATCTACGGCCCCCGGATCCTCTTTCTCATATTTACCTTTGCGATCTACTTTTTCCTTGCATTTATTTTCAGATCTATTAAACAAAAAAACACAAAAATACTTTGCTACACTTTATTTTATTTGCGATCTATTTATTCAATCTATTACAACTTTCTCCTGTCCGCACGCCGATTCTGGCGGCGTTGCCCGAAAGGGATTGACAACCACTTTAACACGTTGGGTTGCGAGTGGTTGTTGTTTGTGTGCAGGGGCTGTTTACGTTGTGTTGCTTGGTTCTACTACTGGTTTGATAAACTTGGTTTCATATCTGAGGGAAATACCTACTACCGCTGTGTTGCATCATCCCTTCCTCTTTGGGGAAATACCGACGTAGCTTCAAGCGACATCGAAAGGAATTTCTGGCGCCGATGCCTGGGAGGATCTTGCACATATACCAGGTTCCTAATCACAAAGCTAATCTCCTTGCAATTTACATTATTTTCCATTTGCCTCTCGTTTGCCTCTCCCCCACTTCACAAAAATTTGCCATTTTACTCGCCCTCTTTTTTGTTCACCGTTTTCTCGTCAGATCTCATGTTTGCTTGTTTTGCCACGTGTCTTCTATTTGCTTGCATCTTCACTTGCTAAAAAACAATTGATATGGATCCTCATCCACTTGCCAATCTTTTCAAGAGATCCAATTATAATGAGCCCTTTGCTAGTGAAATGAATTCACTAGATTGTCTTTATGAAGTTTTGCTTGAGATTCGTGAATCTGAAAATTGTGATAAAGAAAATTATGAAGTGATTCATGATAGCTCCTTGAATGAAAAGCATGATTGCAATTATTTTACTATAAATTCTATTAATGTCAATTGTGCAATTAATATGCAAAACCCCAAGCTTGGGGATGCTAATTTTGCTATGATCATGATTGGGGTGATGATTCTTATGATCTGGAAAATCAATTTAAATCTCATGATGAATATGCTTGCGATAATATTAAAAGTGGGTTTGGAAGAGTGTCAACTTTAGCTAAGAATAATCCCACATATTTGGAGAGTGTTCAATCTTATAAATTTTTTGATTAAAGTGGGCTTGGAGAGGTCATGACTTTATTTGATGATAATCCCACTATTTTGGAAGAGTGTCAACTTTACATGCATGTGGATCATGAAGAGAATATTATTTGTGATAGTCATATTGTTGAATTTGAATATGATCCTACATGTAATTATTATGAGAGAGGCAAATATGGTTGTAGAAATTTTCATGTTACTAAATTACATGTCGTTATGTTGAGATCATCAATGTTTTATTCCTCTTCTTTGCATATGCTAGATGATTCTTGTCTTGATAATTTGTTTGCTTATAAAATTCCTATGCATAGGAAGTATATTAGACTTAAATATGTTGGTAACATGTTTTATGATGCTCTCTTTGTGCTTGAAATCTTATCTTTCATGTGAGCATCAATAAAACCTTATGCGTAGCTAAGGGCGTGAAACTATAGCGCTTGTTGGGAGGCAGCCTAATGAATAGAACTTATTTTTGATTTTTGCTTTCTGGTCTTGTGTGTTTGCACAATTATGCTACTGGTATGATTGTGTTTTTTGTGTTTTAATTAGTGCTCGTGCCAAGTAAAGCCTATAGGATCTTCTTGGGTGATAGTTGTTTGATCTTGCTGAAAAATAGAAACTTATGCAGTCACGAAAATAATTGTTAAAAATCACCAGAATGTGAAAAAATGTCAATTTGTTTTGCATAAGATTAATATACAAATTACCCTAGTCGTCCTATTTTTTTTCAGAATTTTTGGAGTTAAATAAGTATTCAAAATAGTCAGATTGCTACAGACTGTTCTGTTTTGACATATTCTGTTTGCTTTGTGTTGTGTGCTTATTTTGATGGCTCTATGGTTTTCTTTGATGAGTTTTTGCCATAGAAAAGTTGGAATACAGTAGATATAATACAAAAACAAAATATGAATTGGTTTGATACAATACTTATAGTAGTGGTTAGCTTTCTTATACTAACGGATCTCACAAAGGTTTTGTTGAGTTTTGTGTGATTGAAGTTTTCAAGTTTTGGGTTATCTTACGATGGATGAAGGAAGGATGGAAGAGCCTAAGCTTGGGGATGCCCCGGCTCCCAAGCTATTATCCAAAAATGAGCAACCAACTAAGCTTGGGGATGCCCCCGAGTGGCATCCCCGCTTTCTTCCAACGACTATCGGTATTTTACTCGAAGCTATATTTTTATTCGTCACATGATATGTGTTTTGGTTGGAATATCTTGTGTGATATGAGTCTTTGCTTCTTTTATTTTGTGTTTTAAGTCATCAATCCTTGCTGGACACACCTATTTGAGAGAGCCAAAATTATGTCATGACTTGTTAGAATTGCTCTCTATGCTTCACTTAAACTTTTATGAGCAATGGACTTGCTCTAGTGCTTCACTTATATCTTTTTGAGCACGGTTTGCTTAGTGTTTTTGAAGAAATGCTCTCTTGCTTCACTTAGATTTATTTGAGAGTTATTAAAATCTTCAGGAAATTCTCTCTTGCTTCACTTAAGTTCTTTTGAGAGAAAGAAGAAAAATTATGCTCTTGATCTTCACTTATATTTGTTTGAGCTTATGAAAAGCAACACATGAAAATTAGTCCCAAAGTGATAGATATCCAAGAAGGATACAATAAAAACTTTCATGAAGATCATTGGACAAAATAAACTTGGTTCTTAGTAATAGTTTTGAGATATGATGATGTGATATGTGAGTTGTGTTGATGAGTAATTATGCTTTACTAAGGATATTGGTGTTAAGGTTTGTGATTCCCTATGCAAGTACGAAAGTCAATAGTCATGCAATGAAATTATATCCTACTTGTGGTGCATTATTCGGTGTTAATTATGCTTAATGCTTGCTTATGAGATTATTCATTTCGTGGTTGGTCACTTCTCAACCTTTTGCTAGCCTTCATTTTGCACCAAGTATGATCTCTACTTGTGCATCCAAAATCCTTTAAACCAGTTTTGCCAATGAGTCTGTCAGCGTTCTGGGAATGGGGTGTCGGTGTCAAAACCGGCGGATCTCGGGTAGGGGGTCCCGAATTGTGCGTCTAAGGCAGATGGTAACAGGAGGTAGGGGACACGATGTTTACCCAGGTTCGGGCCCTCTCGATGGAGGTAATACCCTACTTCCTGCTTGATTGATCTTGATGATATGAGTATTACAAGAGTTGATCTACCACGAGATCGTAGAGGGTAAAACCCTAGAAGCTAGCCTATGGTATGATTGTTGTTGTCCTATGGACTAAACCCTCCGGTTTATATAGACACCGGAGGGGGCTAGGGTTACACAGAGTTGGTTACAACGGAGGAGATCTACATATCCGTATTGCCAAGCTTGCCTTCCACGCCAAGGAGCGTCCCATCCGGACACGGGACGAAGTCTTCAATCTTGTATCTTCATAGTCCAACAGTCTGGCTAAAGTATATAGTCCGGCCGTCCGAGGACCCCCGAATCCAGGACTCCCTCAGTAGCCCCCGAACTAGGCTTCAATGGCGATGAGTCCGGAGCGCAGATTGTCTTCGGCATTGCAAGGCTGGTTCTTCTCCAAATTATGAATACTTGTTTGAGTGGTGTGCGGCTTCCCATAAATGTTGCACTCCTTGGCTTCCGTGCCTAATAATGGATATCCTCCATGCGTCGACCGAATGCAAGAAGTCGGGACATTTTTACAATTGCCACCCTAGCCATGTGGGTAAATCTTCTATTAAAGAGACGGAGATTCTCAGATCCAGATCACACCATCCTCCCACAGCGAGTATCTATCGGAGCGCGCCCGGAAAAAATCCATTCCAACATGGCCGGTCGTCGCAGCTCCTCCTCTCGCTCCCGTAGCCCTAAGCCCGACAATTGGAAAAAGTGTTCCGTCCCCCACAACCAATTAGTAGAGCTACAGACCCAGGGGTTTCTCCCTCCAGCGTATATGGTCCCCGTTCGAGCCGGGCTCGCCACCTATAACGGCGGGGAGCAAGCGAAGATCTTTCCCAGCCCATCCATGGGGGTGCGGGTATGCCTCGTCTGTCGGTGTCAAAACCGGCGGATCTTAGGTAGGGGGTCCCGAACTATGCATCTAGGAGGATGGTAACAGGAGACAAGGGACACGATGTTTTTACCCAGGTTCGGGCCCTCTCGTTGGAGGTAATACCCTACTCCTGCTTGATTAATATTGATGATATGGGTAGTACAAGAGTAGATCTACCACGAGATCAAGGAGGCTAAACCCTAGAAGCTAGCCTATGGTCTGATTGTTGTTCTGTCTCACGGACTAAAACCCTCCGGTTTATATAGACACCGGATAGGTTAGGGTTACAGAGTCGGTTACAATGGTAGGAGATCTACATATCCGTATCGCCAAGCTTGCCTTCCACGCCAAGGAAAGTCCCATCCGGACACGGGACGAAGTCTTCAATCTTGTATCTTCATAGTATTGGAGTCCGGCCGTGACGATAGTCCGGCTATCCGGACACCCCCTAGTCTGGGACTCCCTCAGTAGCCCCTGAACCAGGCTTCAATGACGACAAGTCCGGCGCGTTGATTGTCTTCGGCATTGCGAGGCGGGTTCCTCCTCCGAATACTTCATAGAAGGTTTTGAACACAAGGATAGTGTCCGACTCTGCAAAACAAGTTCCACATAACACCGTAGAGAGAATAATTTTTGCACAGATCTGCTGACGTATTCCGCGGCGTGACATCACACCACGGCCAGGCCTTTATATGAATCGTTTTTTACTGTTCCACCTCAGTGTGTTTGTTTAGCGAGGCGGTTTCCTTGGCATGTTTTATCAAAGCATAGATCGTGCCCCCTTATTCCGGGATTCTCATCAATACGGACGTGGGTAACCCATTCGCGCCATTGATTACGGCGCTTGGGAGATAAGCGAGTTTTACCAGGCTGGTGGGGGACGCATAGCTCCATTCGTCCATATAAGGGGATAAGGATCCACCTTTTCACCTACACCTTCTTCCTCCTTTGCTCCTTCATTTCCGCGCACTCAAGCTCCCGCGCCCAAGTCCGCACATCCCACCTCAACCTTCTGCAACCATGTCGAGGCGGGAGGCAGGTGGATGGCCTCCTCCGTCACGGAGGGGCACATCACAAGACTGCGGGAGGCCGGATACTTGTCCGGCGATATCGCGCACAGGCTGCCCGATGCGGGGCAGCTCATTCCAACCCCCAGGCCCCATGAGAGGGTGGTGTTTCTCCCCCACTTCCTCCGCGGACTAGGTTTTCCACTTCACCCATTTGTCCGGGGGCTCATGTTCTACTACGACCTGGACTTCCACGACCTGGCCCCGAATTTCATCCTCAACATCTCGGCGTTTATCGTCTTGTGCGAGGCCTTCCTCTGCATCCAGCCCCACTAAGTCTTATGGCTGAAGATCTTCAACGTCCAGCCGAAGGTAGTGGGCGGCCGTCAAGCGAGTCGGAGGCGCCATGGTTGGCAAGATGGCCAAAGTCCCATGGCTCGAGGGCGCCTTCGTGGAGACAATAAAGGGTGGAAATCGGGTGGTTCTACATCACCGAGCCACGCGACCCCGAATGGGTGGCGGCCCCCGAATTTAGATCTGGCTTCCCCACACGGCTCTCGTCATGGAAAGAGACGGGCCTGATGTGGGGGAATTCGGAAGAGCTATCCGGACTCCAAACATGCGTCCGAAACCTGATGGACAAGAATCTCAGGCTTGTCGACGTAATCCAGGTGATGCTCATCCGCCGGATTCTCCCCTGCCAACAACGGGCCTTTAACTTGTGGGAGTTTGATCCGGCACAGCACCGAACCTTGAGCCGGCTCTTCGACACTACGTACGAAGATGCCTGGAAGGTGCTGTTCAAGGGCGCTGAAGCCCCAGCATCCGCTAACAAAGATCGCGGATACATCTCGTGGCGTCCAGCCGGCGAGGTAAGTTATTTTACCCTTTACGGGACTCTTTTTTCATAGATTGACTCTATGTGGGATCTAAAAACTCCCTATTCTTTGACAGGACTGGCTGAAGACGTCCGGACAGATTAACAGTCCGGCTCCTTCCGCCAGAAGACCCAGCCGGACGCCCGATTGACGGGCTCTTTGGCTCTAGCACCCCATGTGGTGCCAGAGAAGAAGGCCAAGAAGGAGGCCACGGGAACTCGAAGGAGCTCCCAACGCCAGGTGCTGTCAGATTCTGAAGCAGAATCTTCTCCTGAGGACGAGGAGGAAGAAGAAGAAGCTCCTCCCCCAACGGGGGAGGAGAAGAAAAGGAAGGCCGCCCCAACGGGGGAGGCCGGAGGGTCCAAGAAGGGAAGAACCCTTCCTCCGGACTTCTCCACCAACGCCGACGACGACGAGGAGGATTGGCCTCGAGGGCCAAGCCCTGGCGAGATCGTAAGTGTCCGGATACCCATGGCTTTTTATTATTGCAGAGTGTTCTCTAATGTCGAACAATTGTGCAGCCCGCCCAAGGGCGAGTTCGCCGATTCATCGAGCGGGTCCCTGGGTTCGTCGGAAATGGAGAGTACTTCACTTCCGACCGCTTCCTCGCCCCACGCTGCGAATGACACCGAGGTGGTGCCCCAAGGGGGGCTTGGTTAAGGGGAGGCGGCGCAGGAGGAGCCACAAGGCAACCTCCCGGACTCCAGGCGCGTGGGGGGCAAGACTCCCAGTGGTTCTAAGCCCGACCCTCATCCGGACTCCATGCCGGAACCATCAGTGGTTCCGAAGTCCGGCCAGCGGATCCTTCGCAAGAAGGGTAAGACACCGGTGTCCTCCGTCCAACCGGAGGCACCGGATAGCTTACTGGAGGCGCTTAACAGCGCTTCCATCGAGGAGGAGGAGCACCGCATGTTATGAGTGCGGTGATCCGGACAGTTCGATCCGCCAAGAGCGGTCGACAGAAGCCTGTACCAGCCTTCTAACAGGCTTTGAGGTAAGTTTTAGAATATGTAAAAATATTACCGCATAGACAGTATCCCCTGATGCTTAGTTCGGTGTTCGAAAAGAAAAGCCGGACTAAGGATCTAAAAAGATATACGTAGGAGTCTAACATAAGTATGTCAATATGGGAATGTAGGCTGCTATTGACCTCTGCCGCCAGATCATGCGGAGGTCAATGCATTGAAGCGAGAACCTCGAGCGGTCCGAGAACAAGCTCGGACAAGCCAAGAAGCAGCTCGAGGACAAGGAAGCTAAGTAATACCTTATTAAAGAAATACCTTATAGAAAAGGTTTTGGTTGCAAAAATAACAGGAATAACTTGGGTACTACAGGGCCACGAGCGAGGTGGTGACCACAGAAGGAAGCGGTGTCCGTGGCCGAAAACAAAGCGGTTGCGGAACGCACCGAGCGAGAGAAGGGGGAGGCGCAGCTGGCCAAGGTACGGCAAGAGCTCCAAGCTCTCGTGGAAAAACACGAGAGTTTGGAGCGTGACTCGAAGACTCGAGAGTCCGAGCTCGCCTCGGCTCTTGAGAGTGCCAAAGCTGCTAAGGCCGAGGCCCAAAAAGCCCTCCAAGAAATTGAGTCATTAAAGAAGATAGGGGCGGGTAAGGAATTCTTTATGGAAAGCAAGCATGTGAAAGTGAATTACCTATTACTTACCCGGATTCGGAGCTCTCCAGGAGCATTCGCAGATTTCCCCCATAGTGTGTCCGATGCTGCCGCATTCTACCGCGCCAAGGAGGGGAGCTCGATGGAAAAGGTGTTCTGGTCTCAGTATGCAGAGGCCGAACATCCGGTGCCCCTGAGCAACCAGCTGAAGCAGCTGGTCGAGCTCCACAAGGTCGCCGAACAGGCCATGAAGGGCCTTATAAGCGGTACATGGCCATTGGAGGCCATGCCCGGGAGCTACTTCGGCTTGGTGCAGCGGCTGGTGGATGCATGTCCGCGTCTTGAAGTCATCAAGCGCTCCGTCTGCATTAAAGGTGTCTGTCGGGCCCTTGCCCGTGCTAAAGTGCACTGGGGCAATCTGGATGCGGAGAAGCTTGTGACGGACGGGCCACCGAAGGGCCATGAGCATCGCCGCCGAAATGTACTATGAGGGCCTCTGAAGGGTGCCCACCGAATAGCGGATGAGTGCTCCAAAGATGTAATTTTGAATAGGCTTGCATTTGTTATCCTGTCTGCTGAAAACTTGTTCATATGCGCTAAGCAACGCTTGTTAATTTAAAATATTACCTTACATGCGGCCGTTTATCAAATTTGAGAGATGGCAAGTCGTTGGCTTCAGCCCCCATGCCACAGTGCTTTGGGGTGTTCGGGATAAACTTGAGCACTCTTGTTCCCATTCTTGGGTCCATCTAGGGAGGCGCTTCAACACAACGAACAAGGCAACCGGACTTATAATGCTTGGACACTCTCACTTAGCCATAGAATTCTATAATTTTAAATTTCGGCGAAGCCCCTAGTATTCGGAAGACCGAGTTCGGGGCGCTATCCACGCCTTGGCCGGACAATTCCGGTTCCTCGCTCTAAGCGGCATAAGTCTTTAGGGACCTGAAAAACTTCTCGAAAAGCGACCGGCTCTCGCCCTATCATGACGGTCAGTTTAGCTTTCTCCACCGAGGTGCTCGACCCAGCTCAAGCTGGGGCACAATCGCGATGGTTCTCCCGGTGCTACCTTAGCCGATATAACGGAACATAAGGTACCAAAACACGGGGCAGGCAAACCCAACTATTGACCCAAGACATGATTGAGCCGATTCATATAATGCTATAAGGTCGGGTGCCGCACTTGTGAAAGTGTTCGGACTTATCACACCATAATTTTGGGATACTTAAGCCCCTGGTGTATTCGCCGTACCAAAGTGTACGGTTGCAACATGTCATGAAATGAACATATGTATAGATAAAGGAAGTAGTGCAATAATAAGCAAAAGCTATGTATTGTTTATTCAAAAAGGTACTGCAATGAAAGCAGAACGATACAAATAGTGCGATAAGCAAGGGATAGGACTATCTAACATGTCCCCCTCCAGGGGTAAGCTGTGGGATGGTATGTAAAACAGGTATAATGCTCGTAATAGAGACCAGCTGAACATTTCGACGTGGCTTACCGCTTCCCTGGCTGTTGCATCGTGAGGTCGGCGATTCTAGTGCCGGACAGGACTTCTGAAAGACGGAGTCCTGAAAGTAAAAAAAATGAAGAAAAAGTTAAAAGGGAAAGAATGACACAATCAGGAGCCCTTGGTGCGGTCGAGCCGCATTCTTGGCGTGTCGTGGTCTTGCCCCTCCCCATACGCCCATGGTATCTCCAGAGCATAATTATGTACGCGTAATACTAGCTTCGCAATTTCGCGAGGGCTGGGGTTGGGGCCGGATTTCTACGCGTGCTTGAATCGTGCCAGGTGGTCTTGTTGTAGGTTACTCGGTAGCGCTTGATGTTGTCCGGACGCTTAATGGTCGGACTCGAGAGTTGCTGTGAGAGGCTGCTCTATACCTCCGCCGCGAGGACCGCTGTGTGTTCCTCCATTCGGAGAGAGCGTTCGGTGTTTCCATTACCGTGATTACTCCTCGAGGGCCTGACATCTTGAGCTTGAGGTATGCGTAGTGCGGCACCGCATTGAACTTTGCAAATGCGGTTCGTCCAAGCAGTGCATGATAGCTGCTGCGGAACGGGACGATGTCGAAGATTAACTCTTCGCTTCGGAAGTTGTTCGGGGATCCGAAGACCACTTCGAGTGTAACCGAGCCCGTACAACTGGCCTCTACGCCCGGTATGACGCCTTTAAAGGTCATCTTTGTAGGTTTAATCCTTGAGGGGTCTATGCCCATTTTGCACACTGTATCCTGATAAAGCAGGTTCAGGCTGCTGCCGCCATCCATCAGGACTCTGGTTAGGTGAAAGCCGTCGATAATTGGGTCAAGAACCAATGCGGCGAAACCGCCGTGACGGATGCTAGTGGGGTGGTCCCTTCGGTCGAAGGTGATCGTGCAGGAAGACCATGGGTTGAACTTGAGGCGTGGCTCCATCGCATATCGTCCCTTAGTGCACGCTTCCGCTCCCTTTTGGGTATATGGGTTGCGTATATCATGTTCACCGTCCGCACTTGCGTGGGAAAACCCTTCTGTCCTCTATTGTTCGGCGGCCGGGGCTCTTCCTCATCATCGCTATGTAGCCCCTTGTCATTGAGTTCGGCACTTAACTTGCCTGCTTGCTTGAACACCCAATAGTCCATGTTGGTGTGATTGGCTGGTTTTTCGGGGGTGCCATGTATCTGGCACAAGCGATCGAGTATCCGGTCCAAGTTGAACGGGCCCTGGGTGTTTCTTTTGAATGGCTTCTTCCGTTGACCGGGTTTAGAGCCTCTGAATCTGGCATTGACGGCCGTATCTTCAGTATTATTGCCGTTAATGTGGCGCTTGTTCTTGTTGCGACGCGACCTACCATTGCTGTCTTTGGTATCCGAACTATCAGGATGTTTGGCCAAATTGTTGCTTCGAGCTAGCCAGCTGTCCTCTCCCGCACAAAAGCGGGTCATGAGTGTTGTGAGTGCTGCCATGGATTTTGGCTTTTCCTGTCCTAGGTGCCGGGCAAGCCACTCGTCGCGGATGTTATGTTTGAAGGCTGCAGGGTCCTCTGCATCCAGACGATCAACGATTTGATTTTCTTTGTTAGGAACCGTGTCCAGAATTGTTTGGCGATTCTTCTGGCTGCTGAATTATATGGCTAAGGTCATCGGCGTCTGGTGGTCGCACATATGTGCCCTGGAAGTTATCAAGGAATGCGGCTTCCAGGTCCTCCCAACAACCAATTGATTCTGCTGGCAAGCTGTTGAGCCAATGCTGAGCTGGTCCTTTAAGCTTGAGTGGGAGGTATTTGATGGCATGTAGATCATCACCGCGGGCCATGTGGATATGGAGGAGATAGTCCTTGATCCAGACCGAAGGATCTATGGTACCATCGTATGATTCGATGTTTACGGGTTTGAAGCCCTCGGGGATTTGATGATCCATTACTTCATCTGTGAAGCATAGTGGGTGTCTTGGCGCCTCTGTATTGGGCTATATCACGGCGTAGCTCATATGAGCTTTGTCTCATCGTGTTCGGCCCGGCCGGGTTTGTGTATCCGGCGACGGTAATCATCCTGCGTCGTTGGGCGCCACGCGATCCGTAGATCGATCTTGTATGTTTTGCCTTATCCTCCAATATATCTCGAAAGTCCGGCGCTTTTTGCCGTGCCTTGGTACTTTTTGAGCGTCGTCTGGGTGAGGCTTGAGCGGAGGGACGAGAGGCTTCTCTGTCTTGGCCACGGGGTGGCCGGTCTGCCATGTCGTGCACTGGTGACTTGGGTGCTTCCTCCTCTGATCGAGGCAACGGCCTACGTTTGGGGTTGCTTTTGGAGGGGCGTTCGAGTTCATACTCTTCGGCTGCAAGGACTTCGGTCCATCTGTCAGCTAGCAGATCCTGGTCAGCTTTAAGCTGTCGCTGCTTTTTCTTGAGGCTGCTTGCCGTGGCTATAAGCCTGCGTTTGAAACGCTCCTGTTCGGTGGGATCCTCAGGCACGACAAATTCGTCATCGTCGAGGCTTGCCTCATCTTCGGAGGGAGGCGCATAATTATCGTCCTCGGCCTCTCTTTACGCCACCTTGTCGTGCGGACTTGCTTCTCCCTCCTCCTGCGCTGGAGTCCTGCTAGAGGGGTTCTCTTGACCTTTGTCCAGGGGTGTTATTATCTCCCGTGCGGAATCACCGTTTTTATTGTGGCGGGATTTAGAGCGGCGCCCGACGTCGGCGCTTCGGCTATTTCTTGGAGGGGTCATCCTCCGTTGTTCCATCGCCGTTCCCATCTTCTGGGATGTCCACCATGTATATGTCATATGACGAGGTGGCCTTTCAGTGCCCTGTAGGCGCTGGGTCTTGGTCGTCTCCGGCGTCGTCGTCCATACCGTCGAATCTTCGGAGTCGAAGTCGAGCATGTCGGTTAAATCATCGACAGTGGCTACAAAGTGGGTGGTGGGTGGGCGTTGAATTTCGTCGTCCGTATCCCAACCTTCATGTCCGCAGTCCGGCCAGGGCTCTCCGGATAAAGAGAGAGACTTTAGCGAATTCAGAATGTCGCCAAAGGGCGAGTGCTGAAAGATGTCCGTGGCCGTGAACTCCATAACGGGCGCCCAATCGGATTCGATTGGCAAGGGCGCGGAGGGTTCGGAGTCCGGAGAGGAGTCCAGCACCCTGGAGTCGAGGTCTTCGCAAAGGACAGGGATGGAGTTCGGCTCAATCGCCGTAGAGATTGTAGCCCCTGAGGCGGTGTCCAACCACTCGTCCTCGATCGGGGAATCCGGCTCCGGATTAAGGGTCGGGCGGATCTTTGATGCGGCCTCGAGGCCTTTGTTAAGGCTGCAGAGCTAGATCATGCCCATCGAGACAGTGCGGCACGCTTGGCCGCGGCTCGAATCCGTCGAAGATCAAGTCTCCATGGATATCGGCCGTATAGTTCAAACTTCCAAATCTGACCTGATGGCTAGGGGCGTAGCTTTCGATCTGCTCCGGATGGCTGCTTAATTGGCCCAGCGATGCAAAGCCGAATACGAAGATCTGTCCGGGGAGAAAAGTCTCACCCTTGACCGCGTCGTTGTTGATGATCGAAGGAGCCATCGGGCCTATCGGTGACAACACGGAGGAACTCTCAATGGAAGCACCAATGTTGGTGTCAAAACCGGCGGATCTCGGGTAGGGGGTCCCGAACTGTGCGTCTAGGCGGATGGTAACAGGAGACAAGGGACACGATGTTTTTGCCCAGGTTCGGGCCCTCTCGTTGGAGGTAATACCCTACTCCTGCTTGATTAATATTGATGATATGGGTAGTACAAGAATAGATCTACCACGGGATCAAGGAGGCTAAACCCTAGAAGCTAGCCTATGGTCTGATTGTTGTTCTGTCCTACGGACTAAAACCCTCCGGTTTATATAGACACCGGATAGGTTAGGGTTACACAGAGTCGGTTACAATGGTAGGAGATCTACATATCCGTATCGCCAAGCTTGCCTTCCACGCCAAGGAAAGTCCCATCCGGACACGGGACGAAGTCTTCAATCCTGTATCTTCATAGTCTTGGAGTCCGGCCGTGACGATAGTCCGGCTATCCGGACACCCCCTAGTCCGGGACTCCCTCATCGTCCCTTACTTATTAAGAGGACTTGGATTTCCAATTCATCCGTTCCTCCACGGGCTCCTGGAGTTCTATGGCCTCCAGCTGCATAATTTCACTCCCACCTCCATATTACACATTGCTGGCTATGTCGCACTTTGAGAGCTGTTTCTGGGCTGCGAAGCTCATTTCGAGATATGGGAGAGGCTATTCTTCCTCGTACCCCGTACATCGGAGGGGTCACTGTATCAAGTGGGCAGAGCCGGAATATGGCGCATCGCCAGGATCGGATACCTATCCGGTACCCCGAAGAAGACATCCGAGGACTGGCCTTCGGAGTGGTTTTATATGGAGGACGTCCTCCTTCCGGACCCTATTCGGATGGGCCTCCCTGAGTTCGACAATGCTCCCCTGAAGAAACGCCGCAGATGATGCCCTCGGAGCCCTCAGGAGGAAGATAACGGAGAAGTCCTTTACCTGATGGGCCAGATAAAAATGCTGGCTCAATCAGGACTGACAATAACCGAGGTTACGTCAATATGTATAATGCGGGGGGTACAACCACTTCAATATCGAGGGAACCCCATGTGGCACTTTAACGGGGAAGATGATGCCACCCGCTATGGGCGTAAGGGACCGGACTCAGTTGCTGCTCTAGCAAAAATTCTGTTCGATTTGTACAAGGGAGAGGAAGAGGAGATCCTCCGCATTAAGCCACGGGACGGATTCTCCATGTACAACCCTCCAAGTTGGGTGAGCTGTCACTTTTTACTCCCAGCCTTCCCGCATTCTTCTTCATAAGTACTTACCTTGCCGTTTCATGGCAGGAACCGCGAAAAGCTGTAAGGGAGGTAACAGCCCGCCTCCACAACCGGAGGACCCTGACCGGGCCCTCGATCCCGGACTCGAAGAGGATCCAGACATATTTGTGGAGCTGATCGACAGGACATTCTATCAATTGAGTTGCAATGATGCCATGGTGGCCATCATAGCCGACTATCCTGGGCTACTCCCTGCATCACATGTAAGTAAAACCGGAGTCCCAACTTCCGAGAAGGATCCCTTTTTTGCACTTCACCTACCATAAACATATGGTGTCTTACAGGGAAGGCCCTCGGGACGCCATGCCGAACCCGCAGTGACTCGCCAACAAGGGGCACCGAAGCTGGCTAGGTTGTAACATCCTAAATTTTCAGATTTGGAATGTTAATAGGATCATTCTTTGTCATCATTATTTCTATGCATATTTGAATTATTATTATGTTTGTTTATTCAATGTGTTTTCCAACTCAAGGCAAAAAATATTTGGAGTGGAGATAATATGACTTCTCCCCTGTTAATTATATTTGAAAAATGCTAAGAATATATTCTGGTGTCTACCTAGATTATTTTTTCTTTATAGAAACTCAAAATTGTTTTATAGTGGTAATTATAATGCTCATTATATGCTTATATCACATAAAATAAATTTCCAAAAAGTGCATATGTGTTTTAAAAATGTTCACAGTATTCTATATTAGTATTAGTATTTTATTGTGTGTTCTGGTATTTTTAGGAAGTAATCTTCTATTTTATTTTTAGCCAAATAGACCTTTTGTTCAGTATAATTACTCAGCCAGATTTTATCGTTCATAGGTCGAATTTGAAAGGTCTTGTAAACTTCTATTCCTCACAGTAGCCTTGAAGAAGCAAGGTGCTGGCCCATTTTAGAGCAGCAACCCTGCAGCCCAGCACCGCACCCCTTCTTTTTTTCTCTTTCCACCTGCTCTCTGCCACTGACTCCGGGTACCACCCTGTCATCCCGTTCCTCCAGGCGTGTTCTTCAGGGACACCGTAGCCGATCCAAATTCGATCGATTCGATCGATCTCTTGCCTCTACAGCATCAAAACTACTCTATAAATACTCCATATCTCCGTCTCGACCGATTTTTGCCAAAATCGCCATCTCCCATACCCTAGAACGGCGCCCCGATCTCGCCGGAGTTCCACCGCAGAAGCTCCTTCGCGGGTCGTTTCCGTCGACGCAGAAGGTTCCCAGCGCCCCTTACCCTCGGTTGTCTTCGCCATGACCTCCTCTCCCTCCCTCACCTCCTAGTTCGTGCAGGGACGAATCTAAACGACCGTACTAACTTTGACCCGAAGCTCAACTCGGCCGCCGCCGCTCCAGCCGAACCTCACGGACGTTAGCACAAGGCCCGGTCGTCCCGGAGGACGTTTTGGAGTTCGACGTGTCCCTCCTCGCCTCGTCCTGTTCTCCCCGAGGCCATCTAAACTCTGTAGCGGTCGCCCACATCACCACCGAGCCGCGCCGGCATCATTCTGGTCCAAGTTCGGTGGCCTTCCTCTGTTCCTCTCCAGTGAGTCATCCCCTCTGTCAGATCTCTCTCTGACGGCCAATATTAGATCGTATTTTGTTATTATCATCGAAACGTTTTGTTTTAAGTTGCGGCCGTTCACCGTTTAGCCCTCACAGTGAACACAGTCCATCCTATCACGTGCTGCCATGTGGCACATCCACAGCCGCAGCAGCTTCTTCAAAGAAATCTATTTTGACACAATTTATTTTGGGCAGATTTCATACCAAAATTTCATTTAGGTATATCTTTTAGCCTATAACTCCAATTTAGATGATTCTTTTTCCTGTGTACTCATAGTGACAAGGAGAATATTGTAGAAGCAAAATTCAAACTTTTACACTGTTTAAATTTGAATTTGCTCAAATTTGAATTCAACCTTCCGGAGGCCATATCTCTCAAACTGTTTATCCAAATCAGTTGATTCTTATTGCATTGTGATCCTACTAGCATGTATATAATATATACCTACTGATATTTTCTGTTATTTAAGTTTTTATTTGAATTCATTGTTGTTTACTTTATTATGGTGTTATGTGAGTACGGTTTATTTATCGGTGCCCCCGTTAATCGTATAGATTGTCCGGAGTGTGAAGCGGATCGGAATTAACTGTTAGAGTACTTCAGCACCGTTCAAGGCAAGTTTGCACTTTTGATTTTGCTCATCCTATATTCTACTATGCATGTGTGATTTTTATGCTATGACATGTGCTTGGTTTGATATGTATGTTCTGTGTGGTCATATTCTGGTGTGATCAACTTGCTATGATAGACGTGGGCATATGTCGAGTGATCCATTAAAGTGGTGAGTGTTTATAGCCGTAGGCTCGGGATTATTAACCAGGTGAATGCGTCCTTGGCAGTGCGCTCTATTGTCCCTAGAGAATGCGCCATTGACAGAGCGCACTTGAGGCGAGGTTTAGTTTTCGGAACTTAAATCAGGTGAATGCGTCCTTGGCGTAGCGCCATCATTCCTAGAGAATGCGCCACCGACAGAGCGCACTTGAGACATACTTCAAGTTCTTGTCATGTTTATTTAGAATCTTTGGGTTATCTTGGGCGAGTAAATTAGATACGGTTGTGAGTTCAGGTAGTGGAGGTAGGTGAAGACATTCTTCTCCAAACTAGTGTGTTTTGTTTGTCGTACATTGCTTTGTGGGTGTAGGTTTGCTATATCATATTGTGTGATTTGCCAATACATTCAATGTATTGACCCTTGTGGCAGCAACTTATCATGTTGCAGGATTTTCAGATGATCAGTGAGATACAGTAGGGTTGCGTAGTCTTCACCGACATGTTCTCCAAAGGCATTGATGGACTCGTCGTTGATTATGCTACCTTTCCGCTGTTATTATTGAATAAGTTAGCCATGTGCTATTTCGGTTTGTAATACTTTATAAATTCTGGATCATACATTGTAGTAAATGATGCACTTGTTATTGATATTCATATGTACTGTGTGTGCTAGCGAGTCGATCCAGGGACTAGCACAGTGAGCACGAGAGACATCGAATCTTATCGATTCGGTCGTTACATGTATGGTATCGAGCGATGTTGTTGTAGGTCGTGACTCTAGAAAATGGATTAGAAAGGCCATAGGAGTGAAAAACCTACTTTACAACTTGTTTTCTACTTGTTGGTTCATACTCTTGTACTCCTATCTTTTCTTTTCAAAGTATAGATGGCCCCTGGTATTATTATTAGTGTTATTTAGGGAGTTTAGTTGGCAGACCACCATTCCTAAGTTGTATTCGATAAACGATTTGCGGTAGTATGATGAGATCATATCTCTTGTGGATATGACCTTACCTGTAGGTTTTGCTTGTGTTTTGTGATATGTCATATGTTTGGTTGGTCATTGCTTTCTGCGTTGTCATATTTCGTGGGTTGTTTATATTATGCAATTGGGTGCTTTGATTGATCATATATGCTCCTTGATGTTATTACTTTAGGATAATTTTGGTGACTTGTGTGAATTGTGTGAATTTAGTGTTTGTTTTTCTTGTTGCTGGAGTTTTAGTTGCTAGCATGAGCATATGGGTAGTGTTTTCCCCCTTAGACCTATTTCTGTCTATATCTCACCCCTGCTTACCCATCAGATGCCGCCGAGGCGTAACTCTAGAGGCAGTGGTTCAGGAGACAACAACAACAATGACATACCGCCATACATGCAGTAGCTGCTTCGGGGACAGACTCAGTTGATCCAGTTACTTGTTAAGAACAACAACAACAACAACAACAACAACAACGACAACAACAACAACAACAACAACAACAACAACAACAACAATAACAATAATCCACCACCACCCCCAGTTGATGCACTTACTCGTTTCTTGAGGTTGAATCCTCGGAGGTTTTCTAGCACCCCGAACCTATTGTGGCTGATGATTGGCTTCGCTCGATTAATAGGAATTTGGAGACAGCTTGGTTGCACTGATGCGTAGAGAGTGCAGTTTGCCTCTCATTTGTTAGAAGGACCAGCCGCAGCATGGTGGGACAATTACTTGGTCACTTATCCTATTGCCACTATCACTTGGGCGATTTCAGGCAGGTTTTTGCGCTGCACATGTGTCTGCTGGTGCCATGAGTCTGAAGAAGAAAGAGTTCCGCAGCTTGCGTCAGGGAGGTCGCACTGTGAATGCATATGTGGAGGAATTCAATAATCTTGCACGGTATGCACCTAATGATGTTAACACTGATGCAGCTAGACAGAGAAGTTTCTTGAAGGACCGGATGATGAGTTGAGTATTCAGTTGACAAAGTGGCGACATTCAACAACTGTCAGGAGCTTATTGATAAGGCTATTGTACTTGAAGGCAAGTTTCTAGAGGTGGAGAACCACAAGAGGAAGGCGAGTGACACAGAGTTCAATTCTGGAGGACAACGGAAGCATCGTAATTCATCAACATCTTCTGAGTACTATGATTCTGAAGTGGACATTTATAATAGTCATAACCATGATGGGCATAATCATCACAACAACAATGGACAAAACCAGAATGCTCGTGAGGAATGGCAACAACGACCACGACCTTCGACACCCACAAAGAAGGATCTAAGCCAGTTACTTTGCTACAGATGCAGGAACCCATGACACTATTCAACAAACTGTCCTGAGAAGAAAATGAATTATGACAATGGGCATTCTGGAGAGAAGGAGATTGATCACTTCGAAAGTGGACATGTGAATCACACAAGGGTAGGAAGACCAGATAATGCATCAGTCTTTGGTAAGATTCTTAATTAAGATCAAGTATTGTGACCGTTCTTTCAGTATTGATGCATCATATCTATTCATGTGAAGGAATTATGCAACGAGTAAGCCTCGATATTTTGGAATATGGATTATGTCAAGTTCCCATCTTTAACCTTGTTAGTTAACTCGAATCTCGAGGACGAGATTCATTCTAAGGGGGGTAGATTTGTAACATCCCAAATTTTCAGATTTGGAATGTTAATAGGATCATTCTTTGTCATCATTATTTCTATGCATATTTGAATTATTATTATGTTTGTTTATTCAAAGTGTTTTCCAACTCAAGGCAAAAATATTTGGAGTGGAGATAATATGACTTCTCCCCTATTAATTATATTTGGAAAATGCTAAGAATATATTCTGGTGTCTACCTAAATTATTTTTTCTTTATAGAAACTCAAAATTGTTTTATAGTGGTAATTATAATGCTCATTATATGCTTATATCACATAAAATAATTTTCCAAAAAGTGCATATGTGTTTTAAAAATGTTCACAGTATTCTATATTAGTATTAGTATTTTACTGTGTGTTCTGGTATTTTTAGGAATAATCTTCTATTTTATTTTTAGCCAAATAGACCTTCTGTTCAGTATAATTATTCAGCCAGAGTTTATTGTTCATAGGCTGAACAGTGCGCAGCCAAACTTCTATTCCCCGCCATAGCCAAGTTAAGCAGCAGGTGTCAATTCCATTTTGGAGCAGCAATGTTGCAGCCCAGCACCGCACCCCTTCTTTTTTTTCTCTCTTCCACATGCTCTCTCCCACTGACTCTGGGTCCCACCCTGTCATCCCGTTCCTCCAGGCGTGTTCATCAGGGACACCGTAGCCGATCCAAATTCGATCGATTCGATGGATCTCTTGCCTCTACAGCATCAAAACTACTCTATAAATACTCCATATCTCCGTCTCAACCGATTTTCGCCAAAATCGCCATCTCCCATACCCTAGAACGGCGCCCCAATCTCGCCGGAGTTCCACCGCAGAAGCTCCTTCGCCGGTCGTTTCCGTCCACGCAGAAGGTTCCCAGCGCCCCTTACCCTCGGTTGTCTTCGCCATGACCTCCTCTCCCTCCCTCACCTCCTAGTTCGTGCAGGGACGCATCTAAACGACCGTACTAACTTCGACCCGAAGCTCAACTCCGCCGCCGCCGCTCCAGCCGAACCTCACCTACGTTAGCAGAAGGCCCGGTCGTCCCGGAGGACGTTTTGGAGTTCGACGTGTCCCTCCTCGCCTCGTCCTGTTCTCCCCGAGGCCATCTGAACTCTCTGTGGCGGTCGCCCACATCACCATCGAGCCGCGCCGGCGTCGTTCTTCTCCAAGTTCGGTGGCCTTCCTCTGTTCCTCTCCGGTGAGTCATCCCCTCCGTCAGATCTCTCTCTGACGGCCAAGATTAGATCGTATTTTGTTATTATCACCGAAACGTTTTGTTTTAAGTTGCAGCCGTTCACTGTTTAGCTCTCACAGCGAACACACTCCATCCTATCACGTGCTGCCATGTGGCACATCCACAGCCGCAGCAGTTCTTCAAAGAAATCTATTTTGACACAATTTATTTTGGGCAGATTTCATACCAAAATTTCATTTAGGTATATCTTTTAGCCTATAACTCCAATTTAGATGATTCTTTTTCCTGTGTACTCATAGTGACCAGGAGGATATTGTAGAACCAAAATTTCAAACTTTTACACTGTTTAAATTTGAATTTGCTCAAATTTGAATTCAACCTTCCGGAGGCCATATCTCTCAAACCGTTTATCCAAATCAGTTGATTCTTTTTGCATTGTGATCCTACTAGCATGTAGATAATATATACCTACTGATATTTTATGTTATTTAAGTTTTTATTTGAATTCATTGTTGTTTACTTTATTGTGGTGTTATGTGAGTACGGTTTATTTATCGGTGCCTCCGTTAATCGTATAGATTGTCCGGAGTGTGAAGCGGATCGGAATTAATCGTTAGAGTACTTCAGCACCGTTCAAGGCAAGTTTGCACTTTTGATTTTGCTCATCCTATATTCTGCTATGCATGTGTGATTTTTATGCTATGGCATGTGCTTGGTTTGATATGTATGTTCTGTGTGGTCATATTCTGGTGTGATCAACTTGCTATGATAGACGTGGGCATATGTCAAGTGATCCATGAAAGTGGTGAGTGTTTATAGCCGTAGGCTCGGGATTATTAACCAGGTGAATGCGTCCTTGGCAGTGCGCTCTATTGTCCTTAGAGAATGCACCATTGACAGAGCGCACTTGAGGCGAGGTTTAGTTTTCGGAACTTAAATCAGGTGAATGCGTCCTTGGCAGAGCGCTCTACTGTTCCTAGAGAATGCGCCACTGACAGAGCGCACTTGAGACATACTTCAGTTCTTGTCATGTTTATTTAGAATCTTTGGGTTATCTTGGGCGAGTAAATTAGATACGGTTGTGAGTTCGGGTAGTGGAGGTAGGTGAAGACATTCTTCTCCAAACTAGTGTGTTTTGTTTGTCATACATTGCTTTGTGGGTGTAGGTTTGCTATATCATATTGTGTGATTTGCCAATACATTCAATGTATTGACCCTTGTGGCTGCAACTTATCATGTTGCAGGATTTTCAGATGATCAGTGAGATACAGTAGGGTTGCGAGTCTTCACTCGACATGTTCTCCAGTGGGCATTGATGGACTCGTCGTTGATTATGCTACCTTTCCGTTGTTATTATTGAATAAGTTAGCCATGTGCTATTTCGATTGTAATACTTTATAAATTCTGGATCATACGTTGTAGTAAATGATGCACTTGTTATTTGATATTCATATGTACTATGTGTGCTAGCGAGTCGATCCAGGGACTAGCACAGTGAGCACAGAGACATCGAATCTTATCAGATTCGGGTCGTTACATAGGCTAAAAAGGAAGGCGGTCAGGACTGAGACGCCGTCGCAGAGGTATGATACAGAACCTCGCTCCGTGGTTGTCGTCTTTTAAAATGTAATAACGTCCACGTTTCCTAGTCGGAAACACGCTCGCTGGTCTATATCCGAAGAGGTTGCCGATCACGCCTCCACCAGTCGGGCTCCAGGGCCGGACATAGAGGCGGAAGCTAACACGGGGCGAACACCAGATGCTCCTCCTACGGAGGATGCAGATAGATTATCCGCTACAAATTCCGAAGTGGAGAGCGCCATGAATCACAGGCGTCGCCGGGCCATGCTCCATGATGCTTGTTTCTCCCAAGAGGCGTTTGATGCCTTCAACTCAGGAGACGCATACATCCGTGCCGCTCAAAATGGTCTTGCCAGAGCCACAGACCAGTATGTAAAGGATATGCGGGTAAGAAAATCTGATGATTATATATATATATATATATATATATATATATCAGTAGCCCCTGAGACTTGAAACAGTTGACACAAACTGATTTAAGGATCATTATTTGTGCAGGTTCTTACGGAGAAGAATACCCAATTGTCTCAAGAGCTGGAAGAGTGCAAAGCCCAGCTACAGGCCGAAGTTTCCGCATTGAAGGAGTCCGACAAGGCCCCCTCTGGTAACACTTGTTTCCATTGCAAAGAATGACAGGTACCATATAGTATGCGGCATGCATGCAAATCTAACAATAGATGTTGCAGATGACTCCGGAGTGAATCCGGAGGCCGTGCCGGGGGATGCGCAACGTGCTAATCGACAGCTAAATGCTGGCGAGCGCGTGCTGACGCGGGTTAGGCAGGAGAAAAACGATCTCCAAGACGCCAATATCCAGCTGAGCGTGGAACTAAAGGATGTTCGGGCCCAGCTTGCTGACTCCGTGAAGGAGAATAAGCGGCTTCGAGGCGGCATTTTCAGTAAGTGCTTGAACGAACCTTTGAAACAGTTTGGCGAAGAAGCCGACTAACAGAGTTATGTCTGCAGGTATGCTGACGGGTCATCCCGCAGAGGAGATGCCCGGGTCTACGGGTGATCTTCTACCAGAGCTCTCACAACTGCACGAACAAGTTCGGCAGGTGATGCAGGGTATTGCCCAAGCCTTGTGGCCATCCGCCTCCCAGTCAGGAGGCATGGGGGAGCTTATAGAGAAGCTCAAGGGAGCGTGGCGGCGCTTCCAATTATGGAAGATATCAGCCTGCCGACAAGGTGCAAGGGAAGCCTGGGCCATGGTAAAGACGCGATATACGAAGGCTGACCCAAACCACATGGCCGAGGTCACACCTATGGGGCCCGATGGGAAAGAGATTCCCGTCAGTTTAGTATTCCCAACATGATTGTAGGCTAGACAGCCTGTTGGATGGTATAGAAGAAGAATTTAGTCAGTCTAAGTGACTGTATACTTCAAGTGACATATATTGTCCCTAGACGGATTGTAAATCATTTGTCATGGCGGACCTTTTCGCTTCGGCCTCTGGACCCGATAGTCCGGAGTGTATCCGAATACCCGCTCAGTTATGTAAAAACCGGGGTACGCGTGGAAACCAGGCGTAGGGGTCATAAGTGCTTGAATAGACAAGTACCCAACTAGCTATGTTATATTACATGGATAGTAAGAAACATCTTCCAGGGAGAATAGTTCCGTTAAGGGTTCCTTTCCCTGGGTACGCATGCCCTAATGTGCATGTCCGAACTGCGAAAAGAGACGCGTGTTATAAACATCTGGGGGCATGTATTAAAATAAGTAAAAGTCATCTTTTGTTCACCGACCGAGTATTCCCTTAAGAACGCTAGCTTTCGGCTTCACCCAGTCTGAGGTACACATCCTGCTGACCCGGCAGTAACAATCGCAGAGGTGCTCCCCTTATGCCCTAGCCGAATTAACGGGAACGTAGGGCATATACACAAGAGCCAGGCAACCCAGCTTGGCCAAAACTTAAGTCATAGCGATGCATATAATGGCGAAAAAAGGTACATGTGGAAGAATAACACATGTATTGGGCATAGAGCCCGGAGAATAGTTATATCAAGCTTTTGTATAAGAAGCCCCTAGGTATAATGAGCGCGGTCAGCACGTCAAGATTGTGTAGTCGAGACACAATTGAGCCTTTTAAGGCCTTGAAGAAAAAGGAAAAAATAAAGAGATAAAAGACAGATAATGGATAAGTAAAAAATTGAGGGAGGTAGGGAGACAAACATAGAGTCCGGCACTAGGCATAGAACCTTCGGAGTCTGGCTGCGTTCCATGGGTTTGGCTTGAGTCGATTGTCCGATGCATCCCGCAGACGGCACGCTCCACCGGTCAGAACTTGGTCAATAATGAAGTGACCTTCCCATTTGGGCTTGAGCTTGTTCTTTTTCTTCTCCGGTAGACGTAGAACGAGTTCGACAACGTTATAGGTTTTTGCCCGTACTTCTCTGCTTTGGTACCTTCTAGCCTGTTGCTGATAGAATGCGGAGCGGGCTTTTGCCATGTCACTCTCCTCCTCCAGGGCGTCCAAACTATCCTTCCGATCAAGCTCGGCCTCTTTTTCTTCATACATGCACACTCGAGGTGAGTCATGAATTATGTCGCAGGGTAGAACCGCTTCTGCTCCGTACACCATAAAAAACGGTGTGTATCCGGTAGTGCGATTCGGCGTGGTTCGCAGCCCCCATAGTACGGAGTCAAGCTCCTCTACCCAGTGTGTGTTTGATTCCTTTAAGGACCACACTAATCTGGGTTTTGATGCCGCTCATGATAAGACCATTTGCTCGCTCGACTTGACCGTTAGTTTGTGGATGATGGACGGAAGCATAATCGAGCTTGATGCCTATGTTGTTGCACCAAAGTTTTACCTCGTCGGCTTAAAGTTTGAGCCGTTATCGGTGATGATGCTGTGGGGGACGCCATAACAGTGTACAACCCCGGATATGAAGTCTATCACTGGTCCGGATTCGGCCATCTTAACAGGTTTGGCTTCTATCCATTTGGTGAATTTATCCACCATGACCAGTAAGTATTTTTTCTTATGGCTTCCCCCTTTGAGGGGTTCGACCATATCAAGCCCCAGACCGCAAAGGGCCAAGTAATGGGGATTGTTTGGACAGCGGTAGGCGGTATATGGCTTTGGTTTGCAAAAAGGTGGCAACCGACGCAACGTTGAACAAGATCCTGTGCATCTGCTCGGGCCGTCGGCCAATAAAAACCTATACGGAAGGCCTTGCTTACAAGGGCCCGGGCTGCGGGGTGGTGGCCGCCGAGTCCAGCATGGATTTCTGCCAAAAGTTTCCGCCCTTCTTCTTCGGAGATGCACCTTTGAAGGACACCGGTAGTGCTTTTCTTATAAAGCTCTCTCTCGTGGACCTTGTAGGCTTTAGACCGCCGCACTATGCAGTGTGCCTCGTTTTGGTCTTCGGGTAATTCCTGCTTAGTTAGGTAGGCCAGGAATGGTTCTTTCCACGGGGCGATGACGACCATTATCACTTGGGTTGAGGGTGTTATTTTGGTGGAAGAGCCTCCAATTGTGTCAGAGTGTTCGGTATCTGGTGTTGTTACCGGGTCCGGACTATTGTTACTGTTTTCCCCTTCCCATACCACAGATGGCTTAAACAGCCTTTCCAAGAAGATGTTAGGTGGGACAGGGTCGCGCTTAGCACCGATGCGGGCGAGGATATCTGCCGCCTGATTATTTTCCCGAGCCACATGGTGGAATTCGAGCCCCTCTTAACCGAGCTGACATTTTGAGGACGGCGTTGCGATAAGCCGCCATTTTCGGATCCTTGGCGTCGAAGTCTCCATTTATTTGAGATATTGCAAGGTTCGAGTCCCCACGCACCTCCAGACATTGAATGCCCATGGAGACTGCCATCCGGAGACCATGTCACAGGGCCTCGTATTCGGCTACGTTGTTGGAGTCTGTGTATAGTATTTGGAGGACGTATTGGACTGTATCTCTGGTGGGGGACGTCAGGACGACGCCAGCCCCCAGACCAGCCAACATTTTGGTGCCGTCGAAGTGCATGATACAATTGGAGTACGCACCGTATTCTTTAGGGAGCTCGGCTTCTGTCCACTCGGCGACAAAATCGGCCAGTACTTGCAACTTAATGGCTCGCTGTGGTTTATATGTTATGTCAAACGGGAGGAGCTCGATAGCCCATTTAGCAATCCGGCCCGTGGCATCGCGGTTGTTTATTATGTCGTTGAGTGGTACTTCCGAGGCCACCGTAATTGAACACTCTTGAAAGTAGTGTCGTAATTTCCGGGATGCCATAAATAGCGCGTATGTTATCTTTTGATAATGTGGGTACCGTGATTTGCATGGAGTGAGGACAGTGGATACATAATATACCAGCTTTTGAAGTGGGAATTTATGTCCGTCCGTCTCTCGTTCGACGACGAGCACTGCGCTTACAACTTGGTGAGTTGCCGCTATATATAACAACATTGGTTCGCCGACATTTGGTGCAACCAAGATTGGGTTGGTGGCCAGGATGGCTTTTATTTCTTCCAATCTGGCCGTGGCCGCGTCCGTCCACTCGAAGTGTTCGGTGCGCCGAAGAAGGCGATAAAGGGGTAATGCCTTTTCTCTTAATCGGGAGATAAAGTGGCTTAAGGCCGCCACGCATCCAGTTAACTTCTGGATTTTCTTGAGGTTAGTTGGGGTAGCCAACTGTGACAGAGCTCGGATTTTAGCCGGATTTGCTTCAATTCCTCTACTGGAGACAATGAAGCCCAGGAGCTTTCCGGCGGGCACGCCGAAAACGAATTTTTCCGGATTGAGCTTGATGTCGTATGTTTGGAGATTGTCGAACATGAGCCCCAAGTCGTCTATTAAGGATTCGATGTGTCTGGTTTTAACGACCACATCGTCTACGTATGCCTCCACTGTTTTGCCGATCTGTTTTTCCAGACATGTCTGAATCATGCGTTGATATGTTGCGCCGGCGTTCTTAAGCCCAAAAGGCATGGCGTTGAAACAGAAGGGGCCGTATGGGGTGATAAATGCCGTTGTGGCTTGGTCCGACTCCGCCATCTTAATTTGATGGTATCCGGAGTATGCGTCGAGGAAACACAATGAGTCGTGTCCTGCAGTAGCGTCGATAATTTGATCGATGCGGGGGAGGGGGAAGGGATCCTTGGGGCAAGCCTTGTTAAGGTCCTTGAAATCGACACATAGGCGCCAGGATTTATCCTTCTTTGGTACCATCACCAGGTTTGCTAGCCACTCCAGATGTTTTATTTCTCTAATGAATCCGGCCTCCAGTAATTTGGCCAGTTCCTCTCCCATGGCCTGTCGCTTAGGTTCGAGAAAGGTCAAGAGTCTGCTTGACCGGCTTGAATCCCTTTAGAATGTTAAGGCTATGCTCGGCCAGCCTGCGTGGGATTCCTGGCACGTCTGAAGGATGCCAGGCGAATATGTCCCAATTCTCGCGCAGGAACTCGCGTAGTGCGGCGTCTACAGCGGGGTTTAACTGCGCCCCGATGGATGCTGTTTTTGTAGGCTCCGTTGGGTGGACTTGGAATTTGACTATTTCATTCGCTGGTTTAAAAGAGGTGGACTTGGATCTTTTGTCGAGTATCACGTCATCCCCGCCCTTTGTGGGAGCGTAGCGCGATTAATTCCTCGGCCGCGAGGGCTTCGGATAATGCCTCGAGGGCCAGTGCGGCTGTTTTGTTTTCGGCGCGGAGTGCTATGTCCGGATCACTAGCTAGAGTGATGATTCCATTGGGCCCCGGAATTTTGAGCTTCATGTACCCATAATGGGGTATGGCTGGGAAGATTGTGAATGCCTCCCGCCCTATAAGGGCGTGGTATCCGCTACTGAACGGGGCCACTTGGAATGTAATTTCTTCGGACCTATAATTCTCCGGCGTGCCGAATACCACATCTAGTGTGATTTTCCCAGTGCATCGCGCCTCCCGACTAGGGATGATTCCTCTGAAGGTCGTGCTGCTTTGCTCGATGCGGTTTCTGTCTATTTCAATTTTTTGAAGAGTCTCCTCATAAATGAGGTTTAATCCGCTGCCGCCGTCCATGAGCACTTTAGTAAGCCGAAAGCCATCCACAATTGGACTAAGGACCAAGGCGGCTGGTGCTCGGGCTGTTCGGAATTTAGGTTCGTCACTGGCATTGAAGGTGATAGCCGTGTCGCTCCATGGATTTATTGCTGCCACGTGGCAGACTTTGGCAAGGCTGCGGTGTGCTTGCTTATGCCTATTATTTGAGGCGAAGGTCTCAAAGACTGTCCATACTGTATTGTTGTTATCCACGGGATGGTGCTCTGTGGTATTTTTAATGAGGAGATCCTCACCGCTCTTGGCCACTTGCCGGAGTACCCAACATGCTCTAAGGTTGTGTGTTGGTATGGTATCCACTGTACTGTGAATTTTGCACGGCCCATTAAGCCATCCCTCCAATACGGTTCCATGTCGTGTAGTAGGCTTTTGCTTCTTTCTAATTGAGTCGGGCGACTTATGAGAGTGCACCCTTTGAGTTCGGACTGGGGGTTTTGTCAGGCTCTTTCCAGGCGCTTTCCATCGCACAGTACTTCCGTACTATGGCCACCAAGTCAGCTAAGTATGCTATGTCACAGCGACTTATGGCGTTGAGGATTCCCTTGTCCGTGCAATTATTGCAAAAGAATGAAATTGCGTCTTCCTCGCGACAGTCCTTGACCTTGTTCATTACAAGGAGGAATCTAGCCCAATAGTGATGTACTGTCTCCACAGGGCTCTTGCCTAATGTGGGAAAGATCGCTTATATCCGGGTGGGTGGGTGGATTTAAGTCCCAACCCTGACCCGATCTGAGACCAAAAGCGAGAGGAGTTTCCAATCTTGGAAGTTCGGGCTCCGGATGTTGCCCAATAGGTCCGCCCATTGCCTGATTCTAGGTTCAGGGTTTGGGTGATGTCCTCCCGTAGACGGGTATCCGGCTCGGAGAGCTCGGGAATCCGGACATAGTTTGTCCTCAAGATAGAGGAATAATCACCGCATTGTTCCTCCACCACCGCTATCTTATGGGTGACCGGTGGAGAATTAATCTCCATTTGGTCATGTTTAAGCCCAATCCGATCCTAGTCCGTAGCGACTCCCAAAGCGGCGATGCGATCCAAGAGCTCGTTCAGAGAAGAGAGCTCCATTGGATTCATCTGCTCGGCAAGTTCCGAGCCAACGTGGGGGCTGTTTTTGATGACCCAAGAAGTCATCGTCGGCGCAACAGCCAAACGGGCGGTCATGACGAAGCTGCCTAGTCGGAGAGTTTGGCCTACAGCACGAGCTCCCTCAGAGGTGATGTTGTCCTTGACAACGAGACAAGCCATCCTTCCTTATGATGACGGCACGGTGGAACTCTCAATGAAAGCACCAATGTCGGTGTCAAAACCGACGGATCTCGGGTAGGGGTCCCGAACTGTGCGTCAAAGCAGATGGTAACAGGAGGCGGGGGACACGGTGTTTACCCAGGTTCGGGCCCTCTCGATGGAGGTAATACCCTCCTTCCTGCTTGATTGATCTTGATGATATGAGTATTACAAGAGTTGATCTACCACGAGATCGTAGAGGCTAAAACCCTAGAAGCTAGCCTATGGTATGATTGTTGTTGTCCTACGAACTAAACCCTCCAGTTTATATAGACACCGGAGGGGGCTAGGGTTACACAGAGTCGGTTAGAAGGGAGGGGATCTACATATCCGTATCGCCAAGCTTGCCTTCCACGCCAAGAAGAGTCCCATCCGGACACGGGACGAAGTCTTCAATCTTGTATCTTCGTAGTCCAACAGTCCGGCTAAAGTATATAGTCCGGCCGTCCGAGGACCCCCTAATCCAGGACTCCCTCATGGGGTCCCCAGACTTGCTTGCCTGCAGCCCACGGCGTGGCTCCACTAACAGCCTGGTATGGCCCATCTTCATCAGCAAACACTCAAGACCCTCGCGAGGGGCCAAGCCTCGCGAGGCGGACGACACGAGACCTCCTTAGTGGTAGCCTCACTAGGCTGGCTCGCGAGGAGCGGAGAGATCATGTAGCGACCCGACCTCAGATGGTCAAGTCTCTGTGCTTCTGTGTAACGCCCTCGATGCGGCTATATCTCCCACGTGTCGAAGCACGACTTAGAGGCATAACCGCATTGAAAGCAATGTCGCAAGTGAGGTAATCTTCACACAACCCATGTAATACATAAGGGAAAGAGGTACATAGTTGTCTTACAATCGCCACTTCACACAATACATGAGTAAAGCATTACATCATACAGATACAATCAAGATCCGACTACGGAACCAAAATAAAAGAAGACTACCCCAAATGCTACACAGATCCCCGATCGTCCCAACTAGGCTCCACTACTGATCAATGAAACGAAACAACACAATGAACAAGATCTTCATCGAGCTACTACTTGAGCTCGGGTGCGTCACCTGCACGGCTTCATCGGCACCTGCAAACTTGTTTTGGAAGTATCTGTGAGTCACGGGGACTCAA
Source organism: Aegilops bicornis (assembly GCA_021605145.1). Classification (NCBI taxonomy): domain Eukaryota; kingdom Viridiplantae; phylum Streptophyta; class Magnoliopsida; order Poales; family Poaceae; genus Aegilops; species Aegilops bicornis. The sequence continues at coordinate 89,356,905 of CM038670.1, forward strand.
CAATCTCACACTCTCGCGATCAAGACTATTTAAGCTTATGAGAAGGGTAAAGGTATGAGGTGGAGCTGCAGAAAGCGACTAGCATATATGGTGGCTACCATACGCCAAAGAGAGCGAGAAGAGGAGGCACAAGCACGGTCGAACAACTATGATCAAGAAGTGATCCTAGAACAACCTGCGTCAAGCATAACTCCAACACCGTGCTCACTTCCCGGACTCCGCCGAGAAGAGACCATCACGGTTACACACGCGGTTGATGTATTTTAATTAAGATCAACTTTGGGTTTTCTACAACCGGACATTAACAAATTCCCATCTGCCCATAAATCAAGGGCACGGCTTTGAAAAGATTATACCTGCAGGGGTGTCCCAACTTAGCCCATGATAAGCTCTCGCGATCAACGAAGGATATTCCTTCTCCCCGGGAAGACCCGACCAGTCTCGGAATCCCGGCTACAAGACATTTCGGCAGCAATAAAACAAGACCAGCAAGACCTCCCGGCGTGCCGACACCCTGATAGTAGCCGCCAGATCTCGTCTCGTGCCACGACCGGATGAGCAGTCCGTGACAACTAAAACCAGGCCTCGAAGTTTCCCGAGGAGGCGCCAGAAGGGTTTCTAGTTCGGACCAACACTTAGACAAGCATTGGCCCGGGGGGGGGCTAAAATAAAGATGACCCTTGGGTTAATTACTCCCAAGGGAAAAGTAGGTGGTGGCGAGGCAAATGGTAAAACCAATGTTGGGCCTTGCTGGAGGAGTCTTATTCAAAGCGAACTGTCAAGGGGGTCCCATAAATCACCCGACCGCATTAGGGACGCAAAATCCGGGAACATAATACCGATATGACGGAAACTAGGGCGGCAAGAGTGTAACAAAGCACTAGGCATAAGGCCGAGCCTTCCACCCTTTACCAAGTATATAGATGCATTAATAATATAAGAGATATTGTGATATCCCAACATAAACATAATTCAACATGGAGCAATCTTCATCTTCACCTGCAACTAGCAACGCTATAAGAGGGGTTGAGCAAAAGCGGTAACATAGCCAAGCAATGGTTTGCTAGGAAAGGATGGTTAGGGCTTGACATGGCAATATGGGTGGCATGATAAGAAAGTGATAGGCATCATAGCATAGGCATAGCAAAAGAGCGAGCATCTAGCAAGCAAAGATAGAAGTGATTTCGAGGGTATGGTCATCTTGCCTGAGATCCCGCAAGGAAGAAGAACGAGTCCATGAAGAAGACAAACGGACGTGGTCGAACAAATCCTCACAAGTCCGGAGCGAAGCGAAGCTAACGAGAGAAGCAACCGGAAAGAAACAAACAACAAAGTAAACAACCAACACATGAACATGGCATGATGCACAAACAAGAATGATGCATGTCTGTTTTAATGAGGCAAGGCATGGCAAAATGCAACAAACAACACTACAAATTAAGTGGAGCTCAATATGCATCGAGTTGCATATTGACGAAACACCACGTCAATTAATTAGTTCTCTCTCGTTTAAGTACTCAACAAAATTAAATGTTGGTTATCATGGCAAGGTGAAGCACAACAAAACTACCTACCTAGGCAAGTTTAAATGAGGCCGGAAACAATGAACAACAAGTCCGGAAAATCCTCATGTGCATATTTATGGATTAGGTACTGTTCTGCCCTAAACACAATTTTAGAGTTGTTAAACATGCAAAGCAAGTACACCATGTTAAACTAGGCATTTTTCTACCCCATTTACATATAAAGTTTATTTAAAATGGAGCTACGGTTATTTAGTTATGAAATAAAACATTTTAGCATGGCATAGGAGCAAATTAATGTAAACAACATTTTAAACATGTTAAACTTGGATGAAAGTAGCATATTATGAAACTAGACACAATTTTAAGCATTTTTCATATTTAAGTCACTTTAAACCGATGCACCAATTGTGAGTTATTATATGCATGTACATGAGGGGGTTTTCTACAAAACAGGTAAATCTCTGGATAAATAGCAAATTCGCAGGCGCTGAAAAAAACACGGCCTGGGCCGAAATCAAGAAGTTGGGCGCTCACCATGGGCTTTGGCCCGGTCGGTGGAGCAGAGGCGGGCAGGCCGGCTGGGCCTTGGTGCGACTGGCCGGGCCTCGGATGGAGCAGTGGGCCTAGCGCCGCCCACGCTGGCTCGAGCGGGTCAACGCAGGCGGGCGAAGAAGCTGCTGCTGCCGTTCAAGAATGTAAACAAAGAAGCAGGTTCAAATGCCGGCTGGGCTCGATGGACTTCGGCGACGGGTGGTGACGGCGACGCGAAAAGCCGGAACGGGCAGGTCCAAAGCGAGGGGTTTCGGATCCGGCGGTGCAAGGGAGCTCCAAGGCGGGGAGGAACTGCAGGGCCATGGCGTGTAGCTCCTATCCAAGGCAGAGAGAGAGACCTGAGAGAGAGTTGAATACAGAGGGAGGAGGAAGAACGAGGGAAGGAGACGGACGGACAGGGGGAGGCGGACCCGGCGAAGGGGCGCGGTTCCCGGTGGCGTTGATGGATCTCCAGGACGGTGGAGTCGAGCGGGACGGCGACGGCTCGGCTCCTGTCCAAAGAACACAACGGGCGAGGCGGGAAGAAGCTCCTGATGCGGGACTGCGAGGACGGACGCGCTCGGGAGGAGAAGAGGAGGGCGACGACGCTACCGGAGTTGGGGTCCTCGGCCGCGGGATGTGGAAGGAGGAGCTCGTGCTCCTGGTTTCTGCTCGGGAGGCGCGAGGCTGCAGGGAGCTCCGGCTGCGCGGGAAGCAACGGGTTGGCGAGGAGGCTTCGGAGATGGCCAGATCAGGCCAGTTCGAGTCGGGGAGGCGACCTGCGGGGTCCGGCGGCGCGGGAATTTGGATAAGGTGCTCGGGCATGAGGAGATCGACGAGCTCGGGGCCTTGGGCGGCTTCACGATCCATTCGGGATCGAGGGGAGAAGAGGTAGGCTTCGGGCGCCGGGCAAGAAGCGGAGGAGGAGCTCGGGATCGAGGCTGCCGTGATTTGGGCGGCGCGAGAACACGGGAAGTGGTCGGAGATCTGGTTGGTGGAATGGATCGGGAGGGGCTGCAGCTCTGGTTGGTCGGGTGGACTGGATCGAGGATCCCGAGGACGATGCGGGAGAGTGGCGGCGGGAGACGGGATGGATGGATTGGACTAGGGTTTGGACAAAATATATACATTAAGTGGATTAGGTTAGGGGCTACCTCATCCCTACGATCGTAATCGGACGGTCGCGAATAAAATAGTTAGGGAGCCCAATTAACAAAACGGAGATGTTTTGTAGACGTTAGGGGATGATCCGGACACAACGGTAGCGACAGTCCGGTTTGGGTCAAGGGGAGGTTTTGGATGCGCGAGAGGGGTCTATGCACTGTGCAAAGAGGGGTTAGGCGGTCACGGTCAAGAGGGGAGCGAACACCCGATTGGCCTGGAACGGTCAACGAAGGCAAAGCGGTCAAGAGGGAAGGTGATGAAGGCAAAGGGAGAAACGTCAACGACTAACGAATGCAAGTTTTAAAACATGACGGCAACGGAGTGCCAATGCAATGCAGATAATGACATGATGAAATGCAGCAAACAAATAAATAACACACAACAACAACGAAATAACTGGAAGGCTTTTGAAGCGTCGGTCTCGGGGCGTTACATTATGTGTCATCCCTAGATCGGTAATGCTGACACACACAGTACTCGAAGGATTTATAACAGAGTAGCAATCACACACTTATTACATCGAATGTCTCAAAAGAGAACTTATTACAATAATATGGCTGAAGGCCATCTAATGCGATAACAGCGGAAGGCTTGGAAGATAAAGTGAGTCCATCAACTCCAATGGCATAACTGAGCTGCACGGCAACGACCTACAATCCTTACTCCTCGTCTAAAAAGTCTGCAACATAATACGTTGCAGCCCGAGAACGGGTCAGCACATGGAATATGCTGGCAATGTAACACATAGAGTAATGAAAGAATAAGCTATACTACATGCATATATGGCTGGTGGAAAGCTCTATGGTTACAGCTTTTAAAAAGCCAATTTTTTCCTACATCAAAGGAATAAATTTAATTTAACTATCATGGTGGTTGAAACATCATTGAGAAGGTGTAACCCCAACTCAATGATCCCAATTAAAGTGATTAACAACCCAGCAAAATTAGTTAAGAGTGATGAGATACATGTGAATACTCAAGTACTAGATACTCGAATTTGTCCATAACCGGGACACGGCTAACCATGATTAGTTTGTACACTCTGCAGAGGTTTATGCACTTTTCCCCACAAGACTCGATCGCCTCCGTTGGTTTCTCGCCGCATGGTGTTTGAGAGACGGATGACCGAGACACGTCTTTTCGTAAACATTAACTCTCTACTCCGGATAGATCATACCAAACCTATAAAACCCACTACCTGCTGACCTACCTCTTCGAGAGCTTCACGTAACTTACTCAACTATGCTAGAGCCCATAATAGCTTGTGGCTGCACACGGAAGTTTCTAGCATGAATAAACTCAGTTCCCTTTGAGCCTGGTGGCGGTCCATAGGAAGATCACACGGGTACCCGGGATTTCCAAGAAAAGCAGACAACACCGGGTGCCCCAGTGCCTCAATCCACCCAGATGTGTATTTAAGTTGCCACCTTAAAGTAAACCATTAATTTACAATCTCACATCTGTCATGAATATCTCTCAAACCCAAACCACGTCTACGAGCATAGCATGGCAATATAAGCATAACGTAGGAGTAACTCCCAAGAGTTTGATAGTAACATGGCAATAGGTTCCTACCTCATCATCTACTTCCCAACCCACAATTTAATGACATCCTAATCATGCAATGTTGGAGGGTTGAGCAAATGCATAAAAACTAGGTATGAAAAGATATGATCAAGTTTTACTTGCCTTGCTGACGATCCGTGAATCCTAGAGACTCGTAGTAACACGCTTCGCACTCCGGGAATTCTATCGCGAACAAACAATACATACATAAGTAAACAAGCAAAGATGCACAAACGAAAGTTCAACTAAAGAGGTTGACCGGAGAGTTCAACTTAAGAACTCCGGTTTGCAAAAAGAATCAAACCAAACGGAAAAACGAAACTCAAACGGCGAGAAAAACAAAGTCCGTTTACTAATCTGAACTAGGGTCAAATTTACAGAGAGAAAAACTTGGTGGAGTTGATTATTCGGAAAGAGGTTTTCGAGATGAAACTCCAGGCGCTTGAATCGCCTGATTCCGATAAACGAGCGAAAAGATAAACAGGTTTGAAAATTGGATCAGAAATCTCGATCATAACAACCGCGGAATAAATCCTATAAAAGAAAAGCGACGAACTGCTAAACGAACGAACGTTCGTTAACAGAACCTAAACAGTGAACGCATTCGTTAGAACGAACGTATGAACGGACGTTCGCTAAATAAATAAACCGACGAAATAAACCGATCTATATATAAAAAAACGATCTAGGGTTTTATAAAAAACCGAAGAGTTTTTATAAAAAAACATACCGGCGGCGGGGTCGGGTACCTCCGGCGAGGCGCGTCCGGCGGGGCGGGCGGCTCCGGGTTCCGGGTGGGGCGGGTCGGCGTGGCGGCGGCGGCTCGGCGACTCGGGCGAGGGGCGAGGCGGCGCGAGAGGCGGCGGCGACGGGCGGCGGTCGGGCTCGGGTGGCTCGCTTCCTGCTCCGGTGGCGGGCGGCTTGGGTGGTGGCGGGTGGTGGTGGTGGTGTGGTGGCGGGGTGGCGGCATATATAGGAGGGCGGGGCGGGCGGCTTGGGGAAGGGGGCGCCTCGGTGGAGTCCGGCTCGGACTCGCCCTCGGCGTCCGTGCCTCGCCTGACGGTGGCGCGCGTGGGGAAAGGCGGCGGCAGCGGCCGGCTGGCTCGGGCTTCGGCCCGACCCGGCGGTATGAATCCATTTTTTTTAAACATACCGCTGAAAGAAAAATTCCTAGAAAAATAAATAAAAATCTAAAAATTCCAAAACAAGTTTTCTCCGTCTAAATAAAATATTTAGAACTAGATGAACTTTTCTTGGCCCCTAAAATGCAACTTTTTAAAGCGTGCAAATTTTTCTAGGGAAATTTAAAATCCCAAATAAAATCAAATGAAATCCCAAAATGATTTTAACATTTTTCCTCCGTTAGTTCAATTATTTTGGAGAAGTCATATTATCTCCCCTCATTTATTTATTTAAATTGAAATAGTTTTCCGGAGAGAAAATAATTAAAATCCAATATCCTCATCTTTCATTATTTGAAAAAATTCAAATATGAAAATTGAAAAAAAAAATCCCCAACTCTCTCCGAGGGTCCTTGAGCTGCTTAGGATTTTTCGAGGATGGCAAACGAATATGCAATAAAATATGACATGCAAGAATGACCTATGTATAACATGCCAAATTGAAAATTTGGGATGTTACAAACCTACCCCCCTTAAGATGAATCTCGCCCTCGAGATTCGGGTTGGCTAGAAAATAGGTGCGGATGGTCCTTGCGAATATCCTCTTCTCGCTCCCAGGTGGCTTCTTCCTCGGTGTGGTGGCTCCACTGAACTTTGCAAAACTTGATCACCTTGCTGCGAGTGACTCGGCTATCGAAATCCAAAATCTTTACTGGCTTCTCCTCATAAGTCAAATTATTATCCAATTGTATCGCCTCCAGGGGCACTGTATCCTTGAGCGGTATGTCTGCCATCTCAGCGTGTCGGTGTAGTAGAGTAGGGGTACCCTAGTATCCCGTACTCGTGCACGGACAGTTGCAGCACCCCGCGGCAGGGTTTGCCTCGTCACCGCCAAGATCCTCCGTGGCTCCTTTGGAGCCATTCAAGAGCAAAGTATTTGATTAAGAAGACAAGGCCCCGGCAAGAGGAGCTTTCTGGGAAGGCCACTCAAGGCATGCAGAAGACAAGGCCCCGGCAAGAGGAGCTTGCCGGGAAGGCTCGGAGCGCGACAAACCTCCGGACGCGACAAGGGTTCGGCCGCGGCAAGGCGCTTGCCGCGGCAAGCAACCTCTCTCCATATCCGCTCCATCTCATCCAGCAACGTGTCGCCATGGGACCATTCCATGCGCGCGTGTCGAGAGGTTGTGCAGCCAGCGGAGAGCAGCGATAAGCGGCGCTGACAAGCTTGCCATCGTGGCGAGCGGTGGCGCACCTGACGGTCTCTGTTGCCTTTGTTTGGGCGACAACGACGGGCATTTATTGCTTTTGTCCCTTGCCGTCGAGTTAGGTATTTTGCACTGTACACTGTTCGAGTAGGTGTACCAACTCCTATTTTTACATTTGTACCCTCGCCTATGTTGCCACCTGTCGGAGACCCCTTGAGCATATAAAAGGAGGCCCATGCGCAACGTAGAGGAGGTTGGAGGTTCGGTTCATTCGACTCACCAGAGACCAGATACGCTCACGCTAGGTTTTGTAGCTCGCATCGCTCCCTAGCAAGAACACAATACATCAAACAAGCAGCAGTAGGAGTTTTATCTCTCCGGAGAGCTCCGAAGCTGGGTAAACTGCTCGTGTGCCTCGCCTCGATCCGCTCTTCGTGCGATCTTCGCCCCCCTCCGAACCACAAAGGGGCCTGGTCCGCCGGCCCCATAGGTGTTCGTGGGCACGATCAGCCTCATAGACATCTTTGGCGTGCCAGGTAGGGGGGCGTCGAGGCCGTGTGAATCTGATCCGACGTTCACACGAGCAGCGTCATCAACATCTTCCTCAACATGCCACCGAAGAAGAAGGCTTCGGCGGCAGCAGAGCCGTCCGCGTCGTACCCACCCTCACCGCAGCAAACGGGTGGTGGGGCCGACGCTGGCGGAGGAACGGGCGCCGACGAAGGTGTTCGCGACATTGCCAAGTCCAAGGACAAGGCCCCGCAAACCTCGGCGTCCGCGCATCCCCCACGCCCATCTCAGGAGACGCGGGACCAACAACGTCATGGCGTTCACAATGCCATACGTTCGTTGGATCGAGACCCTCAAGACCAGCATGCGCGCCAACATGCTGGCACGAGTGAGATATGGTCGCCTGGACGGGGTGCTGCTCCTTCTAACATAGTTAGAAGTCCGAGCATATCCCGCTCCTCGCACCGTTCGCCAATGCCACCCACTACTCCAGCAGAAGCTCTGGCGAGCTCACCGCTCCTCGACTACCCTCCAACGGCCAACAAGGTCGACGAGTGGAGGGCCACTATCCAGAGCCTCATCGGCTTTGCCAACGGCGACGCTCCGCGGCAACCAACGCCATCATTGCCGCGGCAAGACGACAAGGCACGAGCCGGTGGCGACGAGACTGTCGGAGGTGCAACCACCATGCACTCTCCGCCGCGAAGGCCAAGATCGCCGACTCACCGGATCCATCTCGACAGCGACTCCACCGCGTCATCGGATCCGCGAGCTCGCCGCGATCAGCGCCAAGTTCTTCATGAGCGACAACAAGAGGACGCTCGAACTCACATCGAGCGCCGGAGAGAAGCGCGACGTCAGTCCGACAAGCGCGCTGGGCCTTCTGTTGACATGCGCGCGCCGGAGGAGCCAGGCGACTTGCCGTACGCGGTAGGTTGCCCTGCGTTCACTCGTGAGCTGCGGCAAGTCCGGTGGCCCAGCCGTAAAAACTTCAAACTAGGCGTGCGGAGAAGTATGATGGCAGGGCGCATCCGTCGGAGTTCCTCAACATCTACACCATCGCGGTGCAGGCTGCGGGGGACGAGACGACAAGATCCTCGCCAACTACTTCCCGCCGCGTGCTCAAACCCAACGTCAGATCTTGGCTCATGCACTTGCCGGACAGCTCCATATCCTCTTGGGCAGATCTGTGCCATCAGTTTGTTGGCGCCTTCACGGGTGGCCACAAACCTCATGGCCAAGAGAGTGACCTTCATTTGCTCGCCCAGAAGGAAAGAGAGTCCCTGCGCAAGTTCATTCAGAGATTCAGCCGTGTGCACTACAACATCCTAGATGTCCACCCCGCCTTGGTGATCGGTAGCGTTTCATCGAATGTGCGGAACCGCAGGATGAGGGAGGAGATGGCGATGTGCAAAGTCAAGGACGTCGATGAGTTGTACGCCTTGGCCGACAAGTGTGCACGCTGAGGAAGGGAGGAGACTCCTGTGAGAGAATGCGAAGCAGGCTCGACAAGGAGGAGGCCGCCCAAGAAAGAAGGGCCGGGCGAGGCAACAGGAAGAAGAAAGGTAGAGAAGTGCTAGCTGTTGAGCAGTCCGGCAGCGGAGGTGGCGACAAGAACGCCAAGGCTGGTGGCTCGCAAGGAGGTTGCACGACGCCAACCACCGGTCGGTGGCGGCCGCCGACAAGGTGACGGCTCCGCAAGCGATCTTGCAAGATCCACCACACCAAGGGCCACGACCTCCAGAGCTGCAAGAAGGTCGAGCAGCTTGTCGAATGCCAGAGGGCTGAGTACGAGCGGCGCGACAAAGAGAAGGCCCAGGAAGGTGCTGGGGGAGCAAGCAAGAAACGTCCCGACCGGGGAGGACGCCGCGGCAAGGCCAAGCAACGGCAAGGAGACAGACCTCCCCACGGCCGCGACAAGGACGAAGATATGGAAGACGACGACGCCGATGAGCAGGAGTTTGAGAAAGCCACAAAGGTCCTCTGCGTTGACGGAGGTGCTTCCCTGCATACCTCCCACCGCCAACTCAAGCAATGGATGCGGGAGGTCAATGCAGCGGAACCATCCGTAGAGTCACGCAGCCTCTCAAGTGGTCCAGCACGCCTATCATTTTTGATATTGAGGACCACCCTGATCGCATAATCATGTCGGGTGCTTGCCGATGTTGGTCTCACCAACCATCCGCAACCTCAAGGTCACCAAAATGCTAGTTGACGGCGGGGCCGGCTTGAATCTGATCTCTCTGCGGTGCTCCCGAAGCTTCAAATCCTCGACAATGAAGCTCGAAGAGACCGGCACCTTCCAAGGAATCAATCCGGGAAGGAGCAAGCCGAAGGGGAAGATTACGTTGCTGGTCACATTTGGCAGCGAGATGAACTTTAGGACTGAGAGGGTCACATTCGACGTTGCCGATTTCCCATTGCCTTACAATGGGATACTTGGCCGTCCAACACTCGCCAAGTTCATGGCAGCCTCTCACTACGCCTACAACTTACTCAAGATGCCAGGCCCGATAAGCGTCATCTCTGTCCATGGCGACAAGAAGAATGCCCTTATCTGTGCCGACAAGATCTACCGGGATGCAGCAGTCGCGACAGATTGCCAAACACTTGCCGCTGAAGCTCCCGGGGGGAAGAAGACAAAGTCCAAGTCCGGCAAGAGCTCTGATGCTCACTCCGGCAAGCGCACCTCTTCGGAGTGCTGCGCTACCGTCGAGGACGCACCATCGAGCTCCACCGGCAAGTGCAAGAAGATGGTAGCTCCGCCAAAGACCAAGAAGGTGCCCGCGAAGGAGGACGGCACTGGTGGTACCTTCACCATCAGTGCCTCTCGACCCTAAATAGGAAGGCGCTCGTTGCTTTCTCAGGCGAATGTCGACGTGTTTGCATGGCAACCGTCGACATCCCGGTGTTCCTGTGAAAGTGATCGAGCACCGCTGGCCGCTTGTCCTCATCTTGCGCCGGCAAGCAAAAAGTCGTGAAGCAAGCGGTGGAGCGCCAAGAATTCATAGCGAAGAGATCAAGAAACTGGAAGCAATAGGCCTTGTCAGAGGGGTGCTCCATCCTACGTGGTTGGCCAATCCTGTAGTCGTGCGCAAGGCAAATGGAAAATGGAGACTTTGTATTGACTTCACGGATGTTAATAAAGCCTGTCCCAAAGATCCATTTCCCTTGCTGCGCATTGACCAGATTGTTGACTCCACGGCTGGATGTGATTTGCTTTCGTTTCTTGATGCATACTCAGGATACCATCAAATCTTCATGGCTGAAGAAGATGAGGAGAAGACCGCATTCATTACACCATGTGGCACATACTGTTTCATACGGATGCCTTTCGGTTTGAAGAATGTTGGTTCAACATTTGCAAGGGTAGTCCATGACGCTTTTGAGCCGCAAATGCACAGAAATGTAGAAGCCTACATGGATGACATAGTGGTCAAAAGCAAGGACAAAGCAACCCTGGTTCAAGATTTGGACGAGACCTTTGCAAGTCTGTGCAAGATCAACCTCAGGCTCAACCCCGAGAAGTGCATGTTTGGAGTCCCTTCCGGCAAGCTTCTCGGGTTCTTCGTGTCTCAACGAGGGATTGAAGCTAATCCCGACAAGATCAAGGCCATTGAGCAGATTGAAGCACCAAAGCGCGTCAAGGATGTACGAAGACTTGCCGGTTGCGTAGCTGCTCTCAGCAGGTTTATTTCTTGGTCTGCTGAACGCGCCCTGCCGTTTTTCAAGATTTTGAAAAAGGCAGGTCCAATGAAATGGACTCCCGAAGCGGAGGCTGCGCTGCAGGACTTAAAGAGATACCTGTCCTCCACTCCAACACTTGTCGCACCTAAACCACAAGAGAAGTTGCTGCTATATATAGCAGCAACCAATAATTGGTTACTGCTGCGTTAATAGCGGAGAGGGGGGCGGATGACGAGCCAGCAACCACGGCAAGCACATCCAGCGACAAGCGAGGGGCTTCACGGCAGGCTCTAGTCCCGACAAGAATGAATCCAGCAGACGCATGACCAGATGCGTAAAAGGATGGTGCAGCGCCCACTACTTTGTCGGTTCCCTCCTGCGGGGGCTAGGTCAAGGTACTGCGGTGTACAGAAATTGCTTTTCGGCCTCCTCATGGCCTCGAGAAAGCTGCGCCATTACTTCCAAGCACATGAGATCACAGTTGTCACTCGCTTTCCGCTGAAGAGGATACTGCAGAATCCAGAAGAAAAGGGCAGGATTGTTGAGTGGGCATTGAACCATCAAGCTTTGGTCTCAAGTTTGAAAGCACATCAACTATCCAAAGCAGAGCATTGGCAGAATTCATAGCAGAATGGACGCCAACGCCAGATGAAGAGATTCCGGAGACGAGCATTCCCGTCAAGGAAGCAAGCAAAGAGTGGCTGATGTACTTTGATGGTGCCTTCTCGCTGCAAGGCGCCGGTCTTGAGCGTCTTTGCTTATCGCACCCACCGGAGAGCACCTCAAGTACGTAGTCCAGATGCATTTTCCCAAGGAGCAAGCAACAAACAATACTGCAGAGTATGAAGGTTTGCTTGCCGGTCTCAGGATCGTAGTGGACCTTGGGATCAAAAAGCTTATTGTCAGGGGTGACTCGCAACTTGTCGTCCGCCAAGTGAACAAAGATTACCAGAGTCCGTTGATGGAAGCCTACGTTGATGAAGTGAGGAAGCTAGAAGAGCGCTTTAACGGCCTGCAAATGGAACATGTTCCAAGAGCTCAGAATGATATTGCTGACGGCCTGTCAAAGTGCGCTGCACTTAAGTTGCCTGTGGAACCAGGGATTTTCGTGCTCAAGCTGACTCAGCCAACCGTAACACCATCAACTGGACAAAGCAAGAAGAGGAAGTTGATCTCTGGTGACTACTTTCCGGCAGAGCTTCCCGAAGCCGTCGTTGCGAAGGTCCCCAAGATCAACGCCAACAGGTCTTTGAGGCGATCTGCTCTCAAGCCCTGTGGTTTGTTTCGTTGAAGCGGACGCTTCGACAAGTTTTGCTCCGGCAAGCTTGCCGGGAGCATCAAGCTCCGGCAGAGCCGCGAGTTCTTGCCGTAGAAGCTGATGTTCCGCAGCAGCAGATGTGCCTTTGGTCCTTGTTGTCGAGCCACAAGCTCCAAAGATGGGCACAGCAGATTGTCCATTTCCTTCAGATAGGAGAACTTCCCAAGAGCGAGAAGAAGCGGAAAGAGTAGCCCGGCAATGAAAGTATGTACCAGTTTGTCGACGACACTGCATGTAAGAAGACTCAACGGTGTGAAATTGAAGTGTATTCCTGTGGAAGACGGACAAAAGCTGTTGGCGAGCTACATGAAGGCATATGTGGTCACCACATTGGCGCCCAGAGCACTTGCCGGCAAAGCGTTAAAGCAAGGTTTCTTTTGGCCGACAACCCTCCGGGATGCAAGCGCACAAGTAACCAAGTGTGAAGCGTGCGGTTCCATTCCAAGCGAGATACATCAGCCATTCAGCTCTCCAAACGATCCCTTTATCCTGGCCATTTTCGGTCTGGGGGCTCGACATCCTCGGCCCCTTCCCCCGAGCTGTCGGGGGCTTTGAATACTTGTACGTCGCCATCGACAAGTTCACAAAGTGGCCGGAAGTGGAAGCAGTGAGGAAGGTGACAAAGCCATCGGCGATCAAGTTCTTCAGGTCGATTGTTTGCCGTTTCGGAATCCCTAACAGGATCATCACCGACAACGGCACACAATTTACGAGTCGCACCTTCATGCAGTACGTCCAAGATCTTGGCACCAAGGTCTGCTTTGCTTCCGTTGCTCACCCGAGAAGCAACGGTCAAGCAGAGAGGGAAAATGCTGGAAGTGCTGCGCGGGCTCAAGACCGAACTTTCGACGGGCTGCACAAGTGCGGAAGAAACTGGATCGAGGAGCTGCCGGTGGTTCTTTGGTCGATCGGGACGACGCCAAATCGAGCCACCGGTCAGACACCTTTTGCTCTAGTCTATGGAGCAGAGGCAGTTCTCCCCACGGAACTCGTATTCGGATCGCCTCGAGTGCTCGCTTATGATGAGCTTGAGCAAGAGCAGCTGCGACAAGATGACGCGCTGCTCCTTGAGGAGGATCGTCTTGAGCCATTGTCAGGCGAGCTGCTCGCTACCGACAAGCTTTGCATCGCTACCATAGCCGCAGAGTTAGTGCCAAGTCTTGAGGAAGGTGACCTTGTTCTTGGTAGCGTTCGGTCCGCCAAGAATTCAAACAAGTTGGCGCTTGAAGTGGGAAGGCCCTTATCGGGTGAAACGAGTCACTAGGCACTGCATCGTCCGCCTTGAGACCGAAGATGGCATCCCGTGAACAACTCCTGGAACATTGAGCATCTTCGTAAGTTTTACCCATAGAGGCGCGGTTGCGGAACCCGTTCGGCAACCACCTTTTGTACAAGTCTTGCCGCTGTTGCATGTAATCCTTTGTACAAAGCCGGGCGCAGACCCGATGCATCGAAGAAGCTCATGTGTTGCGCACAACTTGTCAAATTCATGCTTTCATCATTTTATTGCATGTTTTGGCTAACACTTTGTGCAGCAACCGCACCCGGTAAGCAAAATCGAGCCGCTGGGCTCCATAGCTTTATTTCCTCTTCTTTCTCTTTTCTCAAAGAAAGGAAGGCTCCCTCGCGCACAAGTTAACCAGGGGGGAAGGGGGAGATAATACTATGGACCAGGCACCGCTCGAGCAAGTTTCGCCTCATCGGGAAGCAAGAGACAGAAAAGCTAAGTTGCCAAAGTTTGAGCAATCAATTTTTAAAATTTTAAGTTATCTTCCTCGAACGATAAGTACTTTGTATGGAAAACCTGTGCGCAGAGGAACCAACTCGCCGGCTAGTTGCGCCCTTACTTTGTTTCGAGTCCGCTCAACAACTTAAGTGAGCTGCGGCTAGTCGCGACAAGGTTGCTTGTCGGAGGCGGCACTGCCAGCAGGCTGCTGACGTTCCGCACTCAGCGCTCGCGGCAAAGGTGCCCGCACCGACAAGTCCCCCAATTGCGTAGGGCAGAAACGTGCAAAGGAAGGAATGAAGTAGAGGAAATAACGTTGCATTGATCGCCTAAGATAGAGTATATTACAAAATAACTTGTCGCTGATCTAACAAACTGTTCTAAACATGATCAGCAGCGACAAGGGAAAGATAAAACTGGCGGCCTAGTCTACGCGGGTCGCCATCAATCCGCTTGATCTTGTTCACCTTGTCCACAATGGTGCGACAAGGGCTTTGAAGCTCCTCCACGTTGGCATCTCTGGCGGCAAGGATGCGAGGACGCCCGTTAAGGTTGCGGCCCGGATTGCGGAAGGCCACCTTTATCAACACCTTCTCGAGGGCTCCTGCACAGATCCTGGCGTGATTCCTCGCCAGCTGCTTTGGGACCTCTTCACGAGTCGCTGGAGACCCGTCCCACGCCTTTGAAGAATAAACCGAGTTTGGCGCTGGGTTGGAGATGCTACGTCGGAGGAGTATGCAAGGTCCGCCATCCCAGCTCCATCAGCTCGTTGTGGATGTCGGCGGCGGTGTCCACAAGACCTTCGATCCGGTGCTCCACGCTCTCCCTCAAGGTGCTGCTCTGGATGGAGGCAGCATTCGCCAGCAGCTCCTCCTTGGCCTTGATCGTCTCCAACAGGCCCACCTCCCGCTCTTTGGCGCCGTCCGGCGTCTGCGTCAGAGTGGTCAGCTTCAGCTCAAGATCCGCCTTGGAGTCCTTGGCGGCGTCGAGCTCCTTGACCCTATCAGCGAGGCGACCCTGCAGCTCGCCAAGAGTGTAGGCGTCCTTCTCGCGCTCATGCTTGAGCGTGGCAAGCTCTTCGCCGCTCTTCTTGAGGCTGGCCTCCAGCTGTGCCACCTTCACCTTCAACTCTTCCTTGGCGGCCTCGGCGGCTGCGGCAGCATCCTTCGCTTCCTTAAGCGCCCCGCCAAGTGACTCCTCGCGCGCGGCAAGGTCTTCTTCGTGGCTGTCCAGGTTGACCTTCCGCTGCGCCACTTCGCTTTCCTGCGGAGAGCTTCTCAGCAAGCCGCTGCTCTTCCTCATTGCGGCCTTCTCAAGGATGAAGGCCGTGCGCTCTTCTCAAAGTTGCCCCAGCTTACGCTATGTCGCGGAGAGTTTCTTGGTTGGCGCTCCGGAGCTCTTCTGCGCGCTTCTCCATGTCCGCTCCTGCCCTCGCGACAAGTGCTTCCCGGGACTCCAACTTGGCTTGCCGGGCGCGGTAGAGTGACAGCAGCTTCTTCAGCAGCTGCTCCTCCTCAGACTCGCCGCTGCTGCTGCTTGGCGCGTCCACCAACGTCAGCCTAGCAGAGGCGAGTAGCTCGCCGTCGAAGGTCTCTCCTTCGACCGGCGCCCTGGAGCTTGGTTCCCAGGGGAGTTTGATGAAGACACCCTCGCCGGCCTTCAGGTAGGCGCGGGCGGGCTCCTCGAACTGGCAGCTGGCAATGATGGGGAAGTCGGCTGTCGGTGTAGCGCCTGGCGCTCCTGCGGCCTCAGGGCCGTCAGTGTGATCGCCCGAACCCTCGCCAGCTTCTGCGTCGGCAACCTCGGTGGCCTTCTCGCCAACAGGCTCGTCGGCGACGGCCTCTTCTTCCACAGCAACGACCTCTTCTTCCACAACGGCGGCCTCGTCGGTGTTGCCGCGCGCTTCCTCCTCGCCGGCAGCCTCGACCTCCATCGGCTCAAGGCCGACGAAGAAGGAGCAGTCAAGCAAATGTTCAAAAAGAGAAACAAAAAGAAGACAAAGCCCAAGGGAAATTTTCGTAAGGAAATTACACGCAACGGGATCCGCAGCCATGACCTCGACCACCGGAGGGTCACTGGCGCTGTCCCCTTGCCGGGGTAGCCTCCCTTGCCAGAGTGGCCTCCCTTGTCGGAGGGCGCTCCCTTGCCGGAGAATCCTCCCTTGGCGGCATAGTGGCAGCAGACAGGATTTCGGGGGCGGCTTCCGAACCCTCCTGATGAGGCTGCTCCGCTCCTACACAAGCAAACAATCAGGTATCAACGAAGAAGGAGCACCCCTGCACACCTAATAGTAAGGAGAAAACCGCACACTTACTTTGGGGGCTGTGCTTTGAGGGGCTGCTCGAGGAAGAGTTGCAGGTCCGGCAAGGGAGTCTCAGACGCGTCCCTGTTGCCACGGGAGAATCGTCCTCAACGACGACTGCCGGGATCTTGGCCCTCTTCGACGCTTCTGGGCCAGCGTCACGAAAAGGAAAGATTCCGAGCAAGCAAATCAGATTCAAGATGAAGCAATAAAATTGAAGAAATACAAGCACAATCTCAAGAGCTTACTCTTCGTTTTCCTCCTCGGAGCTGGCGCGGAGAAGTCAAACTCCGGCTCGCCTCCCGGTGCGGCGAGGCGGAGTGGGCTCTCTTAGCCGCTGGCGGGCGTCGGCGGTGGCACGAAGATCCCGCCCGGTTAGCCTTAGCGGTGTGAGGCGCTCCAGCGGCAACATCGCTTGCCCATGAGCGCATCGCTGCCTACTCTTGTGGGCGATCTGCCGCCCGACTTCGTCTCCGGCCCTGCGGAGACGCCTCTTCAGCGGGCAAGGCTCCGGCCAGCGGCGGTCGCTGGGTGGTGCGAGAAGCGCCCTCGGCGGGTCCACTTGACCAGGCCTCGGGCTCGACAAGCTCGTCCTCGCCGGCGATCTCCCTTCGCTCGGCAAGGCTTGCCGCCTTCGCAGCGTCCGCCTCCTCCACGGTGTACCCGAAGACTCCAGCGGCAGCGGCTGCTGCCGCCTCCTCCACCCTGGTGGCAATACGCGCCATCTCCTCGTCGGTGGTGTCGCGAGTGAGCCTTTTCTGCTCGTCGGAGCGGATCGACACTTCTTCCAAGTTGTCGAAGAACTGCTGCACGACCTTGTCGGGGCTCTCGCCAGTTGGAACGATCCCATGGGAATCGCACAACGGCATCATGGCGCGGATGCGGTCGAGCGCCGAGTTGTTGCACAATGGGACGACCCACCGCGGCAACCTAAACCACTCAGGGTGGTTGGGGTCGTTCTTGAACAGCTCTAGCAGCATCGCATCCAACTCCAAGACGGTGAAATTCCAGTTCAGGCCCGGGCGCAACCTCATAATGTCTGCCGCATTTTGGAACTCCCAAGCAGGCCTCCTCCTCTCCTGCAAGGGAGCGATGCGGCGGCGAAGGAAGTCTGCGCCAACTGCGCCTACGGTTAGTCCGGCAAGCCTGAGGCGCAAAATCCGGGTCACAACTATCTTCAACCTAGCATCCTCCGGCGCCAAGTTACTCCAATCTCTGCCGCGCACTATTGGGGTTTGGCGCCTGGCAGTGAAGGGCTGCGGGTTCTCCTCTCGACCCAACACCAATTGGCTCTCCACTCCTCCCACTTTTGTGGAACTCTCCTTCCAGATAGGCTTCTTTCTTGCCGATCCTGGAGACCCAAGCTATCCCTCCGGCAAGTGGCTCTCCTCTCTCGGCGCGGGGCACGAAGAAGTGGCGGAAGAGTGCCACATTTGGGTGGACTCCGACAAAGTTTTCGCAAAGATGCGCGAAAACTGCCATGGTCAAGACGGCGTTGGGGGTGAAATCAAGGAGGCGGAGGCCATATGTGTTCATGATGTCGCAGAAGAACTCGGAAAAGGGCGGGCAAAGCCCGCAATAGAAGAAAAGAGCAAAAAAGGGTACCCGATTGGGGCCAAATCGAAGCGGGCGGGGAGTACCTTCGTCTTGGCGGATGCGCCTGGCGTCTCCATCGACCAAAAGAGATAGAAGACATCCCGCAGCTCCCTTGCGCCGAGCTGGGGGGGGGGAAAGATGGCCCGCTCCTTGCGCAACGCCGTGAGCCGCTGCGCCTCGGCCAACTTGACGCCCCTCTCCTTGTCGGCTTTCGGAGCCATGGCGAGGGCAGCGGAGGAGGCCGACGGCGGTGAGCGCGCTTGTGGCGAAGGGGGGCGGGGCGCTGCTCTCTTCGCACCGGAGAAGAAGGGGGGAGCGCCGGTGGATTTCTTGACAAGACAGCAATGGCAGAGTGGACGGCCTGCCCCTGTTTCCTCCGCTTATAAAGAGGGGGAGGGGGCGGACGTTCCGCTTTTCCTAATAAAGAAACCCCCACGACCACGCCCACGATCTTCGCCTGGCGCCCACGTCCGGTGCGTGCCGTTAGTGGGGGTCGTGGTGGGTCCGGGCGAGTTGCGACATGGTCGAGGCGCGTGTGACCGTGCCTGTTTTGGGCCTGGCCCGACAGTGCTCGGCACCGTCTGACCCAGGCCGGGGCTCCTGTCGATTGTCTTTGGAGTAGGGGTACCCTAGTATCCCGTACTCGTGCACGCAGACAGATTCTGACACCAGCGGCAGGGTTTGCCCGTCACCGCTTAAGATCCTCCGTGTCTCCTTTGGAGCCATTCAAGAGCAAAGTATTTGATTAAGAAGACAAGGCCCGGCAAGAGGAGCTTGCCGGAAGGCCACTCAAGGCATGCAGAAGACAAGGCCCGGCAAGAGGAGCTTGCGGGAAGGCTCGAGCGAAAAACCTCCGGACGCGACAAGGGTTCGGCATGCAAGGCGCTTGCAGCGGCAAGCAACCTCTCTCCATCTCCGCTCCATCTCATCCAGCAACGTGTCGCCATGGGACCATTCCATGTCTTGGCGTGTCGAGAGGTCAGGCAGCCAGCGGAGAGCAGCGATAAGCGGCGCCGACAAGCTTGCCATCGTGGCGAAGCGGTGGCGCACTGACGGTCTCTGTTGCCTTTGTTTGGGCGACAGCGACGGGCATTTATTGCTTTTGTCCCTTGCCGTGAGTTAGGTATTTTACCTTTGTACACTGTTCGAGTAGGTGTACCAACTCCTGTTTTTACATTTGTACCCTCGCCTATGTTGCCACCTGTCGGAGACCCCTTGAGCATATAAAAGGAGGCCCATGCGTAGCGTAGAGGAGGTTCGGTTCATTCGACTCACCAGAGACCAGATACGCTCACGCTAGGTTTTGTAGCTCGCATCGCTCCCTAGCAAGAACACAATACATCAAACAAGCAGCAGTAGGAGTTTTATCTCTCCGGAGAGCTCCGAAGCTGTGTAAACTGCTCGTGTGCCTCGCCTCGATCCGCTCTTCGTGCGATCTCCGCCCCTCTCCGAACCACAAAGGGGCCTGGTCCGCCGGCCCCATAGGTGTTCGTGGGCACGATCAGCCTCCCCGACACCGCGTGGCACTTCTTCAGTTGTGATACGTGAAACACGTCATGCACTCCTGACAGTCCTTCAGGTAACTCCAGCTTGTAGGCAACTTCTCCCATCCGTTCCAAAATACGGTACAGTCCTACAAATCTTGGGGCTAACTTTCCCTTTACTCCAAAACGTTTCACTCCCCTCAGGGGTGATACTCGCAGATATACTCTGTCTCCAATTTCATAGGTTACTTCCTTGCATTTTGAATTTGCGTAACTCTTCTGTCTAGACTGAGCAATTTTTAGCCTGTCTCTGATCAGTTTAACCTTCTCCTCTGAGTCCTTGATCAAGTCTGGTCCAAACAACTGACGGTCTCCAACCTCATCCCACATCAAGGGTGTTCTCTGATTCAAGGCCCATACGTAGCTTGAACGGTGCCATCTTCAAACCGGCACAGTAGCTGTTGTTGTATGAGAATTTTGCGTCTGACAATTTGTCATCCCAACTAGATCCATAATCTAGCGCATGTGCTCTCAATCATGTCCTCCAAAATCTGATTGAATCTCTCTGTCCGTCCATCCGTCTGCGGGTGTATCGCGGTACTGAACTCCAATCTGGTACCCTAAGTCCGTGTAGCCGATGCCAAAACTTTGAAGTAAACTGCGTTCCTCTATCGACACGATACTCCTCGGAACTCCATGCAAACATATGATCCTGGTCATATATATCTTGGCCAACTTTGCACTTGTATAAGTTGTTTTCACTGGGATAAAATGAGCTACTTTGGTCAAACGATCCACTACTACCCATATTGAATCATATCACTGCTTTGGTTACGGGTAATCCGGTGATAAAATCCATGCCAAGTTTGTCCCACTTCCATTCGGGTATTGGCATAGGCTACAACAGTCCTGCTGGCTTTTGATGCTCTGCCTTCACTCTCTGACATACATCGCAAATGGCTACATACTCGGCAATATCCTTCTTCATACCATTCCACCAGAAACGTTCCTTCAAGTCCAAGTACATCTTGGTGTTTCCGGGGTGAATCGAGTATGGTGAGTCATGGGCCTCTTGAAGTATTAACTTCCTGATCTCCAAATTGTTGGGCAGATAAATCCGATCCTCAAACCACAAGGTATCGTGCTCATCCTCGCGAAAACCTTTGGCTTTTCCTTTGCCCATCTTTTCCTTTATCTCAACAATCTCTTTATCCTCCTTTTGAGCATCTCGAATCTCATCCAACAAGGTCGACTGAACCTCTATTGTTGCAAGAAAACCTCTTGGAAGAATCTCCAAATGAAGTTCCATAACATCCTCTGCTAACTCCTTTGGCAGTCCTCTACCTTCAAGGATATTGGCATAACTCTTCCGAGCTCAAAGCGTCACACTCTGACGTTGGCTTTTCTGGATGATAGTGTAGCTTCATGTCGTAATCTTTTATAAGTTCCAGCCATCTCCTCTGTCTGAGGTTTAACTCCTTCTGTGTGAAAATGTACTTTAAACTCTTATGATCCGTGTACACATCACAACGGTTTCCCATGAGATAATTTCTCCAGGTCTTCAACTCATGTACTACAGCTGCTAACTCCAAATCATGCATGGCATAGTTCAACTCATGAGGCTTCAGTTGTCGTGAGGCATACGAAACAACTTTTCCTTCCTGCATAAGAACACATCCAATTCCCAAGCGAGAGGCATCACAATACACTTGAAACTCCTTATGTATAGCTGGCAATGTCAGCACTGAGGCTGTAGTCAACCGTTTCTTCAACTCTTGGAAGCTTGTCTCACAATCCTCTGTCCATTTGAACTTGGTATCCTTCTTTAGCAATTCTGTCATTGGTTTAGCAATCTTGGAAAAATTCTCAATGAATCTTCGATAATATCCTGCCAGTCCAAGGAAACTGCGAATCTCATTGATCAAGTGGGTGCCAACCATTCGATCGACTGAATTTTACTGGGGTCTACTGCTATACCTTCTCCTGATATAACATGCCCAAGAAATCCAACTTCCTTTAACCAAAACTCGCACTTGCTGAATTGGGCGTATAACTGGTGTTCCCTGAGTTTCTCAAGAACCAAACGTAGGTGTTCTGCGTGCTCCTCTTCGTTCTTCGAGTAAACCATAATATCATCGATAAACACCACAACAAACTTGTCCAAATACTCCATGAACACTTCGTTCATCATACTCATGAAATAGCAGGGGCGTTAGTCAGTCCAAATGACATGACCGTATACTCATATAATCCATATCGTGTGGTGAATGTTGTCTTTGGTATATCCTTCTCTCGGATCTTCAACTGATGGTATCCTGATCGTAGATCAATCTTAGAAAACACCTTAGCTCCTTGCAACTGATCAAATAGATCATTAATCATCGTTAAGGGATACTTGTTCTTTATCGTTACTTCATTCAGAGCTCGGTAATGAACAACCATCCTTAGGGATTTATCCTTCTTCTCCACCAAAAGTACTGGGGCTCCCCAAGGTGATGAACTTCTACGAATGTAACCTTTCTCCAATAGCTCCTTGATCTGCTTCTTAATTTCCTCCAGATCATTTGCGGGCATCTGATAGGGTCTCTTTGAGATTGGCCATGTACATGGTATTAGTTCTATCAGAAACTTGATGTCTCGATCCGGTGGCATGCCTGGTAACTCTTCCAAAAAAACATCTGGGTAATCCTTCACTACAGGTACTTCCTCCTGTACAACTCCCATGAGGGTATTCACTTGGCTCCTCCTAGGCACATGCATAGATACATACTTAATCCTTTTTCCCTCTGGGGTGGTAAGATAAATTGACTTGCTAGCACAGTCGATACTTCCTCCAAACTTCGACATCCAATCCATACCTAATATCACATCCAATCCTTGCGACTCCAAGATAATTAGGTCAGACGGAAAAACATGTGTGCCAATGATTAGGGGTATCTGGGTGCACCATCTGCTAGCCATATACTCTGCTCGAGTAGCTTACTAAAGAGGGGTTCTAAGGGTGCAGGTTGGTAACTTAAACTTATCCACAAATCCCTTGATATGTATGAATGCGATGCACCGATGTCGAAAAGAACAATAGCGGTAAATGACTGAACCAAAAACTTACCTATTACCGCATCCGGCTGCTCTTCAACTTCCTCCACGTTAACGTGGTTCACTTGTCCTTTGTTGAATGGATTGGGCTTCTTCCCAGCGCTCCCATTTCCGATTCCATTCTTACCTTCAGGGCAGTCATTGGCATAGCGCCTGTCTTCCCGCACTTAAAGCAAATAACTTGGCTCAGGTCTCTCTTAGCGGGTGTAGCTGGGTTAGAGCGATTACGATTATTGTTAGCTGCATTTCCATTCCCATTCTTCGCACCATTATGCGTTCCTCCTCGATATGGTTATGTCCTCCATGGTTATGAACTAGTCCTCCGAGTTCGGGGTTAGGCGAGGTTTACGGTGAGCTCCTGAGTTATACTTCCCTTGTCCATACTTCCTCTTACGACTCTCAATTTGCTTTGCTGCTTTCCTTCAATCATTAGGGCCTTATCTACCAACTCCTGGTAGTTGTTGAAAGTTGCCAGCATCAGCTGCATACTCATCTCATCATTCAGTCCTTCCATAAACTTCTCTTGCTTCAGGCATCCCCTGGCCACATCATCGGGGCATAGCGTGATAACTTGCTAAACTCATCCACGTCTTTGAGCCACTGTCGGTTCCCCAGCGTAAGTTGCGGAACTCACGCTTCTTTATCTGCATGGCTCCGGTTGAAACATGGGCCGTGCGAAAAGCTTGTTGGAACTGGTCCCAAGTGACATTGGCTATAGGAAAAGTAGCCGTGTAATTCTCCCACCATGCGGCTGCTGGTCCATCCAATTGATGTCGGCAAAGCGCACTCTTTCAAAGATCCGTGCATCCTGCGGTGGTTAACTCCTTCCAATACGGGCGTAACCAGTCATCTGCAACTATTGGCTCGGTGCTCTTTGGAAAACACCGGCGGTTGTAACCTTAGAAAAGCGGGCTAAATTGTCCACCGGTGGCGGGTTGTTGTTGTTGTTGTTGGCATTGCCACAGTTACGAACTAGCAATTGCATCAAGGCATTCTCATTGGATCAATCGAGTGAGCTCGGTGGTAAAGCAAAACCGGGTCACGTCTCGGAGGCATCTGAGGGTTTAGAGGGGAGAGATTAGAAATGGAAAGAGGTCTAGTGAGAAAACACTACCCATATGCACATGAGGCAAAACACACATTCATTCAATCAAGCAAGCAAGGGCTGTAACGCCCCGGATTCGATGCGCCAGGTGTCCGTCAGTTATTCGCCGTCTTTGCCATGTCATGTGCTTGCGTGTTGCACTTTGCCATGTCATCATCTACATTTCATATCATGTCATCATGTGCATTTCATTTTGCATACGTGTTCGTCTCATGCATCCGAGCATTTTCCCCGTTGTCCGTTTTGTAATCCGGCACTCCTATGTCTCCCGGCGCCCCCCTTTACCTCTTTTCGTGTGCGGGTGTTAAACGGTCTCGGAATGGCCCGAGGTTTTCCAAGCGGCCTTGGTATACCACCGGTAGACCGCCTGTCAAGTTTCGTGCCATTTGGAGGTCGTTTGGTACTCCAACGGTTAACGGGGTAACCGTAAAAGCCTCTTTTGTGTGCAGCCCAACACCCCTTCCAAAGTGGCACAAAGCCCAGCAAACTCCCCTCCATGCTCTCGGTCGTTCGATCACGATCGTGTGGGCGAAAACCGCACTCCATTTGGAGTCTCCTAGCTCCCTCTACCTATAAATGTGTGTCTCCCTCCGAATTCGCGGATCATTCCCCCCGAAACCCTAAAATTCCCCTCCGCGCCGCCGGACACGTCCGCCGACGGCCGGACATGTCCGTTCCGCCACCCGCCGCCGCCCGCAGCCAGTGGCCACCCTCCACGTGGCCCCGCCACCGTGCCCGCCGCCAGCCCGCGGCCGGATCGAACCCATGGCCCATCTCGCCGCCCGGCCGCCTCCAGCGCCCGGCGCTTACCGCCGCCGCCCCGCGCCTCACCGCCGGCGACCCGTGCCCCTCCGCCTCCTCGCGTCCCTCCTCCGCCCGCGCCGCCCTCGCCGCCTCGGCCGCCCGGCCCCGACCCCTCGCCGGGCGCGCCGTCGCCCGCCTCGTCTTGCCCGCCTCGTCGAGGCCCGCCCCCCGGATCCGGCGCCCAGCGCCCGTCTCGGCCATCTCCTCCCCTACCCCGGCGATCCTCGGTTCGCGCGCCGCCCAGATCTGATCCTAACCGGAGGTTGACTTCCCCCCCTCCGAAAATTCCTCCAAGTCCCGAGATTGTTGCATATTTTGTTGCAATTTCATCATGCCATAACTGTGCACCCGTGGCCGCGATTTGGGCGTATAGCATACCGAATTGTTCGCCTAGACGAGTACATCATTTTGTTCCATTGCATCATATTAATTTGAGCTAATCTTGATGCATGAATCATCGTTGCAAGTGTGCTACGTGATGTTAGTTTCAGATTCTTATCAGAACATGCACTTTTGTCATTTTTGCCATGATTGATGTGTGCATCCTATGAACTTGAGTCCTACATGTGTTTTGTAATATTCCATGCCATCTTTACAGGGGTGTACGCCATGTATTTTTTTGATCTCTATGGTGACTAGAACAAGCATGCAAACTAGGCTTCATGATGTTGCTGATTTCAGCCCCTGTTCTGCTGATATTTTTTGCCATGTAAACTTGATGCTACCGAGAGATCCATGCTTATTTTGAGATATTTCAGTAAGGATGTTTTGTACATATGGTTATTCTCTATCGATCCATGCCCTTGTTTGCAATTATGGAGTGCCATAGCTTTAGTCAATCGAGCTCTACTTTTGCTATAAAATGTTTCCTGGCAGTTTGTTTACATGTTATTCAATTTTGCCAAGTTTGTTGTAGTTGATCCGTGTATGCTATGATATTGTTCTTAACATGTATAGCTTCTATGCCATGTCTTCTTACTGTTGGTTGCCTTTACATGCCATGTATTACTCTGTGGTGAGTGTTTCAAGCTCACCAACATGCCTACTTATTGTTGTTCCTGCCATGTTTGAATCTGTAATACAACTTGCCATGTTTACATGGGTGCCATCATATTGTCTGATCCTTTTTGGCTCATGGTCAGTAAAGGACATTTGTTCTATGCAATTATTAGATTCATGACATGCCTTTTTTGGCCATGTTAAGTTCCTGTAGCATGTTGTTTGATACCTCTAAACATTGCAACCTGATATTATTTCCTGTTAAGTCTGAAACTGTTATTATTTGCAATCTTGCCATGTCATTTTGAGCATGTTCTAATGATTTATGGAGATAGCTCAGTGTTCATGTTTTGTCATGCTTTACCTGTACATGATGCCCATGCCTTTTGTTATTATGTTGAGATTCTGTAGCATGTTGTTTTGATGCTTGCAATATGCCTAGTTGCTGTTTTGGACAGATTGTTGTTATGACTTGTATAGTGTGTATGTGTTGAACCGTTGCTCCGTTTTGAGTGTGCTCTATATGAAACTTGATTGATTTTGCATGTAGTTTCATATTATCATGTTGCATCCTTGTTTTGAGGTGTTTGCTTGATGTTTATATGCATTTTGCATCAATGCCATGTTCAACTTGTTTTGCTCATATCTTCTAGACCGTAGCTCCGAATCTAATGAACTTTATATGAAACTTGACTAGAATTTCGTGTAGATCATCGTGGTGCATCTTAACTTGCTGTTTAAAAACTTCAACATAAGGTTTATTCAGATCTGGACCAATTTCGAAATTTGCATATGAGGACTTACCGGAATTGTTCTATGTTGTTCCCGGCCTCATTTAAACTTGCCTTGATGTGTTGTTCTTGTTTGCATCATCTCTTTCCATGAGTAGCTTCATGTAGCTTTGTCATGCATCATGCTTGTTGTGCATCATGTCTCGTTTATGTGTGGTGTGTTTACTTTGTTGTGTGCTTCTTCTTGTTAGTTCCTGTTTCGTTGCGATCGTGAGGATTCGTTCGTCTACGCTTGGTTCGGCTTCATCCGTTCATCTTCTTCATGGACTCGTTGTTCTTCCTAGCGGGATTTCAGGCAAGATGACCGCTACCCTGGATCTCACTACTATCATTGCTATGCTAGTTGTTTCGTTCTATCGCTATGCTGCGCTACCTATCACTTGTTCCTCAAGCCTCCCAAATTGCCATGAACCTCTAACCTTTTGCACCCTTCCTAGCAAACCGTTGTTTGGTTATGTTACCGCTTTGCTCAGCCCCTCTTATAGCGTTCTTAGTTGCAGGTGAAGATGAAGTTTGTTCCTTGTTGGAACCTGGAGATGCTGTTCCTTGTTGGAACATGTTTACTTGTTTGGATATCACAATATATCTTATTTAATTAATGCATCTATATACTTGGTAAAGGGTGGAAGGCTCGGCCTTATGCCTGGTGTTTTGTTCCACTCTTGCCGCCCTAGTTTCCGTCATATCGGTATTATGTTCCCGGATTTTGCGTCCCTAACGCGGTCGGGTGATTTATGGGACCCCCTTGACAGTTCGCTTTGAATAAGACTCCTCCAGCAAGGCCCAACATTGGTTTTACCATTTGCCTCACCTATGCCCTTTTTCCCTTGGGTTTCCGGAGCCCAAGGGTCATCTTTATTTTAGCCCCCGGGCCAGTTCTCCTTCGAGTGCTGGTCCAAACCGAGCGATGTCCGGCGCCCCCTGGGCAATCAGGGTTTATGCCAACCCGACGTCTTGCTCATCCGGTGTGCCCTGAGAACGAGATATGTGCAGCTCCTATCGGGATTTGTCGGCACATCCGGGCGGCTTTGCTGGTCTTGTTTTGTTGCTGTCGAAATGTCTTGTAGCCGGGATTTTGAGACTGATCGGGTCTTCCCGGGGAGAAGGAATATCCTTCGTTGATCGCGAGAGCTTATCATGGGCTAAGTTGGGACACCCCTGCAGGGTATAAACTTTCGAAAGCCGTGCCCGCGGTTATGTGGTAGATGGGAATTTCTTAATGTCCGGTTGTAGTAAACTTGAAGCAAACTCTTCTAAAATACACCAACCGTGTGCGTAACCGTGAGTGTCTCTTTTCGGGGTTGATCGAGAGGAGAACACGGTTCTTGGGTTATGTCTGACGTAAGTAGGAGTTCAGGATCACTTCTTGATCATTACTAGTTGACGACCATTCCTTTGTTTCTCTTCTCGCTCTCATTTGCGTATGTAAGCCACCATATATGCTTAGCCGCTGCTGCAACCTCACCACTTTATCCCTTCCTTTCCCATTAAGCTTTGCTAGTCTTGATACCCATGGTAATGGGATTGCTGAGTCCTCGTGGCTCACAGATTACTACACCACCAGTTGCAGGTATAGGTTTGCGATGATCATGACGCGAGAGCGATCTTTGCTTGTGTTGAAGTTCTTCTTCTGCTTCTTCTTCGATCAGGGGATAGGTTCCAGGTCGGTAGCCTGGGCTAGCAGGGTGGATGTCGTTTGAGCTTCTGTTTATGATTCATCCGTAGTCGGATGTTGTTCTTGTATATGATGTTGATGTATTCTTGTGGCATCTGTGCCTTATGTATGTATCCCTATGCATTAGGTAATGTTGATGTAATGATATCCACCTTGCAAAAGCATTTCAATATGCGGGTCTATCCTTGGTGGGACCGTCGAGTTCCTTTTGGATAGGGTCGCATATTGGGCGTGACAAGGGCATACAAAACGGTCTAGGACTATCGCATAAGTGCTCACTACTACTAGTTACATGGGGGAAAATACTACTAATATTTGGTGGTCATCTAGAAATTTTGATCGGTGGAAGACTCCATGATGTCTGCTCCAAATCTTCATAGTACTCCAATGACCCGACCTCGGATGGTCAAGTCTACGTATACATGTCATCCTGGACCGTAATCTTGACCGATACAGACGGTACTCGAAGGATTTATAATGAGTAGCAATCACACACTTATTACATCGAATGTCTCAAAAGAGAACTTATTACAATAATATGGCTGAAGGCCATCTAATGAGATAACAGCGGAAGGCTTGGAAGATAAAGTGAGTCCATCAACTCCAACGGCATAACTGAGCTGCACGGCAACGACCTACAATCCTTACTCCTCGTCTGAAAAGTTTGCAACATAACACGTTGCAGCCCGAGAACGGGTCAGCACATGGAATATGCTGGCAATGTACACATAGAGTAATGAAAGAATAAGCTATACTACATGCATATATGGCTGGTGGAAAGCTCTATGGTTACAGTTTTGCGAAAAGCCAATTTTTTCCTACATCAAAGGAATAAATTTAATTTAACTATCATGGTGGTTGAAACATCATTGAGAAGGTGTAACCCCAACTCAATGATCCCAATTAAAGTGATTAACAACCCATCAAAATTAGTTAAGAGTGATGAGATACATGTGAATACTCAAGTAGTAGATACTCAGAATTTGTCCATAACCGGGGACACGGCTAACCATGATTAGTTTGTACACTCTGCAGAGGTTTGCGCACTTTTCCCCACAAGACTCGATCGCCTCCGTTGGTTTCTCGCATTGCATGGTGTTTGAGAGACGGATGACCGAGACACAGTCTTTCAGAAACATTAACTCACTACTCCGGATAGATCATACCAAACCTATAAAACCCACTACCTGCTGACCTACCTCTTCGAGAGCTTCACGTAACTTACTCAACTATGCTAGAGCCCATACTAGCTTGTGCCTGCACATGGAAGTTTCTAGCATGAATAAACTCAGTGCCCTTTGAGCCTGGGTAGCGGTCCATAGGAAGATCACACGGGTACCCCGGGATTTCCAAGAAAAAAGACAACACTGGGTTCCCCATGAGCCTCAATCCACCCAGATGTGTATTTAAGTTGCCACCTTAAAGTAAACCAGTAATTTACAATCTCACATCTGTCATGAATATCTCTCAAACCCAAACCACGTCTACGAGCATAGCATGGCAATATAAGCATAACGTAGGAGTAACTCCCAAGGGTTTGATAGTAACAGGGCAATAGGTTCCTACCTCATCATCTACTTCCCAACCCACAATTTAATGACATCCTAATCATGCAATGTTGGAGGGTTGAGCTGATGCATAAAACTGGGTATGAAAAGATATGATCAAGTGTTACTTGCCTTGCTGACGATCCGTGAATCCTAGAGACTCGTAGTAACACGCTTCGCACTCCGGGAATTCTATCGCAAGCAAACAATACATACATAAGTAAACAAGCAAAGATGCACAAACGAAACTTCAAATCAAGAGGATGACCGGAGAGTTCAACTTAAGAACTCCGGTTTGCAAAAAGAATCAAACCAAACGGAACAACGAAACTCAAATGGCGAGAAAAACAAAGTCCGTTTACTAATCTGAAGTAGGGTCAACTTTTACAGAGATAAAAACTTGGTTGAGTTGATTATTCGGAAAGAGGGTTTCGAGATGAAACTCCAGGCGCTTGAATCGCCTGATTCCGATAAACGAGCGAAAAGATAAACAGGTTTGAAAATTGGATCAGAAATCGCGATCATAACAACCGCGGAATAAATCCGATAAAAGAAAAGCGACGAACTGCTAAACGAACGAACGTTCGTTAACAGAACCTAAACAGTGAACGCGTTCGTTAGAACGAACGGATGAACAGACGTTCGCTAAATAAATAAACCGACAAAATAAACCGATCTATATATAAAAAAACGATCTAGGGTTTTATAAAAAAAACCGAAGAGTTTTTCTAAAAGAAAACAAACCGGCGGCGGGGTCGGGTACCTCCGCAGGCGCGTCCGCGGGCGGGCGGGTTCGGGTTCCGGGTGGGGCGGGGTCGCGAGGCGGCGGCGGCTCGGCGACTCGGCGAGGGGCGAGGCGGCGCGAGAGGCGGCGGCGACGGGCGGCGGGTCGAGGCTCCGGGTGGCTCGGCTTCCGGTCTCGGCGGCGGCTTGGGTGGTGGCGGGGTGGTGGTGTGGTGGTGTGTGGCGGCGGCATATATAGGAGGGCGGGCGGCTTGGGAAGGCGCCCGGGGTGGAGTCCGGCTCGGACTACGCCCTCGGCGTCCGTGCCTCGCCTGGCCCGGCGTGGGGAAGCGGCCGGCCCAGCGGGCCGGCTTTGGCTCGAGCCTTGACCTGTCGGGCGCGGGTCCATTTTTTAAACATACCGAAAAGAAAAATTCCTAGAAAAATAAATAAAAATCTAAAAATTCCAAAACAAGTTTTCTCCGTCTAAATAAAATATTTAGAACTAGATGAACTTTTCTTGGCCCCTAAAATGCAACTTTTTAAAGCGTGCAAATTTTTCTAGGGCAATTTAAAATCCCAAATAAAATCAAATGAGATCCCAAAATGATTTTAACATTTTTCCTCCGTTAGTTCAATTATTTTGGAGAAGTCATATTATCTCCCCTCATTTATTTATTTAAATTGAAATAGTTTTCCGAAGAGAAAATAATTAAAATCCGATATCCTCGTCTTTCATTATTTGACAAAATTCAAATATGAAAATTGAAAAAATCCCCAACTCTCTCCGAGGGTCCTTGAGTTGCTTAGGATTTTTCGAGGATGGCAAACGAATATGCAATAAAATATGACATGCAAGAATGACCTATGTATAACATGCCAAATTGAAAATTTGGGATGTTAGAGATCAAGGCGAGGGGCACCTCGCGAGATTTCCCTGACGCCAGCCATGATGACCAAGGCCAAGTGGGCACCAGCGGGCGCAGAGTACCGGTTGCCTCTTTGGTGCTAAAGGGGCAGGTGCATGCGAGGAGTCCCGAGGCATCAGGCAAAGGTTTCCATATTGGTGCAACGAGGCCAAGACTGGCAGGACGGCAGGACGGAGGCCATCGGGAGCCCACGACGGCGTCACCACCAGAGCCTTTCGCAGGCAAAGACCACCTTTTGTCAGGATAGCTTGTACTAGCTGCCCCCCTTCAAATTGGCCTTGTGGGATCCCTTCCCGCCTAAAAATTTGGGAAGAGGACCAGGGCCTCTATAAATAGGACTAGCCACCACCATAGGAGGTAACTGATCTTGGACCGGATCCATTCCACCAAGACCATCCTCACCAGCTCAGAGAGCTCAAGAACACCTCTCCCCCTGAGGTTGTTCACCCTTTGTACTAGTTCATCCTCAGCCTACAAGGCAATCCACCACACCACACTTGAGTAGGGTATTACACCACATCGGTGGCCAGAACCAGTATAAACTCTTGTGTCCCTTGTTCCTTGGGTTCGGTGGGCTAGGGTTTGAGATGAGATGGTGTTGTTGAATATGTTGATGGAGATTGCCCTCCCCAAGATGGGAGAGTTGTTGGTGATGATGATGACGATGATTTCCCCCCTCAGGAGAAGTTTCCCAGTGGAATCGCTCACGGAGGGCAAAAGTGCTCTGTCCAAGTTCCGCCTAGAGGCAGGCGGTGCTCGTCCCGAAAATCCTCTCCTTATTTTTCTAGGTCAAAATGACCTATATACCCGAAAGATGGGCACTGGAGGTGGGCACAGGTGAGCACAACCCACCAGTGCGCGCCTGGGCAGCCTGGCGCGCCCAGGTGGATTGTGCCCATCTGGTGGGCCCCCTCTAGTAGTTATTTGCTCCAATATTCCTCAAATATTCCATAAAAAATCTCTGTGAAGTTTCAGCTTGTTTGGAGTTGTGCAGAATAGGTAGCCTGGCGTAGCTTTTCTAGGTCCAGATTTCCAGCTGCCGGAATTCTCCCTCTTGGTGTGTACCTTGCATATTATGAGAGAAAAGGCATTAGAATTACTCCAAAAAGCATTATTATGGATAAAAACATTATAAATAACAGTAAGAAAATATGATGCAAAATGGACGCATCAACTCCCCCAAGCTTAGACCTTGCTTGTCCTCAAGCGAAAACCGAAATCGAAAAACATGTCCACATGCTTTCAGAGAGAGGTGCCGATAAAAAACAAAATACAGACATAGAAGCATCATGTAGATTATTATAACAGCAGCAAATTTAAACATAAGACTTTTGTCATAGAAATTTTATCTTATACTTCTCATGAATAAGTAACAGTTCATCACACAATTGAAGTATCTTATATTTTCTAATTGGAGGCACCTTTTAAGCCTTCTCATTGATCCACATCATCGAAATTAATTACACCATTGGATTATAGAATTTACGTCTAAGATAAAAGGAGAACTTACGTAACATAGATGGTCCCATAAAAAATATGTGACACGTTCAACATTTTTTTGTAGATGGATAGATTCAACGTTGGTCAAACAAAACAAGGAAAGCATCCCCGGTTCCTTAAAAAGGTAGTTTTATTCTGTAAACACTCCACAGTTGAAAAACTAAAAATAAACAGAATGCATCTGACACGTTCAACTTTAATGCTGGTGAAACAAAACATGGAAAGCATCCACGGTTCCTTTTTAAGGATAGCCTCCTTCCTTTTCAAAAAAAAGTCCATCCTTCCATATAAACTCCGCGGATGAAAAGAAACAAATAATTTTAGAAAAAACAAAGAAATAACAGATTGCATGTAACACGTTTAATGTTGGCGTGAAACAAAACGAAAGCATCAACGGTTTCTTAAAAAATGATAGCCTCCTTTGCATGTAACATGTTTATGTTGGCGTGAAACAAAAGGAAAGCATCAACGGTTTCTCAAAAAACAATAGCCTCCTTCCGTAAATCTCCATCGAAGAATAAAGAAACAGATCCGTTTTATGACCTTTAAAATTTGGTCAATAAAATATTTTCCCGATTCAAAAAGGAAAAAAATCACAAAAATGAAAGAAAAACGTCTCTCCCTCAACCCCTGGGCGCCGAAACTTATACTACGTAACATATAGATTGTTTTGTCAAAAAAAAAACATCTCATACGTCATGTTGGTGAGACAAAAGAAGGAAAGCATCCATATCGCTTCCTTTTAAGGATTGCATCCTCCCATAAAAACTCTACCGATGAAAAGAAAGAAACATATCCATTTGATGTACATTCAATGTAGGTAAAGAAATTCTTCGGCCGACTAAAAAAAGGAAAATCACTCCAAAAAAAGAAAAACACCTCTCCCCCGAAAAAAATAAGGAAGGAAAAAAATCTGTCTTGACTACTGTACATGGCCGCTTACTCCATCTCCTTTAATTCTTCTATTCTATGACCGTCGGCAGCAGTTTTGCTCTCCGAAGGATATCCCCATCACCATCAAGTGCGCTCTCCCACCCGTATGACCATGGGCGAACCACAAAGGGACCAAAGCCAGGTGCTGCAGGGATGATGAGTGACCTAAGCGGCGGTCTTCATGTTTGTTAGGATGACCGCATCTCTATCCATCCATTGCAAACTTCAAAGTACACTCACTTTTCTGATCTAAAAAAGGCCAACTAGCAAATCCATCATCTAAATATACTTCTTGGCTTCAAGCTCCGAGCATATTGCAATCTAATGATGATAATGGTCAATGAAGTGTATCATGAGGTGTACCAATGGTGGTCTAAAGTAGATCGTGTTGTTGTCCTAATTGGTACACTGCCCATTGGAAACCTATAGCAGACAGAAAGCATAGTGATATGTATAGTATGGATATAAAATTTAAAATTTCAAAGGGTCATGCAAAATACATTGATTTTCAAGAATTTCTTGGTACATACAAGAATTTCTAATCCGAATAATCTATGGTGCTTATAGTATAGGACTTCCACCTTTCATATACATATATTATTTGCTACGATATCATATATGTTTGATGGAAAGCCGTGCATGCTTGTGTCCATTATTGTGTATCGAAACAAAGTCCTTATAATTCTATCGTGCTTTTGTGGCAAAAAAAAGATGTATGTCTTTTTTTGGTTGAGTAAGAAAGCAAGATATATACTACAATAGGGCACTTGATCTTTAATACCTTTTTGAAATTTATAGTTCACGAGTACATGATACATGCAACAACTTTCGCGTTTGTAACAGTGTTTGCTACCAATATAACACATATAACCTTATACATCCATATTTCCACATATCTTCTATAAATCTGAAGTGGTTCACCTATTGTATTTATATCGTTGTGACACAATTGGACTTAAACAATCTAATCACAAAATAGTCAATGCAATGTTACTTCATTAGATGTGCATGTGTAATAATAATAACCTATATAAACATATTCAAATTAATCTAATATTAAAATTTCTAGACCGTGCAGCTGCACGGGTTGACGACTAGTAAAGCAAAAACTCTATTAAAACCAACAAACTATGTTCACAGTCAACTTTGCAACTACAATTCAACATCTTTTCAGGAAGGGTCACGTATCGGAGCCTTTTGGCAAGTCCACATACTCAAGCATCATATAGTCTTGTATGATTGCTAACACTCACCGCGTACACATGAGCGAACCGTTTCAACCGGACACATAGAAAGATAGGGGCTTATAGTTTCACCTCCCAACGTATTCACCTCAAGGGTGATGTCAACAATAATGAATCATGCTATCTATATTCAACTGGACATATGTGCCTAGATCTTTCCTCACCACATGATGCTTGCCAAAGGAGAAAAATAAAATGGGATAAAAGGAAAACTTTGACTCTTTGCATAAAAGTAAATACATAAAGGTAAAAGATAGGCCCTTCGCAGAGGGAAGCAGAGGTTGCCATGCGCTTATTTGTTTGTATGCTCAACCCGTAAGTGCAAAAGAACATCACGTTGCATTCCCCTTGTGATAGCGACCTTTATTATGCAATCTTTCGCTTTTATTCTTCACCATCACAAGTTCGTGCAACGCTAAATTTTCTCTTACACAAAATGATCTCACACATTTACAAGCAACTTTTATTGCCTTTTTGCACCGATGACAACTTACTTGAGGGATCTTGCTCATTCCCTAGGTAGGTATGGTGGACACTTGAAAGTAAGATTTGGGTTTAAGGGTTGTTGGATGCACAAGTAGTATCTCTATGTAGTGTGGAATTTTTGGCTAGCAAAGATAGGGGAAAGAACCACATGTTGAAGGATCTATGTCAATATGACTTCTATATGAATATAACCAAACATAAACCATTAAGTTGTCTTCCTTGTCCAACGTCAACAATTTTGGCATATAATATTTTGATGAGGGCTCACAATCACAAAAGATTTCTAGGATAGTATATTTATATGTGAATCTTCTCTTCCCTTATTAATTCTTTCATGAGATGCATCGTTGACTAATGCTATGTTTGTCAATTTCTAATAAAATTTTCTACTTATACTTTTCCTTATGTGGTGCTATCACCTTCCATAGGATTAGTATATGATCTTATTGATTTATTTCCTTTCTTTTATTTATTTCATTTCTCTTTTTTATTTCTTATTTATTTTTTTATTCGCAACATAAAAGTAAAGAAAGCAAAAACTCAAACTAAACTTTATTCTATAACTTGCACAGGATTACAAGGATAGATCACTAAGCAAACTCTCAAAGAAGAAAGGATTGAACTAAACTTTTATTTATCTAAAGAAAAAGATCAAACTAAAATAAGTAAAAGCAAAAAGATAGTGGGATGATACGATACCGGGGCACCTCCCCCAAGCTTGGCGGAAGCCAAAGGATACCCGATACTCAATTCTCCTTTGGTGGTGAAGAAGATGGTAGTGGTGGTGATGAAAAAGTAGAGGGTTTGCCCTTTGCTTCCCCCAGCTTCTAACGGAGAATAAAATTATCTATCCTCAACTAGTCATTATCTATCTCGAGTTTTATTATATTCTTGCATAACGCCTCCATGCTTTCGTTTTTGAAACGCTGGGGAACCGATTCATCTTCATCTTCTTTGGAGGTCCAACTATAGTGCCTCTCATCCCCATAGGATTTGGGGTTTCCGATGAGATCAGCAACATAGCTCTCACCCTCGGAGTCTTGGGATGACATATTTTCATATTTAACAGGAAATCAGCAAGAAAAGAGAACAGAGGATTTCTCCGCCATACGGTGATTAACAGGTTCGGGAAGTATATATAGATTTTTTTTATCTTGGGGGACAAGCATATGGTAGAGAAACGGAGTCCGGAAGGTATCCCAGGTGGGCACAACCCACCTGGGCGGGCCAGGCAAGCCTGGCGCACCCTGGTGTCTTGTGCCAACCAGGGTATGCTTCCTGGAAGTTTCTTTATTTCCTAAATTTTTAAATATTCCAAAACTGATAAAAACTATTTTTACGGATTTTTTGGAGTCCGTTTACTTACCGTATCACGTACCTCCTTATTTTCACGATTTTGGGTTGTTCCGGAAGGAATCTTTTATGTGTTCTTCTGGTGTCAAAGTGTGGATAATATTATTTTCAACATTAATGGGCGTACCTGAGATATAATGTTTTATTCGTTGTCCATTGACAACCTTCGGGTTAGTACCTTTGGAATTATTTATTTTGATGGCTCCAGACTGATAAACCTCCTCGATAACATAGGGGCCTTCCCATTTTGAGAGGTGTTTTCCTGCAAAGAATCTGAAACGAGAATTGTATAAAAGAACATATTCTCCGACTTTAAACTCACGCTTTTGGATTCTTTTGTCATGCCATCTTTTAACTTTCTGTTTGAAATTTTTTGCATTTTCATAAGCTTGGGTTCTCCATTCATCTAACGATCTAATATCAAATAACCTATTTTCACCAGCAATCTTGAAATCATAGTTGAGCTCTTTGATGGCCCAAAATGCTTTATGTTCTAACTCAAGAGGCAAATGACAAGCTTTTCCACAAAACAATTTATAAGGAGACATACCCATTGGATTTTTATATGTTGTTCTATAAGCCCAAAGTGCATCATCTAATTTCTTAGACCAATTCTTCCTGGACCTATTGACAGTCTTTTGTAAAATTAATTTTATTTCTCTATTGCTAAGTTCAACTTGACCACTAGATTGAGGATGATAGGGTGACGCAATTATATGGTTAACATCATACTTGGCAAGCATTTTACGGAAAGCACCATGAATAAATTGTGAACCACCATCAGTCATTAAATATCTAGGGACTCCAAACCTTGGGAAAATAACTTCCTTAAGCATTTTAATAGAGGTGTTGTGATCAACACTACTGGTTGGAATAGCTTCTACCCATTTAGTAACATAATTAACAACAACCAAAATATGTGTATACCCATTACAGGAAGGAAAAGGTCCCATGTAATCAAATACCCAAACATCAAACGGTTCAACAGCAAGTGAATAGTTCATAGGCATTTCTTGACGCTTACCAATATTACCTATTCTTTGACATTCATCAGAAGATAAGATGAACTTACGTGTATCCTTGAAGAGAGTAGGCCAATAGAATCCAGCTTGCAATTCCTTATGAGTAGTTCTATCTCCAGCATGATGCCCTCCATAAGCTTTGGAGTCACATTTCCATAGGATTTGTCCCTGTTCATGCGTAGGTACACAACGTCCAATAATACCATCTACTCCTTCTTTATAAACATGTGGGTCATCCCAAAAGTAATGTCTTAAATCATAGAAGAATATTTTCTTTTGTTGGTATGTAAAGCTAGGTGGTAAATATTTAGCAACAACATAATTAGCATACTCAGCATACCAAGGAGTACTATGAGAAACATTTATTGAAGCTAACTGCTCATCAGGAAAACTATCATCAATAGGTAGTGGGTCATCAGGCACATTTTCAAGCCTACATAATTTATCAGCTACGGGGTGCTTAGCTCCTTTTCTGTCAATGATATATAAATCAATTTCTTGCAATAAGAGAACCCATCGAATAAGTCTAGGTTTAGCATCTTTATTTTCCATGAGATATTTAATAACATCATGGTCTGTGTGAACAGTTACTTTGGAATCAACAATATAAGGTCTAAATTTATCACAAGCAAACACCACTGCTAAGAAATCTTTTTCAGTAGTAGCATAATTTCTTTGAGCACT
Organism: Aegilops bicornis; assembly: GCA_021605145.1. NCBI lineage: Eukaryota > Viridiplantae > Streptophyta > Magnoliopsida > Poales > Poaceae > Aegilops > Aegilops bicornis. The sequence continues at coordinate 89,395,532 of CM038670.1, forward strand.
GTCTAGAGTTTTACTAGCATAATGAATAGCATTCAATTTCTTATCAACTCTTTGTCCTAGAACAGCACCAACAGCATAATCACTAGCATCACACATAATTTCAAAAGGCAAGTTCCAATCAGGTGGTTGAACAATAGGTGCAGAAATTAAGGCTTTCTTGAGTATTTCAAAGGCTTCTAAACAATCATCATCAAAAACAAAAGGAATATCTTTTTGCAAAAGACTAGTGAGAGGACTAGAAATTTTAGAAAAGTCTTTGATAAATCTCCTATAGAAACCAGCATGACCTAGAAAACTACTGTCGGTGTCAAAACCGGTAGATCTCGGGTAGGGGGTCCCGAACTATGCGTCTAAGGTCCATGGTAACAAGAGACAGGGGACACGATGTTTTCCCAGGTTCGGGTCCTCTCGATGGAAGTAATACCCTACTTCCTGCTTGATTGATCTTGATGAATATGAGTATTACAAGAGTTGATCTACCACGAGATCGTAATGGCTAAACCCTAGAAGTCTAGCCTGTATGATTATGATTGCCTCTACGAACTAAACCCTCCGGTTTATATAGACACGGGAGGGGACTAGGGTTGTACAAAGTCGATTCTGAGAGAAAGGAATCTTCATATCCGAACGCCAAGCTTGCCATCCACGCCAAGGAGAGTCCCATCCGGACACGGGAGAGAGTCTTCTGTCTTGTATCTTCATGGCCATCAGTCCGGCCCACATCACATAGGCCAGACGCTCGAGGACCCCTTAATCCAGGACTCCCTCAGTAGCCCGTGAACCAGGCTTCAATGACGATATGTCCGGTGCGCAGATTGCATTGTCTTTGGCACTGCAAGGTGGGTTCCTTCTCCGAATACTCCAAAGCAACCTTCGAACACAGAAAACGTGTCCAGCTCTGCAAAACACGTACCACACACAACCATAGAGAGTATTATATTTCATGAGTTCAATCTGCTGACAACTTTTGTAGTGTGACATCACGTCCCTGCCCGGTCATTATTTCGAACTGTTTTCTAGCCTGCCACTCCACGTTTTGAGATGCGGTTTTATTGGCACGTCTTGTTAAAGCAGAGATCGTGCCCCCTTATTACAGGATTCTCATCAATACGTGCGTGGGTAATCCAACCGTGTCGTCTACACGACCCTTGGGGAATAGGCGAGTTTTAAGGCGAGTGGGGAGGCGCTTGATATTCACTGCCTTTATAAGGAGATAAGGATTCACCCCTTTCACCCACGCCTTCTCTCTCTCTGTCCACCCATTCTCGAGCTCCAACGCCCAAGTTCTCGTCCGTTCTGCCTCAAGAAAGCACTCCGATCATGTCCGGATCCGGAGCACAGGGCAAGTGGATGGTCTCCTCCGTCAAGGAGAAGGACATCACCAAGATCCGGGAGGCCGGGTATTTGGCCACGGAAGTCGCCCACCGGCTTCCGGCCAAGGGGCAGATCATCCCCACCCCGGAGCCCCATGAGAGGGTAGTGCTCATCCCCCACTTCGTCCATGGGTTGGTATTTCCTCTCTACCCATTCGTCCGCGGACTCATGTTCTACTACGGGCTGGATTTCCACGATCTGGCCCCCAACTCCTTCCTCAACATCTTGACATTTATTGTCGTGTGCGAGGCCTTCCTCCGCATCTCACCCCACTTCGGGCTGTGGTTAAAGATCTTCAATGTGAAGCCAAAGGTGGTGGATGGCCAACACACAGAGTGCGGAGGCGCCATGGTGAGCAAGATGCCCAACGTCACATGGCCCAAGGGTACCTTTGTGGAAATTGTCAAAGTGTGGCAACAGCAGTGGTTCTACGTCACAGAGCCCCGCGACGCCACCTGGGCCGCGGCTCCTGAATTCAGGTCCGGGGCCCCAATGCGTCCCACCTCCTGGCTAGAGAAGGGCCTGGACTGGGCCTCGTCGGACGAGCTGATAGCGCTACAGATGCGCATCAAGAGCATGGTCGACAAGAACATCAAACTTGTCAATGTGATCCAGGTGATTCTTTTTGCCAGATCCTTCCTTGCCAAAGCCAGACCTGCAATTTGTGGGAGTTCGATCCGGCCAAGCACCATACCCTACAACAGTTCTTCGGTGTTACGCACGAAGGCATTTGGAAGGTTCTCTTCAAGGCCAATGAGACGTGGCCGCAGGAGACCGAAGGCCGGGGGTACAACCTGACCCATCCCGCCAGTCCGGTAAGTTCTTTTGTGTTGTCAAGGAGTATCCTTTACTTGTACACTCAAGGAGAATGTCTAAGCTTCCCCGTTTTACGTTTTCAGGGCTGGACAAAGAAAGTGGAGCAGATCAAGTGTCCAGCTCCACTGCCCGAAGACCCAAAAATCCCACTTCTAACAAAGATGCTGGTTCCGGCGCCCTACCAGGCGCGGAGAAGAAGGCCAAGGGGAACAGAGGTGGCCTCCGCCCTAAGGGCATTTCGGACATGATGTCCAAAGACGCTGAAACCCACTACCCTCCCGCTACTGATGATGAGGAGGAGGAGGAGGAGGAGGAAGAGAGCAACTCCCTCCTGAGGGGGGAAGGAAGAAGAGGGCGGCCTCCACGCGTCTGGAGGCCGAAGCGTCCAAGAAGGGGAGAGCCTCCCTCGCGGACGACACCGCGCTGGATACTGACAGCAGCTCGGAGTGGCGCCCTAGGGATAAGCCCCTGGCCGAATCGTAAGTACTCGAAGGCACTGACATACTCATATGTTCAACTCCTTTACTTCATAGTTTTAACATGCTGAATCATGCACCATAGTCCGGCCCACGACAGCCCTCAGAGATTCTCATCTTCGGGGAATTAGCTGGATCTAAAGGCAATGGACAGCGGGTCAGTACCAGCGGCCTCCTCTCCCAAGGCCACGGGCGACCCCGAGGTGATGTCCCAAAGGACCTTCCCGGGCCAGGGAGAGATGCAGGAGGCCGTCAGGGTGGCGCCAGAGGGCGAGACCTCGGTCGCCGGACACATGGGGGAGCGAATCCTCCTGGAGAATCGCGATGGGGGCCATAAACAATTCGGTCCCTAGCCGAATACTATTCTGGAGGCCCACACAGCTCCGGAATCGGGCGAGCAGCCTCCTTCGAAAGAAGGAGATCCGTCTATCCCGCCGGTGACCTCTATCCATCCAGAGGCACCGGATACTCTAATGGAAGCGCTGCAAAGTGCTTCCATCGTTGAAGAACACCGTACCCTCATGGGTACGGGTTGAGAGGGTTCAGTCCGTTAAGAGCGGACTGACCGAAGCCTGCACCAGCCTTCTGACAGGCTTTGAGGTCAGTGATGCAATTATGTAAAAAGAATGTCATAGTATAAACAGTAGCCCCTGAGACTATGTCCGGTGTTCGGAAAGAAAAGCCGGACAGAGGATCAAATAATTTCGCAGGAGACTAACCACACATGTCTATGTGAATAAGCAGGCGTCGTTGCTAGCTGCGACCTCTCATGCTGCCGAAGTCTCCGGGCTGAAGCAGAGTCTGGAGCGGGCCGAGGAAGAGCTCGGCCGAGTAAAAAAGCAGCTGGAGGACAAGCAAGATATGTAATGACCTATTCACGTATAGAGAGATATGAATTGTTTGTGTTGATCACATGACAATTTGTAGGAGCGGCGTCTGAGGTGGAGACCCTCAAGGAAGCGCTGGCGGAAGCCCAGAATAAAGTGGTGGAGGAACAAGCCGCCCGGGAAAAGAATGAGGCCAGGGTCGAGGAAGTCCAGCAGGAACTTCAGGACGTCGTGAACAAATGCGAGTCCTTGGAGCGCAGTATTGCGGATCAAGAGTCCGAACTTGCGAAGGCCCGCCAAAGCGCACAAGATGCCCGGGTTGAAGCCTAGGGTGCCCTCCAGGAAATCCAGGAGGCCAGGAAAATCACGGTGGGTAAGGCCTTTATTATGCAGAGCAAATATGTGAAGAAAAGGTACCTCTTACTGACCCGGATTTGGAGTTCTCCAGGAGCGTTTACGGATCTGCTGCGCAATGTTGCTGACGCTGCCAAGTTCTTCCAAGCCGAAGAGGGGAGCTGAACGGGGAAGTTGTTCTGGTCGCAATACCTTGCGCCAGAGCATCCGGCGCCCTTTAGCAATCAGCTGATGTCGGTGTCAAAACCGGCGGATCTCGGGTAGGGGGTCCCGAACTGTGCGTCTAAGGTCGATGGTAACAGGAGACAGGGGACACGATGTTTACCCAGGTTCGGCCCTCTCTATGGAGGTAATACCCTACTTCCTGCTTGATTGATCTTGATGGATATGAGTATTACAAGAGTTGATCTACCACGAGATCGTAATGGCTAAACCCTAGAAGTCTAGCCTGTATGACAATGGTAATGAGTCTCCGCCCACCGGGCTAAGTCCTCCGGTTTATATAGATACCGGGAGGATCTAGGGTTACACAAGGTCGGTTACAAATAAAGGAATCTACATATTCGGTCGCCAAGCTTGCCTTCCACGCCAAGGAGAGTCCCATCTGGACACGGGTGCAGTCTTCGGTCTTCGTATCTTCACGGCCCATCAGTCCGGCCCATGACTAACAGGCCGGACGGCCGAGGACCCCTTAGTCTAGGACTCCCTCAGTAGCCCCTGAACCTAGCTTCAATAACGAGGAGTCCGGCGTGAAGATTTGTCTTCGGCATTGCAAGGCGGGTTCCCTTCTTTCCGGATACTTCACAATGGTCTTCGAACGACCGAGTTCGGCTTGGCAGTGCAAGCAACATATATTCCCACAGAGGGGCGTAATAATTCATAAGTCCAATCCTCTGGCAACTTTTTATGACATCAAGTCATTCCAGTCATTATTTGGAGCCGTTGTTTCGCCCGCGGCCCCATGTTCCGAAACACGGTTGTTATTGACATGTCTTATCCGAGCAGAGATCGTGTCCCCTTATTAAGGGATTCTTGTATCAATGTAGACATGGGTAACCCAACCGTTCTTAGGGTACAACTTCTTGGAAATAGGCAAAGTTTAAGGCCCGGGAGGAGGCGTTCGATAATCTCGGCCTTTATAAAGGAGCACAGACCCGCCTTTCCTCCCCATGCTTACTTCTTCCTCGACTCCTACTACCTCGAGTTCCAACACCCAGGTCTCACCCTCCGTAAGCCTAAGCCATATCCGGATCCAACCGTCAAGGCGAGTGGGTGGCTTCTTCTGTCGCAGAGGAGGATGTCGCAAAGGTTCAGGCGGCTAGATACCTGACTGCGGAAATCCTCCACCGGCTTCCCGTGGAGGGGCAGGTTATCCCTACCCCAGATTCGGCGAGAGGGTCGTGTTTGTTTCCCACTTCCTCCGAGGATTGGGGTTCCCCCTCAATCCCATCGTTTGGGGGCTCATGTTCTATTACGGGTTAGATTTTCACGATCTCACCCCGAACTATGTCCTTCTCATCTCGGCGTTCATCGTCATGTGCGAAGCTATTCTTCAAACTCCTCCACACTTCGGCTTGTGGCTCAAGACCTTCAATGTGACACCGCAAATTATAGAGGGGGGGGGAGGGCGGAGTGCGGTGGTTCCTCAGTGAGCAAGCTCTCCAGTGCTATCTGTCTGACAGGATCTTTCAAAGAATCTTCCGACTTATGGCAGCAGGGGTGGTTCTATATCACCGAACCCCATGGTTCCAAGTGGGCAGCTGCGCCTGCGTTTTGATCCAGCCCCCCAACTTAGCTTGCCTCATGGATCAATAAGGGGTTGGACTGGGGATCAGTTGATGAGGTGCGGACTCTGCAAAGTCGCATCCGAAGCCTCATTGAGAAGGACATCAATATTGTCAATGTTATTCAGGTAATGCTAGTCCACCGGACCCTGCCGTGCCAGCAATGGCCTATCCGCCTATGGAATTTAACCCAGAAGGGCCACAGACTCTTCAGCACTTCTTCGGCACTACGCACGAAGGAATGTGGAAACTATTCTTCGGGAGACGAAAACAATGGCCGGACACAACCGAAGATACCGGCCTGGACTGTAACCATCCGGGCACCCCGGTAAGTACTCATCCGGCGAACACCTCATAATCAGATATCCTATGGTAAGATACTGAGCAAACCATCTTCTCCCAGGGCTAGATAAAGAAAGCAGAACGGATTAGGTGTTCGGCCCCTCTTCCCGAAGACTCAGCAGACCCCCTGTTAACAACGATGCTGGTGCCGGCACCATACCAGGTGCCGGCAGGGGAGGGCAAGGTGGCGAGCGAGAAGACCCGGGATGACCTTTGTTCTGGAGGTAAATCAGATACTGAGTCCGGAGAGATCGTCATTTCCTCGCCTAAAGACAAAGGCGAAAGACAAGCCAATATCCCTACTCCATTCCAGAGGAAAAGGGCCGCCTCCGAAGGTTGGGAGGGGCGGTCTCCTAAGAGGGGCAAGATGCCACCGTCGAGCGGTTAGGGTTTGGAAGGCAAAGTCGTCGAACAGCTCCATCATGAGGACAATCCCTCAACCAAACCGTAAGTGAATCCGAGATGCTTTAATAGCGTCCCTCTCTTTTCTTGTGACCGGAGAGATACGTAACATGCCTGTGTATTTTTACAGTTCGGCGCAGAGTTTTTCCGGGCAATCCTCTTCTTCGGGAGATCTCCTCCCAGAGATGATGGAAAGCGAGACGCCTCCCCCCACCTCCTTGCCTAATAGGGGCGGACGACTCTGAAGTGTCATCTCGGAGGGGTTTCCTTGATCAACAAGCTGCGCAGGGGATGAAAGAGGAAGTACCCGAAGGTGGGTCTCCGATCGTCCGGGATTCGGGGGCCAATAACGAAGACCCCGGACTGTCCAGTTTTTAGCCAGCGGTGATTCTGGAGACGGGTGAACGGGTTCCTTCAAAGGATGGTCGTGCACCCAGAGCGACTTCCGGAGACCCGGAGACGCTGGATATATTGCGGGATATGCTTCAAAAAGCATTTTTCTCGGAGGGACAACGTACCTTGATGGGTACGGTGGTTGAGAAGATTCTGTTCGCGAAGAGCGGATTGAATGAAGCCTTCATGAGCCTGCTAAAAGGCTTCGAGGTTTGTAATTTAGTGCTTTCAACTATACTTTGTTTGCAAAGTTGTACCTGTGTATAGGTAGTAGCCCCTGAGACTCGGGTTGGCTTCCCATGGGAGGCGAACGGAGGATCGAGAAGAAATATTCAAGGACTAATCTAATTAACTTGAATGCAGGCTGCTTCCCCCTGGCTACTTCCCAGATGACGGAAATTGCCGAGCTGCAGCGGAATCTTGATGTGGCAGGGGATGACATTGCGTTAATCAAAATGCGTCTTGACGAGTCGCAAGGTATGTACTCGGGGCAGTCCCTTCACAAACGTTTTTGTGATATAAGCATGGCGCTGAAAGTTATATACTTGAATATGCATGACTGCAGATGGTGCTGCCGCCATTGAAATTCTGCGGGTGGAGCAGGACCGAGCCAAGGAGCAGGCCCGGGTTAGTAATGCGACTACCGAAAAGGCCTCGGCTGAATTGAAAGCCGAACAAGCTGCTCGGCGTCAAGACGAGGAGAAGATATCCACGATGGCGCTTGAACTAAAAAATGTTGCTAGCCGCTGTGAGCTTCTTGAGAAGGAGAAAAAGACAAAACGGTTGAACTTGACAAGGCCTTACTAGAGGCGAGCTAAGCACGGTCTGAATCCAGAGCAGCCCGAGAGGAGATCCGGCAAGCTTGGGAGATTGCAGCTGGTAAGCCATTTTTGCTACAAACGAAGTTCGGCGATCTGAACTATGCTCAGCTTAACCAAGTGTGGAGTTCTCCGGATGAGTTTTTAGACTTGCCGAAGAGTTCTTCCGATGCGGCGCAGTTTTACCAGGTGTGAGAGGGGTATGCAACGGAGGAGCTTTTCTGGTCACAATTTGGCGCGTCGAAGCGCCCTCTATTGCTGAATGAACAAATGTCCCAATGGGCCGATCTTCATAGGATATCCGGTGCTGCCATGAAGAACGTCATAATCTGGTTGTGGCCAACTGAGCCTGTTCCGCATAGCTACTTTGGCTTGGTGCAACAGCTTGTTGATGTGGTGCCACGTATCGATGCTGTGAAGCAGTCGGTGTGCATTGAAGGTGCACGGATGGCATTTGCCCGAGTCAAGACATTCTGGGGGAAGATGAAGGCCATCAATGTTGCGGCGAAGAGTCCACCCAAGGGCAAGGACCGTTACGAACCGGAGCGTTATTTTGAAGACATTGATACGTCTCCAATGTATCTATAATTTTCTATTGTTCTATGCTATATTATATTCTGTTTTGGACATTACTGGGCTTTATTATACACTTTTATATTATTTTTGGGACTAACCTATTAACCGAAGGCCCAGCCCAGAATTGCTATTTTTTGCCTATTTAAGAGTTTCGCAGAAAAAGAATATCAAGCAGAGTCCAAACGGAATGAAACCTTCGGGAACATGATTTTCGGACCGAACGTGATCCAGAGGACTTGGACCCTACGTCAAGACATCAACCAGGAGGGCACGAGGTAGGGGGGCGCGCCTACCCCCCTGGGCGCGCCCTCCACCCTCGTGGGCCCCCTGTTGTTCCACCGACGCACTCCTTCCTCCTATATATACCTACGTACCCACAAACTACCAGATACGGAGCCAAAAACCTAATTCCACCGCCGCAACCTTCTGTACTTGTGAGATCCCATCTTGGGGCCTGTTCCGGAGCTACGCCGGAGGGGGCATCTATCACGGAGGGCTTCTACATCAACACCATAGCCTCTCCGATGATGTGTGAGTAGTTTACCTCAGACCTTCGGGTCCATAGTTATTAGCTAGATGGTTTCTTCTCTCTTTTTGGATCTCAATACAAGGTTCTCCCCCTCTCTCATGGAGATCTATTCGATGTAATCTTCTTTTGCGGTGTGTTTGTTGAGACCGATGAATTGTGGGTTTATGATCAAGATTATCTATGAACAATATTTGAATCTTCTCAGTTCTTTTATGTATGATTGGTTATCTTTGCAAATCTCTTCGAATTATCAGTTTGGTTTGGCCTACTAGATTGATCTTTCTTGCAATGGGAGAAGTGCTTAGCTTTGGGTTCAATCTTGCGGTGTCCTTTCCCAGTGACAGTAGAGGCAGCAAGGCACGTATTGTATTATTGCCATCGAGGATAAAGAGATGGGGTTTATATCATATTGCATGAGTTTATCCCTCTACAACATGTCATCTTGCTTAAAGCGTTACTCTGTTCTTATGAACTTAATACTCTAGATGCATACTGGATAGCGGTCGATGTGTGGAGTAATAGTAGTAGATGTAGGCAGGAGTTGGTCTACTTCTCTCGGACATGATGCCTATATACATGATCATACCTAGATATTCTCATAGCTCTGCTCAATTCTGTCAATTGCTCAACAATAATTTGTTCACCCACCGTAAATACTTATGCTCTCGGTTGAAGCCACTAGTGAAACCTATGGCCCCCGGGTCTATTTTCCATCATATTAATCTTCCAACACTTAGTTATTTTTATTGCCTTTTATTTTACTTTGCATCTTTATCATAAAAAATACCAAAAATATTATCTTCTCATATCTATCAGATCTCACTCTCGTAAGTGACCGTGTAGGGATTGACAACCCCTTATCACGTTGGTTGTGAGGATTTATTTGTTTGTGTAGGTGCGAGGGACTCATGTGTGGCCTCCTACTGGATTGATACCTTGGTTCTCAAAAACTGAGGGAAATACTTACACTACTTTGCTGCATCACCCTTTCCTCCTCAAGGGAAAACCAATGCAGTGCTCAAGAGGTAGCAAGAAGGATTTCTGGCGCCGTTGCCGGGGAGGTCTACGGAAAAGTCAACATACCAAGTACCCATCACAAACCCTTATCTCCCGCATTACATAATTTGCCATTTGCCTCTCGTTTTCCTCTCCCACACTTCACCCTTTCCGTTTTATTCTCCCTCACTTTTCCGTTCGCCTCTTTTTCGTTTGCTTGTCGTCATGGCTTGTCCCCTATCTTCTCCGTTATCTCCCGAGAATGAACTTCTTAATGTTAAACAAAGGGAAGGAGAAAATTTAAAAGACGCTTGGTATAGGATTTACAATGCTCAAAATAGATCTACTAGGAAGCAATCCACTTCCATTCTTCTCCGCAATTTTTGTGTTGGCACTACTTCTTGGTACAGATATATCCTTGATACCATTACTGGAGGGAATTTCTTGGGTAGCCATACTTTTGATTCTTATAATGCTATGATAGATTTGTTTGGCTCACCCCCTCTTATGATTAATGGAACTATGTTAACTTTGGAGCATGTAATGCAAAGACTTGAAATAATTGAAAATAAAGTTGCTACCGCAGAGCTAATTGAAAATTTGGATAGAAAGATCCATAACCGAATCACTCAATATGGATCTAAAGTAGGAGTCACTTTGAAAAATATTAAGGAGAAGGAACCCATAGTTAATGAGAAAATAAATCAGGATTCCACTTGAATCGATAAACTTGAGAATATCATTACCAACTTGGGAACCGCTTTTTCTCCATAAAGAATACTCCAAGTCCTCCAACTAAAATTGCCAAGCTCATGTATGTTCCTAAAAATAAGGGTGAATCCTCTAGTAAGGAAACTGCGGATCTCAAATCTATAACTGTTCATCCCAATCTTTTTTCTATCATTAAGGAACCAATTGTTACCAATGAATTTTCCGATCTTGTGCCTAAAAGTTTGATAATTAATAAAAAGAAAGAAACTCCTAAGGATGATAAATGCCTCATTGAAGAATTTCCTACCAAAGATGGCAATACCTAGATCTATCCTTGCTATTATGCCTAGCTAGGGGCGTTAAACGATAGCGCTTGTTGGGAGGCAACCCAATTTTATTTTTAGTTTTTTGCTTTTTGCTTCTGTTTAGGAATAAATATTTGATCTAGCCTCTGGTTTGATGTCTTTTTATGTTTTAATTAGTGTTTGTGCCAAGTTAAACCTATAGGATCTTCTTGGATGATAGTTATTTGATCTTGCTGCAAATTCCAGAAACTTTCTGTTCACGCAAATAATTGTTAAAAATCACCAGAACGTGATAAAAAATTTATTCCAATTGCTGCTGACCAATAAACAAATTGTCTAGGTCTTCCTATTTTGTCTGAATATTTGGAGTTCCAGAAGTTTGCGTTAGTTACGGATTACTACAGACTGTTCTGTTTTTGACAGATTCTGTTTTTCGTGTGTTGTTTGCTTATTTTGATGAATCTAGGGCTAGTAAAATAGTTTATAAACCATAGAGAAGTTGGAATACAGTATTTTAAACACCAATATAAATAAATAATGAGTTCATTACAGTACCTTGAACTGGTCTTCTGCTTTCGTTCGCTAACGGAGTTCACGAGATTTTCTGTTAAGTTTTGTGTTGTGAAGTTTTCAAGTTTTGGGTGAAAGATTTGATGGATTATGGAACAAGGAGTGGAAAGATCCTAAGCTTGGGGATGCCCATGGAACCCCAAGATAATCTAAGGACACCTAAAAGCCAAAGCTTGGGGATGCCCCGGAAGGCATCCCCTCTTTCGTCTACTTCCATCGGTAACTTTACTTGGAGCTATATTTTTACTCACCACATGATATGTGTTTTTCTTGGAGCGTCTTGTATAATTTGAGTATTTGCTTTTTAGTTTACCACAATCAACTTTTCTGTACACACGTTTTTAGAGAGACACACTTTATTCGGAAATTGTTAGAATACTCTATGTGCTTCACTTATATATTTTGAGTTATATAGTTTTTTCCCTAGTGCTTCACTTATATCTTTTAGAGCACGGTGGTGGATTTGTTTTTATAGAAACTATTGTTCTATCATGCTTCATTTAGATTATTTTGAGAGTCCTACAAAACAGCATGGTAGTTTGCTTTAACAATAATAGGCATTCAAGATTAGTAAAGAACAAATTCTTTTAAGTGTGTTGAATACTGTGAGAAGTTTGATGCTTGATAATTGTTTTGAGATATGAAGATGGTGATATTAGAGTCATGCTAGTTGAGTAGTTTTGAATTTGAGAAATACTTGTGTTAAAGTTTGTGATTCCCGTAGCATGCACGTATGGTGAACCGTTATGTGATGAAGTCGGAGCATGATTTATTTATTGATTGTCTTCCTTATGAGTGGCGGTCGGGGACGGCGATGGTCTTTTCCTACCAATCTATCCCCCTAGGAGCATGCGCGTAATACTTTGCTTTGATAACTTGTAGATTTTTGCAATAAGTATATGAGTTCTTTGTGACTAATGTTGAGTCCATGGATTATACGCATTCTTCTTCCCTCCACCATTGCTAGCCTCTCTAATACCGCGCACCTTTCGCCGGTATCATATACCTTCCTCAAAACAGCCACCATACCTACCTATCATGGCATTTCCATAGCCATTCTGAGATATATTGCCATGCAACTTACCACCGTTCCGTTTACTATGACACGCTCCATCATTGTCATATTGCTTCGCATGATCATGTAGTTGACATTGTATTTGTGTCAAAGCCACTGTTCATAATTCTTTCATACATGTCACTCTTGATTCATTGCATATCCCGATACACCACCGGAGGCATTCGCATAGATTCATATTTTGTTCTAAGTATTGAGTTGTAATTGTTGAGTTGTAAGTAAATAAAAGTGTGATGATCATCATTTTAGAGCATTGTCCCAAGTGAGGAAAGGATGATGGAGAGTAGGATTCCCCCATAAGTCGGGACGAGACTCCGGACGAAAAAAAGAGGCCATAAAAGAAGAAGAAGAAAAGGCCCAAATAAAAAAATGAGAGAAAAAGAGAGAAGGGACAATGTTACTATCCTTTTACCACACTTGTGCTTCAAAGTAGCACCATGATCTTCATGATAGAGAGTCTCTTAAGATATCACTTCCATATACTAGTGGTAATTTTTCATTATAGAACTTGGCCTGTATATTCCAATGATGGGCTTCCTCAAAATGCCCTAGGTCTTCGTGAGCAAGCGAGTTGGATGCACACCCACTTAGTTTCTTTTGTTGAGCTTTCATATGTTTATAGTTCTAGTGCTTCCGTTGCATGGCAATCCCTGCTCACTCACATTGATATCTATTGATGGGCATCTCCATAGCCCGTTGATACACCTAGTTGATGTGAGACTATCTTCTCCTTTTTTGTCTTCTCCACAACTACCATTCTATTCCACATATAGTGCTATGTCCATGGCTCACGCTCATGTATTGCGTGAAGATTGAAAAAGTTTGAGAACGTCAAAAGTATGAAACAATTGCTTGGATTGTCATCGGGGTTGTGCATGATTTAAATACTTTCTGTGGTGAAGATAGAGCATAGCCAGACTATATGATTTTGTAGGGATAACTTTCTTTGGCCATGTTATTTTGAGAAGACATAATTGCTTAGTTAGTATGCTTGAAGTATTATTATTTTTATGTCAATATTGAACTTTTGTCTTGAATCTTTCGGATCTGAATATTCATACCACAATTAAGAAGAATTACATTGAAATTATGCCAAGTAGCATTCCACATCAAAAATTATGTTTCTATCATTTACCTACTCGAGGACGAGCAGGAATTAAGCTTGGGGATGCTTGTTCCATGCTATATTATATTCTTTTTTGGACATTATTGGGCTTTATTATACACTTTCATATTATTTTTGGGACTAACCTATTAAGCGGAGGCCCAGCCCAGAATTGCTGTTTTTTTGCCTATTTCAGAGTTCCGCAGAAAAAGAATATCAAACGGAGTCCAAATGGAATGAAACCTTCAGGAACGTGATTTTCGGAACAAACGTGATCCATAGGACTTGGACCCTACGTCAAGACATCAACCAGGAGGGCACGAGGTAGGGGGCACGTCTACCCCCTGGGCGCGCCCTCCACCCTCGTGGGCCCCTTGTTGCTCCATTGACGTACTCCTTCCTCCTATATATACCTACGTACCCCCAAACTACCAGATACGGAGCGAAAAACCTAATTCCATCGCCTCAACCTTCTGTACTTGCGAGATCCCATCTTGGGGCCTGTTCCGGAGCTCCGCCAGAGGGGGCATCGATCACGGAGGGCTTCTACATCAACACCATAGCCTCTCTGATGATGTGTGAGTAGTTTACCTCAGACCTTCGGGTCCATAGTTATTAGCTAGATGGCTTCTTCTCAATTTTTGGATCTCAATACAATGTTCTCCCCCTCTCTCGTGGAGATCTATTCGATGTAAACTTCTTTTGCGGTGTGTTTGTTGAGATCGATGAATTGTGGGTTTATGATCAAGATTATCTATGAACAATATTTGAATATTCTGAATTCTTTTATGTATGATTGGTTATCTTTGCAAATCTCTTCGAATTATCAGTTTGGTTTGGCCTACTAGATTGATCTTTCTTGCAATGGGAGAAGTGCTTAGCTTTGGGTTCAATCTTGCGGTGTCCTTTCCAAAGGATGAGGGGCAGCAAGGCACGTATTGTATTGTTGCCATCGAGGATAACAAGATGGGGTTTATATCATATTGCATGAGTTTATCCCTCTACATCATGTCATCTTGCTTAAAGTGTTACTCTGTTCATATGAACTTAATACTCTAGATGCATGATGGATAGCGGTCGATGTGTGGAGTAATAGTAGTAGATGCAGGCAGGAGTCGGTCTACTTGTCTCGGACGTGATGCCTATATACATGATCATACCTAGATATTCTCATAACTATGCTAAATTTTGTCAATTGCTCAACAGTAATTTGTTCACCCACCGTAAATACTTATGCTCTCGGTTGAAGCCACTAGTGAAACCTATGGCCCCCGGGTCTATTTTCCGTCATATTAATCTTCCAACACTTAGTTATATTTATTGCCTTTTATTTTACTTTACATATTTATCATAGAAAATACCAAAAATATTATCTTATCATATCTATCAGATCTCACTCTCGTAAGTGACAGTGTAGGGATTGACAACCCTTTATCGCGTTGGTTGCGAGGATTTATTTGTTTGTGTAGGTGCGAGGGACTCGTGCATGGCCTCCTACTGGATTGATACCTTGGTTCTCAAAAACTGAGGTAAATACTTACGCTACTTTGCTGCATCACCCTTTCCTCTTCAAGGGAAAACCGACGCAGTGCTCAAGAGGGAGAAGACGTCCTATAGGCCGCCCGCTTGAAAGAGGGTCAATGCTCGAAAGACATAATGTTCGAGTGAGGTGTGAGAGAATTGTAAAAGACAATTTAATAGTTGATCTATTTTTATATTTTGCTCGAAATCTTGTGTTCCTCCTGCGTGGCCGTTTTAATATAATCTGAAAGCTTTCCAGTCGTCGGCTTCAGCCCCCTCGTAGGAAGTACGGGGGTGTTCGAAAAATCATTTGATCACTCTTAACCCAACGTCTTGGTCCATGAAGGAGGTGTTAATACGGCGAACCAGACGATCGGACTATAAGGCGTTAACACTTTCACTTACCCATAGGAGTTTTATAGGTGGGGCTACAATATAGCCCCTGGTATGCATACAACTTATTTCCAATATGGTGCGTTACATATATGACCTGAAAAAAAGGTCCTTCGTGTAATACGGAGGGAATCGCGACAGATTCCGATAAGTCATCGAGTGGTTGACCAGCTCTCGCAGCATCATGACAGTCGGTTTTTGGCTTTCTCTACTGAGGTGCTTAACCAGATGAACCGGAAGCGCAGTCGCAAGAGTTCTCCTTTTACTACCCTAGCCGATAGAGCGGAACGTACGGTAGCAAGCACTGGAACCGGGCTACCCAACCATTGACCCAAGACATGATTCGAAGCTGATGCATATAAGCCCAAACTCGCGACGCCGAAGTACGCTGTAAAGCTGTTTGAACTTTGTTGGCAACTCATTTGTTCCCATACCGAGCCCCTGGCATGTTATGCCAAGGTGTATTTGTGAAACAACCATAGTAGCCACATTCATTTGCGAAAAGACACGAATGATTAATTTGGATAATTTTTACTGGGAGCTGAGCGGTATACCAATGGTTACTTTATATATAAAAGGACCTCAACCCCGGCTATTTGACATGCCCGGGGTCGAAGGTGGAGGTAAGAGGCATATTACAGGCTCGAAATAAAGAGTGTGGTCTACAAAAGGCTTATTTTGGACCTCCTGTCGCACGTCTGCGCCGCCTATCCACGGCGGGGGGAATCCTTGACGGAAATAGCCCCTTAGGTGAGTGTACGGATCCGGACTCTGATGGAGTCGGTTGAGATGTTTGTCCTTTGCTTCACTTATTTTTAGAGATAATGAAAAAACAAAAAGAAAACTAGATCAAGACTGTTTTGGGAATACTTGCCGGCTTGTCAGTATTGTGCTTCCACCAATGCCCATGGTATCTTAAGTGCGTAGTGGTGTATACGCGGTGCAAATTTTGCGGGTATATGAGACGGGCGGCGGAAGCCGAACTGGTACTTCCGCTCCGGGTCTGATCGATCCTCGGGGGAAATTGCTTTTGACCCCCGGTGTTTGGTTGGCGAACCTCTCCATCGTCCCTATCGCCTGGCGGCCTCCTCACCTTGTGTTCGGTGTTGAGCTTGCCGGCCTGCTTAAAGACACAACAATTTCTGTTGGTATGATTAGCTGGTTTATCGGGGTGGCCACAAATCTGACAGGGTCGGTCCAACATCCTGTCTAGGTTGGATGGTCCATCTCGGTTCGCCTTGAGTGGCTTTTTCCGTTGACCGGGTTTGGGTTTGCTGAATCCGGCGTTGACCGCTGTGTCGCGTGATCTTTCATTATCATCGCGACTGTTGTGTTTGCTTCGTCGTGGTTTGCCATTGCCATCTCGGACTTCGGAAATGCCCGAGTCGCTGGCACTATTGCTTCTACAAGCGATCCAGCTGTCTTCTCCCGCTCAAAAGCGAGTCATTAGAGTGGTAAGGGCTGTCATGGATTTAGGCCCTTCTTGACCGAGGTGGCATTCAAGCCATTCATCCCGAACGCTGTGTTTGAAGGCTGCGAGGGCTTCCGCGTCCGGACAGTCGATGATTTGGTTCTTTTTTACTAAGAACCTAGTCCAGAGCTTCCTGGCTGACTCTCCGGGCTGCTGGACAATGTGACTTAAGTCGTCGGCGTCCGGTGACCGGACATATGTTCCTTGGAAGTTGTCACGAAAGGCATCTTCCAAATCTTCCCAACTGTCAATAGAATTTTCAGGCAGACTGTTTAACCAGTACCGAGCTGGTCCTTTTAGTTTTAGTCATAGGTATTTGATGGCATGAAGGTCATCTCCGCGGGCCATGTGGATATGGAGGAGGAAGTCCTCGATCTATACCGTGGGATCCGTTGTTCCGTCGTATGATTCGATGTTCATGGGTTTGAACCCTTCTGGGAATTCATGCTCCATTACCTCGTTTGTGAAGCAAAGAGGGTGTGCGGCGCCTCTATGTTGGGCCACACTACGACGTACCTCCGATGGAGTCCATTTGCGGTTTTCGGCCCGGGCGTAGCTAGGTTTGTCACATCCTAATAGGAAGCTGTCGTCGTGTGTCGAGGCATGTCTTCGCGATCCGTAAATCGATCTTGTGTGTCCTGCTCGACTATCCAAGTCCTGTTGATGGTCGTATGTACATCCCTGGGCTGTTTTATTCTTGCCTTTACGGCGAGGTGGGGCGGTCTGGTGTTCGTCTTGAGTTGCCACTTTATCTGGACCGACTTGTGGTCGACCTGCCGCATTGTGTGATGATGGTACGGGCTCCAGCGCCTTGTTATTATACTGAGGTAGCCATCTATGCTTTGGGTAGCTTTTGGTTGGGCCGCTAAGGGCGTATTCTTCGGTGACTAGGACTTCGGTTCATCTATCATTGAGCAGATCTTGGTCCGCTTGAAGCTACAGCTGCTTCTTTCTTAGGCTTCTTGCAGTGGCTATTAGCCGACATTTGAAGCGCTCCTGTTCGAGAGGTTCCTCATGCACGGTGAAATCCTCATTGCCGAGGCTCTCCTATTCCTCAGAGAGCAGAAGATAATTACTATCCTCCGAGTCTCCATGTATGGCCTGTTCATCAGGGCTATCGTGCCCACTTTCCCGTTCCCCTGTTTGGAGGTTACCTTGATGGGGTCTTTATTATTTTTGGCATCGTCTGGAGTGTTATTTTTTCCGGTGCCCATACTGCAGTCTTTGGAGCGACGTGATTTAGAACGACGTCGAGGAAGTTGGCGCTTGGGCTCTCCCTCAGGAGGTTTATCCTCAGCTAGATCCTCTTTGTCATCGTTGTTAGTTTTTCCAGGCGTGTCCACCATGTATGCGTCGTAGGAAGAAGTGGCGGTCCATCGTCCAGTGAATGGCGGGTTTTGGCCTTGCTCCTTGTTGGCATCGTCGTCCGTACTGGCGATGTCTTCGGAGCTATAGTCAAGCATGTCGGTTAAATCCTCAATAGTGTCTATGAAGTGGGTGGTGGGTGGGAAGCAAAATTCTCGATCATCAGCCCCTAGTACGAACCGGACAGAGTTCATCTGTGAGTCCCCCACTAAGGACAGGCTCTTTAATGAGTTTAGCGCATTGCCCAAAGGCGAGTGCTGGAAGATGTCTGCGGCGCTGAATTCGAAGATCGACGTGTGATCGAGTTCGGTGTCCACGGGCTCACATGGTTCAGAACTTATGACCAGAGACGAGTCCGGAGTTCCGGTGACACCAATATTGTGTGAGGATAAGTCCATGTGCGGCTCCAACACCGAGGAATCTGTGGCCTTCGTGATGGGGTCGAGCCTCCAATCCTTGGATGCCGCAGTGTGCTCTGGATCTAAGGCCGGAGTGGTCGCAGGAGCTATCTCCTGGATGCGGTTTGACGACAGATTTAGGTCATGCTCGTTAAGGTGACCAGGAGCGGTCGCCGCGGTCTCGAATCCGACGAAGATCAAATCTTCGCGGATGACCGCAATGTAATTCAAGCTCCCAAATCTGACCTGATGGCCAGGGGCGTAGCTATCGATCTGCTCCAGGTGGCCGAACGAGTTGGCCCGCAGTGTGAAGCCGCCGTATACAAAGATCTGTCCGGGGAGGAAGGTTTCTCCTTGGATAGCGTCACTATCAACGATTGAAGGGGCCATCGAACCTTTCGTCGACGGCACAGTGGAATTCTCAATGAAAGCACCAATGTCGGTGTCAAAACCGGCAGATCTCTGGTAGGGGGTCCTGAACTATGCGTCTAAGGTCGATGGTAAAAGGAGACAGGGGACACGATTTTTACCCAGGTTCGGGCCCTCTCTATAGAGTTAATACCCTACTTCCTGCTTGATTGATCTTGATGGATATGAGTATTACAAGATTTGATCTACCACGAGATCGTAATGGCTAAACCCTAGAAGTCTAGCATGTATGACTATGGTAATGAGTCTCCCCCGCCGGGCTAAGTCCTCCGGTTTATATAGACACCGGGAGGATCTAGGGTTACACAAGGTCGGTTACAAATAAAGGAATCTACATATCCAGTCGCCAAGCTTGCCTTCCATGCCAAGGAGAGTCCCATCCGGACACGAGTGCAGTCTTTGGTCTTCGTATCTTCACGGCCCATCAGTCCGGCCCATGGCTAATAGGCCGGACACCCAAGGACCCTTAGTCCAGGACTCCCTCAGCTGAAACAGTTGGTCGAACTGCATAGGGTGGCTGAACTGGCCATGAAGGATTTGATAATCCGTCTGTGGCCTGCCGAAGCCATACCCAGCAGCTGCTTCGGACTCGCGAAGCGGCTGGTCAATGCATGCCCCGGCTTGATGCCATCAAACGGTCGGTCTGCATCGAAGGTGCGCGGATGGCCTTCGCCCGCGTCAAGGTGCAATGGCCGAAGATGAACGCCGTCAAGCTCGCGACCGAGGGACCGCCCACAGGCAAGGAGCACCGTACGCCTGAGCGATATTTTGACGATGTCCTGGAGGGATCCCGCATTGTAGCGGAGCAATGTGCTAAAGACATAATCTTTGAATGAATACATTCATGTTATCACGTCCTATATTATGGAACAAAGCTGATATGTAATATAATGCTTGTTGTTTGTCTAAAAAAAATTTACCTCCTGTGCGGGTGTATTATTGAATCTGAGAGTTGGCTAGTCGTCGGCTTCAGCCCCCACGTAGGTAGTACGGGGGTGTTCGGGATGGAATCTAAACACTCTTGATCCAATAGATTGGTCCTTGAAGGAGGTGTTTAGCGCAATGAACCAGACAATCAGACTATGTGGCTTTATCACCCACACTTAGCCATAGGACTTTGACAATAGAAATGTAGGCGCAGCCCCTAGCTAGTATTTAATCCGGACCAGGGTGCTATAGACACCTGATCGGGTGAAGGCCGATTCGTCGCACAAGGCGGAAAAAATCTCAAAAGATTTTGAACCTCCGAATAGCTGACCAGCTCTCGCCACATCATGACAGTCAGTTTTCGGCTTACTCTACTGAGGTGTTTGCTCGGATAAACCAGAAACACAATCGCAGTAGTTCTCCCTTTACTACCCTAGCCGATAGGACGGAACGTAAGGTAGCAAGCACAGGAGCCGGGCAACCCAACTATTGACCACCAAAGACATGATTCAGAGCCGATGCATATAATGTAAAATTCGGGTTGCCGAATTGTACTGTAAAAGTGTTCGGACTTTGTTGCCATAGTACGAAGCGCAATGAAGCCCCTGGCCAATTTAAAGTGTATCAAAGTGTACGGGTGCAATCGACAAGAATAGCGAAATAAAATGAAGTAGTAAGCTAGTGCCACAAAAGTTGGGCCGCAAACTGTTTCCATTATAATTTAATTAATACGTCAAAGCGTATTTTTACAAATAGTGCGGTAAGCAACAGGGCTATTTAACATGCCAAGAGCAAGGGGGAGCTGCGTCCGGGTCCTGAAAACAGGAAGAATGGTCATCAAGAAGAACACCTAGAATTTCCTTCACACGTATATGCTGCCTGTCGCCTTAGTATATCCATCCTTCGAAAGGACCGATTAGCAGGCTACCGCCAGGGGCCTGTGGAAAAGAAACCTAAAAATGATAAAAAGAAAAGTGAAAGTATGTGTGTCCAGGGAGCTGTATTATGGAGCCGATGCATATAATGTAAAATGATAAAATTCGGGTTGCCGAATTGCCGAATTGTACTGTAAAAGTATGTAAAATTCGAGCCGTATTATGGAGCACAATCTGGTTATGCCTCCGTCCCTGCCCATGGTATTTTGAGTGCGTAGTTATGTACGCGCAATACGTACACCGCCATCTGATCGGGACAGAGACGGAGGCCGAATTGCTAGTCTAACTCCTTACGAGCCGGACCGTCTCGCTGCAGAGTAATCTGGACTCGTTTGACAGTGTCCGGGAGCTTGGCCACCGAATTAGAGTTCTACTTGATAAGGCCGCTCTGTACTTCTGCTGCTAGGGCCGCGGTGTGCTCCTCTGTATGGAGGGAGCGCTTCGTGTTTCCATTGACTGTTATGACGCCGCGTGGTCCGGGCATCTTGAGCTTGAGTAGTGCGGCACCGCATTGAATCGAGTGAATGCAGTTCGTCCGAGCAATGCGTGATAACCACTGCAGAAGGGGACGATATCGAAGATCAAATCTTCGCTTCGGAAGTTGTCCGGGGATCCGAAGACGACCTCCAATGTGATTCAGCCCGTACAGTGGGCCTCTACGCCTGGTATAACTCCTTTAAAGGTAGTTTTTGTGGGCTTGATCCTTGATGGATCGATGCCCATTTTGCGCACTGTATCCTGATAGAGTAGGTTGAGGCTACCACCACCATCCATGAGGACTCGCATGAGGTGGAATCCATCAATTATTGGGTCGAGGACCAGTGCGGCTGAACCACCATGACGGATATTGGTCGGATGGTCCCTGCGATTGAAGGTGATCGGGCAGGACGACCATGGGTTGAATTTTGGGGCGACTGGCTCTATCACATAGACGTCCCTGAGCACGCGTTTGCGCTCCCTCTTGGGGATTTGAGTAGCGTATATCATGTTCACCGTTTTAACATGAGGGGGAAACTTCTTCTGTCCCCTTGTGTCCGGTGGACGGGGCTCCTCGCTATCGTCCTCACTTTGCGACCCCTTCTCCTTGTTCTTGACATTTAACTTGCCGGCCTATTTAAAGACCCAACAACTTCTGTTGGTATGATTGGCTGGCTTATCGGGTGTGCCGTGTATCTGACATGGACGATCGAGTGTGTGGTCCAAGCTGGATGAGCCCGGATTGTTCCTTTTGAATGGCTTCTTCTGCTGGCCGGACTTGGCGCCACTGAATCTGGCGTTGACCTCCGTGTCATCGGTATTATCACTGTTGCTTTGATGCTTGTGTCTATTGCGTCGGGGCTTGCCGTTGCTATTTCTGCCTTCAGAGGTGCCAGGTTCGCTTGCATTATTATTGCTATGGGCTAGCCAGCTATCTTCGCCCGCGCAAAAGCAGGTCATGAGTGCCGTGAGGGCTGCCATGGACTTCGGCTTTTCCTGGTCTAGGAGTTGGGTGAGCCATTCGTCACGGATGCTATGCTTAAAGGCCGCTAGGGCTTCGGCATCCGGACAGTCGACGATCTGGTTGTTTTTAGTTAAGAACCTAGTCCAGAATTTCCTGGCTGACTCCCCGGGCTGTTGAACTATGTGACTCAAGTCATCTGCATCCGGAGGTCGGACGTATGTACCTTGGAAGTTGTCGAGGAACGCGTCTTCCAAGTCCTCCCATCTGCCAATGGAGTTTTCGGGCAGGCTGTTCAACCAGTGCCGAGCTGGTCCCTTGAGTTTTAGCGGGAGGTATTTGATGGCATGAAGATCATCACCGCGGGCCATATAAATATGGAGAAGAAAATCCTCAATCCATACCGCGGGGTCTATTGTCCGATCATATGATTTGATGTTCACGGGTTTAAAGCCTTCTGGGAATTCATGCTCCATTACTTCATCAGTGAAGCAAAGGGGGTGTGCGGCGCCTCTATATCGGGCTAAGTCGCGATGTAGCTCGGATGGAGTCCATCTGCGGTTTTCGGCCCGAGCGTGGTTATGTTTGTCACGTCCGGCCAGATGGCCGTCGTCGCGCGTCGGGGCACGCCTGCGATCCGTAGATCGATCTAGTCTGACCTGCTCTATATTCCAGGTCCGACCGCAGGTCATATGTATAACCCCGAGTTGTTATGTCTCTGCCTTGACGGCGAGGTAGTATGGGCTGGCTTTCAGCTTGATTTTCCATGTTGTCCCAGCCACGTGGTGGCCGGTCAGCCGCATTACGCCCTGATGTTACGGGCTCTAGCGCCTCGTCATCGAATTGAGGTAACAATTTGCCCTTTGGGTAACTTTTGATTGGGCGCTCGAGGCCGTATTCCTCGGCTGCCAGGATATTAGTCCACCTATCATTGAGCAGATCTTGATTAGCTTGAAGCTGCTGCTGATTCTTTTTCAGGCTCTCCTTGCAGTGGCAATTAGCTGGCACTTAAAGCGCTCCTGCTCGAGTGGTTCCTCAGGCACGATGAAGTCCTCGTCGCCGAGGCTCACCTCGTCCTTGAAGAGTGGAAGATAATTATTGTCCTCCAAGTCTTCGTTTACGGCCTGTTCATCAGGGCTAGCTTGCCCATCTTCCCGATCGTCCTGTTCAAAAGTTGGCTCGACGGGGTCTTCTCTGTCTTCGGCATCGTCCAGAGTGTTGTTGTCTCCTATGCTGGTATTGCTGTCTTTTCCACGACGTGATTTAGAGCGGTGCCTCTGACATCGGCGCTTTGGCTATATCTCAGGAGGTTTATCCTCAACTGGATCTTCCTTGTCATCGCCGTTAGCTTCTTTGGGTGTATCCACCATGTACACGTCATACGAAGAGGTGGCCATCTAGCGTCCGGTAAACGGCGGTTTTTGGGCCTGCTCTTCTCTAGCATCGTCGTCCATACCGTCGATGTCTTCGGAGCCGTAATCGAGCATGTCGGTTAAGTCCTCGACAGTGGCTATAAAGTGGGTGGTGGGTGGGACGTAAAATTCCCTGCTCTCAGCCCCCAGTCCGGGCTGGGCGTAGTTCAGACGTTGCTCCTCTGTAATGACAAGGGATTGCATTAAGTCCAGAGCCTCGCTTAAAGGCGAGGATTGGCCAGAGAGAAGAGAGTCCGTGGAGTACGGCGAGAGGGAGACTCCTAGGCCGAGCTCGTGTGATGCTGACTCCGAGGGTTCGGAACCAGTGTCCAGAGAAGAGTCCGGCTCCATGATGGTTGCCAGCGACACTACTTCCCCCGGCTCTCCCGTAGTGGGCCTAGTGGCTGCAGATAGTCCTCGGGCTCAGGAAGCCTGTCTTCGGACCTAGCGATACGCTCCGGATCTAAGGCCAGAGCGGAGTTTGGGGTCGCCAATCCTTGGAAGATCAAGTCTCCTCGGATATCAGCGACGTAATCTAGATTTCCAAAACTAATTTGGTGACCTGGGGCATAGCTGTCGATCTGCTCTAGATGGCCAAACGAGTTAGCCCGCAGTGCGAAGCCACCGAACACAAAGATCTGGCCGGGGAGAAAAACTTCCCCCAGGACAGCATTGTTGTAGGTGATTGATGGATCCATCGAACCTCTTGATGACGACTCAGCGGAACTCTCAATGAAAGCACCAATGTCGGTGTCAAAACCGACAGATCTAGGGTAGGGGGAACCGAACTGTGCATCTAAGGTCGATGGTAACAGGAGACAGGGGACACGATGTTTACCGAGGTTCGGGCCCTCTCGATGGAGGTAATACCCTACTTCCTGCTTGATTGATCTTGATGAATATGAGTATTACAAGATTTGATCTACCACGAGATCGTAATGGCAAAACCCTAAAAGTCTAGCCTGTATGATTATGATTTCCTCTATGGACTAAACCCTCCGGTTTATATAGACACCAGAGGGGACTAGGGTTGTACAAAGTCGGTTACAGAGAAAGGACTCTTCATATCCGAACGCCAAGCTTGCCATCTACGCCAAGGAGAGTCCCATCCGGACACGGGAGAGAGTCTTCTGTCTTGTATCTTCATGGCCCATCAGTCCGGCCCACATCACATAGGCCGGACGCCCGAGGACCCCTTAATCCAGGACTCCCACAACTATGAATACCTTTTATATCTTTAGGACATGGCATTTTCTCAATTGCATCAACCTTAGCTTTGTCCACTTCAATACCTCTTTTAGAAATTTTATGACCCAAGACAATGCCTTCATTAACCATAAAGTGGCACTTCTCCCAATTCAAGACAAGATTTGTTTGTTCACATCTCTGGAAAACTTGATCAAGATTGCTTAAACAATTATCAAAAGACTTCCCATAAACAAAGAAATTATCCATGAAAACCTCAACAATCTTTTCACAGAAGTCAGAGAATATAGAAGTCATACATCTTTGAAAGGTAGAAGGTGCATTACATAAACCAAAAGGCATACGTCTATAAGCATAGGTTCCAAAAGGACAAGTAAAAGTGGTCTTTTCTTGATCAGGTTGAGAAACAGGTATTTGTGAAAAGCCAGAATATCTATCAAGGAAGCGAAGGTGTGTGTGTGTTTAGATAATCTTTCAAGCATTTTATCAATAAAAGGTAAAGGGTAATGATCTTTTCTAGTTGCTTTGTTTAATTTTCTAAAATCAAATACCATCCTATAGCCTGTAACAATTCTTTGTGGAATAAGTTCATTCTTATCATTAGGAACAACAGTTATACCTCCTTTATTAGGGACACAATGAACAGGACTTACCCATCTACTATCAGCTATAGGATAGATTATACCTGCTTCCAGAAGTATTAATATTTCCATTCTTACCACTTCTTTCATCTTCGGATTTAGCCGATGTTGGTAATAAACAATGGGTTTAGCATCAGGTGAGGGAGTCCTGGATTAGGGGGTCCTCGGACAGCCGGACTATATCCTTTGGCCGGACCGTTTGACTATGAAGATACAAGATTGAAGACTTCGTCCCGTGTCCGGATGGGACTCTCCTTGGCGTGGAAGGCAAGCTTGGCAATACGGATATGTAGATCTCCTCCTTATGGCCCGACTCTGTGTAACCCTAGCCCCCTCCGGTGTCTATATAAACCGGAGGGTTTAGTCCGTCGAACAACAACCATACCATAGGCTAGCTTCTAGGGTTTAGCATGTACGATATCGTGGTGGAATAAGTTCATTCTTATAATTAGGAAGAACATTTATACCTCCTTTATTAGGGACACAATGAACAGGACTTACCCATCTACTATCAGCTATAGGATAGATTATACCTGCTTCCAGAAGTATTAATATTTCCGTTCTTACCACTTCTTTCATCTTAGGATTTAGCCGACGTTGGTAATCAATAATGGGTTTAGCATCAGGTGAGGGAGTCCTGGATTAGGGGGTCCTCGGACAGCCGGACTATATCCTTTGGCCGGACTGTTGGACTATGAAGATACAAGATTGAAGACTGCGTCCCAAGTCCGGATGGGACTCTCCTTGGTGTGGAAGGCAAGCTTGGCAATACGGATATGTAGATCTCCTCCCTTGTAACCGACTCTGTGTAACCCTAGCCCCCTCCGGTGTTTATATAAACCGGAGGGTTTAGTCCGTAGAACAAGAATCATACCATAGGCTAGCTTCTAGGGTTTAGCCTCTACAATCTCGTGGTAGATCAACTCTTGTAATACTCATATCATCAAGATCAATCAAGCAGGAAGTAGGGTATTACCTCCATCGAGAGGGCCCGAACACAGGTAAACATCGTCTCCCTCGCCTCCTGTTACCATCCGCCTTAGACGCACAGTTCGGGACCCCCTACCCGAGATCCGCCGGTTTTGACACCGACATTAGTGCTTTCATTGAGAGTTCCACTGTGTCGTCACCGTAAGGCTTGATGGCCCCTTCAATCATCGGCAAAGATGCGATCCCGGGTGAGGTTTTCCTCCCCGGGCGGATCTTCGTATTCGACGGCTTCGTACTGCGGGCTAACTTGCTTGGCCATCTGGAGCAGATCGAAAGCTACGCCCCTGGCCATCAGGTCAGGTTTGGAAACTTGTACTATACTGCCGACATCCGCAGAGACTTGATCTTCGACGGATTCGAGCCCATGTCAGGTGCGCCGCACGATCACGACGAGCATGATTTAGCTCTGCCGTTGGACTGTGTTCGGGAGATCACACATGTAACTACTCCGGCCTTCAATCCGGAACAAATCACACCATCTGTGGACGGATGGATGGACCCCGCCCCAGAGGCCGCACACTTAGTGGCCGTAGCGCTGAATACTGACTTCACCTCCTATGAGACCCGTGTTGCCGAACCGTTGGATTCGTCCCCGGCCACAGACTCTGAGCCGCCTGTGTCCGTGCCCGTCAAATCTAATTGGGCACCGATCATGGAGTTTACCTCCGCGGATATCTTTCAGCACTTGCCTTTTGGCGACGTACTAAATTCGCTGAAATCTCTCTCCCTGTCAGGAGATCCTTGGCCGAACTATGTCCGGCTAGAATGGGATGTGGACGACAAAGAAATTCGCTTCCCACCCACCACCCACTTAATAGCCCCTTTTGACGATTTAACCGACATGCTCGACTTCGGCTCCGAAGACATCGACGGTATGGACGATGATGCAGGAGAAGAACAAGAACCACCGCCCACAGGGCGCCGGACTGGCACCTCATCGTATGATATATACATGGTGGATACCCCCAAAGAAGGCGATGGCGATAAGACAGCGGAGGATGACCCCTCCAAGAAGCAACCCAAGCACCGACGTTAGCGGCGCCGCTCTAAGTCTCGCCATAGAAAAAGTAGTGATACTGGCACAAGAAACAATAACACTCCGGATAGTGCCGAAGACGATGACAATCCCCTCCAGCTAGATTTAGAGCGGGAGGATGAACAAGCTAGCCCTCCAGAACCGCCAGCAGACGGAGAAATGGAGGATGACAATTACATGCCTCTCTCTGAAGACGAGGTGAGCCTCGACGACGAAGAATTTATCATGCCTGAGGATCCCGTCGAGCAGGAGCGCTGTCTTATAGCCACAATAAACAGCCTAAAGAAAAAGCAACAATAGTTTCGAGCTGATCAAGATCTACTAGCGGATAGATGGACTGAAGTCCTGGCAGCCGAGGAATATGAACTCGAGCGCCCAACCAAGAGTTATCCAAAATGCAGGTTGCTACCTCAACTCGAGGAGGAAGCATTGAAACCTACATCACCAGCGTATGATGCGGCTGATCGGCAACCTCGTGGCCGAGAGAGAGAGGCATTTCAGCCTGAAGTCCAGCCTGCACCCCGCCGCCACTCAAACAAAAATACCAAGGCCCGGGGCAACACGCGGGACCTGCGAGACATATTGGAAAGCAAGGCAAAACATGCAAGATCGGTCTACGGATCACAGGGGCGCGCACCAAAGTGAGACGATGAACGTCACGCCGGATACACTAAAAGCAAATCCGGCCGGGCCGAATACAGCAGACAAGACTCATATGAACTGCGTCGTGATATAGCCCGGCATAGAGGCGCCGCACACCCCCTATGCTTCACTGATGAAGTAATGGATCACGAATTCCCAGAGGGTTTTAAACCCGTAAATATTGAATCATATGATGGTACAACAGATCCCGCGGTATGGATCGAGGATTTCCTCCTCCACATCCACATGGCTCGCGGTGATGATCTACACGCCATCAAGTACCTCCCACTAAAACTCAAAGGACCAGCTCAGCATTGGCTGAATAGCTTGCCAGCAGACTTAGTTGGCAGTTGGGAGGATTTGGAAGATGCATTCCTTGACAACTTCCAGGGCACTTATGTGCGACCACCGGATGCTGATGACTTGAGCCATATAACTCAGCAGCCAGGGGAATCAGCCAGGCAGTTCTGGACACGGTTCCTAACTAAGAAAAACCAAATTGTCGACTGTCCGGATGCAGAGGCCTTAGCAGCATTTAAGCATAACATCCGTGACGAGTGGCTTGCCCGGCATCTCGGCCAGGAGAAGCCGAAGTCTATGGCAGCCCTCACAACACTCATGACCCGCTTTTGCGCGGGTGAGGATAGCTGGCTGGCTCGCAGCAACAACACATCAAGGAATCCTGGCACTTCAGATACCAAAGATACTAACGGCAGACCACGTCGTAACAGACACAAGCGCCGCAACAACGGCGATACCGCCGAAGATACGGCAGTCAATGCCGGATTCAGTGGCTCTAAATCCGGTCAGCGGAAAAAGCCATTCAAAAGAAGTACTCCGGGCCCGTCCAGTTTGGACCGCATACTCGATCGCTCGTGTCAAATTCACGGCACCCCTGACAAGCCAGCCAATCACACCAACAGAGAATGCTGGGTGTTCAAGCAGGCCGGCAAATTGACCACCGGAAACAAGGACAAGGGGATACATAGTGATGACGCGGAGGATCCCCGGCCGCTGAACACTGGAGGACAGAAGTGGTTCGCTCCACAAGTGAAAACGGTGAACATGATAAACGCAACCCACATTCCCAAGAGGGCAGGCGTGCACTAAGGGGCGTCTATGCGATGGAGCCGATCGCCCCAAAGTTCAACCCATGGTCCTCTTGTCTGATCACCTTCGATCGCAAGGACCACCCCACTAGTATCCGTCATGGCGGATCTGCCGCATTGGTCCTTGATCCCATCATCGACGGATTTCACCTCACCCGAGTCCTTATGGACGGCGGCAGCAGCCTGAACCTGCTCTATCAGGACACACTGCGTAAAATGGGTATAGACCCCTCGAGGATCAAACCCACTAAAACCACCTTTAAAGGTGTCATCCCAGGTGGAGAGGCCCATTGCACGGGCTCAATCACACTGGAAGTGGTCTTCGGATCTCCGGACAACTTCCAAAGCGAGGAGTTAATCTTCGGTATCGTCCCGTTCTGCAGTGGCTATCACACACTGCACGGGTGAACCTCATTTGCCAGATTCAACGTGGTACCGCATTATGCATACCTCAAGCTCAAAATGCCAGGACCTCGTGGGGTTATAACAGTCAATGGAAACACAAAACGCTCACTCCACACGGAGGAACACACCGCGGTCCTCGCAGCTGAGGCACAAAGCAGCCTTTTAAGGCAAACCGCCAATCCGGCGATAAAGCCCCCGAATACCGTCAAGCGAGTCTAGAGTAACCTGCAACAGGGTCGCCTGACACGTTCAGAGCTCGCCTAGCAATCCGGCCCCCTTCCTAGTCCCAGTCAAGCGACGAAATCCGTGCCGCACGTACATAATTACGCACTGAAAATACCATGGGCATAGGCAGGGGCACGACCAGGGCACGTCCCACAATGCAACTCAGCCGCCCCAGGGGCTGTATACCTTTATCATTTTCTCTCTTTCAGGACCTTACTCTCTGGAAGCCCTTTCCGGCAGTATGATTGCTGGACACATTACGGGAAGGAACAATCAAGGAGGCAAGAAGCTAAGATGTACAAGGGATTCACAGAGTCGGTTACACAGAGGGCTAGGGTTACACATAGTCGGTTACAATGGGAGGAGATCTACATATCCGTATCGCCAAGCTTGCCTTCCACGCCAAGGAAAGTCCCATCCGGACACGGGACGAAGTCTTCAATCTTGTATCTTCATAGTCCAGGAGTCCGGACAAAGGTTATAGTCCGGCTATCCGGACACCCCCTAATCCAGGACTCCCTCAGTAGCCCCTGAACCTGGCTTCAATGACGACGAGTCCGGCGCGCAGATTGTCTTTGGCATTGCAAGGCGGGTTCCTCCTCCGAATACTTCATAGAAGATTTTGAACACAAGGATAGTGTCCGGCTCTGCAAAATAAGTTCCACATACCACCATAGAGAGAATAATATTTACCAAAATCCAACCTGCTGACGTATTCCGCAGCGCGACATCAAACCACGGCCAAGCCTTTATTCGAATCGTTTTTACTGTCCCACCTCAACGCACTTAGCAAGGCGGTTTCCTTGGCACGTCTTGTCGAAGCAGAGATCGTGTCCCCTTATTCCGGGATTCTCATCAATACGGGCGCGGGTAACCCAACCGTGCCATTAATTATGGCGCTTGGGAGATAAGCAAGTTTTACCAGGCTAGTGGAGGCACATAGTTTTGTCCGCCCATATAAGGGGATAAGGATCCACCTTTTTCATCTACGCCTTCTTCCTCCTTTGCTTATCCATTTTCGCGCACTCGAGCTCCAGTGCTCAAGTCCGCACGCCCCACCTCAACCTTCTCCAGCCATGTCCGGAGCGGGAGGCAAGTGGATGGTCTCCTCCGTCACGGAGGGACACATCAAGAAGCTGAGGAAAGCCGGATACTTGTCCAATGACATCGCGCACCGGCTCCCAGACGAGGGGCAGCTCATCCCCACCCCTAGGCCCCATGAGAGGGTGGTGTTCCTCACCCATTTCCTCTGCGGACTAGGCTTCCCACTCCACCCATTTGTCCGGGGGCTCATGTTCTACTACGGCCTGGATTTCCACGATCTGGCCCCGAACTTCATCCTCAACATCTTGGCGTTTGCCGTCGTGTGTGAGGCTTTCCTCCGCATCAAGCCCCACTTCGGCTTATGGCTGAAGACCTTCAATGTCAAACCGAAGGTTGTGCGCAGCCCGCAAGCGGAGTGCGGATGTGCCATGGTGGGCAAGGTGCCCAACGTTATATGGCTCGAGGGCTCCTTCGTGGAAACCATCAAGGGGTGGCAATCGGGGTGGTTCTACATCACCGAGCCGCGTGACCCTGAATGGGCAAAGGGCCCCAATTCGATCTGGCATCCCCACACGGCTCACCTCCACAGCAAATGTAAGGGCCTGTCGTGGGTAATTCGGAAGAGCTGACGGACTCCAAACCTGCGTCCAAAACCTGGTGGACAAGAAGGTTAAACTTGTCAACATAGTCCAGGTCATGCTCATCCGCCAGATCCTCCCGTGTCAACGACGGGCTTTTAACTTGTGGGAGTTTGACCCGGCCCAGCACCAAACTCTGACCAGGCTCTTTGACACAACGCACGAGGATGCCTAGAAGGTGATGTTTAAGGGCGCCGAGGTTCCCCCTCCCATTACCGAGGATCGCGGATTCTGCGCGAAGCGCCAAGCCAACGTGGTAATCTTGTTTTACCCTTTACGAGATACTTGTTTTTCATAGTTTGACTCTATGCGGGATCTAAGCTCCCGTTCCTTTGACAGGACTGACAGAAAAAGACCGGACAGATCGACTGTCCGGCTCCTTTGCCCGAAGGCCCAGCAGATGCCCGCTTGGCGAAGCTGCTGGTCCCGGCACCTTACGTGGTGCCGGAGAAGAAGGCCAAGAAGAAGGCCGCGGGAACCCGGAAGAGCTCCCGGCGCCCGGTGGAGCCGGACTCGTCGTCTGATGACTCCGAGGCGCACTCCTCCCACGAATTTGAGGAGGAGGATAGAGAGGTTTATTCTCCGGCGGGGAAGAAAAGAAAGGAAAGCCGCCTAACCGGGAGGCCGGAGGGTCCAAGAAGGGAAGAACCCGTCCCCCGGATTACTCCACCAACGTCGCCGACAGCAAGGAGGAGTTGCCGCCCAGGGCCAAGCCCCTGGCGAAGTCGTAAGTGGTCGGACACCAGAGTGATTCATAGTGTTCTTTTATTGCACAGCTTTCCCTAACGCCGGATATAATCATGCAGTCCGCCCAAGGCCCGGCTCGACGCTTCGTCGAGCGGCTCCTTGGATTCGTCGGATGTGAATTCGCTTCCGACCGCTACCTCCTCGCCCTCACGGACGATGCCGAGGTGGAGTCCCAAAAGGTCCAAGCCGAAGGAGGTGGTCTGGGCGCCAAGAAGGCGACCTACCGGACTCCAGGCGCAAAGGGGACAAAACTCCCAAGGGCTCCAAGTCCGGCCCCGGGCCGGACACTGCACCAGAACCTTCAATGGTTCCAGAGTCCGGCAGGCGGCCCCCTAGTAAGAAGGGCAAGCCTACGACGCCGGTGACCTCCGTCCAACCGGAGGCACCGGATAATTTGCTGGAGGTGCTTAACGGCGCCTGCATCGACGAGGAGCACCGCACTATTATGAGTGTGGTGATCCAGAAGGTCCAGTCCGCCAAGAGCGGTCTGACTGAAGCCTGTGCCAGCCTTCTAACAGGCTTTGAGGTATGTATTTAAGATATGTAAAAATATTACCGCATAGACAGTAGCCCCTGATGCTCAATTTGGTGTTCGGAAAGAAAAGCCGAACTGAGGATCTAAAAGATATACGCAGGAGTCTAACATAAGTATGTCAATATGGGAATGCAGGCTGTATTTCTTGACCTCTGCCCGCCTTGTTGTGGAGGTCGATGCATTGAAGCGAGCCTCGGCGGTCCGAGAACAAGCTCGGCCTTGCCAAGAAGCAGCTCGAGGACAAGGAAGGTAAGTAATACCTTATGTAAGTATATAAAAAGATGTGGTTGCAAAAAATGACAGGACCAACGTGAGTATTACAGGGGCCACAACCCAGGTGGCAACCCTGAAGAAAGCGATGTCCAAGGCCGAAGACAATGCGGCCGTGGAGCACATCGAGCGAGAAAAGTAGGAGGCGCGGGTGGGGGAGGTGCAGCAAGAGCTCCAGGCTCTCGTGAATAAACACGAGAGTTTGGAGCTTGACTCAAAGACTCGAGAGTCTGAACTTGCCTCGGCCCTTGAGAGCGCCAAATCTACCAAGGCCGAAGCCCAAAAAGCCCTCCAGGAAATTGAGGCGATGAAGAAGATAGCGGCGGGTAAGGCATTCTTTATGCAAAGCAAGCACGTGAAAGTGAATTACTTGTTACTTGCCCGAGTCCGAGCTCTCCAGAGCATTCGCAGATCTGCCTTGATGTGTCCGACGCTGCCGCATACTACCGGGCCGAGGAGGGAGCTCGGCGGAGAAGGTGTTCGGTCTCGGTATCTTTGAGGCCGGGCACCCGGTGCCCTTGAGCGACCAGCTGAAGCAGCTGGTCGAGCTCCATAAGGTGGCCGAACAAGCCATGAAGGGCCTTATTGTCCGGCTATGGCATGGGGAGATCATGCATGGGAGCTACTTTGGGCTGGTGAGGCGGCTGGCGGATGCCTGTCCACGCCTTGAAGTCATCAAGCGCTCCGTATGCATCGAAGGCGCCCGTAGGGCCCTTGCCCATGTTAAAGTACACTAGGGCAAGATGGATGCTGAGAATCTGGTGACAGATGGGCCACCGGAGGGCAAGGAGCATCGCAAGCCCGAGATGTATTATGAGGGCGTCCTGAAGGGTGCCCGCCTTATGGCGGATGAATGTTCCAAGGATGTAATTTTTGAGTAAACTTGCTCGTGTTATCCTGTGCGCTGAAAACTTGTTCATATGCGCTAAGCAACGCTTTTTGAATTTAAAATATTACCTTCTGTGCGGCCATTTATTAAATCTGAGAGATGGCGAGTCGTCGGCTTCTGCCCCCATGCCACGAGTGCTGGGGTGTTTGGGATAAACCTGAGTGCTCTTGTTCCCATTCTTGGGTCCTTCGAGGGAGGCGCTCAGCACAACGAACAAGGCAATCGAACTATAATGCTTTATCACTCTCACTTAGCCATAGAATTCTATAATTTAAAATTTCGGCGAAGCCCCTAGTATTCGAAAGACCCAGTTCGGGGCGCTATCCACGCCTAGGCCGGACAAAGCCGACTCCTCGCTCTAAGCGGCATAAGTCTTTAGGGACTCGAAACCGCTTGAACAGCGACTAGCTCTCGCCCTATCATGACGGTCACTTTTAGCTTTCTCTACTGAGGTGCTCAACCCAGCTCAACCGGGGCACAATCGCAGTAGTTCTCCTAGCGCTACCTTAGCCGATATAACGGAACGTAAGGTACCAAAACATAGGAGCCGGGCAAACCCAACTATTGACCCAAGACATGATTCGAGCTGATGCATATAATGCTATAAGTTCGGGTGCCGCACTTGTTAAAGTGTTCGGACTTCTCACGCCGTATTATGGGGTACTTGAGCCCCTGGCGTATTTGGCCGTACCAAAGTGTACGGGTGCTAAATGTCATAACTGAACATATGTATTGAAAAAGAAATAAATAGAAAATGCAATAATAAGCTGAAGTTGAGCATTGTTTATTAAAAGGCTGTTGTGAAAGCAGAACGATACAAATAGTGCGATAAGCAAGAGATGGGACTATTTGACATGTCCCCCTCCAGGGGCAAGCTGCGAGACGGTATGTAAGAGAGGTATATAGCTCGTTATAGAGACCACCTGGACATTCGACGTAGCTTTCTGCTTCCCTGGCTGTTGCATCGTGTGTTCGGCGATTGTATTGCCGGACAGGCCTTCCGGAGAGTGGAGTCCTGAAAGTAAGAAAAAAGAATGACAAAATCGGGAGCCCCTAGTGCGGTTGAGCCGCATTTTGGGCATGCCATGGTCGTGCCCCTCCCCCTATGCCCATGGTATTTCCAGAGCGTAATTATGTACCCGTAGTACTGGTTTCACAATTTCGCGAGGGCTGGGGTTGGGGCCGCATTGCTACGATTGCTCGGAACGGGCCAGGCGGTCTTGTTGTAGATTACTCCGACCGCGCTTGACGGTGTCCGGACGTTTAATAGCCGGACTGGAGAATTGCCTTGAGAGTCTACTTTGTACTTCCTCCGCGAGGGCCGCCGTATGCTCCTCCGTTCGGAGAGAGCGTTCGGTGTTTCCATTGACCGTAATGACTCCTCGAGGGCATGGCATCTTGAGCTTGAGGTATGTGTAGTGCGGCACCGCATTGAACTTTACCGTCACGATTACGTCCGAAGCGGTGCGTGATAGCCATCATGAGCGGGACTATATCGAAGATTAACTCCTCGCTTCAGAAATTATCTGGGGATCCGAAGACCACCTCAAGTGTAACTGAGCCTGTACAGTTGGCCTCTACACCTGGTATGACGCCTTTAAAGGTCGTCTTTGTGGGTTTAGTCCTTGAGGGATCTATGCCCATTTTTTGCACTGTATCCTAATAAAGCAGGTTCAGGCTGCTGCCGCCGTCCATATGGACTCTAGTGAGGTGAAATCCATCAATGATTGGGTCTAGAACCAATGCGGAGAATCCACCATGGCGGATGCTAGTGGGGTGGTCCCTTCGATCAAAAGTGATCGGGCAGGAGGACCACGGGTTGAACTTTGGGGCGACTGGCTCCAACGCATATACGTCCCTGAGTGCACGCTTCCGCTCCCTTTTGGGTATGTGGGTTGCGTATATCATGTTCACCGTCCGCACTTGTGGGGGGAAGCCCTTCTGTCCCCTATTGTTCGGTGGCCGGGGCTCCTCCTCGTCATCGCTATGCGGCCCCTTGTCTCTGTTTTCGGCATTTAACTTGCATGCCTGCTCGAACACCAAACAAGCTCTGTTGGTGTGATTGGCTGGTTTTACGGGGGTGCCGTGTATCTGGCACGAGCGACCGAGTATTCGGTCCAAACTGGACGGGCCCGGAGTATTTATTTTAAATGGCTTTTTCCACTGACCGGGTTTAGAGCCTCTGAATCCGGCATTAACTGCCGTATCCTCAGCATTGTCGCCGTTAATGCAGCGCTTGTGCTTGTTGCAACGCGACCTGCCATTGCTGTCCTTGGTATCCGAATTACCAGGGCTCTTGGTCATGTTATTACTACGAGCTAGCCAGCTGTCTTCTCCCGCGCAAAAGCGAGTCATGAGTGTTGTGAGGGCTGCCATGGATTTCGGCTTTTCCTGTCCTAGGTGCCGGGCAAGCCACTTGTCACGGATGTTATGTTTGAAGGCTGCGAGGGCCTCTGCGTCCGGACAGTCGACTATTTGATTTTTCTTGGTTAGGAACCGTGTCTAGAATTGTCTGGCCGATTCCTCTGGCTGCTGAATTATGTGGCTTAGGTCATCGGCGTACGGTGGTCGCACATAGGTGCCACTGAAATTGTCGAGGAATGCGGCTTCCAGGTCCTCCCAACAACCAATTGACTCTGCTGGCAATCTGTTAAGCCAATGCCGAGCTGGTCCGTTAAGCTTGAGTGGGAGGTATTTGATGGCGTGTAGATCATCACCGCAGGCCATGT
Source organism: Aegilops bicornis (assembly GCA_021605145.1). Lineage (NCBI taxonomy): Eukaryota > Viridiplantae > Streptophyta > Magnoliopsida > Poales > Poaceae > Aegilops > Aegilops bicornis. Next base: position 89,432,380 of record CM038670.1, read on the forward strand.
GGATATGAAGGAGATAATCCTCGATCCATACCGCAGGATCTGTAGTGCCATCGTATCATTCGATGTTTATGGGTTTGAAACCCTCGGGGATTTGATGATCCATTACTTCATCTGTGAAGCATAGTGGGTGTCTTGGCGCCTCAGACTTGGGCTATATCACGGCGTAGCTCAAATGAACTTTGTCTACTGTGTTCGGCCCGGCCGGATTTGCCATATCCGGCATGATGGTTATCTTCACGTGTCGTGGGGCGCCCACGCGATCCGTAGATCGATCTTGTTTGCCTTGCCTTGTCCTCCAATATATCTCGCAGGTCTGGCGCATTTCCCCGTGCCTTGGTATTTTTTGAGCGACGCCGGGGTGCGACTTGAGTGGAGGGCCGAGAGGCCTCTCTGTCGCGGCCACGAGGTGGCCGGTCGGCCGCGTCGTGCGCTAGTGATGTAGGTTTAGGTGTTTCCTCCTCTAATCGGGGTAGCAGCCTGCGCTGTGGGTAGCTCTTGGAGGGGCGTTCGAGTCCGTACTCTTCGGCCGCAAGGACTTCAGTCCATCTGTCGGCTAGCGAGTCTTGGTCAGCTCTAAGCTGTTGCTGTTTTTTCTTGAGGCTGCTCGCCATGGCCATAAGCCTGCGTTTGAAACGCTCTTGTTCGACGGGATCCTCAGGCACGACAAATTCGTCGTCGTCGAGGCTTGCCTCGTCTTCGGAGGGAGGCATGTAATTATCATCCTCTACCTCTCTGTCTGCCGCTCTCTCATGAGGGTTGGCTTCTCCATCCTCTGTCTTTGAATCCTGCTTTGGAGGGGTTGTCTTCGGCACTGTCCGGGTGTTATTATCTCCCGTGCGGAATCGCCATTTTGCTTTGGCGGGATTTAGGCGGCGCCACGACGCCGGGCGCTTAGGCTGCTTCTTGGAGGGTCATCCTCCGTTGTTCCATCGCCCTTCCCTTCTTTTGGGGTGTCCACCATGTATATGTCATCTGACGAGGTGGCCTTCCAAAGCCCTATAGGCGCTGGTTCTTGGTCGTCTCCTACATCGGGCGTCCATACCGTCGATGTCTTCGGAGGCTAAGTCGAGCATGTCGGTTAAATCATCGGCAAGGCTCTGAAGTGGGTGGTGGGTGGGCTTTGAATTTCTTCGTCGTCCGCATCCCAACCTTTCTAACCATAGTGCGGCCAGGGCTCTCCTAATAAAGAGAGAGACTTTAGTGAATTCAGAATGTCGCCGAAGGGCGAGTGCTGAAAGATGTCCGCGGCGGCGAACTCCATGATCGGCGCCCAATTGGATTCGATCGGCAGGGGCGCGGAAGGTTCGGAGTCCGGAGAGGAGTCCGGCACCTTGAAGTCACGAGCTCCGCAGAGGACAAGGCTGGTGTTCGGCTCGATCGCCGTAGGGATTGCAGCCCCCGAGGAGGTGTCCAGCCACCCGTCCTCGATTGGCGCAATCGGCTCCGAGCTAGGGGTCGGAGCGGACACGGGTGTGGCCTCCAGGGCACTGTTCGTTGGCAGAGCTAGATCATGCCCATCGTGACAGAGCGGCGTGCTCGGCTGTAACTCGAACCCTTCGAAGATCAAGTCCCCGCAGACGTCAGCCGTGTAGTTCAAACTTCCAAATCTGACCTGATGGCCAGGGGCGTAGCTTTCGATCTGCTCCAGATGGCCAAGCGAATTGGCCCGCAGTGCAAAGCCGCCGAATACGAAGATCTGTCCGGGAGAAAAGTCTCACCCTGGACCGCATCGTTGTTGATGATCGGAGGAGCCATCGGGCCTAAAGATGACGACACTGAGGAACTCTCAATGAAAGCACCAATGTTGGTGTCAAAACCGGCGGATCTCGGGTAGGGGGTCCCGAACTGTTCGTCTAGGCGGATGGTGACAGGAGACAAGGGACACGATGTTTTTACCCAGGTTCGGGCCCTCTCGATGGAGGTAAAACCCTACTCCTGCTTGATTAATATTGATGATATGGGTAGTACAAGAGTAGATCTACCACGAGATCAGAGGCTAAACCCTAGAAGCTAGCCTATAGTATGATTGTTGTTCGTCCCCACGGACTAAAACCCTCCGGTTTATATAGACACCGGAGAGGGCTAGGGTTACACAGTAGTCGGTTACAATGGGAGGAGATCTACATATCCAGACGCCAAGCTTGCCTTCCACGCCAAGGAAAGTCCCATCCGGACACGGGACGAAGTCTTCAATCTTGTATCTTCATAGTCCAGGAGTCCGGCCAAAGGTTATAGTCTGGCAATCCAGACACCCCCTAATCCAGGACTCCCTCAGTGGCGATGCTCCTTGCCTTCCGGCGGCCCCTCCTTCACCAGCTTATCGGCGTCCAGCTTCGCCCAGTGGACCTTTGCTCGGGAAAAAGCCATGCGCGCGCCCTTGATGCAGACATACCGCTTTATGACGTCAAGTCGTGGGCAGGCATTCACAAGCCGCCTCACCAGGCCGAAGTAGCTATCGAGCGAGGATCGCCAGGCCACATCCGGACTATGAGACCCTTCATGGCATGTTCGGCCGCCTTGTGGAGCTCGACCAGTTGCTTCAGCTGGTCGCTCAAGGGCATAGGGTGTTCGGCCCCAGTATACTGAGACCAGAACAACTTCTCCGTCGAGCTACCCTCTTTAGCCTGGTAGAACTCCGCGGCATCCAACACACTGCGGGGAAGATCTGCGAACGCTCGTGGAGAGCTCCGAACTTGGGTAAGTAAAAGGAAAGTCTCCTTCACGTACTTGCTTTGCATAATGAATGCCTTACCCGCTGCTATCTTCTTAACCGCCTCAATTTCCTGGAGGGCCTTCTGGGCTTCGGACTTGGCGTTTTGTGCGCTTTCGAGGGCCTTCGCAAGCTCGGACTCTGGCGTCTTAGAGTCAAGCTCCAAGGACTCGTGTTTTGGGACAAGAGCCTGGAGCTCTTGCAGCACCTCGCCCACCCGGGCTTCTTGCTTTTCTCGCTCAATGCGCTCCTTGGCCGCTTTGTCTTCGGCCTCGGATAGCGCCTTCTTCAGGGTTGCCACTTCGGTCATGGCCCCTGGCAAATTCATGATGATCATATTATTTTACAATCAAATTCATTTTTAAAATATACAGACGAGGTATCACTTACCTTTGTTCTCGTCGAGCTGCCTCTTGGTAAGGCCGAGCTCTTCCTTGGACCGCTCAAGGTCCTGCTTCAGTGCAGCGACCTCCGTAGTGCGTGTGGCAGTGGCCAGCAGTGAAGCCTGCATATGCACATAGGCATATTCTATTAGACTCCTGCGGTCATTGTTCGATCCTCTATTCGGCCTTTCTTCGCGAACGCCAAACAGAGCATCAGGGGCTAGTGTCTATGCGGTAACATTCTCTAATAATCTAGTTACTTACCTTAAAGCCTGTTAGGAGGCCGGTACAGGCTTCAGTCAGTCCGCTCTTGGCGGACTGAACACTCTTGACCACCGCACTCATGATAGTTGATGACCCACAAGTATAGGGGATCTATCGTAGTCCTTTCGATAAGTAAGAGTGTCGAACCCAACGAGGAGCAGAAGGAAATGATAAGCGGTTTTCAGCAAGGTATTCTCTCGCAAATCAAATAAGTGGTAACAGATAGTTTTGTGATAAGATAAATTGTAACGAGCAACAAGTAGCAAGAGTAAATAAAGTGCAACAAGGTGGCCCAATCCTTTTTGTAGCAAAGGACAAGCCTGGACAAACTCTTATAATAGGAAAAGCGCTCGAGGACACATGGGAATATCGTCAAGCTAGTTTTCATCACGTTCATATGATTCGCGTTCGGTACTTTGATAATTTGATATGTGGGTGGACCGGTGCTTGGGTGCTGTTCTTACTTGAACAAACATCCCACTTATGATTAACCTCTATTGCAAGCATCCGCAACTACAACAAAAGTATTAAGGTAAACCTAACCATAGCATGAAACTTATGGATCCAAATCAGCCCCTTACGAAGCAACGCATAAACTAGGGTTTAAGCTTCTATCACTCTAGCAACCCATCATCTACTTATTACTTCCCAATGCCTTCCTCTAGGCCCAAATAATGGTGAAGTGTTATGTAGTCGACGTTCACATAACACCACTAGAGGTTAGACAACATACATCACATCAAAATATCGAACGAATACCAAATTCACATGACTACTAATAGCAAGACTTCTCCCGTGTCCTCGAACAAAGCGTAACTACTCACAAAGCATATTCATGTTCATAATCGGAGGGTAATAATCTGCATAAAGGATCTGAACATATGATCTTCCACCAAATAAACCAACTAGCATCAACTACAAGGAGTAATCAACACTACTAGCAACCTACTAGCACCAATCCCGGACTTGGAGACAAGAATTGGATACAAGGGATGAACTAGGGTTTGGAGATGAGATGGTGTTGGTGATGATGATGATGATGATTTCCCCCTCCCAGAGGGAAGTGTCCCCGGTAGAACAGCTCTGCCGGAGCTCTAGATTGGTTCCGCCAAGGTTCCGCCTCGTGGCGGCGGAGTCTCGTCCCGAAAGGTTGCTTCTGATTTTTTTTTCTCATCGAAAGACTTCATATGGGAGAAGATGGGCAGCAAAGAGCCTCTAGGGGACCCACGAGGTAGGGGGGCGCGCCCCCACCCTCGTGAGCAGGGTGTGGGGCCCCTGGCCTTCATCTTTGGTGACGATTTTTCTTTATTTATTTTAAGATATTCCGTGGAGTTTCAGGACTTTTGGAGTTGCACAGAATAGGCCTCCTATATTTGCTCCTTTTCCAGCCCAGAATTCCAGCTGCCGGCATTCTCCCTCTTCATGTAAACCTTGTAAAATAAGAGAGAATAGCCATAAGTATTGTGACATACGTGAAATAATGGCCCATAATGCGACAAATATCGATATAAAAGCATGATGCAAAATGGACGTATCAACTCCCCCAAGCTTAGACCTCGCTTGTCCTCAAGCGAAAAGCCGATAACAATAAATATGTCCTCATATTTAGAGGTAGAGGCGTCGATAAAAACAAAACACGGACATGAAGGCATCATGATTATTCTCATAACAGCAACATATATAGATTTTGTCATATGATTACTTATGTTCAAGTGATGATCTTTTCACAATGCAAAAGTATGAATCAGAAACCTTATTGGGCACCAACAAATTATAACCTCAGTCATTGAAGCAATTGTAATTTATCATAACATCGGAAAGAGTCTATGTCAGAGCTTAAAAGCAAGTCCACATACTCAACTATCACTTAGTCCTTCATAATTGCTAGCACTCATGCAATACTTGTGGTTACGGAGTTTTAATCGGACACAGAGGAAGATAGGGGCTTATATTTTTGCCCCACAACCTTTTACCTCAAGGGTAATGTCAACAATAACAATTCATGCTCCCGTACATACAATTAGATATATATATATATATATATCATGTTCTTTCCAACATGCTGGGCTTGCCAAAGGATAAAATGAAAAAAAGAAGGGTGAAGATCACCGTGACTCTTGCATAAGGTAGAGGATACTAATAAAAGATAGGCCCTTCGCAGAGGGAAGCAGAGGTTGCCATGCACTTTTATGGTTGGATGCACAAAGTCTTAATGCAAAAGAACGTCACTTTATATTGCCCCTTGTATGTGGAACTTTATTATGCAATCCATCGCTTTTATTACTTCCACAACAAGTTCGTACAAAGCTTATTTCTCTGCACTAATAAGTCATGCATATTTAGAGAGCAATTTTTATTGCTTGCACCGATGACAACTTACTTGAAGGATCTTACTCAATCCATAGGTAGATATGGTGGACTCTCATGGCTAAACTGGTTTAAGGGTATTTGGAAGCACAAGTAGTATCTCTACTTGGTGCTGAGAATTTAGCTAGCATGAGGGGAAAGGCAAGCTCAACATGTTAGAGGATCCATGACAACATACTTTATCTCAGATATAAGAAAACATAACTCATTATGTTGTCTTCCTTGTCCAACATCAACTCTTTAGTATGTCATATTTTAATGAGTGCTCCCAATCATAAGAGATGTCAATGATAATATATCTATATGTGAAACCTCTCTTTCCTTATTACTTCCTATTAATTGCAACGATGACCATAGCTATATTTGCCAACTCCCGACAACTTTTAATCATCATACTCTTTCTATGTGAAGTCATTACTCTCAATAAGATCAATATGAACTCTTTGTTTCTTTTTATTCTTTTTCTTTTATTCACCCAAGATCATGGCAAAACAATCAAGCCCTTGACTCAACAATAATCTTTATTATATATAGCTCGCGGACTCGATTAAATAGAGGGATCATAAAGCAAAACTCAAAACTAGATCATGCCATAAACTTTATTCTACTAGATCAAGATACTACTAATAGGATCGAACTAAGAAAAACGGTAAAGATAGGAGTTGTGATGGTGATACGATACCGGGCACCTCCCCAAGCTTGGAAGTTGCCAAGGGGAGTGCCCATACCCATGTGATTATATCTCCTTCTTGGTCGGTGAAGGTGGAGGTGTTGTTGATGATCTTGGGGCTTGTCGTCCACCTTCCATGGCATAGGCTCACCATCATAGAAGGATGATCGAGTCTCCAGAATCCTCAAATCTGCATCCAAACTCATCCTTTTGAATCTATATTCATTCTCACAGTTTTGATTTTGCAGAACATAGATTTGGGCTTGGAGGTGCTCTGTCACAGCCCCAGATCGGCCTTGCTTGACTTTGCTTGCTCATCATGTCATCATGTTCAAATTTCTAAGAAACTTGAAATGGGAATTGCCTAAACCCTAGCATTAAAGGAATTCACTAGGTTCAACCAAAATATTTCCAGTAAATCCAAGTGACTTCCAAAAATGTTCATCATTCTTGGAAAATCTTTGGAAACTTGATAACCAGAGGTGATGCACATTTTTCCATGACATATTGGGCTCTGGATTTAAATCATACCTTATTTGCATTTGGGCATTTAAATTCTAATTAATATTTTAAATGCTCAAATAATCACAAACTGAAATGTTTGCTGATGGAAATATTCCAAACAGTGACATTGAGCAGTTCCGTGATTTTTGGAAATGCCCTGGCATTTTTAATAAAGCCAAACACAATTACAGAAAATAGGAAAAAAGGAAATAAAGAGAGAGGGAGGGTTTACCTGGCAGCCCACTTACCTAGCCAAACCCCTGTAGCCGGCCCAGCCCACCACCTGGCCCGTGCCAGTCATCACCTACCTCTGCCAGTAGGCAGAGGAGGGAGACAGTGCACGCACGCGCAAGGCGCCACGCCTCCTCCCTGCTCGCCTGCCTCACCAAGGCGCCTCGAAGCCCCTCCTCGGCGCCGCTCTGGACCCCCTGGACCCCCTCTGCTTCTCCCTCGCTCTATGGATCTCTCTTCCCCTTGCTCCTCTGCTTCCTTCCCGGCGGAGCTCGCTGCCGTCGCTGCACGTCACCACCACGGCCACAGCTACCCCCACGCCTCTATGACGAGTCCAAAAGCTCCGCGCCGTAGCCCTCGTCCTCCCCGCCAAGCCGTGCGTCTCCGGACGCCCTGTGGAGCCTCCATCGGCATCGTCTTCAACCTCCTGCCGTGGAATGCCGTCGATGGATTCGTCGTCGCCTCGCCGTCCCCGAGGCTCCCGAGCTGTTCTTCCGGGTCCCTGTGAGCTCCTGCCCGTTTCCCCTCCCTCGTTCTGCTCGTTCTCGTGCTGTTGCACCCTCGCCTGTGTGCCCGAGCATAGCCGTTCGCCACGGCCGCTGCCCTGCTTGCTGTCGAGCTCCTCCCGCTCTGCTCTGCCGCCCTCCGTGCTCCTGGTGACCCCAGGGAGCCGTAGACCCCCTCATATGGGCACCCCTGGCTCCGTAGCCCCGTGCCGCTCAAACCCGTGGCTGCAGCCACCGCTAACCTGGATGCCGCCCTCAACTCCGGCCACCTTCGGTGAAGCCGCTTACACTATCGAACGCGCGCGAGTCCCCGCGTCCCGTAGCTGCAATCCGCGTTCAAAACCGAGCCCTGTGGGTGTCTTGAGGCTCCTCGATCATGCCAGTAGTCGCCCCGAGCCGCCGTGAAGTCGACCTCGTGACGGGGTTTGACCTCCCCGGCTCAGAATATGCGGGCCCAGCCCGCCTAATTAACCCTGGTTAGTTTAAGTTAAATGTCAATTAACCAAGTTAGTTAGGTTAATCACTGACACGGGGGACCCACCTGTCATTTTGACCTGGGTCGCCTGTTGACCTGCTGACGTCATCATGATGTCATCTTGTGTGATAAACTCTCTTCGAATTAGTTTAATTCTTAAATAGCCAGGAAATTCTAGAAAATATTATAAACTTCCAAAATTCATATAAATTCAACCGTAACTCAGATTGAAATGATTTATATATGAAAATTATCAAAAAATCCAAAGAATCTGTTTATGGCATTTTCATGCATTTTTAGCAACCTAAAGCTACTGTATATGACAATTTGAATTAATGGCATTTGAAATGCCTTATGTGGAGTTTGAATTTGAATCTTGCGTTCAAACCAACTCCATTTAAATCATTGCTAGCTGCATTAGCTCAAATCACAGCATATTGACATGTCATGATCATGCATCATATTGTGCATTGCATTGATTGAGTTCTTTCTCTGTTGCGGTGTTGCTCCCCTCGGTGAGACGTTGTTCCGATGCTTTGTGATCGATGACACCGATGAAGAACTATACTATCTTCGAAGTGCGAGCAAGCAAAACCCCTTGTTCATTCCGATACAATCCCACTCTCTCGCTCCTGCTCTCTTTACTGCATTAGGACAACAACGATTCATCTCATTACTTGCTGCGGTAGTTGAACCCCTTTATCCTCTGCATGACCTGTCATTCCACAAGAAATAGATGAAACCCACTAGTATGAGTAGGAGTTGTTTGAGCCCTGTTGTGACTACTCATTCATGCTTGTTTGTCATGCCTGCTATCGCTTAGAGTTGAGTCAGTCCGATTCATCGGAGGATGAATCGAGGTGTGTGAACATGTCCTCACGTGTGTGAGCTAAGTGTGTGAACACGACTTGGTAAAGGTAGCGGTGAGAGGCCATGTAGGAGTACATGGTGTGTTGTCTCATTGAAACCGTCCTCAGGAACTGAGTTCTGTGTTTGCGATCCATGACCAGTTACTACCATGCATTGGAATGCTTAAGTGCCCCTCTCGACTTCTTAACCATCCTTGTTCTCTGTCCAGGAGTTGCAACTAGTTTCTGGTGTTTGTAGGATATGTGTTGGAGGCCGTGCGTAGCGCTGACCCTAGGGCTGGGCTATGATGCGGTAGATACACCGTGGCCCGGTGTACCGATTCGCCCGTTTGGTGTCTCGGGAACCCTGCACACATCGTTCGGGGCCGTTAGTGGAAACCTCGGCCGGACTCCCTGCGGATGGAAGGCGACTCGGCGATCTACCTGGACTAGGGACTTGAGTGTTTAGGTAGGGCGTGGCCGACTCCCTCGCTGGGCTTCCAGTTGAAGGTTGCCGAGTACAGGTCGTGTGGCAGGCGGTAAGTGGTGAGAGCGTGTGTGAAGAAGTACACCCCTGCAGGGTTATAAATGATCTATTCGAATAGCCGTGTCCGTGGAAAAGGACTTCTGGGTTGTCTATATCAGTTCATAGACAAGTGAAAGTGGATACTCTAAAATGCGCAAGATAAGCGTGAGTGCTATGGATGGCGTTCCCGTAGGAAGACGGGATCGGATCCATAATGGTGTATTGATTGGTGAATATGTGGACTCGTGTGCGCCACCTCAAAAGAGTTACTTGCGGTCGTAGTTCAGGATAGCCACCGAGTCAAAGCTGGCTTGCTGCAGTCAAACTCCACCACCCCCTTTGTTGATAATGATGCATACGTAGTTAGTTCCGATGTAAGTCTTGCTGAGTACGTTTGTACTCACGTTTGCTTATTTTATGTTTTGCGAGAGACGTCGGTCTCGCTTAGTAGTTCCGCTTGGACTTGACGTTTAGCTTGTTACCTCAGCTACGATCTTGTGCCCTCGGCAGGATGTGGTAGATAGTCAGGCTTCTCAGCCTTTTTCATTTGTAGATGTCTGTACTCAGACATGTTAAGCTTCCGCTTGTGCTTTGACTTGTATGCTCTGAGTGTTGGTTCATGAGACCCATGTTTGTAATATCTCGCTCCTCGGAGCCTAATGAATAAATATTTGAGTCGTAGAGTTATGTTGTGATGCCATGTTGTATTTACACATATTGAGCATATTGTGTGTATGTTTGAAATGCTTGGTATGTGTGGGATCAGATAATCTAGTTGTTTATCCTTGGCAGCCTCTCATATGGGGAAATGTAGTCTAGTGCTTCCTGGCGATAGTAGTCTGACATGCCTGTTCACCGGAGTCCTGCTAGCCCAAAGACTACCGCTTTGGACACTTGACTGGCCGGCATGTGTTTCACTTCGTTCTGTATACGTCCTTCGGGGAAATGTCACGCGGTGACATCCGGAGTCCTGCCTAGCCTGCTACAGCCCGGGTTACCGGAGTCCTTTTAGCCCAGTGCTACAGCCCGGATTCACACGTTGATGACCGACATGCTCAATGTGGTTCATGTATGCCTGTCCCCATGGGTTAGTGCCGCTTTGGGTTCACGACTAGCCATGTCGGCCCGGGTTCTCTGTCATATGGATGCTAGCGACACTATCATATACGTGAGCCAAAAGGCGCAAACGGTCCCCGGCCATGGTAAGGCAACACCCGTGGGAATACCGTGCGTGAGGCCGCAAAGTGATATGAGGTGTTACCGGCTAGATCGATGTGACTTGGAATCGGGGTCCTGACAGCGTTGGTATTAGAGCCTGACTGCCTTTTTAGGATTACCAAGCCAAACTGGTCGAAGTTGTGTCTAGAAATGCTTTAGTTTTGTAAGGGAATTGATTGTGGAAGGGAACGTAAGGCTCTTTTTACTCCTTATACCTCATGGCCTTCTGATCTGAGTCAACCTCTTCTCTTCTACGGGGTTTAAGAACTAGGCTTCTCATCTTTCTATCAGGATCGCGTGTTACTAATCTGTAGACTTGCAAGATTGTTGGATTTAAGCCCCAGTTCAGTTTCTACTACTTCCGTATGATAATTGTTGATCTCGGAACCTTGATATTATGATGTTGAGTGGTTATGCCACCATTTTTGCAGGATGTCTCAAATCATTTTGAGCATTTACAGCCGATTATGCTTTGTCCGAGTCATCCTGTGTCTCTAAATAGTCCGATGCATTTGCAAATCCTTTCCTTCCGCTCCTCGATGTCCTTTTTGGTCAGAATAAGCACACTAATCGGTAAGTTGAGGTACCCTATTGCCTCGACCTATATGTTGGAGCTATTATTATGACCCTAGGTGTTTAGGAAGTCACCTAGCAATTTAGCAATGCTTTTGTATCCCCAAAGGTGATGATTCTCGCCATTATTCTTGAAAGCATCCCGTGATGTTATTAGTTAGTAGGGATTCTATTCCTGGGTTCTTGAACCCGAGATTCACCCTACTTCATGTTGTTAGTATTTGCTAGTTCCTTTAGGATATTAGTAACTTTGCGATAGTCCTCGAGGTCCATGGTATTTCATTCTTCCACATACCACGAACCATCCTTGGCAGGAGTTCCTTTGAACCAAAAGGTCACAACAAGAGCGCTTTCGATGAGTTCCCCATTCTATATTGTGACTTTGCCAGTTCTACCTTCTCCGCATGGGTTATCCGGAAGAAATGTTGAACTTTGCTCGACATACTAATCCATGCCTCCACAACTCGAAAAGTTATATGTTCCTTGAGTTGTCCCTCTTTAGTTGTATTCTGACTCTCGTCTATCAATTGATAGTCAAGAGTATGTGTGCGATCGTGTTTATCGATGCCTATTATCCTTGTGGTCCGTCAAGCCATTCTATTTCGGAATGACTAGGAGAAACAAAATCCAGTACCTCATCCATTTCTAGGATTGGGTCAAAGTAGTTGTATTCCGCAGATCAATGCTAATTCAGCTTTGTTCTGTTCTACCTTGGAGTATTACCCCCTTTATGTCAGAATTGTCATGAGAACTGCACCAACTCTCATGAATTCTTGACGTAGTGATACTTCTCACCATCATCATTCATTACTCGGTCCTCGTGTTGTTGTAACCGGAATGCCGACAAGTGAATTGTGATGTGTGAAATCAATACTTCGAGCAACTCGTTGCTTGGCAGCTAATGGACAATATCCTCATTCTTAGCGTGTTGATTATTAAATCATCATCCTAAGATTGATCGTGCTACCTAGTCCTTATTTCTGGTGCACACTTTGATTGATGAGTCAGGATCTTGTCAAGTCCTCACTCATTTGATCATATCGTCTTGCCCTCAAAGCAAGATTGTTCTCGAGCTTAGTAACATACCGGTGGTTTGTGACTTTCCAAATATCTTCTTGGAAGTGTTACCGGGTTGTTTCCTCGATCGTTATGTTGAGCTCGTGATCATGTTGGTTTATTGTGAACCACCCTTTCTACAAGAATATGTGTTGTATATCCCTGAGCTAGTTGGTTAAGCTAGACAACAACTTGGAGAGTTGGAAGATAAAAGCTTGCCTAACTTAGTTAGTTCCAAAGGGATATTCTTGTGCAGTGTGTGTTGAAGAAATATGATATCTTCATCGATTGGTCCCTGTGATCAGTTGCTGGACCTATTGTCTTGTCAATCCTTTGTTTGGAGTGTGGGCTATCGTCAAATCAAATCAGTACCAACGATATTCGTAATGTTGTCCTACTCGTGGTTGATCCCTCGAGCATATACCATTACATCTTTTGGTCTGACCAATGCTATCACCGTGTTCACATGATGGTGGAAGTCCAGTGATATGGAAATTCTGATGAGTTGTTGTTGAGCCCATCAGCAGCATTTTGTCTCCCCCATGAGTCATGTTGAGCATCAACCTAGTGTTGGAAACTTGTGTAAGCATTTCTTCGTGTTTCGTTCATGAAGCATATGTTTGGATGAAAGTAGTGACTTCCTCTAATTCATGTGCATCTGATGCAAGTTGCCGCCATGGATTCGAGAAAGTCAATGTTGCTTCTTTGGAATCATCCCAAATCGGTCATGCATACGTGCGGAGTATTCTGTGGTTCGTAGACTTGCAACCTTCGCTCTACATGTGTTCCTAGCACACCAAGCCACCGATTGATTTGTTCAAGGAGAAGGAGTTCCTTCATAAGAGCTAATCCGGACTTATGTAGGGACTTCGATATCCTCGTTGATGGTTCCCCACCTGAACTCGGTAGTCTTTTATTATAAGACTACTATGTGGTCATGCTTGTCTCGAACAACATGTTCACATGTTTGTAGCAGAACCCGCTCATGTTTTGGAGCTCACTACCATAGTCCATCTCCGAGAATCTCGCAACATCATCTCGTCGATTTGTGTTGCACCCTTCCCTTTTCAGACATGCTGAGTCTGGAGTATCCTATTACCAATCGGATCTGAATCTCAGGCAGATATGATGGTTGGAACATTCCCAACAGTTGCATTATGTTCCCAGCTTGCACCCCATTGTGCCAATTTCAATGGGCTGCCCCTCTCAGTAATTGATGTCTAGGATCATCCTCAAAAGTGGACTTACCATGGGTCCCATCCATTTCCGGTGATAAGCAAAATCATCCATTGCGTTGTCTTCAACAAGGTAGTCCACATCATCCATTCTAGTCCAAGTATGTCATTCTTTCGAACTCTTTCAAATGATCGATTGTGATTGCCTTAGGCTGGTATAAAGAGTTCCAATGATCTATGGATCAAAAGTAATTCTTTTTGCCACTTAAGGGAACAGCTCAACGAGTCACTTTTCCCAAGGTGCCCCGTTACGGAATCCTGGCAATTATTTCCTCGCCACCTTGACACCATCCACCATCTTTCTAAGCGTGGAATTGTTGCCCACCAATGAAACCCCGTAGTTTGTTCTTCCATCCCTCTCGATGTGTTTTGTGTCTCAACTCGAGATGTTTCAACATCTCATTCCATGAGTTGATCGTGAGTTGCTCGATCTTTAAGAAGACCGATTCCTGCAGAGTTCCTCTCTGTCGTTGTCGTGTTGGATGAAGTTCTCGAAAGCAAAGACGTCAAGATCAATATGAAGCAATGAATCAACATCTTGAGAAGGACAGTTGCATCGTGAAGATCGTGTTACCTTGTGACCCCTCTGACTTTTTACCTCACGTCTTGAATCTCGGAACGAGATTCTTGTTTAGTGGGGGTGAGCTGTCACAACCCTAGATCGGCCTTGCTTGACTTCCCTTGCTCATCATGTCATCATGTTTAAATTTCTAAGAAACTTGAAATGGGGATTGCCTAAACCCTAGCATTAAAGGAATTCACTAGGTTCAACCAAAATATTTCCAAAGAAATCCAAATGACTTCCAAAATGTTCATCATTCTTGGAAAATCTTTGAAACTTGATAACAGAGGTGATGCACATTTTTCCATGACATATTGGGCCCTGGATTTAAATCATACCTTATTTGCATTTGGGCATTTAAATTCTAATTAATATTTTAAATGCTCAAATAATCACAAACTGAAATGTTTGCTGTTGGAAATATTCCAAACAGTGACATTGAGCAGTTCCGTGATTTTTGGAAATGCCCTGGCATTTTTAATAAAGCCAAACACAATTACAGAAAATAGGAAAAAAGGAAATAAAGAGAGAGAGAGAGGGTTTACCTGGCAGCCCACTTACCTAGCCAAACCCCTGTAGCCGGCCCAATCCACCACCTGGCCCGTGCCAGTCATCACCTACCTCTGCCAGTAGGCAGAGGAGGGAGACAGTGCACGCACACGCAAGGCGCCACGCCTCCTCCCTGCTTGCCTGCATCACCAAGGCGCCTCGAAGCCCCTCCTCGGCGCCGCTCTGGACCCCCCTGGACCCCTTTGCTTCTCCCTCGCTCTCTGGATCTCTCTTCCCCTTGCTCCTCTGCTTCCTTCCCAGCGGAGCCTGCGTGCCGCTCACGTCACCACCACGGCCACAGCTACCCCCACGCCTCTCTGAGGAGTCCAAAAGCTCGGCGCCGTAGCCCTCGTCCTCCCCGCCAAGTCGTGCGTCTCCGGACGCCCTATGGAGCCTCCATTGGCGTCGTCTTCAACCTCCTGCCGCGGAACACCGTCAATGGATTCGTCGTCGCCACGCCGTCCCCGAGGCTCCCGAGCTGTTCTTCCGGGTCCCTGTGAGCTCCTTCCCGTTTCCCCTCCCTCGTTCTGCTCGTTCCCGTGCTGTTGCACCCTCGGCCGTGTGCTCGAGCACAGCCGTCCGCCATGGCCGCTGCCCTGCTTGCTGTCGAGCTCCTCCCGCTCTGCTCTGTCGCCCTCCGTGCTCCTGTTGACCCAGGAGCCGTGAGACCCCTCATATGGGCACCCCACAGCTCCGTAGCCCCGTGCCGCTCACACCCGTGGCTCCGGCCACCGCTAACCTGGACGCCGCCATCAACTCCGGCCACCTTCGGTGAAGCCGCTTACACTGTCGAACGCGCGCGAGTCCCCGCGTCCCGTAGCTGCAATCCGCGTTCAAAACCGAGCCCTGTGGGTGTCTTCAGGGCTCCTCGACCGCGCCTCCTAGTCGCCGGCGTCGAGCCGCCGGCGAGTCTGACCTCGCTGACCAGGGGTTTGACCTCCCCGGCTCAGAACTATCTTGAGCCCGGCCGCCTAATTAACCCTGGTTAGTTTAAGTTAAATGCCAATTAACCAAGTTAGTTAGGTTAATCACTAACACGGGGGACCCACCTGTCATTTTGACCTGGGTCGCCCGTTGACCTGCTGACGTCATCATGATGTCATGCTGAAGCAGTAAACTCTCTTCTGGAATTAGTTTAATTCTTAAATAGCCAGAAAATTCCAGAAAATGTTATAAACTTCCAAAATTCATATAAATTCAACCGTAACTCAGATTGAAATGATTTATATATGAAAAATTATCAGAAAAATCCAAAGAATATGTTTATGGCATTTTCATGTATTTTTGAGCAACCTAAAGCTACTGTATATGACAATTTGAATTAATGGCATTTGAAATGCCTTATGTGGAGTTTGAATTTGAATCTTGCGTTCAAACCAACTCCATTTAAATCATTGCTAGCTGCATTAGGTCAAATCACAGCATATTGACATGTCATGATCATGCATCATATTGTGCATTGCATTGATTGAGTTCTTTATCTGTTGCCGGTGTTGTTCCCCCTTGGTAGACGTTGTTCCGATGCTGTGATCGATGACACCGATGAAGAACTATACTATCTTCAGAAGTGCCAGGCAAGCAAAACCCCCTTGTTCATTCTGATACAATCCCACTCTCTCGCTTCTGCTCTTTTTTACTGCATTAGGACAACAACGATTCATCTGTTACTTGCTGCGGTAGTTGAACCCCTTTATCCTCTGCATGACCTGTCATTCCACAGTAAATAGATGAAACCCACTAGTATGAGTAGGAGTTGTTTGAGCCCTGTTGTGCCTACTCATTCATGCTTGTTTGTCATGCCTGCACGCTTAGAGTTGAGTCAGGTCCGATTCATCGGGGATGAATCAGAGGTGTGTGAACATGTCCCACTCTGGGTGAGCTAAGTGTGTGAACACGATTTGGTAAAGGTAGCGGTGAGAGGCCATGTAGGAGTACATGGTGGGTTGTCTCATTGAAACTGTCCTCAGGAACTGAGTTCTGTGTTTGCGATCCATGACCAGTTACTACCACGCATTGGAATGCTTAAGTGCCCTTCTCGACTTCTTAACCATCCTTGTTCTCTGTCCAGGAGTTGCAACTAGTTTCTGGTGTTTGTAGGATATGTGTTGGAGGCCGTGCGTAGCGCTGACCCTAGGGGTGGGCTATGATGCGGTAGATACACCGTGGCCCGGTGTACCGATTCGCCCGTTTGGTGTCTCAGGAACCCTGCACACATCGTTCGGGGCCGTTAGTGGAAACCTCGGCCGGACTCCCTGCGGATGGAACCCGAATAGGCGATAAACCTGGACTAGGGACTTGAGTGTTTAGGTAGGTCGTGGCCGACACCCTCGCTGGGCTTCCGCTTGAAGGTTGTCGAGTACATGTCGTGTAAACGGCGGTAAGTGGTGAGAGCGTGTGTGAAGAAGTACACCCCTGCAGGGTTATAAATGATCTATTCGAATAGCCGTGTCCGCGGAAAAGGACTTCAGGTTGCCTATATCAGTTCATAGACAAGTGAAAGTGGATACTCTAAAATGCGCAAGATAAGCGTGAGTGCTATGGATGGCGTTCCCGTAGGAAGACGGGATCAGATCCATAGTGGTGTATTGATTGGTGAATATGTGGACTCGTGTGCGCCACCTCAAAAGAGTTACTTGCGGTCGTAGTTCAGGATAGCCACCGAGTCAAAGCTGGCTTGCTGCAGCCAAACTCCACCACCCCCTTTGTTGATAATGGTGCATATGTAGTTAGTTCCGATGTAAGTCTTGCTGAGTACGTTTGTACTCACGTTTGCTTATTTTATGTTTTGCAGAGAGACGTCAGTCTCGCTAGTAGTTCCGCTTGGACTTCGACGTTTAGCTTGTTACCTCAGCTATGATCTTGTGCCCTCGGCGGATGTGGTAGATAGTCGGGGCTTCTCAGCCTTTTTCATTTGTAGATGTCTGTACTCGGACATGTTAAGCTTCCGCTTGTGCTTTGACTTGTATGCTCACGAGTGTTGGGTCATGAGACCCATGTTTGTAATATCTCGCTCCTGAGCCTAATGAATAAATATTTGAGTCGTAGAGTTATGTTGTGATGCCATGTTGTATTTACACATATTGAGCATATTGTGTGTATGTTTGAAATGCTTGGTATGTGTGGGATCCGACAATCTAGTTGTTTATCCTTGGCAGCCTCTCATATGGGGAAATGTAGTCTAGTGCTTCTTGCGATAGTAGTCCGCTTCTGACCCAGTTCACCGAGTCTGCTAGCCCAAAGACTACTGCTTTGGACACTTGACTGGCGGCATGTGTTTCACTTCGTTCACGTGGTTCATCCCTTGAAATGTCACGCGGTGTCATCCGGAGTCCTTCCTAGCTGCTACAGCCCGGGTTACGGAGTCCTGATAGCCAGTGCTACAGCCAATTCTGCGTTGATGACCGACATGCTCGATGTGATTCATGTATGCCTGTCCCCATGGGCTAGTGCCGCTTTGGATTCACGACTAGCCATGTCGGCCCGGGTTCTCTGTCATATGGATGCTAGCTAGCAACACTATCATATACGTGAGCCAAAAGGCGCAAACGGTCCCGGGCCATGGTAAGGCAACACCCGTGGGAATACCGTGCGTGAGGCCGCAAAGTGATATGAGGTGTTACCGGCTAGATCGATGTGACTTGGAATCGGGGTCCTGACATGCTCGATCTTCTCATGTAGCTTGAAGATGGCCTCCTCGGTATTCTTGGCATTCGGTTCGTAGTTATTGGTGAACTCCGCGAGCATCTTGTGGCTAGCGTTAATTCCACGCTCCACCATCCCCTGGCACTTGAAAACTTGTTGCTCCATTGCTTCGAGACTCGCCTCCACGCTTCCGGTTCCCTTTGGTCCCTCAACATCGCGGATGTGCAGCAACCCATCACGCATCTCAATGGTTTGAGGGTGTCGCAGCACCGCCGCGAGGTAAGGGTTGATCACCTTCTCGAAGAACTTGTCCTTAGAAGCACTTGGGGACGTCATGATGATCTAGATCTGTCAGAAAAACAGCTCGAAACAAGAACAGGAGATATTTGCGTGATACGAGAGTCAAAACCTTCGGGAGAATATATAATGAATTTTTACCGACCAAAATACGTATCGTGCAAGAAAACGGAGTCCGGAGGGCACACGAGGTGCTCACGAGGTAGGGGGCGCACCCAGGGGGTAGGGCGCGCCCTCCACCCTCGTGAAGGCCTCGTGTCCTTCCCGGACTGCCACTTATTTTTCTATTTTTCTAAATATTCCAAAACGAGAAATATTGCATTAAAAATTGTTTTGGAGTCGGTTTACTTACCGTACCACATACATATTCCTTTTTGGAGTCTGAAACGGTCTGGAAAGTGTCCCTTATGTAATACTACGGGGTTAAGGTTTCAATAATATTTGTTTAAACATTTATGGGATTACACGAGATATAATGTTTGATTCTTTGACCGTTTACCACCTTGGATTTGTGCCTTCAAAGTTGTTGATTTTTATGGCACCGAACGATAGACCTCCTCGATAACGTAGGGACCTTCCCATTTAGAGAGAAGTTTTCCTGCAAAAATCTTAAACGAGAGTTGTATAGCAATACATAATCACCTACATTAAACTCATGCTTTTGTATCCTTTTGTCATGCCATTTTTTAACTTTTTCTTTAAACAACTTGGCATTTTCATAAGCTTGGGTTCTCCATTCATCAAGTGAGCTAATATCAAATAACCTCTTCTCACCGGCAAGTTTGAAATCATAGTTAAGCTCTTTGATAGCCCAATATGCCTTATGTTCTAGTTCGAGAGGTAAGTGACATACTTTTCCATAAACCATTTTATACGGAGACATACCCATAGGATTCTTATATGCAGTTCTATAGGCCCATAATGCATCATCAAGTTTCTTGGACCAATTCTTTCTAGACCTATTAACAGTATTTTGCAAAATTAATTTGAGCTCTCTATTACTCAATTCTACTTGACCACTAGACTGTGGGTGATAAGGAGATGCAGTTCTATGATTAACATCATATTTAGCAAGCATTTTACGGAAAGCACCATGAATAAAGTGTGAACCACCATCAGTCATTAAATATCTAGGGACAACAAACCTCGGAAAAATAACTTCTTTAAGCATTTTAATAGAGGTGTTATGATCAGCACTACTAGTTGGAATAGCTTCTACCCACTTAGTAACGTAATCAACATCAACTAAAATATGTGTATATCCATTAGAGGCAGGAAAAGGTCCCATATAATCAAGGCCCCAAACATCAAATGGTTAAAAAACAAGTGAATAATTCATAGGCATTTCTTGACGTCTACTAATATTACCAATTCTTTGACATTCATCACAAGACAAAACAAACTTACGGGCATCTTTGAAGAGAGTGGGCCCATAAAACCCGGATTGCAATACCTTATGTGCAGTTCTATCTCCAGTGTGGTGTCCTCCATAAGCTTCGGAGTGACACTTGCGTAGGATTTCTGTTCCTTTTCATGCTCAGGCACACAACGTCTAATAACACCATCTACACCTTCTTTATGAAGATGTGGGTCATCCCAAAAGTAATTTCTCAAATCATAGAAGAACTTTTTATTTTGTTGGTATGTGAAGCTAGCTGGTATAAATTTACCAACAATATAATTAGCATAATCAGCATACCATGGAGTGCAATGAGAAGCGCTTATGAAATTTAATTGTTCATCAGGAAAGCTATCATCAATAGGTAGTGGGTCATCAAGAACATTCTCTAACCTAGATAAGTTATCTGCAACGGGATTCTCAGCCCCTTTTCTATCAACAATATGCAAATCAAATTCTTGCGACAAGAGAACCCATCGATAAGTCTAGGTTTAGCATCTTTCTTTTCCATAAGATATTTAATAGCAGCATGATCGGTGTGAATAGTTACTTTAGAATCAACAATATAGGGTCTGAATTTATCACAAGCAAACACAACTGCTAAAAGTTCCTTTTCGGTAGTAGCATAGTTTCTTTGAGAATTGTCTAGAGTCTTACTAGCATAATGGATAACATTTAATTTCTTATCAACTCTTTACCCTAGAACAGCACCTACAGCATAATCACTAGCATCAAACATGATTTCAAAAGGTAAATTCCAATCAGGTGGCTGAACAACAGGTGCAGAGACTAATGCTTTCTTAAGTATTTCAAATGATTCTACACAATCATCATCAAAGACAAATGGTACATCCTTTTGTAATAAATTAGTCAGAGGCCGAGAAATTTTTGAAAAGTCCTTAATGAACCTCCGATAAAATCCGGTGTCGGTGTACTAGAGTAGGGGTACCCTAGTATCCCGTACTCGTGCAGGGTTTGCATCGCCACCGCCAAGATCCTCCGTGGCTCCTTTGGAGCCATTCAAGAACAAAGTATTTGATTAAGAAGACAAGGCCCCGACAAGAGGAGCTTGCCGGGAAGGCTCGGAGCGCGACAAGCCTCCGGGCGCGACAAGGATTCGGCCGCGGCAAGGCGTTTGCCGCTGCATGCAACTTCTCTCCATCTCCGCTCCAGCTCATCCAGCGACGTGTCGCCATGGGACCGTTCCATGCACGCGTGTCGAGCGGCTGTGCAGCCAGCGGAGAGCAGCGATAAGCGGCGCTGACAAGCTTGCCATCGTGGCGGCGGGCGCACTGACGGTCTCTGCACTGTTTGGGCGACAATGACGGGCATTTATTGCTTTTGTCCCTTGCCGTCGTGGTTAGGTATTTTGCATCAGTACACTATTCGAGTAGGTGTACCAACTCCTGTTTTACATTTGTACCCCGCCTATGTTGCCACAGCCGGAGACCCTTGAGCATATAAAAGGAGGCCCATGTGCAGCGTAGAAGGGGTTCGTTAGTTCGGTTCATTCGACTCACCAGAGACCGAGAGACACTCACGCTTAGGTTTTGTAGCTTGCATTGCTCCCTAGCAAGAACACAATACATCAAACAAGCAGCAGAGGAGTTTTATCTCTCCGGAGAGCTCGGCTGGGTAAACTGCCGTGTGCCTCGCCTCGATCCGCTCTTCAGGCGATCTCCGCCCCCTCCGAACCACAAAGGGGCCTGGTCCGCCCGGCCCCATAGGTGTCCATGGAGTACGATCAGCCTCCCCGACATCTTTGGCGTGCTGTAGAAGGCGTCGAGGCTGTGAATCTGATCCGGCGTTCACACGAGCAGCGTCATCAACATCTTCCTCAACATGCCACCGAAGAAGAAGGCTTGGCGGCAGCAGAGCCGTCGCGTCGTACCCACCCTCACCGCAGCAAGCGGGTGGTGGGGCAGACGCTGGCGGAGGAACGGGCGCCGGCGAAGGTGTTCGCGACGCGTTGCCAAGTCCAAGGGCAAGGCACCGCAAACCTCGGCGTCCGCGCATCCCCGCGCCCATCTCAGAGACGCGGGACCAACAACGTCATGGCGTTCTAACGCCATACGTTCGTTGGATCGAGACCCTCAAGACCAGCATGCGGCGCCAACATGCCGGGCACGAGTGAGATACGGTCGCCGGACGAGGTGCTGCTCCTTCTAACGTAGTTAGAAGTCCGGCGTGTCCCGCTCCTCGCATCGTTCTCCAATGCCACCCACTACTCCAGCAGGCTACTGGCGAGAGCTCAGCTGCTCCTCGACTACCCTCCGACGGCCGACATGGTTGACGAGTGGAGGGCCACTATCCAGAGCCTCATCGGCTTTGCCAACGGCGACGCTCCGCGGCAACCAACACCATCGTTGCCGCGGCGAGACGACAAGGCATGAGCCGGTGGCGACGAGATCGCCGAAGGTGCAACCACCGTGCACTCTCCGCCAAGAAGGCCAAGATCGCCGACTCACCGGATCCACCTCGACAGCGACTCCACTGCGTCGTCGGATCCGCGAGCTCGCCGCGATCAGCGCCAAGTTCTTCATGAGCGACAACAAGAGGACGCTCGAACTCGCATCGAGCGCCGAAGAGAAGCGCGACGTCAGTCCAACAAGCGTGCTGGGCCTTCTGTTGACATGCGCGCCGGAGGAGCCAGGCGACTTGCCGTACGCGGTAGGTTGCCCTGCGTTCACTCGTGAGCTGCGGAAAGTCCAGTGGCCCAGCCAGAAAAACTTCAAACCAGATGTGTCGGAGAAGTATGATGGCAGGACGCATCCGTCTGAGTTCCTTAGCATCTACACCATCGCGGTGCAGGCTGCGGGGGGACGGGACGATAAGATCCTCGCCAACTACTTCCCGCTCGTGCTCAAGCCCAACGTCAGATCTTGGCTCATGCACTTGCCGGACAGCTCCATATCCTCATGGGCAGATCTGTGCCATCAGTTTGTTGGCGCCTTCACGGTGGCCACAAACCTCATGGCCAAGAGAGTGACCTTCACTTGCTCGCCTGAAGGAAGGAGAGTCCCTGCGCAAGTTCATTCAGAGATTCAGCCGTGTGCACTACAACATCCCCTGGGCGTCCACCACCGCGCGGTGATCGGCGCATTTCATCGAGAATGTGCGGAACCGTAGGATGAGGGAGGAGATGGCGATGTGCAAAGTCAAGGACGTCAGTGAGCTGTACGCCTTGGCCGACAAGTGTGCACGCGCTGAGGAAGGGAGGAGACTCCCAGGAGAGAATGCACTAGCAGGATCTGACAGTGAGGACACCGCCCCGGCGAAGAAGGGCCGGCGGCGAGGCAACAGGAAGAAGAAAGCCAGAGAAATGCTAGCAGTCGAGCAGTCCGGCAATGGAGGTGGCGACATGAACGCCAAGGCTGGTGGCTCGGCAAGGAGGTTGCGGCGACGCCAACCACCGGTCGGTGGCGGCGCCGACAAGCGGGACAGCTCCGGCAAGCGATCTTGCAAGATCCACCGCACCAAGGGCCACGACCTCCAGAGCTGCAAGAAGGTCGAGCAGCTTGTCGAACAGCTGAGAGCTGAGTACGAGTGGCGCGACAAGGAGAAGGCCCAGGAAGGTGTTGGGGGAGCAAGCAAGAAACGTCCCGGCCGGGGAGGACGCTGCGGCAAGGCCAAGCAGCGGCAAGGAGATAGACCTCCCGCCGCCGCGACAAGGATGAAGATGATGACGACGCACGAAGATATGGAAGACGACGCCGATGAGCAGGAGTTTCAGAAAGCCACGAGGTCCTCTGCGTTGGCGGAGGTGCTTCCCTGCACACCTCCCACCGCCAACTCAAGCAATGGATGCGGAGGTCAATGCAGCGGAACCATCCGTGAAGTCACGCAAGCCTCAAGTGGTCCAAGACGCCTATCATTTTTGATATTGAGGACCACCCTGATCGTATAACTGCGGTCAGGTGCTTGCCGATGTTGGTCTCACCAACCATCCGCAACCTCAAGGTCACAAAAATGTTAGTTGACGGCGGGGCCGGCTTGAATCTGATCTCCTCCGCGGTGCTCCAGAAGCTTCAAATCCCTGACAGCGAGCTCGAAGAGACCAGTACTTTCCAAGGAATCAATCCGGGAAGGAGCAAGCCGAAGGGGAAGATTACGTTGCCGGTCACATTTGGCAGCGAGCTGAACTTCAGGACTGAGAGGGTTACATTCGATGTTGCCGATTTCCCATTGCCTTACAATGGGATACTTGGCCGCCCAAAGACTCGCCAAATTCAGGGCAGCCTCTCACTACGCTTACAATCTACTCAAGATGCCAGGCCCGATAAGCGTCATCTCTGTCCACGGCGACAAGAAGGATGCCCTTATCTGTGCCGACAAGATCTACCGGGATGAGCAGCCGCGACGGATTGCCAGACACTTGCCGCTGAAGCTCCCGGGGGGAAGAAGACCAAGTCCAAGTCCGGCAAGGGCTCTGATGCTCACTCCGGCAAGCGCACCTCTTCGGAGTGCTGCGCTACCGTCGAGGACGCACCATCGAGCTCCACCGGCAAGTGCAAAAAGATGGTGGCTCCGCCAAGACCAAGAAGGTGCCCGCCAAGGAGGCCGGCCGGTGGTACCTTTACCATCGGTGCCTCTCTCGACCCTAAATAGGAAGGCGCGCTCGTTGCTTTCCTGCAGGCGAATGTCGACGTGTTTGCATGGCAACCGTCTGACATCCCCGGTGTTCCCAGGGAAGTGATTGAGCACCGCCTGGCCGTTTGTCCTCATGCGCGGCCCGTCAAGCAAAAAGTCAGGAAGCAAGCAGTGGAGCGCCAAGAATTCATAGCGTAAGAGATCAAGAAACCGGAAGCAGCAGGCCTTGTCGAGGAGTGCTCAATCCTACGTGGTTGGCCAATCTCATAGTCGTCGCCAAAGCAAATGGGAAATGGAGACTTTGTAATGACTTCACGGATGTTAATAAAGCACGTCCCAAAGATCCATTTCCCTTGCCGCGCATTGACCAGATTGTTGACTCCACGGTTGGATGTGTTTTGCTTTCGTTTCTTGATGCATACTCAGGATACCATCAGATCTTCATGGCTGAAGAGGATGAAGAGAAGACCGCATTCATTACACCATGTGGCACATACTGTTTCATACGGATGCCTTTTGGTTTGAAGAATGCTGGTTCAACATTTGCAAGGGTAGTCCATGACGCTTTTGAGCCGCAAATGCACAGAAATGTAGAAGCCTACATGGATGACATAGTGGTCAAAAGCAAGGACAAAGCAACTCTGGTTCAAGACTTGGGCCGAGACCTTTGCAAATCTGCGCAAGATCAACCTCAAGCTCAACCCCGAGAAGTGCGTGTTTGGAGTCCCTTCCGCAAGCTTCTTGGGTTCTTCGTGTCTCGGCGGGATTGAAGCTAATCCCGACAAGATCAAGGCCATTGAGCAGATTGAAGCACCAAAGCGCGTCAAGGATGTACGAAGACTTGCCGGTTGCGTGGCTGCCCTCAGAAGGTTTATTTCTAGGTCTGCTGAGCGCGCCCGGCCATTTTTCAAGATTTTGAAAAAGGCAGGTCCAATGAAATGGACTCGAAGCGGAGGCTGCGCTGCGGAGACTTGAAGAGATACCTGTCTTCCACTCCAACACTTGTCGCACCTAAGCCACAAGAGAAGTTGCTGCTATATATAGAGGCAACCAATCAAGTGGTTAGTGCTGCGTTAATGTAGCGGAGAGGGAGGCGGATGACGAGCCAAACAACCATGGCAAGCACATCCGGCGACAAGCGAGGGCTTCACGACAAGCTCTGGTCCCGACAAGGACGAATCCACGCAGACACATGACCAGATGCAGAAAAGGATGGTGCAGCGCCCAGTCTACTTTGTCAGTTCCCTCCTGCAGGGGGCTAGATCGAGGTACTCTGGTGTGCAGAAATTGCTTTTCGGCCTCCTCATGGCCTCGAGAAAGCTGCGCCATTACTTCCAAGCACATGAGATCACAGTTGTCACTTGCTTTCCGCTGAAGAGGATACTTCAGAATCCAGAAGCGACGGGCAGGATTGTCGAGTGGGCATTAGAGCTGTCAAGCTTTGGTCTCAAGTTTGAAAGCACATCAACTATCCAAAGCAGGGCATTGGCAGAATTCATAGCAGAATGGACGCCAACACCGGATGAAGAGATTCCGGAGGCGAGCATTCCCGTCAAAGAAGCAAGCAAAGAGTGGCTGATGTACTTTGATGGTGCCTTCTACTGCAAAGGCGCCCGGTGTCGGCGTCGCTTATCGCACCCACCGGAGAGCACCTCAAATGCGTCGTCCGGATGCACTTTCCCAAGGAGCAAGCGTCAAACAATACCGCAGAGTATGAAGGTTTGCTTGCGGTCTCGAGATCGCCGTGGACCTTGGGATCAAAAAGCTTATTGTCAGGGGAGACTCGCAACTCGTCGTCCGGCAAGTGAACAAAGATTATCAGAGTCCGTTGATGGAAGCCTACGTTGATGAAGTGAGGAAGCTAGAAGAGCACTTTGACGGCCTGCAAATGGAACATGTTCCAAGAGCTCGGAATGATATTGCTGACGGCCTGTCAAAGTGCGCTGCACTTAAGTTGCCTGTGGAACCAGGGATTTTCGTGCTCAAGCTGACGCAACCAACCGTAAAACAATCAACAGGACAAAGCAAGAAGAGTAAGTTGGCCTCTGGTGACTACATTCCGACAGAGCTTCCCGAAGCCGTCGTTGCAAAGGTCCCCAAGGTCAACACCAGCGATCTTGAGGAGCGATGCTGCTCAAGCAGACCCGAGGTTTGTTTCGTTGAAGCGGATACTCCCGACAAGTCTTGCTCCGGCAAGCTTGTCGGGAGCATCAACTCCGGCGGTCGCAGGTCCTTGCCGTGGAAGCTGATGTTCCCGCAGCAGATGTGCCTTTGGTCCTTGTTGTCGAGCCGCAAGCTCCGGCATGGGCGCAGCAGATTGTCCTTTTCCTTCAGACGGAGAACTTCCCGAAGAGCAAGAAGAAGCGGAAAGAGTAGCCCGGCAGTCAAGTATGTACCAGTTTGTCGACTGACATCGCATGTAAGAAGACTCAACGGTGTGAAATTGAAGTGTATTCCGGGGAAGATGGACGAAGAAGCTGTTGGCGAGAGATACATGGAGGCATATGTGGTCACCACATTGGCGAAGAGCACTTGCCAAGCAAAGCTTTCCG
Organism: Aegilops bicornis; assembly: GCA_021605145.1. Lineage (NCBI taxonomy): Eukaryota > Viridiplantae > Streptophyta > Magnoliopsida > Poales > Poaceae > Aegilops > Aegilops bicornis. Next base: position 89,459,537 of record CM038670.1, read on the forward strand.
GCAAAGTTTCTTCCGCCGACAGCCCTTGAGGATGCAACTGCAGAAGTAACCAAGTGTGAAGCGTGCCGGTTCCATTCCAAACAGATACACCAGCCAGCTCAAGCTCTCGGGCGATCCCTTTATCCTGGCCATTTTTGGTGCGGGGCTCGACATCCTCGGCCCCTTCCCCGAGCTGTCGGGGCTTTGAGTACTTATGCGTCGCCATCGACAAGTTCACAAAGTGGCGGAAGTGGAAGCGATGAGGAAGGTGGCGACACGGTCGTGATCAAGTTCTTTAGGTCAATTGTTTGCCGCTTTGGAATCCCTAACCGGATCATCACCGACAACGGCACACAATTCATGAGTCGCACCTTCATGCAGACGTCCAAGACCTTGGCGCCAAGGTTCTTTTGCTTCATTGCTCACCCGAGAAGCAACGGTCAAGCGAAGAGGGCAAATGCTGAAGTGCTGCGCGGGCTCAAGACCGTAACTTTCGACGGGCTACACAAGTGCGGAAGAAACTGGATTGAGGAGCTGCGGTGGTTCTTTGGTCGATCAGACGACGCCAAATTGAGCCACCGGCCGGACACCTTTGCTCTAGTCTATGGAGCAGAGGCAGTTCTCCCCACGGAACTTCGTGTCACGGATCGCCTCGAGTACTCGCTTATGATGAGCTTGAGCAAGAGCAGCTGCGACAAGATGACGCTGCTCCTTGAGGAGGATCGTCTTCGTTCAGCATTGCAAGCCGCCGCTACCACCAAGCTTTGCGTCGCTACCATAGCCGCAAGGTTAGTGCCGAAGTCTCGAGGAAAGGCGACCTTGTTCTTGGTAGCGTTCAGTCCACCAAGAATTCAAACAAGTTGACGCCTTGAAGTGGGAAGGCCCTTATCGGGTGAAAGCGAGTCACTAGGCTGGCGCTGTCATGCTTTGAGACCGAAGATGGCATTCGGTGAGCAACTCCTGGAACATTGAGCATCTTCGTAAGTTTTACCCATAGGCGCGGTTGTCGGAATCCGTTCCGGCAACCACCTTTTGTACAAGTCTTGCCGCTGTTGCATGTAATTCTTTGTACAAAGCCGGGCGCAGACCCCGTGCATCAGTAAAGCTCATGTGTTGCGCACAGCTTGTCAAGTTCATGCTTTCATCATTTTATTGCATGCTTTGGCTAACACTTTGTGCAGCAACCACACCCGGTAAGCAGAATCGAGCCGCTGGGCTCCATAACGTTATTTCCTCTTCTTTTTCTTTTCTCAAAGAAAGGAAGGCTCCCTCGCGCACAAGTTAACCAGGGGGGAAGGACGAGATAATATGATAATATTATGGACCAGGCGCTGCTCGAGGAAGTTTCACCTCATCGGGAAGCAAGAGACAGAAAAGCTAAGTTGCCAAAGTTTGAGCAATCAATTTTTAAATTTTCAAGTTATCTTCCTCGAACGATAGTACTTTGTATGGAAAACACATGCGCAGAGGAACCAACTCGTCGGCTAGTCGCGCCCTTACTTTGTTTCGAGTCCGCTCAACAACTTAAGTGAGCTGCGGCTAGTCGTGACAAGGTTGCTTGTCGAGAGCGGCACTGCTTGCCCGGCCGACGCTCGACGTTCGCACTCGGCCTTCATGACAAAGGTTCCCGCACCGACAAGTCCCCCAAATGCGTAAGGCAGAAACATACAAAAGAAGGAATCAAGTAGAGGAAATAACATTGCATTGATCGCCTAAGATAGAGTATATTACAAAATAACTTGTCGCTGATCTAACAAAGTGTTCTAAACGTGATCAGCAGTGACAAGGGAAAGATAAAGTTGGCGGCCTAGTCTATGCGGTCTCCCTCAATCCGCTTGATCTTGTTCACCTTGTCCACAATGGGTGCGACAAGGGCTTTGAGCTCCTCCACGTTGGCATCGGGCGGCAGGGATCTGAGGACGCCGTTAAGGTTGAGGCCCGGATTGCGGAAGGCCACCTTGATCAACACCTTCTCGAGGGCTCCTGCACAGACCTGGCGCGATTCCTCGGCCAGCTGCTTTGGGACCTCCTCCCGGAGTAGCCGGAGGCCCGTCGCCACGCCTTTGAAGAATAAGCTGAGCTTGGCGCTGGGTTGGAGATGCTCGTCGGAGGAGTACGCAAGGTCCGCCATCCCGGCTCCATCACTGCGTTGTGGATGTCGGCGGCGGTGTCCACAAGACCTTCGGTCCAGTGCTCCACGCTCTCCCTCAAGGTGTTACAGGCCGGAGGCAGCATTACGCCAGCAGCTCCTCCTTGGCCTTGATCGCCTCCAACAAGCCCACCTCCCGCTCTCTGGCGCCATCCAACGTCTACGTCAGAGTGGTCACCTTCAGCTCAAGATCTGCCTTGGAATCCTTGGCGGTGTCGAGCTCCTTGGCCCTATCAGCGAGACGGCTCTGCAGCTCGCCAAGGGTGTAGGCGTCCTTCTCGCGCTCACGCTTGAGCACGGCAAGCTCTTCGCCGCTCTTCTTGAGGTGGCCTCCAGCTGTGCCACCTTCGCCATCAGCTCTTCCTTGGCGGCCTCGGCGGCTGCGGCGGCGTCGCCGCTTCTGGCGCCCGCCAGCGACTCCTCGCAGCGGCAAGGTCTTCTTCGTGGCTGTCCAGGTTGACCTTCCGCTGCGCCAACTTCGCTTTCTGCTGGCGTGAAGCTTCTCGGCAGCCGGCTGCTCCTCCTCACCGTGGCCTTCTCAAGGATGAAGGCCGTGCGCTCTTCTGCGAAGTTGCCCAGCGCTTCCGCCACGTCGCGGAGGGCTTCTTTGTTGGCGCTCCGGAGCTCCTCGGCGCGCTTCTCCATGTCCGCTCTCGCCCTCGCGACAAGGGCTTCCCGAGTCTCTAACTTGGCCTGCCGTGTGCGGTAGAGCGACAGCAGCTTCTTCAGCAGCTGCTCCTCCTCAGACTCACCGCTGCTGCTGCTTGGCGCGTCCACCAGCGTCAGCCTAGCGGAGGCGAGTAGCTCGCCGTCGAAGGTTTCTCCCTCGACCGGCGCCACAGGCTCGGCTCCCGGGGAGCTTGATGAAGGCCCGCCCGGCCTTGGTAGGCACCGGGCTGGGAATCCTCGGAACTGGCCTTGTGGCGTGGCCAGGGGAAATCAGCTGTCGGTGTAAGCGCTTGCTGCTCCTGCGGCCTCGAAGTCGTCGATCTGATCGCCCGACCCTCGCCCGGCCTCCCGCGTCGGCAGCCTCGGTGGCCTCCTCGCCCAGCAGGCTCGTCGGCGGCAGCCTCTTCTTCCACGACAGCGACCACTTCTTCCTCGGCGGCGGCCTCGTCGGTGTTGCAGCCGCTTCCTCCTCACGGCGGCCTCGACCTCCATCGGCTCTGCGTCCCGGACGAAGAAGGGCGATCAGCGAGATGTTCAAAAGAGAAACAAAAGAAAGCAAACCCACGGGAGATTTTCGCGTAAGGAATTACACCTGCAACGGGTCCGCAGCCATGGCCTCGACCACTTTGGAGGGTCACCGGCGCCGTCCCTTGCCGGGTAGCCTCCCTTGCGGAGTGGCCTCCCTTGCCGGGTGGCCTCCCTTGTCGGAGGGTGCTCCCTTGCGGGAGTTCTCCCTTGGCGGCGTAGTGGCGTGCAGGCAGGATCTCGGAGGTGGCTTCCGAGCCCTCCCGATGAGGCTGCTCTGCTCCTACACAAGCACACAGTCGAGATATCAACAAAGAAGGAGCACCCCTGCACACCTAATAGTAAGAAGAAAACTGCACACTTACTGCAGGGGCTGTCTTTGGGGCTGCTCTGAGGAAGGGTTGCAGATGCAGCAAGGCGGTCTCGGACACGTCCCCCATCGCCACGGGAGAATCGTCCTCAACGACGACCGTCGGGATCTTAGCCCTCTTCGCCGCTCTGCGGCCAGCGTCACGAAAAGGAAAGAGTCGAGCAAGCAAATCAGATTCAAGATGAAGCAATAAAAATTGAAGAAATACAAGCACAATATCGAGAAGCTTACTCTTCGCCTTCCTCCTCGGAGCTAAGCGCGGAGAAGTCAAACTCCGGCTCGCCTCCGGTGCGACGAGGCGGAGGTGTAGGCTCTCTTGGCCGCTTGGCGGAGGCGTCGGCGGTGGCCTGAGAAGACTCCGCCCCAGTTGTCGCTGCAGTGTGGGGCGCTCCCGCGGCAACCTCGCTTGCCGCGGTGGAGCGCGTCGCCCGGCGCTGCTGCTGTGGGCCGGTCTGTCGCCCGGCAAGTCGCTTGGCGGTGGGGAGGAAGCACCCTCGGCGGGTCCACTCGAACCGGCCTCGGGCTCGACAAGCTCGTCCTCGCCGGCGACCTCCCCTCGCTCGGCAAGGCTTGCCGCCGCCGCGCGTCCGCCTCCTCCACGGTGAACCCGAAGGCTCCAGCAGCGGCTGCTGCCGCCTCCTCCACCCTGGTGGCAATCCGCGCCATCTCCTGGTCGGTGGTGTCGCGGGTGAGCCTCTTCTGCTCGTCGGCGCGGATCGGCACTTCTTGCAAATCGTCAAAGAATTGCTGCACGACCTCGTCGGGGGGCTCCTGCCAGGTTGGGACGATCCCGTGGGAGTCGCACAGTGGCATCATGGTGCGGATGCGGTCGAGCGCCGAGTTGTTGCACAAAGGGACGACCCCCCGCGGCAACCTAAACCACTCTGGATGGTCGGGGTCATTCTTGAACAGCTCGAGCGATGCTCGAGTCCAGCTCCAAGACGGTAAAGTTCCAATTCAGGCCCGGCGCAGCCTCATGATGTCCGCCGCATTTTGGAACTCCCAAGCATGCCTCCTCCTTTCTTGCAAGGGAAGCGTCTGGCGGCGAAGGAAGTCCGCGCCAACTGCGCCTCACGGTCAACCCGGCAAGCCCGAGGCGCAGGATTCGGTCACGGCTATCTTCAACCGCATCCTCCGGCACCAAGTTACTCCAATCCCTGCCGCGCACTATTGGGGTTTGGCGCCTGGCGGTGAAGGGCTGCGGATTCTCCTCTCGACCCAAAGCACCAGTTGGCTCTCCACTCCTCCCACTTGTTGCGGAACTCTCCCTCTAGGTAGGCCTCTTTCTTGCCGATCCTAGAGACCCAGGCTATCCCTCCGGCAAGTGGCTCTCCTCTCTCGGACTGGGAACAAAGAAATGGCGGTAGAGTGCCACGTTCGGGTGGACTCCGACAAAGTTTTCGCACAAATGCGCGAAAACTGCCATGGTCAAGATGGCGTTGGGGTGAAATCAAGGAGGCGGAGGCTAAAGGTGTTCATTATGTCGCAAAAGAACTCAGAAAAGGGCGGGCAAAGCCCGCAATAGAAGAAAAGGGCGAAGAAAGGGTACCCTGTTGGGGCCAAATCGGAGGCGGAGGCGGGGAGCACCCTCGTGCGCGGATGCGCACGAGTCTCCGTCGACCGGAAGAGGTAGAAGACGTCCCGCAGCTCCCTTGCGCCGAGCTGCGGGGGGAAGATGGCTCGCTCCTTGCGCAACGCCGCGAGCCGCTGCGCCTCGGCCGACTTGACGCCCTTCTCCTTATCGGCTTTCGGCGGTGAGTGTGCTTGTGGCGAAAGGGGGCGGGGCGCTGCTCTCTTCGCACCGGAGAAGAAGAGGGGAGCGGCGGTTGTTTCTTGACAAGACAGCAATGGCAGGGGTGGTCGGCCTGCCTCTGTTTCCTCCGCTTATAAAGGGGAGGAGGGGGCGGACGTTCCGCTTATACTAATAAAGTACCCCCCACGACCGCGCCCACGATCTCTCGCATGACGCCACGTCCGGTGCGTGCCGTTAGTGGGGATCGTGGTGGGTCCGGGGCGAGTTGCGACGTGGTCGAGGCCGCGTGTGTCCGTGCACAGTTTTGGGCCTGGCCCGACAAGTGCTCGGCACCGTGTACGGCCCAGGCCCGGGGGCTACTGTCGGTGTACTAGAGTAGGGGTACCCTAGTATCCCGTACTCGTGCACGGACAATTGTAGCACCCCGCGGCAGGGTTTGCCTCGCCACCGCCAAGATCCTCCGTGGCTCCTTTGGAGCCATTCAAGAACAAAGTATTTGATTAAGAAGACAAGGCCCCGACAAGAGGAGATTGTCGGGAAGGCCACTCCAGGCACGCAGAAGACAAGGCCCCGGCAAGAGGAGCTTGCCGGGAAGGCTCGGAGCGCGACAAGCCTCCGGGCGCGACAAGGATTCGGCTGTGGCAAGGCGTTTGCCGCTGCATGCAACTTCTCTCCATCTCCGCTCCAGCTCATCCAGCGACGTGTCGCCATGGGACCGTTCCATGCGCGCGTGTCGAGCGGCTGTGCAGCCAGCGGAGAGCAGCGATAAGCGGCGCTGACAAGCTTGCCATCGTGGCGGCGAAGCACTGACGGTCTCTGTTGCCTTTGTTTGGCGACAATCGACAGCATTTATTGCTTTTGTCCCTTGCCGTCGAGGTTAGGTATTTTGCACCTTGTACCTTTGTTCGGTAGGTGTACCAACTCCTGTTTTTACATTTGTACCCCGCCTATGTTGCCACCTGCCGGAGACCCTTGAGCATATAAAAGGAGGCCCATGCATAGCGTAGAAGGGGTTCGGTTGAATTCGGTTCATTGGACTCACCAGAGACCGAGACACTCACGCTAGGTTTTGTAGCTTGCATTGCTCCCTAGCAAGAACACAATACATCAAACAAGCAGCAGAGGGAGTTTTATCTCTCCGGAGAGCTCCGAAGCTGGGTAAACTGCTCGTGTGCCTCGCCTCGATCCGCTCTTCGTGCAATCTCCGCCCCCCTCCGAACCACAAGGGGCCTGGTCCGCCGGCCCCATAGGTGTCCGTGGGTACGATCAGCCTCCCCGACATCCGGCGTGACCAAGGAAACTTCTTATACCTTTGATGTCCTTGGGACATGGCATGTTTTCAATAGCATCAACCTTGGCTTTATCAACTTCAATACCTCTTTCAGAAACTTTGTGCCCCAAGACAATACCTTCATTAACCATAATGTGGCACTTTTCCCAATTCAAGACAAGATTAATTTCTTCACGTCTCTGCAAAACTCGATCAAGATTGCTCAAGCAATCATCAAAATAGGATCCATAGACGGAAAAGTCGTCCATGTAAACCTCACAAATCTTTTCACAAAAGTCAGAGATTATAGCCATCATGCATCATTGAAAGGTAGCAGGTGCATTACATAAACCAAAAGTCATACGTCTATAAGAAAAAGTACCAAAAGGGCATGTAAAAGTAGTCTTTGATTGATCTTTCGCCGACACAAGTATTTGAGAGAAACCAGAATAACCATTTAGAAAGCAATAATGTGTATGTTTGCATAATCTTTCTAGCATTTGATCATTAAAAGGTAAGGGGTAATGATCTTTCTTAGTAACTTTATTTAATTTGCGGAAATCAATTACCATCCTATAACCTGTGATAGTTCATTGCAGAATCAATTCATCTTTATCATTAGGGACAACAGTAATACCTCCCTTCTTAGGGACACAATGGACAGGACTTACCCACTGACTATCAGCAACGTGATAAATTATACCTGCCTCCAGAAGCTTGAGTATTTCTTTTCTTACCACTTTTTTCATTTTAGGATTCAAACGTCGTTGAGGATCGCAAACTGGTTTAGCATCCGCTTCCAAATTTATTTTATGTTGACATAGAGTGGGACTAATGCCCTTAAGATCATCAAGAGTATACCCAATAGCAGCACGGTGCTTCTTCAGAGTTTTCAATAATCTTTCTTCATGATGCTCTGAAAGGTTAGCACTAATAATAACAGGATATATTTTCTTTTCATCAAGATAAGCATATTTAAGATTATTAGGAAAACAGGGGATCACCCTTGGGTGGAGGAGGATCCCCTAGGATTTCAACAGGCAAATTGTGTTGCAGAATAGGTTCCTGTTTAAAGAATACTTCATATATTTCCCTTCTTTCATTCATGAACACATCATTTTCATGGTCTAGCAAATAGTGTTATAAAGGATCACTAGGAGGTATGGCAATAGAAGCAAGACCAATAATTTCATCCTTACTAGGTAATTCTTCCTCACGATGTTGTTTACTAAATTTAGAGAAATTAAACTCATGAACCATATCATCCAAGCCAATAGTAACAACAGTATTCAAGAAGGGTCTACCAAATATAATGGGACAAAAGCTATCTTGTGGAGAACCAAGAACAAGAAAATCAGCGGGTTATTTGGTTTTTCCACACAAGACTTCAACATCTCTAACAATTCCCATTGCGTATATAGTATCTCTATTGGCAAGTTTAATTGTAGCATCAATATCTTCTAACTCAGCAGGTGCAATATCATGCATAATTTCTTTGTATAAGTCAATGGGTATAACACTAGCACTAGCACCCATATCACATAATCCATGATAACAATGATCTCCTATTTTAACAGAAATAACAGGCACGCCTACCACAGGTCTATGTTTATTTTTAGCACAAGGTTTAGCAATTCTAGCGGTTTCACCACAGAATTGAATAACATGCCCATCAATATTATCAGACAAGAGATCTTTAACAATATCAATATTAGGTTCTACTTTGACTTGCTCAGGCGGTGTATAAGTTCTGATATTGCTTTTACGAACAACAGTTGAAGCTCTAGCATGATCCTTTACTCTAACTGGGAAAGGTGGTTTCTCAACATAAGAGGTAGGAACAATAGGATCATTATAAGTGACAGTCTTTTCTTCAACTTTAATAGGTGCAGCTACTGTTACTTCTATGTGAGGATGATATTTAAACCACTTCTCCTTAGGGAGATCAACATAAGTAGCAAAAGATTCACAGAAAGAAGCTACTATCTCGGAGTCAAGTCCATATTTAGTGCTAAACTTACGGAAAATATCGGTATCCATAAAAGATTTAACACAATCAAACTTAGGCGTCATACCTGACTCCTTACCTTCGTCGAGGTCCCAATCTTCAGAGTTGCATTTAATTCTATCCAGTAAATTCCATTTAAATTCAATAGTCTTCATCATAAAAGAGCCAGCACAAGAAGTATCGAGCATGGTGCGATTGTTATCAGAAAGTCGAGCGTAAAAATTATGAAGAATTGTCACTCTTGAGAGCTCATGATTGGGGCATGAATATAACATTGATTTAAGCCTCCCCCAAGCTTGAGCAATGCTTTCTCCTTCGCGAGGCAAAAAATTATATATATAATTGCGATCACGATGAACAAGATGCATAGGGTAATACTTTTGATGAAATTCCAATTTCAATCTTTTATAGTTTCATGATCTCGTATCATCACATAGCCTATACCATGTCAACGTGTCTTCCTTCAAAGATAAAGGGAAGACCTTCTTCTTAACAACATCATTGGGTATACCTGCAAGCTTAAATAATCCACAAACTTCATCCACATAGAGTAGATGTTCATCGGGATGCTTTGTTCCATCTCCTGTAAAAGTATTAGCTAGCAGTTTTTCCATCATACCCGAAGGAACTTCAAAAGGAGTTTCATTTTCAATAGGTTCAGTAGGTTGAGGAGCAACTCTTTGCTCTACTGGACGGGGTGAAGATACCCCGAACAAGCCCCTCAGAGAATTACTTTCCATAGTAACAAGTGACAGAAAATTTCAGCACACTATATAAATTTTTCCTTACCAAATTCCACTTACCAAAGGCGCTACACTCCCCGGCAACGGCGCCAGAAAAGAGTCTTGATGACCCACAAGTATAGGGGATCTATCGTAGTCCTTTTGATAATTAAGAGTGTCGAACCCAACGAGGAGCAGAAGGAAATGATAAGCGGTTTTCAGCAAGTTATTCTCTGCAAGTACTGAAATAAGTGGTAACAAATAGTTTTGTGATAAGATAAATTGTAATGAGCAACAAGTAACAAGAGTAAATAAAGTGCAGCAAGGTGGCCCAATCCTTTTTGTAGCAAAGGACAAGCCTGGACAAACTCTTATAATAGAAAAGCGCTCCCGAGGACACATGGGAATATCGTCAAGCTAGTTTTCATCATGTTCATATGATTCGCGTTAAATTACTTTGATAATTTGATATGTGGGTGGACCCGGTGCTTGGGTGCTGTTCTTACTTGAACAAATATCCCACTTATGATTAACCTCTATTGCAAGCATCCGCAACTACAACAAAAATATTAAGGTAAACCTAACCATAGCATGAAACATATGGATCCAAATCAGCCCCTTACGAAGCAACGCATAAACTAGGGTTTAAGCTTTTGTCACTCTAGTGACCCATCATCTACTTATTACTTCCCAATGCCTTCCTCTAGGCCCAAATAATGGTGAAGTGTTATGTAGTCGACGTTCACATAACACCACTAGAGGTTAGACAACATACATCTCATCAAAATATCGAACGAATAACAAATTCACATGACTACTAATAGCAAGACTTCTCCCTTGTCCTCAGGAACAAACATAACTACTCACAAAGCATATTCATCTTCATAATTAGAGGGGTAACAATATGCATAAAGGATCTGAACATATGATCTTCCACCAAATAAACCAACTAGCATCAACTACAAGGAGTAATCAACACTACTAGAAACCTACTAGCACCAATCCCGGACTTGGGGACAAGAATTGGATACAAGAGATGAACTAGCGTTTGGAGATGAGATGGTGTTGGTGAAGATGTTGATGGAGATTGCCCTCTCCCGATGAGAGGAGTGTTGGTGATGATGATGACGATGATTTCCCCCTCCCGGAGGGAAGTGTCCCCGGCAGAACAGCTCTACCGACGCCCTAGATTGGTTCCGCCAAGGTTCCGCCTCGTGGCGGTGGAGTATCGTCCCAAAAGGTTGCTTCTGATTTTTTTCTCATCGAAAGACTTCATATGGGAGAAGATGGGCATCGGAGAGCCACCAGGGGGCCCATGAGGTAGGTGGCGCGCCCAAGGGGGGGGGCGCTCCTCCCACCCTCGTGAGTAGGGTGTGGGCCCCCTGGCCTTCATCTTTGGTGACGATTTTATTTATTTATTTTAAGATATTCCGTGGAGTTTCAGGACTTTTGGAGTTGCACAGAATAGGCCTCCAATATTTGCTCCTTTTCCAAACCGAATTCCAGCTGCCGGCATTCTCCCTCTTCATGTAAACCTTGTAAAATAAGAGAGAATAGCCATAAGTATTGTGACATAACGTGAAATAACAGCCCATAATGCGACAAATATCGATATAAAAGCATGATGCAAAATGGATGTATCAATAGTGCGGTGTTCTTCGTCGATGGAAGCACCGCGAAGCACTTCCAGCAAGTTGTCTGGTGCCTCTGGATGGGCAGAGGCCACCGACACAGGCGGCTCGCCCCTCTTCACGGGGGGTCGCCTGACAGAGTGCGGAACCACTGGAGGTTCCGGCACAGTGTTCGGCTGGGGGCCGAATTCGGATCCCATGGGAGTCTTGCTCCCCTTGCGCCCAGGGTCCGGAACGTCGCCTTGAGGCGCCTCCAAGACTACCTCCCCTCGGCTCGGTGCCCTTTGAGACAACACCTCAACGTTATCTGTAGGGCGAGGGGTGGAGGCGGTCGGAAGTGAACCGCTATTCATATCCGACGGGTCCAAAGAACCATCGGACGAAGATACGTAGATATGGACTCGGGACGGACTGCATAATCATGTTCGGCGTGATGAGAAGCAGTGCAATAAAACATACCATGAATTACTATGGAATCCGGATACTTACTACTTCGCCAGGGGCTTGTCCCTGGGCAACCACTCGTCGTCGCTATAGGCGGCCGTCGTGGAGCAGTCGGAAGGAGGTCCTTCCTTCTTTGACCCTTGGCCTCCCCGGTTGGGGCGGCCTTCCTTTTCTTGTCTCCCCCGGCTGTGGGGGAGAACTTTCCTCTTCCTCCTCCTCGTTTTCGTGGGAGGAGTGCGCCTTGGAGTTTTCAGACGATGAGTCCGATATAACCTTGCGCCGGAGACCCTTTTGGGTCCCCGTGGCCTTCTTCTTGGCCTTCTTCACCGGCACCTCGTAAGGCGCCGGAACCAGCATCTCCGTTAGGAGAGCATCTGCAGGATCTTCAGGCAGGGGGTCTGGGCAATCGATCTGCTCCGCTGTCTCTACCCAGTCCTGTTAAATGGCATGGAGGCTTAGATCCCGCACATGATCAAACTGGGGAAAATAAACATCCTATGAGATATGGAAAACTTACCGGATTGGCCGGGCGCTTTGTACTGAGTCCGCGGTCCTCGGTAAGGGGAGTAGGTACCTCGGCACCTTGAACAACACCTTCCAGACGTCCTTGTGCGTTGTGTCGAAGAGCTCTTGCAGCATCTGGTGCTTAGTCGGGTCGAACTCCCACAAATTGAATGCCCGTCACTGACACGGGAGGATCCGGCGAAAGAGCATGACCTGGACCACGTTGACAAGCTTGATTTTCTTTCTCATCATGTTTCTGATGCATTTCTGGAGTCCGGTCAGCTCCACCGATGGACCCCAGGACATGCCCTTCTCTTTCCAGGAGGTGAGCCGCGTGGGGATTACGGATCGAATTGGGGCCGCCACCCAGTTGGTGTAGCGCGGCTCGGTGATGTAGAACCACCCCGATTTCCACCCCTTTATGGTCTCCACATAGGAGCCTTTGAGCCAGGTGACGTTAGGCATTTTGCCCACCATGGCGCCTCTGCACTCCGCTTGCTAGCCGACCACCACCTTCGGTTTAACATTGAAGGTCTTCAGCCACAGGCTGAAGTGGGGCCTAATGCGGAGGAAGGCCTCGTACACGATGATAAACGCCGAGATGTTGAGGATGAAATTGGGGGCCAGATCATGAAAATCCAGCCCGTAGTAGAACATGAGCCCGCGGACAAACGGGTGGAGCGGAAATCCCAGTCCGCGGACGAAGTGGGTAAGGAAAACCACCCTCTCATGGGGCTCTGGCGTAGGGATGATCTGCCCCGCATCTGGGAGCCGGTGTGCGATATCCGCGGCTAGATATCCGGCTTCCCGTAGCTTTGTGATGTTCTCTTTCGTAACGGAGGAGACCATCCACTTGCCTCCCGCTCCGGACATGCTTGGAGTGGTTTGAGGAGAAAAACACGAACTTGGTATTGGAGCTCGAGTCTTGCAAGAATGGATGAGCAAGGAGGAAGAAGGCATTGGTAAAAAGGGTCAATCCTTGTCCCTTTATAAGGGCGGAAGAGGTGATGCGCCTCCCCACTTGCCTGGTAAAGTCGGTTATTCCCCAAGTGCCGTAATTGATGGCACGGTTGGGTTACCCACACCCATATTGATGAGAATCCCGTGATAAGGGGACACGATCTCTGCTTCGACAAGACATGCCAAGGAACCGCCTCGCGATATGTGCAGTGGATGGTTGTGAAAAACGGTTCGAATAATGACCGGGCCGTGGTGTGATGTCATGCGGCAAAATGCGTCAGCATATTAGATTTGTGGAAATATTATTCTCTCTGCGGTAGTATGTGGAACTTGTTTTGCAGAGCCGGACACTATCCTTGTGTTCAAAATCTTCTATGGAGTATTCGGAGGAGGAACCCGCCTTGCAATGCCGAAGACGATCTGCGCGCCGGAATCATCGTCATTGAAGCCTGGTTCACGGGCTACTGAGGGAGTCCTGGATTAGGGGGTCCTCGGACAGCCGGACTATATCCTTTGGCCGGACTGTTGGACTATGAAGATACAAGATTGAGACTTCGTCCGTGTCCGGATGGGACTCTCCCTGGCGTGGAAGGCAAGCTTGGCAATACGAATATGTAGATCTCCTCCCTTGTAACCGACTCTGTGTAACCCTAGCCCCCTCCGGTGTCTATATAAACCGGAGGGTTTAGTCCGTAGAACAACAAGCATACCATAGGCTAGCTTCTAGGGTTTAGCCTCTACGATCTCGTGGTATATCAACTGTTGTTATACTCATATCATTAAGATCAATCAAGCAGGGAGTAGGGTATTAACTCTATCGAGAGGGCCCGAACCTAGGTAAACATCGTGTCCCCCGCCTCCTATTACCATCCGCCTTAGACGCACAGTTCGGGACCCCTTACCCGAGATCCGCTGGTTTTGACACCGACTTCAGGTTCCATATTAATTTTGTGCTGACATAGAGTGGGACTAATGCCCTTTAAATCATCAAGAGTATATCCAATAGCATCTCGGTGCTTCCTTAGAACTTTCAATAATCTTTCTTCTTCATGTTCTGAAAGGTTAGCACTAATAATAACAGGATATATCTCCTTTTCGTCAAGATAAGCATATTTCAAAGTGTATGGCAATTGTTTTAATTCAAACACAGGATCACCTTTAGGTGGAGGAGGACCTCCTAGAGTTTCAATAGGCAAATTGTGTTTAAGCAGAGGATGTTGTTCAAAGAAAATCTTATCTATTCATTCCTTTCATGCATATGTAAATTATTTTCATGGTCTAGCAAATATTGTTCTCATGGATCAGTAGGTGGTACAGCAATAGAAGCAAGACCAATTAATTCATCCTTACTAGGCAATTCTTTTTCATGAAGATTTCTACTAAACTTGGAAAAATTGAACTCATGAGACTCATCACAAAACTAACACCGGCAGTGTGTTTCTCACAGTCTATTCTTGCATTAACGGTGTTCAAGAAAGGTCTACCAAAGATAATGGGACAAAAGTCATCTTGTGGGGAACCAAGAACAAGGAAATCAGTAGGGTATTTTATTTTCCCACACAAGACTTCAACATCTCTACCAATCCCAATTGGTGATATAGTGTCTCTATTAGCAAGTTTAATAGTAACATATATGTCTTATATCTCTGCGGGTGCTATGTTATTCATACTTTTTTGATATAAGGAATAAGGAATAGCACTCAAACTAGCACCTATGTCACATAAACCATGATAACTGCGATCTCCTATTTTAACTGAGATGACAGGCATGCCAACAACAGGTCTATGTTTATCCTTTTTATCAGGTTTTGCAATTCTAGAATCTTCTTCACAGAAGTAAATAACATGCCGATCTATATCTTCTTCTAAGAGATCTTTAACCATAGCAATGCTAGGTTCTACTTTGATTTGTTCATCAGTTTTAGGTGTTCTAATGTAGCTTTTGTTAACCATGGTCGAAACTTTCGCATGTTCCTTTATCCTAACAGGAAAAGGTGGTTTCTCTATATAAGCAGAAGGGACAACTGGATCAACATTATAAAGTATGGTTTCTTCTTTAATTGGTATCGATTCTTAATTTCTTCTTTAATAGGTGGGTGATATTTAAACCACTTCTCTTTAGGGATTTCAACATGAGTAGCAAATGATTCACAAAAGGAGGCTACTATCTCAGAGTCAACTCCATATTTAGTGCTAAACTTTTGAAAAGCATCGGTATCCATAAAATATTTAACACAATCATACTTAACTTTAATACATGACTCTTTACCTTCATAAAAGAACCAGCACAAGAAGTATCAAACATGGTTTGATCATTACGAGAAAGCCGAGCATAAAAATTCTGGATAATAATTTCTCTTGAGAGCTCATGATTGGGGCATGAATATAACATTGACTTAAGCCTCCCCCAAGCTAGAGCGACACTTTCTCCTTCACGAGGCCAAAATTTATATATATAATTCCGATCACGATGAACTAGATGCATAGGATAAAAAAAATTGGTGGAACTCCAATTTCAAACGATTCCAATTCCATGATCCAATATCATCGCATAGCCTATACCATGCCAATGTTTTTCCCTTAAAATGTAAAGGGAAAACCTTTTTCATAACTTCATCTCTGGGTAAACCTGCAAGCTTAAACAATCCACAAATAAATTCCACATATATCAAGTGCATATCAGGATGTTCGGTTCCATCTCCTGCATAAGGATTAGCTAATAGTTGTTCTATCATACCCAAAGGAATTTCATATTCAATATTTTCAGTAGGTGTAGTAGGTTGAGGGGTAGATAATTGTGGTTCCGGTCGAGGTGAAGATACCCCGAACAAACCCCTGAAAGGATTGGTTTCCATAGTAACAAGTGACAATAAATTTCAGCACACTATATAAATGTTTCCTTACCAAATTCCACTTACCAAAGGCACTTTACTCCCCGGCAATGATACGGTAAGACAACTATGTAAAAAATTGAAAAGAGTAATAGACATTGGCTGCAAACCACACAGTTCAAGGCAGAAGTCAGAGTAAGTAGTAGTTAAAAGGCATTAGGATTAAGGACTTACAACAACGGCTTTGACTGGTGTAGTCATGCCCTTCTTCTTGCTGGTGTGACAGTCCTTGAAGATTTCCACAGCATTTGGTTCAGGTACTTATTGGTTCTTGCGGGTGTCGGTGTCAAAACCGGTGGATCTCGGGTAGGGGGTCCCGAACTGTGCGTCTAAGGCGGATGGTAACAGGAGGCGGGGGACACAATGTTTACCCAGGTTCGGGCCCTCTCGATGGAGGTAATACCCTACTTCCTGTTTGATTGATCTTGATGATATGAGTATTACAAGAGTTGACCTACCACGAGATCGTAGAGGCTAAGCCCTAGAAGCTAGCCTATGATTATGATTGTTGTTGTCCTACGGACTAAACCCTCCGGTTTATATAGACACCAGAAGGGGCTAGGGTTACACAGAGTCGGTTACAAGGGAGGAGATCTACATATCCGAATTGCCAAGCTTGCCTTCCACGCAAAGGAGAGTCCCACCCGGACATGGGATGAAGTCTTCAATCTTGTATCTTCATAGTCCAACAGTCCGGCCAAAGTATATAGTCCAGTTGTCCGAGGACCCCCCCAATCCAGGACTCCCTCAGTAGCCCCTAAACCAGGCTTCAATGACGATGAATCCGGCACGCAGATTGTCTTCGGCATTGCAAGGCGGGTTCCTCCTACGAATACTCCATAGAAGATTTTGAACACAAGGATCGTGCCCGGCTCTGCAAAACAGATTCCACATACCACCGTAGAGAGTATAATATTCCACAATTCTAATCTGCTGACAACTTTCATAGCATGACATCACGCCATGGCCCGGTCATTACGAACCGTTTTTCCCAGCCTGCTACTGCACAAGTTGCGAGGCGGTTTTCTTGGCATGTTTTGTCAAAGCAGAGATCGTGTCCCCTTATCACGGGATTCTCACCAATACGGGTGTGGGTAACCCAATCGTGCATGCTGGTATGACTCCTCGATTTTAGGCAAGTTCCAAACAGCCACGCGGAGGACGCTTGATATTCACCCTCTTTATAAAGGGGCCAAGGCATGTCCTTTTCTTCTCGCACTCGATCCTTCCCTTCTCGCACCTCGAATTCAAACAACCAAGGCTCAAGCTAAGCGCTTCGGACCTTCAATCATGTCCGGATCCAACCTTCAAGGCTGGTGGATGGCCTCCTCTGTCACAGAGGAGGACTTCAAGAAGCTAAGAGAAGCTAGGTATCTGACCGCCGAAATCTCACACAGGCTGCCTGCTCATGGGCAGGTCATCCCCACTCCCGAACCCAACGAGAGTGTCGTATTTGTTTCCCACTTCCTCCGAGGGCTAGGCTTTAGTCTTGATTCCTTTGTTAGAGGGCTTATGTTCTATTACGGGCTCGATTTCCATGATCTAGCTCCAGATTCCATCCTTCACATCTCGTCATTTATCACCGTGTGTGAGGCCTTCCTCCGCATCACCCCACATTTCGGCTTATGGCTTAAGACCTTCAATGTGAAGCCGAAGATGATCGATGGGCGACACGCAGAATGCGGAGGTGCCATAATAAGCAAAGGGCCAAAGGGTTCCTTCCTGGAGATGTCCAACTTATGGCAGTGGGAGTGGTTTTACATCACAGATCCCCGAAGTACTAAGTGGGTAGCTGCCCCCGCTTTCCGTTCAGGCCCCCCGCCATAACTAGCGTCATGGGTCAACAAGGGGCTGGACTGGGGGCCAGTTAATGACGTGCCAACATTGCAGAGTCGCATCCGAGATCTCCTCAAGAGAGATGTCAGCCTTGTCAACGTAACGCAAGTCATGCTAGTTCGTCGGGTCCTGCCATGCCAACGTCGACCTCTCCGTATGTGGGAGTTCAACCCAGAAGGACCGCAAACTATTCAGCAATTCTTCAGCGTGACGCTCAAAGAGATGTATGGATTATTCTTTGGATCACGAATAAAGTGTCCGGGCACCGCTAAGGATGCAGGTCTAAACTGCAATCATCCAGATACCCACGTAAGTAATTCTGCGGCCGAACACACTGTCTTTTCATTTGTCACAACATCATTCTGAAAAAATCGCTCTTGGCCAGGACTGGATAAGAAAGGCGAAGATGATCAGGTGTTCGCCCCCCTTCCTGATGGCTCACCGGATCCTATACTAGCCAGGGTGCTTGAGCACGCACCTTCTCAAGTGCCATCAGGGGAAGATAAAGGGAGGAATAAAGAAGCCGACAGCGGGCCTCACGCATTACTCATCCAAACCGGGGGAATTAGTGTCTCCGCGAAGGAGGATAAGCGGGGAGAAGAATCTAAAATTCCCTCTCCCCAAGGAAGGAAAAGGACCGACTCTGAAGACTTGGAAATGAGGGTTTCCAAACGAGGGACGAAACCTTCGTCAGGGGGCCCTGCCCCAGAGGGCGTCCTTACTGCATTGTGCCCGCGAGGGGGTCAGCCCTCCACCGAGCTATAAGTGAACAAGAGTACTTTTGGTAAATATATCCTGCTTTATCTCCGAGGACAATAACCGAGACGTATGTCTTGCAGACGGATCGTAGCCCTTCTCAACAGAGTTCGTCTTCGGGGGATCTTCTTCCGGAGATGATGGAGAGCGAAACACCTCCCCCTGTCTCCCCGCCTCATGGGGCGGACGACCCTGAGGTGTCATCACTGAGGATTTCTCCTAATCCGCCAAGGCTAGAAGGTAACCCTTCGGCCACCCGAAGTCCGGAGTATTCGGCTCCTAAGGAGAGCAACAAAAAGAGTCCGGAACTGCCCGGTGCACAACCGGACGTACTGATGGGTCTTCTGGAGCAAGCGGCTATCTCAGCGGCGCATCATACCTTAACGGGCATGGTGGTTGAGAGGATTTCATCCGCCAAAAGTGGTTCGCATGAAGCTTTTACGAGTCTGCTAAGAGGCTTTGAGGTACGCAAAGTTATATATATTTTTTGACAGTACCGCACACGCTAGGTGTGCCTTATACAGATAGTAGCCCCTGAGACTCTGGTTGCTGTCCAGAGGCGGCAAACAGAGGATCATAGTCCAAGGTAATGATCATGCTGCTTTTTTCTGTAGGCGGCTGAGGGTCCGTTGGCTGGCCGGACTTCTGACTTTGCCGAACTGAGGCGGCATCTTGACGCTGCAGATGCCGACATCACGCTTGTGAACAAGCGGCTTGACGAGGCACTGGGTATGTATTTTCGGGTGGTCAACGGATATTAAGAGGAGCATGATGCTAGTATCTATAATATGTTGTGACTGCAGATGGAGCTGCCGCCGTGGAGACCATTCGGGCGGAGCTTGCCCAAGCCAAGGAACAAGCCAGGAGAAGTGATGCAGCCGCCTTGAAGGCGGCCGAAGAGTTAAGAGCCGAACAGGCTGCTCATCGCCAGAGCAAAGATAAAATGGCCAAGATGGGTGTTGAGCTGAAAGATGCCGCCGGCCGGTATGAGTTTCTTGAAAAGGAAAGCCAAGCGAAAGCGGCGGACTTGAAGAAAGCCATGGAAGCAGCCAAGGAAACCCGCTCTAAATCAGAGCAACGAAGGAGGAGCTCCGCTGTCAAGATATCGCGGTGGGAAGCCCTTTTGTTGCGGACGAAGTTCGAGATCCGGTATGCCCTCTGGATCAATTATGGAGTGCCGCGGACACGTACTTGGACTTGGCAACGAGTGCTACTGATGCGATTGAGTTTTTCAAAGATCCGAAAGATCACGAAGTGGAAAAGTTGTTCTGGTCGCAGTTCAGTGCTCTAACGCGTCCGCTGCTGTTAAATGAACAAATGGCCGAGTGGGCTGAGCTCCATAGGTTGTCCGGACTTGCCATTAGGTCTGTCATGGATCCTCTCTGCCCATTAGTTTTAGTGCAACGATTCCTTGGTGTTGTGCCGCATGTCGACGCTGTAAAGAGGTCGGCGTGCATAGAGGGTGCGTAGATGGATCTTGCCCGTGTTAAGACATACTGGGCAGAGATGGAGGCCACCGCTATTGCAACCCGGGGTCCGGCCGTAGGCCAGGTCTCGGCCGAGCACTATTTTGAAGAAGTCCTAGAAGGCGCTCGTTTAATAGAGGTCAGTACTCGAAGAGTATCATGTTCGAGTGACATGTATCCCAATTGTAAAAATGATGCTATTTGGATTATAAAGGTTGAGTTTATACTTTTGCCTGAAAGTATTATGATGCCTCCTGTGCGGCCGTTTATGTATGTATATAACCTGAAAGTTTGCAGTCGTCAGCTTCAGCCCCCACGCATATAATGCGGGGGTGTTTGGAAAAGCGCGTATTCACACTTGATCCAACGTCTTGGTCCATTAAGGAGGTGATAGCGCGGCGAACAAGGCAATAGGACTATATTGCTTTAACACTTTCACTTAGCCATATGAGTTTGACAGTGGGGCTACTATATAGCCCCTGGTACTTCCGCGCTCATCCGGATATGGTGCGCGTACATACATGACCGAAAAACCGGTCCTTCGTTGATGCGGAGGAATCGCGAAGATTCTGCTGAGTCCTCGAGTGGTTGACCAGTCTCGCGCTTTATCATGACAGTCAGTTTTCGGCTTTCTCTACTGAGGTGCTCATCCGGATGAACCAGGGCACAATCGCAGCAGTTCTCCCGGTGCCACCTTAGCCGATAGAGCGGAACGTGAGGTAGCAAAACACGGGAGCTGGGCAAACCCAACTGTTGACCAAAGACAAGATTCGGAGCTGATGCATATAAGGCCAAACTCGCGACGCCGAACACTCCCTAAGGTATTCGAACTTTACAACATATACTGGGCTAAGTAATGCCCTCGATAGTAGGCCCTAAATTTCCAGGTACGTGCATTAGTCTGATGTGACGAAATGTCAATAACGCCAGCATCCCTCTCGGTTGTGTTGAGTATCCGGAGGGTGTGCAGCAACAAGAGACAGTAAGAAAGGTTTACACAGGGTATTAATCTAAAAAGAAACCATTGAGTGGGCCCCTGCTGCACGTCTGCGCATGTGTCTCCGTTGTGCCGTATCCTGGAAGGGTGTAGCACGATTATCATCTGTAAAAGAGAAAAACCCAGGTGAAAGTCTTTGTGCAAAAAATTGGTTAGTCTTAATAAACCATTAAAGTGCAATCTAAATAGGGTCAAGTCGAGTTGTAGTCCTTTTTACATGCGGGAAGCCCCTCGTACCACCTATGGGGGTATATCCATCGACACAATCTCAGGTTTATCCAAGTTGTTACAGCTAGTTGTGTGCCGGACTTGTCTAGCCGTGTCCGCGGTCTTGACGACCGATCATTTATTCTGGTTGGAGAGGCCGTTCAGTGTTCGGCTACTAGAGCCGCCACACATTCTTCCGCACGTAAGGAACGCTCTGTGTTTCCGCTAACTATGATGATGCCATGCGGACCGGGCATCTTAAGCTTAGGACAAGCGTAATGCGGTACTGCATTAAAACGAGTGAAGGCCATTCTTCCGAGTAGTGCGTGATAGCCGCTTCGGAATGGAGCGATGTCGAAGGTTAATTCTTCGCTTCGGAAGTTGTCGGGAGAACCGAATACAACCTCTAGAACTAGAGAGCCCGTGCAGCGGGCCTCTGGGCCTGGTATTACTCCTTTAAAGGTAGTATTGCTTTGGCTGATTCTTGTCGGGTCTATCCCCATTTTGCGGACTGTGTCCTGATATATCAGATTAAGACTACTGCCGTCATCCATAAGGACTCGGGTGAGATGGTATCCGTCAATTATTGGGCCTAGTGCCAAGGCAGCCGATCCTCCGTACCGGATACTAGTCGGGTGATCCCTGAAATCAAAAGTGATCGGGCAGGTCGACCAAGGGTTGAACTTGGGGGTGACGGGCTCCACGGTGCATACATCTCGGAGTGCGCGCTTGCTCCTCCTCTTCGTTACGTGAACCATGTTCACTGTTTTGACCTCTGGTGGGAATTTTTTCTGTCCCCCGGTGTTTGGATGGCGAGGCTCATCCTCGTCTTCACTTGGTGTCTCCCTCCCCTTGCGTTTGGCGTTTAGCTTGCTGGCCTGCTTGACGACCCAGCATTCTCTGTTGGTGTGATTTGCAGGTTTGTCGGAGGTGCCATGAATCTGACATAATCTGTCTAGAATCTTGTTTAGGCTGGACGGTCCATCTCTGCTGCCTTTAAATGGCTTTTTCCGTTGACTGGGGTGAGAGCCCCTGAATCCGGCGTTTACCGCCGTGTTGTCTGGGTTGTCTTCATTGTTTCGACGCTTGCTTTTATTGCGTCGCGGTTTTCCATTGCCATCCTTGACTTCGGATGTGCCTGGGTCGCTGGTGCCACTACGGGCCAACCAACTATCCTCGCCCGCGCAAAAGCGGGGCATAAGGCTTGTTAGGGCTGCCATTGTCCTCGATTTTTCTTGGCCGAGGTGTCTGGCGAGCCATTCGTCCCGGACACTGTGTTTGGAAGCCGCTAAGGCTTCGGCATCCGGGCAGTCGACGATTTGATTCTTCTTAGTGAGGAATCGGTTCCAAAGCTTTCGGGCTGACTCTCCGTGCTGTTGAATTATATGACTTAAATCATATGCATCCGGAGGTCGGACATAAGTCCCTTGAAAATTAGCCCTAAAAGCATCCTCAAGCTCTTCCCAACTTCCAATTGAGTTTTCAAGGAGGCTTTTCAGCCAGTGTCGAGCTGGTCCTTTCAACTTGAGGGGCAGGTATTTGACGGCATGGAGATCATCTCCACGAGCCATGTGGATATGAAGGATGAAGTCCTCAATCCAGACCCCAGGGTCTGTCATTCCGTCGTATGCCTCTATGTTCACGGGTTTGAATCCCTCTCGAAATTCGTGATCCAGCACCTCATCGGTTAAGCATAGGGGGTGCGCGGCACACCTGTATTTGGATGTGTCATGGCATTCTGACGGTTGGAGTGTTCGGTTTTGATTCCGTGCCGGAGCGCGCTTCCTAGATACGTAGATGGACCTGGTCATACCGGCTTTTTGGTGCAAGTCCTCACGTAAATCGTGTGTTGAATTATGTGCGCCATCGTTAGCCACCCTACCGCGGCCACAGGGTGGTCGATCCGGCTGATCGGCCGTTTTATTTTTCGGCTGTATGGGCTCTAATGCCTTGTCATCAAATTCAGGCAGCAGCTTGCGCTTTGGATAGCTCTTTGTGTGGCGACTGACACCGTAATTTTGTTCATTGTCTAGCACTTTGTATCATCTACTGTTGAGTGTATTTTGCGCGGCCTTAAGCCTTTGCTTCTGCTTCTTCAGACTCCTCACGATGGCAATAAGCCTTCTATGGAGGTTCTCTTGCTCCAAATGCCTTCCCGGGATGATGTGTGCATTGTCGTCCGGACTGTTCTCCTCTCCGGAAATAGGTTGTTGAGCTTTACCCTCGGCGTCCCCGTGATCGGATAGCAGCTCCGTACTATGTTCACCGTCCGCTGGCTCATCCTGCTCTGTCGCTGGGTCCATGTGGTGATCGTTTCCTTTGGAGTCGACCGTGGTATTATTCTTTCTTGCGCAGTTATCGCTGTTTTTGCCGAGGCGGGATTTGGAGCGGCGCCTACATTGTCGCTTTGGTTGCTTCTCGAGGGGATTATCCTTCGCTGCATCCTTCCGTTCCTCATCATCGTTTTCTTTGGGTGTATCCACCATGTATGTATTGTGTGATGAAGTGGCAGTCCAGCGCCCTGTGGGCGGTGGTTCCTGTTCTTCTCCCGCATCGTCGTCCATACCGTCGATGTCTTCAGAGCCGAAATCGAGCATGTCGGTTAAGTCGTCGACAGTGGCTATTAAGTGGGTGGTGGGTGGGGAAAGAATTTTTTTGCTGTCCGCTTCCCACTCGAGCTGGACATAGTTCGGCCAAGGGCCTCCTGACAAGGAGAGAGACCTTAATGAATTCAGCACGTCGCCCAGGGGAGAGTGCTGAAATATATCCGCGAAGGAGAACTCCATGATCAGCGCCCAATCAGATTCGATAGGCACGGATGTAGACGGTTTGGAGCCCGTGACCGGGGACGAATCCAAGGGTTCGGCAACACAGGTCTCATAAGAGGTGAAGTCAGTATTCGGCTCTAACGCCGCTGAGTGTGCGACCTCCGTGGCGGGGTCCATCCACCCGTCCTTGGATGGCACGATCTGCTCCGGATTGTGGACCGGAGTAGGCACATGTGTGATCTCCCGAACACCGTCCGACGGTAGATCTAAGTCATGCTCGTCGTGACTGTGCGGCGCACCTGTCATGGGCTCGAATCCGTCGAAGATCAAATGTCCGCGGATGTCGGCGATATAGTTTAAGATTCCAAACCTGACCTGCCGGCCAGGGGCGTAGCTCACGATCTGCTCTAGATGTCCAAGCGAGTTGGCCCACAGTACAGAGCCGCCGAACACAAAGATCTGTCTGGGGAGAAAAATCTCACCCTGCATCGCATCGTTGTCGATGATCGAAGGAGCCATCAAGCCTTTATCGTGACGACATAGTGGAACTCTCAATAAAAGCACCAATGTCGGTGTCAAAACCGGCGGATCTCGGGTAGGGGGTCCCGAACTGTGCGTCTAAGGCGGATGGTAACAGGAGGCGGGGGACACAATGTTTACCCATGTTTGGGCCCTCTCGATGGGGGTAATACCCTACTTCCTGCTTGATTGATCTTGATGATATTAGTATTACAAGAGTTGATCTACCACGAGATCGTAGAGGCTAAACCCTAGAAGCTAGCCTATGATTATGATTGTTGCTGTCCTACGGACTAAACCCTCTGGTTTATATAGACACCAGAAAGGGCTAGGGTTACACAGAGTCGGTTACAAGGGAGGAGATCTACATATCCGAATTGCCAAGCTTGCCTTCCACGCAAAGGAGAGTCCCACCC
Source organism: Aegilops bicornis (assembly GCA_021605145.1). Lineage (NCBI taxonomy): Eukaryota > Viridiplantae > Streptophyta > Magnoliopsida > Poales > Poaceae > Aegilops > Aegilops bicornis. The sequence goes on from CM038670.1 coordinate 89,484,377, forward strand.
AGACACGGGACGAAGTCTTCAATCTTGTATCTTCATAGTCCAACAGTCCGGCCAAAGTATATAGTCCGGCTGTCTGAGGACCCCCCAATCCAGGACTCACTCAGCGGGCTTTCCTCTGCATTTGGAACAAGTCAATATAGATCTGATAATATGGTACAGCGAAAAAGAGTGAAACAGCAGCTAATTACAAGAGCCTCACAGTGTGGAATATAGCTACGAGATCCTTTCGTCTGTTGGAATTTAACTTTTGTACGGTTGGCCTTATTCTTTGAACAATTCACCTACAAGAAGATAGATTTGTGTGGCACATGTGTACATAGGACTTGAACATGTGATCTGAACACATATATATAATGTACCTGATACTTCGGATCAGACCAGTGTTTAACGAGGCCTCTCCAGCCTTCATGCGATATATTTTCTACTGGAGATGTTTGGGCAAGTTCACTGTTAGCCTTGCCTTCAAAGTGAGTTTTATTCAAGTTATACCGATACTTTCGCAGAGCAGACTTGAAAACCTGGGTGGAAGCTTGTCTGGTTGCATCATCTTGGCTATCCAACTTGAACCTCGTCCTTTGAAAATTATGGGAGTCTCATTATCAGCACCCTAGAAAGTATTGGACAGAGCAAGACGATATTACTAGTTTCCATACATAACCATACTTACAGATAAATGGTCAAGGAAGGTGTTGAACTGGTTTTTGTCTTTGTCATTCCTGTACTGAATCCATGTTGGGAGGATACGTACATGACACTTAACGGCAACCACTGCCTCTGATACTAACTTGGCTGACTCTGTAGCATCACGTGGCCTTTTTAAACTTGCCTCAAAACGGATCTCCATTCTTCATCCTCTAGATTTAGTGAACCTATCGAGCATTATCCCTGATGTTTGTTTCCTCTTGCGCCTAGGTGCTAGTCCAACAACGAACATAGGAAGTGTTAGTGTACATCAAACTGTGAGACTACATATAAAGAAGCATGCAACTGTAACTTGACTCCAGCAACTACCTTCTTGCTTTTGAAGCTCAGAAAGTTCATCTGATCTTGCCAACTCATCTTATGTCAAGAGTGCTTCGGAAGTAGTGTCAGGTGGCAAGGGAGCTTGGGAACTTGCTGCTAGCTGAGTTGACCAACGAGTAAATCGTGCAGCTAGTGGTACTATGGAAGGTGTTGCAACAACTAGGGTTGTCTCTGCTTGTTTGGTGGCAGCTATTTTTTCTGTTTGGCTTGTTCTGCGGCTCGTGTAGCACGGGATACCCTGTCGGTACAATTTTCCGCTGGACTTTGACCTTCTATTGCACCATCAGTACCAGTAGAATCTGCAGGATTCTTCCGCTTCCCTTTCCCTGTCGTTCTAAATGACGTTTAAACAAATGTGAAGCAGTACAAGAAATAAGTCATATGCAAGATGCAAACAACATCACACTACCAAGTTAAAGGTCTCTCGTCATTGTTGCCATTGCATATTCCCAGCATTGCATATTCACAGCTTATGATGTGTAAACTAAGGAGAAGGCATTTCAAGAAATTAGAAGCAATGAAAGCTAGACACCATATGAAACATGCAACGAATATCATTGTACCAAGTTAAAACTGTCTCGACATAAGTGCCATTTCAACAAATTAGAAGTAGTACAAGCTATAAAAGAATGTGAGATGTAACCTATATCACACTCCCAAGTCAAACGTTTCTTATGATAAGTGATTGTTGCAGGTTACACAACAGTAGTACTTTGATGTAAGAACATGGTGTGATAGACAAATATTGTATGTTCTAGAAACAGGAACACGTGTCTTAGTCACAAGTATAATGTGTAAAGCAAGCAGATGAAATTCAACAAAATTAGAAGCAATACAAGCTAGACATCATACATAACATGCAACCACATATAACAGTGCCAAGTTAGAGGGAGCACCATCTTGGGAGGATGGAGGAGTAGAATCTATAGAGGCCCTCCATTTGGAAGGAGCACCTTCATCCGCTGCCTTGCTAACTTCCTTCTGCTTTATTGATTTTGAATTGTCAAGTAAAACCGACAAGAAAAAGCAATAAAATTCACTCTTCAGAACTCATTCGTGCATGATACTGACAATCACTACTTTGATGTAAGGCAAACACATGATTCCAGGATGGAATAATACGAAAAACAGGACGACATGGCATATTCACAACTGTTTGTGTATACTAAGCAGAAACCATTTCAACAAATAAGAAGCAACGTGTCGGTGTACAAAAGTAGGGGCTCTCCTTTTGACCCCTTTACTTGTGCACGGGCAGTCAGAGCCACGCGCCGCGGCCACACTTAGCAGGGCAGAGGAGGGAAGCCGGAGAGAAGCCAAAGCACAAGACAACGAAGGCAACGCCAAGACTAGAAACACAAAGAGCAAGAGGACAAGGTGGACCCCCCCCCCCAGCAAGACCCTTGCCGGGGAGGCCTCTGCAACCCCGGCAAGAGTCTTGCCGGGGCAACTTGCCTAACGCCAGTGGAGCGCGCTTTCCTTGAGCCCAAGGGTTCCACTGCCAACAACTACCTTGGGACTAGGGCTCGAGAGGCACCTCCGTGGTGGCATGCAGATCTTCATCAAGATCATAAAGATGTGAGATCAGATGAGGACCAAAAGATGGCGACCCTCGGCGGGATCCTAGCCGAGGAAATCCATAAGGACCCCAGCAAGCGCCCTGCCGGGGACGACTACAATGCCACAACAAGACCCTTGCCGGGCCCCCGGCAAGACCCTTGCCGAGGGTATCAGCAGGGCCACAGCCAGGCCCGCGCCTGCCAAGACTCCACCGCCGTCCCCAAGCAGCTGCTAGCTCAACCAGCTGGGCAGGCACCTGCGTGACGACGGGCGGCCTCTACTACGACTCAGCAAGCACCTGCGTGGTGGCATGCGACCCTTCGTGAAGGCTCCACCACCGCGCCAGCCTAGCAGCTAGACAACATGGCGCCGCAAGGCCTCGTCAGCTCGGGAACGTGTCAAAGCCAGGCGAGGCAGCGACAGCTGGGACGTGCTTCCTTGCCGTCCCCGATAAAGCAAGAGGGACACGTCAGCAGCGCATTAAATGCGTTTGTCTGACGATGACAGAGGATAGACTCATCCATTGTACACCTTTCCATCTCCTGTGTGCCACTGTGACGACCCCTTTGTGCCTATAAAAGAAGGCCCGAGCCCCAAAAGGTGTATCACGCATCCTCGCGGCCCGAACCTGGGTAAACGATCCGTGTGCTTCCTGTCAGACCCGCTCTTTGCGCAACCTCGCGCCCGCCAGCCGTAGAAGGGATCCCAGTGACCCCATAGGTTTCGTTCCCACCGACACAATGCAAGCTAGACACCACATGAAAGATGCAACCAATATGACTCTGCCAAGTTAAAACACTACAAAAAAATACACTTCCGTGATGATACGTGTTTGTCACAGTAGGTCGCGTTTTTTGTCGTGCATGTACATCCATGACAAATTTATGACAGAATCAAGATAGTCATACCTGTGCTGTCGTAGAAGTGTTCCATGACATTACCAAAATTATCATCACGGAAGTGTCCACTTCCATGACGATAAATCGCGCGTCACAGAAGTGCTTTCGTCAAGGGTGACCGACACGTGGCATCCACCATAACGGAATGCCGTTAAGCTATCGGGTCGGGTTTTGGATCCGATAACCCGTTAACAGCCCCGACCAATGGGAAATTTCCACGTGTAAAATTCTTATTGGCCGGACGAAACACGCGGTCTGCGCTTCGATTGGGTCAGATAGGCGCCTTTGTTATGTCGTCACGTGCCACGGCCCACCACTGGCCCATTTAGCTTACAAAACCGGCCCGTTTGACTTGGTCAAAAGTTAACGGGCTGGCCCATGAAAAGCCTGTTAACGGTCTCTTCACAAATAGCCCATTTTACGGCCCGCTAACTCACGACCCGTTAGGCACTAAAGGAAATCGGCCCAACAACGTCATGTGGGCCGTCGAATATAACACCAGCCAATTTCAGTTTCGGCCCATGTATGGCCCACGACGTCTTTCGGCCCATATGAGGCCTTCGTATCTTTCGGCCCTTTACAGGCTCACGGTGACTCTAGCCCATAATGAACAATAATTTTCGTTGTACCCGTTAACGGACCGTGATTTACATGGGCCGTATCCAGCCCGTGTTAGCTTTCGGCCTATTGACGGCCCATACGTTCTTGCGCTCCTTTTCGGCCCTCGATTACTTCCGGCCCGTTACTGGCCTGTTCCTCTAATGGGCCAAATTCGGCCCATGGCAAGATTTGGCCCGTTACTGGCATGTTCCCCAAATGGGCCAAATTCGGCCCATGGCAAGAGTCGGCCCGTTACTGGCCTGTTACCCTAATGGGCCAAATTCGGCCCATGGCAAGAGTCGGCCCGTTTCTTGCCAGCCCGTCCTATATTACGGCCCATTAACGACCCGTTATGCCCGTGATGTATTAAGCTTTTGCAGTCCCTACGGCGTTAACGGCCCGTAACCGTCTTTGAGCCGATACCAATTACGCCTGATTACGGCCCATGTAGACCCATTTATCCGACGCCCGAGGCCCACCGATTCTGAGCCCATTTATCGATGGCCCGAGGCCCACCGATTACTGAGCCCATTTATCGACGGCCCGTAGGGAGACCCATGGATCCCTACGGCCCGAATATGGCCCATGGGTAGTTGCTACCACTAGCAAACCAGGGAAAAAGAAGAATAGGAAATAAATAAGGCGAAACTAACGCTAGGCTATTAAAGGCGATTGCACAGATTACATCCACTCGGCATCAAAGATCGCCACCAAAGGTGTAAATATAGGGAACACCCTACACTATACAAAAATGGCTTGCTGTTTTCTTCACCCGATTCTTTGCATGTTAAGAATAAATTTTGTATCGCACCAAAACAAATTACAACTATATAACAAAAGGAAGGTTGACATAAAACTTAACAGCCTAGCGAGATAAATGCACCACCGGTTCAAGCTCGGTTCATTTGACCGACCGTTACGTTTTCATGTTGTATTGTCCGATGGAGCACCATAACCCTCGCCTTCATTTCCCTAGGCTCTGAACAACATAGCAAATGTCTGATAGTCTGGTTTCAAAACCATGCATATCTTGACGATATTGAGCAATGTTTCTCCTTGTTTCACAAAGGGCCTCTGTTAGGGAATGGACTTGTGTCTGGAGCGCAGATACATCATTGCTTTGAGCTTGCATATCTTGATCATGAGGCAGTTTGGACGATATTTCCTTAACAACCAACCCAGTATTACGCAGGGACGTGCTTTTGGCCTTTGTTAGTGGACAGTCTTGACCCACTGCAGCAAGAGTCGACATTGCGGTTATAGTTGCCTCGCCACCTTCGGAAGGTGGCGGTTCCACCATTTTTCCATAGCTCGCTGAAAAGTTGAGGTTTTACATTAGTAGTACCGTAACGTAAGATATTAAGGAGGTAGCAAAACCAAACAAAATTGCTTTGGTCTATATACAGAACTTATTTTGGTGAACCCATGTAAAATATTAGTTGTATTTTATTGCAAAGTACATAATAAAACCAGGTTCCAAACATATGACCATGTACCATCGCTAATGTATTGTCTATTTCTTCACATTGTATTGAGGGCTAAGGATAAAGAGATGAAGTTTATAATAAGGAAAGCATAGTATGACAACATTCATATAACAAAACAACTGAGAACAGACAAACAGGCAATTGTAACATTGTGTGGGCAAGTCCAGCACGGAACTAGATTACGGGTCAAGATCAAAGGAACATCACTCCTCCCTTTTAAACCTTGTAAGGTGCAATGATACGCTAAGACAATTGTGTATAAAATTGAAAAGAGTAATAGACATTGGCTGAAAACCATGCGATTCAAGGCACAAGTCGAGTAAGTAGTAGTTAAAAGGCATGAGGATTAAGGACTTACAACAAATGGCTTTGACGGGTGTAGTCATGCCCTTCTTCTTCTTTGGTGTGACAGGTCCTTGAAGATTTCCACAGCATTTGGTTCAGGTACTTTTGGTCCTTGCGGGGTTTCCTCTGCATTTCGAACAAGTCAATATAGATCTGATAATATGGTACAATGAAAAGACTGAAACAACAGCTAATTACAAGAGCCTCGCGATTGTGCAATATAGCTACGAGATCCGCTGCCTATTGGAATTTCACTTTCGTGCAGTTGGCCTTGTTCTTTGAACAGTTCACCTACAAGAAGATAGATTTGTGTGGCACATGCGTCAATAGGACTTCAACATGTGATCCGATCACATATATATAATGTACACGATACTTGGATCGGACCGGTGTTTAACAAGGCCCCTCCGGTCTTCATCCGATATATTTTCCACTTGGAGATGTTTGGGAAAGTTCACTGTTAGCCTTGCCTTCAAAGTGATTTTTCCTCAAGTTATACCGATCTTGTCATGCAGAAAGGACTTGAAAACATGGGTGCAAGCTTGTGCAGTTTGCAGCATCTTGGCTATCCAACTTGAACCTCATCTGTTGAAAATTATGGGAGTCTCATTATCGACAACCTAGAAAGTATGGGATGAGCAAGACGATATTACTAGTTTCCATACATAACCATACTTACAGATAAATGGTCGAGGAAGGTGTTGAACTGGTTTTCGTCTTTGTCATTTCATCTTGAATCCATGTTGGGAGGATACGTACATGACACCTAACGGCAACCGCTGCCTCTGATACTAACTTGGCTGACTCTGTAGCATCACGTGGCCTTTTTAAACCTGCCTCGAAACGGATCTCAATTCTTCCTCCTCTAGATTTAGTTAACCTATCGAGCATTATCCCTGATGTTTGTTTCCTCTTGCGCCTAGGTGCTAGTACAACAACAAACATAGGAAGTGTTAGTGTACATCAAACTGTGAGACTACATATAAAGAAGCATGCAACTGTAACTTGACTCCAGCAACTACCTTCTTGTTGTTGTAGCTCACAAGGTTCATCTAATATTGCCAACTCGTCTTGTGTCAAGAGTGCTTGGGAAGTAGTGTCAGGTGGCAAGGGAGCTTGGGAACGTGCTACTAGCTCGATTGGCCTTACGAGTATGTCGTGCATTTGGTAATCTTGTGGTAGGTGTTGCAAGAACTAGGGCTGTCTCTGCTTGTTTGGTGGCAGCTATTTGTTTCTGTTTGGCTTTTCCTGCAGCTGGTTTAGCATGGGATGCCATGTTTGTAGAATTTTCTGCTGGACTTTCACCTTCTATTGCACCATCAGTACCAGCAGAATCTGCAGGATTCATCCGCTTCTCATTCCCTGACATTCTGTGTTTCTTCCTCTCTCTCTGTGGCATGTTAAGTCAAGCCGACAAGAAAAACGAATAACAATTTAGTTCGTCAGAACAAATTGATGCGTGATGCAGATGAACTGAACTTTGATGTTAGACAACCACATGATAGGAGGATGCAATATGTATGAAAAAAGCGGGACGGAAGAGATAACCCGAACTATGATGTGTAAACTAAGAAGAAGACATTTCACCAAATTAGAAGCAATGCAATGGAAGGTAGACACCATATGAAAGATGCTACAAATATCGCTCTGCCAAGTTAACAGTGTCTCAGCATAAATGGCGTTTAAACAAATGTGAAGAAGTACAAGAAATAAATCATATGCAAGATGCAAACAACATCACACTACCATGTTAGAGGTCTCTCGTCATTAGTGCCATTGCATATTCACAGCATTGCATATTCACAGCTTATGATGTGTAAACTAAGGAGAAGGCATTTCAAGAAATTAGAAGCAATGAAAGCTAGACACCATATGAAAGATGCAACGAATATCACTCTACCAAGTTAAAACTGTCTCGTCATAAGTGCCATTTCAACAAATTAGTAGTACAAGCTAGAAAAGAATGTGTGATGTAACATATATCACACTCCGAAGTCAAACGTGTCTTGTGATAAGTGATTGTTGCAGGTTACACAGCAGTAGTAATTTGATGTAAGAACATGGTGTGATAGACAGATATTGTATGTTCTAGAAACAGGAACACGTGTCTTATTCAAGTATAATGTGTAAAGTAAGCAGGTGGAATTCAACAAAATTAGAAGCAATACAAGCTAGACATCACACATGACATGCAACCACATATAACAATGCCAAGTTAGAGGGAGAACCAGTGATGCTGCACTAGGGGAGACGTGCTCATCATAAACACAGCTCTGTTGAGTGTCTATGCATGTGTTGTCTTGGAAATCATCTTGGGGGTGTGGAGGAGTATATACTGTAGAGGCCCTCTGTTTGGAAGGAGCACCTTTATCCATTGCCTTGCTAACTTCCTTCCGCTTTATTGATTTTGAATTTTCAAGTAAAACCGACAAGAAAAGCAATAAAATTCTCTCTTCAGAACTCATTCATGCATGATACTGACAATCACAACTTTGATGTAAGGAAAACACATGAGACCATGATGGAATATGTACGAAAAACAGGACGGCATGGCATGTTCACAACTGTTTGTGTAAACTAAGCAGAAACCATTCCAGCAAATAAGAAGCAATGCAAGCTAGACACCACATGAAAGATGCAACCAATATGACTCTGCCAAGTTAAAAGCGTCCCATCATAAATGGAATTTCAACAAATTAGAAGCAGCGCATGCTATAAATCATATGAAAGATGCAACTAATATCGCAATGCATATACTAAAGGTGTCTCGTTATATTGGTTGATGCGGGATACAAAAAAGCAATCATTTTATGTAAGGACATGCTTAATAAACAGATGTACTATGTACTAAATACAGGAAGGCATGTCACATTAACAGGTATAATGTCATATTTACAGGAGTATAAGCTAAGCAGACTAGCACATGCAGTTTAACCAGATTGGAAGAATTACAATCTAGACACCATATTCAACATGCAACCACATATCACGCTGCCAAGTTAGAGCAAGCACCTGCGATGCTAGTGTAGGGGAAATACTGTAATGAACTACAGAGCTACGTTCACTATCTTCATCTAGCATTTCTGTTTCTTAAGAATCATGTCGGGAGGATGAGGCTGCATTCTTTAAATGAGGAGTAGTCCCCTTGCCTGCCTGCCTCGTCATAAGTGATTGATGAGGGATACACAAGAACATTAGTTTGATGTAAGAACATGGTTAATACGGATGTACTAGTATGTACCAAAAGCAGAAAGGCATGTCATATTCAAAGGTATAATGTGTAAGCTAAGCAGATGCAATTTAACCAAATTGGAAGCAATACAAGCTAGACAACCGGCTGGAGTGGTGAACATGATCATCTAGGACCTGAGAGCCTGGTGGGAGGCGGGCTGCTTCGCCACCATCGCGGCTTTTTAGTTGGCTTCCAGGTGATGCATGTCTTTGCTAGGCTTGTCAGCAGCTCGGCCGATTACGACTAGCTATTTGTCTTCCGGTGCTCACGGGATGGTGGTTCATGTAAAAATATCTTTCCTTATCTTAATAAAGACCGACTTGACCTTTCGAATACAAGCTAGACACCATATGGAACATGCAACCACATATGACACCGCGAAGTTAAATCAAGCACCTGGGATGGTGGTTCATTGCGAGCGAGGTCATCAACTCCAGAGCTACGTTTACCGTCTCCATCTGCTAACACTGCACCCTTTATAGCGTTGTAACATGTCTTGCCTACCAGCATGCGAAGCTGGAGCGACTTCTCTCTTTTCTTTGTTGCTTCTCTTTCGATAGGAGAGTCTAAAATACCCTTGCATAAAAACAAAATAGTGAGAGTATGGGTGAAGTGTGTGCAGAACTAGTGCACTGTAAAAGTAGCAGATAGCAGGTGGCTGAAAAATAAATGATAGGAGACATATGATAGCTCTACAACATTGCATGGCAAACAAAATTAGATTCTACTCCGTATGATTTTGTAATATATGAGCACAGGAAATGCAGTACTCCTCCAAAGACACCACCACATGTGGTCATATCTAAGATAACGATGAATGAAAATAAATAGGTCAGTCGATTTTTTTAATGAACCATCTGATCTATAAGGAACGGGCAGATGGCCTTCGTCTACCTCCCGCCAGTCACTCTTGACGATCTTTCTCGAACCACCAGTGACCACCGGCCCAGACCCGTGCCTCCGCCGCCCCGCCATCCCATCAACCTCACACCACCGCCGTGCTTGGCAGCGCCCCCAAGCCATCCCTTTAATCCCGGCCGACCTCCAGATCGGGCACCAGTAGCTCTAGGCCGCAGACGCCCCTAAGATAAACACCAAGGCACTGCTTCCCCGGGGTAATAGTCGTACTAGCACCTGTTACACCGGAGAATGCTTTCGTTAATTTGGAATCAACTGGCCAGAATTTAAAATTCAGGGGGGCGACGGACCTCTAGCTATGGTGAAATAGTATATGATGAGAAACCTTGTGCATCGTGAGTTACTAGGAACATCTAGTATCAAGAAGAAGCGGTCAACTTGTGTCTTCTGTGGGATGAATACCGTGCAAGCAGAGACATAAGATTTGCACGAATAAGGGAAGAGGAGTACCTTCTTCGGTTGCCGATGTGGTCACCTCCACATGTCGCGGCGATCTTCTTCTTTTTACCAGGGAAACCGATGTTCTGGAGGGTGCAGGCTTGGACGAACCCATGGCCAAATTGTTGACTGTCTTACCGTGGCCGTATGTCGGCGGAGGGGAAGCAGATCCGAGGCGGCGAAGGACGGCGTAGCAGGAACAGCTCCGATGCGGTGGAGGGTGGCGATGTTGGAGCGGCAGCGGTGAGGCGCAGGACGGCGTGGTTGAACTGGCTCGGGTACGGACGGCTCGGCCTCGGCTTCAACTACTAGCCGTGGAGGGTGTTGCGGTTGAGGTTGCGGTGGGACTCATTTACATCGGGTATCGGCTCCGGCGTGATGGAGGAGGCGGCGGTTGATGGGTGGGATGGGGTGGCGGACGGAGGACGCCGGGGTTTCGCGGCTGGTGGAGAGGTAGTTTTGGCGCACATGGAGTACGAATGGGGAATCGGACAGGTGGGGGGAACCATGTTTCGGTCTGGGACGCACTTGTTTTTGGCTTTTTTGAACAGAAGATGGGGCGCACTTGTTTGAAATTTGGGGAAAGTACAAACTTTGCCCCCCTCTTAAATTTTGGACCTACTGCAGGTCGGGGTAGGATGGTAATCCTGTGTGTCCCAAATAGTGGGAGGGGCGATTTAGGCAGCAGCATGTGTGCTTAGGCGGCCATTGTGTATGAATGTTTTTTTGAGGCGGTTGCGTGGCGTCTAGATGAAGCTACAAACCTACCCCGGTTTAGACCTTTGGACGTCGGGCCGGTAGGTTGCACAGGTCGGAGTTATTAGAAAAATAATTTCCTTGTACTACCAAACATTGGTCTCTCGCGGTTTGGGGCGAGTAGAGGCTCTTTTGGCGCTTCGTTCGAAATTTTGAAACACAAGCATTCACGTTTAGAGTACTCTTGAACTATGAGGATTGACCTAAATAGACAACGTTATATTTGACCTTGTATGTTTGAAAACCTCATTAAATTATCCGCTTCCTTTTGAAATTTTGACACTTGAAAATCATATAACTACGATTATATTGGAATGGAGGGGCTAAATTTGAACCTATTTTGTACACGACTACATATGCTATTATGTACAAAATCAGAGCAAAGATTGGTACCCCCATAGTTTAGGTATGGTTTACAAATGCCATGATATCAAATTCAAATAATTGAATGGACTTCATGTTGAATTCGATTTTTTAAACCACCTTAGGTTGAATTCAAATGTATGCTAGTTCATAGGTAGCTATTTATAAATGTCCATTGTGTAACTTTCGTATGTATAATGTGCTTTACACACACAACATGAAATATACTCACGTTTATATTCGATTGCTAAATAGATGCATTGTCTGGAGTTCAAAATACTAACTATGTGGATCAATTGTGTTGAATAATAACATAGACATGCTCAAATTCTATAGAATCTAGATGTCTGATGGATCAATGACCGCTCCTTACGCGAATTGCAAATATCGTGATCCCATCCTAATATTTGGATACAATTTATATCTTTAATCAATGTGTAGAGCAGTTTTTTACGTGTAGTTTCACTCTCGATCGGTGGTCTCTCACACATGCTCACACACTCTCTCCCGAGGTGTCTTTCTCGCACACACGCTCTAGATATAACCCTCCCTCCCTCTCGTAACCATTTACAACTGTTATCACTAACCTTTATCACAAGCACTCTTCCTCTCGCAAACATACACACGCACAATCCTCATCGACCCTTTCTATATACATGTACCTGCCTACGTGTCTCATGTACGCACATTATCTTTACGCTTTGTCTCTCACGCATTATCTCACACCTCTCTTCCTAATCGACGAGTATGATTCTAGCAGAGCATTTTGTAGGATGCCCCTTAAAGTTAGGTTGGATGAATAGTAATATCGTAGATAAAGGGTTACCTTAGTCCAAGAACCTAGGGTTACAAATCCTAGCCGGCTTTGTCGATTGGACACACGTAGTCCTTCACAATTTTGATATCTTTGTCTTGTACGACTAGTCATCCATGGGTCTTCCTAAATGTGTCATGGGCCGACAAATGTGGCGCAGGACGGAACCGAACGAAGGGCCTCACCTCGACCCACCGGACCTCACGCGGTGACACACCCTCTGCCCCCACGTCTCATTATCTTCTCACACCCACACATACCAACACAAACACCACACACAAAATTTCTCCTGGTGCATCTATTCCCTCCTCCTTGCATATACACACTCAAGGGAATGGAATCTCTTGTCGTGACGTCATATTCTCCTCTCTCTCTCTAGACCACTCTCATTTCTCGTGCTATCTCTCCCACGCCCCCCCCCCTGTCGGCCCCTCTATCCATGCATCTCTCGAATACGTAATACACACACATACCTCTCTAGGCCCCGCCAAATGCATCAACTACACATTCACACAAGTTACATCACGTACCCCATTGATCTAAAAAGCCCTCTCTTCATGTTTATTTTGAATAAAGTGTGGCCAAAAAATTATTTTAGAGGTTCTACATATATACAACATTACAAAGTTATATGGAGGAGTACGGACGCTAATTTGCATTGCATGGTGCCCACAATGATATTTATTCCGCACTATGAATTTGTATATTTTTATACTATATACAAAGTTAGTCATAATAAAGAGAAACGAAGAGCATCTCTCTCTCCATCGCATACCCCCCAGACGCCCTTTCATGTATGCACACAAAACTATCTCCAGGTCCTCTAAAAGTAAGCCCCCAGAAAAATCACGCGTGTTTCATCTTTCTCTCGCGATATATGCAATGACGATCATTGTATTTTAAGCGAAAGCACAATACATACATTGGACTTCATAATCCACTCATTACGTTCACCGTTTACGTTTAGTGGTTATTATACAGTCACGGGCTCACCGTACAACTTTGTATTTGCTCACGACATGACTAGTTGACCAGTTAAACGCTCCACGTGGCACCTCTAGTGTTACATCGCATTATCTCACTAACATAGTGCCCACACAACCGACTTGTATCTACTCTACATCTACACTATTATAAAATACATAAAATACACTCTTATAAAAACAGAGTTGGTGATGATGGTGTGCCTGCCATCCTGCAATATAGGTCGTCCGATTTATATCTGACGGATAGGAAAGAAACTATGGCAGTTTTGCAAAAAGGTACCCACACACCTCTCCACATTTGCAAATAAGCCCTTCCCTCATTCATCCTTTTCTCTCACAAGATAAACAAGTCATACAAATGCATCTTGATGTTACGTGCAACGCACGGGCATCTTGCTTGTAAGAATGAAAACAAACGACAAAAAAATATTTTGACGGTGGTTCGAAGTCATGACCGCGGGCACAGCGGACAAGGTGGCCTTATATTGGTATGCTGAGCCGTCTGTTTTAACACACAGGAGCTGGTGTGGTGATTATACACACATGCACGCATGCACACGAACTCCATCCACGCAACACTCACACAAACACATGCACCCACGCATGCACGCAACACTCACACGTACACTCGCAGCCACGCACGCACGCAACACTCACACGCACACACGCACGCATGCATGCACACACCAGTACACCACACGACCAACACACACTCTCACGCTCAAGTGCTCAACCTACACGTGCATGCGCACACATCAAGCCACAGCGGACACATACACAACCAGGTGATTCCCGCGCACGGGTTGGAGCCTTGTCGCGCCTGCGTAAATTTGTGTTTATCTGACCTTTTCCCTATGCGAACTGATAGGTGGGACCCACAAGGAACGTGGTCAATTTAACTAGTCAACATGGCGCCATGCAGACTATTTGGCCGGTCAACGGAGTGCAATCCGATGCTGAACTATGAGCAAGTGACCGGATAAGCACCACAAAATGTATATAGTGACCGTAATCAGGTTATTCTGAAGTTCGGTGACCGTCTTACGCTTTTCTATCTGTAGGCCCTCCAAAACTACATCTCTACATGTTCTCGCATGTTACATCTAACAACTATGCAATACATCACTACTACTACACTCTAACACAATAAATCATATGTGTTTTTAGTTTTACTAGATATCATATTGTTACTTATAATTATTCAGTTTGCATACATTAAAATTGCCTTTGTAATGTATGGCCAGTATCATCTACCGCACGGGAAAAATCCCGCCCTTTCCTGTTTAATCGGGTTTGTATCGATGGATCGCGCGAAAAAGCAAAACTATAGTACTATACAGTACAAGTGACAGTTCACTGGGCCGTCGTGTCTTCTACTCCTCCGTCGTAAGAGTGGAGCGCTCGCTTTCATAAATCTTCTAGTCCCGTTCGCCGACATGTGGGACATCAAGCTACCGGGTCCACGTGCCATACCGGAATACGGTCTTGAGCAGCCGGGTGAAGCACCCAGTCATGGCGCCCGGCGTAGTAATGAGCAATGAGGCGTCAAATCACAAAGCTACACCTTTCCTTGATTAAGTTGTAGGGACAAAGTAATAATGCTAAAAAAAGAAGTTGGAGGGACAAAGCAACCATCATTTCACTCGTTGCTGAATCCGCTTCTCCCTTATCTTCTTCAACTTAACCACGTGTTACTTCTTCCATTGTTCTACCTCATGTGGGACGCGGATCAGCTTGGTAAAGCACTGACACGTGGGACCGCATGTTAGCAAACCGCCAGGACAACGTCCTCAGAAAATAAGAAACCTCCCCCGCCATCCGCGCGGCAAAATCACCTCCTTTTTACTAATCTTTGATTCTATAATTTTTTAGATCAATATAATTGAGATTTGTATAGATAGCACACATGAGCAAAACCAAGTGGTAGATGCAGTTAAGGGCATCCACAATGTGTCGCCAAATGTGAAAATAGCTTTTGGCATCGTGGGAACAATTGTGGACGGTGTTGCCAAAGCCAAAAAGATGGAACCGAAGCTCCCTGATTGATTGATTGATTGAAGGAATAGAAAAATGCAACGTCTCTCCTCTTTGTCCCATGCTTGGACGCATGTAGTACAGTATAGAGCACAGAGTCTACTGCCCTATCCCTTCTATCACAAATCACAAAGCAGTGAGGCGTCAAATCACAAAGCACGGACGAAGCAACTATCATTTCACTCTTCGCTAACTCCGCTTCTCCATCGTATTCTTCGAGAAGCCATCTCACCGCACTAGTACTCCTAATAGTAGTACTAGTAAAGGACTTCCTGGATGCAAATAAGGCGGTTGTCTCGGCTTGCAAGCGGCACTTGCGAACGACTTACCGTGGTCTCCCTCAATGGCGTTCTCCGTCAAACGCACTTCGCCAAACCACAAAAAAAAGTCGACGTCACCGCAATGGGCAAGGAATTCAAATATAGTTACTACCTCCATTTTTTTGTACACGAGGCCGGTATATCAAAATTACAATTTGCAAAGCGCCACTAACACTAATCGAGGCAAAATTGACGGTGTTAGCATCCAAGGACATTAATATCCCCTGCATGCATGCGGAAGTGAGAAGGTTCGTTTGCTTGGCGCTGCATTAATCAAGTGATGAGGAGTGAGATGGTTAGCTCTTTGGGATTTCGAGAAAAAAATACGCATTAATTGACACGTGAAACGAGGATTTGTATCGATTAAATCCCGTGAAGGAAAACCCCGCCTTTCTTTTTTAACACTAGTACTCCTAGTACGTACTTACTTATCCTGTTTCGGTCTAGGCCTTGCATTGCTAAACTTCGCCACACATTTTTGCCAAGCTTGCCTAAAGTTTTCAAAATGAGGAGGTACACTTGCGCACGGCTGTCGCGGTCGCACCGCACCCTCACACGGTCGCTCCTGCACGCCGTGGACGCACCGCACCCTCACCACGATCGCTCCTGCACGCATAAACCCAACCAAGGGAACGCACCCTCACTGACACGTGTTGTCGCATGTGAACAAACCAAACTCAGGCATCCTATCGCTGACACATAATTTTCGTTCATAGAGTATGTTTATCCAACCGCATGTTGGGGAGTATCTATACGGCCCGTGCGGTGGTCTGTTGGGGAAGAAGAAGAGGTGAGGAAGAAGGAAAGAAGGGTTAGGACACGTAGGATATTCATCCAACCGCCTGAAATGGTAGACTGACCCAAGTCAGGCGACTTGCATAACAAATAGTATGTTTTTACCCAGCAAAAGATCCATAAAAACAACAACATAAAGAAAAAATATCCCTGCTCGCGGAAAGAGACGGCATCGTCGTCTTTGGCTGCCGGCGCGAACCAGCCGTCGTTGTCGACGTGTTTCTCTGCACCGTGGTTGTCCTCGGCCTCCAGCTACTCGTTCAAGCGGAGCGTGCGGGCGCTCTGCACGGACGAGAGCATAGCCCGGTTCAAGTCGAGGACGTCCGGTTCCGCCTGCAAGAGGGCCTCGATGGCAGCGGCATCCGCGCGCTCCGCGTCAGGTCGAGCCTCCGCCGCCCGGTTCAAGTCCAGGACTTCCGGTTCCGCCTGTAGGAGGGCGTCAATGAGAGCGGCATCCACGCGCTCTGCGTCGAGTCGAGCCTCTGCCGCCCGGTTCATGTCCAGGACGTCCGGTTCCGCCTGTAGGAGGGCCTCGATGGCAGCGGCATCCGCGCGCTCTGCCTCAAGTTGAGCCTCCACCGCCCGGTTCACATCCACGACATCCGGTTCCGCCTGCAGGAGAGCCTCGATGGCAGCGGCATCTGCGCAGCGCTCAGCGTCGAGTTGAGCCTCGCCTCCGGTCCTCCTTTAGTATCGCCATGTTGAACTCTTGGTCCGCTTTGCACCATGGGGACTCGGACACCGCACGCGAAGTCGGCGTCCATTGTCTCATACCCATTGGGGCCTTCTGCGCCCACGACCTCCGTAGTGAACATTGGATCGGCTTCCTCCTCCTTGTAGCTTGGCTCCGAAGAACTTCGGGATTGGCCCGCGCAAGCGAGAGATTGGGAGCGGACGTCAGTGGCGCCGACCGCGCCCGCGCGATTTCTGCGCGGCGCTCTGGCGTCAGCATCTTGTAGTAAGTGATCTTGCGGCGCACCATGGCTTTCCGGCAAACTAGGGGACGCTTGATGCGGGCTAGGGGATCGAAAGGTGGGGGAATGGGCTGGAGATTTGGTGTGGTTTTAGGGCAGTGGCTGCCGTAGGCCGAGCAACGAAGGTTCTGGTGTGAATAGTAGTTCCGGTGACGACCGGTCAATTAGTTTTGACTGTACATCGCTCTTGTCGCGTTCGCGTTGCAGCCCGGCACGCTGGACCCTCCATGTCGCTCACCGAATGGAACGCGCTTCGTCTTGCGTTTTCGCTCGCTTGTGGGACCGCAGTTGAGAGCAAATCGACGTCCCAAGTGGGTGGGGCCCCTTCCTCCCCCTTCTCCAATACTAATTATCCACGTTGAACTTTACATAAACACGTACTCCCTCCGTCTAGGTGTGTAAGTCATCTTACGAAAACCAAATAATCCCAAAACACTTAGGCGCGGTACATTAACTCTCATCTCGTTTCTTGTCTCATGACATATCAACCAATAAGAGATGTGAATCATGCATGATTTAAATGATTTGAGACTACCAAACACGACATGCATTGGTTAGTTCGTTGCATGCATTGTTATTAATTAGCAAAAACACATTAAGTTCTCTCGTTTTCCCCTCCACTTTGATCATGATGCGCAACGTAAGATGACTTACATACCTAGACAGAGGGAGTAACATTATTTACGTAGCATTGCCCCCGCCCGCGTCATTTATTATACCACCACTCCCTCCGCTTTATGCGGAGTAAATAAAAATAGAGGAGTATACTACGGATGAGGATCCCCGACGTGGCGAACCCATTGAGTAACCGACATGTGGGGCCTAGCAAGCATGGGGTCCATGATGAAAGTGACCGAAAGGGAGGGTAAGGCAGGGATACCTACGTCAGAAGATCCACTTCCACTATACTACTTTGACCAAATGTTAGAGTAATAATATATGACATGCAACTTACATAAATGTTAGAGTAATAATATATGACATGCAACTTACACAAAGCATACAGGGTCTAATGCGTTTTTCGAGGCTAACTTTGACCAAATGTTAGAGTAATAATATATGACATGCAACTTACACAAAGCATATGGTCAATTTCGTATGTGAAAGGAGTTTCCAATGATATAATTTTCACATTATACATCTCATGTACTCCCTCCGCTCTAGGTGTGTAAGTCATCTTACGAAAACCAAATAATCCCAAAACACGTGGCGCAGTGCATTAACTTCTACCTCATTTCTTTTTTCTTGACATATGAACCAATAAGAGATGAGGGTGTGCATGCTTTTAATGACCTGAGACTATCAAACATGACATGAAGTGGTTACTTCATTACATGCAATACTATTAATTAGCAAATAAACATTAATGTCTCTCGTTTTCCCCTCCTCCTTGGTCACGGTGCACAGCCTAAGATGACTTACTCACCTATGTGAAAGGAGTACTATTAATCTTTTCAATAGTCAAATTGGAAACCATCTCGAGTACAAGTCTAGGAGTACGTACGAATCTAACAATATTGATTGGGCGTTGTTGAATGTTGATAGCTTTTTCATCATAGTAGAGATACTTTAACTACACATAAAACTTATACTCCTATCATAGTATGTAAAGTAGAAAGGATAGGAGGGAGTATATTGTACGTTCAAAAATGAAACGAACATTGAATACCCTTTATATATGATTTGCGGATACTATGATCACCGGTTCAAAAATTTGAATCCGCCTTAGGTATCACGTGCCCCCACTCGTTCCCTCTCGATTTCATCTCGGGGTCCGGAGATCTATTGAAAGAGGACTAGGGTGGGTACATGCGAATGATACTCGGCGGAATGTTCAAATGAGGCATGCGGGAGGATGGACTCATTGGAGGCGACATGATCGATGGAGAAGAGGGTTGGAGAGGAATGGGAAATAAGCAAACGCCACATGATTACACTTGAATGGCTCAAATAAACAATAAGTTGTCTCGCTTGGCCTACATAGTGAAAGGCCTAATGCGCAACGCGGAGCACTAACGCTCGAATATGGCCGGGAAAACAGGGAAACCGACATAGCGCAGACTAGTCCAATGGAGGAGCTGGCCCACGACCTCCTCGCTACCGACAACCGTTCATGTGGGTCGTTGGGGCCAACAACAGGGCGCAGCTCCAGCGCCGCCTCTGGACACGGCGACCGCCTTGAGCGACACGCTCATATCGTCGATAGACACGGTTGGTTTCAGTGTGCCGAGGGTGGCGTTAGTGTTGTGGCACGACCAACGGTATTTTTGGTTTGTGCCCAAGGTTGCCCCATCAAAGCATTGGGTAGCCAAAATTTTGGTTGAGGTATTAGTTGCCCATGATTTGGCCGACATTGGCAAGAAAAATGAACTAGAGTTGGCTAGAGTTCATTGGCATGCCAAAGAAATGGCAACCATCCAAACAAAGAGCAATCTTTGGGTCATGACCAAAATTTTGGTAAGGTGCACTTTGGCCACAATCCAAACACACCACAACACCCGGCTCGTCGAGGATGCACGGGGCGCCGTGATGCGTCTGCGGAGTGGTGTACCGCGGCCAACTGCATCCTCTGGACCTGAGACCATGCCAGGTCGTCTTGCTTTTTCAATGGCATGTGGGGATCGCATTTGAGCAAAGGGCATCTCCAACGTTGCCACGACCGCAGCTGACTACCCTGGCACACCAAATCCCTCGTCCCTCGCGCCGTCACGCGGTGCGTTCCCAACTGGCGCCAGCTGCCCGCATTCATGCCGTCCGTTCGTATGTCGTTGTTAAGAGGCTCGGTGCCCGAGGAACCAACTCCGGCGACTTAATGACGCACCCGGACGCTTGGCCTCACCGGAATGCGCTACTTAAAGCGGCAACGCCCAGCTAACCTGCACACCATAGCGCATCGTCGTCCTACCTGGCACCACAAACGCTATGACCGCATGTGTGAACGCTCTGCGGGAGAGCTTGTCTTCGGGGATGAAGCTCGAGGTCGCCGCCCTCGCTCAAGTCGCCTCTCGCGACGCAATAGCGGCGTAGCCGGAAGCGGACGCGACCGCACAAGCGGTGGCCACGCTGGCAGCCGACGACAGGAGCACCGTCAGCCACGCGTCCTACTTGCCGCCGTCCAACGTCTGGCACCACCGAGGTCGGGGAATCCTCCGAGGATGAGTAGGGCATGGGAGGCGGCAGGGCATGGTGTGCCAACTGGCCGGTCTGTATCCCGTATTCTACTCTTCCTCGCCGGCGACCGCACCTTCACTTCACGGGTCTTGAACCCCGCCCCCGTGCATGGACGTCGGTCGCCGCCGTAGAATAGGTTTAGGTTCGGGTTTCTTTTATTTTTCTGTCCTATAAAAGTTCGAAATGTAATGAAAATCTGCCGTGTTTGCATTAATCTCGGCCGGTGTATATGAACTTTCACAATGATATACATATTGTAGGAGTACTAGCAAGATGCCCGTGCGTTGCATGGAAGATCAAGATCTTGTGGGAGAAAAGGCTGAACGAGGGAAAGCCTTATCTGCAAATGTGGAGAGGAGTGCGGGTAAATTGTCATAGTTTCCTTCCTATCCGTTAGATATAGATAGGACGGCCTATATTGCAGGATGACAGGCACACCATCATCACCAACTCTGCTTTTTATTGAACCGAGATAAATCTAAAAAAACCCAACTAAGCCAACCTCCCAGCATATCGCACGGGAAAGGACCCGGCCGCGCCGTTTTAGTCGGGATTACCAGATTACTAGTAGTAGTATCGATGGATCGCACGAAGCAACATTTTTTTTGAGGGGGCGAAGCACCTAGTTTAAAAGGAAAAAAGGCGGTACACTCATAGCACTCTGTCATGGCCGCATTGCACCCCACACACGTTCGGTCCTGCACACGGCTCACGCATAAGCGGAACGCCGCTTGACTTGCCTCTTCACTGACACGTGGGACTGCACTTGGAGAAACCGACCATGCGCCAAACTCCCCCCGCCCACAGCGCGAAAATCCTCCCCCGCCCCCCACACACACAAAAATTCCCCCCAAATTCGGTTCAACCGCCCTTCGGCCAAATATTCCCCAAACCCCCCTCCCCCCTGTCCCACCTCCACTCCATTCGCTTCGCCAAAGCCGCCCTCCCCGTCGTGCCGATACGTCGGCGCTGCGGTTCGTCGAGGGGACGCACGGCGATCCTCTCGCTCCCACAGTACGCTCTCGTAGACTGCCATCCTCTAGCCGCACCGCCACCTCTGGCTACGTTCTTGTGGAGGCGCACGGCGGTCAGCGCCGCCACCGCTGGCGACGTTCGTGTGGAGACGCACGGCGGTCAGCTTCTCCCACGGTACGCGCATTCTAGAGTGAGGCCCCGTTCATGTCGGTGTAGCGCTGAATGTTAGCTGATAGACGATGTTAATCTCACTGTTTGCCGAAGTAGTTTACTGTCAATATGCTCTACTTAAGAAGCTTCCTTGCCCTGTTCTGCACTCAATCTGCTTAGCAGAGATGGCATGACAAGGCCGATTAGTTGCTAAAATATCCCGCCATATATTTATTGTGACGTAGATTGCCATGGTCTAGTAGCCAATCTGTTAGGTGAAATAGCTCTACACCGTTTTATACTCGATCTTTGTTGCTGCGATGCCCTTCGATAGTTTGATGGCTGTGTGCTCGGCCTCATTGACTGCTGAAACAGCCTGCCATAATTTAGCACTCAAATCTAATTGCTGAATTAGCTTTACATATATTTCGTTACTTAGATCTGCTCGTCCAAATATCTTGCCATAGCTTTAGAAATCGACCTAGGTATTTTTTTTCTGGACTTCGTAAAAAAGCATATATATTTTTCCTGTAATATCTAGTAGAAGAACTAATTTTTATGTCTAACAGATGGACAGGACTTGGATAACTTCTGCTCGAAGATTCTCCGCTGCATATGTCGAGGGGGTTGATAACTTCATGAACTTTATCAGAGCTGAGTATGGTGGTCCGAAATCAGATGTACTCTGCCCGTGTAGTAGTTGTATGAATTCAGTTACAAGACCCCAGTCAACTGTGCAAAATCATCTACACTTGTATGGGATGTCGGTCACATATACTAGGTGAGTTCATCATGGTAAAGTTGTGAACGTCAATGTTATTGACTACGTGGAAGCAGCAGATCACCATCTTGATCTGCCTGATGCTCAGGTGGAAGAGGAGGAGGAGGTGGTGGTGTGGAGCCAGTGAGTATGACCAACATTGAAACAATGCTACGAAATGCTCGTGCATTCCGTGAACTTTCACCTGCAGAAGAAAAACGGTGGGCCCGCATGTTGGAACAATGCAACGTTGTCAGTTACCCCGTGAAATAAGCTGTCAAGATTCTCAGCTATGGTCACCTTTCTTCGTGAAGACATCCGAGTGGATGACCAACAAATCATTTGATGGGATGTTGGCTGCTTTCCGCAAATCTTTCCCGAGATGCGTCGAGCTGCCACACACCTACAAAGAAATGAAGAATTTCCTTCGTGCGGTTGGAATTGGATATGATATGATCCATGTTTGTAAGAATAATTGCGTTACTGCTCGGAAGGATTATGCCAACTTAAGTGAATGCCGAAATGCAAATCATTAGGATGGAAAGATGGCGATCTTTGTGAAGAGGGTTCCTCATAATGTTCGAGACATTTTCCAATTACACCAAGATTGCGAGAGGTTGTTTCATGATCTTTGAAACAAGAGAGGATGTCTTGTGGCATTCTAGGAACCAGAGTACAGAGATCGAATGTAATGAGCCATCCATCTCATGGTAGTGAGTGGAAAAGCTTCAATGATAAACACAAAGAGTTTGCAGGTGACCGAGAAACATTAGACTTGGCTTAGCTTCGGATGGATTTAACCCATTTGGCCACTGCATCGCCACATATAGCATGTGGCCAGTGCTTGTTATCCCTTACAACATGCCTCCAAATGTCTGCACCAAAGAATCAAACTACATGATGGCCTTGCTCAACCCAGGTCCAAAAAGTCCTGGAAAGGATTTTGATTTGTTCATGGAGCCTATTGTGGAGGAACTTCAACAGCTATGGAAGGGTGTTCTCACTCGAGACCTATATAGCAGCCCACCAGCTGATTTCTTTCTGCGTCTTTGTTGTAATTTGGTGCATCCATGATTATCCAGCTTTGGGCACTATGTCGTGGGAAAATGACACATGGTTACAATGCATGTGTTCATTTGTGACAGAATCATTTGTCATACGCAATACTTAGCAAGATCAGTTACATTGGACACCGCCGTTTCCTTGCCAAGGACAAGCCGCATCCTAGAAAATATAGAAGACATGTGTTCAATGCAAAGCATGAAAACCGTGATGCGCCAAAGAGGCTCACCGCCGATGAGTTGCAAGTGGAATTAGAGAAGGTCGCATATTACACGTGAAACCATCCTGGTAATGGTAGCGGGAAAAGGAAGCATGGCACGGCAGAAGAGAGATTATTGTTTACCCGCAGGTCCACTTTGTGGTACTTGGAGTATTGGAAAGATTTGGATCTGCGGCATAATCTTGATGTGATGCACATCGAGAAAGATATATGTGACAGCATTATCGGCACACTTCTTAACAATGAAGGCAAGACAAAAGATACCTTAAAATCTAGGATTGATTTGACACACCTGGGTATCAGAAAGGACTTGCAGGTGCAATATGAAGGTAAACCACGGGATATGGCACTAGCTGTGTACGTCTTGGACAAGGTAAAAAGAAAAGAATTCTACGAGGTCCTGTCACGTGTGAGATTCCCACATGGATTTGCTTCCAACCCTGAAGGAGAGTTAGTGCAGATGGAAACAAGGTACAAGGGTTGAAAACTCATGACTGTCACGTCCTACTTCAAAGGGTTTTACCTGTTATCCTTAGAGGATTGGGCCTCCCTGACTTATATAGATCAGTTGCAGAGTTGAGAAATTCTTCAGGGAACTCTGCAGTAGAAATATCAGGATAGATGCTTTGGAGCGTCTTAGAGACAAGATACCAACTATCCTATGCGACCTTGAGAAGATATATCCTCCAGCCTTCTTTGATGTGATGGTGCATTTGGTCTGTTCATCTACGATGAGGCATACTTAGAGGTCCAAGACAAGATGGCTGGATGTACCCTATTAAAAGGCGGCTAGGCACTTTCAAGGGCTATGTTAGGAAACGAGCTAGACCCGAGGGTTCCATTGCGAGAGGCCTACATTGCTCTGAAGCATTGACATTCTGCTCAAAATACATTGAAACGGTGATCAACTTAGCAAAGAGGTGGGTGAAGACAATCCGGGCTCAATGTTTTCGATTATTCTGCTCGAAATTCTGAGGAAGAGTCGACAAGAGGACAAACCTAAAGATTTGGACAAAATGGTTTGGTATGTGTTGAATAACTGTCCTGAGATACTACCTTATATGAAGTAAGTGCAGTACTACAGCTTATACATCGTAATCTACTAAACTTGCAGCACATTCTTATATATTTATATGTTTGACGCGATCACTATGTTGTGCAGCATCTACAAAGAGGAGTTACTGCCGCAAAATCCAAGAAACATTGACAAACTGGTTATGGCAGGATTTGTGAAATGGTTCAAGAACCATGTAAGCTTTTGAAGTGCACTTTGTCGGTTTTTTAATATATTGAGTACATAAGATGATCAGCTTGTCTATTTTCAAACCATAGGTTAAGAAGATGTGGGAGGATGGGCAGGCAGTTGATGATGCCCTTTACTCACTAGCAATGGGTCCTGATATTCGGGTAAGACATTATGAATCTTGCGTTGTTGGAGATGTGCGCTACAACACCCTTGCACGAGACGAAGGCAGGAAGACACAAAACAGTGCCATCATGAGCACGGATACATATGACAAAGAGATAACTGAAATGTATGCTAACATAATGTACATTGTTCATTTGCAAGATATCTCGATTTCGAGGATCATCGGTGTGTGTGGTTACATTGTCTTTGTCGTTGGTATAACATGTTTTCCGTGATCGCAAAACCCAGGCTGATGATTATTTCAAATCCATCAATGTCAAGGCGGCGTACCAGACCAACGAGCCTTTTATTTTGGCAAATCAAGCAACACAGATATTTTTCTTGGAAGACACATTTGCACGTAGCGATGCCTGGAGAGTATTGCAAAGATTTGAGCATAGGAATTTGTTTAATGAAGTTGCACAACAAGACGATGCTTACACTGCTCCAGATGTACAAGATAACACAGATGTTCCTAATATCTTTGAGAACCATCACGTCAATGACGCCGGCGAAAAGATTGCACTGTCGTCTTTGTGGACATACAAGAGTTGATCAAGAAGAAGCCAACGTTCGAGGACGCTGAGGACAAAGAAGAAGATGACACCGTGGGGAATTATGATTCAGATTGATACACATGGCGAAGATGTTGACGCTGCTGCTGCGGATGATGATTACATTGCTTTTGTCGTATTTTCCTGTCAGAAGACGTTTTTTTCTACTATGTGAAATTGTGTTTGCTATGACAACTGAAACCTGATGAACATGTTGTTTAGTATTTTGCTGTGAGAACATCACTTGTTATGTATGCTGATTTGTGTTTGGTGATTGTATGACAACTAAAACATGAAGACATTGTTGTTTAGTTGTACTCATATTTGGCTGTGAAACTTGAATTTGATGACATAGTTTGTTGTTGGACTGCAATTTGCTCGACATCTTCGAATGAGAACAAAGCTGACCCGACAGGGCCTCTGCTATTTATTTATTTATATGAGCAAAAGGGGATACCCCCTGATTTCCGTTAATAGAAATCATTAGATGTTCACAACACTACGCCCAGCCTGCTACACAGGTTTCATTCATTACTAGTTTCTACAAAGTGCTCATGTCGTAGCCAGTAAATACATCACGAGTGCTACATACACTGCAAATAAAGAGACAATCATCCTATAGAGCACATCGATTTTGCCCATTATCTTCACAAGCTCTTTCATCTCCTCGTTGTTGTCAAGGCCGTTCAGCAGCTGTTGCTTGGCCATGATCAGAGGAACTGCATCTTTAACCTCCTGTTCTGCATCTTCCTCTTCTATCGTTCCTTCGCCATTTGTCCAACACCCCAACCTCTTTGGAATTGGGATTCCTCGGCTAACCAAATAATCAGCGTAGTTGCATTCCCCCACATCAGCAACTTCCCGTAAATACAAATCACGAATCTTCCCTTTTACGCAGCAATCAAATTGGAAGATCATCAACCAAACTATTAAAAAATCAGCAACCGAAAGCAGCAGAACAACACTTAAACATATTATTACCCCATGATTCGTGCATTTGTAGAAGACTCGGCGGGGTTGCGGATTGTGGTTGAGGCGGCGGATGACTCTGCGTGATTTGCGGCGGTGGCACCACACCAATGACAGCGGGTTGCGATGAGCAATCGTCATGCGGTGCGTGTCTTGCGGCGGGGTGTGATGAGACCCACGAGCGATGAATGCGGGTGGCGACTTGGCGCATATCTGGTTGTTGCCTGCTGAAAAGCAGGTGGACGAGCAGCCAACGGACATGGTTGCTGCGGCCAGAGCTTCTGATGCTAGGCAGAGTAAGTAGAGAAGAGGAGAAGCGAACGTTGGATATGTCAGTTTCATTACTTGCGTAGTAGCATAGCACCATATATAGTCATAGTCTAGGTTTGGATTCGAACCCAGCTGTGAGCACGTCTCTTTCTTGGTACACTAGCTTGTTCTGTACGCCTTCCCAAGTCTTTGATTTTCTTTCCCTGTTTTGCGAGGAAGGAAGGAGGACAAAATTGAGAGTTCATCGGACTCGAACACAAGACCTCTCGGTTGAAAACCAAGGGTGCTAGTCACGTATGTGGCGAAGCGTTCCTGTGAGGAGGACGGCAGACGAACGCATTTTCCTCGCAGCTTTTCTTCCTATATATAAAAAGTATGCTACTTGGTGTCCGCTTAGTCAAAAAAGCGATTGTGCCAACCTTGACCGTTCGATTGACATTCAACGTCATCGCGTTTCTTGGTCTCTTCTTCCTCGAGCCGCCAAAGCCAAACCAGCGCCCGACCGCCCCGCCTCCCACGGCTGGCTGTGATCTTCCCAGCTCCTGTTCGTTCCGTCCGAGGCCTCACCATCGTCCTCCGCCTTGGTTACGCTCGCCAGGCTCGCCCTCCGGTGTTGTCAACATGGTCAACAACCAAGAGGAATAAGGAGATGACTGTACATGGTGAGGATGACGGTAAGGGACCCAAGTATGCCTTGAGTAATTTTGTTTTTTCGGGATGGAGAAGGGTATCAACTGGGTTGTGCAGGACCCGTGGCCCGTCTAGCCTAGGCTTTTATTTCATATGTTTAGCACATGACCAGCCCGGTTTGTTTTTTTCCTTTCTGAAAAATGGCTAGCCAGCTATTTTGTTTTTTGCATAATAACCAACATAGGCCTACTTGCTTTTCTATGCCCTGCTGGGCCGGAAATCTTTCAAGACGAGGAGGGATGCATTTTGCCTAGAAAATGGGCTATAAGTAATAAAAAATGGGCTATAAGTAATAATAAATGGGTTGTAAGTAATAAGAAATGGGCTATAAGTAATAATAAATGGGCTGTAAAATGAAAAAAATACAGCAAACAGGTAATTAGTTCCCAAATACTGTTTTCTTTCAGATTTTGATATTTTAAATTTCATTGTTTTTGTGCGAGTAAAATTTCATTGAATTTAAAATAAGGTATACTTATATTTAAAATTAATTTGAATCTGGCTAGAAATTTCGGGTTGTATGCTGTTTGGGACAGATTTGGAGGCTGACTTGTGGGTCTACTAGGCTGACGTGTATTTTGGCTTTGTCAACTTAGTCCACAAAGGATTCAAATTTAGTCCACAAACGATTCTAGCAGCACTGAACGTTGGATGTTAATCCAACGGCCGTGTTGCTTCTTCAATATCTGATCTTCTTGCTCCAGCCGCCCAAACCAGCTCCGGTGGGACTGCTTGCTCCCGCCTCCCGTGGCCGGGTCTTTGCCCGCCTGACCGCACCGCCCCACCCTACTTCATTGCTGGCGTGCCATTCCTCTACTCACCCACACCTCCTGTTATTTTTCGGCGACGGCCGGACGATAAACCCTCGTACTCCCCACAGCGTGGGCAACCATTCTTTAGTCTTCCGGCTCCATGTCGTTCCTTCCTAGGCCTGCGCCGTCGTCCACCGCCATGGTGCTCTCGGCTGCCCTGGTCAACATATGGTCAACGAGCGACATCCATCGGCCGTGGGTACTGCAGTAAAATAATGATTCCTCAACTCGACAGTGGGACCCACCGGAAGGGCCTACTGTATTCGCCAAAAAAGCGTTCCCCGGCTGACATGTCGGACCCACCAGCTATATCTTCGCACGCAAGGAAGAGCCTCCTTATTACGCACAAAAAATGAATACCCACCTGCTAGATGGGACCCACCATAGTGGGAGGATGACTTGTGGGCCAACTAAGTTGAAGGGGACGGAGGGCTTTGTCAACTTAGTCAATATGAACGATTCTAGCTCCAGTGACCGTACGATGTCCATCCAACGGACATAGTGCTTCTTCAACCTCTGGTCTTCTTGCTCCAGCCGCCTAAAGCAGCGCCGGTCATGCCGCATGCTCCTGCCTCTCGTGGCCGGCTGTGATGCTGCGGAGGCCTCACCGCCCCCTACTACTCCCACCGCTGGCCCAGGGTATCCCTCTACTCACCCACACCCCCTGTTATTCTGCGGCGACGGCAGCCTCATGTCGCAGCCGAACCAGTGAACCCTCGTACTCCTCTCCGCGCGGGCTACCACTGCTGCGTCTTCCCCGGCTCCACGTCGTCCCCTTCCTAGGCCTCGCCGTCGTCCAGACCACCGCCCTGGTGCTCTCGGCGCGGCGTGGTCAACATGGTCAACGACCGACTTCCATCAGAAGAGTACTGTACGTGGAGAGGCTGACAGCTGGGTCCAGGCGGCTACTAGGAAGTGCCTCCTTATTACGTGTCAAATAAATATTCCTCCACCTGACAGCAAGGACCCACCGGACGGGCCACCTTATTTCACAAAAAAACGTTTCCCCTGACTCCTGGGACCCACCGGACGGGCCAACGTATTTTGCAAAAAAAATGTTCCCCGCGCTGTCAGCTCGGACCCATCGAAAGTGCCTCCTTATTACGCACAAAAAAATGAATACTCCTCTTGCTAGCTGGGACCCACCATGGTGGGAGGATGACTTGTGGGCCTACTAAGTTGGCCCGGGGCGGGGCCTTTGTCAACTTTAGTCAATATGAACGATTCTAGATCCAAAGGACCGTCACGATGTCCATCCAACGGCCATAGTGCTTCTTCAACCTTTGGTCCTCTTGCTCCGGCCGCCCAAAGCAAGCGCCGGTCGTGCCGCATGCTCCTGCCTCCCGTGGTCGGCGTCTTTGCCGTGGAGGCCTCACCGCCCCTACTATTCCCACCTGGCCAGGCCTGCTGCGGCGGCAGCCTCACACCGTAGTGAACTAGTGAACCCTCGTACTCCTCTCCGCGGGCTTCCATCGCCACGTCTTCCCGGCTCCCGTCGTCCCCTTCCTAGGCCTCGCCGTCGTCCATCGCCATTGCTCTCGGCGCGGCGTGGTCAACGTGGTCAAGGAACGACTTCCATCGGACGTGGGTATGCGTGGTGAGGCTGACAGGCTGTGTCCTGGCGCAGCAAGGAAGTGCCTCCTTATTACGCGGAAAATAATGATTCCTCCACCGACAATTTGGGACCCACCGGACGGGCCATCAGATTTTTGCGAAAAGAACATTTCGCCTTGACTGCTAGGACCCACCAGCTACATCTTCGCACGCAAGGAAGTGCGTCCGGGCAAAAAAACAAAACGATTCGCCCCCCTGACCGCTGGGACCCACCAGCGACACTTCGCACGCAAGGAAGTGCGTCCGGGCAAAAAAAAGAACGATTCGCCTCCCTGACTGCTGGGACCCACCAGCTACATCTTCGCACGCAAGGAAGTGCGTCCGGGCAAAAAAATGATTCGCCCCCCTGACTGCTGGACCCACCAGCTACATCTTCGCAGTAAGGAAGTGCACGGCGGTCGGGACCCACCTGGTCGAAGCATATGTAGCGTTGTCATTCTGGTCGCGAACGTGTACATACATACTGGTCGTTGTAGAGGCGCGCACGTGTCGTAGTAGAGGCGTGCGCATAGCATGTACACGCACGTCTGTTGGCGTAGGGTGCAAGAAAGAAAATCTGACGCCACGTCACATTACGGGCGAGGTCTCGAACGCCTACTCGCGCATGCGTACATGGCTGGGTCATAACGGAGAAACAGCATCGTCGTCGTGTTCATGGGGAGCCAACCGGCTGGGTCAAAACGGAATGCGTGGTCGTGTTCATCGGGAGGGCTTGGACGGAACATGCGATGGAAACGAGGCCTAGCGTACCGCAGAACGGAGGAAACGGACCTCCTACGTTCGGAACGGGGTCCTGTTGATCGGGAGGGGTGTGGTGTACCGCAAAACGGAGGAAACGGACCTCCTACGGTCGAATCCTGTTGATCGGGAGGGGTGTGGCGTACCGCAAAACGGACCTCCTATGGTCGAAACGGGGGTCCTGTTGATCGGGAGAGGTGTGGAATATCGCAAAACGGACGAAATGGACCTCCTACGGTCGAAACGGGGGTCATGTTTATCGGGAGGGGTGTGGCGTACCGCAAAACGGGACTCCACGTGATACTGTTCATCTCCACCGTCGACCTCCTCCAGCCTCCACGGGCTACAGTCGACCTCCTCCAGCCTCCACGGGCTCCTGTTCATCCAGCCTCCACCGCGCGCTACTCCACCGGCTACTGTTCAACCACCCCTCCACGGGCACCCCTCCACCATCTACTATTCATCCATCCCTCCACAACACGGGGTCCTGTTCAACCACCCCTCCACGGCCACCCCTCCACCGTCTACTGTTCATCCAGAGGCAACGCCACCGCTCACTGTTCATCCAACCCCCCCCCTGCAACGCTCACTGTTCATCAAATCGATCGGCTTCAGTTAGCAGCAGCAACGAAGGAATTGCTCCATCGGGTTCAGTTAACAGCCATCGATCGATTGCTCGGGTTCAAGAACGCGTAACTGCGGTGCAATCACTGAGTTCGATTAGAGCCCAACGCCTCGCTTCGGGTTCGATTAGAGCCAATGCTCGCACACACGCACGCACGCACGTCTGAGAAACGCACATCGCCGGCCCCGACCTCCCACCGTAACCGGCAACTCCCGAAATTTTCCTCGCCCTCGCTTCTACCACGGTTTTTTCCGTCATGGACGGCCCAAAGAATGTCATGCAGCTGCGTCTCCGGCCCGCCCAGGACGAAAAGCCCATTTTCTGGCATGATTTTTTGTCAGAGAAGTAGGAGCCCACCACATCTATGATGATACCGGGTTTTGTCACAATTATCGTCATAGAAGTGTCATATGTATAACAGAAGAAAAAAAATCGTTCAGCCCAAAATGTCACGGATATGTCTTTTTTTGTAGTGAAAGTGTCCCATCATAAATGTCATTTCAACAAATTAGAAGCAGCGCATGCTATAAATCATATGAAAGATGCAACTAATATCACACTGCATATACTAAAGGTGTCTCGTCATATTGATTTATGTGGGATACAAAAAAATAATAGTTTTATGTAAGGACATGCTTAATAGACAGATGGACTATGTACTAAAAACAAGAAGGCATGTCACATTAACAGGTATAATGTATAAACTAAGCAGAATAGCACATGCAATTTAACCAAATTGGAAGAATTACAATCTAGACACCATATGCAACATGCAACCACATATCACGCTGCCAAGTTAGAGCAAGCACCTGCGATGCTAGTGTAGGGGAAATGCGGTAATCAACTATAGAGCTATGTTCACTATCTTCATCTAGCCTTGCTGTTTCTTGAGAATCATGTGGGGAGGCTGACGCTGCATTCCTTAAATGAGGATCTTTTCTCACAGTAGTCCACTGGCCTAACTGCCTCATCATAAGTGATTGATGAGGGATACACAAGAACACTAGTTTGATGTAAGAACATGGTTAATAGACAGATGTACTAGTATGTACCAAAAACAGGAAGGCATGTCATATTCAAAGGTATAGTGTGTATGCTAAGCAGATGCAATTTAACGAAATTGGAAGCAATATAAGCTAGACATCCGGTTGGAGTGGTGAGCATGATCATCTAGGACCTGAGAGCCTGGTGGGAGGCAGGCTGCTTCGCCACCATCGTGGCTTTTTAGTTGGCTTCCAGGTGATGCATGTCTGTGCTAGGCTTGTCACTGGCTCGGCCAGTGCCCTGACTAGCTATTTATCTTCTGGTGCACCCGGGATGGTAGTTCTTGTAAAAAATATCTTTCCTTATCTTCATAAAGACCGACTTCGGCCTTTCAAATACAAGCTAGACACCATATGCAGCATGCAACCACATATGACACCGTGAAATTAAAGCAAGCACCTGGGATGGTGGTTCACAGCGAGCGAGATCGTCAACTCCAGAGCTACGTTTACCGTCTCGATCTGCTGACACTACACCCTTTAAAGTGTTGAAACATGTCTGGCCTAGCCACGTACGAAGCTGGAGCGACTTCTCTCTTTTCTTTTCTGCTTCTGTCATGGCAGAGTCTGAAATACCCTTGCATAAAAACACAATAGTGAGAGTATGGATGAAGTGTGTGCAGAACTAGTGCACTGTAAAAGTAGCATATAGCAGGTGGCTGAAAAATAAATGACAGGAGACATATGATAGCTCTACAACATTGCATGGCAAACATAATTAGATTCTACTCCGTAGGATTTTGTAATATATGAGCACAGGAAATGCAGGTACTCCTCCAGCACAACACCACATGTGGTCCTATCTAGATAACAGTTGACTGAAAATAAATAGGTCAGTCGATTTTTTTGTGAACTGTCTGATCTATAAGGAACAAGCAGATGGCCTTTGTCTACCTCCCGCCAGTCACTATTGACGATCTTTCTCGGACCGCCAACGACCACCTGCCCAGACCCCTGCCTCCGTCGCCCCGCCCTCCCCTCGACCTCACACCACCGCTGTGCGTGGCAGCGCCCCCAGGGCATCCCTTTAATCCCGGCCGACCTTCAGATCGGGCGCTAGCCGATCTAGGCCCCACACGCCCCTAAGATAAACACTGAGGCGCTGCTTCCCAGCGTAATAGGCGGACTAGCGCCTGTTACGCCAGGGAATGCTTCCGTTAATAGGGAATCAACTGACCAGGATATGAAATCCAGGGGGCGACGGACCTCTAGCTAAGGTGAAATAGTATATGAGGAGAAACCTTGTGCATCGCGAGTTACAAGGAACATCTAGTATCAAGAAGAAGCGCTCAACTAGTGTCTTCTGTGGGATGAATACCGTGCAAGTAGACATGTAAGATTTGCACGAATAAGGGACGAGGAGTACCATTTTCAGTTGCCGGTGTGGTCTCCTCCATATGTCGTGGCGATCTTCTTATTTTTGCCAGGGGAACCGATGTTTCGGGGGAGGGTGCAGGCTTGGACGAACCCATGGCCAAATTGTTGACTGTGTTTCCGTGGCCGTATGTCGGCGGAGGGGAAGCAGATCCGAGGCGGCGAAGGACAGCGTAGCAGGAACACCTCCGGTGCAGTGGACGGTGGCGAAGTTGGAGCAGCAGCGGTGAGGCGCAGGACGGCGTGGTTGAACTGGCTCGGGTACGAACAGCTCGGCCTCGGCTTCAACTACTAGCCGTGGAGGGCGTTGCGGTTGAGGTTGCGGTGGACGACGACGTCGGGGTATCGGCTCCGGCGTGATGGAGGAGAGCGGGGGTTGATGGGTGGGATGGGGTGGCGGACGGAGGACGCCGGGGGTTTCGCGGCTGGTGGAGAGGTAGTTTCGGCGCCCACAGAGTATGAATGGGGAATCGAACGGGGGACGGGGGCGGGGGAAGCTAAGGGAGAACCATGTTTCGGTCTGGGACGCGCTTGTTTTTGGCTTTTTTGAACAGATGGGATGCGCTTGTTTGAAATTTGGGGAAATTACAAAATTTAACCCCCTCTTAAATTTCGGACCTACCACGGGTCAGGGGTAGGATGGTAATCCCAGGTGTCCTAAATAGTGGGCAGGAGCGATTTCGTCCACGCGCATGTGTGCTTAGGAGGCCATTGTGTATGAATGATTTTCGGAGGCGGTTGCGTGGCTTCTAGATGAAGCTACAAACCTACCCCGGTTTAGACCTTTGGACGTCGGGCCGGTAGGTTTCACGGGTCGGAGTTATAAAAGTAATTTACTTCAACATTGGGCTCACGCAGTTCCGGGCGAGTAGAGGCTCTTTTGGCAATTCGTTTGAAATTTTGAAACAGAAGCATTCACGTTTAGAGTACTCTTGAACTTTGAGGATTGACCTAAATAGGCAACGTTAAATTTGACCTTGTATGTTTGAAAACCTCATTAAATTATCCGCTTCTTTTTGAAATTTTGACACTAGAAAATCCTATAACTACGATTATTTTGGAATGGAGGAGCTAAATTTCAATCTATTTTGTACACGACTATATATGCTATTATGTACAAAATCAGAGCAAAGATTGGTGCCCCCCTAATTTATGTATGATTAACAAATGCCATGATATCGAATTCAAATAATTGAATGGACTTCATGTTGAATTTGATTTTTTTAAACCACCTTAAGTTGAATTCAAATGTATGCTAGTTCATAGCTAGCTAGTCATAATGTTCATTGTGTAACTTTCGTATGTATAATGTGCTTTACACACACAACATGAACTATACTCACGTTTATATTCGATTGCTAAAGCGATGCATTGTCTGGAGTTCAAAATACTAACTATGTGGATCAATTATGTCGAATAATAACATAGACATGCTCAAATTCGATAGAATCTAGATGTCTGATGGATCAATGACCGTTACTTACGCGAATTGCAAATAACATGATCCCATCCTAATATTTGGATACAATTTCTATCTTTAATCAATGTGTACATCAGTCTTTTACGTGTAGTTTCACTCTCCATCGGTGGTCTCTCACACATGCTCACACACTCTCTCCTGAGGTGTCTTTCTCGCAGACATGCTCTCGATATAACCGTCCCTCCCTCTCGTAACCATTTACGACTGTTTTCACTAACCTTTATCACTAGCACTCTTCCTCTCACAAGCATACACTACTAGGGAAAAACCTTATACACAGAATCTTAGCAGCAGCGTGGTTTAAAAACAAACGCTACTGCTAATTAGCAGTAGCGAGCTCCAGGAAACCGCGCTACTAACACACATATAGCAGTAGCGCTCGAGGTGAAACTAACGCTACTACTATAATTGCCACGGCGTTGCCTCCAGGCTAGATATAGTAGTAGAGCCCTTGTCCTGGAAGCGCTACTACTAAAGTACTCAGTAGCAGCGTTTTTCTTGAAAACTCGCTGCTGCTAAGTATCACCGCAACTAATTAAGTTTAGTCCCATACTGATAAGCGAACAAGGTGTTTACCACCTTAAATATGTTACTTCTCAAACTATCTTGAGCACTTGGTCTTCATTGAACTATATGTGTAGGATTTGTGGCTGCAATATGAATCCTCGCCTGTACCTATACACGTAAAGTGGGGATTCATGTTGATTATTTAGATTCTACACAAAAAGATCAATGATGACCAATGTATATTTTTTATGTTTTTACATGCTTAGACTTATAGCATTTTTCCAGGACAAAGCGGTACTGATATTGGGATAAACAAAAGAAATACCTGCTTCCTTTAGCAGTAGCGTTTTTTTTCTAAAACACGCTATAGCTAAATTAGCTATAGCGTGTTTCCTTAAGAGCGCTACTGCTAGTTTGACTTAACCACCCGCGCCTGCTCAAAAATTTTCTAAGTCCTCCTTCCCCCCCCCCCTGTTCCCCTACTCCTCTGTCACTGCCGCCCGAACCCGAGCCTGTCCTCACCATCGCCGCCCTCTGTCGCTCTCAACCTCGCCGTCGCCGCCCTCGACCTCACCGCCGCCGCCGCCCGAGCCCGCCCAGGACCGCCGCCTCCCGATCCCGAGACCGCCCTCGCCGCACCTACCTCCATCGCCGAGCACCTCCACGCCACCGTCTCTTCCCTCTTCGTGTAAGCCCCCCACCCCTCCCCCACCCCCTCTCTCTCTCTGCTTAGTTAGTAGATGTTTTTTAGTAGTAGTAGATGTTAATTTAGGGTTCATAGATAATGATTTTTAGTAGTAGTAGATGTTAATCAGTAGTAGTGATGGTACTAGTTAACTAGGGCTGTATGGTTAATAGTAGATGTTTTTTACTATTGTATAATGTAGTTTTTTTACTATTTTTAGTAAGTGTTTAAAATAATTAGTAAGTAAATTAGTAAACTAGTTGAACTAGTTTAGTTTTAGTTGAACTAGTTTAGTAAGTAAATTAATAAACTAGTTGAACTGGTTGAATTAATAGAACTAATGTATTTTTATTAAGAAAATTAATATAACTAGTTGAACCTTTATTTTTAGAAAGAACTAGTTTTTTTCTATTTATAGTAAGTTTATATTTAGTAAGAACTAGTTGAATTAATAGAACTAGTTGAACATGTCATATTTGTTGTTATTTTTTTAGTTTAAGCAATTATTCGGGATGTATTAGTGATAACTTATAGGGTTTTTGTTTTTGCAAAAACCAAGGAGCCCCTCCATCATCCCCGCCGTCGTCCCCGTCACCGACTGAGGGAGTCCTGGATTAGGGGGTCCTCGGACAGCCGGACTATATACTTTAGCCGGACTGTTGGACTATGAAGATACAAGATTGAAGACTTTGACCCGTGTCCGGATGGAACTCTCCTTGGCGTGGAAGGCAAGCTTGGCAATACGAATATGTAGATCTCCTCCCTTGTAACTGATTCTGTGTAACCCTAGCCCCCTCCGGTGTCTATATAAACCGGAGGGTTTAGTCCGTAGGACAACAACAATCATAACATAGGCTAGCTTCTAGGGTTTAGCATCTACGATCTCGTGGTAGATCAACTCTTGTAATACTCATATCATTAAGATCAATCAAGCAGGAAGTAGGGTATTACCTCCATCGAGAGGGCCCGAACCTGGGTAAACATCATGTCCCCGCCTCCTGTTACCATCCGCCTTAGACGCACAGTTCGAGACCCCCTTCCCGAGATCCGCCGATTTTGACACCGACACCGACCCCCTCTAACCTCGAGGTGAGACCATGTAGAACCTTGAGAAGAGGTGTCTAGAGGGGGGTGATTAGACACTAAGTACCAAAGTTGAAGTTTTTAAGTTTCTTTAAAGTTTGAGTGGAGTTTAGGCACAAGTTTAACATTCACAACATATAGCAAGCAAGCATGCAAAGAGTATATGAGCAGTGGAAAATAAAGCATGCAACTTAAGTAGAATGTGAAGGGAAGGGTTTGGAGGATTCAAATGCAATTGGAGACACGGATGTTTTTGGCGTGGTTCCGATAGGTGGTGCTATCGTACTTCCACGTTGGTGGAGACTTCAACCCACGTAGGGTAACGGTTGTGTGAGTCCACGGAGGGCTCCACCCACGAAGGGTCCACGAAGAAGCAACCTTGTCTATCCCACCATGGCCGTCGCCCACGAAGGACTTGCCTCACTAGCGGTAGATCTTCACGAAGTAGGCGATCTCCTTGCCCTTACAAACTCCTTGGTTCAACTCCACAATCTTGTCGGAGGCTCCCAAGTGACTCCTAGCCAATCTAGGAGACACCACTCTCCAAGAAGTAACAAACGGTGTGTTGATGATGAACTCCTTGCTCTTGTGCTTCAAATGATAGTCTCCCCAACACTCAACTCTCTCTCATAGGATTTGGATCTGATGGAAAGAGGGCTTGAGTGGAAAGCAACTTGGGGAAGGCTAGAGATCAAGATTCATATGGTAGGAATGGAATATCTTGGCCTCAACACATGAGTAGGTAGTTCTCTCTCTAAATAGGATCTTTGGAAGTGTAGGTTCAGTCTGATGGCTCTCTACACGAATGAAGAGGAGGTGGAGGGGCATATATAGCCTCCACACAAAATCTAACCGTTACACACAATTTACCAAACTCGGTGGGACCGAATAGTTAAACTCGGTCAGACCTATTTAGCAAATAATGTGACCGTTAGGGTTTTCGGTGGGACCGAAATGCAACTCCGTGAGACCGATTCGGTTAGGGTTAGGGCATAACGTAATCTCGGTAGGACCGATTACACAAACTCGGTGGGACCGATTTTGGTAATAAGCTTTCCAGAGAGTTGGTCAGGCAAACTCGGTTGGACCGATTATCAAACTCGGTGGGACCGAATTTGATAATAAGTTAACCAGACAGTTTGCATTGTAATCTCGGTAGTACCGATTGCTCAAACTCGGTGAGACCAATTTTGATAATGGACATACACAGAGAGATTACAATCCCATCTCGGTGAGACCGAGATCCCTATCGGTGAGACCGATTTGCCTAGGATTTGTGGCAGTGG
The DNA here is from genome assembly GCA_021605145.1 of Aegilops bicornis. NCBI lineage: Eukaryota > Viridiplantae > Streptophyta > Magnoliopsida > Poales > Poaceae > Aegilops > Aegilops bicornis. Next base: position 89,523,397 of record CM038670.1, read on the forward strand.
CTAAGACATCCAAACTCGGTGGCGCGGATAGAAAAGAATCAGTGGGGCAATGAAGTTTGACTTTAGGTTTTGGACATGTGTGTGGAAGTGGGAAAGTAGTTGAGGGTATTTGGAGCATATCACTAAGCACTTTGAAGCAAGAGGCTCATTAAGCAACACCTCATCCCTCCTAGATAGAATTGGCTTTTCAGATAGATACAATGTGATCTTTGAACACTAAAATGTAAAATGAAGAGTCTTGAGCTTGAAGCTTTAGCCAATCCTTTGTCCTTAGCATCTTGAAGGAGTTCCCACATCCTTTAGTCCATGCCACTCCATTGTTGAACTTATCTGAAACATACTAGATAAAGGTGTTAGTCCAACAAGAGATATGTTGTCATTAATTACCAAAACCACCTAGGGAGCACTTGTGCTTTCAGACCAGCCAAATCTCCATGTAAATATGAGTCCTATAAGATATGATGTTGATAAAAACATATATATCTTGTGTTGCTCAAATAGGATATGTGGTTGCCCAAGTGGCCGGTCATGTTCAGGTTACACCTCCGAGTGGCCTATGTTTTGCCGGAGTGTTGATTAATTTCCGTTCCGACAAATTTCAGGCGCTCGATATGTCCTTTTTTAGCAAAGGTCATGCCGGATTTTTCCATGAATTCTAGCATGACTTGTGCTAGAATATGTAGGAAATGTCGAGTGGCCTGGATTTTCTCAAAAACTAATTAAACGACATTTCGACAGACCGATAGTCAACCTGTGATGAATAATAATGATCTAATTTAGGTTTTTTAGTACATACATTTAATTGTACAAGTTTAATCTTTGAATTATGAACGTAGGAAATGTCGTACTCGGATGATGAAAGTCTCCTGGGGGAGTCCAGCTGGTGCCACGACGATCGAGGTCTGTGTGACAGGCCTCACCTGGACGAAGATTGGTGCTTCAGCATTAAGCTCGAGGAGACCTTTGATGTTGAAACGATGCATAACGCATTTACAAGTGTTTTTTCGTAATTAAGCACGACTTCAACTATTTCAACATCTAATTTTCATCTTTTACAATTCGACTAGCTTATCCCATGCCATGCAAGACGCTATGTCTTGGAGAGGATGGGTTTAGCAGACCATGAAAATTTTGAAACAAAGAAAATACACCTAAGGACCCATCATGATATGGATTTTGAAGTAAATCTATACAATTCTCAGAGCATAACCCATTTTGGTTGCCAAAATTGGCAAGCAATTTGCAAAATGTATGGTTTTATGAGGATATGATTGTCACCATGGATCTTGGTGATCTTGACATCGAGCAAGACAATATGGACATTTGGGTCATTGTTGATACGCTTCTGATTCTACCGCTATGTGAGTTTCTCAAACATAGTTATTAACTAATTTATATTTTTTATTTCAAAATAGTTGACAACTTATTTCCATTAACAGCTTATTTTCATTGTTCAAAGAATGTGCGGAAGATAGTAGACAAAACCCACTACACCGATGGCTCTGAATTAACTTAGAAGGAGAAAAATCATCTGATCGCATTTTGTACTGATCTTGAGAATTACAATACCTATTATCGAACTCCTCCAAATTATGGTGAATACGTGCCACTAGTGCACGTGTTGAACTACTGATAACTTCTATGGAGATACCCTGTAAGATTTTTTACTATTATGACATCCGTGCATCTTTTTCATACTTCTAAAACTAGTACATCATTGCTAACTACGAAGTTATTACTATGTTTTTCAACAGAAAATCCCGATGGATTGTGTGCCTCATCTGATGTATCAGAATGGTCGCCTTGATGTTTTGAACATACAGCCAGGTCATCCTACGGATCTCACCTGTGCATATCGGATTTCTAAAACCAGTGAACACATGCTAATCAAAGAATGGAAAAATTATTTAGACAGTCATAAGGAGGTTCTTGGAAGCAACATTAAGCGAAAGGCAAGAATTGGAGACAGGATAATCTCCATTCTCCATAATGGAGAGTCAGGGGCTATCTTGTTTTTTGCTATTTTACCTTAGAGAATATAGTATGTCCTAAGAGAATGTAGTAGGTCCTATGAGGTACAATATGTTTATTATGTGGTACAATGTGTTAGAGTTTATGATGAGGAGTAGTTGTGATTATGACTAGTGACCAACTTGCTATGTGATGTCTCATTGATGAAAACAATGATCATGAGGAGGTTTTATATGACAATGATGTATTATGATGATAAGTTGTTAATGATATGATATGATGATTTTTATTATATTATTGGGTGAAAGAATCATGATTAGTTTCAAGTGTATGTCCATCCACTTGAAACTAGTCCACGGTTCTTTCACCCTGTGATGTAATAACTCATTATGATGTAAAAACAATCTCTAAATTGCTATTGTATGAAAACTTGTATAAAGGTGTATGAATACAACACGAAATAAAAGTGAAATGCAGAATGATAGTAGTAGCGCAGGCTGAGAGAAGCGCCACTAGTAATTACCAGTAGCGCTCTTTAGTGAAAGCGCTACTACTAAGTCGATATAGCAGTAGCGTGGCTTAACAGATGCTACTGCTAACCTTTAGCTGTAGCGCCTTACAAGTACCGCCATAACCCGCGCTACTGATAGGCATTATTCCTGCGCTACTGCTAGGGTTTTCCCTAGTAGTGATACACCCGCAGAATCCCCATCAACCCTTTCTATATACATAGACCTGCCTATGTGTCTCCTGTACGGACACTATCTTTAGGCATGTCTCTCATGCATTGTCTCACACCTCTCTTCCTAAACGACGCGTATTATTCTAGCAGAGCATTCTGTAGGATACCCCTTAAAGTTAGGTTGGATGAATAGTAATAACAGATATAAGGGGTTACCTTAGTCTGAGAACCCAGGGTTACAAATCCTAGCCGGCTTTGTCAGTGGACACGGAGTCCTTCACAATTCTGCTATTGTTGTCTTGTACGACAAGTAATCCATGGGTCTCCCGAAATGCGTCACGGGCCAACCAATGTGGCGCAGGACCGAACCGAATCAAGGGCCTCACCTCAACCCATCGGACCTCACGCGGTGACACACCCTCTGCCCCCAGGTCTCGTTATCTTCTCACACCCACACACACCAACACAAACACCACATAAAAAATCTCCCCGTGCCTCTATCCCCTCCCCCTTGCATATACACACTCAAGGGAATCTCTCGCCGTGACATCATATTAGTCACTCTCTCTCTCTCTAGACCTCTCTCATTTATCGTGCTATCTCTCCCACGCACCCCTCCCCCCACCGGCCCCTCTATCCATGCCTCTCTCGAATATGTAATACACACACGTACCTCTCTAGGCCCTGCCAAATACATCAACTACACATTCACACATGTTACATCACGTACGCCATTGATCTAAAAAGTCCTCTCTTCACGTTTATTTCGCATACAACATTCCTTTTGAATAAAGTCTGGCCAAAAAATTATTTTAGAATTTCTACATATATACAACATTACAAAGTTATATGGAGGAGTATGAACGTTAATTTGCATTGCATGGTGCCCACAATGATATTTATTCCGCACTGTGAATTTTTATATTTTTATACTATATATAAAGTTAGTCATAATAAAGAGAAACAAAGAGCATCTCTCTCCCCATCGCATACACCCCCTCTACGCCCCTTTCACGTACGCACACAAACTATCTCCAGGTCCTCTAAAAGTAAGCCCCCAACACATTCATGCATGTTTCATCTTTCTCTCGCGATATATACAAAGGATTTATCATTGTATTTGGAGCAAAAGCACGATACGTACATTGGACTTCAGAATCCACTCATTACGGTCACCATTTATGTTTTGTGGTTATTATACAGTCACGGGCTCACCGTACAGCTCTGTATTTGCTCAAGACACGACTAGCTGACCAGTTAAACACTCCACATAGCACCTCTAGTGTTGCATCACATTATCTCACTACCATTGGGCCCACCTGTCGGCTTGTATCTTCTCTTCTACACTCTTATAAAAAAGCAGATTTGGTGATGATGGTGTGCGTGCCATCCTGCAATATAGGCCGTCCAATTTGTATCTGATGGATAGGAAGGAAACTATGGCAATTTTGCAAAATGGTACACACACACCTCTCCACATTTGCAAATAAGTCCTTCCCTCGTTCATCCTTTTCTCTCACAAGATAAACTACTCATACAAATGCATCTTGATGTTACGTGCAACGCACGAGCATCTTGCTAGTAAGAATGAAAACGACAAAAAAAATATTGGACGGTGATTCAAAGTCATGACCGCGGGACAGCGGACAAGGTGGCCTTGTATTGGTATGCTGAGACGTCCGTTTTAACACATAGGAGTTGGTGTGGTGATTATACACACATGCACGCATGCACACGAACTGCATGCACGCAACACTAACACGAACACCCCATGCACGCACGCAACACTCACACGTACACACGCAGCCACGCACGCACGCAACACTCACACGCACACACGCACGCATGCATGCACACACCACACGACAAACACACACTCTCACGCTCAAGTGCTCAACCTACACGTGCATGCGCACACATCAGGCCCTGACAGACACATACACAACCAGGTGATTCCTGCGCACGGGTTGGAGTCTTGTCGCTCCTGCGTAAATTTTTGTTTAACTGACCTTTTTCCTATGTGAACTGACATGTGGGACCCACAAGGAACATGGTCAATTTAACTAGTCAACATGCTGCCACACAGACTATTTGGCCGGTCAACAGAGTGCAATCCGATGTTGAACGGTGAGCAAGTGACCGTATAATCACCGCAAAATGTATATAGTGACCGTAATGAGCGTATTCTGAAGTTCGGTGACCATATTACGCTTTTCTCTCTGTAGGCCCTCCAAAACTACATCTCTACACGTTCTCGCATGTTACATCTAACAACTATGCAATACAGCACTACTACTACACTCTAACACAATAAATCATATGTGTTTTTAGTTTTACTAGATATCATATTGTTACTTAATTATTCAGTTTGCATATATTAAAATTGCCTTTGAAATGTATGGCCAGTATCATCTACCACGTGGGAAAAATCCCGCCCTTTCCTGTTTAATCAGGTTTGTATTGATGGATCGTGCGAAACAGCAAAACTATAGTACTATACAGTACAAGTGACAGCTCACGGGGCCGCCGTGTCGTGTACTCCTCCGTCGTAAGAGTGGAGCGCTCGCTTTCATAAATGTTCTAGTCCCGTTCGCCGACATGTGGGACATCATGCTACCGGGTCCACGTGCCATACCAAAATATAGTGCAGAGCAGCAGGGGTGAACCACTCCAGTCATGGCGCCGGCGTAGTAATGAGCAACGAGGCATCAAATCACGAAGCTGCACCTTTACCGCAGTTAAGTTGGAGGGACGAAGTAATAATGCTAAAAAATAAGTTGGAGGGACGAAGCAACCATCATTTCACTCGTTGCTGAATCCGCTTCTGCCTCATCTTCTTCAAGTTAACCACGTGTTGCTTCTGAGTTCTGTCGTTGTTCTGCCTCATGTGGGACGCGGATCGACTTGGTAAAGCACTGACACGTGGGACCGCATGTTAGCAAACCGCTAGGCCAACGTCATCTAAAAATAAGAAACCTCCCCCACCATCCGCGTGGCAAAATTACCTCCTTTTTTCTAATCTTGATTCTATACTTTTTTAGATCAATATAATTGAGATTTGTATAGATAGCACACAGGAGCAAAACCAAGTGGTACGGTTAAGGGCATCCACAATGTGTAGCCAAATGTGAAAATAGCTTTTGGCATCGATGGGAACCATTGTGGACGGTGCTGCCAAAGCCAGAGAGATGGAACCAACGCTCCATGATTGATTGATTGAAGGAATAGAAAAATGCAACGTCTCTCCTCTTGCTCCCGTGCTTGGACGCATGTACAGTATAGAGCATAGTGTCTACTCCCCTATCCCTTCTATCACAAATCACAAAGCATTGAGGTGTCAAATCACAAAGCACGGACGAAGCAACCATCATTTCACTCTTCGCTCACTCCGCTTCTCCATCGTCTTCTTAGAGAAACCACCTCACCGCACTAAGCTGGACGGACGACGCTATTGTGTACTAGTAGTACTAGTATATTTACGCGTCCTTTGGTTCAACGGACTTCCTGGATGCAAATAAGGTGGTTGTCTTGGCTTGCAGGCGGCACTTGCGAACGACTTACCGTGGTCTCCCTCAACGGTGTTCTCCGTCGAATGCACTTCACCAAACCACAACGTTCGAGATATCGTCGACGTCATCGAAATGGGGAAGGAAGTCAAATAGTTACTACCTCCATTTTTTTGTACACAAGGCAAGTATATCAAGATTACAATTTGCAAAAGGCCACTAACACTAATCAAGGCAAAATTGATGGGGTTTGCCTCGTACTAGCAACCAAGGACATTAATATACCCTTGCATGCATGCGGAAGTGAGAAGGTTGGTTTGCATGGCGCTGCATTAATCAAGCGATGAGGAGTGAGATGGTTAGCTCTTTGGGATTTGGAGAAAAAATACGCATTAATTGACACGTCGAACGAGGATTTGTATCGATTAATCCTGCAAAGGATAACCCCGCCTTTCTTTATTAACACTAGTACTCCTAGTACGTATGTACTTATCCTGTTTGGGTCTAGGTCTTGAATTGCCATACTTCGCCACACAGTTTTGCCAAGCTTGCCTAAAGTTTTCAAAATGAAAACGAGGTACACTTGCGCACGGCTGTCGCGGTCGCACCGCACCCTCACACAGTCGCTCCTGCATGCCGCAAACCCAACCAAGGGAACGCACCCTCACTGACACGTGCTACCGCATGTGAACAAACCAAACTCAGCCATCCTACCGCTGACACATAATTTTCGTTCATACAGTATGTTTATCCAACCGCATGTTGGGGAGGATCCGTACGGCCCGTGCAGTGGTCTGTTGGGGAAGAAGAAGAGGTGAGGAAGAAGGGTTAGGAGACTTAGGATATTCATCCAACCGCCTGAAATGGTAGACTGACCCAAATGATGAAAGTCGGGCAACTTGCATAACAATATATGTTTTTACACAGCAAAAGATCCCTAAAAACAACAACATAAAGAAACACTATCACTGCTCGCGAACAAGACGGCCTCGTCGTCTTTGGCTGCCAGCGCGAACCAGCCATATCTGCCGACGTGTGTCTCCGCACCGTGGTTGTCCTCGGCCTCCAGCTACTCGTTCACGCGAAGCGTGCGGGCGCTCTGCACGGACGAGAGCATCACCTGGTTCAAGTCGAGGACGTCCGGTTCCACCTGCCGGAGGGCCTCAATGGCAGCGGCATCCGCTCGCTCTGCATCGAGATGAGACTCCGCCGCCCGGTTCAAGTCGAGGACTTCCGATTCCGCCTGCAGGAGGGCCTCGATGGCAGCGACATCCGCGCGCCCCACCTCAAGTTGAGCCTCCGCCGCCCGGTTCACATCCACGACGTCCAGTTCTGCCTGCAGGAGAGCCTCGATGGCAGCGGCATGCGCGCGCTCCGCGTCGAGTCGAGCCTCTGCCTCCCAGTCCTCCTTTAGTATCACCAGGTTGAAACGTTGGTCCGCCTACACCATGGGGGACCCGGACGCCGGCACGAAGTCGACGTCCATCGTCTCATACCCATCGGGGGCCTTCTGCACCGCGACCTCCGCCATGCACATCGGATCAGCTTCCTCCTCGTCGTAGCTTGGCTCCAGAGAACTCGGGGATTGGCCCGCCGCAAAGTGAGCTTGGGAATGGAGGACAGTGGTGCCGACCGCCGCCGCGATTTCTGCGCGGCACTCCGGCGTCAGCATCTTGTAGTACGTGATCTTGCGGCGCACCATGGCTTTCCGGCGAACTAGGGGACGCTTGATGCAGGCTAGGGGATCGAAAGGTGGGGGAATGGGCTGGAGAGGAGGTGTGGTTTTGGGGCAGTGGCTGGCGTAGGCCGGGCAGCGAAGGTTCTGGTGTGAATAGTGGTCCCGGTGACGCCGGTCAATCGGTTTTGACTGTACATCGCTCTTGTCGCGTTCGCGTTGCACCCCGGCACGCTGGACCCTCCACTCGCTCACCGAATGGAACGCACTTCGTCTTGCGTTTTCGCTCGCTTGTGGGATCACAGTTGAGAGAAAACCGACGTCCCTCTCCCTCCCCCGCCCGCGTCATTTATACTACCAGTCCCTCCGTTTTATGTGGAGTAAATAAAAATAGAGGGAGTATACTACGGATGAGGATCCCCTGATGTGGCCGAACCCATTGAGTAACTGACATGCGGGGCCTAGCAAGCATGGGGTCTGCCAGTAAGTGAACGAAAGCGAGGGTAAGGCAGGGATACCTACGTCAGAGGATCCACTTCCACTAGCTACTACTCCCTCCTTCCATCTACAGGGCCTAATGCGTTTTTCGAGGCTAACTTTAACCAAATGTTAGAGTAATAATATATGACATGCAACTTACACAAAGCATACGGTCAAATTCGTATGTGAAAGGAGCTTCCAATGATATAATTTCCACATTATACATCTCATGTACTATTAATCTTATCAATAGTCAAAGGCGGTTTTGAAAAACGCATTAGAGCATGGTTAATAATATAGCCAGCCGATGGCTATAAGGAACTACCATGTCATCTATAGCCATCATCTGTATGCACTCATACAGTAGTGTGGGCTATAAGGTTGGCTATTTACCGCAAAAAAATAAGGTTGGCTATTGTATTAGTACTTTTTTCCATCTCCTCTCTATCTCTTTCTTCATATTTATTGTATTTAACTAGGAATGCGATATAGCTAGGCTCTTGCATGAGAGCTCACTCCCCTTACTTTTTCACATATCTCTCCTCCACATAGGCCCTATATAAATGGAAGGAGGGAGTACTATGAGCACTGCATACTCTACTACAGATGTTGTCAGTACTCCACTAGTACTATTGGACAGGGAGCTTAAAAAAGTTACTATTGGACTGGCTATACGTGGTGAAATCCTAGTAGGAAGAGCATGCGCGAGAACAAGCACATTCACGTGGTCGAAAAAAAATTGGAAATCATGTCTGTTTGAATACAAATCTAGGAGTACGTACGAATCTAACAATATTGATTGGGCTTTGTTGAATGTTGATACTTTTTTCTGTAAGTTTGATCAAAGTAGAGATACTTTGACTACACATAAAACTTATATGTAGACTAGAAAGGATCGGAGGGAGTATATTGTACGTTCAAGAGCGAACGAACATTGAATACCCTTTATATATGATTTGTGGATGCTATGATCACTGGTTCAAAATTTTGAATCCGCCTTAGGTATCACACATGCACCCACTCGTTCTCTCTCGATTTCATCTCGGTGTCCAGACATCGATTGAAAGAGGACTAGGGTGGGTACAATACGTTTGTTTCGCTTATGAACGTACAATATACTCCCTCTGATCCCCAGCACTTCGCCGGTCATTTCTATCATAGAAATAGACCAAACCTTTATCTCCTTGCACGACACGCAATTGATCTCTCAACATCAATCGATCTCGTCAAGATGTGTCGGGGCATGAACCGAATGGGATCTCTCAACATCAATCGATCTCGTCAAGATCTCGTCAAGATGGGAAGCGACACGTAGTGGAGGCAAACTGAAACTTTAAACGAACCGTTTGTTTGTATGCATGTCGAACAAATTACAATATTAGAAATACAAGCATGGTCTAGGCCCACATGCAAATGATACTCGGCAGAATGTTCAAATGAGGCATGCGGGAGCGACATGCTCATCGTCGCTTTACACGGTCGGTTTCAGTGTGCCGAGGGTGGCGTTAGCGCTGTGGCACGACCAGCAGATTAACACCCGGCTCATCGAGGATGCATGGAGTGCCTAAGTGAGCGAGCGCCGCGACGCGTTCGCGGAGTGGTGTAGCGCGGCCAACTGCATCCCCAGGACCTGAGACCATGTCGGGTCTTCTTTCTTTTTCAATGACATGTGGGGTCGCATGTGAGCAAAGGGCATCTCCAACATTGCCACGACCGCAGCTGACTACCCTGGCACACCAATAACCCTCGTCCCTCGCGCCATCACGCTGTGCGTTCCGAGCCAGCGCCAGCTGCCCGCATTCATGCCATCCTTCTGTATGCCGTCGTTAAGAGGCTCGGTGCCCGAGGAACCAACTCCGGCGACTTAATGACGCACCCGGATGCTTGGCCTCACCGGAATGCGATACTTAAAGCGGCAACGCCCATCTAACCTCCACACCATAGCGCATCGTCCTGCTACCTGGCAACACATCCGCCATGACCGCGAGCGCGAACGCTCTGCGGGAGAGCTTGTCTTCGGGGATGAAGCTCAAGGTCACTGCCCTCGCTCAAGTCGCCGCTCGCGACGCAATAGCGGTGTAGCCGGACGTGGGCCTTGCGACCGCCTGGCGGTGGCCACGCTCGGCACGGCAGAGAGCACCGCTACCACGCCGGCCCTACTTGCCGCCATCCAACGTCCATCACCGCCGAGGTCAGGGACTCCTCCGAGGATGAGTAGGGTATAGGAGGCGGCAGGGCATGGTGTGCCAACTGGCCGGTCCGTCTCCCGTGTTCTACTCTTCCTCGCCGGAGACCGCACCTTCACTTCACGGGTCTTGAACCCCGCCCCCGTACATGGAGATCGCAGATGGAGGACGTCGGTCACCACTGTAGAATAGGTTTAGTGTCAGGTTTCTTTTTTTTGTCCTATAAAAGTTCAAAATGTAATGAAAATCTGTCGTGTTTGCATTAATCTCGGCCGGTGTATATGAACTTTCACAATAATATAGTATATTGTAGGAACACTAGCAAGATGCCCGTGCGTTGCATGGAACATCAAGATCTTGTGGGAGAAAAGGATGAACGAGGGAAGGCCTTATCTGCAAATGTGGAGAGGAGTGCGGGTAAATTGTCATAGTTTCCTTCCTATCCGTTAGATATAGATCGGATGGCCTATGTTGCAGGATGGCAGGCACACCATCATCACTAACTCTGCTTTTTATTGAACCGAGACAAAGCTAACATGCGAAGTAAATAAACACATAGTATACATACACAATTTATCTTAGGCACTCCAATAGTACGTCCACTACACATTCACGCATTTCACATCTTTCTACATCTACGGGAACCTACAAAAGGGTTAACGTAAATTGCCTCTCTCTCTCTCCTCCCTGATTTTCATGGCGGTGGGCCCCTCCCACCCCCAATCTACAATCAACAGCTCACACGTTTCACATTACGTTAATTACGTAACTGGGATTATGTAGGGGTAGCATTACTCGTCCTAACAAACCCAACTAAGCCAACCTCCCAGCATATCGCGCGGGAAAAGACCCGGCCGCGCCGTTTTAGTCGGGATTACCGGATTACTAGTAGTAGTATCGATGGACCGCGCGAAGCACCAAGTTTTTTTTTCTTTAGGGGACGAAGCACCTAGTTTAAAAGGAAAAAAGGCGGTACACTCACAGCACCCCTGTCGCGGTCGCATTGCACCCCACACACGTTCGGTCCTGCACACGGCTCACGCAAACGGAACACGCTTAGGATTGCCTCTTCACTGACACGTGGGACTGCACTTGGAGAAACCGACCATGCACCAAACTCCCCCCGCCCACCGCGCGAAAATCCCACCCCCCCCCCCCAAAAAATTCCCCCAAATCCCAAATTCAATCGCCCTTCGATCAACTAGCCAATAGTATTCCCCAAACCCCCCTCCCCCCGTCCCCTTCCACTCGATTCGCCCCGCCAAAGCCGCCCTCCCCGCCGAGCCGATACGTCAGTGCCGTGGTCCGTCGAGGGGATGCACGGTGATCCTCTCGCTCCCACAGTACGCTCACGTAGACTGTCGTCCTCTAGCCGCGCCGCCACCACTGGCGACGTTCTTGTGGAGGCGCACGGCAGTCAGCGCCGCCACCGCTGACGATGTTCGTGTGGAGACGCACGGCAGTCAGCTTCTCCAATGATACGTGCATTCTAGACTGAAGCCCCTGCATGTCGGTGTAGCGCTGAATGTTAGCTGATAGACGCTGTTAATCTCACTGTTTGCCGAAGTAGTTTATAGTCAATATGCTCTGCTTAATAAGCTTCCTTGCCCTGTTCTGCACTCAATCTTCTTAGCTGAGATGGCATGCCAAGCCCGATTAGTTGCTAAAATATCCTGCCATATATTTGTTGTGACGTAGATTGCCATGGTCTAGTAGCCAATCTATTAGGTGAAATAGTTGTACACCATTTTATACTCGATCTTTGTTGCTGCGATGGCCTTCGATAGTTCGATGGCTGTGTGCTCGGCCTCATTGATCATCAAAAACAGCCTGCCATAATTTAGCACTCAAATCTATTTGCTGAATTAGCTTTACATATATCTCGTTACTTAGATCTGCTCGTCCAAATAAATATCTTGCCATAGCTTTAGACATCAACCTAGATATTTTTTTATGGACTTCATAAAAAAGCATATATGTTTTTCCTGTAATATCTAGTAGAAGAACTAATTTGTATGTCTAACAGATGGACAAGACTTGGATAACTTCTGCTCCAAGATTCTCTGCTGCATATGTCGAGGGGGCTGAGAACTTCATGAACTTTATCAGAGCTGAGTATGGTGGTCCGAAATCAGATGTGCTCTGCCTGTGTAGCAGTTGTATGAATTCAGTTACAAGACCCTACCAACTGTGCAAAATCATCTACACTTGTATGGGATGTCACCACATATACTAGGTGGGTTCATCATGGTGAAGCTGTGAACGTCAATGTTACTGACTACGTGGAAGCAGCAGATCACCATCTTGATCTACCTGATGCTCAGGTGGAAGAGGAGGAGGAGGAGGTGGTGGCGGAGCCAGTGAGTTTGATCAACACTGAAAGAATGCTACGAAATGCTTGTGCATTTCGTGAACTTTCACCTGCAGAAGTAAACCGGTAGGCCCGCATCTTGGAACAATGCAACGTGGCTGTCACCCTAGGAAATAAGTTGTCAGTATTCTCAGCTATGGTCACCTTTCTTCAGGTGAAGACATCTGAGCGGATGACCAACAAATCATTCGATGCGATGTTGGTCGCTTCCGCAAATCTTTCCCAGACAAGCGTCTGAGCTGCCACACACCTATAGTAAAATGAAGAATTTCCTTAGTGCGGTTGGAATTGGATATGATATGATCCATGTTTGTAAGAATAATTGTGTTCTGTTCCAGAAGGATTATGCCAACTTAAGTGAATGCCCGAAATGCAAATCATCAAGATGGAAAGATGGCAATGCTGTGAAGAGGACTCCTCGTAATGTTCTGAGGCATTTTCCAATTATACCAAGATTGCAGAGGTTGTTTCATGATGCTGAAACAAGAGACGATGTACTATGGCATTCTAGGAACCAGGAGTAAGAGATCAGAATGTAATGAGCCATCTATCTCATGGTAGTGAGTGGCAAAGCTTCAATCAGAAACACAAAAAGTTTGTCAACCCGAGAAACATTAGACTTGGCTTAGCTTCAGATGGATTTAACCCATTTGGCCACCAGAGCGCCACACATAGCATGTGGCCAGTGGTTGTTAGCCCTTAAAGCATGCCTCCAAATGTCTGCACCAAAGAATCAAACTACATGATGGCCTTGCTCATCCCAGGTCCAAAAATTCCTAGAAAGGATTTTGATTTATTCATGGAGCCTCTTATGGAGGAACTTCAACAACTATGGAGGGGTGTTCTCACCCGAGACCTATATAGCAGCCCACCAGCTGATTTCTTTCTGTGTGCTATTATAATTTGATGGATCCATGATTATCCGGCTTTGGGCACTATGTTAGGGCGAACGACACATGGTTACAATGCATGTGTTCGTTGTGACAGGAATCCGATGTCATACGCAATACTTAGCAGGATATGTTACATTGGACACCGTTGTTTCCTTGCCAAGGACAAGCCGCGTCCTACAAAATACCGAAGACATGTGTTCAATGCAAAGCATGAAAACTGTGATGTGCCAAAGAGGCTCACCGCCGATGAGTTGCAAGTGGAACTAGAGAAGGTTAGGCATATTACACCAAGAAACCATCCTGGTAATGGTAGCGGGAAACTGAAGCGTGGCAGCGCAGAAGAGAGATTATTGTTTACCCGCAGGTCCACTTTGTGGGACTTGGAGTATTGGAAAGATTTGGATCTGAGGCATAATCTTGATGTGATGCACATCGAGAAAAATATATCTAACAACATTATCGGCACACTTCTTAATATTGAAGGCAAGACGAAAGATACCTTAAAATCTAGGATTGATTTGACACACTGGTATCGAAAGGATTTGCGGTGTGCAAGATGAAGGTAAACCACGGATATGGCACCACTGTAATGCGTCTTGGACAAGGTAAAAAGAAAAGAATTATGTGAGGTCCTGCCACGTGTGAGATTCCCACATGGACTTGCTTCCAACCCCGAAAGGAGAGTCGGTCTGAGATGGAAACAAGGTACAAGGGTTGAAAACTCATGACCGCCACGTCCTACTTCAAAGGGTTTTACCTGTTATCCTTAGAGGATTGGGCCGCCTGACTTATACAGAGCAGCTTGCAGAGTTGGGACAATTCTTCAGGGAACTCTGCAGTAGAAATATAAGGATAGATGCTTTGGAGCGTCTTAGAGACAAGATACCAACTATCCTATGCGACCTTGAGAAGATATGTCCTCCAGCCTTCTTTGATGTGATGGTGCATTTGACTCTTCATCTACCTGATGAGGCACTACTTAGAGGTCCAGTACAGTATGGCTGGATGTACCCAATTGAAAGGCGGCTAGGCACTATCAAGGGCTATGTTAGGAACAAAGCTAGACCTGAGGGTTCCATGTTAGAGGCCTACATTGCTACAGAAGCGTTGACATTCTGCTCAAAATACATTGAAACAACTGATCAGCTTAGAAAAGAGGTGGGTGAACACAATCCCGGTCTCAATGTTTTCGATTATTCTGTTCGAGTTACAGGGAAGAGTCGACAAGAGGACAAACCTAAAGATTTGGACAAAATGGTTTAGTATGTGTTGAATAACTGTCCTGAGATACTACCTTATATCAATTAAGTGCTAAGTATTGCAGCTTATACATCATAATCTACTAAACTTGCAGCACGTTCTTATATATTTAGATGTTTGACGCGATCACTATGTTGTGCAGCATCTACAAAAAGGAGTTACTGCCACAAAATCCAAGAAACATTGACAAACTGTTTATGGCAGGATTTGCGAAATGGTTCAAGAGCCATGTAAGCTTTTGAATTGCATTGTCAGTTTTTTTAATATATTGAGTACATAAAATGATCAGCTTGTCTATTTTCTAAACATAGGTTAAGAAGATGCGGGAGGATGGGCAGGCAGTTGATGATGCCCTTTACGCACTAGCAATGGGTCCTGATACTCGGGTAAGACATTATGAATCTTGCATTGTTGGAGATGTGCGCCACAACACCCTTGCACGTGATTTAAGGCAGAAGACACAAAACAGTGCCATCATGAGCATGGATACGCATACAGAAAGTGACAACTGAAATGTATGCTAACATAACGTATATTGTTCAAGAAAGTGATATCTCTGTTTCGAGGATCATTGGTGTGTGGTTCTGTTGTGCTGTCGTTGGTATAACCTGTTTTCCAAGATCGCAAAACCCGGAGTTGATGAATTTTCAAATCCATCAATGTCAAGGCGGCATACCAGACCAACGAGCCTTTTATTTTCGCAAATCAAGCTTTTCTTGGAATACACATTTGCACGTAGCGATGACTGGAGAGTATTGAAAAGGTTCGAGCAGTGGAATTCGTTTAATGAAGTTGCACAACAAGATGATGCTTACACCGCTCCTGATGTACAAGATTCCACAGATGTTCCTAATATCTTTGAGAACCATCACGTCAATGACACTGGCGAAAAGATTGCCTGTCGTGCTGTGGACATACAAGAGTTGATCAAGAAGAAGCCAACGTTCAAGGACATTGAGGATGAAGAAGAAGATGGCACTATGGGGAATTACGATTCAGACTGATACACATGGCGAAGATGTTGACCCTGCTGCTGCGGATGATGATTAGATTGCTTTTGTCGTATTTACCGCCGTAAGACATTTTTATCTACTATGTGAAATTGTGTTTGCTATGACAACTGAAACCTGATGAACGTGTTGTTTAGTATTTTGCTGTGAGAACATCACTTGTTATGTATGTTGATTTGTGTTTGGTGATTGTATGACGAGTAAAACATGATGACAGTGTTGTTTAGTTGTACTCATATTTGGCTATGAAACTTGAATTTGATGACATAGTTTGTTGTTGGACTGCAATTTGCTCGACGTCTTTGAATGGGTACAAAGCTGACCCGACAGGGCCTCTGCTAATTTATTTATTTATTACCAAAAGGGCCTCTGCTATTTATTTATTTATGAGAAAAAAGGGATACCCCCCGTTTTCCGTTAATAGAAATCGCTAGATGTTCACAACACTACGCCCAGCCTGCTTCATAGGTTTCATTCATTACTAGTTTCAGCAAAGTGCTTATGTCATAGCCACTGAATACATCACGAGTGCTACATACACTGCAAATAAAGAGACAATCATCCTACAGAGCACATCGATTTTGCCCATTATCTTCACAAGCTCTTTCATCTCCTCATTGTTGTCAAGGCCGTTCAGCAGCTGTTGCTTGGCCATGATCAGAGGAACTGCATCTTTAACCTTCTGCTCTGCATCTTCCACTTCGCTGCTCCTTCGCCATTTGTCCAACACCCCAACCTGCTGGTATTGGGATTCCTCGGCTAACCAAATAATCAGCGTAGTTGCATTCCCCCACATCAGCAACTTCCCAGAAATACAAATCACACGAATTTTCCCTTTTCTGCAGGAATCAAATTGGAAGATCATCAACCAAACTATTAAAAAATTAGCAACTAAAAGCAGCAGAACAACACTTAAACATATTATTGCCCCATGATTTGGGCATTTTTAGAAGACCCGGCCAGGGTTGAGGATTGTGGTTGAGACGCGGCGGATGACTCTGCGTGATTTGCAACAGTGGCACCACACCAATGGCAGTGGGTTGCGATGAGCAATTGGCTGCGGTGCGTGTGCCGGCGGGGGTGTGATGAGACCCACAGGCGATGGTACGGGTGGCGAATTGGCTCATATCTGGTTGTTGCCTGCTGAAGAGTAGGTGGACGAGCAGCTAGTGGACATGGATGCTGCGGCCAGAGCTTCTGATGCTAGGCAGAGTAAGTAGAGAAGAGGAGAAGCAAACGTTGGATATGTCAGTTTCATTACTTGCAGAGTAGCATAGCACCATATATAGTCATAGTCTAGGTTTGGATTCGAACCAGCTATAGGAGCACGTATCTCTTTTTCTAAAACTGAGCAACGTCTCTTTACTGGTACACTAGCTTGTTCTGTACGCCTTCTCAAGTCTTTGATTTTCTTTCTTTTTTGCGAGGAAGGAAGGAGGACAAAATTGAGAGTTCCTGGGACTCGAACCCAACCCCTCTCGGTTGAAAACAAAGGGTGCTAGTCACTTATGTGGCGAACGTTCCCTGGGAGGAGGACGGCAGACAAATGCATTCTCCTCGCAGTTCTAGTTGTGACGCAAGATCGAACGGTCGCAGTTTCAGGAATGTTACCATGCAAACGAGCCTAGTTTTTATTTTCTTCCTAGCTATAAAGAAGTATGCTACTTGGTGTCGGATTAGTCAACAAACGATTGTGCCAACCTTGACCGTTGTATTGACATTCAACGTCTGTCATGTCTCTTCAGTCTCTTCTTCCTCCAGCCGCCAAAGCCAAACCAGCGCCAAGGGACCGCCGCTTCCCGCCTCCCACGGCCGGGTCAGGCTGCCACGCACACATCATGGCCACATCGCACCCTAAAACTCTGCGCATCTTCCCCGGCCACTGTTTGTTCCTGTCCGAGGCCTCACCGCAAGATGGGACTGCCTGCTCCCGCCTCCCGTGGCCGAATGTGCTGCCGCATAGGCCGCACCACCCCACCCTACTCCATTGCTGGCCAGGCCATTCCTCTACTCACTCAGACCTCCTATTATTTTCCGGCGACGGCAGTCGGACCAGTAAACCCTCGTACTCCCCACCGCGTGGGCAACCACTGCCGAGTCTTCCCTGGCTCCATGTCGTTCCGTTCCTAGGCCTCGCCGTCGTCCACCGCCCTGGTGCTCTCGGCGCGGCGTGGTCAACATGGTCAACAAACGACATCCATCGGACATGGACTGTACGTGGAGAGGCTGACAGCTGGGTCCATGGCCGCACATAAGGAAATGCCTCCTTATTATGCACAAAATAATGATTCCTCCACCTGACATCTGGGACCCACCGGAAGGGTGCTACCTCTTGAGCACTGCTTTGGTTTTCCCTTGAAGAGGAAAGGGTGATGTAGTAAAGTAGCGTAAGTATTTCCCTTAGTTTTGAGAACCAATGTATCAATCCAGTAGGAAACCACGCTCAAGTCCCTCGCACCTACACAAACAAATAAGAACCTCGCAACCAACGCAATAAAGGGGTTGTCAATCCCTTCACGTTCACTTACGAGAGTGAGATCTGATAGATATGATAAGATAATATTTTTGGTATTTTTATGATAAAGAGAAATAAAGATGCAAAGTAAAATAAAAGGCAAAAGAAATAACTAAGTGTTGGAAGATTAATATGATGGAAAATAGACTCGGGGGCCATAAGTTTCACTAGTGGCTTCTCTCAAGAGCATAAGTATTACGGTGGGTGAACAAATTACTGTCGAGCAATTGATAGAATTGAGCATAGTTATGAGAATATCTAGCTATGATCATGTATATAGGCATCACGTCCGTGACAAGTAGACCAACTCCTGCCTGCATCTACTACTATTACTCCACACATCGACCGCTATCCAGCATGCATCTAGAGTAAGTTCATAAGAACAGAGTAATGCTTTAAGTATGATTACATGATGTAGAGGGATAAACTCATGCAATATTATATAAACCCCATCTTTTTATCCTCGATGGCAACAATACAATACGTGCCTTGCTACCCCTGCTGTCACTGGGAAAGGACACCGCAAGATTGAACCCAAAGCTAAGCACTTCTCCCATTGCAAGAAAGACCAATCTAGTAGGCCAAACCAAACTGATAATTCGAAGATACTTGCAAAGATAACCAATCATACATAGAAGAATTCAGAGGAGATTCAAATATTGTTCATAGATAATCTTGATCATAAACCCACAATTCATCGGTCCCGACAAACACACCGTAAAAGTAGATTACATCGAATAGATCTCCACGAGAATCGTGGAGAACTTTGTATTGAGATCCAAAGAGAGAGAAGAAGCCATCTAGCTAATAACTATGGACCCAAAGGTCTGAGATAAACTACTCATACATCATCGGAGAGGCTATGGTGTTGATGTAGAAGCCCTCCGTGATCAATGCCCCCTCCGGCGGAGCGCCGAAAAAGGCCCCAAGATGGGATCTCACTGCATGTAAGGTTGCGGCGGTGGAAATAGGTTTTTGGCTCAATATCTGATAGTTTGGGGGTACGTAGGTATATATAGGAGGAAGAAGTACGTCGGTGGAGCAACATGGGCCCCACAAGGGTGGAGGGCGTGCCCAGGGGGGTAGGCGCGCCCCCTGCCTCGTGCTCTCTTGGTTGATTTCTTGACGTAGACTCCAAGTCCTCTGGATCACGTTCGTTCCGAAAATCACGTTCCCGAAGGTTTCATTCCGTTTGGACTCCATTTGATATTCTTTTTCTGCGAAACTCTGAAATAGGCAAAAAAACCTGCAATTTGGTCTAGGCCTCCGATTAATAGGTTAGTCCCAAAAATAATATAAAAGTGTATAATAAAGCCCATTAAACATCCAAAACATAATATAATATAGCATGGAACAATCAAAAATTATAAATACGTTGGAGACGTATCAAGCATCCCCAAGCTTAATTCCTGCTCGTCCTCGAGTAGGTAAATGATAAAAACAGAATTTTTGATGTGGAATGCTACTTAGCATAATTTTCAATGTAATTCTCTTAATTGTGGTATGGATATTCAGATACGAGAGATTCAAGACAAAAGTTTAATATTGACATAAAAATAATAATACTTCAAGCATACTAACTAAGCAATTATGTCTTCTCAAAATAACATGGCCAAAGAATGTTATCCCTACAAAATCATATAGTCTGGCTATGCTCTATCTTCACCACACAAAGTATTTAAATCATGCACAACCCCGATGACAAGCCAAGCAATTGTTTCATACTTTTGGTGTTCTCAAACTTTTTCAATCTTCACGCTATACATGAGCGTGAGCCATGGACATAGCACTATATGTGGAATAGAATGGTGGTTGTGGAGAAGACAAAAAAGGAGAAGATAGTCTCACATCAACTAGGCGTATCAACGGGCTATGGAGATGCCCATTAATAGATATCAATGTGAGTGAGTAGGGATTTCCATGCAACAGATGCAATAGAGCTATAAGTATATGAAAGCTCAACAAAAGAAATTAAGTGGGTGTGCATCAAACTCACTTGCTCACGAAGACCTAGGGCATTTTGAGGAAGCCCGTCATTGGAATATACAAGCCAAGTCTATAATGAAAAATTCCCACTAGTATATGAAAGTGATATCATAGGAGACTCTCTATCATGAAGATCATGGTGCTACTTTGAAGCACAAGTGTGGTAAAAGGATAGTAACATTGTCCCTTCTCTCTTTTTCTCTCATATTTTTTTATTTGGGCCTTTTATCCTTTTTTTATGGCCTCTTTTTTCGTCCAGAATCTCATCCCGACTTGTGGGGAATCATAGTCTCCATCATCCTTTCCTCACTTGGGACAATGCTCTAAAAATGATGATCATCACACTTTTATTTACTTACAACTCAACAATTACAACTCAATACTTAGAACAAAATATGACTCTATGGGGATGCCTCCGTGATGTACTGGATATGCAATGAATCAAGAGTGACATGTATGAAAGAATTATGAATGGTGGCTTTGCCACAAATACGATGTCAACTACATGATCATGCGAAGCAATATGACAATGATGGAGCGTGTCATAGTAAACGGAACGGTGGTAAGTTGCATGGCAATATCTCGGAATGGCTATGGAAATGCCATAATAGGTAGGTATGGTTTCTGTCAAAAAAATAGGTAGGTATGCTGGCTGTTTTGAGGAAGGTATATGGTGGGTGTATGATACCGGTGAAAAGTGCGAGGTATTAGAGAGGCTAGCAATGGTGGAAGGAAGAGAGTGCGTATAATCCATGGACTCAACATTAGTCATAAAGAAATCATATATTTATTGCAAAAATCTACAAGTTATCAAAGCAAAGTATTACGCGCATGCTCCTAGGTGGATAGATTGGTAGGAAAAGACCATCGCTCATCCCCGACCGCCACTCATAAGGAAGACAATCAATAAATAAATCATGCTCCGACTTCATCACATAATGGTTCACCATACGTGCATGCTATGGGAATCACAAACTTTAACACAAGTATTCCTTAAATCCACAACTACTCAACTAGCATGACTCTAATATCACCATCTTCATATCTCAAAACAATTATCAAGCATCAAACTTCTCATAGTATTCAACACACTCATAAGATAACTTTTACTAATCTTGGATGCCTATTACTTTAGGACTAATTTCTCAATTTAAGCAAATTACCATGCTGTTTTGTAGGACTCCCAAAATAATATAAGTGAAGCATGAGAGAACAATAGTTTCTATAAAACAAATCCACCACCGTGCTCTAAAAAATATAAGTGAAGCACTAGGTAGCTCAAAAGATATAAGTGAAGCACATAGAGTATTCTAATAAATTCCGAATCATGTGTGTCTCTCTCAAAAGGTGTGTACAGAAAGGATGATTGTGGTAAACTAAAAAGCAAAGACTCAAATCATACAACAAGCTCCAAGCAAAACACATAACATGTGGTGAATAAAAATATAGCTCCAAGTAAAGGTACCGATGGAAGTAGACGAAAGAGGGGATGCCTTCCGGGCATCCCCAAGCTTTGGCTTTTTGGTGTCCTTAGATTATCTTGGGGTGCCATGGGCATCCCCAAGCTTAGGCTCTTGCCACTCCTTGTTCCATAATCCATCAAATCTTTTACCCAAAACTTGAAAACTTCACAACACAAAACTTAGCAAAAAATCTCGTGAGCTCCGTTAGCGAAAGAAAACAAAACACCACTTCAAGGTACTGTAATGAACTCATTATTTATTTATATGGGTGTTAAACCTACTGTATTCCAACTTCTCTATGGTTTATAAACTATTTTACTAGCCATAGATTCATCAAAATAAGCAAACAACACACGAAAAACAGAATCTGTCAAAAACAGAACAGTCTGTAGTAATCTATAACTAACGCAAACTTATGGAACTCTTAAAATTTAGCCAAAATAGGACGACCTAGATAATTTGTTTATTGATCTTCTTCAATTGGAATCAATATTATATCACGTTCTGGTAATTTTTAACAATTGTTTTCGTGAACAGAAAGTTTCTGGAATTTTCAGCAAGATCAAATAACTATCATCCAAGAAGATCCTATAGGTTTAACTTGGCACAAACACTAATTAAAACATAAAAAACAAATCTAACCAGAGGCTAGATCAAATATTTATTCCTAAACAGAGGCAAAAAGCAAAAAAAAAACTAAAAACAAAATTGGGTTGCCTCCCAACAAGCGCTATCGTTTAACGCCCCTAGCTAGGCATTGATAATTTCGATGATGCTCACATGAAAGACAAGAATTGAAGCACAAAGAGAGCATCATAAAGAATATGAAAAACAAATCTAAGTCTAATATACTTCCTATGCATAGGCATCTTATAGTAAAAAAATTATCAAGACAAGCAAATACTAGCATATGCAAGGAAGAAGTGAGAAACAATAGCAATCTCAACATAACTAGAGGTAATTTAGCAACATGAAAATTTCTACAATCATATTTTCCTCTCTCATAATAATTACATGTAGAATCATATTAAAATTCAAAAATATAGCTCTCACATAAAATTTTCTCCATATGATCCACATGCCTGCAAAGTTGACACTCTTCCAAAATAGTGGGAATATCATTAACTAAAGTCATGACCTCTACAAACCCACTTTTATCAAAAACTTCATAAGATTGAACATTATCCAAATATGTGGGATCTAAAGTTGACAATCTTCCAAACCCACTTTCAGTATTATTGCAAACATTATTATCAATCTCATAATCATCATGGGGCTTAAATAAATTTTCAAGATCATAAGAAGAATCACCCCAATCATGATCATTGCAACAAATAGTAGTCATAGCAAAACTATCATCCCCAAGCTTAGGGTTTTGCATATTATTAGCACAATTGACATCAATAGAATTTATAATAACATCATTGCAATCATTCTTTTTATTCAAAGATCTATCGTGAATCACTTCATAAGTTTCTTCTTTCAACACTTCATTACAATTTTTAGATTCACGAATTTCAAGCAAAACCTCATAAAGATAATCTAGTGCACAAAACTCAATAGCAACCGATTCATCATAATTGGATCTCTTAAAGAGATTAGCAAGTGGATGTGGATCCATAAACTTTTAGCAAGCGAAGATGCAAGCAAAAAGAAGGCACATGGTAACACGAGCAAACAGAAGGACGAATGGAAGAGGGGCAAATAAAACGGCAAAGGTGAAGTGAGGGAGGGGAAGACGAGAGGAAAATGGCAAATAATGTAATGCGAGGGATAAGGGTTTGTGATGGGTACTTGGTATGTTTACTTTTGCATAGACTCACCGGCAACCGCGCCAGAAAAGGATCGTTGTCGGGAGAGCAAATCTTGACTTGACTTGGCGTAAGCCTCCCCGGCAACGGCGCCAGAAATCCTTCTTGCTACCTCTTGAGCACTGCGTTGGTTTTCCCTTGAAGAGGAAAGGGTGATGAAGTAAAGTAGCGTAAGTATTTCCCTCAGTTTTGAGAACCAAGGTATCAATCTAGTAGGAGACCACGCTCAAGTCCCTCACACCTACACAAACAAATAAGAACCTCGCAACCAACACAATAAAGGGGTTGCCAATCCCTTCACGGTCACTTACGAGAGTGAGATCTGATAGATATGAGAAGATAATATTTTTGGTATTTTTATGATAAAGAGAAATAAAGCTGCAAAGTAAAATAAAAGGCAAAAGAAATAACTAAGTGTTGGAAGATTAATATGATGGAAAATAGACCCGGGGGCCATAGGTTTCACTAGTGGCTTCTCTCAAGAGCATAAGTATTACGGTGGGTGAACAAATTACTGTTGAGCAATTGATAGAATATAGTTAAGAGAATATCTAGGTATGATCATGTATATAGGCATCACGTCCGTGACAAGTAGACCGACTCCAGCCTGCATCTACTACTATTACTCCACACATCGACCGCTATCCAGCACGCATCTAGAGTATTAAGTTCATAAGAATAGAGTAATGCTTTAAGTATGATGACATGATGTAGAGGGATAAACTCATGCAATATGATATAAACCCCATATTTTTATCCTCGATGGCAACAATACAATATGTGCCTTGCTGCCCCAAATTGTCACCGGAAAGGACACCGCAAGATTGAACCCAAAGCTAAGCACTTCTCCCATTGCAAGAAAGATCAATCTAGTAGGCCAAACCAAACTGATAATTCAAAGAGACTTGCAAAGATAAGCAATCATACATAAAAGAATTCGGAGGAGATTCAAATATTGTTCATAGATAATCTTGATCATAAACCCACAATTCATCGGTCCCGACAAACACACCGCAAAAGAAGATTACATTGAATAGATCTCCACGAGAATCATGGAGAACTTTGTATTGAGATCCAAAGAGAGAGAAGAAGCCATCTAGCAAATAACTATGGACCCGAAGGTCTGAGATAAACTACTCACACATCATCAGAGAGGCTACGGTGTTGATGTAGAAGCCCTCCGTGATCAGCGTCGGAAAAGGTCCCAAGATGGGATCTCACGGGTGCAGAAGGTTGCGGCGGTGGAAATAGGTTTTTGGCTCCATATCTGATAGTTTGGGGGTACGTAGGTATATATAGGAGGAAGAAGTACGTCGGTGGAGCAACATGGGCCCCACGAGGGTGGAGGGCGCGCCCAGGGGGGTAGGCGCGCCCCCCTGCCTCGTGCTCTCCTGGTTGATTTCTTGACGTAGACTCCAAGTCCTCTGGATCACGTTTGTTCCGAAAATCACGTTCCCGAAGGTTTCATTCCGTTTGGAATCCGTATGATATTATTTTTCTGCGGAACTCTGAAATAGGCAAAAAACAGCAATTTGGGCTGGGCCTCCGGTTAATAGGTTAGTCCCAAAAATAATATGGAAGTGTATAATAAAGCCCATTAAACATCCAAAACAGAATATAATATAGCATGGGCCTCTGTATTTCGTGAAAAAAAACATTCCCCCCACTGACAGGTCGGACCCACCGGCTATATCTTCGCACCCAAGGAAATGCCTCCTTATTACGCACAAAAAAATGAATACCCCCTGCTAGCTGGGACCCAGCATAGTGGGAGGCTGACTTGGGCCTGCTAAGTTGACGGGGACTGAGGGCTTTGTCAACTTAGTCAATATGAACGATTCTAGCTCCGGTGACTGTACGATGTCCATCCAATGGCCGTAGTGCTTATTCAACCTCTGGTCTTCTCGCTCCAGCCGCCCAAAGCAGCGCCGTTCGTGCCTTTGCTCACGCCTCCCATGGCCGGTTGTCTTTGCCGGAGGCCTCACCGCCCCTACTACTCCCACCACCGCCGTGCAATCCTCCACTCACCCACACCCCCTGTTATTCTGCGACGACGGCAGCCTCACACCTCAGCAGAACCAGTGAACCCTCGTACTCCTCTCCGCGTGGGCATCCACTGCCGCGTCTTCCCCGCTCCATGTCGTCCCCATCCTAGGCCTCGCCGTCGTCCACCGCCCTGGTGCTCTCGGCGCGGCGTGTTCAATGTGGTCAATGAACGACTTCCATTGGAAGAGTACTGTACGTGAAGAGGCTGACAGCTGGGTCCACTGCCGCAGCAAGGAAGTGCCTCCTTATTACGCGGAAAATAATGATTCCTCCACCTGACAGTAGGGACCCACCGGACAGGCCACCGTATTTCATGAAAAAATGTTCCCCCTTGACAGCTGGGACCCAGCAGCTACATCTTCGCACGCAAGGAAGTGCGTCCATATTATGGGCAAAAAAATGAATCGCCCCCCTGACTGCTGGGACCCACCAGCTACATCTTCGCACGCAAGGAAGTGCCTGACAGTCGGGACCCACCTGATCGAAGCGTACATAGCGTTGTCATTCTGGTCGCGAACATGTACGTACGTATGATCGGTCAGTCTACAGCGATGAGCCGTGGCTGTGTAAGGAAGGGCACGTGTCATGGTAGAGGCGTGCACGTAGCATGTACACGTACATACAGCAGCTGGGGTGCAAGAAAGTAAATACGACCACGTACGTACATACAGGCGGGGTCTCGAACAACTACTCGCGCATACGTACGGCCAGGGCTCGTGTACATGGCTAGGTCAGAACGGGGAGGCAACAGAATGCATCGTGTTCATCAGGAGGCACCAGAACTCGTGATGTTCATCGGGAGCCAACCGGGTTGGACGGAACAGCCGATGGAAACGAGGCCTGGCGTACCACAGAACGGAGGAAACGGCCTTGTGTTCGACCGGCCACGGTCGAAACGGGATCCTGTTCATTGGGAGGGGTCTGGCGTACCGCAAAATGGAGGAAACGGACCTCCTACGGTCGAAACGGGGTCCTGTTGATCGGGAGGGGTGTGGCATACCGCAAAACGGAGGAAACGGACTTGTGTTGGAGCGCTACGGTCGAAACAGGGGTCCTGTTCATCGGGAGGGGTGTGGCGTACCACAAAACGGGACTCCACGGGATATTGTTCATCTCCACCATCGACTGCCTCCACGGGCTACTGTTCATCCACCGTCGACTGCCTCGACGGGCTCCTGTTCATCCACCGTCGACCTCCTCTAGCCTCCACCTGTGATTGTTCATCCACGGGCTCATGTTCATCCAGCCTCCACCGCGCGCTCCTCCACCGGCTATTGTTCAACCAGCCCTCTCCACGGGGTCCTGCTCAACCACCCCTCCACTCGCTACTGTTCATCCAGCACCCCACCGGCAACTGTTCAACCAGCCCTCCATCGGCTACTGTTCAACCAGCCCTCCACGGGGTCCTGTTCATCCAGCCCTCCACGGGGTCCTGTTCATCCACCGGGTCGATCGATCGGGGTCCTGTTCATCCAGCGGCAATGGCATGTACTACCACGGGGTCCTGTTCATCCAACCCCCATACCGGGAACTGTTCATCCAAACCCCCCAACAACGCTCACTGTTCATCCACACGCAGCATCGATCGGCTTCAGTTAGTAGCAGTACCAAAGGAATCGCTCGATCGGGTTCAGTTAACAGCCATAGATTGATCACTCGGGTCCAGTAACGCGTAGCCTACAGTGCAATCGCTCGGGTTCAGTTAGAGCCCAATGCCTCGCTCGGGTTCAGTTAGAGCGCAACGCCTCACGCACACACACGTACGTACGAGAGAAACGCGCATCGCTTGGCCCCCGACCACCCACTGCAACCGGGAACTCCCCCGATATTTTCCTTGCCCTTGCTTCTACCACGGTTTTCTCCGTCATGGACGGCCCAAAGAATGTCATGCAGGTGCTTCTCCGGCCCGCCCAGGACGAAGAGCCCATTTTCTGTCATGATTTTCCGTCATAGAAGTAGGATCCCACACCATCTATGATGATACCGGGTTTTGTCACAATTATCATCATAGAAGTGTCATAAGCATGACAGAAAAAAATTCATTCATCCCAAAATGTCACGGATGTGTCTTTTTTTTGTAGTGTACATACCCGTAAGTCTACAAAGAACTACTCACGCATCATCGGAGAGGCACCAATGGGCATGATGAACCCCTCTGTGATGGTGTCTAGATTGGATCTGGTATTTCTGGAACTTGCGGCGGCTGGAATTGATTTTTGTCGACTCCCCTAGGGTTTCTGGAATATTGGGGTATTTATAGAGCAAATGGGCGGTGAGGGAGGCCACCGAGGTGGGCACAACCCACCGCCCAGGCGCGCCTTGGTGGGTTGTGCCCCCCTTGGGGAACCCCCCACGTGCTTCTCCGGCCCACTAGATGTCTTCTGGTCCATAAAAATTCCACAAAAAGTTTAGTTGCATTTGGACTCCGTTTGGTATTGATTTCCTGTGATGTAAAAAACATGCAGAAAACAGCAACTGGCACTGGGCACTATATCAATAGGTTAGTACCAAAAAATGATATAAAATGATTGTAAAACATCCAAGAATGATAATATAACAACATGGAACAATAAAAAATTATAGATACGTTGGAGACGTATCAGCCTCCCCAAGCTTAATTCATGCTCGTCCTCGAGTAGGTAAACGATAAAAACAGAATTTTTGATGTGGAATGCTGCCTAACATGTTCATCACATATTCTTTTCTTTGTATGGAAATTTGGACTTTTATATGGTTCAAAGCAATAGTCTAGTTTTGTCATGATAATTTCAATACTCAAGCATATCAACAAGCAACCATGTCTTTCAAAATATCAACGCTAAAATAAGTTATCCCTAGCCCATTATGCTCAATCATTGATCCATTCATGAAACACACTCGCATATTAGCTACACCCAATGCTCAAGTACGATCATAATGCCCATTAGTTGGTGCTTTATAAGAGAAGATAGAGACTCGAAAAAAATGCATAAAGTAGAAGAAAGGCCCTTTGCGGAGGGAAGTAGAGATTTGTAGAGGTGCCAGAGCTCAAAGCGAAAAAGATAGATAAAAACATTTTGAGAGGCATACCTTTCCCACCAACAAAAATGACTTAGGGCTCCCAACACTTTCCATTCTAGACATATCATAGGCCGTTCCCAAACAGAAAATAAAGTTTATTCCTTTTTCCACCATACTTTCACTTTCCATGGCTAGCCGTATCCAGGGGTGCATTCCATACCAACACTTTCCAAGGAATTTATTATTTGATAACATAAAGTAAATTCATTTTTCATTTCGGGATTGGGCATCCCTAATACCTTTGCCGTACTCTCGTGCAATGACAAGTGAATAAACACTCATCATGAGAACAACACATCTAGGATGGAAAATATCGGCCACCCCTCACAGCCTCGTGAGCGGTATGAGCACACAAAAGAGGAATTTATTTTGAAAATTAGAGATGGCACATACAAATTTTCTTAGAATGGCAAAAGAATAACCGCATATAGGTAGGTATGGTGGACTCGTGTGGCAAAACTGGTTTAAAGGATTTTGGATGCACAAGTAGAGGTCATACTTAGTGCAAAATGAAGGCTAGCAAAAGATTGAGAAGCGGCCAACCAAGAAACGAAAAATCTCATAAGAGAGCATTAAGCATAATTAACACCGAATAATGCACCACAAGTAGGATGTAATTTCATTGCATAACTATTGACTTTCGTGCTTGCATAGGGAATCACAAACCTTAACACCAATATCCTTGCTAAAGCATAATTACTCATCAACATGACTCACATATCACATCATCATATCTAAAAATTATTACAAGGAATCAAGTTTATTTTGTCCAATGATCTTCAGAAAGTTTTTATTATATCCTTCTTGGATATCTATCACTTTGGGACTATTTTCATGTATTGCTTTTGATAAGCTCAAACAAATATAAGTGAAGATCATGAGCATAATATTTCTTTCTCTCAAATTAATTTAAGTGAAGCAAAAGATAATTTCTTAAAAAAATTACAAACTCTCAAATAAATCTAAGTGAAGCATGAGAGCATTTCTTCAAAAATAATAAAGCATACCGTGCTCAAAAAGATATAAGTGAAGCACTAGAGCAATTCCATAGCTCATAAAGATTTAAGTGAAGCATAGAGAGCAATTCTAACAAGTCATGGCATAATTTTGGCTCTCCCAAATAGGTGTGTCCAACTAGGATTCATTACTCAAAACAAAAATTAAAACAAGCAAAGACTCATATCATACAAGACACTCCAAGCAAAAATCTTAGTATGTGACGAATAAAAATATTGTTCCGAGTAAAATACCAATGGTCGTTAGAAGAAAGAGGGGATGCCACTCGGGCATCCCCAAGCTTAGTTGCTTGCTTCTGTTTGAATAATATCTTGGGATGCCATGGGCATCCCCAAGCTTAGGCCCTTCTTACTCCTTATTCCTTTATCCATCGTAACATCACCAAAATTGAAAACTTCAATCACACAAAACTCAACAAAATCTTCGTGAGATCCGTTAGTATAAGAAAACAAATCACTACTATAAGTACTGTAGAAAACCCATTCATATTTCATTTTTGCATTATATCTACTGTATTCCAACTTTTCTATGGGAAAAACTCTTCAAAGAAAACCATAGAATCATCAAAACAAGCACACAACGCAAAGAAAACAGAATTTGTCAAAAATAGAACAGTCTGTAGCAATCTAGATATTTCGAATACTTCTGAAACTCCACAAATTTTGAAAAATCAGTACCATGTGAACAATTTGTATATTAATCTTTTGCAAAAATAAGTGGTATTTTATCACGCTTCTGTTAAAACTTAGAATTATTTTCGTGAGCGCAAAAGTTTATGTTTTTCAGCAAGATCAAATCAACTATCACCCAACATGATCCTAAAGGCTTTGCTTGGCACAAACACTAATTAAAACACAAAAAACAATCGTAACAGTAGCATTATTGTGTAAACACTCAAGAACAGAAAGCAAAAAAGCAAAAATAAATTTTATTCGATCGGTTGCCTCCCAACAAGCACTATCATTTTACGCCCATAGTTAGGCATAAAGAAAGGATATAAGTTTTGTCATCTTTATTTCTATATCCATAATATGCCCTCATGATTGATTCATATGGTGGCCTAATTCTTGTTCTAGGGAAGTGCTTCATACCCTTCCTTAGTGGAAATTGAAATTTAATATTGCCTTCTTTCATATCAATCACGGCACCGATAGTACGTAAAAACGGTCTACCAAGAATAATTGGACAAGACGGATTGCAATCAATATCAAGAACTATAAAATCTATGGGCAGATAATTCCTATTTGCAAGAATAAGAACATCATTAATTCTTCCCATAGGCTTTTTAATAGTAGAATCCGCCAAGTGCAAATT
Source organism: Aegilops bicornis (assembly GCA_021605145.1). NCBI lineage: Eukaryota > Viridiplantae > Streptophyta > Magnoliopsida > Poales > Poaceae > Aegilops > Aegilops bicornis. The sequence goes on from CM038670.1 coordinate 89,554,643, forward strand.
TAAAGAACATTCTTCAATATCAGTAGGACCAAGCACATCACAAAGAGATTTCAGAATTGTGGAAACACTAGCACCAAAGTCACAGAAAGCAAAACACTCATAATTTTTAATCTTGAGTTTGATAGTAGGTTCCCATTCATCATGTAATTTTCTAGGAATTGTAACTTCTAATTTTAACTTTTCTTCCAAGGCTTTCATCATAGCATCAACAATATGTTTAGTAAAAGCTTTATTTTGCTCATAAGCATGGGGTGAATTTATCATGGATTGCAACAAAGAAATACAATCAATCAAAGAGCAACTATCATAATTAAAATCTTTGTAATCCAAAAGAGTGGGCACATCACTAGTTAAACTGTTGACCTCTCCAAACCCACTTTTATCAATTTTCTCTACAAGATTTTCACCCTCCGAATTATCGGGGCGCCTTCTAGCTAAAGTTGAATCTTCTCCAATCCCTTTTTCATCAATATTAATTTTACTAAACAAAGAATCAATAGAAGAAACACCAATCATTTTAAGATCTTTATCACTTCTATGAAAGCAATCACTAGAAAACGCTTTTTCTAAAAATTCTCTTCTAGCTCTAAGCATAGCGGTTATTTTCTTACTTTCAACCATAGAAACATAAAGAGCTCTAATTGATTCTTCAACCTTAGGCACAAAAATTTTCATCTTGAGATTTTCTACATCATGAGAAATTCTATCAACACTTCTAGACAAATCATCAATCTTATTCAACTTTTCTTCCATTGTAGCATTGAAAACCTTTTGAGTGTTGATGAATTCTTTAATATTACTCTCAAGATCAGAGGTGTTCCTATTATTATTATAAGAAGGATTACCATAGGAATTACCATAATTATTAGAGGAATTACTAGGAAAAGTCCTAGGATTAAAATTACCTCTATAAGCATTGTTATTGAAATTGTTTCGCGAGATAAAATTCACATCTATGGCATCACTATTTTGCTCAATCAAAGTAGACAAAGGCACATCATTAAAATCAATAGACCACTTTTATTAGCAACCAATTTCATAAGAGCATCAACTTTTTCACTCAAAGAAGAAATTTCTTCAACCGAATTAACTTTTTACTAGTAGGAGCTCTTTTGGTATGCCATTGTGAACAATTTTCCATGATATTATCAAGAAATTTGGTGGCTTCACCCAAAGTAATTTCCATAAAAATACCACCCGCAGCAGAATCTAAAAGATTACGAGAAACAAAATTCAACCCTGCATAAGAAGTTTGTATGATCATCCAAAGAATTAACCCATGAGTTGGGCAATTCCTTAGCATCAATTTCATCCTTTCCCAAGATTGTGCAACATGCTCATGTTCAAGTTGCTTGAAAATCATGATCTGGGTTCTAAGGGAAATAATTTTCGCAGGCAGAAAATACTTAGTAATAAAAGCATCCTTGCACTTATCCCAAGAATCAATACTATTGTGAGGCAAAGAAGAAAACCAAATTTTTGCATGATCTCGCAAAGAGAACGGAAATAATTTCAACTTCACAACATCATTGTCCACATCTTTTTTATCTTGCATATCGCATAATTCCACGAATGTGTTAAGTTGGGACGCGACATCCTCATTAGGAGTACCGGAAAATTGATCTTTCATAACAAGATTCAACAAAGCGGTATTAATATCACAAGACTCCGCACTAGTGGCGGGAGGAGCAATCGGAGTGCTAATAAAATCATTGTTATTGGTATTGGATAAATCACACTACTTGGTGTTCTCTTGAGTCATTGTGACTACGCAACAAGATTGCACTCAAAAACAGGTCTGACGAGAAAACGGCGAACGAAAAAGAGGGCGAATAAAATGGCAATTTTTTATGAAGTGGGGGAGAGGAAAACGAGAGGCAAATGGCAAATAATGTAAATTGCGAGGAGATGAGATTTATGATTAGGAACCTAGTAGATGTTGATGATGTCTCCCCGGCAACGGCGCCAAAAACTCTTTTTGATGTCTGCTAGAACTACGTCGGTATTTCCCCAAAGAGGAAGGGATGATGCAACACTGCGACGATAGGTATTTCCCTCAGTGATGAGACCAAGGTTATTGAACCAGCAGGAGAACCAAGCAACACTACGTAAACAACACCTGCACACAAATAACAAATACTCGCAACCCGACGTTTTAAAGGGGTTGTCAATCCCTTTCGGGCAACGGCGCTAGAAATTGGCAAATAGGCATGAGAAAGTTGTAATAGATTGAATAAATGGATTCCAAATAAGATAAAGTGCAGCAAGAAATTTTTGTATTTTTGGTTTAATATATCTGAAAATAAAAGCAAATAAAATAGATCATGAAGGCAAATATAATAATGAAGAGACCCGGGGGCCGTAGATTTCACTAGTGGCTTCTCTCGAGAAAAATATCAAACGGTGGAAAACAAATTACTGTTAGGCAATTGATAGAACTTCAAATAATCATGACGATATCCAGGCTGTTATCATTATATAGGCATCACGTCCAAGATTAGTAAACCGACTCCGCCTGCATCTACTACTATTACTCCACACATCGACCGCTATCCAGCATGCATCTAGTGTATTAAGTTCATGGAGAAACGGAGTAATGCAATAAGAACGATGACATGATATAGACAAGATCTACTTATGTAGAAATAGACCCCATCTTGTTATCCTTAGTAGCAACGATACATACGTGACGGTTCCCCTTCTGTCACTGGGATCAAGCACCGTAAGGTCGAACACATTACAAAGCACCTCTTCCCATTGCAAGATAAATAGATCAAGTTGGCCAAACAAAACCCAAATATCGGAGAAGAAATATGAGGCTACAAGCAATCATGCATATAAGAGATGAAAGAAGAGTCAGATAACTTTCATGGATAAAAAGATAGATCTAATCATAAACTCAAAGTTCACCGGATCCCAACAAACACACCGCAAGAAGAGCTACATCATATGGATCTCCAAGAGACTGTTGTATTGTGAATCAAAAGATAGAGAGGAAGCCATCTAGCTACTAACTATGGACAGGTAGGTCTACAAAGAACTACTCACGCATCATCGGAGAGGCACCAATGGGCATAATGAACCCTTCCGTGATGGTGTCTAGATTGGATCTGGTGTTTCTAGAACTTGCGGCGACAAGAATTGATTTTCGTCGATCCCCCTAGGGTTTCTAGAATATTGGGGTATTTATAGAGCAAAGAGGCAGTGCGGGAGGCCACCGAGGTGGACACAACCCACCTGGGCACGCCTAGGCCTCCAGGCGCGCCCTGGTGGGTTGTACCCCCCTCGGGGCACCCCCAGGTGCTTCTCCGGCCCACTGGATGTCTTCTGGTCCATAAAAATTCCACAAAAAGTTTCAGTGCGTTTGGACTCCGTTTGGTGTTGATTTCCTGAGATGTAAAAAACATGCAGAAAACAACAACTGGCACTGGGCACTATGTCAATAGGTTAGTACCAAAAAATGATATAAAATGACTATAAAATGATTGTAAAACATCCGCGAATGATAATATAACAACATGGAACAATCAAAAATTATAGATACGTTGGAGACGTATCATACACCAATCCTCAAGTGTGTCTCCTATCGTGGGTGCGCCTCCACTCTGCCTAGAGCCACGTAAATCCGAGTCCAAACTTCACTTGCAAATACACATTCCATCAGTAGGTGGTTGATAGCCACCTCTTATTGATCACATAACGAGCATGCTTCTTGGTGCATTAGTCCTCTCTGGGCCAATCTATCTGACGTCCAGCACCTACTCTTGAGCGCTAACCACAGGAAGAACTGACAATGAAGCAGTGCCCTCAATTTCCATGTAAAAAATGCGGTGGGTGATACCTCCATTGCCGCAAACTTGATCGCGTAAGCAGACTTGGTGAAGAATAGGCCATCTTTCTCCCACGACCAACTTATCTAGTCCCGCTGCTTCATGTCTAGCTGCACCGCCGTCACCGTAGGCCAAAAATCCAAGAACTACAGTATTATTCCCGCGTCAAGGGTCGGTCCAACATCGTGTGCCTAGGTGCCATCGGTTAGAGCAGTAAGGACAGTGCGCGTCGACTTGGTTCGCTTGGGCACTTGCTCATACACTTGCAGGGCAAGTTCCTTGATTCAAAAGCCATCAACCATCTATCCTCCCAGAAGAGGGTGTCGCACCCATCGCCCACCGTGGCTCTCACTATCGCTCTAAAGATTTCATTTGATTCCTCGGGGACAAAGAAACTAAATTCAGACCAAGACCTAGCTCGATCTGACCTTTTGCAGCCATACCCATTTGGCCTGCAGTGCCATGTTCATCCAGTGCATATTAACCACTCCTAGACCACCGACCCATTTTGGCCTGCATACAACGTCCCATGCCACGTCACATTTTTCACCTCTGGCCTCCGCTTTGCCACACCAAAGGAATCCGCGACAGATTTTGGCCAACACTATAGTTTTCTTTAGAGGTAGGTCCATGACTAGAATTGTATGAATTGGTATCGCGCAGAGGATGGACTGAACCAACAGTCATCTGCCGATTTGGAAGTGTCGATGCCTTCCAGTTTGACAGGCATGCAGCTACTTGATCGACCACGTCATGAGCTGAGCCGTCGTCTGTTTCCTGATGGTAAGTGGAAGTCCCAGTTATTTGCATGGGAAACTAGTGCTTGAGCACCCAAGTGGGGCACCCACCAAATCCATCTCCTCTTCAGAGAGCGGATCAAAAAAACTGCACTCTTCATCATGTTGATATGTAGCCTGGATGCATGCCCAAAAAGCCTCGAGATGGACGCATAGGCTTTGAGACCAAGTTCTCTCGACTTAAAGAATACCATGACAAATATCGACAACTATTTTTTTAGGTCGGACCTGGCCAGCCGGGTGAGAATACCTGCAACAGTTGCTCGTTCGAATAGCCGTTGAAGTAGCTTCATGTAGAGGCTGAACAACCTAGGAGATAGGGGACCACCCTAGCATAATCCCTGCCAATTGAATCGTTTCACCTGGAACCCCATTAACCTCAAATTTCGAGGATCATGGTGAAATTAGACAAATAGAGTGCGCGAACGCTATAAAATCTAGAAAATCCTATGGCTACCATGCTAAACTTAAAGTAAAAAAATGATGCAAAAATGAGCACGTAACTCGGCACACACGTGCATGTACATAACACACTCTAGCACACGACACACATGTGCAAGCACATACCACGGTCGCATGCACGCACCATGCCCGACGCCAGCCAGAAGGACCGCATGCATGATGTCGCAAGACAGAGATGAGGAGGCGACACTAGAAGAAGAGGAGACACATAGCAGCCAAGGCCCCGGAGATCCGCGCGTGCCCAGCGGGAGCAGCTTACCTGCCGAATCGAGCTCGAGGGCGAGTCCCCCCATTCTCAATATGTGCATCGCTGGCCTTAGCTTCTCGCCCCTGATACATTGGAGGATGTTGCTTGCCATGTATACTACCAGTTGTTGTTGCTGCTTGCACATGCGAGAGGTTGGCAAGGTGGAGGTGCGCGAGGCCGAGTTCCTCCTGCTGTCGTCCACCGCCCATCTCCCAGGCGGTGCACCACAACCTCCACAAAACCATCAAGCTTTGTTTGGTTGTAGTGGAAATAAACCTCTAGTGGATTTAACCCTCTAGAGGATTAGGTGACCCCTGCTTGACACCAAAACCACTCGGGGGCCAAATCCCTGCCACTATGCAATCCAAGCGTCAGGCTAAATCTGTTCGGACGGCTGAATCTGATGGTGGTACCGGGCTGGCCGTTCCAGAGCAATTTTGAGCCGTACTCGATGCCCTGCAGGTCTTGTTCCTGGATTCAGCAGTTCGGCCTTGTTTAGGTACATGATCATGAGGCTAAGAATTCAATCTTCACACTTCAAGATTCAAGATCCAAACCAGACATTAGAGGTGGAGGAGCACGGGCTTACCGGTCCACCATTGGGGAAGAAGCACGCCGACTATAGGGTCGTTGTGGACTTGTGGTCGCCAGAAAGCTCGCAGTGCCGCTGCGGTTGGATGAGGTGCCGCCGGTTGGGCAGGGGAGAGGAAGAGGAAGGGGACGGGGAAGCACCGCCGTGGTCTCCTCCAGTAGCGCTGTCGCTGGTCCTCCGTCTCCAGCGCTGGCGCCGGTGCAGGCGCCACCACACATTCGAAAGAGGGAGAGAGGGGTTGGGGCGAGAGAGAGGACTCGAGCAGGGGTTGCTTCCACGGGGTGGGAGGAGAGTGTTACTTCCCGGCGGTTTCCGTGTGGTTTACGAGAGGTTTGAGCGGGGTTTCATACCGGCCGGTGCTAACCGAAGGCACACAGTGGGCAGACCGGGATTGAACCCCGGTCGGGCGAAATCCACGCGTATCGGGCGGATTGGCGCTCAATCCTGGCGGGGTTGGGCGTAAACGAACATAGCCTCAAGGATGAGGTCTCAGTGGTCGTCGATGATTAGAGGGGTCGAGGCGGAGCTCCTCTTAGGATGTTTCACGTTCAGCGTGTGCGTCCATGGGGTCGGAGCATCCTGAAACTTACGCCGCTCCATTTTTTTGTGGATGGAGGGCGCTTAAAAATGTGTTGGGAAAGTCCACATATGGCGCACGGAGAGGCGAATATGAAGGGCAGTTCAAATTCACTTTAGCTAGATTTCAGTTAGCTGAATTTTAGTTTTGTGGTCAATCGATTTTCTGACCCTTGAATTGTGCTTTAAGATTTGTGTAGCTTTTCTTTTTTCTGTCAAATTTTGCTGGTGGTATTGGGCTGTTTAGATTCGATTGACATCTATTTTGGGTCAGTCGATTTCCTTCTTGGGCTGGATTTTGGTGTGTGTATGCTTTTTTCATGTGTTTACTTTTGTTTTCTGCACGTGTATGTTTTTTCTGTTGAGTTTTTTTTTCTTCTTTACGTGTATTTTTGGATGTTGAGTGCATGAAAATGTATACATGCAAGTATTACATGTACAAATTACATCAGAGTACAGGAACTTCACTCTTGTATTTATTCTACATATTATAAAAAGTGCATTTTTTGTGCTAATTGTGTGGAATTTTTTATTTTTTTATTTTCTTTATTCTTTAAAGGTAATACCAATGCTATTTTTTTTGTGCAATTTTTTTGCTAATTAAATATATTTTTCTATTATTATGTGTATGTATGAATGAAAGAACAATACAATATGTGTGTAAATTGTACTAGGCAGCTAAAGTTGCATTATTATATGTGTATTCGCTTCATATTATAAAAAGTGCAATTTTAGTGCAAAGTTGTGTGCAAGTTTTTTCTTTATTTTCTTTCCTCTTAAGAGTAATTCCAATGTCGCTAATTTAGACTCTTTTAGAAAACTTTATTTGTTTTATTATGTTTAGTTTTTAATTCATTTCATGTTTTTAAGGACGATACAAATGCCACTTATTCGTTCCTTGTTTAATTTTTTTTGTTTTTATGTAAAATTCACTATAATATGTTTATTCTTATATAACTAAAATAGTGCAATTTATGTGTAAATTGTGTGCAAATTATATCATATTTGAATTCCTTTCTTCTTAAAGGGTGGTACCAATGCCACTATACTTCATTTCTTCTTAGCTTTTTTTGTGTGTTTGCAAATCAGTATACAGGCAGGTATGATACACCATGTGTGTAAATTATAGTAGAAGCAAAAAATTGCACTATATATGCTTATTTTTGGCATATTAGAAAAGTGCAATTTCAGGGCATCCTTGTGTGCAAGTTATTTTTTAATTTTATTTCTTCTTAAAGGGTTTCATTTTCCGAAAACTTCGTTAGTTTGTTTTGGTTTTTGTTTTTATATTTTCTTTCCTCTTAAAGGATTTATTCTTACATAGAAAACTTCATTGTTTTGTTTTTATTTTTGTTTTTGTTTTTGTTTTTGTAGTTTGTTTTCTTAAAGGGTTTCATTCTTCGATAGAAAACTTCATTATTGTGTATTTGTTTTAGTTTTTATTTTTCTTTCTTCTTAAAGGGTTTCATTCTTCCCTAGAAAACTTAATTATTTCATTTTTGTTGTTATTTTTTTATTTTCTTTCTTCTTAAAGGATTTCAATCTTCCCTAAAAAAATTCATTATTTTGTTTTGTTTTTTATTTTCTTTCTTCTTAAAGGGTTTTATTCATCCCTAGAAAAATTCATTTTTTTAATTTTTATTTTATTTAATTTTTTTTCTTTAACGGTAATACCTTTATTTTTGCATATTATAATAAGATACAATTTCTGTGTAAATTGTATGCAAATTTTGCCATTACGTGGTTTTTATTGCCTTTCTTCTTAAGGGGTACTGTTAATGTTCAGTTTCTTTTTACATTCTTTCTTCTTCAAAAGTAATACACGGGCCAGAGAGTCCACCGGCACATGAGCATGCTGGGCTTGGGATTCAGCAAACACGTATTTCTAGCCGTTCGACTGAAACGAGTTTGGATCAATCGACTGACCCAAAAAAAGAAGTCAGTCGACCTGTAGCCGCTCCCGTTCAAAATATGGCAATCCTGTCAAAATGACAACTCTGGTTGAGAATATATGATGACTCTACTAAAATTATATTTTTTTGTCAAAATCGTCACAACAATAGTAATTATTATTGTGATCCAAATATGAGGAGTCTTCTAGAATTACTGGTTGTGAGAGCATCGCGTCCGCGGGCACTGACCATTCACGTCTCAAATTAGCCACTTCGCATTCACCTCTCTCAGATTTCATCCCCTAAATTCATGCAAATCATGCAAAAAAAGAATCCTATGTACTACCCTAGCTACTCTTCGTCGTCGGAGATGTCCACGACGAGGGTGCCGGCTGGACGGGCAGGTAGGAGGGCACCGGCTCATCTTCCTCCTACTCGACCTCATCCATGTAGGCGAACATCTCCGCCTCCTCCGCAGCCTCTTGCATCTCCATCTCCTGCCGAGACGGCGTCTTGCCTCCGCAGCCGACTCCGACCAGAGGGAATCGAGGATGGCCTGCTGCTTCGCCTGCAGATCCCCATCGCCAGCGTTCCCCACATCCTCCTCCTCAGGCTCATCCCTTTCCTCTCAAAGTCCTCCTCCTCCTCCTCCAACTCCTCCTCCGGATCCACTATATCCGGAGGTAGCCTTGCGGCGATCCGGGCTTCGCGCCTAGGTTGGATCTGCTCAAGGAGTTCGAGCCGGCGTTCTGAGGTTAGAAAGGGCTCGCTCCTCACCCGGTGGCGTGGGGGCATGGCTACTAGGCGCGGACGGGTGGAGTGAAAAGTGACGGCGTCGGTGGACAAGAGGAGAAAAATATGGATGGATGGTAGGGTTTCGATGCCACCGATCGACTTAAATAGCCGGGCAATGCACTACACGCCGTGCCGAAGCTGCGCCACGCGGCGCCACCGGTCCGCCATAGGAGACGAGCTTCGGACCGCCGGGTTTGAGAGCGTTTCCAGCTGGGATCCCTTCGTCAGTCCGACGTGACGGGTATGGCCAGGCGTCCGGACACCCCATATCCGCCCTATATTTAAGCTATGATGTGCCGGTCAGCCTAGACGTTTGAGACCCGTTTGAGGCGTCTGTGAGACAGGTTTGAGAGATCCGGCTGTAGATTTCAGCCCCGAAGCCCAGGCTGTTGCGCATAGCACAGGGCCACTGGCCCACTGGCTACTTTGATCCCAGTGCCAAACCCGCCAAAAATACTCCGAGTACTACCCTCACCTCACCTACAGTCCCACTCTGATCGCACGCCCTCGAACTCGGTGCGCAATAATGCTACGGCGGCATCTTCCTCCCCTTCCAACGGTGCGGTGGCTTCCAAACGACGCCTCCGTCACCGCTTCGCCGTCGCCATCACCAAGAAACTAACAAGCCACCAGCCGCCCCCCACCCCGCACATGCACTCGTCTGCTCCCACTTCGCCTCCTCGCTCTCACACACCCGAGTCTCTCTCCACTCCAGCCCACGCCACAGCCGTAACCACCGCTGAGCGGCGACTCCACCACCGCTCTTCCATGGCGGCCGCCGACGACGACGGCCAGATCGACGACGACGAGTTCTACGAGTACAACCCGCACCCCTACGGCGGCGGCTACGACATCTCCGCCACCTACGGCGCCCCGCTCCCGCCCTCCACCTCCACGTGCTACCCCGTCTCCTCCCCCGCCGGCGCCCCCGCGCGCTCCTCTCCGCGTCCACCTCCGCCCGCGCCTGTTCCCGCTCCCGCCGCGCCGCAGCCGGCACCAGCTTCGCCCCCGAAGCCTCAGCCCGTTTCTCCAGAGCCGGCGAGGACGCCGCCCTTTTCGCCGGTTCCGGTGCCAGTGCCGGTGCCGGTGCCGGTCCCGCAGCCGTTCTACTGGCCCAAGCCGCACGACTACGGGGACGCGCCGCGGTGGCCGCCGGTGTACCCCACGCCCGAGGTGTTCCGGCGCTGGCCGTACCTGGCGGCGGGGTCGCATTGCTGCCACTCGCGGGGCGGGCCGCGCGACTACTGGAGGCAGTGCATGCGCGGGCTGGACTTCCTCTTCGGCCACGCCGACGGGTACGGGGAGCGCCGGATCGGGACCGACTGCCACGGGGTCCCCGTGTACGCCAACAAGAAGGGGAGTGGAGGACGCCGTGGTCGTCGAGGTGCCGCCGGCGGCAATTGGGAATGTCCAGTGGCACGACGCCGGTGAGGTGCCAACCATAGGGAATGCGCAGTGGCACGATCACACTGAGGTGCCGGCCGTTCGGAATGTGCAGTGGCACGACCATGCCGAGGTGCCGGCAATTGGGAATGTGCAGTGGCACGACGCCGGCGAGTCGCACGATCAGAGCAATGTGAGGAAATACACCACATCATTCTTCAGTTTATCATGCTTTAGTATACTCACTTGGCATACTATTACTAGTAGTAGTATTTATGTTCCTCTGTCAGTATTATATTTTGACCGATTCCTTCATTGTTTTGTACTCGGAGACAGTGGCTATCTTCGTACGACAATGCAAAAGAGGATACGTATGCATATGCCCATTCTACGTATGGCTCGTATGACACTTCGTACGAACAGTCTTACAATGTTAATGCTGTTTCGGATGAACCTACGTGGTTTCCCAATCAAAGCTACCAGGATGTTTACAGAGAGGAGGAACCTCAGTATCAGGTAATATTTCTCACTTCTGAATGATCCAAGTGCCAGCCACTCAACTGACTAGTGAGCAGTGAGTGACTAGTTGTCCGCCTGTACATTGCGCAATTATGTGTTATGTTTTAATTAATAACTTAGTCGTGCTGGTATGTTTTAATTTTTGTTTGATTTGTCAGTCAATGGGTTCCCCATAGGAGCACCAGTGTTGTCTAAGTACCATCAGCATATTGACTTGCTCTGCCCAGTGATTAATTTGACCTTTATAAAGAGCAACATTGGACTAGAAATGCAAAACGAATGAATGAGTTGTACTCCCTCTGTCCCAAAATAACGATGCGTTTGGTTCGCCCCGAAACGCATTCGCTTTTGTATCAGGAAGCGCCGCTTCCGATTAATTTTACGCAATACGTCCATTGTTTGGTTGGTGCGGACGAGTCCCGTTTCTCTAATCCCCTCCGATCGGGCGGTTTAGCTTTTCTAAAGCGATGTATCAGGAGGCGCTGCTACGGAAAACATCGTGCGCGAAACAAACGCCAGCTACGGTTTTGGATATCGGTGTGATCGGAAGCCGCGCCTTTTTTGCGAAACCAAACGCGTCGTAAGTGTCTTGAGCTTAGTACAAATTTGTACTAGAGTTAGTACAAAGTTGAGACACTTATTTTGGGACAGAGAGAGTATGTCTGAAAGATGCTTCTGTAACTAGAGTAGACAATCCAGTCCATGATTCAGTCCCTGCTTCAGTAACTAGATGCTTCAGTAACTAGAGTAGACAATCCAGTCCCTGCTTGTTATGTTCACATCTAAACCCCATCTCAGTTTCACACAAGCGTCCTGTTATGGTGCAGAGAATACTATTTCAGCTCAACAATCAAAGCTTCAGTGAACGGACACTCTAAAGTTGTACTATTTGTTTTTTTAATGTGGCCATATGTACTGTTTGTTTAATATTTCACTGAATGAGGTAGCCACAGGCACATCAGTATTGTCTAACTACACATCTGCTTATATATTTGCTCTGCCTGAATGCCTGATTGACTAATCTTATCAATGGAGGATCACTCGACAAGACACAAAACAAATCTAGAAGATTTTTTATATGTTTGAGAGAGATGCTGCAGTAACTACAGTAGCCAGTAGGCTACCCGATCCATGATTAGTTACTATGACTTGCACCCTATCCTGCTTGACTGCTTATTATCTTCACATCTAAGCCCCATCTCAATTTCAATGCAGGAGGTTTTGCCCAGTTATGGCATAGAAAGCACATTTTCATCTCAACCTATTTATTGTTACAATCAGCACACTGGTGAACAACCGCTGCATGTTCAGGTTGAACCTCCGGAAACATTTTATTCTCACAAGTTGGAGCACCACGAGGTTTGTTAGCTATCAATGTCATTTACTTAGCGCTTTCAGTTTTGTGTTGATACATCAGTAGTCTTTATACATGATTTGCTTATCCAGGCTGACTACATTTGTCTCCGTGAAAATATAATATGTTTCTCTATATTCTCATAATCGCTAACTAGATCATATTTTGATCCTTATATAGAATTTCTCAACATATACCAACCATGTTGATAATTCGGAGATATCGACACAGTCATGTGAGATGCAGCCCTATGCATATGTACCCGACAGCCCAGTTGAAGCTTATCAACCTTCTTGGTCGATGAATTTGGGATACTACCAGGACTCCGCAGAAGAGGTGACTCCTCAGTATGCTAATGTAAGATGTACTCGTCACATTTGAGATGTTACTGATACAACACTGGTATAAGATCCTGTTTGATTATAAAACTGTCATATTGACAGATTATTGACTGATTGTTCAGAGTACAGCTAATATATCTTTTCTTTGTTAACTCATTGTTTTGGCTAGCAGCATGCTTTCGAATCTGGTGAATATGGAGGCATGGCAAGCATATTCTCGTCTCCCTCCTATCCTCAGCAAGTAGAAGTTTATGAGCAGTCTTATGGTGATGAGTATGTCTCCTTAGAACAAAATTTCCAGAGCAACTGGAATGCTTTTTCTGAAGATACCACTGAAATCACTAAATCAGTAAGCATAAGAGCGTGTATTGTTATTAAATTTTTTTTGTCAGTGGTATAGATCAAATTGCAATGCTGGGCACTTTCATTTTTCTGCGACATATTTTTCCCTGTGAACTGAATGTGCCGGCATATGCTTATTTTCTAGCAAAGCGATCCTTATCTGCGAGAAACTATTGTTGGAAGCAAACTCTCAGCCATATTGTCTACTGTTGCTATTGCTATTGTATCTCTTTATTTTTTTCGAAACAGAGAAGATTTGCCTCATTGATTAATTAAGAAGAGAATTGCCCAGTTAATTAACGGAAAACCGGGCGAAAACCGAAATTGTATCTCTTTAGGCAACTATAGAATCGTAGAATTCAGATTTTTCCCTATCCCTTTACGTGGTAGATTTTCTTTAACGTGAATAACATTAGTTTTTTTAATAATTGTAGGTTGATTTTCTGTCTGTGACTAGCAAACAGTTAAGATAACTCAATATGTCATTTTAACAATTTAACAAGTCATGTTGTTTCTTGTGCTTTGCCAGGATTTTTCTAGGTTTTCAACTGAAAAAAGAATTGTTTTGTATGGTTAATACTTGTATGTGGAGCAAAATAGCTTAACCGTATTTAACCTGCAGGTTGATGATTGCAACCATCTGAATGGCTCCTTCTGGCCCTTTGGAGAATACTCAACATATACTGTATAGTCTATAATGTTGTAATTTCAGTTTAGTATCAAAATATCATATACTCCCTCCGTCCCGTAATAACTGTTGTAATTTCACTTCAGGATCACATGTATGGACATTCTGATCTAATTTATTTGGCCAAATGTAAGTAGTAAATAGCGTCATAGGAAAAGTGTAAGTAGTAAGTTGTTTTTGCACGATATTATGTACTACCAAATAAGTGTCAGTTATGCATAAAATGCAAGGTAATAACCGCATTGCTGATCCTATTTGCATTTACTTATAAAGTTGTCGATTTTCATTTTGTGTTATGTATTTGATCATGATATTTATACATTTTTCCTTGCAAAGACCTACTGTGTGCTGGAACCATTTACCGTAATCCACCTTTGTGAACTCTTGAGGTTTGTAACACTATTATTTCATTTTTGTTCTCACAGGATATGTTTACCGGATATCTATTCAGATTTGAACAATATCACAAAAATGCATCATCCAAACTTCTCCTTGCAGTTTCTATAATTTAGTGCTCCAAGCTTGAATTGGCACGAATATAGGCGAATTGTTGAAATTTTCTGACCATCAAACAGGCCAGTTGTTGAAACCTTCTGACCGTCTGTTGCTTTAATTTGCGTTAATTTCCGCCTGGAGGTGATTTAAACTTAGACTTGAGTTTCAAAAACCAAATGTGTGTTCTGGACTTGCACAACGCTCTCCGTTGCATCTGTTACATCCTTGTTGTTTCCTATGTGATTCAAGTCATAGTTAAACACCAACTTCCTAGTCATACTTAAACAACTTAATCATGAAGCAAGAAAAATGGGGAGCAAGATTCGGTTGGGAAGTACTCCCTCCATCTCGTAATATAAAGGCATTTTTGACAATACACTAGTGTAAAAAACGTTCTTATATTATGGGACTAAGGGAGTAGCTTTCAGTACTCTGCAAATAGTGGACACCAGAATATCTGAATACGATATGTAGGACATGCTGAATATCTAGGAACTGTTTGTTCTTAACTATTCGTGAATGGGAGTTTTCGGACCTATTAACTTCCTTGAAAAAACTTAATCACGGAGCAAGAAAAATGGGGACATCGAAGTAGGCAGCTAAATCCTGCTGTACGTAAGACTAGCAGATGACTACGCATTTAGGGGAACGGTCTAATGATAGGTGAGCTTTCACTTGGATATCTGCTAGGCCCATTTAGGGTACTGCTGTAAAACAGGGTCCCTATTATGGTTAACACTAGTGTTTGCGACTTACTGTTTTCAGGTCAGATCGTTCTGGGCCTGCTTGACCTGGCCCATTTAGTCCTTCTGCCAGGCCCTTGGATGTGTGAATGCGATGTGAGCCTGGAAAGATAAAATCAGAGGAAGAAACAGAAGTTCTGCTGAAGCTATAGCTATGATGGTGGGTTTGAATGCTGAGGTCTGATTTAATAATTCCTTGAAGAGTGAGTCAACTAAACCAGGAGAGAAACATCAGATGGGCTATGAGCACACCAGCACTGAATACTCCATAGCCTCCACTTTTCATATATACAACTGATGGCGATAAAATGAAAACCCCTTCTGCCCCTGTACAATTTTTCAGTTGCATGAATGGCAGACCCACTCATTGGAGATAGATACTCTCATTGGAGTAGTATATTTTTGATACCCTCTTCTTTTTCTTCTTAAACCATCACGATCCTCTAAATTAAGATTAACATGCCCCGGGGGAAAAGTTGAAGTTAGGACATAGAAAAACAGAAAGATGCTTGATGGATCTCCTCCAGGGCCATCATATCCCTCGCTTTATTCCCATGCTCCCTTGCTAGTTGAACTGCCGAGGTTGGCAGAAGCTGTTTGTAAACAGCTGAAGAACGATTGTGCCTTTTGAATTACTACTACCGCTCACTGTTTGTTTGACTGAACATTTCCTACTTTCCAACTGCCCGTAGAAAAGACTGTCAAAAAGTCCAGTCAAATACAGCACTAGTTGTTGTTGTCATGGTCCTTTATGTTCGGAGCAGGTACTACCGGTACGTGTATTATGCAAGTAATTGACTGCTGGCTTTGAAGTGGTGACGCTGGGTGAAATTCTGATGGACGGTGAGACTGACACCTTCATGCAGTTAAAATTACGACGCTTTGACCAGTATCTCAGTTACAGCAAGTTTAACCAGCCAAAAGGAAATTTGAGTAAAGGCCAAGGCATGCCAAAAGTTAGTACAAGAACAACATATAATAACCCATGAGGCACCAAATTGCAATTTCGTTTCTATGATTGATTGGATGCCTTTCAGTACTGTCAGTCACTCAGTCTGCCAATGGAGTGTATGTACCATCTGTTCTTTTACCTTTTATCATTTCATTCATTCATACATCTAGGGACAACTTTTTTTTTGAAAAACATCTAGAGGGTTTCGAGATCTTATGAGTTTCAACTCTAGTCTACCCCAACTTACTTGGGACTAGAGGCCCTGTTGTTGTTGTAAACATCTACGGGCACCAAGGAAATGCCCTTTGATTCCTCTGTGTGTGTATATATATATACCCTATATGAGGAAAAATAATTATGAAAAAAATCAAATCTATAACTTTTTTGCAATAAACATGACTTTTTTGTCACTAGTTTATAAATTTTCACAATGAAAAAACCCCTGTTGACTTCTGGGCAAAAAACAATTTTATTGTTATATACAAGTTACCATTCACACATATTTGACCTTAATTTTTTTTTCTTTGCAGTCAACAGGTTTTTTCCTTCGTGGAATTGTTTTACAAGTAAAATGGAAGGTCAACTTTGTTTCAAAAAAATTCTGAGTCTTCCGACATTTTTTGTAATTACCATGTTTTTGCATATAGGGTGTATAACTGTATATACACATAGAAACCAAACGTCCATATCCAAGGCAACTGGCCCAATTTCAGACATAAAAGTGAGCATGCATTTTTTTCTAACAATACACATGCTTAAATTTAGGAATATAATCATATTTGTTTTCCATATACAATGATCAGACTTATCTTGTTAATCAACACCGTCATGGTGTGAGCCCAAAAATATGAACGGCGTAGATATTATTTCTTTGATATCGTCTTCAGCCTTGTTTGAACATGGTCTTCGTGATATAATACAGAGTAATAGTTGCATCAAGACAAGGGGGGCAGTATTAATAAGCAGATAAGGGCGCCATACGATCTGATGATTCTCTGATGAGATCACTCCCAACTAATTAATTCTTGAAGCAGTATTCAAAACACAAGGGAGAGTCAGATTATAGTTTATGCAGATCGACGTTGAACGGGAAGGAGGCTAAAAACAAATCTTTGTGATAATAGAAGTGCAGACGAGGCATGGTCACATCCACCTGAATAAAATTGATGAAAGCCTCCACACCTATACCTTGGCAGCGACCTGTCTCGGTGACATGTGCATTTCCGAAGCTTTAACCGCGTTTAAAGCATCTATAGCAGACCCCTTATATCGCGGACTCTTAAAACCGTTATAAGGGTCGCAAAAAACGTGTTTTAAGAGTCGACTTTAACTCCCGCGGAGCAGACCCTGTAAATGGCACTGTAAAAACGAATATTCCTCTCAGAGATGCTCCCTGTCGTCCTCCTCCGCCTCCCCTCCTCGATCCCTGCAGTCCCCCAAACGCCCCCGACGGCGGCCGGTCACATCCGCGAGGTGGCGCTCATCCCGGCCACCTCGCCCCGCCCTTCTCCGACCCCAATTTGAACAACCGGCGGCTGATTCCGGCGGGCGGCGGCCGATTCCGGTGGGAAGCAGACGATTCCGGTGAGCTATGCGGTGGAATTGCGGCGGCGCGTCCTTCCCGATGAGGTTTGACCGGTATAAGGGTCGCCCTCGGTTTGGCCATCGAACCTTCAAATATATGAGTTTCGGGTGTGGGTTTACGGTGCCTCTTAAAATATTTAAGGGTCGGACCACTTTTACGGTTTCTATTATGCACACTTTTTTCGATCAAACCCTTAAAATCTGAGAATTATAAGAATTTGACCGGTTTTACGGGATCTGCTAGAGATGCTCTTACTTACCACATGTGCTCTCGCTTTCAAGCAAACTTGTCAGGTCGATTAGGCTCACACAGAAGAAAAATGTTCAGGGAGAAACATCATACCTCAACGTCAGCTTAGGCTGTTGATTTGCAATTTCAATAGTTGACTTGATGGGCTCGATAGAGAATTTCGGGAGAGATACAGCAGCAGATTTTGTGCTTCCAGCCAGGTATTGGAGTTTGGAAGCTTCCCTAGAGAGACATAATTATATAAACTTTTTGAATCTTTACACGACACGTAGAAATGAACTCGTATCGAGCAAGCATGCTCTACAATGGCTGAGACATCTCCACACTCCACAGTGCGGTGGTCGCTTACTAGTACAGTACCATTTTGCTCCATTTCCCGCTGTTTTTATGTGTGATCTGACCTGACCCCTTGTCCTCTACGAATCCATGGCCGATGATCATAGTTGGAGTTGGAGCGAGCCATAACAAACAGTACGTAGACGAACCATAACAGACAGTACGTGGACGAGCCCATTCCAACCCCATGCATGCGGTGCATGTGCAATCTTTTTCTCATTCCTTTCCCTCTGACCGAGTTGGAGTTGGTGTTGGAGTTGGAGTTGGGCTGTTGGAGACTGCATGCAACTTGCAGTGCAACCTTGACTGACTGGGGACGTTGTTTTGTTCGATCCAGATTGGAAGAAGATACATACTCCATGGCCGATGGGTGTGCGTCTGATTGCCATCGGCCCACTGTTTCCGGTTCACGGGTTCGTGTAACGAGCCGGAATCTGGCACTGTGTCCGCATGCACCGGACATTGTCAATTCCAAATTCCATTGCCGCGCCTCTGCGTGGCTTAGCTAGCTAGGCCGCCCACATCTATGATCTATCTAGCGCCACCAGCACCATAGCCCTACGCATGCATCTTGGACCGTTGCTAGCGGCTGGTACAGTGTACACGGTACAACTGCACATGCAATGGGGCACTACTCCTACTGGTTCTAGCAGCAGACTCCGATTGGTTTGCACGTACTCCTCACACATGATCGCGACAGACAGGTGACAGGTTTGATGTAGACGACGGGTGAACAACAATAATAATAAGTGAGTGCTAATGGACAAGGAGGGATCTATAAAACAAGCTGCGGGTGCGGAGCACAGCTCGCGGCGCCATGTCGCGACGGGGAGCAGCAGGGTACCGAGGGTACCACGGCACGGTCTCGGCTACATATAGGCGCGGCAGATTAGGTTAGGCAGGGGTCTTATCACCCGGTGGTTACCTACCTCCGAGACGCCGATCAATTCAATTACGCCGAACGCATTCGTGCCCGGCCGATCCCCGTCGGGATCCCGTCCGGTCCGGGTCGCCATGAGTGCCTCGCCATGTGAGCCGTCGCAGGCGGGCAGAGGCAGGCACGGCCGCGGCCCCCCACGGCATTCATGGGGCCGTAAGGCTAAATTTCGTGTTTTGACTCTTTTCCCAAATCTATTCGAGATTTGACCTTAATTTAATAAAAAATTTAAGATCTGACCTTTTTGCTACCGTCGCGATCAGCGGTAGTAGATAACAGCCTCACCGACAAGGACGGCGGTAGGGTTATCTTCACCGCCAAAAATCTTTAAGTATTGAATACAATGCGTCTTTGTCTCTTGTCACCCTCCTTGGCGGTAGGGTTGTGCCACCGCCAAATTTGGCGGTAGCGATGTTTCTATCGCCAAAGTCCCCGACGGTAGGCTGTTAGACCTCACCGTCATGGACTCCTAAGAAGAAAAGGTCGGATCTCGAATTTTTTTAATCTGGTCGGATCTCAAATAGGTTTAAAAGCACAAAACGAAATTAAATCCTCACGGAGGAGGACGCTGCTGTGCCTTTTTAAATGTCTGGTATTCGCAGACAGAGACAGCGGCCCGTCAAGTTGGCACGCAGCCTCCAGCCAGCTCCCGCGCCTGCTTGGCGAGTATAGTACGAGTCTACAGATTTGTATGTGTACAACTAAATCATATACATACTCACGTACGTACGTATCTCCGAGAGGCTCATCTTGCATCTCGAGGAGTTGAGCTCATACGGTTTCTGGATAAAAATTTGCAGTCAGTCAGTCAACACGTAGATAACAATATATGCCGGTTGTGGATGTGGTGAGATTCAGGCAGCCAGCCCAGGGGAGGAGCGACATCCAGTGGTACTGGCTGTGGCAATTACTTTAGTCTGATGATTGCCGTCTGACTGTGCAAGGACAGGCGCTGACACAGGGCACATGGTGCTGACTCAGCGCGACCCAGACCGCGCCCGCCATATTGCGCCTGTCCGTCCCCTCCCCTCCGTCGGACGGGCCGGCTCGCTCGCTCGGCCGGGGCCGCGGGGCCCGCCGCTTTCGGGCCGGGGACGACGGCTCAGACGAGGCCTGCTCCTTCTGTTTCGGTCTGGGGAGAGGAAAGGCGGGCGGGCGGCTTTCCCGTTTGACGCCATGTAAGGCCGAAAACGACAGTGGAATGCCTGCCCCCCGCGCGCGCCTGCGGGGTTCGTTCTCGTTCGTTTTCCCCTTGGACCCGGGTCGCCCTCGCATCCGTCGTACTCCCTCCGTTTCTTTTTACCCCGCATATAAGATTTGGTCAAAATCAAACTACACAAAGTTTGATCAAATTTACATAAAGAATTATGAACATCTATAGTACTAAAACTATATAGTATGAAACTATGTTTCATGGTGCATCTGAATATATTTATTTCATATTATGAATGTTTATATTTTTTAATATAAAGTTAGTCAAACTCTATAATGCTTGACTTTGACCAAACCTTATATGCGGACTAAAAAGAAACGGAGGGAGTACGTACTAGGCCGGGTATGCGGTTCGGCGATTCAATCAGGGCCTTTTTCACTATTTTGACCCTTTTAAAAAACTATCACACAAAATGAACTTCACACAACAGTATTTCACGATCTGACCCTTTTGATAACGCCATAAACCGTAGCGTTTCTTCTCTATTTAAAAACGTCGAACTAGCTAGTATTGCTCCACTTCATAAGCAAATGGCAATATGAGCAAGCTACTTGCAACGCCAACACCCATGGCGTTTCGTGCATGGGCATCAACGCATTGGCGTTTCCAGCAATGCGAGATACTCTGCCCTGCCATGTAGCGTCCCGACCAGGCCAGCAACGCTGGCTAGCTCGGCGTTTTCAGATAGAGAAGAAACGCCACGGCTTGTGGCGTTGCTAAAAGGGTCAGATCATGAAATAGTTTTATGTGGAGTTTATTTTGTGTGAAAGTTTTCTAAAAGGGTCAAAATAGTGAAAAGAGCCTTCAATCAGGGCGTCGGGACTGCGCCGCGCATGTGCACCACCGGCAGCGCGCTCGTGCTCCTGCTGTGCTGCCTGGGTGGTACGGTACTGTACAGTTCTCTTTGTGTCCTGCGAGGAACCAATCGGACCGGCGGGAATGGGAGGGCACGGCCACCCAGCCGTGTTCGTGTTCGACTCGTCGTGCTTGTAGGGGGCCTGGCGCTGGTGGGAGGTACCATACCACGAGGGAAAGGCTGTCCACGGAGCTAGCTCGGCCGAGATGACCACGACTTCAGCTTAATTGTATGGGTTTTCTTTGCCTTTTATTGTGCCATGCGTCATTAACTAACAAAAAGTGAGAAGAGAATTATCTGGTTAATCAGCGCAATAACGAGCGAAAACCGATATAACAAATCAAATCACCTAAAATGTCCGCAAAATGGCACCACTGGTTACTCGACAGCTACCGCCTCACCCCCTCCCTCCCCCTTTCCACGAACCTGTGACTCCGGCTTTATCATGGACAACTCTGATTCTTAAGGCGAGCATTGAATGAGAAATATCAATGTCACATAGAACCGAGCATCCCTCGGGAGGCTAGCAGAGCGGCTGTGCTCGCTACCCACCAGCGTTCGAGTTCTACACTCTGTGATGTGTGTCTCAGGTGTTTCTTCTATTAAAATAAACCACGAAGGGCTAGTGCTGATAGGTCTAATTTTTTAAGAGGATCAACTTAATCGGGAACGACCCTTTCTTGTCATCACCATAAACTGGACAACATTTTGGTGTCTTCGACTTCACCCTTTTTTCTCCACACAAAAAAAAGGACTTCACCTGGAAGACCGCATAATCATGATTTTATAATGTTCATTGGTGTTTTTATTTTGAAAAGAATCAAAGAAAAGTGGTGCATGTTACATCTATCGTGTTGCTAATTTCCAACTATGGATTTCATTCACAAACTGAGAAATATTTTTTTGAATAGTGTCTACGCATACTTTTCAATAAAATCTAATTTGGTAGCTATTCAAAGTTGAACTTAACTATTTCTCATGTTTCTCGGTTTGCAGATAGAATTGTAACATAACCAAAAGTGCTAAAAGTAACATTTTCACATTCGATAATTTGGTAGAATCAAAGAAAATATATGTCGAGGGCTACTGTGACTTCGGATACTACTATGCATCAATGCTAGCAAGTCATGGTAACTCAACTAAAAAGTAAAATTAAAATTAATTGAGTGAAACTAGTAAAAATACAACGTTTCCCTTTTCTAGTGCCTCATTGTATTACTTCTGTACCAAAATATTTGAAGTCCTTGGTTTGTTCTAGGTCAAACTTGTTTGAGTTTGAGCATGTATATAAAAACATATATTAGTATCTTCAACATCAAATATATATAATATTAAAATATATTTTATGACGAATCTAATGAAACAAATTTGGTGTTGAATGTGTTCGTATATTTCAATAGATTTGGTCAAAGTTACAGAAGTAGGGCATGACAACAACACAACAGAGCGTGGAGACCGGAAGACACATGGGAGAGCTAACTACAAAAACCTTGCTGCGATCCAAACACCGGTCACCACAAAAAACACAATAAAAAGTGCAAAGAAAATAAACTTTTTAAATCTTGTAAATAATTTGGTAGAATCAAAGAAAATTTATCGGGTGTTACAATGACTTGGAATGTTACCATGCGTGAATGCTACCAAGTCATGGTAACAATCCAAAAATGAAAAAGAAAGCAAATGAGTGAACCAGAACAAATATGTCACGATGTCACAAACAAATACTGAAAAGAGTGAATTTATGTTAAAAAATGTCTTTAATATTACGAAATATATAGTCCATACTCAATCCCCATCGAGAATAAAAAAGACAAATTCAACCATGGGTAGTAGTTGATTCACTTGATTGTTTCATTCATGGTAGGTTTTGAAGGCATTTCTCGTAGTTGAATAAATGTTTATTTTAGATATGTTAATATATCTTGTGGTCGACATGGTTTCTAAAACTCTTGAACAAGAAAAACACATGAGTAGAGTGTCATGCAATCTGCAATACTACGTGATTGCATGAATATTTGTCGTGCACTAGAAAAGGAGAGAAAAACGTATAATTCTTCACGAGAGGTTAGAGTGGATGAAAATTTTCTGCTGAAATCTAACGCAAATGTAGCATATAAAATTACTATGGGAGGCAATCCTACGAATCAAGCAATCCACGTAGCAAAATATTCTACGAATTATAATCCTATAAAAACCATTGTAGCACAGGAGCGAGCTTAGGTTTTCCTTTAATAAAGAATCGGAGAAAATTGGTGCCTACTACATCTATCATGCTGCTAATTTTCAACTCCAAATTTCATTCAAAAACCAAGAAAAAAAATATGAATAGTGTCTAAACTTTTCACAACAAAATCTAATTTGGCATTCCCTATTCAAAATCTGAATCTAACTCTTCAGTGTTTCTCACTTTGCAGATAGAATTGTAACACAGCCAAAAGTGGCGAAAAGTAACATTTTCGCATTTGATAATTCGGTAGAATAAAAGAGAATACATATTGAGTACTACCATGACTTGGGATGCTACCGTGCATCGATGCTAACAAGTCATGGTAACTCAACCAAAAAATTAAAATTAAAATTAATTGAGTGAACTGGTACAAATACATCAACAATGACACACTATATGAACTCCAAATACAACCATGATCTAGAAAAAACAGAGTAAAAGTAGTGAATTTATACAAATTAATCCTTTAGTATTACCAAATTTTAACTCCAAACTCAATTCACACACCATGAACAGGAAAAGCAAATTCACCTGTGTATAGTAGCTGAGAATTCTATTTGTGGTAGGATTTGAAGGTATTTTTCACGTTTGAATTTCTGTTTACTTTAGATCTGTTAATATATCTTTGTGTCAATACGCCCAGTATCTTAATTTGGCTTACAAATTGTAACTAGATATTTTTCCAAAAAACGAAAACATGAGCTGAGAGGCATAGCCGGTGGGCACTTTTAGATACACCCTTGGTGCCTAGCATTTTACTTCCCCGGTTCCAGGGCAACAGTTTTGAGCAAGACGTTGTGCCCCAAGGGATGAAATCCATCTTGTCACTTGATGGCGAGCTCAAGCAAACCATGTGGCGCTACAAATTGGTTTTGTTGCAACAAAGAACAGTTGAAGCATTTTAAAATACAAAAAAATTCGTAAGAATTTCATAGAAAACAGACCAAAGGGTTTGAAGGGAAATACGAGTAATAGATATGAGTGAACACCGCTCGGCATGAGCGTTTAGCTATCCTTTTTTATGGTCCTGTTTAGCTATCTCAGAAAACAATCAACAACAGAGATAGGAGGGAGCTTGTTTAGTATAATTTTGCTTGCTTGTGCCAAATTAAAGGAGTGATTAGAGCAGAGCACATCAGGTTTCCTGGAATAATAGTAGGTGCATACAGTCATACAGTATGCCTAGCTGGTAGCGTAGGGCTGTCTTCAATGATTGATGCGCATATCACGGCTAAATAGCGCAAGCTGGGAACCAGCTGATTAAGCTTGACCACGAGGCCCCTGGATGCTGACAAAATTTTGTCTTGTCAATACTTGGATGCTGACAAAATTGACAAGACATGGGCCATGCCCTAGTGAACCCAAGTGTTGTACGTACCACTATATATGTGTGCTACAGTGCTAGCTATGTGTCAATTTTTTGGATCGTAAAGTCACTACCAGCAGCTACTATGTCTAATCCTTTCCGCCAAAAATGTGGAGGCAATTATAATAGCCAGGCAGGAGCCACTGATCGTAAGGTCATTATCGAAGCCGGTTAAACAAAGATACTTGTCGTACGTATGGGATTAACGGTGATGGAGAAAGTGTACCGGCGTTTCGTTGTTTAATCAGTCGCTCGTGATCTGGTTGGCAGGCGGCAACAAATACACTCTACGTGTGTACTCATGCCTGCCATAATAACGCCAATTAATGCATCTGCAGAATGTTTCGGCTTTGTCTAATCTAATCTACTAGTAATAACGAAGGGAAATGAGGCCTGGCATGTACGGTGTCTTTCTTATTCGACGAATCGTACCGTGGCTTTGCTCGGTGGTTACGGTCGTTAAGCACTTGATTTAGCTCTGTGCTGCTGCTGCTGATGGCTTCGATTAAGGCCGCGAGTGAGATGAGCTTTAGGCGTGTCCTTGCCCGGGAGAGATGAACACCCACACATGCATGAACAGGTTTGTACCGGCGGTGCTTAAATCAGGTGATGAATGGGTCGTCAAGGACGGTGTCTCGCGCCGAGAGACCGTCCAGTTAATGAGCAGATAGAGTTAATAGTATCTCGGCCGTACGTTTACTTGGAGCTGGCTTGTTGCATGTGCATGGCTTTCATCTCATTTTTGAAAAAGTGGAGTGTACCACCCTACTTGTTTGCCGGGTTGATTGCACTTGCAAGTTGCCAAGATGGAATTAAGCTGTTTTGGTCGGTTTGCACGCATGCTGCCGGCCCTAGCTAAGCTTACCTGCCATGCATGGCATGCAAACATGCCACAGGGCGGCAGCTGATCTGTGTGATTGTGAGAGATGGTCCATGCAAGACCGGAAACCCCAAGGCAACCAAAACCAAACAAATCGAACTTTGCCTCGTTGCACGTTTGGACAACGACGATCCATGGACCAGCAACTCTCGTGGTAGTCCACACGGCTTGTCACACTGTCATCTTTAGATGTAACGGCCCCATGAGCCAACAACCGGCACTCGTGGCGGGTCACTCCTTGTTTAACACAAAGAGCTAAGGTTACGCCAGCAAGTAGTGGTTCTGGGACTGGTGCAGTAGTTCACAGACCAGACTTTCGTCCCACTTTATAGATGAAACACCATGGCTTATATCATAGTTGTAGTTGACATATGAGTTTTTATCCTAGTCGTCAATCATCACGGCGGTTGAGCCCTGATTCAGGATTGCTATTCGCCGGGTCACAAGCGTTGGGTGATGATGACGGCGCTTATAGGCAGTGACAATGAACGGCGCTCCTAATTGGGGTGTTTTCAGTTGAGGTCAGTTTGGGTTGCGGGCATGTGTTTTTATATTAGCATGTTATAATCTCAATCTCATCTTTATAAAAAAAAAATCTCGATCTTCATCTGAATTTTGTCAAATTTACTATACAACATCAACCTCCTTGATGAATGAAACGAATTCAGATGATTTGAAAGATTTGGGCACCTCGAAAAGCTAAGTTCTTTGACTTGGTTGGCTATCCAATATAGAATTTGGCCCGCCGATAGGCTTGCCAAATGAGGGTGGCCAAATTGTGGTATTTGTCCACTTTGCATGAGGGTGCAAGAAAGTGGGCCACCTCTCTTCTTCAAATGCCGCCACACCATAAGGTTTTGGAACTCGGTCATTGCGAAATTCTGCCTTGAGCACTGGACACTTCTTTGTGGTATTTGGAAGGCACTGTCAAGGGATGGGGGCAAGTAGAACCGGCGCCAACACGCCCTATAGAAAAACTATGGCCTCACTCACAATGTTTGTCACATGGACCATTTGGAATGAAAAGAATGCTCGGGTGTTCCGTCACAAGAGGCTCTACTGCCAATATTGCTCAACTCCATCATTAGTGAGGCAACCTTTGGTCACCGCCAGAGCAAAGAAATTAGGGTCAATTCTTTTTTGCAGAAATAATGGCCATGCTATGTAAGGGGTTCGTCACAAACTCTTCTCTCCGCTTAATTAATAGACGAGGCATATATTTTGCCTCCGTTTCGAAAAGAAAAATTAATGAAATGAGGCAAACCCTTTCTATATCTCGAAGAGAATAATTAAAGCAGAGAAAATAAAACAAATGTAGATACATTGCTGACTGACATCCACACTAGCTCTCCAGTGGGAGAATATCATACCAAAACCAATATTCAATGAAAACTTCATGAAAACCATATTTTAAAGTTTTAAAAAAATCTGAAAAAATAGGAGATGTTAAGAGACTGATGTTTTATTGTCATGCAAATATTTAAGTTGAAACACATTACCAAACGTAAGCTACAAAAAAGACAAATTTAGCCTTGAATAGGACATTACCGTTCAGCAGTAGCCCTGCTATACAGTCGACCAAAATATCCATCACCCTAAACAACTCCAATCTCGCCAAATTAATTATGCAGAAACGAAGGGGAGATACCGAACTAACCACGACCGAATTGGATTCCAGCAATCACTAAACTGAGCAAGCGTGCATGTCTCCATCGATTGTCTCTTCTGCCTAATCCATCTAAAATCTCCCCAACCAATTAGGAGTAGCTCTTTTGCTAAGAATACTTAACGATCCTGATTAGGTGCTGCCAAACAGGAGCATCATTGAGGTAATTAGTACGTTGCAACTGCGTGGTACTAGGAGAGTTGTCGCTATCGATCGAGCTAACAAAAAATTAGTATCGTTAACAGCGACAGGTTCCCAGTGGGCCCGACCATCTGCTCTAGCATGCTCATTCTTTTGTTCCAAAAATAAGCACGGAGGAGGAATCGGAATCGAACATCTGCATGTATCGACCGTCGGATTTGTTTGAACCGCCCGTTAGAGCAACTCTAATGGGGCGATCCATTTCGTCTGCGGCCGTCCGTTTGGGTTGGCGCGGATAGAAAAGGCGGCCCAACGCATCGACCCAAACGGACGCGCGTCCGTTTTTCGTCCGCGGGCGACCCATTCCCGACCTAATTTTTAGCCTGATTTGCGCCGGTGCAGACACGCGACGGATGCGCGCGCTCGCTTACTCCTGTCTTCGGGCCCGCTGGTCTGTAGCACATTGGCCTCCCCTGCCCCCGGCCAACAAGCAACCCTTGCCCCCGCCTCCTCCGTCACCGACGCCGCCGTCCATTTTTGCCGGCGACTCTTCCAGCCGCCGCCGCCTCCACATCCGCCCAACAACGCCGCCGCCCTTTGATGCGCCGCCGTTGTTTTGCCGGAGAACAACCGGTTCCAGCCGCCTCTCTCCCACCGCTCCGCGACCAAGAAGAGCCTCGCCCGCGCCCGCTTCGTCCGACGCCCGTCACACTCGTCCAGACGCCGGCGAGCAACTAACTAATCTGTGGGCGCCCGCGTCTCCTCGCCGGCCGTCTCCTTCTTCGCCCGCAAGGCTTCGACGGTTGCCAAAATGCGAAAATGGACTCCGCCGACGAGTTCTTTTCCACAATTTCATTTGCGACTCGACGATTAAATGCCGTCCGACGCACGAGGAAGAGATCTTGGCTGCCGTGTTGGTCCATCACCACCTCAACAACCAGCGGCCGTTGTTCCGTGGCTCCGTTCCGGGCCACCTTCCGGCGTTGAATCGTAACCGAGAGAGCGGACATTTCCTTCTCTGGAAGGACTACTTTGATACAACAAACCCGTTGTTCCGTATGAGTAGGCATGTTTTCAACCGTATTAGAGAGGGAGTGGTCGGCTATGATGACTACTTCGAGTGCAAAGAGGATGCCGTCGGCAAGATTGGTTTCTCCTCTTATCAGAAATGCACTGCCGCCATCCGAATGCTTGCATACGGAGTGCCCGGTGATCTCATTGACGAGTACGTCCGTATGAGCGAGTCTACATGCCTAGAGTCCCTGCATAAGTTCTGCAAGGTTGTGATTGCTGTGTTTGGCCCTGAGTACTTGAGAGAGCCGACAGCTGAAGATACAACCCGTTTGTTGGCGATGAATGCTAGCAGGGGCTTCCCGGGGATGCTTGGCAGCATAGACTGCATGCACTGGGAGTGGAAGAACTGCCCTTCTGCTTGGCAAGGGCAGTATAAGAGACATGTCGTGGCTTGCACCTTTGTCATACTAGAGGCCGTATGCGTCTCAAGATCTCTGGATCTGGCACTCTTTCTTTGGCATGGCTGGATCACACAATGATATCAACGTGCTTCAGTGCTCGCCGGTGTTTGCTAGGCTTGCCGAAGGCAACAGCCCACCGGTGAACTTTACTGTCAACGGCCACAACTACGACAAAGGGTACTATTTGGGTGACGGTATCTATCCTCAGTGGACCACTATTGTAAAGACAATACCCAACCCTGTCGGAGAGAAAAGGAAAAGATTTGCCCAAGAGCAAGAGAGTGCTAGAAAGGATGTCGAGCGTGTTGGAAATATGCCCTAGAGGCAATAATAAAATGATTATTATATTTCCTTGTTCATGATAATTGTCTATTATTCATGCTATAATTGTGTTATCCGGAAATTGTAATACATGTGTGAATACATAGACCACAACATGTCCCTAGTGAGCCTATAGTTGACTAGCTCGTTGATCAATGGATGGTTACGATTTCCTGACCATGGACATTTGATGTCATTGATAACGGGATCACATCATTGGGAGAATGACGTGATGGACAAGACCCAATCCTAAGCATAGCACAAGATCGTGTAGTTCGCCCTGCTAGAGCTTTTCTAATGTCAAGTATCATTTCCTTAGACCATGAGATCGTGCAACTCCGGATACCGTGAGGAGTGCTTTGGGTGTACCAAAGCGTCACAACGTAATCGGGTGGCTATAAAGGTACACTACAGGTATCTCCGAAAGTGTCTGTTGGGTTGGCACGGATCGAGACTGGGATTTGTCACTCCGTATGACGAAGAGGTATCTCTGGGCCCACTCGGTAATGCATCATCATAATGAGCTCAATGTAACCAAGTAGTTGGTCATGGGATCATGCATTATGGAACGACTAAAGTGACTTGCCAGTAACGAGATTGAATGAGGTATTGGGACACCGACAATCGAATCTCGGGCAAGTAACGTACCGATTGACAAAGGGAATTGCATACGGGATTGATTGAATCCTTGACATCGTGGTTCATCCGATGAGATCATCGAGGAGCATGTGGGAGCCAACATGGGTATCTAGATCCCGCTGTTGGTTATTGACCGGAGAGTCGTCTCGGTCATGTCTGCGTGTCTCCCGAACCCGTAGGGTCTACACACTTAAGGTTCGGTGACGCTAGGGTTGTAGAGATATTAGTATGCGGTAACCCGAAAGTTGTTCGGAGTCCTGAATAAGATCCCGGACGTCACGAGGAGTTCAATGGTCCGGAGGTAAAGATTTGTATATATGAAGTCCAGCTTCGGCCATCGGGAAAGTTTCGGGGGTCACCGGTATTGTATCGGGACCACCGGAAGGGTCCCGGGGGTCCACCGGGTGAGGCCACCTATCCCGTAGGGCCCCATGAGCTGAAGTGGGAAGGGAACCAGCCCCTGGTGGGCTGGTGTGCCCCCCCCATGGGCCTCCCCCTGCGCCTAGGGTTGGAAACCACAGGGTGGCGCCCACTGACTTGGGGGCAAGTCCCCTGCCCCCCTTGAGATTGGATCTCTAGGGGCCGGGCCCCTAGGGCCCCTATATAGAGGGGGAGGGAGGGCTGCGCACCCAAGCCTGGCGCCTCCCTCTCCCCGTAACACCTCTCCCTCTCGCCGAGCTTGGCGAAGCCCTGCCGAGATCCCTCGCCGCTTCCACCACCATGCCGTCGTGCTTTGGATCTCCATCAACCTCTCCTTCCCCTTGCTGGATCAAGAAGGAGGAGACGCGTCTTCCCCAACCGCATATGTGTTGAGCAGCGGAGGTGCCGTCCGTTTCGGCGCTGGGATCATCGGTGATTTGGATCACGACGAGTACGACTCCATCAACCCCGTTCTCTTGAACGCTTCCGCTCGTGATCTACAAGGGCATGTAGATGCACTCCTTTCTCTCTCATTGCTAGATGACTCCATAGATTGATCTTGGTGATGCGTAGAAAATTTTAAATTTCTGCTACGATCCCCAACAGTGGCATCATGAGCCAGGTTTATGCGTAGTTTCTATGCACGAGTAGAACACAAGTTTGTTGTGGGCGTCGATATTGTCAATTTACTTGCCGTTACTAGTCTTGATCCGGCGGCATCGTGGGATGAAGCGGCCCGGACCGACCTTACACGTACACTTACGTGAGACAGGTTCCACCGACTGACATGCACTAGTTGCATAAGGTGGCTAGCGGGTGTCTGTCTCTCCCACTTTAGTCGGATCGGATTTAATGAAAAGGGTCCTTATGAAGGGTAAATAGAAATTGGCGTATCACGTTGTGGTTTTGGCGTAGGTAAGAAATGTTCTTGCTAGAAACCTATAGCAGCCACATAAAAAATTTGCAACAACAATTAGAGGACGTCTAACTTGTTTTTGCAGCATATGCCGTGTGATGTGATATGGCCAAAAGGATGTGATGAATGATATATATGTGATGTATGAGATTTATCATGTTCTTGTAATAGGAAGTGCGACTTGCATGTCGATGAGTATGGCAACCGGCAGGAGCCATAGGAGTTGTCTTAATTTATTGTATGACCTGCGTGTCAATGAATAACGCCATGTAATTACTTTACTTTATTGCTAAACCGTTAGCCATAGTAGTAGAAGTAATAGTTGGCGAGACAACTTCGTGAAGACACGATGATGGAGATCATGATGATGGAGATCATGGTGTCATGCGGTGACGATGATGATCATGGCGCTCAAGATGGAGATCAAAAGGAGCAAAATGATATTGGCCATATCATGTCACTATTTGATTGCATGTGATGTTTATCATGTTTTTGCATCTTATTTGCTTAGAACGACGGTAGCATAAATAAGATGATCCCTCATAATAATTTCAAGAAAGTGTTCCCCTAACGTGCGCCCGTTGCGATAGTTCGTTGTCTCGAAGCACCACGTGATGATCGGGTGTGATAGATTCTAATGTTCACATACAACGGGTGTAAGCCAGATTTACACATGCAAAACACCTAGGTTGACTTGACGAGCCTAGCATGTAAAGACATGGCCTCGGAACACAAGAGACCAAAAGGTCGAACATGAGTCGTATAGAAGATACGATCAACATGAAGATGTTCACCGATGATGACTAGTCTGTCTCACGTGATGATCGGACACGGCCTAGTTAACTCGGATCATGTATTACATAGATGACTAGAGGGATGTCTGTCTGAGTGGGAGTTCATTAAATAATTTGATTAGATGAACTTAATTATCATGAACTTAGTCTAAAAACTTTTGCAAATATATCTTGTAGATCAAATGGCCAACGCTCATGTCAACCTCAACTTCAACTCGTTCCTAGAGAAAACCAAGATGAAAGATGATGATAGCAACTATACGGACTGGGTCCGGAAACTTGAGGATCATCCTCATAGTTGCCAAGAAAGCATATGTCCTAGAAGCACCGCTAGGTGATGCACCCGCCCCAGCGAACCAAGACGTTATGAATGCTTGACAACAAGTGTTGATGATTACTCCCTCGTTCGTCGGCATGCTTTACAGCTTAGAACCGGGGCTCCAAAAATGTTTCGAGCAGCACGGAGCATATGAGATGTTCCAAGAGCTGAGAATGGTTTTCCAAGCTCATGCCCGGGTCCAGAGATATGAAGTCTCCGACAAGTTCTACACTTGTAAGATGGAGGAGAATAGTTCTGTCAGCGAGCACATACTCAAAATGTTTGGGTTGCACAATCGCTTATCTCAGCTAGGAGTTAATCTCCTGGATGACGCGGTTGTTGACAGAATCCTTCAGTCGCTTCCACCAAGCTACAAGAGCTTTGTGATGAACTTCAATATGCAGGGGATGGAGAAAACCATTCCTGAAGTATATTCAATGCTGAAATCAGCGGAGGTGGAAATCAAAAAGGAACATCAAGTGTTGATGGTGAATAAAACCACTAAGTTCAAGAAGGGCAAGGGTAAAAGGGGTTTCAAGAAAGACGACAAGGGAGGTACCGCGCCCGGCAAGCAAGCTGCCGGGAAGAAACCAAAGAATGGACCCAAGCCTGAGACTGAGTGTTTTTATTGCAAGGTAAGTGGTCACTGGAAGCGGAACTGCACCGAGTACTTAGCGGACAAGAAGGCCGGCAACACCAAAGGTATATGTGATATACATGTAATTGATGTGTACCTTACCAGTACTCATAGTAGCTTCTGGGTATTTGATACCGGTGCGGTTGCTCATATTTGTAACTCAAAACAGGAGCTGCGGAATAAGCGGAGACTGGCGAAGGACGAGGTGACGATGCACGTCGGGAATGGTTACAAGGTCGATGTGATCGCTGTCGGCACGCTACCTCTACATTTACCTCTACGGATTAGTTTTAAACCTCAATAATTGTTATTTAGTGCCAGCTTTGAGCATGAACATTGTATCTAGATCTCGTTTAATACGAGATGGCTACTCATTTAAATCCGAGAATAATGGTTGTTCTAATTATATGAGAGATATGTTTTATGGTCATGCCCCGCTGGTCAATGGTTTATTCTTAATGAATCTCGAACGTGATGTTACACATATTCATAGTGTGAATACCAAAAGATGTAAGGTTGATAATGATAGTCCCACATACTTGTGGCACTGCCGCCTTGGTCACATTGGTGTCAAATGCATGAAGAAGCTCCATGCAGATGGACTTTTGGAGTCTCTTGATTACGAATCATTTGACACGTTCGAACCAAGACTGCTGGGTAAAATGACCAAGACACCATTCTCGGAACAATGGAGCGAGCATCCTACTGATTGTAAATCAGACATACTGATGTGTGCGGTCCAATGAGCGTTGAGGCACGCGGTGGCTATCGTTATGTTCTCACCCTCACTGATGACTTGAGTAGATATGGGTATGTCTAGGAATTTTAGAGTGAGGTTGAACATCAACGTGACAGAAAAATAAAGTTCTTACGATCAGATCGTGGAGGGAATATTTAAGTCACGAATTTGGCACACACTTAAGGAAATATGGAATCATTTCACAACTCACGCCGCCTGGAACACCTCAGCGTAATGGTGTGTCCGAACGTCGTAATCACACTCTATTGGATATGGTGCGATCTATGATGTCTCTTACCGATCTACCGCTCTCATTTTGGGGCTACGCTTTAGAGACTGCCGCATTCACTTTAAATAGGGCTCCGTCGAAATCCGTTGAGATGACACCGTATGAATTATATTTTGGAAAGAAACCTAAGCTGTCGTTTCTAAAAGTTTGGGGATGCGATGCTTATGTCAAGAAACTTCAAGCTGAAAAGCTCGAACCCAAGTCGGAAAAATACGTCTTCATAGGATACCCTAAGGAAACCATTGGGTATACCGGCTAGATAGGAGGTTAATGATGATGATCAAAGGTACTTCGGATCAAGTTGCTACTGAACTTCGTAGGTCCACGAGGACACGTTCCACACCAGAATGGTATGGCAACCCCGTCCTGGAAATCATGTTGTTAGACAACGGTGAACCTTCGAACTATGAAGAAGCGATGGTGGGCCCAGATTCCAACAAATGGCTTGAAGCCATGCAATCCGAGATAGGATCCATGTATGAAAACAAAGTATGGACTTTGACAGACTTGCCCGATGATCGGCGAGCGATAGAAAATAAATGGATCTTTAAGAAGAAGATGGACACGGATGGTAATGTTACCATCTACAAAGCTCGACTTGTCGCTAAGGGTTATCGACAAGTTCAAGTGGTTGACTACGATGAGACCTTCTCACCCATAGCGAAGCTTAAGTCCGTCCGAATCATGTTAGCAATTGCCGCATTCTACGATTATGAGATATGGCAAATGGACGTCAAAATGGCATTCTTTAACGGCTTTCTTAAGGAAGAATTGTATATGATGCAGCCGGAAGGTTTTGTCGATCCTAAGAATGCTAACAAGGTATGCAAGCTCGGCGCTCCATCTATGGGCTGGTGCAAGCATCTCGGAGTTGGAACATTCACTTTGATGAAATGATCAAAGCGTTTGGGTCTATGCAGACTTATGGAGAAGCCTGCTTTACAAGAAAGTGAGTGGGAGCTCTGTAGCATTTCTCATATTATATGTGGATGACATACTGTTGATGGGAAATGATATAGAACTCTTGGAGAGGATAAAGGCCTACTTGAATAAGTGTTTCTCAATGAAGGACCTTGGAGAAGCTACTTACATATTAGGCATCAAGATCTATAGAGACAGATCAAGACGCCTCATAGGTCTTTCACAAAGCACATACCTTGATAAGATATTGAAGAAGTTCAATATGGATCAGTCCAAGAAGGGGTTCTTGCACATGTTGCAAGGTGTGAAATTGAGCTCGGCTCAATGTCCCACCACAGCAGAAGATAGAGAAAATATGAGTGCCGTACCCTATGCCTCGGCCATAGGGTCTATCATGTATGCCATGTCTTGTGTACCGGACTGATGTAAACCTTGCCGTAAGTTTGGTAGGAAGGTACCAAAGTAATCCCGCATGGAACATCGGATAGCGGTCAAGAATATCCCAAGTACCTAAAAAGGACTAAGGATATGTTTCTCGTTTATGGAGGTGACGAAGAGCTCGTCGTAAAGGGTTACGTCGACGCTATCTTCGACACAGATCTGGATGACTCTAAGTCACAAACCGGATACGTGTATATTACGAATGGTGGGGCAGTAAGCTGGTGCAGTTGCAAGCAAAGCGTCGTGGCGGGATCTACATGTGAAGCAGAATACATGGCAGCCTCGGAGGTAGCGCATGAAGCAATCTGGATGAAGGAGTTCATTACCGACCTAGGAGTTATTCCCAATGCATCGGGGCCGATGACTCTCTTCTGTGACAACACTGGAGCCATTGCCCTTGCCAAGGAGCCTCGGTTTCACAAGAAGACCAGGCACATCAAGCGTCGCTTCAACTCCATTCGTGAAAATGTTCAAGATGGAGATATAGATATTTGCAAAGTGCATAAGGATCTGAATGTCGCAGATCCGTTGACTAAACCTCTTCCGCGAGCAAAACCTGATCAACACCAGAACTCTATGGGTGTTCGATTCATCACAATGTAACTAGATTATTGACTCTAGTGCAAGTGGGAGACTGTCGGAAATAGGCCCTGGAGGCAATAATAAAATGATTATTATATTTCCTTGTTCATGATAATTGTCTATTGTTCATGCTATAATTGTGTTATCCGGAAATCGTAATACATGTGTGAATACATAGACCACAACATGCCCCTAGGGAGCCTCTAGTTGACTAGCTCGTTGATCAATGGATGGTTACGGTTTCCTGACCATGGACATTTGATGTCATTGATAACGGGATCACATCATTGGGAGAATGATGTGATGGACAAGACCCAATCCTAAGCATAGCACAAGATCGTGTAGTTCGTCTGCTAGAGCTTTTCTAATGTCAAGTATCATTTCCTTAGACCATGAGATCGTGCAACTCCCGGATACCGTAGGAGTGCTTTGGGTGTACCAAACATCACAACGTAACTGGGTGGCTATAAAGGTACACTACGGTATCTCCGAAAGTGTCTGTTGGGTTGGCACGGATCGAGACTGGGATTTGTCACTCTGTATGACGGAGAGGTATCTCTGGGCCCACTCGGTAATGCATCATCATAATGAGCTCAATGTGACCAAGTGGTTGGCCACGGGATCATGCATTATGGAACGAGTAAAGTGACTTGCCGATGCGAGATTGAACGAGGTATTGGGATACCGACAGTCAAATCTCGGGCAAGTAACGTACCGATTGACAAAGGGAATTGCGTACGGGATTGATTGAATCCTCGACATCGTGGTTCATCCGATGAGATCATCGAGGAGCATGTGGGAGCCAACATGGGTATCCAGATCCCGATGTTGGTTATTGACCGGAGAGTCGTCTCGGTCATGTCTGCGTGTCTCCCGAACCCGTAGGGTCTACACACTTAAGGTTCGTGACGCTAGGGTTGTAGAGATATTAGTATGCGGTAACCCGAAAGTTGTTCGGAGTCCCGGATGAGATCCTGGACATCACAAGGAGTTCCGGAATGGTCCGGAGGTAAAGATTTGTATATAGGAAGTCCAGTTTCGGCCACCGGGAAAGTTTCGGGGGTCACCGGTATTGTATCGGGACCACCGGAAGGGTCCCGGGGGTCCATCGGGTGGGGCCACATATCCCGGAGGGCCCCATGGGCCTCCCCCTACGCCTAGGGTTGGAAACCCTGGGGGTGGGGGGCGCCCCACCTGACTTGGGGGGCAAGTCCCCCCTTGGCCGCCGCCCCCCTTGAGACTGGATCTCTAGGGGGCCGGCGCCCAGGCCCCTATATATAGGGGAGGAGGGCTGCGCACCCAAGCCTGGCGCCTCCCTCTCCCGTAACACCTCTCCCTCTCGCCGAAGCTTGGTGAAGCCCTGCCGAGATCCTCGCCGCTTCCACCACCACGCCGTCGTCTTTGGATCTCCATCAACCTCTCCTTCCCCCTTGCTGGATCAAGAAGGAGGAGACGTCTTCCCCAACCGTACATGTGTTGAACGCGGAGGTGCCGTCCGTTCGGCGCTGGGATCATCGGTGATTTGGATCATGACGAGTACGACTCCATCAACCCCGTCCTCTTGAACGCTTCCGCTCGCGATCTACAAGGGTATGTAGATGCACTCCTTTCTCTCTCGTTGCTAGATGACTCCATAGATTGATCTTGGTGATGCGTAGAAAATTTTAAATTTCTGCTACGATCCCCAACAGAGCGTGCCTTTGGTGTTTTGCAGTCTCGATGAGGCATTGTTCGGTATCCTGCTAATACTTGGAGCACGCAGAAACTATGAGAGATGATGAGTGCTTGTGTGATCATGCACAATATGATCGTAGAAGACGAGCGTCCGGAACGTCTGTACGATCAAGGCTTTCAGTTTCAGGGTGAGAATGTTGTGCCTGAGCATGGAGTAGCGGCAACATTTAAACAGTTCACTCAGTTTCATGAAGACATGCGTGATTGGGAAACTCACGTGCAACTACAAAATGATTTGGTTGAGCATATGTGGACTCATGTTGGCAACCAATAGATGTATCTTCTTTTATTCGTTTGCAAAACTATGTGAAACATTTTTATTTGTATTTGCCTGTAAAACTATACTATTTATTTGGGCGGCTAAACTATTTTGCTTGTTAAATTTTCATTTCACAATATGTTGAATGCAACTCAATGTAAAATTGGGCGGCCAGCCGGCCACGCCTGCACATATGGGTCGGCGCATTGGGCGCGCTGCCGACCCATATGAAAAACAGGGCGGATGCCCGGCGGGCGGCCGACCCAAACGGACAAAAAGCGGACGAAATCGCCGTCCGTTTGGGTCGGCCCGTTGGATTTGCTCTTAGGACTTTGGGTCGATATGTATGTCACGGAGGAGACACAAGGATCATTGTGTGCCTGAACGAGGTTCCACAGAATAAAATTGCTGCATCAATCAAGCCCATAAAACTTTTGCAAGCGCCTAAAGTTGCACATCACTCAGCTTAGGAGCAGTGGGTGGAGCTACAACGTCGGTTCCCATTTTGTATGGTTTGATTCATCTCTGGCGGCGCCAAAGAGTCCACCAACGATCCACATTCTTCACCGCCCGCCGCTCCCCCCCTCCCGATTTAGTTGGTAAACCATAGACAAAGCATATAGATTCCCTCCGCGAGGAGGGGGGAGGAGACGAGTCGAGTGATTAGTCTCCCGTGATCCTCTAACGAGTAAGGGTGAGCGCGAACAACGCGGAATCGAAGCCATGCTAAGGCATCTCCAACGATGACCCAAAAAATTTGCTCCGACATCTATTCCCGGACAGCGGGGCGAGTCCACAGATCATGGTGCCGGAGGGTTCAAGATGCTCCGGGGTCGATCCCGAAAGGACCAGATCTCCTCGGGCATCCGCGGTGTACTCCAGGCTTCTGAACGTATCGACTTGGTTAGGAGCGAGGGATCCTACACGACCTAAACGGCCGGTAGGATCAACATGTAGCACAATGCCGCCTAAAGCAAAAAGTTGGTCGGGGTGAAGATGCCCCCACAACCGATGCTGCTATCTATTTGCAGACGAGCCATCGACCCCTGATGATCAAACAACGAGCTCTCAATGAAAGCACCAATGTTTGTGTCAAAACTGACAGATCTCGGGTAGGGGGGCCCGAGCTCTTAGATCGAATCGATGGGTAATAGAAGAAGAACACACAAGGGATTTACCCAGATTTTGGCCCTCTCGACGGATGTAACACCCCCAGTGTCTTGCTAAAGTAATCTCCCCCTAATGATGTCATGTCATCAAGATTGACTAAGTCAAATTTCCGTTGATAAAGTTCCAAGCCAAATTCAAAATTCACATTTCAAGTGAAATAACTAAATTCATAAATAAGAAAGTAAAATGTTCGAAGTGTGGTAAATAATCCATAGTTAGTTATGGCGAAGACAAACTAGGTCACTTGTTTGGTTATTCAAAAGTTATCATCCAAAAACAGAGGGCAAAACAATAATTTAAATGCTTTTTAAATTATAAAAATTACAAACTATTTTATTTATGTGCCAAACTTTTTCTTGTAGTGTCTTAATTCATAACACCATTTATAGGTGTAAGGTTTATATTTTATAAAACTATTTTGTTTTGAAAAATAATAGAAAACAAAATGAAATAAAGACAAACAGAAAAATAATAAAAGAAAATGGAAAAGGGAAAAAGGAAGAAAAGGGCATTGTGCACTGGGCTCTAGGCACATCGCACAACTCGGCCCACCACAGCCTTCCTCCACTTCCCAATACAGGAGAAGGGGGGCGTGGCATGCATCTGACCGCCATGGCCGCGATTGGACGTGTGCCGGCCATCCGAGCCGCCTTGCCCACCTACAAGTCGCTGTCGGCCCCGGGCAAACCCTAGCACCCCCAGATCCCCTTTCCTTCCTTCTCTCACGCTGTCCCCTCTTGCCCCTCGTCACTCGAGCGACGCCGTCGGCCACAACGCCTTGACCATGTTTTCCATAGCTTTTCCAGCTTTCTCATGAACCGCAGATAGTTCCTTTAAAAGATTCCCGCCAAAGGAATTGACCTCTTCTCCGGGCCGACCAGTCAGGAGACCTAGCATAAAGCATGGCATATCTTTTACATTCACGCATTGCGCACGTCTATGTACATCCAATGCTTAAGTAAACACTTACTGAACATGCCGCTTTTCAATCTCTGGTTCTCACTGAGAGCCTGCACCAATTGAGCTCTCAAACTCTCCAGTTCTTTGGCCTGCTGCCGGTTCTCTGACTTCGGTCTGTTGGTCTCCTCATGGCTTCATTTTAGAACCCGAAGACCGGCTTCATGCTGTGACTCCGCATACCGTTGAGATTCCTTGGCGGCATCCAGATCCTTTTGTAGTTGGCCTATGGATTCGGATGCTATAAAGATATCCGGTGTCAAACTGGGTACCTGGGCTCAATTCATGCACATTTATAAAAACAAAGGAGAGATAGAAAATTTTCCTCACCATGGGCTTCGCTGGTGAACTTCTTCATAGCCTCCAGTTCGGCTTTTGCATCAGCCAGCTGCACCCGACTTAAATCAAGGTCTTCGGACAATTTTTTGTTCTGATCCCTTGAGGCCTGCAGAAAACCACGACATCATGTCATCACAGACCCTTAATTCAGTTGTTCCGACCGAATCAAGGCTCGGGGGCTACTAGGTCAGGCATGTATGTCCGGTTGTCAAAACCTATCCCTTACCTACATATTGCTCAATAAAAGATTGGCAATCCCCTCAAGGCCAGTTCAGGCTGCTCCGAGGTATGCGTCTACCGAATTAAAAGCGTTAAATTCCTGATCGGAAAAAACGACATGACGCAGGGATTCCTTTCATCGCCGATGATTCATCACACTTTCAACTTCAGAATTGGTGACCGAAACATCCTCAGGATCCTCTAAAGGATGGCCCGCGGTGGAAGCCCCGACTTGGGCCCCTGGCTGTGTTGAGGATCTCCGATTGTGCCCTGACACCTCCTAGATGTCTTCGGATGGTGGGGGTGGTGTTTTTCTCCTGCATGCGCTAGGGAATGTCAATAGAGCCTATATCGGCAAAGTCGATTAGGATACGGTTGTAATACCAAAATACGTTACCTTTTTTCCGAAGGTATGGTTGCTGTGGCCCCTGCGGCGGCCTTGCGCTTTGAAGCACCATTGTTGGCTGGTGTCGACACGGTCCCCGTCGATGTTCGGCGTGAGCTACGGCGGCCCTTGGGAGTAGAAGTCAGCGTACTTGAAGTGGCGCGAGGCAAACGCCTCGTTTGAGAAGATGCCTTCTTGCTACTCACGGCGGAGGAGGGGAGGGGTCTGATACATCTCCAATGTATCTATAATTTTTAATTTACCCAGATTTTGGCCCTTTCGATGATGTAACACCCCCAGTGTCTTGCTACAGTAATCTTCCTCTAAAATAGTGTCGTGTCATCAAGATTGACTAAGTCAAATTGCCGTTGATAAAGATCCAAGCCAGTGAAAAAAAATTAAATTCATAAATAAGAAAACTAAAATGTTCCAAGTGTGGCAAATAATCCATAGTTAATTATGGTGAATAAAAACTAGGTCACTTGTTTGGTTATCCAAAGTTACCATCCAAAAACAAAAACAGAGGGCAAAACAATAATTTAAATGCTTTTTAAATTATAAAAATTGCAAACTATTTGATTTATCATCCAAAAACAAAGGGCAAAACAATAATTTAAAGGCTGGCCTCTCCGTTAAGCCTAGGTAGGACTACGACTAGTCGATCAATCGAGGCAGGGTATGATATGATGGTGTACTCGGTCGGAGTTAATCGAGCCTGTTGGGTAAGTTTGTGGACCCCTGCATGGAAGTTAATCTATTTGAATAGTCGTGTCCACGGCAACGGACATGAGTCCAAAAGGTTGATGCCTTTTGTTCTACGCCGGTCTTGGGGTCTTGCCCAATGTCCCTCCAACACTCACAAAGGAGCTTGTCCTCGGCCACCGTGTATGCCTTCGTCCGCCTGCTCTTGCACTTAGGCTTCACCTTGGCGGCTTGGTTGGCGAGCTCGTCCTCGAACAAAGGCTCCTCGTCGATGTCCAACTCACCCCGGCTGGTTGGCGATGCTGCCTATCTTAGGAACTGTTTGTTATTAATTATTCTGCATACGCTGCAACACACTAGAGTTTTCGGACCTATTAACTTCCCTGAAGAAAACTTAATCATGAAGCAAGAAAATGGGGACATCGAAGTAGGCAGCTAAATCCTGCTTTACGTAAGACTTGCAGATGACTACGCATTTAGGGGAACAATCTAATGATAGGTGAGCTTTCACTTGGATATCTGCTAGGCCCATTTAGGGTACTGCTGTCCAACAGGATCCCTATTATGGTTAACACTAGTGTTTGCGACTTTCTGTTCTTATACATTCTGGATCTTCAGCCATAAAATTTATTCCTTGTCAACATATATATGTTATCCCCCGCAAAAAAATATATATATGTTATTTTTCATACATATAAAAGAAATATATTATAAAAGACCATAACATTTTGCAGACAACATTCCATACATATAAAAGAAATATATTATAAAAGACCCTAACATTTTGCAGACAACACCCTGAAGCTACATTTTTCTTGCAAACAAGGACCTAACATTTTGCAGTCAACACCCTAAAGCTACTTTTTTCTTACAAGTCGTGACACTCTTCGCTAGAAATTTCGGCAGCATAACGCGTCTGTGGGAAGAGCTACATGCCGTTACAACAACTCCGCCATCTATCAGCTTCGTCGGCTTCGATTGATCTCCACAAGGGTCAACCATGTATATGTAGGCTCTTGCCGCCAAATGCACTTGTACAACCATCAGTCCGTCACAACCAAGTCACCTGTCGTCACACATCAACCTTCAATAGGCATTTATTGAGCCTAGTTTTGACGACACCAATGTGAAGGCACGAACCTTCCCACAATTTGTTGGACACATTCATATGAACAAGTTACTGGACAAAACATTTTCCATCTTCAAAAGCTTGCTGATTCTTTTTGG
This sequence comes from Aegilops bicornis, assembly GCA_021605145.1. Classification (NCBI taxonomy): domain Eukaryota; kingdom Viridiplantae; phylum Streptophyta; class Magnoliopsida; order Poales; family Poaceae; genus Aegilops; species Aegilops bicornis. The sequence goes on from CM038670.1 coordinate 89,597,592, forward strand.
AGACTGCCATGAAGACAAGACCCACACCAAAAAGGCAATCTAAATCCCAAAAAACCAGTTGCCACCAAAGAAGATAGATATGATTCTTAAAGAACCAAATAGACTCCCTATCCGTCTTTTTAGAGAAAAAATTAGAGAGATGACTAACATACAACATTAGATCAACATGGTTAATTAGGAAAAGGACTAGGCAATTATATTTAGCATGCTAAAACCAGATCAAGTAGGCAAATCATATATGAAGTACAAGGAACCAATAAGAAGTTTATTAGAAATAATCTTACTTTAGTCTATTTTCAAGTCAATTAGAATACTAGGTGGATTAGTATTCTGGCTAGCTTACACGCTAGTACTACTATCTGGTTGTTTAGATTCCATGTAATATTAGCAGTCCGTGTAAGACACAGTCTGCGTCAACCCAGAAGAAGTTCTTGTTTCCTTACAAACAAGGCCAAATTTATCACAAGTAATGAGAGTCTTTGCCAGAAATTTCGGCAACGTAACGTGTGTGTGTAGGAAGAACTAAATGCCACTACATCAAATAATTGTACTACTCCACACTGTACAAATTTCTTTCATTACACTTAAGTGGTTCACAAAAAATTATACTACTTCACACATTGGGACTGGATTCCTTTTCTAAATTTCATTATAAATTAGTGAATTCGTAACAACAGTAAGGTTATAGAGGCACTCTTTAGCTCAAATTAAAGGCACCTCTCTTATGATCTATGCCTGACATAAGTCATGAGAATCTGTGCTAGAAATTTCGACAGCATAACGCGTCCGTGGGAAGAACTACACGTCATTGCAGCAACTCTGCCATCTATCAGCTTCTTAAATTTGGTTGATCTCTACAGGGTCAGTCATGTAGGCTTGCCGCCTAATCTAGTTGTACAACCATCATCAATCAGTCCATTACTACCAAAGTCATCTATCATTACACAATCAATCTTAGGTATTTGTTGATCCTAGCTCGAGGACACCAATGTGAAGGTACCCCCAAAATATGTTGTGAGCTTTCACAACTTACTCAACACATTCATATGAACAAATTGCTAGCTAGGCAAAACATTCCCTACTTTCAAAAGTAGGCGAGCCAGATGAACATATCACCCGGCCATGAGAACATTTAACAATAGTACGCAAACTACAATAAGCACAAGGGCATTAAAATTGTTGTGTGGCCATGCATGCTATTTTCATTTCACATGGAAGGAAAACACTGCCATGCATGCCTGAGATGAACTTAAAATTCAGGCAGCGGGACAATTTTATTTAGCCTTCATAACTAGCTTGCTCGCCATTTCAACAAAACAAACAAAACATCCAATGCACTTGAAGAAGTTAATCTGTACTTAAGATGCAAAACATACAAAAAACGGCTTTCAACTAGTGATGACACCTAACCAAAGCAAGAAATAGTGCAGATCGTTGTTCCTCTTATTCCACACAAGTAATGTCCAACAATGATTATGATAGGAAAATACTTCTCATGCCTAGCAATATACCATAGCAATGTTCGCATTCAGTCATCTAATACCTTATAGCTATCCCACCCCATATCTTGCTTTTCTTCCATTAACCAAAATACTCAAACAGATGCATGGATACGAAAAGCAGTTTCATGCCAAAGATGTAAAATAAATCAACTCGGTTAAAACTACAAGGTTTTGTGAACAAAATTCTATGGTCAGCCATTTAAACAAACAATAGACCGCACATGAAGCTACTTGCTAATGCATCGTGTATGTGCTAGTTGCCTTCCGGCAATTTTGTGACTGTAATAAAGAAGAGAGAAAACGACATGACTGCAAAAGTCTGCTGATTCTTTTTTGGTTACAGTCACGAAGACCCCCCAAAAAAGCAATCTAAACCCCCAAAATCATTCCCCCAAAAAAACAAATAGGCCTCCTAGCTTACTTTTTTTTAGAGAAAGTGTTACTAAACATGGCATTAGATCAATATGGCTAATTAGGGAAAGGACAAGACAACTCTTCTCTGAAAACACGATTAACCAAACACACACACAAATTCTTTCATTACAATTAAATGGTTGTCAGAAGAAGTATACTACTTTCACAAAGTGGGACTAATTTTATTGTTTATTTTTTTCATAAATTAGTTAGTTGGTAACAAGAAATAAGGTTATATAGGAACCCTTTAACTCAGATTAAATGCATCTCTCTTATGATCTATGCCTGACATAAGTGACCATGTACTGAACCAGAAGTTCACATATGTTTTTATGGAAAATTGTGATAGTAGTACTGATGTAAGCCAAACCAACCGAAGTTTTGATGAATTAAAGAAGAATGTTTATATGCTACCAGTGTTGCCACAACATCTTGGTACTGGTCAAACAACGCATTCTTGGGACACCTCTCCTACAATTGGCAATAGTGTTTAGCACAAAAACTAGATCAAGTAGGAACCTCAAATAGCAAGTACAAGGAACCCAGAAAAAGTTTATGCTTTCTTATAAGACAAGGATTGTTAGCAGTAACCCTTGCAGTGCCCGTGTTATTTCTTTAGTTATTTAGACGTTAGTGCAGGTTTTCTTCAGTTTCAACAACTAAAATGTTGAGCACCGCATCTACTGCGTCTGCACATTGTTTGATGGTTTATCTCACAGGTCTAACGAGCTGGAGCGAGCCTCCTGCCTCCTTGATTTGCTATTGGGATGGCGTGGACACTGCGGATCATGTCTGCGCACAGTTCAGGCCACGAGCGGATGTTTGCCTTCAATAAACAATCAAAAGTATAAGAGAGAAAGCACGAACAAAACCAGAAAGTTTGGGCACTGCAAAACCCTCATCTTCTACTTCATGTTTGTGTGTGTCGAATGTGGTTTGAAACAGACAAGAATGTCGTCTATACATATTGGTGAAAATAAGACTCTGGGCATAGCCAAACCATCACACACACACACACACACACACACACACGGACACACACACACACACGTACACACACACACACACGAGGTGCTCTCCTGGTTGGTTCGCTTTAGTTCTTCAGTTAGTGCTGGGGCCAGGTCATTAGGCGTGACACTTACATAGGTAGGAAAATGTGCTCATGGTGAACTCACTTACATTACATAGATAGATACCAACACTAGTCAGTAGTGATAGACATTACATAGGGGCATGCTCTATCAAACCATTATGGCTAACCAACAAGATGCACGTTCTAGTCGTTCTCATCCTAACTTTTGTTTCTAGAAGAAACTTTACAAAGGGGCAGTTCATCAAGCACTTTTGTGTAGGTTTTCAGGAAACAACTGAGTATGTTGTTTGCTTGAGTGAGGGTTAGTGAAGTGATTTCCATACCCTTTTCCCTATGGCTGCTTTGTGATGAATACTTGCACTGAAAGCATTGGTATCTTTCTTTTCAGCTTCTTCAGTTCTTGTTGTCAAATTGTACAAACACAAAATAACAAGTGTTTGCACGATAAGGCTTCTAACAAATCTGGATGCAAAGTAATTTGGTGGTATTGTATTTCCTACTAAATTCTATTCATGGCATACCACTTTTCTCTGCTTAAACGACGTAACGGCTTTGCATTTTTCATTCATTAGAGGAAAAGAAAAGCGCAAAAACATGTGCCGAGAGAAGACTAGAAACAAGCAGACCACTTGTGCCACTACTAAAAGGAAAAGGAAAATTAATAGTTGGGAAAACCACAAGGCCTACAGACCACTCAGCAAGGGTCCTCACCTCCATATCCTGCCCAATATCTATGTTTCTGCGGTGTTGCTTGTCCAACGATTTCCTGCCTGCATCTTTGGTTTCATGTCAAGTACAACCATCTGCATCACCGCATCACAAGGTAAAATATATAATCATCAGTTCGAGTGACATCATGCCAAAACTTCCTTGGAAGGTTAGATAAAGAAAAGGCAGCTCTTACAGAGAGGGCGAGCGAAACCAACGAGACTGACATTGTGGACGAGTGCTAGGAAGCAGCCACAAGAATGGTCTGGGGCTTCGAAGACAATGTGAGGCCACTCGACCAGACAATTGCTGGTGTGCGCCTGGCCGATCGCTGGCGTACCATCTCCCGACATCGTGTGATGATCGGGCAAAACATCAGAACGGCATGGCCGAACCTCCGGTGGTCAGCCGGCCGCTGGATGTACTAGCTGTGTGTAGGCTTATAAGGAGAAAGGAGGCGGAGGCGGTCAGTCAACGTGGGAGGAGCAGTAGTGAGAGGCGGGGGCAAGGGGGAAACTATATATAGAGGAGATCACGCAGCAGCGAGGCCAACCACGAGTGAGCGGCGAACACGGAGAGGCGTTGGATGGGAGCACGATCCATGTGAGCCCTGCGGGAGGAGGCCGCAGCCGATGGATTGAACTCGGTTGGATTCGCGACAAGTACGGGGGATGAGGGATTGAGTTATGGAGGAGCACTACAAAAAAAAGACACATCTGTGACATTTTGGGCCGAACGAATTTTTTCTGTCATGCTTATGACGCTTCTATGACGATAATTATGACAAAACCCGATATGATCATAGATGTGGTGGGCTCCTACTTCTATGACAAAAAATCATGACAGAAAATGAGCTTTTCGTCCTGGGCGGGCCGGAGACGCAGCTGCATGACATTCTTTGGGCCGTCCATGACGGAAAAAACCATGGTAGAAGCGAGGGCGAGGAAAATATTGGGAAGTTCCCTGTTACGGTGGGTGGTCGGGGCCGAGCGATGCACGGAGGTTTCCATATTTCTCTCGTGTACGCGCGTATGTGCGAGACGTTGGCTGAACCCGAGCGATTCCTTCACTGCTGTTGCTAACTGAACCCGAGCGATCGATCACTGCTGCTGCTTACTGAAGCCGATCGAGCCCCCCTGCGAGACGTAGCCTGCTGGTGTTGGGTTGCCTCTCGATGAACAGTGACTGTTGCTACCGTGCGCGCGGTACGTAGAACGAGTAGAGACGTGGTGAGTCGAGCCGGTTGGTTGACTGTGGATGAACAGTTCCCAGTGGGGGTTGGATGAACAGGATCCCGTGGTAGTAGGCCGTTGCCGCTGGATGAAGAGGACCCCGAGGAGGCCACCGCACCCCAGCCGGTTGGGGGTGGATGAACAGGACCCCCCGGAGGCTCTATGAACAGCAGTCGGTGGAGGTGATACGTCTCCAACGTATCTATAACTTTTGATTGTTCCGTGCTATTATATTATCTATTTTGGATATTTAATGGGCTTTAATATGCATTTTTATATTATTTTTCGGACTAACCTATTAACCAAAAAGGCTCGGTGCAAATTGGTGTTTTTTTGCCCATTTCAGTGTTTCGCAGAAAAGGAATATCAAACGGAATCCAAACGGAATGAAACCTTCGCGAGGATCGTTTTTGGAACAAACACAATCCAGGAGACTTGGAATGGACGTCAAGGAAGCAAGAGGCGGCCACGAGGCAGGAGGGCGCGCCCAGGGGGGTAGGCACACCCCCACCCTCGTGGGCCCCTCGCAGCTCCACCGACCTACTTCTTTTGCCTATATATACTCATATACCCTGAAAACATCCAGGAGCACGACGAAACCCTATTTCCACCGCCGCAACCTTACATGCCGTGAGATCCCATCTCGGCCTTTTTCCTGCTCCACGAGGGGTAATCGATCACAGAGGGCTTCTACATCAACACCATAGCCTCTTCGATGATGTGTGAGTAGTTTACCACAGACCTTCGGGTCCATAGTTATTAGCTAGATGACTTCTTCTCTCTCTTTGGATCTCAATACAAAGTTCTCCTCGATCTTTTTGGAGATCTATTCGATGTAATACTTTTTGCGGCGTGTTTGTCGAGATCCGATGAATTGTGGGTTTATGATCAAGATTATCTATGAACAATATTTGGTTCTTCTCTGAATTCTTATATGCATGAGTTGATATCTTTGCAACACTGGTGCACGTCGGTCCTAAACAAACGGTTTTTTGCCCCTTTCCGCGACGGCATTTGGAACCGTCGCCAAGTGAGTGTGTGCGATAGGGTGTCCTTCCCACACGACCCAGAAAATCGTTGGAGATAGGCCCTCCTGGGACCTAGGCCGGGGCCGTGTGCGATCAGTCGAGGCATCGAAACCCAATCATTTCCGTAGGTATGTACATCCCACACGGTGAATCCCAGAAATCATTTCTGTAGGTATGTACATCCACACGGTGAATCCCAGAAATCATTTCCGTAGGTATGTACATACCCCGCGGTGAATCCCAAAAATCATTTCCATAGGTATATACAACCCACACGGTATTCCGAGAAAATGATTTCCGTAGGTATGTACATCCCACACGGTGAATCCCAGAAAAATAAAAACATTTCCGTTCGTATGTATATCACATACAGTCAATCCAAGGAATACGTTTCCGTTCTTATGTACATCGCACACAGTCAATACGGGGAAAACGTTTCTGTTTGGACGTAAATCCCACACAGCTTTATGTGTAGGCTCGTGTGTGAAAGGTGTAACTATCATACACAGTCTTCCTTGGTTAATTGTTTGCTTTTATCAACTATATCACACATGATTTGATGAAGAAAACAGTGTTGCATTGGGCTATCCATCGCAAGCGCTTTTACTGCTAGAACCGTTTGCAAAGGTCCATGACACATTTAGCAGGTTTATTAGTTTACAATTAATAATTCCAGTATTACGCAAATTCACATTTCATATCAAATAGCTGTTTGCGAATTTCATATCAGGCACATAAATATATTATAACATTACAGTACGGTAGCTACATGAAAACATCACAGTACAACTTATAGCTACTTCAACTTTATAAGAACAATATATTCATTTCCCTAATCAAGATCATCCAGGCTCGTCTTATCCACCTCTGCTTTCAGTTCAGTAAGAGCCCATTTTGCACGGGCCAACTGGGAAAGTGCTTCCTCCTTCGCCAACACCATCTTAGCAAAGTCTGATTTAAAAAATCTGAGCTCTTTCTCCACCTTCACCTTTTGATCCTGCATCTCGAAATATGCTTCAGCGTTGACAATACTTTCTCTAAGCCTACTTGTGTTCACTTCCTCATACATGCTCCAAAGCTTTGTTAGGCACATCTTCAGAGACTCTGGCCACTCTTGATCAACCCACTAGAAGTAAGAACACTTCTGTTCATCCTATAATATTTAAAACTAGATCAGTAACATTGTAGGCGAAATGGGTTTTTAGCAACATAGAAAATCACCAATGCTTATTTTTAAAAACTAAAGAAACATGTTAATTATGACATATCTTCTCAAAAAGATCAATGTGCAAATGAAATAATTGATACTGAGACAACAACCAAATTCTGGAACATCAGGAGCTATAATTAACTACAACGACGCTACAAGTTTTTACTCATGTACAATAAATAACAAATCGAACATTTTATGAGGAAGGTAAATATAACTGCAATAGCATAGCGACAGTGTTTGGATGACAAAAAATTGATACTAGCACGTGTGTACATGCACAAATTTAGTAACATATAACTAATAGCACTAAGGCCGTCCACTATGTATGCCAAAACTGGTGTAAAGACAACTGTTTCTACATCTCGCATCGGTGCCCTGAACTGGCGAGTCGATGCAGTGGAAGAAAAATCAGGGACCCGGACTCTGGAGCACGTAGTTGCTCCGATGCCCATTTCCTTCGTCCCATAAAGATTTAGTATTTTACTGCTTGGCTGCTCGGATGTGTGGACCAAAGTTGGCTGCACAAACTGTTGAATCGGTGCCAAATAATTTTCTAATGTCACCGCTGATGAGATGACAACAATTTAAGATACTAGGTACAAACTGTGACACTGCCTTAGGATGCGTTTGCTTTAAGGTGTGGTATGAATGGGTTGGGACCGTGACAGTGTCTGAATCACATCTAACAAATGATTTGTAACAAGGGAAGAGGGTCTAACCTTCTCTGCACATGCCAGAAACTTCCTCCCTGTGTCCACAGAATCAAACGCAAGTAGCGTCACGCATGGAGATTGATGGTGACAATGAGCAGATAGATCTTCAGCCACCCTGCTCCATTCGTTGCCACTGATGGTCTTAGGGAGCTAGAAGAGGAAGAAACGACTCAAATCGACCTCCGGGTAAAAATCCTTCGTTCCAAGTCATAGCCCGAGAGAGAGAAGAGAGGCATACTCGGGTGGTGAAGGAGTAGTTGCCAGAGGAGGAACCGCTGGAGATGTCTTTGAAGAAGACCATGGCGACCCTGGCGGTAGGATGCGAGACGGCGAGAGTGAGGAAGCAGCTATAGCTTAGCAAGGAAGGAAGGAAGGAGGAAACAGGGGAAATGTGACTTGTGGTCGGGAAGAAAAGGGGCTGGGGAAGGGGGGAAGGGGGGCGGGGGTAGATATTTTGGCGGTACCCAAAATTTTGGAAATGTGGAGGGAAACTTTGCTTGTGATGCGCGGACCATTCACTTTGAACGATTGTGTGCATCGCAAATGATTCTTCTGCTTTTACGCGCATGGGATGAGTTTGATAATTCAAATTTTGGTGTCAAGGCATGGGCACATTCACTTTGAACGTGCACGGTGCCGCAAGACCATTCACTTTGAACGATTGTGTGCATCGCAAACGATTCTTCTGCTTTACGCGCATGGGATGAGTTTGATAATTCAAATTTTGGTGGAAATTTCCCCGGGTACGTCATTGCATAATTTAACATCGCATGCTAATTTGGGCACACAAAAGGGCGTACATCAGACAGACCACACTTACTGAATCGAGCAATTTTAGTAATTACCCAGAGCCAGTTGACCTAAACATTGCTCTAACAAAAGACCAGCATTAAAAACAAAGCCTAAGTACGCAGAATTAAAAATCTGCCGCCGTGCCGGCCTATGCATCACCGGTGTGAGATGAGACGTCAATGACTTGTCCTGGTGACATGCCACCGTTGGTAGACTCCGCGCCCCCCCTGCTGAAGTCGACCGCGTCCTCGTCCTCGGCGCCGCCCTCAAGGTTGTAGTACTCGTAACAGTGGCTGCGCGAGAGCTCGCGTTGGTACTCCACTGCCGATTCCTCGACGGACAGACTCTTCTCTATCTCGACCTCGGCCATGCGCAACTCCTCCTCCCGGCGCTCCTCAATCTCCGCCGCCTCCTGCATCTCCAGCTCCCGCTCGGCGACCTCATGAGTAAGCAGGTGCTCCATGGCCACCGCCGCCATTTCAGACGTGGGTTGCATGCTGGAGTCCGAGGTGGCCTAGAATATCTTGGCGTGTGCATCCTCGATCTTGGCGTGGATGGCCTCGACCCGGGTCAGGGCGACATCAGCGGCACGGACGGTAGCTCGAGCGCTCTCGGCGTTTGCAACCTCCGTCGTAGCAGCTGCCGAAGACGCCCTCTCAGCGGAAGCAGCCGCGTTCAATGCGGATGCAGCGGCACTCTCGGCGTAGGCGGCCGCGCTCTCAGCGCAGGCGGCGGCGCTCAGGTGGAACGCGACCATCGTACGGGCCTTCACGAAGCGTTTCCACGGCGTCATCTTTGCAAGAAGGGGGTGCGAGAATGGGGATCGGGATTCATGAATTCGGGGTTGCGGCACTAGAGCGCATTTAGCCGAAGCTTAAGGAGGGAGACTTAAATAGACACAGATATTTTCATCGCAAACAGTTCCTAGAAAACAACTGTTTGTGATGTTGTAGATATTTTTTATTAGCTGTGAAAGACGAATTTGGAATAAAGTGCCAACGGATGGTGATTTAAATGAACGAGAAATTTTGTAGTACTAATACAACTGTCATGTCAAATTTTGGAAAATTTCAGGGGTCATTTGACCTTCTAAGACATTTAATCAATTTTCTAGCCATTTAATGACCGTAATTCAAATTTGAACTACATGTACATGCAATAGCTAACCATAACGGTTTGAAAACTCATATTTCATGTACTTGTGTGTGATTTAATTCCATGTGCAGTAAATTGGAAGGAATTTTCAAACATATTGGTCTAACGGCTATGACACAATTAAGCATGGAGTGACATGGCATTTTAATTCCAAAAAATAAAAAAAATCAGAAACACATGAAACCTTGGTTGATGCAATGTCATGCCACCAAGATGATGTGGTAAAAAAATTGGCATGTTTGACCAAAGTTTGGACACACACCCCTCACAAACCGGAGCAACTCACTAGAAGGCTCGTGGTTCCGAGAGGGAACAATGCATGTTTGATGACGAACTAGATATAGCTTCCTCTAACGGCCTTCAATTTTTTTCTATGTCTAACATGCACTACTACAAACTGTAATGTGAATTTTTTGAAAATTCTAGGGGTCTTTGGACCTTTTAAAGACATTTAAGTGATTTTCTAGCCATTTAATGACCGTAATTCAAATTTGAACTACATCTACATGCAACGCGTAACCAAAACGTTTGAAAAATCATATTTTTGTACTTGTGTGCGAGTTAATTCCATGTGCACTAAACTAGAAGGAATTTTCAAACATATTTGTATCACGACATGGACACATATGCATGAATACATATGCATGGAGTGGCATGTCATTTTAATTCCAAAAATAATAATCAGAAACACATGAAACCTTGGTTGACGTAATGTCATGCCACCAAGATGATGTGGTAAAGAAATTGGCATGTTTGACGAAAGTTTGGACACACACCCCTCACAAACCGGAGCAACTCACTAGAAGGTTTGTTGTTTCGAGAGGGAACAATGCATGTTTGATAACGAACGGGAGATAGCTTCCACTTACGGCCTTCAAATTTTTTCTACGTCTAACGTGCACTACTACAACTGTAATGTGAAATTTTAGAAAATTCCAGGGGTCATTTGACCTTTTAAAGACATTTAAGTGATTTTCTAACCATTTAATGACCGTAATTCAAATTTGTACTACATCTACATGCAACGCCTAACCAAAACGGTTTGAAAAATCATATCTGTGTACTTGTGTGCGAGTTAATTCCATGTGCAGTGAATTAGAAGGAATTTTCAAACATAGTGGTCTCACGACATGGACACATGCATACGTATGCATGGAGTGACATGGCATTTTAATTCAAAAAAATAGAAAAATAATCAGAAACACATGAAACCTTGGTTGATGTAATGTCATGCCACCAAGATGATGTGGTAAAGAAATTGGTATGTTTGAAGAATGTTTGGACACACACCCCTCACAAACCGGAGCAACTCGCTAGAAGGTTCGGGGTTCTGAGAGGGAACAAGGCATGTTTGATGACGAACGGGAGATAGCTTCCTCTTACGGTCTTCAAATTTTTTCTACGTCTAACGTGCACTACTAAAACTGTAATGTGAAATTTTGGAAAATTCTAGGGGTCATTTGACCTTTTAAAGACATTTAAGTGAGTTTCTAACCATTTAATGACCGTAATTCAAATTTGAACTACATCTACATGCAACGCCTAACCGAAACGGTTTGAAAAATCATATCTGTGTACTTGTGTGCGAGTTAATTCCTAAATTAGAATGAATTTTCAAACATATTGGTCTCACGACATGGACACATGCATACATATGCTTGGAGTGACATGGCATTTTAATTAAAAAAAATAGAAAAATGATCAGAAACACATGAAATCTTGGTTGATGTAATGTCATGCCACCAAGATTATGTGGTAAAAAATTTGGCATGCTTGACGAACGTTTGGACACACGCCCCTCACAAACCGGAGCAACTCCCTAGAAGGTTCGTGGTTTCGAGAGGAAACAATGCATGTTTGATAACGAACGGGAGATAGCTTCCTCTTACGGCCTTCAAATTTTTCCTACGTTTAACGTGCAACTGTCATGTGAAAATTTGGTAAATTTCAGGGGTCACTTGACCTTCTAAAGACATGTAAGTGATTTTGTAACCATTTAATGACCTTAATTCAAATTTGAACTACATCTACATGCAACGCCTAATCAAAACGGTTTGAAAAATCATATTTTTGTGTACTTGTGTGCGAGTTAATTCCATGTGCAGTAAATTCGAAGGAAATTTCAAACATATTGGTGTCAAGGCATGGGCACATGCATGGAGTGCATGCCATGACATTTTAATTCCCAAAAATTAAAAAATGATCAGAAACACATGAAACCTTGCTTGATTTAATGTCATGCCACCAAGATGATGTGGTACAAAAATTGGCATGTTGGACACACACCCCTCACAAACCGGAGCAACTCACTAGAAGGTTCGTGGTTCCGAGAGGGAACCATGCATGTTTGTTGACGGACGGGAGATAGCTTCCTCTTACGGCCTTCAAATTTTTTCCTACGTTTAACGTGCACTAATACAACTGTCATGTGAAAATTTGGAAATTTCCAGGGGTCATTTGACTTTTTAAAGACATTTAAGTGATTCTCTAACCATTTATTGACCGTAATTCAAATTTTAACTACATCTACATGCAACGCCTAACGAAGACGGTTTGAAAAATCATATTTTTGTGTACTCGTGTGCGAGTTAAAAAATCATCGGACGATGTAAATATCTGGTGTTCAAAAAAGAAAATGTAAATATATGGCAAGACAACCGACCCCCACCCGATTGGCACTCTATCTCGCGGCTCGAGTTTTGGTAGGTGATTGGCAGGGATCATTAATCAGACACGGTTCTGCATTGGAAACCGTCAGCTATTATGTTCACACATGGATTTGCTGCGGGAATTGGGTGTATTCACACTATAGTACACGTAAATTCCGGCGACCGGCGTGTGTACTGTCCCCGTCGATCTAGATTCCGGACGCCAATAAATACAACCTTGCTCATGTCGTCCCGCCTGCATTCTCATCTACATCCTCCCCTCGCCCTCTCTCTCTCTCTCTATCTCTCTCTCTCTCTCTCGCGCCCCCAAATCTCTGCCATGGCGCCGCCGGTGTGCCCACGCGTCGACGAGGAGTCACCGCCCCCAAGGATGCTCACTCGATTAGCAGCGATGAGGACCCCTACGTGCCGCCTGACGAGGTTACGCCGGACCCCCAACTTTGGATTGGTTTTGGGGCCAGTACAATCTTTGTCTGTGGAAGTCGCTGCCACCGGCTGAGAAAGCCAGGCAAGTGGCGTTCAAGAAGGAGATGGCGGAGGAGGAAGCCAGGTACCAGGCGGCCTGTGAAGCCCGTGACGCCGCCTGGAAAAAGGAGGCGGCAGAGCTTTGGGGGCGGGCGCTTCGTCGTGCCGAGGAGGTGTACAAAGACGGGTACTTCACGAGGAAGGTCATAGGCGCTGGGCGCCTCGTCGCTGTGTGGAGGTGGGCCGATAAGCTCCAGCATGCCACCGGCGAGGAGCTCCGGTGGGCGCCCAAAAAAATGGCAAGATCGGCCACAAGGCCCGGCCAAAGAAGAGGCAGATCGGCACGCCAAGCGCTTGGCGGAGGAGTCGGAGTACTGCCTCCGCAGTGGGAAGATGCCGCGCACCAGGGAGCTGCTGGCGAGGGGCTGCCGGAATACTGGCCCCAGGAGGGATTATTAGTTTTAGTATTGTTCATTTTCAATTTTATGCATTGTACCTAGTAGTTAAGTATCATCATGTATATGTGATGATATTATATATATATATATATATATATATATATATATATATATATATATATATATATATATATTCTGTGATGATCTAATGAACAATTTTTGTATACTAATTTGAATATAGCTTTTATCATCCACATATACAAAATGGAAAGCGTATACACACACATTGAAACAGAACATATAAGAATGGAAAACAGAGTACACACATTGAAACAGAGCAATAAACAGAGCAATACTATGATTGTTGTGAATACATAGCTATCCACGTTGAAACGACTTTCCAAAATAAAATGCGTCCATGAGACCATGACCAGCAGCCCTTGCCTAGGATAGCTCTTGGCTCTGCCTGAACTCGTGCATGCGTTCGTTCAAGCGGTCGACACGCTCGCGGTACATCTGGAGCGCGATCTCGAGCTCCAAGTTGGCTATTTCATCGGAGGTCATCAGCTCGAGGATGCGATGGCCATGTTCCTCTACTGCGCCCAGGTGGACACCTGGGCCAAGGAGGCGGCCGAGCCTACGGACCAACGCGTTGGCATCCAGCGAGCCGCGGACAAGGCGAACGGCGGCACCCACGCAAACGGTGCGGCGGGCGTCTAGTGCAAGTACGGCGCGGCCAGCCTCTGGTGCACGTACGACGCTGAGGGCCTCTTCCCACTCCTGGCGAGGAATGGGGGTACTGACGGGACGTGTACCCAGCTGCGACGCCGTGTCGACAGCAGGCAAGCACGATGGATCCGCTGTTGCTGTGCGGTGCACCGCGACTCTCGCTCTGCAACGCTCCAATGGTCTCGCCGTGCGGCGAGCCGCAGCCTATCAGCGTCGACGCACCTAGCTTTGTTTTTGTCTTTGCCTAAAAATAGTATTGATTCTTGGAATAAGTGCAAAGATGCTTTTATATCTAAGTATTTTCCTCCCGCCAAGATTATCTCTCTTAGAAACGATATTATGAATTTCAAGCAACTTGATCATGAACATGTTGCACAATCTTGGGAGAGAATAAAATTAGTGATACGTAACTGCCCTACTCATGGTTTGAATTTGTGGATGATTATATAAAAAATTTATGCCAGATTGAATTTTGCTTCTAGAAATATTTTAGATTCGGCCGCGGGAGGCACTTTTGTGGAAATCACTTTAGGAGAAGCTACTAAACTCCTAGATAATATTATGGTTAATTATTCTCAACGGCACACTTAAGGATCTACTAATAAAAAATGCATGCGATAGAAGAAATTAATGTTTTGAGTGGAAAGATGGATGAACTTATGAAATTATTTGCTAGTAAAAGTGTTTCTTCTGATCCTAATGATATGCCCTTTTCTACTTTGATTGAGAATAATAATGAATCTTTGGATGTGAATCTCGTTGGTTGGAATAATTTTGGTGACAACGAGTATAGAGGAAACTTTAATCCTAGACCTTATCCTATCAATTCCTCTAATAATTATGGTAATTCCTACAAAAATTCTTATGGAAATTTTAATAAGATGCCCTCTGAATTTGAACTAGTGTTAAAGAGTTTATAAATTTGCAAAAGAATTTCAATGCTTTGCTTGAAGAGAAATTGCTTAAATTTGATGAATTGGCTAGGAACGTTGATAGAATTTCTCTTGATGTTGATTCTTTAAAACTTAGATCTATTCCTCCTAAGCATGATATCAATGAGTCTCTCAAAGCCATGAGAATTTCCATTGATGAGTGCAAAGAAAGAACCGATAGGATGCGTGCTAAGAAATATTGTTTTATGAAAGCGTGTTCTTCAAATTTCTATGAAAATAAAGATGAAGATCTAAAAGTTATTGATGTGTCCCCTATTAAATCTCTGTTTTGCAATATGAATCTTGATAATGATGGGACTGAATATGATCCACCTTTACCTAGAAGGCGTTCCAAAAATTCGGAGTTTTTAAATCTTGATGCTAAAATTGATAAAACTGGGATTGAAGAAATCAAAACATTAGATGTTAATAAACCCACTATTTTGGATTTCAAGGAATTTAATTATGATAATTGCTCTTTGATAGATTGTATTTCCTTGTTGCAATCCGTGCTAAATTCTCCTCATGCTTATAGTCAAAATAAAGCTTTTATCAAACATATCATTGATGACTTGATGCAATCTTATGAAGAAAAGCTTGAGTTGGAAGTTTCTATCCCTAGAAAACTTTATGATGAGTGGGAACCTACTATTAAATTAAGATTGAAGATCAAGAATGTTATGCTTTGCGTGATTTGGGTGCTAGTGTTTCCACGATTCCAAAAACTTTGTGCGATTTGCTAGGTTTCCGTGATTTTGATGATTGCTCTTTAAACTTGCACCTTGCGGATTCCACCATTAAGAAACCTATGGGAAGAATTAATGATGTTCTTATTGTTGCAAATAGGAACTATGTGCCCGTAGATTTAATTGTTCTCGATATATATTGCAATCCTTCATGCCCTATTATTCTTGGTAACCTTTCCTTAGAACGATTGGTGCAATTATTGATATGAAGGAAGGGAATATTAGATTCCAATTTCCATTAAGGAAAGGCATGGAACACTTCCCTAGGAAGAAAATAAAATTACCATATGAATCTATCATGATAGCCACTTATGGATTGCCTACCAAAGATGGAAATACCTAGATCTATCCTTGCTTTTATGCCTAGCTAGGGGCGTCAAATGATAGCGCTTGTTGAGTTTTGTGTTGTGAAGTTTTCAAGTTTTTGGGTAAAGATTTGAAGGATTTTGGAATAAGGAGTGGCAAGAGCCTAAGCTTGGGGATGCCCAAGGCACCCCATAGTAAATTCAAGGACAACCAAAAGCCTAAGCTTGGGGATGCCCCGGAAGGCATCCCCTCTTTCGTCGTCGTCTATCCTAACTTTACTTGAGGCTATATTTTTATTCACCACATGATACGTGTTTTGCTTGGAGCGTCTTGTATTATTTGAGTATTTGCTTTTTAGTTTACCACAATCATCCTTGCTGTACATACCTTTTGGAGAGACACACATGAATCGGAATTTATTAGAATACTCTATGTGCTTCACTTATATCTTTTGAGCTAGATAATTTTTCTCTAGTGCTTCACTTATATCTTTTTAGAGCACGGTGGTGGTTTTATTTTATAGAAATTATTGATATCTCATGCTTCACTTATATTATTTTGAGAGTCCTTTAGAACAACATGGTAATTTTCTTTGGCTATAAAATTAGTCCTAATATGATAGGCATCCAAGATGGGTAAAATAAAAACTTCCATATAGAGTGCATTGAATACTAAGTTTGATACTTGATGATTGTTTTGAGATATGAAGATGGTAATATTAAAGTCATGCTAGTTGAGTAATTCTGAATTTGAGAAATACTTATGTTGATGTTTGCAAGCCCCGTAGCATGCACGTATGGTAACCGTTGTGTGACAAATTTGAAGCATGATTTATTCTTTGATTGTCCTCCTTTGTGTGGAAGTCGGGATCACGCGATGGTTAACTCCTACCAACCCTTCCCCTAGGAGCATGCGTGTAGTACTTTGTTTTGATGACTTATAGTTGACATAGTATTTGTGGCAAAGCCACCATGCATAATTTTTCATACATGTCACTCTTGATTCATTGCATATCCCGGTACACCGCCGGAGGCATTCATATAGAGTCATATTTTGTTCTAGTATCGAGTTGTAATCATTGAGTTGAATATGAATAGAAGTGTGATGATCATCATTATTAGAGCATTGTCCCAAATAAAAAAAATAAAAAAAGGCAAAAAAAGAAGGGCCAAATAAAAAAAAGAGAAAAAAGAGGGACAATGTTACTATATGAATGCCTCCGGCGGCGTAGTTGAGTAGTTGTGAATTTGAGAAATACTTGTGTTGAAGTTTGCAAGTCCCGTAGCATTCACGTATGGTAAACGTTATGTAACAAATTTTAAACATGAGGTGTTCTTTGATTGTCCTCATGAGTGGCGGTCGAGGGAATGACGATGGTCTTTTCCTACCAATCTATCCCCTAGGAGCATGCGCTGTAGTTCTTGGTTTTTGATGACTTGTAGATTTTTGCAATAAGTATGTGAGTTCTTTATGACTAATGTTGAGTCCATGGATTATACGCACTCTCACCTTTCCATCATTGCTAGCCTCTTGATGCAGTGCATTGCCCTTTCTCACATTGAGAGTTGGTGCAAACTTCGCCGGTGCATCCAAACCCCGTGATATGATACGCTCTTTCAAACATAAACCTCCTTATATCTTCCTCAAAACAGCCACCATACCTACCTATTATGGCATTTGCATAGCCATTCTGAGATATATTGACATGCAACTTTCCACCGTTCCGTTTATCATGACACGTTCATCATTGTCATATTTCTTAGCATGATCATGTAGTTGACATAGTATTTGTGGCAAAGCCACCATTCATAATTCTTTCATACATGTCACTCTTGGTTCATTGCATATCCTGGTACACCGCCCGAGGCATTCATATAGAGTCATATCTTGTTCTAGTATCGAGTTGTAATCATTGAGTTGTAAATAAATAGAAGTGTGATGATCATCATTTAATAGAGCATTGTCCCAAAAAAAGAAGGCCCAAAAAAGAGAGAAATAAAAAGGGACAATGCTACTATCCTTTTACCACACTTGTGCTTCAAAGTAGCACCATAATCTTCATGATAGAGAGTCTCTCGTTTTGTCACTTTCATATACTAGTGGGAATTTTTCATTATAGAACTTGGCTTGTATATTCCAACAATGGGCCTCCTCAAGTGCCCTAGGTCTTCGTGAGCAATCAAGTTGGATGCACACCCACTTAGTTTCTTTTGTTGAGCTTTCATATATTTATAGCTCTAGTGCATCCGTTGCATGGCAATCCCTACTCCTTGCATTAACATCAATCGATGGGCATCTCCATAGCTCATTGATTAGCCTTGTTGATGTGAGACTTTCTCCTTTTGTCTTCTCCACATAACCCCCATCATTATACTCTATTCCACCCATAGTGCTATATCCATGGCTCACGCTCATGTATTGCGTGAAGGTTTATAAAGTTTGAGATTACTAAAGTATGAAACAATTTCTTGGCTTGTCATCGGGGTTGTGCATAATGAGAGCATTCTTGTATGACGAAAATGGAGCATGACCAAACTCTATGATTTTGTAGGGATCAACTTTATTTGGCCATGTTATTTTGAGAGGACATAATTTCTTAGTTAGTATGCTTGAAATATTATTATTTTTATGTCAATATTGAACTTTTATCTTGAATATTTCGGATCTGAATATTCATACCACAATTAATAAGAATTACATTGAAATTATGCCAAGTAGCATTCCACATCAAAAATTCTGTTTTTATCATTTACCTACTCGAGGGCGAGTAGGAATTAAGCTTAGATGCTTGATACATCTCCAACGTATCTATAATTTTCGATTGCTCCCTGCTATATTATCTTCTGTTTTGGACATTATTGGGCTTTATTATTCACTTTTATATTATTTTGGGACTAACCTATTAACCGGAGGCCCAGCCCAGAATTGCTGTTTTTTGCCTATTTCAGAGTTCCGCAGAAAAAGAATATCAAACGGAGTCCATACGGAATGAAACCTTCGGGAACGTGATTTTCGGAACGAACATGATCCAGGAGACTTGGACCCTACGTCAAGGAAGCTTCCAGGAAGCCACGAGGTAGGGGGCGTGCCTACCCCCCCAGGCGCGCCCTCCACCCTCGTAGGCCCCATGTTGCTCCACCGACGTACTCCTTACTCCTATATATACCTACGTACCCCCAAACGATCAGATACGGAGCCAAAAACCTAATTCCACCACCGCAACCTTCTGTACCCACGAGATCCCATCTTGGGGCCTGTTCCGGAGCTCCGCCGGAGGGGGCATCGATCACGGAGGGCTTGTACATCAACACCATAGCCTCTCCGATGAAGTGTGAGTAGTTTACCTCAGACCTTCGGGTCCATAGTTATTAACTAGATGGCTTCTTCTCTCTTTTTGGATCTCAATACAATGTTCTCGCCCTCTCTTGTGGAGATCTATTCGATGTAATCTTCTTTTGCGGTGTGTTTGTTGAGATCGATGAATTGTGGGTTTATGATCAAGTTTATCTATGAACAATATTTGAATCTTCTGAATTCTTTTATGTATGGTTGGTTATATTTGCAAGTCTCTTCGAATTATTGGGATTTGCGTGTAGTCTCCTACTGGATTGATACCTTGGTTCTCAAAAACTAAGTGAAATACTTACGCTACTTTGCTGCACCACCCTTACCTCTTCAAGGGGAAACCAACGCATGCTCAAGAGGTAGCAAGAAGGATTTCTGGCGCCGTTGCTGGGCAGATCTACGCACAAGTCAAGACATACCAAGTACCCATCACAAACTCTTACCCCTCGCATTACATTATTTGCCATTTGCCTCTCGTTTTCCTCTCCCCCACTTCACCTTTGCCTTTTTATTCGCCTTCCTTCCGTTAGATCTTGTGTTACCATGTGCCTTCTTTTTGCTTGCATCTTCGCTTGCTAAAACTTTATGGATCCTCATCCCCTTGGTAATCTTTTTAAGAAATCCAATTACGATGAACCTATTGCTAGTGAGTTGAGTGCACTAGACTATCTTTATGAGGTTTTTCTTGAAATCCGTGAATCTGAAAATTGTGATAAAGTGTTTATGAAGTGATTCACGATAGATCTTTGAATAAAAAGCATGATTGCAATGATGTTTTCATAAATTCTATTAATATCAATTGTGTTAATGATATGCAAAACCCTAAGCTTGGGGATGCTAGTTTTGCTATGTCAACTACTTGTTGCAATGATCATGATTGGGGTGATTCTTCTTATGATCTTGAAAATTTATTTAAGCCCCATGATGAATATGAGATTGATAATAGTGTTCAATAATACTGAAAGTGGTTTTGGAAGAGTTTCAACTTTAGATCCCACATATTCGGAGAATGTTCAATCTTATGAAATTTTTGATAAAAGTGGGTTTGGAGAGGTCATGACTTTAGTTAATGATAATCCCACTATTTCGGAAGAGTGTCAACTTCGCATCCATGTGGATCTTGTTGAGAATATGTTATGTGATAGCTATGTGGTGATGTGATATGGTCATAAAAATAGAGGATGCCTAACTTGTTTTTGCAGGGCATGTTGTGATGTGATATGGTCAAGACATGATGCTAAATTTTGTTGTATGAGATGATCATGTTTTGTAACAGAGTTATCAGCAACTGGCAGGAGCCATATGGTTGTCGCTTTATTGTATGCAATGCAATCATACAGAATTGTTTTTACTTTATCACTAAGCGGTAGCGATAGTCGTAGAAACAATAGTTGGCGAGACGACAACGATGCTACGATGGAGATCAAGGTGTCGCGCCGGTGACGATGGTGATCATGACGATGCTTTGGAGATGGAGATCAAAGGCACAAGATGATGATGGCCATATCATATCACTTATATTGATTGCATGTGATGTTTATCTTTTATGCATCTTATTCTCGCTTTGATTGTGGTAGCATTATAAGATGATCTCTCACTAAATTTCAAGGTACAAGTGTTCTCCCGAGTATGCACCGTTGCCAAAGTTCGTTGTGCCGAGACACCACGTGATGAGCGGGTGTGAAAACCTCTACGTTCACATACAACGGGTGCAAGCAAGTTTTGCACACGCAGAAATACTCGGGATAAACTTGACGAGCCAAGCATATGCAGATATGGCCTCGGAACACAGTGACCGAAAGGTCGAGCGTGAATCATATAGTAGATATGATCAACATAGTGATGTTCACCATTGAAAACTACTCCATTTCATGTGATGATCAGTCATGGTTTAGTTGATTTGGAACATGTGATCACTTAGATGATTAGAGGGATGTCTATCTAAATGGGAGTTCTTAAGTAATATGATTAATTGAACTTTAATTTATCATGAACTTAGTACCTGATAGTATTTTGCTTGTATATGTTGTTGTAGATAGATGGCCCGTGCTGTTGTTCCGTTGAATTTTAATGCGTTCCTTGAGAAAGCTAAGTTGAAAGATGATGGTAGCAATTACACGGACTGGGTCCGTAACTTGAGGATTATCCTCATTGCTGCATAGACGAATTATGTCCTGGAAGCACCGCTGGGTGCCAGGCCTGCTGCAGATGCTGCTGATGACGTTAAAACGTCTGGCAGAGTGAAGCTGATGACTACTCGATAGTTCAGTGTGCCATGCTTTACGGCTTAGAACCGGGACTTCAACGACGTTTTGAACGTCATGGAGCATATGAGATGTTCCGGGATTTGAAGTTAATATTTCAAGCAAATGCCCGAATTGAGAGATATGAAGTCTCCAATAAGTTATACAGCTTAAGATGGAGGAGAATAGTTCTGTCAGTGAACATATACTCAAAATGTCTGGGTATAATAATCACTTGATTCTGTCGGCGTTCTGGGAACGGGGGTCCCCAGACTTGCCTGCCTGCGGCCCACGGCATGGCTGTACTAGTAGGCCCGTACGGCCCATCTTCATCAACAAGGCATTCAAGACCCTCACGAGGGGCCAAGCCTCGCGAGGCGGACGACGCGAGACCTCCTTAAGATCGACCTCACGAGGCAGGCTCGCGAGGAACGGAAATATCAAGGCGGGGCAAACCTCGCGAGGCTCTCATGACGTGAGCCATGACGACCGGCACCAGGCGAGTGCCAGGCAGGCGCCAGCGCGCGTAGCGTCCTTGTTTCCTCTTTGGTGCTAAGGAGGCAGGCGCAGGCGCGGAGTACCGAGGCATCAGGCAAAGGTTTCCATATCGGTGCGACGAGACAAAGACCAGCAGGACGGCAAGACGGAGGTCACCGT
Organism: Aegilops bicornis; assembly: GCA_021605145.1. NCBI lineage: Eukaryota > Viridiplantae > Streptophyta > Magnoliopsida > Poales > Poaceae > Aegilops > Aegilops bicornis. Next base: position 89,619,932 of record CM038670.1, read on the forward strand.
GGAGCCCAAGACGGCGTCACCGCCAGAGCCTTTTGCAGGCGAAGACTGCTTTTGTCAGGATAGCTTGTACTAGCTGTCCCCTTTCAAATTTGCCCGCCGTTGTTGGCTCCCTTCCCGCTCAATATTTGGAAAGAGGACCAGGGCTTATATAAGTAGAGCTAGCCACCACAGAAGGGGGAGGGATCGAGTTCTCATCCACAAGTCCATAGAGCACAAGAACACCTCAACCTCAGGAGGCTGTTCTTCCCCTTGTACTGTACTTCATCTGCCCAAGAGGCAATCCACCACCACACACTGGAGTTGGGTATTACACCACAACGGTGGCCCGAACCAGTATAAATCTCGTGTCTTTCCGTGTTGTGAGTTCGTCGAGTTCGTCCGCGAGATCATTGGGAGCTAGGGCGTAGATCGGTAGGAGGGAAAGAACTTCGCACACACCCCAGAGTTCAAACCTTAAGGGTTTTGCAGGAACCCCACATCCAACATTTGACGCGCCAGGTAGGGGTGCACCTTAGCTTCCCTTTCGTCTATTTGTCGCTCCGTTGCTCTGTCGTCTCCATGGCGGACACTCGCCGCGCTCGAGCTGAGCGCCGGGCTGCCCTCACCGCCCGCATTGCTCAGATGGCTCCCGTCGGTTGGCACCTCGTCATTCTCCGTCTCCTGCCGCCAACGCCGCCACCAGCCCGGCGGGGAACGAGCAGCAAGCGTCCTCGCTGCACCGCCGATCTGGCGGGCGGCGCACCGCCACTCCATCATCGCCCCGCCGTTCTCGCCCCACGCACGACACGCGCCCATGGACGCCCTCCTCATGGCGAACGAGCTCCTGCGCTATCGCCCGGTCGACGACCTCTACGAGGACTGGCTCGACCGCGTCGCCGAACTCGTCCGCGTCGCAGGGTGCTCCCCGGCGCCATCCCCCTCTCTGCCTCGCCCTCCGCCAGCCACGGGTGACGTGGCTCATGGAGCGCCTCCACCACCTCTACCCCAGGACGGTGCCTTGGCGCAAAGGCACGCGGCCCCACGGCGTGATCCACCACACGCTTGGTGCCCGCGCGCGAAGAAATTCCTCGGCCGCGGGAAGCTGCAGCTGCGCTCCCCGCGCCACCTCGCCAAGGTCGCGCGCTACCTGCGGTAGCGGCACGCGGGCCTCACCAAGACCAAGCTTCACCTCCGAAACGGGCCCCGGCAACCACGGCTGGCTGCCGCGCCTTCATCCCCGAGCTGCATAGTGTCGCCTGGCCAGGCAAGTTCAAGCCGGACCTGCCTCCTCGCTACGACGGCACCGCCGACCCAGCGGAGTTCCTGCAGCTCTACGAGTTGAGCATCGAAGCGGCCAACGGTGACGAGAAACTCATGGCAAACTGGTTTCCCCATGGCTCTCAAGGATGGTGCCCGCTCCTGGCTCCTGAACCTGCAGCACGTCTCGATCTCCTCCTGGGATGAGATGCGCGACCGCTTCGTCGCCAACTTCCAGGGCACCCGCGACCACCCGCCGGCCGCGGGTGACCTGCGCTGCATCAAGCAACAACCAGGAGAGACCCTCCAGAAGTACATCCAGCGCTTCAACAACACTCGCCTCAAGATCCCCAAGGTCACGGATGAGGCCATCATCTCCGTGTTCTCTGAAGGCGTCCGCGACATCAAGATGAAGGAGGAGCTCGCTATCCACGAAGAGCTGTGCACATCTCAGGAGCTGTTCAACCTGGCAACCAAGTGCGCAAGAGCTGAGGAGGGGCGCCTTTCCCTCCTAGAGCTGCCAGCTGCGGGTGCAGATGAGAAGAAGGCCAAGGCCAAGGACGTGAGGCGCAAGGAAGCAGCCGTGCTCGCAGCGGAGCCGGACACCAAGCGGGGCAGTGACCAGCCCAAGTCATCCAAGGGCAGCCGGCCGTTCCGCGCCTTCCACAACCTGAACACCCACAACACCAGCGACTGTCAAGAGCTCAGAGCCATTGGCGAAAGAGGCTTCGGTCGACGCCCCGAGTGCAGCGATCGGGGCTACGGCCGAGGAGGAGGACGTGGAGGCGGACACTGGGATGACCGTGGCCCACGCTAGGAGTGGCGCGACATGCCTCGTGAGGACCACTGACAGGACTATCCTCGCGAGGGCGCCTGGAGGGACCAGCCTCGTGAGGATCGTCCTCAGGGCAACGCCGGTCTTCCCCCGCTGCCGCCACCACCAAGAAGGAACGACGATCACCATCAGGACGAGGGGGCTGGGGGCTTCCAGGAGCCGCGTGCTATCGCCTGCATCTTGGGCGGCGCTCAGGCCCCAGCCTCTCAACACATTTTCAAACAGTTCACTCATAAGGTGAATGCAGTCCTCCCCAAGCTCGAGGCCACACGCCCGCTCAGGTGGTCCCAGTGCGCCATAACCTTCAACTCGGCAGATTAGCTCAAGTGCGCAGCCACCGCTGGCACCCTCCTGATGCTTTGTTCACCAGCCATCAGCAATGTGCAAGTTAGCAAGACCCTCATCGACGGCAGCGCATGGCTCAACGTCCTATCCGTCGACACGTTCGACAACCTCCAAGTGCCGTATGAGCAGCTTCAGCCTACCAAGCCTTTCTCAGAAGTGACCGACGGTTCCACCACACCGATAGGGCAGGTCCGCCTGCCTGTCACCTTGGGGGAGCGCAAGAACTACCGCACTGAGCTCATCGACTTCGACGTCGCGCACATCCTCCTGCCATACAATGCCATCCTCGGGTATCCGGCACTGGCCAAGTTCATGGCGGTCACCCAGCACAGCTACAACGTCCTCAGGATGCCGGGAAGCGGCGGAATCATCACGGTCCCATGTGAAGGGAGAGAAGTGGTGTGCTCCCTCGAGCGCGCCTTCCAAGCCACAACAATCGACGACCCCGACAGCAAAGGCGAGGGCCCTCCTGAGGCCCTCCCCAAGAAGAAGAAGCAACTGCACCGTGCAGGATCTCAGGAGGGTGACGACGTAGCTGGAGCCTCGTCAGGATCAGCGCCCGCTCCAGGGGCACCTCCCTCCATCACATAGGAAGGCACGCCTGGCGCCCTCCTCGGGCAGGGCTCGGGGGCTCTCTTCTAGAGGGCCTCAGACCTTGCCAACCTCACGAGGGAGGCGCTTGGGCACCACTTGGAGGCGTGCTTCGTGGCACGTTTCCCTCAGGAGAACACAGGGCAAGGAGTGCCCACCACTTAGGAGTTCATCACCAAGACCACTCAGGAACTGCAAGACACAAGGGCCATGCGCGGCGACCGCCGCTCACGAGGCGCAGCCCCCATCCAGGTGAAGATGCCGGGTTGCGCGTCTGCATCGACGTTCCAGGGCTCAACAGGGCCACATCTCAGGAGCTTTTCTGGCCTTCGCGTGTGGGCCGTTGCGAGGGTCCACAACACAGCTACGTTTGCATGCCCTTCGGCTTGCCGAGCGTGGTGTCAGCCTATCAGCGCAACATGCGGGGTGTCCTGGCGGTTCAGGAGGCCAGGTACCACGCCGTCCTGACAGTGATGGAGACGGTCTTCAGGGAACCATCCGAGCCCCCAGAGCCTCTCGAGGCTTAGGGCCCCGGTGGCTCGTGAGGAGCCATTCCTTCGCCGCGTACCTTCAGCTGCCCCAACTCTCATTCGTCAACAGAACCAGGTGACATTTTCCAAGTTCGTTTAGCTGGGAGCGCCCCTCGGGCTGCATTATTCCCAGGCCGCGTGGGTCCGTCCCTTGGGTATGTATCCCTTTTGCTCATGTCTTTAGCTTACCTTGTCGGGGGGCGCCCCTCAGGCTGCATCATCCCCAAGCCGCTCGGGCCTGACCAGTGACGTGTATCTTTCTGCATTTACCCAAGTTGATTTGTCTTCCATGCTTAATCTGCCTATGATTACCGCCTGCTCGGTTGCCACCCGCCTTGGGTCCACCCCTCTATGATGCAATCCGCTTGCGCGTTATAAGGGGGGGCTCCTGAGCATCGCGACCCAGGAGCTCTTACTGGTTCTCCATCCCTCACCCCCTGGCCTTGACCACGTCATCGCAACCTGGCATACCAGCGGCGGCTGAGCTTGCTCGAGGGCCAGGACCTGAGGACATAGAGCGCTTGCACCTAACCACCTCGCAGGAACACACATCCATCAATGACTCAAGACCAGGTGCTATCCGCCTTGAGGTAGGGCCTCGTGAGTCCCGCGCTGGCTCACGAGTGCCCAGATACACCTCGCAGCCCTGCCGTGCTAGCCACGTGTCAGGGCGGGGCTGTACACGCCCCGGGGGCTCCCCCCAGAGGGGGGGGGCCTCCCACGCACAAGTGGAAGCACCATGCTCCGTGCTGGCCGTCCACACTGCCGAGGAGCGGCTATGCCCGTGCACAAGCGGAAGCACTATGCTCCGCGCTGGTGATAAACAACTGAGGGCGCCTCCACGGTCATACTAACCTCAGGGAGCCCCAGAGCTCAGTGTCCGGCCTCACTGCAACGCCTGATGTCTACTACACAACCTTCTTCTTATAGACGTTGTTGGGCCTCCAAGTGCAGAGGTTTGTAGGACAGTAGCAAATTTCCCTCAAGTGGATGACCTAAGGTTTATCAATCCGTGGGAGGCGTAGGATGAAGATGGTCTCTCTCAAGCAACCCTACAACCAAATAACAAAGAGTCTCTTGTGTCCCCAACACACCCAATACAATGGTAAATTATATAGGTGCACTAGTTCGGCGAAGAGATGGTAATAGAAGTGCAATATGGATGGTAGATATAGGTTTTTGTAATCTGAAAATATAAAAACAGCAAGGTAACAAATGGTAAAAGTGAGCGTAAACGGTATTGCAATGCGTTGAAAGAGGCCTAGGGTTCATACTTTCACTAGTGCAAGTTCTCTCAACAATAATAACATAATTGGATCATATAACTATCCCTCAACATGCAACAAAGAGTTACTCCAAAGTCACTAATAGCGGAGAACAAACGAAGAGATTATGGTAGGGTAAGAAACCACCTCAAAGTTATTCATTCCAATCAATCTGTTGGGCTATTCCTATAAGTGTCACAAACAGCCCTAGAGTTCGTACTAGAATAACACCTTAAGACACAAATCAACCAAAACCCTAATGTCACCTAGATACTCCAATGTCACCTCAAGTATCCGTGGGTATGATTATAAGATATGCATCACACAATCTCAGATTCATCTATTCAACCAACACATAGAACCTCAAAGAGTGCCCCAAAGTTTCTACCAGAGAATCAAGACGAAACGCTGTACAACCCCTATGCATAAGTTCATGGGCGGAACCCGCAAGTTGATCACCAAAACATACATCAAGTGAATCACGTGATATCCCATTGTCACCACAGATACGCACGGCAAGACATACATCAAGTGTTCTCAAATCATTAAAGACTCAATCCGATAAGATTACTTCAAAGGAAAACTCAATCCATTACAAGAGAGAAGAGGGGAGAATAAACATAAGATCCAACTATAATAGCAAAGCTCGCGATACATCAAGATCGTGCCAAATCAAGAACACGAGAGAGAGAGAGATCAAACACATAGCTACTGGTACATACCCTCAGCCCCGAGGGTGAACTACTCCCTCCTCGTCATGGAGAGCGCTGGGATGATCAAGATGGCCACCGGCGGGGGTTCCCCCCTCCGGCAAGGTGCCGGAACAGGGTCCCAATTGGTTTTTGGTGGCTACAAAGGCTTGCGGCGGCGGAACTCCCGACCTATTCTCTTCTTCGGAAGTTTTAGGGTATGTGGGTATATATGGGTGAAAGAAGTACGTCGGTGGACCTCCGGGCTGTCCACGAGGCAGTGGGCACGCCCCCCACCCTCGTGGGCAGCCCGGGACTCTCCTGGTGATCTTCCGGTACTCCGTGGGCTTCTTCTGGTCAAAAAATAAGTTCTTTGGAGTTTCATGTCAATTGGACTCCGTTTGATATTCCATTTGTTTGAAACACTGAAATAGGCAAAAAACAACAATTCTGGGTTGGGCCTCCGGTTAATAGGTTAGTCCCAAAATAATATAAAAGTGAATAATAAAGCCCAAAATTGTCCAAAACAGTAGATAATATAGCATGGAGCAATAAAAAATTATAGATACATTGGAGACGTATCAAGCATCCCCAAGCTTAATTCCTGCTCGTCCTCGAGTAGGTAAATGATAAAAAAGATAATTTTGATGTGGAATGCTACTTGGCATAATTTCAATGTAATTCTTCTTAATTGTGGTATGAATATTCAGATCCAAAAGATTCAAGATAAAAGTTTAATATTGACATAAAAATAATAATACTTCAAGCATACTAACAAAGCAATTATGTCTTCTCAAAATAACATGGCCAAAGAAAGTTATCCCTACAAAATCACATAGTCTGGCTATGCTCTATCTTCACCACACAAAGTATTTAAATCATGCACAACCCCGATGACAAGCCAAGCAATTGTTTCATACTTTTGACATTCTCAAAACTTTTTCAATCTTCACGCAATACATGAGCGTGAGCCATGGATATAGCACTATGGGTGGAATAGAAAGGTGGTTGTGGAGAAGACAAAAAGGGATAAGATAGTCTCACATCAACTAGGCGTATCAACGGGCTATGGAGATGCCCATCAATAGATATCAATGTCAGTGAGTAGGGATTGCCATGCAACGGATGCACTAGAGCTATAAGTATATGAAAGCTCAACAGAAGAAACTAAGTGGGTGTGCATCCAACTCACTTGCTCACGAAGACCTAGGGCAATTTGAGGAAGCCCATCACTGGAATATACAAGCCAAGTTCTATAATGAAAAATTCCCACTAGTATATGAAGGTGATATCATAGGAGACTCTCTATCATGAATATCATAGTGCTACTTTGAAGCACAAGTGTGGTAAAAGTATAGTAACATTGTCCCTTCTCTCTTTTTCTCTCATTTTTATTTATTTATTTTGGCCTTTTCACTTTTTTTATGGCCTATTTTCCCTTTTTTTTTATTTTTCGTCTGGAGTCTCATCCCGACTTATGGGGGAATCATAGTCTCCATCATCCTTTCCTCACTTGGGACAATGCTCTAAAAATGATGATCATCACACTTTTATTTTTCTTACAACTCAACAATTACAACTCGATACTTAGAACAAAATATGACTCTATATGAATGCCTCCGGCGGTGTAGCCGGATGTGCAATGAATCAAGAGTAACATGTATGAAATAATTATGAACGGTGGCTTTGCCACAAATACAATGTCAACTACATGATCATGCAAAGCAATATGACAATGATGGAGCGTGTCATAATAAGCAGAACGGTGGAAAGTTGCATGGCAATATATCTTGGAATGGGTATGGAAATGCCATAATAGGTAGGTATGGTGGCTGTTTTGAGGAAGGTATATGGTGGGTGTATGATACCGGCGAAAAGTGCGCGGTATTAGAGAGGCTAGCAATGGTGGAAGGAAGAAAGTGCGTATAATCCATGAACTCAACATTAGTCATAAAGAACTCATATACTTATTGCAAAAATCTAAAAGCAAAGCAAAGTATTACGCGCATTCTCCTAGGGGGATAGATTGGTAGGAAAATACCATCGCTCGTCCCCGACCGCCACTCATAAGGAAGACAATCAATAAATAAATTATGCTCCGACTTCATCACATAACGGTTCACCATACGTGCAAGCTACAGGAATCACAAACTTTAACACAAGTATCTCTCAAATTCACAACTACTCAACTAGCATGACTCTAATATCACCATCTTTATATCTCAAAACAATTATCAAGCATCAAACTTCTCATAGTATTCAACACACTCATAAGAATTTTGTTTACTAATCTTGAATGCCTAGCATATTAGGATTATTTAAGCAAATTACCATGCTATTTAAGACTCCCAAAATAATCTAAGTGAAGCATGAGAGATCAATAGTTTCTATAAAAAAAATCCACCACCGTGCTCTAAAAGATATAAGTGAAGTACTAGAGCAAAACTATATAACTCAAAAGATATAAGTGAAGCACACGAGTAAATGACAAACTACTCCAAAAAGACATAAGTGAAGATCAATGAGTAGTTAAATAATTATGTAGCTATGTGAAGACTCACTAACACTTAAGACTTTCAGATCTTGGTATTTTATTCAAACAGCAAGCAAAGTTAAAGAAAATAAAATGACGCTCCAAGCAAAACACATATCATGTGGTGAATAAAAATATAGCTCCAAGTAAAGTTACCGATGGATGAGGACGAAAGAGGGGATGCCATCCGGGGCATCCCCAAGCTTAGGCTCTTGATTGTACTTGAATATTACCTTGGGGTGCCTTGGGCATCCCCAAGCTTAGGCTCTTTCCACTCCTTATTCCATAGTCCATCGAATCTTTACCCAAAACTTGAAAACTTCACAACACAAAACTTAACAGAAAATCTCGTGAGCTCCGTTAGCGAAAGAAAACAAAACACCACTTCAAGGTACTGTAATGAACTCATTATTTATTTGTATTGGTGTGAAACCTACTGTATTCCAACTTCTCTATGGTTTATAAACTATTTTGCTAGCCATAGAGTCATCAAAATAAGCAAACAACACACGAAAAACAGAATCTGTCAAAAACAGAACAGTCTGTAGTAATCTGTAACTAACGCAAACTTCTGGAACTCCAAAAATTCTAAAATAAATTGGTGGACCTGAGGAATTTGTCTAGTAATCATATTCAAAAAGAATAAACTAAATATCACTCGCCAGTAAAAAGTTTTAGCTAATCTCGTGAGCGCTAAAGTTTCTGTTTTTTACAGCATGATCATAAAGACTTCACCCAAGTCTTCCCAAAGGTTCTACTTGGCACAAACACTAATTAAAACACAAAACCACATCTAAACAGAAGCTAGATGGATTATTTATTCCTATGCAGAAACAAAAAGCAAGAAACTAAAATAAAATGGGGTTGCCTCCCAACAAGCGCTAACGTTTAACGCCCCTAGCTAGGCATGACGATTTCAATGATGCTCACATAAAAGATAAGAATTGAAACATAAAGGGAGCATCATGAAGAATATGACTAGCACATTTAAGTCTAACCCACTTCCCATGCATAGGGATTTTGTGAGCAAACAACTTATGGGAACAAGAATCAACTTGCATAGGAAGGTAAAACAAGCATAACTTCAAGATTTTAAGCACATAGAGAGGAAACTTGATATTATTGCAATATGTAGAAGCATATGATCCTCTCTCATAATAATTTTCAGTAGCATCATGAATGAATTCAATAATATAACGAGCACCTAAAACATTCTTTTCATGATCTACTTGCATAGAAAATTTACTAGTCTCCACATAAGCAAAATTCTTCTCATTCGGAATAGTGGGGGCAAACTCAACAAAATAACTATCATGTGATTGAAAATTAAGATCAAGATGACAAGTTTCATGGTTATCATTATTCTTTAAAGCATACGTGTCATCACAATAATCATCATATATAGGAGGCATGCTTTCATCATAATAAATATTCTCATCAAAACTTGGGGGACTAAACATATCATCTTCATCAAACATAGCATCCCCAAGCTTGTGGCTTTGCATATCATTAGCATCATGGATATTCAAGGAATTCATACTAACAACATTGCAATTATGCTCATCATTCACATATTTTATGCCAAGCATTCTATGTAATTCTTCTTCTAGCACTTGAGCACAATTTTCCTTTCCATCATTCTCACGAAAGATATTAAAAAGATGAAGCGTCTGAGGCAAACTCAATTCCATTTTTGTAGTTTTCTTTTATAAACTAAATTAGTGCTAAAACAAGAAACAAAATGATTCAATTGCAAGATCTAAAGATATACTTTCAAGCACTCACCTCCCCGGCAATGGTGCCAGAAAAGAGCTTGATGTCTACTACACAATCTTCTTCTTGTAGACGTTGTTGGGCCTCCAAGTGCAGAGGTTTGTAGGACAGTAGCAAATTTCCCTCAAGTGGATGACCTAAGGTTTATCAATCCGTGGGAGGCGTAGGATGAAGATGGTCTCTCTCAAGCAACCCTGCAACCAAATAACAAAGAGTCTCTTGTGTCCCCAACACACCCAATACAATGGTAAATTGTATAGGTGCACTAGTTCGGAAGAGATGGTAATACAAGTGCAATATGGATGGTAGATATAGGTTTTTGTAATCTGAAAATATAAAAACAGCAAGGTAACAAGTGGTAAAAGTGAGCGTAAACGGTATTGCAATGCGTTGAAACAAGGCCTAGGGTTCATACTTTCACTAGTGCAAGTTCTCTCAACAATAATAACATAATTGGATCATATAACTATCCATCAACATGCAACAAAGAGTCACTCCAAAGTCACTAATAGCGGAGAACAAACGAAGACATAATGGTAGGGTACGAAATCACCTCAAAGTTATTCATTCCAATCAATCCGTTGGGCTATTCCTATAAGTGTCACAAACAACCCTAGAGTTCGTACTAGAATAACACCTTAAGACACAAATCAACCAAAACCCTAATGTCACTTAGATACTCCAATGTCACCTCAAATATCCGTGGGTATGATTATGCGATATGCATCACACAATCTCAGATTCATCTATTCAACCAACACATAGAACCTCAAAGAGTGCCCCAGAGTTTCTACCGGAGAATCAAGACGAAAACGCGTGCCAACCCCTATGCATAAGTTCATGGGCGGAACCCGCAAGTTGATCACCAAAACATACATCAAGCGAATCACCTGATATCCCATTGGCACCACAGATACGCACGGCAAGACATACATCAAGTGTTCTCAAATCATTAAAGACTCAATCCGATAAGATTACTTCAAAGGGAAAACTCAATCCATTACAAGAGAGAAGAGGGGGATAAGAAACATAGGATCCAACTATAATAGCAAAGCTCGCGATACATCAAGATCGTGCCAAATCAAGAACACGAGAGAGAGAGATCAAACACATAGCCTCTGGTACATACCCTCAGCCCCGAGGGTGAACTACTCCCTCCTCGTCATGGAGAGCACCGGGATGATGAAGATGGCCACCGGTGAGGGTTCCCTCCTCCGGCAGGGTGCCGGAACAGGGCCCCGATTGGTTTTTGGTGGCTACAGAGGCTAAAACACTAAAATAGGCAAAAAACATCAATTCTGGGCTGGGCCTCCGGTTAATAGGTTAGTCCCAAAAATAATATAAAAGTGAATAATAAAGCCTAAAATTGTCCAAAACAGTATATAATATAGCATGGAGCAATCAAAAATTATAGATACATTGGAGACGTATCAATGCCTCCCCTCGGGAGAGCCGCGCGAGGGGGCTGGACACGGGGGCTGCGCTTGGGTCACGCCCAAGCATACACCACCCAACCAGGCCTCCCGGGCCTGGGGGCTGCTCTCGGGTCACGCCCAAGCGCACGCCACCCAAACGGGTCTCCCGGACCTAGTCGTCGCACGCCCCTCCCGTGGCCTCGGCGAGGGCAGGTATGGAAATTGTTTGCACATCAAGGGGGACTGCTGAGCATCGTGACTCAGGAGCCTAACTGGCCACGTAGCCCCTCATTCCTTGTGCCGTCCTGGTCTCTGGTCGGCCCAATGAAGATTGAGGTATGCGCAGGGCCGGGCTCTACCGACGTAGAACATTAGTCTATCCTCGCGTACTCTCCCTATAAGCTGTTTGTGCGTCAAGGGGGACTCGTGAGCATCGCGACTCAAGAGCCTAACTGGTCACGTAGCCCCTCACTCCTTCGTCCGTCCTGGTCTTCGATCGGCCCAACGGCAGTCGAGGTATGCACGGGGCCGGGCTCTGCCGACACAGAACACAAAGCGGATAGGAGGAAAATCGCAAAATCTCGAAGCAAATATTACAAAACATATTGTCCTCACAATATCAAATGAAATTTTAACGCCTCCACGAGGCTTGATGCATGTTACAGGGACGAAACCGGAGATCAACTGCAGCTCACCCCTGGACACAGCCATCGCCTGCCGAAGGTGCTCCTCCCCGGGTAGCGACATGTTCATCTGCACCACCAGTCGCAGGATCGGCGGCATCGCTGGACAAGGGTGCGGAGGCAAAGCCATGTAACCTCTTCAGCAGGGCCTCTACCTGACCTTGCATGGCTGCGGCGGCGGCTTCGCAGTGATCTTCAGCCACAGGCTCCAGCAGCTCGTCAAGACAAGCGTTGGGGTCGCGAAGGTGCAGGTGGCTGAAGACACGAGTCAATGCAGCTGAAGACAGGACGCGAGCTTCTGCCTCTGCCATGGGACCGATACCATCCACAACCTCCTCAAGCGCCTTCACCAAGGGAGGAAGCAGCAGGGCGGGACCGTCCTCGTTGGTGGACAGCGACCTCTCCAAGCCATGCTCGTAGAGCGTCTTCAGTGCCCTGTGAGACCTCTCCTCGAGATCGGTAAAGGCCATGCGGTCTTCGGCCAAGACTCGCGCCTTGGCGTCAAGAACGGCTTCCCTCGCCTTCACCTTCCGCTCTAGCTCCTCCAGCCGGCTACGCTCGGCGACCTGCGTCTTCCCCAACTCCTCTAGCTCAACATCACGGTTCTTGACGGCGTCCTCCCGGGCCTTCATCTCCTCCTCCTTCAGTAGGCGGCCGCGTGCTTCTTCGGCATGCTTGTCGCACAGGTCCTTCAACTCGTCCTCCAGCTCTCAGCAGCGGGTCGCGGGCGGCCTTGGCGTCTTTCAGCGCCGCCTCGCGATCGGCCGCAGCATTGGCGGCACTCTGCTTCTCCTTCTCGGAAGACGCTGCAGCCTGGCTCAGTGTCGCGCGGACCGCCAGGTCGGAATGAAGCTAGCCAGAGGCCAGCTCCAGGCGCCCGGCCACCAGGCGCGGGTCCGCGCTCAGGAGATCTGCCTGCAACTGGGTCATCTCCAAAAGAGCGCGCTCCAGAAGAACCTGGGAGTGGAGGTGCAGTAGTGGGAGGAGACGATGCCATCACCAAGGCCTGGGAGACTCAGGCTCCGTAGCAGCTGGGACCTCTTCAACCAGGCCAGACGCCGACACTTCTGGAGCCAGCGGGGTCATGGGGGCTGACTCCTCCCGGCGATATTCCTCCTGGCCTCGTGAAGACGACCGGGCTGGGGAGGTGTGGACGCTGGCGCCTCCTTTCTTAGCAGAAGAGGGCACGGTCAACGTACCCTCTTTCCTCTTCTTCGCTGCGGGCAGCGGCTTGGATAGCCAAAGACGAAAGTCAGGAAGCAGCGACATGAGCAAAAACAAGATGGAGGTCGAACACTTACTGATCCACCACGACATAGTTCCGCTTGGGGAGCTTAAATCCTGAAAGCCTCGGAGCCTGGGAAGTGGGTGTGCGGGCCCCGGCGGCAGAAGGCGGCACAGCAGGAGAGCTGGAGACAACCCCAGGCGGCGCCAAGGCGGGGGCGGCATCCCGAGGGATCAGTGACGACCTACTCCTCATCGGGACGACAAGCGGTTCTCCCTCCTCTTGGCGGACCTCAACTTCAGCGTCGTCAGGAAGGGCGCGGAGGATTTCAGCTTTGCTCAAGGGGGAGTTCTCCCCCATCTCTTTGAGGGTCGCCTCTGAGTCCCCCTCCTCTTCCTTTCCCCTGCCGTACTCGTCGGAGGACACCTCCAGCGGCTTTGGTGCTGCTGGGGCTCCAGAGAGTACAGGCGGCACCAGCCCGCGTGCGTCGAAGGTCGGCCTGGAAAGCATAAGCGGTCCCAATCCTTGCGGAGGAACAAAGGAGTGAAGGCACTCGGCGGGTACTGCTGGTTGTCCCCCGACCGGGAGGCCTTGAGGACAGCCAGTTAAATGCATGAGCGGGGCCCCTGGCCTCAGGCGGGTCTTGTCTTCTTCATCTCCGAGCTTCCACAAATGGCGCGACCGCGCCTGGAGCGGGGCGATGCGCAGCGTCAAGAATTCTCTTAGGAGCATGGCCCATGTGACCTTCGCCGCCTTCACATTGCCTGGCTTCAGGTCGGTTCGCAGATTCGCCCCAAAGATGCATTTACACCCACTCATCAGTGAGCTTCTCGCAGGGCCGCCCCTTGTTAAACTGGGGCGCCTTCGTTGGCAAGGCGAAACACGGATGGGCGCGCTTGGCGTCCATCATGACCCATCTGGCCCGGATATTGTCGGCCCTCTTCCCGGTGCTCGAGATTGAGTTGACCTTGCCAGATGCGATGCAATTGGCGCACCCGAAGATGTGTCCCTCGCTGACGCTAAGGAAGAAGAAGTGGCGTAGAAGCGCCACGGATGGCATCACGCCCAGGTACGCCTCACAGTAGTAGGCAAAGATGGACAGGAGGCGGATAGAGTTGGGGTGGAGGTGCAACGCCTGCAACCCGTAGTGGTGAAGGACCTCAAAAAAGAAATCAGAGAAGGGGGGAACCAACCCAATGACGATGCTGCGCGAGAAGAAGGAGAAGAAGGTGTTTCCCTCAGGCTCCGGCACGTCGGAAGCAAGCCGGAGCTCCGTCTTCCCCCCTTCATTGCTCTCCCCCGCCGTCAGCAGGTGCGCAGAGGCGAGGCTCTTTTCCGTGACGGTGGGCGCTTCAAGAGCTGGCTCATACCAAGCCGGCGCCGAGGAGGTCTTGGTCTTGCGTGGCGCCATGGGTCGCAGATGCGGAGCAAGATTGGAGCAGATCTGGAGGTACCGATGGAGGGGAGCGAGAAAGGGGATCTGGAGCAAGGCGAGGAAGAAACAATGAAGGCAAACACTGCCTGCGCCAGCCTTTTGTCAGGACGGGTAGCTGTCGAGGCCTCGTGGGGAAGTGAAGACGCCCATGTCCAATCAACTGCCACGCGTCGACCGAGGCCGCAGGCTTTGGGGGCCCATGGCGCTCCATACTTGACCCTTGGCTTTGACGCGAAGCCAAGCCCGAGCGCACCTTGGTCCCGGGGGCTACTGTCGGCATTCTGGGAACGGGGGTCCCCAGACTTGCCTGCCTGCGGCCCATGGCGTGGCTGTGCTAGCGGACCTGTATGTCCCATCTTCATTAAGAAGGCATTCAAGACCCTCGCGAGGTGCCAAGCCTCGCGAGGCGGACGGCGCGAGACCTCCTCAGGAGCGACCTCACCTGGCAGTCTCGCGAGGAGCGGAGATATCAAGGCGGGGAAAACCTTGCGAGGCTCTCGTGACGTGAGCCATGACAACCGGCACCAGGCGGGCGCCAGCGCGCGCAGCGTCCTTGTTTTCTCTTTGGTGCTAAGGAGGCAGGCGCAGGCGCGGAGTACCGAGGCATCATGCAAAGGTTTCCATACCGGTGCAACGAGACCAAGACCAGCAGGACGGCAAGATGGAGGTCACCGTGGAGCCCAAGACGGCGTCACCGCCAGAGCCTTTTGCAGGCGAAGAACGCTTTTGTCAGGATAGCTTGTACTAGCTGTCCCCTTTCAAATTTTCCCGCCGTTGTTGGCTCCCTTCCCGCTCAATATTTGGGAAGAGGACCAGGGCTTATATAAGTAGAACTAGCCACCACAGAAGGGGGAGGGATCGAGTTCTCATCCACAAGTCCACAGAGCACAAGAACACCTCAACCTCAGGAGGTTGTTCTTCCCCTTGCACTGTTCTTCATCTGCCCAAGAGGCGATCCACCACCACACACTGGAGTAGGGTATTACACCACAACGATGGACGAACCAGTATAAATCTCATGTCTTTCCGTGTTGTGAGTTCTTCGAGTTCGTCAGCGAGATCTTAGCGAGCTAGGGCGTAGATCGGTAGGAGGGAAAGAACTTCGCGCGAACCCAGAGTTCGAACCTTAAGGGTTTTTCCGGAACCCCACATCCGACAGATTCAACTGGGAGTTAATCTTCCGGATGATAGTGACATTGACAGAATTCTTCAATCACTGCCACCAAGCTACAAGAGCTTTGTGATGAACTATAATATGCAAGGGATGGATAAGACAATTCCCGAGCTCTTGTAATGCTAAAGGCAGCGGAGTGAGAAATCAAGAAGGAGCATCAAGTGTTGATGGTCAACAAGACCACCAGTTTCAAGAAAAAGGGTAAAGGGAAGAAGAAGGGGAACTTCAAAAAGAACGGCAAACAAGTTGCTGCTCAGGAGAAGAAACCCAAGTCAGGACCTAAGCACGAGGCCCGAGTGCTTCTCCGCAAACAGACTGGTCACTAGAAGCGGAACTGCCCCAAGTATTTGTCGGATAAGAAGGATGGCAAGGTGAACATAGGTATATGTGATATACATGTTATTGATGTGTACCTTACTAAAGCTCGCAGTAGCACCTGGGTATTTGATACTGGTTCTGTTGCTAATATTTGCAACTCGAAACAGGGACTACAGATTAAGCGAAGATTGGCTAAGGACGAGGTGACGATGCGCGTGGGAAATGGTTCCAAAGTCGATGTGATCGCCGTCGGCACGCTACCTCTATATCTACCTTCGGGATTAGTTTTAGACCTGAATAATTGTTATTTGGTGCCAGCGTTGAGCATGAACATTATATCTGGATCTTTTTTTATGCGAGACGGTTATTCATTTAACTCTGAGAATAATGGTTGTTCTATTTATATGAGTAATATCTTTTATGGTCATGCACCCTTGAAGAGTGGTCTATTTTTGATCAATCTATATAGTAGTGATACACATATTCATAATGTTGAAGCCAAAAGATGCAGAGTTGATAATGATAGCGCAATTTATTTGTGGCACTGCCATTTGGGTCATATTGGTGTAAAGCGCATGAAGAAACTCCATACTGATGGACTTTTGGAATCACTTGATTATGAATCACTTGGTACTTGTGAACCATGCCTCATGGGCAAGATGACTAAAATGCCGTTCTCCGGAACAATGGTGCGAGCAACAGATTTGTTGCAAATCATACATACTGATGTATGTGGTCCGATGAATATTGAGGCTCGCGGTGGGTATCGTTATTTTCTCACCTTCACAGATGATTTGAGCAGATATGCGTATATCTACTTAATGAAACATAAGTTTGAAACATTTGAAAAGTTCAAAGAATTTCAGAGTGAAGTGGAAAATCATCATAACAAGAAAATAAAGTTTCTACGATCTGATTGTGGAGGAGAATATTTGAGTTACGAGTTTGGTCTTCATTTGAAACAATGCGGAATAGTTTCACAACTCACGCCACTAAAAACACCACAACGTAATGGTGTGTCCGAACGTCGTAATCGTACTTTACTAGATATCGTGTGATCTATGATGTCTCTTACTGATTTACCGCTATCGTTTTGGGGTTATGCTTTAGAGACGACTGCATTCACGTTAAATAGGGCACCATCTAAATCCGTTGAGACGACGCCTTATGAACTGTGGTTTGGCAAGAAACCAAAGTTGTCGTTTCTTAAAGTTTGGGGCTGCGATGCTTATGTGAAAAAGCTTCAACCTGATAAGCTCGAACCCAAATCGAAAAATGTGTCTTCATAGGATACCCAAAGGAAACTGTTGGATACACCTTCTATCACAGATCCGAAGGCAAGACATTTGTTGCTAAAAATGGATCCTTTCTAGAGAAGGAGTTTCTCTTGAAAGAAGTGAGTCGGAGGAAAGTAGAACTTGATGAGGTAACTGTACGTGCTCCCTTATTGGAAAGTAGTTCATCACATAAATCGGCTCCTGTGACACCTACACCAATTAGTGAGGAAGCTAATGATATTGATCAAGAAACTTCAGATCAAGTTACTACTAAACCTCGTAGGTCAACCAGAGTAAGATCCGCACCAGAGTGGTATGGTAATCCTATTCTGGAGGTCATGTTACTTGACCATGGCGAACCTACAAACTACGAAGAAGCGATGGTGAGCCCAGATTCTACAAAATGGCTTGAGGCCATGAAATCTAAGATGGGATCCATGTATGAGAACAAAGTGTGGACTTTGGTTGACTTGCTCGATGATCAGCAAGCCATAGAGAATAAATGTATCTTCAAGAAGAAGACTGACGCTGACGGTAATGTTACTGTCTTCAAAGCTCGACTTGTTGCGAAAGGTTTTCGACAAGTTCAAGGGGTTGACTACGATGAGACTTTCTCACCCGTAGCGATGCTTAAGTCTGTCCGAATCATGTTAGCAATTTCCGCATTTTATGATTATGAAATTTGGCAAATGGATGTCAAAACTGCATTCCTGAATGGATTTCTAGAAGAAGAGTTGTATATGATGCAACCAGAAGGTTTTGTCGATCCAAAAGGTGCTAACAAAGTGCGAAAGCTCCAGCGATCCATTTATGGACTGGTGCAAGCCTCTCGGAGTTGGAATAAACGTTTTGATAGTGTGATCAAAGCATATGGTTTTATACAGACTTTTGGAGAAGCCTGTATTTAGAAGAAAGTGAGTGGTAGCTCTATAGCATTTCTAATATTTTATGTGTATGACATATTGTTGATTGGAAATGATATAGAATTTCTGGATAGCATAAAAGGATACTTGAATAAGAGTTTTTCAATGAAAGACCTCGGTGAAGTTGCTTATATATTGGGCATCAAGATCTATAGAGATAGATCAAGACGCTTAATTGGACTTTCACAAAGCACATACCTTGATAAAGTTCAAAATGGATCAAGCAAAGAAAGGGTTCTTGCCTGTGTTACAAGGTGTGAAGTTGAGTCAGACTCAATGCCCGACCACTGCAGAAGATAGAGAGAAAATGAAATGTGTTCCCTATGCTTCAGCCATAGGCTCTATCATGTATGCAATGGTGTGTACCAGACCTGATGTGTGCCTTGCTATTAGTTTAGCAAGGGGGTACCAAAGTAATCCAGGAGTGGATCACTGGACAGCGGTCAAGAACATCCTGAAATACCTGAAAAGGACTAAGGATATGTTTCTCATTTATGGAGGTGACAAAGAGCTCATCGTAAATGGTTACATCGATGCAAGCTTTGACACTGATCCGGGTGATTCTAAATCGCAAAACGGATACGTGATTATATTAAATGGTGGAGTTGTAAGTTGATGCAGTTCTAAACAAAGCATCGTGGCGGGATCTACATGTGAAGTGGAGTACATAGCTGCTTCAGAAGCAGCAAATGAAGGAGTCTGGATGAAGGAGTTCATATCCGATCTAGGTGTCATACCTAGTGCATCGGGTCCAGAGTTCACAAGAGAACCAAGCACATCAAGAGACGCTTCAATTCCATCGATGATCAAGTCCAGGTGGGAGACACAGAGATTTGCAAGATACGTACGGATCTGAATGTTGCAGACCCGTTGACTAAGCCTCTCTCACGAGCAAAACATGATCAGCACCAAGACTCCATGGGTGTTAGAATCATTACTGTGTAATCTAGATTATTGACTCTAGTGCAAGTGGGAGACTGAAGGAAATATGACCTAGAGGCAATAATAAAGTTATTATATATTTCCTCATTTCATGATAAATGTTTATTATTCATGCTAGAATTGTATTAACCAGAAACATAATACATGTGTGAATACATAGACAAACAGAGTGTCACTAGTATGCTCTACTTGACTAGCTCGTTGAATCAAAGATGGTTAAGTTTCCTAGCCATAGACATGAGTTGTCATTTGATTAGTGGGATCACATCATTAGGAGAATGATGTGATCGACTTGACCCATTCTGTTAGCTTAGCACTTGATCATTTTAGTTTACTTCTATTGCTTTCTTCATGACTTATACATGTTCCTATGACTATGAGATTATGCAACTCCCGATTACCGGAGGAACACTTTGTGTGCTACCAAACGTCACAACGTAACTGGGTGATTATAAAGGTGCTCTCTGGTGTCTCCGATGGTGCTTGTTGAGTTGGCATAGATCGAGATTAGGATTTGTCACTCCGATTGTCGAAGAGGTATCTCTGGGCCCTCTCGGTAATGCACATCACTATAAGCCTTGCAAGCAATGTGACTAATGAGTTAGTTGCGGGATGATGCATTATGGAACGAGTAAAGAGACTTGCCTGTAACGAGATTGAGCTAGGTATTGAGATACCGACGATCGAATCTCAGGCAAGTAACATACCATGACAAAGGGAACAACGTATGTTGTTATGCGGTTTGACGATAAAAGATCTTCGTAGAATATGTAGGAATCAATATGAGCATCCATGTTCCGCTATTGGTTATTGACCGGAGACGTGTCTCGGTCATGTCTACATAGTTCTCAAACCCGTAGGGTCCATACGCTTAACGTTCGCTGACGATCGGTATTATGAATTTATGTGTTTTGATGTACCGAAGGTATTTCGGAGTCCCGGATATGATCACGTGAAAGTGCGTTATATCGACTAGAGGGGGGGGGGTGAATAGGAGATTTTTATGAATTCTTCACTGAGGAATTTGCCGGTGAGGAAATTCCTTAGCGAAGAACTACTTGCAGCGGAATAAGTACTCGGTAAGCATAAGAGAATGCGGGCATGGCCATCATGATGAAATGAAGACAAACAAAGAGTACGTAAAGCGTAAACACAGGATAGCACAAGATGAAGACAAACAGATCAAGAAATTGAACTGAGGAAATTGTGAAAGTCTTGATCAAAGTCTTCAAACACGAGATATGAATGAACAATCAACACAAGAATGAGGAAATGAAAGAGTTGAGGAAATAGAACCAGTTAGGTTGGTGAAGATAATGATTTGGTAGACCAGTTCCAACTGCTGTCTCGGTTATGCGTCTGGTTGGAAGCGGCCGAGTATTTAAACTCGAGGACACAGTCCGGACACCCGATCGGCCCGAGCACGCAGCTCAGGACACCAAGTCCTCACCGTATTCTCCTTGAACTAAGGTCACACAGACCTCGTCCAATCACTCGTGGTAAGTCTTCAGGCGACTTCCAAACCTTCACAGACTTGGTCACTCGGCGATCCACAATTCCTCTTCGATGCTCTAGACCATGACGCCTAACCGTCTGGAAGAAGCACAGTCTTCAAAGGTAACAAGCGTCGGATCCACGCAGGATCAATCTCTTGATGATGCTCAATCACTTTGGGTTTGTAGGGTTTGGTTTTTGGGTTTTCCTCACTCGATGATTTTCGCTCAAAGTCCTCGGAGGATGGGTTGCTCTCAAATGACAAGTGTCAAGTTCTCTCGGAGCAGCCAACCAGCTAGTAGTTGTAGGGCGGCTATTTATAGCCTAGGGAGCAGCCCGACATGATAAGACATAAATGCCCTTCAATGATATGACCGTTAGGTGGATAAGATATTTTGGGACAGTGGCAAGAAGACAAGAACGGTCGGAAATTTGACTTTCAAATTCCTCGGGGCTATCATGTTCCTCATGTGTAGGCAATCCGCCTTTGGCGAATTCCTAACTCCTCGGTCGAACAAATTCCTCGTGACCGAGAAGAACTTCGTCCACATCCTTTGAAGAAATTGACTGAATCTGTATGAGATTTCCAAAGGCTTCACTCGAAGGGATTGGTAGGTGTAGGATATTGAGTTGAGCATCTCATGGAAATTGTTCCTGAGTATTTCCTCGACCCCCATTAACAGTACTGTGTTTCCTATGACTCAAGAATGAGAATACGACACTTCGAAAACAAAAGTCTTGACGCTTCATGTTCCTCAAATGAATACCAAGTCTTCAAGGTCACACCAATTTCTTCACTTTCAAAGTCTTCAGAAATTCTTCAGAATATCAAAGTCTTTAGTCGAAGAACTTCATTTTTAGGGGTCGACTTTCACTGTAAATATCAAACTCCTCATAGACTTATAGACATGTGTACACTCATAAACAAATTAGTCCCTTAACCTATAAGTCTTCAATACACCAAAATCACTAAGGGGCACTAGATGCACTAAGGGGCACTGATGAAGACTGAGGAGTAACTCACGATCAGTCATCACCCTGGGTGCTGTGGCTTGAGGACTTTGCTTGGCTGAGGTATTTGCGGCAGAGTCATGTGTGGCAGAGTCATCATTGGTGGAGTAGGATGCAGCTTTGCGAAATTGACCATCCAATGGACGAATGCCTTCATCTATCACAGCAGTTGCCTTCCCCTTGTCATCAGCTGAGGAAAATGTTCGTTTGAGGACTTCAATTGGAGGCAAGTAGCTGCAGTGGTTTAGAGTATCAGCCTTGTAATTGGAGTGAAGACCTTGTCCTGATGAACCTCATAATCCATGGTGCATAAGGCTTCAGCTCAAAAGGTGACATAGCAATATTCGCCAGAGTCCTCATGAAGAAATCATGGAAGTTGACGGAACGCCATGAATGATATTGAAAAGCATATTCTTCATGATTCCAACGACTTCTTCATCATTTGAGTCGTGGCCTTTTATAGGACTCATTGTCTTCGTCAGAATCCGATAGACAGTCCGAGGCACATACAATAATTCCTATACGAGGAATATGGTTCTTAGGGCCTGCCACAGCTTCAAAGGCTTCATCAGCACTTGCATATAGTGATTTGAAAGCTCAGGTTCGTTGTAGATACAACGAGCACCATCAAGGGGAGGACTGAGTGGTAGAGCACGAAGCAATTCAGTTGCTGGTGCCTTGTAGTGGGTATTTTCAGACATCTAGTCTAACACCCATGAGTTCACGTTTTCAGCGTCTCCGGTGATGTGCAGCGTTGCATAGAATTGAAGAATGAGTTCTTCATTCCAATCACAGATGTCAGTGCAGAAATTCAGAAGTCCTGTGTCGTGAAGAACACTGAGGACTGGCTCTAAGCGTGGCATTGATTCCATGTCCACATGAGGAATATGTGCATGATCGAAGACTTTGTCTTTGTTGAAGAGCATAGAGGAATATAAGTTGGCTTGACTAGCAGTCCAGAAAACGCCTCTTCCTTATGCAAGCAGAGTCGTATGGGTTGTAATCCTTGAAGAAAACGTGCTCGCCAAAGAAGTCTTCAACCTTGAACTTTTGCTTCGTTGAGAATGGATTCTTAGGCTTTGGCAGTGGAGTGTCAGTGAGTTGCATCACCACCTCTGGAATCACAATCTCAGGTTCTTCAGGCTGAGGAATTTCTGGTTCCTCTACATGTGCGATCCGAGGATCGGCGGCGAGTTCATCAGCGCTAGTGGCTGGAATTTCTTCATGGACAGATGAAGTGGGATGAGTTTCTTAAGAGCCCATTATAACTGTTGGAGCAGGGGACTGAGGAATCTGTTGAATTGGGGTGAAGAGTGGAGAATTTGGATGCTGACTTTCCCAAAAGTCATCGTTCATCACTAGTGTTGTGCTTCCAATGTCCACATCTTCTTCAATTTCCTCAACACCGGCCTCTTCAGCGTGAACTGAGGCATAGGCGAGGAAATGATTGGGGTTGAAGGGATAGCTTCCACTTCAATTTCTTCATCAATCTGCTCTGACGAAGCAGCAGAATGATTTTTTTCATCAGATCCGCTTGGGATCTCATAATCTTCACCAAAAGGAACAAGGTCCTTTGATGGAATTGAGGAAATTGGAACATCATCAATAGGATTTTCAAAGGAGCTGGTCATTGGCTTCATTTTCTTCGCGGTAGAAGAATTTGGCCTTGGTGATGCTTTCCGTTTCTTCACTGCAGCTCGTTCTGCGGCCTTGGTCTTCTTCACATCGAGGCATATGGAAGAATTGGAGTTGGTGTTGGCGCAGAGGAGGTGAGGAATCTGGTTGATTTTCCTCGGTATGGCCCGATGCGATTTGCCACGACTTGTTCCGCTTTCTTCACGCACCACTAGTGGATGCCACCGCAATTTCTTCGGTGGCTGGAATGGGATCATCAGCCACGGAACTAGCATTGTCTTCGAGCATGAACTTCATCGGCCGGTCTTGGCATGTTCTTCGATCTGGCGAGCTAAGGCTCCGGCTGAGGAATTTCTTGTTGCGTTGGGGCTGCAACATTGGTGAATTTCTTCGTCAAGTTGGCGAATCGACTTTGGCTCCTTGCCAATCAGCATAATAGGAGTCAAATTTGTCATTTGAGGGCTTTGATGTCGACCGCATCTTGATAAGTTCTTGATTGTCATCTTGACAATGTTTTTCTTCTTGATTTCTCCTTTACATCTTTGCGATTTATTGTTCTCTCTGGCCGTTTCAAATTTCCATTTCTCCTCTTGGATGAAATGAGTCAACATGTGACTTTGGCCAGGTGTCAACTTTAAGTCAGACATAGGAGTGTTTGGGTCCTTGTGCCAGAGATCAATGTAGTCTAGGATCGCTCTTGGATCCAACAGCGATGTACAGTGTGCCTTTGGCTCTAGCGGCCCTTTCTTGGCGGTCTCGATGATTTCCATAAGTTCATCATCATCAGCCTCATCATCTTCGTGTGGCTCTTGGAAGGCGACCTGTTTCTTCTTGGGACTTGGCCGAGGACCTCGTCCAATTTGTGGCCTTAGTCTTCAGCAGAGTCGGGCAGATGAAGAATTTGGTGCGGTGAGGAACTTCTTTGAAACACAGAGGCAATGGAGATGCCTGCAGTCCTTTGGCACGTGGCCAGATGCACAGGTGCTGAGGACTTTGTCGGAACTGCTGAGGATTTTGTAGGAGCAGAGGATTTGGGAGGAGCTGGAGCAGCATGAGGAATTGGCCGTGAGGGCACAGCTGAGGAACTTGGCCGTGAGGGCACTGTTGGTGAAGCACTTGGCTTGTGTGCGGGCTTCTTTGCCATATATTTTCTTGGCTTGACAGAGGCCTCAGTGGCAGCAGTAGTAGCAGAGTCCTCATTAAATTTCCTCACTGCCTCGTTGGCTTGTCTTGCCAATTTGGCTTGGCGCTTGGCCCATTCTTGAGAAAGTCCTCACCACGCTTGATCTTTGGTGGGGTCAGACTTCTTGACCAGTGCCAATCGAGCTCTTGGCCATGGAGGACCTGAGAGCGAATTTCTTCATGTACTTTGGAGTTACATATCTGTACTCCTCCATTCCCTTGCCCATCTCCTTTCAATCCTTTGAATCGCACCTTCGCTGATTTTTGTTTTCTTTGCGAACTTCGGCTTCATCAGGTATGCAATAATCAGCATATATTTCCTCAGGGATCTCAAACGCAGTCATGACCTCAGGCCTCTTTCCTCCTTTCTGTGGCTTCTTTCCTTCTGCCATATTCTTCAGGTGAGGAATTTGAACAAACGAATTCTCTAAAGAAGTATGCAAATTTTCTTCGAGGAACGCTGCAAATGAGTTAAGTTGATGAGAACCTAGTGATTCAGCAGCGGACATGAGTACCTGTGAACAGAGTATAGTTGCGAGGAATTTTGGAGAGGTCATATGCGTTCTCACAAGGTTTTTCAAAAAGAACTAGTTTGAGGAATTTGACCAGATGAGCCTTGAAGAATTTCACTAAGCGATCTTTTTCTTAGGTTCCAGAGTTGTATAGATTGAGGATCCAAACAATTGAGGAATCTTGAAGAAAATCATTGCTTAGAGAAACGAATCAAGAGCATATTTTGTTTGAGGTGTTAATATGTGTGAAGATTTTAAGAATGAACACCTTTGAAGATCTTCAGGAAGGTTTGAGAATCAAAGCGAGTAATAAAAGTAACTTTTAATTACCCAAAGTGAAGAACACGACGAACTGAGAAGAACAGATGGGAAGTTCGTCAGGTTAGATCTTCCACGCCCTAACTTGGCGGAGGAAGACAACTACGGCGGCGGCGGGGTGAAGATTTCCGTGGTCGGCGCGAGTACGTCAGCGACGAGGTCGAGGCAGTGAAGCTTTTCCTCACCGACGATGATGGAGTAGCGGCTGCGCTAGGGTTTGAGAAGCTCGAGCGAGAGAGAGCGGTCGAGCGGAGTAAAGGAAGTGAGGAAGGGGAGAGGGGGTATATATAGCCACGGTGAAAAACTGTTCGCCCGAAGATTTGGGACGAACGTGCCCCTGACCCTTCTCATTCGCTTGACATGTGTCACCCACGTACTGAGAAGTGGAGATTGTGTTAGATCGTGGGTGAATAGATAAATCTATCGTGGAATGCGGAACGGTTTGAGCGGCAAAAATGAAAGTTTGGATAAGATCAGTTTTAAAGTTCCATTACGCAATTTCTTCACCGACTAGGACACGGTGAAGATTTTGAACGAGTTTCAAATAGAACGCACATGAAGAATTTGTGAATAGATTGGGTTGAGTATAGCATAGAGGGGAAGGGTCCGATCACATTCACTTAGCGAAAGCGACTTGAAGAAATAGCCATAAGTGAATGTTGTAGAGGACATAAACCCATATATATATATAGCTAATGAAGAAAAACGACGGAAACAGTGAAGATTTTGAAAAGTTGAAGAATTTGAAAACTGAAGAATTTCAAAAACTGAGGAAAAACTCAAATTGAAGATTTTCAACTTTGGTGGTGGCGTGACCCACCGTATAAGAATGATGATTTCAGACACCGCGTACAATTGTCGTAGGGTTCTGAGAAACAAATTCTTCATTAATTTCTTCACACATACAGTGTTATTATTCATTGATTGAAGGAAAACGTTTCTTCATGTGTTGCACATCTAAGTCATCAATTTTGCATAAGTGTCGGATGTGTGTCCTTTTCAAAGAACATTCAAGATTCTAAGATATTTAGCTCACACCGCAACGTGCTAAATCTCTTCTCATCCAAGGGCTTTGAGAAGATATCGGTTAGTTATTCTTCAGTCATCACATGCTCGATGGAGATGTCGCCCTTCAACACATGATCACGAAGAAAATGATGACGAATTTGAATGTGCTTTGTCTTCGAGTGCTGAAGTGGGTCGTGAGCAATCTTGATGGCACTCTCATTGTCACAGTAGAGAGGCACATTCTTCACTTTGATGCCGTAGTCCTTGAGAGTTTGCTTCATCCACAACAATTGAGCACAACAAGAGCCAGCAACAATGTATTCAGCCTGCGATGAAGCGGTGATACGCGATTCGCTTTCTTCGAGGACCAACTGACCAAAGATCGTCCGAGGAAATGACAAGTACCAGATGTTGACTTGTGGTCCACATGATCACCAAAGATAGTCGAGTCGTAATATCCAATGAGATCAAAAGTAGAGCCCTTGGGGTACCATAGTCCTAGTGTTGGTGTGTGAGCTAGATATCGAAGAATATGCTTCATAGCCTTATGGTGTGATTCCTTCGGTGTACCTTGAAATCGGGCACACATGCAAACACTAAGCATTATATCTGGCCTAGATGCACATAAGTACAAGAGAGAACCAATCATGGAGCGGTATACCTTGTGATCGAAGTCAATACCATTTTCATCAGTGCATAGATGGCCATTTGTGGGCATAGGAATTTTGACACCTTTGCAATCTTGCATGCCGAATTTCTTCAGGACATCTTTGAGGTATTTCTCCTGAGATATGAATATGACATTGTGTTGTTGTATAATTTGACGACCTTAGAATAATTTCAACTCTACTATCATTGTCATTTGATATTCTTCACTCATCATATAGGCAAATTCATCACTATAACGTTGGTCAAGACAGCCAAAGATAATATTATCAACATATATTTGGCACACAAACAGTTCACCATCATATGATTTAGTAAAGAGAGTAGGGTCGAGTGAACTGGTGTGAAGCCATTCTTCACGAAGAATTCCTTCAATATATCATACCACGCCTGGTAGGCCTATTTGAGACCATAGAGGGCCTTGTTGAGTCCAAGACTTTGTCGGGATTCTTTGGATCTTCAAAACACAGGGGTTGAGCAACATATACTTCTTCCTCAAGCTTACCATTGAGGAATGCACTTTTACATCCATTTGATATAAAGTGATATTATGATGGTTAGCATAAGCAAGTAATATGCGAATAGCCTCAAGTCTAGCAACAGTGCAAAAAGTTTCATCGGAATCAATTCCTTCAACTGTGTGTAATCTTGAGCTACAAGTCGTGCCTTATTCGTCACCACAAGGCCATTTTTCATCTTGCTTGTTGCGGTAGATCCACTTTCTGCCAATGATATTATGCTTGCGAGGATCTTGACGTTTGACCAGTTCCCAGACATTGTTGAGCTCGAACTTATGTAATTCTTCTTGCATTGCCTGAATCCACTCGGGCTCCGAATGCTTCATCTACCTTAGTGGGCTCTGTGATAGAGACAAAAGCATAGTGCCCACAAAAGTTAGATAAATGTGAAGCTTTTGAGCGTGTGAGAGGACTGGCGCTTCAATGTCATCGATGATCTTGTCAACTTGCACTTCTTTTGCAACACGAGGATGAGCTGGTTGTCGTCGAGGAATTTGATCATTTTCCTCAGCACCATTGTCTTCAGCATTATCTTCAGGTGCATCAGATCGACGTTCTTCGTGTACAGGAATGAATTCTTCAGCAGATACTTTAGTAGGAATGACATCCTCAGTTGCCTTGAACTTGATAGATTCCCCAGGAGCTGGTTCATCTAACACAGAAGGTAGGTGCTCTCTTTGCGAGCCATTAGTTTCATCGAACCGCACATCTACAATATCAACAATCTTGTGAAGAACGAAGTTGAAGACTCAGAGGTGTGCGAGTCCTTTCCGTAACCAAGCATAAAACCTTCATGTGCTTTCGGTGCAAATTTAGAACTGTGATGAGGATCTCTAAACCAGCATTTAGCAATCAAGACTTTGAAATAACTCACATTGGGTTTCTTGTCGTTGAGGAGTTCATAGGCAGTCTTCTTGAAGAATTTGTGAAGATACACTGTTGATGATGTGGCACGCGGTATCAATTGCATCAATCCAAAACGACTAGGCGTTTTGTATTCATCAAGCATAGTGCGAGCCATCTCAACAAGAGTTCTGTTCTTCCGCTCCACGACGCCATTTCTTTGAGGAGTATAGGGAGCAGATAACTCATGAGTAATACCAAGTTCATCAAGATAGGCATCAAGACCGAATTCTTGAACTCAGTTCCATTGTCACTCCCGATGTGTCCGATCTTCACACCAAAGTTAGTTGAAGCCCTCGAGGAAAATCGTTTGAAGACTTCGCACTTCATTTTTGTAAGTAACAATGTGTACCCATGTGTAACGAGAGTAATCATCAACAATAACAAAGCCATATAGAGATGCATCATTAGTGACCGCTGAGTAATGATTAGGACCAAAGAGGTCCATGTGAAGGAATTCGAAGGGACGAGTAGTGGTCATGATAGTCTTTGCTAGATGCTTGGCCTTGGTCAATTTTCCAGCTTCATAGGCTCCACACAAGCGATCCTTGAGGAATTTGACATTCTCAATGCCAATGACATGCTTCTTCTTTGCAAGCGTGTGCAAATTCCTCATGCCTGCGTGACCAAGTCGCCAATGCCATAGCCAGCCTTCTGAA
Organism: Aegilops bicornis; assembly: GCA_021605145.1. NCBI lineage: Eukaryota > Viridiplantae > Streptophyta > Magnoliopsida > Poales > Poaceae > Aegilops > Aegilops bicornis. The sequence continues at coordinate 89,649,027 of CM038670.1, forward strand.
GCTTTTGCAAGTAGACACACGGCTGGTTGTGGTCAGAGAGAAATCAACAATATACAAGTCTCCTCTCCTAAAGCCTTCAAGACTTTGGAATTGTCACCTTCCATAATCACAACACAACGATACTTGCCAAAGATAACGACCATATCAAGATCACAAAGCATTGAGATCGACATGAGGTTGTATCCTAAGGACTCAACAAGCATGACTTTGTCCATGTGTATGTCCTTAGAGATCGCAACCTTACCAAGACACAATACACGACTTTTGCCTTTGTCACAAAAACATGATATGCTTCAGATGTGACGGTGATAAGGGAGTATCCATCAATAGATTCTTGTCACCAGTCATGTGATTTGTACATCCACTATCGAGGACCCACTCATTGGCTTTGGGTTGATCATCCTGCAGATGAATTAGTGCAACTTACGATCTCATATACTTCATCAGTGAAGAATATGATATCAAGTTAATCAGATGAATTTCATCAGGAAGTATAACAAATAAGTAGTATGAGGACGTGTGACATGAAAGTTCATTTATTCATGATTAGCTTGCGTCCTTTCGAGCATTTTTGTCGGGCCCCCAAAGAAATTCTTCTTGAGACGTTTAAAGCACGCCCGAGACCTGACCCTCTGTAAGAGGTTAGTTATTTTTCTTCACCACCCACATCTCAAGGGGTGGCAAAGAGTTCATCACTCATGAGCACCATATGAGAATGGTGGCATAGAGGCCAATCCATTTCGTTTCACATAAGAGGGTTAGGGTAAGCATATGAATAAGCGGAGAAATTCTTGAGGACTTATGAACATATTGGTTTGAAGAATAATGCACATATTCATAGCCCTTAGCTCTACCCTCAAAACAGAGTTGTTAGCACGATGATAATCATATGAGGACTTTGATCCTTTTGAGGAATTTGATCCACGTGAGGAATTTGGTCCGTATGAGGACTTGGATCCATATGAAGAATTTGGTCCATATGAAGAGTTTGAACTGGGGTTCCTATTCTTCACAGGTGGTGTCCTGAGGACATTCACCTGAAGACTTTCAAGGCACTTCTTGGGAACCCAGATTTTCTTCATAGGGGAACCGTTCCTGCAGTTAGTGCCAACATATCTAGCAAATACTTCACCATTTTGATTTTTGAACAGTTTATAGTTGGAGTCAAATGACTCATCAGCAGAATGAGGACATTCGCATGTAAAGCCGGATAAGTTAGATGGATCAACTGGAGGTCCTTTGCAGCAACCCATGAGGTTTTGGGGTCTTGCTCGGGCTTCAATATGTTCCATTAGCATTGAGTTTCCTCTCAAAGGCAATACCCTCTTTCCTAGGGTTCCTGTTGAGGATCTGCTTTTAAGCACATCACAAAGAGTCGATGCCCTTTGAGGCTTTTGTACATGCCTGTCATGTACAATTCCTTCAGCCCTGCATCGTCAAGGATACTAGCAATGTCCTCGGATGAGGAATTAGTGATAGTAGAGGCAGGTGAAGAATTTGTAACAGTTGAAGCATTTGAACATTCAGGTGAAGAATTAAGCGATTCACGTTCAATGCACTTTAAGCATGGAGGAACAAATTCTTCACGAGAAGCGCTGATTTGTTGAGCAAGTAATGAATCGCGCTCCTTCAAGATCTTCATAACTCACTCTTAGCTTCTCAAGATCTTGCTTTCTTTGAAGAAATTCATAAGAAAGTTTCTCATGATCGAGACGGAGAGTGTTATGATGACCTTGAAGGTTGTCAAATCTAGACTCAAGTCTCTGAAGATTTTCAATCGAGGGCTTTAGTGCGATCCATTTCTTCACCTAACATATCATCACTTTTATCTAGCATGTTTTGAACCTTTTCAAAAGCCCTTTGTTGTTTTACAGCAATCTTAGCAAGTTTTGAGTAGCTGGGCTTTAGATCTTCATCGATTCATTTTCACTAGATTCAGAGGAGGTATATTTGAGTACCTTGGCACCCTTTGCCATGAAGCAATAGGTGGGAGCGTAGTCATCACTATCTTCATCAGCTTTGTTGGTGAGGTCATTTTCTTCAGAGTTGAAGATGGACTTGTTGACGAAAGCAGTAGCGAGAGCTAGACTCGCCACACCAGACTCAGATTCTTCTGATGCCTCCTCTTCCTCATGTTCCTCAGATTCAGCTTCAGAGTCCATTTCCTTGTCAATGAATGCCCGAGCCTTTTTGGAGCCGCTCTTCTTGTGAGAAGAAGGCTTTGAGGATTTTGATGATGAAGATTTCGACGATTTCTTCTTCTTCTTAGCGTCATCAGAACTGTAATCCTTGTATTTCTTCTTATTTAATTCCTTTTCCCACTGAGGACAATCTTGGATGTAGTGACCAGGTTTCTTGCATTTGTGGCAAAGTCTTCTCTTATAGTCACTGGATGAGGAATCACGCTCCTTGAGGATTTTCCAAAGCGACCACGTCTTGAGAACTTCTGGACTTTCTTCACGGCGGTGCTAGCTCCTCGCTCAATTCTTCGGGATCTCCAAGGCTACTACTAGAGTGTTCACAATCAGATTCGCATACGACCTTGGCCTTCGTGGCACGTGATTTTCCATAGCTAGAACCATAGAGATCTCTTTTTTTGACAAGTGGAACTCATGAGTATTTAGCCTCTCGAGAATATCACCGGATCAAGTGACTTGTAGTCGACGCTCTTGTATCATCGGTGCGAGTATCAAATGAGGAATCAGCGATCTCAACAATTTCTTCACCACCTCATGGTCGGTGATGTCAAGTGGCACCAATCGCTGAAGCTCATTTGAGATGTCGATGAAGGCGATCGAAGGTTTGTTGAACATTTTCGTTGTCGAGTCTTTTGAAGCGGTTGAAGAGATTGCGAAGAACATCAACTCGAGAGTCACGCTGAGTTGAGACTCCTTCATTTACTTTGGACAGCCTTTCCCAGATGAGCTTGGCAGTTTCCAAAGCACTCACTCTTCCATATTGTCCTTTGCTCGAGATGGCCACATATGATATTCTTCGCTTGAGAATCGAGTTGCTTGAATCTCTTCACATCGGCAGCATTCAGAGAAGGTGTGACTGTGGGAACACCATTTTCCACAACATACCAGAGATCGTTGTCAATTGCCTCAAGATGCATTCGCATCTTGTTCTTCCAGTAGGGGTAGTCCGTCCCATCAAAGGTAGGACACCCTGCTGAGACCTTGATCATACCTGCGGTCGACATAACTAAAACTCCAGGTGGTTAAACCAAAATCACACAGAACAATGGAGTACCTTGCTCTGATACCAATTAGAAGTGCGTTATATCGACTAGAGGCGATTTTTACGAATTCTTCACTGAGGAATTTGCCGGTGAGGAAATTCCTTAGCGAAGAACTACTTGCAGCGGAATAAGTACTCAGAAATAAGCATAAGAGAATGCGGGCATGGTCATCATGATGAAATGAAGATAAACAAAGAGTACAGAAAGCGTAAACACAGGATAGCACAAGATGAAGACAAACATCTTTGAAGAAATTGGGCGAGGAAATTGTGAAAGTCTTGATCAAAGTCTTCAAACACAGATATGAATGAACACTCAACACAGTAATGAGGAAATGAAAGAGTTGAGGAAATAGAACCAGTTAGGTTGGTGAAGACAATGATTTGGTAGACCAGTTCCAAGCTGCCGTCTCGGTTATGCGTCTGGTAGGAGCGGTGAGTATTTAAACTTCGAGGACACACGATCCGGACACCCGATCGGCCGAAAGCACGCAGCTCAGACACCAAGTCCTCACCGTATTCTCCTTGAACTAAGGTCACACAGACCTCGTCCAATCACTGTGGTAAGTGTTCAGCGACTTCCAAACCTTCACAGACTTGGTCACTCGGCGATCCACAATTCCTCTTGGATGCTCTAGACCATGACGCCTAACCGTCTGGAAGAAGCACAGTCTTCAAAGGTAACAAGCGTCGGATCCATGCAGGATCAATCTCTTGATGATGCTCAATCACTTTGGGTTTTGTAGGGTTTGGTTTTTGGGTTTTTCCTCACTTTGCGATGATTTTCGCTCAAAGTCCTCGGAGGATGGGTTGCTCTCAAATGACAAGTGTCAAGTTCTCTCGGGCAAGCCAACCAGCTACTGGTTGTAGGGGGCGGCTATTTATAGCCTAGGGAGCAACTGACATGATAAGACATAAATGCCCTTCAATGATATGACCGTTAGGTGGATAAGATATTTTGGGACAGTGGCGCCAAGAAGACAAAGAATTCGGAAATTTGACTTTCAAATTCCTCGGGGCTATCATGTTCCTCAACGTAGGCAATCAGCCTTTGGCGAATTCCTAACTCCTCGGTCAGAACAAATTCCTCGTGACTGGAAGAACTTCGTCTACATCCTTTGAAGAAATTGGTGAATCAGTATGAGATTTCCAAAGGCTTCACTCGAAGGGATTGGTAGGTGTAGGATTTTGAGTTGAGCATCACATGGAATTTGTTTTCTTAGTATTTCCTCGACCCCCTTTAACAGTACGATGTTTCCTATGACTCAACAAAGAGAAAAACAAAACTACGAAATCAAAAGTCTTCACGCTTCATGTTCTTCAAATGAATACCAAGTCTGCAAGGTCACACCAATTTCTTCACTTTCAAAGTCTTCAGAAAGTCTTCAGAATATCAAAGTCTTTAGTCGAAGAACTTCATTTTTAGCGGTCGACTTTCACTGTAAATATCAAACTCCTCATAGACTTATAGACCTGTGTACACTCATAAAGACATTAGTCCCTCAACCTATAAGTCTTCAATACACCAAAATCACTAAGGGGCACTAGATGCACATACATCACGGACATGACGAGGACTCTCGAAATGGTCGAGACATAAAGATCGATATATTTTATGACTATGTTTGGACTTCGGAAGGGTTATGGGCTTGTTCCGACAAATACCGGAGTACCGGGGGGGTTACCGGAACCCCCCGGGGAGTGTAATGGGCATATTGGGCCTTAGTGGAGAAGAGGAGGGGCGGCCAGGGCAGGCCGCGCGCCCCCTCCCCCTCTAGTCCAAATAGGACAAGGAGGGGGGCACCCCCTTTCCTTCCCCCTCTCTCCTCCTTCCCTCTCTCCTACTCCTACTCTTGGAAGGGGGGAATCCTACTCCCGGTGGGAGTAGGACTCCCCTTGGGGTGCGCCTAGGAGGTCTGGCCCTCACCCCTCCTCCACTCCTTTAAATACGGAGGAGGGGGGCACCCCATAGACAAGTTGATGAGTTGATCTTTTAGCCGTGTGTGGTGCCCCCCCGACACCATAATCCACCTCGATAATATCGTAGCGGTGCTTAGGCGAAGCGCTGCGTCGGTAGCATCATCATCACCGTCATCACACCGTCGTGCTGACGGAACTCTCCCGCGAAGCTCTACTGGATCGTGAGTTCGTGGGACGTCACCGAGCTGAACGTGTGCAGTCCGCGGAGGTGCCGTACCTTTGGTGCTAGGATCGGTCGATCGTGAAGACGTACGACTACATCAACCGCGTTGTCATAACGCTTCCGCTTACGGTCTACAAGGGTACGTAGAAAACACTCTCCCCTCTCGTTGCTATGCATCACCATGATCTTGTGTGTGTAGGAAAATTTTGAAAGTACTACATTCCCCAACAGTGGGTCCCAGTTGTCAGGGAGGATAAGGATGTACTTCCTTGCGTGTGAAGATATAGTTGGTGGGTCCCGGCTATCAGGGGAGGTATCAATTTTATTTTCGAGTAATAAGGAGGCACTTCCTTGGTTTCAAAGATGTAGCTGCTGGGTCCAGCTGTCAGCCTCACAGCCTAAAGTCCACTTCCGATGGCTGTCGTTCGTTGACCACGAGGCTCCAAGAGCATCAAGGCGGTGGACGACAGCGAGGCCTAGCAAGGGAACGACGAGAAGCCAGAGAAGACGAGGTGGGTGGATGCCCACACGGAGGGGAGTATGAGGGTTCACTAGTTCGACTGCGGCGTAAGTCCATCGTTGCCGGAGAATGACATGGGGTGTGGGTGAGTAGAGGGAAGGTCTGGCCAGTCGTAGTATGGTCGGTCCATGACTCCTTCGCGGCAGCACAGCTGGCCATGGGAGGATGGACCAGGCGGTACGGCGGGCCTGGTTTGGGCGGCTGGAGCAATAAGACCAGAGGTTGAAGACGCTGCACAACCGTTGATTTAACATCCAATGGTCAGTGCAGCTAGAATCGTTTTGACTAAGTTGACAAAGCCCGTACGCGTCAACTTAGTTGGCCCACAAGTGAGCCTCCAAATCTGATGGGTCCCAGCTAGCAGGGGAGAATCATTTTTTTGCTCGTAATAAGGTGGCACTTCCTTGCGTGTGAAGATGTTTTCGGGGTTTCTAATTTCTTCTTTTTCAAGTTAGAATAAAAAACAATTTAGCATCTTTGGTACAATCTATATTTTCGCGAAATGGATCATAATAAAGCTGGTGGGTCCCAGCTGTCAGGGATAGGTAACTTTTTTCCACGTAATAAAGGAAATACTTCCCTGCGTGCGAAGATGTAGCTGGTGGCTTAAACCTGTCAAGGGGAGAAATCATTTGTTTTCGCATAATAAGGAGGGACTTGCTCGCGTGCGGCCATGGACCATGCGGGTCCCTACTGGCAGCCACTCCACATTCATGCCCCTTCCGACGGTTGTCGTTTGTTGACAAAGTTGACCACGCCGCGCTGAGAGAACCAACTCGATGGATGATGGCGAGGCCTAGGAAGAGAACGACCGAGAGCCGGCGAAGACACAATAGTGGATGCCCACGAGGAGGAGTACGAGGGTTCACTAGTTCGGCTGCGGTGTGAGGCTGTCGTCTCCGGGGAATAACAAGAGGTATTGGTGAGTAGAGGAATGGCCTGGACGGTGATGGGAGTAGGGTGGGCCGGTGAGGCCAACGCGGCAGCACAGGCGGCCACAGGAGCCGGTAGCAGGCGGTATCGCCGGAGGTGGTTTGGGCGGCTGAAGCATGAATATTCGAGATTGAAGAAGCACCACATCCGTTAGATGGACATCCAACGGCCACTGCTAATAGAATCGTGTGTTGACTATAAGTTGACAAAGCCTTGCGTACGCGTCAACTTAGTAGGCCCACAAGTGACCATCACATCTGTGGCAGAGAACATATAGCCCATTTTTTAATTCTAATGGAATTTACTCAGCCCATTAACTGTTTGTTAAAATTACAGCCCATTTTCTAGCCAGGACTTTGTTAATAATTTAAGCCAACCCCTCAAAAAATTCAACAAAATTTCCAACATTTTGATGGGATCCGACATATTTTTTTAACCCAAAATTTAGAGTCAGATTAAATATAATTTCAAAATAAATTTGTATTAGATAAAAATCCAACGAAATTTTGCAAGCGCAATTTTTAGAAGTATTAAAGAATGTACCTGTTCGGTGCGTTTTTTGTATTTACACCCAATTTTTTAATTTCAGCCCATTTATTATTTCTTAAAGCCCAGGTCAACATTTTGATGGGATCCACTTTCATCCTCTCCAATTAAAGTCATCTCCTGATTCCTCTTGTTCGTTGACCATCTTGACAATGCGAGACGACGACGCCACGGTGAGCGCAACAATACGACGAAGAGGGCCTCGCGGGCCCTATGAATGGTCTGATACAATGTCTGCTGCTCATTCCGGAAGCCAGGATCATAGGGCCACATGTCCACGATGGCATTGTGGTTCGCTTGTTCGCCGGCGATTCGTCCTTCCGCGAGTCGGTGCTCGCTGAGGAGACGGAGGTTGCAGCACAGCTCCTCCTGCACTGGTAGCTCTTCCACCAGTAGGGCGTCGAAGTGCGGCTGCACCTGCTCTATGGTGAACACAACATGAACCGGCTTGGGCGGTGGCCGCGGCTCCTGGTCGGAAGCCACGTCCATTGATGTCTACTACACAACTTGTTCTTGTAGACTCGTGTTGGGCCTCCAAGCACAGAGTTTTGTAGGAAAGTAGCAAATTTCCCTCAAGTGGATGACCTAAGGTTTATCAATCCGTGGGAGGCGTAGGATGAAGATAGTCTCTCTCAAACAACCCTGCAACCAAATAATAAAAAGTCACTTGTGTCCCCAACACACCAAATACAATGGTAATTTGTATACGTGCACTAGTTCAGCGAAGAGATAGTGATACAAGTGTAATATGTATGGTAGAAATATATTTTTATAATCTGAATAAATAAAAACAGCAAGGTAGCAATTGATAAAACGAAGCACAAACGGTATCGCAATGCTTGAAAACAAGGCCTAGGGTCCGTACTTTTGCTAGTGCAATCTCTCAACAATGCTAATATAATTGGATCATATAACCATCCCTCAAAGTGCGATGAAGAATCACTCCAAAGTTCCTATCTAGCGGAGAACATAAGAAGAAATTGTTTGTAAGGTACGAAATCACCACGAAGCTACTCTTTCCGATCGATCTATCCAAGAGTTTGTACTAAAATAACACCAAATAATTTCAGATTCATAATACTCAATCCAACACAAAGAACCTCAAAGAGTGCCCCAAGATTTCTATCGGAGAAACAAAGACAAGAACGTGCATCAACCCCCATTCATAGATTACCCCAATGTCACCTCAGGAATCCGCGAGTTGAGTGCCAAAACATATATCAGGTGAATCAATATGATACCCCATTGTCACCACGGGTATTCATAGCAAGACATGCATAAAGTGTTCTCAAATCCATAAAAGTATTCAATTCGATAAAACGAAATCTCAAAGGGAAAACTCAATTCATCACAACATAGAGAGGGCAAAACACCATATGATCCGACTATATTAACAAAGCCCGCGATACATCAAGATCCTGACATCTCAAGAACATGAGAGAGAGAGAGATTAAACAAATAGCTACTGGTACAAACCCTCAGTCCCGAGGGTGGACTACTTCCTCCTCATCATGGTGGCCGCCGGCATGATGAAGATGGCCACCGATGATGATTTCCCCCTCCGGAAGGGTGCCGAAACGGAGTCTAGATTGGTTTCTCGTGGCTGCAGAGGCTTGCAGCAGCGAGGGTTTTTGGAATATTTGGGAATTTATAGGGCGAAGAGGGGGTGCGGGACGCCATCGAGGTGGGCACAACCCACCAGGGCGCGCCTGGGGCCTGTGCACGCCCAGTGGGTTGTGCCCCTGGGCACCCCAGTGCTGTTCTGGCCCATTGGATGTCTTCTGGTCCATAAAAAATCCACAAAAAGTTTCGCTGCGTTTGGTATTGATTTTCTGTGATTTAAAAAACAACAACTGGCACTGGGCACTATGTCAATAGGTTAGTCCCAAAAAATGATATAAAGTTGCTATAAAATGATTGTTAAACATCCAAGAATGATAATATAACAACATGAATACTTCATAAATTATAGATAAGTTGGAGACGTATCATCCATCGTCTGATTGTCGTCGCTCAGCTCGGCGAGCTCGCTCGCTCGCCAACATGTCCAGCTACTGGACCGGACCGCTGCCAAGCACGAGTCTGACCGCCCTGGCTCACCCAGACCACCTCCCTCACCCGCACGCGCTTTCCGCCCAAAACGGTCAGAACCGCCAGTGTTGCTTCCCGGTGCAGGCGATTGCTCCGTGTTCAAATGACACAAGTGTCGTCCGTCCGTCTGCCGCCCACATTAATGATATGTGGTTGCCGAGGCAGCTACTTCGGCGCCACCCGTCCGTCCCTCTGCCACCACCATTGCTATATAAATTGCTGCGTCGGCCATAGCCGCAGTCATCCGCCTCCGTTCCCTTTCTCCTGTCCACTCCACTACTGCCCACCATGGCTTCCTCACGCTCCAGCGCTCTTCAGGACGGGCGGACGACGGACCTGAAGGAGATGGCAGCCATTGCCTCCGACTGGCTGGCCTGCAGGCAGTCGGAGGATGACGACGTCCCAATGGAGAACGTGGTAGTCGATGATCCGACGCCAACCCCTTCCTCCGCGCCATCCTCGGAGGTGCATTGCACCATGACCATCAGCGAGGCCCGTGCCCAATACATGGACATGGTGAGGCAGAAGCGTGAGGAGCAGTTCTCGGAGCGCAGTCCGACGCCGCCTACAACCACCATCTCCTCCAGGAGCACCTACAGGCGGAGGAGCAGATCACCATGGAGCGGGCGGAGCAGGAGGCGCTGCTTGAGTCGTACCGGTCCGCTCGCGAGAGCCGTCTCGCACGCTTGCGGTACCGCATGCGGGTGGCGGAGGTTGCATCCACCAACAAAGAGGACGATGAAGCGGGCAAGGCGCTATTTGGCGAGACCGACGACGAGGCGGAGGACAATGTCGGCTCCGCTGAGGCCCCGCCCCGCCGGTGATAACCCACAAGTATAGGGGATCAATCGTATCCTCTTTTGATAAGTAAGAGTGTCGAACCCAACGAGGAGCTAAAGGTAGAACAAATATTCCCTCAAGTTCTATCGACCATCGATACAACTCTACGCGCGCTTAACGTTCGCTTTACCTAAAACAAGTATGAAACTAGAAGTACTTTGTAGGTGTTGTTGGATAGGTTTCCAAGATAATAAAGAGCACGCAAATAAATTCTAGGGGTTGTTTAGATAAAGACACAACTAAGTTAGTTTCAATAGAGAGCTTTTTGTCACGAGAAAGTTATTTGTCCCTACACAATCGATAACTAGACGGTAATCATTATTGCAATTTCATTTGAGGGAGAGGCATAAGCTAACATACTTCCTCTTCTTGGATCATATGCACTTATGATTGGAACTCTAGCAATCATTCACAACTACTAAAGATCATTAAGGGTAAAACCCAACCATAGCATTATAAGGCATCAAGTCCTCTACTCCTATACGCAAACAACCTACTTACTTGGGTCTGTGCTTCTGTCACTCACGCCACCCACCATAAGCAAATCATGAACATATTGCAAACCCTATAGCGGGGATCCCTCATGCTTGCGTGACACGGAGAGCACCATAGGACAGCACCAATAATAAAACATGCAATTCAAACCAATCATGATCATAAATTAACCCATAGGACAAAACGGATCTACTCAAACATCATAGGATAGCCATACATCATTGGGAAATAATATATAGCGTTGAGCACCATGTTTAAGTAGATATTACAGCGGGTAAAAGAGGGGTTACACCGCTGCATAGAGGGGGGGGGGAGAGTTGGTGATGACGGTGGTGGAGTGGTTGGTGTAGATCGTTGTCGCGATGATGGTACTGACGGCGTTCCGGCGCCACCGGAAGAGACGGGGGAGAGAGCCCCCCTTCTTCATCTTCTTCCTTGACCTTCCCCCTAGATGGGAGAAGGGTTTCCCCTCTGGTCCTTGGCTCCCATGGCGGCAAAGGGGCGAGAGCACCTCCAAGATTGGATCTCTCTCTCTCTCTCTCTCTCTGTTTCTTTCTATTTCTGCGCTCCCCGATTCTGCCCTTTCACCGTTTCTAAAATTCCCGGAGATCCGTAACTCCGATTGGGCTGAAATTTTAACACGATTTCTATCCAGATATTAGCTTTCTTGTGGCGAAAGAAGGGCACCAACCGCCTTACGGAGTGGCCACAAGGGCCCAGGGCGTGCCCTACCCCCTGGGGCGCGCCCCTCACCCTCGTGGGCCCCTCGGGCATCATCTCGCGTTGATTCCACTTCCCAAAATTCACATATATTCCAATAAAAATCTCCGTAATTTTTGATCCCGTTTGGATTCCGATTGATATGGATTTTTTTGAAACAAAAAACGTGCAACAAATAGGAACTGGCACTGGGCAATGGATCAATATGTTAGTCCCAAAAATAGTATAAAAAGTTGCCAAAAGTATTTAAAAGTTGTAGAATATTGGCATGGAACAATCAAAAATTATAGATACGACGGAGACATATCAGCCGACACCGAGGCAGAGGACTTCACCGGCTTTGGCGAGTCCCTGCTCTGCCGAGGCCCCGTCCCTCCAACAACGAGGCAGAGGACATCGCTGGCTCTGCCGAGGCCCCGGCCCGCCAGCACTGAGGCGAAGGACTTCGACGGCTTCGGTGAGGCCCTGCTCCGCCGAGGCCCCACCCTGCCGGCAACAAGGGGAGAATTTCCCTCGCTCCGCAGATGCGCTGCCCTGCCGGCAACGAGACAGAGGACATCGTCGGCTCCGTCGAGGCCCCGCCCCGCTGCCAACGAGGCCGTGCCACACAGAAAACAAGGAAGAGTAGAACACGGTAGGTCGCCGCCGCTCGGGTCCAAGTAAGGCCACCGCTGCTACCCTCCGGTTGAAGCTAAGCTTGGTGGGTTGACCATTGATGGCCGATTAGCTTCTTGGCAGCGATGTGGAGTCGGAGAGCTGTGCTGGAGAAGGACGCTGCTTCAGTTACATAACTGCAGTTGCAGTTGGGTCACTGACATGTGGGACCAATAGGCATCTAGCCCACATGTCAGTGACGGAACTGCATCTGCAGTTAAGTCACTAAAGCTCAGTCCGCTGGAGAAGAAGCTTCGGTTCGGCTCAGCCAGACATGGGTGGGTAGCTTCGGTTAATTAATTATACCTCCTGCGCACCCCTTTTTAGTTGAAGAATGTATGAAATGTAATGAAATTCGGCATGTTTATATGAAATCCGGTCGTGTATGAATGGATTTAGTTCGATTAGTTCGAATTGTTGTATCACTGGCATTGGATGAACATGCAAAACAATATGTACTAGCATTATTCCCAGGATGATCACCTCGTTTGCAGCAGTTTCACATGTACTCCCTCAGGTCCTTTTTAGCCTACATATAAGTTTTGTATGAAGTCAAAGTATCTCTACTTTGACCAATCTTATAGAAAAAAGTATCAACATTCACAATGTAAAATCAACTTATTTGAAAGACATCTAATATGCAAAGTAAAAAGGAGCGGGGGAGTACAAAAAGTTTGAGCAGCTTTTTAGCGTTCCTGTACAATGCAATCAAACACACAAGCCTGGCAATTCATAGAGAACATTCAAAACAATCGATGATTATGCATCTCAGCGATTCACATGTTAGAGCCAATATTTACTTCACAACTCAAGATTAAAGAAAAATCGATCAATGCTACTGACAGCAAATGGCGTCCCATTCGAAAATATCAAACGCATGTCTTCTTGCTAACATTAATGAGCAAAATTTGAAAAGGTTGTCCCATTCTGAAATGTCAAATGTGTTGTTTTGCGTACATCAATGAGCAAACTTTGACAAGGTTTTCCCATTCCAAAATATCAAATGCCTACGATTGTGGAATGGGTAGGGTTTGTCATCAGTTCGAACATTGACATGGCACCTCGTGCTAAATAAACCAGCTGCTCTTTTTGTGCAGTTCCACCAAAATCAACCAAAATTCGCACGTAGCTTGTATGATTTCACCTTTATGTGTTGCAATGCCTTGAACATATCAACACCTCCTTTCTTGTTATGGAAATGAATGATTCAAGAATATTCGATGTATTCGTGAACATTTTGTGCAGTTCCCATTGAAATCAAATTGAGCACCCCTGTTTGCATAAATACAAAAAAATTGATTAGTATAAAGCAAATTGTACTATGAATTGACTGTTTAAACAGGCAACCTACATGATCCATGCAGAGCACACATTTAAAAAAATGGAACTCACCGGAAGGAATCCTAAAACAACATTGTATTGGCCATCACAGCAATAAAGATGGAGATCCGTGAGTCCTTCTGAGCTAAACTTAGTTTGTTCTTGTGGGCAATAATGTAACCATCCTTCAACTGCTCCCTTCTGATAAGAAGAGAGGCTTGGCTTCTTCATCCTGGCATAACCGGAACTAGGCACTTCACGTACTCCATATTCTTCTTCAGAGGAGGATGATCATGTTATGCAATGCTCGAAAAAAAGGAAAGGAAATATTTAAAATAGCACGGATGAAGCACTTCATGAAAGTAGCTAAATAGTAGCACAACACCAATAGAGATGACAAAGCTCAATCATATGGATGAAATCCATGGGCCGGTACCAAGCTTTGTCAGGAGGCTTATTGTGTAGAGCATACAGATGAAGCACTTCTTGGGAACCATCTGTTGTTATCTACTGTGGTTGCCATGCTTACTATATACTCCTCGATTAGTCTAATGTTTCCAACATCTTCTTGTGCAGTTCCACCAAAATATATGTTATCTTCAAAGAAGATCCCTGTTTGCACAAGTAGAGATAATTACATATTACATTAAGAGTGGCATCAAATCAGTGGCAAAACAATTGCTCGTTCCAGCCATAGCAATAAATTAAGATGCAAAACTATATCATTACTTGTGTCATCACAGTTCCAGTGTTTCATTACAGCATCGGGAGTTGATTTTTGTTTTTCTTCAGATTGTTCTTCCCCATCTTCACTTGGTTCAATAATAGACAAGCTTCACCTCCAATGTAAGATTTGGCATGTCAATTAGGGAGCACAAGTATAGCACTAAACAACGACATTAATTTTCTGATGACAGTAGCAAAATAAAGGCCAACAGTTGTGAAATATCATTATCTTACCTCAATGGGATATTACGATGCACATACAGATTGGAAGTCTTGTCTCCATTTGTGCAGTTCACTAAAATCAAGCGACATTACTGTATAATAAGTAGCACAACATATGAAAGCACACTGCACAATCATGTGAAAGAAGGCTAGTACCGACCTCTCATGACACGGAATTCAAACAACTCACAAGAAGATCTGAAACAAATTTGCCAACACATATAGGAAGTCAAATCTCCTCTTGTGAAGGTCCACTAAGATCAAGCAATCAAGCAACGTTGTCGGTGTGACATTTGGTTGAACTGCACAAAACGCTCTTAAAACAAAAGTGTTTTGTGCAGTGCAACAAAAGGTCGCAATAGCAACAAGGTGAAGTAGATAACCTTGTTTACACAGAGGTGCAAAGGAAACAACTACTGGTCAATAAGGGTGGATGACACAGACGCCCACACAAAGAAGCATCTAAATTATCTAAATGGGAAAGAAAGCAAAACAGTAGCATTTCACAAATAGTGGCATTGGTTCATATTAACAGAGAGATTATATTAACAATAAAATTCATTAAACATGTAACTTGCTTTTAACTGTGGCATTGCTTTAATTTTCCAGCGGCATTATTAGAGGGTGTTTGTTTACAGGGACTTTTTGGTGTAGGGACTAAAAAAGTCCCTTTTAGTCCCATCTAAACCAAACAAGAGGGAGTTTTAGGGACTAAAAGTGGGCATTTGGGACTAAAGAAAGAAGACCACGAGGAGAGTCTTTTGGGACTTTTTTCCAACAGCTTGCCCCTGCCTGCATCGCACCTTATCTCTATTAGTTCATTACTAGGGGTAACATGGTCTTTTAGCATGTCATTTAATAACCTCTAGTCCATGTTTAGTCCCGGGAACGAAACAGGTAGGGACTAGGGACTTTTTAGGTTGGACTAAAAAAAGTCCTAGGACTTTTTAACCAAACAGGGCCTTAGATTAACAACAGCTAAAGGGTTATAAGGGACAGTGGACGCACCAGCACCATGTGCATCTACCGATGTATAAAGGGGTGATGCACAACAAAGAACAAATAACCAAGGATCATATTTGTGTTGGTCTCAGTTTTGTTATCTTTAGACACCTTCCCTATGTGAGGGCAGCAAATCTAGTCCTGCTCAAACTCTACAGCCTTGTCCCCTAAAATAGAAAGATCAGTTCGTTACAGATGTGCGTACTGCGTTTGTCATTGTTTTCCCTTTTCGACCAATGTAGGTGCTGGATAGCCAGTCCGTACTACTTCCCCCCCTTCATTTCCTCTTTGAACCACGTCTTAGATTCATGCTATACAACTTTCCCCACTATTTTGCTGTTTGATCCAACACCTAGATTCGAGTGCAGAAGCGGAAAAAGCCCACATGCTGCTAGAGCAATACATGTGGAATAAGTAAATTATACCTTAAGGTTCTTGGGGTGTGGCTCAGTGGGCGGACGGAGGCCGATCTGCCCACACTATGTACGGAAGCGAGGAAGAAGGGGTCGGAGGCCCTCCCGCGCCGCCACTGGGTGAAAGAGAACAGCTGCACCGGTAGTGGATTCCCTCCCTCGCCGATGGCGATAGCGTTAAGCCTCGTTCTCTTCTGGGCGGACGGATCCTGCCGGCTTTTTCACCAGCAGTGAGGGGAGAGAGAGAGGCCAATGAAGTCTTGTTTAGATCTGGAGAGGGCAAGAGAGTGTGAAGAGAGCAACTACAAGTGCTGAGGCTCCAGCGTGTATATATATAGTGGAGAGAGTGTGTGAAGAGATCAAACCCTAGAAAACAAGCGCCGAGGCTGCAGCGTATATAGATGGAGTGGTTTTCTTTTTCTCTCCATAAAAATCATTTTAAATTGTACACGAAACAGAACTCTTTATTTAACGTTGTGAAGAAAAATACTAGGGGCAATGCTAATACGTGAAGAAAATTTAATGCTCGAAAGAGTCAACTTGCAATTAACGTTGCACGCCTCCCGGTCACACTTCCTAACGTTCACGTGTGGTACACGACCCTCCGAAGTGAACAACAACTGAACCACACACAGTCAAAATTGTTGGGGAACGCATTAATTTCAAAAAATTCCTACGATCACGCAAGATCTATGTGATGCATAGCAACGAGCGGGAGAGTGTTGTCCATGTACCCTCGTAGACCATAAGTGGAAGCATCTAGTGACGCGGTTGATGTAGTCGAACATCTTCGCGGTCCAACCGATCAAGTACCAAAAGCACGACACCTCCGTGATCTGCACACGTTCAGCTCGGTGACGTCCCTCAAACTCTATATCCAGCTGAGGCCGAGGGAGAGTTCCGTTAGCACGACGGTGTGTTGACGGTGTTGATGAAGTTACCGACACAGGGCTTCGCCTAAGCACTACAACGATATGACCGAGGTGGAATTCTGTGGAGGGGGGCACCGCACACGGCTAAAACAATTGTCAACTTGTGTGTCTTAGGGTGCCCCCCTCCCCACGTATATAAAGGAGGGAGGGGGGAGGCCGGCCGGCCTCTCTAGGCGCGCCAAGGGGGGAGGAGTCCTCCTCCTAGTAGGAGTAGGACTCCCCCTTTCCTAGTCCCACTAGGAATAGAAGGAAGAGGGGTAGGAGAAAGGAAAGGGGGGCGGCCCCCTCACCCAATTCGGATTGGGCTTGGGGGGGGGGGCGCCCCCTCCTAGGCTACCTTCTCAACCATTCCGATGTCCAAACATAGCCTTCCGATATATCGATGTTTATGTGTCGACCATTCCGAGACTCCTCTTCATGTTCGTGATCATATCCGGGACTGCGAACTACCTTCAGTACATCAAAACACACAAACTCATAATACCGATCGTCACCGAACCTTAAGCTTGTGGACCCTACGGGTTCGAGAACTATGTAGACATGACCGAGACTCATCTCCAGACAATAACCATGTGACAGCCTTGTTTTTTCCCTCTCTTATTTGCTTGATTTTTCGGTTGAATTCTTTTTGAAACTTGTAGTTCCTGAATCTTTTCATTTGGACTTAAAAACTTGGGCATCCTTGGCTTTCACCCAAGTGCTTCACTTCTCCCAAATCATCATTTCACATCTGATCCACCCAGAAATAATCTTTGGAATATTTTTCTTAAATGAAAAATATTCATTTTCTCTCAAAAACCCTAAGCCAAATCTGTTTGCTTCAAAGCAACCCCAATTTTTATGGCTCTGAAAATTCTTAGATAATTCACAAATATTCTAGGAACCCTAGGGCACCTCCTTGAGCAAAAATATTTCATCACTTTTTGGAATATTTTTGCTAAAGAAAATCTTTTCTGTTCTGGACAGAAATGGTGGTTTCTACAGCAACTACCATTTTACTTGCTCCATTTGACCTGATCTTTCTTGTGCATAGTTACCTTAGTAAGTCTAAGCTAGCCTCCAAAGCACAGCTTCAAACTCCCAGCCATTTGATCACAAGAACATCACAAAGTTCTTGGCGTAAACTTACTTGGTGGGTGAAAACTTCTCTACTGCACCTGGATCCAAACCAAATCGTGGTAACACTCAAAACTACCACGAACAACATGCCAGACATCAAGTTTTTGCTTAGGTCAACCTGATGTCATAGTTCACGCGGTGACCGCGTTCGTCCAGGCGTGCTGGCATGCGCACTACAAAAAAAATACACTTCTGTGATGATACGTGTTTGTCACAGTAGGTCGCGTTTTTTGTCATGCATGTACATCCATGACAAATTTATGACAGAATCAAGATAATCATACCTGTGCCGTCGTAGAAGTGTTCCATGAAATTACGAAAATTATCATCACGGAAGTGTCCACTTCCATGACGATAAATCGCGCGTCACAGAACTGCTTTCGTCAAGGGTGACCGACACGTGGCATCCACCGTAACGGAACGCCGTTAAGCTATCGGGTCGGGTTTGGGATCCGATAACCCGTAAACAGCCCCGACCAATGGGGATTTTCCACGTGTAAAATCATCATTGGCTGGAGGAAACACGTGTCGGCTCACCGCTGGGACAGATGTCATCCACTCATTGGACAGAAGGCGCCTATGATACGTCGACACGTGGCACGACCCAACAAGTTTAATTGGGCCGGCCCAATTAAAGGCCCACAAGTTTTGCGGACCATAATGGGCCGGCCCAGCTAAAGGCCCACAAGATTTTGCGGACCATAATGGGCCGGCCCAGCTAAAGGCCCACGAGATTTTGCGGGCCATAATGGGCCGGCCCAGGTAAAGGCCCACAAGATTTTGTTGGACATATTGGGCCGGCCCAGCTAAAGGCCCACAAGATTTTTGTGTGCCATAATGGGCCGGCCCAGGTAAAGTCCCACAAGATTCTTGCGGATCATAATGGGCCGGCCCAGCTAAAGGCCCACGAGATTTTGCCGACATTAATAGGCCGGCCCAGCTGTAGGCCCACAAGATTTTGAGGACCCTAGTAGGCCGGCCCATTAACTGTCTGCCATGTTTTGGGCCAAATGCCGGCCGATATCTGATCCGGTCCATTAATGGCCTGCCATGTTCCGGGCCTAAAAGTGGCCCATATGAGATCCGACCCATTGTAAGACGACCACGTTCTCGGCCAAATTACGGCCCAGATCAGGTCCGTTCCTTTAAGAGGCTTTGGGCTCAATTATGGCCCATATCAAATTCGGCCCGGCAACTGGACACTATGCTTTTGTGCCCACTTGCTAAAGGCCCACTTAGTAATTCGGCATGATATTAGTTTTGGCCTGTTAAGGGCCCGTTTAACATTTCGGCCCTATATTAATTTCAGTTGTTAAAAGCCCGTCATATAGTTGGGCCTAACTACGGCCCGATTTGCATCCGGCCTGCTCAAAGCCGATATCTGATTAGGCCACACAAGGACCAAGACAATTTTGGCCTGTTAAAAGCCCGTGATTTGATTCGCACAATCATGGGTCGGGGTTCATTTCGGGCCGCAGCCGGCTCATGAGCTGTTCGGCATGTTTCAGGCCCAACCTACATCGTGATTGCATGACGGCCCGATTATGTACCGTAATTTTACGGTTTGGCCGGTTTACTGCGAAGACAGGATATATATACAGTAAAATAACTGCAGCATTGTGAATAAGAAAAAACCTAGACTATACAATAAAGAAATTACGGCATATTACATCCACTAGGCATCAAAGTTCCCCACTATGATAATAAAACACAAGCAAACAACAAATTACATACACTTGGCATCAAAGATCGCCACCAGTGCAAATAAACACGCTGACAAAATAATATACAAAACCGACATCACTTCAATAGAGTTCAAGAAAGGTTAGCCTATTTGGGAGCTGCAAGCATAAGTGATCAAAATGATGCGACTTTGCTTGTTCAACACTTATATCTTCCTCACTCTGAAAGATAAACAAGCAGACAGATGACATGTTTTGCACGTAAAAGTATCAGTGCTGACAATTCATCACATTTCTTACTTACGAATAAAGTGACACAGTTTAAAATTGCATTAACACAATATGGTATTGTTCAGGTCAAGACATGGCAGGAAATGACATTGTGAAGGAGTTGGCAGCTTCACGATAACACTGGATTACAGATCAAGAACTCATAAGTATCAATGGTTAGTGTGCTGTCAATTTATAACATTTCAGATTGTCAAATAAAGAGACGGTTTAAATAATAGTAGAATGATATGACATTGTTCATAGTTAAGACATTGCAGAATATGACATTGTGTCAGAGTGGGTAGGTTCACCACACCACCGGATTACGGATGAAGAATGTATATACATGCAAAGGCAAAAGAAGATCACTTGCTCATATAGTTTAATTTACATGGTATGAAGAAGGAACTTGGTTGTACAACTGAAAACTTAAATTGAGAAAGGACAAACTTTTGTTTATGAACTACATAATAAACTTCAAATAAGCAATTTGATGCAAACACAAAAAATAAACAGCTGTTGCAGTCATGCCTAACCAATTATATACAACAAAGCTTGAAGGCTTGAGATGGACAAACTTACATAATTGGTGAAGACATGCTCTATAAAGGCCTTGTCCATGCTGATGGGGGGGGGGGGCAATTCAAGAAGTTTACCACATAATCTTCTTCAAAAGCATTGCCTTTATTTTAGATTTTGTTAAGAGTAAATATAGATGTGATAACATACAAAAAAATGGAGAATATTTAAGATAAGATGAAGAGTGATGCTACATAACCAAGTAGCTATAAATGTAAGTGCAGCGATACAGGCAAAAGGTACAGCCAAGAGCAATGCACAGCTAAACTTCTTCGAAACCAACCTTATGGTAAGAGTAAATATAGATCTGGTGTGTAGAAAATGGAGCGCAAAGGAAAATAAGCTGCATAGTGATGGTACATGAACAACTACCTGTCATTATAAGTACACTGATAAAGGACAACATGTACTTACAAGAACAATCCAGAGGTAAAAACATTGGCATTGGATATATTCTACACTAATGTAACCATTCATACAGATCAGATAATTTGGAGCGAACAATTGATAAGCAAGCTATCATGCATACTGCTGTCACATAATGAACTGTATGTATGCAAGTACAGTGATACAGGACAACATGTACTAACAAGAGCAAAGCAGCGGGCAACATATTTGCGATATCCTGTCGTTCTTTTAAAAGCGGAATTCTTCTTCGAGCAGATTTCCTGCAAAAAAGATCCGTAAGGCACATGCGAAAAAGTAGAAATTCAAATTTTCATGTGATTTCATAGACAGTACCTCATCCTGGGAACGAGACTAGTGCATAACAAGGTTTTTCCATTCAATGTCTTCTAAATTTAGCACAGGAGACTTCACCGGAAATTCGTTTATAGACTTGCCTTCAAAGTGTGATTTCCTCAGGTAACACCGACATCACTGCAATGCTTCCTTGAAAAGCACAAGCAAGCTTTGCTCGTCTTGACTATCCAGATTGACCCTCGCCTAGTTACAACAATGTAATGTAAATCATTGATGTGTTCAATCAGCAGAAAACAGGAAAACAATAACCATGAATAATAGCACTTACACGTAAGTTGGACCGGAAGATGTGAAAATGGTGTTTGTCTTCACTATAATCTTCCCATGATGGGAATATATGCACATAGTCCCTAACAACATTGAAAGCATTGTCTTTTAAACTGGGTATAAATGGAATGGGGTTCCAATCTGCAGGAATTGGCCGTCTCTGCAGTTGGGATAGGTCTTCGGCCGGTGGACTTGTTGTACTTTTTGCTAGAGTGGTATTTTTCTGTGGTACAGCTGGTGCTATGGCAAATGAAATCGGTATACCTTTTGCTGGAGTGCAGGTCCTGTGTGGTGGGGCTAGTGGTGTGGCCAGTGAAGTATGGGTACAGTCTGCTAGAGTCGGTCCTACGTTTTGTGTCATTGGTTGTACAGCCAATATAAGTGGGGTGCTATCTGATTTCTTCGGCACCACCATGTTTTTCAAGGACTTTGCTGGTGCTCCTTCAGGTTCGGCAATCACCCTCTTCCTTTTTGATGTCCGATGCACAAGAACAACATTTGAGTGGAAAAACATGGTATGATGACAGATGGAATATGTATTGATAATGGATGGGCATGGCATCTCGACATATATGATGAGTAAACTAAGCGGATGGCGATTGCAACAAAGTAGAAGAAATGCAAGACAACATATGCAAGATACCGCAATCAATAAAACATTGCCAAATTAGAACATGCACCTTGATGGGTGAATAGGACAGGCCATCCGCCTTTGACTCCTCGAGGTTAGAATAGTCATTAGGATCATATTCTAACAAGAATCAGCGGTGGGGAGCGTATGAGTTTCATTGCATCCGAATGGCACTCAATGCCTTGGTGCCAATTTTGTAAGTCATTGCAGTGTTTAGCTTCTAGAGTGGACTGCTGCCAGTGTGACACAAAGCAGCTACACAGATCATAGTGTAGATATAATAGGAAAACCTTAAGCATCAGAGTAAAATCAGCAAAGTGGAACTTGCTGGAATATATGTGCTAGTATTGCCAGTACGGCTAGAAAGGCTTCGGATACCAGCTCTCTTCAAGTGAAGGTGTGGTACTGTTAATATCAGTGTAACTCTCAAAGGCGACACAGCTCCCCGCATTTCCTTGCTATTCTTATAGGATTCAAGTGGGCAAGCCACTACAAATCATATTCCTATGTTTACAAGATCCTACGAATCAAAGAGGCTCAAAGTGTCCATCACAACTGACCGTATAGATCTCTACACTGCAAATGTCCCTGCTCATCGTCAGTACGAGGAACATATCAGACTACTAGCATACTCCCTCCGTTCCAAAATATAAGTCTTGGTAGAGATTTCCACTATGGATCACATACAGATGTATCCAGATACATTTTAGAGTGTAGATTCACTCATGTTTCTCCATATGTAGTCCATGGTGGAATCTATACAAAGACTTGCATTTAGGAACGGAGAGAGTACATATTAAAGAAGAACGGGAGAGGAACATGGTAAAGAAGAGCAAGCAGATTTTGGATAATAAAATGTTGGTTGCGCAGTGCCCACAAATGATGAACCAGAGCGCATTAAGAATGCAACTCCCAGCTGTCTCTCGACCATTTCAGGCGGTTAGATGAAGATCCTACGTCTCCTAACCCTTCTTCTTCCTCGTCTTTGATTCTTCCCATACAGAACACTTGCGGGCACCGGCCGACCACCGCCCCCATCGCTGTGTTCCTCCGCCACCCACACCCCCACCCGCGCCCCAACCCCACCCGCGTCGAGTTTTCTTCATTCGGCGAGGCCCCACAACCACCCGAGCCCCTTCGATCGCACCGGCGAACTCCGGCGAGCTCTGAAAAATAGACTGGCCCAATTTTGAAATTTAGTCTCTTGTGATTTAACTAGTGTGGAATATAAAAGGGGAAAACCATAAGCATTGGGAGTATAGTGTTGAGCGTGCCATGGCGGATCTGGTGCAACCCGGACAAAGGAAACTTCGCAACCAAGACAAGAAATCAGAGTAAAGCAGTGGCGATCTATTTTCTTGCTGCGATAAATAAGTAGAGCAGATCTGAAAAGAGTACCGCCTGCAGTGCGGCGCCGATGTCTGTCTGCTGAGAATTTGACGGTGCTTCAGTAGCGATGGCTGTTGGCGGCGTGGAAGAAGATCTAGGAGGGTAGGCAGTAGCGGCGGGCGCGGTGGGCCAGATAATGGTCAGAGGAGCGCCCGGCAAGGTGGACGACGGCGAGGATGAAGCGAGAGGACGGGATGCAAGGATCCCGGTCCGAAGGCTTGGATGAGAGAGGTCAATCTCTTGTAATGGACGGCGGCGTCGGGGTATCAGCTCCGGCATGGTGGAGGAGGAAGGCGATGGATGGGGTGGCGGACGGCGGCGGACGGAGGAGGGTGGGGTGGAGAGGGTGTTTTGGCGCCCACGGAGTACGAATGGGGAAAAGGTAGGTAGAGAGTAAGGGGAGAACCATGTATTCTATGCGCTTGTCTCAAATGCAAGGAAATTTACAAACTTAGCCCCCGTTTCAAATTTCTACTAATCACAGCAACATTAGTCGGTTGGGGATAGGACGGTAATCTTGCATACACTGAATATTTGCCGACGAGAGTTTATTTTTGGCGCCCACCATGTATGAATATGAATCAGGGAGGGAGTCGATTTCGGCCGAGGACACACTGTGTGTTGGCGCCACCGTGTATGAATCCGGGTGAGAGGCGGTTACGTCACGTTTGGGTGAAATTACAAACCTACCCCTATCGAAACCTATAGAAATCCAGCAGATAGGCTTTGCGTGGCAGGGATAGGCAGTAGTGATTTCCATCTCACAGATTTTGGTTTTGGGCAGTTACTGCGACTTTCCCCGCTTCGTTCAAATTTTGCAGAGTGCACGTTTACCGTGCCAACTCAATTCGAATCCTGTTTGTATTCTATTTTTTTTTGGGCGGGATCCATTTTCAATTGGAATTACATTCTATATAAATCATTTTTTATATATAATTTCAAAAGCACAACAAAGAATTCTGCTCCTTTATATGTATAATATGATTTACAAATACAACGATCTTGAAATCTTACAGTTGAATTCAAAAAAAAATTAACCAAATTATGTTCTACTAAAATGTATGCATCAGTAATACCTACATATTAAATAACATAGATGTGCGTGAATTTTGGTTCGAGTATGGATTACATGTATCATCATCTCGAATTGAAATATTTGAATCCCTTTTTTGTTCACTCCTTTCACGCCCATCTCTCTCGCATGCATGCTCCTTCAGGTAGCTATCACTCTCTTTTCTCAAGCTCACCCGCACGCTCACTTCATGTTTCTCCTATCCTCGCAAACATGGTGTCTCGACGTCTCCCTTGAGAAGTGTCACACTCTCCCTATCATTATACATTACACGGTTTTCATTATCTCTCATGTCTCTACTGTTCTCTGGTACTCGGTACCTAAGCTTTATTTTTCACCGCCACACACACAGTCTCCACTCTTTTTTCACTTTATCTTTCTCTCTATGGGATTCTCTCACACACCCTATATGTCTCTACATATGACTCATACCACTAAAATTACTCTCTCTCTCTCTCTCTCTCTCTCCACAAGACACAACAAATGATGCGGTCTCCTTTTAAATCTCCATCCTGCATCGACATTATTCATTTGTTTACCGATCACACAAGCCCGACTACCGTCTCCTCTCTCTCTCTCTCTCTCTCTCTCACAGACACACACACACACACAACTCCTGCTTCCACTCCCCTTCTCGACTACCGTCTCTCTCTCTCACACACACAAAACTCTCGCCAAGCACTCGACTGCATACTTCTCTCACGAACATTTATCGACTAGCTAGCCTCTAGATAGGTTTATACACCCGCACACTCGTGCTTCCACCATCGCATAAATGTCTCTCTCCTGCTCCTTGTATCTATGTAGATTTTTCTTCCCTTCTGGAGAAACGCCATCTCGAGCATGCACACACGCACTATCGCCTCATTTTAAGCTGATACCTATCGCACACACAATCCTTGTGTCTTTGTCACACATGCACTCCGTCCTCCTCCACTCTCCCTCTCTCTCACACACACATGGGATTTTTGCAACAACTAGCAAGATGCCCATGCGTTGTACGAAACATCAAGATGCATTTGTATGAGTAGTTTATCTTATGGGGGAAAAGGATGAACGAGGGAAGGCCTTATTTGCAAATGTGGAGAGGGGTGTGGGTATCTTTTTGCAAAATTGCCATAGTTTCCTTCCTATTTGTCAGATATAGATCGGACGACCTATATTGCAGGATGGCAGGCACACGATCATCACCGGCAATGCTTTTTATAAGAGTAGGGATAAAAAATAGAGTTGGTGATGATGGTGGGCCTGCCATCCTGCAATGTAGGTCGTCCGATTTATATCTGGCGGATAGGAAGGAAAATATGGCAATTTACCCGCACTCTTCACCACATTTGCAGATAAGGCCTTCCCTCGTTCATCCTTTTCTCCCACAAGATCTTGATGTTCCATGCAACGCATACGGGCATCTTGCTAGTAAGAGTAGAAATTAGACATATACCACTTCGAATCTTGAAACCAACAACATTCCTCCCTTATCTCATCAAAAACGCCAAAGGAATATATTTTGAGTGAAACATAACATATTTTTAGTGATATACGTATTTCAAAACTAGACTTTTTTTTCTATCAAATCGGTGAATATGTAATAATCTACTTTGATCGTGTGGCAATGTAATGGCACATTGCTAGTAGTTATTATAATTTTTTGGACACCAGACAAACGGTGGAGTACATATACGAAGAGAAGAGGCGCACGCACGCAGTCGGCCTATCACTGTCTCGCACACATGAGTGTTACGTAAAGGCGACATTAACAAATAAACCCTAAAACCCTAGGTGCACGATTGTTGCATTCAAGGGTACCGGTGCGTGGTGGAGCACCTTTGTAGGAATAGTCAGCTCGCGTGATAATTTGATCTGTAGGAGTTGATGGTCGGGACCATAGGTGAACAACTTGGAGCGCGGTGGCTCGCCAGTTGCCACAGATCGAGTAGCCACGTTTAAAATATCGTTTTTCTAGCGGGGTTAAGAGTTCCGATTTTCAATGGCGCGTTATAAGTACTACGTACCTCCTTGGCTTATGGTTGTATGGTTTTTTTTTGCGATGGAGGTTGTATGGGTTTACGTTGTGAGATGTTGAACCTGGTAGTTCTAGGGCAAATACTATGGTTAAGATTTAGATGCTGGTTTTCAGTAAAGAAAATCGGAAAGGGAAACCCTTCTTTGATTAAAAAAACTACTACCTCCATTCTGGTTTACTAGTCCCCATCGTACTTTGGGTCAAAGTTTGTCCACGAATTTTACTTGTAAAATGTGAATGGAAAACGAGATTTTGTTATACCCAAACAAAAAAGGACTGGAGGGAGTGATTGCTCTGACATGGACGCGACCTCTCATAGCACAGGCATTGAACCGGCGCGCTGGCCAAGAGGGCCGCACTCGCTGCAGCCCCGGCTGAGCACGCCTCCTCGCCGCGTGCAACCATCTTAAGACTACATCGCCTGCCTTCATTGAATCCGCGCGTGTGCCGGCAACACGTCACGTCCTTCCGCGAGCCGGCAGGCATTTTAGAACACAAAAAATGACTAAAATATAATTAATTTACGCATGGTCTTTACTTGTTGTGCTCGACCGGGTAGAAGGAACTAGTAGAGGTTTTCTTTATTTATAACTCTCCTCACATTTTTTGGCTTTGAAATGAATCATGGTTGTGGACATTATTTATGAAATGTGCGTATATCTGTGAACATGAGTTTGATGTGGAAGTTGAACTTGGAATGTCGGGCTTGCGCGTGAACTATACCATGTCCAATGCTTAAATGCATTATTGTTTGGAAAGTAATTGCTGTTATTACATGACCCGAAAAAAACAATTTTGTGCCACATCAGTAGATGCACGGACATCACAACAGGCATCCTGACTGGATAAACATTTGAACCTAGCTATTATGAAGGAAATTTTGTATTGACAACAGTTTTAGATAGCAGGAGACGCCTAGCCTGCTCTGGCTCTGCTAGCTTATTTCTGGCTTCTTCCATCTCTTCTTTGGCTTGGATGACGAGAGCATCTGATTGCTCTTTTCGCTTCTTCAGGAACTCAGCTACATTCTCAAGGGCTGCTGCACGCTCTCTTTCAGCCTTTACTAATGCCACGAGGACACGAACAAATGGCGACTCCACACGGCTTGTCTGTAATCCAGCATCATCTGGGAATTTGCACCTTGTGTCTAATCCAGCATCATTAGGGAACTGGAACCTTGTGTGTAATCCAGCCTCATTTTGGAAACATGATCTCGAGGTTGACCATACTTCCATCCTCGCAGGAACTGCATCCTAACATGAAGTTACTTCTTTTTTAGATCAATACTCAGAGCAACCTAGATCCATTTAGTAGAAGCCAGATAAACAGAATCGAAGAAGTGAATTCAAAAGGAAAAAAATATAAAAACATACTACAAGGTGAGAAGACCCACTTCCTACATCAAGCTAAAAACGAAAGCATTAGGACGATTATGACTCTTCTTATTACACATCAAAGAACACAACGCTTAAGAGAAACAGAAACTACAACATATACACATTGAAGAACACGAGGCTACACAAAAATAATTGAAAGGGTGTTACTTACCAAAGCTCGTTTTACAGGTTCGGTGCAGCTCCTATTTAACTTGCCACGCTCCTTGAAGATGTCCCAACTATCCCGTGTTTGGTCTTCATTGCTCCTCTGCATGTTCGCACTCTTGGTTTTAAAATCTCAACATGGCAAGAAAAATATACTACTAGTAATACTCGCGCATCTTGTGGGCAACATTAAAGCACTAAATGCCGCCATGTTAGAGCATCTCCAACAGAATCGCAACGCGTGGCGCTTTAAAAAAGCGTTTACAGTGCTGAGATCGAGAAGTAGATAGAGTAGAGGATAGTTCTTAGCATAGATAGATAAAAAAAGATAATTCAACTACTCCTCGTCGTCCGACTCCTCCTCGGTGATGTCCTCCTCCGACGTCTGACTGTAGGCGTGAAGATACCGATCGTCGTCGGATTCCTAGGGCGACGCTGCTCCTAGCCTCATGTTGAATTGAGCGTCCGCTTTTCGCCTACGCCTATCCTCGCGATAGGCAGCTCGCTCCGCCCTCCTTTTATCCCTCTCCGCCCTCCTTTGCGCGTAGAACTCGCGCTCGCTGATGATGTCCCGCAGGAACTGTTCGTGCCACAGCACCATGGCTTCCTCGTCCATCTCGGCGATGCCGAGACGGTGCTCCCGCCTCTAGTTGTCGCGACGATCTTCATTGGTGCTAAGCCGCGGCAGAGGCACGAGCTCCTGCGCCCGCTCCCGCGTCGGCACGTTGGGAAAGTTCAATGTTCTATGAAGCCAAAGGAGTCGCCACGCCACCGCGTCGTACGCGCGGGCGGCCTCGTTGGCGGTGTCGAAATTGCCGAGGCCGAGGCGCATCCCGCGGAACCGGATCTCGGCGGAGAAGCCGCCGGAGGGGCGCCCGCGGACTCCGCGGTATCCCCAAGTTTCCCGGCGACGCGGCGGCATGGTGGCACGGTGGCGGCAAGGCGAAAATGAGCGGGGAGAGAGCGGTGGCAAGGCACAGAGCGGTGGGACAGTGTTGGATTTTATAAATCATGCCGGACGCCGCGCGCCAAAACTAGCGCACGCCCGACAGCTTTTTCCCGCACACGCGCGATCCTTTCCCGACGTCTCTGCTATCTCTACTCTCTTCTTTACTGTTACTAGCAAGAGGCCCATGCGTTGCATGGAACATCAAGATGCATTTATACGAGTTGTTTATCTTGTGGGAGACAAAGATGAACGAGGGAAGTCCTTATCTGCAAATGTGGAGAGGGGTGCGGGTGTCTTTTAGCAAAATTGTCATAGTTTGCTTTCTATCCGTCAGATATAGATCAGACGGTCCATATTGCAGGATGGCAGGCACACCATCATCACCAACTTGGTTTTTTTATAAGAGTAGAGATATTTATTTAATATTTAATATTTAATATTTATCTCTACTTCCTTTACTGTCTACTTCTTTTCTCGCAATATAGGCCGTCCGATTTATATCTGACAGATAGGAAGGAAACAAATGGGAATTTTGCAAAAAGATACCCATACTGTCGTGGAATTGTCACGGCAGATGTCCTCTTGCAAGGACTTAATCGTGGAGCCATCGCAACTAGGAAGCTTAAAGGGGTTAATCGGGACAAAGGACACGAGAGGGTTTATACTAGTTCGGCTCCTTACGGTGAAGGTAAGCCTACGTCTAGTTGGGTTGGTATTGCTTGAGGTTTTGATGACTAGGGAGCGAGATACGCTATGCCCGGTTCTCGATTGGTCGTTTCTTTTCCTAAGCCGTCAACAGGTCGTCCCCTTATATACACGGGTTGACGCCCTGTGGCCTACAAAGTCCCGGCCGGCTTATAAACAATGTCCGGCTCGGTGACTAGTCAAGTCTACCTTATGATACAAGTCTTGCCATTATGGCGGTTTACTACAACGGGCCTTAAGTCACCTGTGGGCCTTAAGCCTTTTATTGAGACGCCATCTTCATGCTTGGACTTGGGCTTCTGTCTGGTACTCTTTACGTAACCCGGCCCCTCCTGGGCGGCTTACACAAATAGTTATATCCCCAACATTAGGCCCCAGATTGATTTGAACCTGTTCATGTCAATCTTAAAATAACATAAAACATAAACCTTCAGTCTTCTGACTGCGCAAAAAAGACCTTTTTTAACCCGCCGTGACGTCATTCTTTGGATCCGTGTTAACCCATCATGACGTCATCTTTCCTTTTATTCCGCCGTATCGGCCAACGGATCTCTGTCTTTATTGCCCATTCCGGGAATCGAGGCGTCGGGGCCGCTGGATAGTAATTCTTATCTCATCGTTTCCAGTGTCGTCTTAGTTACGCCCTCCTTATAAATAGGCGTGACCTGGGTTTCATTTTTTCCCCTTCCAGTCGTCTCCTTCCTCTTGCCTCCTCTCGAGCTCCGCCGCCGCCGCCGTCAAGCTTCTCGTCTTCTCCAACCCAGGCCGCCGCATCAACCTGAATCGGACCATAGACACGCCGGCGAACCTCCGCAGCTCCTCCAGACCTGTAAGTTCCTTTCCTTCTCTGCCTAGATCTGCATTAGATCTTCTTCGAGTTCGTCGGTGTTCATCGCCGCCCGCTACAAACCCTTCATAGATCTCACCCCTGACGCCCTTTTCTGATCGTCAGATGGCATAGAACTGCTGCAGTAGCAGTTTCAACCCCCATTTTATGTGCAAACGGATCCCTTTTCCTTTTTTCAGAGGCTTCTTTCGAGTGTATGAACTTCTCTGCACTCGTTTTTAGGTCTAGAAATTTTTCTTTTTAGGACGAATATTTGATCCAAAATAATAGTTGTAACTTATGAAACCCGTTTGTATCACCCGGAACACTTCTTATGTTAAATGCTTTTAACATAACTGTTCAAATATCCGGTTTAAACGCGTCCCACTTGATCTGTGAACCTTGGCGCCTTCTCACGTCTTTAAACTGTTGAACTGTTGCTAATACTTGTGGCGGCTTAAATAATGTTGCCCAATTATCCTTATGTCATTAGGCCCCTTTAAGCCGCTACCTTCAGCAATTTGAATGTTTTCTTCCGAGTTAACATTTAAACCGGAACTTCTTATTTTGCAATAGGCCAATCTGTTGTCGTGGCGCCTAAGTCGACCAAAGCTCCTGTAACCTGCAACTGGGTCCCATCCACTGTCACCAAAAGCAAACTGGCTGATTTTGTGAAGTCTGGTCATTTTCCAAAGAAGGAAGTCATGTCTTATCGTGTCCCTGACCCATCTGAAGAGAAGCCTCAACCCAAAGAAGGGGAGGTAATAGTTTTTACGGATCACATGAGCCGGGGATTTGCCCCTCCCGGCTCAAAGTTCTTCAGGGAAGTTTTAAATTTCTTTGACCTTAGACCTCAAGACATTGGACCCAATTCTGTGTCCAATCTTTGCAATTTCCAAGTCTTCTGTGAGGTGTATCTGGGAGAGGAGCCAAGCCTGCTCTTATTCAGAGAACTGTTTTACTTGAACCGGCAGAATGAGCGCGCCAACGGACCGAGTCTTGAACTTGGTGGTATCTCGATCCAGCGACGGAGAGACTGCCTGTTTCCTTACACTGAGCTGCCGAGTCACCCCAAATACTGGAACTAGTCATGGTTCTACTGTCAGGATACTTCTCCAGCTGATGAGCCGCTTCTGCCCGGCTTTCGTGCCCTGCGCCTTGAGTCCAACCATCCGCTGGCGGATAAACTGACCGTTGTTGAACGTCTGCCGCTCAACCCCACCATCAAGAAGATTAAAGCTCTTCTTGGAAACGGTTTAAACGTCATTGACTTGGTCCGGGTCTGGGTCACTTGGCGTATACTCCCATTAAGCCGCCGCTCCGGCTTAATGTGCACCTATACAGGCGAACAGAACGACCCAATGCGCCATAGTTCCAACGACTTACCAGATGACGTAGCAGATGCTACAACCCAGTCACTGCTGAAGGAGGGTACTGTTATCAACAACACCTTCGGGTTATTTCCCTTCTGCAAAAAGAACCCGGCTCCTGAAGTAAGTTACCAATCTTAAGAAGTATTCTTTAATATGTTTTACCTCCTTGTACTTATAATCCCTTATCCTTCCCGCAGGCCAGTGATGATTTCTGGAAAGTCAAATATGACCATGAGGCCGCCCAACAAGCCAGAGCAGCCAAGAAAAATGAAAGGAAAAACACCAAGATGGGGTCTTCAAAAAAGAAGAAATACAGCGCCTCTGAATTGCTCAAATTGGATGACTCTTCTTCAGATGAGGAAGAGGTAATCTCTTATTCTCTTTCACTCCTTTGTTACTATTTTATTGATATTTCCGCCTTTCAGGAAGATACTGGAAACAACCAAGCTCATGGCGAAGAGGTAACTATAATTTCCTCCGACTCAGAGCCTTTGCCAAAGCACAAAACCCGGCGGGTGACCTGGAAAGTAAGATTTTCACATCCCTTAGCTTATCAAGATCCTCAATTTCTGTTGAAGCAACAACAGCTTGAGAACCGGAGGCAAACCCGGACAAGCAAGGATATAGAGCTCTCTTCCGGCTTACCTGACGTAAGCAGGAAGCGTCGAACTGAGGTCATCTCCGCCTTGCGTTCTGTTTATCCTTTGGCGGGTTTAATTCGTCAGCCTATCAATTCATCTAACTCTAATTATCAGGATACCTCTCCTTCTTCCAACGAGTCTATGCAATCCAACATGCCGGCCTTCAAGACTGCCCCTGGGTGATGCACCTTTGTTATCCTCCTACTTTGCCTTACTCATATTTTGTACTCATCCCTTTGTTTTATTCACGATTGTGCAAAGCGAAGCCCGAAGAAGAGGGCAAAGAAGAATAAGCCAATTGAAGACCCGGTAGCAACGGAGCCGGAACCCGAAACCACCGCTCCTGATGCTTCTACTCATCAACCTCCTCCTGAGCCGGCCCATGAAATTTCGACACCCTCTTCCGACCCGCCTCAAGAAAACACTCTTGATAACTCCGATAAACCGGAAATTCCTAGCTCGGTCCGGACAAATTGAACGAAGTTGAATACTTGAAAAGCCCGATTATGTTGAGTCAGGCGGCCCTCGTTCTTGCCAGGTGTACCGCTAAGGAAGAACTTGTCAAAAGCCGGAAGACCAAACAGGACATCGCTGATTATTCCCACTTAAGCATTGGCGATATAGTATCAGGCTGTTTGAATCAAGTGCATAACAGCCGCGACCTGGAAATTGATATGGTGAAATAGATACAGCATAAATCTGAGGTATAATTTATATTTCTCCTGAATCTTACTTACTGTACCAGCCCCCAAGTCTACTACTTAGAGGTAAATATCCCGTAGACTTAGATACCGGCTTACTGTTAGCTCACCCGGTTTACAAGAAAGTATATGTAACCCGACTGTAATATAGAAACTTTTTAAAGAAGCTATACACATTAGCCCCCAAGTGTCAAGTATTTTTACTCGTGAAGTGCTTGAGATTTTAATATGCATAATCTGATATTATAAAATAAAATTTTCTTCAGCATACATTAGCCCCCAAGTGTCAAGGGTCTTTACTTGTAATGTGCTTGAGACTTTAATAATACCTTACCATAACCTTACCATAACCCGGCATTATTGCAGGTCTCCACCAGTCAATTCGAGTTGCAGATTGCTGATCTGAAGACCCGGCTGGCAGCCCAAGACCTTGAGATTCAAAAAGCCGACACCAAATTCGCCTTCAGCATCTCTGAGCAAGAAAAGTTGAAGAAGGATTTTGACGCGGAGAAGAAGGCCTGGGCGGATGAAAAATCTTCACTTGTGAGCCGGGCCGAGACAATGAAGCAGCTCTTGCCAAGCAATCGCCGAATTGTCCGGCTTAAAAAACCAGATATCCCAAATGGTCTCAGCAATTTTTGGTAAGTGACCATGTGTAACTTTTGAACATCACCATGATTCATTTGATAACTGTTTCAGATATGATCTCCGTCTTAACCTTATATGCATAAACGCAGTCCTGTGAGTACCAACTCGAAGCGGAAATATCTTGATCAAGCTTAAGGCGGTGTACACTCTAGTGGAACAGCTGTACACCAGGTCACAACGTTCCTTGGCCGTTGTGGCTTTATCAAATGATACTCCTTATCTCCTGCAGGACGTACTCAAACGGCTTCCCGTGTGACCTCAGCGGATTCAGGAGTTAATGCGAGCATCTGGTTGAGCCGGGGCCATAGCCGCCTTAAGCCGGGCCAAAGCGTTGGCTCCAGAGCTAGACTTAAGCGATGTTGCTCTTGGATACCCTAGCTTAAAGGAGGACGGCTCTGCATTCAGTCAATCAGACTTCACCACCTGTGTGAGAGTCGTACGTCCTGTGGCCACCATCATCGGCAATGATATTGATCTTACAAAGTACCAGCCGGGTTACGACCATGACAACCGGAGGATTCCAACTCCTCATTATGATGATGTCAGCCTGATCCCTCCAACTCGTAAGCATACCTTTGCTCCTGAAGTTGACCCGGCCAGTTTAATAGATGATGAAGCTAAATTTCAAGCCTTAAGAGGCATTGACTGGACCTCGTCAACCTTCCAGGACAAAGCAGCATTTAAGATGCGGAGAAGGATAACCCGAGTCGTCAAGTCCACCAAAGGAGTAACCCGCTCGCACTAAGTCTTTGAAAAATAATGCCTCATTATTCAGACTGGGAGTCTTGTAATAGGGTAGAAACACTTCTTAACTCTGTCATGCCTTCGCGCATGTTTGTGGTGCTTAACAATGTCTCAAGCCACTTATTGTTGCGCACTGCCGGCTTACTTGAGTTGCTTCTTAACATCCAAAAGCTTTTTGCTTTACCCTGTGTATAAAAATAAAAAATTCCTTTGGCATCTCACCACATCCAGGGTCACGTAAAATAATATTAACCCGGAGTATGAACCAAAACATCATAAGTATCAGCCGGTTTAAGGCGCACATTACCAGCTTACCTTTTCTAAAATACAGACAGTTATACTTAACTTCTGAAAATTGGAACATATAATGTTTACCTGACCCTTAATATTATTCACTCTTATAAAGTAAGGTAAACATAATTTTCAAAGGCCTCTGATTCGAATACGATCAGTAGAACCGTTCCAAAGGAGTTAAGCTAAGATTCGGATACGATCATATAGCCCCCAATGGCTTTGGCGATGCCGATCAAGTGGGTATCGACAGCTTTGTTCTCTTTGGTTCGAATACGACCTATGTTTGAACAGAAGCCCCAAGTGACCATGAGAGTTGTTTAATGAAGCTGATTCGAATACGATCCACGTCAGACCCAAAGAGGTTAAGCTATGATTCAAATATGATCAAGAAGCCCCCAAGTGGGTTTGGCAGTGTGCCAATCAATTGGGTATCGACAGCTATGTTCTCTTTGGTTCGAGTACGACCTATGTTTGAATAGGAAGCCCCCAAGTGACCATGGCTTGATTCAGATATGATCATAAGACGGACCAAAGGGAAAACCGGATTCAGATATGATGGCCTCCCTGTTAGTCGTTTCCATCACCTGGTAAAGAAGACACATAAACCTTGTAGGATGGAAAGGAAAGAGGTCCTGCTTTATTACTTTATATAATATATACATTGCTAAAAAAGAAAAACAAATATACTCTGAAAGCCGGTGGCTTAAGTATAGTAGGGCCGGAGATGCACTATGTTCCACGGTCGGCGGGTCTCCTCCTCCGACTTACGTGAGTCTTTGTGCTCTCGAACATCAATGAGGTAATATGACTCGTTGTTGAGATTCTTGCTGACCACGAAACGTCCTTCCCAAGGAGGGGACAGCTTGTGCATATCAGATTGGTCCTGGATGAGCCGGAGCACTAAATCGCCTTCCTGGAAAGTTCTACTTCTAACCCGGCGGCTGTGATAACGGCGCAGGTCTTGCTGGTAAATCGCCGAGCGGGCTATCGCCAAGTCTCGCTCTTCATCCAACAAGTCAAGTGCATCCTGACGAGCTTTTTTATTATCAGCCTCGACGTAAGCCGCCACCCGTGGTGAATCATGCCGGATGTCACTTGGCGAGAACCGCTTCTGCCCGTATCACGATGAAGAAAGGTGTATAACCAGATGAACCTGTTAGGCATTGTGTTGATGCTCCATAGCACAAAGGGTAACTCCTCCACCCAAAAACCCGGAGTTATTTGTAAAGGAACTAAGAGCCGGGTTTGATACCTTTCAAGATCTCTTGATTAGCTCTTTCTGCACGACCATTAGGATCGGGGGTGAGCAACAATGAAACATCAAGCCGGATGTGCTCTTGTTGATGTAACTCTTCCATGGCACCCTTGGAGAGATTAGTACCATTATCAGTTATAATACTGTGCGGAAAACCAAAACGAAAGATCACCTTTTTGATGAACTGAACCGCCGTGGCTGCATCACACTTACCGACCGGCTCTGCATCAACCCACTTGGTGAATTTATCCACTGCCACCAATAGGTGTGTCTTCTTATCTTTAGACCTTTTGAAAGGCCCAACCATATCAAGCCCCCAGACTGCAAATGGCCAAGTAATTGGAATCATCCTCAATTCTTGATCCGGCACATGAGCTCGTCATGAGAATTTTTGACATCCATCACATTTACTGACCAGATCCTCCGCATCAGCATGAGCCATCAGTCAATAAAAACCATGACGAAAAGCCTTGGCCACCAGAGACTTTGAACCGGCATGATGACCGCAATCACCTTCATGGATCTCAATGGCATCTCCCGACCCTCCGTAGGTGATACACAACGCTGAAACGCCCAAAGGACGCTTGGGTGATGCAACTTCGCCGTGAACAATCGTCATGGATTTGGACCGCTGATGATTTGTCTTGCCAAGGTCTCGCCCTCGTGCAACTCTCCTCAGGTCATATAGGCTAAGTATGGAACCGTCTAGTCCGGGATGGCATGGAGAGCCGCCACCAAGCTGCGCCTCCGGTCTGCAGCAAGCTCTTCCTCTGTAGGCACTCACGTAAGGGTTATGCAAAACATCAAGGAAAGTATTAGGCGGCACCGGCTTACGCTGAGACCCCAGCCGGCTTAAAGCATCAGCCGCCTCATTCTTCCTTCGATCAATGTGCTCTACTTGATAACCTTTGAAGTGCCCAGCCACCGCATCAACTTCACGACGATAAGCCGCCATAAGGGGATCCTTAGAATCCCACGTGCTTGACACCTATTGAGCAACGAGGTCTGAATCGCCCAAGTATCTTACCCGGCTCAAATTCATCTCCTTGGCCATCCGTAGGCCATGGAGTAAAGCCTCATATTCAGCTGCATTGTTAGTACAAGGAAACATAAGCCGGAGCACATAACAAAATTTGTCACCTCGGGGGGAAGTTAAAACAACTCCAGCCCCCGAGCCTTCCAACTGCCTGGACCCATCGAAGTGAATAGTCCAATACGTGTTATCCGGCTTCTCCTGTGGTGCCTGCAACTCCATCCAATCATTAATAAAGTCCACTAGGGCTTGAGACTTGATAGCTGTGCATGGCATATATTTCAAACCGTGAGGCCCAAGCTCGATGGCCCACTTGGCAACTCGTCCTGTGGCTTCCCTGTTCTGGATGATGTCTCCCAAGGGGGCTGAACTTACCACAGTTATAGGATGACCCAGGAAGTACTGCTTTAGCTTCTGGCTCGCCATGAACACCCCATAAACCAGTTTTTGCCGATGCGGATACCTTTGCTTGGACTCTATGAGCACCTCACTGATGTAATAAACCGGCCGCTGAACTGGATGCTCCTTGCCAGTCTCCTTACGGTCCACCACAATGGCCACACTAACAGCATGTGAGTTAGCAACAACATACAATAGCAATGGCTCTTTATCAATCGGAGCTGCGAGAATCGGCGGCTCAGCCAATTGTCTCTTTAAATCTTCAAAAGCAGCATCAGCAGCTTCACCCGCATAAAGGTGTTCGCTTTCTTCATCATCCGACACAGGTAAAGCCTTCTCCCTAGCCGGCTTATGAATCGGCTTAAGCAAAGAACGCGACCCGCCATGATCGCTGAACATTGTTGATGCACACCGGTTTAGCCGTAGAGGTAATATCCTTGATCTTCTCGGGTTAGCTTCAATGCCCCCTGTTTGAGACCAGAATCCCAAAAGTTTACCTGCAGTACACCGAATACACACTTATGCAGGTTAAGCATCATCTTATAAACCCGGAGATTGTCAAAGGTTTCCTTTAAGTCAAGACCAAGGTTTCCTTCTCTCGACTTCACCACAATGTCATCCACATAAGCATGAACATTGCGCCTAATCTGATTGTGGAGACAATTACGCACGCATTTTGGTAAGTCGCCTGGGCACTTTTGAGCCCAAACGGCATAGACACATAGCAGAAGGCTCCAAACGGAGTAATAAAAGCCGTCTTCTCCTGGTCCTTAACTACCATCTTGATCTGATGATAACCAGAGTAAGCATCCAAAAAACTCAACCGTTCGCAACCCGCTGTGGCATCGATGATTTGATCAATGCGGGGTAGAGCAAAGGGATCAGTCGGGCAAGCTTTATTTAAGTCCTGTAGTCAACACACATCCGCCAGGTGCCGTTCTTCTTGAGCACAAGCACCAGGTTAGCCAACCACTCCGGGTGAAAAACTTCCACGATCAACCCGGCCGCTAAGAGCCGAGCGACCTCCTCCCCTATAGCCTTTCTCCTTTCCTCATTGAATCGCCGGAGAAACTGCCTGACCGGCTTATACTTTGGATCAATATTAAGAGCGTGCTCAGCGAGTTCTCTTGGGACACCCGGCATGTCAGAAGGTTTCCATGCAAAGATGTCCCGATTCTCATGGATGAACTCGATGAGCACGCTTTCCTATTTGGGATCCAAATTGGTACTGATGCTGAACTTCTTGGAAGAGTCGCCTGGAGTGAAGTCAATCAGTTTTGTCTCGGCGGCCGACTTAAATTTCAATGTCGAGTCTTGCTCTGTGGTTGGCTTCTTCAAAGAGGTCATATCTGCCGGGTCAACATTAGTTTGATAAAACTTCAGCTCCTCCTCAGCACAAACGGATTCAGCATAAGCTGCATCGCCTTCCTCGCATTCCAAGGCCACCTTTCGACTCCCATGCACAGTGATGGTGCCCTTGTAACACGGCATCTTGTGCTGCAGATAAACATAACACGGCCGTGCCATAAACTTGGCATAAGCCGGCCGTCCAAACAGAGCGTCATATGGACTCCTGATTTTGACTACCTCAAACGTCAGCTTCTCAAATTTGGAATCATATTCGCTCCAAAAGCCACTTCCACCGATCTTTCCAACAGGATATGTCGACTTACCAGGTACCACCCCATGAAAACAGTGTTAGACGTCCTCAAGTCCTTATCGGCCAGGCCCATACGGCGAAGGTCTCATAA
Organism: Aegilops bicornis; assembly: GCA_021605145.1. Classification (NCBI taxonomy): domain Eukaryota; kingdom Viridiplantae; phylum Streptophyta; class Magnoliopsida; order Poales; family Poaceae; genus Aegilops; species Aegilops bicornis. Next base: position 89,688,478 of record CM038670.1, read on the forward strand.
TAGAGAATATTGATGCTGCTTACGCCGTCCATGAGCACCTTAGTGAATTTATATCAACCAACCAGAGGGGCAACCACCAAGGCCGGTGACCCAGTTATCGACCGGAGGGGTGATCTTCTCTACTCCAAATGATAGGCTGCTCGACCACCTCGGATAACGGGAACTGCTGGTTCAACCGAATTCACAGCCCTTTTATGAACCTTTCCGTCACGTTTACACAAGTTAGTGGTAAACAAATGGTATTGCCCACCGTTCAACTGTTTTGGATGGCTCTGATAACCTGACTGCTGCTGCTGCTGTCCTCCTTGACCAGACTGTTGTTGATTATAGCCACCTTGACCACCTTGAAAGCCGGAACTTGAGCCGCCACCCGGGCCATGGAAACCACCTGCTCCTGAACCGCCGCCTGATCCGTGATTGCCATCAAACATGTTTGAATTCTTGAAAGCCTTCATGATCGCGCAGTCCTTCCATAAGTGGGTGGCGAGGATTGTCCCGAGTACCGTGTCTTGGACAAGGCTCATTCGTAAGCTGCTCAAGAGATGGACCTGAGCCACCAGATCGAGGAGGTGCTCTCCCCTTACGCTTCTTGTTATTACCTTGGGCATTAGCATTAGCCACAAACGCCGGGTTACCGTCCGGCTTATGCTTGTTGCCACCTTGACTTACCGATTGTTGTTGCTGACCCTTTCCATTGTCGTTCTTCTTTCCTTTCCCTGTCTTTCCTCCTCAGACGTGGGGTCATCGGTAGTATCAGAATCGGCATATTTAACCAAAGCCGCCATCAGCGTACCCATGTCATTGCAATCACGCTTCAGCGCCTACTGCTTTCAGCCGCACAAAACGACAATTCGATGGAGCATAAGTATCATAGAGCCGGCATCCATCTTATCAGATGAATGTATTATTTCCTTGACCCGGCGCACCCAATGAGTTGTGGACTCGCCCTCCTCCTGCTTACAATTGGTCAAGTCCACAATGGACATAGATTGCTTGCAAGTATCCTTAAAGTTCTGGATAAACTAGACCTTTAACTCGGCCCATGAACTGATGGAATTGGGAGGCAAACTTTTCAACCAAGATCGAGCCGTTCCATCTAACATCATGGTGAAATACTTAGCCATTGCCGCGTCGCTGACTTCCAATAATTCCATGGCCATCTCATAACTTTCAACCCATGCCCCCGGCTGTAAGTCGGCCATGTAATTCGGCACCTTTCGAGGACCCTTGAAATCCTTGGGCAGACGCACATCTCGCAGAGCCGACACCAGACAAGGGACACCACCGGTTCTAGTGGCCACACCTGCTCCAACAGAAGTCATTGGATACTCTGGGAGACCATCATACGCCGTCTGCTGAGCCGCTAGTTGAGCCGCCCGTTCATCCTCCTGACGCAATCGATCCTGCACCGGGTTATAGCCACGGGTTGGTTGCGACTGGGCATTGCTTGATAAAGCTTCTGACTCCATGTGCCTGCTGTAACTCGGACTCCGGTTTGGACGAGGTGCTATCCAAGGCTGAGGAGTGGAATGAATCCAGTCCCTGCTGTAAGAATAGGTTTCTTGCTGTGCCAAGGCCGTCTGAAGAAGATCCCTAACCCTCCGGGTTTCTACCGCCGTCGGGTCATCACCATCTACCGGAAGAGCCGCTAGACGCGTCGATGTTGCTATCAAGTTCTCCATGGGGTTGGAAAAGTGGCCCGGAGGTGTCGGTATGTATCGGGGCGGGGCCATGTTCCCGTGAAGAGGTGCCGTCTCTCGAGGCTGAGCCGGCCCTCCTCCTCCGGGTGTCATAAATTTATTGGCCTCGGGCGGATTGCTAGGACCAGCTCCGGGTGTCGTGAAAAGATTCCGAGGATCGTAAACCGGAGGCAGACGGGACTGGGTCTTCTGATGTCTCCTTCTCATCACCTCATTGGACGCATTCAGACTCATATTAAGCTGGAAAGGCTCTGACTGGAGTCGATGTGCCCGTGCATCCAAAGCCGCCCGCTCCGCAGCTAGCCTGGTGTCCTCAGCCGCCTTGGCCAGGGCTTTCTCCTCACGCACCTTTGCCACCTCCGCGTTATGCTCATCTAGATTTGCAGGAATAACTGTGATGATTAACAGGGCCGTCAACTTGTCCATAAGATCTATCAGCACCTGAGCCGGCGGGCGCATGGGGCCTCCTGCCCCAGCCGCTCCTGACCCGGACGTCATTGCTGTCGCAACCGTCGAGTTTTGGCCGGGTTGGGTACCAGCCATGAAGACTCCTGCCCAGCTCGGTAGCTCATAGCAATCCGGAATGCTAGAGTCGTCAGAACAGCCCCCAAGCATGCCTTCTTGGACCTGATATAGAGAGTCTGTTGAACAGGAGGACGAATCATCATCTGATGGTACGGCTATCTCTTCGCCACCTTTAGATCCTTCAGAAAGTGCCTCTCCGTGAATACAACCCACAAAAGCACGCTTCATGGTGGATTGAATCTGGGCGGGTCTCGGACGCTGAGCCGTCTCAATGAGGTCGGTGCAGTTGTCCGGCTCTGGGCCCGGCTCACCAACACGGCCGATGAAGACGTGGATTCCGCCAAAGGGGACCCGGTACCCGTACTCAATTGAGTCGGCCTCGGGGCCCCAGCCTTCGTTGTCGATGTAGATCTTGCCGCGACGACTCTTGGTCATCCGCCCATCACAGATCCCTTGAGCCCTTCAAGCTTCCCTTCAAGAACTCAAATCCACCGTCGCCGCCCCACGGTGGGCACCAATCGTCGTGGAATTGTCACGGCAGATGTCCTCTTGCAAGGACTTAATCGTGGAGCCATCGCAACTAGGAAGCTTAAAGGGGTTAATCGGGACAAAGGACACGAGAGGGTTTATACTAGTTCGGCCCCTTACGGTGAAGGTAAGCCTACGTCTAGTTGGGTTGGTATTGCTTGAGGTTTCGATGACCAGGGAGCGAGATACGCTATGCCCGGTTCTCGATTGGTTGTTTCTTTCCCTAAGCCGCCAACAGGTCGTCCCCTTATATACACGGGTTGACGCCCTGTGGCCTACAGAGTCCCGGCCGGCTTATAAACAATGTTCGGCTCGGTGACTAGTCAAGTCTACCTTATGATACAAGTCTTGCCATTATGGCGGTTTACTACAACGGGCCTTAAGTCGCCCGTGGGCTTTAAGCCTTTTGTTGAGACACCATCTTCATGCTTGGACTTGGGCTTCTATCTGGTACTCTTTACATAACCCGGCCCCTCCCGGGCGGCTTACACAAATAGTTATATCCCCAACACATACCCCTCTCCAGATTTGCAAATAAGGTCTTCCCTCGTTCATCCTTTTCTCCCACAAGATAAACTACTCATACAAATGCATCTTGATGCGTGCAACGCATGGGCATCTTGCTAGTTCTAAAAACCTTTCCATCATTTGCCACACTACTGGTTGCAGATGAAAAACTTTATGAAATTTGAAGGGTAGGTATGAACAAAATTGGAACTGCACATGTACTAGTAAGTGATTCAATACACACATTACCAATCAGGGAGGAGAACGATGGTCGCGGCAGCCTCTGTGAGTCATGGTCGGCAACGGGAGTCAGTTCATTGTCCACGAAGGTGGTACTTCTGCGCTTGGCGTCGGCTTCCGGGAAGCAGATCCGAGACCGTGGAAGACGATGACGGGGAAGACGCTCCGTGTACAACAACGACGGTGGACCGGCTCCAGTGCGGCGTACGAGGTCGTCGATGAGGCAGATGCGCTACGGTGGACGAGTGCGCCGATGTAAAGGGGAGGACCACGAAGGCTGCGGTGCCGTGGAGAAGTCTATTTTGCGATGGGGATAGAAAATGGGGAGTATTCAGGTGTACTACTCTGGGTGCCAGGGTGGGGTTAGCTGGGTAGGGTGAACCTGAAGTTACGAAAACAGCCCCCTACCATGAGTCGTCCGTAGGCCGGTTCCGACGGTTATGATGGTAACTTCTCACTGCTCGAATCAGGGTCGCGGGAGATTTTCCCGCCGACCTCAAAATTTTGTGACACCGGACTCCCCGTGTGGCGCGTTGAGTGATTCGGCTAAGCAACTAGCAAGTAGTAGTAGTAAACTCTGCATATTAGGTTTGACCGAAGTCAAACTTCCTAAAGTTTGACCAAGTTTATAGAAAAATATAAACATTTACCATAAAAAATATGTATGATGTGAAAGTACATTCAATAATGAATTTAATGGTATTTATTTGTTATTGTATATGTTAATATTTTTTGTTATAAGCTTTTTGAGAGTTTACAAAACTTGACTTTGACCAATGCGAATACGCGGACTTAAATAAAAACGAAGGGAGTACACATTTGTTTTCTTAGTTTGTAGTGAACTAATCATTTGTTGAAATTGTGAAATAAATATATTAGGCTATTGACTTCGAATGTAATGGTCTATACAATTCAATAGTTACAATCATTGTCGAATCCCAAGATGTATACAAGGTTTATAGTACTTCACAACATGCTCAAACTCACATAATCCCAGTCAAATGAGAATCTAAATGCATTTCATAGTTATTACTTTGTAGGATGCAACAAAAACAACCATGACTCTACATCAGCCATTAGAAGCAACATTTTGACATATCCCAATGTGTGAATGAAACGTGCAGAGAGCTTTTGAAGATGGAGCAGATAGGGTGGGAAAGATTGTATGTATGTGGATCTAGAGAGTAGGAAACAAACCTAACGAGATAGAGGGAGAGAGATAGAGAGAGAAAGAGAGAGGAAGAAGTTAGGTCTGTGAGAAAGATGGAGACATGTAATATACGTGAGATGCGTGTGCATCCAGATTCTGTATACGTGGAAGGAGAAGAGACAACATGTTTGATGAGAGAGCTGGAAAAACATGGACGAGATGGTAAGGACCTCATGGGTTGAGGGATTGAAAATTTTGTGCGGGGGAGAGAGGGATTGGTAATTTTGTGCAAGAGAGAGAGAGGGTGGGGGGAGGAGTCAGTCAGCCGTCGTCACATCACCCTGCTTCCAAATGACCCCGCATTCTCTAGCGTGGTGTAGTCGCCGTCTTCGATCTACTCGATGCCCTCTTTGAAGATTGAGGTGTTGTGCATGTTGGGGGTGCAAAGAAGCACAAGCGAGAGTGGTCGCTGTATAACCTTGGATGGGGATGAATTGTGTGCTCGGGGGAGTGTGTGTGTGTGTGTTGTGTTGCGTGTGTCTGTGTGCGTGTGTCTGTGAGATATATATATATATATATATATATATTGAGAGAAAACAAACCTAAGGAGAGAAATGGGTATTCACAAAGAGATTGTGCGGGCCTTGAGGTGGGAAGGGGTCGGGTGAGGGTGTCAAAATGAGCGTGTTGATGCATGTGTTGCATGCGACTATGCGAGGGACGGACGAATCGAGAGAGATGGTTGTTGTGTTACGGATGCTCCTCACTCTCTCCCTCTCTCTCTCTCTCTCACGCACACACACACACACACACAAGTAAACTAGAAGACCGTTCTCTCATGTATACACAACCTATCGGCATATCTGTCTATGTCTCATTCATGCATAATCATTTGCACATTCACACCTCTCTATGTCTATATCACACGCACACCGGCTCCACATTGCCCTTCCTCCACAACACACATATGGACACACACACACGTTCTCTCTCAGTCACACACACAAAATCAGTATTAAAAAAACTAGGGCGCACCTAAAACGTCCAAATCCAAATAAACACGAACTGGAGTTAAATTCAAATATATGGAAATATTGCAGCGTCAAGAACTTTCCCAGGAAAAAAACTTGAGTAATATTCGAGGATAGTTTTCACACACACAAAAAGGTTCGGTGGATGTCCTTCGAGCGCGACACGGTGGCGCCCCGTTCGATCGACCGCGCGGCCACGGTTCACGCACTTGCACAGGATTCCGTATCATGGTTGTGGTACTAACTAATAAAAGCGCTGCCTAAGTCTAATGTTTACGTGTACTAGTACGGTTTTCTTTTAAGTTTGACCAACCTTATATAAAACTAAAGTAAGCTCCCACACGCGCACTCATCAATATGCCGCCGCCGCCGTTGCGCATGCCGGCGCCCGCCTGCTCTGGCCAACAATTTCTCGCCCATCACCGCCGTGTCGCCGCCATCCCTGTGCCATGAAGCCGAAGGCTCGCCCGCTCACGTCGTCTGCAGTCCCTCCTCGCGATGCCGCCACGCTGCCAAGCACGCGAGCAGCTGGTGGAGCCGCGTCTATGCACGCAGCGTACGAAGAGGAGGACGAGCGCGTGCTCCAGCACGCCGGCGAGGAGGAACTAGCGTGTCATTGTCAAGCCCGCAAACCGGGTGCGGACACGGAATCTACCTTCGAGACCATGAATGCCACGTGGATCCTGCAATCTGATGGAACAATTTGGGTCAGTCGACTCATGTGAGTCGTTTGATGCAACATGGATGGCTAGAAGGGCTTCTTCCACCTCTTCTGCCGTCTTCTTCCTTCGCTCCGTCGAACTACTTTCACAAATCGACCGACCCAAATTATACTACTAGTACGAACGTATTAAGTACAGTAGGAACACGAAGATACGAAAGCAGTAGTACCAACTGCAAGAAGAACAATAGTAAGACATAGTACTAGTACTACTATGCATTTACTAAAGAGTTCAAATAACGAGAAAGAACATCCTAAACATAGTTCTGCTGGGGCCTCAAAGACAACACACCCTTGAAAATAAACTAAGCAACTAGTCCGCTTGACACCGCAGAGAACCAAAGCATGAGCGCATTTACAAGCGTTTCCTACTGGAGTCCGAGTCCACGCCCTCGACTTCGCCCCTCGCCCCTCTTCCTCTTCCTCTTCCTCGTCACGACACTTCTTTGCTTGAACCAGGACATCGGGCTCGCTTCTTCATCCAACCCTTGTAGATATTTAAACAAAGGTAGGCATCCATTGCTGCATGTGATGTGATCTTCATCTAATGTCTTCGACTCCCATGCATGATGAAACTCGTGATGATGTTTCTTCAGTTTGGCGTTCGAAGGATCAATCATGGCTTCTGATATGGTCAGCATTGAAGGTTGAGAGGAGGACACCATACTTGTCTTCTGGAGATCGAAGGGCTGGCCTACAACGAGACCTATCCGACGCAGACATCCTCGCTGCTCTTAAAGCCTACAATAACGAATTTCACTCTTTTGTCCTTGAGGAAGTTCTTAAAATCCTGGCACTCAACGTCGGCATGGCATATGTGGTAGACCAAGCAAACGTTATGTACGCAAACCTGGATCACGGTGGGCTTCTTCCTCTCTTCGACCTTTAGATCCTTCCCTCGTCCCAGGACTGTGGTGTACTCAACATCTAGCCCAGCGACCCACTCATCCGTTGAACTGTTGAACATGTGTAGGAAGCGAGCAAGCCATGCTTTCACCGTCGCGGATCCACGTGTGTAGATGACGATGAACTGATCGCCAGTGATGGCTCTAACCTAGTACTCAGCGGCCACCATGGAGATTTGGGAGGCCATGGATTTTGGAGGAGGGTTAGGAAAAGTTGAACTGTTGTACCCCGCAAAAACTGGGAGCGAACTAATGTGAAAGGACGGGACGACTGGGAGCAAACTGTTGTAAGGTAGTAAGACAGGGACGAGTAGGGCGTGCGAACGGCGTGGGGTTGTTGGCTTGCCCGGTGGATAAACGGCTGCAAGACCCCAAGGAGTTCTCGAGAACTCTGCGGGACCCACTAGATGTCATGTCTACTAGACCCATATCGTAGGCCTGACGGTATAGCTTCTGCCTGTTTGCATGCCATGCCGGCGCGTGGATGTAACTTCACTTAGTTTCGTCAACCGCGCGCCTCCCACCACCTTCGCCTCCCACACGCGGTCGGGCCCTTTGAGACTTCGACCGACTATAATTGAGCAAAAAAAATTTCCTACTCCACATGCATGATACTCCCTCTGGTCCTTTTTACTCCCGTCAACCGTTTGCAAAGTGTTTGACCAAATTTATACTTTTTTTGAACACCACCTTATATTAATTAACCAGCCACGCCAGTACACTCATTCGATACAATATTCACCACACAGGGTGGTACGTTATTTACAAGAATACCATCTAATCTATTGTCAAAGCTATACTTAGCGATTAAGTGTGCCACCTTATTGGCCGAATGGCTAATCTTTGACAATTGAAGATTGTTCATCAACTTCGAGATGCTCAACACTTTCATCTTCAGGTCACGCATAGAAGACCTGTCATAGTCCCCCGATGCAAGAGATGCTACCACAAAAGCGCAATCAGTCTCTAAAATTACAGTATTATGAAGAGAAATACCTATGTAGAGACCGGCAATGCAAGCCCTAAGCTCCGCTTCCTCCACGCTTTGACAGTCATCAATGAAATCCCACGACCAAATTTATACTAAAAATATCAATATCTACAATACTGATTATAATGAGTATAAGAACTACGTTTTATAATGAGTGTAAAAATATTGATTTGACATTGTGAATGTTGATACATTTTTTATAAGTCTGGTGAAAGTAGAGGTACATTGACTTCAGACAAAACTTAAATGCACAATCCAGACTAGTTCCTCCGTCCAGGTGCGTGCCATGTCCTATCTTGTCATCACAACAAGGTTAGCTATTAGAGTACCGCTACCTTCCTTCTAGTTTAGAGCAAGTACAATAGAGCTGAGTCAGCAGGCTATAAGAAATAAACTAGTATATTTCTGCTTAGTTGGAGGAAAGAGAAGAGGAGAGAGAAGGTAAGCGGGCTCTTCGTGAAGAGCCAGCTCTAGCACGTGCTCCTAGGCACTTTGTGAGAATGAAATGTGGGCCACATAATAAAAAAGTAGTACACTTTTTTCATCTACTATTGTACATATTGACTATAAGGCTGGTCATAGTGGGGAGTAACTTAGACTAGTGTCATGCATATGACACTAGCGTAAGTTACTACCTCCATAATGCAAAGTAACATAGTAGTAGTATCATAGATCGCTTCATTTATTATTTCATAGACTCATTTTGCCTCGGGAAGCGCTATGTTACAGTGACATATTATGTTACCACAAGCACCTCTTTCCTCATTAAATACTTGCCACATAAGCAAAATTGTCTTGGGATGTGTTAAGTTACTACCTAAGTTACTCCCACTATGGCTAGCCAGTAGCTGGCTATACTATTAACCATGCTCTTAAAGGGCTCGATTAAAAAATTTCACCTACTCTTAGCAAGATAGTAGAGGCGGTGGAATAGTTTTTGAAGTCTGCAAAAGTACTCAACTAGTGATGTCGTTCTTCACACAAAAATGTGTTTACCAATGCATGCATGAACACTAGTTACTCTAACCCCGTCTCTTCTTTAATTCTTTGCCACATTAGCATGTTTGCTACTATTCCCGTGTGCATGATACCAGCTAAGATACCACCATTATGGCTAGCCTTAATCATCGCATGCAATAATTTAGTGCACCTTGAAATAAGAACATGTGTGGGGCGTGTATTTTTTTAATGACTTGAGACTATACCTAGCCCGGCATGCAAGATGACTTATTATGCACCGTTCCCCATACCTGCAGGAAGCCCGTTCGTCTCCAAATCTTTTCCTCTCCATGTGTGGAAACAATATGCCTGCCAAACTCTCCTTCTCCCTCCGGCGGTCCCACCACTCCACCCCATGTGAAAAAATTTGCATGCATGACTCTCCTCCCCTCACACTCGTCCAATGCGTTGTGACTAGCAATATTTCCACCCCTTCGCTCCCCCGTAATTTACTCCAACAAATATGCCCACGTAGCTGTTACTTAACTGCAGGTGCATTGGGTCACTGACATATGGGCCCAACAGGTGTTCGGCCCACATGTCGCTGACGCAACCGACCTGCAGTTAAGTCAGTGCAGCTTAGTCCATATCTTACGTAGGTGTGCCATTGCTCGCTATAAATACTGCGCCTCCGACGACATCGCTATCTCCTCCCCCTCACGTTCACGTTCATCGCTATCTCCTCCCCCTCCCTCTCACGTCGACCGCCATAGCATCGCCCCTCCCAAGCCCTAGGATCTCCTCGCTGCACCGCGCGGACGGTCACGCGTCACCGTTCCATTCCTCGCCGCCACTAGTCGAGGAGGACGCGTCGGTTTTCCGCTCCTCGCCGCTACGCGATGCGTGGCCATTCCGTTCCTCACCGCCACTAGTCGAGGAGGACGCGTCGGCGTTCCGCTCCTCGCCGCGACGCAACGCGTCGCCGTTCCGTTCCTCGCCGCCACTAGTCGAGGAGGACGCGTTGGCGTTCCGCTCCTCGCCGCGACGCGTCAAGGTGGACGCGTCGGCGTTCTAATCTCGCCAAAGACGAGCGCCGAGGACGCGTCGGCTCCCGCCACGAGGAGAACGCCGCCGCCCGCCGAGCCCCCAGCCTTAAGGAGCTTTGGAAAGAAATGGATGTCGCCTTGTGGGAGGCTTTGCCTCCAGCAGAGCGCGCCAAAACAGAGGCGGAGAAGAAGGCCGAGGAAGAGAAGCGCACCGTGGTCCAAGTTGCCTGGGAGGCCTATGTCGCGTCCGAGAGAGTCAGGCAATTGGCTCTTTGGCAGAAGGATCGTGCGAGCGCCGTGAGGGTGGCGGAGGACGCCCCTGCCGACGCCCTGCATGCAGTCGGGCCCAAGCGCCTCATCTACGCTTGGCGGTACGTGGACCGGGTGCACGCTTCTAGCGAGGCGGAGTACCTATTGGCGCCAGATCACCACACCGGTGAGATCGCGCTCGCCAAGAAGTCATTAATCAGCACCTCGCGAGTTGCGAGGCTGAGGAAGAGGCATTGTGTCGGCGCGCTGGGAAACGGCCGCACACCAGGGCACTCATGGCGCGCTGCAAGCGCTCCTGCAAGCGTCGTGGCTTTTAGGAGGAGTATAATTTTTGTTTCGTAAGGCGATCTCATTAGTTTTGGGACGCAAATGATAAATCCCAAACGTTCAGGAATTTTTAGCGTCCTTAATTAAGTATGTAAAGGGGAATGTTTGGAAACCTTGTGTATTCGTACGCATTTTGCAAGTACGCGCATATAGCACAAACTTTACTATATACTATCTCACTATACGTCTCTCTCGATATATGCTTGCAGACTGTGCTACTCCCTCCGTCCAGGTCAATAAGTCATCTTTGGTTGTGCACCGTGACCAAGGAGGGAAGACTTGTACACCTAGACGACGGGAGTAGTACTATTATTTATGTAATGCAAATGCATCGCTTTAACATTACGATGCGGTTTTTGTAAAAGTAGAAAAACAGCACTAGTCAAGCTTGTGAAACGATTCAATGCAAAACAAATGCAAAATGCTCGCTTGATTGTTTACTTTTAGCTTCCTTCTCTGTCGTTTTTCTCTGTCAGACTTTGTACGTAGTATCTCACTGGTTGGAAAGGCATGCAAATTCCCAAACCGCTTCCTACACCCTGTATCAAATTTTTTTGCCTAACAAGTTGTGTCGTGCAATTGGAATTCCAACTTGAGTACTACTACTAGTAGGAGTACCAGGGGCCAGTTCTTTTAGGCTTCTAGATTAGTAACATTTTATCAGTTAAATCTTTGGTCAAAATTTAGCACAAATTACAATGGTGAGGAATAAACAAGGACGGAGTAGTATTTTAGAAGCCCAAATAAATGAGTGAGGAGCCTTATTGTTACTCTCCACTGTGACTAGTCTTGTGGGAAAAGCTGGGGAAGCCGCCAAAAGAACTGGCCCTAGGAGTAGTAGCTAGGGATCGAAAAGTGTCTTGAGATGAACCGGAGAAAGTAAATGCAGTGAGATGAAATGCAAAAAGACGAGGGATGTGATGGTTGCTTGTCCGCTTATTTTACCAGGCCACTTATTACCGGGAGTGGTTGGGTTTTGTGATATGACGGCTTTTATCGCTGGCCACGAAGCGGGGTGAGAGGTGAGACTCCCGTGCAGCGCCGCCCTCTACATTTGTAGGAGTATTACATCGGTCGTGGTTTATTAGTCCCCCATTGAATTTGAGTGAAGATTTAACTGACAAAATGTTAGTAGTAGGATACAGAGTAGAAACATGAACTCTACCGTGTGGACTAGCATAGTAGTAGGATACATAGTAGAAACATGAATTCTACCATGATTTTGAACAGGAAGGACAGAAACACATACGGTGCAACAGGAGCAGCACCGTTGGCGTTGAGGTTGTCGCCCATGTCGTTGAGGAAGAGGTTGCCGAGGTCGGGGAAGAAGTCGTCGTCGGTGAAGTCGTGGCTGCCAGCAGTCGCGAGAGTGCGCTCCCCAGATTTCAACAGCGCCCGCCGAATGGAGCGCAGGAGGGAGTGGCTGTAGGGGACGTTGCGGCCGCCGAATGGAGCGCAGGAGTAGCACACGAAGCAGTAGATGGTGTCCTTACTAGTACTCCCTAGTCTCTATCTATCTATATCTATATATATATATCTACTCTTATAGAAAACCGAGTTGGTGATGATGGTATGCCTGCCATCTTGTAATATAGACTGTAGGACCTTGAAGTATGTCTAGAGGGGGGGTGATTAGACTACTTGACCAATAAAAACCTAACCTTTTCCCAATTTTAGACTTTGGCAGATTTTAGCTATTTTTGAACAAGTCAAGCAATCTTCACACAATTCAAGCAAGCATGCAAAGAGTATATTGGCAGAGGAAAATAAAGCATGCAACTTGCAAGAATGTAAAGGGAAGGGTTTGGAGGATTCAAACGCAATTGGAGACACGGATGTTTTTGTCGTGGTTCCGATAGGTGGTGCTATCGTACATCCACGTTGATGGAGACTTCACCCCACGTAGGGTAACGGTTGCGCGAGTCCATGGAGGGCTCCACCCACGAAGGGTCCACGAAGAAGCAACCATGTCTATCCCACCATGGCCGTCGCCCACGAAGGACTTGCCTCACTAGCGGTAGATCTTCACGAAGTAGGCGATCTCCTTGCCCTTACAAACTCATTGGTTCAACTCCACAATCTAGTCGAAGGCTCCCAAGTGACACCTAGCCAATCTAGGAGACACCACTCTCCAAGAAGTAACAAATGGTGTGTTGATGATGAAGTCCTTGCTCTTGTGCTTCAAATGATAGTCTCCCCAACACTCAACTCTCTCTCATAGGATTTGGATCTAGAGGAAAGAATATTTGAGTGGAAAGCAACTTGGGGAAGGCTAGAGATCAAGATTCATGTGGTGGGAATGGAATATCTTGGCCTCAACACATGAGTAGGTGGTTCTCTCTCAGAACTGGTAAGTTGGAAGTCTAGGTTTGTTCTGATGGCTCTCTCCATGAATGAAGAGGAGGTGGAGGGGTATATATAGCCTCCACACAAAATCTAACCGTTACACACAATTTACCAAACTCAGTGGGACCGAATTATCAAACTCGCTCGGACCAGTTTAGTAAACCTAGTGACCGTTAGGATTTTCGGTGGGACTGACATGCATCTCGGTAGGACCGATTTGGTTAGGGTTAGGGCATAACGTAATCTCGGTGAGACCGATTACACAAACTCGGTGACCGAATTTGGTAATTAGCTAACCAGAGAGTTGGTCAGGTAAACTCGATCGGACCGATTTGCTCTTTCGGTGAGACAGAAAAGTTACAAAAGGGAAACAGAGAGTTTACATTGTAATCTCGGTGGGACCTATTCGCTCTTTCGGTGAGACCGAAAAATTACGAAGGGGAAACAGAGAGATTACAATCCCATCTCGATGAGACCGAGATCCCTATCGGTGAAACCGATTTGCCTAGGGTTTGTGGCAGTGGCTATGACATCCGAACTCGGTGGCGCCCGGATAGAAAGAATCGGTAGGGCCAAGTTTGACTTTGGGTTTAGGTCATATGTGGATGTGAGAAAGTAGTGGAGGGTTTTGGAGCATATCACTAAGCACATGGAGCAAAAGGCTCATTAATCAACACCTCATCCCTTCTTGATAGTATTGGCTTTTCCTATAGACTCAATGTGATCTTGGATCACTAAAATGTAAAATGTAGAGTCTTGTGCTTTTGAGCTTGAGCCAATCCTTTGTCCTTAATATTTTGCGGGATCCACTTTCATCATCCATGCCATGCTATTCATTGAGCTTTCCCGAAATGTTTGTCTTGGAATAGCATTAGCTCAATGAGCTATATGTTGTTATGAATTACCAAAACCACCTAGGGATAGTTGCACTTTCAATCTCCCCCTTTTTGGTAATTGATTACAACATATAGATCAAAGCTTCGACAAATGATTATAAAATTGAAAAACATCGTCGCTTTGAGAAGTATGTGATAAGCAAGAGCTCCCCCTAAATTTGTGCATATCTTAAGTTTGGACTGCAAATGCACAAGAAATTAGGCTCATGGCTTACTCTTCCATGTCACATACATCTTGGTGGAGCGCTCAAAATAATAACGATTGAATACATGCACTCATCACCAAGCACAGTGAATGATCATATAAGGATAAATAAGATAATATCATAAAAGACATAAGTGTAGCTTATGATCAAACACATGATCATCAATGTCTCACAGGTAATGCATAGTATCCCAAGCAATCAAACGCAAAAAAGTTAAACCAAGAAGACAAGAGAGAACAAAAGCAAATCTTCTCTCTCTCTCTCTCTCTCTCTCTCTCTCGCGAAGCCTATGATCTATACATTTTTCTCCCCCTTTGGCAACAAGTTACCAAAAAGTTCCTAGAAAATGCATAGCACTATGTCGTCTCTCAGGCTTGGTCTTACGGTGGTGGTGTAGACAGGACTCCAAGGATGAACGCATCGATGGGCGTGGTAGGAGCTGAAGAAGTTGGAGCTGGAGCTGGTTGAGCTGGAGCTGTAGCTGGAGCTGAAGAAGTGGCTCTGGTGTCTGGAGTTGGCACTGCAGCTGACCTCTGAGCTCTAGGCACTCTGGCAAATGCATCAGTTGTCGTCTTGCCCTTCCTCTCCTGCATATCATCTTGTAACTGCTCCACAGCTGACTGAATCTCAGTCACTTTGACATCAAGATCATAGAATTTTTGTTCCACGATTCTCTCCAGGCTCTCCTGGTTTTGAGTTAGGGTGGCCAACCCCTTCTCAATCCGTAGAGTTGATGCTATTAAGTAACCAAGCTGCTCCAGCTTGTTCTCCAGAAAGTAGTCAGATGCCTCTGCTTGAGTTGGCATCTTTGCACCTTTCTCTTGCCTTGCCTTCTCCTTTCTCTCCTGAGCTTGCACTGATGATGGTTCATTCTCGGTCATGACAACTCGATTGTCCTCAAAATCAGGATAGAGAACCATGTGTTCCTTATCCAATAGATAATTTCCTGTGCCCATCTTCGAGTTTATCAACTCCTGAATCTATGGGGCATAACCACAGCTCCTCTTCTGATTTGCTGCTGTCCTCTTAATTGTCTCGACTATGAGGCTCATGACCTTGAATTTCTGAGGCACAACAAAAACATGAAGCAAATTGATTGCATGCCCTATAATCATGTTATGGTCACCTGATTTGGGAAATAGAGTATGCCTTAATATCCAGTTGATCGTAGGCAGCCCTGACAGCAGAAAATGGACTGATCCAAACTTGAAGGTCTCAAGTGCATCATCTGGGATCTCCTTGTACATGTGTGACATAGAGTTATGATCCATTTTCTTCTTACCATAAATGTCCAGGTCATCCTCACTTTCCCTTGGGGCATTGATCAAACTTGCCCATTCCTCTATGGTAGGCGATACCTGGTTCCTTCGACATCCACACTATCCTGCCATCTGGATAGAAATGTGATGTGGAGTAGAATTGCATGATGAGTTCATCGTTCCAGTTGGTGAGCTTCTGCCCAACAAAATCAGCAACTCCACACGCACTGAAGCTGTCATATACTCCAGGGTAGTGTTCTATGTTCTCCTTCATGTAGGTCCAGTTGACCCATCTCATATCGCAAACTATTTGCTTCTTTTCCAGCATTATTGTCTCATAAATGTCCTGCTGCTCCTTTGTGTGGAACACATAGTCCACAACAGTCCTTCTCCTCGTGGCATATGGATCTAACTCTCTCCATAGCCTCAACCCATTATCTCTCCTGATCTTCATGTTTTCAGCCACAGGATGAGCATCATTGTGGTCTAGGATCTTGGGTTTGAGCTTCCTTAGGACCTGCCCTTCTTCATCTTCTTGACTTCAACCTCGTGCATTGGGGCCTTGTTCTTTTCTTTATTGGTATGCTCCTGGTATTCCTCTTAGGTGCATTCTTGGCCTTGGGGGTAGCTTTGGGCTTGGAAGTTGCAGCCCCTGACTTGATAGCATCACCCATCAGCTTTTGTGCCTTGGGTGCTGGTTCTGCAACCTCTTCTTCTTCTTCTTCCTCTTCCGTCATGGAAGGCTTCCCAATCATTCTTGCCATGGTCTTCTTGACCCTTTCTTTCCTTTTCTTTCCCTCTGCAGCAACAGGCTCTTTGGGTTGAGATTCCAAAGGAGCTTGAGTAGACACTCTGGCTTTGGACATTGGTTGTCTACCTGCTGGCCTTTTGATTTTCAAACCAGGCTTCAATGCAGATGAGCTGAACTCCCTCTTGAGCACTTTCTTCTCGGAGCTTGCCTCGTCCTCCACTACCACGTAATCCTCATCCTCAGACTCTGAGGTCTTCTTCTTTCCTGACCTTGTGGTAGCCTTGGGCAAATTTCTCAGAGTGCTTCTGCTCCCCTCATCTGAGCTGCTTGAGGGACTAGTGCCCTCGCTCAATTGGATCTGCTCTTCAGATTTGTTCTGGCTATCACTCTGGTCTGACATGCTGTCCAACTGACTGTTGACCCTGTGAATAGTTATAGATGAGGTACGTAGAGTGGATGAGCATCACAAAATGCAGAGATTTTTGCAAAAGAATGATTCAAATAACTTAGTTTTAGTTTCCCACTGAAAACATTTCGGATCTACCGATTTTCAAACTCGGTGATACCGAAGCAGTTTTGGAACCTAATCTAGTGAATTCGGTTAGACCGAGTCACAGTTCGGTGGCACTGAGACTGCTAGGGTTTCACAAAGTTCAGAAATCGGTCACACCGATTAGCAATTCTCGGTCAGACCGAGACTTACTAGTGCAATGGCATTAGCCAAATCGGTGGGATCGAGTTTTTCAACTCGGTGGGTCCGAGATGGTTTCATGAAACCTAACCCTAAATTTTCGAATCGCAACTATTCTAAGGATTGATTTGACTGGATAGGAGTGTTTCAATCGTGGCAAGATGCATAATGAACACAATGTGCTGAGAATCGGACGAGGAAAGCATTGTGATCGAGTTCATACCCTAGTTCGGCGGGAACTTGCTAGGGCGGCAACGGCGGAGGAGAATTCCGTTGACGGCGGCGGAGACCAGCGACAGGAGGCGGCTGGCGACGAAGTTGGCGATCCGTAGACCAAGTTGGCAGAGCGAGCTATGCGCGGGCGAGAGGATTCGGAGAAAGTTTTCCAAATTTTGCCCGTGCGATATATATAGCCCGACCCTGTCGGTGTGACCGAGTGGTACAACTCGGTGGCACCGAGATGCAAAACTGAGAACAGTTATTGCAACTCGGTGTGACCGAAAAGTACAAATCGGTTGCACCGAGATGAAAACCTAGATCGACTTAGTAATCTCGGTATTGCCAAAATGGAGGAATCGGTCAGACCGAAAATCACAAAGAAGTTTTGGAAGTTTAAGTCTATGACGAATCGGGGACTCCGAGTGCTCCTCACACAGAGTGGTTTGAATCTGACTTGATGATATTTTGTGATGTAGCATGAATAGAGTTTGAGACGAGAAAAGCATAGATAGCTAGAGAAGGTTCTTAGGCATTCTTGTCCATCCACTTGGCCAAAGAAAGAAAAACCAAACAATCAAAACAACAAGTGGATGTCCTCGAATGAGTAAATATGCAACTAACATGCTCACACAATAACATGACAAATGAAATATGTGACAAAGCATGCACAACCAATTCTAGCATCTATCAAACAATTGGCGATGACTAGGTCATCTATATATGAGTATATTGACTTAGGAGTCAAATGAGAACATCTGATCATAGGGCATACTCATCGTTTAAGCTCAAGTGGGGTTACCACTTTTACATAAAGCATTTATGTGTTCACATCACTAGAGTTGCGTTGACTCAATTCTTAGAGTTAAGCTTCCCCTAGATGTGAGATCCCCCCTTAGAGGGATAAACTAACCTTGGGTTTTGTCGATGATGACTTCATGTAGGTGTTGACGATGTGGATGCTCAATGTTGATGTAGATCGTTTGGAGCAATCCTTTGGAGTGAGTTGCACTTACAATACCTACATGGGTTAGTCCCACAAGGAACAAACAAGGATATCCATAGACATAGAGTGATGCACACACAAAATGATGTCCAAGAAAACATTAGGTTACCTTGTCCCTTGCCTTACCAACATGAGGGTTTGTGACTCCTTGAACTAGTGCAAGATACGGAAGTTGATTGCACTTGTCCTTGCCATAATGATATGAGTGAAAAAAGTTGGCGTAGTCACCCTCAAGAACTCTCTAGTTCTTCTTCTTCAGGATCCACATCAACTTGATGGGAATCCTTGGTGTAGTAGTTGTACTTGATGAAGTAGAACTTGACGTAGTCTTCGAAACCCACTTGACCAAGGCCTTAGGTGCTTCTTCAAATGCATCAATCTCCTCTTGAAGCTTGTCCTTGCCTTTGTTCTTGTGGTCTTGTGGTGGAAGATCATCTCGTGCTTTTGTTCCCTTGAAGGAAGTAGGGTCATACTTCTCTTGTTGAGGAACAAACTTCGTCTTGGGGTATTGATCTTCTTCCCACTCAACTCCATTGGCATTGAACTTTCGTTCAAAACCAACACCTTGATTCTTCCGGTGCCTTCCTTGCTTGCGTACAATTTCCTCAAATTGCTTACTCCCTAAGGCTCTTGTATACACCTTTCTCTATAATTCCCTTCAATAAGTTGTTTTCTTGCTCAAGTTTAACTTGGCTAAGAGGATCATTAGTGGAATCAAGAGAACTACTAGAAGCAACAATATTGGATTTAGCATTGTTATTGTTACTACTAGAAGAAGAATCTTTCTTGTTCTTGTTACTAGACTTGACTTGAGGCATGTAAGTAGATAAGAGTAAATGCTTGGCAATGTAAGAAGAACTTTTCTTACGAAGATCATCATTGATTGCCTTTAAGAACTCATGCTCTTGCTCAAGATTGAGCTTTTCAAAGCGTAACTTCTCATAAGCCTTTAAAAGTTCTCGATGATCTTCAAAGATAGTTTCATGAGCTAACTTAAGAGTGTTTAGTTCTTTAGTTAGACGCTCAATTTTCTCCTTATCATTGTCATTCGTTTCAACTTGATTAGCATGATTAATTGACGTTTCATCATAGTATTCATCACTAGAGTGGTCAACAAGTAAATCATCATCACCTAGCAAGTCATCTTCATCAACATCAAAATCAACATACTGGGGTGTGTTACCTTAGGACCTTTGGCCATGAAGCATCTACCAATTCCTTCATTTGGTGATTCAAATATGTCGTAGGAGTTGGTTGACACAAGTGCTAGACCGGCAACACCTTCATCTTGAGTGTATTCAGAGTCGGAGTGATAGCTTCTCTCGGAGTGATGGTCGGAGTCGGAGCCGGATACCCATTCACCAACATGAGCTTGATGTCTTCGTTTTGTGTAGCTCTTTGTCGACTTGTCCTTCCTTTCCTAATCCTTGCTTCTCCGTGAGGGTCTTCGTTCATAATGATCATCTCTACTCCTTCTCTCTCTTGGTGGTGATTCTTCTCTTCTACTTCTTCTCTTGGGAGAATCTTCTCTTCTTTTGCAGGGTGTCGTACACTCATTGGAATAGTGTCCGGGTCTCCCACAATTGTAGCAATTGCGCTCTCGACTAGAAGATCTTTTGTCATTGTAGGACCTTGACTTAGAGCTTCTTTCTTTGCTTCTACTCTTGTAGAATTTGTTGAAGTTTTTCGCCATTAAGCTCAATTCTTCATTGAAAGTTTGTTTCTCACTTGATGATGTGGGGGCTTCACATGAGGCTTTGTAAGCACCACTCGACTTGTTGTGAAGTTCCTCCTTATCCTTGAGTGACATCTCATGAGCAACAATTCTTCCAATGACTTCAGAGGGTTGAGATCTTTGTAATTGGGCATCATTTGGATCAATGTGCACACGGTATCATATTTTCCATCCAATGCTCTTAGGATCTTCTTGATGATGAATCTATCGGTCATCTCTTCACTTCCTAAGCCGGCAATCTCATTTGTGATAAGAGCAAGCCTAGAGTACATTTCAGCGACACCTTCACCATCCTTCATTTTGAACTTGTCAAGCTGAATTTGGAGCACATCCAACTTGGATTCCTTGACGGAGTCGGTACCTTCGTGCATATCAATCAAAGTATCCCAAATTTCCTTTGCATTCTCAAGACGGCTGATTTTGTTGAACTCCTCGGGGAACAATCCATTGAAGAGGATATCACAAGATTGAGCGTTGTATTGCAACATCTTCAACTCTTCCGCACTAGCTTCACGGTTCGGTTCTCTCCCAACAAATAATTCAACTAGCAAGCCAAAACAAAAAAAAGCCCAAACTGCGGGTAATGACCGAGAATATGCATTTTCATCTTATGCTTCCAACTAGCAAAATTAGTGCCATCAAAGTAAGGACCTCTACGATGATAATTTCCCTCGCTAGACGCCATACTCTCCTAGGTTGTGAAACCAAGGCTACGACCACCAAAAGCTATGGAAATCAAAGCAAATGGAGACCAAAGCTCTGATACCACTTCTAGGACTTGAAGTATGTCTAGAGGGGGGGGGGGTGATTAGACAACTTGACCAATAAAAACCTAACCTTTTCCCAATTTTAGACTTTGGAAGATTTTAGATATTTTTGAACAAGTCAAGCAATCTTCACACAATTCAAGCAAGCATGCAAAGAGTATATTGACAGCGGAAAATAAAGCATGCAACTTGCAAGAATGTAAAGGGAAGGGTTTGGAGGATTCAAACGCAAGTGGAGACACGGATGTTTTTGTCGTGGTTCCGATAGGTGGTGCTGTCGTACATCCACGTTGATGGAGACTTCAACCCACGTAGGGTAACGGTTGCGCGAGTCCACGAAGGGCTCCACCCATGAAGGGTCCACGAAGAAGCAACCTTGTCTATCCCACCATGGCCGCCGCCACGAAGGACTTGCCTCACTAGCGGTAGATCTTCACGAAGTAGGCGATCTCCTTGCCCTTACAAACTCCTTGGTTCAACTCCACAATCTTGTCGAAGGCTCCCAAGTGACACCTAGCTAATCTAGGAGACACCACTCTCCAAGAAGTAACAAATGGTGTGTTGATGATGAACTCCTTTCTCTTGTGCTTCAAGTGATAGTCTCCCCAACACTCAACTCTCTCTCACAGGATTTGGATCTGGTGGAAAGAAGATTTGAGTGGAAAGCAACTTGGGGAAGGCTAGAGATCAAGATTCATGTGGTCGGAATGGAATATCTTGGCCTCAACACATGAGTAGGTGGTTCTCTCTCAGAACTGGTAACACTACTAGGGAAAAGGCTAGCAGCAGCGCGGGTTCTAGATGTATCAGTAGCGCGGGGATAGGCGCTACAGCTAACATATAGCGATGGCCAGCTCACCGGCGCCATCTTGCTACACAAGTGTAGCAGCAGCGCTGTTCGCGGAAGCTCGCTACTGCTAGTATCTCTAGCACGCTTTACCTTGACGCACTACTGCTATAGCAGCGCTGCTGCTAACTTTTGTACACTCGCTACTTCTAATTTAAGTAGGTTTTTTTGTTATTTTTTGGCATATTTGTTTTGTATTTGAACAGGCTTTATAGAAGAATCTTTAGCACATAGAAATGTCATCATGATACACATACAAATGTCTGCGTGACCACAAATGTAATCATAGCATGTACATACAAATAGTCTCATCATAATCATCATCCAACACAAAGTGATATCTTGTCATCATCTTCATGAACATACAGTATGCAAATTAATTAACTAGAGGTACGCAGGTCATCGTACGCAAACTAACAAAGTAGCGTTACGCAAGTTCGGCACATGGACCGTGGACATCACAAAGTTTCATCGCTACAAGAAGTATACAAGTTCAACCGACACATATCATCATCGGCATCATAAATCACTAGAAGTTCCATCCTTACATATCATCGAGGACGAACCCTAGCTTCTTGAACGGCGTGAGGTCTAGACGTTGCATGCCTATGCGAGTTCGGACGTCAGCTCGCGATATAGGGCCGTGGTGGAACATCCCTTCTCATCGACGACTTCTTTCATGATGATCATCGCAATGTCGCTTTGGATGCGAAAGAAGTCATCTCTAAGTTTATAATCCGCTTCTCCATGAGATTCTAGCCACTTGTGGATACGATCATCATTTCGCTGTTAATGCGAAGCTTTTGGTGATCCGTGTTGAACTGAATCATGAGATGGACGATGTAGAATCCATCCTTCTTGCTTGGTTTTGGGACATGGATGCAGGAGAAGTTAGTTTTATGCGCGAAACCCATCTTCTTGTTCCTTTGTTTCTTGATCTGCACGTGGCCACCTCTAAAGTCAAGCCTTGGAGAGCATCATCTAGAATATTCATTATGTGCGTGTAGTCTTTTTCTCGTAGTCTCCGGAAGGGTCAAAATACACGGCGTGGGAGACTTGCGGGTAAAGAACGATAAGGACGGCGCTACTTGTCAAGGGGAAAAGACACCTCAAATTATTCCCCATATGAGAGAGAAGGAATGATTGAAATGTACGAAAGGGTTGTCCGGAACTCACTTACTTTGGATGATAAGGCACGAGGACAATTTCCCAGTCCTTATTCTGTACCATAAAGTTTTGGAGGTACTCCCTAGCAGTTTCATGCTCAAAGTCGCCGAGACTCAAGAAAGACTCGTGCATGTAGTACGGATCCGCCACACAGATTTGCGAGACTTCTTCACTCTTCATGACGGAGCTCATATGTAGCGCAAAAAGGCGGACGATAGTAAAATCAAGCCGCCTTGTTAGAAACATCTCAAAGATATGGTCAAACCGCAGGAAGAACACCTCCGCGGGCTGCGTGTCGAGGTAGCACTTCCCCTCAGGCACACGAGCCGCGTATGTCGGATATCCTGGATCCTTTGAGGCTAGTAGGCTTTTCTCAGTCAACAGCACATGGTCGTGCAGTCTCCTGAGATCCCCTGATGGTGCCTCCAGCGGTTTCCGCGGTAGCACTGGCTCGCCCGTGAGGTGGAACACGACCGCACTTTTCACGGGTACACGCTCTTCAGAATACATCGTCTGGCTGCTATGTGCTCTGGCTTGTTTGGAGGCAGTTACCTTCCCCGATCTCTTCCTCTCCTTTTTCTTGGGCACACCTTCTAGACCCTTCCTTAACCCCTGCCCCAGTGTTCCCGGGCTAAGCAGCATCAGACGCACCTCGTGCCCGGCTAGTTGAGGCGGCATCTTCAGCGTGTCCTGTGAGGATTTCATGAAGAGAGACTTTTGCAATCCATGGTACGACCACCTGCCGGGCATATCATCCATATCCTCATTAGCAAGCTGATAGGCCGATTCGTCATATGGTTGACTCATCATATCTATGTCACAGTCATACGTGTTTGTATTGAGGTAATCCATAGGGTCGACCTCCGTCTCATCATCCGTTTTCTGTTCTACAGGAGAAATTACATCAGCCAGTACTATTGCACCCCCTTCATCATGTCGTCCGCCGCTCTCACCCGACACTACAGGAGCTGGTAATTGCGTAGGCAGGGTGGTGGTCCTCGCACATGCTTGTTGATGTGTGGTAGTTATTGGTGAGCTCTCGGCCGACTCCAGACGAATAAGATTCTTCGGCCATAGCAGCACCCAATTCTTGCAGCTTCTAATCCGCGGCGGGGTCTCGTCGTCCGCTCCCACATGATGTACTGGAGGAGGCAAATCCTCGTGCCCCGATTTCACACTGGTCAAGCTAACCCTGAAGTGCCCAGCGGGGATCGGCTGGTTGTGGAACGTGAGTTGAGAGGGGTCAATTATGATCCCCTTTCCCACGTCCACCTTCTGGCCTTTGATCAAGTAGAGTATGGTGCACGGGTTTCTTTCGCCTGCAAACACATATGTTTGTGGCGTAAAACAACCGAAAGGCAACAAAATGGAATATTATATATATATATATATATATATATATATATATATATATATATATATATATATATATATATGTTGGTGCGACATGTAATTACCGTGGCGGCCGAGCTCAGCCAAGACGAAGGCCCACCTAGCGCGCTGAGGCCGAGGACGGGCTGCTATGAGCGGAGCGGCTGCGAGAGGAGGCCCGGTTGCGTGAGCAAGTGATGGTGCGATGGTGTTGTTGTTCATGGAGTTGCTCCCGGCGAAACCGGCATCGGGAAATCATGTACCGTCTTGTCTCGATTTTCCTTCGCCCGATTGATGATAATCGGAACCAAGTTAGTAGCGAAATCATTTCGCAGTGCGATACAATTGCATTGACTACCTGCTGTAGCAACTCATATTTGTCCTCGGCTGCTTTTTTCGCGTCCTCAACTGCTTTTTTCTCGACCGCAAGCTTCACCTTCGCGTCGATGTCCGCCTAACTAAACTTCGTTTCAGCTTCTTGGCCTCCGGGCCCTCATTGTAAAACACCTTACACGTGGCGCCGTCTCCAGCGTCGTGCACACGACTATATTGCGGCCGCTGATCCAAAGGGAGTCCCTTAAGTTCGTTCAAGGTCCGGTTGAGAGGGGTGTCCCACTTGGGCCTCATCGGAGAAGTAGGGCTTTACCGCAAGCTGGTGTTGCTTCTCCAAAGGGTCTAATCAATTTCCTCGTGATCTTGTCCGTGTAAAAACCTTTTTCTCCCTGTCCCACTTGTGGCGGGCCCCGATGAAGTCATGCTCCAAGGGGTTGGTGAACTTCAGCGAAGGGTGCAGGAGACCAGCGGCTTCACGTTCCGCGTCCTCTTTATCCCATATGGGCCTTTTACCGAGGTAGCCACGGCTTTCGAGGCGATGCTTTCCCGTGTTCCTTTGCTGAAGGCTCTTGAATTTCGCAGCCTTAGCCTTGGCTGCCTCGGTAGCGCAAGTGTCCTTGAACTTTTCGAACTCCTCTTCCGTAATTGTCGGATTTTCCTCCAGAATCTTGGACAGGGGTTCATCAGCCTCAATAGCTCGTTTCACCCTCGTTTTCCAGGAGGCCAAATCATTGTTGAACATGCCCATGGCGTGATTGTTAATCTTTTTCATCTTCGGATCATCCCACGGTTGTTCTATGTTATCATCCCGGTCGGGGAACTTGAATCTCTTGTGCAACTTTGTTAGGAACAACTGCGTCAAATGTTCTTTACTCCTTAAGTCATCGTCGTTGATGCTCACAAGATTCCCGTGAGGGGATGCATCCTACTTGGTTCCCATAGCACTTGCGAGGTTCTTCCGCTCTAACGGCTCAAACTTGCCAAGTGCCATCTTTGTGATCACAAGTCGTCCAATCCCTAGTTTGTTAGGTTTTCATATCCTCTGCTTCTTATGCTTCCTCTTTTCGGTAGCGGCATCGGGGCCGGTACCTTCCCCGCCGGTCTCGGTGCCGCCATCGGTGCCGATACCTTCCCCACCGGTCTCGGTGCCGCCATCGGTGTCGGCGCTGTCGGTGTTGATGTCGGCGTCAGTACCATCATCGAGGACAACCTGCAAACCTTGCTTAGCAGTCAAATAGTCGAGGTACTCTTGTTCACCCTCATAATCCATCTCGTCTGCATCTTGGTCAGAAGGCCCAGTTTCTTCATTGTTCTACATGTTTCCTATGATTAAGTGTCCTCATTTATTTCTAAAAGTATGAATAAATGATAAATGACATAAAAAGAAATCTATGTGCCCACTGATATGCCAACTATGTAGCACAAAATCATGCCTTTATTCACGGGAAATTTCGGCATGACCTTTGCTAAAAAATTGACATATCGAGCGCCTGAAATTCACCGGACCGGAAATGAATCAACATTCCGGCGTAACATAGGCCACACGGATCATTTTACAAACATGACATGTCCAAAACATGACATATGCACATATCACATGTCCAGTTCAAATTTGCACATATCACATGTCCAGTTCAAATTTTGAAACCTAGCTAAATTCATAACTAAATAGATAACCTAATTAACATACTGCCCTAACTAAAACCAAAGTAAATTAACCGAAGAACCCTAGCAGAGAGAGAGGGGGGTTTACAGAGGGTGCAGGGGCGAGGAGGCAGGCCCGACGACGGCCGGGAGGGGAGAGGAGGGAGGCGAGGGCCGACGGGTCGGAGGCGAGCACGCCCGGTCGAGGCGATCACGACGCCGGGTCGGCGAGGGTCGGGTTGGGGCGGCGCCGGGTCGGGTCGAGGCGAGGGCCGTGTCGGGGCGAGCGCCGGGTCGGGGCGAGCGCCGGGGCGGGCAAGGCCAAGGCGACGGGGAGAGTGGGGATTTTGGGGGAGGCGGATGAAGCAGGGCGGGTGAGAATTTTGGGTTAAGTGGACGTAGCAAGAGTGCATTTGGACAAAATGCTGCTACTAACTTCGATGTCTGTAGCGGTTTAGGAAAACGCAGCTGCTACTACCTTCGCCATCGCCAGTTTTCCTTTTCCTTTATTTTATCCCACTTTTATTTCCGAGGGCAATGAACGAAGGGAGGCGATATATATTGCATCATCGGCGGTTAAATATGTACGCAAAATAGGAACATATATATTACACATCATTGGACCCATGCATAATAATGGCTAAGTGTGTATACAAAATAGAAACATGTATATATATATATATATATATATATATATATATATATATATATATATATATATATATTGCATCATTTGACCGATAACATAAGTTTCCTCACTGCTGATGTTTTCGTTTTTGAGTCACCTTCTTTCCCTTCTTGTTCGTCGAAGAATAATTGAGCCCCTCATTGTGACTTTGCCTTTTCCATGGAGTACGATTTTTCTTAGGTAATGTAGTATTGATTCTTCTTTTGACGTATACTTCATCATCATCGCCATCTTCCCTCATTGGGTTGTCGTCTGATTATAGTCTTCCTCGTTGGCGACTCCATCCATTCCAATGATGTTCCTTTTGCCTCTCCTCGGGACAACACGGCTGGGATTGCGCGGGTCAGTTATGAAGAAGCATTGTGTCACGTGCTTAGCGTGTACCCATGGCTCGTTTTTTGCGATAGCGTTCACGGTAGCGCTCTTGGCGTCGGGTATAGTCATGGTAGTGAAAGTCCGGCTTTCTCTTTCGACATTCTTATCCCATCTGACACGGAACATCATCGTGTTGTGCAGTCCAGAGTAGTCAAGCTCCCAGATCTCCTCGACCCTTCCATAAAATCATTCAGTTGCGCCGTTGTCACAGCCGGTCATGCATTCCATCGTCACCCCTGAGTTCTGATCATCACTGTCCATATCCTTGGCCTCCGTGTAGAACGTGTATCCGTTGATATCATATGCCTGATAGGTTACCAGGTTGGGCAAGGGGCCATGTGCTAAGGCGTATATGAGCAATTCGTCCTTAGAGCCCTCCTCCGGAGGATTAGCAATAATATGCTCTTTGAACCAATGCAGGAAAGTGGAGTTGTGCTCTCTAGTAACTTCGGCGTCCGTCCTGCATACCCCGTCCACGATACTTCTTTGTGATAATTTCTGCATGCGATTGCCACGAAAGGATCTACCTCGTCTAGGTGTTGTAGCACTACCAAGTTTGCTCTATCAAAGTCGCTGCGTTGATCTGAGTATGCCACGTGCAGTTCCTTGCGACCGTTGCAGTGACCATCTGCTTCGAGCCTCCCATCGTGCTTGTTAACGGGCAAACCAACATTAACACCAGGCGGCTGGTCTGCGCCATATAAAAAATTCTCACAGAAGGAGATGCACTCTTGTGCCAAATAGCCCTGGACAATGCTTCCATCCGGACGGGACATGTTACGAACGAATCCTTTGATGATCCCATTCATCCTCTTAAATGGCATCATGTTGTGCAGGAATGACGGCCCCAGTTCTATTATGTCATCCACAATATGGATACACAGATGCACCATCACGTCAAAGAACGCGGGCGGGAAGTACATCTCAAGCTCATTCAGTATCACAATGATCTCTTCCTGTAGCCTTTGGAGCTGCTTCACACTGATCGACTTTCGAGAGATGACGTCGAAAAAGTTGCAGAGACCAATAAGCGTGTCACGGACGTGCTTGTCCATTATCCCTCTAAGGGCAACAGGTAGTATATGCGTCATCATCACATGACAGTCATGAGACTTCATCCCGCTGAACCTTTTCTTGTCCGTGTCTAGATATCTGCTTATCTTGCCACAAGAATCGAACTAACTTTGACTCCGGTAAGGCACTTAAAGAAGGCATTGATCTCAGCCTGACTTAAGGTGAAGCAAGAAGGGGGGGAAATAATCCTCTTTCTTTATTTTCTTGCCCTTCTTCTCCCGTGCCTCTGTCTCCGTCTCTGTCTCGTCTGACATTTTACGGGGCGGCATGTGCAGATCATCCCTAATTTTCAAATCTTGCAAGTCTTTTCTTGCCTTCGGCCCATCCTTGGTCTTATCCCGCATGTTCATCAGTGTTGCGAGCAAGCTCTCAAGGACATTCTTACAGATATGCATTTGATCAAGGCAATGAGCTGTATCGAGTTTGTGCCAGTACTCCAAGTCCCAGAACACAGACCTCGTCTTCCATACCTTCAAAGAGCGGCTCGGCGCCTTTCTCATCGTCTTTCTGCCATGGGCACTCCTTCCAGTTTTCCAACAGCTCATCGATTTCGGCACCGCTCCGTTTACGTGGAGGTCCTCGATGCTCAGCGTGACCATTGAATAGATCTCCACGGTTTCTCCACGGGTCGTCCTGTTCAAGCCATCTTTGATGCCCCATGTACACGATTTTCCTGCACCGCCATCTTTCCTTGACGTTAGCTGCCGAGACGTCAGATCATCCATGCACCACGTGCATCTGCAATATCCATGGCACACCTGGCCCGCCACATATCCGTAATCGAGATAGTCCTGTCGTCGTGATCAGCGCGGCTCTCATGTTGAAATACTCACCTTTGCTGGTATCCCATGTCTTGGCCGGTGTTTTCCATAACGTGTCTAACTCCTCTTGAAGTAGCCCCGGATACAAATTAATATTATTTCCTGGTTGTTTCGGCCCTTGAATAAGCATGCTCATGTGAATGTACTTCGATTTCATGCACAACCAGGGGGGGAGGTTGTACATCCATACAAACACGGGCCATGTGCTATGGTTGGTTATCTGGTTGCCAAACGGATTCATGCCATCGGTACACGCGCCGAGCACGATGTTCCTTGCATCACATTCAAAATACCGATAGAAGCTGTTCAACGCTCTCCACTGGCTTCCATCCTTCACGTGTCTCAGCTTCGGATCATCTCCATCATCGGGCTTCTTCCTCTCCGCGTGCCAGCGCATTAGCTTTGCTTCCTTGGGATCTACAAAATACCTCTGGAGATGGGGAGTGACTCGGTAAGTACCATACAACTTTCTAGGGACATTTCTTCCCGGCCTTCTTGTATCGAGAAGCATTGCACACCAGATAGCTTGTTTTTTCCGCGTGCTCCTTCCGATAAATTATGCAATCGTTGATGCATGCATGGTATCTAACGTGTGGCAGATCAAGAGGGCACACGATCTTCTTGGCCTCATCAACACTAGTAGGACATATATTACCCGCGGGAATAACATCCTTTAGGTACTTGAGATGCTAATCGAGGCTAGTGCCGGTCCATTTGTTTTTAGGCTTCGTCTTCAGGAGTTGGAGCGTGAAACTCAAGCGGGTCACCTCAGGATTGCAACCATCATACAATGGAGTGTTCGAGTCTACCACCGGTTTCTCGGCTTAGCCTCCTCTCTAGAAGCAGCTCTCTCAAGATTGCCTCCTCATGCGAAGCAATGCTTGAACATGAGGGTCCCGCATGATTGAACTTAGTACCGATTTAACTCTGCTGCGTGGAGTCCATGTCGTTCTCTCGCCGCCATGTTCCGCCCCTTCTCCTCCGCCATGTCCGCCCTTTCTCCGCCGCCATGTCCGCCTCTTCCCCGCCGCCATTATCGATCATCTCTTCATCTTGCCCCGTGTCATCATTGCCTGCCCCGTCGGCATCCTCAACATCGTCATCCTCATCTTCAATTATCCACCGCGTATAGCCATCCATGAAACCAGTCATGAGCAGGTGCGCTTCGATACGACCATCGTCATGGGGGTCGAGCCAAACTATTCCTTTGCATTTTCGACACGGACATAAAACCTCTGTCCGGTTATTTTCTTTCATGTCCTGCACACGACCGCAACCACCTGTCCACCATCGCTCCAATCGACCATCATCAACTCTGCACGGTAATAATAAATAAATTGATTATAAAAATGCATGCATGCATCAAAGTCATACAAAAATTTGGCATGACCTTCCCTAAAAATAGGACATATATGGATCTATAGTTTGCCCGGAATTCACCGAAACGGAAATAAATCGACATTTCGGCAAAACATGCAACTCAAAAGCACAATTTGGCGTGCCACACACACAATTTCCACAAACATATCACACACACATAAACATATTTTCATTTTGCAAAAGCATGAAATTTTCATCACCTCGATCGAGATCGAGCACACGGTGGAGATGATGTTGTAGGGAGATCAAAAGTGCACAAAGCTCTTGTTGACAAAGATAGATCTAGTTAGGGTGCAAATAGGTCACTTAACTAAATGCTACATCTACCTAGCTAGCTAATTTGGGAGGAGACAAGTTCAACTAGTGGAGGAAAGGAAAAGAGAAAGGAGATGCATTAATGGAGGTGGTGTAGTTAGGTAGGAGTAATGAAGAGAGAGAAAGGTGGATAGAAGAGAAAGAGTAATGGGGAGAAGTATTGAGGAAGAAGAAGAGTGAGAGTGGGAGCTTGTGGGGAGGTAGGGGAAGGGAAGAGAGGAGGGGAGGGAGGCACGGGTGGGGAAAGGTGGTGGGTTGGTGCGGGTTAGTAGTAGCGCGGGGGAAGAAACGCGCTGCTGCTAAAGACTTAGCAGCAGTGCGCTTTGGGCAACGGCGCTACTGCTAACAAAGGACAAAAAATTTGCCAATTTGAAATGTAGCAGCAGCGATCCCAAAGAAAAGCACGCTGCTACTATATCCGCATTCAAAGAGCGCTGTTCGGCAACGGCGCTACTGCTAAATGGAGATCGGTGAACACCGCCGGTGGATATTTGTAGCAGCGCGGTTTACACAGAGCGCGCTACTGCTAAAAACTTATCAGCAGCGAGTTTCCCGCACACTCGCTACTACTAATTAGCAGCAGCGCTCCTTTTTGACCCGCGCTGCTGCTAAGATTCTGTGTATAGGCTTTTCCCTAGTAGTGTAAGTTGGAAGTGTAGGTTTGTTCTAATGGCTCTCTCCACGAATGAAGAGGAGGTGGAGGGGTATATATAGCCTCCACACAAAATCTAACCGTTACACACAATTTACCAAACTCGGTGGGACCGAATTATCAAACTCGGTCGGACCGATTTAGTAAACCTAGTGACCGTTAGGATTTTCGGTGGGACTGACATGCATCTCGGTAGGACCGATTTGGTTAGGGTTAGGGCATAACGTAATCTCGGTAAGACCGATTAGAAAAACTCGGTGAGACCGAATTTGGTAATTAGCTAACCAGAGAGTTGGTCAGGTAAACTCGGTGGGAGCAATTTGCTCTTTCGGTGAGACCGAAAAGTTACAAAAGGGAAACAGAGAGTTTACATTGTAATCTCGTTTGGACCGATTCGCTCTTTCGGTGAGACCGAAAAGTTACGAAGGGGAAACAGAGAGATTACAATCCCATCTCGGTGAGACCGAGATCCCTATCGGTGAAGCCGATTTGCCTAGGGTTTGTGGCAGTGGCTATGACATCTGAACTCGGTGGCGCCGGATAGAAAGAATCGGTAGGGCCGAGTTTGACTTTGGGTTTAGGTCATATGTGGATGTGAGAAAGTAGTGGAGGGTTTTGGAGCATATCACTAAGCACATGGAGCAAAAGGCTCATTAATCAACAACTCATCCCTTCTTGATAGTATTGGCTTTTCCTATAGACTCAATGTGATCTTGGATCACTAAAATGTAAAATGTAGAGTCTTGAGCTTTTGAGATTGAGCCAATCCTTTGTCCTTAATATTTTGAGGATCCACTTTCATCATCCATGCCATGCCATTCATTGAGCTTTCCTGAAATGTTTGTCTTGGAATAGCATTAGCTCAATGAGCTATATGTTGTTATGAATTACCAAAACCACCTAGGGATAGTTGCACTTTCATAGTCCGTCCGATCTATATCTGACGGATAGAAAGCCAACTATGACAATTTTACAAAAGATACCCGCACCTCTCTCCACATTTACAGATAAGGCCTTGCCTCGTTCATCCTTATCTCCCACAACCTCGTGCTCCTCCCTATGTCTCTATCTCTACTACTCTTCTTTGTTTTTTATAACAATCCAAATAGTGTTGCGCCGTCCGCTGCACGCCCAGCTGAACATGCCTCCTCGCCTCCATCATCACCAACTGAGTGTTTTATAGGAGTAGGAGTAGAGAAAAAACCGAGTTGGTGATGATGGTGTGTCGTGCAATGCACGGGCATCTTACTATTTTTTTGCATATAAGTCCAAACACCACGTAGACACGGTCTTTGAGAATGGTTCGTAGTCATTCCATGCTCGGGCATTGAAGTTTGTAACTATTTTAGATTAGAATATACTACTACTCCTCCGGTGCTAGTAGTAGAGCAGAGTCCTACTCTACTACTCTACTCTAGCAAGCTAGGGCATAGTACTGTAGTAGGTACTGTAGGGAGTACCAGTACTGTGATCACTCAAGCAAGTTGTCTGGCATCGATATGACCCTACGCTGCTGGTATGTGTCTCGTAAGTCAAGCGGCGTGTTGTAGTCATCATCATCTGTCCACTTCCCATAGCACATATTCGCTTCTCCATCTTTGTCCGCACATAATCTCGTCCAAGCTTCCATCCCCGCTAAGGCGCCTCCCCCCCCCCCTCGTCCGAAACCCAAGCACTAACAATGGCAGAACCGAGCAGCGTCCGCCGAAAGAGTGGCTGGAATTCGCTCCCCACAGAGGTAATCAAGCTCATTGTTTCGCGTGTGGACAATCTCAGTACCATGCCACTCGCCGCGTGCTCGTCGGGGCTGTACCGTTTACTCAAAGCCCTCAGGCCGGAGCTTTTTAAGCCAGCTCCTTGCTTGCTGATGCCGCCTGATCTTCAGAAACGGCGTGTCACGCAGCATAACGATCATAGGGTGGCGAGCATCAACCCCCTTCACTGCGATCTGATCCCCGTCCGCCTCCGCTACAGTACCGGTATGTACTGGGTCGGCATGAACCCGTCCTGTATGGTGCTCGCCGCCGGCCGCGACAGCTGGATGCTCGTGGAGGTCTACAATCGGCGATTGATCCCCCTTCCTTCGATTAACACTGCATCGCTTTGGCACCGCGCCCGTAATACACGGAATCTTAAAGTAGCCAACATGATACCAAGTTTGATTTGCTCAAGGTTGTAATCTGCCAAGTGCCCACAAGATCTGCGAATTATAAAGACTTCAGGCTAATTGCGTTCTTCAACCGCGGTCTCGCCTACCGGATAGGTCACTGCGGTAAGTGGATAAATTTGCACGTCCATCGCAGGATCATACATCCTCCATGGTTCTCTGATGCCATTGAACACAAGGGCTTCATACGTTGTCGACTCCTTCTATGGTTGGACGTATTGCTGGCCTACTCCAGTCATCGCTACAAACGGCTGTTACAGTAGTATGTTACTTTACTTTCCTATGATATCATGATGGCCTGCTTATATTACTGTCAACATTTACTGAAAAAATATTCATGATCATAACATGTTGTTCTTAAGATTGACTAAATCAAGAGCCCATTTTTATTTGACTCCAACTTGATATGATGTTGTAGGCCGCCTGGTGTCCCTACCCTTCCTAATCCCAGAACCTTTCAAAGAAAAGCGGCATGGTAGTTGCAGGTGGTTCCTGGCTCGATCAGATGACGGCGAAAGATTGATGATCGTTCGCACATACCGGACGTGTTGTTTCGCGGAATACAATCACGATCCACCGCAAGGTCTTTGAGCAGGATCCCAGCTTCTCTGGGCCTTCAGGAATTTTTGACTGGAGGCTGGTAAGTAGCCTTGGTGGACGCTCTCTATTTGTCGGACTGAATTATCCGATTAACCAGGAGATAACCGACGGCAAGGACCATGATGGCAGCGCGGTTTCATTCATCAGGCAAAAATGTGTGTACACAGCGTACCATGCGTCTCTGCAAGCACCATACCCTGATATGTGCCGCCACGCTCTGCAGCACAAAGTAGGAGAGAGGGTCGCAAGTATCAGACTTCGACCTGCTGGCTGGAGTTTCATCCGTCAGGCACCCATCTGGTTCAAGCCATCAGCCAATCTCCACAGCTTAATAAATAGTAACGTCTAACTGAGCTAGTTAGTTAGATGCGTACACTTGGTGTAGTAGGATCTTTATTTAGTTTGATGCATACACTTGTTCTTTATTGGTAGCCCTTTTGTAATGATGGCTGATGTTTGGTTTGGAAGAGAGACTTGCGTCTTCACTCTTCCGGCCCTTACTATACATTGCACCCTGCACCTGGTTCTTTGTTCTTTGCTGTTTTCAATATACGATCGAGAGTATATTTAAATCTGTTCGTTGAATAAATGTGTTGTTAGAACGACAAACACAATGTTTTGGAAGTCGTTGCATGGTTCGATCCTTTAGTGCCCCGTACCGTACGTAGCTCATACTATTTTTCGTACGGAACACATTTTCCACTTGTTGAGAAGATGCAGCCCACTGATTAAGGCCCAATAGAGAAGCCCATAATTAACTGGAAGGGAGGCTCTCACATGAATCCGGCCCAGGTACATGCTCATGGTCCCCTAAACATAAATAAGTAAATAAATAAATAAAGCTAAATGCTCATGCACCAGTTCTTTGGGAAAATAGGTAGCCCAGTATTTCTTTTTGAAGAATACCCAAGCTAGGCCTATTTGTTTTCTCCGAATTACTGGGCTACAAATCTTTCAAGACGAGGAGGGATACATTCCATCCTGGCCAAAGAGTATGGTCAATGTCTGATAAAAGTTATAACAAACGGTGTTTAAAATTCCAAAAAATTTATAGCAAACGGGATATTAGTTTTTTTTTTGTTCTTCACTGATATCTTATACGTATTTCATTGGATTTAACATGACATAGTACTAATTTATTTTTAAATTATGGCTATTAATTTTTGCATTAAGAATATTTCGTTCCCCAGCAAAAATTTGCTAATTTTCAAAATTTCTCACATATTTAGTTAATTTTTCGACACCTTTACTGACGGAAAATGGCCAGCAATTCTAAAAATGGAAAACGGGCTGCAATAAATTCCATATGAATTAGAAAATGAGTAAAAATTATAAAAATAATAGCAAATGGCTGACTTGCTTACGGAAGGCTTTGTTAGTCAACACATGATTATAGCAGCAGTGACTGTTGGATGTCCATCCAACGACCGACGTGCTTCTTCAATCTCTGATCTTCCTGCTCCAGCCGCCTAAACTAGCGCCGTGGACTGCTCGCTTCCCTCCTCTTGTGGCGCCATTGATGCCGCGTGAGGCTTCCCGGCCCACCCTACTCCCTCCGCTGGCCTGGCCGCACGCAATCAATCGCCTCCTTATTACGCCGAAAAAAATGATTCCTCCCATCGACATCTGGGCGCACCGGTTGGGAGGCTGACACGTGGGCCTACTACGTTGACGCTGCATACGTGGCTTGTCAACTTAGTCAACAAGCGATTCTAGCAGCAGATGTCGTTGGATTTGAATCGAACGGTCTCTTTGCTTCTTCAATCGCTGCTCTTCTTGCACCAGCTGCCCAAACCAACGCCGGGGAGACCGCCTGCTCCTGCCTCCAGTGGTCGGCTGTGCTGCCGTTGAGGCCTCATCACCCCCTACTACTCCCACCGCTAGCCAGGCCCTGCGGCGATGGCAGACTCACACCGCAGCCGAACCAGTGAACCCTCGTACTCCTCTCCGCGTGGGCATCCACTGCCGCGTCTTCCCCGGCTCTGCGTCGTTCCCTTCCTAGGCCTCGACGTCGTCCACCGCCTTGGTGCTCTCGGCGCGGCGTCGTCAATGTGGTCAACGACCGACTTCCATCGGAAGAGTACTGTACGTGGAGAGGCTGACAGCTGGGTCCACGGCCACAGCCCAGTTTTTTTGTGATTTTCCAAGTAAGTCGCTTTGTCAGGCCTGTTGGGCTGCAAATCTTTCAAGACGAGGAGAGCTTTCATTCGGTGGCCGAGAAAATGGCCCATCAATAATGAGAAATGGGTTTTACATTTTAAAACACATCAAACCGCAATTAGTTTCAAATATCTTTTTTTTCATTTCGAGATTTTAAATTACATTAATTTTGATGCGTGGAGAATTTGTTGGATTTTATATTGATATACATTTATTTTTAAAATCAATTTGAATGTGAGTCCAAATTTCGGGATTAAAAACAGTTCGGACCGCTTTTGAAATATGCAAAATTTCGTATATTTTTTTAACCGTGGCCACAATATGGGCTGTAATGCTAACAAAAAAATATGGGCTCCAACCTTAAGAATTAGCAAATGGGCTGTAAATTATTAGAAATAATGGCAGATGGGCTGTATGCTGTTTTCCACAGATTTGAGGCTTTCCTAAAAAAAGGTTGATGCACAAGCAGTGACTATTGGATGGCCATCCAACGGCCGTCGTGCTTCTTCAATCTCTGCTCTTCCTGCTCCAGCCGCTCAAACAGGCGCCGGCGGGACTGCCTGCTCCCTCCTCCCATCGGTTGTCTTTGCCGCCACAGTATCACCGCCCCACCGTACTCGCTGGCCTAGCCATCCCTCTACTCACCCACACCTGCTGTTATTCTCCGGCGACGGCAGACGAACCAGTAAACCCTCGTACAGTCGTACTCCCCTCCACATGGGAAACAACTGCCGAGTCTTCCCTACATCCGTGTCGTCCCCTTCCTAGGCCTCGCAGTCGTCCACCGCCGTGGTGCTCTCGGCGCGACATGGTCAATGTGGTCAACGACCGACTTCCATCGGAAGAAATCTTGTGCGTGGAGATGCCGACAATTTGGGTCCATGGCCGCAGCAAGGAAGTGCCTCCTTATTACGCGCGAAATAGTTATTCCTCCACCTGACAGCGGGGACCCATCGGACGGGCCACCGTATTTCACGAAAAAAACGTTTCCCCCTGACTGCTAGGACCCACCAGCTACACCTTCGCACGCAAGGAAGTGCGTCCGGGCAAAAAAAAAGATTCAACCCCCTGACTATTGGGACACACCAGCTACATCTTCGCACGCAAGGAAGTGCGTCCGGGCAAAAAAATGATTTGCCCCCCCTGACTGCTGGGACCCACCAGCTACATCTTCGCAGGCAAGGAAGTGCCTGACAGTCGGGACCCACCTGGTCGAAGCGTACGTAGCATTGTCATTCTGGTCGCGAACGTGTACGTACATAATGGTCGTTGTAGAGGCGCGCACGTGTCCTACTAGAGGCACGCACGTAGCATGTACACGAACGTACAGCGGCCAGGGTGCAAGAAAGAAAATACGGCCACGTATGTGTACATACGAGCGGGGTCTCGAACGCCTACTCGCGCATACGTACATGGCTGGGTCAGAACGGAGAAACAGCGTCGTCGTCGTGTTGATGGGGAGCCAACCGGCTGGGTCGGAACGGAATGTGTGGTCGTGTTCATCGGGAGGGCTTGGACGGAACAGGCGATGGAAACGAGGCCTGCTGTACCGCACAACGGAGGAAACAGACCTCCTACGTTCGGAACAGGGTCCTGTTGATCGGGAGGGGTGTGGTGTACCGCCAAAAGCGGAGGAAGCGGACCTCCTACGGTCGGCAGGGGTCCTGTTGATCGGGAGGGTGTGGCGTACGCCATAAAGCAGACGAAACGGACCTCCCTACGGTCGTAAACGGGGTCCCGTTGATCGGGAGGGTGTGGCGTCGCAAAGCGGACGAAATGGACTTGTGTTGGAGCGCCACGGTGAAACGGGTCCTGTTCATCGGGAGCGGTGTGGCGTGCCGCAAAACGGACTCCACGGGATACTGTTCATCTCCACCGTTGACCTCCTCCGGCCTCCACGGGCTCCTGTTCATCCAGCCTCCACCGCGTGCTACTCCACCGCCATCGCTCAACCACCCCTCCACGGGCACCCCTCCACCGCTTCATCTGTTCATCCAACCCTCCACACCACGGGTCCTGTTCAACCACCCTCCACGGCCACCCTCCACCGCTTCACTGTTCATCCAGCCCTCCACACCACGGGGTCCTGTTCATCCAGAGGCAACGCCACCGCTCACTGTTCATCCAAACCCCCCCCCCACCCCCCACCCCCCGCAACACTCACTGTTCATCCAATCGATCGGCTTCAGTTAGCAGCAGTAGAGAAGGAATCTCTCGACCGAGTTCAGTTAACAGCCATCGATCGATCGCTCGGGTTCAGTAACGCGTAGCCTGCAGTGCAATCGCTCGGGTTCAGTTAGAGCCCAACGCCTCGCTCGGGTTCAGTTAGAGCCAACGCCTCGCACACACGCGCATACGTGTACGAGAGAAACGTGCATCGCTCGGCCCCCGACCTCCCACCGTAACCGGGAACTCCCCGAAATTTTCCTCCCCTTGCTTCTACCACGGTTTTTTTCCGTCATGGACAGCCCAAAGAATGTCATCCAACTGCGTCTCCAGCCCGGCCAGGACGAAAAGCCCATTTTCTGTCATGATTTTTTGTCATAGAAGTAGGAGCCCACCACATCTATGATGATACCGGGTTTTGTCACAATTATCATCATAGAAGTGTCATATGTATGACAGAAAAAAAATTCGTTCGGCCCAAAATTTCATGGATGTGTCTTTTTTTGTAGTGGCGGCCGACGCGCTCTGCAACGCGCCCGAGCCAATGTTGCTCGCGTGCTCGCTTCCCCGCCTACCCAACCTTGCCAAAACTCGCCACCATCCTCGTCTCGACACCCTTAACTCCTCCCTGGCACTCGCCGACGCCGGAGCTCGCCGCAGCGAGCACGGGCAAGGTCCGGCCAGCCCAAAGAAGGCGGAGCGCCCGTGCTCGTCGCCACCCTCTTGATCCTGTGCTCGTCTCCGCTCGCCCACAGTGGCCGCGTGACCACCGTCGCCTTCTCCCCCTCTCACTGACGCCGCTCGTCGCCGGGCACCGTGGACAGGTGTCCATCGAAGGAGCCCGAAGCACCCTCGCCGCTCGCCTATAAATAGAGCCCCCCCCCCAGCCGCCTCGAGCATCATCCAACACTCACACACACTCCATGATCGAGTAGAAAGCCGTAGCCCGGCCGGGCAGGCCTCGGGCCGCCGTCCCCGAGCTCGAGCTCGCCGGCGATCCCC
This sequence comes from Aegilops bicornis, assembly GCA_021605145.1. NCBI lineage: Eukaryota > Viridiplantae > Streptophyta > Magnoliopsida > Poales > Poaceae > Aegilops > Aegilops bicornis. Next base: position 89,727,993 of record CM038670.1, read on the forward strand.
TCTGGTCGTCGTAGTAGCTCCGGCCCTTCCCAGGCCTGGGCGACCCTCAAGGGCCTCCGCCTCTCTCCGGTGAGGCCGTATCGCCCGCTTGGATCCTCTGGAGTGGCTTCTGCTCGCCGTCTTCCTCAACTCCGGCGACCCCCTCGTTCTGCCTCCTCTTGCGAGCTACATTCCGATGCCGTCCGACCACCCCTAGCCACGCTACGGGTACGGGCAGGTGCGCCTCAAGCCCCTCTTGCCATCCCTCCCTCTCGTTTTGGCCAAGGAGCCCCGGCGAGAGCTCCGGCGAAGCCGCGGCCGTCTCTGTTTCTCTCTCCCTCTTCCCCCACCTGACTAGCGGGGCCCACTAGTCAGTCACTCTGTACGCGCGTGAAGCGGTACAAGTGGTAGCGCCCCTGGGCTTTACGCCTTCGACGTCACCCCCCCCCCCCCGTCTATTTCTTTTTATTCAAATTCATTTGAATTTACAAAACACTTCAAACAGTTATAACTTTTTAACCATAAGTCCAAATGAATTGATTCTTTTTGCATTCTGTTCTCTGAAAACAAATTTAGCAGCTCACCAAAGATGAGATTTTTCTGAGCTGTTTAGAATTTCTGGTGATTTTCAGAAGAGTTCTTGATATTTTCATTTTTTGTTTAAAATTATTTTCAGAAGGTGAGGCTTGTCTTGAGGATCACCAGGAGGCTTGTGAACCTCATCTGCACTAAGGCAAGCCACATCAACATTTTCATGATGCCATTTCAATACTTGTGATTTTTCTTACTTGAATGAAATAATTAATCCATGCATTTAAATAATTATTGAGTTATTTGTATTCTGTTAAATGTTGGTTAAGTTGTTATGCTTGATTTACAGAATGGTTGAAACTAGTTTAGTGGATAAAGCAAGATAAGATTTATTTGAGGTGATGTTAGAAATAATTTTGTTATGCATGTTAGTAATTATTTAGCTATGTTTTTGCCTTCATAAATTGATAAAAAATTGTTAGAAAATATTATGTTAAATACTTGTTAAATCATATTACTTGTTTTACAGAATGTTTGAACCCAACTTAGTGATAAAGAAATTAAGAGTTGTTGATAGTGAAATGTTTTGTTATGCATATGAAAAGTTATCGGAGTTACTTTCTTGCGTAAGAAATTAATAAAACTTGTTGCAAAATATTTTGGTTAAGTTGTGAGTCATTTTGAGCTAGTAGAGTAATATGAGTTGTTGACGGTTATGCTTGGTGTGTATATGGATGACATCGGTCATTTTATCATTATATGATGCATGTGTTGTTTTGCATTTCATGGCATGCTATGACACCGGTCATTTTTAGTTTAAAGTTGAACCTGAATATAACTCAACTTGAATATATCGTTGACTGGGTCATGGTGCCGCTGAATTGAGTTTCTTTGCAGAGCAACCACATTTGCCTTTATGGGAAGGCCTTGATTCGGTCCATTGACACGGCCTCTGGTCGGTGCCTCCATCTAGGGAAGGTTATGTCGTGCTTGCCCTGGCCCGGTAAGCAGACATAATCTTGTGTGCTCGTTGATGAGATTATGGTACCGAGTCCCCGAGTGGGAGTGTCCCCGAGTGGGAGTGTTTTGACCACGACGGTGGTCGGGGTGTCTTTGGTAGACACGGGGCCACCCAGGACCAGCCCGTTGGGGATTTGGGTCGGAGTGGCCGGGAAAATGGTGTGGCAATGGAGGGGTTTTGTCGGAATGCCGTTGGTCCACCCGAATGGGAGTGCGAGGCCATGGGTTCCGTGGTGTGGGTACAGTGTGCTACCTCTGAAGAGTGTATAATCTATCGATAGCCGAGTCCACAGTCACAGACATCTCGTAGTAGGTCCCACCATGAGTCAACGACTAATAAAAATTGCACACTAAGCTGTAAACCTTGCATTGTTGAGGATGGCAAAAAGGCCATCAAGGAAATCGGGACCAGATATTGGTCGTGGTTTCGATCACCGTAAGGATCACGAGTCATTTTGTTTTACCATGTTGGTGGTGTGTTTTACCACGTTGGTGGTGTGCTTTACCACGTTGGTTGTGTGTTTGTGATCTAAGGATGATCACGGTTGGTAAGTTGTCCTGAGGGACGTTCGAGCATGATCACTGCATGTTGACATATAGTGTTGCATCATTAATAATTGGTTAAATATCATGATATTGTTTGTCATTATGATTATGCCTATTGTGAGCTTGCAAGTACATTCAATGTACTGACCTTGCGTCTCATGCCAGATTTCAGGAAAGTCTTGTTGGAAAGGAGCGCTGTTCGAGTCTAGATCGTGTCCACATCGGTGTCCCTGTGATATAGAGCTTCCGCTACGACGTTATTCCGCTGCCATGTAGTTGTTCGGATCGAGGCCCCTTTATGTTCACTAAATAATGTACATATTGTCAACCGCACAGAGTGTGCCGCTTGGCCTCGACAGCTGTTGTAATCTAAACCCTGTTCTGCTAGCATCAATAAAGCAGTTGTTTTCTGTACCAATATGTTGTGTGTTGCCAGAAGACATGGTCTCTGGGCTGGCAATGCAGGGTAAACCGGTCGCTCTGAGCCGGGGTGTGCTACGTCTTGAGCTTGCGTTGGTTTTCCCCGGAGAGGAGAGGATGATGCAGCAGAGTAGCGTAAGTATTTCCCTCAGTTTTTGAGAACCAAGGTATCAATCCAAGAGGGAGGCCACGCGCAAGTCCCTCGTACCTACACAAAGCAAATAACTCCTCGCAACCAACGCCAATAGGGGTTGTCAATCCCTTCACGGTCACTTACGAGAGTGAGATCTGACAGAGATGATAGATAATATTTTTGTTATTTTTGGTACAAAGATGCAAAGCAAAATAAAAGGAAAAGTAAAAAAGCAAAGCAATAATAAAGTGATGGAAGATTAATATGATGAGAATAGAGCCGGGGGCCACAGATTTCACTAGTGGCTTCTCTCAAGAGCATAAGTATTTTTTACGGTGGGTGAACGAATTACTGTTGAGCAATTGACAGAATTGAGCATAGTTATGAGAGTATCTAGGTATTATCGTGTATATAGGCATCACGTCCGAGACAAGTAGACCGACTCTGCTGCATCTACTACTATTACTCCACTCATCGACCGCTATCCAAAGATGCATCTAGAGTATTAAGTTAAAGAAAATGCAGTAACGCCTTAGCGAGATGACATGATGTAGAGGATAAATTCATGCAATATGATAAAAACCCCATCTTGTTATCCTCGATGGTAACAATACAATCGTGCCTTGCTGCCCCCTCATCCTTTGGGAAAGGACACCGCAAGATTGAACCCAAAGCTAAGCACTTCTCCCATTGCAAGAACTACCAATCTAGTTGGCCAAATCAAACGGATAATTCAAAGAGACTTGCAAAGATAACCAATCATACATAAAAGAATTCAGAGATGATTCAAATATTGCTCATAGATAATCTTGATCATAAACCCACAATTCATCGGTCTCAACAAACACACCGCAAAAAGAAGATTACATCAAATAGATCTCCGCGAGAGAGGGGGAGAACATTGTAATGAGATCCAAAAAGAGAGAAGAAGCCATCTAGCTACTAACTATGGACCCGAAGGTCTGAAGTAAACTACTCACACTTCATCGGAGAGGCTATGATGATGATGTAGAAGCCCTCCGTGGTGGATTCCCCTTCCGGCGGAGCTCCGGAATAGGCCCCAAGATGGGATCTCATGGATACAGAAAGTTGCGGCGGTGGAATTAGGTTTTTGGCTCTGTATCTGATCTGTTGGGGGTACGTAGGTATATATAGGAGGAAGGAGTACGTCGGTGGAGCTTCGAGGGGCCCACGAGGCAGGGGCGCGCCCTAGGGGGGGTGCGCCCTCCACCCTCGTGGCCGCCTCCCTCCTTTCTTGACCGAGGGTCCAAGTCTCCTGGATCTTATCTGATGAGAAAATCACGTTCCCGAAGGTTTCATTCCGTTTGGACTCCGTTTCATATTTTGTTTCTTCAAAACATTGAAATAGGCAAAAAGACAGCAAATCTGGGTTGGGCCTCCGGTTAATAGGTTAGTCCCAAAAGTGATATAAAAGTGGAAAATAAAGCCCAATATGGTCCAAAACAGTAGATAATATAGCATGGAGCAATCAAAAATTATAGATACGTTGGAGGCGTATCAGGGTGCCATAAACCAATACCGGAACCTGGATGCTCATATTGGTTCCTACATATTCTACGAAGATCTTTATCGGTCAAACCAAATAACAACATACGTTGTTCCCTTTGTCATCGGTATGTTACTTACCCTAGATTCGATCGTCGGTATCTCAATACCTAGTTCAATCTCGTTACCGGCAAGTCTCTTTACTCATTCCGTAATGTATCATCCCGTAACTAACTCATTAGTCACAAGGCTTGCAAGGCTTATAGTGATGTGCATTACCGAGAAGGCCCAGAGATACCTCTCCGACAATCGGAGTGACAAATCCTAATCTCGATCTATGCCAACTCAACAAACACCATCGGAGACACCTGTAGAGCATCTTCATAATCACCCAGTTACATTGTGATGTTTGATAGCACACAAAGTGTTCCTCCGGTATTCGGGAGTTGCATGATCTCATAGTCATAGGAACATGTATAAGTCATGAAGAACGCAATAGCAACATACTAGACGATCAAGTGTTAAGCTAACGGAATGGGTCTTTTCCATCACATCATTCTCTAATGATGTGATCCCGGTCATCAAATGACAACACATGTCTATGGCTAGGAAACTTGACCATATTTGATTAACGAGCTAGTCAAGTAGAGGCATACTAGGGACACTCTGTTTTGTCTATGTATTCACACATGTATCAAGTTCCCGGTTAATACAATTCTAGCATGAATAATAAACATTTATCATGAAATAAGGAAATGAATAATAACTTTATTATTGCCTCTAGGGCATATTTCCTTGAGTCTCCCACTTGCACTAGAGTCAATAATCTAGTTCACATCGCCATGTGATTTAACACCAATAGTTCACATCACCATGTGATTAACACCCATAGTTCACATCGCCATGTGATCAACACTCAAAGGGTTTACTAGAGTCAGTTATCTAGTTCACATCGCCATGTGATCAACACCCAAAGATTACTAAGGTGTGATCATGTTTTGCTTGTGAGAGAAGTTTAGTCAACGGGTCTGCCAAATTCAGATCCGTATGTATTTTGCAAATTTCTATGTCTACAATGCTCTGCACGGAGCTACTTTAGCTAATTGTTCCCACTTTCAAGATGTATCCGGATTGTGACTTAGAGTCATCCAGATCGGTGTCAAAGCTTGCATCGACGTAACTCTTTACGATGAACTCTTTATCACCTCCATAACCGAGAAACATTTCTTTAGTCCTCTAAGAATATTTTGACCGCTGTCCAGTGATCTACTCCTAGATCAAAATTGTACTCCCTTTCCAAACTAAGGGAAGGGTATACAATAGGTCTGGTACACAGCATGGCATACTTTACAGAACATATGGCTGAGGCATAGGGAATGACTTTCATTCTTTCTCTATCTTCTGCCGTGGTCGGGCTTTGAGTCTTACTCAACTTCACACCTTGTAACACAGGCAAGAACTCTTTCTTTGACTGTTCCATTTTGAACTACTTCGAAAACTTGTTAAGGTATGTACTCATTGAAAAAACTTATCAAGCGTCTTGATCTATCTCTATAGATCTTGATGCTCAATATGTAAGCAGCTTCACGGAGGTCTTTCTTTGAAAAACTCCTTTCAGACACTCCTTTATGCTTTCCAGAAAATTCTACATCATTTCCGATTGACAATATGTCATTTACATAGACTTATCGGAAAGGCTGTAGTGCTGCCACTCACTTTCTTGTAAATACAGGCTTCACCACAAGTCTGTATAAAACTATATGCTTTGATCAACTTATCAAAGCATATATTCCAACTCCGAGATGCTAGTACCAGTCCATAGATGGATCGCTGGAGCTTGCATATTTTGTTAGCACCTTTAGGATTGACAAAATCTTCAGGTTGCATCATATACAACTCTTCTTTAATAAATCCATTAAGGAATGCAGTTTTGTTTATCCATTTGCCAGATTTCATAAAATGCGGCAACTGCTAACATGATTCAGACAGACTTAAGCATCGATACGAGTGAGAAAAACTCATCATAGTCAACACCTTGAACTTGTCAAAAACCTTTCATGACAAGTCGAGCTTTGTAGATAGTAACACTACCATCAGCGTCCGAATTATTCTTGAAGATCTATCTATTCTCAATGTCTTGCCGATCATCGGGCAATTCTACCAAAGTCCATACTTTGTTTTCATACATGCATCCTATCTCAGATTTCATGGCCTCAAGCCATTTTGCGGAATCTGGGCTCATCATCGCTTCCTCATAGTTCGCAGGTTCGTCATGGTCTAGTAACATGACTTCCAGAATAGGATTACCGTTCCACTCTGGTGTGGATCTTACTCTGATTGACCTACGAGGTTCGGTAGTAACTTGATCTGAAGTTTCATGATCATCATCATTAACTTCCTCACTAATTCGTGTAGGCATCACTGGAACTGATTTCAGTGATGAGCTACTTTCCAATTCGAGAGAAGGTACAATTACCTCATCAAGTTCTACTTTCCTCCCACTCACTTATTTCGAGAGAAACTCCTTCTCTAGAAAGGATCAATTCTCAGCACGGATATCTTGCCTTCGGATCTGTGATAGAAGGTGTACCCGACAGTCTCCTTTGGGTATCCTATGAAGACACATTTCTCCGATTTGGGTTCGAGCTTATCAGGTTGAAACTTTTTCACATAAGCATCGCCACCCTAAACTTTAAGAAATGACAGCTTACGTTTCTTGCTAAACCACAGTTCATATGGTGTCGTCTCAACGGATTTAGATGGTGCCCTATTTAACATGAATGCAGTTGTGTCTAATGCATAACCCAAAAACGATAGTGGTAAATCGGTAAGAGACATCATAGATCGCACCATATCTAATAAAGTACGGTTACGATGTTCGGACACACCATTACACTGTGGTGTTCCAGGTGGCGTGAGTTGCGAAACTATTCCACATTGTTTCAAATGAAGACCAAACTCGTAACTCAAATATTCTCCTCAACGATCAGATTGTAGAAACTATATTTTCTTGTTACCATGATTTTCCACTTCACTCTGAAATTCTTTGAACTTTCAAAATGTTTTAGAATTATGTTTCATCAAGTAGATATACTCATATCTGCTCAAATCATCTGTGAAGGTTAGAAAATAACGATACCCGCCGCGAGCCTCAACACTTATCGGGCCGCATACATTAGTATGTATTTTTTCCAACAAGGCTGTTGCTTGCTCCATAGTTCCGGAGAACGGAGTATTAGTCATCTTGCCCATGAGGCATGGATCGCAAGCATCAAGTGATTCCTAATCAAATGATTCCAAAAGCCCATTAGCATGGAGTTTCTTCATGCGCTTTACACCAATATGACCTAAACGGCAGTGCCACAAATAAGTTGCACAATCATTATTAACTTTGCATCTTTTGGATTTAATATTATGAATATGTGTATCACTACGATCGAGATCCAACAAACCATTTTTATCGGGTGTATGACCATAGAAGCTTTTATTCATGTAAATAGAACAACAATTATTCTCTGACTTAAATGAATAACTGTATTGCAATAAACACGATCAAATCATATTCATGCTCAATGCAAACACCGAATAACAATTATTTAGGTTCAACACTAATCACAAAAGTATAGGGAGTGTGCGATGATGATCATATCAATCTTGGAACTACTTCCAACACACATCGTCACTTCACCCTAAACTCGTTTCTGTTCATTCTGCAACTCCCGTTTCAAGTTACTAATCTTAGCAACTGAACCAGTATCAAATGATGAGGGGTGCTACCTCCTGAGCATTGCGTTGGTTTTCCCTTGAAGAGGAAAGGGTGATGCAGCAAAGTAGCATAAGTATTTCCCTCAGTTTTTGAGAACCAATGTATCAATCCAGTAGGAAGCCACACACGACTCCCTCACACCTACACAAACAAATAAGTCCTCGCAACCAACGCGATAAGGGGTTGTCAATCTCTAGACGGTCACTTACGAGAGTGAAATCTGATAGATATGATAAGATAATATTTTTGGTATTTTTATGATAAAGATGCAAAGTAAAATAAAAGGCAATAAAAATAACTAAGTGTGGCAAGATTAATATGATGGAAGATAGACCCGGGGGCCATAGGTTTCACTAGTGGCTTCTCTCAAGAGCATAAGTTTTTTACGGTGGGTGAACAAATTACTGTTGAGCAATTGACAGAATTGAGCATAGTTATGAGAATATCTAGGTATGATCATCTATATAGGCATCACGTCCGAGACAAGTAGATCGACTCCTGCCTGCATCTACTACTATTACTCCACACATCGACCGCTATCCAGCATGCATCTAGAGTATTAAGTTCATAAGAACAGAGTAACGCTTTAAGCAAGATGACATGATGTAGAGGGATAAACTCATGCAATATGATGTAAACCCCATCTTGTTATCCTCGATGGAAACAATACAATACGTGTCTTGCTGCCCCTACTATCACTGGGAAAGGACAGCGCAAGATTGAACCCAAAGCTAAGCACTTCTCCCATTGCAAGAAAGACCAATCTAGTAGGCCAAACCAAACTGATAATTTGAAGAGACTTGCAAAGATAACCAATCATACATAAAAGAATTCGGAGAAGATTCGAATATTGCTCATAGATAAACTTGATCGTAAACCCACAATTCATTGGTCTCAACAAACATACCGCAAAAGAAGATTACATCGAATAGATCTCCACGAGAGAGGGGGAGAACATTGTATTGAGATCCAAAAAGAGAGAAGAAGCCATCTAGCTAATAACTATGGACCCGAAGGTCTGAGGTAAACTACTCACACATCATCGGAGAGGCTATGGTGTTAATGTAGAAGCCCTCCATGATCGATGCCCCTCCGGCGGTGCTCCGGAACAGGCCCCAAGATGGGATCTCACAAGTACAGAAGGTTGCGGCAGTGGAATTAGGTTTTTGGCTCTGTATCTGGTAGTTTGGGGGTACGTAGGTATATATAGGAGGAAGGAGTACGTCGATGGAGCAATAGGGGGCCCAAGAGGGTGGAGGGCGCGCCCAGGGGGTAGGCGCCCCCCTACCTCGTGCCCTCCTGGTTGATGTCTTGACATAGGGTCCAAGTCCTCTGGATCACGTTCATTCCGAAAATTACGTTCCCGAAGGTTTCATTCCGTTTGGACTCCGTTTGATATTCTTTTTCTGCGAAACTCTGAAATAGGCAAAAACAGCAATTCTGGGTTGGGCCTTCGGTTAATAGGTTAGTCCCAAAAATAATATAAAAGTGTATAATAAAGCCCAATAATGTCCAAAACAGATATAATATAGCATGGAACAATCAAAAATTATAGATACGTTGAACAATCAAAAGCTTAATTCCTGCTCGTCCTCGAGTAGGTAAATGATAAAAATAGAATTTTTGATGTGGAATGCTACTTGGCATAATTTCAATGTAATTCTTCCTGATTGTGGTATGAATATTCAGATCCGAAAGATTCAAGATAAAAGTTCAATATTGACATAGAAATAGTAATACTTCAAGCATACTAACTAAGCAATTATGTCCTCTCAAAATAACATGGCCAAAGAAAGTTCATCCCTACAAAATCATATAGTTTAGTCATGCTCCATTTTCGTCACACACAAGAATGCTCTCATCATGCACAACCCCGATGACAAGCCAAGCAATTGTTTCATACTTTAGTAATCTCAAACTTTTTCAACCTTCACGCAATACATGAGCGTGAGCCATGGATATAGCACTATGGGTGGAATATAATATAATGATGGGGGTTATGTGGAGAAGACAAAAAAGGAGAAAGTCTCACATCAACGAGGCTAATCAATGAGCTATGGAGATGCCCATAAATTGATGTTAATGCAAGGATTAGGATTGCCATGTAACGGATGCACTAGAGCTATAAATATATGAAAGCTCAACAAAAGAAACTAAGTGGGTGTGCATCCAACTTGCTTGATCACGAAGACCTAGGGCATTTGAGGAAGCCCATTCTTGGAATATACAAGCCAAGTTCTATAATGAAAAGTTCCCACTAGTATATGAAGGTGACAAAACAAAGGACTCTCTATCATGAAAATTATGGTGCTACTTTGAAGCACAAGTGTGGTAAAAGGATAGTAACATTGTCCCTTATCTCTTTTTCTCTAATTTTTTAATTTTATTTTTCCTCACTTGGGACAATGCTCTAGAAAATGATGATCATCACACTTCTATTTATTTACAACTCAATGGTTACAACTCGATACTAGAACAAAGTATGAGTCTATGTGAATGCCTCCGGCGGTGTACCGGGATATGCAATGAACCAAGAGTGACATGTATGAAAGAATTATGAATGGTCGCTTTTGCCACAAATATTATGACAACTACATGATCATGCAAAGCAATATGACAATGATGAACCTGTCATGATAAACGGAACGGTGGAAAGTTGCATGGCAATATATCTCGGAATGGCTATGGAAATGCCATAATAGGTAGGTATGGTGGCTGTTTTGAGGAAGATATAAGGAGGTTTATGTGTGAAAGAGCATATCATATCACGGGCTTGGATGCACCGCCAAGTTTGCACCAACTCTCAATGTGAGAAAGGGCAATGCACGGCATCAAGAGGCTAGCAATGATGGAAAGGTGAGACTGCTATAATCCATGGACTCAACATTAGTCATAAAGAACTCACATACTTATTGCAAAAATCTACAAGTCATCAAAAACCAAGCACTACGTGCATGCTCCTAGGGGATAGATTGGTAGGAAAAGACCATCGCCGTCCCCGACCGCCACTCATAAGGAGGACAATCAAAGAACACCTCATGTTTCAAATTTGTTACATAACGTTTACCATACGTGCATGCTACGGGACTTGCAAACTTCAACACAAGAATTTCTCAAATTCACAACTACTCAACTAGCACAACTTTGATATCACTATCTCCATATCTCAAAACAATCATCAAGCATCAAACTTCTCTTAGTATTCAACACACTCATAAGAAACTTTTTACTAGTCTTGAATACCTAGCATATTAGGATTATTTAAGTAAATTACCACGCTATTTAAGACTCACAAAATAATATAAGTGAATCATGAGAGAATAATAGTTTCTATAAAACAAAACCACCACCATGCTCTAAAAAATATAAGTGAAGTACTAGAGCAAAAACTATATAACTCAAAAGATATAAGTGAAGCACATAGAGTATTCTAATAATTTCCAAATCATGTGTGTCTCTCTCAAAAGGTGTGTACAGCAAGGATGATTGTGGTAAACTAAAAATGAAAGACTCAAATCATACAAGACGCTCCAAGCAAAACACATATCATGTGGTGAATAAAAATATAGCTCCAAGTAAAGTTAACGAGGGAAGTAGACGAAAGAGGGGATGCCTTCCGGGGCATCCCCAAGCTTTGGCTTTTGGGTGTCCTTAGATTATATTGGGGGTGCCATGGGCATCCCCAAGCTTAGGCTCTTGCCACTCCTTGTTCCATAATCCATCAAATCTTTCACCCAAAACTTGAAAACTTCACAACACAAAACTTAACAGAAAATCTCGTGAGCTCTGTTAGCGAAAGAAAACAAAACACCACTTCAAGGTAATGTAATTAAATCATTATTTATTTATATTGGTTTTAAACCTACTGTATTACAACTTCTCTACGGGTTATGAACTATTTTACTAGCCATAGATTCATCAAAATAAGCAAACAACACACGAAAAACAGAATCTGTCAAAAACAGAACAGTCTGTAGTAATCTGTAACAAACGCAAACTTCTGGAACTCCAAACATTCAGCCAAAATAGGACGACCTAGACAATTTTTTTATTGATCAGCAACAATTGGAATCAATATTTTATCACGTTCTGGTGATTTTTAACAATTATTTTCGTGAACAGAAAGTTTCTGGAATTTTCAGCAAGATCAAATAACTATCATCCAAGAAGATCCTATAGGTTTAACTTGGCACAAACACTAATTAAAACATAAAAAGACATCTAACCAGAGGCTAGATCAAATATTTATTCCTAAACAGAAGAAAAAAGCAAAAACCTAAAATAAAATAAAATTGGGTTGCCTCCCAACAAGCGCTATCGTTTAACGCCCCTAGCTAGGCATAAAAAGCAAGGATAGATGTAGGTATTGCCATAATAATAGGACTAGATCGTCGATGACGCGCATTGCTGCGTCCGTCTATTTGGAGGATTGAATATATTCTTTTTGTGTATGCACGGAGCCATGGAGGCAGGATGAATAAACGTCAAATTTACAAAAACTCAATTGTAACATTACTCACTTATCAAAGAGCAACCTTTTGCAACTATGGCAAAGAGGAAAGCTGGGATTTATATTGTGTCTAGTGGACTTGGAAGTCAGTTCATCTTTGGATTTCGTGGTCCTACCTTAACAATGGACTCTCTATTGGTACTTATGGCTGGATTGGAAGGAGTTTTTGCGATGAAAATTCTAATTTATTACCGATTAATATTTAACTATTGTTGGCCGAGGAGACATGTGTCTTATTAAGGTTTGCTTGGTAAGAACGCAGTCGATGTGCATTTGATCAGTCGGTCAGTCCTAGGTAAATCAATATACAAATCTCCTTGTTATTGATCTTAACTTTGTAAGACTGCGGTCGATTTGTATACAATTCATTGGTCAGTCTGTAAGTAGTCCACATACAAGGTCACTTGTTACGACAACATGCACAACAATCTATTTTTATTAAAAGAAACTTTCAACATGTAATATGACCAAACTCCAATTGTTGAATTTAAGCACAGCGTGCCGATGAAATCCTCATTGGTCTCTACCTAAAGGACTGCTGGGAAAAGGGAATGGCCCTAGTGCATTTGGTTAATCTTGAGTTCATTACACCCAGGGAGAAAGATTACTAAAGAATAAATTTAATTAGGTAGGAAATCAAAAAACGGTGTATTACATACATTTTTTATACAATGAGCCAAGTGGACTATAGTAATAAGATCTTTTGTTTATTAAAGTGCAATCCGACTGAAAGCTATCTACATATGATACACAAAGATGCTATCCAAAATAAGCCATTGTGAAAAGGGAATTGGTTGACTTGCACCGAACAAATAAGGTCCAAATTGAGTTGTTACCAGTCAGCAGGTGGCCACCTTGCACCACATACACACCGCATACAAAAGGGTACAACTCCCGGTCGGGAGAGAATTATGTCTGACAGAGCAAGTAATATCATGCATAAGATAGACAATACAAACATAATATAATATAATATATAAAAAGATAATAACTATCACCAGTCACGTACTGGACACGGGATGGCATAAGGCACCGTACAAGGCTACACTTTTCATATAAGATGAGAACCCATACATTAGTAATATGAAAATAAATTTGGTATGAAAAACGGAATCAGTGTCGGATGGATAGGATGCAAATACATTAGTATGACCAAAGTATGTCATCTGACTTCTGTCTAGATTAAAAAGTATATAGTTGGAGCAGTACTTGCAGCTAGAGTAATATTTCTTGAGCAGATAGTTAAACATTGGTAATGTGTACTTTCTAATCAATTCAGCTAACTCTGCAGATAATAACTATCTAACATTAGAGATGTGTATGCATTTTAGATGCAATAATATTCCCACTCTTTGAGACATTACATGGAATTTGCAATTGTACCTGGATCTGTTCAGAAGCTACTTTAGGTGTAAATGTACATCTGGTTGAAAGTAGAGGATTCTCACTTGCTTCCTGCCCATTGGTGCACTCAAGATTTTCCTTTCGGAATCTGAATAACAGCATGATTCACCGAGAACCAATACTATGAAAAAAATGCATGTGGTGTGAAAAAAATGCATGTGAACCTTAAACAGTATGCTGTAGTGCTTGTTGATCAATCCACCAGTTGGTAACACGCATAAATAGCCTTAGCTTATATGAACCTGAACCTAAAGAGCTATGAAATCAGTAGAGGGGAAGGTATAGTGTAACCTGAAAGTTCAAGGTCAACATTTTGAGATGTGAAACAGTCCCATATATATAACTGTAAAATTGCCAAAAATTAGAATAACATATTTGGCCGGCCCTGTCAGTAATACTGATAAATCTAAAACAAGGGAGAAGACAAGCTCAACATGGACGGATATTCACAAGATTCATGTTTGATGGGAACCTACAGTGAGAAGACGACATGGGTGGTGGAAGAACTACTCGGTTTAACTGCAAGAATAACATAAGAGAATGAGGCGACGGAGCAACTATTATATAGGCGCACAAACAAGAATGTGCCTCCATTAATCACGGCCAGTAAGTGTCGCACATCAATGCCCATGAAGGCTTCCAGAAACGGATGCTTCAACACTGACGGGTCAGCTTCAATCGTCGGGATCACTCAGCGTCGATTTGATTCCTTCCGCATGAGCTGGAGCCGGATCCCGCTCCTCCGATCGATCCGAGCGCTCGCATAGACTTGCCTTGATCCCGCACCTCCGGTGGATCACACCGAGCGACGCACACCGGTCGGCGGCTCCTCTGCGCCTGCTTCGTCTGGATCCCTTTAGCAAAGCCCACCACCATCGGACCTTCAAATAAGCTCGAATGGGCTTGCCGACGCCCAATTTACCGAGAGGCCTTCGTTTGACATTGAGCAGCAGCCCACCGGACAGCTGGACCAAATTACACAGAGTGCATGATGGAACGTTTTTTACGTCAGATCCGACGGCCAGGAACACCCAGATCATGAAAATGGACGGCCGAAAACCCAAAGCACTGTGAGGGCAGGGATTAGGTGCGGTTATACTGTTCTTAATAGATCATTAAAACTCATTTCATATTCTCTACGTTCAGCGGCGAGTTTTCTTTGAGACAAGCAAAAGTAATCAAAAGGGCTAAATTTAATGGGACAAAAGTCCCCAAGATCAACTTTAGGAGTTATAGGTTCCTGCTTCGGCCCTTCGTATTGCACAAGCAATTCATCATTATAAGCATTCTTTTGACAGAACTTTGTGAGCCTATACTCGAGAGAATATCCTAGCTCATTATTTCAAATAGCAAAATCATTATTAAGTTCAGAAATTCTATCAACTAGAACATTAGTAGGAACCTTTTTTCAAAGATTCTCATTAAAAGCAACATAGTCTAGAGATTGAAAACGCATTATTTCTCTTGATCAAATAGGATAGTTTTTATGGGAGGACGGCCAGCGTCCACCCTATAATGCGCAAAGATTTCGTTGGCCTCTTTTATTATAAATCTGAACTCATGAGCTAAAAAGATAGTAGCGGCACGCTTAACAGAAGAATGCTCAATATTACAAAATTCTAGGAAAATCCTTTGTATGCAAGGGTGCATGTGCATAAATTGCCTTTCAAGTTCAACTACAAGCATGCAATAGCGTCCGCAAGACTACTAGTTCTATGAAGAATAGAACTGCCCATAGAAGGAAAAGCACCGACACAAGTAAAGAAATCTTGAATAACCCCTTTTCCAATAATATTACCACAACCAATTCGGAATTTTTTTGTATGCAAGATACGGGGTTCTTCAGTAGGAGCATTAGAATTTTCCATATTATTACTATTGTCCATATCGACAATAGTTTCCCCAATTTCAGACATAACGGCAGAAAGTGCGAGGGTCAAAAAGAAAGAGGGAGGCGAATAAAACGGAAAGGGTGAAGTGGGGGAGAGGAAAACGAGAGGCAAATGACAAATAATGTAATGCGGGAGAAAAGGGTTTGTGATGGGTACTTGGTATGTTGACTTTTGCGAAGACCTCCCCGGCAACGGTGCCAGAAATCCTTCTTGCTACCTATTGAGCACTGCGTTGGTTTTCCCTTGAAGAGGAAAGGGTGATGCAGCAAAGTAGCGTAAGTATTTCCCTCGGTTTTTGAGAACCAAGGTCTCAATCCAGTAGGAGGCCACGCACGAGTCCCTCGCACCTACACAAACAAATAAGTCCTTGCAACCAACGCAATAAGGGGTTGTCAATCCCTACACGGTCACTTACGAGAGTGAGATCTGATAGATATGATAAGATAATATTTTTGGTATTTTTATGATAAAGATGCAAAGTAAAATAAAAGGCAATAAAATAACTAAGTGTTGGAAGATTAATATGACGGAAGATAGACCCGGGGCCATAGGTTTCACTAGTGGCTTCTCTCAAGAGCATAAGTTTTTACGGTGGGTGAACAAATTACTGTTGAGCAATTGATGAATTGAGCATAGTTATGAGAATATCTAGGTATGATCATGTATATAGGCATCACGTCCGAGACAAGTAGATCGACTCCTGCCTGCATGTACTACTATTACTCCACACATCGACCGCTATCCAGCATGCATCTAGAGTATTAAGTTCATAAGAACAGAGTAACGCTTTAAGCAAGATGACATGATGTAGAGGGATAAACTCATGCAATATGATGTAAACCCCATCTTGTTATCCTCGATGGCAACAATACAATACGTGTCTTGCTACCCCTACTGTCACTGGGAAAGGACAGCGCAAGATTTAACCCAAAACTAAGCACTTCTCCCATTCCAAGAAAGACCAATCTAGTAGGCCAAACCAAACTGATAATTCGAAGAGACTTGCAAAGATAACCAATCATACATAAAAGAATTCAGAGAAGATTCAAATATTGTTCATAGATAAACTTGATCATAAACCCACAATTCATCGGTCTCAACAAACACACCGCAAAAGAAGATTACATCGAATAGACCTCCACGAGAGAGGGGGAAAACATTGTATTGAGATCCAAAAAGACAGAAGAGGCCATCTAGCTAATAATTATGGACCCGAAGGTCTGAGGTAAACTACTCACACATCATCGGAGAGGCTATCGTGTTGATGTAGAAGCCCTCCGTGATCGATGCCCCCTCCGGCGGAGCTCCGGAACATGCCCCAAGATGGGATCTCACAAGTACAAAAGGTTGCGGCGGTGGAATTTGGTTTTTGGCTCCGTATCTGGTACTTTGGGGATACGTAGGTATATATAGGTGGAAGGAGTACGTCGGTGGAGCAACAGGGGCCCCACGAGGGTGAAGGGCGCGCCCAGGGGGGTAGGCGCGCCCCCTACCTCGTGCCCTCCTGGTTATTGTCTTGACGTAGGGTCCAAGTCCTCTGGATCACGTTCGTTTTGGACTCCGTTTGATATTCTTTTTCTGCGAAACTCTGAATAGGCAAAAATACAGCAATTCTGGGCTGGGCCTCCGGTTAATAGGTTAGTCCCAAAAATAATATAAGTGTATAATAAAGCCCAATAATGTCCAAAACAGAATATAATATAGCATGGAACAATCAAAAATTATAGATACATTGGAGACGTATCAAGGGGTTGCTATAAACACTAGTAAAGTACACATAAATAACATGTATATCAAATATTCCTTTGTTCACTTTGCCATCCTTCTTATCCGCCAAGTATCTAGGGCAGATCCACTTTAGTGACCATTTCCATTGCAGTAGAAGCACTCAGTCTCAGGCTTAGGTCCAGACTTGGGCTTCTTCACTTGAACAACAACTTGCTTGCCGTTCTTCTTGAAGTTCCCCTTCTATCCCTTTGCCCTTTTCTTGAAACTAGTGGTCTTGTTAACCATCAACACTTGATGCTCTTTCTTGATTTCTACCTTCGTCGATTTCAGCATCGCGAAGAGCTCGGGAATTTCTTTCGTCATCCCTTGCATATTATAGTTCATCACGAAGTTCTAGTAACTTTGAGATAGTGTCTAGAAAACTTTGTCAATTACTATCTTATCTGGAAGATTAACTCCCACTTGATTCAAGCAATTGTAGTAACAATACAATCTGAGTACATGCTCACTGGTTTAGCTATTCTCCTCCATCTTGTAGGAAAAGTACTGTGAGAGGTCTCATACCTCTTGATACGGGAATGAGTATGAAATACCAATTTCAACTCTTGGAACATCTTATATGCTCCGTGGCGTTCAAAACATTCTTGAAGTCCCATTTCTAAGCCGTAAACCATGGTGCACTAAACTATCATGTAGTCATCATACCGAGCTTTTGTCAAAACATTCATAACATCTGCATCTGCTCCTACAATAGGTCTGTCACCTAGCGGTGCATCAAGGACATAATTCTTCTGTGCAGCAATGAGGAAAAACCTCAGATCATGGACCAAGTCCGCATCATTGCTATTATCATCTTTCAACTTATATTTCTCCAGGAACATATAAAAAATAAACAGGGAGCTACATCGCAAGCTATTGATCTACAACATAGATATGCTAATACTACCAGAACTAAGTTCATGATAAATTAAAATTCAATTAATCATATTACTTAAGAACTCCCACTTAGATAGACATCCCTCTAGTCATCTAAACGATCATGTGATCCAAATCAACTAAACCATGTCCGATCATCACGTGAGATGGAGTAGCTTTCAATGGTGAACATCACTATGTTGATCATATCTAGTATATGATTCACGTTCGACCTTTCGGTCTCAGTGTTCCGAGGCCATATCTGCATATGCCAGGCTCGTCAAGTTTAACCCGAGTATTCTGCATGTGCAAAACTGGCTTGGACCCATTGTATGTGAATGTAGAGCTTATAACACCCGATCATCACATGGTGTCTCGGCACGACGAACTGTAGCAACGGTGCATACTCAGGGAGAACACTTGTACCTTGACATTTAGTGAGAGATCATATTATAATGCTACCGTCGAACTAAGAAAAGTAAGATGCATAAAGGATAAACATCACATGCAATCAATATAAGTTATATGATATGGCCATCATCATCTTGTGCCTTTGATCGCCATCTCCAAAGCACCGTCATGATCACCATCGTCACCGGCGCGACACCTTGATCTCCATCGTAGCATCGTTGTCGTCTTGCCAACTATTGTTTCTACGACTATCGCTACTGCTTAGTGATAAAGTAAAAACAATTACAGGGCGATTGCATTGCATACAATAAAGCGACAACCATATGGCTCCTGCCAGTTGCCGATAACTCTGTTACAAAACATGATCATCTCATACAATAACATATAGCATCATGTCTTGACCATATCAGATCACAACATGCCCTGCAAAAACAAGTTAGACGTCCTTTACTTTGTTGTTGCAAGTTTTACGTGGCTGCTACGGGCTGAGCAAGAACCGTTCTTACCTACGCATCAAAACCACAACGATTTTTCGTCAAGTGTGTTGTTTTAACCTTCAACAAGGACCGGGCGTAGCCACACTCGATTCAACTAAAGTTGGAGAAAAAATCACACCCGCCAGCCACCTGTGTGCGAAGCACGTCGGTAGAACTAGTCTCGCGTAAGCGTATGCGTAATGTCGGTCCAGGCCGCTTCTTCCAACAATACCGCCGATTCAAAGTATGACATGCTGTTAAGCAGTATGACTATTATCGCCCACAACTCATCTGTGTTCTACTCGTGCATATAACATCTACGCATAAACCTGGCTCGGATGCCACTGTGGGGGAATGCGGTAATTTCAAAAATATTCCTACGATCACGCAAGATCTATGTGATGCATAGCAACGAGCGGGAGAGTGTTGTCCATGTAGACCGTAAGCGGAAGCGTCTAGTGATGCGGTTGATGTTGTTGAACGTCTTCGCGATCCAACTGATCAAGTACCGAAAGCACGGCACCTCCACGATCTGCACACGTTCAGCTCGGTGACGTCCCTCGAACTCTAGATCTAGCTGAGGCCGAGGAAGGGTTCCGTCAGCACGATGGCGTGTTGATGGTGTTGATGAGGTTACCGATGCAGGGCATCGCCTAAGCACTACAACAATATGACCGAGGTGGAATTCTGTGGAGGGGGGCACCGCACACGGCTAAAACAATTTTCAACTTGTGTGTCTTAGGGTGCCCCCTCCCCACGTATATAAAGGAGGGAGCGGGAGGCCGGCCGGCCTCTCTAGGCGCGCCAAGGGGGGAGGAGTCCTCCTCCTAGTAGGAGTAGGACTCCCCCTTTCCTAGTCCCACTAGGAATAGAAGGAAGAGGGGGAAGGAGAAAGGAAAGGGGGGCCGGCCCCCTCACCCAATTCGGATTGGGCTTGGGGGGCGCCCCCTCCTAGGCTGCCTTCTCTTCTCTCCCACTAAGGCCCATTAAGGCCCATATACTCCCCGGGGGGGTCCGGTAATCCCCGGTACTCTGGTAAATGTCTGAACTTATCTGGAACCATTCTGGTGTCCAAACATAGCCTTCCAATATATCGATCTTTATGTCTCGACCATTACGAGACTCCTCGTCATGTCCGTGATCCTATCCGGGACTCCGAACTACCTTCGGTACATCAAAACACATAAACTCATAATATCGATCATCACCGAATGTTAAGCGTGCGGACCCTACGAATACGAGAACTATGTAGACATGACCGAGACTCATCTCCGATCAATAACCAATAGCGGAACCTGGATGCTCATATTGGTTGCTACATATTCTACAAAGCCCTTTATCGGTCAAACCGCATAACAACATACGTTGTTCCCTTTGTCATCGGTATGTTACTTGCCCGAGATTCGATCATCGGTATCTCAATACTTAGTTAAATCCCGTTACCGGCAAGTCTCTTTACTCGTTCTGTAATGCATCATCCTGTAACTAACTCATTAGTCACATTGCTTGCAAGGCTTATTGTGATGTGCATTACCGAGAGGGCCAAGAGATACCTCTCCGACAATTGGAGTGACAAATCTTAATCTCGATCTATGCCAACTCAACAAACACCATCGGAGACACCTGTAGAGCATCTTTATAATCACCCAGTTACGTTGTGACGTTTGATAGCACACAAAGTGTTCCTCCGGTATTCGGGAGTTGCATAATCTCATAGTCATAGGAACATGTATAAGTCATGAAGAAAGCAATAGCAACATACTAAACGATCAAGTGCTAAGCTAACGGAATGTGTCTTGTCCATCACATCATTCTCTAATGATGTGATCCTAATCATCAAATGACAACACATGTCTATGGCTAGGAAACTTAACCATCTTCGATTAACGAGCTAGTCAAGTAGAGGCACACATGTATCAAGTTTCCGGTTAATACAATTCTAGCATGAATAATAAACATTTATCATGAAATAAGGAAATAAATAATAACTTTATTATTTCCTCTAGGGCATATTTCCTTCAAAAATATCGGAAAGGTGGGCTTCATCATCCTCTAATTTTAAATATTTTGGGCACTTGTATTCGGCCTAAGTCAGTGTGCCACCGTATGTACTAAGGGTTACAGCGGGTGCTAAGAAACTAGGGCGTATTGAGAGTAATTGACATGCCGTTTATTTGTAGGGTCACTTGCAAATTGTGAAACTCTATTCTCCTCTTATTTAGTGGATGAAGCAAATCTTTTGTCTCTGTTTCAAAAAAAACGAGAAATTCAATTTTAATTATTTAGTTTGTACACTTTGCTCTCTTCCAATAATTTTGGGCACTTGTATTCGCTTTAAGTCAGTGTGCCACCGTATCTCATACTACTCCCTTCGTCTAGGTGTAACTCACGTTAGAAGGTGCAGCTGGACCAAGGTGCAAGCAGATTGCAGGAGAAGGAGAAACCTGGCCGGTCCTTCCTCCAATCAAAGCCCTGATTTCTGTCTCTAAACGCAACAATTAATCACAACAATTAATAGATGCCATTTTAGCTACCATGCAGGGCCACATACTAACTCGCATGCAAGCCAACTTTGATTCGCTGATTGATCTACGCGTAGTTGTGCTCCATGCATTGGGTTTCCGGGGAAGATAACAAGGCGGAGTAAGTAACAACTCTTGCTAGCAACGAGGCTAGGAGGGGATTGAGATGTGAAGTTAATGGACCACGCCTAATTTTTTGGGAATATCAGATTTTCGTAAGATGACTTAACACCTAAATGGAGGGAGTACTACTCGTCAGTCCAGGTTTCATGGAATATTCGTCACCTCTTCTCTTCTTGTACGTACTCCATTTATCTCACTTCATGTGGCTTCCCACTCACATGATATTCCTATTCTACGAACCTATGTGTGCGCGTGTGTGTGTGTTTTAACTGTGTGTGTGTGTGTGTGTGTGTGTGTGTGTGTGTTTTAACATTGTGTGTGTGTTAGAGAGAGCAACACACCGACCTACTCCTATAGAGAGATGGTGTGTAGTGTACGATTTAGCTACGAGATGGTGCATCCTCTTGTTTCCGGGTGTCCGATGGGGACAGCTACCACGCCCGCTCCTGACCAGCCTGGCCCACCAAAAGCCCCTCTATCGCCCGCGCGCACTTCCTGCCCGAAACTGTCAGCGCCGCTCTAGAGAATTGGTGTCGCATTCATGCTCGGGCAGAGCGGACACGACCTCTCACTAGCCTGCATTGAAGGGAGAAGTGGATTCAAGAGTGATGGTTGCTTCGTCCGTCCAACTTACTGCTGGGTCTATGTGATTTGACGGCTCATTGGTCATCATTACTGAGGTGGTACGACTGCTGGATGTCCCATGTTTCGCCGAAAGGAGGTACTAGATTACAATTTTCTCCATTCTTACAGCGGAGAAGTGCGAAAAATGTGAAAACACGCAAGCTCGGTGATTACATGGCCCACCTCACACTATCATCATATTTTCTGGACACCGTGCGACACCTAACTCTTTACATAGTAGTATAGTACGTACTGTAATTTCTCAGCGAGATAAATTTGTACAATGCTATGAAGTTTCCAGCTTCTGTTTCATGTATCTTGCGTCCAAGGTTGCCCCGTTGCAACATTTCATCAAATACAAAGGAGACTAACATGCATGCTATTGCATCTCAATGATTGACTGATCATAGACAATATGTAATCCCTTCGTTCAAAAATAAGTGTCTCAACTTTATGCAAACTTTAGTACAAAGTTGTACTACTACTAAAGTTGACACTTAATTTGGAACAAAGACAACTAAATAAAAAACGATCCATGCAGTCCCTAGCCCTTGAACCCTAAACCCTAACCAGGCTTTAATTTGACGGCAACGTTGAACCTTCTGAAGAAATGAAGTTTGCAACCCTTTGACCTTCGAATCATTTTGTGAAGTTTCACTAAAATCGACATGAGCATCCCTGTGGTAAAGAAATTGAAGAAGTGTGATTAGAATAAGATTACTGGGCCTAGTTGATGAGACATAAACTCATCACAAATACAGTAGAAGCCAATAGAGGTACGTGCGGGGCCAAGAAGTAGAGAAATATCCACATGGAGCGATGTGGGCAGCTGGGGCAGTAGTGCAAGCCGGCTATAAAGGAAGTTTTACCTGAGGGATGTCGGGACGTAGCTCAACCTAGAGGAGGGCGGCGGGAGGCGGCAACTGCCCCCGTCGCGGCAGTGAGCAAGGGACGAAGGTAACCGCACATGCTTTGTGAGAGAGAACGGCGGGGACCCCTGATCGAGACGTGCCGACAGTGGGTTTTCGCCATCGGCGATGGCAACCGCATCTACACAAAGCATCCACCCCTTCCCCCGGCGGATGTGATCCGCCCGGATGTTAGAGATGTGGCCACAGTCGTGCGAGAGAATGTGAAGAAAGGAACCCCAGCAAGCAACCGTGTAGGCTCGTCCTGGCTATGTATATAGTGGAGCGGTTTCTTTTTCTCTCCATATGAACCTATTTATATTGCGTACGTGCCACTAAAGAAAAAAAACTTTATTTATAAATGACGCGGCACAGTTCATGCATGGTTCCCGACCCTCCATTATTTATAAGTGAGTAACTACTACTAGACGCGTCAAATTATCACGTGGCCTGCATCATCGTACAGAAATGAGCTCCACCGTGTCACGTGTGTGGTTGGGGAAGACAAAAAAGACGCAAAGAGTGGTACTAGTACTACATGCGTGGGTGTGTGCACCTCTTCTCTTCGAGCATGGTTATTAAAAGTATATCCCACTACTCTACCACGCGGTTATTATATGGGCAAAGAGTATAGGCAGTAATAATGATTAATAAGCCGTCTAATCACGAGGCCCACCTTTCTCTATGTTTGACCGAGGAAGCAGCCATCATTTCACTCCTCGTTGAATATCCATCCGTTGCTACCTCCGCAAATAAATAAAAATCCGCTTCTACCTCTGCAGCATGGTTAATAATATAGCCATGTCAATCACGACGTAGAAATATCACTCACTGATGCAATAGGGCTGGCTCTAAGGTTGGTGATTTTTTTTACTTTGTCTCTTTCTCTTTTTGTCTCATTTACTCATTTTACATAGGAGCACGTGTAGAGGATGGCTATTCCTTTCGATGGGAATTCTTCATGGGGTTTAAGACTAAGCAGCTCCGAATTATTCCCGCTGCCCACCACTCTGAATCGTGCCATCTATGATAGTACTCCCATTGCAACAATGAGGTCCACTAGGTCTAGCGCGTCCTATAAGAAGAGATTGTCACGCAAAACATACATCTTGTTGCCTTCTTCCTCATACAGTACGTACCACTGGTACGTACTACTAGTACTACTACTACTCATTCTCCTATAAACCCTGCGCTTGCGCTTGGCTCTTTTCCTTGCGCTTGGCTCTTCGCCTCTTGGGGAAGTCGAGCAATAATGGTACTACAGTATATCGTTCTGGCTATCTGAGACCGAATGAATTGCTGCACGTCCATCACGTGGGCGAGTGACGAGTGAGGGTTGAGGGGCGAGGGGCGAGGGAGAGTGCATACTAGTACATCCGTTTCAGTATGGACTACATACGGAGCAAAATGAGTGAATCTACACTCTAAATACGTCTATATATATACATCAGTGTTTGGAGTATGTACTGGTAGTTCATATTACAATCTACTAAAATACATATATTTTAAACAACATGATAATCTCTCTACCAAGGTAGGGACGAGGAGTAACGGAGGGAGTACTAAAATTTTCTCATCGTCCTGCGAGCCACCGCGCGCGTAGGTGAGGGAGCGGGCGTAGGCGTAGTAAGCAAGTTTCTCCTCGTCCTGCGACTCTGCGGGCCACCGCGCCCGTGGGTAGGGGAAACGTCGCACTAAGCAAGCTTCTCCTCGTTCTGCGAGTTGACGGGACACATGAAAAGTAATACGTACAGGGCATCTCCAGTGTATAGAACCTTGCCTCTAAGGTAGGCCCCGCATGGTTTCCCTCTTTTTTAACATAACGCGTCAAGTCGCAATTTGTTTGTTCACCCATGGTACACGATCCTCCATTAAGTGGAAACCAGTAAACGTGTCAAATTACCACGAGGGCTGCCTTTTCGTACAGAAATGAGCTCCACCGTGTACCCGCGTGGGTGTGGTTGGGAAAGAGACGGGAGTACGTCCGACGAGCGTGCACCTCTTATCTTCGTGCATGTCCCCCAACTACGTGGGTGTGTGTGAGAGAGATACAAACCTAGGCAGATGGTGTGTGCATTCGTGCGTGTTTTTTGTTGGGGGGTGATTTCATGAATGTAGTTGTGGGAATATGTGACGACGATATCTCAAACAAAAATTTGACACATGGAATGTATGCGAAATAGAGGCCTATCTATATCATATATAGAGGGGCGGTCCATGAGAAGAGAGGGAGGGTCATAGATATCGATAGAGTCAAAGAGAGGATCAAGTGGGTGGGTGCGAGATCGATGAAGAGAGCCACCGAAATTGTGTGTGTGCAAGTCAACAATATAGGGCGACTTACCTACCGGAACGTCAGAGGGCACATGGCAAGTTTGTGTGTGGCAGGGAGACATGACTAGAGCTCTCGATCTATCGGTGTGTGTGGGGGGGGAGGGGGGAGGCAGGGACCTAACTAGAGAGGTAGATCGACTCATATATGTGTTGAGAAGGAGAGACCCAGCTATGTCTTGAGGGAGATTGGTCGACATCCATACATAAGTGAAGGACGGGAAATAGGTTGGGACCGAGAGAGAGAGAGAGAGAGAGAGAGAGAGAGAGAGAGAGGAGAGAGATAAAGAGGTAGAGTGCTGGATGGGTGGTGGAGTTGCTTCTCGAAGATGGTGGG
Source organism: Aegilops bicornis (assembly GCA_021605145.1). NCBI lineage: Eukaryota > Viridiplantae > Streptophyta > Magnoliopsida > Poales > Poaceae > Aegilops > Aegilops bicornis. The sequence continues at coordinate 89,754,075 of CM038670.1, forward strand.
AGAAGCCTACTAGACAAACTGAGGGTAGAACTGCACTATTATCAATAAGAGTGGGGATGTGTTTCTGTGTGTGCGTGTGTGCATGATAGATGTGTCGGGAGGCATGCATGGATGATGAAGGGGACCATGTGTTTGGTAAGCAGACCTAATCGGTAGATCAATTATTATGTGTCGGAGGAAGGGAGAGACATAACTAATGAGGTAGATCGATCAGCACGTGGGGAAAACAAGTTATAACGACCTAGCTAGCTATATGTATAGCGGGAGATCAGTTGGTGTACATCTATTTGTTAGAGGCAAATAAGGCCCAGCGAGACGGATAGACAGAGAGAATAAAGCTAGCAGGTGGTGTGAGAGGCCTACTAGCTAGATAGAGGAATGAGTGTGCGATTGTGAGATCAATGAAAAGAGAGACGAGAGTTTACACGTGTGTGGGACCGTATGAGAGACATAAGGGATGGACACTGAAAGGAGGAGATGGAAGGTGCGTGTGTATGTGGTAGGCATACATCGCTGGAGAAGTTAATCGATTGGTGTGTGTCGGAAAGGACTTGTGGAGACCGTGGGAGAACGACCTAAAGAAAAAAATGAATGTGCGCGATGGATAGAATGCTGAGGGAGGTGGAGGGCGTGTGCATGCACGAGAGAAAGTTAGTGCTAGCTACAAATATTAGAGGATTGTATGGGTGTAAGAGACTAACAAAGATCATAATTCTATATGAAAGTGGATTCATATATTTCAATAGGAGATTGATACGTCTCCGTCGTATCTACTTTTCCAAACAGTTTTGCCCTTGTTTTGGACTCTAACTTGTATGATTTGAATGGAACTAACCCGGACTGACGCTGTTTTCAGCAAAATTGCCATGATGTTGTTTTATGTGCACAAAACAAAAGTTCTCGGAATGACCTGAAACTCGACGGAACATCTAGTTAAACATAGTAAAAAATCCTTGCCAAAGATGAAGACCAGGGGGCCCACACCCTGTCCACGAGGGTGGGCCCCCCCTAGGGCGCGCCCCCCTACCTCGTGGGCCCCCTGGAGCTCCTCCGACGCCAACTCCAACTCTATATATTTGCTTTCGGGGATAAAAAAATCAGGGAGAAGAAATCATCGCGTTTTACGATACGGAGCCGCTGCCAAGCCCCTAAACCTCTCGAGAGGTCTGATCTGTAGTCCGTTCGGGGCTCCGGAGAGGGGGATTCGTCGCCGTCGTCATCATCAACCATCCTCCATCACCAATTTCATGATGCTCACCGCCGTGCGTGAGTAATTCCATCGCAGGCTTGCTGGACGGTGATGGGCTGGAGGAGATTTATCATGTAATCGTGTTAGTTTTGTTAGGGTTTGATCCCTAGTATCCACTATGTTCTGAGATAGATGTTGCTATGACTTTGCTATGCTTAATGCTTGTCACTAGGGCCCGAGTGCCATGATTTCAGATCTGAACCTGTTATGTTTTCATGAATATAAGTGAGTTCTTGATCCTATCTTGCAAATCTATAGTCACCTTCTATGTGTTATGATCCGGCAACCCCGAAGTGACAATAATCGGGACCACTCCCGGTGATGACCATAGTTTGAGGAGTTCATGTATTCACTATGTGCTAATTCTTTGTTCCGGATCTCTATTAAAAGGAGGCCTTAATATCCCTTAGTTTCCATTAGGACCCCGCTGCCACGGGAGGGTAGGACAAAAGATGGCATGCAAGTTCTTTTCCATAAGCACGTATGACTATATTCGGAATACATGCCTACATTACATTGATGAATTGGAGCTAGTTCTATGTCACCCTATGTTATGATTGTTACATGATGAACCTCATCCGGCATAATTATCCATCACCGATCCAATGCCTACGAGCTTTCCATATACTGGTTGACGCTTATTTACTTTCCCGTTTCTACTATTACAATCAGTACAAAACACCAAAAATATTACTTTTGCTTTCATTACTCTTTTGTTACCATTACCGCTACTATCATATTACTTTGCTACTAAATACCTTGCTGCAGATATTAAGTTATCCAGGTGTGGCTGAATTGACAACTCAGTTGCTAATACTTGAGAATATTCTTTGGCTCCCCTTGTGTCGAATCAATAAATTTGGGTTGAATACTCTACCCTCGAAAGCTGTTGCGATCCCCTACACTTGTGGGTTATCAAGACTAATTTCTGGCGCCGCTGCCGGGGAGCATAGCTCTATTCGTTGAGTCACTTGGGATTTATGTCTGCTGGTCACTATGAAGAACATGAAAGACCCTAAGACAACAATTTATCCCTCAACTACGAGGGGAGCTAAGGAACTGCCATCTAGCTCTGCACTTGATTCACCTTCTGTTTTCAGTAAGCTTGCGACACCTAAACCTGCTTCTGCTATTCGTTTTGATATGTCGCATGTTATTGATGATGCCACTTCTGCTATGCATGATACTTATGATGAAACTACTTCTATGCTTGATACTACTGTGCCCCTTAGTGAATTTCGTGATGAACAAATTGCTAGGGCTAGAGAGAAAGAAATTATTGAAACTGATCATGTTGATGAAATCGATGATGAAAACATGCCTGTTATTCCTGAGGGTTATATTTTTGATAAAGAAGCTTCTGCTGCTATTTTCGCTTGCAAAGATAACGATGAGCTTAGAAGGTTATTGGCTAAATGGAAAAAGAAATCTCTTAATTATAGAATGAGGCCCGACCCTGCTTTTGCTACTTCACCTATTTGTGTTGCCGATAAGGATTATGAATTCTCTGTTGATCCTGATATAATTACTTTGATTGAATCTGATCCTTTTCATTGCTATGAATCTGAAACTGTTGTGGCACATCTTACTAAATTAAATCATATAGCCACCCTGTTCACTGATGATGAGAGATCTCGTTACTTTTATATCCTTAAAATATTTCTGTTCTCATTAAAGCGTGATGCTAAGATATGGTTTAATTCTCTTGATCCTGGTTGTGTGCGTAGTCCCCAGGATATGATTTATTACTTCTACGCTAAATATTTCCCTGCTCATAATATACAAGCTGCCTTGAGGGAAATATACAACTTTGTGCAAATTGAAGAAGAGAGTCTCCCACAAGCTTGGGGGAGGCTTCTCAAGTTACTTAATGCTTTTCCTGATCATCCTCTTAAGAAAAATGAAATACTTGATATCTTTTATAATGGACTAACCGATGCTTCCAGAGATTACCTAGATAGTTGTGCTGGTTCTCTTTTCAGGGAAAGAACACCGGATGAAGCTGAAATTCTATTGAATAATATGTTGACAAGTGAAAATAATTGAGCACCTCCTGAGCCAGCTCCTGCTCCAATTCCTGAGCCTATTCCTAAACCAACTTTGAAGAAGATAGGTGTTCTATTTCTCAGTCCCGAAGATATGCAAGAGGCAAAGAAATCTATGAAAGAAAAAGGTATTAAAGCTGAAGATGTTAAGAATTTACCTCCTATTGAAGAAATACATGGTCTTAATTTACCGCCTATTGAAGAAACATATGATTTTAATCCATTACCTATTGAAAAATCTCCAGGTCTTGATAACCCGACACAGGTAGTAAAGGGGCTGTTATTGATTGCAACAAAGGCAATGTCACTTTTTATGTTAATGGTAATGAGCACACTGTACACTTTCCGAGGAAACAACCTGAAGTTCATAGTATCAATTCTATTGGAAAAGTTCCATCAATTATTTTTGGAGGTTTTGAATTTCCTCTTCCCTCACAAGAAAAATATTATATACTTATTATTGGGGATGTGCATATCCCCGTTGAGGTAACATAGTGTTATTCGAAATTTCTCTGGTTCCATGTTAGTCGGAATGAGTTTGTTAACAAGACCTGATCAACCTTGTTAGTGGATTCCTTTTGATGAGCATGAGATGGATGAAACTAGAAGGCACAACCTTCTGTACCCTCTTTATACTTTCTATTATTTATTTGAAATAAAGTAAAAATAGTATTTTTTTTGTTTGTTTTCTGATTTATCTGTGCAATATAAAAATACCCCGAAAATAGAAGTCCTCCAAATGCCATGCCAATTTAATATGATTTTTTCGGGAATATTTGAGGATTTATGGAACTGAAAACACCGCGGGGAGAGATGCCACCTGGCCACGAGCGTTGAGGGCGCGCCCTACCCCCCAAGGCGCGCCCCCTGCCTCGTGGACCCGTGGTGGCCCTCCTCCACTTATTCCTACACCCATCCTCTTCTTCTTCCTCCCACAAACACGAATATCTGGCTCAAGCACGAGTTCCAGCTCACTTTGCTGTGATTTTCGATCTCCTTGCTCAAAGCACCTCTCACAAAACTGCTTGGGAAGATTGTTCCTTGGTATGTGACTCCTCCATTGGTCCAATTAGTTTTTTTTCTAGTGCTTTATTCTTTGCAAATTTGTGCTGCGTAGGTGACCATGTTCTTGAGCTTGCATGTCAAATTTATATGGTTCCAAGTAGTTCTAATGCGTGATATATCCTCTAGGCACTTGTAGGAGTAGTTGCTATCAATTTTATTGAAGTTGGTTCACTTTTGTTTGAAGTTACTAAAAATTTCAGAAATTTTTCAGAGGAAGAAATATGTTTAGGAAAATGTTCCAGGGTGGTTCTTCAAGAAAGCAAGGACCCAGGCTTGCAATACGTGATGCTGACGAGGAACCACCAAGAGACGCCCCAGTGCGGCCTTGTGAGTGACCTTCAAAAAATTTTATGGATCGAGCGGGAATCAAAGAAGAATTTAACGCATATTTGCGTAACGCCGATCTTGTGAGCTTTGAGGCCGACAAATTCCCCCAATACCATCAACTCACAAGATCATTTGTGAGGAGGTTTGTATTTTCATCTTCACGTAATTCTCCAACAGTCATGTTTGATCTTTATGAAAAATCTTATACCATGGACTTAGAGGATTTTACTTCTGCTTGCAAACTCCCACAATGGGGTAGTATTAATGATCCCCGTAAATCTGAATTTACAAAATTTCTTGCTGGTATAACCGTGGGGGAATCTAGAGATATAACACAAGCTACTATAGGGAGCATCCATTTTCCTGCTATACATTATTTTGCTCTCTTCATAGGTAGATGCATAAGTGGTAAAGATGAAGCATGTCACATGTGTGTCCCTGATCTCAGTATTCTTAGGAGTGCTGTGTTAGGAGACCAATCTTATCATATGGGAGCCATTGTAGCACGTAGGTTGCATCATAATAGATATAATGGAGAATTCTTTGGAGGAATTTATGCAACCCGCTTAGATAATTTTCTTGAGGTGGATGTTCGTGAGGATGATATGGAGTTGCCTCCTACTTATTTAGATTTTAATTCTATGGTCTCTCACCAGTTTGTCGAGAGGAATGAATCACCTCTCCTATATCGACTAATCTTTGATAAACGGTGTGTTGTCCGTATTACTCTCCCTGCTCCTGTCTTCTTTGATTATCAGGAAAAAGGAAGATATGTTATTACCAGATAGGACGCAAATGAGTACGAGAGGAGAGCGGAGGCAGGTCGACGCCAAGCTGCAGCTCAGGAGGCGATAGCCGCTGCATCACAGTACGACCCCAGCTACACCTACGGGTATCCGCAGGCCATCCCTGGCAATGAACCAACTTAGGCCAAAAGCCTAAGCTTGGGGGAGTACGTATTTCCCACCGACATTACATTTACGTTCACACACACTCATTACTAGATGTCGGTGCTCATACTCTTTCACTAATATCCATGCTAGTTTATTTTCTTTTTCCTGCTTTCTTCTTGTGTGTTTGATAAACTTTAAGAAAACAACAAAAAAATTAATGTAGCTTCTAGTTAGTTTACTTTTCCTGTTGTAGTAGTAATAATTAAAAATAAAACCCAAAAATATTTCCTGTTCTTCTTTTGCTTGTTGGGAGCTTTCCCGTGTAAATAGTTTTTATTTCTTTTCTTTTCTTTGGGGGTCGATAGGAGAAGACCGTGATTAAATTGTTGAAGTGGTTCTTATATGCATTATTGTTGATTTAACCAAGAGCCCATATTGTCTTGTCTTCTCCTGCTTATTGAATGCTCGCAGATTCCAGCTTAGTCCAATGCACGTACACTTTTATTATTATTCACATCGTTCGGTCGTGCAAGTGAAAGGCAATAATGACGATATATGATGAATTGATTGAGATGGGAAAAGCTGGTATGAACTCGACCTCTCTTGTTTTTGTAAATATGATGAGTTCATCGTTCTTGATTCAGCTTATTATGAATAAACATGTTTGCAATGACAATTAGAGATCATAATTGCTTATGCCATGCTTGATTAGCTATGAGTTATAATGGTTTACCTTGCGTGCCAACATGCTATTAAAATGGTTATGATGTGGTATGGTGAGGTGGTATCCTCCTTTGAATGATTTAATTGACTTGACTTGGCACATGTTCACACATGTAGTTGAAACAAATCAACATAGCCTTCACGATATTTATGTTCATGGTGGATTATATCCTACTCATGCTTGCATCCAATGTTTATTAATTTTAATGCATGTTCATGGTTGTTGTCGCTCTCTAGTTGGTCGCTTCCCAGTCTTTTGCTAGCCTTCACTTGTACTAAGCGGGAATACTGCTTGTGCATCCAATCCCTTAAACCCCAAATTTACTCCAGATGAGTCCACCATACCTTCCTATATGCGGTATTTACCTGCCGTTCCAAGTAAATTTGTATGTGCCAAACTCTAAACCTTCAAATAAACATTCTGTTTTCTATGCTCCAATAGCTCATGTATCAACTAAGGCTGCCCTTATCTTCCATGTTATGCGGGTTATTCTCAAGAGGAGTGGACTCCGCTCCTCACTCACGAGAAAATGGTTGGTCACCGGGATGCCCAGTCCCATGCTTTAAGCAAACTAAATCAAAATAATTGCAAACAAAACTCCCCCTGGGACCTTATGTTAGTTGGAGGCACTCGTTGTTTCGAGCAAGCCATGGATTGATGCTTGTTGGTGGAGGGGGAGTATAAAATTTACCATTTTGTTTGGGAACCGCCTATAATATGTGTAGCATGGAAGATATCGCCATCCCTTAGTTGCTATATTGACAATGAAAGTATGCCGCTCAAAATATTATTTATCTCTATTTCAAAACCGAGCTCTGGCACCTCTACAAATCCCTGCTTCCCTCAACGAAGGGCCTATCTATTTACTTTTATGTTGAGTCATCACCCTCTTATTAAAAATCACTAGCTGGAGAGTGCAGCTGTCATTTGCATCCATTACTGTTAATCTATATTGGGTATGACTATGACTGGATCTCTTTTACCATGAATTACAATGTCCAGTCAGTCCTTGATCTTTAAAGGTGCTCCGCATTTATGTTTTGCGGTCTCAGAAAGGGCTAGCGAGATACCATCTTCTTATATCATATTACGATTGTTTTGAGAAAGTGTTGTCATCCGAGATTTATTATTATGGCTTGCTATTTGATTATGACATTGATATGAGTAAGCATGAGACCTGAGAATTATTGCAAATGTGGATAGTTATAATCTCTGCTGAAAACCTGAATGCTGGCTTTACATATTTACAACAACAAGAGCAAACAGAGTTTGTAAAAGTTTTTATTTTTCTCTTTCAGTTTAGGGACAATTACATTTGAGCCCCTAGTTGTGTCACACCCGTGTGTTTTGCCCCTAAATTCAAAAAACCCTCGTTTCTGTCCAAGCACGTTTACTCCTCTTATGCTTTTGCCCTTTGACCGTTTGACCGCAACTTTGAAAACTTCATAATGAATTCATACTAACTCAGAAAAATGCAAATAAGATATCAAAATGATCAGAAAAACATCACCTATATGTGCTTGTCATTTGCATTCATGAAGAAAGTGGTGAAAAGTCCCTGTCTCAGTTTGAGCTCATATGATGTCAGCATGAATAGTAAATGATGAAAAAATTGAAAACATATTCAAAACATATAGGAGATGTTTAAGTGAACATTTTGATATCTTATATGCATTTTTCTAAGTTAGTATGAATTCATTATGAAGTTTTTAAAGTTACGGTCAAACGGTCAAAGGAAAAAAGCATAAGAAGAGCAAACGAGCTCGGGCAGAAACGAGGGTTTTTTGAATTTAGAGGCAAAACACACGGGTGTGACACAACTAGGGGCTCAAATGTAGTTGTCCCTTCAGTTTATCAACTAAATTGCTTGAGGACAAGCAAATGTTTAATCTTGGGGGAGTTGATACGTCTCCGTCGTATCTACTTTTCCAAACACTTTTGCCGTTGTTTTGGACTCTAACTTGTATGATTTGAATGGAACTAACCCGGACTGACGCTGTTTTCAGCAGAATTGCCATGATGTTGTTTTATGTGCAGAAAACAAAAGTTCTCGAAATGACCTGAAACTTCACGGAACATCTAGTTAAAAATAATAAAAAATCCTTGCCAAAGATGAAGACCAGGGGGCCCACATCGTGTCCATGAGGGTGAGGGGCGCCCCCCCCCCCAGGGGCGCGCTCCCTACCTGGTGAGCCCCCTGGAGCTCCTCCGACGCCAACTCCAACTCTATATATTTGCTTTCGGGGAGAAAAAAATCAGGGAGAAGAAATGATCATGTTTTACGATACGCAGCCGCCGCCAAGCCCTAAAACCTCTCAGGAGGGCTGATCTGGAGTCCGTTCGGGGCTCCGGAGAGGGGGATACGTCGCTGTCGTCATCATCAACCATCCTCCATCACCAAATTCATGATGCTCACCGCCGTGCGTGAGTAATTCCATCGTAGGCTTGCTGGACAGTGATGGGTTGGATGAGATTTATCATGTAATCGAGTTAGTTTTGTTAGGGTTTGATCCCTAGTATCCACTATGTTCTGAGATTGATGTTGTTATGACTTTGCAATGCTTAATGCTTGTCACTAGGGCCCGAGTTCCATGATTTCAGATATGAACCTATTATGTTTTCATGAATATAAGTGAGTTCTTCATCCTATCTTGCAAATCTATAGTCTCCTACTATGTGTTATGATCCAGCAACCCCGAAGAGACAATAGTCGGGACCACTCCCGGTGATGACCATAGTTTGAGGAGTTCATGTATTCACTATGTGCTAATGCTTTGTTCCGGTTCTCTATTAAAAGGAGGCCTTAATATCCCTTAGTTTTCATTAGGACCCCGCTGCCACGGGAGGGTAGGACAAAAGATGTCATGCAAGTTCTTTTCCATAATCATGTATGACTATATTCGGAATACATGCCTACATTACATTGATGAATTGGAGCTAGTTTTGTGTCACCCTATGTTATGATTGTTACATGATGAACCGTGATCCGCATAATTATCCATCACCGATCCAATGCCTACGAGCTTTCCATATACTGGTTTACGCTTATTTACTTTCCCGTTTCTACTATTACAATCACTACAAAACACCAAAAATATTACTTTTGCTTTCATTACTCTTTTGTTACCATTACCACTACTATCATATTATTTTGCTACTAAATACCTTGCTGCAGATATTAAATTATCCAGGTGTGGCTGAATTGACAACTCAACTGCTAATACTTGAGATTCTTCTTTGGTTCCCCTTGTGTCGAATCAATAAATTTGGGTTGAATACTCTACCCTCGAAAGCTATTGCGATCCCCTACACTTGTGGGTTATCAGAGATCATAGTGTTATAAACATATGCATGCATGAATATAGCGATGATACGCGTGGTGTGGTTTTGGACATGTTATACCATAATGTGATAATGCGTGGCGTTTGCAACTCATAACTAAATACCGAACAATCTAAACCATACTATACATCGAACAATATCACATTATATTTGAATTTGTGATAATGTGTGGCTTTTGCAACTCACAACTAAATATCAAACAATCTAAATCATACTATATATCGAACAATCTCACATTTTATTTAATTTGTGATAATGTGTGGCGTTTGCAACTCACATCTAAATACTTGTAGGCGTAGGGGGCGGGGCGCCATACATTACATGATAAACACATTATACATATGAGACATGGTTTAGATTATGAAGATCGAGCTAGAGCTTGAAATGTACTGTGATTTGAAATCAACATAAAGTGGATTCAAACAACCGAGTTCGAGTTCATATAGTACACATAGTTCATATCTAACTCGACAGTAATCATGTGGTGTGCTGTGAAGATAATATACAAACGATGGTTTAACTTGACAATAATGATGATTGTAGATCTTATTCAAATAGAGAAATGAATTCAAATTTAGTTCATATTGAAGCGGTAGTATATACGTTTGGAATGCACTAAAACATTCATTGGAGTGGCAGGTATCATGCATTATACATGTAGAGAAATATTTTAATTGAACATAACATGAATTCAAAGTTTTGAATGGCATTTGTAGTTCGAATTGATTTGGTACAGTACATGGGACTAGACTCTCTTGTGTGGTGCGAATTGATTTCTTTTTGTTTTTTCATCGAGGGAAGTGCTAATTGATTTGGTGCAGTACACGTTAGGCTTGTGTTGCGACACGAAGCCGAAGGACTGAGTAAGTCCCTGCAGAATTCAGATGCATACTTTCTGGTGCAACAGCAAGCGCTGAAGGATTTAAGCGCCAAACAAGAGAAAGTTAATAAGCTTGCTAACCATCTTGCCAATATTATGGGTATCCAGGATATTGTTTCTTGAGCTACTCTGATGTGGCTTCAGTTCTGGACTTGTTTTGCTGCGGCGTTTATTTGCACTGATCGCCAACTTTGACAACCAGTGTATGTGATATGCTGCTTTGTTCCCTATATTTGCACTGGTGGCGAACTTTGATGCCCAGTGGATGTAAGAGCATCTCTAGCAGACCCCGCAAAATCCCGAACCGCATAAGTCTTTTGCAGTTCGCGAAAAAGGGTATATGCAGGCCGGCGCGGGTGAGGACAGACTCAGACCCCGTATAATCAACCCGTAAAAAAGAATATTCTCTGAATATACCGAATGCACCCGAGCTAGCCCTTTTTTAGTCGTCCTCTTCTTCGCATCAATCCGCGAACAGCGGACGAGGAAAACGCGAGGCGAAAGCACGGCGCTGGCGGAGGCTGTGGCGGGCGATGCTGGCGCTGCTGAGCCCAAGTTTGCCGGGCGGCACGAGCAGCGGCCGGATCAAGCGGTTAGCGCCGTCGAGCTAGCTAGCTAGCTCTTTGAATCAATTGAGCTGCTAGCTAGCTAGCTCCATTCGAATGGATTGAGCTAGCTAGCTAGCTCTGTTCGAGAGCCGTGGAGCCACGGGCAAGCGCGCGGCCGGGACGGAGGGCCGGTTGGCTATCGGACGGCCGGCGGGCGAGCGCGGCGGCCGGTCGCGGCGGCCGGGCGAGCTTCATGGCGTTGGCGGGAGCAAAGATTCCTCAACCGCCAACGTTGACCGGTATGCATGGCCTTGTCAAAGTTGCCCTCAAAACTGTATATATGAGGGTTTCGCATTCGCGTTTACAGGGCCCCTTAAAAAAATTTAAGGGTCGGACGATTTTGCGGGGTCGGTTCGGGCTTGTTTTTTCGACTGGAACTGCAAAAAATGGTTATTTTGCGGGTTTGACCACTTATGCGGGGTCTGCTAGAGATGCTCTAATATGTGTAATAGCCGTGATAGCCTAGCGTAAGTTGCTTGCTTATTTATTTCCTTATTGTCTTGTTTATTTGTTTGCTTGTAGTCAATGCAGTTCTTTTCCCATATTTTGCTAGTGGCCGCAATAACCTATTTTTTAAAACTTGACCACAGTAACCATGGGCTACATATTTACTATAGTGACCATGGGCCTCCTACAGGTCGTAGAAACAACGGGCCTTCTACGGGCCGTAAAAACAATGGACCTTCTATGGGCCGTATGATCGATTGGCCAAACATGGGCCAATAACAGACCGCATTATGGGCCGTAAACGGGCTAGAGTTGGAGTCGACCGTTCATGGGTTGACCATAACGGGCCGTCCTTAATCGGTCGTACTTGATGACGCTATGAAAACGGCCCAATGAATTAAAGGGCCACAAACGGGCCGACTGTAACCACGGGCTGAATTTGGCCCACAAGCAGAAAAGGCCAGTAACGGGCCATAAGTAACCGAATGATGGAAATGAGCCCAATAATAAATGGGCCATGAGAAGGCCGAAAGATAACACGGGCTGGAAACGGCCCAATGGAATAATGTGCCGTTAATGGGTATAAAGTGATACACTGTTCATTACGGGCCAGTTTCACCACGGGTCGTTAATGGGCCAAGAGTTATAAAGGGCCTCTTATGGGCCGAAAGACGTTATGGGCCCTACATGGGCCGGAAGTTATAACGAGCTGGAATCATATTGGACGGCCCAGATGACGCTACTGGGCCTAATTCGGATAGGCCGTAACGGGGCATGACTTAGCGGGCTGTAAATGGGCTATATGAGAAGAGGTTGTTAACAGGCTTTCCGTGGGCCGGGCCGCTACCTTTTGACCAAGTCAAACGGGCCGGCATTTTCACCGAAATGGGCCTCTGTTGGGCCGTGCCACGTGTCGACGTATCATAGGCGCCTTCGGTCCAATGAGTGGATGACATCTGTCCCAACGGTGAACCGACATGTGGTTCCTCTGGCCATTGAGAATTTTACACGTGGAAAATCCCCATTGGTCGGGGCTATTAACGGGTTATCGGATCCAAACCGGAACCCGATAGCTTAACGGCGACCCTTTACGGTGGATGCCACGTGTCGGTCACCCTTGACGAAAGCACTTCTATGACGCACGATTTATCGTCATGGAAGTGGACACTTCCGTGATTATAATTTTAGTGATGTCATGTAACACGTCTACGACAACACATATATGACTATCTTGATTCTATCATAAAATTGTCACGGATGTACGTGCATGACAGAAAACGTGACCTACTGTGACAAACACGTATCATCACAGAAGTGTATTTTTTTGTAGTGGAGGCGGAGCGATAGCGATTAAATGCCGCCTTGGTTTTGGGAAGGGATTGAAGGATTGCCTGGTTTTGAGGAGGAAGACGCGTGAGATGATTCAAGGATATGGAAGAAGATTGGTTCGGTGGGTTGAGTAGAATCCGTCCGTGGGAGATTTGTTTGGAGGAGAGAGATGACGGATACGCAGGTAGGCACAACGTCCACACAATGGAAATAAATCTTGAGGCTAGCCCAGATTGATCGTGGCATGCATGCAGCTATTAAAACACAAGCTCCTTCCCTCAAAAAGAAAAGGAAAAAACACAAGCAAAATTTGAAGAAATTTGACATACGGTGGTAGTATTTGGCTAGAATCCGTAAGATACTGCAAAGGGTTCCACCCATATTGTACGTGACTAGCTAGTTACTTATCCCAAATCGCCCTGTGACCACCACCAAACTCAACTATGATAATCTGAATCAAGGAAACCCTTCTCGGCACTTGGAATGTCAAACTAGGAAATATGGTGCTTCCGATCGAACTTGTGATACCATTGAGATCTTGGAACGGAGAAGTTTCATTTATAGCCTATTGAATTGATTTGGGCTCGGTGCTATGTTGAGATGTTGACAAATCTTGAGTCCAACCAAGATGCTCATGAGCTGAAGAACATGCTAATGACCAATTACAGAGGTTCTCGTCCGCCGCCAGAACATGCTGACCAATGACGGAGGCTCTGGTCACCACCGACAGTCCCTAGTCCTCCCTCTCGCCATCTACTGCAAACGGAAGAATAAACTACTCACCGCAACATCTTGATTTTACTTCCACATTCCCCAGCTGTGAAGAAATCCAACCGTTGTTCTCAAGGATTCTCAAAACGATCAAGTGAAAGAATTCCAAAACAAACACACAAGGAGAGCATGACGCTCCTAACTCATCCACTTCCTCAAGATGGCTCTTGTATTTCATTTCTGAAACCAAATCAACTTCCTCTGCAAGGTCTAAGAGCACCGTGCTCCATATTCGCACATTGAATGAAAATGTATCAAAACATATCCACTAGGATTAATTGCATCTTTCACGGAAAATAGCAAACATGGCGAGCCAAAAGGACAGGTCCTCATTCTGATCAAGGTCACATACTAATCTGTACATACATTGGCTGATGATCAAATTTATCCACACAGGATATAAATAAAAAACAATACTGCTGATACTCAACAAAAACATTGGCAGCTCAATGTCCTTCGAGGAGGGGCAACAACTCTCATCACCAGGGGGCAACATTACACCACATACTTCGGTTACAACCATAAGCATGCACAATATTACAACAAATAAGAGGATCCACTCTTCACTCATGGATTTCCCCCTACTTTTCCTTGACAACCAAGATCATCACGCCGTGTAGAGCCAGCCACTTCAGCTTGAAAATCAAATCCAGATGGCCCTTGAGCACAGCAAGTTCTCTCGGCCTGTAACAACCAAGACTTCCATTTCTTTTCTTTTGTTTAGATATGTTCTCCTGTAATAATACCCAAAGAACCTAGTCAGGTATCTAATGAACACAACACAAGACAAGACAAAGATGCTGTGAAAATAAGTGACAACGGGTTCATCAATGTAACAAGGACCCGTGAGTTGCAAATAACCAAAAGCTAAGCGGATAATAATCAGCCACGAGAGATACAGTGAGAGGAAACCGCAAGGCAAGAGCATAATAAAGCTACATGAGCTTCTTGTATACAAAGGTACCAAGTAATAAGTCTTCTCTCAAAAAGTACATTTTAAAACGGAAAAGATACTATTAGCTTAACTGTGTAATAGTACACTTAGTTGTTTAGCATAATAATGTATTGGTTCATTACAAATGTGCAACGACTAATGTTTGAAGTATTGCAGTAACTAATGGAAACTCCTTTAATGACAACGGATAAATTTATATGAAGTGATGCGCTGAAACCACTGAGGTCAAGAGAAGATCACAAGCAACGACAAAAGAAAGGTACTTGTCACCAATATACATACTCCCTCCGTTTAAAAATACTTGTCTTCAAAATGGATAAAAAAGTTGTATCTAAAACTAAAATACGTGTAGATACATCCAATTGATTCAAGTGCAGCCGGCCTTAATTTGGGGTCCCGATAACTGCCACACGTGTGGCACAATGGACATCCGCCCACACGCCCCTGTGTGGCATATCCAGCAGGCAGCCCACACGACTCTGTGTGGGCGAATATTAAAACTGCCCACATGTGTGGCACGAAAAGCACCCTACCACACACACGTTCAGCACCAGGGGATCGATCCCTCACACGAATTCGTTCGCTAGGGGGACACACAGCCCGCACACCTTCATCGCATGAGGCCCTTTTCCCTGTGGAAAAAGGAACAAAAAGCCCACTGACAACAAATTAAATGAAAAGGCCTAGATTTTGTTTTCATTCTTTGACAAATAAAAGCACATATTTTGCTCAGCTACTAAAAAATGCCATCAGCTTTGAAAAATAGTAGAAAAAATTGCCATCCGAGTTTTTATAACAATGGCAAAGGTTTATAAACACATATTTAATCCCCCAATGAAAATATGGCAAATGTGCCATGACAAAAAAAACAATATTGCCATGTGAGAAAACACGAAATAGTCAAAAAAATTCATGTGAACACAAAAATTTGACAGGACAAAATAAAAGATAAAAAATGCAAATGCCATTTTTAATTAAATTACCATGAAAATTGAAAATCAAGTATGAACAAAGAGATCTGCCATGGCAGATTGGTATCAAAGAATTGCCGTGTTTTGTATGATGAATTTATCGTGTGTGAAAAACACAAAAAGTTGGAAATTCAAATATGAACAAGAAACTTGCCATGGCAGATTCTTATCAAAACATGGCAGATTCGTATCTAGTTTTGAAACATGAGTAAATATAATGTTGCCATGGTCCCCTTAAATTTGCCATGGTCCCTTCAAAAAAAAATTTGCCATGTTGCAAAAAAAGGAAAGAAAATTTACTATGGTCATTAAAATTGGAAAATTGCCATGCTCCGATAATTGCATTTGCCATGATACACACACTAAGTTTGCCATGGCCCTGTTCGAAAACAAAATTTGCAAGGTTGTAAAAGAAGGAAGAAAATTTGCCATGCTCCATGAACTACCGTTGCCATGACAGATGCACTGAGATTGCCATGGTCCCATTGAAAAAAGAAAATTTGCCATGTTGCAAAAAAGAAAGAAAATTTGCCATGGTTCATATAATTAAAAATTTGCCATGCCCCGTAAACTACATTTGCCATGATGCATACACTAAGTTTGCCATGGTCCCATTCAAAAAGAAAATTTCCCATGTTGCAAAGAAGGACGAAAAATTGTGATGCTCCACGAACTGGCATGAAAGAAAATTTGCCATGGTCCCTTTCAAAAATAGAAAATTTGTATGAGGCATAGACTAAAAAATTCCATGATCCATAAACTATAATTCCCATGATGCATGCACTAAAAAATTGCCATGGTCCCATTCAAAAAGAAATTGCCATGTTGTAAAAAAAAGAAGAATTGTTGTGGCCCTGTTTACAAAGTTCAAAATCAAGTATGAACAAGAAAAATTGCCATGGCAGATTCGTATCAAGAATTGTCGTGTTTTTTATGATGAATTTAGCCCGTGTAAAAAAACACAAAAAGTTGGAATCATGTATGAACAGAAACTTGCCATGGCAGAATAGTATCAAAAATTGCCATGATTTTTTTAATCAAATTTTACATGAAATTTGCCAAGAATGTGAAGTAATAAAAAATTGATAAAATGTTGCCCTGTCAAATGCATGTTTCATTTTGCAATGTTAGTTTCAACGAAAATGCCATCTTTTACGTAATAAAATTGCCGTGTTTTTTATGATTAATTTATCGTGTGTGAAAAACACAAAAAGTTGGAAATTCAAGTATGAACAAGAAACTTGCCATGGCAGATTCGTATCAAAACATGGCAGATTCGTATCTAGTTTTGAAACATGAGTAAATCTAATGTTGCCATGGTCCCGTTAAATTTGCCATGGTCCCTTCAAAAAAGAAAATTTGCCATGTCGTAAAATAAGGAAAGAAAATTTACCATGGTCATTAAAATTGGAAAATTGCCATGCTCCGATAATTGCATTTGCCATGATACACACACTAAGTTTGCCATGGCCCTGTTCGAAAACAAAATTTGCAAGGTTGTAAAAGAAGGAAGAAAATTTGCCATGCTCCATGAACTACCGTTGCCATGACAGATGCAATCGAGATTGCCATGGTCTCATTGAAAAGAAAATTTGCCATGTTGCAAAAAAGAAAGAAAATTTGCCATGGTTCATATAATTAAAAATTTGCCATGCCCCGTAAACTACATTTGCCATGATGCATACACTAAGTTTGCCATGGTCCCATTCAAAAAGAAAATTTCCCATGTTGCAAAGAAGGACGAAAAATTGCGATGCTCCACGAACTGGCATGAAACAAAATTTGCCATGGTCCCTTTCAAAAGTAGAAAATTTGTATGAGGCATAGACTAAAAAATGCCATGATCCATAAACTATAATTCCCATGATGCATGCACTAAAAAATTTCCATGGTCCCATTCAAAAAGAAATTGCCATGTTGTAAAAAAAAGAAGAATTGTTGTGGCCTTGTTTACAAAGTTCAAAATCAAGTATGAACAAGAAAAATTGCCATGGCAGATTCGTATCAAGAATTGCCGTGTTTTTTATGATGAATTTAGCCCGTGTAAAAAACATAAAAAGTTGGAATCATGTATGAACAGAAACTTGCCATGTTAGTTTTCTAAGAATGTGAAGTAATAAAAAATTGATAAAATGTTGCTCGGGCAAATGCATGTTTCATTTTGCAATGTTAGTTTCAACGAAAATGCCATATTTTACGTAATAAAATTGTCGTGTATGTGAAAATAACACAAACAAAATGATCAAAAACAAATTTCCATGGCAAGTGCAAAGTCAAAATGCCATGGCACATGGAGTAATAATGTTGTGGTACATGAAAAAAAAGATAGATTTGCCATGTTATATGAATTAAATTTTCCACGATAGTAACATTGAATTGCCTTGTATTTAGTGAGTAGCATGCCAAATTGTTAAGTAGGAAAATGTACATACATATGGGTGAGTTGCCATCTACCATGAAAACGAACAGGGCAAAATTAGGCTGATTGAACATGGGGGAGTTGCCATGTCTATATTTAATACCATTACAGAATGATGGGTTGTGGTTGGCATGAAGATGGCAAACATGACAAAAAAAACAGTTCAGCCATGGCAATTGATGGGTTATGGATCTGATGAAGTTGCCAAGCATTTGGTACAGTAGCATACCAATTGCTTGGTACCTGTTAACAGGCATAACAAACATGAAACATGGCAAATTTCTGGCTTTTATAGAGAGGGATTTGCCATGTATTTACCTAGAAATTTGAAAAAAAAGGATGTGTTGTGGTTTGAAAAACATGGCAAACAACGCTAGTTTTTACAGTTCCACACACAGTGCAAGTTGCCATCTATTTGTTCAGTAGAATGGCAAAATGATGAAAGGGCAAATGTAAATGCATTAATTGCCATATCGTATGGCATATGAGAACACATGGCAATTTTCAGCACTGAACAGTAGGATAGTTGCCATGTATTTATTTAGAAGCATGGCAAATTGATAAGAAGTGGAATTGTAGACACATTAACATCAGTATGAAATGGCAAATCACACAAAAACACATATTTCAGCTACAATTTTTTGTGAGCATGTGTGACGCCCCCGATTTAATCGTACACTAATCATGCACGCGAATGTGTACGATCAAGATCAGGGACTCACGGGAAGATATCACAACACAACTCTAAAACATAAGTCATACAAGCATCATAATACAAGCCAGGGGCCTCGAGGGCTCGAATACAAGTGCTCGATCATAGACGAGTCAGCGGAAGCAACAATATCTGAGTACAGACATAAGTTAAACAAGGTGCCATAAGATGGCTAGCACAAACCGGGATACAGATCGAAAGAGGCGCAGGCCTCCTGCCTGGGATCCTCCTAAACTACTCCTGGTCGTCGTCAGCGGGCTGCACGTAGTAGTAGGCACCTCCAGTGTAGTAGTCGTCATCGACGGTGGCGTCTGGCTCCTGGGCTCCAACGTCTGGTTGCAGCAATCGAGTAGAGATAGGGGGAAAAGGGGGAACAAGGCAACCGTGAGTACTCATCCAAAGTACTCGCAAGCAAGGAGCTACACTACATATGCATGGATATATGTGTAAAGGGCCATATCAGTGGACCGAATCGCAGAATGCCGTAATAAGAGGGGATAGCTAGTCTTATCGAAGACTACGCTTCGTCACCTTCGCCTTGCAACAGTAGAAGAGGGTAGGTTGAAGTCCTCCAAGTAACATCACATAGCAATAATCCTACCCGGCGATCCCTCCTCGTATCCCCCGAGAGAGAGCGACCACCGGTTGTATCCGCACTTGGAAGGGTGTGTTTTATTAAGTATCCGGTTCTAGTTGTCATAAGGTCAAGGTACAACTCAAGTCGTCCTGCTATCAAGATCACGGCTATTCAATAGATTAACTTCACCGCAGGGTGCACCAACTTACCCAACACGCTTGATCCCATTTGGCCGGACACACTTTCCGGGTCATGCCCGGCCGCGGAAGATCAACACGCCGCAGCCCCACCTAGGCACAACAGAGAGGCCAAGACGCCGGTCTAAACCTAAGCGCCACAGGGTCCGGGCCCATCGCCCAATGCACACCAAGACGCTATGCGAGGGCGGCCGAAAGCAGACCTAGCCTAGTGGCGTTCCAGTCCAATTCGGCGCGCGCCGCTCCGTCGCTGACGTCTGAAGTGCTTCGGCTGATACCACGACGCCGAGTGCCCATATCTTTCCCACGTAGTTGGTTAGTGCGTATAAGCTCAGAGCCAACTCAGATCAAATACCAAGATCTCGTTAAGCGTGTTAAGTATCCGCGAACGCCGAACAGGCTGTGCCCACCTCTCTCCTAGGCGGCTCAACCTGCCCTGTCGCTCCGCCACAAAGATCCACTCGCGGGTGCTCCACCAGCCGACCCGTCTTTAGTCACCACATGTATCATGGATAAGTATGCAGTATATACCCATGATCACCTCCCGAGTGATCACGGCCCGATAGTATAGCACAGCAGACGGACAAGAATGTAGGGCCACAGATGAAAATACTAGCATCCTATACTAAGCATATAGGATTGCAGGTAAAGGTAACAAATGAAGAATAAGGACAAAGCTATGCATCGGGATAGGTATATGTAGCAAGAATATGCTACACTACTCTAATGCAAGCAGTATAGTGTAGAATAGGCGATATCCGGTGATCAAGGGGGGCTTGCCTGGTTGCTCGCAAGAGAGAGGGTCGCCAACTCCGTAGTCGAATCGGGCAGCAGCAGCTGTCGGGTCTCGTAGTCTACCGGAGAGAAGAGGGGGAAGAAACAATGAATACCATGTAAACAGATGCATACCGATGCATGACAAGACAAGTAACGATGCTAGGCGTGCCCTAACGTGGTATGAGGTGGTACCGGTTAAGGGGGAAACATCTGGGAAAATATCCCCGGGGTTTCGTGTTTTCGGGCAGAGGAGCCGGAGGGGAATGTTGCGGGTTCGATAGGTTAGGGGTGTGTGGCGGTCGAACGGACCGCGTATCCGGATTCGCCTCGCTGCTCGAAAGCAACTTTCATGTTGAAAATATTTTAATCCGAGTTGCGGATTAAAAGATATGATTTTCTAAAGATTTTATTAATTTCGGGAATTTAATTATTTATTTCAACATTATCCAGAATAGTGAAAGATGACGTCAGCATGACATCATGCTGACATCAGCAGTCAACTGTGCAGTTGACTGGGTCAAACTACGTGTGGGTCCCGCATGTCATACACTGTTTAGTTTAAATAGGGTTTAGCTAATTAATTTCTGTTTTAATTAAATTAACTAATTAATTAGATTATTTAAGCATGATTAGTTAACTTAATTAATTTACTAATTAATTAATTAACAAATTAATGATTTTATTAAAAACCTTTTCATTTTCAGTTTTTTTTTAATTTCGTTTTAGGGGTGTGGGGCCCTACGCCGGCTCAGAGGTCGACTGGGCGTGCTGGTAAGGGCGTGGGCGCCTGGCTTGGGCCGACCGAGCGCCAAGCAGAAGTTCGGCGCCGACCTCGGGGCCACGGTTAGGCGGCGACGGCGAAGCGAGCAGCGGGTGAGCGACCGGAAGGGTCATGGTTCGGGCGCTGGGGCGTGGCGGGCAAGGCGAGGGCGGCCCGGAGGGTGAGCTCCGGACGCTGGCGTCAAGGGGGTGGGAGGACGACGCCGGGCGACAGAGGAAGAGGAGGAGCTCACGTCGGGAGTAGGGCACGGGCAGCGGGTGAGGGGTGGACGGGACGACGGCGGAGAGGAGCAATCCGGCGAGGAGGTTCTGGCGGCGGGCGTCAGCGGCGACGGCGGGCCGTCCACGGCGCCTGGGACGGCGGGAGGCGGCGTCGGCTGGGGTTTGGCCCTCTGCCCCGATCCCGGACGGGAAGGGAGAGAGGCGTCAGGGTCTGCAGTAGGCGTGGCACGGGCGCGAGGAGGGTCGTCGTCGCGGGCGGCGGATCGGCGATGGGGGACGGGCGTCGGCGTCGGCCCGATCCCGATTGGATCGGGTGGGAGGAGAAGGGATCGTGGGGGCGACGGGTGGGAGGTCTTTGCGGGGGCTAGCGTTCGGTGGGAGTGGGGAGGGGTTAAGGGAGTGAGGGGCGGATGGGCGGTGGGCTGGCCGGTGGGCAGTTGTGATTGGCCGTGGTCCAAAGCAGGGGGGCTCTCTTTCTTCCTTTTTTTTGTTTAGCTTTCCTCTTTTGTATTTTCTTTTCTTTTATTTATTTACTATTCTGTTTTAAATGATTTTAAATTATTTAGGCCTTTTATAAAAATGTGTTTATTTCACGATAATTTCCTATGCAATATTTGGCAACCCCCGAACATTTTAGTTTTAATCTTTGAAAACTTTTATTGCTATCATAATTTTAAATCTGAATTTTGAAACAGTTTGAATTAACCCGTGGTTAACTACAGTGACAAAGGTGACGTGGCACCATCAACGTGAGATTACTGTAGCATGATTATCCGGGCGTTACAGCATGCATACATATGAAAGATAATTAGTAGAATTAGCCATTTTTATAATAAAATTTGCCGTGAAAGCAACCATTCTCACACCGGGGCAGGAAATTAAAACATTCAGTAGGAAAAAGGTGAGCAAAAAGGGGAAATCAACGCAGGGGAGATGGGAGATGGGGGGACCTGTGTGGCACACAGATGCAGCGGTGACACCCACGAGAAGAGGGTGGCGCCGGGAGGAGCTTCATGCATGATGGGGGCGAAATTCGCCGGAGAATGGACTTCCTCGAGCCGCCACCATGCTTGTACTTCTGCCATGGCGTAAAAATGATCAAAAATGACCATATGCAATAACTATTTTTCCATGTAGTGTACAAAAAGCGTAAAAATGATCAAAAAATGCCATATGTGCTAAATAACACAAAAAAGATAAAAAAAAGTCATATTTTGCGTAGTAAATTTGCCGTGTATGTGTATGGAAAAACAAAAAGCATTTTTTTTTGCAAAAATTTCATGGCAAGTGCATATTCAAAAATAACGTGCTACTTTTATCAATTTTGCCATGCTTTGTGAAAGAACAAATTGTGAAGAATGTGAAGTGCTGCAAAAAAATTTGATCAAAATTGCTATGGCAAACAATGAATATTCTATTTTTGCCCTGGTATTTTTGACCAAAAAAATTGCCCTATTTGTGAATAATAACACAAAAAACAAAATGATTCAAAATTGCCATGGCAAATGCATATTCAAATTTGCCATGCTATTTAAAAAAAATTGCCATCTTTTAACCAAACAAATTGCCACATATTTGAATAGTAACACAAAAAACAAAATAATTCAAAAATTGCCATGTTTCTTAAAGTAATTAACCATGGTAAATGCATGTATAGCATTCAACTTTGAGTGGAGAAGAAGGCGCTGAAAAACTACAGTAGAAGAAGATTGAAAAATAGAGTACTCAAAATAGAAAAAATGTCATGGTCCATAAAATTACGTTGCCATGTTCCATTAGCTTGGTCAAGTGATGTTATTCCCTAAAAAATTGCAGAGGGATGAGTTCCAAACAATTCTGCCATGGCAACTACTATATATTTTTGCCATGGAAAATACTCCAGAATTTTGACATGGCAGAAGCTCATAGCAACTCTGTCCCATGGCAATTATTCGTAGAAAATTCGGCCATGGCAACTACTATGTAATTTTGCCATGGCAATTACTCCAGAAATTTTCCATGCAACAACTCATAGCAATTCTGCCCCATCAGAACTACTCATAACGAAAACTGCCATGGCAACTATTGATCCAACATTCAGTTTGCCATGTTACTTGAAGTATGTTTGACATGTTGTATAAAATTTCAGAATTTGCCATGTTTTACAAAAATGTCGTGTGTTCAGATAAAGAGCAATCCTACATTTGCCATGTGACCAAACAAATTGTGGGAAAAATTTGTACATGATACATGGAATTTGCCATGGCAAACACATTCTGTAGCATCTATTCAACAATGTATGAATTTACTATGTGATGCTACAGAAAAATTGCCATGGTTATGCTAATTTGAACATTGGATTGATGAGAAAAACAAATTTGCCATGGCAAAAACATTCAGTATAATCTATTTCAGCTCATGTGAATTGCCATAAGATCCTATACAAAAATTGCCATCATGTGGACTAGTCATATACACAAATTTTGCTATTCCCAGCAAGAGCCAAATGGACCAGCGACTCACCGGCGAGAACGGGCATGTCCACGACCTCCTCCTCCATGGGGTGGCCAGACGTGACGCCGGTGATGGGATCCACTGTGAGGACGAACGTCGTCGTAGAATGGACGCGGAGGAAGGGAATCGACGGAGGCCAGGCTCCTCCAGCGTTGTGTGGCGGGGCCTATTGCTCACCGCTGCCGTGGCCTCCCCCGCCACCACCTGCCTCGCCAGACGCGGCCATGGCGTTGCCGAGGAGAACTCACTACCGGGCCTCCTCCTCCTGCGGTCCATCTCGAGCTCGATGGGCAGCTCCTCTCCCGCCGCCGCTCAACCCATCGCGCACGCGCACTCCTCTCGCGGCAGCTCCTCTTCACCATCGCCGCCGCCGCCATTGCTCTCTCTCTCTGCAGCTCCTCCCCCGCTGCGCACAGGCACTCCTCTGCGGCAGCTCCTCTTCACCGTCGCCGCCGCTGCCATTCCTTTCCCTGCAGCGGTTCCTCCCCGCCACGGCTCCTCCGTCGTGGCTCCTCCCAGCCGCAGCCTAATCCCAGCCGCAGCCTAATCCCGCCGCGGCTCCTTCGTCGCGCAGCGAGCGCGCCCTTCCTCCTCCGCTGCGCCTTCCATCGCCGTCGGCCGGATCCACCTCCTATTCGCCGCCGCCAGGGGCCTCTGCCCGCCACCATTCGGGACCTCCGCTCGCCGCCGCCAGAGGCCTCCGTCCGCCTCCGCTTGGGGTCCACGCCCGCCATCGCCAAGGGCCTCCACCCGCCACCGCCAGGGGCCTCCGCCCCGCTCGGGCCTGCCGTCCGCCGCCGCCCGGGCCATATTGTGTGTGATGTGCGGGTAGCTGGGGAAGAAGGTGAGGCGGAGTGGGGAAAAAAGAACGGGAGTGAGGACGTGCGGCATAGTTTGTCGAGGCCCGGACGTGCGGCACAGTTTGTCCACGCCCAGACAAGGCTGTGGGATGACGTGGAACATAAAGTGCTTCAAGAATCGTACAAAATGATCCAACGACAGATGACGCGTGTGGGCGGGATGCTACACACCACACGTGTGGGCGTTAACATTTCCGTTAATTTGTGGTAGCTGCGGCCGGTGTCATGTCGTAGTGGTGGTGGGATTGGGCAGATGTGGAGCAGCACAAGGAGGTAATCCAATTGATTCAAGTGCGGATAGAGGAGGTGATGGAGGTACTCCTACTAGTGAAAGCCAGCCAGAGCCAGAGGTGGAGCAGAGGCGACGAACGGCGGCATGCATGTCCTTTGCCGGGATTAGGGGAGGGGAAAAGTGAGCTTTTTGCGAAGGGAGGGAGGTCGGCGGCGGCGGCGGTGAACTGTGAAAATTCATTCGTGTTTGTGCAGTTGATTGAAGTGAGAGGAGGTGATGGAGATGGAGGTACGGAAAGCCAGCCGGTGAGGTCCACGACGAACGCCTCACTCTCCTTGCGCAACGCAGGTCGGCGCGCGGCGGAAGGAGGGGAGAGGATTGCATGCCGGACCGGAGGCGAGGAAGATCGATGGCAACCACGCCGCGCCGTCCGGCCGACGGTTCCTTTGCTCGTACGTGTTTGACGTTGGCGTGCCCGCTGGCAGTGATGACGTCCACTCCTAGACTACCTGGATCGCCTAGGTTCAGTTTGTCGTGGACGGCGGCGGCGGCGGCGATGAAGACAGAAGGTGGTCGGGGCGGGAGGCAGTGCATGGGGTGATTGATCTCGACACCGACAATGTGTCTCTCTCCGGCATCTTGTTGTGCATAGCGTAGCGTTGGTGAAAAAGACATGTTCTTTGGACGCAGCGCAGCCATGCATGCATGCATGGAGGCCAGGAGGAAGACGTACCTGGATCGCCAGGGTGGAGAAGAGAAGGATGTTGGTGGCGGAGGCAATGCATGTCCGTTGCCGGAAGTTGGGGAGGGAAAAAAGTGAGCGACGGCGGACCAAGGAAGGAAGGAATGAGAAAGGAGGAGGAGGTGCGTGCGGTGCGGTGCGGTGCGGTGTGGCGATCTATCCATTAATTAGGAGAGGAGGAAAAGGAAAGGGTCCGGATAACTGCCACACGTGTGGCACGATGGATACCCGCCCACACGACCCTGTGTGGCATACCCCGCATGCAGCCCACACGACTTTGTGTGGGCGAATATAAGAACTGCCCACACGTGTGGCAGGAGGAGCATCCTACCACACGACTCCTACGGTACAATGGGATCGATCAGAAGTACAAATTCGTTTGACAGGGGAACCCACACCCCACACGCCTCCATCAGACCAGATCCCTTTTTCCCTGTGAAAAAAGGGGAAAAAGCCCACTAACAACAAATTAAATGAAAAGGCCCAGTTTTTGGTTTTTTCTGTACAAATAAAATCCCAGATTTTGCTCAGATACAAAAACTGCCATTAGCTGCTTTGAAACAAGCAGAAAATGTCATTCGAGTTTAACCATGAACTAAGGTTTATATTTTTTTTTAACGATGGCAAAGGTTTATGAACACATATATAATGCCCAAAATGAAATATGGCAAATCTGCCATGACAACAAAAATCAATATTGCCATGCGGAAAAACGCAAAAAGTTGAAAAGTTGAAAAATTCATGTGAAAAGAACACACAAATTTGACAAGGCAATAAAAGATAAAAATGCAATTGCATTTTTAATTAAAAATGCCATGAAAGTTTAATCAAAATTGCCATGTTTTGAAGGAGAATTTTGCCGTGTGTGAGAAAAAACACAAAATGTTGAAAATCAAGTATGAACAAAGAGATCTGCCATGGCAGATTGGTATCAAAGAATTGTCGTGTTTTGTATGATGAATTTAATGTGTGTTGAAAAACACAAAAGGTTTGGAATTCACCTATGAACAAGAAACGTGTCATGGCAAATTCGTATCAAAACTTGCCACGACGAAATTCATGTAAACTAAATTTGCCATGAACAAGAAACATTGCCATGGTAGATTCATATTGAAACTTGCCATGGCAAAAAAAAACATTCAAACTAAATTGCCATGATCACTAAAATAAATTTGCCATGAATTGTAAACTAAATTTGCCATGAATTGTAAACTAAATTTGCCATGAACCAACAAACTAAAATTTGCCATGATCAATAAACCAAATTTGTATCAAAACTAGGCACGGCAGACTTATATCAATAATTGCCATGTTCTGGTATGATGAATTTGCCATGTGTGTAAAAAACAAAAAAGTTAAAAAATCATAAATCTGAACAGGAAAATTGGCACGGCAGAAATTCACGTAAATTAATTTTGCCATTACCAAGAAAAATTGCCATGGCAGATTCATATTGAAACTTGCCATGACAGAAAAAATCATGTAAACTAAATTGCCCTGATTTGAAAACGTATCAAAACTTGGCATGGCAGATTTTTATCAAGAATTGCCATGTTTTGGTATGTTGAATTTTCCGCATGTGTAAAAAACACAAAAGGTTGAAAATCAAAAAATATGAACGAGAAAATTGCCATGGCAAATTCGTATCAAGAATTGCCGCTTGTTTGTATGATGAATTTGCCGTGTGTGAAAAAAACACAAAAAGTTGAAAGTCCAGTATAAACAAGAAAAATGCCATGGTAGATTCAGATCAAAACTTGCCACGGTGAAATTCACGTAAACTAAAATTTGCCACGATTTGAAATTCGCCATGACTAGTAAACTAAATTTGCCATGAACCAAATAAACAAAATTTGACATGATCAAATGAAATCAGTTTGCCATGATCAATAAACTAATTTTGCCATAGCCAACAAACTAAATTTGCCATTATCAACAAACTAAAATTGCCGTTGTTAACTAAGAAACAAAAGCATAAAGGTTGTCATGGGCGTGTTAAAAAAACTAAATTTGTCATGAACCAAATAAACTAAATTTGACATGATCAAATAAAATCAGTTTGCCCATGATCAATAAACTAAATTTGCCTTGGTCAATAAACTAAATTTGCCATTATCAACAAACTAAATTTGCCGTGGTTAAGTAATAAACAAAAGCATAAACATTGTCGTGGGCGTGTTAAAAAAACGAAATTTGCCATGACTAGTAAACTAAATTGCCATGAACCAAATAAACTAAATTTGCCATGAACCAAATAAACTAAATTTGACATGATCAAATAAAATCAGTTTTGCCATGATCAATAAACTAAATTTGCCATGGTCAATAAACTAAATTTGCCATGGTGTTTTGCTTATAAATAGAAATATACGTTATAGAATTGCCATCGATAAAAGTTTAACAGCTGCCATGATTTCCGACCTCAATCTAACCACATGTATTCTATAGATAACAACACCAGATAATTAACAGGCCTCGTGACCTAGGGTACTACTACAGGTACACATGTTTAAGCTATGTGACCAACTTAAAATGCCATGGGTGTTAAATTTGCCATGCCTCTGAAATTTACCATGGCATCATCAAAAATTGCCATGACTCTAAAGTTGTCATCACTGCATGCTCGAAAACTGCCCGTGGAAACTATAGACTATCCATCCAATTCTAAACAAAGGCTAAATTATCAGATTGAAAACTGTACTCAGATGATTGATCAAACAAAAATCATCTCCCTGCTGCCGTGTGCATGAACACACAACACACGAAACTGAGAGAGGGAAAATCAAACCTCCATGGCATCAGGTGCCGGAGGAGCACAGAACAGGCGGGCTTCCTGAAGATCACATCGAGCACGCGGATGTCGTCATGATTGCAGTAGTTGCTGGGCTACCGCGACGCCCTGACGAACAAGTTGTTGCCTCCCACGACCACATGCCCATCGATGTTGACGACGAACATGGGGTGGTGCTTGCCCACCGGGTCGAGTAGCTCCGGCCCGCGCCGCACTCCACCACGGAGGCCGAGCCCCACCAGGGACACCCGCCGCCCGCCGCCGCTGCTCGGGCAGGAGTTGGCGAGTAGCGCGCGGCAAAGACGCAGATAGACTGGCGCGCAGCGGAGCTCGAACCCAGTAGCCGTCTTGCGCCGCCTCCTCCGCTTCAGCCATCCGCCCCCTGGACCTCCCCCACACAGCCGGGAAATCCACGCAGCTCTCCCTCACCGCCACCCAAGCCGCCATGGGAGATGGGGGATCCACCCGATGCTCACCATCAACGCGCCCCTCCCCGCCCCTCACGCCTGCCCCCGCCCATCTCACCGGCCACCTACTGGTCACCACAAAGATACATATGAGAGGGGATTACTAGCAGAGGGGAAGAAGAGGAGCGGCACGGGGCGGTGGGAAGAAACCTGGATGCGCTAGTCGGCGTTCGCCGGCCACCGGAGGTGTGGGAGAGGCACCGGGGTCGCTCAGGGTTGAGCTCCTTGGCGCTGCGGGCCGCCGCCGTCGCGGGTAAAGGGAGTGGAGTGGGGGTGGGGGGCCTGAGGCGAGAGGATAAGGTGCGCTGCCACACGCGTTCGGGCGAGGAGTGTTTCGCCCGCACAACACCGTTTGCTTACGTGGCTTTTGACCCGGATGGCAATTGCTCTAAAATTCGTGCAAACGGATCGAATGGCATCAAGTGCGTGTGGGCGGGTTTCTAAATGCCACACGTGTGGGCGTTAACATTTCCGAAAGGAAAAGAAAGGACACCCCATCGGTCGCTCAATCAAAAAAAACACGTCGACCGCGCGTGCACACATGTACTCCCCTCCGCGTGTTTCCTTGTTTTGCATACGCGTTTCCTTGTTTTGCATACACGCTCCCCTCCGCGCGCAGAGCTCCGCATGAATGGCTCCACTTTTCATATATACAATGTTTGAGTTATTCAGTTCATAACTGATGGTCCCCCGCAAAAAAAAACAGTTCATAACTGATGGCGATAACCCTTCTGCCCTTGTACAATTTTTTAGTTGCATGAATGGCAGACCCACTCATTGGAGATAGATATATTTTTATGAGCTGTTTTACGGTGATTGGGTTAGTACTCGGAGTACTTAGCAGTACTTACATGTCTGATCACGTCTGATTTTTATTAGCCGTCAGATCTTGCGTGGAATTTTAATTGATTAAATTTAATATGTTAATTGCGATAAGGGCATAATGGTCCAGGGGGAAATATCTTTTCTTGAACCGATCACCTGAGGACCAGATCCATATCTACTCGATCCAGTTCAGAATCCTCCTCCGATCTATTCGCCGCCGCCACCGCCTCCTGACCTTCTCCGTCCTCGACCTGCCCGGCGAGAGGAATAAATTCATCGTCCTCGTCCTCCACCCAACCAACCCCAGCCCCCCACGCCGTCACCGAAGAAGAAGAAGGCCGGATCTGCGCCGGCTGAATCGGCGGCGACCGCGGCGGGCGATCCCATCTCTTTGCGCGTACCATCCTTAAGGTATGAATTCGGCTTGGCTCTGCTCGTTCTCTTGGCCGTTGCGCCCCTCCACCGTGCATGCAGTACAACCTCAACCCCACAAGATCCGGCTACTGACTAGAACAACGAATGGAAAGCTTCATCGTGGCATAGTTTCTCTTGAGCTAATCGCATCATGTTTGTTTAAGTAAGATGTTGACGTTTGAGATGAGATATACTAAAGGAAGATGAGATACTGGTTCCATAGTTCACTTAATTTAGTTTATTAAAGTCATCATCACTTTAGGTTTGCATAGCGCATTAAATATAGTTTAAAGGAAGATGAGATACTACTTGTTGGACGTTGATGATTGGTTTCCCTCACATGTCAAACCAGCAAAGTCTTTTCCATGCACTTGTCTTTGCCTATGAGCTATTTTACACCTGCAACATTGATAAACAAAAGATGTTGATGATTGGTTTCCCTCACATGTCATATGCAGGAAGACATGGCGTATGCAAGTGATGAGAGTATGTTCGAGTATGTAAATGTTGTCAAGAAGATGTTTGATAGTGAGGCTGAAGGCTATGAATTCTACAACAAATATGCTCTTGAAAAAGGTTTTAGTGTGAGGAAAAGCTACGTTGAGTGGGATGGATCCAACAAATACATAATTTTAAGGAAAATTGTGTGTAGTCGTCAAGGGTTTCGCGAAGATAAGCACATGAAAAGAAAGATGGAAGATAGAAAGAGGAGGCCACGAAGTTTAACTCGTGTTGGGTGTAATGCTAAATTGGTCATTACGAGACAGGAGGAAACCGGTCGGTGGTTTGTCAAGGATTTCATCGATGAGCACAGCCATCCTCTAGCCCCACGGGATCTTTCTTGTCTGCTGCGTTCACACAGATGAATTAGCGATGAGCAGAAAGCGGACATTGCGGACATGGAGAAATGTGGGATCCGTAAATACCGTATTATGGATATTTTGTGCTTTCAATACGGTGGATTTGATAAGGTTGGATGCATAAAGAGGACGCGTTTACAATTTCTGCCATGCTAATAAGCAGGAGACAATCGATGCCGGTGATGCTAAAACGGTGATCATGCACATGATGGCGAGGTGAGAGCGAGATGTGGATTTTTTCTTCAAGTACTTGGTAGACGAGCATGGCCATCTGAAGGGACTGTTCTGGGCTGATAGTCAATCGCGACTTGACTACGAGGCTTTCGTGAGACGTCATTGTTTTTGATAGCACATACAGAACCAACAAATACAATCTGCCATTCGTGCCTTTTGTCGGGTTGAATCACCACCGCAGCACTGTTATATTTGGTTGTGGTATAATTTCTCATGAAACAAGCCAGGCATACGAGTGGATGTTGCGGACCTTTTCTGATTGCATGGCACAGAAGCATCCGATATCTGTGATCACAGATGGGGACCTTGCAATGCAGAGAGCAATAAGGGTGGTGCCAGACTCAAACCATAGACTATGTATATGGCACATTCAGCAGAACATTGTACACCATCTGCATGATGACGACGTAAAGGAGGAATTCAGATCTTTCATTTATGATACTTCTTCCATTGAAGAGCATGAGATAAAATGGATACAATTCTTACAACGGAATAAAGTAACCAGTGAGGAGTCTTGGCTGCATCAGATGTATCAGATGAGAAAGTTGTGGTGTGCTCCATATCTTGAGGGGCGTTGTTTCCTAGGATTGAGCAGCAATCAAAGGAGTGAGAGCTTGAACTCTGTGCTACATACGCATCTTGAGGGTAAGATGTCGTTGTTTGAAATGCTAGAGCACTATGAGCGTTGCCTTGCGTCGCGACGGATTACGTCGAAGCCTTGCAGTCCGTTCCATTTACAGAGGAAAATGCTTCGCCGCTTGAGAAACACGCCGCAACAGTTTTCACACCTAGGGTCTTTAAGATGGTCTTATGGAGCATAGATGCTATCGAGCAAATGTCGATTAGAGAGATACTAGATGGATCAGAAGATTCCACTTATGTTGTGTCCAAGCAGGAAAGAATGGATAAAAAGTTTGGAGTGCGCATTGAAGAGCAAGCAGGTCTTTTGCACAGGGTGAGTTGTTCTTGCCGTAAGCTGGAATGCGCAGGCACACCATGTTCCCACATTTTTTACATATTAGGGATTTTAAAACAAACAATTCTGCCCGGTTG
Organism: Aegilops bicornis; assembly: GCA_021605145.1. Classification (NCBI taxonomy): domain Eukaryota; kingdom Viridiplantae; phylum Streptophyta; class Magnoliopsida; order Poales; family Poaceae; genus Aegilops; species Aegilops bicornis. The sequence continues at coordinate 89,786,336 of CM038670.1, forward strand.
TTGTGTTCCCACTAGGTGGACTATGAATGCAAAATGTGCATACGCACCTGCCAGAAAAAACCAGATGTATGACTATTCGCTAAGCCTGCAGAGGTACCGCGATTTGCGGAATTGTAGTCACGCCAAGAAGTTTCCGTGCATGCCACTGATGAGGACTATCACCGTCTAAAGATGCTTTTGCAAGCACAACATCATGGCAAGCAATCAAGTTTTGAACTAGCTGACAAGAAGGAGTCAACTAATGCTCAAAGATAACAGCATTAGGTTTGGCCCGTTGATGCCGCACTCGCAGAAAGTTGATAAGGTTCTAGATCCCGTGCATGTGCCAGGACGAGGTGCACCGAAGAAAGGCTGCAGGCAAAGACAAAGAAGTCAAGATCACAGAATATCTGTGGCTATTGCAAGAAACCAGGTCACAATCGACGTAAATGCGCTAAATTGCTAGAGGTACGAAATATGTTCATATTTTTTTTGCATGTGTTTTACTCATAATTGATGTCCATGTGATTTATTCTATTCTTTCCGTAGGATCTCGAGGCTGAACTGTGATATCTACATACAGCATGAACCGACGATGAGCTAGAGAAAGTCGTGTGCCATTCATCTTTGTGTGACGTGGTCTTTACATTCTATTTCATCGTGACAGTAATTTAGTGAAGTGCGGTTGTACTACCATGTTACTGTATTAGTTCGACATCTTTCGTTTCCACTTTCTGTGTGTATCATGTGATGTCCAACTTTAAGAATGATGATGTATTTCAACAAATTGGGCACTATGATTCTTCACCCTTACTATGGTTGTCATGCATATTCATAATCATCATGCATATTCTTCATTTACAGAGCAATAATGACTGACGTATTTTTTAAATAAGCGGGGCCCACTCGGGTGTGCTTGGAAATCTTTGAAAAACCTCCATGCGCGTTCATCTTCGCTACATGCAAATCGGGCGGCAGCCGCTGTGTCAGTAGTTGTCAAGGCCTTGATGAATCACTATTCACATGCAGGTCCCCGACTCTTGCATGCAGGTCCCCGACTCTTGCATCCAGGTCCCCTTGAGGCATAGACCGATGTTTTCGGCAGTCAGTCTAGAGGGCATTATAAATTCAAAAAAATACAAAAACTTGGAAACCTAGTTTTGTTTGTGAAGAGATCATGTGTGCCAAAACTGAGGTGATTTGGAGGTGGTCGAAAATATGCCCGCATTCCCGGAGGGACCATTTGGTCTTTAACTTAAGACATTTTTTGAAAAAACGTGAATTTTTTCACCACCTCCAAATCACCCAAATTTTCTTATACATGGTCACCCACATGTGCAAAACATGTGTATGCAAGAAAATTTTGAAAAAAATTATTTTACAATGCCCCTTGAGGCATAGACCATGTTTTCAGCAATCACCTAGAGGGCATTATAAATTAAAAAAAATTAAAAAATACAAAAACTTGGAAACCTAGTTTTGTTTGTGGAAGAGATCATGTGTGCCAAAACTGAGGTGATTTGGAGGTGGTCGAAAAATGCCCAGATTCCTGAGGGACCATTTGGTCTAACTTAAGCCATTTTTTGAAAAACGTGAATTTTTCCACCACCTCCAAATCACCCAAATTTTCTTGTACATGGTCACCCACATGTGCAAAACATGTGTATGCAAGAAAATTTTGAAAAATTATTTTACAATGCCCCTTGAGGCATAGACCGATGTTTTCAGCAATCTAGAGGGCATTATAAATTCAAAAAAATTAAAAATACAAAACTTGGAAACCTAGTTTTGTTTGTGGAAGAGATCATGTGTGCCAAAACTGAGGTGATTTGGAGGTGGTCGAAAAATGCCCGCATTCCTGAGGGACCATTTAGTCTAACTTAAGCCATTTTTTGAAAAAACGTGAATTTTTCCACCACCTCCAAATCACCCAAATTTTCTTGTACATGGTCACCCACATGTGCAAAACATGTGTATGCAAGAAAATTTTGAAAAAATATTTTACAATGCCCCTTGAGGCATAGACCGATGTTTTCAAAGAATACCTAGAGGGCATTATAAATTCAAAAAAAATTTAAAAAATACAAAAACTTGGAAACCTAGTTTTGTTTGTGGAAGAGATCATGTGTGCCAAAACTGAGGTGATTTGGAGGTGGTCGAAAAAATGCCCGCATTCCCGGAGGGGCCATTTGGTCTAATTTAAGCCATTTTTTGAAAAAACGTGAATTTTTCCACCACCTCCAAATCACCCAAATTTTCTTGTACATGGTCACCCACATGTGCAAAACATGTGTATGCAAGAAAATTTTGAAAAAAATTATTTTACAATGCCCCTTGAGGCATAGACCGATGTTTTCAGCAATACCTAGAGGGCTTTATAAATTCAAAAAAATTTAAAAAATACAAAAATTGGAAACCTAGTTTTGTTTGTGGAAGAGATCATGTGTGCCAAAACTTAGGTGATTTGGAGGTGGTTGGAAAAATGCACATTTCTGATATTTTCACAGGTTACAAAATATATTATTGGACAGAAAATAGACAGCAGCACACAGCAACAACACATTCATCCAATACAATAGAAGATAGCTCTCCAAATACAATTCATCATATTAGTCTCCGTATTCAAAAGACCGAACAAACATAGAACATTACAAGTATCGAGACCGCGAGTAGCGAGTTTGTCTTCATATTACAAGTCGATATCGATCATCTAAACTACCATCACATAGAAGAGAGTTGCGGTCATCACGATGAGCATCATCGCGATGAAACTGGTCTTCATCCGGTTCCTCCAACGCCTCCTCCTCTCTCCGCTAGATAGCGGGCGTATCTAGATTCCGCCCGCCCTAGTGGTGTACCCTTTGTAATCATTCACTGAACGGTGAACCTGTCTCCGACACTCCTCCCACCGTCAGAGACTCGGGAACCTTACCCTTGTACACGACATAATGCATTTACATCTCTATGCACAAGCCAAACAATGTATAATACATAAGCAAAAAATAAGTATGCAACAAAAGGATCAAGAGAAAAGCAAGACATTAATAGCACAATTCATGGTCCTAGTAATAAATAGCATCGATTACATCTAAGTTTAACGATTGTCCAAACCAAAGAGACATACAATTCATTAAAGTTTAATTACCACATGAGCCAATCAATGTTTCGTAACTACACATAGCATCACTACTTTCGACTCGACTCATGGGACCGAGCGTGGATGAAGCCGACGTCTGTCACGATGGTCATGAAATCGCGGTGTTGTCAGCCTGCATTTGTAGCGTTGTGTCTATCTCACCGCATGTAACACGGAATGTTAGAAGAAATAAAGAACGATCGATGGATGCATTTTTTGCTGTTTTGGCTGATGTTGTTTTGGTGTTGTTTTCGTGCCATTTAGGATGGCTGCAGTGACTTTTTGGTGCCATTTTTTATCTCTTAATATGGTTGCAGTGAGAGCAAAATATGGCTGTTATTTTTTTTGTTTCAGAAACAGGACAAACCAAAGGGCCCACGTCTCCCCTCCAGATTTTTCGAGGGCCAAAGGGCAGGACGTTTGAGTTTTCGAGGCAACTCCCCACGCCTCCCTTCCACTGGAAAATCCCCACGACTCCCCTCCACTGGCAACTCCCCACGACGCAGGGAACTCCCCTCCAATTCCATTGCCGCTCAATCTACCTCCCTCTGCCTCCCTCCTCATTCCATTGCCTCTCCATCTTCCTCCCTCTGCCTCCACCATCAAGCAACTCCCCTCTGCCTCCACCATCGCTGGCCAGGAGGGCAATGGCGGAGGAATCGTGGAGCAACTCCCCTCCGTCTGCCAAGAAAATGGCGGAGGCATCGTGAGCAACTCCTCCATCTCGCCAAGCATCACCAAGGTGAGGCGTCGGCAAGGAGCCGCGGGTGGTCGACGACGACGTTCCGGTCCCCGGGCAGAAGCAGGACTACACCGTGCCGCTCATGGTTGATATCCACCTGAAGAAGGAGAAGCTGGATGTTGTATGCACCAGCAATCCAGACGAAGCCGACAAGAGGATCCGCGAGATCAGGAGGAGGCTCGGCGGCATGCTTTCTCGGTCGATCGCCGTTGATGTCGAGTATACGAGGGAAGATAAACCTTCGCAAAAGGCTACAGTTCTACAGTTATGTGTGGAGGATCTCGTCCTGGTATACCACATCACCGCGGCAAACAAATGGTAAAAACATCCAGTTTTAAAGTTTACAAGTTCGACGTTTCGCCTAATTAGTAGTTTCAAGTTTCAAGTAGACGCAATAGTTCTGTAGTCCCAAGTAGATGCAATACTAGTTCAAGTTTTGAAGTTTCGCCTAATTAGTAGTTTCGTAGTTTCAAGTTTCAAGTAGATGCAATAGTTCAAGTTCAAGTAGATGCAATACTAGTTCAAGTTCGAAGTTTCTGCCTAATTAGTAGTTTCAAGTTTCTCAAGTAGATGCAATAGTTCAAGTTTCAAGTTTCTCAAGTAGATGCAATAGTTCAAGTTCGAAGTAGATGCAATACTAGTTCAAGTTCGGAGTAGATGCAATACTAGTTCTGAATTTTATGTCTAATTAGTAGTTTCAAGTTTTTGAAGTAGATGAATTTGATGCACCAGATTAATTTGATGCAGGCCCAAGGAACTCCGCCTCTTGCAGGAGAAGAAGTCATACACCTTTGTTGGCTTCTCCATTGGAGGTGACAAGGAGAAGCTGAAATTGTCTGGTTTGGAGATCAACCCCGACAAGTACGCCGACATGCAACAAGAAATGGAGAGTTCCAAAAATGGAAAGAGGTGGCAGGCTTTGGCTGAGTTTGCAGCCAGCCTCATCCACCCATCGTACAAGGAAATGAAGAAGAAGATCAACCAGGAATTCGACCACAAACTATGGGGGGACAGCCCACTGCCAAATAACCTCATCGAGTATGCAGCGAAAGATGCGTACGTCACCTACGAGGCATGGAAGAAAATCGAAATCGTCAAAGAAGGTTTGGAGTACTGGCAAGAGGCGGAGGATCATTGGGATGACCCCTACTACTGGGGATATTGAGTTGTTTGTGGTATTATGTGTCTCAGCTTTGCGTTATGTGGTTGAACAAGTTTGCTTTTGTAATGCTGAACAAGTTAGCATTTGTTATGTTGAACAAGTTTGCTTTTGTAATGATGAACAAGTTTGCTTTTGTTATGTAGTTATGTGATTGTTATGATGCTGGTGCGTAACACTTATGGTTGTGATGTGATGCAAAATCCTTCAACTTTTGGTGATCATTTAGTTCAAGATTTGGTCGATTGTACAGAATGTTGTCTAGAAGTTTTTGTGATCATTTAGTAGTTTTTTATACGTAAGCCTTTCACTATAACTGAAAAAGTTGAAGTTCTCAGCATGAAGAATCACACAACACAGACCTACATTATGATGATACACTATCAACTGCAGACCTGAATGCATCCAATTCGTCCTTTCCCAAGCAAAGTGATGGTAACTGAAAGTATAACAACTAAAAACGCAGCTCATCAGATGTGTCCAATAGTGCCATCATAATGTAACTTTGAAAAGTCCTATATTATACAAGAGCAAGCATCACAAGTTTCAGATGGTTTTCTAGCAAGAATTTTCCGTAAAAGTGGATTGGTGGCACAAAATTGCTACACTCAATCGATCTACCTAGCATTATCAGCATGGATACCATTGAGACGTCAACAAAAACTGGTACTGCACCGTCTGCGGTGGTTGAGGAGATGGATCCGCCGATCCCATTGGGGGGCGGGGCAGCGGGGTGGAGTCACCGACGGCGTGCAGGCGGCGGATGAGGGGGCGAGTGGGGATCCGCGATGGAGGGAGGAGGCCACAGCCGAGGGGAATAGGTAAAGTGGGGAGGGTTCTAATGGCCTACTGGATGGGCCTAATTCGGATGGGTCGCCTCGTTGTTCATACCGAGGCATGCATGCATGGGAATGGCGGCGACGCGGGTTTGCATGCGCGGGTAGCGGACGTGAACTTTATCTATCCGAAATATGTTATGATTTCTACCCGAAAACAAGCTCGCGTGCGACGCTCTCCCGTGCGACGCACGCCTCTCGCGTGATACGCGATTCCGATGCGACTGCGTGCCAAGTTTTATAGATGGAAACTTCTTTAGACACAATGTCATCTCAAAAACAACTCGTAAACAACTGTATGATTGATCATAAAACACATGCATTGTTGTTCAAAGAACTGTATCATGAATAAATTGTACCATAATTGCGAACATAGTGTGAAACAGAAAACAAAAGGTTTGTTTGCAACTAAATAATCCTGGTTTGAAGCTTAAACTGGTTGAAAAACAATTGAGCCTACTCCATATTGTCTTCTCGTGACCGCCAAAATCCAGTGACCTCTTATGCTATGCGTCGTTGGAGATTGCGTCGGGCTTGGCGACAACCCATGTGCTTCAATCTTTTTCTCTTTAACATCAATGTAACCATACAACTTAAGTTGTTCTTGGTCTTTCTCTGCCAACTCTCTAGCAAGACCCTCCATTTCTTGGATTCTCACTTCCTGTAGAAAACCATAGGAATTGTATTAGGAAGAACTCAAAAAGACGTAGCCATAAACTAGATGCATGCAACATGTAAAATTTGAACCTCGGAATCAATGTCATCCTCGGGAAAACAACCCGTAGTTCTATTGTACACAATGTACAGGTTACATGTCTTGCTGCCATTCAGATCAGAAAGCATTTTTTGTACATCATCTGGTCCTGCAATCAAGAACATCCCTTCTGGCAGCTTGCTCGCAGACCCGGGTAAGAAGTAGTACAGTTCTGCTCCCATTTTGCAACCAAAACTATCTCTCATTTCACTCATAATGAGATCGTAGGTTACTTTGGCGGGTTCAAAAATTCTGACTTCTGCCGGGTGTTCATCAAAGTATGCTCTCTCGGGACATGTGACATCTCATCATCCCTACTAACAAAAAATTCCATGACCAGCACCTAGTATCTCACATCGAGTTAATACATTCAATGAGTAAAGGGCCAAACATAACTTTTATGTGCATAGCAACATTCGGCATTGTTACCTGCTTTTGTGGAATGTATCCTTCATGTGGAGGACTGGGATTGTGCCATCTCAAACCTTCTCACCTTATTATGTTGAATGTATCCTTCATGTGGTGTGACTGGGGACTCTGCCATCACAGGTTTCTTATCCTGCGTATGAAATGTCGATAGTGGGTTTACACACAAGTTTTGAAAGGTCATACCATATCTTGGGTATGCATCGTTGTGAGGTACTTACAAGGGGAGAATTGACGATATGTTGTTGGGGTGGACTGATGTGGCATTGAACGGATGACTCTATCGCAATGTCTCGAGTGAATGGCGACTGTGCCGTCTCATGATGCTTAGCCTACATACAATCGCCGACATAAGGTTGCCACAAATTGAAGATGTTTGTATCATAGAATACGTAGGTCCTTAATATATAGAATCGGTGCGAGATACTTACACGGGGAGAATAATTGAAGACATGTTGTCGGGTGGCCGTGAGATCGCACGGTCTTCTAACATATGTCCTTCCAAGCGGACCTTCTCCAAAGATGGCCTTATAATCCATGTCCGACCGCCTCCTGTAGCAGGTTATTGTCCATATCCGCACGCGCTCGCAACACATAGGCATCCATCTTGACTCGCCTGTCTGTATAATACTGTCCACAAGCTTCCGTCCTTCCGCAACGCTTGATGCATTTCCTTGTAGCCTAAAGAAAACTTTTTTTCCATGTACTCACAGTCCCTCTTATACTTTTCTTCAATCTCAAGACGCATCTTCGCCATCTTAAGGGAAAACTCCTGACGCTCCTCCTTTATCATCCTGTCCACATATGAACGTTCTTTTTTTAGTTTCTTATCTACCTCAGCGCGATCCTTTTGCACCTTCAAGTCGATCTCCTGATGCGCTTCATGCAAAGACTTGCCGTACTCCGCACGGTTGCTATACGCCTCTGAGACCATGGTCCCTACAGCAACACATATACCCATAGTATGAAAACTGTATCCACACCCTCATCCACCTAATTCGAAACAATGCGACCGTGAAAAAATATTCATAATCAGTTCGTACGATCAACTAGTACAAACTATCAATCAAAAAGCTCTTGCATGACATCCTCGTACTCGAATCACACCAGAACTACTCAACTATGGCAAAAGCTGGATTTTCTAATCTCTTTGGAAATTACTTGTTGGTCGAATCAATGGAAAAAATAATCAGCACTGCAATCGAAGATGAGAGAAGCCGTGGAAGAGGTCTTTTTAATCCGGCGTCGGCGTGGTCGCTTGAGAAGCGATGGCGCGATCCCGGCGATGGCTATGTGAGGAGAAACAAGGTAGATGGGGGTGGTTAGGATAGGGTAGATATGCGGTAGAATGGGAAGGTATATATCCGTGATTGTAGGGTTAATTAGTTATTTTGAAGTAATGCGCTTCGATGCAAGTTTTTTTTTTAACGAGCGCGATCTTTTCGGGGCTTCCAAAACATGTGCACTGACCGCGGGTCGAACCACATATCACACAAGCCCGAGCCATCGCCGTGCCCGTGCCAACCCGCTGCCCACCATTCTAACTTATTGTTCTCTAAAAACGGAAGAGCAATAAATTCAGTCCAAGAATTTCCAGATATAATTGTCAACCCATTTTTGTTAGTAATTACGAGATATGTTTGGCGCAATTAGTAGCTAACTGGGTTTTTTTAGGAATAGTGGCAACTTGGTTTGATACATGCCAAACGTTACGTTCAGATTAGTTGCATTATTTCTTTCATTTTTTTACCAAAAAAATCTATACAAAGTGTTAATTGGACAATGTGAACAATGTGGCACGAAGGTTGTCGGCCCAGCCAAAGGATGGAACGGATGGTACATGTACACGCAAGTACGATCTTCCGACACGCGCATTTCATCTGGTTCAGTGGATGCATGCATGCTCTATGTGGCACAAAGTTTGTCGGCCGAGCCAGTCGACGGACCAAATCGATGCTACAGGAAGGACTCCATTGTAGACCAACGCTCCATCAATGTCCGGTGTGTGTGCTACGTCCACCGTAAGACAAACATAGTTCTGTCAACCCTAAAACCCTTAAACCCTAAACCCTAATAACCCTAAACCCCCCCTCCCACTAAACCGTAAAAACATTCAAATTTTTGCCCCACATGGAAACCATTATGCATGCATTCTCTATGTGGTCATGGGATGCGATGAATGATTTTTAGGATTATACACGCAAGTATGATCTCTGACACGCGCATTTCGCATAGCATGTCAACACCCCGAAAGCACTAGCCGGGTTCCTCACCGTATGAAACCAACCAAACATCGATCCGATCCAAAGGATGGATGCATGCTCCATGTGGCACGGTTTGTCGGCCGAGCTACCAACGGACCGGATCGATGGTACCGAGGGAATCCATTGTAGACCAACGCCCATCAATGTCCCTGTGTGTGCTACGTCCACCGTGAAGACAAACATAGTTCCGTCAACCCTAAAACCCTTAAACCCTAAACCCCGATAACCCTAAACCCCCTCCCACTAAACCGTAAAAACATTCAAATTTTTGCCCCACATGGAAACCATTATGCATGAATTCTCTATGTGCTTTCATGGGATGCCATGAAAGATTTTCGGATTATACATGCAAGTACGATCTTCGACACGCCGCATTTCCGCCTAGCATGTCAACACCCCGAAAGCACTAGCTGGGTTCCTCACGATATGAAACCTACCAAACATCGATCCGTCCAAAGGATGGATGCATGCTCTATGTGGCACGAAGTTTCTCGCCGAGCTACCAACGGACCGGATCGATGGTACCGAGGGAATCCATTGTAGACCAACGCTCCATCAATGTCCGTGTGTGTGCTACGCCCACCGTAAGACAAACATAGTTCCGTCAACCCTAAAACCCTTAAACCCTAAACCCTGATAACCCTAAACCCCCCCCACTAAACCGTAAAAACATTCAAAATTTTGCCCCACATGGAAACCATTATGCATGCATTCTCTATGTGGTCTCATGGGATGCCATGAAAGATTTTCGGATTATACACGCAGCACGATCTCGACACGCGCATTTCCGCCTAGCATGTCAACACCCGAAAGCACTAGCTGGGTTCCTCACCTGTATGAAACCAACCAAACATCGACCCGTCCAAAGGATGGATGCATGCTCCATGTGGCACGAAGTTTGTCGGCCGAGCTACCAACGGACCGGATCGACGCAGACGGAGGGAATCCATTGTAGACCAACGCCCATCAATGTCCCGTGTGTGCTACGTCCACCGTGAAGACAAACATAGTTCCGTCAACCCTAAAACCCTTAAACCCTAAACCCGATAACCCTAAACCCCCTCCCACTAAACCATAAAACATTCAAATTTTTGCCCCACATGGAAACCATTATGCATGCATTCTCTATGTGGTCATGGGATGCGATGAATGATTTTTGGGATTATACACGCAAGTATGATCTCTGACACGCGCATTTCCGGCATAGCATGTCAACACACCGAAAGCACTAGCTGGGTTCCTCACCTGTATGAAACCAACCAAACATCGATCCGGTCCAAAGGATGGATGCATGCTCCATGTGGCACGAAGTTTGTCGGCCGAGCCACCAACGGACCGGATCGATGGTACCGAGGGAATCCATTGTAGACCAACGCTACATCAATGTCCTGTGTGTGATACGTCCACCGTAAGACAAAAATAGTTCCGACAACCCTAAAACCCTTAAACCCTAAACCCTGATAACCCTAAACCCCCCCCTCCCACTAAACCGTAAAAACATTCAAATTTTTGCCCCACATGGAAACCATTATGCATGAATTCTCTATGTGGTCTCATGGGATGCCATGAAAGATTTTCGGGATTATACACGCAAGTACGATCTCCGACACGCGCATTTCCGCCTAGCATGTCAACACCCCGAAAGCACTAGCCGGGTTCCTCACCTGTATGAAACCAACCAAACATCGATCCGGTCCAAAGGATGGATGCATGCTCCATGTGGCACGAAGTTTGTCGGCCGAGCTACCAACGGACCGGATCGATGGTACCGAGGGAATCCATTGTAGACCAACGCCCATCAATGTCCTGTGTGTGCTACGCCCACCGTAAGACAAACATAGTTCCGTCAACCCTAAAACCCTTAAACCCTAAACCATGATAACCCTAAACCCCCCCTCCCACTAAACCGTAAAAACATTCAAATTTTTGCCCCACATGGAAACCATTATGCATGAATTCTCTATGTGCTCTCTTGGGATGCCATGAAAGATTTTCGGGATTATACACGCAAGTACGATCTCTGACACGCGCATTTCGCCTAGCATGTCAACACCCCGAAAGCACTAGCCGGGTTCCTCACCTATATGCCAAACATCGATCCGTCCAAGGATGGATGCATGCTCTATGTGGCACGAAGTTTGTCGGCCGAGCTACCAAAGGACCGGATCGATGGTACCGAGGGAATCCATTGTAGACCAACGCTCCATCAATGTCCGTGTGTGCTACGCCCACCGTAAGACAAACATAGTTCCGCCAACCCTAAAACCCTTAAACCCTAAACCTCGATTACCCTAAACCCCCCCTCCCACTAAACCGTAAAAACATTCAAATTGTTGCCCCACATGGAAACCATTATGCATGCATTCTCTATGTGGTCTCATGGGATGCCATGAAAGATTTTCGGGATTATACACGCAAGTACGATCTCTGACACGCGCATTTCAGGCCTAGCATGTCAACACCCGAAAGCACTAGCTGGGTTCCTCACCGTATGAAACCAACCAAACATCGATCCGTCCAAAGGATGGATGCATGCTCCATGTGGCACGAAGTTTGTCGGCCGAGCTACCAACGGACCGGATCGATGGTACCGAGGGAATCCATTGTAGACCAACGCTCCATCAATGTCCTGTGTGTGCTACGCCCACCATAAGACAAACATAGTTCCGCCAACCCTAAAACCCTTAAACCCTAAACCCTGATTACCCTAAACCCCCCCTCCCACTAAACCGTAAAAACATTCAAATTTTTGCCCCACATGGAAACCATTATGCATGCATTCTCTATGTGGTCATGGGATGCGATGAATGATTTTTGGGATTATACACGCAAGTATGATCTCTGACACGCGCATTTCCTGCATAGCATGTCAACACCCGAAAGCACTAGCCGGGTTCCTCACCGTATGAAACCAACCAAACATCGATCCGTCCAAAGGATGGATGCATGCTCCATGTGGCACGAAGTTTGTCGGCCGAGCTACCAACGGACCGGATCGATGGTACCGAGGGAATCCATTGTAGACCAACGCTCCATCAATGTCCCGTGTGTGCTACGTCCACCGTAAGACAAACATAGTTCCGTCAACCCTAAAACCCTTAAACCCTAAACCCTGATAACCCTAAACCCCCCCTCCCACTAAACCGTAAAAACATTCAAATTTTTGCCCCACATGGAAACCATTATGCATGAATTCTCTATGTGCTTTCATGGGATGCCATGAAAGATTTTCGGGATTATACATGCAAGTACGATCTCTGACACGCGCATTTCCGGCCTAGCATGTCAACACCCCGAAAGCACTAGCTGGGTTCCTCACGTATATGAAACCTACCAAACATCGATCCGGTCCAGTGGATGGATGCATGCTCTATGTGGCACGAAGTTTCTCGGCCGAGCCAGTCAACGGACCGGATCGATGGTACCGGAGGGAATCCATTGTAGACCAACGCTCCATCAATGTCCGTGTGTGCTACGCCCACCGTAAGACAAACATAGTTCCGTCAACCCTAAAACCCTTAAACCCTAAACCCCGATAACCCTAAACCCCTCCCACTAAACCGTAAAACATTCAAATTTTTGCCCCACATGGAAACCATTATGCATGCATTCTCTATGTGGTCTCATGGGATGCCATGAAAGATTTTCGGATTATACACGCAGCACGATCTCTCGACACGCCGCATTTCCGCCTAGCATGTCAACACCCCGAAGCACTAGCTGGGTTCTCACCGTATGAAACCAACCAAACATCGATCCGCCCAAGGATGGATGCATGCTCCATGTGGCACGAAGTTTGTCGGCCGAGCTACCAACGGACCGGATCGACGCAGACGGAGGGAATCCATTGTAGACCAACGCCCATCAATGTCCTGTGTAAAGCTACGTCCACCGTAAGACAAACATAGTTCCGTCAACCCTAAAACCCTTAAACCCTAAACCCTGATAACCCTAAACCCCCCCTCCCACTAAACCATAAAAACATTCAAATTTTTGCCCCACATGGAAACCATTATGCATGCATTCTCTATGTGGTCATGGGATGCGATGAATGATTTTTGGGATTATACACGCAAGTATGATCTCTGACACGCGCATTTCCGGCATAGCATGTCAACACCCCGAAAGCACTAGCTGGGTTCCTCACCAGATGAAACCAACCAAACATCGATCCGGTCCGGTGGATGGATGCATGCTCCATGTGGCACGAAGTTTGTCGGCCGAGCCACCAACGGACCGGATCGATGGTACCGGAGGGAATCCATTGTAGACCAACGCCCATCAATGTCCTGTGTGTGCTACGCCCACCGTAAGACAAACATAGTTCCGTCAACCCTAAAACCCTTAAACCCTAAACCCGATAACCCTAAACCCCCTCCCACTAAACCGTAAAAACATTCAAATTTTTGCCCCACATGGAAACCATTATGCATGAATTCTCTATGTGGTCTCATGGGATGCCATGAAAGATTTTCGGATTATACACGCAAGCACGATCTCCGACACGCCGCATTTCCGCCTAGCATGTCAACACCCCGAAAGCACTAGCTGGGTTCCTCACCGTATGAAACCAACCAAACATCGATCCGTCCAAAGGATGGATGCATGCTCCATGTGGCACGAAGTTTGTCGGCCGAGCTACCAACGGACCGGATCGATGGTACCGAGGGAATCCATTGTAGACCAACGCTCCATCAATGTCCTGTGTGTGCTACGTCCACCGTGAAGACAAACATAGTTCCGCCAACCCTAAAACCCTTAAACCCTAAACCATGATAACCCTAAACCCCCCCTCCCACTAAACCGTAAAAACATTCAAATTTTTGCCCCACATGGAAACCATTATGCATGAATTCTCTATGTGCTCTCTTGGGATGCCATGAAAGATTTTCGGGATTATACACGCAAGTACGATCTCTGACACGCGCATTTCCGGCCTAGCATGTCAACACCCCGAAAGCACTAGCTGGGTTCCTCACCTATATGAAACCTACCAAACATCGATCCGGTCCAGTGGATGGATGCATGCTCTATGTGGCACGAAGTTTGTCGGCCGAGCTACCAACGGACCGGATCGATGGTACCGAGGGAATCCATTGTAGACCAACGCTCCATCAATGTCCGTGTGTGCTACGTCCACCGTAAGACAAACATAGTTCCGTCAACCCTAAAACCCTTAAACCCTAAACCCTGATTACCCTAAACCCCCCCTCCCACTAAACCGTAAAAACATTCAAATTGTTGCCCCACATGGAAACCATTATGCATGCATTCTCTATGTGGTCTCATGGGATGCCATGAAAGATTTTCGGGATTATACACGCAAGTACGATCTTCGACACGCCGCATTTCCGCCTAGCATGTCAACACCCCGAAAGCACTAGCTGGGTTCCTCACCGTATGAAACCAACCAAACATCGATCCGGTCCAGTGGATGGATGCATGCTCCATGTGGCACGAAGTTTGTCGGCCGAGCCAGTCAACGGACCGGATCGATGGTACCGGAGGGAATCCTTTGTAGACCAACGCTCCATCAATGTCCTGTGTGTGTGCTACGTCCACCATAAGACAAACATAGTTCCGTCAACCCTAAAACCCTTAAACCCTAAACCCTGATTACCCTAAACCCCCCCTCCCACTAAACCGTAAAAACATTCAAATTTTTGCCCCACATGGAAACCATTATGCATGCATTCTCTATGTGGTCATGGGATGCGATGAATGATTTTTGGGATTATACACGCAAGTATGATCTCCGACACGCCGCATTTCCGCATAGCATGTCAACACCCGAAAGCACTAGCTGGGTTCCTCACCGTATGAAACCAACCAAACATCGATCCGGTCCAAAGGATGGATGCATGCTCCATGTGGCACGGTTTGTCGGCCGAGCTACCAACGGACCGGATCGATGGTACCGAGGGAATCCATTGTAGACCAACGCCCATCAATGTCCTGTGTGTGCTACGTCCACCGTAAGACAAACATAGTTCCGTCAACCCTAAAACCCTTAAACCCTAAACCCCGATAACCCTAAACCCCTCCCACTAAACCGTAAAACATTCAAATTTTGCCCCACATGGAAACCATTATGCATGAATTCTCTATGTGCTTTCATGGGATGCCATGAAAGATTTTCGGATTATACATGCAAGTACGATCTCGACACGCCGCATTTCCGCCTAGCATGTCAACACCCAAAGCACTAGCTGGGTTCCTCACGTATATGAAACCTACCAAACATCGATCCGTCCAAAGGATGGATGCATGCTCTATGTGGCACGAAGTTTCTCGGCCGAGCTACCAACGGACCGGATCGATGGTACCGAGGGAATCCATTGTAGACCAACGCTCCATCAATGTCCGGTGTGTGCTACGTCCACCGTGAAGACAAACATAGTTCCGTCAACCCTAAAACCCTTAAACCCTAAACCCCGATAACCCTAAACCCCTCCCACTAAACCGTAAAAACATTCAAATTTTTGCCCCACATGGAAACCATTATGCATGCATTCTCTATGTGGTCTCATGGGATGCCATGAAAGATTTTCGGGATTATACACGCAAGTACGATCAATGACACGCGCATTTCCGGCCTAGCATGTCAACACCCCGAAAGAACTAGCTGGGTTCCTCACCTGTATGAAACCAACCAAACATCGATCCGCCCAAAGGATGGATGCATGCTCCATGTGGCACGAAGTTTGTCGGCCGAGCCAATAACGGACCGGATCGACGGTGCAGGAGGGAATCCATTGTAGACCAACGCCCATCAATGTCCTGTGTGTGCTACGCCCACCGTAAGACAAACATAGTTCCGCCAACCCTAAAACCCTTAAACCCTAAACCCCGATAACCCTAAACCCTCCCACTAAACCATAAAACATTCAAATTTTTGCCCCACATGGAAACCATTATGCATGCATTCTCTATGTGGTCATGGGATGCGATGAATGATTTTTGGGATTATACACGCAAGTATGATCTCTGACACGCGCATTTCCGGCATAGCATGTCAACACCCCGAAAGCACTAGCTGGGTTCCTCACCTGTATGAAACCAACCAAACATCGATCCGGTCCAGTGGATGGATGCATGCTCCATGTGGCACGAAGTTTGTCGGCCGAGCCAGTCAACGGACCGGATCGATGGTACCGGAGGGAATCCATTGTAGACCAACGCTCCATCAATGTCCTGTGTGTGTGCTACGTCCACCGTAAGACAAACATAGTTCCGCCAACCCTTAAACCCTTAAACCCTAAACCCTGATAACCCTAAACCCCCCCTCCCACTAAACCGTAAAAACATTCAAATTTTTGCCCCACATGGAAACCATTATGCATGAATTCTCTATGTGGTCTCATGGGATGCCATGAAAGATTTTCGGGATTATACACGCAAGTACGATCTCTGACACGCGCATTTCCGGCCTAGCATGTCAACACCCCGAAAGCACTAGCTGGGTTCCTCACCTGTATGAAACCAACCAAACATCGATCCGTCCAAAGGATGGATGCATGCTCCATGTGGCACGAAGTTTGTCGGCCGAGCTACCAACGGACCGGATCGATGGTACCGGAGGGAATCCATTGTAGACCAACGCCCATCAATGTCCCGTGTGTGTGCTACGCCCACCGTAAGACAAACATAGTTCCGTCAACCCTAAAACCCTTAAACCCTAAACCCTGATAACCCTAAACCCCCCCTCCCACTAAACCGTAAAAACATTCAAATTTTTGCCCCACATGGAAACCATTATGCATGAATTCTCTATGTGCTCTCTTGGGATGCCATGAAAGATTTTCGGGATTATACACGCAAGTACGATCTTCCGACACGCCGCATTTCCGCCTAGCATGTCAACACCCGAAAGCACTAGCTGGGTTCCTCACCTATATGAAACCTACCAAACATCGATCCGTCCAAAGGATGGATGCATGCTCTATGTGGCACGAAGTTTGTCGGCCGAGCTACCAACGGACCGGATCGATGGTACCGGAGGGAATCCATTGTAGACCAACGCTCCATCAATGTCCGGTGTGTAAGCTACGCCCACCGTGAAGACAAACATAGTTCCGTCAACCCTAAAACCCTTAAACCCTAAACCCTGATTACCCTAAACCCCTCCCACTAAACCGTAAAACATTCAAATTGTTGCCCCACATGGAAACCATTATGCATGCATTCTCTATGTGGTCTCATGGGATGCCATGAAAGATTTTCGGGATTATACACGCAAGCACGATCTCCGACACGCCGCATTTCGCCTAGCATGTCAACACCCGAAAGCACTAGCTGGGTTCCTCACCGTATGAAACCAACCAAACATCGATCCGGTCCAAGGATGGATGCATGCTCCATGTGGCACGAAGTTTGTCGGCCGAGCCACCAACGGACCGGATCGATGGTACCGGAGGGAATCCATTGTAGACCAACGCTCCATCAATGTCCTGTGTGTGTGCTACGTCCACCGTAAGACAAACATAGTTCCGTCAACCCTAAAACCCTTAAACCCTAAACCCTGATTACCCTAAACCCCCCCTCCCACTAAACCGTAAAAACATTCAAATTGTTGCCCCACATGGAAACCATTATGCATGCATTCTCTATGTGGTCTCATGGGATGCCATGAAAGATTTTCGGGATTATACACGCAGTACGATCTCGACACGCGCATTTCCGACCTAGCATGTCAACACCCCGAAAGCACTAGCCGGGTTCCTCACCGTATGAAACCAACCAAACATCGATCCGTCCAAAGGATGGATGCATGCTCCATGTGGCACGAAGTTTGTCGGCCGAGCTACCAACGGACCGGATCGATGGTACCGAGGGAATCCATTGTAGACCAACGCCCATCAATGTCCTGTGTGTGCTACGTCCACCATAAGACAAACATAGTTCCGTCAACCCTAAAACCCTTAAACCCTAAACCTCGATAACCCTAAACCCCCCCTCCCACTAAACCGTAAAAACATTCAAATTTTTGCCCCACATGGAAACCATTATGCATGCATTCTCTATGTGGTCATGGGATGCGATGAATGATTTTTGGGATTATACACGCAAGTATGATCTCTGACACGCCGCATTTCCGGCATAGCATGTCAACACCCCGAAGCACTAGCTGGGTTCCTCACCGTATGAAACCAACCAAACATCGATCCGTCCAAGGATGGATGCATGCTCCATGTGGCACGAAGTTTGTTGGCTGATCCAGTCAACGGACCGGATCGATGGTACCGGAGGGAATCCATTGTAGACCAACGCTCCATCAATGTCCTGTGTGTGTGCTACGTCCACCGTAAGACAAACATAGTTCCGTCAACCCTAAAACCCTTAAACCCTAAACCCCGATAACCCTAAACCCCTCCCACTAAACCGTAAAAACATTCAAATTTTTGCCCCACATGGAAACCATTATGCATGCATTCTCTATGTGGTCATGGGATGCGATGAATGATTTTTGGGATTATACACGCAAGTATGATCTCCGACACGCCGCATTTCCGGCATAGCATGTCAACACCCCGAAGCACTAGCCGGGTTCCTCACCGTATGAAACCAACCAAACATCGATCCGTCCAAGGATGGATGCATGCTCCATGTGGCACGAAGTTTGTCGGCCGAGCTACCAACGGACCGGATCGATGGTACCGAGGGAATCCTTTGTAAACCAACGCCCATCAATGTCCTCGTGTGTGCTACGCCCACCGTAAGACAAACATAGTTCCGCCAACCCTAAAACCCTTAAACCCTAAACCCTGATAACCCTAAACCCCCCCTCCCACTAAACCGTAAAAAAATTCAAATTTTTGCCCCACATGGAAACCATTATGCATGAATTCTCTATGTGCTCTCATGGGATGCCATGAAAGATTTTAGGGATTATACACGCAGCACGATCTCGACACGCCGCATTTCGCCTAGCATGTCAACACCCCGAAAGCACTAGCTGGGTTCCTCACCTATATGAAACCTACCAAACATCGATCCGTCCAGTGGATGGATGCATGCTCTATGTGGCACGAAGTTTGTCGGCCGAGCTACCAACGGACCGGATCGATGGTACCGAGGGAATCCATTGTAGACCAACGCCCATCAATGTCCGTGTGTGCTACATCCACCGTAAGACAAACATAGTTCCGCCAACCCTAAAACCCTTAAACCCTAAACCCCGATAACCCTAAACCCCCTCCCACTAAACCGTAAAAACATTCAAATTTTTGCCCCACATGGAAACCATTATGCATGCATTCTCTATGTGGTCTCATGGGATGCCATGAAAGATTTTCGGATTATACACGCAAGCACGATCTCGACACGCCGCATTTCCGCCTAGCATGTCAACACCCCGAAGCACTAGCTGGGTTCCTCACCGTATGAAACCAACCAAACATCGATCCGTCCAAAGGATGGATGCATGCTCCATGTGGCACGAAGTTTGTCGGCCGAGCTACCAACGGATCGGATCGATGGTACCGAGGGAATCCATTGTAGACCAACGCCCATCAATGTCCTGTGTGTGCTACGTCCACCGTAAGACAAACATAGTTCCGTCAACCCTAAAACCCTTAAACCCTAAACCCTGATAAACCTAAACCCCCCCTCCCACTAAACCGTAAAAACATTCAAATTTTTGCCCCACATGGAAACCATTATGCATGCATTCTCTATGTGGTCATGGGATGCGATGAATGATTTTTGGGATTATACACGCAAGTATGATCTCTGACACGCCGCATTTCCTGCATAGCATGTCAACACCCGAAAGCACTAGCCGGGTTCCTCACCTGTATGAAACCAACCAAACATCGATCCGTCCAAAGGATGGATGCATGCTCCATGTGGCACGAAGTTTGTCGGCCGAGCCAGTCAACGGACCGGATCGATGGTACCGGAGGGAATCCATTGTAGACCAACGCTCCATCAATGTCCTGTGTGTGTGCTACGTCCACCGTAAGACAAACATAGTTCCGTCAACCCTAAAACCCTTAAACCCTAAACCCTGATAACCCTAAACCCCCCCTCCCACTAAACCGTAAAAACATTCAAATTTTTGCCCCACATGGAAACCATTATGCATGAATTCTCTATGTGGTCTCATGGGATGCCATGAAAGATTTTCGGGATTATACACGCAAGTACGATCTCGACACGCCGCATTCCCGCCTAGCATGTCAACACCTCAAAGCACTAGCTGGGTTCCTCACCGTATGAAACCAACCAAACATCGATCCGTCCAAAGGATGGATGCATGCTCTATGTGGCACGGTTTGTCGGCCGAGCTACCAACGGACCGGATCGATGGTACCGGAGGGAATCCATTGTAGACCAACGCCCATCAATGTCCGTGTGTGTGCTACGCCCACCGTAAGACAAACATAGTTCCGCCAACCCTTAAACCCTTAAACCCTAAACCCCGATAACCCTAAACCCCTCCCACTAAACCGTAAAAACATTCAAATTTTTGCCCCACATGGAAACCATTATGCATGCATTCTCTATGTGGTCTCATGGGATGCCATGAAAGATTTTCGGATTATACACGCATGAAATACGATCTCGACACGCGCATTTCCGCCTAGCATGTCAACACCCCGAAAGCACTAGCTGGGTTCCTCACCGTATGAAACCAACCAAACATCGATCCGGTCCGGTGGATGGATGCATGCTCCATGTGGCACGAAGTTTGTCGGCCGAGCTACCAACGGACCGGATCGATGGTACCGGAGGGAATCCATTGTAGACCAACGCCCATCAATGTCCTGTGTGTAAAGCTACGCCCACCGTAAGACAAACATAGTTCCGCCAACCCTAAAACCCTTAAACCCTAAACCCCGATAACCCTAAACCCCCTCCCACTAAACCGTAAAAACATTCAAATTTTTGCCCCACATGGAAACCATTATGCATGAATTCTCTATGTGCTCTCATGGGATGCCATGAAAGATTTTCGGATT
The DNA here is from genome assembly GCA_021605145.1 of Aegilops bicornis. Classification (NCBI taxonomy): domain Eukaryota; kingdom Viridiplantae; phylum Streptophyta; class Magnoliopsida; order Poales; family Poaceae; genus Aegilops; species Aegilops bicornis. The sequence goes on from CM038670.1 coordinate 89,807,595, forward strand.
ATACACGCAGCATTTATCTCGACACGCGCATTTCCGCCTAGCATGTCAACACCCGAAAGCACTAGCTGGGTTCCTCACCTATATGAAACCTACCAAACATCGATCCGGTCCGGTGGATGGATGCATGCTCTATGTGGCACGGTTTGTCGGCCGAGCTACCAACGGACCGGATCGATGGTACCGAGGGAATCCATTGTAGACCAACGCTCCATCAATGTCCGTGTGTGCTACATCCACCGTGAAGACAAACATAGTTCCGCCAACCCTAAAACCCTTAAACCCTAAACCCTGATAACCCTAAACCCCCCTCCCACTAAACCGTAAAAACATTCAAATTTTTGCCCCACATGGAAACCATTATGCATGCATTCTCTATGTGGTCTCATGGGATGCCATGAAAGATTTTCGGGATTATACACGCAAGTACGATCTCTGACACGCGCATTTCCGGCCTAGCATGTCAACACCCCGAAAGCACTAGCTGGGTTCCTCACCTGTATGAAACCAACCAAACATCGATCCGTCCAAAGGATGGATGCATGCTCCATGTGGCACGGTTTGTCGGCCGAGCTACCAACGGACCGGATCGATGGTACCGAGGGAATCCATTGTAGACCAACGCCCATCAATGTCCCGTGTGTGTGCTACGTCCACCGTGAAGACAAACATAGTTCCGCCAACCCTAAAACCCTTAAACCCTAAACCCTGATAAACCTAAACCCCCCCTCCCACTAAACCGTAAAAACATTCAAATTTTTGCCCCACATGGAAACCATTATGCATGCATTCTCTATGTGGTCATGGGATGCGATGAATGATTTTTGGGATTATACACGCAAGTATGATCTCTGACACGCGCATTTCCGGCATAGCATGTCAACACCCCGAAAGCACTAGCTGGGTTCCTCACCTGTATGAAACCAACCAAACATCGATCCGGTCCAAAGGATGGATGCATGCTCCATGTGGCACGAAGTTTGTCGGCCGAGCTACCAACGGACCGGATCGATGGTACCGAGGGAATCCATTGTAGACCAACGCTCCATCAATGTCCTGTGTGTGCTACGCCCATCAAAGACAAACATAGTTCCGTCAACCCTAAAACCCTTAAACCCTAAACCCTGATAACCCTAAACCCCCCCTCCCACTAAACCGTAAAAACATTCAAAATTTTTCCCCACATGGAAACCATTATGCATGAATTCTCTATGTGGTCTCATGGGATGCCATGAAAGATTTTCGGGATTATACACGCAAGCACGATCTCCGACACGCCGCATTTCCGCCTAGCATGTCAACACCCCGAAGCACTAGCTGGGTTCCTCACCGTATGAAACCAACCAAACATCGATCCGTCCAAAGGATGGATGCATGCTCTATGTGGCACGAAGATTGTCGGCCGAGCCAGTCAACGGACCGGATCGACGCAGATCGAGGGAATCCATTGTAGACCAACGCTCCATCAATGTCCGGTGTGTGTGCTACGTCCACCGTAAGACAAACATAGTTCCGCCAACCCTTAAACCCTTAAACCCTAAACCCTGATAACCCTAAACCCCCCCTCCCACTAAACCGTAAAAACATTCAAATTTTTGCCCCACATGGAAACCATTATGCATGCATTCTCTATGTGGTCTCATGGGATGCCATGAAAGATTTTCGGGATTATACACGCAAGCACGATCTCGACACGCCGCATTTCCGCCTAGCATGTCAACACCCCGAAAGCACTAGCTGGGTTCCTCACCGTATGAAACCAACCAAACATCGATCCAGTCCAAAGGATGGATGCATGCTATATGTGGCACGGTTTGTCGGCCGAGCTACCAACGGACCGGATCGATGGTACCGGAGGGAATCCATTGTAGACCAACGCTCCATCAATGTCCGTGTGTGCTACGCCCACCGTGAAGACAAACATAGTTCCACAACCCTAAAACCCTTAACCCCTAAACCATGATAACCCTAACCCCCCCCCCACTAAACCGTATAAACATTCAAAATTTTGGCAAACATGGAAACCATTATGCATTCATTCTCTATGTGGTCATGGGATGCCATTAAGAAAGTTTGGGATCATTACTACATATACATGCAAGTACGTTCTCTGACACACGCATTTCCGTGCTTGCATGTAAACACTCAACCCTAAACCCCGATAACCCTAACCCCGATAACCCTAAACCCCTAAACCCCTAAACCCTAATAACCCTAAACCCCTAAACCCTAAACCCCGTAAACCCCACACCGAGTTCACAAGATTTTCTTATTTCTTTATATCATTTATCCAAATCTCACATAACTCACGCGGCCCACCCCTCCCTAAATCCCATGACATAGCTCCGCATTCTAACCACCCGGGCCGTCCGCACCTCCCACGACCGCTACAAGATCAGATCGGAGACGCCGGTCTCCCACGGAATACAGGAGTCAGCGGCCACCACTCGCCGCCCACCGCCAACGTGATCTGAGGGCTCGGACGTCAGTGTTCTTCTCGCCGCCTCCTCCTCGCGTGAACGCGCCGTTTTTCCTTTGCGTCGTCGACCGCGCTATACCGGCACTTATAGTTTCCGACGCACTAACCGCCGCCATCTCCGAGATAAAGTATTAGCTGATCGTAACTCTTTATAATCGTTGTCCGCCGATGCTTTAGTTGTTGAACCCTCATAGGTTTTGCACCCAAATAGGTTCTGTGCTTAAACCATAAGTGGATCATATGTTAAATGACCCAGTTAATTTTGTTAAAATTAATTCTCTGCTAATTTTGTTATACATTTTCCAATTTTGTTCAGATTAATTGAGCCTGATTTTATCATTGCATACGAGGCAGCAATGTCAGTTTCAGATACGAACCTTAATAATGGAGAAAAGCCCATCTCCGAAACTACCGATGCGGTAAGTAATTGACTGTTTGTGTACAATCGTTTCATACACATAATTCATGTGTACTTAGTTTTATTTAATGGAATGTAACAGGAACTCGCCGAAAAGCATGGTCATATGAAGTTAGTATGCTCACGCACAAGGTTCGGAAAAACCATGAAACTGTTGTCGAAGACCACAAAAGTACATCACATCGTAAACCAGTCTTCATGACTAACCCAGATGCATGAAGTGACTCTACGTCGCATAATGTTGGTTAGACTAGCCAAGAGCATAGATATGGACACGAAATCCATTACCATCGGTAAAACGCCAATTCCTATAACAAAAGAGGACGTGCAAGGTATATTTGGAATTCCGATAGAAGGGGAGGATATAGAGCCCCAGACGGTGATTTCCTGAGATGGTTCATTCTGTACGCAATTGGTACTGTTCTAGCACCAACAGCACAACATTATGTGGACTCGAAATATCTCAACCTTGTTACAGATCTTGAAAACCTTCGAAAATTTAATCGGGATGTTTCACACTTAATCACTTCTTCAAGTCCGTTCACAAGTTTAGAAATCGAGATCACGTAAATCTACAAGGAAATCTAATTCTGCTCCTGTGTTAGTGCTAGATCACTACTTAATGTCCTTTAATTATTGTTCTTGCATATCTGTATGGTGATGAACTAATTTATTATGTAGTATTGGTACCGGGAGCACGTGCGTAGTGGCCGATTAACGTATGCTTCTAGACCCTCCATTGATCGCACGATGGGACAAAATGATGGCTACTATAAGAAGCGATGCTTACGAGAAAGGAGGTCTTCATAACGGGCTGGTACCTATCTACAATTGAACTTTCTATATCCGATTTTTTATTTGGTACTAACGGTTCATTATATTTTAAAAAATAGGCTGTCATGGAAATTTGTGCTCCTCAACGATCGTCCGAGAATTCTAATAATTTTCCAAGAAAAAAAGATGAACATGTGCATCAACATGATTCAGACGAGCACCATCACAAGGACAACAATTTAGTAGCCAGCAAGTGTGTACTCCAAAGACTATTTGTTTTTGCAATATCACAAATAGGTGTCATGGAACCTCATTCATTTAGCTATTGTTATCAACGGGTTTTATTTTGTTTACACAGATTGAAATGGTAGTTGAAGTCATGAATGCACGCATTGCTGATCATGAAAAGAAGGTAGGCAGGAAGTTAATGGAAATTGAGCACAGATTTGACGTCAAATACCGTGACTCTAGGTGAAGACTTGATCGACATGAAGACTAAAACTGGCACTAATCCTAGGTTGTCGAAGGCCGAGGACAAAATTAAAGACTTAAGGAGGGAACTCCATGTATGTCATACTGTGCATTTTGTATTTTTTATGAATATGTTCCTTCATGTTCATTATTGTTTGCATTGTTACAGGACTTAAAATACGGATTTACAAGGAACCGACAATCGATTGTCACAGTAAAGGAGGCGTGCAGGTGATCAATATGGCCCAACATGTTAATATCTAAAAGTAACAAACTAATGATGAACTACCTTTGTTCATTGTAGGATCAAGTCAATGTGTGCAATTCATCCCCCGACAGAACTCCTAGGGCTAGCCAAGTCACGAGGGACTTCGAGTACACCAAGTGCAAGACATGTGACGGAAAACAATGAGGAACCACAATTAACTCCGATGAAGCCTGTCTTTGGTAATGATTACAAGTTCACGCATGAGGACATAGAGACAGCCGTTTACATCCATGCGAACATACGGCCCTGTTGAAATAGCTAGAATCGGAGACATTACCCTCACAAAGCAGAAAATCGGCGAAATTTGGACGACAAATACATTTATGGTGATGTAAGCCCATTATACTCTATTCTACATCATTACGCAACAACTATCTTATTATTGTATGATTGAAAATTTGGCAGGTTATTATGGCATATGCTAGCATTAGCCAAATTGAGAATGATACTACCTCAATCATATCCCCTCAAGAAACCGAAAAGCTGTTACAAATGAAGGGGGTGGTTCCTGTTGGACGTGCAGCCTCATGGTTAGCTCGTGTAGCAGGAAAATTTGTAGGGCGGCGAAAGGTACACGTTTTCCACACTTTCATAGTTTACGTACACAACAACTTTCGGTTCTCAACCCAACCCGAATTTTACGCAGGTGCATGTCCCATCGAATGTACACCAAAACCATTGGATGCTAATGATGTTTAATTTTGACAAAAAGAAATTCAGACTCAACTCCATGAATTATCATTGCGACAAGACCAAGGAAGATTCTCTTGTAAGTGTTCTCTTGCTGCCTCTTTTGATCCGCATGGAACATGAGCTCCCAAAGTACCGTAACCCTATGTATAACTCGTCGTACCCTAGGTGGACTCGATTCAGTTCTGCATTGACAAAGCTGTCAAGAAAGGGTTGATATCACCAGCTAAGAACATCAATTTTGCCGAATGGACCAAAAAACGCTATGAGAACATACCACAACAGACCGATGGGTACGCATGGCCTCATAAATTATTATTTGCATACCGAATAAGATTACCGATCTTTAACTAAACATCGCAGGACTTCCTGTGCGGTTTGGACACTGCAGTACATGTTGTCATGGAACGGGGATGAAATGACCGATATTTTGAACCAGGTAATTGAATGCCTAATTTATACTTGTACTTTGTTTAGCTTGAAAGCTATGCTGACGTCATTGTTGGTTATCCAATATAGGCAAGGATAGATATTTTCAGGTGGAAAATATGTACAGCCTTCGCATTCAGATTGCAATGCGCTTCGTCTCAAATCATATAAGTTCCCCATAACGGTTAGCGCTACATCAAGAATATATCATTTATTTCACAAGTCTCGTGATTAGAACTAACGCAGCACTCTCTCTTAAACAGAAGGAAGTGTACGATGCCCAGCAAGCAGTTCTACCGATGCTTCGTAAGAGGACGACAATTAGTCAACAATCTCGATGGTTCAATGAACCCGACACATCCAACTCCCAGAAGGATACCGTGCACCCAACTCCCGAAAATGGTGCACCCAACTCCCCAAAAGGAAGAGAGCACGTGGACGCCTCGAGAAAGCAAGTCGATCCCGAGCAAACAGCAAAAACAAAGAGTCTTAAAGAACTAAAACATAAATTTGACAGCAAGACCATAGCCAACCAAGTGTCTTCGTTACCATCACGGTCACGCAGAGAGCATAAACCAGCACCAGCTTTATTGAGGCTATTCAAACACAAATAGGTAGCATCAATTGATCATTAATTGATACATGCTCATGCTCATGCTCTACTTTTAGCATCATTTGATACACGTTTTGTTTTTCTTATCGTAAAGTGGAAATAGGTGCTTTTGGCAATCATGAGCATCCTCTACTTATTGCAATATCTAATGCATTGATACATTCTCATGCCCATGCTCTACTTTTAGCATCATTTGATACACGTTGAGTTCTTATCGTAAAGTGGAAATAGGTACTTTTGGCAATCATGAGCATCCTCTACTTATTGCAATATCTAATGCATCATCAAGACAAAGCTTGATTTGGCAATAGGTGGAATCGGCAATCATTTGCATGCTTTAATTTTGTCAAAAATTAATGCATAGTTCAGTTGTAACTGCTCATAGATATGGCAGGAACATTGCTGAGTTATACACTAAACATAGTCATGCCAAGCTATAACTACCATAGTCATATTATTAGAGTTCCTAGCATGCATCACCATACGGCTAATAACACAAAGAACCATAACATAGACCACCGTGACGATACTTGAGTTGGTAAGGCCTTGTACAATGCAAGGTGCTTAGGGAGTTGCTTATAGAAATAAACCAGGCTTTTCTTAAGCATGTGCTTATTTGTATAGGGTAGACGATAACTAGGCGCCTCTCTTGTACAAATATGCACCGGTGCATCGAAAACCCTGTTTATTTTTCTAAGCACCACCCTAAGCATCTAGCATTGCACAAGGCTTAAACATGCATCACCAAAATATTATTAACAACTAGGAACACTAAACCAGAGTAGCAAAGAAATTCTTAACATAAACGGCAGATCAACCACCGCCAAAGATAGGTTCGGACACACCATAGGACATCAGTTTTAGACTCCAACAACAAAGAAACATAGATAACATAAGAGGACATGGCGGTCCTGGGCAGCATCAAGACTCTAGCAAAGCACATCACTTCTCTCCCTTCTTCAATGCATGTTGTACGGCTCATTGACTTTGACAATCTCAAGGAAGCGCGTGAGGGCAGCATGTTTAGCCGCAGTAATCGGCACTACGATTCTTGCCATGTCCATTGCCCGGTCTTTGAAGGCATGCCTGGATCATGCCATCTATGCCGCCACCGATCACCTCGCAATGTAAAGGGCACCCAATCTTGCCAAAGAAACGGTACTTGATCTTCCCAAAGAATCGATGCCTCGGGGTGTACCGGCTCTTCTTTGTGCCTGCTGTCCATGCTGTAGTCCACGTCGTCGTCATCCTCCTGTCAATTAGTGAATTAGTACACATAGAACAACTCAGGTGATATATTATGGTACATTGACTTTAATTACAATGTTTTGAAAGTACACATGTGAAACATGGCAACTATCTATTTGCTAGAAATAAGGCGTATGTGCACATACATAATTGAGCCAAATAAATTGACATGCACAATTATGGACGGTGGAATAGTTGCATTTATAGATTAGTGCACAAGTAGTACATAACTAACACATGAAAGACTACATGAAGTGGCTTGGTTTAATGATATTTGATACTTGTTACAGGTGTAATTCTTATTGGAATCAGAAAAATGGCTTCATTGTACTCGTCCATGTTTCACACAAGGGGGTTTGTTCTATCTATCGGAATGAAGAAACAATTATTCTTTCTCGACAATGACATCTTGCTTCTCCAACATTGTTAGACCCTGATAACTTTCAGAAGGAAATTGGTAAAGGAGCTATGGGGTGTCTCACTGCTCATATTGATGAGAGATGTGGCTGTGATCATCTAAATAAAATACTGTGGGAAATTGGGTAGATGAGATGTTTTGATTTTTCGGTATCCAGTGGATATGTAATGTCAGCCCATAATTATTAAGGGAGCGATCACTTCCTTTGCAAAATGGAAATCTGTATAGAATTTGCAAATGGATCATCTATGAACATGTGTGCAAACTAATCATCTATGAACATGTGTGCAAATTAATTCATGTACATAAACTATAATGAATCAGGAACTACATGCATTTAGTCATCATCTGGGAAGCCAATGGAGAATCCTGCCATATATCCATTGTTTAACCCACTTTTTTCATTAATGTATCCCTGCCATGAACATTTTCTTGTATTTGGGTTCATTACCCCACTTCTTTCATTAATGTATCCCTTGTGAAACTTATGCTCATCTAGTTAACAAGACAAACCCCAATGCCATGAAAAAACCCGTAGTATCTGCTGGAATCAGTAATGTGAATCAGATTTAAAAATCCACATCCAACATGAAGATCTATGCTAGATCCCTACAATCCTACATACGCATAACTAGCACGCCCAAGTGAAATTGATGCTCATCTAGTTAACAAGAAAAACCCCAATATCATAAAAAACATAGCAAAAAAACAGAGTACTACCTCGGATAGCTCGTCGATGGCATCCTCACAAAGTCGCTGCCCTTCCTGCAATCTACATCGAACTCCTTTATGGCGTTCTCCTCAAGAGCTCTTCGATTTCGTCATGCACCTTGCGCCACGCCTTCTCATCTCCTCCTCCTCCAGATCTTCCCCGACCTTGTGCTCACCGGGACGGTGCCTCGGCGGCTGCGATGGCAGCGGAGCAGGCACAACGGTCGCCAGACCGCCAGCTTCCGCCGCCACGGGCGGACTCACTGCTCCACCCACGGCTGCAGCCACGGCAGCAGATCGCTCTGCCCGATGGTTGCCTCCGACTCGTCGCCGCATCTTCACGCCCAAGGCTTCATCGCCGATCAAGACAGGAGGAGGGAGGCGAGGAAGGAGGAGGGTGGTGAGGAAGGAGGAGAGGGTGGTGAGGTGGTGAGGAAGGAAGAGAGGGTGGTTAGGTTCGGGAGAGGACGAGGGTTTTCTACCCGATTTGGGGAAGAAATGCACTGCTCCTGCCTCTTGGAGTTACCGAGAAGCCGCGGGTGCCGATTTGACTTGACACACCCACCCGGCCGTGCCGATTCCACGTGGGGACGTGGCGGTCGTGCACCTCCTACGGTTTGCCATCAATTGCTAGCGGTCTCACAAGTGGGTCCCCTTGTCATCCACACAACCGAGCCACCACATGTACCACATTTTTCTTTCTCCCTGTCTCGACCACTCCACATCTTTCTTTCTCCCCTTCTCGACCAGCGCCGCCGCCCGCCGCCATCTGCCGACGACCCTCTCTTCGCTGCGGTCTTGGCGCCGCCACCAACTACGACAAGTACGTCAGATCTCCACTCTTCTTCCCTTCCCCAAACGCGTCTCCCTACGGAGGCGGATCTGAGCCGATTGGTTTGGACCGAAACTTAGTTTTTGGATTGGATCTTGATTTGGTTTATATGGTTTGAGACCAAATCAATCAATTAGTTTGAGCCGCCACTACCACCTACTATCGCTTCAAATCCAAGAGCCGCAGCTTGCGGCCGGAGCTCGTCGGGTCTCGAGCTTTGACGCCATGTCCGATCTAGATTCATGACGCGTGCCCTAGCATATGGCTTTGTCCACGGTTTGAACCTTTGGAAGTTGAAAACGGTTTGGACTGGGTTGGATGACGCGCATGTATAGTTCGGTTTGGTCTAGATTCTAAATGAAAATATCTGCATTGGTTTGGTTTTGATGTGTGCCGTGGATTGGACTGGTTTAAGTTTCGATGCCCAACTATTCCTGTGTTTAGATGAACCGGGCATTGCCATTGTCATTGCCATTACTTTATTACATAGATTATAGAAAATAGATTGATTGGCCATTGCCAGTATAGGTTATCACTATGATTTATTATATGTATGATCTTTGTATTGTACTATGTACAATTCAACTTAGAGTTCAACATGTTCTGTGTAGAATGGAGGAAGCACAATGTGGACGCTGCAACTCACGGTGCCGGACCAGCCTTTCTCTACTGCCACGTTGTTCGGCATCTACTTCCAAATTTCTTCTTTGTTGTTGCAAATGTAATAATTTATATGAACCTTCTGACAGTACATTCTTTTTGTTTTTTTTGCTATTTGCACTAATGTATTGTGTCTGCTATTTGTTTTTATCTTACACAGATCGTACCATGCAATGTGAGATTGGCATTCAATGAGCTCGTCGCAGACACCGTGACCTTCGACGCTCTTGGGGGCCCATACACTATGCAGGTCGAGAAGGGGCGAAAGATAACCCAGATAGGAGGAGATGATTGGGATCGTTTCATCGCCCGCATGCGTCTTACTGGGGGTGAATTGATCAGCTTCTCCTTCAGAAGAGATAGGCCCAGGATTTCTGTTATCTATCTAAATTTCATTCCGGATAGTGAGGATGAAGTTCACGAGGACGAAGATGGTGCTGATTCAGATGATGATGAGAACCCACTTGTTGAATACCTGTATGCCCAAGGACTCAGCCTAGGCGACGAGGAAATCGGCAACCTCTGGGACATGCTTCCGCTACGTGAAGAGTACCTAGGGAAGCCATTCGTGACCCGCCTCACAAGGACGAATGTTAAACGACATATCATGGTATGTTACTTAGTGTGGTAATTACATGATATGCATGCTTAGTTAGTGTAGTACTTCATATGATATGCATGTTGTAGTACTGTGATGAGAGGCCAAGTTTAGAATTCATTTAGTGAAGAATTTTATGACATGCATGTAGTGTAGTAATATGCGATGATATGCTTAGTGTACGGAGTAATCTAATGATATGCCTAATTACTGTAGTAATTTGATGCTTGGCGATAGTGTAGTGATGTGATGATATATATGCTCAGTGTTGAATCCAATGATATATGTGTCTTGAAGTGTATGCTTTGTTGATAATTGCACGTGACATGATCATATATCATGTCAACTGCTTTTCAGAAATTACCTAAGAGGTTACTTGATAGTCGTGGCATCGAGCCGGGCAAAGAAGGCATGGCTGCCGGACTACGCCTTACCGTAACGGGCTCCATCACCAACTGTGCCTATGCAAAGTGGACACGGACGGTCGCCTTGTCTTGAGCAGGCAGGTGGAAGAAGTTCCTTCGTGCCAAGAATCTTCGGTAGGACAGGCCATCCTACTCATCGCTATGTAACACCGTCGCCATGACTTGAGGATGATGATCACCATCCACCTCATTTAGAACTGGGTGGGCCATGTATCAATGTGAAATGAACTTGTTATGTCACTCTTGTTTGCGTAGTACTTGTCGTGGTATTACCGCATTCTATATCTACTCATATCTAGGTACTATTGCTTGTGATGGATTGCGACTATTATTAACTGGTACCTAATGCTCTACTAGCTATGATTATTCCACTGTGTGATGTTTTATATGTCCGTAGTGTGACATGGTAATCGCTATATATGGTAGAGGCTGGTCTCTAAGACCTTGTACAATGCAAGGTGCTTAGGGATGTGCTTCCACTGTGTGATGTTTTGTACGTGCAGTTGTAGTATGAAATGCTAACTGTTCTATATGGTAGTGGCTGGTCTCTAATTGGACCGACATGTTGAACTATAGTATCAATGGTAGAGGCGTTTCACAGCGCCACAACTAACAGTTCACATAATTAATTATCCAAAGATTAAGGTATGAAACCCTTGGTCCTACATAGCAACATTTCGCTCCAAAAATTAAGGTACTTCCACATTCAAACTAATTAATACTACAAATTCGAAGGAACTACTTAATACATTAACAGCACATAGGGAAGTAGCCCTGGTCCAACGACTTGATAAATGACGAACAAAAACTGAAAGAAGAAGGATCAGCCAGTAGCAGCACCATGAACTCCAGGTTTTTTCCTGCAAAACACACATGTGATGTTGGAGGCAAGAAAATAAATATGCCAGGGGTCTTGTCATGGCATCTAATCGCACGGAATGCTAGTACAAATGATGGAGAATAAAACATCCAACATGAGCAAATTCATAGGAGTTCTAGATCCATGGATACCATCAAGAAAAAATGCTCAATTTTAATTCAGACACAAGACTTGGTGAAAACGCGTATATCAAAGAACATTGATATGTCATCTTTGCAAGCTTGGGTCAGTGACTTGTCTTGTGTTTCATGGCATGACAATAATTTTAACAATAAATAGACATGAAATTGACCCAAACTCATGTACAAAGTTATCCCATATGATGCATGGATTGATTCACACATAAATGACAAAATGCCAACTTTGTATAGAATTTGCGATAAAGATTGAAATATTTCAAAGGTGTAATCAAACTTCAGATCAAATAATTCAAAGGCGCATCGGTGTGTACTGAAATTGTAGTAACGAAATATTTCAGTGCCTACCGTGTGTACCAAATATTTCAGTGTCTACCACTACAACATTACAAATTTTGCCTAGGCAGTACCGAAATATTTCGGTTTACCGGTGTGTACCAAATATTTCAAAGTGTCCACCACTACAACATTACAAATTTTGCCTAGGGCAGTTCCGAAATATTTCAAGGTGCCTACCGTGTGTACCGAAATATTTCAGTGTCTACCACTAGAATATTACTAATTTTTCCTAGGGTTCATATGATGCCTAGGGTTCACATACATCATAATCCATCCTCCAAATACATGTACTCAAATATCCATGCAATTCATTGAGATTAAAATGCCATCTAGCATTCCCTCTCTGAGCTATTACGATCAAGATCACCACGATGTAAGCACGAGCAGAGGGAAGATGAGGAGTGGGGAAGCTTACTCTAAACATAGCTACCGCCATTGCTCGCACGAGGAGAGCGGCGAGGGAAGCGTGGAGAACGGCGGGAAGCGAGGTCGTGATTGTCCTCCTCATCTTGCGCTTGAGTCTCCGGTGACTCGGTTGGAGGCTGCACAATCTGCAACGGCACCTCGTGCACGGTGGGTTCCTGATCCAAAGGATGCTCTACCTCGATCTCAACGCCCACCACCTCCGCTGGTCCACTCGCCGGACGAATTGGCCTGCCCATCGCCTGTAGGAGGATCTCGATCTTGTCAATCGGTTATGCGGGCGGGGCAAAGCTTTGCCCTCTCCTTCTTCGTCATATTCTTGAGAGTGGCCATTGCCGCCCATTCATCGCCTTTGTGTTGTCAAACCAAGAACGGATCTCCTCAACCCGCCAACTTGACCTGGTCGCCGCCGCGATCTGCACGAAGTCGGTGTTCTCGCCGCCGCCATCACTCGATCTGCCGTGTAAGAGGGGGTGCGGTGGGTGGGGGTTGCCCGAGTGGAGCGGGTTGCAGCGGCAAGAAGGAGGAGATGACCGAGGTGGACTTGGAGGAGAGGGAGGAGATGGCCGCCGATGAGTAATTGTGGAATGTGAATCACCATGGCGGCGGTTATGCATTCGACGAGAGGGCGGCGCTGCAAATTTTCCTAGGACTAAACTGCCCCTAGATTAAAACGCGTCCCCACCTTGTCACGAGTATTGGCCCCACTCGCTTTAGTACTTTCACAGATTTTCATCGGAGTACTACCCAAGATTTTGTATTTGTCTGCCGTTAGATCGACATCAACGAACAGTTCTAAAAAAGCCCAACCACTCTAAAACTTGTAATATTTTTATACCCCATCCTTTTCTTCTTAAACCATCATGATCCTCTAAATTAAGATTAACATGCCCCGGGAAAAAGTTGAAGACAGGACATAGAAAAACTGAAAGAAAGATGCTTGATGGATCTCCTCCAGGGCCATGATATCCCTCGCTTTATTCCCATGCTCCCTAGCTAGTTGAACTGCCGAGGTTGGCACAAGCTGTTTGTAAACAGTTGAATTACTACTACCACTCCTTGTTTGTTTGACTGAACCTTTCCACTTTACAACTGCCCGTAGAAAAGACTGTCAAAAAGGTCAGAGTCAAATACAGCACTAGTTGTTGTTGTCATGGTCCTTTATGCAAGTAATTGACTGCTGGCTTTGAAGCAGTGACGCGGGATGAAATTCTGATGGACGGTGAGACCGAGACCTACGTGCAGTTAAAATTTACTCCTCCGTGCGAAAATACTTGTCATCAAAATGGATAAAAAAAGATGTATCTAGAACTAAAATACATCTAGATACATCTTATTTTATTTATTTTAATGACAAATATTTTCGGACGAAGGGAGTACCACACTTTGACCAATGTCTCAGTTACAGACTTACAGAGTTACAGTTACAGCAAGTTTAGCCAGCCAAAAGGAAATCTGAGTAAAGGCCAAGGTCTGCCAAAAGTAAGTAAAATAGCAATACCCAAGCCTCTATTCCAGGCAATGTTTTTGCCCCAAGATTCACCCACTTGTGTGAAAATGACCCCTGGTGAATTGTGTACATGACACGTGGTATTATTTTGATACCTGGTTGTGTACAAGTGAGTTGTGGATTTGGTGTTTCATTTGAAATTTTTTGAACGTGTGTTCAGGTTGGTTTGGTTGGTTTAGGTAGGGCGTGGATGTTCTTCTTACGTGCTTCTTTTGCGTTGATTGGTTTATGTCTCCGCCGCTGCTGGCTCAATCGATGCGTCGCTTTCGGTTCAGCTGCGAGCTCAGTTCTTGACGGAAGGCCAAGCCGATCGAGGCCGGCAGTGACTTCGAGTGCCTCTTCTCCCCCTACGCTGACGCTGGGCCGCCCTCGCTTCTCTCCGTCGGCCTGCCCGCGGCGGCCGCGGAGACCGCGAGCTCGCAACCTTCCAATCTGCCGGTGTCACTGTCGTCGCCATCTCGATCTCACATTCGCCCAGGCCGTTGGCGCCTTTTCTTCCATCACCACCGGATGTCTTTGCCCCGCGTCGTCGCGCGTGTAGAGCTGCTACCTCGCCTAAGCCGTTGTGAGGAGGCGCCCTGCTCCTCCCCTCCGCGTCGTGTCAACCACAGGATGGTGCCCTCCCGCCTCAACGAGGTGTGCGCTTTGCTCGGGACTGCGAGTTCATCGTCGACAACCGCGACGGGAACGTGCAGTACAACCGGTACTACAGCTGCGACGCCGCAGTAGCCGCCGACCTCAACCTAGACTGGACGCTGTGAACTCTACCGGGGAACCCTCGGCTACTATCTCCGGGAGGGCGTGCCGGACCTCGATGAGGTATACGGCGTGCTTGACAGGGCCTGGTCCAAGCCGCATGAGGAGACAGCCCTCCGCGGGATCCAACCGTTGCAGCGTCCTCGATCTCAGGTTCGCACACCAATTTGTTTTTGTCTTACCCGACCGGCCTGTGAATTTGTGATTGATTACGCCGATGCTGTTCGACCCGGGAACGGGGCTGTGCGTGGTTGTGCGCTCAGCAGTGGTGGCACCTAGCGCTGCGGGACAGCCCGCTGATGTGCCTCTGTGCGCAGTGCACCGGCCGGCCGCGCCTCGGCCTACCGTGGGATGGCGAGTACACAACGGTTGTCTCTTCCTCACTCTCTACGCCGTGCGGCCTGCCGTCCGTGCTGTGTTGTTTGCGTGTGCTGCTTGTGCGCTCCTGCTGTGTCGCGTGTGTGTGTGTGCAGTGTGCTGGTTAGTGGTTACTGGCTTCGTGAGTTCGTGTAATCGTGTGTAAGTCAGGTGTGCGCCCGTGTGCTTGCTGCGTTGCCGGCGTCCGTGCTCTGTAGTTGTATGCGCTGTGCACAACGATGTCCCTGATCTCGCTGCCAACGTAGAACCATAGAAGCCTCTCTTGCCGAAAGCAGCACTGGCAGGCTGTACATCTTTGTATTTATTTACTTATATGAGCTCAAAGGTTTTTATATTAACTACAAAATACTTGTGCTTATACTTTGTACTACTATATATCCTTCTAAGTATGCCATGACACAAAAACATGGAGAAATTAAAAAATCTCTAGAGCTCAGCGTAATGGCTCTCGGAAAGAAACGCATTGGCTCTGGCCATTATAGTACCAGACAACAGAACAAGCTTCTGAAGCTGAACTGATGCATTGTTTAACTCATCCTGAACTTGTGTACTGTTTCTCCGTGATTCAAGTGGAAGCAGCAATGATGGCCGCACCTAGACATGAATCTTTTTATCTTATATTGTATTACATTTAATTGGATATCGATTAAGTTGTGGGTTTATGTGCCCACAATTTACATAATTTCCTGAAGTATTGTAAGAATAGCACTGGTTAGTTGTTGCTTGTCATGCTTTACTAGTAACATATATGTGTCACCTGACTACAATTAATAACTGAACCAATTCCAAGCAATGGCAAGGTATTAACAACCTATTTTTTCTCATGTTGCTTACTGAAGGTGAACAACAAGATGCATTTTAATGGCCCTCTTGACCTGCTGTTTATTTTATATTTAGGTTCGTCCAGATTTTATTATTTATATGAAAACTGTAAAGTTTGTACTATCATGTTCTAACTGTTAAAATGCTTACCATGTTAACAGGACAATGCAAGGTGTTGTTGTGAGTTGTCGGTTTTAGTATTCATTCTTTTCTGCAGCGCACCAACTTTACATAGACATCTTACGTTTTTCTCCCAGTGTTTGATTTTGAAAGCTTACTTTTCTCTCCCAGTTTATATTTTGGGTCTGTCTAGAACTTCAATCGACTTAGACTTCTCAAGTCTAAGTCACCTGATGTCAGCTTCGTGCAGATGCCCCGATCGATTTCCTTGTCACTCGTTCGTTTTCCTTTGGGCTTGTTTAACATGTACGGGGCCTTCTTTTGTCTTTTTTTCTTGTCTTCTTAGGTGGGCTGCTTTTGTCCTCTGTTTTGTTCTCCCAAATTGCTTGTCTCGTTTTGGGCTTATTTTTCTTGCTTGTATATGGGCAGCCTCCTATTGTTTTTTGTTGTCTTTCTTTTAGATTGTTTTTTTTCTTTTGTTTGTATTTGGGCTGCCAAATATATGGGTGTTTGTGTCAGCTCTCCCAGACGATTGGCACTGTAGTGTGTCTCAAACAAACATAATGCATACAAAAAGTGTAGTTGTTCTAATAAAAATATAGTGTGTTTGTATTTCTTTAAGCACATATTTTTGACACAAAAAATAAGAAAAATAAATTAAGAAAAAATGTGTGGTCCATGTGTGCGCCAAATCGAGTGGCATTATTTTTTAGATAAATATCCAAAACATCACTAATTTAGAAAAGAAACAATAACACAAATCCAAAACGCAAAAATAAATAGAAAGAAAAACCGAAACTACAAAATGAAAAATGAAAAATTGAAAATAAATTCACATACTGGAGTCTGGGTCTAATGCCTTCCCGACGCCTTAGCTGCTCGAACCGAGACTAATGCTCACATTAGTCCCGGATCGTGATGCAACCGGGACTAATGTGTATATTGAGTTTGGACGAAAGTCCCTGTTTTCTACTAATGCCTCTAGAAAGATGTTGAGCCTGGGTCCACATTCCAGAGACTTCAAACAGGAAAAAAAAGAGCAACACACCGTCTATAGATACTCCATTCCACCACAACAAACATTTATGTGTCCCTGGATGTAGACAAAAGTAACTGTTTCAGCTTTATCTGCTCTTTTTTCACAAAACAAATTAGTTTTTTGTTCTGGTCCCTTGGGGAAAAAATCTTTTCAATGCAAAAAAATAGTATATGATTTTAAAAAAATAACAAAAGTACCAAAATATCTTGCAAACTGCCCACTCCCCGCTGCGAGAAAATAATAAAGCTAGTTATGAGATCAGTTGTGTGGCTATAGCTGGACATGCTTCTCTGTTGTCGCCGCCCCCTCCGACAAAACAAGGGCGCTTACAAAATGCAACCAGGTTAGAAGACATGCAGTTGCGTGCCTATTCTGCGACATGCAACTGGCCCCTCACCTTATCCGACAAAAAAAACAAAAAGGTCGTGTTGCAACCAAGTTAGAAGACATGTAGTTGCGACCATGTTGGAAGACATGCAATTGCATGACTACATTTAAGCATGCAAGTGCCCCCCTCCCCCCGTCACTTCCCGTCACCCCCTCCGACAAAACAACGGAAGCCGCTTACAGTTGCAACCAAATTAGAAGACATGCAGTTGCGTGCCTAGCACGGGACATGCAACTGGCCCCTCTCCTTATCCGACGAAAAAAAAACAAAGGTCGAGTTGCGGCCATGTTGGAAGACATGCAACTGGCCCCTCTCCTTGCCCGACAGAAGAAAAAGTGTCATTGCGACCAAAGTTAGAAGACATGCAATTGCATGACTACATTTGAGTATGCAAGTGCCCCCCTCTCTTGACCAATTGGAACCAAGTTAGAAGATATGCAGTTGCGTGCCTAGTGTGGGACATGCAAACTGGTCCCTCTCGTTGTCCAACAAAAACAAAAGACGGGTTGCAACCAAGTTTGAAGACATGCAGTTGTGACCATGTTGGAAGACATGCAATTGCATGACTACAATTAAGGCCCCCACTCACTTGTCGCTGCCATCTCCGACAAAACAAAGGAACTTACAAAATGTAACCTGGTTAGAAAAGACATGCAATTGTGTGCCTATTCTGCGACATGCAACTAGCCTCTCACCTCATCCGACAAAAACAAAAAGGTCGAGTTGCAGCCAAGTTATAAGACATGCAGTTGTGACCATGCTCAAAGACATGCAGTTGCGTGCCTGGTGTGGGCCATGCAACTGGACCCTCTCTCTCTCTCTCTCTCTCTCTCTCTCTCTCTCTCTCTCTCTCTCTCTCTCTCTCTCTCTCTCTCTCTCTCTCTCTCTCTCTCTCTCTCTCCGCCACCCTCTCCGAGAAAACAAAGGTCCCCAGTTGCGACCAAGTTAGGAGACATTTAATTGCATGCCTAATGTGGGACATGCAACTGGCGCCTGTCCCCGTACAACAAAAAAATGGAAGTCAAGTTGCAACCAAGTTATAAGACTTGCAATTGCGACCAAGGTAGAAGACACGTAATTGCATGCCTAGCGTGGGACATGCAACTGGGCACCATATCTCTCGACGCCACCCCTTTCGACAAAACACAGCCCCCCTGACTAGACTTGTTGTTGCAGTTGGGGCGACACTTGCAATTGCGGCCTATTGGGAGACATGCAACTCACCCCTGACCAGATAAAACACCATATAGTTGCAGTTGTGTCGAAGAATGGAGTTGCAATCAGGGACGACACTTGCAGTTGCGTCCTAGTGGGAGACATGCAACTCACCCCTAACTAGGGGAGGCACTTGCAGTTGCGACCTCATGGAAGACATGCAACTCACCACTACCATACAAAACACTACATAGTTGTACTTGTCTCGAAGACATGCAGACACCTGCAGTTGCGACCTAGTGGGAGACATGCTCTCACCCTAATGTAACACAACATAGTTACAGCTATGCGTCGAAGACATGCGATTCTGAGCGGGTGACACTTGCGATTCTGCAGCCTAGTGGGAGACATTCAACTCACCCCTAACCAGGGCGACACTTGCGATTCTATGGCCTTGTGGGAGACATGCAACTCATCGCTATCAGAAAAAACACCACATAGTTGCAGTTGTGTCGAAGACATGCAGTTGTAGTCGGGGGCAACACTTCTAGTTGCAACCTAGTGCGAGACATGCAACTCACCCCTAACTGGACAAAATACCACATAGTTGCAGTTGCGTCGAAGACATACAATTGCAGCCAGGCCGACACTTGCAATTGCGGTCTAGTGGGAGACATGCAACTCACCCTTGACCAGAAAAAACACCACATAGTTGCAGTTGTGTCGAGGACATGTAGTTGCAGTCGGGGGTGACACTTGCAGTTGCGGCCTCATGGGAGACATGCAACTCACCACTACCAGACAAAACGTCACATAGTTGTACTTTTGTTGAAGACATGCAGTTGTTGTCAGGGCGACAGTTCCAACTGTGGCCTAGTGGGAGACATGCAACTCACCCCTGACCGAACAAAACATCACATAGTTACAGTTGTGTCAAAGACCATGTAGTTGCAACCGGAGGAAGGGGCATTTGAAATTGCAACGTAGTGGCATACATGCAATCTGCAACCTTTCCTTAACAACACATCACCGAAGTTGCAATCGGGAGTGACACTTGCAGTTGTCGGGGCATGACAATTGCAGTTGTGTGCCTAGTGACAGATATGCAACCACCATTCTATCGACAAAACACCACTTAATTGAAGTCGCGTTCAGAACATGCAGTTGAAGTTGGAGCGACACTTTGAAGTTCATGCCTATTGGCGAGCATGCAAAAGGCCCCATTCCCCTAATAAAACACCACAACCTGACGGTCTATGTAATAATATAATTTCTAGTTGACTAGAGAGTGAAAAAAAGCAGGCAACAACGTACTAGGCCATCAACACAACACACATGTCAACCACACACAAAACTTGATGTGCAAAATCCATAGCTACCAAAAAGAATGAGATCTAACTAATTCTCTATCGATCGAGAAAATGACAAATAAAAAATAGCCCAAGAAAAAAAGAAAACTGTCAAAAAATAAAATAAAAAAATGAAAAAAGAAGAAAGAAAAAATAATAAACGAAATGAAAATAAAGGCAAGAAAATGAAATAAAAAAAATAAGGGCAACAAACACCCGACGACACAAAATCACCCACAAAAACAGGATAAAGAGGACAAAAAGACTGCACTGCAAAAATAACCGGGATGTAACATAAGAAGCCTACAACCTTATCCCACCCGTGCTAAAAAAGAGAGAAGACGGCTTATGATGCCTAGCTGCACTGCTCGCACGACGGAACTAAGTGTTACGTGACCAAATCCGAGAATTGCAATATGTTTTTGTCAGACGGCGAATGACGTGAATGAGATATATTATTTTTCATAAAATTAGAATAATATGCAACAGAAAAACTGATAATAAAATAAAGAAACAAGGAAAAAATATTACGAGAAAAGATGAAGGAAAACAAAACTATAAAAGAGAAAAGGACAAACAAGTGAATCAAGGAAAATGCCACATAAAAATGCCAAATAACCCAGCAAACGAAACTAACAAAAAAGGGAGACGAGTAAAAAAAAGGTTGGATTGCTTGGTTTCGAATGTAGCCAGGTGAAAGAGACACACTGGAATGGGGGGATGTGGAAGATGCCAAGCCCACCACGCATACCTGCACCTTTCACAAAAAAAGAAACAAAGAAAAAGCACTAAACATGCCGACTGTATTCCTGCACGGGCCTATTTCACAACAAACAAACAGCATGCACAGATCCTCAAAAAAAAAAAAACAGCATGCACAGATTTTGAAGCCCCTAATGATCTAACGCGGGGGACAGGGGTCGACTGAGATTTCATAAAAATCAGTCGACTGATTTTAGCCCTTCCGTTATATTTTTGAGAGGAAAAACTTACTTTAAGAATCAAAATTTGTATCACTGTACCTTTTCTTCTTTGTGTGATGTGTTCCCATCTCACTAGCTATGTTTCTCTGTGCTGTATATTTGTTTTTCCTTTGAATGTTATGAGACAATGACCAGTCTAAAAGATCAGTGAAATGTGTCTACTTTTGCCTGGCTTCTGGCTGAGAAAATGTTTTTCAATTGCTATGTCATGAATGCAAGTTAGTCACCAGTCAGACAAAAAAACTGCAACAGATGGTCGTACCTATTGGTATTTCTTCCTATATATACATAAACATTGGTATTTCCAGTTTTATACACAAACATTATCTCGATGTATAGCTGAAGTCTATATGGTCATAAATGACTGATTCAGGCATAGGTTCATGCACATTATTTGCCTCATGTTTGAACTCTATCATGTTAACTACTAATATGACACTCCCTCGGCTAATAGTGCCTTTATATACTGACTAACGGAAGGAAGTTATCATTGTAGCATGCTCTTTGTTTTATAGAACGGCATGGTGAAAATAAATGAGTCTTATTGGAGATGTCACAATGTGTATTTCTCTATGCCCCTTTCCAGTTTATCTTTGTACATACAGGGTTGTCTTACCTTAAACCAGTAACATTTGTTATAAATGGACACATCATATCGATAAGCATTAGGCGCGGCGTGCCGCCGCGCGGGCTAAGCTAGTTTTATACTAACACATGATAATGTCCTTTCTTGAGGCACCAAATTGCCATTTCGTTTCTATGATTGATTGGATGCTTTTTCAGTACTGTCAGTCTGCCAATGGAGTGTATGCACCATCTGTTTTACCTTTTATCATTTCGTTCGTCAACTATTTTACCTTTTCTTTTGAGAAACATCTAGGGTGTTTCAAGATCCTATGAGTTTCAACTCTAGCGCCTACCCCAACTTGTTTGGGACTAAACGCTTTGTTGTTGTTGTAACAATCTATAGGCAACAGGGAAATGCACTTTAGTTCCTGGGTGTATATACATCCTATATGGAAACAAAATTATAAAAAATTCAAAATATTCTAACTCTTTTTGGAATACTCTTGACTTTTTGCACTGGTATATACGTACATATTTGCGACGGCAAAACCCCATTGACTTCTGTGCAAAAAAGTTTTATGTTATTTACAAGTTACTATTCACACATATTTGACCTTAAATTTTGGTTTTCTGCCTTGAAGTCAACGGATTTTTTCCCTCATGGATTTTTTTACAAGACCAATAGAAGGCCAACTGTGTTTAAAAAAACAGAGTTTTTTTACATATTTTGTAATTATTATTTTTTCATATAGGGTGTATATACACAGAGGAACCAACCCTCCATATCCGAGGCAACTGGCCCAATTTCAGACATAAATGTGAACATGTATTTTTTTTTTCTAACAACGCACATGCTTAAAATTTTGAAGATAATCGTATTCGTTTTCCTTATACAATTGTTAGACTTATCTTGTTAATCAACACCATCATGGCGTGAGCCCAAAAATATGAACGGTGTAGATACTATTTCTTTGGTATCGTCTTCAGCCTTATTTGAACATGGTCTTCGTAAAATATAATACAGAGTAATAGTTGCATGAAGACAAGGTAGCAGTATTCAAAAGGGCGCCATACGATCTGATGATTCTCTGATCAGATCCCTCCCAACTAATTAATTCTTGAAGCAATTTTCAAAATAGAAGGGAGGGTCAGATTATAGTTTATACAGATCGACGTTGAACGGGAAGGAGGCTAAAACAAATCGCTTGTGATAATCCAAGCGCAAACGAGGCATGGTCACATCCACCTGAATAAAATTAATGCAGATACCTTGGCAGCGAACTGTCTTCGTTAGGCAGGTGTGTTACTTACCCTTCTCAGTGACATGTGCATTTCTGAAAGCTTTAACCGCATCTACTTCCCCGCAAAAAAAAAAAAAAAAAAAAACCCGCGTTTACTTACCACATGCGCTTTCGCTTTCGGGTGACGAGCTAACTTGTCAAGTCGATTAGGCTCACACAGAAGAAAACTGTTCAGGAAGAAACATCATACCTCAACATCAGCTTAGGCTGTTGATTTGCAATCTCAATAGTTGACTTGATGGGCTCCATAGAAAATTTCTGGGGAGATACAGCAGCAGATTTTGTGCTTCCGGCCGGGTATTGGAATTTGGAAGCTTCCCCAGAGATGCATATTACATAAGGCCAACTCCACCGCGCGACCCTAAATGGACGTCCGGATTGGTCTGAATTTATCCCTTTGGGGCGCCAATGGGATCGCCCGTGTCCGGCTGTGTCCGTTGGGTCGTGCATGCGCCCACCGCGCGGCCGCATCCTAAATCGTGTCCGAGGTGGACGGGAATAAAAAACTATAAAAACTAGAATGAAATAACTAAAAAAGCAAATAAACGCATTTAAAAAAACATAAAACATATATAGGGGCCGGCCACAAAACGGCCCAGTTTCAACGGCCACTTAAAAGGCCCAGTTTCATAATTAACATAATAACAATATAAAAAAACTCCTCCCGCGCGCTCCTGCCGCGCCCGTCGGTGTCGTGGCCGTCTTCACTGGCCGCCTGTGTCGTCGTCGTCGCTGACGAGGTCGACGTACTCCGGCGGCATCCAGAGGTATGGCAGCGGTGCGTGGTAGACGGGGGCGGGCTGGACGGCCGGAGGTGCCTGCACCACCTCCTCCCCGCTGGGCGACGCCTCGCCCAAAGGATCATGGCGGAGTGGGGCACCGATTCACGCCCACGCCGCGGCCATCTCCGGCGCAGCAGACCAGCCCCACCCTCGGGCCAAGAATGCCGAACGCGGGCGGGTCCTCCTCATCGGCTCCTCCGTGACGGCCGCCACCGCAGCCCGGAAGGCGACATCCCAGGCAGAGAGGGCGATGGCCTCCTCCAGCCGCCCCATCGCCGCCGTCATGCGTGTTCATGGAGTCGTCCATGACACGCTGCAGGAGACGGGCCTCCTCCTCCGCTGTCATGCGAGGAGGGGGAGGTGGCGACGGAGACGGGGAAGGCGACGGCGTGGGCGTCAGGCCACGCACCCACGTACGCCCGCGCGCCTCTGCACGTGGCCTCCGGGCCCCCACACGATGCCGGCGAAGTAGGACGCGCGCCGCACGTCATGCTCGTCCTGGAGCCATGTGTCCCACGGCCGAAGTCGGGGTATACCGTGGTCGTAGTCTGTGTCGTCGTGAGGAGGCGGCGGTGGCGCGCGATCTCATCGCGCTGCACGGCCGGCCGCGGCATCGCGGGATGGGGACCCGTCCGCGGAGAGGTGCCATCCGTTGGGGAGGTGGGCGTCGCTCGAGGACCGGTGTCCTCGTTTCCCAAGATTTCCGCCACACGTCCGCTGCGAGATGTATCACGGTCGCGCTCACCGGCGGGCCTAGGGGCAATGGTGAAGGGGGCCGGCGCGGGGGCTCGACGGGAGGAGCGCGGCGGTGACGCGGGCTCCTCCTTTTTCACGGATCCGCGGCGGCGGCCGGAGGAGGAGCCGGCCTCGCGGTCGTGCTTCCCCTTGCGGTTCCAGAGACCCATGGCTGCGGCCGGCCAGCGAGCTCGAGGACGGGGAGTGGCTAGGGTTTGGGCGTGTCGGCTTTCGAGGGGGCAGAGAGGGCCGGCAAGGACGACGACCGGTCCACGGGTCCCATTTAAGAAGGACGCCGACCCGTCGTTGTGCGGATGACAGGTGGGGCCACCCGCCTGTGCGCATTTATGTTGACGGGTGGGAGGTATGTGACCGCCTGCCACGCGTCCCCGACGCGGACGTTCGAAGCGTCCATTCGCTGTCCGCCGCGACCCAAACCCGGTGCAAGTTTGCGTTCGACATGGGTCAGCACGGACACAAAATAGACCAGATGGGTCCGGGCCATTGCGCGCTGGGCCGTCTGGTTTGTGCGTTTTGCCTCAAACGGACGGTGCCGGACAAGATAGGGCCGCGCGGTGGAATTGGCCTAAATGGTTCGATTGTGTACGTAGAAGACATGCACCTTTTGAATCTTTACACGACATGCGCAAATGAACTGGTATCGAGCTAGCATGCTCTACACTGGCTGAGACTGTGAGATCTCCACGCTCCACTCCACAGTGCGGTGGTCGCTTCCCGAGATTTGCGGCTGTGTCCAGCAAGCGTCCAATTGGTAGCCACATGGGGTGGGTGCCCGGTGCCGGATTGAGCGTACTCGTACAGTACCATTTTGCTCCATTTCCCTCTGTTTTTACGTGTGATCTGACCTGACCCCGGCCTCTACGAATCCATGGCCGATGATCATAGTTGGAGTTGAAGTTGGCTAAGCCAAGCAGAGGCTCGGCAATAGAATTTGGATTTGACAATATCCGGTGCGTGCAGACACAGTGCCAGATCCGCTCATTGCACCAACCCGTGAGCGGGAAACAGTGGGCCGATGGCAATCAGACGCGCATCCATCGCCACGGAATGGATTGGTAGTATGTATCTTCTTCCATCGCGAACAAAATGCTCTCAAAAAAAAAAAAATCTGGATCGAACAAAACAACGTCCCCGGCCAGTCAAGGTTGCACTCCAAGTTGCCAGCCTCCAACAGCCCAACTCCAACTCGATTTTTTGTCGAAAGAGACCTTCTGCCCACTGCAATAGACAAAAGAGACCCCTTGCGGACGAAATTGACAAAAGGGACCCCCTCACTAGTGGCGGCATGCGCGGCAGGCGACACCTGTCACCGGCCGCCACACTGCGAGGCGGCGGGCCCGGCCGCCACGGCTGTGAGGCGGCAGCCCGGTGAATAACGGTGGCAAGACAGCGCCGCGTTGCCAGACGGAACGGGCCGCGCCAGCGGGCCCGCCGCCACCGGTGAGGCGGCCGCCCGCTGTCGTTGCCATTTCTACCGACACGGCTCGCTGCTGGCCCGATGGGTGGGCCACGCCGCCACTAGCCGAGGCGGCGATCCTCGCCGCACGCGCGACGATGCTGGCGCAGACGGCTCGATTTCGAGGTGCGGCGCTGATTTCGAGGCGCGAGCTTGATGGTCGTGACTGACGCGGGAATATGGACGCTTTTGGTTCTTTCGCACGAATCAATCTTGCCTTTGCTTCTTTTGCCTCGCCGGATGCGATGGCACCGGAAGTCAAGCTGTTGTGCCGACACTCTGTGGATCGTAAATATCCCCGCTTAATTTTCTCGCCATCATTTATCGTCTGAGCTTATAAAAGGAGACACCGAGGCTCTCGCCCACCCATCCTCGAAATCGGCAAAGGCGCAAAGTGTGTAACAAATTTTTTCAGTCGGTATGAGTTTGCCTTGCTCGGATCAAAGCATTAGGCCGAGGAAAATGAAGAATGCAAGTTTGCCTCCGGGGTGGCAGTCCTGCGGTGTTGGTGTGGCGATCTTTGCAAGGTGAAGGAGGTGACGGATTTTTCAGATTGGTTGGGCATGAAGTTTTTCATGTGCGCCAATTATGAGGAAGATCCTGCCATAGCTATTTCAGAGTACGACAAGCCTCCGTATGGTTTAACCATCACGAATAGATATTGTTGGTATTTTCATTGATTCTTTAGTAACATTTTTGTTTCTTGTTGTAGTCTCCTCCGCCTCTGTGCATGTACTATCGTTGGATTGACACGGAGAAGCCGGGCTTGGGCAGTGACTGAGATTCGTGGAAAGAAGTCGCCAAGCGTGGAATAGTTTATTTGCGGAAGAGCGACGCGAGAAGGCGGAAGCCGAGGAGAAAGCAGAGCAAGAGAGAGAGTTAAAAAATACTATGCGGAGCAACACCGCTTTTTTTCAGGAAATGGGAAAGAAAAACAGGAAGAGGCTCGTCGCATGGAGGAGCAGGAACGACAGCGAAAGGAGGCTCGTGGAGGCGGAGAGGCAGAGAAAGAAAGAAAGGGCTCGTGAGGCCAAGGCAGCGTAAGAAGTCATGGCGATGGAAAAGGAAAATATCCACGCTGGACTCAAGAGATTCCTGTGGTAGTATTTTAAACTTCGCAATCATTTGTATCTTTATTTCTGCACTTTAATGTAGCTTTATTTCAGGAGTTAAATGTAGGTTTATTCCTACAATGTATCTTATTTTCAATTGTACCTTGTCGTGATGGAAAAAATATAGTTTTAGAATAAAGTAGTGGCATTTTCTTTCCCTCCACTAATTATCGAACATCGTGCAACAACTACAAAATGAAATTAAGATAGAACATAATGCCTTACAATAAGAGAGTACAAACTAATAATGCAAGTACATCTGAATTAAACGGTACAACTGGAATACAGCTTAAAAACTACATGAAGGCATCATCGCTATCCTCCGTCGATGCAGAACTCTTGCCCTTCGAGGATGCGTAACTCTTACCCTTGGACGATGAAGAACTCTTGCCCTTCGAGGATGCAGTACTCTTGCCCTTGGACGATGCGTAACTCTTGCCCTTTGACGATGCAGAACCCGGAAGCGGCGGCATGAAGATATCATCTTCGCCCTCGCTCTCCTCACCATAAAATGGATGCTTTTCTGCAGTCCTTTTAAAAGTTTCACTCTTCGCTCCACTACCTTCTTCCACCTTGCATTCAACCTAAGAAGTTCTTTGCGTACCTCCTCATAGGTCCTTTCAGGCCACCCAGCACTCCACGTAATTGGTGAGCCAACTCATTCATTATGGTGTCACTACCGGTGAGTTCGTCCCATGGAACTATCCTATTGTCCATCCCGAAATCGGTAGCTAGCCTCGTAAGAGTGCTGCTCATCCTGTGGTGAAAACTACGATCGAAAGGATAATGGGACATCTCGACTACACTACACTCGAATGCTTATCCACCTCCGCCTGAAGGGGGTTTTATAGGTAGAGAGGAGAAAATGGCAGGAAAGAACGACTGCGGTATGGCGGGAAAGGGTTGGCGGGAACATATGGCGGGAAGGGGTTGGCGGGAAACGGGTGGCGTAAGATATGGCGGAAGGGGTTGGCGGAAACCGCCTAACATAAGCAAAAGAGTGGAGCGGATAGTATGGCGGGAGATATAGGCGGAAAAATTGTTCCTGGCTGGTGCATTTTATTTCAGCATACATAGATGTTCAAATCGAAAAGTCCGACATGCATATATGTAGATACAATGGGTCGCGCATGTGGATAGATGAATCACCCTACTTACGATTTACCACCGCCTTTCCTTACGACCGAAGGCGACAAGCGATTAGGTGGCCGAGTTACACGAAGATCATGGCCGCATTCCAATTCGCTTCATGTGTCTGCGAGTCCTGCGTAGGTGGTGGAGTCGCGAATCCTTGTTGCGTAACCTGAAGCGTAATTGTAGGCGTATGGTTGTGAATCCGGGGATAAAAGATGGGCCAATAACGCCCCTCCGAAGAACTCAGAACTAATGATGTAACCGTGTCGCCAAGATCATGTGATGCTCCCCGGAGGCCTGTGTTGACGCCATGATCATGTGATGCTCCCGGAGGCCTGTGTTGACGCCACGCTGGGTGTTCTCATCGTCCCAAATAACATCAGGTATGTCCTGCACATATAAACATTTTAAACAAACTGTTAGAGGATAATATATGATATCATTGTAAATGCATTGAAATGTAAACATGACTACCGAGCATATCCCTCTCCTATACCGTCTGCCATTGTACGTGGTGCTGGTTTAAATCTGGTACACGAAGTCTCCTCGGCATGGGGATCCCTCGCGTGGAGAGATACGGCTGAGATCCCTCACCTTGGGTGTATGCATCATATCCTGTGTACGCATATGGGTTAGGGAAAGAAACTGCTCGCATCGAATCCAAGCCCGTGCCATGGTCCTGAGATGTCCGCCTCGACGGCTGCATCAAGAAGAGAGCGATGCAGCGCAGAGATGAGTCATGTCGTGGCAATGTCGTTCTAGTACTCGGACCCTCCCCATTGCTCATGGCTCGTCAGACGCCTCGCCGGTCTGACGACGGTGCCGCACTCGGTCCGGCTGACCTCGCTATCGCATGTATGCTCCAGTGGCAACGTCGTCGCCTCTACCGCATCGTATGCGAAATTAAATAATTACAGAAACCGTTGTGATGAAAGCAAAGCATCTTCACGCATCGTATGATCATCGTAAAAAAATAATGTACATAAAATATACCTAAGTTGACGACTATATCTGCTAGCGCTTCATTTTCCCACTTGTGTACCCATTCACTGTTCTCTTCCCTCCAATCGTATAAACTCCAACCCCTGCCCATATTTGTTAGCCTGCAAATTATGTAACAAAGTGTGAGTTTAGTAAATTAAAATAACACTAACTATTTAGGGATGTCACATCTTACTTATGTGTTTCCTCGTCGATACGTCTGGGAAAAGGTGGTGGAATTTCTTGATAGAGACCGAACTGTCTCATTACACGCCTGGGTTGTAAGGTTCAACACACCACAGGAACAATAAGTTGCAGCGAAGTCAGCCAGAATGCACTATCGGTTAACATGCCCGGTGTGAAGTGTCGAGCATCAAAGACCATTTTTAGCTGGTCCCGAGTCCACGGGTTCCATGTGACTTCGCCTCATCAAGTATCTCAAACTGCTGGTGGTACATAGGGTAACAATTTTTCGCTATATCTCAAGACCAACGTTTCGTGCCTTTGTCCACCTGGTGGCCATAGTTGCGCTTAGCACCCTCGCCAAAGTCGTATGGGTATATGGGTTGTATTATACGAGGTCGCCCTCTGTGGAGGTATTCCCGTGACCACAACTGTAGAAACTCATAGGCTACACAAAGTAATGGAGCTTTTTGTGCGAAGAGGTTTTTGCGTGGCATCACACAAGCCTCTGTATGTATGAGATAGCATGGCAGAACCAAAGCTGTATTTTGGCTGCTCGGGTAAAGGTTCATCTACCATATTCTCTGCAATGTAGATGAGACCAGGGACAACAACGGCCCCATGTGAATTTGGAAATAGATTTCCGAGGAGCCACAACAAATACGCAAACAGATGTCTTTTTCTCGTCTCCTCATTGGCGGCTAGATAAATTAAGAAAGTTATCACGAAGCCGACGCAGGTGGGATGCCCCGAGGGTTACCAGAGCGTTGTGATTCTCGCATTTCCATCCCAAGACGGGCTGCTATATCTAATGCCCAAGATGGAGACACTCGTGGAGAGACTACCGCTCACCTCTAATTGGTAGAGCAGTGATCATAGAAACATCTTTCGATGTAGGTGCAAGCTCCCCAAAACGAAAAGTGAAAGGTGTGGGTTTCAGTGTCTCCATCGGTCAACGAGGGATGTCAAAAGGATGGGTCCGAACGTGCTTGGTCGTCAGATGATGTGAGCCTAGCAAAACCTTGTAGTCCATAAGCGCCAAGGTGAGCAAGGAAATGATTGTGTATTGGCCATGTTTTTTTTATGGTGCGAAGTCCGAAAGGCCGATAATCATGCTTAGTATTTGGTTTCAAAATAGGTGGCAACGGTGGTCAAGGCGTCATGGGGCCCCTGCAAAAGCACTGGCACTTCACCCATAACCTGCACACAAACATACAAATATAAATTACGAGGAAGACAGAAATACAAATGCAAATCAAAATTAACTTAAAAAATACAAAGAGATACGAATTACATTAATTATCTGAAGTTAACATCAGGAGTACAATAATACAAAGAGAATCAATTTAAATTTAATGCGAGTAGAAATATAAATAGACATGGCGAGTACATATATATCAACATCATGCGTTGTTGTTGGCTCGATACGGGCAGTCTTTGCGTGAATGTCCAGGACACCTACAAACGCGGCATCGCCTTTGGTTCTCCCATCCGCTATGGTCCATGTCATTGCGATGACGCCTAGATTGACGCTGCTCCTTTGCGGTTCTCATCAAGTCGGGCGTTCGAACCCATTTCGCCCATCTCGCCACAACAT
Source organism: Aegilops bicornis (assembly GCA_021605145.1). NCBI lineage: Eukaryota > Viridiplantae > Streptophyta > Magnoliopsida > Poales > Poaceae > Aegilops > Aegilops bicornis. The sequence goes on from CM038670.1 coordinate 89,838,774, forward strand.
TTTGTAGTTCATATCAATGCCCCAAGCCCAGAACTCACTGTTCCAAGTGTTGTACAGATTGTACATGTTGAAGTACGGCGATATGTATGGCTCGACACTGATTTTTTGATCAGCAGCCGCCCGGAGCACATGACTGCAAGGGTAGCCCTCAAGCTTGGGCTTGTTATAAGTGCACTCACAGGAGGTTGAGCCAAGGGTGACAGCTTGCTTTTTTGATCCTCTGTGGTGACCCTTAACGCATTTGGCTCGCACATCGACCTCCCACTTATTCCTAAGTGCGTCTACTTTCCTACAGCCATGACTTTGAGACTTCTTTGCTTTCTCGTCCAGATGTCTTTGCATCTTCTCGGACCATGGCTTGTTCAATTCAACTTGTGCTTTGATGACGGTGACCCTGTCTGCAAAGTATGACAGGTCCGGTTCCAAGTTTCTTCAATTAGGGCTGTGATAGGCGGTGCTCGCACTCCTTTAAGAACACCATTGTACACCTCGACATGTTGCTGGTCATTATTCCATACCGAGCCCGGTGTCGTGAGCCTGCGCCCACTTCTCCAAATGAGGGCAATTCTCGGTGATCCACTGCTCAAATTTATGGGTGTCCTACGACCCTCCGGTCTTCTCTCTCAAGGCAAGGCCGCTGCCAATCTCACCATTGATACCTGCCTGCATCGCATTCATTTTGGCTACAGTTTTTGCATGCACATCCTCTTGAATAACTTGAACCAATCCTTTTTTTGAATTTGGAGTAAAAGTTTGCTGCCAAATGCCTCATGCACCACCTTCCTCTAGATCGGGCCAGCCCCACTCTTCTTCCGACGCCTTAATTATTTCAAGAGCGCTTAATAATCCAAAGGTTGCGATCAGAAATGATGCAAACACCTTTACGCTCTTTCACGACACCAATCTTCACGCAGCTCAGAACCACAACCAGCTATCTTTGTTCTCGCTCTCGACCAATGCATATGCAATAGGAAGAAGCTGATTATTTGCATCCGCTGCAATCGCCACCAATAGTGTGCCCTTGTACTTTCCAAAGGAGAAAGGTACCATCAACAGATAATACCGGGCGACAGTGCACGAAGGCTTGTATAGTCTCGGGCGAATGCCCGTAATAAGCGGTCCAGATTAGCTCACCCGGGTTCATTGGGTTTGGACGTTCTCTCCGCCAAACTTGAGTCCCCCTATTAGCACTTGCTATTTGATGAAGCATTCTAGGGGCATAAGAATATGCCTCCTCATAGGTACCATACAAGTTCTTGAATATATTTTCCTTCGCACGCCTAGCCTTGTTGTAGCTAATGTGGAATCCAATTAGATCCTCTCGCATCTTTTTGCAGAGCCCTAACACTAATGTTGAGACTTCCCTGCACAATTGTTTCCATCGTCTGTGCCACAAATTTTGCTGTCACATTGCGTGATCTCGAAGAGTCCCAGCTTGCTCACTGTATGCTCCACTATTTTTTCTCGATATGCCATGACCGACATACCCTGTGCTTCAGCCTAGCGAGAACTCTTCCGCGGCAACCTTTCGCGGTGTGGATGCATATGACCTTCAACTCTTTTTATCGATCGCTTCACTCTATCTTTGGCGGTGGATGCCGATTGCATAGCTACCCATTGCCCGATAAGCGCACTTCTTATCTGGGAAAACTTGCCCAACCTCCGTGCTTCCCGCCCTAGGCCGTGGCAGAGTGAAATTCGTTGGTGATGCTCATATCCTGTAAAAACCCTGGTTGCAGTGCCGCCGCGACCGCCCTCTGAGGAGGAACATCTTCTTCTCCGCTTGACTCCGAAGACGCAGAAGAATGATCATCATCATCTAGCGCCTCCGGCAATCCCTCCACGTGTTCGCTCATGTCAACGGCCGCCGACCAATATCCTGTGTCATACAGGCTGGCCGCCGTCGGTTCCGATGGGCCGATGCTAGGGGCTGATGTGATGGCCAACTCGACCTCACCACCCCTCGCCATCGCATCCGCAACATCGGTGACTGAAATGAACTCCACATACACCATCGGCTGACCATACATTGAGTTATTGGGATTGCTTGCAAACCTCATGTACGACTTCACGACCGATCACCGTGACAGGCCGCAAACCCCAACGGGCAACTGTCCCATCATTTCCTCCATCAACGCATTTAAGGCCTCCATTGTCATTTTTTTTCCTGCATCATCGGGCCAAACACCGCCGGATGCACCTTCTAACAGCTACGTAACTCCACGTTGACCATGTCTCTCACCACTACTGTAGTCGACTCGCAGAAGGACACATCCACCCCGCATGGACCGTCGCAGTATGACGCTCCCATAGTACACTACTAAATTGTCCATAGTACCTAACCAACAGACATGTTTACATTTCAAATAATTAGTAACTGAACATTTAGTAACGATGACAACATTTACATATCTTACGACTAAAATAATAACTGTATTTTCGTTATAAATATTCGGTTTGTTTTAGAATCATTTGCTTAGACTTTAATGGGTTGTTTGGTTAACGGGTATTTAAAGATCTATTTTTCTCAAACTTGTCTACGAAGCGTAACAAACTAAAACTCTGTTTGCTTTTCTCTAACTACCCCAAAAATATCCTAAAATAGTTCTCGTGAACATGCAAAAACTTAGCTTCTGGAAAAACGACTATTAGTAACATATGGTAATAACATAATAGTACGATAATAACATAATAGTACGATAATTACATTTTAATATAATATGGTAATTACTCGCTATCCAAACAACCAGTAAACATAATAGTACGATAATAACATTTTAATATCATATGAGTAAAACATTTAATTTCTTTCGGCTTTATATAATTTTTTTTCACATCATACGATAACAATCATTTATCTACAAATAATAATATTTGCAGCTGCATGCACATTATTCACAATAGTACATCAATACAAAAATATTAACAAAATTACAGTGTCATTTTTCACCTTAGCTCCAATATGGATGTGCTTGCTAATGCAATTTAAGCGTCAAAATAGTTCCAATAAATATCCGTCAGCCAGTACTATATGAACCTCACAACCTATTATCACATTAACAACAATATTACACACGGATTTTTCTTCCTGCTAACAAAAGTATGAAAATAGCACTTCCATGTATGTGTTCATCACCTCAAAATGGGACAGCGAAAATGGAAACACAATTTCTTCAATCACGTCTTCTCCTCCTTGTTTGCTACTAAGATGAATTATTTTACCTAATTACATACATCATTAAGTACATTAGCACCTAATCTGAACATATAAAATTTAGATTATTGCGACATAACAAAGTAGACCTACGGTCTCCTAACTATAGACTTATTAATAAACATACCACATAAAATAACATACCACATGAAATAACATACCGCATGCAATAAAAACTATTGTAAATGTTGTATCTGTCGTCTGAAATTATTTCTAAACTCTACGCACTAACATCACATAGCTAATGACGAGCTAAAAGACTAACTAATTACCACCCTGCATGCACAAATAAATAAATGTTTTGCAAAGCTCATACCTTGATCTTCAACTTCAGACTACACTTTCGCAACGCAAATCCTACTCCTCAAGCTCTAAATGACTCCAAATGACTCCTTCAAATGCTACAATTATGCCTAAAACAACAGAGAATACACACTTAGGAACTAATCAAACAGAACAAAAACATCATGCATGTGAACGAAACCAACAAAAATGGATATATCTTACCTTAATCTAACTTTTCTTCAACTTCATCATCTTCAAATCAAACTCCAAATCGACCAAAATCACGAGTAAAAGTGGCTAGTTTTCCTTTCTGTTTATGTATGCGCTCAGAGAGAGCTAAGAGGTAGAGGAGGCAACCAGAGATATGCGAGAGAGAGTGTATGCGCATCGAAGTCACGGATGTGCGTTTAAAAGAAGAGGACCATCAGATTGTCGGCAGAGCAAGCCGTAACTCACCTACCACGGCATCGGATTCCAGCATCGCGGTGTCTCATCATACGCAGCAACAACAACGCCTGAGTGATGTCGCTCGGCCGGAGAAATAGACGGAAGCGAGAATCACGCACAGCTTTAATCAGTGTCGCTTACGTAGCAATCAGTACTACAAAGTTTAGGCGGAATCTAATCATCGAAACTTGTGGCAGGCAAAACAAGGAGCTGAGAAAAGCCGTGCCTGCGTGAAAATCTGGCGCCACCGAATCAGCGCTGCCCACAAGAATAAGGGCGGCCTGGCTCCGCGCCGCCCGCCAGCAGAGGCGGTCGGCCACCCATCAAGCGCCAGCTGGCTGCCGCCTCAGCTGGCGGCCAGGCCCACAAAGGGCCCGGGCGCAGCAGATGTCGCCGCCCGCCGATCAAGGCCAGTCTGCCGCCTTGCCCGGTGGCGGCGGGCTCACCTGGCCCGCCCTGCCTGGTCACAAGGGCGTGAAGTAGCCGGATCCTGCTCGGCTAGAGTGGCCGCCTCATGCGGTGGCGGCGGGCCCGCCGCCTCTGGCGTGGCGGCAGGTGCCACGTGTCGCCTGTCGCTACCGCCACACCGAGGGGTCCTTTTGTCAAATTCATCCAGAGGTAGTCCTTTTTGCCAAATCATCTCGGCAGAGGGTCCTTTTGGACAAAAAATCCTCCAACTCCAACTCAAACTCGGTCAGAGGCAAAGGAAAGAGAAAAAGGATTGCACATGCACCGCATGCATGGGGCTGGAATGGGACTCGTCTACGTACTGTTTGTTATGGCCGCGGTTTCTGTCCGTTTAGGTAGGGATTTGGGGTCGTGTCCGGGCCTGCCCTGAGATGCGGTGGCAGTGCGCTTAGCCATGTCGCATCCATTTGCCCCATCCTGTCCGTCAGGGCAAAAATGCCCAAATTTGTATCAAAACTAGTTTCCAACCCAAATATTTATATGAAAATTAAAATAATTTTACAACCCAATTGAAGTTGTCTTTAATAAAATAGTTTTACAACCAAATTAAAATTGTCTTGACTGAACATATAATGGACCAATACATCTATTGGTTGCCAATGTGATTCCACATGTGCTCAACCAAGTCATTTTAAAGATTCAAACGAGTGTGTCAATCACGCATCTCACGGTAGAATTGGGCAAACTGTTCAAATGTGGCCGGGTCTTGGTGCAGGGCTCAATATTTTCACCTTGATAATCAAATCCTTGGTCGAAGATACTCTCATCATGCTAAGCCTCAACGATCATGTTGTGCATGATCACACAAGCAGTCATCACCTCCCAAAGCTTCCTTTCATCCCATGACAGTGCATGGTTTCGAACGATACCCCACCTGGATTAAAGAACGCCAAAATCACGTTCCACATCCTATCTAACACTCTCTTGCATTTGGGCAAATCTCTTTCTCTTCTCACCTTGGGGTTTCGAGATTGTCTTCACAAAAGTTGACCACTGAGGATATATACCATCTGCTAGATAGTATCCCTTGTTTGTAATGGTGGCCGTTGATCTCAAAGTTGACAGGTGGGGAGTGGCCTTCTGCAAGCCTCGCGAAGACTGGAGAACGTTGCAGCACGTTGATATCATTGTGAGAACCTGCCATGCCAAAGAAAGAATGTCATATCCAAAGATCTTGCGATGCCACCGCTTCTAATATGACAAGGCACCCTTAACATGCCCCTTGTACAGGCCCCGCCAAGCAAATGGACAGTTCTTCCACTCTCAATGCATACAATCTATGCCGCCAAGCATGCCCGAAAGCTCTAGCTGCGTTGGTCGCCAACAATCTCTCAGACGGCGCTTGGCTGCCTCAAGTACTCTGGGCCAAACACCTCGATCACAGCCTGGCAAAACTTGTACATTGACATCGGACATGTTGTCTCACTCACGCACATACTCATCCACCGGATCGCTGAAATTCCATATGCAAGCATGCGGATGGTCATGTGTATTTCGATAAGAGGAGAATCCAAGCTTGCCAAGGGCATCCGCCTTGCACTCAAGTATGGGTGAAAGATCGAGGATGTCGCCTAGAGGGGGTGAATAGGCGCTTTAAAATAATTACGGTTTAGGCTTGAACAAATGCGGAATAAACCTAACGGTTAATTTGTCAAGCACAAAACCTACAACAACTAGGCTCACCTATGTGCACCAACAACTTATGCTAAGCAAGATAAGCAACTATGTGATAGCAAGATATATGACAAAGAACAATATGGCTATCACAAAGTAAAGTGCATAAGTAAAGGGCTCGGGTAAGAGATAACTGAGGCACTCGGAGACGATTTATGTATCCCGGTTCACACCCTTGCGGATGCTAATCTCCGCTTGGAGCGGTGTGGAGGCACAATGCTCCCCAAGAAGCCACTAGGGCCACCGTAATCTCCTCACGCCCTCGCACAATGCAAGATGCCGTGATTCCACTAAGGGACCCTTGAGGGCGGTCACCGAACCCGCATAAATGGCAACCCTTGGGGCGGTCACCGAACCCGTACACTTTGGCAACCCTTGGGGCGGTCACTGAACTCCGTCAAATTGCTCAAGCGATCTCCACAACCTAATTGAGACCCCGACGCTTGCCGGAGCTTTACACCACAATGATTGAGCTCCTAACACTACTAACCGCCTAGGGCGCCCAAGCACCCAAGAGGAACAAGCTCAAGGGCACCAAGCACCCAAGAGTAATAAGCTTCTCAACTTGTAACTTCCACGTATCACCGTGGAGAACTCAAACCGATGCACCAAATGCAATGGCAAGGGCACACGGAGTGCCCAAGTCCTTCTCTCTCAAATCCCACCAAAGCAACTAATGCTAGGGAGGAAAATGAGAGGAAGAACAAGAAGGAGAACACCAAGAACTCCAAGAACTAGATCCAAGGGGTTCCCTCACATAGAGGAGAAAGTGATTGGTGGAAATGTGGATCTAGATCTCCTCTCTCTTTTCCCCAAAAACTAGCAAGAAACCATGGAGGGATTGAGAGATAGCAAGCTCGGAGAAGGTCAACAATGGGGGAAGAACACGAGCTCAAAGGATAAGGTTCAATGGGGAAGAAGACCCCTTTTTATAGGAGGGGGAAAATCCAACTGCTACCCCAATCGAAAATCTCAAGACAGAGCGGTACTACCGCTAGGGAAGGGCGGTATTACCACCGAGGGCGGTACTACCGCTTCCCTATCCAAATGGGTACTACATGCTGAAGAGAAGGTCAAGGCCTCGCCCCAGAGCGGTACTATCATTAGGGAAGAGCGGTACTACCGCCAGAGCGGTACTACCGCTTCTACTGCCGCTACTAGTGCCGCAAAACCCGACATGAAAAACTTCGCTCGAGAATCGAGGCGGAAGTAGCCCAGACGCACAATGGTATTTCACGGCCGAACTCCCAAGCGGTACTACTGCTCGGAGAGCGGTACTACCGCTTGAGCGGTACTACCATTCCGAGAGCGGTACTACCGCTGGAGCTTCACGGTACTACCGAGGGTCACGGTACTACGCACCAGCCTTAAGCCACAACCACGAAAGCAAAGAATACTCCAAGAAAACCAGAACTGCCATAACTTCTTCATATGAGCTCCGAATTGAGCAAACTCAAGCTTGTTTGAAACAAGACAACGAGTAGCATCAAAACAGCGAATGCTTATCGACTACACTACACTCAATGCTTATCCACCTCCATCTGAAGGGGTTTTATAGGTAGAGAGGAGAAAATGGCGGAAAGAACGATCATGATATGGCGGGAAAGGGTTGGCGAGAACATATGGCGGAAGGGGTTGGCGGAAACGGGTGGCGTAAGATATGGCGGAAGGGGTTGGCGGAAACCGCCTAACATAAGCAAAAGAGTGGAGCGGATAGTATGGCGGGAGATATAGGCGGAAAAATTGTTCCTGGCTGGTGCATTTTATTTCAGCATACATAGATGTTCAAATCGAAAAGTCCGATATGTATATATGTAGATACAATGGGTCGCGCATGTGGATAGATGAATCACCCTACTTACGACGACCACCTGGCCTTTCCTTACGACCGAAGGCGACAAGCGATTAGGTGGCCGAAGTTACACGAAGATCAAGGCCGTCAGACTCCAATTCGGCTTCATGTGTCTGCGAGTCCTGCGTAGGTGGTGGAGTCGCGAATCCTTGTTGCGTAACCTGAAGCGTAATTGTAGGCGTATGGTTGTGAACTGGGGATAAAAGATGGGCCAATAACGCCCCTCCAAGAACTCAGAATTAATGATGTAACCGTGTCGCCAAGATCATGTGATGCTCCCGGAGGCCTGTGTTGACGCCATGATCATGTGATGCTCCCGGAGGCCTGTGTTGACGCCACGCTGGGTGTTCTCATCGTCCCAAATAACATCAGGTATGTCCTGCACATATAAACATTTTAAACAAACTGTTAGAGGATAATATATGATATCATTGTAAATGCATTGAAATGTAAACATGACTACCGAGCATATCCCTCTCCTATACCGTCTGCCATTGTACGTGGTGCTGGTTTAAATCTGGTACACGAAGTCTCCTCGGGCATGGGGATCCTCGCGTGGAGAGATACGGCTGAGATCCTCACCTTGGGTGTATGCATCATATCCTGTAATGCGCATATGGGTTAGGGGAAAGAAACTGCTCGGCATCGAATCCAAGCCCGTGCCATGGTCCTGAGATGTCCGCCTCGACGGCCGCATCGAAGAAGAAGCGATGCGTGGCAGAGATGAGTCATGTCGTGGCAATGTCGTTCTAGTACTCGGACCCTCCCCATTGCTCATGGCTCGTCTGGCGCCTCGCCGGTCTGACGACGGTGCCGCTTTTCGGTCTGGCTGACCTCGCTATCGCATGTATGCTCCAGTGGCAACGTCGTCGCCTCTACCGCATCGTATGCGAAATTAAATAATTACAGAAACCGTTGTGATGAAAGCAAAGCATCTTCACGCATCGTATGATCATCGTAAAAAAATAATGTACATAAAATATACCTAAGTTGACGCACTATATCTGCTAGCGCTTCATTTTCCCACTTGTGTACCCATTCACTGTTCTCTTCCCTCCAATCGTATAAACTCCAACCCCTGCCCATATTTGTTAGCCAGCAAATTATGTAACAAAGTGTGAGTTTAGTAAATTAAAAATAACACTAACTATTTAGGGATGTCACATCTTACTTATGTGTTTCCTCGTCGACACGTCTGGGAAAAGGTGGTGGAATTTCTTGATAGAGACCGAACTGTCTCATTACACGCCTGGGTTGTAAGGTTCAACACACCACAGGAACAATAAGTTGCAGCGAGTCAGCCAGAATGCACTATCGGTTAACATGCCTGGTGTGAAGTGTCGAGCATCAAAGACCATTTTAGCTGGTCCCGAGTCCACGGGTTCCATGTGACTTCTGCCTCATCAAGTATCTCAAACTGCTGGTGGTACATAGGGTAACAATTTTTCGCTATATCTCAAGACCAACGCTTCGCGTGCCTTTGTCCACCGGTGGCCATAGTTGCGCTTAGCACCCTCGCCAAAGTCGTATGGGTATATGGGTTGTATTATACGAGGTCGCCCTACAGGAGGTATTCCCAGACCACAACTGTAGAAACTCATAGGCGACACAAAGTAATGGAGCTTTTTGTGCGAAAGAGGTTTTTTGCGTGGCATCACACAAGCCTCTCAGATGTATGAGATAGCATGGCAGAACCAAAGCTGTATTTTGGCTGCTCGGGTAAAGGTTCATCTACCATATTCTCTGCAATGTAGATGAGACCAGGGACAACAACGGCCCCATGTGAATTTGGAAATAGATTTCCGAGGAGCCACAACAAATACGCAAACAGATGTCTTTTTCTCGTCTCCTCATTGGCGAAGCTAGATAAATTAAGAAAGTTATCACGAAGCCAGACGAGTGGGATGCCCCGAGGGTTACCGTAATCGCCAGTGATTCTCGCATTTCCATCCCAAGACGGGCTGCTATATCTAATGCCCAAGATGGAGACACTCGTGGAGAGACTACCGCTCACCTCTAATTGGTAGAGCAGTGATCATAGAAACATCTTTCAGTGTAGGTGCAAGCTCCCCAAAACGAAAGTGAAAGGTGTGGGTTTCAGTCTCCATCGGTCAACGAGGGATGTCAAAAGGGATGGGTCCGAACGTACTTGGTCGTCGCATGATGTGAGCCTAGCAAAACCTTGTAGTCCATAAGCGTCAAGGTGAGCAAGGAAATGATTGTGTATTGGCCATGTTTTTTTTATGGTGCGAAGTCTGAAAGGCCGATAATCATGCTTAGTATTTGGTTTCAAAAATAGGTGGCAACGGTGGCCGGCGTCATGGGGCCCCTGCAAAAGCACCGCACTTCACCCATAACCTGCACACAAACATACAAATATAAATTACGAGGAAGACAGAAATACAAATGCAAATCAAAATTAACTTAAAAAATACAAAGAGATACGAATTACATTAATTATCTGAAGTTAACATCAGGAGTACAATAATACAAAGAGAATCAATTTAAATTTAATGCAGTAGAAATATAAATAGACATGGCGAGTACATATATATCAACATCATGCGTTGTTGTTGGCTCGATACGGGCAGTCTTTGCGTGAATGTCCAGGACACCTACAAACGCGGCATCGCCTTGGTTCTCCCATCTGGCTATGGTCCATGTCATTGCGATGACGCCTAGATTGACGTCGTTCCTTTGCGGTTCTCATCAAGTCGGCGTTCGGAACCCATTTCGGCCCATCTGGCCACAACATTTTGTAGTTCATATCAATGCCCCAAGCCCGAACTCACCGTTCCAAGTGTTGTACAGATTGTACATGTTGAAGTACGGCGATATGTATGGCTCGACACTGATTTTTTGATCAGCAGCCGCCCGGAGCACATGACTGCAAGGGTAGCCCTCAAGCTTGGGCTTGTTATAAGTGCACTCACAGGAGGTTGAGCCAAGGGTGACAGCTTGCTTTTTTGATCCTCTGTGGTGACCCTTAACGTACTTGGCTCGCACATTGACCTCCCACTTATTCCTAAGTGCGTCTACTTTCCTACAGCCATGACTTTGAGACTTCTTTGCTTTCTCGTCCAGATGTCTTTGCATCTTCTCGGACCATGGCTTGTTCAATTCAACTTGTGCTTTGGCGACGGTGACCCTGTCTCGCAAAGTATGACAGGTCCGGTTCCAAGTTTCTTCAATTAGGGCTGTGATAGGCAGTGCTCGCACTCCTTTAAGAACACCATTGTACACCTCGACATGTTGCTGGTCATTATTCCATACCGAGCCCCGTGTCGTGAGCTGCGCCCACTTCTCCAAATGAGGTCAATTCTCGGTTATCGACTGGCTCAAATTTATGGGTGTCCTACGACCCCTCCGGTCTTCTCTCTGCGGCAAGGCCGCGCGGCCAATCTCACCATTGATACCTGCCCAGATCGCATTCATTTTGGCTACAGTTTTTTGCATGCACATCCTCTTGAATAACTTGAACCAATCCTTTTTTTTGAATTTGGAGTAAAAGTTTGCTGCCAAATGCCTCATGCACCACCTTCCCTCTAGATCGGGCCAGCCCCACTCTTCTTCCGACGCCTTAATTATTTCAAGAGCGCTTAATAATCCAAAGGTGTTGCGATCGAAATGATGCAAACACCTTTACGCTTCTTTCACGACACCAATCTTCACGCAGCTCAGAACCACAACCAGCTATCTTTGTTCTCGCTCTCGACCAATGCATATGCAATAGGAAGAAGCTGATTATTTGCATCCGCTGCAATCGCCACCAATAGTGTGCCCTTGTACTTTCCAAAGGAGAAAGGTACCATCAACAGATAATACCGGGCGACAAAGGTTCGAAGGTTTGTATAGTCCGGGCGAATGCCCGTAATAAGCGGTCCAGATTAGCTCACCCGGTTCATTGGGTTTGGACGTTCTCCGCCAAACTTGAGTCCCCTATTAGCACTTGCTATTTGATGAAGCATTCTAGGGCATAAGAATATGCCTCCTCATAGGTACCATACAAGTTCTTGAATATATTTTCCTTCGCACGCCTAGCCTTGCTGTAGCTAATGTGGAATCCAATTAGATCCTCTGCATCTTTTGCAGAGCCCTAACACTAATGTTGAGACTTCCCTGCACAATTGTTTCCATCGTCTGTGCCACAAATTTTGCTGTCACATTGCAGTGATCTCGAAGAGTCCCAGCTTGCTCACAGTATGCTCCACTATTTTTCCGATATGCCATGACCGACATACCCTGTGCTTCAGCCTAGCGAGAACTCTTCCGCGGCAACCTTTCGCGGTGTGGATGCATATGACCTTCAACTCTTTTTATCGACTGCTTCACTCTATGTCGCGGTGGATGCCGATTGCATAGCTACCCATTGCCCGATAAGCACTTCTTATCCGGGAAAACTTGCCCAACCTCCGTGCTTCCCGCTCCTAGGCCGTAAGCAGTGAAATTCGTTGGTGATGCTCATATCCTGTAAAACCCTGGTTGCAGTGCCGCCGACCGCCTCTCGAGGAGGAACATCTTCTTCTCCGCTTGACTCAAGACGCAGAAGAATGATCATCATCATCTAGCGCCCGGCAATCCCTCCACGTGTTCGCTCATGTCAACGTCACGACCAATATCCTGTGTCATACACAGGCTGGCCGCCGTCGGTTCCGATGGGCCGATGCTAGGGGCTGATGTGATGGCCAACTCGACCTCACCACCCTCGCCATCGCATCCGGCAACATCGCGACTGAAATGAACTCCACATACACCATCGGCTGACCATACATTGAGTTATTGGGATTGCTTGCAAACCTCATGTACGACCCCACGACCGATCACCGTGACAGGTGCCGCAAAACCCCAACGGGCAACTGTCCCATCATTTCCTCCATCAACGATTTAAGGCCTCCATTGTCATTTTTTTTCCTGCATCATCGGGCCAAACACCGCCGGATGCACCTTCTAACAGCTGCGTAACCCACGCTGACCATGTCTCTCACCACTACTGTAGTCGACTCGCAGAAGGACACATCCACCCCGCATGGACCGTCAGTATGACGCTCCCATAGTACACTACTAAATTGTCCATAGTACCTAACCAACATACATGTTTACATTTCAAATAATTAGTAACTGAACATTTAGTAACGATGACAACATTTACATATCTTACGACTAAAATAATAACTGTATTTTCGTTATAAATATTCGGTTTGTTTTTAGAATCATTTGCTTAGACTTTAATGGGTTGTTTGGTTAACGGGTATTTAAAGATCTATTTTTCTCAAACTTGTCTACGAGCGTAACAAACTAAAACTCTGTTTGCTTTTCTCTAACTACCCCAAAAATATCCTAAAATAGTTCTCGTAACATGCAAAAACTTAGCTTCTGGAAAAACGACTATTAGTAACATATGGTAATAACATAATAGTACGATAATAACATAATAGTACGATAATTACATTTTAATATAATATGGTAATTACTCGCTATCCAAACAACCAGTAAACATAATAGTACGATAATAACATTTTAATATCATATGAGTAAAACATTTAATTTCTTTCGGCTTTATATAATTTTTTTTCACATCATACGATAACAATCATTTATCTACAAATAATAATATTTGCAGCTGCATGCACATTATTCACAATAGTACATCAATACAAAAAATATTAACAAAATTACAGTGTCATTTTTCACCTTAGCTCCAATATGGATGTGCTTGCGAATGCAATTTAAGCGTCAAAATAGTTCCAATAAATATCCGTCAGCCAGTACTATATGAACCTCGTCAACCTATTATCACATTAACAACAATATAACACACGGATTTTTCTTCCTGCTAACAAAAGTATGAAAATAGCACTTCCATGTATGTGTTCATCACCTCAAAATGGGACAGCGAAAAAGGAAACACAATTTCTTCAATCACGCCTTTCTCCTCCTTGTTTGCTACTAAGATGAATTATTTTACCTAATTACATACATCATTAAGTACATTAGCACCTAATCTGAACATATAAAATTTAGATTATTGCGACATAACAAAAGTAGACCCACGGTCTCCTAACTATAGACTTATTAATAAACATACCACATAAAATAACATACCACATGAAATAACATACCGCATGCAATAAAAACTATTGTAAATGTTGTATCTGTCGTCTGAAATTATTTCTAAACTCTACGCACTAACATCACATAGCTAATGACGAGCTAAAAGACTAACTAATTACCACCCTGCATGCACAAATAAATAAATGTTTTGCAAAGCTCATACCTTGATCTTCAACTTCAGACTACACTTTCAAGCAACGCAAATCCTACTCCTCAAGCTCTAAATGACTCCAAATGACTCCTTCAAATGCTACAATTATGCCTAAAACAACAGAGAATACACACTTAGGAACTAATCAAACAGAACAAAAACATCATGCATGTGAACGAAACCAACAAAATGGATATATCTTACCTTAATCTAACTTTTCTTCAACTTCATCATCTTCAAATCAAACTCCAAATCGACCAAAATCACGAGTAAAAGTGGCTAGTTTTCCTTTCTGTTTATGTATGCGCCAGAGAGCTAAGAGGTAGAGGAGGCAACCAGAGATATGCGAGAGAGAGTGTATGCGCACGAAGTCACGGATGTGCGTTTAAAAGAAGAGGACCACTGTATTGTCGGCAGAGCAAGCCGAACTCACCTACCACGGCATCGGATTCCAGCATCGCGGTGTCTCATCATACGCAGCAACAACAACGCTCGAGTGATGTCGCTCGGCCGGAGAAATAGACGGAAGCGAGAATCACGCACAGCTTTAATCAGTGTCGTTTACGTAGCAATCAGTACTACAAAGTTTAGGCGGAATCTAATCATCGAAACTTGTGGCAGGCAAAACAAGGAGCTGAGAAAAGCCGTGCGCGTGAAAATCTGCGCCACCGAATCAGCGCCGTCGACAAGTGGCGGCCTGGCCCAGCGCCTCGGCCAGCAGCAGGCGGTCGGCCACCCATCGCGCCGATTGGCTGCCGCCTCAGCCGATGGCCAGGCCACAGGCGGGCTCCGGGCGCAGCAGATCTTTGTCGGCCCGCCGATCAAGCGCCAGTCTGGCCGCCTTGCCCGGTGGCGGCGGGGCCCACCTGGCCCGCCCGTTCCGTCAGCGTGGGAAGTAGCCGGGATCCTGTTCGGCTAGAGTGGCCGCCTCTGCGGTGGCGGCGGGCCCGCCGCCTCTGGCGTGGCGGCAGGTGCCACGTGTCGCCTGTCGCGCCTGCAGCCACCGCTGAGGGGGTCCTTTTTGTCAAATTCATCCAGAGGTAGTCCTTTTTGCCAAATCATCTCGGCAGAGGGTCCTTTTGGACAAAAAATCCTCCAACTCCAACTCAAACTCGGTCAGAGGCAAAGGAAAGAGAAAAAGGATTGCACATGCACCGCATGCATGGGGCTGGAATGGGACCTGTCTACGTACTGTTTGTTATGGCGCGGTTTCATCCGCTTAGGTAGGGATTTGGGGTCGTGTCCGCCTGCCCCGAGATGCGGTGGCAAGGCGCTTAGCGCTGTCAGCATCCATTTGCCCCATCCTGTCCGTCAGGGCAAAAAATGCCCAAATTTGTATCAAAACTAGTTTCCAACCCAAATATTTATATGAAAATTAAAATAATTTTACAACCCAATTGAAGTTGTCTTTAATAAAATAGTTTTACAACCAAATTAAAATTGTCTTGACTGAACATATAATGGACCAATACATCTATTGGTTGCCAATGTGATTCCACATGTGCTCAACCAAGTCATTTTAAAGATTCAAACGAGTGTGTCAATCACGCATCTCACGGTAGAATTGGGCAAACTGTTCAAATGTGGCCGGGTCTTGGTGCAGGGGCTCAATATTTTCACCTTGATAATCAAATCCTTGGTCGAAGATACTCTCATCATGCTAAGCCTCAACGATCATGTTGTGCATGATCACACAAGCAGTCATCACCTCCCAAAGCTTCCTTTCATCCCATGACAGTGCATGGTTTCGAACGATACCCCACCGGGATTGAAGCACGCCAAAAGCACGTTCCACATCCTTTCTAACACTCTCTTGCATTTGGGCAAATCTCTTTCTCTTCTCACCTTGGGGTTTCGAGATTGTCTTCACAAAAGTTGACCATCGAGGATATATACCATCCGCTAGATAGTATCCCTTGTTTGTAATGGTGGCCGTTGATCTCAAAGTTGACAGTGGGGAGTGGCCTTCGCAAGCCTCGCTAAGACCGGAGAACGTTGCAAGACGTTGATATCATTGTGAGAACCTGCCATGCCAAAGAAAGAATGTCATATCCAAAGATCTTGCGATGCCACCGCTTCTAATATGACAAGGCACCCCTTAACATGCCCCTTTGTACAGGCCCCGCCAAGCAAATGGACAGTTCTTCCACTCTCAATGCATACAATCTATGCCGCCAAGCATGCCCGAAAGCCTCTAGCTGCGTTGGTCGCCAACAATCTCTCTGTCAGACGCAGTTGGCTGCCTCAAGTACTCTGGGCCAAACACCTCGATCACAGCACTGGCAAAACTTGTACATTGACATCGGACATGTTGTCTCACTCACACGCACATACTCATCCACCGGATCGCTCGAAATTCCATATGCAAGCATGCGGATGGTCATGTGTATTTCTGATAAGAGGAGAATCCAAGCTTGCCAAGGGCATCCGTCTTGCACTCGAAGTATGGGTGAAAGATCGAGGATGTCGCCTAGAGGGGGGGGGGTGAATAGGCGCTTTAAAATAATTACGGTTTAGGCTTGAACAAATGCGGAATAAACCTAACGGTTAATTTGTCAAGCACAAAACCTACAACAACTAGGCTCACCTATGTGCACCAACAACTTATGCTAAGCAAGATAAGCAACTATGTGATAGCAAGATATATGACAAAGAACAATATGGCTATCACAAAGTAAAGTGCATAAGTAAAAGGCTCGGGAAAGAGATAACCAAGGCACGCGGAGACGACGATGTATCCCGAAGTTCACACCCTTGCGGATGCTAATCTCCGTTTGGAGCGGTGTGGAGGCACAATGCTCCCAAGAAGCCACTAGGGCCACCGTAATCTCCTCACGCCCTCGCACAATGCAAGATGCCGTGATTCCACTAAGGGACCCTTGAGGGCGGTCACCGAACCCGTACAAATGGCACCCCTTGGGGCGGTCACAGACCCCGTACACTTTGGCAACCCTTGGGGCGGTCACCGAACTCCGTCAAATTGCTCAAGCGATCTCCACAACCTAATTGGAGACCCGACGCTTGCCCGGAGCTTTACACCACAATGATTGAGCTTCTAACACTACCACCCGTCTAGGGCGCCCAAGCACCCAAGAGGAACAAGCTCAAGGGCACCAAGCACCCAAGAGTAATAAGCTTCTCAACTTGTAACTTCCACGTATCACCGTGGAGAACTCAAACCGATGCACCAAATGCAATGGCAAGGGCACACGGAGTGCCCAAGTCCTTCTCTCTCAAATCCCACCAAAGCAACTAATGCTAGGGAGGAAAATGAGAGGAAGAACAAGAAGGAGAACACCAAGAACTCCAAGAACTAGATCCAAGGGGTTCCCCTCACATAGAGGAGAAAGTGATTGGTGGAAATGTGGATCTAGATCTCCTCTCTTTTTCCCCAAAAACTAGCAAGAAACCATGGAGGGATTGAGAGATAGCAAGCTCGGAGAAGGTCAACAATGGGGGAAGAACACGAGCTCAAAGGATAAGGTTCAATGGGGAAGAAGACCCCCTTTTATAGGAGGGGGAAAATCCAACCGTTACCCCAATGAAAATCCTCAAGACAGAGCGGTACTACCGCTAGGGAAGGGCGGTACTACCATCGAGGGCGGTACTACCGCTCCCTATCCAAATGATACTACATGTTGAAGAGAAGGTCAAGGCCACAGCCCCAGAGCGGTACTACCGCTAGGAAGAGCGGTACTACCGCTCGAGCGGTACTACCGCTTCTCTGCCGCTACTAGTGCCGCAAAACCCGACATGAAAAACTTCGTTCGAGAATCGAGGCGGAAGTAGCCCAGACGCCAGCAGTGTACTACGGCGAAACTCCCAAGCGGTACTACCTCGTTGAGAGCTGCAGTACTACCGCTTGAGCGGGTACTACCGCTCGAGAGCGGTACTACCGCAGGAGCTTCGGTACTACCGCTGAGGGTCACGGTACTACCAAGGCACCAGCCTTAAGCCACAACCACGAAAGCAAAGAATACTCCAAGAAAACCGTAACTGCCATAACTTCTTCATATGAGCTCCGAATTGAGCAAACTCAAGCTTGTTTGAAACAAGACAACGAGTAGCATCAAAACAGCGAATGCTTATCGACTACACTACACTCGAATGCTTATCCACCTCCATCCGAAGGGGTTTTATAGGTAGAGAGGAGAAAATGGCGGAAAGAACGATCATGTATGGCGGGAAAGGGTTGGCGAGAACATATGGCGGGAAGGGGTTGGCGGGAAAGCAGTGGCGTAAGATATGGCGGAAGGGGTTGGCGGAAACCGCCTAACATAAGCAAAAGAGTGGAAGCGGATAGTATGGCGGGAGATATAGGCGGAAAAATTGTTCTGGCTGGTGCATTTTATTTCGGCATACATAGATGTTCAAATCGAAAAGTCTGATATGGACATATGTAGATACAATGGGTCGCGCGCATGTGGATAGATGAATCACCCTACTTACGACGACCACCTGGCCTTTCCTTACGACCGGAAGGCGACAAGCGATTAGGTGGCCGAGTTACCACGAAGATCATGGCCGTACTCCAATTCGGCTTCATGTGTCTGCGAGTCCTGCGTGGGTGGTGGAGTCGCGAATCCTTGTTGCGAACCTGAAGCGTAATTGTAGGCGTATGGTTGTGAATCCGGGGGATAAAAGATGGGCCAATAACGTTCCCTCCGAAGAACTCTGTAACTAATGATGTAACCGTGTCGCCAAGATCATGTGATGCTCCCTGGAGGCCTGTGTTGACGCCATGATCATGTGATGCTCCCCGGAGGCCTGTGTTGACGCCCACGTTGGGTGTTCTCATCGCCACAAATAACATCAGGTATGTCCTGCACATATAAACATTTTAAACAAACTGTTAGAGGATAATATATGATCTCATTGTAAAAGCATTGAAATGTAAACATGACTACCGAGCATATCCCTCTCCTATCTTGTCTGCCATTGTACGTGGTGCTGGTTTAAATCTGGTACGAGTCTCCTCGGGCATGGGGATCCCTCGCGTGGAGATACGGCTGAGATCCCTCACCTTGGGTGTATGCATCATATCCTGTAATGCGCATATGGGTTAGGGGAAAGAAACTGCTCGGGCATCGAATCCAAGCCCGTGCCATGGTCCTGAGATGTCCGCCTCTGAAGCTGCATCGAAGAAGAAGCGATGCGGCGAGAGATGAGTCATGTCGTGGCAATGTCGTTCTAGTACTCGGACCCTCCCCCATTGCTCATGGCTCGTCTGGCGCCTCGCTTTCGATGCAGACGGTGCCGCACTCGGTCTGGCTGACCTCGCTACCGGCATGTATGCTCCAGTGGCAACGTCGTCGCCTCTACCGCATCGTATGCGAAATTAAATAATTACAGAAACCGTTGTGATGAAAGCAAAGCATCTTCACGCATCGTATGATCATCGTAAAAAAATAATGTACATAAAATATACCTAAGTTGACGCACTATATCTGCTAGCGCTTCATTTTCCCACTTGTGTACCCATTCACTGTTCTCTTCCCTCCAATCGTATAAACTCCAACCCCTGCCCATATTTGTTAGCACGCAAATTATGTAACAAAGTGTGAGTTTAGTAAATTAAAAATAACACTAACTATTTAGGGATGTCACATCTTACTTATGTGTTTCCTCGTCGATACGTCTGGGAAAAGGTGGTGGAATTTCTTGATAGAGACCGAACTGTCTCATTACACGCTCTGGGTTGTAAGGTTGCTCCACCCACGGCTGCAGCCACGGCAGCAGACTGCTCTGCTCCGATGGTTGCCTCCGACTCGTCCGCCGCATCTTCACGCCCGCGCTTCATCGTCGGTCGAAGACAGGAGGAGGGAGGCGTAGGAAGGGAGGAGGGTGGTGAGGAAGGAGGAGAGGGTGGTGAGGTGGTGAGGAAGGAAGAGAGGGTGGTTAGGTTCGGGAGAGGACGAGGTTTTCTACCCGATTTGGGGAAGAAATGCACTGCTCCTGCCTCTTGGAGTTACCGAGAAGCAGGTGCCGATTTGACTTGACACACCCACCCCGGCGTGCCGATTCCACGTGGGGACGTGGCGGTCGTGCACCTCCTACGGTTTGCCATCAATTGCTAGCGGTCTCACAAGTGGGTCCCCTTGTCATCCACACAACCGAGCCACCACATGTACCACATTTTTCTTTCTCCCTGTCTCGACCACTCCACATCTTTCTTTCTCCCTTCTCGACCAGTGCCGCCCGCCTCGCCGCCATCTGCCGACGACCCCTCTCTTCGCTGCCGGTCTTGTGCCGCCAACCACGGCAAGTACGTCAGATCTCCACTCTTCTTCCCTGCCCCAAACGCGTCTCCCGACAGAGGCGGATCTGAGCCGATTGGTTTGGACTGAAACTTAGTTTTTGGATTGGATCTTGATTTGGTTTATATGGTTTGAGACCAAATCAATCAATTAGTTTGAGCCGCCACTACCACCTACTACTGCTTCAAATCCAAGAGCCGCAGTTGCCGGCCGGAGCTCGTCGGCTCTCTCGAGCTTTGACGCCATGTCTGATCTAGATTCATGACGTGCCCTAGCATATGGCTTTGTCCACGGTTTGAACCTTTGGAAGTTGAAAACGGTTTGGACTGGGTTGGATGACGCGCATGTATAGTTCGGTTTGGTCTAGATTCTAAATGAAAATATCTGCATTGGTTTGGTTTTGATGTGTGCCGTGGATTGGACTGGTTTAAGTTTCGATGCCCAACTATTCCCAGGTTTAGATGAACCGGGCATTGCCATTGTCATTGCCATTACTTTATTACATAGATTATAGAAAATAGATTGATTGGCCATTGCCAGTATAGGTTATCACTATGATTTATTATATGTATGATCTTTGTATTGTACTATGTACAATTCAACTTAGAGTTCAACATGTTCTGTGTAGAATGGAGGAAGCACAATGTGGACGCTGCAACTCACGGTGCCGGACCAGCCTTTCTACTGCCACGTTGTTCGGCATCTACTTCCAGCCTTCTTTTGTTGTTGTAGCGGTAATAATTTATATGAACCTTCGACGGTACATTCTTTTTGTTTTTTTTGCTATTTGCACTAATGTATTGTGTCTGCTATTTGTTTTTATCTTACATGATCGTACCATGCAATGTGAGATTGGCATTCAATGAGCTCGTCATGAACACCGTGACCTTCGACGCTCTTGGGGGCCCATACACTATGCAGGTCGAGAAGGCGAAAGATAATCCAGATAGGAGGAGATGATTGGGATCGTTTCGCCGCTCGCATGCGTCTTACTAGGGGTGAATTGATCAGCTTCTCCTTCGTAAGAGATAGGCCCAGGATTTCTGTTATCTATGTAAATTTCATTCCGGATAGTGAGGATGAAGTTCACGAGGACGAAGATGGTGCTGATTCAGATGATGATGAGAACCCACTTGTTGAATACCTGTATGCCCAAGGACTCAGCCTAGGCGACGAGGAAATCGGCAACCTCTGGGACATGCTTCCGCTACGTGAAGAGTACCTAGGGAAGCCATTCGTGACCCGCCTCACAAGGGCCGAATGTTAAACGACATATCATGGTATGTTACTTAGTGTGGTAATTACATGATATGCATGCTTAGTTAGTGTAGTACTTCATATGATATGCATGTTGTAGTACCTTTGTGATGAGAGGCCAAGTTTAGAATTCATTTAGTGAAGAATTTTATGACATGCATGTAGTGTAGTAATATGCGATGATATGCTTAGTGTACGGAGTAATCTAATGATATGCCTAATTACCGTAGTAATTTGATGCTTGGCGTATAGTGTAGTGATGTGATGATATATATGCTCGATGTTGAATCCAATGATATATGTGTCTTGAAGTGTATGCTTTGTTGATAATTGCACGTGACATGATCATATATCATGTCAACTGTTTTCAGAAATTACCTAAGAGGTTACTTGATAGCTGTGGCATCGAGCCGGGCAAAGAAGGCATGGCTCTTTGGACTACGCCTTACGAGCGGGCTCCATCACCAGCTGTGCCTATGCAAAGTGGACACGGACGGTCGTCGCCTGTCTTGAGCAGGGCAGGGTGGAAGAAGTTCCTTCGTGCCAAGAATCTTGGTAGGACAGGCCATCCTACTCCTTTATTGCGAACACCCGTCGCCATGACTTGAGGATGATGATCACCATCCACCTCATTTAGAACTGGGGTGGGCCATGTATCAATGTGAAATGAACTTGTTATGTCAGCTCTTGTTTGCGAGTACTTGTCGTGTATTACCGTACCTATATCTACTCATATCTAGGTACTATTGCTTGTGATGGATTGCGACTATTATTAACTGGTACCTAATGCTCTACTAGCTATGATTATTCCACTGTGTGATGTTTTATATGCTGTAGTGTGACATGGTAACTGCTATATATGGTAGAGGCTGGTCTCTAAGACCTTGTACAATGCAAGGTGCTTAGGGATGTGCTTCCACTGTGTGATGTTTTATGTACGTGCCGAGGTTGTAGTATGAAATGCTAACTGTTCTATATGGTAGTGGCTGGTCTCTAATTGGACCGACATGTTGAACTATAGTATCAATGGTAGAGGCGTTTCGTTGTGCGCCACAACTAACAGTTCACATAATTAATTATCCAAAGATTAAGGTATGAAACCCTTGGTCCTACATAGCAACATTTCGTTCCAAAAATTAAGGTACTTCCACATTCAAACTAATTAATACTACAAATTCGAAGGAACTACTTAATACATTAGCAGCACATAGGGAAGTAGCCCTGGTCCAACGGCTTGATAAATGACGAACAAAAACTGAAAGAAGAAGGATCAGCCAGTAGCAGCACCATCAGCCTCCCAGCCTCACAACTTCAGCCCACTGGTGAACTCCGGGTTTTTCCTGCAAAACACACATGTGATGTTGGAGGCAAGAAAATAAATATGCCGGGGGTCTTGTCATGGCATCTAATCGCACGGAATGCTAGTACAAATGATGGAGAATAAAACATCCAACATGAGCAAATTCATAGGAGTTCTAGATCCATGGATACCATCAAGAAAAATGCTCAATTTTAATTCGGACACAAGACTTGGTGAAAACGTGCATATCGGCCAACATTGATATGTCATCTTTGCAAGCTTGGGTCGGTGACTTGTCTTGTGTTTCATGGCATGACAATAATTTTAACAATAAATAGACATGAAATTGACCCAAACTCATGTACAAAGTTATCCCATATGATGCATGGATTGATTCACACATAAATGACAAAATGCCAACTTTGTATAGAATTTGCGATCTTGAAATATTTCAGTGTGTCTTTGAAACTTGATCTTGAAATAATTCAGTCTTGCTTGTCGGTGTGTACTGAAATTGTAATAACGAAATATTTCAGTGCCTACCGGTGTGTGCGAAATATTTCAAAGGTGTCTACCACTACAACATTACAAATTTTGCCTAGGGCAGTACCGAAATATTTCAGTGCCTACCGGTGTGTGCAGAAATATTTGATGTCCACCACTACAACATTACAAATTTTGCCTAGGGCAGTTCCGAAATATTTCAGTGCCTACCGGTGTGTACCGAAATATTTCAGTGTCTACCACTAGAATATTACTAATTTTTCCTAGGGTTCATATGATGCCTAGGGTTCACATACATCATAATCCATCCTCCAAATACATGTACTCAAATATCCATGCAATTCATTGAGATTAAAATGCCATCTAGCATTCCCTCTCTGAGCTATTACGATCAGTATCACCACGATGTAAGCACGAGCAGTAGGAAGATGAGGAGTGGGGAAGCTTACTCTAAACATAGCTACCGCCGCCCGTTCAGACGAGGAGAGCGGCGAGGAAGCGTGGAGAACGGCGTGGGGAAGCGAGGTCGTGACCACTGTCCTCCTCATCTTGCGCTTGAGTCTCCGGTGACTTCGGTTGGAGGCTGCACAATCTGCAACGGCACCTCGTGCACGGTGGGTTCCTGATCCGATGGATGCTCTACCACTGGATCTGAACGCCCACCACCTCACTTTGGTCCACTCATTTGGGCCGAATTGGCTGCTCCATCGCCCGGAGGAGGATCTCGATCTTGTCAATCGGTTATGCGGGCGAGGGGCAAAGCTTTGCCCTCTCCTTCTTCGTCATATTCTTGAGAGTGGCCATTGCCGTCCGGTTCATCGCCTTGTGTTGTCAAACCAAGAACGGATCTCCCTCAACAGCCAACTTGACTGAGTCGCCGGCGATCTGCACGCAATCGGTGTTCTCGTCGCCGCCATCATTTCGATCTGCCCGTGTAAGAGGGGTGCGGGTGGGTGGGGGTTACTGAGTGGAAGCGAAGTTGCAGCGGCAAGAAGGAGGAGATGACTGAGGTGGACTTGGAGGAGAGGAGGAGATGGCCGCCGATGAGTAATTGTGGAATGTGAATCACCATGGCGGCGGTTATGCATTCGACGAGAGGGGCGGCGCGTGCAAATTTTCCTAGGACTAAACTGCCCCTAGATTAAAACGCGTCCCCACCTTGTCACGAGTATTGGCCCCACTCGTTTTAGTACTTTCGCGTACTTTCATCGGAGTACTACCCAGTACTTTGTATTTGTCTGCCGTTAGATCGACATCAACGAACAGTTCTAAAAAAGCCCAACCACTCTAAAACTTGTAATATTTTTATACCCCATCCTTTTCTTCTTAAACCATCATGATCCTCTAAATTAAGATTAACATGCCCCGGGAAAAGTTGAAGACAGGACATAGAAAAACTGAAAGAAAGATGCTTGATGGATCTCCTCCAGGGCCATGATATCCCTCGCTTTATTCCCATGCTCCCTAGCTAGTTGAACTGCCGAGGTTGGCACAAGCTGTTTGTAAACAGTTGAATTACTACTACCACTCCTTGTTTGTTTGACTGAACCTTTCCACTTTACAACTGCCCGTAGAAAAGACTGTCAAAAGGTCAGAGTCAAATACAGCACTAGTTGTTGTTGTCATGGTCCTTTATGCAAGTAATTGACTGCTGGCTTTGAAGCAGTGACGCGGGATGAAATTCTGATGGACGGTGAGACCGAGACCTACGTGCAGTTAAAATTTACTCCCTCCGTGCGAAAATACTTGTCATCAAAATGGATAAAAAAAGATGTATCTAGAACTAAAATACATCTAGATACATCTTATTTTATTTATTTTAATGACAAATATTTTCGGACGAAGTATCTACACTTTGACCAATGTCTCAGTTACAGACTTACAGAGTTACAGTTACAGCAAGTTTAGCCAGCCAAAAGGAAATCTGAGTAAAGGCCAAGGTCTGCCAAAAGTAAGTAAAATAGCAATACCCAAGCCTCTATTCCAGGCAATGTTTTTTGCAAGATTCACCCACTTGTGTGAAAATGACCCCTGGTGAATTGTGTACATGACACGTGGTATTATTTTGATACCTGGTTGTGTACAAGTGAGTTGTGGATTTGGTGTTTCATTTGAAATTTTTTGAACGTGTGTTCAGGTTGGTTTGGTTGGTTTAGGGTAGGGCGTGGATGTTCTTCTTACGTGCTTCTTTTGCGTTGATTGGTTTATGTCTCCGCCGCTGCTGGCTCAATCGATGCGTCGCTTTCGGTTCAGCTGCGAGCTCAGTTCTTGACGGAAGGCCAAGCCGATCGAGGCCGGCAGTGACTTCGAGTGCCTCTTCTCCCCCTACGCTGACGCTGGGCCGCCCTCGCTTCTCTCCGTCGGCCTGCCCGCGGCGGCCGCGGAGACCGCGAGCTCGCAACCTTCCAATCTGCCGGTGTCACTGTCGTCGCCATCTCGATCTCACATTCGCCCAGGCCGTTGGCGCCTTTTCTTCCATCACCACCGGATGTCTTTGCCCCGCGTCGTCGCGCGTGTAGAGCTGCTACCTCGCCTAAGCCGTTGTGAGGAGGCGCCCCTGCTCCTCCCCCCCTCCGCGTCGTGTCAACCACAGGATGGTGCCCTCCCGCCTCAACGAGGTGTGCGCTTTGCTCGGGACTGCGAGTTCATCGTCGACAACCGCGACGGGAACGTGCAGTACAACCGGTACTACAGCTGCGACGCCGCAGTAGCCGCCGACCTCAACCTAGACTGGACGCTGTGAACTCTACCGGGGAACCCTCGGCTACTATCTCCGGGAGGGCGTGCCGGACCTCGATGAGGTATACGGCGTGCTTGACAGGGCCTGGTCCAAGCCGCATGAGGAGACAGCCCTCCGCGGGATCCAACCGTTGCAGCGTCCTCGATCTCAGGTTCGCACACCAATTTGTTTTTGTCTTACCCGACCGGCCTGTGAATTTGTGATTGATTACGCCGATGCTGTTCGACCCGGGAACGGGGCTGTGCGTGGTTGTGCGCTCAGCAGTGGTGGCACCTAGCGCTGCGGGACAGCCCGCTGATGTGCCTCTGTGCGCAGTGCACCGGCCGGCCGCGCCTCGGCCTACCGTGGGATGGCGAGTACACAACGGTTGTCTCTTCCTCACTCTCTACGCCGTGCGGCCTGCCGTCCGTGCTGTGTTGTTTGCGTGTGCTGCTTGTGCGCTCCTGCTGTGTCGCGTGTGTGTGTGTGCAGTGTGCTGGTTAGTGGTTACTGGCTTCGTGAGTTCGTGTAATCGTGTGTAAGTCAGGTGTGCGCCCGTGTGCTTGCTGCGTTGCCGGCGTCCGTGCTCTGTAGTTGTATGCGCTGTGCACAACGATGTCCCCGATCTCGCTGCCAACGTAGAACCATAGAAGCCTCTCTTGCCGAAAGCAGCACTGGCAGGCTGTACATCTTTGTATTTATTTACTTATATGAGCTCAAAGGTTTTTATATTAACTACAAAATACTTGTGCTTATACTTTGTACTACTATATATCCTTCTAAGTATGCCATGACACAAAAACATGGAGAAATTAAAAAAAATCTCTAGAGCTCAGCGTAATGGCTCTCGGAAAGAAACGCATTGGCTCTGGCCATTATAGTACCAGACAACAGAACAAGCTTCTGAAGCTGAACTGATGCATTGTTTAACTCATCCTGAACTTGTGTACTGTTTCTCCGTGATTCAAGTGGAAGCAGCAATGATGGCCGCACCTAGACATGAATCTTTTTATCTTATATTGTATTACATTTAATTGGATATCGATTAAGTTGTGGGTTTATGTGCCCACAATTTACATAATTTCCTGAAGTATTGTAAGAATAGCACTGGTTAGTTGTTGCTTGTCATGCTTTACTAGTAACATATATGTGTCACCTGACTACAATTAATAACTGAACCAATTCCAAGCAATGGCAAGGTATTAACAACCTATTTTTTCTCATGTTGCTTACTGAAGGTGAACAACAAGATGCATTTTAATGGCCCTCTTGACCTGCTGTTTATTTTATATTTAGGTTCGTCCAGATTTTATTATTTATATGAAAACTGTAAAGTTTGTACTATCATGTTCTAACTGTTAAAATGCTTACCATGTTAACAGGACAATGCAAGGTGTTGTTGTGAGTTGTCGGTTTTAGTATTCATTCTTTTCTGCAGCGCACCAACTTTACATAGACATCTTACGTTTTTCTCCCAGTGTTTGATTTTGAAAGCTTACTTTTCTCTCCCAGTTTATATTTTGGGTCTGTCTAGAACTCAATCGACTTAGACTTCTCGAAGTCTAAGTCACCTGATGTCAGCTTCGTGCAGATGCCCCGATCGATTTCCTTGTCACTCGTTCGTTTTCCTTTGGGCTTGTTTAACATGTACGGGGCCTTCTTTTTGTCTTTTTTTTTCTTGTCTTCTTAGGTGGGCTGCTTTTGTCCTCTGTTTTGTTCTCCCAAATTGCTTGTCTCGTTTTGGGCTTATTTTTTCTTGCTTGTATATGGGCAGCCTCCTATTGTTTTTTGTTGTCTTTCTTTTAGATTGTTTTTTTTCTTTTGTTTGTATTTGGGCTGCCAAATATATGGGTGTTTGTGTCAGCTCTCCCAGACGATTGGCACTGTAGTGTGTCTCAAACAAACATAATGCATACAAAAAGTGTAGTTGTTCTAATAAAAATATAGTGTGTTTGTATTTCTTTAAGCACATATTTTTGACACAAAAAATAAGAAAAATAAATTAAGAAAAAATGTGTGGTCCATGTGTGCATAAATCGAGTGGCATTATTTTTTAGATAAATATCCAAAACATCACTAATTTAGAAAAGAAACAATAACACAAATCCAAAAGCATAAAAATAAATAGAAAGAAAAACCGAAACTACAAAATGAAAAATGAAAAATTGAAAATAAATTCACATCTTTGAGTGCAGGTCTAATGCCTTCCCAGCGCCTTAGCTGCTCGAACCGAGACTAATGCTCACATTAGTCCCGGATCGTGATGCAACCGGGACTAATGTGTATATTGAGTTTGGGCCGAAAGTCCCTGTTTTCTACTAATGCCTCTAGAAAGATGTTGAGCCTGGGTCCACATTCCAGAGACTTCAAACAGGAAAAAAAAGAGCAACACACCGTCTATAGATACTCCATTCCACCACAACAAACATTTATGTGTCCCTGGATGTAGACAAAAGTAACTGTTTCAGCTTTATCTGCTCTTTTTTCACAAAACAAATTAGTTTTTGTTCTGGTCCCTTGGGGAAAAAATCTTTTCAATGCAAAAAAATAGTATATGATTTTAAAAAAATAACAAAAGTACCAAAATATCTTGCAAACTGCCCACTCCCCGCTGCGAGAAAATAATAAAGCTAGTTATGAGATCAGTTGTGTGGCTATAGCTGGACATGCTTCTCTGTTGTCGCCGCCCCCTCCGACAAAACAAGGGCGCTTACAAAATGCAACCAGGTTAGAAGACATGCAGTTGCGTGCCTATTCTGCGACATGCAACTGGCCCCTCACCTTATCCGACAAAAAAAACAAAAAGGTCGTGTTGCAACCAAGTTAGAAGACATGTAGTTGCGACCATGTTGGAAGACATGCAATTGCATGACTACATTTAAGCATGCAAGTGCCCCCCTCCCCCCGTCACTTCCCGTCACCCCTCCAGAGCAAAACAACGGAAGCCGCTTACGGTTGCAACCAAATTAGAAGACATGCGATTGCGTGCCTAGCACAGGACATGCAATCGCCCCTCTCCTTATCCCGAAAAAAAAAACAAAAGGTCGAGTTGCGGCCATGTTGGAAGACATGCAACTGGCCCCTCTCCTTGCCCGACGAGGAAGAAAAAGTGTCATTGCGACCAAAGTTAGAAGACATGCAATTGCATGACTACATTTGAGTATGCAAGTGCCCCCTCTCTTGACCAATTGGAACCAAGTTAGAAGATATGCGATTCGCGTGCCTAGTGTGGGACATGCAAACTGGTCCCTCTCGTTGTCCAACAAAAACAAAAGACGGGTTGCAACCAAGTTTGAAGACATGCAGTTGTGACCATGTTGGAAGACATGCAATTGCATGACTACAATTAAGGCCCCCACTCACTTGTCGCTGCCATCTCCGACAAAACAAAGGAACTTACAAAAATGTAACCTGGTTAGAAAAGACATGCAATTGTGTGCCTATTCTGCGACATGCAACTAGCCTCTCACCTCATCCGACAAAAAAACAAAAAAGGTCGAGTTGCAGCCAAGTTATAAGACATGCAGTTGTGACCATGCTCAAAGACATGCAGTTGCGTGCCTGGTGTGGGCCATGCAACTGGACCCTCTCTCTCTCTCTCTCTCTCTCTCTCTCTCTCTCTCTCTCTCTCTCTCTCTCTCTCTCTCTCTCTCTCTCTCTCTCTCTCTCTCTCTCTCTCTCTCTCTCTCTCTCTCTCCGCCACCCTCTCCGAGAAAACAAAGGTCCCCAGTTGCGACCAAGTTAGGAGACATTTAATTGCATGCCTAATGTGGGACATGCAAGCTGGCGCCCAATCCCGTACAACAAAAAAATGGAAGTCAAGTTGCAACCAAGTTATAAGACTTGCAATTGCGACCAAGGTAGAAGACACGTAATTGCATGCCTAGCGTGGGACATGCAACTGGGCACCATATCTCTCGACGCCACCCCTTTCGACAAAACACAGCCCCCCTGACTAGACTTGTTGTTGCAGTTGGGGCGACACTTGCAATTGCGGCCTATTGGGAGACATGCAACTCACCCCTGACCAGATAAAACACCATATAGTTGCAGTTGTGTCGAAGAATGGAGTTGCAATCAGGGACGACACTTGCAGTTGCGTCCTAGTGGGAGACATGCAACTCACCCTAACTAGGGGAGGCACTTGCAGTTGCGACCTCATGGAAGACATGCAACTCACCACTACCATACAAAACACTACATAGTTGTACTTGTCTCGAAGACATGCAGACACCTGCAGTTGCGACCTAGTGGGAGACATGCTCTCACCCCTGAACAGAACACAACATAGTTACAGTTGCGTCGAAGACATGCAGTTGCGGGCGGGGTGACACTTGCAGTTGCAGCCTAGTGGGAGACATACAACTCACCCCTAACCAGGGCGACACTTGCAGTTGCGGCCTTGTGGGAGACATGCAACTCATCGCTATCAGAAAAAACACCACATAGTTGCAGTTGTGTCGAAGACATGCAGTTGTAGTCGGGGGCAACACTTCTAGTTGCAACCTAGTGCGAGACATGCAACTCACCCCTAAGCTGGACAAAAATACCACATAGTTGCGATTGCGTCGAAGACATACAATTGCAGCCAGGCCGACACTTGCAATTGCGGTCTAGTGGGAGACATGCAACTCACCCTTGACCGGAAAAACACCACATAGTTGCAGTTGTGTCGAGGACATGTAGTTGCAGTCGGGGGTGACACTTGCAGTTGCGGCCTCATGGGAGACATGCAACTCACCACTACCAGACAAAACGTCACATAGTTGTACTTTTGTTGAAGACATGCAGTTGTTGTCAGGGCGACAGTTCCAACTGTGGCCTAGTGGGAGACATGCAACTCACCCCTGACCGAACAAAACATCACATAGTTACAGTTGTGTCAAAGACCATGTAGTTGCAACCGGAGGAAGGGGCATTTGAAATTGCAACGTAGTGGCATACATGCAATCTGCAACCTTTCCTTAACAACACATCACCGAGTTGCAATCGGGAGTGACACTTGCAGTTGTCGGGGCATGACAATTGCAGTTGTGTGCCTAGTGACAGATATGCAACCACCATTCTATCGACAAAACACCACTTAATTGAAGTCGCGTTCAGAACATGCAGTTGAAGTTGGGCGACACTTTGAAGTTCATGCCTATTGGCGAGCATGCAAAAGGCCCCATTCCCCTAATAAAACACCACAACCTGACGGTCTATGTAATAATATAATTTCTAGTTGACTAGAGAGTGAAAAAAAGCAGGCAACAACGTACTAGGCCATCAACACAACACACATGTCAACCACACACAAAACTTGATGTGCAAAATCCATAGCTACCAAAAGAATGAGATCTAACTAATTCTCTATCGATCGAGAAAATGACAAATAAAAATAGCCCAAGAAAAAAGAAAACTGTCAAAAAATAAAATAAAAAAATGAAAAAGAAGAAAGAAAAAATAATAAACGAAATGAAAATAAAGGCAAGAAAATGAAATAAAAAAAATAAGGGCAACAAACACCCGACGACACAAAATCACCCACAAAAACAGGATAAAGAGGACAAAAAGACTGCACTGCAAAAATAACCGGGATGTAACATAAGAAGCCTACAACCTTATCCCACCCGCGCTAAAAAAGAGAGAAGACGGCTTATGATGCCTAGCTGCACTGCTCGCACGACGGAACTAAGTGTTACGTGACCAAATCCGAGAATTGCAATATGTTTTTGTCAGGCAATGAATGACGTGAATGAGATATATTATTTTTCATAAAATTAGAATAATATGCAACAGAAAAACTGATAATAAAATAAAGAAACAAGGAAAAAATATTACGAGAAAAGATGAAGGAAAACAAAACTATAAAAGAGAAAAGGACAAACAAGTGAATCAAGGAAAATGCCACATAAAAATGCCAAATAACCCAGCAAACGAAACTAACAAAAAGGAGACGAGTAAAAAAAGGTTGGATTGCTTGGTTTCGAATGTAGCCAGGTGAAAGAGACACACTGGAATGGGGGATGTGGAAGATGCCAAGCCCACCACGCATACCTGCACCTTTCACAAAAAAGAAACAAAGAAAAAGCACTAAACATGCCGACTGTATTCCTGCACGGGCCTATTTCACAACAAACAAACAGCATGCACAGATCCTCAAAAAAAAAAAAACAGCATGCACAGATTTTGAAGCCCCTAATGATCTAACGCGGGGGACAGGGGGTCGACTGAGACTTCATAAAAAATCAGTCGACTGATTTTTAGCCCTTCCGTTATATTTTTGAGAGGAAAAAACTTACTTTAAGAATCAAAATTTGTATCACTGTACCTTTTCTTCTTTGTGTGATGTGTTCCCATCTCACTAGCTATGTTTCTCTGTGCTGTATATTTGTTTTTCCTTTGAATGTTATGAGACAATGACCAGTCTAAAAGATCAGTGAAATGTGTCTACTTTTGCCTGGCTTCTGGCTGAGAAAATGTTTTTCAATTGCTATGTCATGAATGCAAGTTAGTCACCAGTCAGACAAAAAAAAAACTGCAACAGATGGTCGTACCTATTGGTATTTCTTCCTATATATACATAAACATTGGTATTTCCAGTTTTATACACAAACATTATCTCGATGTATAGCTGAAGTCTATATGGTCATAAATGACTGATTCAGGCATAGGTTCATGCACATTATTTGCCTCATGTTTGAACTCTATCATGTTAACTACTAATATGACACTCCCTCGGCTAATAGTGCCTTTATATACTGACTAACGGAAGGAAGTTATCATTGTAGCATGCTCTTTGTTTTATAGAACGGCATGGTGAAAATAAATGAGTCTTATTGGAGATGTCACAATGTGTATTTCTCTATGCCCCTTTCCAGTTTATCTTTGTACATACAGGGTTGTCTTACCTTAAACCAGTAACATTTGTTATAAATGGACACATCATATCGATAAGCATTAGGCGCGGCGTGCCGCATGCTGAGCTAAGCTAGTTTTATACTAACACATGATAATGTCCTTTCTTGAGGCACCAAATTGCCATTTCGTTTCTATGATTGATTGGATGCTTTTCAGTACTGTCAGTCTGCCAATGGAGTGTATGCACCATCTGTTTTACCTTTTATCATTTCGTTCGTCAACTATTTTACCTTTTCTTTTGAGAAACATCTAGGGTGTTTCAAGATCCTATGAGTTTCAACTCTAGCGCCTACCCCAACTTGTTTGGGACTAAACGCTTTGTTGTTGTTGTAACAATCTATAGGCAACAGGGAAATGCACTTTAGTTCCAGGTGTATATACATCCTATATGGAAACAAAATTATAAAAAATTCAAAATATTCTAACTCTTTTTGGAATACTCTTGACTTTTTGCACTGGTATATACGTACATATTTGCGACGGCAAAACCCCATTGACTTCTGTGCAAAAAAGTTTTATGTTATTTACAAGTTACTATTCACACATATTTGACCTTAAATTTTGGTTTTCTGCCTTGAAGTCAACGGATTTTTTCCCTCATGGATTTTTTTACAAGACCAATAGAAGGCCAACTGTGTTTAAAAAACAGAGTTTTTTACATATTTTGTAATTATTATTTTTTCATATAGGGTGTATATACACAGAAGAACCAACCCTCCATATCCGAGGCAACTGGCCCAATTTCAGACATAAATGTGAACATGTATTTTTTTTTTCTAACAACGCACATGCTTAAAATTTTGAAGATAATCGTATTCGTTTTCCTTATACAATTGTTAGACTTATCTTGTTAATCAACACCATCATGGCGTGAGCCCAAAAATATGAACGGTGTAGATACTATTTCTTTGGTATCGTCTTCAGCCTTATTTGAACATGGTCTTCGTAAAATATAATACAGAGTAATAGTTGCATGAAGACAAGGTAGCAGTATTCAAAAGGGCGCCATACGATCTGATGATTCTCTGATCAGATCCCTCCCAACTAATTAATTCTTGAAGCAATTTTCAAAATAGAAGGGAGGTCAGATTATAGTTTATACAGATCGACGTTGAACGGGAAGGAGGCTAAAACAAATCGCTTGTGATAATCCAAGCGCAAACGAGGCATGGTCACATCCACCTGAATAAAATTAATGCAGATACCTTGGCAGCGAACTGTC
This sequence comes from Aegilops bicornis, assembly GCA_021605145.1. NCBI lineage: Eukaryota > Viridiplantae > Streptophyta > Magnoliopsida > Poales > Poaceae > Aegilops > Aegilops bicornis. Next base: position 89,873,138 of record CM038670.1, read on the forward strand.
TTCGTTAGGCAGGTGTGTTACTTACCCTTCTCAGTGACATGTGCATTTCTGAAAGCTTTAACCGCATCTACTTCCCCGCAAAAAAAAAAAAAAAAAAAAAACAAAACCCGCGTTTACTTACCACATGCGCTTTCGCTTTCGGGTGACGAGCTAACTTGTCAAGTCGATTAGGCTCACACAGAAGAAAACTGTTCAGGAAGAAACATCATACCTCAACATCAGCTTAGGCTGTTGATTTGCAATCTCAATAGTTGACTTGATGGGCTCCATAGAAAATTTCTGGGGAGATACAGCAGCAGATTTTGTGCTTCCGGCCGGGTATTGGAATTTGGAAGCTTCCCCAGAGATGCATATTACATAAGGCCAACTCGCATGTGACCCGCAAATGGGCGTCCGGATTAGTGCGAATTTATCCCTTTAGGCGCCAATGGGATCGCCGTGTCCATTTGTGTCCGTTGGAGTCGTGCATCGCCCAGCAGCGACGCATCCTAAATCGTGTCCGAGGTGGACGGGAATAAAAAACTATAAAAACTAGAATGAAATAACTAAAAAAGCAAATAAACGCATTTAAAAAAACATAAAACATATATAGGGGCCGGCCACAAAGCGGCCCGATTTCAACAACCACATAAAAGGCCCGGTTCATAATTAACATAATAACAATATAAAAAACTCCTCCAGCGCTCTGCGGCGCCCGTCGATGTCGTGGCCGTCTTCCTTTGGCCGCTTTGTGTCGTCGTCGTCGGCAGCGAGTCGGCGTACTCGGCGGCATCGGTATGGCGGCGGTGCGTGGTAGGCGAAGCGGGTACGGGCGGAGGTGCTGCACCACCTCCTCCGCGGCGGCGCCTCGCCCGATGACATGGCCGAGTGGGGCACCGATTCACGCCATACGCCGGCGGCCATCTCCGTATGATGCGAGACCAGCCCGCCCTGGGCGGCGGTACTTTCGAGCAGCGGCCGGAGTCCTCCTCATCGGCTCCTCGCGTGGCGGCCGCCCGGTGCGGCTCGGAAGCGACATCCCGGCGGCGAGAGGCGATGGCCTCCTCCGAGCCGTCCTCTGCCGCTTTCGTCATGCGTGTTCATGGGTAAATCCATGACGCAGCTGCGAGACAGGCCTCCTCCTCCCGTCATGCGAGGAGAAGTGGCGACGAGAGCAGGGAAAAGCGGCAGCGTGGGCGTCGAGCCACGCACCCGCATCTGCCCAGCGCCTCTGCCGCGTGGCCTCCGGGCCCCCCACGATCTTGGCCCGAAGTAGGGGCCAGCGCGCCGCCCGTCATGCTAAATCCTGGAGCCATGTGTCCCACAATGAAGTCGAGGTATACACAGTCGTAATGCTGGTCGTCGGGGAGGAGGCGGCGGTGGCGCGCGATCTCATCGCGCCGTGCCGCGGCCGATCGCCGGCTGCTTGGCGGGATGGGGACCCGGTCCGCGGAGAGGTGCCATCCGTTGGGGAGGTGGGCGTCGCTCCAGGGACCGGTGTCCTCGTCTCCCAGTACCTCCGTCACACGTCCGCGCAGATGTACTGCCGGTCGCGCTCACCGGCGGGCCTAGGGGCAATGGTGAAGGGGGCCGGCGCGGGGGCTCGACGGGAGGCGCCAGCGGTGTGGCGGGCTCCTCCTTTTCACGGATCCTTGGCGGCGGCGGAGGAAACCCGGCCTCGCGATCGTGCTTCCCCTTGCGGTTCGAAGACCCATAGGCTGCGGCCCGGCGGCGAGCTCGAGGGCGAGGAGTGGCTAGGGTTTAGGCGTGTCGGCTTCGAGGCGAGAGAGGGCGGCAAGGGCGGCAGACGATCCACGGGTCCCATTTAAGAAGGGCGCCGACCGTCGTTGTCACGGATGACAGGTGGGGCCACCCGCTGTGCGCATTATGTTGGCCAGGTGGGAGGTATGTGACCGCCCGCAGCGTCCCGGCAGACGTTAGCGTCCATTCGCTGTCGCCGCGACCAAACCGGTGCAAGTTTGCGTTCGGACATGGGTCAGTACCGGACACAAAATAGACGAGATGGGTCCGGGCCATTCTTGTATTTGGGCCGTCTGGTTTGTCGTTTTGCCTCAAAGCAGACGGTGCCGGACAAGATAGGGCAGCGCGGTGGAATTGGCCTAAATGGTTCGATTGTGTACGTAGAAGACATGCACCTTTTGAATCTTTACACGACATGCGCAAATGAACTGGTATCGAGCTAGCATGCTCTACACTGGCTGAGACTGTGAGATCTCCACGCTCCACTCCACAGTGCGGTGGTCGCTTCCCGAGATTTGCGGCTGTGTCCAGCAAGCGTCAATTGGTAGCCACATGGGGTGGGTGCCCGGTGCCAGATTGAGCGTACTCGTACAGTACCATTTTGCTCCATTTCCCTCTGTTTTTACGTGTGATCTGACCTGACCCCGGCCTCTACGAATCCATGGCCGATGATCATAGTTGGAGTTGAAGTTGGCTAAGCCAAGCAGAGGCTCGGCAATAGAATTTGGATTTGACAATATCCGGTGCGTGCAGACACAGTGCCAGATCCGCTCATTGCACCAACCCGTGAGCGGGAAACAGTGGGCCGATGGCAATCAGACGCGCATCCATCGCCACGGAATGGATTGGTAGTATGTATCTTCTTCCATCGCGAACAAAATGCTCTCAAAAAAAAAAAAATCTGGATCGAACAAAACAACGTCCCCGGCCAGTCAAGGTTGCACTCCAAGTTGCCAGCCTCCAACAGCCCAACTCCAACTCGATTTTTTTAGCCGAAAGAGGCGCCCTTTACTGCGATAGACAAAAGAGGCACTTCGCGGACGAAATTGACAAAAGGACCCCTCACTAGTGGCGGCATCTGCGGCGACACATCACCGGCCGCCACAACTGCGGCGGCGGGCCCGGCCCGCCTGACGAGGCGGCAGCGGTGAATAACGGTGGCGGCCACAGGCCGGCGTGCAGCGACAGGCAGGCAGCGCGAGCGGGCCGGCCGCCACCGGGTGGCGGCCGCTGCCCCTGTCGCTACTCGGCCGACGGCCTGCTCTTGTATGAGCCCGATGGGTGAGCCGCCGCCACTAAACTGGCGCATCATCTGCTGCCGCAGCAGCGGCAGTCTTGTGAGCAGCTCTCGATTTGAGTCTGGCGCTGATTTGGTAGCGAGCTTGATGGCTGTGACTCAAGCGGGAATATGGGCGCTTTTGGTTCTTTCGCCTGGGAATCAATCTTGCCTTTGCTTCTTTTGCCTCGGCGGATGCGATAGCCTTTGGGAAAAGGCTGTTGTCTTGAAACACTACGGGGATCGTAAATATCCCGGCAATTTTCTCGCCATCATTTATAAATGCGAGCTTATAAAAGGAGACACCGAGGCTCTCGTCCACCCATCCTCGAAATCGGCGGTCATAAAGTGTGTAACAAATTTTTTCGGTCGGTATGAGTTTGCCTTGCTCGGATCAAAGCATTAGGCGAGGAAAATGAAGAATGCAAGTTTGCCTCACGGGGGTGGCAGTCCTGCGGTGTTGGTGTGGCGATCTTTGCAAGGTGAAGGAGGTGTGGATTTTTCAGATTGGTTGGGCATGAAGTTTTTCATGTGCGCCAATTATGAGGAAGATCCTGCCATAGCTATTTCAGAGTACGACAAGCCTCCGGTATGGTTTAACCATCACGAATAGATATTGTTGGTATTTTCATTGATTCTTTAGTAACATTTTTGTTTCTTGTTGTAGTCTCCTCCGCCTTTGTGCATGTACTATCGTTGGATTGACACGGAGAAGCCGGCTTGGGCAGTGGCGAGATTCGTGAAAAGAAGTGGCAGGCGTGGAATAGTTTATTTGCGGAAGAAGCGGCGAGAAGGCGGAAGCTGAGGAGAAAGCGAGCAAGAGAGAGAGTTAAAAAATACTATGCGAACAACACCGTTTTCAGGAAATGGGAAAGAAAAACAGGGAAGAGGCTCGTCGCATGGAGGAGCAGGAACGACAGCGAAAGGAGGCTCGTGAGGCGGAGAGGCGGAGAAAGAAAGAAAGGGCTCGTGAGGCCAAGGCAGCAGAAGAAGCTGGCGATGGAAAAGGAAAATATCCACAGTGGACTCAGTAGATTCCTGTGGTAGTATTTTAAACTTCGCCAATCATTTGTATCTTTATTTCTGCACTTTAATGTAGCTTTATTTCAGGAGTTAAATGTAGGTTTATTCCTACAATGTATCTTATTTTCAATTGTACCTTGTCGTGATGGAAAAAATATAGTTTTAGAATAAAGTAGTGGCATTTTCTTTCCCTCCACTAATTATCGAACATCGTGCAACAACTACAAAATGAAATTAAGATAGAACATAATGCCTTACAATAAGAGAGTACAAACTAATAATGCAAGTACATCTGAATTAAGCGGTACAAGCTGGAATACAGCTTAAAAACTACATGAAGGCATCATCGTCATCCTCCGTCGACGAGAACTCTTGCCCTTGAGGATGCAGAACTCTTACCCTTGGGCGATGAAGAACTCTTGCCCTTGAGGATGCGATACTCTTGCCCTTGGGCGATCACGAGAACTCTTGCCCTTTGGCGATCACGAGAACCCGGAAGCGGCGGCATGAAGATATCATCTTCGTCCTCGCTCTCCTCGATCCATAAAAATGGATGCTTTTCTGCAGTCCTTTTAAAAGTTTCACTCTTGGCTCCACTACCTTCTTCCACCTTGCATTCAACCTAAGAAGTTCTTTGCGTACCTCCTCATAGGTCCTTTCGGGCCACCCAGGACCCTCGTAATTGGTGAGCCAACTCATTCATTATGGTGTCACTACCGGTGAGTTCGTCCCATGGAACTATCCTATTGTCCATCCTGAAATCGGTAGCTAGCCTCGGAAGAGTGCTGCTCATCCCGAGTGAAAACTACTGATCGAAAGGATAATGGGACATCTCGACTACACTACACTCGAATGCTTATCCACCTCCATCTGAAGGGGTTTTATAGGTAGAGAGGAGAAAATGGCGGGAAAGAACGATTGCGGTATGGCGGGGAAAGGGTTGGCGAGAACATATGGCGGGAAGGGGTTGGCGGGGAAAGCAGGTGGCGAAGATATGGCGGGAAGGGGTTGGCGGAAACCGGCCTAACATAAACAAAAGAGTGGAAGCCGGATAGTATGGCGGGAGATATAGGCGGGAAAAATTGTTCTGGCTGGTGCATTTTATTTCAGCATACATAGATGTTCAAATCGAAAAAGTCGTCTGAGACATATGTAGATACAATGGAGTCGGCGCATGTGGATAGATGAATCACCCTACTTCTGACGACCACCTGGCCTTTCCTTACGACCGGAAGGCGACAAGCGATTAGGTGGCGAGTTACCACGAAGACGGCGGCCGTACTCAATTCGGCTTCATGTGTCTGCGAGTCCTGCGTGGAGTGGTGGAGTCGCGAATCCTTGTTGCGAACCTGAAGCGTAATTGTAGGCGTATGGTTGTGAATCCGGGGGGATAAAAGATGGGCCAATAACGTCCCCTCCGAAGAACTCTGTAACTAATGATGTAACCGTGTCGCCAAGATCATGTGATGCTCCCTGGAGGCCTGTGTTGACGCCATGATCATGTGATGCTCCCGGAGGCACTGTGTTGGCCTTCACGTTGGGTGTTCTCATCGTCCCAAATAACATCAGGTATGTCCTGCACATATAAACATTTTAAACAAACTGTTAGAGGATAATATATGATATCATTGTAAATGCATTGAAATGTAAACATGACTACTGAGCATATCCCTCTCCTATCTTTGTCTGGCCATTATGCGTGGTGTTAGGTTTAAATCTGGTACCACGAGTCTCCTCGGGCATGGGGATCCCTCGGCGTGGAGAGATACGGCTGAGATCCCTCACCTTGGGTGTATGCATCATATCCTGTATGCGCATATGGGTTAGGGAAAGAAACTGCTCGGGCATCGAATCCAAGCCCGTGCCATGGTCTGAGATATGCGCCTCACAGCGAAAGCTGCATCGAAGAAGAAGCGATCTGTGGCGAGAGATGAGTCATGTCGTGGCAATGTCGTTCTAGTACTCGGACCCTCCCCCATTGCTCATGGCTCGTCTGCAGCGCCTCGCTTCGGTCTGCAGGCAGCGGTGCCGCACTTTTCGGTGCAGCTGACCTCGCTACCGGCATGTATGCTCCGATGGTAGCGTCGTCGCCTCTACCGCGCATCGTATGCGAAATTAAATAATTACAGAAACCGTTGTGATGAAAGCAAAGCATCTTCACGCGCCATTATGATCATCGTAAAAAATAATGTACATAAAATATACCTAAGTTGGCACTATATCTGCTAAGCGCTTCATTTTCCCACTTGTGTACCCATTCACTGTTCTCTTCCCTCCAATCGTATAAACTCCAACCCCTGCCCATATTTGTTAGCCTGCAAATTATGTAACAAAGTGTGAGTTTAGTAAATTAAAAATAACACTAACTATTTAGGGATGTCACATCTTACTTATGTGTTTCCTCGTCGATACGTGCAGGAAAAGGTGGTGGAATTTCTTGATAGAGACCGAACTGTCTCATTACACGCTCTGGGTTGTAAGGTTCAACACACCACAGGAACAATAAGTTGCAGCGAGTCAGCCAGAATGCACTATCGGTTAACATGCCTGGTGTGAAGTGTCGAGCATCAAAGACCATTTTTAGCTGGTCCTGAGTCCACGGGTTCCATGTGACTTCTGCCTCATCAAGTATCTCAAACTGCTGGTGGTACATAGGGTAACAATTTTTCGCTATATCTGAAGACCAACGTTTCCGTGCCTTTGTCCACACGGTGGCCATAGTTGCGCTAGCACCCTACGCCAAAGTCGTATGGGTATATGGGTTGTATTATACGAGGTCGTCCTACAGGGAGGTATTCCCAGGACCACAACTGTAGAAACTCATAGGCGACACAAAGTAATGGAGCTTTTTGTGCGAAAGAGGTTTTTTGCGTGGCATCACACAAGCCTCTGTATGTAGGGGATAGCATGGCAGAACCAAAGCTGTATTTTGGCTGCTCGGGTAAAGGTTCATCTACCATATTCTCTCTGCAATGTAGATGAGACCAGGGACAACAACGGCCCCATGTGAATTTGGAAATAGATTTCGAGGAGCCACAACAAATCATAAACAGATGTCTTTTTCTCGTCTCCTCATTGGCGAAGCTAGATAAATTAAGAAAGTTATCCGCGAAGCCAGACAGGTGGGATGCCCCGAGGGTTACGAGCGTTGTGATTACGGCATTTCCATCCCAAGGCGGGCTGCTATATCTAATGCCCAAGATGGAGACACTCGTGGAGAGACTACCGGCTCACCTCTAATTGGTAGAGCAGTGATCATAGAAACATCTTTCGGTGTAGGTGCAAGCTCCCCAAAGCGAAAGTGAAAGGTGTGGGTTTCAGGTCTCCATCGGTCAACGAGGGATGTCAAAAGGATGGGTCGAGCGTACTTGGTCGTCGCATGATGTGAGCCTAGCAAAACCTTGTAGTCCATAAGCGTCAAGGTGAGCAAGGAAATGATTGTGTATTGGCCATGTTTTTTTTATGGTGCGAAGTCTGAAAGGCCGATAATCATGCTTAGTATTTGGTTTCAAAAATAGGTGGCAGCGGTGGCGGCGTCATGGGGCCCTGCAAAAGCACTGGCACTTCACCCATAACCTGCACACAAACATACAAATATAAATTACGAGGAAGACAGAAATACAAATGCAAATCAAAATTAACTTAAAAAATACAAAGAATCTGAATTACATTAATTATCTGAAGTTAACATCAGGAGTACAATAATACAAAGAGAATCAATTTAAATTTAATGCGGTAGAAATATAAATAGACATGGCGAGTACATATATATCAACATCATGCGTTGTTGTTGGCTCGTCTGAGCAGTCTTTGCGTGAATGTCGGGACACCTACAAACGCGGCATCGCCTTGGTTCTCCCATCTGGCTATGGTCCATGTCATTGCGATGACGCCTAGATTGACGTCGTTCCTTTGCGGTTCTCATCAAGTCGGCGTTCGGAACCCATTTCGGCCCATCTGGCCACAACATTTTGTAGTTCATATCAATGCCCCAAGCCCAGAACTCACCGTTCCAAGTGTTGTACAGATTGTACATGTTGAAGTACGGCGATATGTATGGCTCGACACTGATTTTTTGATCAGCAGCCGCCCGGAGCACATGACTGCAAGGGTAGCCCTCAAGCTTGGGCTTGTTACAAGTGCACTCCACAGGAGAGTTGAGCCAAGGGTGACAGCTTGCTTTTTGATCCTCTGTGGTGACCCTTAACGTGCTTGGCTCGCACATTGACCTCCCACTTATTCCTAAGTCGTCTACTTTCCTACAGCCATGACTTTGAGACTTCTTTGCTTTCTCGTCCAGATGTCTTTGCATCTTCTCGGACCATGGCTTGTTCAATTCAACTTGTGCTTTGGCGGCGGTGACCACATGCGCAAAGTATGACAGGTCCGGTTCCAAGTTTCTTCAATTAGGGCTGTGATAGGCGGTGCTCGCACTCCTTTAAGAACACCATTGTACACCTCGACATGTTGCTGGTCATTATTCCATACCGAGCCCGGTGTCGTGAGCCTGCGCCCACTTCTCCAAATGAGGGCAATTCTCGGTGATCCAGGCTCAAATTTATGGGTGTCCTCGACCCCTCCGGTCTTCTCTCTGCGGCAAGGCAGCGTGACCAATCTCACCATTGATACCTGCCCGGATCGCATTCATTTTGGCTACAGTTTTTTGCATGCACATCCTCTTGAATAACTTGAACCAATCCTTTTTTGAATTTGGAGTAAAAGTTTGCTGCCAAATGCCTCATGCACCACCTTCCCTCTAGATCGGGCCAGCCCACTCTTCTTCCGCCTTAATTATTTCAAGGCGCTTAATAATCCGGTGTTGCGATCGAAATGATGCAAACACCTTCACGCTCTTTCACGACACCAATCTTCACGCAGCTCGGGAACCACAACCAGCTATCTTTGTTCTCGCTCTCGACCAATGCATATGCAATAGGAAGAAGCTGATTATTTGCATCCGCTGCAATCGCCACCAATAGTGTGCCCTTGTACTTTCCGGTGAGAAAGGTACCATCAACGAGATAATACGAGGCGGCAGTGCACGAAGGCTTGTATAGTCTGGCGAATGCCGAGAATAAGCGATCGAGGATTAGCTCACCCGGGTTCATTGGGTTTGGGCGTTCTCTCCGCCAAACTTGAGTCCCCTATTAGCACTTGCTATTTGATGAAGCATTCTAGGGGCATAAGAATATGCCTCCTCATAGGTACCATACAAGTTCTTGAATATATTTTCCTTCATGCGCCTAGCCTTGCTGTAGCTAACGAGGAATCCAATTAGATCCTCTGCATCTTTTTGCGAGCCCTAACACTAATGTTGAGACTTCCCTGCACAATTGTTTCCATCGTCGTGCCACAAATTTTCTTTGTCACATTGCGGTGATCTGAAAGAGTCCCGGTTGCTCACGGGTATGCTCCACTATTTTTACGATATGCCATGACCGACATACCCCGGGCTTGATCTAGCGAGAACTCTTCCGCGGCAACCTTTCGCGGTGTGGATGCATATGACCTTCAACTCTTTTTATCGGTACTTCACTCTATCTTTGGCGGTGGATGCCGATTGCATAGCTACCCATTGCTGATAAGCAGACTTCTTATCTGGGAAAACTTGCCCAACCTCCGGGCTTCCGCTCCTAGGCGAAGCGAGTGAAATTCGTTGGTGATGCTCATATCACTGTAAAAACCCTGGTTGCGATGCCGCGCGACCGCCCTCGAGGAGGAACATCTTCTTCTCCGCTTGACTCACGAAGGCCTTGAAGAATGATCATCATCATCTAAGCGCCTCCGGCAATCCCTCCACGTGTTCGCTCATGTCAGCGGCCGCCGACCAATATCCTGTGTCATACAGGCTGGCCGCCGTCGGTTCCGATGGGCGATGCTAGAGGCTGATGTGATGGCCAACTCGACCTCACCACCCACCTTTCACTGCATCCGGCAACATCGGTGGACTGAAATGAACTCCACATACACCATCGGTGACCATACATTGAGTTATTGGGATTGCTTGCAAACCTCATGTACGACCCACGACCGATCACTGTGACGGGCCGCAAACCCCAACGGGCAACTGTCCCATCATTTCCTCCGTCAACGACGAAGGCCTCCATTGTCATTTTTTTCCTGCATCACTGGGCCAAACACCGCTCGGATGCACCTTCTAACAACTGCGTAACCCACGTTGACCATGTCTCTCACCACTACTGTAGTCGACTCATGAAGGACACATCCACCCCGCATGGACCGTCGCGTATGGCGTTCCCATAGTACACTACTAAATTGTCCATAGTACCTAACCAACATACATGTTTACATTTCAAATAATTAGTAACTGAACATTTAGTAACTTGATGACAACATTTACATATCTTACGACTAAAATAATAACTGTATTTTCGTTATAAATATTCGGTTTGTTTTTAGAATCATTTGCTTAGACTTTAATGGGTTGTTTGGTTAACGGGTATTTAAAGATCTATTTTTCTCAAACTTGTCTCTGGCGTAACAAACTAAAACTCTGTTTGCTTTTCTCTAACTACCCCAAAAATATCCTAAAATAGTTCTCGTAACATGCAAAAACTTAGCTTCTGGAAAAAGCGACTATTAGTAACATATGGTAATAACATAATAATGCGATAATAACATAATAGTACGATAATTACATTTTAATATAATATGGTAATTACTCGCTATCCAAACAACCAGTAAACATAATAGTACGATAATAACATTTTAATATCATATGAGTAAAACATTTAATTTCTTTCGGCTTTATATAATTTTTTTCACATCATACGATAACAATCATTTATCTACAAATAATAATATTTGCAGCTGCATGCACATTATTCACAATAGTACATCAATACAAAAATATTAACAAAATTACAGTGTCATTTTTCACCTTAGCTCCAATATGGATGTGCTTGCGAATGCAATTTAAGCGTCAAAATAGTTCCAATAAATATCCGTCGCCAGTACTATATGAACCTCGTCAACCTATTATCACATTAACAACAATATTACACACGGATTTTTCTTCCTGCTAACAAAAGTATGAAAATAGCACTTCCATGTATGTGTTCATCACCTCAAAATGGGACAGCGAAAATGGAAACACAATTTCTTCAATCACGTCTTCTCCTCCTTGTTTGCTACTAAGATGAATTATTTTACCTAATTACATACATCATTAAGTACATTAGCACCTAATCTGAACATATAAAATTTAGATTATTGCGACATAACAAAGTAGACCTACGGTCTCCTAACTATAGACTTATTAATAAACATACCACATAAAATAACATACCACATGAAATAACATACCGCATGCAATAAAAACTATTGTAAATGTTGTATCTGTCGTCTGAAATTATTTCTAAACTCTCGCACTAACATCACATAGCTAATGACGAGCTAAAAGACTAACTAATTACCACCCTGCATGCACAAATAAATAAATGTTTTGCAAAGCTCATACCTTGATCTTCAACTTAATTACTACACTTTACATAGCATAAATCCTACTCCTCAAGCTCTAAATGACTCCAAATGACTCCTTCAAATGCTACAATTATGCCTAAAACAACAGAGAATACACACTTAGGAACTAATCAAACAGAACAAAAACATCATGCATGTGAACGAAACCAACAAAATGGATATATCTTACCTTAATCTAACTTTTCTTCAACTTCATCATCTTGAAATCAAACTCCAAATCGACCAAAATCACGAGTAAAAGTGGCTAGTTTTCCTTTCTGTCTATGTATGCGCTCGAGAGAGCTAAGAGGTAGAGGAGGCAACCAGAGATATGCGAGAGAGAGTGTATGCGCCGCGAAGTCACGGATGTGCGTTTAAAAAGAAGAGGACCAACTGTGTTGTCGGCGAGCAAGCGAACTCACCTACCACGGCATCGGATTCCAGCATCGCGGTGTCTCATCATACTGCAGCAACAACAACGCCTGAGTGATGTCGCTTGGCCGGAGAAATAGAGGCAGGCGAGAATCACGCACAGCTTTAATCGGTGTCGTTTACGTAGCAATCGATACTACAAAGTTTAGGCGGGAATCTAATCATCGAAACTTGTGGCGAGGCAAAACAAGGAGCTGAGAAAAGCCGTGCCGTGAAAATCTGCGCCACCGGAATCAGCGCCGTCAAGATGGCGGCCTGGCCAGCGCCTCGGCCCAGCAGCAGAGGCGGGTCGGCCACCCACCGCGCCCGATTAGCTGCCGCCTCGACCGATGGCGGCGAGCCTGGCGGGCGAAGCGCAGCCAGAATCTTTGTCGGCCCGCCCGGCGACGCGCCGGTCGCCGCCTTGCCCGATGTGGCGGGGCCCACAACCCGCCCGTTCCGTCATGGCGTGGGAAATGGCAGGATCCCGTTAAGCTGAAGTGGCCGCCTCCTGCGGTGGCGGCGAACCCGCCGCCTCTGGCGTGGCGGCGGGTGCCACGCGTGTCGCTGTCGCTGCGACCACGGCCCGAGGGGTCCTTTTGTCAAATTCATCCAGAGGTAGTCCTTTTGCCAAATCATCTCGGCGGAGGGTCCTTTTGGACAAAAATCCTCCAACTCAACTCAAACTTCGGTCGAGAGGCAAAGGAAAGAAAAAGGATTGCACATGCACCGCATGCATGGGGCTGGAATGGGACTCGTCTACGTCTTTGTTTGTTATGGCCGCGGTTTACATCCGTTTAGGTAGGGATTTGGGGTCGTGTCGGGCCTGCCACGAGATCTGTGGCGGTCACGCTTAAGCGGCGGCCGCATCCATTGCCCCATCCTGTCCGTCAGGCAAAAAATGCCCAAATTTGTATCAAAACTAGTTTCCAACCCAAATATTTATATGAAAATTAAAATAATTTTACAACCCAATTGAAGTTGTCTTTAATAAAATAGTTTTACAACCAAATTAAAATTGTCTTGACTGAACATATAATGGACCAATACATCTATTGGTTGCCAATGTGATTCCACATGTGCTCAACCAAGTCATTTTAAAGATTCAAGCGAGTGTGTCAATCACGCATCTCACGGTAGAATTGGGCAAACTGTTCCAAATGTGGCGGGTCTTGGTGCGAGGGCTCAATATTTTCACCTTGATAATCAAATCCTTGGTGAAGATACTCTCATCATGCTAAGCCTCAACGATCATGTTGTGCATGATCACACAAGCGATCATCACCTCCCAAAGCTTCCTTTCATCCCATGACGATTGCATGGTTTGAGCGATACCCCACGGGATTGAAGCACGCCAAAAGCACGTTCCACATCCTTTCTAACACTCTCTTGCATTTGGGCAAATCTCTTTCTCTTCTCACCTTGGGGTTTCGAGATTGTCTTCACAAAAGTTGACCACTGAGGATATATACCATCTGCTAGATAGTATCCCTTGTTTGTAATGGTGGACGTTGATCTCAAAGTTGGCAGGTGGGGAGTGGCCTTACGCAAGCCTCATGAAGGCGGAGAGCGTTGCGACACGTTGATATCATTGTGAGAACCTGCCATGCCAAAGAAAGAATGTCATATCCAAAGATCTTGCGATGCCACCGCTTCTAATATGACAGTGCACCCTTAACATGCCCCTTATACAGGCCCTTGCCAAGCAAATGGACAGTTCTTCCACTCTCAATGCATACAATCTATGCTGCCAAGCATGCAGGAAAGCCTCTAGCTGCGTTGGTGCCAACAATCTCTCTGTATCGGTGACGGTTGGCTGCCTCAAGTACTCTGGGCCAAACACCTCGATCACAGCTGGCAAAACTTGTACATTGACATCGGACATGTTGTCTCACTCCTGCACATACTCATCCACCAGATCGCCTGAAATTCCATATGCAAGCATGCGGATGGCCGCGGTGTATTTCTGATAAGAGGAGAATCCAAGCTTGCCAAGGGCATCCGTCTTGCACTCGAAGTATGGGTGAAAGATCGAGGATGTCGCCTAGAGGGGGGGGGGTGAATAGGCGCTTTAAAATAATTACGGTTTAGGCTTGAACAAATGCGGAATAAACCCTAGCAGTTAATTTGTCAAGCACAAAACCTACAACAACTAGGCTCACCTATGTGCACCAACAACTTATGCTAAGCAAGATAAGCAACTATGTGATAGCAAGATATATGACAAAGAACAATATGGCTATCACAAAGTAAAGTGCATAAGTAAAGGGGCTCGGGTAAGAGATAACCGAGGCACGCGGAGGCGGCGATGTATCCCGAAGTTCACACCCTTGCGGATGCTAATCTCCGTTTGGAGGCGGTGTGGAGGCACAATGCTCCCAAGAAGCCACTAGGGCCACCGTAATCTCCTCACGCCCTCGCACAATGCAAGATGCCGTGATTCCACTAAAGGGACCCTTGAGGCGGTCACCGAACCCGTACAAATGGCAACCCTTGGGGCGGTCACCGAACCCGTACACTTTGGCAACCCTTGGGGCGGTCACGGAACCCGTCAAATTGCTCAGGCGATCTCCACAACCTAATTGGAGACCCGGCGCTTGCCGAGCTTTACACCACAATGATTGAGCTCGAACACTACCAACCGTCTAGGCGCCCAAGCACCCAAGAGGAACAAGCTCAAGGGCACCAAGCACCCAAGAGTAATAAGCTTCTCAACTTGTAACTTCCACGTATCACCGTGGAGAACTCAAACCGATGCACCAAATGCAATGGCAAGGGCACACGGAGTGCCCAAGTCCTTCTCTCTCAAATCCCACCAAAGCAACTAATGCTAGGGAGGAAAATGAGAGGAAGAACAAGAAGGAGAACACCAAGAACTCCAAGAACTAGATCCAAGGGGTTCCCCTCACATAGAGGAGAAAGTGATTGGTGGAAATGTGGATCTAGATCTCCTCTCTCTTTTCCCCCAAAAACTAGCAAGAAACCATGGAGGGATTGAGAGATAGCAAGCTCGGAGAAGGTCAACAATGGGGGAAGAACACGAGCTCAAAGGATAAGGTTCAATGGGGAAGAAGACCCCCTTTTATAGGAGGGGGAAAATCCAACCGTTACCCCACTGAATATCCCTTGCAGGCGGTACTACCGCTAGGGAAGCGGCATTACTACCGAGGGCGGTACTACCGCTCCTATCCAGCCAGTACTACCTATGAAGAGAAGGTCAAGGCCACAGCCCCAGGCGGTACTACCGCTAGGGAAGAGCGGTACTACCGCTCGAGGCGGTACTACCGCTTCTCTGCCGCTACTAGTGCCGCAAAACCCGACATGAAAAACTTCGTTCGAGAATCGAGGCGGAAGTAGCCCAGACGCCTGGCAATTTACTACGGCCGAAACTCCCAAGCGGTACTACCGTTGGGAGGCGGTACTACCGCTTGAGGCGGTACTACCGCTCGAGAGCGGTACTACCGCTGCGAACTTCAGCGGTACTACGCTGAGGTCCGCAGTACTACCGCTGGCACCAGCCTTAAGCCACAACCACGAAAGCAAAGAATACTCCAAGAAAACCAGAACTGCCATAACTTCTTCATATGAGCTCCGAATTGAGCAAACTCAAGCTTGTTTGAAACAAGACAACGAGTAGCATCAAAACAGCGAATGCTTATCGACTACACTACACTCGAATGCTTATCCACCTCCATCTGAAGGGGGTTTTATAGGTAGAGAGGAGAAAATGGCGGGAAAGAACGACTGCGGTATGGCGGGAAAGGGTTGGCGAGAACATATGGCGGGAAGGGGTTGGCGGGAAACAGGTGGCAGAAGATATGGCGGGAAGGGGTTGGCGGGAAACCGGCCTAACATAAGCAAAAGAGTGGAGCGGATAGTATGGCGGGAGATATAGGCGGGAAAAATTGTTCTGGCTGGTGCATTTTATTTCAGCATACATAGATGTTCAAATCGAAAAGTCTCGTCTGAGACATATGTAGATACAATGGGTCGGCGCATGTGGATAGATGAATCACCCTACTTACGGCGACCACCTGGCCTTTCCTTACGACCGAAGGCGACAAGCGATTAGGTGGCGAGTTACCACGAAGATCATGGCCCGTACTCAATTCGGCTTCATGTGTCTGCGAGTCCTGCGTAGGTGGTGGAGTCGCGAATCCTTGTTGCGAACACTGAAGCGTAATTGTAGGCGTATGGTTGTGAATCCGGGGGGATAAAAGATGGGCCAATAACGTCCCCTCTGAAGAACTCTGTAACTAATGATGTAACCGTGTCGCCAAGATCATGTGATGCTCCCCGGAGGCCTGTGTTGACGCCATGATCATGTGATGCTCCCCGGAGGCCTGTGTTGGCCTTCACGTTGGGTGTTCTCATCGTCCCAAATAACATCAGGTATGTCCTGCACATATAAACATTTTAAACAAACTGTTAGAGGATAATATATGATATCATTGTAAATGCATTGAAATGTAAACATGACTACCGAGCATATCCCTCTCCTATCTTTGTCGGCCATTATGCGTGGTGCTGGTTTTAAATCTGGTACCACGAGTCTCCTCGGGCATGGGGATCCCTCGGCGTGGAGATCTGGCTGAGATCCCTCACCTTGGGTGTATGCATCATATCCTGTATGCGCATATGGGTTAGGGGAAAGAAACTGCTCGGGCATCGAATCCAAGCCCGTGCCATGGTCCTGAGATATGCGCCTCAGCGAAGCTGCATCGAAGAAGAAGCGATGCAGGCGAGAGATGAGTCATGTCGTGGCAATGTCGTTCTAGTACTCGGACCCTCCCCCATTGCTCATGGCTCGTCTGGCGCCTCGCTTCGATGCAGACGGACGGTGCACTTTTCGGTCTGGCTGACCTCGCTACCGGCATGTATGCTCCGGTGTAGCGTCGTCGCCTCTACCGCATCGTATGCGAAATTAAATAATTACAGAAACCGTTGTGATGAAAGCAAAGCATCTTCACGCGCCATCGTATGATCATCGTAAAAAATAATGTACATAAAATATACCTAAGTTGGCGCACTATATCTGCTAGCGCTTCATTTTCCCACTTGTGTACCCATTCACTGTTCTCTTCCCTCCAATCGTATAAACTCCAACCCCTGCCCATATTTGTTAGCCTGCAAATTATGTAACAAAGTGTGAGTTTAGTAAATTAAAAATAACACTAACTATTTAGGGATGTCACATCTTACTTATGTGTTTCCTCGTCGATACGTCTGGGAAAAGGTGGTGGAATTTCTTGATAGAGACCGAACTGTCTCATTACACGCTCTGGGTTGTAAGGTTCAACACACCACAGGAACAATAAGTTGCAGCGAGTCAGCCGAGAATGCACTATCGGTTAACATGCACGGTGTGAAGTGTCGAGCATCAAAGACCATTTTAGCTGGTCCACGAGTCCACGGGTTCCATGTGACTTCTGCCTCATCAAGTATCTCAAACTGCTGGTGGTACATAGGGTAACAATTTTTCGCTATATCTCGAAGACCAACGTTTCCGTGCCTTTGTCCACTGGTGGCCATAGTTGCGCTAGCACCCTACGCCAAAGTCGTATGGGTATATGGGTTGTATTATACGAGGTCGTCCTCAGGAGGTATTCCCAGGACCACAACTGTAGAAACTCATAGGCGACACAAAGTAATGGAGCTTTTTGTGCGAAAGAGGTTTTTTGCGTGGCATCACACAAGCCTCTGTATGTATGAGATAGCATGGCAGAACCAAAGCTGTATTTTGGCTGCTCGGGTAAAGGTTCATCTACCATATTCTCTGCAATGTAGATGAGACCAGGGACAACAACGGCCCCATGTGAATTTGGAAATAGATTTCCGAGGAGCCACAACAAATCATAAACAGATGTCTTTTTCTCGTCTCCTCATTGGCGAAGCTAGATAAATTAAGAAAGTTATCACGAAGCCGGGGCAGTGGGATGCCCCGAGGGTTACCGAGCGTTGTGATTCTGGCATTTCCATCCCAAGGCGGGCTGCTATATCTAATGCCCAAGATGGAGACACTTTACGTGGAGAGACTACTACCGGCTCACCTCTAATTGGTAGAGCAGTGATCATAGAAACATCTTTCGATGTAGGTGCAAGCTCCCCAAAACGAAAGTGAAAGGTGTGGGTTTCAGGTCTCCATCGGTCAACGAGGGATGTCAAAGGGATGGGTCGAGCGTGCTTGGTCGTCGCATGATGTGAGCCTAGCAAAACCTTGTAGTCCATAAGCGTCAAGGTGAGCAAGGAAATGATTGTGTATTGGCCATGTTTTTTATGGTGCGAAGTCTGAAAGGCCGATAATCATGCTTAGTATTTGGTTTCAAAAATAGGTGGCACGGTGGCGGCGTCATGGGGCCCTGCAAAAGCACTGGCACTTCACCCATAACCTGCACACAAACATACAAATATAAATTACGAGGAAGACAGAAATACAAATGCAAATCAAAATTAACTTAAAAAATACAAAGAGATACGAATTACATTAATTATCTGAAGTTAACATCAGGAGTACAATAATACAAAGAGAATCAATTTAAATTTAATGCAGTAGAAATATAAATAGACATGGCGAAGTACATATATATCAACATCATGCGTTGTTGTTGGCTCGTCTGGGCAGTCTTTGCGTGAATGTCCAGGACACCTGCAAACGCGGCATCGCCTTGGTTCTCCCATCTGGCTATGGTCCATGTCATTGTGATGACGCCTAGACTGACGTCGTTCCTTTGCGGTTCTCATCAAGTCGGCGTTCGGAACCCATTTCAGCCCATCTGGCCACAACATTTTGTAGTTCATATCAATGCCTCAAGCCCAGAACTCACCGTTCCAAGTGTTGTACAGATTGTACATGTTGAAGTACGGCGATATGTATGGCTCGACGCTGATTTTTTGGTCAGCAGCCGCCCGGAGCACATGACTGCAAGGGTAGCCCTCAAGCTTGGGCTTGTTACAAGTGCACTCACAGGAGGTTGAGCCAAGGGTGACAGCTTGCTTTTTGATCCTCTGTGGTGACCCTTAACGTGCTTGGCTCGCACATTGACCTCCCACTTATTCCTAAGTGCGTCTACTTTCCTACAGCCATGACTTTGAGACTTCTTTGCTTTCTCGTCCAGATGTCTTCGCATCTTCTCGGACCATGGCTTGTTCAATTCAACTTGTGCTTTGGCGGCGGTGACCCTGCGCAAAGTATGGCAGGTCCGGTTCCAAGTTTCTTCAATTAGGGCTGTGATAGGCAGTGCTCGCACTCCTTTAAGAACACCATTGTACACCTCTCGACATGTTGCTGGTCATTATTCCATACCGAGCCCGGTGTCGTGAGCTGCGCCCACTTCTCCAAATGAGGGCAATTCTCGGTGATCCACTTGGCTCAAATTTATGGGTGTCCCTCGACCCCTCCGGTCTTCTCTCTGCGGCAAGGCCGCGTAATCTCACCATTGATACCTGCCGGATCGCATTCATTTTGGCTACAGTTTTTGCATGCACATCCTCTTGAATAACTTGAACCAATCCTTTTTTTGAATTTGGAGTAAAGTTTGCTGCCAAATGCCTCATGCACCACCTTCCCTCTAGATCGGGCCAGCCCCACTCTTCTTCCGACGCCTTAATTATTTCAAGAGCGCTTAATAATCCGGTGTTGCGATCAGAAATGATGCAAACACCTTTACGCTCTTTCACGACACCAATCTTCACGCAGCTCGGGAACCACAACCAGCTATCTTTGTTCTCGCTCTCGACCAATGCATATGCAATAGGAAGAAGCTGATTATTTGCATCCGCTGCAATCGCCACCAATAGTGTGCCCTTGTACTTTCCAAAGTGAGAAAGGTACCATCAACAGATAATACCGGCGGCGAGTGCACGAAGGCTTGTATAGTCTGGGCGAATGCCCGAATAAGCGGTCGAGATTAGCTCACCCGGGTTCATTGGGTTTGGACGTTCTCTCCGCCAAACTTGAGTCCCCTATTAGCACTTGCTATTTGATGAAGCATTCTAGGGGCATAAGAATATGCCTCCTCATAGGTACCATACAAGTTCTTGAATATATTTTCCTTCGCATGCCTAGCCTTGCTGTAGCTAACAGGGAAGCCAATTAGATCCTCTGCATCTTTTTGCAGAGCCCTAACACTAATGTTGAGACTTCCCTGCACAATTGTTTCCATCGTCTGTGCCACATATTTTTGCTGTCACATTGCGGTGATCTGAAAAGAGTCCCAGGTTGCTCACAGGTATGCTCCACTATTTTTACGATATGCCATGGTGACATACCCGGGCTTGATCTAGCGAGAACTCTTCCTGGCAACCTTTCGCGGTGTGGATGCATATGACCTTCAACTCTTTTTATCGACTGCTTCACTCTATGCTTTGGCGGTGGATGCCGATTGCATAGCTACCCATTGCACTGATAAGCAGACTTCTTATCTGGGAAAACTTGCCCAACCTCCGGGCTTCCCGCTCCTAGGCGAAGCGAGTGAAATTCGTTGGTGATGCTCATATCCTGTAAAACCCTGGTTGCGGTGCCGCCGCGACCGCCCTCGAGGAGGAACATCTTCTTCTCCGCTTGACTCACGAAGGCGAGAAGAATGATCATCATCATCTAAGCGCCTCCGGCAATCCCTCCACGTGTTCGCTCATGTCAGCGGCCGCCGACCAATATCCTGTGTCATACAGGCTGGCCGCCGTCGGTTCCGATGGGCGATGCTAGGGCTGATGTGATGGCCAAGTCAACCTCACCACCCCTGCTACTGCATCCGGCAACATCAGTAATTGAAATGAACTCCACATACACCATCGGCTGACCATACATTGAGTTATTGGGATTGCTTGCAAACCTCATGTACGACCCCCACGACCGATCACCTGTGACAGGCCGCAAACCCCAACGGGCAACTGTCCCATCATTTCCTCCATCAACGACGAAGGCCTCCATTGTCATTTTTTTTTCCTGCATCCATTGGGCCAAACACACGCTCGGATGCACCTTCTAACAGCTACGTAACCCACGTTGACCATGTCTCTCACCACTACTGTAGTCGACTCGCATGAAGGACACATCCACCCCGCATGGACCGTCGCGTATGACGTTCCCATAGTACACTACTAAATTGTCCATAGTACCTAACCAACATACATGTTTACATTTCAAATAATTAGTAACTGAACATTTAGTAACGATGACAACATTTACATATCTTACGACTAAAATAATAACTGTATTTTCGTTATAAATATTCGGTTTGTTTTAGAATCATTTGCTTAGACTTTAATGGGTTGTTTGGTTAACGGGTATTTAAAGATCTATTTTTCTCAAACTTGTCTCTGGCGTAACAAACTAAAACTCTGTTTGCTTTTCTCTAACTACCCCAAAAATATCCTAAAATAGTTCTCGTAACATGCAAAAACTTAGCTTCTGGAAAAAGCGACTATTAGTAACATATGGTAATAACATAATAGTACGATAATAACATAATAGTACGATAATTACATTTTAATATAATATGGTAATTACTAGCTATCCAAACAACCAGTAAACATAATAGTACGATAATAACATTTTAATATCATATGAGTAAAACATTTAATTTCTTTTCGGCTTTATATAATTTTTTTTCACATCATACGATAACAATCATTTATCTACAAATAATAATATTTGCAGCTGCATGCACATTATTCACAATAGTACATCAATACAAAAATATTAACAAAATTACAGTGTCATTTTTCACCTTAGCTCCAATATGGATGTGCTTGCGAATGCAATTTAAGCGTCAAAATAGTTCCAATAAATATCCGTCGCCAGTACTATATGAACCTCGTCAACCTATTATCACATTAACAACAATATTACACACGGATTTTTCTTCCTGCTAACAAAAGTATGAAAATAGCACTTCCATGTATGTGTTCATCACCTCAAAATGGGACAGCGAAAATGGAAACACAATTTCTTCAATCACGTCTTCTCCTCCTTGTTTGCTACTAAGATGAATTATTTTACCTAATTACATACATCATTAAGTACATTAGCACCTAATCTGAACATATAAAATTTAGATTATTGCGACATAACAAAAGTAGACCCTACGGTCTCCTAACTATAGACTTATTAATAAACATACCACATAAAATAACATACCACATGAAATAACATACCGCATGCAATAAAAACTATTGTAAATGTTGTATCTGTCGTCTGAAATTATTTCTAAACTCTACGCACTAACATCACATAGCTAATGACGAGCTAAAAGACTAACTAATTACCACCCTGCATGCACAAATAAATAAATGTTTTGCAAAGCTCATACCTTGATCTTCAACTTCGTACTACACTTTACATAGCATAAATCCTACTCCTCAAGCTCTAAATGACTCCAAATGACTCCTTCAAATGCTACAATTATGCCTAAAACAACAGAGAATACACACTTAGGAACTAATCAAACAGAACAAAACATCATGCATGTGAACGAAACCAACAAAAATGGATATATCTTACCTTAATCTAACTTTTCTTCAACTTCATCATCTTGAAATCAAACTCCAAATCGACCAAAATCACGAGTAAAAGTGGCTAGTTTTCCTTTACGTCTATGTATGCGCTCGAGAGAGCTAAGAGGTAGAGGAGGCAACCAGAGATATGCGAGAGAGAGTGTATCGCATCGAAGTCGCGGATGTGCGTTTAAAAAGAAGAGGACCACTGTATTGTCGGCAGAGCAAGCCAGAACTCACCTACCACGGCATCGGATTCCAGCATCGCGGTGTCTCATCATACGCAGCAACAACAACGCCTGAGTGCTGTCGCTTCGGCCGGAGAAATAGACGGAAGCGAGAATCACGCACAGCTTTAATCAGTGTCGTTTACGTAGCAATCAGTACTACAAAGTTTAGGCGGAATCTAATCATCGAAACTTGTGGCAGGCAAAACAAGGAGCTGAGAAAAGCCGTGCCGTGAAAATCTGCGCCACCGGAATCAGCGCCACAAGAACAAGGGCGGCCTGGCCCGCGCCTCGGCCAGCAGCGGCGGTCGGCCACCCACGCGCCGATTGGCTGCCGCCTCAGCGATGGCGGCCAGCCTGGCGGGCCGAAGCGCGGCAGATCTTTGTCGGCCCGCCCGGCCAAGCGCCAGTCGCCGCCTTGCCGGTGGCGGCGGGGCCCACCTGGCCCGCCCGTTCCGTCACGGCGTGGAAGTAGCCGATCCCGTTCGGCTAGAGTGGCCGCCTCTGCGGTGGCGGCCGGGCCCGCCGCCTCTGGCGTGGCGGCAGGTGCCACGTGTCGCTGTCGCGCTGCCGCCACCGGCCGAGGGGTCCTTTTGTCAAATTCATCCAGAGGTAGTCCTTTTGCCAAATCATCTCGGCGGAGGGTCCTTTTGGACAAAAATCCTCCAACTCCAACTCAAACTCGGTCGAGGCAAAGGAAAGAGAAAAGGATTGCACATGCACCGCATGCATGGGGCTGGAATGGGACTCGTCTACGTACTGTTTGTTATGGCCGCGGTTTCTGTCCGTTTAGGTAGGGATTTGGGGTCGTGTCCGGGCCTGCCCTGAGATGCGGTGGCAGTGCGCTTAGCGCGCGGCCGCATCCATTTGCCCCATCCTGTCCGTCAGGGCAAAAAATGCCCAAATTTGTATCAAAACTAGTTTCCAACCCAAATATTTATATGAAAATTAAAATAATTTTACAACCCAATTGAAGTTGTCTTTAATAAAATAGTTTTACAACCAAATTAAAATTGTCTTGACTGAACATATAATGGACCAATACATCTATTGGTTGCCAATGTGATTCCACATGTGCTCAACCAAGTCATTTTAAAGATTCAAAGCGAGTGTGTCAATCACGCATCTCACGGTAGAATTGGGCAAACTGTTCAAATGTGGCCGGGTCTTGGTGCAGGGGCTCAATATTTTCACCTTGATAATCAAATCCTTGGTCAAGATACTCTCATCATGCTAAGCCTCAACGATCATGTTGTGCATGATCACACAAGCGATCATCACCTCCCAAAGCTTCCTTTCATCCCATGACAGTGCATGGTTTCGAACGATACCCCACCGGGATTGAAGCACGCCAAAAGCACGTTCCACATCCTTTCTAACACTCTCTTGCATTTGGGCAAATCTCTTTCTCTTCTCACCTTGGGGTTTCGAGATTGTCTTCACAAAAGTTGACCATCGAGGATATATACCATCCGCTAGATAGTATCCCTTGTTTGTAATGGTGGCCGTTGATCTCAAAGTTGACAGGTGGGGAGTGGCCTTCTGCAAGCCTCGCGAAGACTGGAGAACGTTGCAGCACGTTGATATCATTGTGAGAACCTGCCATGCCAAAGAAAGAATGTCATATCCAAAGATCTTGCGATGCCACCGCTTCTAATATGACAGTGCACCCCTTAACATGCCCCTTGTACAGGCCCTGCCAAGCAAATGGACAGTTCTTCCACTCTCAATGCATACAATCTATGCTGCCAAGCATGCCTGGAAAGCCTCTAGCTGCGTTGGTCGCCAACAATCTCTCAGACATGTGGCAGTTGGCTGCCTCAAGTACTCTGGGCCAAACACCTCGATCACAGCCTGGCAAAACTTGTACATTGACATCAGACATGTTGTCTCACTCACACGCACATACTCATCCACCAGATCGCCTGAAATTCCATATGCAAGCATGCGGATGGCCGCGGTGTATTTCTGATAAGAGGAGAATCCAAGCTTGCCAAGGGCATCCGTCTTGCACTCGAAGTATGGGTGAAAGATCGAGGATGTCGCCTAGAGGGGGTGAATAGGCGCTTTAAAATAATTACGGTTTAGGCTTGAACAAATGCGGAATAAACCTAACGGTTAATTTGTCAAGCACAAAACCTACAACAACTAGGCTCACCTATGTGCACCAACAACTTATGCTAAGCAAGATAAGCAACTATGTGATAGCAAGATATATGACAAAGAACAATATGGCTATCACAAAGTAAAGTGCATAAGTAAAGGGGCTCGGGTAAGAGATAACCGAGGCACGCGGAGGCGACGATGTATCCGAAGTTCACACCCTTGCGGATGCTAATCTCCGTTTGGAGGCGGTGTGGAGGCACAATGCTCCCCAAGAAGCCACTAGGGCCACCGTAATCTCCTCACGCCCTCGCACAATGCAAGATGCCGTGATTCCACTAAGGGACCCTTGAGGGCGGTCACCGAACCCGTACAAATGGCAACCATTGGGGCGGTCACCGAACCCAGTACACTTTGGCAACCCTTGGGGCGGTCACGGAACCCGTCAAATTGCTCAGGCGATCTCCACAACCTAATTGGAGACCCGACGCTTGCCGGAGCTTTACACCACAATGATTGAGCTCCGAACACTACCAACTGCCTAGGGCGCCAAGCACCCAAGAGGAACAAGCTCAAGGGCACCAAGCACCCAAGAGTAATAAGCTTCTCAACTTGTAACTTCCACGTATCACCGTGGAGAACTCAAACCGATGCACCAAATGCAATGGCAAGGGCACACGGAGTGCCCAAGTCCTTCTCTCTCAAATCCCACCAAAGCAACTAATGCTAGGGAGGAAAATGAGAGGAAGAACAAGAAGGAGAACACCAAGAACTCCAAGAACTAGATCCAAGGGGTTCCCCTCACATAGAGGAGAAAGTGATTGGTGGAAATGTGGATCTAGATCTCCTCTCTCTTTTCCCCCAAAAACTAGCAAGAAACCATGGAGGGATTGAGAGATAGCAAGCTCGGAGAAGGTCAACAATGGGGAAGAACACGAGCTCAAAGGATAAGGTTCAATGGGGAAGAAGACCCCTTTTATAGGAGGGGAAAATCCAACCGTTACCCCACTGAAAATCCTCAAGACAGAGCGGTACTACCGCTAGGGAAGGGCGGTACTACCACCGAGGGCGGTACTACCGCTCCTATCCAGCGGTACTACTGCTACCAAGAGAAGGTCAAGGCCACAGCCCCAGGCGGTACTACCGCTAGGGAAGAGCGGTACTACCGCTCAGTGCGGTACTACCGCTTCTACTGCCGCTACTAGTGCCGCAAAACCCGACATGAAAAACTTCGTTCGAGAATCGAGGCGGAAGTAGCCAGACGCACAGCGGTACTACGACCGAAACTCCCAAGCGGTACTACCGTTCGGAGAGCGGTACTACCGCTTGAGCGGTACTACGCTCGAGAGCGGTACTACCGCTTGAGCTCAGTACTACCGCTGAGGGTCACGGTACTACCGCTGGCACCAGCCTTAAGCCACAACCACGAAAGCAAAGAATACTCCAAGAAAACCAGAACTGCCATAACTTCTTCATATGAGCTCCGAATTGAGCAAACTCAAGCTTGTTTGAAACAAGACAACGAGTAGCATCAAAACAGCGACTGGTTATAGTAAGAAGAGGCAGGGAGGTATGCTTAGCAAACAAAGGAGTGAAACCTCCAACCGAGAAGAACCGGCATACCCTCCAACATCAAAAACATCATAGAAGATGCATGAGAACTCCGTTTTCGATGAACTCGAGCTTGTCATAAAAATGACCATAAGCTCCAAATCTCACAAGGAGAAGAACCAATAAAGATGATGCAAGGATGCAATGGTTTGAGCTCTCTACGAACGATGCGATCAAGCAACTCATCGAGAGCCCCCCTTGATAGTACGGCAAACGATCCTATAACCCGGTCTTCCACATGAGACCGGTAAAATAGAAAACCTATCAAGGGCAAACCTTTGCCTTGAACATGGTCCACTTGAGCTAGATGATGACGATCTTGACTCCCTCAAGTTGGACCACCTTTCTTGATTGCATTGGCGGGATGAAGACTAGTTGATTGCTCCCCATACTCTCACGTGGGTGAGCCTCTCTTCCGCTCATCTTCACAAGTCCATTGTCACCACAATGGACGACAAGCTTCAAGCACTTGATCTCTTCGTGATGCATCACTTGAACTTGCACACCGCAACCTAACCCCACAAAGAACTCTCACGAAGACATGGGTTAGCACACAAAGCGTAATGAACAATGCTTACCATACCATGGGATCACTTGATCCCTCTCGGTACATCTTCTACGCTTTGTGAGTTGATCAACTTGATTCACTCTTGACTTAGTCTTGATCAACCTTGAATCTTTCCAACTCTCTTCATTTGGATGATGTCTTGAAGGTGGACATGAATGATCACACAATCTTATTCTTCAAGACATGCTTGCAATAAGCTCAACACTCACATGACCAATCTTTGGATAATTCCTTGAATAGCACCTTGGTCGACACAAAACTCTCCTTGAAACCAACACATGTACTCCAAGAAAAGCCTATGGACAAAACCTTCAAATAAACTCAAGGCAACCATTAGTCCATAGAGAATGTCATCAATTACCAAAACCACACATGGGGGCACCGCATGTCCTTTCAATGGGTCATGAGCAACCACTCCCTCTCGGATACGATTGAACACATGCCTTGCCATACGAAAACGGCGACGAAATTTATCCGGCTTGAAGAGAAGGGTGTTGGAAAAGTAATCGGCATAGAGCAGGGCGTGGCCTCTCTCCTGCTATGCGGTTCAGGTTGGGAGCACGGCCGGTGACCCCCTGTACCGAGGAAGCTGCCGTTGAATATGGTCGTGAACGACCAGTGCAGCCACCACAAGATCTTCATCATCCGACGACGAATCGTCCGATGAACAAAGGAAGTGATGGAAGAAAAACTCGTCTCCACTGTCCATACCTTTGTTGGCAAAAGGTCGAACACCTTGCGGTCGTGGTGGCGAAGAGGCCGCGATGATCACCTCGACGCAACAGGGGTGGTAGCCGGCCGGCTACTGGCCGCTCTGGAGCTCTCGTCGGAATCTGCCTCGGCCGCCGTGGTACGTCGCCGGCACTCGTGTCCCCTCTGCCACCGGCAAGGACGGCGATGGCCAAACCTCCTCCGATCGACGGCCAAAACTACGGCGAAAGCGCGGGCGTGGTGGCGGCTATGTCGAGACGCGGTTTCGTATGGACGGCGGGGGGGGTGCGCGGTGAGGAGGCGGCCGGAGAATAGCGCCGGCGCCGGCGGCGGGGCGGGGCGGGGAGAGAGGGTGCAGCGTTGGGAGCGGAGGAACTGCTAGTGCCCCCGACAGGCGGGCCACGGGGAGGGGGGGGTGTTAGGGAACGTAGTAATTTCAAAAAATTTCCTACGATCACGCAAGACCATGGTGATGGCATAGCAACGAGAGGGAAGAGTGTCCGTCCACGTACCCTCGTAGACCGAAAGCGGAAGCGTTATAACAACGCTGTTGATGTAGTCGACGCCTTCACGATCCGACCGATCCAAGCACCGAACGTCACGGCACCTCCGAGTTACGCACACGTTCAGCTCGATGGCGATCCCCGGACTCCGATCCAGCAAAGTGTCGGGGATGAGTTCCGTCAACCGACGGCGTGGTGACGATGTTGATGCTCCACCGACGCAGGCTTCGCCTAAGCTCCGTGACGATATGACTTCTCCGGCGCAGGCTTCGCCTAAGCTCCGACGATATGACCGAAGTGGAATATGGTGGAAGGGGCACCGCTGCACGGCTAAGGAAAGATCCGTAGATCAACTTGTGTGTTATGGGGTGCCCCTGCCCCTCAGATATAAAGGAGCCAAGGAGGAGGTGGCGGCCCAAGGGAGGAGGCGCACCAAGGAGTCCTACTCCTCCGGAGTAGGACTCCCCTCAATCCTAGTTGGATTAGGATTCCGGAGGAAAGAGAGAGAGGGGGCGGCCCACCTTTCCTAGTCCTAATAGGACTAGGGGAAGAAGCGGCGTGTCACCTAGGGCTGCCTTCTCCTTTCCTCCAAGGCCCACTATGGGCCCATGTAGTTCTGGGGTTCGGTAACCTCCCGGTACTCGATAAATTCGATTTCACTCGGAACCTTTCCGATGTCCAAATGTAGGCTTCCAATATATCAATCTTTATGTCTCGACCATTTCGAGACTCCTCGTCATGTCCGTGATCACATCCGGGACTCCGAACAAACTTCGTGCATCAATACTTATAAACTCATAATGAACTGTCATCGAAGCGTTAGCGTGCGGACCCTACGGGTTCGAGAACTATGTAGACATGACCTAGAACCATTCTCGGTCAATAACCAATAGCAGAACCTGGATGCCCATATTGGTTCCTACATATTCTATGAAGATCTTTATCGGTCAAACCGCATAACGATATACGTTGTTCCCTTTGTCATCGGTATGTTACTTACCCGAGATTCGATCGTCGGTATCCAATACCTAGTTCAATCTAGATTACGGTAAGTCTCTTTACTCGTTCCGTAATACATCATCTCACAACTAACTCATTAGTTGTAATGCTTGCAAGGCTTAAGTGATGTGTATTACCGAGAAGGCCTAGAGATACCTCTCCGACAATCGGAGTGACAAAACCTAATCTCGAAATACGCCAACCCAACAAGTACCTTTGGAGACACCTGTAGTACTCCTTTATAATCACCCGATTCGTTGTGACGTTTGTTAGTAACCAAAGTGTTCCTCCGGTAAACGGGAGTTGCATAATCTCATAGTTATAGGAACATGTATGGGTCATGAAGAAAGCATTAACATACTAAACGATCAAGTGTTAAGCTAACGGAATGGGTCATGTCAATCAGATCATTCAACTAATGATGTGACCTTGTTAATCAAATAACAACTCCTTGTTCATGGTTAGGAAACATAACCATCTTTGATTAACAAGCTAGTCAAGTAGAGGCATACTAGTGACATACTGTTTGTCTATATATTCACACATGTATTATGTTTCCGTTAATACAATTCTAGCATGAATAATAAACCTTTATCATGATATAAGGAAATAAATAATAACTTTATTATTGCCTCTAGGGCATATTTCCTTCAGTCTCCCACTTGCACTAGAGTCAATAATCTAGATTACAAAGTAATGATCCTAACACCCATGGAGTCTTGGTGCTGATCATGTTTTGCTCGTGGAAGAGGCTTAGTCAACGGGTGCGCAACATTCAGATCCGTATGTATTTTGCAAATCTCTATGTCTCCCACTTGGACTTGGTCCCGAATGGAATTGAAGGCGTCTCTTGATATGCTTGGTCCTCTTGTGAAATCTGGATTCCTTTGCCAAGGCAATTGCACCAGTATTGTCACGTAAGATCTTCATCGGTCCCGATGCACTAGGTATGACACCTAGATCGGAAATGAACTCTTTCATCCAGACTCCTTCATTCGCTGCTTCTGAAGCAGCTATGTACTCCGCTTCACATGTAGATCCCGCCACGACGCTTTGTTTAGAACTGCACCAACTGACAGCTCCACCGTTTAATAGAAACACGTATCCGGTTTGCGATTTAGAATCGTCCGGATCAGTGTCAAAGCTTGCATCGACGTAACCATTTACGACTAGCTCTTTGTCACCTCCATATATGAGAAACATATCCTTAGTCCTTTTCGTGTATTTCAGGATGTTCTTGACCGCTGTCCGATGATCCATTCCTGGATTACTTTGGTACCTTCCTGCCAAGCTTACAGCTAAGCATACGTCAGTGCGGTACACAGCATTGCATACATGATAGAGCCTATGGCTGAAGCATAGGGAACATCTTTCATTTTCTCTCTATCTTCTGCTGTGGTCGGGCATTGAGTCCGACTCAATCTTACACCTTGCAACACAGGCAAAAACCTTTCTTTGCTCGATCCATTTTGAACTTTTTCAAAACTTTATCAAGGTATGTGCTTTGTGAAAGTCCAATTAAGCGTCTTGATCTATCTCTATAGATCTTGATGCCCAATATGTAAGCAGCTTCACCGAGGTCTTTCATTGAAAAACTTTTATTCAAGTATCCTTTTATGCTATCCAGAAATTCTATATCATTTCCAATCAATAATATGTCGTCCACATATAATATCGTAAATGCTACAGAGCTCCCACTCACTTTCTTGTAAATACAGCTTCTCCAAAAGTCCATACAAACCCATATGCTTTGATCACACTATCAAAGCGTTTATTCCAACTCCGAGAGGCTTGCACTGCACCATAAATTGATCGCCGAGCTTGCACACTTTGTTAGCACCTTTTGGATCGACAAAACCTTCTCGTTGCATCATATACAACTCTTCTTCTAGAAATCCATTCAAGAATGCAGTTTTTACATCCATTTGCCAGATTTCAAAATCGTAAAATGGGGCAATTGCTAACATGATATGGACAGAATTAAGCATCACCACGGGAGAGAAAGTCTCATCGTAGTCAACCCCTTGAACTTGTCGAAAACCTTTCGCAACAAGTCGAGCTTTGTAGACAGTTATATTACCATCAGCGTCAGTCTTCTTCTTAAAGATCCATTTATTTTCAATGGCTTGCCGATCAAAGGGCAAGTCAACCAAAGTCCATACTTTGTTCTCATACATGGATCCCATCTCAGATTTCATGGCTTCCAGCCATTTTGCGGAATCTGGGCTCACCATCGCTTCTTCATAGTTTGTAGGTTCGCCATGGTCAAGTAACATGACTTCCGAATAGGATTACCGTACCACTCAGTGCGTATTTTACTCTGGTTGACCTACGAGGTTCGTGAGTAACTTGATCTGAAGTTTCATGATCATCATCATTTTCTTCTCTAATTGGTGTAGTTGTCACAGAACCATTTCTTGTGATGAACTACTTTCCAATAAGGGAGCAGAATCTGATTATCTCATCAAGTTCTACTTTCCTCCCACTCACTTCTTTCGAGAGAAACTCCTTCTCTAGAAAGGATCCGAATTTAGCAACGAAAATCTTGCCTTCAGATCTGTGATAGAAGGTGTACCCAGTCTCTTTTGGGTATCCTATGAAGACACATTTTTCCGATTTGGGTTCGAGCTTATCTGGTTGAAGTTTCTTTACATAAGCATCACAGCCCCAAACTTTAAGAAACGACAACTTTGGTTTCTTGCCAAACCACAGTTCATAAGGCGTCGTATCAACGGATTTTGACGGTGTCCTATTTAACGTGAATGCGGCCGTCTCTAAAGCATAACCCCAAAACGATAGCGGTAAATCGGAAATAGACAACATAGATCGCACCATATCTAGTAAAGTACGATTCTGACGTTCGGACACACCATTTCTCCGTGGTGTTCCGGTGGCGTGAGTTCTTGAAACTATTCCACATTGTTTCAAATGTAAACCAAACTCGTAACTCAAATATTCTCCTCCACGATCAGATCGTAGAAATTTTATTTTCTTGTTACGATGATTTTCCACTTCACTCTGAAATTCTTTGAACTTTTCAAATGTTTCAGATTTGTGTTTCATTAAGTAGATATACCCATATCTGCTCAAATCATCTGTGAAGGTGAGAAAATAACGATACCGTGCGTGCCTCAACATTCATTGGACCACAAACATCGGTATGTATGATTTCCAACAAATCAGTTGCTCGCTCCATAGTTCCGAGAACGGCGTTTTGGTCATCTTGCCCATGAGGCACGGGTTCGCAAGTACCAAGTGATTCATAATCAAGTGATTCCGTAAGCCCATCGGTATGGAGTTTCTTCATGCGTTTTACACCGATATGACCTAAACGGCGATTGCCACAAATAAGTTGCACTATCATTATCAACTCTGCATCTTTTGGTTTCAACATTATGAATATGTGTATCACTACTGTCAAGATTCAACAAGAATAGACCATTCTTCAAGGGTGCATGACCATAAAGATTTTTCTCATATAAATAGAACAACCATTATTCTCTGATTTAAATGAATAACCGTCTCGCATTAAACAAGATCCAGATATAATGTTCATGCTCAACGCTGGCACCAAATAACAATTATTTAGGTCTAAAACTAATCCCGAAGGTAGATGTAGAGGTAAGCGTGCCGATTGCGATCACATCGACTTTGGAACCATTTCCAACGCCAAGATCGTCACCTCGTCCTTAGCCAATCTTCGCTTAATCCGTAGTTCCTGCTTTGAGTTGCAAATATTAGCAATGTAACCGAGATCAAATACCCGTGTACTCTGCGAGTATTAGTAAGGTACACATCAATAACATGTATATCACATATACCTTTGTTCACCTTGCCATCGCTTTTATCCGCCAAATACTTGGGGCAGTTCCGCTTCCGAGGTCCGTGGGCTTGCGGTAAAAACACTCGATTTCGTGCTTAGGTCCAGACTTGGGTTTCTTCTCTTGATCAGCAACTTTCTTGCTGTTCTTTTTGAAGTTTCCTTCTTCTTCCCTTTGCCCTTTTCTTGAAACTAGTGGTCTTGTTGATCATCAACACTTGATGCTCTTTCTTGATTTCTACCTCCGCAGCTTTTAGCATCGCTAAGAGCTCAGAATTGTCTTAGTCATCCCTTGCATACTATAGTTCATCACGAAGCTCTTGTAGCTTGGTGGCGTTGATTGGAGAATTACATCAATGACACTATCATCCGGAAGATTAACTTCCAGCTGAATTAAGTGATTGTTATACCCAGACATTTTGAGTATGTGCTCACCCTTGTAACTATTCTCCTCCATCTTGCAGCTATAGAACTTATTGGAGACTTCATATCTCTCAATCCGGGCATTTGCTTGAAATATTAACTTCAACTCCTGGAACATCTCATATGCTCCATGACGCTCAAAACGTCGTTGAAGACCCGGTTCTAAGCCGTAAAGCATGGCACACTGAACTATAGAGTAGTCATCAGCTCTGCTTTGCAGACGTTCACAACTTCTCGCTCAAGATCTCGCAGCAGTTCGCTACCCGGCGGTGCTTCCAGGGCGTAATTTTTACGTGCAGCAATGAGGATAATCCTCAAATTACGGACCCAGTCCGTGTAATTGCTACCATCATCTTTCAACTTTGCTTTCTCAAGGAACGCATTAAAATTCAACGGAACAACAAAGACGAGCCATCTATCTACAAGAAACATAGACAAGCAAAATACTATCAGGTACTAAGTTCATGATAAATTTAAGTTCAATTAATCATATTAAAACTCCCACTTAGATGTACATCTCTCTAGTCATCTAAGTGATCACGTGATCCATATTAACTAAACCATGTCCAATCATCACGTGAGATGGAGTAGTTTCAATGGTGAACATCACTATGTTGATCATATCTACTATATGATTCACGCTCGACCTTTCGGTCTCCGTGTTCCGAGGCCATAACTGTTATATGATAGGCTCGTCAATTTTAACATTAGTATTCCGCGTGCGCAACTGTTTTGCACCCGTTGTATTTGAACGTAGAGCCTATCACACCCGATCATCACGTGGTGTCTCAAAGACGAAGAACTTTCGCAACGGTGCATACTCAGGGAGAACACTTCTTGATAATTTTTTATAGTGAGAGATCATCTTATAATGCTACCGTCAATCAAAGCAAGATAAGATGCATAAAGGATAAACATCACATGCAATCAATATAAGTGATATGATATGGTCATCATCATCTTGTGCTTGTGATCTCCATCGCCAAGCACCGTCATGATCACCATCGCCACCGGCGCGACACCTTGATCTCCATCGTAGCATCGTTGTCGTCTCGCCAACTATTGCTTCTACGACTATCGCTACTCCTTAGTGATAAAGTAAAGCAATTACATGGCGTTGCATTTCATACAATAAAGCGACAACCATATGGCTCCTGCCATTGCCGATAACTCGGTTACAAAACATGATCATCTCATACAATAAAATATAGCATCACGTCTTGACCACATCACATCACAACATGCCCTGCAAAAACAAGTTAGACGTCCTCTACTTTGTTGTTGCAAGTTTTACGTGGCTGCTACGGGCTGAGCAAGAACCGTTCTTACCTACGCATCAAAACCACAACGATAGTTTGTCAAATAGACTCCGTTTAACCTTCTCAAGGACCGGGCGTATGCCTACTCAGTTCAACTAAAGTGAGAGAGACAGACACCGCCGGTCACCTTTAAGCAACGAGTGCTCGAGCGGTGAAACCAGTCTCGCGTAAGCGTCTGGCGTAATGTCGGTCCGGGCCGCTTCATCTCACAATACCGCTGAACCAAAGTATGACATGCCGGTAGGCAGTATGACTTGTATCGTCCACAACTCACTTGTGTTCTACTCGTGCATATGACATCAACGCGCATAAAACCAGGCT
Source organism: Aegilops bicornis (assembly GCA_021605145.1). Lineage (NCBI taxonomy): Eukaryota > Viridiplantae > Streptophyta > Magnoliopsida > Poales > Poaceae > Aegilops > Aegilops bicornis. The sequence goes on from CM038670.1 coordinate 89,908,169, forward strand.
CGGATGCCACTTTGTTAGGGAACGTAGTAATTTCAAAAATTTTCCCTACGATCACGCAAGACCATGGTGATGGCATAGCAACGAGAGGGAAGAGTGTCCGTCCACGCACTCGTGAGACCGAAAGCGGAAGCGTTATAACAACGCGGTTGATGTAGTCGTGCGTCTTCACGATCCGACCGATCCAAGCACCGAACGTCACGGCACCTCCGAGTTACGCACACGTTCAGCTCGATGACGATCCCCGGACTCGATCCAGCAAAGTGTCGGGATGAGTTCCGTCGACGCGACGGCGTGGTGACGATGTTGATGCTCCACCGACGCAGGCTTCGCCTAAGCTCCGTGACGATATGACTTCTCCGGCGCAGGCTTCTCCTAAGCTCCGCGACGATATGACCCAAGTGGAATATGGTGGAAGGGGCACCGCTGCGGCTAAGGAAAGATCCGTGAGATCAACTTGTGTGTTATGGGGTGCCCCCTGCCCCAGATATAAAAGGAGCCAAGGAGGAGGTGGCCGGCCCAAGGGAGGAGGCGCACCAAGGGAGTCCTACTCCTCCCAGTAGGACTCCTCCAATCCTAGTTGGATTAGGATTCCGGAGGAAAGAGAGAGAGGGGGCGGCCCACCTTTCCTAGTCCTAATAGGACTAGGGGAAGAAGCGGCCACCTAGGGCTGCCCTTCTCCTTTCCTCCAAGGCCCACTATGGGCCCATGTAGTTCCCCGGGGTTCCAGTAACCTCCCTGCCTCGTAAATTCTCGATTTCACTTAACCTTTCCGATGTCCAAATGTAGGCTTCCAATATATCAATCTTTATGTCTCGACCATTTCGAGACTCCTCGTCATGTCCGTGATCACATCCGGACTCGAACAAACTTCGGTGCATCAATACTTATAAACTCATAATGAACTCATCATCGAAGCGTTAGCGTCGCGGACCCTACGGGTTCGAGAACTATGTAGACATGACCTAGAACCATTCTCGGTCAATAACCAATAGCGGAACCTGGATGCCCATATTGGTTCCTACATATTCTACGAAGATCTTTATCGGTCAAACCGCATAACGACATACGTTGTTCCCTTTGTCATCGGTATGTTACTTACCCGAGATTCGATCGTCGGTATCCAATACCTAGTTCAATCTCGTTGCGGTAAGTCTCTTTACTCGTTCCGTAATACATCATCTCACAACTAACTCATTAGTTGTAATGCTTGCAAGGCTTAAGTGATGTGTATTACCGAGAAGGCCTAGAGATACCTCTCCGAGCAATCGGAGTGACAAAACCTAATCTCAAATACGCCAACCCAACAAGTACCTTTGGAGACACCTGTAGTACTCCTTTATAATCACCCAGTTACGTTGTGACGCTTGGTAGTACCAAAGTGTTCCTCCGGTGGCAGGAGTTGCATAATCTCATAGTTATAGGAACATGTATGGGTCATGAAGAAAGCATTAACATACTAAACGATCAAGTGTTAAGCTAACGGAATGGGTCATGTCAATCAGATCATTCAACTAATGATGTGACCTTGTTAATCAAATAACAACTCCTTGTTCATGGTTAGGAAACATAACCATCTTTGATTAACAAGCTAGTCAAGTAGAGGCATACTAGTGACATAATGTTTGTCTATATATTCACACATGTATTATGTTTCCGGTTAATACAATTCTAGCATGAATAATAAACCTTTATCATGATATAAGGAAATAAATAATAACTTTATTATTGCCTCTAGGGCATATTTCCTTCAGGGGGGACAAGGGCGTGCGTCAAGGCCGTCCGCGCGCGTCCGTTTCACCCCAAACCGAGTGTAAGTTTGGGCCGGGGATGGATCGAAAACGGACGAAATCAGAACATTTGTCCGTTTGACGCCGTGCGCTGGGCCGCCTCTTTTGTTCCTTTTACCCCAAACGGACGGGGCTGGACAGGATAGGGTCGCGCGGTGGAGTTGGCCTTAGCTAGCTAGGCCGCCCACATCTATCTAGCGCCACCAGCACCATAGCCCTACTCACCTTGGACCATTGCTAGCGGCTGGTACAATGTACACGGTACAACTGCACATGCAATGGGCGCTTCTCCTCTTGGTTCTAGCAGCGGCCCGCCCATCGCCTCGAGCGTAGGGTGTAACGTAAATCTCTCTACCGCCTGCCCGCCCGATTGGTTTGCACGTACTCCTCACACATGATCGCGACAGACAGGTGACTGGTTTGATGTAGATGAAAGGGGAATAATAAGTGAGCGAGTGCTAAGGCCAACTCCACCGCGCGACCCCAATCGGACGTCCGTTTTGTCCGGATTCTGTCCGTTTAGGTAGCGATTTGGGGCCGTGTCCGGGCCTGTCCTGGGATGCGGTGGTCGTGCGTCCAGCGCGCGGCCGCATCCATTTTGCCCCATCCTGTCCGCGTCTACTTTTCAAATGCCAAGCCCTAGTTCAGGCCAGCGGCCCCGGTTCATCACGCCGACAACAGAGCCAGCGGCCTACATGCCCATCGCCAGCATCAGCCAGCGGCCGGCAACACAGTCAGCCTCCAAAATGAATAGTTCTCCTCGCCGGCAACACAGCCAGCGGCCGGCAATACAGCCGGCCTCCAAAATGAATGTTTTCTCGCTGGCACACTACCAGCGGCCGGACAGGCGGGCGGGCGGCACCCATGCCAGCCTCAAAAAGAACGGCCACGCCGATCGGACGACCTAGTTCAGGCCTTCGGCGTCGAGCATCTCCTTCTGCCTGGCCTCGAACCAGGCCCTCGTCTTGTCGCTCATCTTCGACAAGTCCACGCTCATGATCGCAAGGGCCACCACCTTCGCTTTGGTGGCGGCATTGGTGGCCTCGATGTCGAAGCTGCCTCGCTCGCCTTGACGTTGTCGGCCTCGATGTCGAGCTGCCTTTGCCGGGCCGCCTCCTCCATGCCGAGCTGCCTTTGCCGGGCCGCCTCCTCCATGTCGATCTTCCTCGTCTTGGCCGCCTCCTCCATATCAAGCTTCTGTCTTTGAAGGTCTAGGTATTGCTTCATTTGCTCGTCCTTGCTTTGCCGCTTCTTCTCGTCCCTCACATCCTTTTGAGACATCATGCCATGCAAAGTCTCATGCAAGGCCATGGATGAGGCGTCACGTATATCGTCCACCTTGGAGTTGGTCTTGCCCCTCGGCCTCTTCAACGCCTCGCCATCTCCACCTCCGGCGAACTTGGCCGTCTTCAGTCCTCTCTTCCTTTGTAGTTCACGGTATTGGTCCTTGAACTTAGGGCACATGTTGATGAGCGTCCAACAATGCGTAAGAGTGAATGGCTTGTCATTGTACCGGGCCTTGAATGCCTCCAAAGATTGGAATGCCTACACCACATGATCAACAACAAGTGAACATGCAAACATATACACGGCCGAAGTCTCATGGCTGTAGCAAGGAAAGGGCTAGAAAGAGGGGATCATACCATGTCCCCAACGCCGAGACCACTTACGGGCCGTGCTTCAACGCTCTCAAATGCGGCGCAATACTTGTTGCACTCTTGTTGGATGAACAACCATATTTTTTGAATCGAGCCGATGCCACGGTTGCTTGTAATTTGGAAGGGCTCGAACATCTTCCTTTCGTGGAATGTTTTGTGGACTCTCGTCCAAAAAATGATGCCCTTTTGTTGCGCGCCGGTCCTCGGATCTTGGCTAATCTCCATCCAAGCTTAGCAAATCAACTTGTCCTCATCTTGTGTATATGAACCCGTGCGAATGCTCTTCCTCTTCTTTTGTGCCTCCGCTCTTTGGGTGAGCTCGTCGATGAACAATGGCGCACCACTAATATCAACGTCATTGCCTTCTTTTTCTTCTTCATCACCTTCGACATAAATGTCATCGTCTTCATGCCACGAGTCACCATGGTCGTCGCCCCCTTCATCGGAGACGTACTCGGCGCGGCCATCCTGACTTTGGGTCTCATCAGGTCGTAAGGCAGCCATGCCCACCGTCAAGATCACGTCCTCCATGTAGCGGTTGTAGAAGGGGTCTTGACAATGGCGTTAGGTTGGCATTTCGTCAAACAAGACGCGAGCCGGCATGGTGCCCGTGAACGGTGCCGTGCTCGCTTTCTTAGCATCTCGACGGACGGCCGCCGGCCGCCGCTGAACCAGGCGTGACGTTGAGGTCGACGACGGCCGCGGGCGCGGTGTGGACGGCGAACAAGCTTCCACGTCCGCACCCCGAACGGGTTCCGCCGTGCCTTTGGCGGAGGGAAGCAGGCGACATGGCGCTGTGCGCGACGCCGGCGATCGGCAAGGCGAGGTCGGCGACCGACGAGCTCGCGCACGGGCCGACGGCCGCAGTGGAACCCGCAGACGACGGCCCATGCCAAGCATGAGGATGGCGTGCGCTTTGTTGACGAGGTCCTCCTTCGTCGGCGGCGGCCTTGCGCCCGCTGACCTCCAGCTTCCTCGCTGGCGGCGAACTTGGCCGCGGCGGCATTGATCTTGACGACCGCTCTTTGTTCCCTCCTCTTCGCCGATTCCGCGTTCAACTTGGCGATCTCCTCCGGCGTGCACTCCGACCGCGGCTTCCTTGGCGCCTTCTTCTTCACCTTCTTGGGCGGGTGACGGCCGGGCCAAAGCCGGAACACGTGGGCGTCAGCCATGGACGGGGGAGAGAGGGGGCGGCGGGAGGGACGTGGGAGGGTTTGAGGCAAATGGCGCCAAATGGGCGTGGGGGGTTTAAGGTTTCTCCCACCGACAGGCGGGACGGGGGAGGACAAGCGCGTGCGTCCCGCCCGGTCGCGCGCTGTCCGTTTCACCCTAAACAGAGCGCAAGTTTGGGCCGGGGATGAGTCGAAAACGGACGAAATCCGGACATTTGCCCTTTTAAGGCCGCGCGCTGGGCCGCCTCTTTTGTCCTTTTACCCTAAACGAACGGGGGCGAACAGGATAGGATCGCGCGATGGAGTTGGCCTAATGGACAAGGAGGGATCTTAAAACAAGCTGTCAGCTCGCGGCGCCATGTCGCGACGGGGGGCAGCAGGGTACCGAGGGTACCACGGCACGGCCTCGGCTACATATAGGCGCGGCAGCTTGGATTAGGTTAGGCTGGGGCCTTGTCACCCGTTGGTGGTTACCTACCTCCGAGACGCCGATCAATTACGCCCAGCCCAACACATTCGTGCCTGGCTGATCTCCGCCGGGATCGATCCCGTCCGGTCCGGGTCGCTATGAGTGCCTCTGTGGAACGCCATGTGACCCGTCGCAGGTAGGCCCCCCACGGCATTCATGGGGCCTCCTCCTCCTCCCGGCGCGCTGCTGTGCCCTTTTTAATGTCTGGTATTCGCAGACAGCGGCCCGTCAAGTTGGCACGCTGCCTCCAGCTCCCGCCACTAGTTCCAGTCTACACGTACCGATTTGCGCAACGGGAGACACACCTACTGTACAACTAATTCGTATATATACATACTCACGTACTCCTTCCGTTCCTAAATGTAAGTCTTTTTAAAAATTCTAACAAGTGACTACATAAGGAGCAAAATGAATGAATCTACACTCTAATATATGTCTACATACATTCATATGTAGTAGTTCATTTGAAATATCTAAAAGACCTTATATTTAGAAACGGAGGGAGTACTTACGTATCTCCGAGAGGCTCATCTTGCATCTCAAGGAGTTGAGTTCCTACGGTGTCTGGATAAAAATTTGCAGTCAGTCAAGAGTCAACAGGTAGATAACAATATCAGCCGCTTGTGGATGTGGTTTGTGGTGATTCCGATCCAGCCAGCCCAGGGGCGACATCAATTGGTACTGCGTGTAGCAATTACTTTAGTCTGATGATTGCCGTCTGACTGTGCAAGGACAGGCGCTGACAGAGGGCACATGGTGCTGAATCAGCGCGACCGAGACCGCGCCCGCCATGTTGCGCCTGTCCGTCCCCTCCGTCTTCGTTGGACGGGCCGGCCGGCTCGCTCGCTCGCTCGTGCCTACAGCAAGCAGCGCAGCGCACGCTAGGCCGGGGCCGCGGGGCCCGCCGCTTTCGGGCCGGGCCCGTGGTTAACCCGACGGTCGAGACGACGGCTCAGACGAGGCCTGCTCCTTTTGTTTCGGCCGGAGGAGAGGAAAGGCGGGCGGGCGGCTTTCCCGTTTGACGCCATGTAAAGGCCGGAGGAGAGGAATGCCTGCCCCCGCGCGCGCCTGCGCGGTCGTTCGTTTTCCCCTTGGACCCGGGTCGCGCCCTCGCATCGTCGTCCCTGGTAGTAGTAGTAGTACGCCGTGTGTGCGGTTCGGGGATTCAATCAGGGCGTCGGGACTGCGCCGCGCATGTGCGCTGGCCACCGGCAGCGCGCTCGTGCTCCTGCTGTGCTGCCTGGGTGGTACTGTACTGTACAGTTCTCTTTGTATCCTGCGAGGAACCGATCGGACCGGGGGAGGGAAATGGGAGGGCACGGCCACGGATCCGGGCTAAATTTCGTGTTTTGACTCTTTTTTCAAACCTATTCGAAATCTGACCCTAGTCTGAAATATTTTTGAGATCTGACCCTTTTGCTACCGTCAGAGACCATGGCGGTAGGGTATAATAGCCTACCGCCAAGGACCTTAGCGGTAGGGTTGCATGCCCTACCGCCAAAAACTTCTAAGTATTGAATACAATGCAGAATTTCAGGTTTACCGCCAAGCACCTTGGCAAGGTAGGGTTGTGCAGGATACCGCCAAACGCTTTGGCGGATGTTTCCTACCGCCAACGCCCCCTGCAGAGGTATGTTATACCCTACCGCCATGGTCCCTGGCGGTAGCAAAAGGGTCAGATCTTGAAATTTTTTCAAACTAGGGTCAGATCTCAAATAGGTTTCAAAAAAGGGCCAAAACACGAAATTTAGCCACGGATCCGTGTTCGACTCGTCGTGTTCGTGTTGGCAGGGGGCTGGCGCTGGTGGGAGGTACCATACCACGAGGGAAAGGCTGTCCACGGAGCTAGCTCGGCCGAGATGGCCATGACTTCAGCTTATAGTATGGTTTTTCCACAACACCAAAGACGGTTGTGAGGCAAAAACCTCTTCGCTCTCGGGCGACGGAAGAGCCGACGGTTCCCGCTGCGTTTGGACGCCAAGAAGGTTGTGATGTCCACCCCTCTCCGTCCTCTCGCCCGGCACTGTGCGAGGGTGGGCTCATGTTCCTCTCCCTGTTGTTCCATACATATAGGGCTTTGTCTTCGCCCAAAGAGCGTCATATTGGTGAGGTTGGTGCTGTGTCGAATAATGTGGCATCGGTCTCTTCATTACCACGGCGACGTTCTTCCTAGCGGCACCGCTGAGCCGATTGCCTCGGCCGCTTGCCGTTCATTGGGATCTGTAGGCCCTATGTTTCTTGTGTCTGACGGTTGTCGTCTTTTCTGGCAACGCCGACAAGTGGGACAGATTGGTGTGGGTACAAGGGTGGTGGCCCGACGGCGGCGGATTTGGATCCAGGTCTGGACTCGGTGATGTGTGTCTAAGGTGTTTCTTCTATTATTAAAATAAACAACCAAGAGCTAGTGTTGTTAGGTCTCATTTTTTAAGAGGATCAACTCAATCGGGACAGACCCTTTCTTGTCATCATCATAACCTGGACAACATTGTGATGTCTTCGACTTCACCCTTTTTTTTCCACAAAAAAAAGGACTTCACCTGGAAGACCACATAATCATAATTCTTTTTATTTTGAAAAGAATCAAAGAAAATTGGTGCATGTTACATCTATCGTGTTGCTAATTTCCAACTATGGATTTCATTCCCAAACTGAGAAACAAAAAAAAATTGAATAGTGTCTACGCATACTTTTCACAATAAAATCTAATTTGGTAGCTATTCAAAGTTGAACTTAACTATTTCTCATGTTTCTCGGTTTGCAGATAGAATTGTAACATACCGAAAGTGCTAAAAGTAACATTTTCACATCAAAGAAAATATATGTCGAGGGCTACCGTGACTTGGGATACAACTATGCATCAATGCTAGCAAGTCATAGTAACTCAACTAAAAAGTAAAATTAAAATTAATTGAGTGAAACTGGTACAAATACAATGTTTCCCTTTTCTAGTGCCTCATTGTATTACTTCTGTTCCAAAATATTTGAAGTCCTAGTTTTGTTCTAGGTCAAACTTGTTTACGTTTGAGCATGTATATAAAAACATATATTAATTAGTATCTACAACATCAAATATATATAAATATGAAAATATATTTTATGACAAATATAATGAAACGATTTGGTGTTGAATGTGTTGGTATATTTTCAATAGATTTGGTCAAAGTTACGGAAGTAGAGCATGACAACAACACAACAGAGCGTGGAGACCCGAAGACACATGGGAGAGCCGACTACGAAAACCATACTGTGATCCAAACACTTATCACCACCAAGAACACAATAAAAAGTGCAAAGAAAATAAACTTTTTAAATCTAGTAAATAATTTGGTAGAATCAAAGAAAATTTATCAGGTGGTACAATGACTTGAAATGTTACCATGCGTGAATGCTACCAAGTCATTGTAACAATAAAAAATGAAAAATAAAGCAAAAGAGTGAACCGGAACAAGACAAACGAATAGTGAAAAGAGTGAATTTATGTTAATAAATGTCTTTAATGTTACGAAATATTTAGTCCATACTCAATCCCCATCGAGAATAAAAAAGACAAAGTCAATCATGGGTAGTAGTTGATTATTTCATTCATGGTAGGTTTTGAAGGCATCTCGTAGTTGAATAAATGTTTTTTTGGATATGTTAATATATCTTGTGTCAATATGTAGCCTATTTTTGGCATGGTTTCTAAAACGTCTGAACAAGAAAAACACATGAGAAGAGTGTCATGTAATTTGCAATGCTACGCGATTGCATGAATATTGTGCATTAGAAAAGGAAATCTAACACAACTGTAGCATACAAAATTACTATGGGGGGTAATCCTACGAATCAAGCAATCCACGTAGCAAAATATTCTACGAATTATAATCATATAAAAATTGGAAAATCTTTGACCAAAGGACTTCAGTTTCTTGATTTGGTCACATGTTTTGTTTGTGCTACCGCAATAAGCATGGTATTATTATTTTTACAATGTGAAGAGCATGAAATCATCGTGGCACATAAGCCGATAAGCATAGCCGTTGGCATTTTGGGATACACCCTTGGTGTGTGTTCCTAACAATTTACTTCCCCGCTTGCAGCGCAACAGTTTTGAGGGGGGCGTTGTTTCCCAAGGGACAAAATCCATCTTGTCACTTGATGGCAAGCTCAAGCAAACCATGAGACTGTACGATTGATTTGGTTGCAACAAAGTGTAGTTGAAGCATTTTTAGAGCACAGAAACTTCATAGGAATTTCACGAAAATGGGATCAAAGGGTTTGAAGGGGAATTCCGACGTTTAGAGACAGGAGCGAGCATAGGTTTTCCTTTAGTAAAGAATCAGAGAAAATTGGTACCTACTACATCTATCATGTTGCTAATTTTCAACTCCAAATTTCATTAAAAAACAAGAACAAAAAACATGAATAGTGTCTAAACTTTTCACAACAAAATCTAAGTTGGCATTTCCTATTCAAAATCTGAATCTAACTCTTCAATGTTTCTCACTTTGCAGATAGAATTATAACACAACCAAAAGTGACAAAAAGTAACATTTTCGCATTTGATAATTTGGTAGAATAAAATAGAATCATATTGAGTAATACTATGACTTGGGATGCTACCGTGCATCAATGCTAACAAGTCATGGTAACTCAACCAAAAAATTAAAATTAAAATTAATTGAGTGAACTGGTACACATACATCAACAATGTCACACTATATGAACTTCAAATACAACCATGATCTAGCAAAAAAAGTAAAAGTATTGAATTTATACAAATTAATTCTTTAGTATTACCAAATTTTAACTCCAAACTCAATTCACACACTGTGAACAGGAAAAGCAAATTCACCGTGTATAGTATTTTTTTTGAAACAAGGCAAAAGACTTGCCATTTCATCGATTAAGAAGAAGGTTTAGACATAAGCCGTAAAACGGCAGAAACAAAGGAGAGACTACTCTCGCGACATAAGATTACTCAGGTGGCTCGCTCCAGCCAACGACCAAAGGCGGGCCTCCTCTTTGATCTTCGCGACAATGACAGTGGTCGGGGTGGCCGTGTTGCGGAAGACTCTCGCATTTCGCTCCTTCCAAATTTCCCACGAGACAAGCATCATAACGGAGGCAATGGCCTTCTTGATGTGGCCTCCAGAGTTGATCGTCTTAAGCCACCAATCCTGGAGAGAGATCTCCTGACGCCAAGCCGTCGTCGATTGGCCATGAATGCCAAGCCAAGCGATGATTTCGTTCCAAACTCCGCACTATATCTCAAGACCGGACGAGAATGTGAGGAGTCGACTCTGAACCTGCTTGCAAAGGGGCGAAGCCACAATTCGCCATCCCCGCCGTTAAACCGATCGGGTCATTCACACACGATTTTGGATGATCAACCAAGAAAAAACTTTGCATTTCGGCGGAGCCCAAGTCTTCCATATCGTGGTAGAGGTCGGGCTGAGAACTTGTCCTGCAAACTGTGCCATGTAAGCAATGGCCGTCAAATATTCATTGGTGGAGGTGAATTTCCAATGTATGGTGTCCTCTCAGGCTGAGAGTAACATCCTGAAGCATTCCCCAAAGGTTGGCGAACTCCTGGATATGGGCCAAAGAGAGGCCCTGAGAAGCTTCGATCTGACTGACCCAGAAGTGGTTATCAAGCGCTTTGCTGACCGAACACGCCTTCTATTTGTGGTAGGATTTGAAGGTATTTTTCACGTTTGAATTTCTGTTTATTCACATCTGTTAATATATCTTTGTGGCAATACACCCAATATCTTGATTTGGCTTACAAGTTGTAATTAGATATTTTTCCAGAAAACGAAAACATAAGCTAAGAGGCATAGCCGGTTCCAATTCCAAGCAACAGTTTTACTTCCCCGGTTCCGGCGCAACAGTTTTGAGCGAGACGTTGTCTCCCCAAGGGACGATATCCATCTTGCCACTTGATGCCAAGCTCAAGCAAACCACGTGGCACTACAAATTGGTTTTGTTGCAACAAAGAACAGTTGAAGCATCTTACAACACACAAATTTCGTAAGAATTTCACAGAAAACAGACCAAAGGTTTTGAAGGAAAACTCGGCGTAATAGATAGGAGTGAGCACCGCTCGGCATGAGCGTTTACCTATCTTTTCTTTTACGGTCGTGTTTAGCTATCTCAAAAATAATCAATAACAGAGATAGGAGGAGCTTGTTAGTATAATTTTGCTTGCTTGTCCCAAAAGGAGTGATCAGAGCAGAGCACATCAGATTTCGTGGAATAATAGTAGGTGCATACAGTCATACAGTATGCCTAGCTGGTAGCGTAGGGCTGCCTTCAATGATTGATGCGCATATCACGGCTAAATAGCGCAAGCTGGGAACCAGCTGATTAAGCTTGACCACGAGGCCCCTCAAATAATAGTCTAGGATCCTGCTTACTATATATCATTGGATGCTGACAAAATTGACAAGACATGGGCCATGCCCTAGTGAACCCAAGTGTTGTACGTACCACTATATATGTGTGCTACAGTGCTAGCTAGGTGTCAATTTTTTGGATCGTAAAGTCACTACCAGCAGCTACTATGTCTAATCCTTTCCGCCAAAAATGTGGAGGCAATTATAATAGCCAGGCAGGAGCCACTGATCGTCAGGTCATTATCGAAGCCGGTTAAACAAAGATACTTGTCGTACGTATGGGATTAACGGTGATGGAGAGAGTGTACCGGCGTTTCGTTGTTTAATCAGTCGCTCGTGATCTGGTTGGCAGGCCGCAACAAATACACTCTACGTGTGTACTCATGCCTGCCATAATAACGCCAATTAATGCATCTGCAGAATGTTTCGGCTTTGTCTAATCTAATCTCTACTACCTAAAAAAAACGTAACGTTCCCTCTCCCATCTTACGTCGCCCACCCTTCATCCATCCTTCACGTACGACCCCCACCCCTCCACCGGTTCTCTCTCTCGGTTCCCTATTTATTGGTTTTCTAATCTGTATTTGGAACCAGAGAAATCAAGTGTGGTAACCAATCTATTAATTGTGACCACAAATAAAAAACCCAATCTCTTAAATTGGTAATACAAACTCAATTAATACAGACGCAATCAATTCATGTAACAAATATCTTCTTTGATAAGGCAATAAACTCTATGGCGGTGGGTGATCAGTCTCCTTCCTTCTTTCAATCAAACTCCCCTTTTCTCTACTATCTAAAAAAAACTAAGTTTTCCTTTGCTGCCAAAGGGATCGCGTCATGCGGAGTCTTTCGTACATCGTCCCCTCCCTCGGCTCACCTATCACACGATCAGGAAGACGGACGCACGTCTCGCCCAAATTTTCGGAACGCAATATGTTAATCCAAAGAGAAAGGGAAAAGCAGGGCTGCCTCCCCTCTCTATCCAAGGGGAAATTTGATCTCTGGCATGTCGCCGCCGGGAGGCGTCATGACTCTGCCATGACAACACCATCATTGGCTCAAGACAAATAGCTGCCATCCGGCTACTGTCACCGCCGCGTGTGGAGTCCGCCTCGCACAACAATGACACTCATGTCACGCTCGCACGACACCGGAGAAGGGCACGCGTCTGGACATGGCCACAAAGATCTGGGACGACATGATCGCGAATGGACATGGCCGTCGGGGTGGACGACGACGACCAATGACTCGCGCCTGGATGACATCACGGCTAACCTGGATGTTTCCCTGCTTGTGCACGCACGAACCAAAGTGCTTAGGTTTGCACAAGTGCAGCCCCATTGATCTACGTCACTGATTCAAAGGCCGGATCGACGGTGACCACCACGCTGCGTGCGAGCCTGCGACCCACCTATGGATCCATGGCGTGCATAACCCATGGATCAGGACTGTATTTGATCGCCTCTGTCATACCCAAGGCGATGGAACCGCGGCCCTGGTGAGCACATCCTTATCAAGTTTCTCTAGCTCTTTTTGTTGGGTTTATTTTCTCTTTGTTTCCTAAGATTTTGAAAGGAGTTCTTGTCACGCAGCCATTCTTTACCATCAGCCTCCACTATCGGTAATCCAGAGACCTTCTCTTAACCATCATTGGAGGCAATACAACGCAAGGTTGCCGGACATTCTGAAAGGCATTACTTTTTATTTCCTTCCTGTAAGAAACTGCTTGTGCTTCGTTAAAAGTGAAAAGTGTGAAAATTGTTTGTGCTTCTTTAGAACAAAGGTTCCTTATATTTGGTTTTTTTAAAGCAGAACACAACTATTTTATCTCACCTAGTACATAATATATTTCTGATTTCTTTTGATTATGAGAATTCATAGGACATAGTTGAATTTTCATGTTGCAACACAGGTCTTTTTTTTTGAAAAGGGAGGGGGGGGGGGGTGGGGGTGGGGGAGGGGTCTCCCCAGCCTCTGCATCAGAGTGATGCATACGGCCATCTTATTAACCAAATAGAAAGGTTCCAACAAGGTTCAAACTACGTTTCTAGATTTCTTTTCAAAATCAGGAAAATCATTTCTTGCGGGCTGCATGTTTTTTTTGCTACATGATTTCTTGTGTTTGTTGTATATCCTAAGTTTATATCTTAATATACAATTATATTAATTCAGCAGAATATTTATGCCCCGTTGCAACGCACGGGCAATTGGCTAGTCTACTACTAAAAACGAAGGAAAAGGAGGCCTGGCATGTACGGTGTCTTTCTTATTCGACGAGTCGTACCGTGGCTTTGCTCGGTGGTTATGGTCGTTAAGCACTTGATTTAGCTCTGTGCTGCTGCTGCTGATGGCTTCGATTAAGGCCGCGGGCGAGAAGAGCTTTAGGCGTGTCCTTGCCCGGGAGAGATGAACACCCACACATGCATGAATAGGTTTGTACCGGCGGTGCTTAAATCAGGTGATGAATGGGTCGTCAAGGACGGTGTCTCGGGCCGAGAGACCGTCCAGTTAATGAGCAGACAGAGTTAATAGTATCTCGGCCGTACGTTTACTTGGAGCTGGCTTGTTGCATGTGCATGGCTTTCATCTCATTTTTGAAAAAGTGGAGTGTACCACCCTACTTGTTTGCCGGGTTGATTGCACTTGCAAGTTGCCAAGATGGAATTAAGCTGTTTTGGTCGGTTTGCACGCATGCTGCCGGCCCTAGCTAAGCTTACCTGCCATGCATGGCATGCAAACATGCCACAGGGCGGCAGCTGATCTGTGTGATTGTGAGAGATGGTCCATGCAAGACCGGAAACCCCCAAGGCAACCAAAAACCAAACAAATCGAACTTTGCCGCGTTGCACGTTTGGACAACGACGATCCATGGACCAGCAACTCTCGTGGTAGTCCACACGGCTTGTCACACTGTCATCTTTAGATGTAACGGCCCCATGAGCCAACAACCGGCACTCGTGGCGGGTCACTCCTTGTTTAACACAAAGAGCTAAGGTTACGCCAACAAGTAGTGGTTCTGGGACTGGTGCAGTAGTTCATAGACCAGACTTTCATCCCACTATATAGATGGAACACCACAGCTTATACCATAGTTGTAGTTGACATATGAGTTTTTATCCTAGTCGTTAATCATCATGGCGGTTGCAGCCCTAATTCAGGATTTCTATTCGCCGGGTCACAAGCGTCAGGTGATGATCACTTGATCGCCATGTTTTCCGGCTGCTTTCTGCTAAATCAATGAAGCCGGTGTTTAAGCCGGGTCTTTCAAAAAAACAAGCGTCGGGTGATGATGATGGCGCTTATAGGAAGCGTGTTTTCAGTTGAGGTCAGTTTGGGTTGCGGGCATGTGTTTTTATATTAGCATGTTATAATCTCGATCTTCATCTTTATAAAAAAAAATTGATCTTCATCTGAATTTTATCAAATTTACTATACAACATCAACCTCCTTGATGAATGAAATGATTCAGATGATTTGAAAGATTTGGGCACCTCCGAAAGCTAAGTTTTTTGATTTGGTTGGCTATCCAATATAGAATTTGGACCGATGATAGGCTTGCCAAATTATGGTGGCCAAATTGTGGTATTTGTCCACTTTGCATGAGGGTGCAAGAAAGTGGGCAACATCTCTTCTTGAAATGCTGCTACACCATAAGGCTTTGGAACTCGGTCATTGCGAAATTCTGCCATGAGCACTGGACACTTCTTCGTGGCATTTGGAAGGCTATGTCAAGGGATGGGGGGCAAGTAGGGCCCAGTTATTTTGGCCGATTCTTCCAGAATCTTGAGAATCGACCCTCCATCCAGCTTCTCCCAGAATCTTGTACCCATATTCTTTTTTACAGTCCTAGCCGTTCACATCCTAACTAACTAGGATTGTAAAAAAACATATGAGTTCAAGATTCTGGGAGAAGCTGGGTGGAGGATCGATTCTCAAGATTACCGAAGAATCGGCCAAAAGAACTGGCCTAGAACCGGCGCCAACACGCCCTATAGAAAAACAGTGGCCTCACTCACAATGTTTATCACATGGACCATTTGAAATGAAAAGAATGCCTGGGTGTTCTGTCACAAGAGTGCTCTACTGCCAATATTGCTCAACTCCATCATTAGTGAGGCAACCTTTGGTCACCGTCGGAGCAAAGAAATCAGGGTCAAATTTTTTTGCAAAAATAATGGACATGCCTTGCAAGGGGTTCGTCTGTAACAAACTCTTCCCTCCGCTTAATTAATAGATGATACAGATATTTTTTCTTCGTTTTGAAAACAAAAATTAATGAAACGAGGCAAACCCTTTCTATATTTCGAAAGAATAATTAAAGCAGAGAATAAAATGAACGTAGATACATTGCTGATTCATCCACACTAGCTCTCCAGTGGAAGAATATCATACGAAGACCAATATTCAATAAAAACTTCGTGGAAACCATATTTTAAAGTTTTGAAAAATCTGAGAAAAAAGGGGATGCTAAGAGAGTGATGTATTATTGCCATGCAAAATTTTAAGTTGAAACACATTACGAAATGTGAGCTATGAAAACAAATTTAGCCTTGAATAGTGACATTAATGTTCAGCAGTAGCCCTACTATACAGTCGACCAAAATATACATCACCCTAAACAACTCCAATCTCGCCAAATTAATTATGCAGAAACGAACGGGAGATATCGAACTAACGACGACCGAATTGGATTCCAGCAATCACTAAACTGACCAAGCGTACGTAGACTCTAGTACAAGATGTTGGAGCAACTTTGTGGGTCAGCATTGGAGATGCCTTTAGCGTGGCCTCGATTCTCCGTGTTGTCCGCGCTCACCCTCACTCGAAAACTCGACTCGCTTCCCCCCCCCCCCCCCCCCCCCCCCTTCAGGCCGCGGGAATCTATATGCTTTGTCTATGGTTTACCAACTAAATCGGGGGAAGGGGAGGCGGGCGGTGAAGACTGTGGATCGTTGGTGGACTCTGTGGCGCCGCCGGAGATAAATCAAACCCTACAAAAAGGGCAAACCGATGTTGTAGCTCCACCCACTGCGCGCTCCTAAGCTGAGTGATGTGCAACTTTAGGCGCTTACAGAAGTTTTATGGGCTTGATTGATGCAGCAATTTTATTCTGTGGAATCTCATTCAGGCACGCAACGATCCTTGTGTCTCCTCCGTAACGTACATATCGACCCAAAGTCCTAACGGGCGGTGCAAACAAATCCAACGGTCGATACATGCAGATGCTCGATTCCGGTTCCTCCTTTGTGCTTATTTTTGGAACAATAGAATGAGCATGTTAGAGCCGGTGGTCGGGCCCACTGGGAAACTAATTTTTTGTTAGCTCGATCGATAGCGACAACTCTCCTAGTACCACGCAGTTGCAACCTTACTAATTACCTCAATGATGCTCCTGTTTGGCAGCACCTAATCAGGATCGTTAAATATTCTTAGCAAAAGAGCTAATTGGTTGGGGAGATTTTAGATGGATTAGGCAGAAGAGAAAATCGATGGAGACATGCACGCCTAATTTAGTCAGGTTGCTGTCAAAGCGACAACGACGTATGCGAACAGGGGGACCAGTCCACGGACACACATGCGGGAGCCCGTCATCCAACGATACCCGTATACATTTCATTCATTGTTTGACTAACGGGACGAAATTCATACAAACACGACGGAGTTCATATAAACCGGACGAAATTCATTACATTTCAATCATTTTTATATAAATTAGACAAAATTAATTACATTTTTCATATTAACCAGACTAAAACCCTACTCTAAACCTAATCTAAATGATCGCCGACGCCGTTCCCCATGTGTCGGTGTGAAATCCGGCAGACCTCGAGGTAGGGGGTCCCGAGTTGTGGATCTCGGATCGGTGGTAACAGGAACAAGGGAGACGATGTTTACCTAGGTTCGGGCCCTCTTGATGGAGGTAAAACCCTATGCCCTACTCTTGTTTATACTGGTGGAGATGTATCAAGTACATAGCTGATCTACCTCGAGATTGTAAGGTGTGTTCTACCTCTAGGGCTAGGCGAATGTAATTGTGATTCGGTCCCCTCTACGGGCTAAACCCCTTGGTTTATATGCACGCCAGGCAGGGCATCTAGGGTTACATGGTAAGTATCCAGGGAGATCGCATGAAGGCGGTAGGAGATGTCTTGGAGTATACATCAAGTCTTCGGCACGCACAGTCTTGATCTCATCCAGGCGTGTAGCTTCCGGAGTTTTCCTTAGTGAGAATGTGGGCCCACTGGCCCATTCCGAGGACTATGGGCCGACTAGGTTAGTACCCCGTGGTCCAGGACATCGTCAGTAGCCCCCTAACTAGTCTTCTATGCCAAGGACGACCTCCTTGAAGTAAACAAACTCGGATCCGAAGTCCTTGGCTTGACAGACGAGTTTCCCTTTGTTGGTAATTCAAGATTCCTTCCCTTTAAGAGACACTATGAACCACCTCCCCAAGGAGTAGCATTCCTTGGCCGCGAGATCTTTTCCCTGCTCACGCCTCCTCTGCTGCAGCCACCCCGAGCTCTCCGGAGAAGTGGTGGCGCGACGCGAAAGGAGGAGGGCGTCCTCTCCGACCGCTCGCGTCACCTTCCTTCCCAAGGCGGGGGTGGAGGTGCATTGGCGGAGGAAACCGCGGCGTGTGAGGGAAGGAGAAGATGGACGGACTAGGGTCAGGGGCGGCTAGGGTTGGGTTAGCATAGCATAGTTGGATTGGTTCGGGCTTTTTTGGTTGCTGGGCCGACTCAGAGGAAATTCAAAACCATTTCTTCGCGAGTGTGCGGGAACCCAAAATCTTGGCACAATTTCTAGGTTCCCGTGAAATGAATGCACCTGCAAAATCTACCCAACTTATATACAAATATATATGCCCCCCCCCCCCCCCGACTCTTCTCCTTCTCTAGACTCACTCCCGCGGTTGCTTCTGGCGCCTCCCTCTTACTCGACACCAAGGTACAACCCTATCTCGTGGTCATTCCACCCCTCCCCCCAACGTGTCCCGTGCCGCCTCCAGTGTCTCTGGCATCTGCTTGTATCCTCGTGGTCATTCCTTTTAATTATTCCACTTATATTCAGTAGATACTATTACAACTATATATAGTCAAACTGATAAGTCATATCTATCTTAAGTATTGGTCCTCGTGTTATCAACCCAATTTTTAATCAACCAATTCCCGTAAAGGGTATCCTCTAGTTAATCTAATATGTGATAACAATTTTACTAATAAAAAATCACGGCGATATCAAATAATTAAAAATTCATGTGCATCCACTAACAAATAGATTATCATATATCTCTACTCCTAGTATAGCAGTTGCTGAATAGTCCGCCGGTTATTTTTCGCTGGTTTTATTTCGCCTCACCACTTTCGTTGGTTTTATTTTGCTGGTTTTATTTCGTCTCCCTCCCACCTGCCTTTTCGCTTCACCACCCACATAAACCCATCAGATTAGTTACCATATAAAAATAAATCACAATCAATCAAGTATTGATGATCAAATTAGTTACCATATAAAAATAAATCGCAATCAATCAAGTATTGATGGGATATTTCCTTATATTGATGTGATTTTCCTTTCTTATCATCAATCATCTCTACTGCCTAAAAAATGCGTAGCTTTCCTTTTCCTGCCAACCGACCGCGTCCCGTCTCCCTACATCCGCCCTCGTTGCTCTGCCTCCCGCACGAAAAAACCCCTCTCATTTGACCTCCCCCAAACCCCGCACGATGGAAAAACCCAGCCGTCTGCTTCCCCTCCTCTCGACCGCTCCATACGTCCAGATCGCGCCCCATCCCCATCCTCCTCTCACGTCACCGCGGCCG
This sequence comes from Aegilops bicornis, assembly GCA_021605145.1. Lineage (NCBI taxonomy): Eukaryota > Viridiplantae > Streptophyta > Magnoliopsida > Poales > Poaceae > Aegilops > Aegilops bicornis. Next base: position 89,927,455 of record CM038670.1, read on the forward strand.
ATGGACTGCCGCCACCACCCTCCTACTCTCTCGCCGCCGCCGTCCTCCCGCTCGCTCGCCGCCGCCGTCGCCACCAATCCGGCGAAGGCGCCGTTGTCGCTATGTCGCCTCCTTTACCCATCCAAGCTGACCATGGCAACGGCGCCTCTCATGTGTCCCGCGGTGAGGTTTGGGGAGGCGCGACCACAATCCAAGAGGGATCTCACCATGGACCCGTCTGGCCGGGATGGGTGTTGCTTCCGTTGCGAATGGGATCGAAGGAGGGACTACTTCGTCGTCAAGGTCGGCGAGGCAGCGGCCGATTGGGAGCCTGGTTGTGAACATGGGAGTTCGTCCCCATGGAGGCGGCGGCCGTGGAGATTGGATGTGAAGCAACCCCACTTGCCGGTGGTGGAGGCTTGCCGTCCATGTGATCCTTTCTTCTCCCGGTATCCCCATTCCTTGCCTCGCATTACAAAAGCGAGCACGAATGAGAGCAAGGGCTGATTTTCATCAATTCATTTCTCATATTTTTAGTTGCTTTTTTGAGATTATACAAGATGCTCCCGATCTGTTTTGTCAAATTACTTGGATCGTCTTATGGAATTGACAGCCATCGTATTTTTCACCTCATGTTATTTCTTAATCCTTGTCCCACTAGGCATCCACTACAGCTTTGGTAATGACGTGATGTTGAGGCGGCTAGGAGAAGCTCAGCAGCCAGATCAAGGGCTATCGAGATGGATCTGGGAGCCAAGCAGTAGTTCTTCTGTTAAATTTTGGTTATTATGTTTTCTATTGTTACGATTGTGGGATGGTTGATTTTGACTCGGTGTCACATTTGCATTTGTTTCCCCAGCTTGTTGGCTAAGATGCGTGGCACTGCGGCAACTAATCAAGAGCGAGGGCAGTGCACATCAGAGCTACGCTGAATGTAGTGCACATAGGTAGGTCAACATATTTTTTAGCTCTTTCATATGTAAAAGCATATGTTGCATAAGAAATTATTATCTTCCAAGCATACTCACATTTCACTAACAAATAGGGGAAGGTTCAGACTTCAGAGCAATGATAAAAAAGTATGTTCCTCACTCTTTTGTTGGAATTTTAGTTCCAAGTTAACATGATTTCAGAGCAATGATAAAAATGCCCCGTTGCAACGCACGGGCATTCTTCTAGTATTAGCTAGGATCAATATCGAAATAATCCCATGCATCACATGCACTAGGTACAGTAACCTCTTTTTTTCAACATATTCCTCACAATTTTGTTACTGCAATATTTTAAACCATTTTCTCTGCTCAATTATCACTGACCTTCACGAACGGAGGAATTTTAACTACAAAGACGACAAATGCACCATTCGGCAGCTTGAGGGGATGGTGAAGTGGTAGATATCCGACTTTAATATTTTCTTCTACTAAATGCCCAAACTCTTGTTTTGCATGAAATGATAAATCTTTTCAAGAAAATAAAGTATTTAAAACCATTTCAAGGTGTATTTCTAGTTTGCCTTTTTTTAATAAGCAGGAATAGAAATATCACTATCACATAGAGTATTTTGATTTTTCACTCAAAAATCTAAAGCTATGGGACCATATTATTAATCTAAAATGTAATAATAACACCACGTTATGTTTAACTTTCATGAACAAACACAACTTCTCATATTGGACAAGTTGCCTACAAAATCAAAACATTCTTTTCTCTCAATTTAAAGGGTAGCATTTAATACAATGTGTTATTTATCTTCTTTATTTTGCTCTTTTATGACAAATAGATGACAATGCTTCCGAGTATTTGGACGAAGGACCGAAGCATCACCAATAGTTTATTGATCCTGGCGAGCACCCAGTCCGATCATGTCGAGTCCTTAACTATTGTTTATATTTTTTGGTTTGTTAAATTTTCATTTTTCAATTTCCTATAAATGTTATTTCAGGTGCAGAAAAATAGCTATGCCCTATTGTTCCATGTGCAATATCTTGATAACTGCTAGTAGCATATCTTTGTCTCCCTTCGCACCCTTAATTGTAGGATTTTAGGAATATTTGTTGTAATTTGCTCAGGTACTGTCATTCACATAAATTTGTAGTACTTGGCATAAAGATTTGCTTTACCGAAACTGATTTTACTAAACCATCAGAGGCCAGTTTTGTCAAAGGTGGTTTCTGAAATGAGATTAAGGGAGAATAGTTTGAAGGGAGATGTTTGAGAAAATACTCGAGTCTTGGATGACTTTTAGTCTGGCTCATCGATATTATCCATGTCACCATTGGTGGGCTCAATATTTTTTTTCTGATGATCACTGGTGAGTAAATATACGGACATGTTTGACCATCTCGTCAGTGGTGACCCATTAGCAAATCAAAGCGTGTTTTTTATATGGGTGATGTGGTGCACTTTCCTATGGCCAGCCAACCAAAAACCATATTATTCCATGTATAAAAGAATATGTATGCTATAATATTTCATGTGCAAAATTCTTAATAATTACTAGTGCCATGCCATTGTCCTCCTATGAATAAATATTACACCCCTTCCCCTCCCGTGTGATGGGTGCAACCATCTGACCACCTCCTCCACCCCGCTTTGCCTCTGCGCCTCAGAGCTCATCTGTCCAATCTGCACTCTCCCGCGCCACACCGAGCTCCTCAGACCTCCCATGTGTCCCCTTGCCGCCACTTCATGCGTTGCGAAGCTCCTCCGGCACTAGTAGAAAACAGGGCTTTCGTCCAGGCCAGTTCAGCCCATTAGTCCCGGTTCAATCCAGAACCGGGACCAATGGAGCTATTTGCCCTGCTCAGGAGCCTGGGGGGCCGGGCCACGTGGGCCATTGGTCCCGATTCGTCCGGACCTTTTGGTCCCGGGTTGGTCCTCTCCTGCCCACTGATTATTGGTCCCGGTTGGGGGCATGAACCGGGACCAAAGGCTTCCCTTTAGTCCCGGTTCATGCCACCAACCGGGGCTAATGGTGCTTCCTACATATAGCCCCTCGCGCAAGAGCAGAGCACACTGCTCTGTTTTTTCTGGCCAAGGGCTTGGTGGTGCTCTAGCTCACCTCCTATGCACACAAGGTGTTCGATGGAATGCCCGAGCCACACTACTTAAGGTTTCTCCTCTCCAAGCTCGACCGCCAAGCTCCATTTTCCTCAATATTTATCTAGGTTTAGCGGTCCCTCACGCCCCGTCCCCGTCTTCATCGACGTGGATCACCCGCGCCGATCTCATCGCCGGCACCACCGTGGTGAGCCTCTTGTTCTTATCTTCTTTCTGAAAGGAAAAATATTATTACTTGTTTGTTTAGATAGATACTTGTATTATTTTCTTACTTTTATTATTGCATCTTATATAGTGCGATGGTTTTGGTATCCGCCCCGTCGGCCCTCGCCCCTGCCTATGATTTGGATGTGGTATATATTATCTTTTCATAACTATTGGTTCATTTATTGTTTATGAAAATTATGCCGACCAACATGACATAGATTTTATTTATCTAGGAGGTTGTTGAACCGGAAATTCCAACCGACCCTATTGTCGAGAGGTTAAATTTAGTTGAAGAGGAAAACAATTTCTTGAAGGAAAAAATAAAAAAACTTGAGGAGGAGAAGATGATATTGGAGTTGCATGTTGCGGATGTCGTTGATGATCACAAGATCAAGATGGATGCAATGCGCTTGAAGATGAGAAAGATTAGAAAATATGCCATTCATACCGAGGCTTGGTATCATTATGCCGTTGGATCAGTTGTTACCTTGGTTGCGATTATGATCGCATTTGTTTTCGCATTGAAATGTTTTACATAGTTTCAATGTATGGTTTAATTAATTTAGATGCTCTGCAGAGCTTTATGTTGTTAGATGAGAACTATGTATGTACTTTGGTTTTTATGTGATGATGAACTTCTATTAATTTGGTCACTTAATTATCTATTCATGATGTTACGTAATGATTTTTGACACACTTAATTATATATAATGCACGCAGATGAACCGACAATGGATGTACGGTGATGCAGACACACCTGCGAGTACATTAAGGGCGTGCATGATTTTCTCAAGTGGCTGAGGCAAACAAGCAGAATGGTTTTATGTGTTGTCCATGCCCTATATGTGGGAATACGAAGTCTTACTCTGACCGGAAAATCCTTCACACCTACCTGCTTTACAAGGGTTTCATGCCACACTATAATGTTTGGACGAGGCACGGAGAAATAGGGGTTATGATGGAAGACGGCGAGGAAGAAGAGTACGATGACAACTATGTGCCCCTGAATACGGTGATGCTACTGAACATCAAGATGCACTGACGATGTGCACGATGGTGCTGCAGAACGGTCAAGCTGCTGAAGATCAAGACGAACGGCACGATGTGCCCGATGATGATGATCTCCGCCGGTCATTGTCGATGCAAGGACATAATGCGAAAGTCAAAAGGAGAAGCTGAAGTTCGATCGCATGTTAGAGGATCACAAAAGGGTTGTACCCCAATTGCGAAGATGGCAACACAAAGCTCGGTACCGTACTCGAATTGCTGCGGTGGAAGGCGAGTATCTTGTGCTGATAAAGGATTTGAGAAGCTACTGAAAATAATGAAGAAGAAGCTTCCAAAGGATAACGAATTGCCCGACAAAGACATACGCAGCAAAGAAGGTCGTATGCCCTCTAGGATTGGAGGTGGAGAAGATACATGCATGCCCTAATGATCGCATCCTCTACCGTGGTGCCTACAAGGATTTGAACGCATCCCCGGTATGCGGTGCATTGCGGTATAAGATCGCATTTAGATGACCACAGTGATGTTGACGGCGAGCCTCCTGTGAAGAGGGTTCTGCGAAGGTGATGTGGTATGCTCCTATAATACCACGGTTGAAACGCGTCTGTTCAGTAAGCGGAGAGCATGCCAAGTCGATGCGATGGCAAAGGGAGGACCGTAAGAAAGACGGGAAGTTGAGAGCACCACGACGGGTCGCAGTGGAGAAAAATCGAGAGAAAGTACTTTGGGATGAGTTTGCAAAGGACCCAAGGAACGTATGGTTTGCTTTAAGCGCGGATGGCATTAATCCTTTCGGGGAGCAAAGCAGCAATCACAACACCTGGCCCGTGACTCTATGTATGTATAACCTTCCTCCTTGGATGTGCATGAAGCGGAAGTTCATTATGATGCCAGTTCTCATCCAAGGCCCTAAGCAACCCGGCAACGACATTGATGTGTACCTAAGGCCATTAGTTGAAGAACTTTTACAACTGTGGAATGGAAACGGTGTACGTACGTGGGATGAGCACAAAAAGGAGGAATTTGACCTAAAGGCGTTGCTGTTCGTGACCATCAACGATTGGCCGCTCTCAAGAACCTTTCGTGACAGACAAACAAGGGATACCACGCATGCACGCACTATTTACTTGACACCGATAGTATATACCTGGGAAGCTGCAGAAGAATGTGTACACGGGCCATCGTCGATTTCTTCCGACCAACCATCAATGTCGAAAGAAAGGCAAGCATTTCAAAGGCGAGGCAGATCACCGGAAGAAGCCCGCCATGCGCACCGGTGATCACGTACTTGTTATGGTCAATGATTTACACGTAATCTTTGGAAAGGGTCGGCGGACTAGCTGTTCGAATGACGCCGAGAATCACGCACCCATGTGGAAGAAGAAATCTATATTTTGGGACCTACCCTCTTTGGAAAGACCTAGAGATCCACTCTTCGATCGACGTGATGCACGTGATGAAGAACCTTTGCGTGAACCTGCTAGGCTTCTTGGGCGTGTATGGGAAGACAAAAGATACACCTGAGGCACGAGAGGACCTGCAACGCTTGCACGAAAAAGAGGGCATGCCTCCGAAGCAGTATGAAGGTCCTGCCAGCCACGCTCTTCTGAAAGAAGAGAAAGAAATATTCTTTCAATGTCTGCTCGATATGAAGGTCCCGACTGGCTTCTCGTCGAATATAAAGGGAATAATAAATATGCCGTAGAAAAAGTTCCAGAACCTAAAGTCTCATGATCGCCACGTGATTATGACGCAATCGCTTCCGGTTGCATCGAGGGGCTTCTACCGAAAAACGTCCGATTAGCCATTGTTAAGCTATGTGCATTCCTCAATGCAATATCTCGTAAGGTGATCGATCCAGAAATCGTACCAACGCTAAGGAGTGATGTGGCGCAATGTCTTGTCGGTTTCGAGCTGGTGTTCCCACAATCCTTCTTCAATATCATGACGCGCGTCCTAGTTCATCTAGTCGACGAGATTGTCATTCGGGGCCCGTATTTCTACACAATATGTACCCCTTTGAGAGGTTCATGGGAGTCCTAAAGAAATATGTTAAGAATCAAGGCTAGGCTAGAAGGAAGCATCTCCATGGGCCATCAAACAGAGGATGTCATCGGGTTTTGTGTTGACTTCATTCCTGGCCTTAAGATGATAGGTCTCCCTAAATCGCGGTATGAGGGGAGACTGACCGGAAAATGCATGCTTGGAAGGGACTCAATAATATGCAGGACGGATATTCTTGGTCTCAAGCACACTACAGTTCTCTGAGAACTCTACCTTGGTGACCCGTATGTCGATGAACACAAGAACAGTCTGCGCTCCAAACAGCCGAGCAAAGGCGGTCGATCGGATTACATGTGAACACATCAGACTTTCGGCGGTTGGTTGGAAACACGTCTCGTAGGTGACATCACTGTTTGTGATGAGCTGTACTTGTTGTCCAGGGACCATCTTCGACTGTAATGATTTGGAAAGGATCTGAGATAAATGGGAATACATTTTACACGATTGACCAAGATGAAAAGAGCACCAACCAAAACAGCGGTGTCCGCTTTGATGCAACAACCGACAAGGAAATGACACATATTATGGTTACATAGTAGACATATGGGAACTTGACTACGGAGTAGATTTTAAGGTCCCTTTGTTTAAGTGCAAGTGGGTCAATCTGTCGGGAGGCGAGTGCAGTGTAGACCCACGATGCGGAATGACAACAATGGATCTGAAAAATCTTGGGTACACTGACGAACCGTTCGTCCTAGCCAATGATGTGGCACAGGTTATCTATGTGAAGGACATGTCTACCAGACCAAGGAAAAGAAAAGATAAGGAAGCGAATACATCATACAATGAGCCAAAGCGCCACATAGTTCTTTCAGGAAAAAGGAACATCACGGGAGTGAAGGGCAAGACAGACATGTCTCAAGAGTATGAAAAGTTTCATGAAATTCCCCTTCAAAGTCAAGGCTGACCCAAGCATCCTGATAAGCGATGAAGATTATCCATGGTTACGGCGCAATAAGCAAGCGACACAAGCGAAGAAAAAGTGAAGACTTTCTCCATAACTATTATGATGATACCATGCCAACTTTGTAATGTATTTGTATGATACCATTGTCCGTTTTGTACATGCACATGCTATGCCAACTTTTTCAGAGTTCATTTGAAAACTATGAATTTGAAAACCTCGCCAACGAAGGCGCTCACACCGGTTTATAAGCCCGTCCCTCTACACACACCGTTTTGTTGTAAGCAGAAACAAAATAAAATAAATAAAGCAACAAAGAAAACAAAAAGTGTTTTCAAATTTGAAAACTAATGGCACTAACAGAAAGTTTATAATTTTCTACAACTAAAAAGAAAAAGAATTATAAAATAAATAAAAACAACAAAAAATAAATAATGCAGAAAACAGAACAAAAACTGAAAAAATAAAACTACCAACACTAAGTATTTTGTAGTAAGTAGAAACAAAATAAAATAAATAAAGCAACAAAGAAAACAAAACAAGAGTTTTCAAATTTGATAACTAATGGCACTAACAGAAAGTTTATAATTTTTCTAAAACTAAAAGCAAAAAGAATTAAAAAATAAAGCAAAAAACAACAAAAACTAAATAATGCAGAAAACAGAACAAAAAACTGAAAAAAAATTAAAAATAGCAACAATAAGTATTTTGTTGTAAGTAGAAACAAAATAAAATAAATAAAGCAACAAAGAAAACAAAAAAAGAGTTTTGAAATTTGAAAACTAATGTCACTAACAGAAAGTTTATAATTTTTCTAAAACTAAAAGCAAAAAGAATTAAAAAATAAAGCAAAATTGGAAAAAAATAGTGCCGCCTACTGGGCCCCCACGGCCTGAATACGACTAGAAACCCTACATGGGCCAGGATTCAGGCCCGCAGGAGGCCAAGTAGGCCCACATGCACAGAGCTAGTGATAGATTAGGCCCGAAAGCCTGCAGTTGAGAGGAGCTCGAGAGGGTGGGCGCAGCAGCGCTTATAAACCACTCTCGAGCTCTCTCAACTAGCGAGGTGGGACTAAACTTTTGGGCGTGAGGAACCACAAGGCCTTTGGTCCCGGTTGGTGGCACCAACCGGGATTAAAGGGGGGCATTAGTCCCGGGTCGTGGCACGAACCGGGACCAAAGCCTTTTCTATATAAGCAAAGACTTGGCGTTTTTCAGATTTCATCGCCTGTTCCCGCTTCGACGACGCCCAGTTGCCCGAGCCGCCCGACGACGCCGCTGCCGTCGCCTGCTTTCGCTGTCGCCGCCGCCCTGCCCGTGCTCGCTGTCGCCGCCCGCCTCGCGCCCTGCCCGTGCTCGCTGTCGCCTGCCCTCGCCTGCCCAGCCCGCTCGCCGGGCGCCTCGCCGCTCAGCCTCGAGCTCCCCTACTACGGGCTCGTCCGCCTCGCCGCCTCTTCCCCCCTGCCCGTCCCCGCCCACAGCCTGCCTCAGCTTGTGAGCCGCCACCGACTCTTTTTTTATTTCTTTAATTTTTTTCATATATATATAATGTTTAAGCTCTTTTTTTTATTTTTATGCTCTGTTTTTTTATGTTTTAATTTTTTTGTTCATATGTGATGTATATGTGTATGTGGCTATAATGTATATGTGTATGTGAACAATGCAAAAGATAGTTTTTAGAAAAAATAGGATTTTTTCTGTTCATAGATTTTTTGGTGATATTAATTATTGTAAATATGCAAATGTTTGTATATTCATATGAATAATGAATTAGGCAATACTACTTCATGTATTTTTAAGAAGGATGAAGAAGAAAAAGAATGAGAGGAAAAAGGAAATAAGAAGAGGAAGAAAGGAGAAGAAGAGGAGAGGAAGAAGAGGAGAAATAAATAAGAAGAAGAAAAAAGAAGAAAAAGAAGAGGAGAAGAAGAAAGGAATAGAGGAGAAGAAGAAAAAATAGAAAAAAATTCTATTTTTTCTTCTTCTCCTCTATTCTTTTCTTCTTCTCCTCTTTTTTGTTCTTGTTTTTCTTCTTCTTCTTCCTTCTTCCTTTTTCCTCTTTTCTTCCTTTTCCTTATTTTCCTTTCTCGAGGGATAAGAAGAAAAGAAGAGGAGAAGAAGAAAGAAAGGAATAGAAGAGAAAGAAGAAACTTTGACACGAGGGGGGTACCGATACCCCTCCCCGATAACATTATTTTCCCATGTATATGTATGTTGCGTCTTTGTCGATATAACGAGGGTGTCGAGGATCGCCGAGGGGTCGAGGGTCGGGAACTAGGGTAGAGGGTCGAGGGTCGTTAAGGGGTCAAGGGTCGAAGGTTTCAGGGTCGAAGGTTCCTATAGTGTCAAAGTATTGAAGAAATCCATGGCTTCATCATTAGCCGGAAGTAACCATGGCATGATGGTACGAAGTCCTCCAAAGTTGATACGAATGGAGTCCGGATAGGATAATTTGCCTTTTATGCGAATCTCAGCAAAGGCCTTTCAAATAATGATATTCGGAAGGTTCTTGCTGAACTTTGTACCAAAAGCTAATTATCCTATCTCGACTCCGCTCCAAAATAACTTTGAGAGCTTCATCATCATGCACCAACTTTCGCCTAATGATGAAGACATGGTTTTATTGAATCCTTTGACACTAGGCAACCTCCCGAACCCTTGGCGATCCTCGACCCCTTGACCCTCGACCGCTCGGCGATCCACGACCCTCTACCCTACCGCGGGCGTCGATGCCCACGTCACTTGTGGGACATAGATGTAGTGTTCAACGCCGACCCCCTCCCGATAGCTTCAACGCGTGTGGGGGGGGGGGGGGTCGATATTACCCCCTCCTTGAAGCGTTGTCGAGGCCACCCCCTAACCCTTGAAGCGTTGTCGAAGCCACCCCAAACCCTAGAGAAGCAGCGTCGAGGCCACTAATATGATTCCTTATTGTGATTAGCTAGCTAGTTCTACGTTTGCCACTAATATATCCATATCTGTCATGTTTGAATAATAATTGCCATGTTGTAAATATTTGTAGAAACTATGGACACCCCCGAGACGAAGCACAAGAAGCGTTGTTGAGGGACATAATCGCACAAGGAAGTGATGTCGCCTGCGTTGATGTTTCTCAACGACAACGATGGTTTAGAAGGAGAGGGTGAAGAAGCAGCTGGCTATGATTTACATGGCTCCGATGACCCAATGCCGGTGCAAGAAGGAGAGGGTGAAGAAGTAGACCGTGAGGACGGCTCCGGTGATCACCAAACCGAGTCCGGCCGGTATATATATTAGTTAAGCTTTGTCTTGACTAGCTCTCGTCTTTGTTTTGGTATGTACACATATTAATTAACTCTCGTCTTTGTTCTTTTTCTAGCCCTCGGATCGAAAGCACAACTTCAGTAAAGAGACGAGGCCGAAGAAAAAGTTGAGCTCGGATGAAAATTTTGAGATCATACAAATCGCGTATGACGGCCAACCGATTGAACCCTACCGACAAAGAAGGCATTTGTTGCTTAGTGCGGGTTACGGTTAGGGACAAGATCCCGATCAGCATCCACCAATGGTATAAGCCTAAGAACGAAGACCACGAGGCGTCTTATGTCAATGATATGCGTAAAAATGATCTTTGGTGAGCTGAAGTCAAATTTTACCCTACCGCTAGAGGATGATCCGGAGAAGCCAGTAATAGAGCCATTAATCAAGTCTTTTGCTCTTAAGAAGATGGCAGAACTATTGAGGAATTGGAAGAAAGAACTCAATACGCATGTCGAAAAAAATGAGACACCAGAATTCAAGTGCAAATATGAGAAGATCGAGAGATGATCGCCCGCATTTGTGGCCTACAAGACATCGGAAAAGAGTAAAAGATGTCGGCGACAAACAAGAGAAATGCTGCGAAGAAGAAGCTTCACCATCGCACGGGTCGTGGCTACCTTGTAGCCCGACCTAAGTGGGCCAAGGCTGAGAATGATCTGCTTGATAAAGGGATCGAACCAGAGACAATGAATCGCCGACCGTTGCGGACTTGGTTCTTGAGGCGGCGGATCCTTGGACCCTATAACAGGGAAGTGCATTTGGGACGGACGAACAATTGGACATACCAAATAAGAGGCTTCAAAGAATATATCGGCAGCGCAGCAAGGGAAGTTCGTTCGAGCGAGGAGAAGGACGAGCTCACAATGGCCCTCGGCAATCGTGAGCACCCTGGACGGACACGAGGCACACCAGGCTCCGTTTCGTGGAAGGCTGGATTTCCGGACGCAGGGGGTTACAAAACCCATGAGAGGAGGAAGAAACTGGAGCAGAGCCAAATGCAGGCGCTGCACGAAAGGGTAATGGGGCTAGAGGAACGAGAAGAGGAACGAGAAGCAGCAGATCGCAGCAAACGACCTGACGAAGCTTCCCCGGCTACCCGCCATCTCGGCCGAGAAGCAGCGTGGCTTCCACCGAGCCACTTCAGAAAGCAGCATGCCTTGACGGCTCCTCGCCAGCTATCCCGTGGATGCTATCACGGATGATGAAAATTGCCACCTTATGGCGCAATGGAGCAATTTGAAGGTCAAGGCGGTGTTGGCTCTGTTTATCCTACTAAACCCGACTCAACTTTTCACCGCCGCCGATTCGGAAGGATATGCTAAGGTGATGGTCGATGAAATAACGGAGGGATTTGAGGACCTCCGGCTTGACCACCCTACCGGTGAAGGGGAGTATCGGCTGGGTTACGCTCAAGATTCCATGCCTATGGCGGAAGGATCTCATCAACCTTCCAAACTGGCGCCTTCGCCTCCTCCTCCTCCTCCCGTGAGTCAGGCACTCCGCCTCCTCCACCGCCTCCTCCTCCCGTGAGTGACGATCAGGCACTCGGCCGGCTCCTTATCCGGCGTGGCGGCACACCGTCTCCTTCTCCGCCACCACCGGCGCGCCCGAGCAGACAGCCTCCTCCTTCTCCGCCTCGTCAGCAAGGGAGGAAGAGACCCGCCGCCGCACCGGCAGCTCCGGCGTCATAGTCCTTCTCCTCCGCCTCGTAAGCAAGGAAAGAAGACATCCGCTCCGTCTGCTCTGCGGCGTCTAGCAGTACAGCCAAAGGCGGGAGGAGATACAGATTCGGTCCTTCTCTCAAGACTCCGGAGGAGCGAGGAGGAAAACGCGAAGATCGCACAGTACGAAGTGGATGACTGGTTTCAAGGGTTGAAAGCAAAGAGACATCCACCTCCGGAGGAGAAGGTAGATCCGGTGAAAGCGAAGCGCACTCTGGCTGCCCTGACAAAACCACCCAAGTCTCCGCCGAAAGGCAACTATGAGCGCATTATTGGAAAGGCATTTGCCGAAGCGGAGGTCGGGAAGTACTGTCAGTGATCAAAGGATGAAAGAACGACGAGCTGGGAAACAAATTGCCCAGCTCGGCGAACAAGCCAGCAATCGTGCCCCGCTCAAGGTGCCTGCTAGCGACATCATCGATCCGAGGATGGTGCCCGGTTATGGCAATCCTGCAGATTACCTGCCCGACGATGTACATTATGATTTTTGGAGTTGCAGATACAAAGATACGAAAGTACGGGAAGCCTCTCGTCAAAGATGAAAGTTCTCTATCAACGATGATGCGAAGGTTGCATGATTGGTACATGAAAACCTGCAAAGAGTCCGAGGGAGGAGTACTTTGTATGTGAGAGTTAAAAGGGCATGACCTCCTTGGAATTGAACTGTTGCCTATTCCATTTGAGGAGTTCTATCAGTTTTTCAATCAATTGGCCCTCGATAAAGCAACGGTCACCTGCTACTGTCTGTAAGTAGTACTACTTCTGTCATTAAGTCTCTCTATATAACTCAGCCCTTTCATTGCATGTATTTATAATTATCCTCACTATATTATGCAGATTGAAGATCGCCGAATTGAAGAAAAGACAAGTGGGTGATATTGGATTCATTAACACATATCTCATAGATAAATCTGAGGTTGAATTTCGTAAAGAAAATACAGAGGCCAACTTGCTACAATCGTTGGTAATAAATGAACACAAAGATATAATACTCTTTCCTTACAACTTCAAGTGAGTGTTACTGTCTTGTGGCATATTCGGTTTCCTTATTAGTCCAGGTTATAGTAATGTAATATTGATGAGTTATGCATGTGTGCGCAGCTACCACTATATTCTCCTAGAGATTAAGCTTGAGAAGGGAGTAGTAACTGTCTTAGACTCCAAGCGAAAAGATCCCAAGGAGTATGCGGACATGACTGAAATGCTCGAGAAGTAAGTTAAATCGATCATTATCCACCATATCAGCAACTTTGTTCATTTCTGATATCAAGTAATTGTTTTCTTTGTATGGCAGAGCTTGGAGAAAATTCACCAAAAAAGCTCCGGGACTACCGAAGAAGCTGCAATTTAGACACCCGAAAGTAAGTACTATATAGTAGCATATTCCACGCATCTCCTAGTGATTGAAGCGCTAGTTTCATCAATACCATTTAGCATGCTTGCTAATTATCAGTTTGATTGACCTCTATTTCTTGTAAAGTGGTTGTGGCAGGAACAAGAGAATGATTTCTGTGGATACTACGTTTGCGAGTCCATCCGCCACATGACCTGTGAGCAGGGCTACTCCGACAAACAATATGAAGTGCGTAAATAAAATATACACAATTTTATTTTATTACCATCATTTTTGTTTAGTTTCATTCATTAGTATATATATATATATATATATATATATATATATATATTTATATATATATATGTATGTATGTATTGACCCCTTTCTTAAAATTAGATGTTTCGGATGCGGATGAACTCCTAGCACCAGATCGCATGCGAGCAATTCAAGAGGAATTGGCGGCATTCTTTCTTGACCACGTGATCGCTGAAGGCGGAGAATACTATGTGGACCACGCATCCGTATGTTAGGAGATTATATATTTGTAAAAGATAATTATTGTATATATGTAGCCGGTAGTGTCGGATAGATATACGAGAACTTGTTGTTCGACCAATCTCTCGGAGAAGGAGAGGTGGTCGATATCACTTCTCTATGTATGCATATATGTTCATGACGATCTTCTGTTTGCTTAATTACTAGCTAGCTAGCGTGTCTAGCTAGTCCTCTCTATACGTATGTATAGTACGTAGCGTCGACCAAGCACGGACAAAAGAAATGACACTTTTCTCTATTAATTAGCTAGCTATAGCACAATATATGAAACACCCCAAAACCCCCCAAACCCCCCCCCCCCCTTTAAAAAAAACAAAAACCACAGCCATAGAAATCTTGTGGCGTGGATGCCTATTGGTTCCGGTTGGTGCCACCAACCGGGACCAAAGGCCCTCCCGCCTGGGCTCAGTGGACAGGCCACGATGGAGGCACATCTGTCCGGTTCTGGATTGAGCCGGGACTAAAGGGTCGAGGCATTAGTACCGACCCTTTAGTCCCAGTTCATGAACCAGGACTAAAACCCTCACCAACCGGGACTATAGGCCCCTTTTCTACTAGTGCCCACATCACCACCGAGCTCCTACGCGCGCGTCATAGCCCTCCCATAGAACCCCATGCGTCGCACCCCCTCCTCTCCATGTGTGAGGGCCGTTTTGGAACAGAGGGCGTTCCAAAATAGATGACCCAACCTTATATTAACTTCGTACTAAATTTAGTACAAGGTTGGGTCATCTATTTTGGAACGGAGGGAGTAATATTTTGTGCTTTGTTAAATATTCACTATTGAATTTCATATATATATGTTATTCCTATAAAAGCATCCATGTGCACATTCTTTGCTAGGAGCATTGCTTTGTCTCCCTAGGAATATAGGTCTACTGTTCACAAATTTCCTTTAAATGCATCCATGTGCAAATTCTTGATAATTGCTACTAGCATTCCTTTGTCTACATAGGAATATAGGCCGACTATTCGCACCCTTAGTTGAGGATTTTTAGGAATATTTGTTGTAATTTGCTTAGGCATTGCCATTCACATAAATTTGTAGTACTTCTGACCACATGCCACCATGCTCATGCACATGTGCCATATCCCTTCCGAGAGAACTGCCATGTTCGTACCCCCTCCTCTCCATGCACGAGAGCCACCACCCTCTTCTTCCTCTGTGAGCTCTATCATCGAAATCTTAGACAATGAGCTAAAAGGTAAAAGGAGTTAGCTTGTCGAGCACCACATGAGGCAGCTACATAAGACTGGTAATCTCAAAGAGGCCTAGCGGCAGTGCGATGCCACCATTGCAAGAATACGAATGTTACAACATGGCACTGAGGGGCCGGTTAGATGGAGAGAGTAATAAGATATCAATGGGATTAAGCCATTGCCTAATTACGTCGGGGCTCATCAGCGGTGTCGGCAGGCACGACGGCAGTCATAAGAGTGGATGGAAGTAGACGCAGTCGACATCTTGGGTTTATAGAGTTTATATTAATTCTTTTTGTAGCTCTTTCTCTAGTTCTTCCGATCCTCGAGCACACCCTGGCGAGGTCGATGATGTCCTGATGGAGGAGGAAGGGCGATCGGAGCATTTAAGTGAGCTGGTTGCAGGCGATAACGGATGACGACAATAGGGTGGTGTCGTCGGGCCCTCGAGTATGTGTAGCTTTGGAGGAGAAGAATGCCAGGACATCCGGACTTTGGTGGAGTGTGTCGGCGTTCTGGGAACCGGGTTCCCCAGACTTGCCTGCCTGCGGCCTACGGCGTGGCTCAAGTTGTGGCCCAGTACGGCTCATCTTCATCAGCGCAAGACTCAAGACCCTTGCGAGGGGCCAAGCCTCGCGGGGCGGACGGCACTAGGCTTCCTCAGGAACGACCTCGCCAGGCAGGCTCGCGAGGAGGCGGAGAGATCAAGGCAGGGTACCTCGCGAGGTGCTCGTGACGCAAGCCATGACGATCGAGACCAGGCGGGCGCCGGCCTGCGCAGTGTCCTTGTTTCCTCTTTGGTGCAAAGGGGGCAAGCACAGACGTGGAGTACCGAGGCATCAGGCAAAGGTTGCCATTTCAGTGCAACGAGACCAAGACCAGCTGAGCGGCAGGATGGAGGTCACCGTGGAGCCCAAGACGGCGCCGTTGCCAGTGCTTTTGGTAGCCGAAGACCAACTTTAGTCAGGATAACTTGTACTAGATGTTCCCTTTTAAATGGCCGTTATTAGCACCCTTCCCGCTCAATATTTGGGAAGAGGACCATGGCCTCTATAAAAATAGAGCTAGCCACCACCGTAGACAGAGAGATCGGATAGAGCCCTAGCCAGAGAGAGAGAGAGCGAACGAACTCACGCAAGCAGTTCATTGCACCAGCTCAAGAACACCTCTCACGAGGCTGTTCGTCCTTTGTACTGTTCATCATCAGCCCCTGAGGCAATCCGCCACACCACACACTGGAGTAGGGTATTACACCACAACGGTGGCCCGAACCAGTATAAATCTTGTGTCCCTTGTGTTGTTCATCGTTTTCAGCTTAGATCTCACGAGGCGATCAGACGTAGATCGGTAGGGGAGAGATCTTCGTGCGCACCCCAGAGTTCGAACCTTAAGGGTCTGCCGGAACCCGACATCCGCCATTTGGCGCGCCAGGTAGGGGTGCACCGTAATCTTTCTTCCGCTGCTCCGGTTCGATCTTCCGTCATGCCCATGGCTGACGCTCGCCGGGCTCGCATCGAGCGTCGGGCTGCTCTCGCCGCCCGTCGCGTCGCCCAGACAGCTCCCGTCGGCGGGTGTCCCCGTCGTTCCCCGTCGCCTGCCGCCACCGGCCCGACGGGGAATGAGCAGCAAGCCTCGTCTCTGCATCCTTCGGTGCGGCGGGCCCATCGCTGACCCCAGCCGATTCGTCGTCCCACGCCCGTCGCGCCCCTGCGGACGGGCACGCCGCGTTGCTCCTGGCGCGTGAGCTCCTGCACTACCGTCCCGTCGACGACCTCTACGAGGACTGGCTCGCCCGCATCACCGAGCTCGTCAGCGCCGCATGGGGCTCTCCTATGTCGTCCCTCTCGCTGCCTCGTCCTTCATCCTGTGCAGGAGGCGCAGATCAGGAGGTGCCTCCACCACCTCCTCCCTAAGAAGGCACCCTGGCTCCAAGGCGTGCGGCCCCAGGACGAGATCCACCGTGTCCGGCACCCGCATGACAAGAATGGAGCTGCCAAGAAATCCCTCGTCCCCAAGAAGGTGCACGCGTGCTCCCATCACCGGTGCGTCACGACCGCATCCCTGCGCCACCACGTCAAGACCCCGCGCTGCTCCAGGTAGCAGCGCGTGGGAATCCCCAGGAGCAAGCCCCGCATCAGCAGAGAGCTCTGGTGGCCACCGCAGGCTGCCGCGCCTTCACCATCGAGCTGCACAGTGTCGCCTGGCCAGGCAAGTTCAAGCCTGACCTGCCCCCTCGCTATGATGGCACTGCCGACCTCGCGGAGTTCCTATAGCTCTACGAGCTGGGCATCAAAGCCACCAACGGGGATGAAAAGGTCATGGCGAACTGGTTTCTCATGGCACTCAAGGACGGCGCCCGCACCTGGCTCCTAAACCTGGCCCCTGGAACGATCTCTTCCTGGGATGAGATGCGCACCCGCTTCATCGCCAACTTCGAGGGCACTCGCGACCGTCCGCCGGCCGTGGGTGACCTACGCCACATCAAGCAGCAGCCTGGAGAGACCTTGCAGAAGTACATCCAACGCTTCAACTGCGCTCGCCTCAAGATTCCCAGGGTGACCGAGGAGGCCATCATTTCGGCGTTCTCTGATGGCGTCCGCGACGTCAAGATGGAGGAGCTGGCGATCCATGAAGATCTGTGTACGTCAGTGGAGTTGTTCAACCTGGCGACCTAGTGAGCAAGGGCTGAGGAGGGACGCCTTTCCCTTCTCGAGCTCCCGGCGGCAGACCCAGAGGAGAAAAAAGCCAAGGCCAAGGATGTGAAGCGCAAGGGAGCAGCTGTGCTCGCAGCTGAGCCGGACACTAAGCGCAGCAGGGACCAGCCGGAGTCGTCCAAGGGCAGTCGATACTGTGTGTACCACGATCTTCACACCCACAACACCAACGAATGTCAAGAGCTCAGGGCCGTGCGAGAAGGCCGTGTCGGTCGACGTCCCGAGCGCAACGATCGGGGCTACGGCCGAGGCGGAGCAAGAGGTGGAGGACGCTGGGACGACCGTGGCCCTCGCCAAGGGTGGCGTGACCGGCCTCGTGAGGACCGCTGGCAGGACCAGCCTCGCGAGGGAGCTTGGAGAGATCAGCCTCGTGAGGATCGCCCGCAAGGCAACGCAAGCCTTCCTCCTCTTCCACCACCACCAAGAAGGAATGAAGACCATCATCAGGACGAGGGGGCTGGGGGCTTCCAGAAGCCACGTGCAATCGCTTGCATCTTGGGCGGCGCTCAGGCCCCAGCCTCACAGCGCATCTTCAAGTAGTTTGCTCGCGAGGTGAATGCAGTCCTCCCCAAGCTTGAGGCCACGCACCCTCTCAGGTGGTCTGCGTGCGCCATCACGTTCAGCTCAGCTGATCAGCTCAAGTGTGCGGCGACGGCCGGTGTCCTCCCAATGCTCTGTTCCCCAGTCATCAGCAATGTGCAAGTCACCAGGACCCTCATCGATGGCGGAGCAGGACTCAACGTTCTGTCCGTCGAGACGTTCAACAATCCTCAAGTGCCATACGATCAGCTTCAACCAACCAAGCCTTTCTCAGGAGTCACTGATGGTTCCACTGTCCCGATAGGGCAGGTCCGCCTTCCTGTCACCTTTGGACAGCGCAACAACTACCGCACCGAGCTCATTGACTTTGACGTCGCTCACATTCGCCTGCCATACAATGCCATCCTCGGGTATCCGGCCCTGGCCAAGTTCATGGCAGTGACTCACCATGGCTACAACGTCCTCAAGATGCCAGGAAGTGGCGGGATCATCACGGTCCCCTGTGAAGAAAAGGATGCGGTGTGCTCTCTCGAGCGCACCTTCCGAGCCGCGTCAATCGAGGACCCGGACAGCAAGAGTGGAAACCTCCCCGGAGTAGCTCCCAACAAGAAGACGACATCACCTCGCTCAAGGCCTCAGGAGGCAGGCACCTCCGGATGCGCCACATCCGGACATGCGCCCGTCCAAGGGGCGCCACCCTCCATTGCATAGGAAGGCGCGCCCGGTGCCCTCCTCGGGCAGAGCTCGGGGGCTCTCTCCTGGGGAGCCACCGACTTTGCCAAGATCACGAGGGAGGCGCTTGGGCACCACTTGGAGGCGTGCTTTGCGGCACACTTCCCTTAGGAAGGCGCAAGGAAAGGAGGACCCAACCCTCGGAAGTTCATCACCAAGGTCGCTCAGGAGTTGCAGGAATCGACAGTCATGCGCGGCAGCCGCCGCCTGCCCAGCATAGCTCCCCATCCAGGTGAGGATGGCGGGCTGCGCGTCTGCATCGACTACCCAGGGCTCAATCGAGTCGCGTCTCAGGAGTGCTTCTGGCCCTCGCGAGTGAGGCGTTGCGCGGGTCCACCGCACAGCTACGTTCGCATGCCCTTAGGCTTGCCAAACGCGGGCCTGCCCACCAAATACCGATGAGGAGCATCCTGGAAGCTCAGGCGGCCAAGCATCGCGCGCTCCTGGAGGAGATGGAGATGGACCTCGCCGAGCCGCCCGGACCTCCCGAGCCTCCCGAGGCTCAAAGCCCCGAGGGCTCATGAGAATCGGCTTCTTCACCATGTACCGTCAGCCGCTCCGACACTTGTTCTGCAATGGTATCAGGTGACTTCTTTCAAGTTTCGTTTCAGCTGGGAGCTCCCCAGGGCCGCATCGTTCCCAGGTCGCATGGGTCCGTCCCTGCGGCATGTATCCATTTTTCTTATGTCTTCTGCTTACCTCGTTGGGGGCGCCCCTCGGGCTACATCACCCCCAAGCCGCTCGGGCCTGACCCAGTGGCGTTTGCTTTCTCTGCATCTATCTAGGTTGATTTGCTCCTTCATGCTTGACCTACCCATGATTGTCGCCCGCCGCCCACCATGGATCTATTTTTCTCATGCGGATCGCTTGCATGTTAAAAGGGGGGGGGGGGCGCCTGAGCATCGCGACTCATGGGCTCTTACTGGCACTCCAGCCCTCACCCCCTGGCCTTGACCCACGACATCGTGACCTGTCATACCAGTGGCGGCTGAGCTTGCTCCCGGGACCTGAGGACGTAGAGCATTTGCATTTTAACCACCTTGAAGGAACATACTACTGACAAAGGCCCTGAGCCAGGCACAACCCGCCTCGAGGTAGGGCCTCGTGAGTCCCGCGCTGGCTCACGGGTGCCCAGATACACTTCTCTTAAGCCCTACCGTGTCAAGCCACGTGTCGTATGGGTCAGACACGCCCGGGGGCTCCTCCCGGAGGGGAGCCCCCTCCCACGCACCAGTGGAAGCACCATGCTCCGCGCTGGCTGACGACACTGTCGAGGAGCGGCTATGCCCGTACACATACGGAAGCGCTATGCTCCGCGCTGGTGATAAACAACTGAGGGCAGCCCACGGCTGCATCAACCTCAGGGAGCCCAGAGCTTAGTGTCTGGCCCCATCGCAAGGCCTTTCCTCGGGAGTGCCGCGTGAGGGGGCTGGACACAGGGGCTGCAGCCGGGTCACACCCGAGCACATGCCACTCAGCCAGGTCCCTCGGACCTGGTCGTCGCGCGCCCCTCCCCGAGCGGAGCCAAGGTATGAAGACTCGTTTGAGCGTCAAGGGGGACTCCTGAGCATCGCGACTCAGGAGCCTAACTGGTCACGTAGCCCCTCACTCCTTAGTTCCGAAAGGCTAACGGCGGTTGAGGTATGCGCGGGGCCGGGCCCTGCCGACGTAGAACGACAGATCCTCTCTTCTACCCCCCTCCCTATTTGCCGTTTGCGCGTCAAGGGGCACTCCTGAGCATCGCGACTCAGGAGCCTAACTTGCCACGTAGCCCCTCACTCCTTAGTCCCGGCCCCGTGATCCGTCGGGGTTAACGGCAATGAGGTATGCGTGGGGCCTCGCCGACGTAGAACACAAGCAAATAGGAAGGAAATCGCAAAATCTAGCAAATCCAGAAGAAAAATATTACAGACCATAGTTTGTTCTCACAGTACCAGACATGAATTTAAACGCCTCCACGAGGCATGGTGCATGTTGCAGGAATCAAAGCGTGAAGAGGCCGAGAAGATCACCCCTGGGCCGCGCCACCGCTCGTGGTGGAGTCGCGCTTGTCAGCTCCATTCCCTGGAGCTGTGGAGCTGGCAGCGCCTCGCTTGGGCGCGGTATTGAAGGCACAAAACTTCGCTAGCAAGGCCTCCGCTCGGCCCTTGACGGCTTCGGCAGTGGCGGCGGAGCGCTTGGCGTCCACGGGCTCTAGCAGTCGTCAAGGTTGGCGTCGGGGTTGTGGAGGTAGACGTGGTGAGGATCCCGTCGGCCTGCGGAGGAAATGACGCGAGCTTCAACTTCGCCATGGGCCGATGCCGATCACGACCGTCAGCGCCTCGATGAGGAAGGGAACCAGCTTGGTGGGACCTTCCTTGGCTCCAGCCAATGGTTTCTCCAGCCCCGTCATACAGCGTCTTCGGCCACGCGAGCCCTCTCCTCGTAGCACGTGAAGGCCGCGCGATCCTCGGCCAAGATCTTCGCCTCGGCGTCCAGTTCGATCCTCTCCCTCTTCAGCGCCTGCTCCAGCGTCTTAAGCCACTCGCGGTCGGCTAAGAGTTCGGCGTCGCGGTCCTTAACAGCAGCCTCCCGAGCCTTCATGTCCTCCTTCTTCACTTGGTGGTCGCGAATCTCCTTGGCGAGCTCATCACGCAGCCCTTGCAATTCGCCCTCCAGCGTCTTGCACTGGCCCTTGGCAGTTGAGGCGTCCTTCAACGCCCAGCGTCGCGAGCTGCCATGGCACAGGAGGTGTCTTGCTTCCTCCTCGGAAGCCGTCACACTGGCTCAGCTCGGCGCCGCTTCGGGAGGCGCTCGAATCTAACCCACCGAGACCAACTCCAGGTGCCCGGCCACCAGGCGGGGGTCCGTGCTCCGGAGATCCTCCCGCAGCCGACTCAGTTCGTCGGCGGCACAGTCCAGGGCAACGGAGGAGGCAGAGGAGACGAGAGCTGGTGGAGTAGGAGGAGAAGACGACAGCGTGATCACAGCTTGGGAGGAAGGGACCTCCTAAGCCTCGGCCACCTCGGCGATAGCATCAAGCGCAGGCACCTCCAGAGTCAGCGGGGCCACGGCGGCTGACTCCTTGCCGGAGCGTCCCTGCTGGCCTTGCAAGGATGACCGGGCAGGGGACGTGCGGGCCCTGCTACCTCCCTTTCCCGTGAGTGAAGACGCGGCCATGGCCAAGGAGCCCATCCCAGGCGGGGTCGCCGCATCTCCCTTCAGCCTCTTCGCCGCGAGTAGCAGCCTACCCAATAAAAGATGTCAGGCCTCGACGGCAAAAGACAGGAACGAGGCGGAATCCGAACACTTACTGGTTGACTGCCGCGGGATCCCATGGACTCCTTCCAAGCTTGAAGCCTGAAAGCCTCTTGCGGGACTCAGCCTCGGGAGGCCCAGCCCTTGAGGGAAGGCGCTGAAGGGCTAGAACCGGCTTGGCCGATGCGAGGGCCGGGTAGACCTCGGGAGATCAGCCGGACCTGTCCTTCCTCGGGACCAGGCGCGTCCTCTCCCTCTCGCCGCCTGGCCTCGTCGTCGCCAGCATGGAGCAGAAGGCGCTGGACTTGCGCGCCAGGGGAGGTCTCCCGTCCCTCGAAGGTCGCCTTGAGTCACACTCCTCATCCTCGTCGTCATCTTCCTCCTCTCCCCATTGGAGTCACCCAGAGGACAAGTTCACCGTCGCCGCGTCGCCTTGGCCCTCAGATCCTCCGGGCACCGCACTCCACCCGTCAAAGGTGGGCATGGTGTCCACCACCAACTTCCAGTCATCACGGAAGGAACAAAGGGACGGAGAATCCACCGGGTCTGCCACTTCCTCTCCAACCAAGAAGCGGAGTGTCGCGGTCGAGATCCTCGCTGCTCAGGCGTCCAAGATCAGGCGGAGGACAACGTCAGCATCCGCGAGCCTCCACAGCGGGCGCGAGTGCGCCTAAAGAGGGGCCACCCGATGCGACACGTCCACGTCCAATCAACCGCCACGCAGCACCCAAGGCCGCAGGCTGATGGGGCCCACGGCGCTCCGCACTTGCCCCTTCGCTTCTCCACTAAGCCTAGTCCGAGAGCGCCTTGGGCCCGGGGGCTACTGTCGGCGTTCTGGGAACGGGGGTCCCCAGACTTGCTCACTGCGGCCTGCGGCATGGCTCAAGTGGTGGCCCAGTATGGCTCATCTTCATCAGCGCAAGACTCAAGACCCTCGCGATGGGCCAAGCCTCGCGGGGCGGACGACGCTAGGCTTCCTCAGGAACGCCCTCGCCATGCAGGCTCGCGAGGAGGCGCAGAGATCAAGGCAGGGTACCTCGCGAGGTGCTCGTGACGCAAGCCATGACGATCGAGACCAGGCGGGCGCCGACCTACGCAGTGTCCTTATTTCCTCTTTGGTGCAAAAGGGGCAAGCCCGGACGTGGAGTACCGAGGCATTAGGCATAGGTTGTCATTTCAGTGCAATGAGACCAAGACCAGCGGAGCGGCAGGATGGAGGTCACCGTGGAGCCCAAGACGGCGTCATCGCCAGTGCTTTTGGCAGCCGAACACCAACTTCAGTCAGGATAACTTGTACTAAATGTTCCCCTTCAAAATGGCCGTTGTTGGCGCCCTTCCCGCTCAATAGTTGGGAAGAGGACCAGGGCCACTATAAATAGAGCTAGCCACCACCGTAGACAGAGAGATCGGATAGAGCCCTAGCCAGAAAAAGAGAGAGGCGATCGAACTCACCCAAGCAGTTCATCGCACCAGCTCAAAAACACCTTTCATGAGGCTGTTCGTCCTTTGTACTATTCATCATCAGCCCCTGAGGCAATCCACCACACCACATACTGAAATAGGGTATTACACTACAACGGTTGCCCGAACCAATATAAATCTTGTGTCCCTTGTGTTGTTCATCGTTTTCAGCTTTGATCTCACGAGGCGATCAGACGTATATTGGTAGGGGAGAGATCTCCGTACGCACACCAGAGTTCGAACCTTAAGGATCTGCCGGAACCCGACATACACCAGAGTGAGTGGGTAGAGAGGTGGCGGGGAAACGCTGGTTCGTGAAATTCAGGACGCCGCAGTGCACTGCTAGCTTAGCTGGTGAAAATCTATTACACGTAGTAGTGTACTCGTGCATGCATGACCCAAATCCAATCAATCAAGTTAATCGACGATCTGATATACACGTCTACTAGTAGCTACGTACATGCATAGGTCCTACGCATCCAAATGGACGGATGCATCATGCATGCATGGGTCGATTCTAGTGCTCAAATGAAGCAAACGCAGCCCATGCATGGCATGACTAGACTAGAGATAGAGATGAGGTAGAGGCGAAAATTCCTACACAAACTCAGTTGATTCTTACAGTAGATTGCATGACTAGACTAGATATTCTACTTTTTTTCTAAACTGAATGTATATTGACAAATTTTAGTGTGTTTGTCCATTCATTTTAATTCGTATGTGGTCCATATTAAAATATCCAAAACACTTTATATTTGTGAATGGTGGAAGTCGCGTTTTATAGAAAATGTAATTTATCTTTTTTCATTTTTCTGGCATATAGACAATAATGCTTCTGTGGTTTTGGACAAAGGAACGGAGCATCACCAAGAATTTGTTGATTCGAGCCAGCACCCAGTCCGATCATGTTGAGTCTTTAATTACTGTTATACATTTTTGCTTTGTTAACTGTTCATTATCGAATCTTGTCCGGATGTTATTTTAGGGGTAGAAAATTGCTATGCCCTAATATTCCATGTAAAATTTCTTGATAATTGCTAGTAGCATTCCTTTGTCTCCCTAGGAATATAGGTCTACTATTCACACCCTAAATTGTACGATATTTATTGTAATTTGCCTACGCATTGCCATTCACATAAATCTGTAGTACTTCCAGCCACATACCACCATGCTCCTGCGTGCGTGCCACATCCCTCCCAGAGAACCGCCATGCGTCGTACCCCCTCCTCTCTACGCGCGAGCGCCACCACCATCTTCTTCCTCCATGAGCTCTGTCGTCTAAATCTTATACACCGAGCTAAAACGTAAAAAGAGTTAGCTCGTCAAGCACCACAGGAGGTGGCGACATAAGATTGACAATCCTGAAAAGGCCTAGCGGCAGTGACACACGCTGTTTGCAAGAATATGTGCGCCGCTACGTGGCACAGAATGGCGGGTTAGTAAGAAGATATCGATGGTATTGCTTTAATTACCTCGGGGTTCATCACCGATGTCAGCAGCAGCCTGGATGGCAGTCATGGAAGTGGAGGCGGTCGACATCTCTGGTTTATAGTGTTAGTTTTCTTTTGTGCGTAGATCTTTCTCTAGTTCTTCTGATCCTTGGGTGCGCGCCGGCAAGGTCGATGATGTCTTGATCGAGGCGGAAGACAATCGAGGTGTGTAAGTGAGCCGGCTGTAGGCGATAGTGGACGACAACAACAAGGGTGGTGTCGCCGGGCTCTCGGCACTAGTGCAGAACCAAGCTTTAGCACTGTTTCGTAAGACCTTTTAGTGCCGGTTCAGAATCCCAAGATTAAAGGACGTGACTAAAGGTCCCCCTTAGTACCGGTTAAGCACTTAACCGCCATTAAAGGGCCACCACGCAGCACGAGCCGTCGAGAGGAAGACCTTTAGTACCGGTTGGTAACATCAACCGGTACTAAAGGTTTAGGGATTTTGGTTTTATCATTTATTTTTTCTTTAATTTTGTGTTTTTCATTTAATTTAGAGTTTGTTTTTACATTATCATGATTATCCTTATTACTTGATCACTTAGCTAGGATCCATTCAGTTGAAACTAATTCGCGGTTTCTTTTACATATGATATAATAACTCATCATCATCATCATATTAATATAAAAACTCTTGCATCATATCATCACCAACAACACTAGCTAATAATCATCATAGTCGCCATTGTCATTATTTAATCATCATAGTCATTAACGCTATCTAATCACCACCAACACTAGCTTAAAGAAAAACATTCACTTGTACCAGAGGCAAAGATATCATCGAAGTTCAACATGGTCATGAGATTATAAGCGTTCATAAGACCACAAAAGCAAATCACTTTGAGGTTAAGTTTAGGACGAAGAACACGAACATGAGAGGGCAAGTACTAATTAAGAGCATGAACTAGCTAACCACTCCTGCTGCTCTCTCTCAGGTAAAATAGCATAAAACATGTGTAGCTCTTGTGATTCATCATATTGAAGGATGCAGATGAACCTGTCTCCTAATCGTAGGCGGCGCTTCTCATTGCTGCCCCCTAGTACTTCTCTGCGATTCTTCACAATTTTGATCCAGTCTTTCACTATTAAGCATTCCTCGGTTTTAGAAATCCCGAATGCACTCATGCGCGCTGTAAGATGTCTTGGCCGTAAGCTAACCATTGGCATACGACCTTTAGTCTCGATCCACTGAGGCACAAATATTATCGGGAGTCCCTATTGAAGAACATCGTACAGTAACATACTTAGCAATGAAGTTTAGCTTAAAAAATAATGTATGCAAAAGAAGCACTGAGGAAAAATAGTAAAAGTCTTACCATCTTCCCTAAATAGATGTGACCGTAGTTCAATACGAACACTATTGGTCGACCATTTTGAGTACTAAGATTTTCAAGTTCGGAAAATAATTTCTCTTGACAGTATCAAGATCCTCAAGCCATGAAACATAATGATTTATCTCCTCGCAGTTTAGTTCATCACTGGAACAGTGGACGGTCCGTCAACCAAGCGCCGGACATGTTTGCTTGAATGGAAATAAGTTGTCAATAGGTCAACTATTTTTTAATAGACAATATCGAAGCCATAAATATGGTTGAGAAACTCACATAATGGTAGAACTGGAGGCGTATGCACATCGACCCACATGTCTCTATTACCTTCAATATCATCTTCCGAACGAATATCAAAGGTGATAACCATATCGTGGTCAAATGCATAAGCCTTGCATAGTGCTTCCCAAGATTTGCATTCAAAATAGGTGCAGGTGTTTGTATTGTATAATTTGACATCGAAGGTATAACCATGCTCGGTCTTTAAGTAAACTCTCTTTACCTCCATAGTTTTCTTAGGACTGAAACCTATCTTATCCAAAATAAAAATTCTTGCATGACAAGGGATACGCTTAGTAGAATAGTAAAAAATTAAAATTATAAGTTAAAGAAAATAAAGCATAAGTCATGTTTAATTACGAAAAAAGACTTGTCGTTGTGACTTACTGTATCCATTTCGAAGGTCACATTCAGCTTGATGCTGAAGCACCTACCATCAACAAGGAAATTTCTGTTGCACAAGCCGCCATTGCCTTCACAGTATTCACACATACCGCAATCCTTTTCATCGTCAGACATTTCATATGTTCATAGTTGAAACATTAATTGATAAACGTACTTACTAGTTCTGTTAATTCAACTAATTTAACTAGTTCTATTAATTTAACTAATTCTATTAATTCAACTAATTCAACTAAGCACATACTAAAAATAAACTAGTTCTATTAATTTTCTTACTAAAAATAAAGTAGCTAGTTCTATATAGTAAAATTTTATAGATGATCAAATCTCATATACCTAAATTTAATATATGTAATTCATCTAACATTAACATATCCAGTTCATCTAACTAAAAGTATAAAAAACTAACTCATCTAATATTAATATCTAGCTAATTTATCTAACATTTGACATTAATATCTAAAAGTATAAAAAACTAAAAAACAGAAAACAGGAAATAATTAAGAAAATTTTGTCTGTGTGTGAGGGCTGCCAAGCGCGCCACAGTGGGCGGTCTTCTTACACAGCGATACATGCGAGGCGACGGGGGGCGGCAACGGGCTGGGGCGGCGACATACGGGGCTCACCTGCACGTTGCTTAGCTTCAGGCCTTGAGAAACTACACATAGCTCTGTGCAGTCTACACCATTTCCTCAAGGTCTGAAGCTAAGCAACGTGCAGGTGAGCATTGCGCGCCTCCTTCATCGCCTCTACACTCAGGGTTTATAAACCGCTGCAAAGTGCCTCTCGCTTGACGAGGTGGGACTAAAAACAGCTGCAAAAAGAATCAACTAAAAAACTCTAGTACCGGTTCATGCCACGAACCTAAGATTAAATGTTGTGGGGCCCTAGCCCCGACAACAGCCTGCCACCACCTCTTTAAAACCGGTACTAAATGAAATGCTTTTGTAACAGATGAGTTTTCGTCCGAATCCCTGATACTTCGAAAGGGATTGTGTAAACATGTAAAAATGTACATTAAAAATACATTGATCTGTAGCGCCTTTCAGCCAAAACGCGCTACTGCTATGTGTAAACATGTAAAAAATATACATCAAAAATACATTGATAATCAATGATCTTTTTGTGTACAATCTAAATTGTCAATATGAGTCTTCTCACCGTTTAGAAACCGGGAAGACTCATATTACGCCACAAATTCTATACATAAAGTCCATTGAAGACTAAGTGGTTGTGATAGTTTGAGAATTAAATATTTAATGTGGTAAAAACCCTGTTAATGGAGCGAGGTGGGACTAAAAAACCACTGTAGAAAGAATTAACTAAAAACCTCTAGTATCGGTTTGTGGCATTTAACCGTATTTAAAAGTGTTAGGGCCCAAGCCTGGTCACAGTCTGCAACAACCTTTTTAAGACTTGCTTACGCCACGAATCCAGATTAATGAAACTCGCCTGTAGCTATTGAAATCGGCACTAATGGTCATATTAGTACCGGTTCAGTTGCAAACCGAAACTAATGTGCTTTACACTAGGCCTTTTTCCTACTAGTGCGGGGATGTGCAGCTTTGGTGGAGAAGAATGCAAGGAAATCCGTAGTTCGGCGGAGTGAGTGGGGAGAGAGGTGGCGGGGAAACACGGGTTTCGGTTCGATACACGGACGGAGTCGATGAATTCCTAATCTGAAGAAATTCAGGATGTGCGGGCGCCGTTCGGTGCTGGCTTAGCTCTTGAGGATGGATTAAGGAGTAGCGTACTCGCGCATGCATGACTCCAATCCAATTTAATTAAGTCAATCCACGATTTGACGGTACACATCCAAATGGATGGCCCATGCATGCATGCATGACTAGATTAGAGATATGGATGTGCCGATAAGGTTTGGGTGGTGGTCTTGTTTGGGAGGCGCGCGAAAATTCCTAGACAAACTCGGAGGATTCAGGATTCTTATTCTCTTGGTATCAAATTTCCTATACATTCATGAGTATTACTTCCTCGGTCTCATAATACAAAAGGGTTTTACGCTAATATCTGTCATATAATATAAAAACATATTTTACACTATTAGGCCCTGTTTGATAATAAAGTATTTTTTAAGTATTTTTAGAATACTTCAGTTTTTGAGATTACCATAGTTTTATTTACAATGTGTTGTTTGGTTGCCCGTAACAACAGTGTTTTTAATATTATAGTATTGGGCAAACTGTAGTTTTTTCTCTGTATAAAAAAAACTCTAGATCTCTTTTTTTAAGACAGAGCTGCTGAGTGCTTAAACACAACACGTATGCAGCAAAATTTACAGCGTTGTGCGGTTCTATGTATTGTGAATACTTCAAAAATACTCTGTTTTAGTAAAACCATGGTATCTCATACCTACCTACAAAATTATTGCAGTTTTTGATACTTTGGTTTATATAATACTTTGCTATCAAACACAGCGTTAGTGTCAAAAACTCTTTATTATACTACTATGGGATGGAGTGAGTAGATTGCAACCACCCCATCCATGATCTTAGCTAGCTAACCGCTGGAGACGTGGAACCAGATAGCTCACCGGCGGCCGGGCAGCGAAGAAGTGGAAGCAGTGCGGAGCCATGCATGCATCCAGCGACAGCGTGTTGAGAAAGCATGCATGCATTGTGTAATCGTACGTGGCCGGTGGCCAGCGGCGGCCAGGGTAGTTTTGAGTCAGGTCGTGATCGTCGCCGGCGTTTGCCAACATGCTTGCTGCTCCGGCGGCACACGCTGCATCGTACAGCGACTGTCTCTAACAACGGTTCCTTTGATCGCACGTGTTTGACGGTGGCGTGTGATGAGGGCCACCCTAGACTACCTGGATCGCCTAGGTTCAGTTTGTCGTGGTCGGCGGCGGCGAGAAAGACGGAAGGTGGTCGGGACGGGAGGCGGCGCATGGACACCGACAGTGTGTCTCTCTACGGCATCTTGTTGTGCGTAGCGTAGCGTAGGTGAAAAAGACGCCGGAGAGATGCAGCCTATCCACCTCATGGCCACAGGGCAGCCATGCATGCATGCGCGCATGGAGGCGAGGAGGAAGACGTACCTGGATCGCCTGGGTGGTCTCGTGGGTCCATCCCATCCCACGAGAAGAGAAGGAGAGGAAGACGTTGGTCGCGGAGGCATGCATGTCCGTCGCCGGAATTTGGGGAGGAAAAAAAACTTTTTTTCAAGGAGGGAGGGAGGAAATTGGGGTTGAGATGGAGTCGCGCGACGGCGGGGAAGGGAGGAATGAGAAAGAAGGAAGGAGGAAGCGCGTGCGGTGCGGTGTGGCGATCGATCGTTTAATTGGGAGAGGAGGAAAAGGAAAAGGAAAAGGAAGGACACTCCATCCATCGATCGATCAATAAAAATAAAACACGTCGACCACGCGTGCACACATGTAGTACGCGTTTCCTTGTCTTTTGTTTTCTTTTTTTCCCGATGGATCGTGCATACCCTCCGCGCGCAGCAGCAGCAGCAGCAGCCAGAATTCCTTGAAGACCGAGACAACTGTTGGAATTTGCTAGTGGGCTTTTGGCCCAAAGCACAACTAAAATTCTGAAATTCTTTTTACCATTCACGTATTACATACGAAATGAGTGAAATGAGCGCTTAAAGTTTAGTCCCACCTCATAAGTTGAGAGAGAGTTGCACCTCTTTATAAGGTGAGCTCTCCTACCACTTGAATGAGCATGAGAAGAGGAGTCCTACTCGCTTCGCCACGCTCGCCACGACGCTGACGCTACAGACCATGGTTATGGATTGAGCCGAGCCGGATGTAGCTATGCATGTTGTCTATATTTTTGCTGCTCGGGAAAAATTAATGAGTCTGATCCGTTTCCGATTTTTTTAGATCGTGACGACTCAGACGTGGGGTTTACTCCCATGACCTCTCGTGATCCCCGCCTCTCGTGATCCTGTACGGGAGAGGGGCGATCAGGTTTTTGGGGAGCGACTTCGCGATCCCGGGCAAATGACGACTTCGCTAACGCATTTACTTCTTCCCTGACCTCGGCAACCTCATCCTCGACGACATGGGCGACAACGTTGAACGCCAAGGCGCTGCTCCGCTGCACCGTACGTGATTCCATCTTTCCTGTTCGAGATCGTGGTAGAATTCATATTTCTAGTATGTGCCCTAGATGTGATATGTTCATCTGCTATGCTAGTTCGCATGATTAGTTCAATCTCTGCTATTGTAGTCATGATTTATCTTCTGTTTATTCGGATTAAATCTCGTACTAATTTGCTCATATTTCCAATAACAACTAGTAAACCAGGAGAGAAACATGAGATGGGCTATGAGCACACCAGCACTGAATACTCCATATCCTCCACTTTTCATACATGCAATGTTTGAGCTTAATCATGTCAAAAAAAAAATGTTTGAGCTTATTCAGTTCATAACTGATGGCGATAACCCTTCTGCCCATGTACAATTTTTTAGTTGCATGAATGGCAGACCCACTCATTGGCGATAGATTTTTTTTGGCTCCCCGGCCACATTGGCGATAGATACATTTTTATACCCCATCTTTCTTTCTTCTTAAACCATCATGATCCTCTAAATTAAGATTAACATGCCCCGGGAAAAAGTTTGAGATAGGACATAGAAAAACAGAAAGATGCTTGATGGATCTCCTCCAGGGCCATCATATCCCTCGCTTTATTCCCATGCTCCCTTGCTAGTTGAACTGCCGAGGTTGGCAGAAGCTGTTTGTAAACAGCTGAAGAACGAGAGTGCCTTTTGAATTACCACCGCTCCCTGTTTGTTTGACTGAACCTTTCCACTTTCCAACTGCCCGTAGAAAAGACTGTCAAAAAGGTCGAGTCAAATACAGCACTAGTTGTTGTTGTCATGGTCCTTCATGCTTGGAGCAGGTGCTACCGGTACGTGCATTATGCAAGTAATTGACTGCTGGCTTTGAAGTAGTGACGCTGGATGAAATTCTGACAGACGTTAGATCTTCATGCAGTTAAAATCACGACACTTTGATCAAAATCTCAGTTAACGGCAGCACTCAGTTACAGCAACAGCAAGTTTAGCCAGCCAAAAGGAAGTAGTCTGAGTAAAGGCCAAGGGATGCCAAAAGTTAGTACAATAACAATTTCATACTAACACATGATAACGTCCTTTCTTGAGGCACCAAATTGCCATTTCGTTTCTATGATTGATTGGATGCTTTTCAGTAATGTCAGTCTGCCAATGGAGCGTATGTACCAGCTGTTCTTTTACCTTTATCATTCCATACATCAACTGGCCCAATTTGAGACATCTAAGTGAATAGGCATTTTTTACTCAACGACACGCAGGCTTACAATTTGTCATCCTTATACAACGATTAGACCTTTATACTTTGTCTTGTTAATCTACACACTGTCATGGTGTAAGCCATAAAAATATAAATGGTGTAGATTTCTTTTTCCCTCTTTTGTTTTCAGCCTTGTTTTAACATGGTGTGTCGTAATATTTTTGACAGAACATGGTATTTTCGTAATACAATACGTACCGAGTAGATATATTGTTGCATGAAGACAAGGGGGGCATATTAATAAACAGATAAGGGCGCCATACGATCTGATGATTCTCTGATCAGATCCGGCCCTCCAACTAATTAATTCTTGAAGCAATATTCAAAAGTCAAAACAGAAGGGAGGGTCAGATTATAGTTTATACAGATCGACGTTGAACGGGAAGGAAGCCTAAACAAATCGTTTGAGATAATACAAATGCAAACGAGGCATGGCCACATCCACCTGAATAAAACTAATGAATACTACCTTGGCAGCGACCTGTCTTCATTAAGCAGGTGTGTTACTTACCCTTCTCGGTGACACGCGCATTTCTGAAGCTTTAACCGCGTTTACTTACCACATGCGCTTTCGCTTTCTTGGTGACGAGCAAGCTTGTCAAGTCGGATTAGGCTCACACAGAAGAAAACTGTTCAGGGAGAAACATCATACCTCGACATCAGCTTAGGCTGTTGATTTGTAATTTAAATAGTTGACTTGATGGGCTCGATAGAAAATTTCCGTAGAGATACCGTAGCAGATTTTGTGCTTCCAGGTATTGGGATTTTGAATCTTCCGTAGAGTAGAGAGGCATTTTTTCGATAAAGGGCATTTCATTGAATTGAAATATCGAGGTGATACAATCGCATCGAAAGAACGCCCGGCCTCTGCATAACCAGATGCACACAGCCAACAAGTCCCAAGTCCGAAGAAGGAAAAGTTAAAAAAACAACTAAGAAAAAAAATCATAAGCCAGCCTAGGACGCGGCAGATTCTATCCGAAGATCACACCGTCATCCATGAGGGTCGAAAACCTCCCCTCGCCATACGCCCAAATTGTAGACGCCATTATAAAAAGGTCACTGTCCTCCGGCCTCTGCAGGATAGACCAAGTACGGAGTCATCGCGAACATACATGCATAACCTGCATAGGAGATGAAACACATTTGTTTTTAAAAACTACATCATTCGTGGTAAGCCACGATGCCAAACATAAGGCAACCGCCCCCACTAGAATGTGTGCAGAAAATTATTTTTCAATTCCCTCAACCAATTGCCGAATATGTTCCGTGCACTACATGGTGGGTAAAGATTTGAAGTTATTTGAACAACGGCCCACACAGACCGAGCAAACTTACACTCAAAAAATAAGTGTGTAATAGACTCGTCATGTTGGCAGAAGACACATTTTTACTCCCTTGCCAGCCAGTTGCGCCGTGCCAAATTATCCCTAGTTAAGATGATCCCTTTATTAAGAAACCAGAGGAATATCTTCACTCTTAGGGGAATTTTGAGCTTCCACAATTTTTTGTTATTAACTGGAACCTCATTATGAACCAGAGCATCATACATGGACTTGACTAAAAACTTGTCATTCTGATGCAATTTTCATCGAAAAATATCCGGTTCATTTGACAGCTGAATCACCTCCAAACGGATGAGTAATTCATTCCATGCTGCCAAACGAGGTCCTAGCAGATCCCTATGAAAAGAAATATTAGGGTTTACTCACCCCAGAACTTGTTTTTTTTAGCATCAGTACAGACACAAGCGCTCATATACACGCGCATACACTCACCCCTATGAACGCACATACGCACACCCTACCCCTATGAGCACATCCGAAAGACTGAGCCGGCATGTCATCTTGAGATTTACGAAGTCACCGCAGGCACCTCGTCGTCGACGGGAACGTCTCCTCCCAATCGAAAAGCGCAAGATCGGAAATCCTGAAATAAATCCAGAATAATGCGAGCACTGTGATTTGAACCTCGTGGGTTGGGGATACCACTGTCGCCTCATCTCAACCACAAGGTTGATAAATATTAGGGTTTACTTGCCCCAGAACTTGTTTGATTGTAACAAATTTATGGCTGACAATTCTGTACAAGCTGGGGTATTGCACATTGAGCAGGGTGGTCCCAAGCCAGGTGTCTTCCCAGAATCTGACCTGAGACCCGTCCCTGACCGAGAAAGTTCCGAATTAAAAAAAAATCCTTAGCCTTCGTCACCCCACTCCAAAAATGTGAATCACCAGGTTTCCAATAAACTTGAGAAATAGCTTTGAACCCACATACTTGTTACGAATGATTTCCTGCCACACACCATTCTCAGTGAGTAATTGGTATACCCATTTGCTGAGAAGAGCAATATTTTTAATCTCAAGGTCCTGGATCCCTGCATCTCTTGGCTTTTAGGTGGACATAATACATTCCACCGAGCCAACCGATATTTCTTGGTTTCATTATCACTCTGCCAAAAAATCTGGATCTAAAGTAATCAAGACACTGAAGAATTCCTTTTGGGAGATGGAAGAGTGATAATATGTATAAAACCATGTTGCTGAGGCATAATTACATAAATGGTTTGATTGTGTACGTACGTAGAAGACATGCAGTTTTTGAATCTTTACACGATGTCTGGTCGTCAGTATACCTGGGCCAATAACCGATCGGTGTCAACCTTTGAAAAACTTGACCGGATGCTAGTTACCACCGATTGGGAATATAAATATCCCCTAGCCTCGGTCCGGGCATTAGAAAGAATTGAGGCCTTATCGGATCACGCTCCATTGCTCACCGATTTTGGACAACCAATCCCAAGCTCTGACCGTCACCAATTTAAATTTAATTTGGGATGGCTCACTAGAGAGGGATTTCATGACCTGGTTAAGAAAGTGTGGGCACACCAGCCTCACGGTAACACACCCATTCAACGATGGAATAATTGAATTCGCGCATTGCGTCGATTCCTTCATGGATGGGCCAAGCATACTGCTGGCATCTACAAAAAAGAAAAACTGCGACTATCTACCTTAATTGATTCCCTTGATAAAATATCGGAGGTGAGGCCTCTGTCTGCGGTTGAGATTGAGCAAAAAAGCAATCTAAACGAGCAGATAGCCCGCCTACTACGCGAGGAAGAGATTATGGTATCAACGTTGTAAGGCGGATTCGCTTGTGCAAGGTGATGATAATACGAATACTTTCAAATGCTTGCCAATGGCGCATATAGAAAGAACGCATATTCGCCTTGACCAGGAGGAAGGCCGAATTGAGGGGGACGTACCACTTAGAACTTTTATTACTAAGTATTACAAAGAGCTTTTTGGACCTTCAGCTGAATCAAATTTTCAGCTGGATGAATCCATTACTCATGACATTCCTCAAGTTACGGAAGCGAAAAATGAATTCCTAACCTCCCCGTTCTTTGAGGAGGAAATTCGAACCGCAGTGTTTCAAATGGAACACAACAAGGCTCCGGGTCCGGATGGCTTTCCCGCAGAGTTCTATCAATGTTTTTGGGACGTCATTAAGGCATACTTGGTTCAGTTGTTTAACCAACTGCATGTTGAAGACCTTGACATTTCTCGTTTAAACTTTGGGGAAATTATCCTATTGCCTAAGATGAAGGAGGCTAGTCGTATTCAACAATATCGTCTGATTTGCCTTTCCTAATGTAAGTTTTAAAATCTTTACGAAGGTCGCAACTAATCGGTTGAACGGGGTGGCTGACCATGTCGTAAAACCCACTCAAACAACATTTATGCAAGGCCGCAACATATTAGATGGAGTGGTCTTCTTGCACGAAACTGTACATGAGCTTCACCGAAAAAAATTGAATGGTGTCATTCTTAAAATAGATTTTGAAAAGCCTACGATAAGGTTAAGTGGCCCTTTCTGTTGCAATCTTTGTGCATGAAGGGGTTTTCACAAAAAATGGTGTCGTTGGGTAGAGAGTTTTGTCTCTGGAGGCAGTGTGGCCATAAAAGTTAATGATGACGTTGGCAACTATTTTCAGACAAGGAAGGGGCTTCGCCAAGGGGACCCCGCTTCTCCTATTTTGTTTAACATTGTGGCCGACATGCTAGCTACCCTTGTTGAGCGGGCTAAGATGGACGGTCAAATTAGTGGTGTCATTCCACACTTGGTAGAAGATGGCCTATCTATTCTACAATATGCGGATGACACTATTCTATTCATGGATCGTGATCTAGATAAGGCAAGAAATCTCAAGTTGCTCTTATGTGCTTTTGAGGAACTTTCTCGTCTCAAAAATAATTTTCATAAGAGCGAACTTTTTTGCTTTGGCGATGTGCAGAATCAGCACCCGAAAGTACGCTGAGATTTTTGGATGCCAGCTCGGGCAGTTTCCGATTCGATATCTGGGTATTCCCATACACTATTGGCGCTTAACTATCGCTGAGTGGAAGCATGTGGAAGAGAGACTTGAGAAACGCTTAGCCAGTTGAAAGGCCAAGCTCTTGTCTTACGGGGGACGACTGATCTTGATCAATTCAGTTCTAAGCAACATGGTTTTATATATGTTGTCATTCTTCCACCTACCGAAAGGGGTTCTCCAACGACTAGACTACTGTAGATCCAAATTTTTTTGGCAATGCGATAACGAATCCAAGAAATATCGACTGGCTAGGTGGAGCGTATTATGCGCACCCTAAAAGTCAAGGGGGCTGGGAATCCAAGACCTTGAGATTAAAAACATTGCTCTTCTCAAAGAAGTGGGTTTATAAACTACTCACCGAGAATGGAGTATGGCAGAAACATTCGCAACAAGTATGTGGGATCCAATGCCATTTCTCAAGTTCATTGGAAACCTGGGATTCGTGATTTCTTGAGTGGTGTGATGAAGGCCAAGGAATTCTTTTTCCAATTTGGGACCTTCTCGCTAGGGACGGTTCTCATGTTCGATTCTGGGAAGATATCTGGCTAGAGAATAACCCACTAATGGTGCAATATCCGAGCTTGTATAGGATTGTTAGACATAAATTCGTCACAATCAAACAAGTTTTAGGACAAGAAAATCCTGATATTTCTTTTCGTAGGGACCTTTTTGGCCCTCGCCTGGCAGCATGGAATGAATTACTCACTACCGAGGACATTCAACCGTCAGTGAGCTGGACATTTTTCGATGGAACTTGCATCGTAACGGCAAATTTTCAGTCAAATCCATGTATGATGCAATGGTTCATTGTGATGTTCCAGCTTGATAACAGGAAATTGTGGAAGCTCAAAATCCTCAAAGAGTGAAGATTTTCCTCTAGTTTCTTAACAGAGGAGTCATCCTAACTAGAGACAATCTGCACGCATTTAAACTGGCATGGTTCCAAGACATGTGTCTTTTGCCAACATGACGAGTCTATTAAACACTTATTTTTTGAGTGCAAGTTCGCTCGGGCAGTTTGGACCATAGTTCAAGTAGTTTCGAATCTATATCGTGGGAGCGGCGGCCTTATGCTGGGCACTGTGGCTTACCAGGAATGATGTGATTTTTAATAACAAATGTGTCTCATCTCCTATGCAGGTTATTCATGTGTGTACACGATGGCTCCATACTTGGTCTATCCTGCAGAGGCCGGAGGACAGAGACCTTTTTATGATGGCATCTACACGGCTGAAGCGTACGGCCAGGGAGGTTTTCTACCCCCATGGATGGCGGTGTGACCTACGGGTAGGATCTGCCACTCCTTAGGCTGGACATGTTTTTTTTTATTGACATTGTATCAAATTATTTTTTGCTTTTAAGGTGCTCTGGACTTTTTTGACTATGTGCATCTAGCTATGCAGAGGCCGGATTTTCTTTCGATGCAATCAGATCACCTCGATATATCTATTTAATGAAATCTTCTTTATCGAAAAAATGTGCGAATGGACTGGTATCGAGCAAGCATGTTCTACACAGGCTGAGAGATCTCCACACTCCACAGCGCGGTGGTCGCTTCCCGCGATTTGCGGCTGTGTCCAGCAAGCTTCCAATGGGTACCCACATGGGTGGGTGCGGGTGCCGGATTGAGCGTACTAGTACAGTACCATTTTGCTCCATTTCCTCTGTTTTTACGTGTGATCTGACCTGACCCCTTGGCCTCTACGAATCCATGGCCGATGATCATAGTCGGAGTTGAAGCCAACCATAACAAACAGTACGTAGACGAACCATAACAGACAGTACGTGGACGAGCCCATTCCAGCCCCATGCATGCGGTGCATGTGCAATCCTTTTTCTCTTTCCTTTGCCTCTGACTGAGTTGGAGATGGAGTTGGGCTGTTGGAGACTGCATCCAACTTGGAGTGTAACCTTGACATACTACCAATCCATTCCGTGGCGATGGGTGTGTGCGTCTGATTGCCATCGGCCCACTCTTTCCCGTTCACGGGTTCGCGTAATGAGCCGGGATCTGACACTGTGTCCGCACGCACCGGACATTCAATTCCAAATTCCATTGCCGCGCCTCTGCTTGGCTTGGCTTAGCTAACTAGGCCGCCCTACATCTATCTAGCGCCACCAGCACCATAGCCCTACGCATGCATCTTGGACCGTTGCTAGCGGCTGGTACAGTATACACGGTACAACTGCGCATGCAATGGGGCACTACGGCCAACTCCACCGCGCGACCCTATCTTGTCCGGGCCTGTTTGTCGTGCAAAGCGACAAACGGCGCCCAACACATGACGGTCCGGACCCATCTCGTCTGCTTTGTGTCCGGTCGACCCATTTCGAAAGAACTTGCGCTGGTTTGGGTCATGCGACACCAAACGGACACGCGCCGTCTGCTGCCGGGCCGCGGCAAGCGGCCACCTACCTCCCACCCGCCCACATCATCGCGCACGAGCGGGCGGCCCCACCGCCATCCGTGACGCCGAACGGTCGCCGCCCTTCTTTAAGTGGGAAGCGTGACGGTCGTCGCCCACACCGCCCCACGCCACCCCACGGCCTCCTCGAACCCCGACAGCCAACCCTAGCCTTCCATTGTCCTCGAGCTCACGGCCGCCCACCTCGCCATGGGCTTCGGAACCGCAAGGGCAAGCACGACCGCGAGGCCGGCTCCTCCTCGGCGCCGCCAGCCCATGAAGAAGGAGGAGCCGGGTCTCCGCCAAGGCCCTCCCGCCGAGCCCTCGCCCGCCACCTTCACCATCAACCCTAGGCCCGGCGAAGCGCGACCGCAAGATTCTCATGACGGACGGTGCCGGAGGTATCGGGAGACGAGGACGCCGGTCCCATGGAGTGACGCCCACCTCCCAACGGATGGCACCTCAGCCGATCGTCCCGATCCTCCTCTGTCGGCTGACCGGCCAAGGCCGCGATGAGATCGAGCGCCGCCGCCGCTTTCCTCCCCGACGACCGTTTCTACGCACGGCAGTACGCCAGATTCCAACTCTCAGGACACGTGGTTCGGATTTAGCACGACACGCCGCCACAAGGCCATACTGGGCCAAGACGGTTTGCCTGGCTGCCAGCCCACGCCGAGAGGTGCGCGGGCGTGACGACGCGGCGAGGCCTTACGACGCTTATCGCTTTTCCCTCTGCTCACCACTCTCCACCTCCTCGCATGACAGCGGAGGAGGAGGCCCAGCTTCGTGGCAACAGGTCATGGATTTACTCCATGTACACCCACGACGAGCGCCAATGGGACGACTTGAGGAGGCGACGACTCTTCGCCGGGCGACGCCGCTTTCCCCGAGCCGCAAATGGTGGCCGTGGAAGGAGGAGAGGAGGAGGAGGCGATGGAGGAGGACCACGGCTGCTCGAGAAGCCGCCGGGCTGGGGGAAGGGGCTGGTCTCTCGTGATCATACGGAGATGGCTGCCGGCGTGAGCGTGAATCGTGCCCCACTCCGTCAAGGCCATCGAGCGGGAGGCGCCATGGGAGGAGGTGGTGCAGTGCACCTTCGCCGCCCAGCCCGCTTCGTTTACCACGCACCACCGCCTTCACCAGGACGCCGCCGCCACGCCGACCTCGCCACGACGACGAGGACACCGGCGCTGCGAAGACGGCGACGGCCACTAAGACCGACGGGCGCGCAGAGCGCTGGGAGGCGTTTAATTTTTTTATATGTTAATTATGAAACTGGGCCTTTTAAGTGGCCGTGAAAACTGTGCCGTTTTGTGGCCGACCCCTATATATGTTTTATGTTTTTTTAAGTGCGTTTTTTTTCTTTTTTAGTTATTTCATTCTAGTTTATATATTTTTTTTATCCATGTCCACCCTGGACACGATTTGGGGTGCGGCACATGCGGACGACGACGACCCATCCGACAAAGTTCGAACACAAGCGAACCCATCTACGCCCTAAAAGCGACAAAATCCGCTTAAACCTGGACGTCCTGCTTTGCCGCGCGGTGGAGTTGGCCTACTCCTACTGGTTCTAGCAGCGGCCCGCCCATCGCGTCAGAACGTAGGGTGTAACGTAAATCCCTCTGCCTGCCTGCCCGCCCGATTGGTTTGTACGTACTCCTCACACATGATTGTGACAGACAGGTGACAGGTTCGATGTAGACGACGGGCCCGATTAGTTTCGGTTGTGCTCTTAGTTTTGATTAGTTGTGCTAACTTAAAATTTTAATAGATGTTCGTGCACTTTAGCTAGCATAGAGGTTAGAGATGAGACTAGTGCACTTGTTGCCAGATTAGAGACTAAACATGAGACTAGATGCGAGGAAGCAACCACTACTTCTTTAGACTCGAAGAAGAAAGAAGCACGCAAGATCGAGCCTCCTCCGCAGATAAACAATCAATGCATCGAGAAGACACTAATCCAACTTACAGGAGCAGTTATGGGAAGTTGGATATCTTCTAAAATGTATTCTTGTGGTTTTTGTTCTTTTTTATTTTGCTTTTCTAGTCAAATTTTGGTGATGTATTCCCATATACCAAAAATAAATGATGAAAAAAAAAGTTAAGGGCTTGCAAGAAAAATGTACACGGACATGATGCGGCCGGAATGCGTTCGCGCGTTGGCCGCACGGCCACCGCAACACAGAAACTAACCGGACACGATCTCTTTTGTCCTACCCAAACAAACAGAATCCGGGCAAAACGGATGTCTATCTGGGATCACACAGTGAAATTGGTCTAATGGACAGGGAGGGATCTATAAAACAAGCTGCGGGTGCGGAGCACAGTTCGGCGCGCCATGTCGCGACGGGGGGCAGCAAGGTACCGAGGGTACCACGGCACGGCCGCGGCTACATATAGGCGCGGCAGATTAGGTTAGGCAGGGGTCTTATCAGCCGGTGGTTACCTACCTCCGAGACGCCGATCAATTACGCCCAGCCCAACACATTCGTGCCTGGCTGATCTCCGTCGGGATCCCGTCCGGTCCGGTCGCCATGAGTGCCTCTGTGGAACGCCATGTGAGCCGTCGCAGGCAGGCACGGCCGCGGCCCCCCACGGCATTCATGGGGCCTCCTCTCCTCCCGGCGCGCTGCTGTGCCCTTTTAAATGTCTGGTATTTGCAGACAGAGACAGCGGCCCGTCAAGTTGGCACGCAGCCTCCAGCTCCCGTCACTAGTACCAGTCTACTCCAACTGTACACTAACTCGACTCACGTATACGTACGTATCTCCGAGAGGCTCATCTTGCTTTGCATCTCAAGGAGTTGAGTTCCTACGGGTTGTGGATAAAAATTCGCAGTCGGTCAACCCGTAGATAACAATATCAGCTGCTTGTGGATGTGGTGAGATCCAGCCGGCCCAGGGGAGCCGCTCTACCTGTTGGCAACGAGCGACATCCAGTGGTACTGCCTGTGGCAATTACTTTAGGTTGATGATTGCCGTCTGACTGTGCAAGGACAGGCGCTGACAGAGGGCACATGGTGCTGAATCAGCGCGACCCAGACCGCGCCCGCCATGATGCGCCTGTCTGTCTCTCCGTCGGATGGGCCGGCTCGCTCGCTCGTGCCTACAGCTTTCGGGCCGCGGGGCCGCGGGGCCCGCCGCTTTCGGGCCGGGTCCGTTGCTAACCGACGGTCGAGACGACGGCTCAGACGAGGCCTGCTCCTTCTGTTTCGGCCGGGGGAGAGGAAAGGCGGGCGGGCGGCTTTCCCGTTTGACGCCATGTAATGGCCGAAAACGACAGTGGAATGCCGCGGGCGCCTGCGTTGGTTTTCCACTTGACCCGGGTCGCCCTCGCATCCATCGTACAGTAGGTACGTACTACGCCGGGTGTGCGGTTCGGGACTTCCATCAGGGCGTCGGGACTGCGCCGCGCATGTGCGCCACCGGCAGCGCGCTCGTGGTCCTGCTCTGCTGCCTGGGTGGTACTGTACAGTTCTCTTTGTGTCCTTCGAGGAACCGATCAGACCGGGGAAAATGGGTGGGCACGGCCACGCAGCCGTTCTTCGTCCAGAGACCATTTTTTTTGAAATTTGAAATTCGAGACCATTCTAACGGCATCTTCAACGTCCACCTCCAAACATTCCGCAACCCCTATAAAAAAAACTTCCCGCAACCGCTCGAACCGCGGAAGCCATCCAACACGATTCTCAGACGGTCATGGAATGGCCGGACGCTGATTTCGCCCCACAAACCGAAGACAAACATGAGGGAGGTTTGCATAGTCCCGACACACTAAACATCGCCTCAACCCCTGGTCAGCCCAAAAGGACGGCCGAGCCCGAGCTTTTGTAGCATCCTGCACTGTTTTCACGCCAAATCTTCCACTCTCTTCTTCCACTCCCTCCACTCTCCACCCAATTCTCGCTTCTTTTCTCACCCTCTCCTTCCTCCGCCACGACGCATGGAACCGCTTGAGAACCTATCGTAGATGGGGCCGCAAAGGATCCGAGCATCACAAACCGAGAATTGGTGCATGTTACATCTGCTGTGGCTAATTTTCATTTCAATTTCATTCACAAACCGAGAAAATAAAAATAATATGAATAGTGTCTAAACATACTTTTCACAACAAAATCTAATTTGGTACCATTTGAAGATGAACTTGACCATTTCATGTTTCTTGTTTTGCAGATATAATTGTAAGAGAACCAAAAATGCTAAAAAGTAACATTTTCACATTTGATAATTTAGTAGACTCAAAGAGAATATACACCGAGGGCTACGGTGACTTGGGATACTGCCGGGCATCAATGCTAGCAAGTCATGGCAACTGAACTAAAAAGTAAAATTAAAATTGATTGAGTGAACTGGTACAAATACAACATTT
Organism: Aegilops bicornis; assembly: GCA_021605145.1. Taxonomy (NCBI): domain Eukaryota; kingdom Viridiplantae; phylum Streptophyta; class Magnoliopsida; order Poales; family Poaceae; genus Aegilops; species Aegilops bicornis. Next base: position 89,971,440 of record CM038670.1, read on the forward strand.
CCCTTTTCCTAGTGCCTCATTGTATTACGTCTGTTCCAAAATATTTGAAGTCCTAGGTTTGTTCTAGGCCAATTTTTTTGACTTTGAGCATGTACATAAAAACAAATTTTAGTATCCACAACATCAAATATATATACTATGAAAATATGTTTTAGGATGAATCTAATGAGACAAATTTGGTGTTCTATATGTTGGTATATTTCTTAATAGATTTGGTCAAACTAAAGAAGTGGAGCATGACAACAACAAAGTAAAGCATGGAGACCCGAAGACAGGTGGGAGAGCCAACTACAAAAACCTTGTCGTGATCCAAACACTTCCCACCACCAAAAACACAATTAAAAGTGCAAAGAAAATAACCTTTTAAAATGTAGTAAATAATTTGGTAGAATCAAGGAAAATTTATCGGGTGCTACAATGACTTGGACTGTTACTATGCATGAATGCTACCAAGTCATGGTAACAATCCAAAAACGAAAAAGAAATAATTGAGTGAACCGGGAACAAATATGTCACAACATCATAAAAAAATAGTGAAAATAGTGAATTTATATTTAAAATGTATGTAGTGTTACGAAATTTTTAATCCATACTCAATCCCCATCGAGAATAGAGAAGACAAATTCAACCATGAGTAGTAATTGATAGTTTCATTACTTGTAGGTTTGAAGGCATTTCTAGGCTAATAAGTGTTTATTTTAGATATGTTAATATATCACGTGTCAATACGTAGCCTATTTTTAGCACGGTTTCTAAAACATCTGAATAAGAAAAAGACATGAGTAGAGTGCCATGATATCTTCAATACTATGTGATCGCATGAATATTTGTTGTGCATTAGAAACGCGTATGATGCTTCACAAGAGGTTACGGTTGTCGGAGTAATGGACCACGGTAGGCAAACCCGAGCCCCCGACCTTTCAAGACATCGGGCAGGCTGCGCCCCTCAAGACCCCAAGACGAAGAGCCATTTTCTGAGAGTCGGCGGGAGAGCCACCGACTGCCCCTCACGGCCGAGACCCAGAGACGGCTTCGAGATAAGCTGACTCCCAACTGGTGGCTTCCAGAGGAGCCGGCTATGGGGAGTCGGCCCGCGACTCGAACCACCTCTTGCCTTCGCGACTATGGATGGGACGGGGTGCGGCCACCACGCGGCCCATCCCAGCCCCATTCGCAAAGGGCATGCATGGCCACAGTGCGCCGTACCAACGAAGATCTCCATCCGGCGCGGCACTGTTGCCGTGCCGGCCCTGACATCAGCCCCGTGGGCAGATCCCTGTGCCCATGACGGCCTGTCAGACGACCTAGAGACGGCGGGATCACCGGCGGGACCCGCCGTCAACTAAGAAGGTCGCCGGAAAGATCCGCCCGACCGCCAAGAGACGGCCCGAATCTCGGGATTACAGCCTGGGTGCGCCAAATGCGTTCGCCGAAGAAGAAAGAAGACTCACCGGCTCCTCGACAAGTCGGCGGTCCGCTTGCCCAGCTCCTCAACATTGCGGTTGAAGGCAGTGACGCGGAGGTTGTGATACTCCTGTGATAAGCATTTCAGACAAAGGTAAATATTTGGAATTCGCCAGATGAAGTTCCGAGCCGCCTGCTCAGCAGCCGGCCCGAAACTCGGGGACTACACCCAGTGGGTGCGCTGGCGCACCCCCATAGAGAAGAACAAGAAAAACTAACTCAAAGAAGAAAGCATACCCGAACGGCGGCTCGCAACGCCAGATGCGCTTTGGTGCGATTCGATGGCGCCGCCGCTCGCAGCTTCGCCGAACGCCCGTAAGCGCTGGGTCAGCGGGCTGTCGCCTCCTCGCACTTCCACTCCAACAAAGCGCGGGCGCTTGTCGCCGGGCGTTCGATGGCCGAAGCTGGCGCGCCGGGTTCTGGCGGGCGTGGCGCCAAAATCGCTTTCTCAAGACGGCGGCGTTACCGGGCGAGGCGACTTGAAGGAGCAGCTTCGCCACGGCTCGTTTTCAGCCGGCGACACCGCGGTTCGTCATTGCTTACCTCAAGGCCCTCAGACGGCGGCGGAGGCGGCGGTGGCGGCACGACCGCGTCCGGCATGGAGGCCTCGCCGCCTTCCCTCTCCATGATGGGGTGCTCGCCACCGGCTCCCTCAGTCTGCCCCGTGAACTCCGGGGGCGGCGGCGCGGAGCTCAGCGGGATGACAAGCAACGCCGATTGGAGGCGCGCGGCCTCCTCGGCTCGCCGCTTTGCCGAGACGGCGGCTTCGGCTTCTTCCAGCTTCCTCTGGGCGGAGGCCGCCGCCTTCTCGACCTCCGCCTTCCCCTAGCGGGCGGCTTCTTCCTCGTCGCGCTTCTCCTACGCGTTCCACTCCGTTGCTTCCCGGAGGTCGGCGGCGGGGTCAATCCGCCGAGTAGTGGCGGACGTCTCTGCCGACCCCATGATGGAGGCGGCGGCGACCCTCTCTAAAGTAAGGGGAGCCCTGATGCGAGGAAGATGTGTAAAAGATTTGGACAAGATTCACCGGAAGAAAACAAGACAAAAAGCAGAAGTACTTATGCGGAGACCAGTGGCGGCTTTTTCACTTCCTTGCGGAAGCGGTTGGCCTTTGCGACCGCCTCTTCCCGCTTGGTCGTGGCGGCCGTCCCCTTGAACTTCTTCAACCGGCCGCCAAGCAAGCTCGGCCCGGCCCAGCGCTTCTTCGCGCCTCGACCACCCAAGCCGGGCGGAGGAACTTCGCGCTCGGTGGCCGACCTCCGGTTGGCGGCGCGGGGCGACTTCCCCCTCGCCGTCATCTTCAGGCCAGTCGGCAAAGGTAGCCGAGGGCCTGAAGTCGTCAGCTCCTCATCCTCCTCCTTCGGCGTCGGTCTCCATCGCTGCCGCCCCCAAGTCAGGGTCGTCGATGTCGCTCTCCGCCCGGTCGGGGATGAACTCACGGGCCGACCCCGTGGTGCCGGCTGAAGGCTGCATGAGGGGGTTCTAACTCGAAAAAACCAAAAAAAGATCAGAGGTCGGATTTGGCTGGAAAAGGAAACAGAAGAGGAAGAGAGACGACTTACCACATGCGGGGGGTTGGCGCGCGAGTACAGCTCCTTGCCGAACTGCCAATCCGTCGTGAGATTGCAGTTCACAATGTAGTTCACCGTGTCCGCCACCTCCGCGTGGGGCATGTCCTTGGAACTCAGCCGACTGGGATCCCGGTGGCCGCTCATCTGACAGATCAGATGAGGTCGGCCTTCGAGCGGAAGGACTTGGCGCGCCACGAAGGCGGCCAGCAGATCGGCCCCGGTCAAGCCCTCCGATCAAGGCTCAGACTCGGAGTCGCGCTGACGGGCGGCAAAGACCAGCGGGAGTCAGCGTCCTGGCCCGGTGGGACCAGCTGGGGAGCCTCCCCGCCAGTACGCCGGCTTCTAAGGCGTCAGATTGACCCAGTCGGCTTCTGGGGCGACGTTCTTCACATAGAAATAGGATCGCTGCCACATCTTCACCGACTTGATCAGCGGAATGGTGGGAAACGGGTTGTCGGCCACTGATCTCCGCATCGCGATGAAGGTGCCGCACAGAGCCGGCACGACGGCGACGTGCGTGCCGAGCTTGGACTGGAAGAACTCCCCCCACAGCTCGATGGTGGGGAGAACGCCGAGGACGCCTTCGCACAAGGTGGCAAAGGCAGCCAGCAGCACCACCGTGTTCGGAGTGAGGTGGTGCGGCTGGAGCCCGTGGAACTCCAAGAAGGCACGGAAGAAACCGCTCGCCGGCAGCCCTAGGCCGCGCATGAGGTGCGAGCGGAATACGACCCGCTCGCCCTCCTCCGGCGCTGGCGATATTTCACCCGCCGGCGCGGCACGGGTCCGCACTAGCCTCTTGCCAGGGAGGCGGCGCGTCTGGCGGAGGAATTCGATGTGGTCGTCATCCACCTCGGAGCCGTCCCACACGCCGGAGCGTGTGGCAGGAGGAGCAGCGGCGGAGGAAGAGCTCATCGCCGCGGCCTGGCGTGGTTCGGCGCGGCGGCGGCAGGAAGAAGAAGAAGCAAGAGGAAGCGAGGGAAGCAGGGAGATGGGCGCGCGTGCTTCGCCACCCCCTCCTCCCGCCTACTTATAGGCTCGTGGGCTGAGAAGCCGATGGGGCGGACGTGGGATTAACTGCACCCAGGATCCCACGCCCCCACGATTTAACCCATGAAGTTATTGCGCGCAGTTACGACGCGGAACCCCAATCGCCGCACGGCCGCAACGGATCCGCTCACAGCATCGAGGCGCCGTAGTGGAGGGTCCCGCTCGACAAATTTCGTCCTCACACACGCTGCGGTGGGCAGCTCGACCGCCACAGGGCGCCCCGCGACGGGCCCGCAACGGGCCGCCGCCTGGAAGCTTATCAGGCACGCTGCCTAGTTCCCGCCACAACTTTCAAACTCTCTAAGGGGAAAGACGGCCTTCTGCGAGTCCGGCTCCAGCTAGTCGGCCTAGAGGAAGATGGCGAGCGAGGCCCAGATTCCACCACCAGAAGGATGAAACTGTTGAGGCTCCTCGACATGTCGCCCTCGACGCCTCACCAGCCGGGGACTATCGTTGAGTAATGGACCACGGGTAGGCAAACCCGAGCCCCTGACCTTTCAAGACATCGGGTAGGCTGCGCCTCAAGACCCCAAGACGAAGAGCCGCTCGAGAGTCGGCGGGAGAGCCGCCGACTGCCCCTCACGGCCGAGACCCAGAGACGGCTTCGAGATAAGCCGACTCCCAACTGGCGGCTTCCAGAGGAGCTGGCTATGGGGAGTCGGCCCGCGACTCCAACCACCACCTGCCTTCGCGACTATGGATGGGACGGGGTGCGGCCACCGCGCTGCCCATCCCAGCCCCATTCGCAAAGCGGGCGTGCATGGCCACCGTGGCGCCGCATCAACGAAGATCTCCATCCCGCCGCATCGTTGCCGTCGCCGCCCCGACATCGCCCCCTGCGCATCCTCGCGCCCATGACGACCTGTCTGCATTTAACCGTAGACGGCGGGATTTACCGCCTGCGGGTGCGTAAGACGGCGAGAGCGCCACAAGACGGACCCATTGGGAGTCGGCCCCGTGAGTCGGCCGCTCCTCCCACGGGCCCCGCACGCCATTAACTGCATAAGACAGGAATGACAATGATCGCCCGTCAGCGGCGACATCAAGCTATGACCCCATGACCAAGCCAAGCCATTAGAGGCGCTACACAATCTGCAGCCAAGAAGACCGCCACGGCGGACAAGGCCTGTCGGCCCCATGCCGGGCTTCACGGGCGGCCCACTAGTCGGCGGGCCCCAAAGCAAGTGAGAAGACAAAGGACTGAGAGATGACGGTCGGGACCCATACCAGCCGGATTACCATTGTACCCCCGTTGGTAGGCCTATATAAACCCCCCGGGGCACCCATGCAAGAGGTTGGACCCTGATAGTTTTAGACACACCTAGAGGGAAGAGGAGAGCTAGCCGTGCCCTTCTCCTTCCTCACCCCGAGCAGCTCAAGGAGCAACCTTGTACCCACTTTGCCATAGTGATCATGCGGAGACCCCGCAGAGCAGCAGTAGGGGTATTATCACCACGGAGAGCCCCGAAGCTGGGTAATATCCGCCGGCGTGCATGCCTTCGCCTCATCCCATTTCCAGGCACCGGTGACGTTCTACTCGCCCCCACCATGATAAGCCATCCTTTGGCATATGTCGCACCCAACCCCCTACAACGGTGGATGGAATTTTTTCATTGAAATCTAATGAAATGTAGCATATAAAATTCCTATGGGAGGCAATCCTGCTAATCAAACAATCCACATAGCAAAATATTCTACGCATTATAATCCTATGATCAGAAAATCTTTGAACCAAGGACTTTAATGTCTTGATTTGGTCACGTTTTTTCATTGTGCCAACGGGACTTACGAGCAAAAAATAAATGTTTTACAATGTGAAGAACACGGAATCATTGTGGCACATAAACCAAGAAGCATAGCCAATGGCACTTTTAGATACACCCTTGGTGTGTGTGCCTAACATTTTACTTCCCCGCTTCCTGTGCAACAGTTTTGAGGGAGACATTGTTTCCCCAAGGGATGAAATCCTTCTTGTCACTTGATGGCCAGATCAAGCAAACCATGTGTCCATACGAATTGATTTGGTTGCAACAAAGAGTAGTTGAAGCATTTTAGAGCATGCAAAGTTCGTTGGAATTTCCCAAAAATGGATCAAAGGGTATGAAGGGGAACTCCGACAAAGAGATATGAGCGAGCTTAGATTTTCCTTCTCAAAAGAATCTGAAAAAATTGATACCTACTGCTTCTATCATGTTGCTAATTTTCAACTCTGAATTTCATTCACATGCAGAAAAAAAATATGAATAGTGTCTAACATTTTAACAACAAAATATAATTTGGCATTTCCTATATAATATGAACTCAATTCTTTAATGTCTCTCACTTTTTCAGATACAATTGTAATACAACCAAAAGCGTCGAAAAGTAATATCTTCGCATTTGATAATTACAGAGAAACAAAAAGAATAGACATCGAGTACTACCATGACTTGGGATGCCACCGCATCAATGCTACCAAATCATGGTAACTCAATCGAAAAAATGAAATTAAAAATAATGGAGTGAACTAGTACAAAACTACAAATTCGTCAACAATGTCAGAAAATATGAACTCCAACATGATGTAGCAAAAAAAGTAAAAGTAGGAATTTATACAAATTATGAAGGAAATATGCCCTGGAGGCAATAATAAAGTTGTTATTTATATTTCCTTATATCATGATAAATGTTTATTATTCATGCTAGAATTGTATTAAATGGAAACTTAGTGCATGTGTGAATACATAGACAAATAGAGTGTCACTAGTATGCCTCTACTTGACTAGCTCGTTGAATCAAAGATGGTTAAGTTTCCTAGCCATAGACATGAGTTATCATTTGATTAACGGATCACATCATTAGAGAATGATGTGATTGACCTGACCCATTCCGTTAGCTTAGCACTTGATCGTTTAGTATGTTGCTATTGCTTTCTTCATGACTTATACATGTTCCTATGACTATGAGATTATGCAACTCCCGAATACCGGAGGAACACTTAGTATGCTACCAAACGTCACAACGAATCGGGTGATTATAAAGGTGCTCTCTGGTGTCTCCAATGGTACTTGTTGATTTGGCATAGATCGAGATTAGGATTTGTCACTCCGATTGCTCGGAGAGGTATCTCTGGGCCCTCTCGGTAATGCACATCACCGTAAGCCTTGCAAGCAATGTGACTAATGAGTTAGTTATGGATGATGCATTACGGAACGAGTAAAGAGACTTGCCGGTAACGAGATTGAACTAGGTATTAAGATACCGACAATCGAATCTCGGGCAAGTAACATACCGATGACAAAGGGAACAACGTATGTTGTTATGCGGTTTGACCGATAAAGATCTTCATAGAATATGTAGGAACCAATATGAGCATCCGTGTTCCGCTATTGGTTATTGACTGTAGATGAGTCTTGATCATGTCTACATAGTTCTCGAACCCGTAGGGTCCGCACGCTTAACGTTCGGTGACGATCGGTATTATGAGTTTATGTGTCTTGATGTACCGAAGGTAGTTCAGAGTCCCGGATATGATCATGGACATGACGAGGAGTCTTGAAATGGCCAAGACATAAAGATTGATATATTGGATGCCTATGTTTGGACATCGGAAAGTTTTCAGAGAGTTCGGGCATATACCGGAGTACCAGGGGGTTACCGGAACCCCCACAGGGAGTATATGGGCCCTAATGGGCTTTAGTGGAGAGAGATAGGGGCAGCCTGGGCAGGCCGTGCACCCCTCCCCTCTGGTCCGAATTGGACTAGGAAGGGGGGGGGGGCTCCCCCTTTCCTTCCTCCCTCTCTCCCCCTTCATTCTCTCCTAGTCCAACTAGGGAAGGGGAATCCTACTTCGGCAGGAGTAGGACTCCTCTAGGCGCGCCATAGAGGCCGGCCTCCCTCCTCCACTCCTTTATATAGGGGAGGGGGCGGGAGTAGGACTCCTCCAGGGCGCGCCGTAGAGGGCCGGCCCTCCCCCTCCTCCACTCCTTTATATACGGGGGAGGGGGGCACCCCATGGACACACAAGTTGATCATTGATCTCTTAGCCGTGTGCGGCGCCCCCTCCATCGTAATCCACCTCAGTCATATCGTTGCAGTGCTTAGGCGAAGCCCTGCGCCGGTAGCTTCATCATCACTGTCATCACGCCGTCGTGCTGACGAAGCTCTCCCTCGACACTAATCTGGATCGAGAGTTCGTGGGACGTCATCGAGCCGAACGTGTGCAGATCGCGGAGGTGTCGTACTTTCGGTACTAGGATCGGTCGGATCGTGAAGACGTACGACTACATCAACTGCGTTGTCATAACGCTTCCGCTTATGGTCTACGAGGGTATGTGGACTACACTCTCCCCTCTCGTTGTCATGCATCACCATGATCTTGTGTGTGCGTATGAAATA